>CM039683.1:11752500-14252500 GCA_022530915.1 Paspalum notatum
ATGAAGTAAAACAGGTATATCCAATGTATAGTAGCAAATCATCAATTCCATAAAACATCATGCCTCAAACAGTTCTACGTTGCCCGTTAGTGATATTGGCATTCTCACACCTGGTGAGCATCAGCGATTCGAATCGATTTTTATATTCCCGGGAATAACTAGAAAATGCCAGGGGCCCATATGCTTACTAACACGACGGCTTTCCCACATATAGTCCCCCTTCTCCACTTGTCCCATCCCAAGTTCGATTCACTCCCGCCTGACTCCCGGGTTGTGCCCCCATGACGAGCCTGCCGACATCTCGGTCTCCCCGTCATGAGCACCAAGCTCCCCCGGGCCACCTTCCTCTCAACCAGTGGGTAGGAACGTGTTTCTGTTCTTCGGATGGCACAAGTAAGGTTTCACCGGTCCCATTTCCCGGATAAGCATTCTAGCAATGTTATGCCGATCAGCAGGCGAACAGCGAACGGGCCTTATGCGACTCGGGCGGAGTCCACCATACCCTCACATCAGTTTTCAACATAGTAATCCCATATCTCCGCCCGGTCTCAATTGAAAGCATAACATAGCAATAATAAATTCATAGTAATGAAGATTCATCATTCAAAAGTAAATCCTACGAGACGAGTGACAATGCTCACTCGTGTCTACTCGCGCCTAACCATTCTAGGCACCCGTCCTACGAACCCTAAGTATAGGTGCTAGGGCCAGGGCGGCCGGAAAGTCTAATGCAATTGGTTTCAATCAATCCTAATGCATATGCGTAACTCAAAATGATTTGTTTGCTGGGATTTGCATGGTCCTGCCTACCTTTGATTGTTCTTAAGAAACCAACAAACTAAACTAAGTTAGTTTGCCGGGTTGTGGGGCTTTGCCCCAGGCAACCCCTTGAAACAGGGACGGTTTAATCAGCGACACGCCGTCTTCTGGCATCGGGTGCACGGGCTCGCCTTCCGGCTACTGGATTTGCGACTGCTTCTGGGTTGGTCCTTCGTTCGCGGAATCTATATGCATGACACAGTGCAACATAAGCGCAACGAATGCAAAAGCGTGAATGATATGCGTAAGAGATATATTCATGGAAATTATTATCTAGACAATTTACTTAAGTATTTCTTTCGTAAAACTTGCTCCACACGAAGGAGACTCAGATTATTACTAGGAATCTATACGAACCATCCCCGAGATGCACTACAACTATCACATATAAAAGGACATATGAACATGTATTGATTCTAAGGCCTAAACCATCGTATAAACCCTATTCATCCTCACACATGCGCATCTGTGAATTAAAATATGCACTTGAGTCCTCGTAGTTACACAGCTCCATTATCATGAAAGACATGCACAAATAAACTTTTTGGGAACTAGATATCATGCACAAGCTACCACATTTTTCGTGGAATTTTCTTAGCACCCTAAAGCCATCTTTTCCATTTATCTAGTTCCCCAAGTCAAGATTTGTCATTTTCAAATCACCATTAACACTTAACATGCAGGGGCTCATATTTTACCGGTGAGACACTCATACTACCTAAAGTATATGAAAAATGCTAGAGAGTCAATTTGAGCATATTCTTTGTAGCCTCCCCTTCCTAGGTTAAATAAATACACATACACATGTATAATGGCAAAAGGGTAATTAAACCGCAAGTGCTAGGGCTACAAAAATTCATTCATTTAGTCCACTTTTGTCATTTATCCTAATTAATCATGCATGCAACAAACCAAGGGCAAAAGAGACATTTCACATATCCACATCATACCCATTCGATAGATCTATTCAAGAGGAGTCTAATGCAACTTAGTTTGTCCATTTTGGATTTTTCTGTGATTTTATATGATTTTTCAAAGTTCAAAACCGAAATAATACATATTAACCCAGATCCGGGACCTATACGTAATTAACCATAACCTCCAGGGGCTAGCACAGAAGATTCCGCTGACTCAGTGAATAGTAAATGAAACCGACGCGTAGAAATGGAAACTCACAGGGGGTTTTCTGCAAAAACCCCCTCTTTCTTCTACCTTCGGCCGGGGAGGGACACGGCGCGCGGCTCGGCGTTCCGACGCTTGTGCCGGCGCGTAGGGGCGGCGTCTTGGAGCCGAGGCGGCGGCCGGAGGTGTTCCCGACCGCGGGCTACCTTTCCCTCTAGATGTCGTCGCCCGGGGTGGAGTGGGGAGGCGGCGCGGCGGCGATGAACCGGCGTGGCGCGACGGCGCGCGGAGGCGATGGCGCGGCCCCGATTCCGGCAGCTCGGGCACCGACAGGCGGCGAGGGTGGGCTCGTGAGGTGCGCGGCGGGGGTGGCGAAGCCGGCGGTGGTGGAATGGAGGCGCGGTGGTGGCCCGAAAGGGGTTCTCCGCGACGAGCCCGTGGGTGGCGCGGGTGCGCGCGGGCGGCGCGCGCGGGGAGAGGGCTAGGGCCGACGGCGGCGGCCTAGGGTTTGGGGTTTCGGTGGAGGGAGGTGCGGCGACGACGGGGCGCGCATTGGACGAAGGGGAGGCGGCCCGAGGCGACCGGCGTAGCTAGCTCGCCGCGGGCTAGGCCATGGCGTGGCCGCGGCGTGCGCGCACGCGGAATGAGCTAGAGGTGGCGGGGCGAGGCCGAGGATCGGCGGGGCCGGTGGAGGAGCTCGAAGCAACTGCGGTGGGGGTGGTGGCTAGGCTAGCAAAGGCCCGCAGGGGCGGCGGCGTGAGCTCGACCGAGCTCGGCCATGGCGAGTGCGCTCTGCGCGTGTGAACCGAACACGCAGCAAAGGCAGAGGCAAAGGAGTGCGGGCGAGGGGATTGTGGCCGGCTTCGCGTCCAGGTTCACGCGGAGGGCGAGGCAGGCCGTGGGGGCATCGATCCGCGGCGCGGCGTACTGCCCGCTCGCCGGCGCCCACGCGGCGGCCGCATTCTGAGCGCGGCAGGGGCGCTGGACTGTGGGACCCACTAGTCAGTGACCGAAGGAAAACTGAGAATTGGAAGTGTGTTTTCTCTAGTTCTGAAATTCGCTGTTTTGACCCATCTAGAGGCCGAATTTGGAAAAAGTCCAATTGGAAGAAATGTTCTACTCAGAGAGATCTACAAGTTTGTAAATTGTCTCATATTCAAATTCGGCCGGCAAATATGAAATTTGTTTAAATTTATGCAGCAGCCATAGGTAGGGACAGGGTAGGTCATCTGCTTGGGAGGGGAAAACACCCTAGTTATAGGCCTCAACTCCACTTGCTCCTTTTGACAAATTTGTTTGGTACTTTCTAAACTATATTTCATTTCATTAGGGAAGGTCATGAAAATGACTCTATGGGTAAGAAAATCTCAAATTACCAAACTAGACAGAGTAGGGGTGTGTTTCTGGGCTGACAAAAGTTGGTTGAAAAGACCAATTTGAATTCATATTATGACCAGACTCATATTGACAAAGTTGTTTCCTGGATCATTACCTACAACTTTGTTAATATGATCCTCCTCTAAATCACAACATATTTTGAAATACAACCCTAATCTTGTTTAGGATTTTGGTAAAACAGCAGATTTACTCTAAGTAAAGCTTTTCTTGTTTTCATCTTTTGAAATATCAAATGAAGTCCAAATACATCCACAATAGATGCATTTGAAAGGTGATGAGTTCAATTCCATTTCATACAAAAGAAAATTCTTGAGTTGTATAGTCCAATCAAAAGAAATTTCAGAATCAATTTGGGGATGAGCTAAAATTTCAGATTTGAGAAATTTTGACTTAGTGGTTTATCTACCAATTCCTCATTACTCTCTTAAGCATGATTTAGTCTTAATTCATCATTAGTTTATGTATAATTGTGTGTACGGCTTCTGAGATGCCAGGAGCATCACAACCCACCCCCCTTAAAGAAATCTCGTCCCGAGATTTTGAAAGAGGCCGGGTTCTATGTCGTAAGGTGAAAAGATACTACCCGCATCTTGGGGCTCGGGACTCTTTTAATAGTTGCAAACGCACTTTAACTCTTCCTTTGTCCTTTGTTGGCTTTGTTAACGACCGGGTGAGTGGTTAGTACCTTCTAACACAAGGTAGTTACAAAGCATCATTTGGTTGACTAGGATGGTTCCTTTAAGGTACTCGATAATTCACGTCTCATATGAGGGGGAATGAACAAACCACGAAGAGAACGTGGTGGCAGCGAGCGAATGACATGATTGGTTCAAGCACGACGAGAGGGTTACTTCCTGGCTTTGACACCGAGTTTAGGAGCGTAATAAACATCTGATTTATTTGAACAATGAGAAGCAAAGCATACGCAGTAGGGAGTTTGAATGAAGCAAAGATCTCGCGAGTTATAGAAAACAACAATGGGTGTGTTGTTGGGAGGCACATTCATTTCATTTGATGGGGACTGCGTACACAAATAAGATATCAAATCCGAACATTCTTCAAAGAGTAAGATGTGGTGATACATAGCACATTCTACTCATTGTTTCGGGAAAGATACCGTGGAAAGGGAATAGGATATATTCACCTAGACAAGGTGATGGTTTGTATGATTTCATAGAATTGATCAAGACTGACCAAGAGAAGTATAGGCATATGATGTGTGCTTACTAACGAAACAGTAGTCAGTGTTAGTAAGCTTAACTGAGGATGATTTTCAAAGAAGAACGAAGCAACTTCTTGAAAAGGACGATATGACAAAAGCACTAGCTGAGAACAAAAGCTTAGCGCGGCGGATGGTGCTGAAGTTCGCCTTCAAAAGATAAGGTTCAATATATTCCAGAAAGGAACGTAGGAGAAAGCAGTGGGAACAGAGTTTGGCTGTCTCCACCATTCAGAGAGGGGCAAGTTGGAAGAAGAAATGGAATGACGTAGTAAGACAGTGGGAATGAGATCAAGCATTTCCACACATACAAGATGTTAACGAAAATCAGGGTAAGCGCAAAGAAGTCCGAGATTTGGATCAATGGGTGTAAATGTATCGTGGAGAATAGAATTGCTCATCCCCGTGAAGCATGACCATCAAGGATAAACAAAGTCAACGAAAAGAGGTGGACGAGTGGAGCCATAGATTTGACTCGTTTCACGGACTGAGAAGACATGGTTCAACAAGGCAAGGGAAAGGTGTGAACGACAGTGGGGTTAAGGTGGATCTCTTCCCACAGATCAAGAAAGGCAAGGTGAAACAAAGCAATGAAATGATACAAGGTGGCAGTGGAATTAGAGTAAATTATCTCCACGAATGAGATGTATAGAGGTCCACAAGGCGTTAGAAGATGGATAGGAATGTTCAACAATTGAAGAGGTGTCATGCCTTTGCATGTCTTGATACCAGCGCACCCCTAGTGGAACCGAGTGACGGCCGTACACACAGGACCCTAGGTTCCGTCGTGGCATCATAGACCGCTCGGCAAACACCCCGTCAAGAGCGGTATTTCCATCCGACCTTAGAGGATATGCGAATAACACAAGGTTATAGAGAGGCATGAACAAGGAGTTTTACACGCCATAGCCCAATGTTTTCGGAGGTATAATTCATCAGACTTATTTGAATCAGAAACGAGGTAACCACAACAAAAGTGTCATGGATTACAAGGACTGAAGTGCCTGAATGACAAAAGCATGAAACATGAGAACTACAAGAGTTCCGAATACTCCATTGAAAATAGGGTTACATTAATCATGAGGGTGGGACACATGCCGACTGCAAAGAGTTGGATACATGGGAAACTCGAGAGTTATGAGAGTCAACCCCCTCCCATTACAAAAGTTTTGCGATGACTATTAGCACACCAACTAGTATCTAGCTAGTACTGCCTAAACGTAAGATTGATACGCCCAGGACGAATGCCCGTTTCTTCTTTCAACCAACTTGGTGCAGTGTTGGTCTTCACGTGGGAAACGCCATGAAATAACAGTCTTGACTCTCCACCGAGTATGAGAACGTCACCAGATTCGAGGTTGATCTTGGTCGCTTGGTCCTTGTCTCTCGTGTCGCCGAACATGAACTCGGCGGTGTCTCCTATGGAGATGGATATGAAAGGTAAACATTTGGTAAGGCTACTCTCTGACTCGTCCTTGTCTTGGTGAAGTCCGAGCTTCCCGGAGTTGGTGTAGTAGTTGACGATGCATATGTCCGGGTTAATTTGAGGAAACTCGCTTGCAGTGGAGTTCGCAGTTTGAGCAATCATCTTGAAAGCATCTGGTATTGTCGGGGCTTGTGCTCCATCGAATGGACGCGTGGGTCCATATGAGCGTGCGGTTGGATCCCAGTTCTTTCCCAGGGACATCATCCATAGGTTCAGCTTGGCACCATTCTTGAGGCTTGGCCTGTAAAATCCCCCTAGGCCCTTACCCAGTTGTCGACACATACTAACCATCCCGATTTGATCTTCAGGCTTGACAAATCCTTTTAACAGAACCATCCCAGGTCGCAGATGTTGAACTGAGGCTGCTTCGGTGGAAGATTCTTCCGCTTTTCTCTTCTTTTGTTCTCGAGGTATCGTTGTTTTAGCTTTTGTGGACTCTTGGTAATTAGGGCATAAGTCGAAGGGCTGCGTCGAGGGCTGCGACATCTGTAGCAGGAAGAATAAGGCTCCCGTCAATTCAATAGTGCCAAAGGCCAAATGTGGTCATATGGCAATTTGTATTCATGTGCCAATTAAGTTAGGTCTCGAGCTTCATCTTCTAAACTTCGTACTTGTTATCTCGATTTTAGCTTGGACTTAAAATGGTTGTAAGTTAATGCCCAGAGTATTTTGCCGAAGGCTCATTATAGATAAGTTTGTTCGTTGAAATTTTCCCCACTACATCTTTCATATATAATGCTTGTTTTAAATGGATATGAGACACGTCCTCAACTGGTACCTCGCTCGTATTCACTTTCAGAGCAAGTAATCTATACCCAAGTTGTCAGAAATTTTGTGTACTATTAGGTCCTTATAATAAGTTTCTGTTGATTCTGTTCGCAGTTTGAAATGCGTCTTAAAGCCGCAGACAGGATTCATATGCAAAATGGTACTTCCCAACAAGTATACTTATAGATGCAGTAAGGAGTCTAGTTGCTTTCAAGCAAATACAAGTAAGGCACATGAGATGAGATGGAATGATGTATGCTCGTTCTATCCGTCTCACATCACACTCCCTACGTATACAACTAGCGATATTTCGGTGACATATATGCACGTCTCTCTCTAGTGCAACTAGTCGTTCTCTAGTCGTTCTTAATTTTCGCACGTGGTTAGTGTACCTGCAGAAGAATGCATGCTCATACATTACCACATAGTGTGGCATCCACGCGTGACCGCTGCGTGGACAACGTTGGTGGGCCGCTGCACCTTTTCCTCAAAGCCTGACTTTCCACCAGTACTGGGGATTGTCGAGAAAAAGGTGGATCCCAAAACCGAATGTAAGTGTGGTGGGTATGAAAGCCTCAAACATGCCCACCACCCTTAAAGAGCTTTTACTTATACAGCATGAATGCAGAGATTACAACTATTTGCAAAACCCAATAGCTTCCACCAGTACTGGGGACAGCTATGGCCGAAAAGTTGCTTCTCAAAGCGCCGAATATGCATATGAGTCCTATCTAGATCAGAATGTCAGTGATGTCACCTGGATAACACTAACATCCTTAATATGGGCATATCGTATACTCTCATTTTTGAATTACTTGAAAAGGGCTTTCGAAAATAGTTTTGTAAACCAAAACTGGATGATATAACTGTTGTCTGTGTATGATCGGCTCTGATACCAGCTGTGGCGGAACCGCCGATTTAATACGGGCTAAGTACACCTGCCACCATTAGCTTACAATGTACTTAGACCGTACTAAACCCGGTCGTCCGTCGAGAGGCCTTCGGCTCTCGATAACACCATTTCCCAGAGGAACCGACACCATACACATCTGACTCTCGATGGAGCCACAACAGTTACATCATCACAGGCAGTTGAAATATAGAATAGATAGATTTAGTTTACAAACCAAGAATGTATATAGTCAAATACATGTCCAAAATATATATAATACGGAAGCGTTTTCAAAACATCTCGCAGCGGAAACCAAGTACCTAAGAAGGCTTCATACAGACGAACGAGGCGAGTAGCACCGAGCCCACCGGTTCTACCCTTCTCCAAGCAGCTATCCAAAAGCCGCCAGTACCTGTGAGCCAAAAGTGGGGGCAAACCCTGAGTACTAATTACTCAGTAGGACTTAATGGACGGGGTTTACGGCTGACGCAAAGCTCAGCTTACTAGCAAGTAGGTCCTTAGCCATTGATCTTAAACTGTAAAATGTTGTTATAGGGTAGCGGGATTTGACAGTCGCTATCCTTTAATCATGATTATCCACTATGGTTTAGTGTCATACTATAGCGGGATTTGACAGCCGCTAGTCCTTATCCTGAATCTCATTGGTAATATAAAGTAAGTAATTTGCATGAAGTAAAACAGGTATATCCAATGTATAGTAGCAAATCATCAATTCCATAAAACATCATGCCTCAAACAGTTCTACATTGCCCGTCAGTGATATTGGCATTCTCACACCTGGTGAGCATCAGCGATTCGAATCGATTTTTATATTCCCGGGAATAACTAGAAAATGCCAGGGGCCCATATGCTTACTAACACGACGGCTTTCCCACATATAGTCCCCCTTCTCCACTTGTCCCATCCCAAGTTCGATTCACTCCCGCCTGACTCCCGGGTTGTGCCCCCATGACGAGCCTGCCGACATCTCGGTCTCCCCGTCATGAGCACCAAGCTCCCCCGGGCCACCTTCCTCTCAACCAGTGGGTAGGAACGTGTTTCTGTTCTTCGGATGGCACAAGTAAGGTTTCACCGGTCCCATTTCCCGGATAAGCATTCTAGCAATGTTATGCCGATCAGCAGGCGAACAGCGAACGGGCCTTATGCGACTCGGGCGGAGTCCACCATACCCTCACATCAGTTTTCAACATAGTAATCCCATATCTCCGCCCGGTCTCATTGAAAGCATAACATAGCAATAATAAATTCATAGTAATGAAGATTCATCATTCAAAAGTAAATCCTACGAGACGAGTGACAATGCTCACTCGTGTCTACTCGCGCCTAACCATTCTAGGCACCCGTCCTACGAACCCTAAGTATGGGTGCTAGGGCCAGGGCGGCCGGAAAGTCTAATGCAATTGGTTTCAATCAATCCAAATGCATATGCGTAACTCAAAATGATTTGTTTGCTGGGATTTGCATGGTCCTGCCTACCTTTGATTGTTCTTAAGAAACCAACAAACTAAACTAAGTTAGTTTGCCGGGTTGTGGGGCTTTGCCCCAGGCAACCCCTTGAAACAGGGACGGTTTAATCAGCGACACGCCGTCTTCTGGCATCGGGTGCACGGGCTCGCCTTCCGGCTACTGGATTTGCGACTGCTTCTAGGTTGGTCCTTCGTTCGCGGAATCTATATGCATGACACAGTGCAACATAAGCGCAACGAATGCAAAAGCGTGAATGATATGCGTAAGAGATATATTCATGGAAATTATTATCTAGACAATTTACTTAAGTATTTCTTTCGTAAAACTTGCTCCACACGAAGGAGACTCAGATTATTACTAGGAATCTATACGAACCATCCCCGAGATGCACTACAACTATCACATATAAAAGGACATATGAACATGTATTGATTCTAAGGCCTAAACCATCGTATAAACCCTATTCATCCTCACACATGCGCATCTGTGAATTAAAATATGCACTTGAGTCCTCGTAGTTACACAGCTCCATTATCATGAAAGACATGCACAAATAAACTTTTTGGGAACTAGATATCATGCGCTACCACATTTTTCGTGGAATTTTCTTAGCACCCTAAAGCCATCTTTTCCATTTATCTAGTTCCCCAAGTCAAGATTTGTCATTTTCAAATCACCATTAACACTTAACATGCAGGGGCTCATATTTTACCGGTGAGACACTCATACTACCTAAAGTATATGAAAAATGCTAGAGAGTCAATTTGAGCATATTCTTTGTAGCCTCCCCTTCCTAGGTTAAATAAATACACATACACATGTATAATGGCAAAAGGGTAATTAAACCGCAAGTGCTAGGGCTACAAAAATTCATTCATTTAGTCCACTTTTGTCATTTATCCTAATTAATCATGCATGCAACAAACCAAGGGCAAAAGAGACATTTCACATATCCACATCATACCCATTCGATAGATCTATTCAAGAGGAGTCTAATGCAACTTAGTTTGTCCATTTTGGATTTTTCTGTGATTTTATATGATTTTTCAAAGTTCAAAACCGAAATAATACATATTAACCCTAGATCCGGGACCTATACGTAATTAACCATAACCTCCAGGGGCTAGCACAGAAGATTCCGCTGACTCAGTGAATAGTAAATGAAACCGACGCGTAGAAATGGAAACTCACAGGGGGTTTTCTGCAAAAACCCCCTCTTTCTTCTACCTTCGGCCGGGGAGGGACACGGCGCACGGCTCGGTGTTCCGACGCTTGTGCCGGCGCGTAGGGGCGGCGTCTTGGAGCCGAGGCGGCGGCCGGAGGTGTTCCCGACCGCGGGCTACCTTTCCCTCTAGATGTCGTCGCCCGGGGTGGAGTGGGGAGGCGGCGCGGCGGCGATGAACCGGCGCGGCGCGACGGCGCGCGGAGGCGATGGCGCGGCCCCGATTCCGGCAGCTCGGGCACCGAGAGGCGGCGAGGGTGGGCTCATGAGGTGCGCGGCGGGGTGGCGAAGCCGGCGGTGGTGGAGTGGAGGCGCGGTGGTGGCCCGAAAGGGGTTCTCCGCGACGAGCCCGTGGGTGGCGCGGGTGCGCGCGGGCGGCGCACGCGGGGAGAGGGCTAGGGCCGACGGCGGCGGCCTAGGGTTTGGGGTTTCGGTGGAGGGAGGTGCGGCGACGACGAGGCGCGCATTGGACGAAGGGGAGGCGGCCCGAGGCGACCGGCGTAGCTAGCTCGCCGCGGGCTAGGCCATGGCGTGGCCGCGGCGTGCGCGCACGCGGAATGAGCTAGAGGTGGCGGGGTGTGGCGGAACCGCCCTGCTTAATCTAGACTAAGCACACCTGCCACCTCTAGCTCGCAGTGCACTTAGGCCAGACTAAACCCGGTAGTCCGTTGAGAGTCCTTCGAGCTCTCGATAACACCAATTCCGAGGAACCGACATCAAACACATCCGACTCTCGAAGGAGCCACAACAATTACATCATCACAGGCAGTTGAAATAGAGAGTTATAGGATTAATTTACAACTCAATTGTATGAAATCAAATACATGTTCAAATATAGCGGAAGCGAATTCAGAGTATATAAATATAGCGGAAGCGTTTTCAAAACATCTCGCAGCGGAAAATATACTTAAGTAGTCTTCAGGAAGAGATGACAAGGCGAATAGCACCGAGCCCACCGGTACTACCACCTCCAACACAGTTGTCCAGCTATCGTCGGTACCTGTAATCCAAAAGTGGGGGCAAACCCTGAGTACTAATTACTCAGTAGGACTTAATGGACGGGGCTTACGGCTGACGCAAAGCATGCTTACTAATCATGTGGATCCTTAGCTGTTGATTCTCAAACAAGGTCATGTTGATATCAGATAGCAGGATTTGACAGCTGCTATCCATTATTCATAAAGATTCATTTATGACATAAGGTAAATACTTGCATGAACAGTAAATCATGAAAACATGTCCTGTCCCAAGATTCACTGCGCTTCCATCCAACCCCTTGGGAGTAGCCGTCTCAGGAGCGATACCACGGTACGTCGGGTCAGCCCTCCCTCGACTTCAAAGCATCTCCCAAGTCCATCGACCTCCAACCGGTGGATGGGCAACACCCTGAATAGTGGGACAGATCATACACATCCAAGCATGTTGTATTAAAAGCGTGACTTTGTAAACAGTATGTTCCAATTATTACTACGTTGCCCGTGTGCGATATTGGCATTCTCACACCTGGTGAGCATCAGCGATTCGAATCGATTTGTTAATTCCCGGGAATAACTAGAAGCACCAAGATGGCATATGCTTACTAACTCCCAGCGTTCCACATATGCTTCTCCCATCTCCACTTGTCCCATCCCAAGTTCGATTCAATCCTTCCGTTGTTCCCAGGTTGTGCCGTCTTAGGAGCGATACCACGGTCACGTCGGGTCAGCCCTCCCTCGACTACAAGCTCCCCAAGGTGTCACAGTAGGAGTCTGTCTCTGTTCTTCGGATGGCACAAGTAAGCTTTCACCGGTCCATTATCCCGGATAAGCACTCTAGCAATGTTATGCCGATCCGCAGGCGAACAGCGAACGGGCCTTATGCGACTCGGGCGGAGTCCAGTGCACAATACCATAACCCATAAATAACTCAATAAATCTCCACCCGGTCTCCATTTAAACATAAGCAGGTATAGTAACTTCCATAGGTGAGATTTCTATCACTTTGTAAAGCCGTACTTACGAGACGAGTACAATCACTCGTATCTACTCGTACCTAGCAATTCTAGGCACTCGCCCTACGAACTCTACGTATAGGTGCTAGGGCCAGGGCGGCGAGGAAGTCTAATGCAGTTGGTTTCAAACAACTCCTAATGCATATGCGTAATCATCAAACAAGATTTGTATTTGCTGGGAGAAGTCATGGTCCTGCCTACCTTTGCTTGATCTTAAGAAAACCAACAAACTAAGCTAGGTTAGTTTGCCGGGTTGTGAGGCTTTGCCCCAGGCAACCCCTTGAAGCAGGGACGGATTTAATCAGCAACCCTCCGTCTTCTTGCTCCGGATATAGCCTGTTGTCCGTTTTCTTGATCACTGGTTTCTCCTGTGTTGGTAGCTCCTTGCACGCGGGGTCTATATGCATGATAAAATGCAAGTGAGTGCAAAAGAATGCAAATACATGCATATGATACAGGTTATATGCATGACATAGTGCAATCATGAGTGCAACGAATTGCGAATGTATGCATAAGGTGTCAATGAAATATAATGCATGATCAAACAACTTGTGAATACTGGGTTCGGGTATTCATAGTTTAAACACACCCCAAAACAAGAAAACTTAACGACTTTGCTAAGAAATCATACAGCCCATCACTAAGAAAATCGTACAAACCATTACCACATTTTATCTTAGAAGTTATTGGGAATAATTGTTCTATATGTGTACACAGTCCCTATCAATGAAATGAAGTTGTCTCTTAAAGTTAAACATATACATGCAAATTAATGGACACGCTACCTTTATGAATAAAATGTACTCATAAGATCATGTAGTTAGAAAACTCCAAATCGATCTCAAATCTTTACCACATGCAGCAACATACTCCATAACGCTACTATATTTTTCACATAATTTTATTAGCAGTTTAAATACACATTTTCCTATTTTCTTTTTCAACTAGTAGCATTTTATTATTTTCAATTCAGCATCTAAAACACACATGCACAAACTCATACTTTACTGATGAGCTACCCATATTATATAGAGTACATGAAAAATACTAGAAATCATATTTGAGCATATTTTATATAGCCTTCATTGTCCAAGTTAATTAAATACACAAATCACATGCATAAGGGCAAAACAGTAATTAAACAGTCAATGCTAGTGCTACCAAAAATCACACAGTTCCTAGATGCCATAACAAAGCTACTGTCCATGTTTCATAATTTTTGGAGTTCATTTGGTCCACTTTTACCATTTATCAACCTACACCATGCATGCACTAAACCAGGGGCAAAACAGTCTTTTCACACATCCACATCATACCTATCCTGTAGATCTACTCACAAGGGGTCCATAGCCACTGAGTTTGTCCATTTTGGATTTTTATTTGATTTATTATGAATTTCCAAAGTTTCAGCCGAATTAATTCAAAAATAAAACGAAAATCATCAGATCCGGGACCTAAACATAATTAACTCTAACTTCCGGGGGCTAGCCTGCAAATTTCTCACGACTCAGTGAATAGTATGTGGACTATATTGTAATTAAATCAAAACCGGGGGGCTAGATCGAAGGATCCGCCCCCCCTTCTTCCTCCTCCCGCCGCGCGCGTGGGCGCGGCGGCGCGCGCGTGCGCCGGCGAGCTCCGGCTCGCCGGGGCCACGACGCGGGGCGCGTCGGGTGCGCGGGAGTGAGCCGAGTGCGGTGGAGTAGATCTAGGGGCGCGAGAGGCGGCGGAGTGGACGGCGCGAGCTCGAGCTTGAGCTCCGCTCGGTAATGGCGGTCGGGCGAGGTCGCGAGCCGATCTCGCGGTCTAGGGCGGGAGCGGCGGCGAGAGTGGGCGGAGGAGAGGCGGACGGGCGAGGCGAAGGCGGTGGTGGGGTCTGGAGGCACGGGGAGGGTCGGAGGCGGCCGGCGTGGGAGCTCGAAGCCGGCGGCAATGGCGGGTGGCTCGGGCGAGAGCGAGCGAGGCGAGGGCGTGAGCGAGGGGAATGGACGGGGATGCACCTGGACGGGTACGCGGGCGAGTGTAGAGCCGAGGGGCGCGGCCGGCGATCCGTGGGCGCGCCGGCGTGACCGTACGCCGGCGGCCGCATGTCGGGCGGCGCCCCGGACACGGTGGCTGCCCGGCGGAGGCGGGCCCACCTGTCAACGACCGCGGGGAAAGGAAAATAAAAGAAAAAGAAAAATGTGTTTCCTTCTTCTCTGAAAATCGAAATTTTGACCTATTTAGACCCCGATTTTGAAAAAGTGCCAATATGAAATTTGTTTAAATTTATGCAGCAGCCATAGGTAGGGACAGGGTAGGTCATCTGCTTGGGAGGGGAAAACACCCTAGTTATAGGCCTCAACTCCACTTGCTCCTTTTGACAAATTTGTTTGGTACTTTCTAAACTATATTTCATTTCAGTAGGGCAGGTCATGAAAATGACTCTATGGGTAAGAAAATCTCAAATTACCGAACTGGACAGAGTAGGGGTGTGTTTCTGGGCTGACAAAAGTTGGTTGAAAAGACCAATTTGAATTCATATTATGACCAGACTCATATTGACAAAGTTGTTTCCTGGATCATTACCTACAACTTTGTTAATATGATCCTCCTCTAAATCACAACATATTTTGAAATACAACCCTAATCTTGTTTAGGATTTTGGTAAAACAGCAGATTTACTCTAAGTAAAGCTTTTCTTGTTTTCATCTTTTGAAATATCAAATGAAGTCCAAATACATCCACAATAGATGCATTTGAAAGGTGATGAGTTCAATTCCATTTCATACAAAAGAAAATTCTTGAGTTGTATAGTCCAATCAAAAGAAATTTCAGAATCAATTTGGGGATGAGCTAAAATTTCAGATTTGAGAAATTTTGACTTAGTGGTTTATCTACCAATTCCTCATTACTCTCTTAAGCATGATTTAGTCTTAATTCATCATTAGTTTATGTATAATTGTGTGTACGGCTTCTGAGATGCCAGGGGCATCACACAACTAACAATGCCAGGGGTATATGCTTACTAGCCCTCGCATTCCCACATATAGCCCCCATCTCCACTTGTCCCATCCCAAGTTCGATTCCAACCCGCCATTCCCCAGGTTTAGCCCCCGTGGAGCGTTACCTCGACCGCACCGGGTCCAGCCCTCCACGAGTCTACACCCCAAGCGCCCCTAGGACCGATGGTAGGACCAAGTCTCTGTTCTTCGGATGGCACAAGTAAGACTTTCGCCGGTCCATTATCCCGGATAAGCACCTTAGCAATGTTATGCCGATCAGCAGGCGAACAGCGAACGGGCCTTATGCGACTCGGGCGGAGTCCAGTGCACAATACCATAAACCATGAATAACTCATAAAATCTCCGCCCGGTCTCCATTTAAATCAGAAGCATATATAACAACTTACGTCAGTGAGATTTCTGTAAATTTTTGAAATCACCTACGCGACGAGTGACTCCATTCACCCGTGTCTACTCGTACCTAGCATTACTAGGCACTCGCCCTACGAACTCTATGTATAGTTGCTAGGGCCAGGGCGGCCGAGATGTCTAATGCAGTTGATTCCAAACAGCTCCTGATGCATATGCCTAATCATCAAGACATAAGATGTTTGCTGGGTATAGTATGGTCCTGCCTACCTTTCAGTATTCTTATGAAAACCAACAAACTAAACTAAGTTAGTTTGCCGGGTTGTGAGGCTTTGCCCCAGGCAACCCCTTGAAGCAGGGACGGATTTAATCAGCGACCCTTCATCTTCTGGCTCCGAATATAGCCTGTCGTCTGGTTTCTTGATCACTGGTTTCTCCTGTGTTGATAGCTCCTTGCACGCGGGGTCTATATGTATGATAAAATGCAAGTGAGTGCAAGAGAATGCAAATGCATATATACGATACAGTGTTATATGCATGGCATAGTGCAAACATGAGTACAGCGAATGGCAGATGTATACATGAGGTGTCAATGAAACATAAGGGATGATCAAGCAGCTTGTGAAGAATGGGTTTGGGTACTCTTAGTTTAAACACACCCCACAACAAGAAAACTTAACGACTTTGCTAAGAAATCATACAGCCCATCACTAAGAAATCGTAAAAACCATCACCATATTTTATCTTTGAAGTTATCAGGAGTTACTATCTTATATGTGTACACAGTCTCTAACAAATGAAATGAATTTGTCTCTTGAACACACCTTTATGAATATAATGCACTCATGAGTTCATGTAGTTAGACGACTCAAATTGATCTCAAATTTTTACCACATGCAGAAACATACTTCATAGCGCTACTGCCAAAATTTCAGCTACAACCAAGTTATAATTGATTTATTAAAATTACAACAAGTTCTTAGCCCAATAGCTTCTTGGATTTTTCATAATTTATAGGAATGAGTTCTGGACTTGAAATTTCTACAGCAACCATTACATTGCATGAACATCATGTACAAAATTTGCAAGCACAAAATCCATAGCTTGATAGGACATCTAATTTCCATATTTTATTTCACCATGAAAATCATATAAATCAAAACAGCAGTATTTAAGTGCACAAAACTACTTTCTGGTATCAAGACATCACTAGTAGGCTACTAAATTTTTCCCATAATTTTCCTAGCAGTTTAAATACACTTTTTCCTATTTTCTTTTTCAACTAGTAGCATTTTGTCAATTTCAAATCAGCAGCTAAAACAAACATGCACAACCTCATACTTTACCAGTGAGCCACTCATACTATAAAAGTACATGAAAAATACTAGAGGTCATATTTGAGCCTATTTTATGTAGCCCTCATTTTCCAAGTTAAATAAATACACTAAACACATGCATAAGGGCAAGACAGTAAATAAACAGTCAATGCTAGGGCTACCAAAAATCACACAGTACCTAGATGCCATAACCAAGTTACTGTCCAAGTTTCATAATTTTTGGAGTTCATTTGGTCCACTTTTATCATTTATCTACCTACACCATGCATGCACTAAACCAGGGGCAAATCAGTCTTTTCACACATCCCCATCATACCTATCCTGTAGATCTACTCAAGTGGAGTCCATAGCCACTAAGTTTGTCTATTTTGGATTTTTATTTGAATTGTTATGATTTTCTAAAGTTTCAACCGATTTATTAATGAAATAAATAGAAAAACTTATAGATCAAGGACTTATACGCAATTAACCGTAGACCTCAGGGGCTTGACTGTAAGTTTCGCGAGACTCAGTGCACAGCGCTCTGTTTGGATCCGTGAAATACAAAAATGACGAGGGTTAAAGTGCAAAGTTCGGGTCTCTTCTTCTACCTTCGGCCGACGGCGTGACGCGCGGCGACCCGTCGTTCTCGCGGCGGCGCCGGCGCGTGGAGGCGGCTTCCTGGAGCCGAGTCGGGTCGAGGACGTGCGCCAGGGCATGGTGGTTCTTTCCCCGAAGATCTCGTCGCGCGAGGGGGTCGGGGTTGAGGGGGAACGCGCGCGAACCGGGCGTGAACCGGACGGCGGAGTGACGGCGGCGCGGCGTCGATCCGTCGGTCACGGGGTGGAATGGCCACGCCGGCGGGCGCGTGAGCTGCGCGGCTCGGTGGCGAACACGTCTGTGGAGGTCTCGGGCGCGGGGAGACACCAGAAGGTGGTCGTCCATGGCGAGGGGTGGTAGCAATGGCGGCCGTGGGGGTGCGCTCGTGGGGAGGGCAGTTGGAGGCGAGGGCGAAGGGCGAGACCGTGCGGGGAAGATGGAGGGAGGCGCGGGCCGTGCGAGGCGTGCGTCGGCGGGGTGAGAGGCGGCTCGAGGCGGCGGGTGATGTGAGCTCGCCGCGGCGGCGATGGCGGCGGGCGCTCTGCGCGTAGGAGGAGGAGGCGGAGGGAGATGACTAGGCCTAGCGCGTTGCGTGCGGGAGGGGGAGATGGTTGTAATGGTGCGACGAGCTCGAGCTCGGCGCCAATGGCGGCGGGGTTCGGTGTGGTAGGAGAATGCTAGAGAGGGAAAGAGCTGGGCGAGGCGGGAGTGAGATAAGAGGGAGCGAGGGGAGTGCGGGAGTGGAGGCGGACGGGATCCCGTCCAGGTGCGGGCGCGCCGGAGCGGGGCGCGGCCTCGGCCGGCCGGCGGCAGGAGCCGTCCGCCGCGTGTGCGCGAACGAGTGGGGGAGAAGGGCGGTGGGGAAAACGTGGACTTGGTTCATGGACCAGTGGTCAGTGACACGTGGGGCCGGGGCAGTGAGAAAAAGAGAGGGTCCAATGGACCACGTTCGTGGAAGCCGGACGGTGGTGGGACCCACTGTCGGCCCGTTCCAATCCCGCGGGCGGGAGTCCGAATACGGTCTGTCAAGTGGGGCCCACTTGTCATAGAGACAGAGGAAAAGGAAAAATCCCAAAAAATGGAAAATGGAGTTTGACTGCAGATACACTTGTTTGTATTTCGCGTTTTTGAACGAGTTAAAGGCCGAATTTGAAAATACCCCAATGGGATAAAGTGTTCTAAATTTGTTCCTCTACATTTCCCTTATAAACATTTATACCATGTTGTATTCAAAAATGTGGTTTAAATTTGAATTTAATCTGCTGACCAAGGTTTGACCAACAAAACCCTCCAGCATGGAAATTCTAAAAGTCTATTTTCTAGACACTTTCACAAAAAGAGTTTTATACCAATGTTGTTCAGAATTTTATGATCTACAATTTTCTCAATACCAGCATTGCAAGGTTTTGGCTTTAAGATCAAGAAAATTTGAATTTACCCTCCAGGTCAAGTTTGGACAGATTTCACATACTGACAGAAAAAGCCCCAAATCTTTATGCAAACCTTCATGCATGTCATAGCACCAATTACCAAAGTTGTTTATAATTAAATTGTCCACAAGTTTGTCAATATGAGTTTCACCTATATCACTACAGAACTAAAGTTATGGGCACAATCACAGAGACATATGTGCAGAAAATAGGTTTCGACAAGTTGCATTTCAACCAAGTTTGAACTAGGGCTTAAATGCATGTCATTGTATGATGCATTATGATGAATGTTGCATGCATGATGAATGATTATGCACTTGAGATGCCGGAGCATCACATAACTTCTTCTAGGGGACTCAGAAACTTCGGCTGTTGGGCTCGTTGGAAAGCAAACTGAGGGAGCAACACCATATGCACTAGAAATCAAACTTTTGATATTTGGGGAATATTTTATACCAATTTAGAAAGCCAACACCTTACTCACCCGATTTCAGCGTTTGCTCCTTCGGTACGAATCGAAATGTGCGTACCATGGCTTACTGTATGAGCGCCAACTTCCGCAGCAGTGAATATTTTTCCACTCTACTAGGTTTCTGGCACTCGTAAGGAGCATACCTATGATCTAGAACATTGTGACGCTAAGCAGTGGACAGACGACCCCCGAAAACTCATGAAAGTCATGTCCGCTTGGTATGACGGCCATAATTTCATCTAGGGGACTCAGAATCTTCTGCTGGTGTGGTCATTGGAAAGCTAACTGTGGGAGCAACACCGTAGGAACTAGAAATCAAACTTTTGACACCTAGGGAATATTTGATTCCAATTTTTAAGGCCAACACCTTGCTTACCCGCTTTGAACGTTTGCTCCTTCGGTACGGATCGAAATGTGTGTACCATGGCTTACTGTATGAGCGCCAACTTTCTCAGCAGTGAATATTTTTCCACACTACTAGGTTCCTAGCGCTCGTAAGGAGCATTCCTTTGATCTAGAACAATGAGACGCTAAGCAGTGGACGGACGACCCCCAAAAGCACATGAAAGTCAACTCCGCTCGGTATAACGGCCATAACTTCTTCTAGGGGACTCAGAATCTTCGGCTGTTGGGCTCGTTGGAAAGCTAACTGAGGGACCAACACCATAGGAACTGGAAATCAAACTTTTGACATTTGGGGAATATTTTATACCAAATTAGAAGGCCAACACCTTGCTCACCCGGTTTCAGCGTTTGCTCCTTCAGTACGGATCGAAATGTGCGGACCATGGCTTACTGTTTGAACACCAACTTGCTCAGCAGTGAATATTTTTTCACTCTACTAGGTTGCTAGCGCTCGTTAGGACCATACCTATGATCTAGAACATTGAGACGCTAAGCAGGGGACGGACGACCCCCGAAACCACATGAAAGTCATGTCCGCTCGATGTAACGGCCATAACATCTTCTAGGGGACTCAGAATCTTCGGCTGTTGGGCTCGACGGAAAGATAACTGAGGGAGCAAAATCATAGGCACTGGAAATCAAACTTTTGATATTTGGGGAATATTTTGTACCAATTTAGAAGGCCAACACCTTGCTCACCCGATTTCAGCGTTTGCTCCTTCGGTACGGATCGAAATGTGTGTACCATGGCTTACTGTATGAGCACAAACTTCCTCAGCAGTGAATATTTTTCCACTCTACTAGGTTCCTAGCGCTCGTAAGGAGCATACCTTTGATCTAGAACAATGAGACGCTAAGCAGTGGACGGACGACCCCCGAAAACACATGAAAGTCAAGTCCACTCGGTATAACAGCCATAACTCCTTCTAGGGGACTCAGAATCTTCGGCTGTTGGGCTCGTTGGAAAGCTAACTGAGGGAGCAACACCATAGGCACTGGAAATCAAACTTTTGATATTTGGGGAATATTTTATACCAATTTACAAGGCCAACACCTTGCTCACCCGATTTCAGCGTTTGCACCTTTGGTACGGATCGAAATGTGTGTACCATGGCTTACTGTATGAGCGCCAACTTCCTCAGCAGCGAATATTTTTCCACTCTACTAGGTTCCAAGCGCTCGTAAGGAGCAAACCTTTGATCTAGAACAATGAGACGTTAAGCAGTGGACGGACGACCCCCGGAAGCACATGAAAGTCAAGTCCGCTCGGTATAACGGCCATAACTTCTTCTTGGGAACTCAGAATCTTCGGCTATTGGGCTCGTTGGAAAGCTAACTGAGGGAGCAACACCATAGGCACTGAAAATCAAACTTTTGATATTTGGGGAATATTTTATACCAATTTAGAAGGCCAACACCTTGCTCACCCGATTTCAGCATTTGCTCCTTTGGTACGGATCGAAATGTGTGTACCATGGCTTACTGTATGACCGCCAACTTCCTCAGCAGTGAATATTTTTCCACTCTACTAGGTTCCTAGCGCTCGTAAGGAGCATAACTTTGATCTAGAACAATGAGACGCTAAGCAGTGGACGGTCGACCCTCGAAAGCACATGAAAGTCAAGTCCGCTCGGTATAACGGCCATAACTGCTTCTAGGGGACTCAGAATCTTTGGCTGTTGGGCTCGTTGGAAAGCTAACTGAGGGAGCAACACCATAGGTACTGAAAATCAAACTTTTGACATTTGGGGAATATTTTATTCCAAATTAGAAGGCCAACACCTTGCTCACCCGATTTCAGTGTTTGCTCCTTCAGTACGGATCGAAATGTGCGTACCATGGCTTACTGTATGAGCGCCAACTTCCTCAGCAGTGAATATTTTTCCACTGTACTGGGTTTCTGGCAATCGTAAGGAGCATATCTATGATCTAGAACACTGTGACGCTAAGAAGTGGACGGACGACCCCCGAAAACTCATGAAAGTCATGTCCGCTTGGTATGACGGCCATAATTTCATCTAGGGGACTCAGAATCTTCGGCTGTGGTGGTCATTGGAAAGCTAACTGTGGAAGCAACACCGTAGGAACTAGAAATCAAACTTTTGACACCTAAGGAATATTTGATTCCAATTTATAAGGCCAACACCTTGCTTAGGCGCTTTCAACGTTTGCTCCTTCGGTACGGATCGAAATGTGTGTACCATGGCTTAGTGTATGAGCGCAAACTTCCTCAGCAGTGAATATTTTTCCACTCTACTAGGTTCCTAGCGCTGGTAAGGAGCATACCTTTGATCTAGAACAATGAGACGCTAAGCAGTGGACGGACGACCCTAGAAAGCACATGAAAGTCAAGTCCGCTCGGTATAACGGCCATAACTTCTTCTAGGGGACTCAGAATCTTCGGCTGTTGGGCTCGTTGGAAAGCTAACTGAGGGAGCAACACCATAGGAACTGGAAATCAAACTTTTGACATTTGGGGAATATTTCATACGAAATTAGACGGCCAAAACCTTGCTCACCCGATGTCAGCGTTTGCTCCTTCGGTACGGATCGAAATGTGTGTACCATGGCTTACTGTATGAGCGCCAACGTCCTCAGCAGTGAATATTTTTCTACTCTACTAGGTTCCTATCACTCGTAAGGAGCATACCTTTGATCTAGAACAATGAGACACTAAGCAGTGGACGGACGACCCCTGAAAGCACATGAAAGTCAAGTCCGCTCGGTATAACGGCCATAACTTCTTCTAGGGGACTCAGAATCTTCGGCTGTTGGGCTCGTTGGAAAGCTAACTGAGGGAGCAACACCATAGGAACTGGAAATCAAACTTTTGACATTTGGGGAATATTTTATACCAAATTAGAAGGCCAACACCTTGCTCACCCGATTTCAGCGTTTGCTCCTTCGGTACGGATCGAAATGTGCGTACCATGGCTTACTGTATGAGCACCAACTTCCTCAGCAGTGAATATTTTTTCACTCTACTAGGTTCCTAGCACTCGTAAGGAGCATACCTATGATCTAGAACATTGAGGCGCTAAGCAGGGGACGGACGACCCCCGAAACCACATGAAAGTCATGTCCGCTCGGTATAACGGCTATAACTTCTTCTAGGGACTCAAAATCTTCGGCTGTTGGGCTCGTTGGAAAGCTAACTGAGGGAGCAACACCATAGGAACTGGAAATCAAACTTTTGATATTTGGGGAATATTTTATACCAATTTAGAAGGGCAACACCTTGCTCACCCGATTTCAGCGTTTGCTTCTTTGGTACGGATCGAAATGCGTGTACCATGGCTTACTGTATGAGCGCCAACTTCCTCAGCAGTGAATATTTTTCCACTCTACTAGGTTCCTAGCGCTGGTAAGGAGCATACCTTTGATCTAGAACAATGAGACGCTAAGCAATGGACGGACGACCCCTGAAAGCACATGAAAGTCTTGTCCGCTCGGTATAACGGCCATAACTTCTTCTAGGGAACTCAGAATCTTCGGCTGTTGGGCTCGTTGGAAAGCTAACTGAGGGAGCAACACCATAGGAACTGGAAATCAAACTTTTGACATTTGGGGAATATTTTATACCAAATTCGAAGGCCAACACCTTGCTCACCCGATATCAGCGTTTGCTCCTTCGGTACGGATCGAAATGTTCGTACCATGGCTTACTGTATGAGCGCCAACTTCCTCAGTAGTGAATATTTTTCCACTCTACAAGGTTTCTAGAACTCGTAAGGAGCATACCTATGATCTAGAACACTGTGACGCTAAGCAGCGGACGGAAGACCCCCGAAAACTCATGAAAGTCATGTCCGCTTGGTATGACGGCCATAATTTCATCTAGGGGACTCAGAATCTTCGGCTGTTGTGGTCAGTGGAAAGCTAACTGTGGGAGCAACACCGTAGGAACTAGAAATCAAACTTTTGACACCAAGGGAATATTTGTTTCCAATTTATAAGGCCAACACCATGCTTACCCGCTTTCAACGTTTGATCCTTCGGTTGGATCGAAATGTGTGTACCATGGCTTACTGTATGAGCGCCAACTTCCTCAGCAGTGAATATTTTTCCACAATACTAGGTTCCTAGCGCTCGTAAGGAGCATACCTTTGATCTAGAACAATGAGACGCTAAGCAGTGGACGGACGACTCCCAAAAGCACATGAAAGTCAAGTCCGCTCGGTATAACGGCTATAACTTCTTCTAGGGGACTCAGAATCTTCGGCTGTTGTGCTCGTTGGAAAGCTAACTGAGGGGGCAACATCATAGGAACTAGAAATCAAACTTTTTACATTTGGGAAATATTTTATACCAAATTAGAAGGCCAACACCTTGCAAACCCGATTTCAGCATTTGCTCCTTCGGTACGGATCGAAATGTGCGTACCATGGCTTACTGTATGAGCACCAACTTCCTCAGCAGTGAATATTTTTTCAATCTACTAGGTTCCTAGCGCTCGTAAGGAGCATACCTATGATCTAGAACATTGAGGCGCTAAGCAGGGGACGGACGACCACCGAAACCACATGAAAGTCATGTCCGCTCGGTATAATGGCCATAACTTCTTCTAGGGAACTTAGAATCTTCGGCTGTTGGGCTCGTTGGAAAGCTAACTGAGGGAGCAACACCATAGGCACTGGAAATCAAACTTTTGTTATTTGGGGAATATTTTATACCAATTTAGAAGGCCAACACCTTGCTCACCCGATTTCAGCGTTTGCTCCTTTGGTACGGATCGAAATGTGTGTACCATGGCTTACTGTATGAGCGCCAACTTCTTCAGCAGCGAATATTTTTCCACTCTACTAGGTTTCTAGCGCTCATAAGGAGCATACCTTTGATCTAGAACAATGAGACGCTTAGCAGTGGACGGACGACCCCTGAAAGCACATGAAAGTCAAGTTCGCTCGGTATAACGGCCATAACTTCTTCTAGGGAACTCAGAATCTTCGGCTGTTGGGCTCGTTGGAAAGCTAACTGAGGGAGCAACACCATAGGAACTGGAAATCAAACTTTTGACATTTGGGGAATATTCTATACCAAATTAGAAGGCCAACACCTTGCTCACCTGATTTCAGCGTTTGCTCCTTCGGTACGGATCGAAATGTGCGTACCATGGCTTACTATATGAGCACCAACTTCCTCAGCAGTGAATATTTTTTCACTCTACTAGGTTCCTAGCGTTCGTAAGGAGCATACCTATGATCTAGAACATTGAGACGCTAAGCAGGGGACGAACGACCCCCGAAACCACATGAAAGTCATGTCCGTTCGGTATAACGGCCATAACTTCTTCTAGGGAACACAGAATCTTCGGCTGTTGGGCTCGTTGGAAAGCTAACTGAGGGAGCAACACCATAGGCACTGGAAATCAAACTTTTGCTATTTGGGGAATATTTTATAGCAATTTGGAAGGCCAACACCTTGCTCACCCGATTTCAGCGTTTGCTCCTTTGGTAAGGATCGAAATGTGTGTACCATGGCTTACTGTATGAGCGCTAACTTCCTCACCAGTTAATGTTTTTCCACTCTACTAGGTTCCTAGCGCTCGTAAGGAGTAGAACTTTGATGTAGAACAATGAGACACTAAGCAGTGGACGGACGACCCCTGAAAGCACATGAAAGTGAAGTCCGCTCGGTATAACGGCCACAACTTCTTCTAGGGGACTCAGAATCTTCGGCTGTTGGGCTCGTTGGAAAGCTAACTGAGGGAGCAACACCATAGGAACTGGAAATCAAATTTGACATTTGGGGAATATTTTGTACCAAATTAGAAGGCCAACACCTTGCTCACCCGATTTCAGCGTTTGCTCCTTCGGTACGGATCGAAATGTGCGTACCGTGGCTTACTGTATGAGCACCAACTTCCTCAGCAGTGAATATTTTTTCACTCTACTAGGTTCCTAGCGCTCGTAAGGAGCATACCTATGATCTAGAACATTGAGGCGCTAAGCAGGGGACGGACGACCCCCGAAACCACATTAAAGTCATGTCCGCTCGGTATAACGGCCATAACTTCTTCTAGGGAACTCAGAATCTTCGGCTGTTGGGCTCGTTGGAAAGCTAACTGAGGGAGCAACACCATAGGCACTGGAAATCAAACTTTTGCTATTTGGGGAATATTTTATAGCAATTTGGAAGGCCAACACCTTGCTCACCCGATTTCAGCGTTTGCTCCTTTGGTAAGGATCGAAATGTGTGTACCATGGCTTACTGTATGAGCGCTAACTTCCTCACCAGTTAATATTTTTCCACTCTACTAGGTTCCTAGCGCTCGTAAGGAGTAGAACTTTGATGTAGAATAATGAGACACTAAGCAGTGGACGGACGACCCCTGAAAGCACATGAAAGTGAAGTCCGCTCGGTATAACGGCCACAACTTCTTCTAGGGGACTCAGAATCTTCGGCTGTTGGGCTCGTTGGAAAGCTAACTGAGGGAGCAACACCATAGGAACTGGAAATCAAATTTGACATTTGGGGAATATTTTGTACCAAATTAGAAGGCCAACACCTTGCTCACCCGATTTTAGCGTTTGCTCCTTCGGTACGGATCGAAATGTGCGTACCGTGGCTTACTGTATGAGCACCAACTTCCTCAGCAGTGAATATTTTTTCACTCTACTAGGTTCCTAGCGCTCGTAAGGAGCATACCTATGATCTAGAACATTGAGGCGCTAAGCAGGGGACGGACGACCCCCGAAACCACATTAAAGTCATGTCCGTTCGGTATAACGGCCATAACTTCTTCTAGGGAACTCAGAATATTCGGCTGTTGGGCTCGTTGGAAAGCTAACTGAGGGAGCAACACCATAGGCACTGGAAATCAAACTTTTGCTATTTGGGGAATATTTTATAGCAATTTGGAAGGCCAACACCTTGCTCACCCGATTTCAGCGTTTGCTCCTTTGGTAAGGATCGAAATGTGTGTACCATGGCTTACTGTATGAGCGCTAACTTCCTCACCAGTTAATATTTTTCCACTCTACTAGGTTCCTAGCGCTCGTAAGGAGTAGAACTTTGATGTAGAACAATGAGACACTAAGCAGTGGACGGACGACCCCTGAAAGCACATGAAAGTGAAGTCCGCTCGGTATAACGGCCACAACTTCTTCTAGGGGACTCAGAATCTTCGGCTGTTGGGCTCGTTGGAAAGCTAACTGAGGGAGCAACACCATAGGAACTGGAAATCAAATTTGACATTTGGGGAATATTTTGTACCAAATTAGAAGGCCAACACCTTGCTCACCCGATTTCAGCGTTTGCTCCTTCGGTACGGATCGAAATGTGCGTACCGTGGCTTACTGTATGAGCACCAACTTCCTCAGCAGTGAATATTTTTTCACTCTACTAGGTTCCTAGCGCTCGTAAGGAGCATACCTATGATCGAGAACATTGAGGCGCTAAGCAGGGGACGGACGACCCCCGAAACCACATTAAAGTCATGTCCGTTCGGTATAACGGCCATAACTTCTTCTAGGGAACTCAGAATATTCGGCTGTTGGGCTCGTTGGAAAGCTAACTGAGGGAGCAACACCATAGGCACTGGAAATCAAACTTTTGCTATTTGGGGAATATTTTATAGCAATTTGGAAGGCCAACACCTTGCTCACCCGATTTCAGCGTTTGCTCCTTTGGTAAGGATCGAAATGTGTGTACCATGGCTTACTGTATGAGCGCTAACTTCCTCACCAGTTAATATTTTTCCACTCTACTAGGTTCCTAGCGCTCGTAAGGAGTAGAACTTTGATGTAGAACAATGAGACACTAAGCAGTGGACGGACGACCCCTGAAAGCACATGAAAGTGAAGTCCGCTCGGTATAACGGCCACAACTTCTTCTAGGGGACTCAGAATCTTCGGCTGTTGGGCTCGTTGGAAAGCTAACTGAGGGAGCAACACCATAGGAACTGGAAATCAAATTTGACATTTGGGGAATATTTTGTACCAAATTAGAAGGCCAACACCTTGCTCACCCGATTTCAGCGTTTGCTCCTTCGGTACGGATCGAAATGTGCGTACCGTGGCTTACTGTATGAGCACCAACTTCCTCAGCAGTGAATATTTTTTCACTCTACTAGGTTCCTAGCGCTCGTAAGGAGCATACCTATGATCTAGAACATTGAGGCGCTAAGCAGGGGACGGACGACCCCCGAAACCACATTAAAGTCATGTCCGCTCGGTATAACGGCCATAACTTCTTCTAGGGAACTCAGAATCTTCGGCTGTTGGGCTCGTTGGAAAGCTAACTGAGGGAGCAACACCATAGGCACTGGAAATCAAACTTTTGCTATTTGGGGAATATTTTATAGCAATTTGGAAGGCCAACACCTTGCTCACCCGATTTCAGCGTTTGCTCCTTTGGTAAGGATCGAAATGTGTGTACCATGGCTTACTGTATGAGCGCTAACTTCCTCACCAGTTAATATTTTTCCACTCTACTAGGTTCCTAGCGCTCGTAAGGAGTAGAACTTTGATGTAGAACAATGAGACACTAAGCAGTGGACGGACGACCCCTGAAAGCACATGAAAGTGAAGTCCGCTCGGTATAACGGCCACAACTTCTTCTAGGGGACTCAGAATCTTCGGCTGTTGGGCTCGTTGGAAAGCTAACTGAGGGAGCAACACCATAGGAACTGGAAATCAAATTTGACATTTGGGGAATATTTTGTACCAAATTAGAAGGCCAACACCTTGCTCACCCGATTTCAGCGTTTGCTCCTTCGGTACGGATCGAAATGTGCGTACCGTGGCTTACTGTATGAGCACCAACTTCCTCAGCACTGAATATTTTTTCACTCTACTAGGTTCCTAGCGCTCGTAAGGAGCATACCTATGATCTAGAACATTGAGGCGCTAAGCAGGGGACGGACGACCCCCGAAACCACATTAAAGTCATGTCCGCTCGGTATAACGGCCATAACTTCTTCTAGGGAACTCAGAATCTTCGGCTGTTGGGCTCGTTGGAAAGCTAACTGAGGGAGCAACACCATAGGCACTGGAAATCAAACTTTTGCTATTTGGGGAATATTTTATAGCAATTTGGAAGGCCAACACCTTGCTCACCCGATTTCAGCGTTTGCTCCTTTGGTAAGGATCGAAATGTGTGTACCATGGCTTACTGTATGAGCGCTAACTTCCTCACCAGTTAATATTTTTCCACTCTACTAGGTTCCTAGCGCTCGTAAGGAGTAGAACTTTGATGTAGAACAATGAGACACTAAG
Organism: Paspalum notatum; assembly: GCA_022530915.1. Classification (NCBI taxonomy): domain Eukaryota; kingdom Viridiplantae; phylum Streptophyta; class Magnoliopsida; order Poales; family Poaceae; genus Paspalum; species Paspalum notatum. Next base: position 11,781,699 of record CM039683.1, read on the forward strand.
CAGTGGACGGACGACCCCTGAAAGCACATGAAAGTGAAGTCCGCTCGGTATAACGGCCACAACTTCTTCTAGGGGACTCAGAATCTTCGGCTGTTGGGCTCCTTGGAAAGCTAACTGAGGGAGCAACACCATAGGAACTGGAAATCAAATTTGACATTTGGGGAATATTTTGTACCAAATTAGAAGGCCAACACCTTGCTCACCCGATTTCAGCGTTTGCTCCTTCGGTACGGATCGAAATGTGCGTACCGTGGCTTACTGTATGAGCACCAACTTCCTTAGCACTGAATATTTTTTCACTCTACTAGGTTCCTAGCGCTCGTAAGGAGCATACCTATGATCTAGAACATTGAGGCGCTAAGCAGGGGACGGACGACCCCCGAAACCACATTAAAGTCATGTCCGTTCGGTATAACGGCCATAACTTCTTCTAGGGAACTCAGAATCTTCGGCTGTTGGGCTCGTTGGAAAGCTAACTGAGGGAGCAACACCATAGGCACTGGAAATCAAACTTTTGCTATTTGGGGAATATTTTATAGCAATTTGGAAGGCCAACACCTTGCTCACCCGATTTCAGCGTTTGCTCCTTTGGTAAGGATCGAAATGTGTGTACCATGGCTTACTGTATGAGCGCTAACTTCCTCACCAGTTAATATTTTTCCACTCTACTAGGTTCCTAGCGCTCGTAAGGAGTAGAACTTTGATGTAGAACAATGAGACACTAAGCAGTGGACGGACGACCCCTGAAAGCACATGAAAGTGAAGTCCGCTCGGTATAACGGCCACAACTTCTTCTAGGGGACTCAGAATCTTCGGCTGTTGGGCTCGTTGGAAAGCTAACTGAGGGAGCAACACCATAGGAACTGGAAATCAAATTTGACATTTGGGGAATATTTTGTACCAAATTAGAAGGCCAACACCTTGCTCACCCGATTTCAGCGTTTGCTCCTTCGGTACGGATCGAAATGTGCGTACCGTGGCTTACTGTATGAGCACCAACTTCCTCAGCACTGAATATTTTTTCACTCTACTAGGTTCCTAGCGCTCGTAAGGAGCATACCTATGATCTAGAACATTGAGGCGCTAAGCAGGGGACGGACGACCCCCGAAACCACATTAAAGTCATGTCCGTTCGGTATAACGGCCATAACTTCTTCTAGGGAACTCAGAATCTTCGGCTGTTGGGCTCGTTGGAAAGCTAACTGAGGGAGCAACACCATAGGCACTGGAAATCAAACTTTTGCTATTTGGGGAATATTTTATAGCAATTTGGAAGGCCAACACCTTGCTCACCCGATTTCAGCGTTTGCTCCTTTGGTAAGGATCGAAATGTGTGTACCATGGCTTACTGTATGAGCGCTAACTTCCTCACCAGTTAATATTTTTCCACTCTACTAGGTTCCTAGCGCTCGTAAGGAGTAGAACTTTGATGTAGAACAATGAGACACTAAGCAGTGGACGGACGACCCCTGAAAGCACATGAAAGTGAAGTCCGCTCGGTATAACGGCCACAACTTCTTCTAGGGGACTCAGAATCTTCGGCTGTTGGGCTCGTTGGAAAGCTAACTGAGGGAGCAACACCATAGGAACTGGAAATCAAATTTGACATTTGGGGAATATTTTGTACCAAATTAGAAGGCCAACACCTTGCTCACCCGATTTCAGCGTTTGCTCCTTCGGTACGGATCGAAATGTGCGTACCGTGGCTTACTGTATGAGCACCAACTTCCTCAGCAGTGAATATTTTTTCACTCTACTAGGTTCCTAGCGCTCGTAAGGAGCATACCTATGATCTAGAACATTGAGGCGCTAAGCAGGGGACGGACGACCCCCGAAACCACATTAAAGTCATGTCCGCTCGGTATAACGGCCATAACTTCTTCTAGGGAACTCAGAATCTTCGGCTGTTGGGCTCGTTGGAAAGCTAACTGAGGGAGCAACACCATAGGCACTGGAAATCAAACTTTTGCTATTTGGGGAATATTTTATAGCAATTTGGAAGGCCAACACCTTGCTCACCCGATTTCAGCGTTTGCTCCTTTGGTAAGGATCGAAATGTGTGTACCATGGCTTACTGTATGAGCGCTAACTTCCTCACCAGTTAATATTTTTCCACTCTACTAGGTTCCTAGCGCTCGTAAGGAGTAGAACTTTGATGTAGAACAATGAGACACTAAGCAGTGGACGGACGACCCCTGAAAGCACATGAAAGTGAAGTCCGCTCGGTATAACGGCCACAACTTCTTCTAGGGGACTCAGAATCTTCGGCTGTTGGGCTCGTTGGAAAGCTAACTGAGGGAGCAACACTATAGGAACTGGAAATCAAATTTGACATTTGGGGAATATTTTGTACCAAATTAGAAGGCTAACACCTTGCTCACCCGATTTCAGCGTTTGCTCCTTCGGTACGGATCGAAATGTGCGTACCGTGGCTTACTGTATGAGCACCAACTTCCTCAGCAGTGAATATTTTTACACTCTACTAGGTTCCTAGCGCTCGTAAGGAGCATACCTATGATCTAGAACATTGAGGCGCTAAGCAGGGGACGGACGACCCCCGAAACCACATTAAAGTCATGTCCGCTCGGTATAACGGCCATAACTTCTTCTAGGGAACTCAGAATCTTCGGCTGTTGGGCTCGTTGGAAAGCTAACTGAGGGAGCAACACCATAGGCACTGGAAATCAAACTTTTGCTATTTGGGGAATATTTTATAGCAATTTGGAAGGCCAACACCTTGCTCACCCGATTTCAGCGTTTGCTCCTTTGGTAAGGATCGAAATGTGTGTACCATGGCTTACTGTATGAGCGCTAACTTCCTCACCAGTTAATATTTTTCCACTCTACTAGGTTCCTAGCGCTCGTAAGGAGTAGAACTTTGATGTAGAACAATGAGACACCAAGCAGTGGACGGACGACCCCTGAAAGCACATGAAAGTGAAGTCCGCTCGGTATAACGGCCACAACTTCTTCTAGGGGACTCAGAATCTTCGGCTGTTGGGCTCGTTGGAAAGCTAACTGAGGGAGCAACACCATAGGAACTGGAAATCAAATTTGACATTTGGGGAATATTTTGTACCAAATTAGAAGGCCAACACCTTGCTCACCCGATTTCAGCGTTTGCCCCTTCGGTACGGATCGAAATGTGCGTACCGTGGCTTACTTTATGGGCACCAACTTCCTCAGCAGTGAATATTTTTTCACTCTACTAGGTTCCTAGCGCTCGTAAGGAGCATACCTATGATCTAGAACATTGAGGCGCTAAGCAGGGGACGGACGACCCCCGAAACCACATTAAAGTCATGTCCGCTCGGTATAACGGCCATAACTTCTTCTAGGGAACTCAGAATCTTCGGCTGTTGGGCTCGTTGGAAAGCTAACTGAGGGAGCAACACCATAGGCACTGGAAATCAAACTTTTGCTATTTGGGGAATATTTTATAGCAATTTGGAAGGCCAACACCTTGCTCACCCGATTTCAGCGTTTGCTCCTTTGGTACGGATCGAAATGTGCGTACCATGGCTTACTGTATGAGCGCTAACTTCCTCACCAGTTAATATTTTTCCACCCTACTAGGTTCCTAGCGCTCGTAAGGAGTAGAACTTTGATGTAGAACAATGAGACACTAAGCAGTGGACGGACGACCCCTGAAAGCACATGAAAGTGAAGTCCGCTCGGTATAACGGCCACAACTTCTTCTAGGGGACTCAGAATCTTCGGCTGTTGGGCTCGTTGGAAAGCTAACTGAGGGAGCAACACCATAGGAACTGGAAATCAAATTTGACATTTGGGGAATATTTTGTACCAAATTAGAAGGCCAACACCTTGCTCACCCGATTTCAGCGTTTGCTCCTTCGGTACGGATCGAAATGTGCGTACCGTGGCTTACTTTATGAGCACCAACTTCCTCAGCAGTGAATATTTTTTCACTCTACTAGGTTCCTAGCGCTCGTAAGGAGCATACCTATGATCTAGAACATTGAGGCGCTAAGCAGGGGACGGACGACCCCCGAAACCACATTAAAGTCATGTCCGCTCGGTATAACGGCCATAACTTCTTCTAGGGAACTCAGAATCTTCGGCTGTTGGGCTCGTTGGAAAGCTAACTGAGGGAGCAACACCATAGGCACTGGAAATCAAACTTTTGCTATTTGGGGAATATTTTATAGCAATTTGGAAGGCCAACACCTTGCTCACCCGATTTCAGCGTTTGCTCCTTTGGTACGGATCGAAATGTGCGTACCATGGCTTACTGTATGAGCGCTAACTTCCTCACCAGTTAATATTTTTCCACCCTACTAGGTTCCTAGCGCTCGTAAGGAGTAGAACTTTGATGTAGAACAATGAGACACTAAGCAGTGGACGGACGACCCCTGAAAGCACATGAAAGTGAAGTCCGCTCGGTATAACGGCCACAACTTCTTCTAGGGGACTCAGAATCTTCGGCTGTTGGGCTCGTTGGAAAGCTAACTGAGGGAGCAACACCATAGGAACTGGAAATCAAATTTGACATTTGGGGAATATTTTGTACCAAATTAGAAGGCCAACACCTTGCTCACCCGATTTCAGCGTTTGCTCCTTCGGTACGGATCGAAATGTGCGTACCGTGGCTTACTTTATGAGCACCAACTTCCTCAGCAGTGAATATTTTTTCACTCTACTAGGTTCCTAGCGCTCGTAAGGAGCATACCTATGATCTAGAACATTGAGGCGCTAAGCAGGGGACGGACGACCCCCGAAACCACATTAAAGTCATGTCCGCTCGGTATAACGGCCATAACTTCTTCTAGGGAACTCAGAATCTTCGGCTGTTGGGCTCGTTGGAAAGCTAACTGAGGGAGCAACACCATAGGCACTGGAAATCAAACTTTTGCTATTTGGGGAATATTTTATAGCAATTTGGAAGGCCAACACCTTGCTCACCCGATTTCAGCGTTTGCTCCTTTGGTACGGATCGAAATGTGCGTACCATGGCTTACTGTATGAGCGCTAACTTCCTCACCAGTTAATATTTTTCCACCCTACTAGGTTCCTAGCGCTCGTAAGGAGTAGAACTTTGATGTAGAACAATGAGACACTAAGCAGTGGACGGACGACCCCTGAAAGCACATGAACGTGAAGTCCGCTCGGTATAACGGCCACAACTTCTTCTAGGGGACTCAGAATCTTCGGCTGTTGGGCTCGTTGGAAAGCTAACTGAGGGAGCAACACCATAGGAACTGGAAATCAAATTTGACATTTGGGGAATATTTTGTACCAAATTAGAAGGCCAACACCTTGCTCACCCGATTTCAGCGTTTGCTCCTTCGGTACGGATCGAAATGTGCGTACCGTGGCTTACTTTATGAGCACCAACTTCCTCAGCAGTGAATATTTTTTCACTCTACTAGGTTCCTAGCGCTCGTAAGGAGCATACCTATGATCTAGAACATTGAGGCGCTAAGCAGGGGACGGACGACCCCCGAAACCACATTAAAGTCATGTCCGCTCGGTATAACGGCCATAACTTCTTCTAGGGAACTCAGAATCTTCGGCTGTTGGGCTCGTTGGAAAGCTAACTGAGGGAGCAACACCATAGGCACTGGAAATCAAACTTTTGCTATTTGGGGAATATTTTATAGCAATTTGGAAGGCCAACACCTTGCTCACCCGATTTCAGCGTTTGCTCCTTTGGTACGGATCGAAATGTGCGTACCATGGCTTACTGTATGAGCGCTAACTTCCTCACCAGTTAATATTTTTCCACCCTACTAGGTTCCTAGCGCTCGTAAGGAGTAGAACTTTGATGTAGAACAATGAGACACTAAGCAGTGGACGGACGACCCCTGAAAGCACATGAACGTGAAGTCCGCTCGGTATAACGGCCACAACTTCTTCTAGGGGACTCAGAATCTTCGGCTGTTGGGCTCGTTGGAAAGCTAACTGAGGGAGCAACACCATAGGAACTGGAAATCAAATTTGACATTTGGGGAATATTTTGTACCAAATTAGAAGGCCAACACCTTGCTCACCCGATTTCAGCGTTTGCTCCTTCGGTACGGATCGAAATGTGCGTACCGTGGCTTACTTTATGAGCACCAACTTCCTCAGCAGTGAATATTTTTTCACTCTACTAGGTTCCTAGCGCTCGTAAGGAGCATACCTATGATCTAGAACATTGAGGCGCTAAGCAGGGGACGGACGACCCCCGAAACCACATTAAAGTCATGTCCGCTCGGTATAACGGCCATAACTTCTTCTAGGGAACTCAGAATCTTCGGCTGTTGGGCTCGTTGGAAAGCTAACTGAGGGAGCAACACCATAGGCACTGGAAATCAAACTTTTGCTATTTGGGGAATATTTTATAGCAATTTGGAAGGCCAACACCTTGCTCACCCGATTTCAGCGTTTGCTCCTTTGGTACGGATCGAAATGTGCGTACCATGGCTTACTGTATGAGCGCTAACTTCCTCACCAGTTAATATTTTTCCACCCTACTAGGTTCCTAGCGCTCGTAAGGAGTAGAACTTTGATGTAGAACAATGAGACACTAAGCAGTGGACGGACGACCCCTGAAAGCACATGAAAGTGAAGTCCGCTCGGTATAACGGCCACAACTTCTTCTAGGGGACTCAGAATCTTCGGCTGTTGGGCTCGTTGGAAAGCTAACTGAGGGAGCAACACCATAGGAACTGGAAATCAAATTTGACATTTGGGGAATATTTTGTACCAAATTAGAAGGCCAACACCTTGCTCACCCGATTTCAGCGTTTGCTCCTTCGGTACGGATCGAAATGTGCGTACCGTGGCTTACTTTATGAGCACCAACTTCCTCAGCAGTGAATATTTTTTCACTCTACTAGGTTCCTAGCGCTCGTAAGGAGCATACCTATGATCTAGAACATTGAGGCGCTAAGCAGGGGACGGACGACCCCCGAAACCACATTAAAGTCATGTCCGCTCGGTATAACGGCCATAACTTCTTCTAGGGAACTCAGAATCTTCGGCTGTTGGGCTCGTTGGAAAGCTAACTGAGGGAGCAACACCATAGGCACTGGAAATCAAACTTTTGCTATTTGGGGAATATTTTATAGCAATTTGGAAGGCCAACACCTTGCTCACCCGATTTCAGCGTTTGCTCCTTTGGTACGGATCGAAATGTGCGTACCATGGCTTACTGTATGAGCGCTAACTTCCTCACCAGTTAATATTTTTCCACCCTACTAGGTTCCTAGCGCTCGTAAGGAGTAGAACTTTGATGTAGAACAATGAGACACTAAGCAGTGGACGGACGACCCCTGAAAGCACATGAAAGTGAAGTCCGCTCGGTATAACGGCCACAACTTCTTCTAGGGGACTCAGAATCTTCGGCTGTTGGGCTCGTTGGAAAGCTAACTGAGGGAGCAACACCATAGGAACTGGAAATCAAATTTGACATTTGGGGAATATTTTGTACCAAATTAGAAGGCCAACACCTTGCTCACCCGATTTCAGCGTTTGCTCCTTCGGTACGGATCGAAATGTGCGTACCGTGGCTTACTTTATGAGCACCAACTTCCTCAGCAGTGAATATTTTTTCACTCTACTAGGTTCCTAGCGCTCGTAAGGAGCATACCTATGATCTAGAACATTGAGGCGCTAAGCAGGGGACGGACGACCCCCGAAACCACATTAAAGTCATGTCCGCTCGGTATAACGGCCATAACTTCTTCTAGGGAACTCAGAATCTTCGGCTGTTGGGCTCGTTGGAAAGCTAACTGAGGGAGCAACACCATAGGCACTGGAAATCAAACTTTTGCTATTTGGGGAATATTTTATAGCAATTTGGAAGGCCAACACCTTGCTCACCCGATTTCAGCGTTTGCTCCTTTGGTACGGATCGAAATGTGCGTACCATGGCTTACTGTATGAGCGCTAACTTCCTCACCAGTTAATATTTTTCCACCCTACTAGGTTCCTAGCGCTCGTAAGGAGTAGAACTTTGATGTAGAACAATGAGACACTAAGCAGTGGACGGACGACCCCTGAAAGCACATGAAAGTGAAGTCCGCTCGGTATAACGGCCACAACTTCTTCTAGGGGACTCAGAATCTTCGGCTGTTGGGCTCGTTGGAAAGCTAACTGAGGGAGCAACACCATAGAAACTGGAAATCAAATTTGACATTTGGGGAATATTTTGTACCAAATTAGAAGGCCAACACCTTGCTCACCCGATTTCAGCGTTTGCTCCTTCGGTACGGATCGAAATGTGCGTACCGTGGCTTACTTTATGAGCACCAACTTCCTCAGCAGTGAATATTTTTTCACTCTACTAGGTTCCTAGCGCTCGTAAGGAGCATACCTATGATCTAGAACATTGAGGCGCTAAGCAGGGGACGGACGACCCCCGAAACCACATTAAAGTCATGTCCGCTCGGTATAACGGCCATAACTTCTTCTAGGGAACTCAGAATCTTCGGCTGTTGGGCTCGTTGGAAAGCTAACTGAGGGAGCAACACCATAGGCACTGGAAATCAAACTTTTGCTATTTGGGGAATATTTTATAGCAATTTGGAAGGCCAACACCTTGCTCACCCGATTTCAGCGTTTGCTCCTTTGGTAAGGATCGAAATGTGCGTACCATGGCTTACTGTATGAGCGCTAACTTCCTCACCAGTTAATATTTTTCCACCCTACTAGGTTCCTAGCGCTCGTAAGGAGTAGAACTTTGATGTAGAACAATGAGACACTAAGCAGTGGACGGACGACCCCTGAAAGCACATGAAAGTGAAGTCCGCTCGGTATAACGGCCACAACTTCTTCTAGGGGACTCAGAATCTTTGGCTGTTGGGCTCGTTGGAAAGCTAACTGAGGGAGCAACACCATAGGAACTGGAAATCAAATTTGACATTAGGGGAATATTTTGTACCAAATTAGAAGGCCAACACCTTGCTCACCCGATTTCAGCGTTTGCTCCTTCGGTACGGATCGAAATGTGCGTACCGTGGCTTACTGTATGAGCACCAACTTCCTCAGCAGTGAATATTTTTTCACTCTACTAGGTTCCTAGCGCTCGTAAGGAGCATACCTATGATCTAGAACATTGAGGCGCTAAGCAGGGGACGGACGACCCCCGAAACCACATTAAAGTCATGTCCACTCGGTATAACGGCCATAACTTCTTCTAGGGAACTCAGAATCTTTGGCTGTTGGGCTCGTTGGAAATCTAACTGAGGGAGCAACACCATAGGCACTGGAAATCAAACTTTTGCTATTTGGGGAATATTTTATAGCAATTTGGAAGGCCAACACCTTGCTCACCCGATTTCAGCATTTGCTCCTTTGGTAAGGATCGAAATGTGTGTACCATGGCTTACTGTATGAGCGCTAACTTCCTCACCAGTTAATATTTTTCCACTCTACTAGGTTCCTAGCGCTCGTAAGGAGCATACGTTTGATCTAGAACAATGAGACGCTTAGTAGTGGACGGACGACCCCTGAAAGCACATGAAAGTCAAGTTCGCTCGGTATAACGGCCATAACTTCTTCTAGGGAACTCAGAATCTTTGGCTGTTGGGCTCGTTGGAAAGCAAACTGAGGGAGCAACACCATAGGCACTGGAAATCAAACTTTTGACATTTGGGGAATATTTCATACCAAATTAGAAGGCCAACACCTTGCTCACCCGATTTCAGCATTTGCTCCTGTGGTACGGATCGAAATGTGTGTACCATGGCTTACTGTATGAGTGCCAACTTCCTCAGCAGTGAATATTTTTCCACTCTACTAGGTTCCAAGCGCTCGTAAGGAGCAAACCTTTGATCTAGAACAATGAGACGCTAAGCAATGGACGGACGACCCCCGGAAGCACATGAAAGTCAAGTCCGCTCGGTATAACGACCATAACTCCTTCTAGGGGACTCAGAATCTTCGGCTGTTGGGATCGTTGGAAAGCTAACTGAGGGAGCAACACCATAGGAACTGGAAATCAAACTTTTGACATTTGGGGAATATTTTATTCCAAATTAGAAGGCCAACACCTTGCTCACCCGATATCAGCATTTGCTCCTTCGGTACGGATCGAAATGTTCGTACCATGGCTTACTGTATGAGCGCCAACTTCCTCAGTAGTGAATATTTTCCACTCTACAATGTTTCTGGAACTCGTAAGGAGCATACCTATGATCTAGAACACTGTGACGCTAAGCAGTGGACGGACGACCCCCGAAAACTCATGAAAGTCATGTCCGCTTGGTATGACGGCCATAATTTCATCTAGGGGACTCAGAATCTTCGGCTGTTGTGGTCAGTGGAAAGCTAACTGTGGGAGCAACACCGTAGGAACTAGAAATCAAACTTTTGACACCAAGGGAATATTTGTTTCCAATTTATAAGGCCAACACCATGCTTACTCGCTTTCAACGTTTGCTCCTTCGGTTGGATCGAAATGCGTGTACCATGGCTTACTGTATGAGCGCCAACTTCCTCAGCAGTGAATGTTTTCCACTCTACTAGGTTCCTAGCGCTCGTAAGGAGCATACCTTTGATCTAGAACAATGAGACGCTAAACAGTGGACGGACGACCCCCGAAAGCACATGAAACTCAAGTCCGCTCGGTATAACAGCAATAACTTGTGATGCTCCGGCATCTCAATTGCATAATCACTCATCTTACATGAAGCATCATCCTTAAACATCATGGCATAACATCATAACATGTGTTTGTGCATTTGAAACAAGTTTGGTTTAAGCTTCAAGTTCAAAAACCCAGTTTATTGCATGAGTGAGGCTATATTTACAGTCATATCTTGGATTCTGTTGAGTTTTGGGTGAGACCCATATTAACAAAGTTGTAACCAAACAAGAGAGGGACAACTTTTATAATTGGAGCTTAGTCATTTAATGATGTTTACATGAGGTTTAGAGTCATTTCCTATCAACACAGAAAACCAACTCAAACCCCACCTATTTAGTAATTCAAATCTTTCTCCAACATACATTCATTTTCATACAAAGGCCAAATTAGAAAAGTTGTAGATCATGAAGTTTTCAACAATATTGTCAAAAAGCTCCTTGGGTGAAAATTCTGGAAGGGGGAGTTTTGGAATTTTCAAATAAATGGGGTTTGTGGGTCAAACTAAACATGTGAGCTAAATTCAAATGAATTTCATATTTATGCACCGAATTTGAAGATGAGCCAATTGACAAAGTTGTAGAACTAAAAGAGTAGAACATTTCATATAATTGGCACTTTTTCAAAATAGGGCTCTAAATAGGTCAAAATTTCGATTTTCAGAGAAGAAGGAAACACATTTTTCTTTTTCTTTTATTTTCCTTTCCCCGCGGTCGTTGACAGGTGGGCCCGCCTCCGCCGGGCAGCCACCGTGTCCGGGGCGCCGCCCGACACGCGGCCGCCGGCGTACGGTCACGCCGGCGCGCCCACGGATCGCCGGCCGCGCCCCTCGGCTCTACACTCGCCCGCGTACCCGTCCAGGTGCATCCCCGTCCATTCCCCTCGCTCACGCCCTCGCCTCGCTCGCTCTCGCCCGAGCCGCCCGCCATTGCCGCCGGCTTCGAGCTCCCACGCCGGCCGCCTCCGACCCTCCCCGTGCCTCCAGACCCCACCACCGCCTTCGCCTCGCCCGTCCGCCTCTCCTCCGCCCACTCTCGCCGCCGCTCCCGCCCTAGACCGCGAGATCGGCTCGCGACCTCGCCCGACCGCCATTACCGAGCGGAGCTCAAGCTCGAGCTCGCGCCGTCCACTCCGCCGCCTCTCGCGCCCCTAGATCTACTCCACCGCACTCGGCTCACTCCCGCGCACCCGACGCGCCCCGCGTCGCGGCCCCGGCGAGCCGGAGCTCGCCGGCGCACGCGCGCGCCGCCGCGCCCACGCGCGCGGCGGGAGGAGGAAGAAGGGGGGGCGGATCCTTCGATCCAGCCCCCCGGTTTTGATTTAATTACAATATAGTCCACATACTATTCACTGAGTCATGAGAAATTTGCAGGCTAGCCCCCGGAAGTTAGAGTTAATTATGTTTAGGTCCCAGATCTGATGATTTTCGTTTTATTTTTGAATTAATTCGGCTGAAACTTTGGAAATTCATAATAAATCAAATAAAAATCCAAAATGGACAAACTCAGTGGCTATGGACCCCTTGTGAGTAGATCTACAGGATAGGTATGATGTGGATGTGTTAAAAGACTGTTTTGCCCCTGGTTTAGTGCATGCATGGTGTAGGTTGATAAATGGTAAAAGTGGACCAAATGAACTCCAAAAATTATGAAACATGGACAGTAGCTTTGTTATGGCATCTAGGAACTGTGTGATTTTTGGTAGCACTAGCATTGACTGTTTAATTACTGTTTTGCCCTTATGCATGTGATTTGTGTATTTAATTAACTTGGACAATGAAGGCTATATAAAATATGCTCAAATATGATTTCTAGTATTTTTCATGTACTCTATATAATATGGGTAGCTCATCAGTAAAGTATGAGTTTGTGCATGTGTGTTTTAGATGCTGAATTGAAAATAATAAAATGCTACTAGTTGAAAAAGAAAATAGGAAAATGTGTATTTAAACTGCTAATAAAATTATGGGAAAAATATAGTAGCGTTATGGAGTATGTTGCTGCATGTGGTAAAGATTTGAGATCGATTTGGAGTTTTCTAACTACATGATCTTATGAGTACATTTTATTCATAAAGGTAGCGTGTCCATTAATTTGCATGTATATGTTTAACTTTAAGAGACAACTTCATTTCATTGATAGGGACTGTGTACACATATAGAACAATTATTCCCAATAACTTCTAAGATAAAATGTGGTAATGGTTTGTACGATTTTCTTAGTGATGGGCTGTATGATTTCTTAGCAAAGTCGTTAAGTTTTCTTGTTTTGGGGTGTGTTTAAACTATGAATACCCGAACCCAGTATTCACAAGTTGTTTGATCATGCATTATATTTCATTGACACCTCATGCATACATTCGCAATTCGTTGCACTCATGATTGCACTATGTCATGCATATAACCTGTATCATATGCATGTATTTGCATTCTCTTGCACTCACTTACATTTTATCATGCATATAGACCCCGCGTGCAAGGAGCTACCAACACAGGAGAAACCGGTGATCAAGAAAACGGACGACAGGCTATATCCGGAGCAAGAAGACGGAGGGTCGCTGATTAAATCCGTCCCTGCTTCAAGGGGTTGCCTGGGGCAAAGCCTCACAACCCGGCAAACTAACCTAGCTTAGTTTGTTGGTTTTCTTAAGATCAAGCAAAGGTAGGCAGGACCATGACTTCTCCCAGCAAATACAAATCTTGTTTGATGATTACGCATATGCATTAGGAGTTTTTTGAAACCAACTGCATTAGACTTCCTGGCCGCCCTGGCCCTAGCACCTATACGTAGAGTTCGTAGGGCGAGTGCCTAGAATTGCTAGGTACGAGTAGATACGAGTGATTGTACTCGTCTCGTAAGTACGGCTTTACAAAGTGACAGAAATCTCACCTATGGAAGTTACTATACCTGCTTATGTTTAAATGGAGACCGGGTGGAGATTTATTGAGTTATTTATGGGTTATGGTATTGTGCACTGGACTCCGCCCGAGTCGCATAAGGCCCGTTCGCTGTTCGCCTGCTGATCGGCATAACATTGCTAGAGTGCTTATCCGGGATAATGGACCGGTGAAAGCTTACTTGTGCCATCCGAAGAACAGAGACAGACTCCTACTGTGACACCTTGGGGAGCTTGTAGTCGAGGGAGGGCTGACCCGACGTGACCGTGGTATCGCTCCTAAGACGGCACAACCTGGGAACAACGGAAGGATTGAATCGAACTTGGGATGGGACAAGTGGAGATGGGAGAAGCATATGTGGAACGCTGGGAGTTAGTAAGCATATGCCATCCTGGTGCTTCTAGTTATTCCCGGGAATTAACAAATCGATTCGAATCGCTGATGCTCACCAGGTGTGAGAATGTCAATATCGCACACAGGCAACGTAGTAATAATTGGAACATACTGTTTACAAAGTCACGCTTTTAATACAACATGCTTGGATGTGTATGATCTGTCCCACTATTCAGGGTGTTGCCCATCCACCGGTTGGAGGTCGATGGACTTGGGAGATGCTTTGAAGTCGAGGGAGGGCTGACCCGACGTACCGTGGTATCGCTCCTGAGACGGCTACTCCCAAGGGGTTGGATGGAAGCGCAGTGAATCTTGGGACAGGACATGTTTTCATGATTTACTGTTCATGCAAGTATTTACCTTATGTCATAAATGAATCTTTATGAATAATGGATAGCAGCTGTCAAATCCTGCTATCTGATATCAACATGACCTTGTTTGAGAATCAACAGCTAAGGATCCACATGATTAGTAAGCATGCTTTGCGTCAGCCGTAAGCCCCGTCCATTAAGTCCTACTGAGTAATTAGTACTCAGGGTTTGCCCCCACTTTTGGATTACAGGTACCGACGATAGCTGGACAACTGTGTTGGAGGTGGTAGTACCGATGGGCTCGGTGCTATTCGCCTTGTCATCTCTTCCTGAAGACTACTTAAGTATATTTTCCGCTGCGAGATGTTTTGAAAACGCTTCCGCTATATTTATATACTCTGAATTCGCTTCCGCTATATTTGAACATGTATTTGATTTCATACAATTGAGTTGTAAATTAATCCTATAACTCTCTATTTCAACTGCCTGTGATGATGTAATTGTTGTGGCTCCTTCGAGAGTCGGATGTGTTTGATGTCGGTTCCTCGGAATTGGTGTTATCGAGAGCTCGAAGGACTCTCGACGGACTACCGGGTTTAGTCTGGCCTAAGTGCACTGCGAGCCAGAGGTGGCAGGTGTGCTTAGTCTAGATTAAGCAGGGCGGTTCCGCCACAGCTGGTATCAGAGCCGATCAAACACAGACAACAGTTATATCATCAAGTTTTGTTTTACAAACCTATTTTCGAAAACCCGTCTTCAAGTAATTCAAAATGAGAGTATACGCTATGCCCGTATAAGGATGTTAGTGTTATCCAGGTGACATCACTGACATTCTGACCTAGATAGAACTCATATGCATATTCGGCGCTTTGGGAAGCAACTTTTCGGCCATAGCTGTCCCCAGTACTGGAGGAAGCTATTGGGATTTGCGAATGGTTGTAAGCCCTGCATTCATGCCCCATAGTAAAAGCTCTTTAAGGGTGGTGGGCATGCTTCGGATGCTTTCATACCCACCACACTTACATTTGGTTTTGGGATCCACCTTTTTCTCGACAATCCCCAGTACTGGTGGAAAGTCAGGCTTTGAGGAAAAGGTGCATCGGCCCACCTACGTTGTCCACGCAGCGGTCACGCGTGGATGCCACATTAGGTGGTAATGTATGAGCATGCATTCTTCTGCAGGTACACTAACCACGTGCGAATCTCAGAACGACTAGAGAACGACTAGTTGCATTAAGGAGAGACGTGCATATATGTCACCGAATTATCGCTAGTTATACCTGTATAATACCTAGGATGTGTGATGTGAGGCCGAACAGGACGAATCATGCATCATGTGTCTTTTGTTATTATCTTTGGAGGTACTACTAAAAGACAAATGGGATAAATCGCAACCTAAACAAACTTCCTGCACATTTCACTCACACAATACAATTAATTTTACGAAGAGGGGTTCCCCACGATAAACCGAACGACCACGGTCGGAAACAGCACCTGAATGAAATTGCATCCCTCACCCAATTCGTGAGAGATTTGATCTAAGAGCTAGTTACGTACCAAAGGAATAGAGGACTAGTCACTAGAGATTTTCCGTAATTGGACATCCACCCAAATCGATCGTCATGACAACCATATCGACGAAACTCAGAAGTATTGACCAGCATTTAAAACTGCGCACGAGTTCCCATTAGCGGATTCATTTATCCAGACCTACAAGATGTTTGCTAACACTTTAAGTGCAATCGAGCTATTCTGTTCATTTACATGCTTTCATGTATTCAGAATATAACTATGGCACTATGATCTTTTTATCACCGCATCGGTTGCACAAAAAGCTCTTGGACTAAACTCGACTGGCTTCATTTCTGCAGATGGTCACCCCACCAGAGACGTCTGCTCAGGGGGCCGCTCATGGAGCCCCATCTCCTTCTGAGTTGGCCACTCAGGTCGCTCAGCGACTCATCGACTTGATAGCTCAAGCGCAACAACGGCGCGACCCGCAAGAGATCAGCTACACTGACTTTGCGGCGCTGCAACCGCCGATCTTCACCGTTGCCACTGATCCACTCGATGCTGATGACTGGCTTCGGATCATCGAGTCCAAGTTCAGTCTACTGCCCCAACCCACTGAGCAACAGAAGGCTCGCTTCGCAGCACAATGTCTACATGGTCCCTCGGGGGCCTGGTGTGCTTCATTCCTGGCAATGCAACCAGCCGGGCACCAGGTCACGTGGGATGAGTTACGTGCGGCTTTTCGGGCTCACTATCTCCCGCCTAGCCTCATCGAGCTCAAGCAACGAGAGTTCCGTGCACTTTGACAAGGGAACGTGTCGGTACTCGAGTACGTGCAAGCTTTCATCCGCCTGTCGCAGTACTCCCCGGAAGACGTCAACACTGACCCACGTAGGGCTACCCGCCTATTGGATGGATTTGATCCCACCCTGCTGACTCACTTGGGGCGCAGCTACGACAGCTTCACTGAGTTGGTAGACGTCGCCATCGACATGGAGGATCGCCTTAATCATGCCCATGAGGATCAGCGCAGGAAAAGACTTGCAAGCACACTTCAGTCAGGTTCCTCTCAGCGGCAACGGGTTGTGCTTCATCGTTCACCACTTATACATTACATCGACATGCCTCGGCAACAAGAACAACACTGGGGGACGCAACAACCCTCCTCTTGCAGTGCACCACCTCGTCCGCCTGCTTCAGTGCCACCGGCCAAACAAAATGCCAAATACCCCTGCTACAATTGTGGAAAGACCGGCCATTTCAGCAAGAATTGTTTTGCCCGTCGGCGAAGCCAGGCACCATTGTTGATTAGAGACAACCCACGCCAAAGTAGGAAGAAAGGACCAAAGCGAGATCTAGCCCCAACAGAAGGTCGTGTGCACTATACCCATGTAGATCAGATTCCAGAAGGTGAACCAGTGTTAGCAAGCACATTTCTTGTCAACGAGCACCCTACTGTGGTTTTGTTTGACTCCGGAGCAACACACACTTTCATCAGCAGGTCATATGCAACCAAACATGGTTATCACATTGATAATATGAAGGCCAAATACCATATCACAGCCCCGAGATCACCGATTGACACGAATCAGATTGTGAGGCACTTACGCTTGTGCATAGGCACAGAGGATTTCTATGTTGACCCTGTGGTACTTCCTAACCAGGGGATCGACATTATCTTGGGGATGGATTGGATGAAGGAGCACAACGTCTTGTTGGATATTACTAGTAGGATAGTTCAGATTAAGTCTAGCAAGAGTGGGAAAGTTATGCATATTCATCTGCCAAGTCATAGGCATTCGCCACCCACAGTAAATGCCACAGAAGCCCAGTTGATCAAGAAGATACCGGTGGTTTCTGATTTTCCAGATGTGTTCCCGGAAGAGCTTCCAGGGCTCCCACCGGATAGAAATGTTGAGTTCGCCATTGAGCTTGTACCTGGCACGGCACCTGTCTCCAAGAGACCGTATAGAATGGCACCTGATGAACTGAAGGAGCTAAAAACACAACTGCAGGAGCAGTTAGACAAAGGGTTTATTCGACCTAGCTCATCACCTTGGGGTTGTCCCGCCCTCTTTGGTGAGAAGAAAGACCAAGGTGGTAAAAGGTTATGCGTCGATTATCGACCATTGAATGCTGTCACTGTCAAGAACAAATACCCATTGCCACATATTGATATCCTATTTGATCAGCTTGGGGAAGCCACAGTTTTCTCCAAGATTGATCTTAGGTCTAGGTACCATCAAATTAAGGTCCGAGAAGAAGACATACCAAAGACTGCTTTCTCCACGCGTTATGGGCTTTATGAGTATCTTGTGATGTCCTTCGGTTTGACAAATGCACCGGCTTTCTTCATGAACCTGATGAACTCGGTGTTCATGAATGAGCTTGACAAATTCGTGGTAGTATTCATTGATGACATCTTAGTGTATTCCAAGAATGAGAAGGAGCACGAAGAACATTTGCGGATAGTGCTATCTCGCCTTAGAGAACATAAACTTTACGCCAAGTTCAGCAAGTGTGCGTTTTGGCTAAAGGAAGTGGCATTCCTAGGCCATATCTTGTCAGCGAAGGGAGTGGCTGTCGATCCCAGCAAGGTGGAAGATGTGCTGAATTGGAAGCAGCCACAAACTGTGACAGAGATACGGAGTTTTCTTGGTTTAGCGGGGTACTACCGCCGCTTCATCAAAGATTTCTCAAAAATAGCAAAGCCTATGACAGCATTAACCTAGAAAAATGCAAAGTTTGCGTGGAGTCCAAAATGCGAAGAAGCATTAGGAACGTTGAAGAAACTTCTAACTTCAGCACCTGTTCTTGCTCAACCAGACATCACCAAGCCGTTTGACGTTTATTGTGATGCCTCTGGGAGCGGCCTCGGTTGTGTTCTGATGCAAGAAGGGAGAGTGATTGCATATGCATCCTGCCAACTGAGAAAACATGAGGTGAACTACCCAACTCACGATCTTGAGCTACTTGCGGTTGTCTATGCTCTGAAGAAATGGAGACATTACTTGCTAGGCAACACTTGTCACATTTACACTGACCACAAGAGTCTCAAATACATCTTTACCCAACCTGAATTAAATATGAGGCAAAGACGGTGGTTAGAGTTGATAAAAGATTATGACTTAGAAGTTCATTACCATCCCGGTAAGGCTAATGTAGTAGCAGATGCATTGAGTCGTAAGGCTCATTGCAACTTCATTGAAGCTCGTCCGACAGTGAGGGTGCTATGTTGTGAGATTGGGGACATAGAAATGCCGACAGCGCTGGAAGCCGAACTTTATAATCTTGTCCTTGAACCAACCATCAAGGATCAAATCATAGCAGCACAAAAGCAAGATAAGGGCATGTCACATATTCGTGATGAGATCAATGACAAGAAGAAGGCCTGTTTCAAGCTCGACGAAGAAGGAGTCTTGTGGTTCAAAAACCGCTTAGTAGTACCAAAGGACATGGAGCTAAGAAAGAAAATCCTAGATGAAGCTCACACCTCCATGTTCACCCTACACCCGGGCAGCAACAAGATGTACCAAGATTTAAAGCAAAAATTTTGGTGGACCCGTATGAAACGGGAGATCGCCAAGTATGTGTCTGAATGTGACGTATGCCAAAGAGTGAAAGCTGACCACTTGAAGCCTGCGGGTATGCTTCAGCCCCTAGCAGTTCCCGCCTGGAAGTGGGAGGATATACACATGGACTTCATTGTGGGATTGCCTCGGACACAGAAGGGGTATGATTCCATTTGGGTAATTATTGACCGGTTCACAAAATCTGCACATTTCATCCCTGTCAAGACCACCTATCGAGCAAAACAATATGCGGAACTATATATTTCCCGGGTTGTGTCCTTGCACGGTGTCCCTCTAACCATCACTTCGGACAGAGGCTCACTGTTTTTGTCACGCTTCTGGGAGCAATTACAAACTGCTCTTGGAACTAACTTAATTCACAGTTCGGCATACCATCCTCAAACAAGCGGCCAAGTTGAAAGAGTGAATCAGATCCTTGAAGATATGTTGAGGGCATGCGCTTTGACTTATTCCACCAAGTGGGATGAATGTCTCCCCTTGGCAGAGTTTGCTTACAACAACAGCTATCAGAAGAGCTTAGATATGGCACCTTTCGAGGCCCTATACGGTAGACGGTGTAGAACACCACTCAACTGGTCAGAACCAGGTGAGCGTGTCACATTTGGACCTGACTTGGTAACACAAGCAGAAGAACAAGTTAAATTCATTCACGACAATCTAAAGAGGGCACAGTCTAGGCAGAAAAGCTACTCAGATAAGAGGAGAAGACCCTTAGTCTTTGAGAAGGATGATCATGTGTATCTCCGTGTGTCACCCATGAAAGGGGTGCATCGGTTCGGAGTGAAAGGCAAGTTAGCGCCACGATATGTCGGACCGTTCAAGATCACAGAACAAAGTGGGCCAGTTGCTTATCGACTGGAACTACCACCACACCTAGCTGCGGTTCATGACGTGTTTCATGTCTCGCAACTCAAGAAGTGTTTACGAGTGCCAGAGGAAGTAATTGATACATCTCAAATTCAGATCCAACCTGACCTCACTTATGAAGAGAAGCCCATAAAGATCCTTGACCAAAAGCAAAGATCAACACGGCGAAGAACCATCAACTTCTACAAAGTGCAATGGAGTAATCACTCCGAAGAAGAGGCAACATGGGAACAAGAGGAATTTTTACGAACAAAGTATCCCGGATTCCTTCCATCCACTTCGAATTGAGTACGTCACAGCAATTTAGAGTTTTGAACTCATACACAATGCACTTTCTTCTCATTAACTTATCCACCCACATCACATCAAAATCTCGGGACGAGATTTCTTTAAGGGGGGTGGGTTGTGATGCTCCGGCATCTCAATTGCATAATCACTCATCTTACATGAAGCATCATCCTTAAACATCATGGCATAACATCATAACAGGTGTTTGTGCATTTGAAACAAGTTTGGTTTAAGCTTCAAGTTCAAAAACCCGGTTTATTGCATGAGTGAGGCTATATTTATAGTCATATCTTGGATTCTGTTGAGTTTTGGGTGAGACCCATATTAACAAAGTTGTAACCAAACAAGAGAGGGACAACTTTTATAATTGGAGCTTAGTCATTTAATGATGTTCACATGAGGTTTAGAGTCATTTCCTATCAACACAGAAAACCAACTCAAACCCCACCTATTTAGTAATTCAAATCTTTCTCCAACATAAATTCATTTTCATACAAAGACCAAATTAGAAAAGTTGTAGATCATTAAGTTTTCAACAATATTGTCAAAAAGCTCCTTGGGTGAAAATGGCTGGAAGGGGGAGTTTTGGAATTTTCAAATAAATGGGGTTTGTGGGTCAAACTAAACTTGAGAGCTAAATTCAAATGAATTTCATATTTATGCACCGAATTTTAAGATGAGCCAATTGACAAAGTTGTAGAACTCAAAGAGTAGAACATTTCATATAATTGGCACTTTTTCAAAATCGGGTCCTAAATAGGTCAAAATTTCGATTTTCAGAGAAGAAGGAAACATATTTTTTTTTCTTTTATTTTCCTTTCCCCGCGGTCGTTGACAGGTGGGCCCGCCTCCGCCGGGCAGCCACCGTGTCCGGGGCGCCGCCCGACACGCGGCCGCCGGCGTACGGTCACGCCGGCGCGC
This sequence comes from Paspalum notatum, assembly GCA_022530915.1. Classification (NCBI taxonomy): domain Eukaryota; kingdom Viridiplantae; phylum Streptophyta; class Magnoliopsida; order Poales; family Poaceae; genus Paspalum; species Paspalum notatum. The sequence continues at coordinate 11,803,071 of CM039683.1, forward strand.
CCACGGATCGCCGGCCGCGCCCCTCGGCTCTACACTCGCCCGCGTACCCGTCCAGGTGCATCCCCGTCCATTCCCCTCGCTCACGCCCTCGCCTCGCTCGCTCTCGCCCGAGCCGCCCGCCATTGCCGCCGGCTTCGAGCTCCCACGCCGGCCGCCTCCGACCCTCCCCGTGCCTCCAGACCCCACCACCGCCTTCGCCTCGCCCGTCCGCCTCTCCTCCGCCCACTCTCGCCGCCGCTCCCGCCCTAGACCGCGAGATCGGCTCGCGACCTCGCCCGACCGCCATTACCGAGCGGAGCTCAAGCTCGAGCTCGCGCCGTCCACTCCGCCGCCTCTCGCGCCCCTAGATCTACTCCACCGCACTCGGCTCACTCCCGCGCACCCGACGCGCCCCGCGTCGCGGCCCCGGCGAGCCGGAGCTCGCCGGCGCACGCGCGCGCCGCCGCGCCCACGCGCGCGGCGGGAGGAGGAAGAAGGGGGGCGGATTCTTCGATCCAGCCCCCCGGTTTTGATTTAATTACAATATAGTCCACATACTATTCACTGAGTCGTGAGAAATTTGCAGGCTAGCCCCCGGAAGTTAGAGTTAATTATGTTTAGGTCCCGGATCTGATGATTTTCGTTTTATTTTTGAATTAATTCGGCTGAAACTTTGGAAATTCATAATAAATCAAATAAAAATCCAAAATGGACAAACTCAGTGGCTATGGACCCCTTGTGAGTAGATCTACAGGATAGGTATGATGTGGATGTGTGAAAAGACTGTTTTGCCCCTGGTTTAGTGCATGCATGGTGTAGGTTGATAAATGGTAAAAGTGGACCAAATGAACTCCAAAAATTATGAAACATGGACAGTAGCTTTGTTATGGCATCTAGGAACTGTGTGATTTTTGGTAGCACTAGCATTGACTGTTTAATTACTGTTTTGCCCTTATGCATGTGATTTGTGTATTTAATTAACTTGGACAATGAAGGCTATATAAAATATGCTCAAATATGATTTCTAGTATTTTTCATGTACTCTATATAATATGGGTAGCTCATCAGTAAAGTATGAGTTTGTGCATGTGTGTTTTAGATGCTGAATTGAAAATAATAAAATGCTACTAGTTGAAAAAGAAAATAGGAAAATGTGTATTTAAACTGCTAATAAAATTATGGGAAAAATATAGTAGCGTTATGGAGTATGTTGCTGCATGTGGTAAAGATTTGAGATCGATTTGGAGTTTTCTAACTACATGATCTTATGAGTACATTTTATTCATAAAGGTAGCGTGTCCATTAATTTGCATGTATATGTTTAACTTTAAGAGACAACTTCATTTCATTGATAGGGACTGTGTACACATATAGAACAATTATTCCCAATAACTTCTAAGATAAAATGTGGTAATGGTTTGTACGATTTTCTTAGTGATGGGCTGTATGATTTCTTAGCAAAGTCGTTAAGTTTTCTTGTTTTGGGGTGTGTTTAAACTATGAATACCCGAACCCAGTATTCACAAGTTGTTTGATCATGCATTATATTTCATTGACACCTCATGCATACATTCGCAATTCGTTGCACTCATGATTGCACTATGTCATGCATATAACCTGTATCATATGCATGTATTTGCATTCTCTTGCACTCACTTGCATTTTATCATGCATATAGACCCCGCGTGCAAGGAGCTACCAACACAGGAGAAACCAGTGATCAAGAAAACGGACGACAGGCTATATCCGGAGCAAGAAGACGGAGGGTCGCTGATTAAATCCGTCCCTGCTTCAAGGGGTTGCCTGGGGCAAAGCCTCACAACCCGGCAAACTAACCTAGCTTAGTTTGTTGGTTTTCTTAAGATCAAGCAAAGGTAGGCAGGACCATGACTTCTCCCAGCAAATACAAATCTTGTTTGATGATTACGCATATGCATTAGGAGTTGTTTGAAACCAACTGCATTAGACTTCCTGGCCGCCCTGGCACTAGCACCTATACGTAGAGTTCGTAGGGCGAGTGCCTAGAATTGCTAGGTACGAGTAGATACGAGTGATTGTACTCGTCTCGTAAGTACGGCTTTACAAAGTGACAGAAATCTCACCTATGGAAGTTACTATACCTGCTTATGTTTAAATGGAGACCGGGTGGAGATTTATTGAGTTATTTATGGGTTATGGTATTGTGCACTGGACTCCGCCCGAGTCGCATAAGGCCCGTTCGCTGTTCGCCTGCTGATCGGCATAACATTGCTAGAGTGCTTATCCGGGATAATGGACCGGTGAAAGCTTACTTGTGCCATCCGAAGAACAGAGACAGACTCCTACTGTGACACCTTGGGGAGCTTGTAGTCGAGGGAGGGCTGACCCGACGTGACCGTGGTATCGCTCCTAAGACGGCACAACCTGGGAACAACGGAAGGATTGAATCGAACTTGGGATGGGACAAGTGGAGATGGGAGAAGCATATGTGGAACGCTGGGAGTTAGTAAGCATATGCCATCCTGGTGCTTCTAGTTATTCCCGGGAATTAACAAATCGATTCGAATCGCTGATGCTCACCAGGTGTGAGAATGCCAATATCGCACACGGGCAACGTAGTAATAATTGGAACATACTGTTTACAAAGTCACGCTTTTAATACAACATGCTTGGATGTGTATGATCTGTCCCACTATTCAGGGTGTTGCCCATCCACCGGTTGGAGGTCGATGGACTTGGGAGATGCTTTGAAGTCGAGGGAGGGGTGACCCGACGTACCGTGGTATCGCTTCTGAGACGGCTACTCCCAAGGGGTTGGATGGAAGCGCAGTGAATCTTGGGACAGGACATGTTTTCATGATTTACTGTTCATGCAAGTATTTACCTTATGTCATAAATGAATCTTTATGAATAATGGATAGCAGCTGTCAAATCCTGCTATCTGATATCAACATGACCTTGTTTGAGAATCAACAGCTAAGGATCCACATGATTAGTAAGCATGCTTTGCGTCAGCCGTAAGCCCCGTCCATTAAGTCCTACTGAGTAATTAGTACTCAGGGTTTGCCCCCACTTTTGGATTACAGGTACCGACGATAGCTGGACAACTGTGTTGGAGGTGGTAGTACCGGTGGGCTCGGTGCTATTCGCCTTGTCATCTCTTCCTGAAGACTACTTAAGTATATTTTCCGCTGCGAGATGTTTTGAAAACGCTTCCGCTATATTTATATACTCTGAATTCGCTTCCGCTATATTTGAACATGTATTTGATTTCATACAATTGAGTTGTAAATTAATCCTATAACTCTCTATTTCAACTGCCTGTGATGATGTAATTGTTGTGGCTCCTTCGAGAGTCGGATGTGTTTGATGTCGGTTCCTCGGAATTGGTGTTATCGAGAGCTCGAAGGACTCTCGACGGACTACCGGGTTTAGTCTGGCCTAAGTGCACTGCGAGCCAGAGGTGGCAGGTGTGCTTAGTCTAGATTAAGCAGGGCGGTTCCGCCACATAACTTCTTCTAGGGAACTCAGAATCTTCGGCTGTTGGGCTCGTTGGAAAGCTAACTGAGGGAGCAACACCATAGGAACTGGAAATCAAACTTTTGACATTTGGGGAATATTCTATACCAAATTAGAAGGCCAACACCTTGCTCACCTGATTTCAGCGTTTGCTCCTTCGGTACGGATCGAAATGTGCGTACCATGGCTTACTATATGAGCACCAACTTCCTCAGCAGTGAATATTTTTTCACTCTACTAGGTTCCTAGCGTTCGTAAGGAGCATACCTATGATCTAGAACATTGAGACGCTAAGCAGGGGACGGACGACCCCCGAAACCACATGAAAGTCATGTCCGTTCGGTATAATGGCCATAACTTCTTCTAGGGAACTCAGAATCTTCGGCTGTTGGGCTCGTTGGAAAGCTAACTGAGGGAGCAACACCATAGGCACTGGAAATCAAACTTTTGCTATTTGGGGAATATTTTATAGCAATTTGGAAGGCCAACACCTTGCTCACCCGATTTCAGCGTTTGCTCCTTTGGTAAGGATCGAAATGTGTGTACCATGGCTTACTGTATGAGCGCTAACTTCCTCACCAGTTAATATTTTTCTACCCTACTAGGTTCCCAGCGCTCGTAAGGAGTAGAACTTTGATGTAGAACAATGAGACACTAAGCAGTGGACGGACGACCCCTGAAAGCACAAGAAAGTGAAGTCCGCTCGGTATAACGGCCACAACTTCTTCTAGGGGACTCAGAATCTTCGGCTGTTGGGCTCGTTGGAAAGCTAACTGAGGGAGCAACACCATAGGAACTGGAAATCAAATTTGACATTTGGGGAATATTTTGTACCAAATTAGAAGGCCAACACCTTGCTCACCTGATTTCAGCGTTTGCTCCTTCGGTACGGATCGAAATGTGCGTACCATGGCTTACTATATGAGCACCAACTTCCTCAGCAGTGAATATTTTTTCACCCTACTAGGTTCCTAGCGCTCGTAAGGAGCATACCTAAGATCTAGAACATTGAGACGCTAAGCAGGGGACGGACGACCCCCGAAACCACATGAAAGTCATGTCCGTTCGGTATAACGGCCATAACTTCTTCTAGGGAACTCAGAATCTTCGGCTGTTGGGCTCGTTGGAAAGCTAACTGAGGGAGCAACACCATAGGCACTGGAAATCAAACTTTTGCTATTTGGGGAATATTTTATAGCAATTTGGAAGGCCAACACCTTGCTCACCCGATTTCAGCGTTTGCTCCTTTGGTAAGGATCGAAATGTGTGTACCATGGCTTACTGTATGAGCGCTAACTTCCTCACCAGTTAATATTTTTCCACTCTACTAGGTTCCTAGCGCTCGTAAGGAGTAGAACTTTGATGTAGAACAATGAGACACTAAGCAGTGGACAGACGACCCCTGAAAGCACATGAAAGTGAAGTCCGCTCGGTATAACGGCCACAACTTCTTCTAGGGGACTCAGAATCTTCGGCTGTTGGGCTCGTTGGAAAGCTAACTGAGGGAGCAACACCATAGGCACTGGAAATCAAACTTTTGTTATTTGGGGAATATTTTATACCAATTTAGAAGGCCAACACCTTGCTCACCCGATTTCAGCGTTTGCTCCTTTGGTACGGATCGAAATGTGTGTACCATGGCTTACTTTATGAGCGCCAACTTCCTCAGCAGCGAATATTTTTCCACTCTACTAGGTTTCTAGCGCTCGTAAGGAGCATACCTTTGATCTAGAACAATGAGACGCTTAGCAGTGGACGGACGACCCCTGAAAGCACATGAAAGTCAAGTTCGCTCGGTATAACGGCCATAACTTCTTCTAGGGAACTCAGAATCTTCGGCTGTTGGGCTCGTTGGAAAGCAAACTGAGGGAGCAACACCATAGGCACTGGAAATCAAACTTTTGACATTTGGGGAATATTTCATACCAAATTAGAAGGCCAACACCTTGCTCACCCGATATCAGCATTTGCTCCTTCGGTACGGATCGAAATGTTCGTACCATGGCTTACTGTATGAGCGCCAACTTCCTCAGTAGTGAATATTTTTCCACTCTACAATGTTTCTGGAACTCGTAAGGAGCATACCTATGATCTAGAACACTTTGACGCTAAGCAGTGGACGGACGACCCCCGAAAACTCATGAAAGTCATGTCCGCTTGGTATGACGGCCATAATTTCATCTAGGGGAACTCAGAATCTTCGGCTGTTGGGCTCGTTGGAAAGCTAACTGAGGGAGCAACACCATAGGCACTGGAAATCAAACTTTTGCTATTTGGGGAATATTTTATAGCAATTTGGAAGGCCAACACCTTGCTCACCCGATTTCAGCGTTTGCTCCTTTGGTAAGGATCGAAATGTGTGTACCATGGCTTACTGTATGAGCGCTAACTTCCTCACCAGTTAATATTTTTCCACTCTACTAGGTTCTTAGCGCTCGTAAGGAGTAGAACTTTGATGTAGAACAATGAGACACTAAGCAGTGGACGGACGACCCCTGAAAGCACATGAAAGTGAAGTCCGCTCGGTATAACGGCCACAACTTCTTCTAGGGGACTCAGAATCTTCGGCTGTTGGGCTCGTTGGAAAGCTAACTGAGGGAGCAACACCATAGGAACTGGAAATCAAACTTTTGACATTTGGGGAATATTCTATACCAAATTAGAAGGCCAACACGTTGCTCACCTGATTTCAGCGTTTGCTCCTTCGGTACGGATCGAAATGTGCGTACCATGGCTTACTATATGTGCACCAACTTCCTCAGCAGTGAATATTTTTTCACTCTACTAGGTTCCTAGCGTTCGTAAGGAGCATACCTATGATCTAGAACATTGAGACGCTAAGCAGGGGACGGACGACCCCCGAAACCACATGAAAGTCATGTCCGTTCGGTATAACGGCCATAACTTCTTCTAGGGAACTCAGAATCTTCGGCTGTTGGGCTCGTCGGAAAGCTAACTGAGGGAGCAACACCATAGGCACTGGAAATCAAACTTTTGCTATTTGGGGAATATTTTATAGCAATTTGGAAGGCCAACACCTTGCTCACCCGATTTCAGCGTTTGCTCCTTTGGTAAGGATCGAAATGTGTGTACCATGGCTTACTGTATGAGCGCTAACTTCCTCACCAGTTAATATTTTTCTACTCTACTAGGTTCCTAGCGCTCGTAAGGAGTAGAACTTTGATGTAGAACAATGAGACACTAAGCAGTGGACGGACGACCCCTGAAAGCACATGAAAGTGAAGTCCGCTCGGTATAACGGCCACAACTTCTTCTAGGGGACTCAGAATCTTCGGCTGTTGGGCTCGTTGGAAAGCTAACTGAGGGAGCAACACCATAGGAACTGGAAATCAAATTTGACATTTGGGGAATATTTTGTACCAAATTAGAAGGCCAACACCTTGCTCACCTGATTTCAGCGTCTGCTCCTTCGGTACGGATCGAAATGTGCGTACCATGGCTTACTATATGAGCACCAACTTCCTCAGCAGTGAATATTTTTTCACTCTACTAGGTTCCTAGCGCTCGTAAGGAGCATACCTAAGATCTAGAACATTGAGACGCTAAGCAGGGGACGGACGACCCCCGAAACCACATGAAAGTCATGTCCGTTCGGTATAACGGCCATAACTTCTTCTAGGGAACTCAGAATCTTCGGCTGTTGGGCTCGTTGGAAAGCTAACTGAGGGAGCAACACCATAGGCACTGGAAATCAAACTTTTGCTATTTGGGGAATATTTTATAGCAATTTGGAAGGCCAACACCTTGCTCACCCGATTTCAGCGTTTGCTCCTTTGGTAAGGATCGAAATGTGTGTACCATGGCTTACTGTATGAGCGCTAACTTCCTCACCAGTTAATATTTTTCCACTCTACTAGGTTCCTAGCGCTCGTAAGGAGTAGAACTTTGATGTAGAACAATGAGACACTAAGCAGTGGACAGACGACCCCTGAAAGCACATGAAAGTGAAGTCCGCTCGGTATAACGGCCACAACTTCTTCTCGGGGACTCAGAATCTTCGGCTGTTGGGCTCGTTGGAAAGCTAACTGAGGGAGCAACACCATAGGAACTGGAAATCAAATTTGACATTTGGGAATATTTTGTACCAAATTAGAAGGCCAACACCTTGCTCACCCGATTTCAGCGTTTGCTCCTTCGGTACGGATCGAAATGTGCGTACCATGGCTTACTGTATGAGCACCAACTTCCTCAGCAGTGAATATTTTTTCACTCTACTAGGTTCCTAGCGCTCGTAAGGAGCATACCTATGATCTAGAACATTGAGGCGCTAAGCAGGGGACGGACGACCCCCGAAACCACATTAAAGTCATGTCCGCTTGGTATAACGGCCATAACTTCTTCTAGGGAACTTAGAATCTTCGGCTGTTGGGCTCGTTGGAAAGCTAACTGAGGGAGCAACACCATAGGCACTGGAAATCAAACTTTTGTTATTTGGGGAATATTTTATACCAATTTAGAAGGCCAACACCTTGCTCACCCGATTTCAGCGTTTGCTCCTTTGGTACGGATCGAAATGTGTGTACCATGGCATACTTTATGAGCGCCAACTTCCTCAGCAGCGAATATTTTTCCACTCTACTAGGTTTCTAGCGCTCGTAAGGAGCATACCTTTGATCTAGAACAATGAGACGCTTAGCAGTGGACGGACGACCCCTGAAAGCACATGAAAGTCAAGTTCGCTCGGTATAACGGCCATAACTTCTTCTAGGGAACTCAGAATCTTCGGCTGTTGGGCTCGTTGGAAAGCAAACTGAGGGAGCAACACCATAGGCACTGGAAATCAAACTTTTGACATTTGGGGAATATTTCATACCAAATTAGAAGGCCAACACCTTGCTCACCCGATATCAGCATTTGCTCCTTCGGTACGGATCGAAATGTTCGTACCATGGCTTACTGTATGAGCGCCAACTTCCTCAGTAGTAATATTTTTCCACTCTACAATGTTTCTGGAACTCGTAAGGAGCATACCTATGATCTAGAACACTGTGACGCTAAGCAGTGGACGGACGACCCCCGAAAACTCATGAAAGTCATGTCCGCTTGGTATGACGGCCATAATTTCATCTAGGGGACTCAGAATCTTCGGCTGTTGTTGTCAGTGGAAAGCTAACTGTGGGAGGAACACCGTAGGAACTAGAAATCAAACTTTTGACACCAAGGGAATATTTGTTTCCAATTTATAAGGCCAACACCATGCTTACCCGCTTTCAACTTTTGCTCCTTCGGTTGGATCGAAATGCGTGTACCATGGTGTTGACGGCACTTAAGCACGCCAAATCCTTATACTGCAAGCGCACAGTATCGCGGTAGCTTTTCCCCAGGATGAGTATCTTGGGTTTGTCAATCCGAGATTAATTATGCTTAAGATGCTATCAACCTAATATTAACTAAATTACTATCTAATTCTAATAGATCTAAATAAGCTTAAATGAAAGATAAAGGCTATCTAATTGCAATCTAATAACGGTTCTAATTATACTTTAAATATACTCTAATCAAGCTCTAATCTATTGCATAAAAGGAATAAACAACGATTAAACTAAACTCGGGATAGATAGGATTTAAACAGGCAAAAGGATCCACAAGAGATATGAGACAAACAACTTAAGAACTAAGAACCACCTTGATAAAGATCTAATCAACAAGCATAGAATAAACATGAATATGAATGTCAAAGATCTACTCGAACCTTTCCCCGGGCTCCACTGTCACTGGTAACCAGGTAATCGACGAACTAGTAAACCCTAACCATCTCTAAGCATGAGCAGATTCAATCTACTGATCAGGTAAAATAGATCTACTAAAAGACATGTGAGACATCTAGATTGTGGCCACAATAACACATGTAGACATGAAGCATTGCAAAGACATGGATCATAAACATGCATAAACAAGAAGCTAAATCTAAAAGACAAACTTTATTGATCAATCATCAAGGTTTTATCAAAGTATATAAGAAGTTCGAGGGATTTACTCAAGATACATCGAAATCCGTGACCCAAAGTCGTCGAGTTGAACTAGACGAAGAAGTCGGCGGAAGATGAGCTCGAGCAGCCCTCGGGAGGACCTGGGTCGGCCGACCAGACCCCCTAGGGGTCGGCCGACCCCCAGGCCTCCTGCCTCCTCTTGCTTGCTCCTTTCGCCGAGATGTCCCTCTCGCCGAGTTGAACGCTTTTGGCCCCCGAACTCTGCCCTAAACTCTCGGTGTACAATGGATTTGTGTCGAACAATGATGCCTCTCCCCTTGGGAGGCCATATATTTATACTCCGGAGAGTCCCCTATACAAGGAATCTAATAGGTCGGTTCTAAAAGTCCTAGTAGGACTTAAACACCTATTTCCATGTGTATACAAGCCTCTAGAAGAGTCCCGGTCGTCCTCCATCTTCCCTTGCTTGGATATGAAGCCATTGTCCTAGTCCTTCCAGAAATAGGATTTCCATATTCTGCAGCCTTTAGTATTTTGACCATAACTCTGTCTTCTGAAGTCCAATAAATGCAAACTCAGACTCTAAATTGTAGAGCTCGAAGAGATCTACAACTTTGGTATTCAAACTTTCTTCATTTGACATCGTTAAGGTCACCGAATTGGGCCCACAAGGTGCTGCTGTCCTGGAATCCGAGAATATCTCGAGTTTTAATTGGAAGTTTGATTGGATTTGTAATAAACCTTCCTTATCTTCATATTATTCATCCTTTATCCTCCGGAACATTCTCCATAATGGGCTTGGGTCTTCTTTTGGACTTTTAGCATAAATCCTTTCTTCGAGAAATCCTCAAATTTATATCAATTATACCTATTTTCCTGCAAAAATCAATAATGCACAAAAACAAAGAGCATTCTCGAAAACGGGGTTAATTGTTAGCAAAATAATAATAAATCATATAATTAATTTATGAAACGGCATAAAAACATATGAAATTATAACATAAATTTAGTACTTAAGCCGCGTCAACAATATCCCCACACTTAGATCATGCTAGTCCTCGAGCATAAGATCGATAAATCTTAAAATAAACTCTCAACTAAATTTATGTTAATTCTAAACAAATACTTCTTAAAATAACTTTACTTTAGAAATCACTCAAATCATAACATGGGAATATTTATTTAACTTTCATGCATATAGATCCCCACAAGATTTAACGAAATCAAATGAATCATAACTATGCCAAAGTCTCCTTTCAGAATATAAAAAGAGGTTTTTCAATATAATTTTAGAAAAAACAAAATCTCTTCAAATGATCAAGAAATCACTAATCCCTTTAAATCAAGCTCTCAACAAGGCACTCATTATAAATGGCTATCCTATAAAAGATTTACTCTCTCTTCCTCACAGGAAAATATATGGAGCTTGGTAAAGGCTTAGCAAAGTTAAACATTTTATTGTTCAAATAAGTTATCTTTCTAAAGCTCAATCAATCAACTTTAAACAATTTTGGTCATCGAGAATAAAGAAAATAATATATATATATATATAGACAAAGAAAAAGAAGATATAGATAGTGGACATGTGCATGTATATAATGAAAATTGGAATAAATTCCAGAACTTTTGCACATGGTTGGAAAAAGCGAAAGTCTTTGCTCATTAATTTTATAACAATAACTCAAGGCTTTCAAAGAGACTAATTTAAATGTATATATAAATTTCTCCCCCTTTCTCCTTTTTCCTAATTCTACCTCTCTTTTCCTTTCTTTCTTTTATTTATTTCGGCCACTTGGCCATTATTTTCTCCCTCTTTTTTTTCTTCTTTTTTTTTTCTTTTTTTTTTTTAATTTGACCACTTGGTCTATTATTTTTTTTTTACTATAACCTCTACTCCTTTTTCATCTCAAAAGTCCCCTTTTTAATTTAATTTTAATTAATGAGCAAAAACCTCACTTAAATAGGTAAAGGTAAACAAAATGAGATGATAAAAAGGTTTATAGGATAAAGATATTGCTTATTATTTCTAAGCAATTGGAATATAGTAAGGCTAGCAAAGATGAAAAATCGATGACCAAAAATTATTTAAAGTGATCAAAATTACTAAAGAAATCAAACTTAATCAAACTCACATGAAATAACTTGCTTATAAACTGGCTTTCATAAACTAAGCTCTAATAGGTATTAAAAACTCTCTCTTGATTTAAGGGATGTAAAACTTGATCAAATAAAGATAAATTTAATAAAAAGATTTTTTTTTTTTTTATAAGTCCTCTAATCTTTTTCTTAATTGAAAACTTTGGCAAAGCTATAAAACACAATCTTCCAACAAAACATGGGTTATGCATTATTAATTATTTTAGTAATTCCCACATTACTCAAATCATGACAACTTAAGCAAAATTAATTATCAAAGTAAATGCATAGAATAAACTTAAATAAAACGAGACAAAATTAATAATAAAAATAATACTTTATTAATAATAATAACGCCATCCTGTCAACTCACACCTTAGTAAGTAATAAAATATAAAAGACAATAATAATAATAATAATAATGATAATAATAATAAAAGGGCGTTATTATTTCAAACGCTTTATTAATCTAACGGGGAAGACACATCCCCACACTTAGCTAATGCTAAGTGTCCTAGTCATCTCTGGAGTTCGACCCTAAATTCAATCTAAACTGACTCAGAACTCCGTGTAACTACGCATACCAAAACTTGAAACAAAACCGACTTGAAAACCACCCAGGTCGGCCGAGCCTGACCTCTCTGGTCGGCCGACCTGGGCCCCTCCTCTGGCTTCTGGGCCCCAGGTTTGGTCGGTAAGTTTATTTATTAAATAAAAATATTTATGTACAGAAAAATTTGAAAAATATTTAAATTACGTAACTAAATTATTTACAAAGGATAGGTTACCTATGGAAATCTAAGGGTCATATATATGGTAGTCAACTCTAACCTCTTTGAAGTTGTATGTATCAATATAATTGATTTCAATCTTGTCCTCTTCAATGTAGACCTTCAATCTTTGTCCATTTACCATATATTTGTTCCCTTCAAAATCCATAATGGTAACTGCTCCGGCAGGTGATACGTCATGAACAATATAAGGTCCATCCCATTTACTTTGTAATTTTCCTTTTCCAAATAATTTAAACCTTGAATTATAGAGAAGAACCTTATCACCTGGCTTAAACTCCTTCTTAAGAAGTTTCTTGTCAAACCATCTCTTAACCCTTTCCTTATAAATGGTAGCATTATGATAAGCTTGTAACCGTGCTTCATCAAGGGTACTTAATTGAATCCTTCTTTTGACTAAGGCGGCATCTAGATCTAAATTTAATTCCTTAATTGCCCAATAAGCTTTATGCTCCAATTCTACTGGTAAATGACAAGTTTTTCCATAAACTAACTGATAGGGTGTCATTCCAATAGGTGCTTTAAATGCAGTCCTATAAGCCCAAAGAGCATCATTAAGCTTTTTTGACCAATTTTTGCCTCCTTTAATCACCGTCTTTTTAAGAATTTCTTTTAATTGTTTATTTGATGTCTCGGCTTGGCCATTGGTCTGTGGGTGATAGGCTGTAGAAACTCTATGTTCAATTCCCATCTTTGCCAAATAATCAGTAAAGTCTTTTCCAATAAAATGCGATCCTCCATCAGAGATAATAACTCTAGGTACTCCATATCTTGGAAAGATATTATTCTTAATCATCTCTATGGACTCTTGCGTAGACGCCTTCTTACATGGCAAAGCTTCCACCCACTTTGAGACGTAATCCACAGTCACTAAAATATACTCATATCCATGTGAATTTTCAAATGGTCCCATAAAATCCATTCCCCAAACATCAAATAAATCAATTTGTAGATTGTATGTCAAAGGCATTGAATTTCTAGCTGTTATATTTCCAGTTCTCTGACACTCAGGACAAGAAGCGACAAATTTCCTTGCATCTTCATGCATTCCTGGCCAATAGAATCCACTCGCCCATATCTTAGCCTGGGTTCTGAAATGTCCATGATGCCCCCCATATTCTGCAGCGTGGCACTTTCTCAAAATCTCACTTCTCTCATCTGCAGGTACGCATCTTCTGAGGACTCCATCAGATCCAAATCTATATAGGTAGGGTGAATTCCAATAAAATTTCTTGGCTTCGGCAAGGACTTTCCTTTTTGAATTATAGTTGAGATGAGTCAGTGGCTCTCCTCTAATGGCTCTAATTACGTCTAGCATCCAAGAATCCTTATCTATAACCGCATAAAGGGTATCGTCTCTTAACGCATCTTCAATTGGTGGACCTCCTTTACTATGGCTCATTCTAGACAAGTGATCTGCCACTACATTCTCAACTCCCTTCTTGTCTCTGATTTCTACATCGAATTCTTGTAGCATTAGAATCCATCTAATTAAACGAGGTTTAGCATCCTTTTTAGTGAGGAGGTATTTAATAGCAGCATGGTCAGTGTAGACTATAACCTTTGAATTAACAATATAAGATCTAAACTTTTCAAAGGCAAAAACTACTGCTAACAACTCCTTTTCAGTAGTTGCATAATTAACTTGGGCCTCGTTAAGAGTTTTGCTGGTATAATAAATGGCATGTACTTTTCCGTCTTTTCTCTGCCCCAGCACAGCTCCTACTGCATAGTCACTGGCATCACACATGATCTCAAAAGGTAAATTCCAGTCAGGTGGTTGAATGATAGGCGCTCTAACTAGTAATTCCTTAATTTTCCTAAAGGCTACCTCACATTCATCAGTGAACTCAAAAGGAACATCCTTCTGGAGTAGGTAATTCAGTGGCTTAGCTATTTTAGAAAAATCCTTAATAAATCTCCTATAAAAGCCAGCATGTCCGAGAAAGCTTCTGAGAGATCTAATATCTGTAGGTGGTGGCAACCTTTCTACAGTCTCTATCTTGGCTTTATCTACTTCAATTCCTTTCTCAGAAATGACGTGTCCCAACACAAGTCCTTTTCTCACCATAAAATGACACTTCTCCCAATTCAACACTAAGTCTACTTCTCCACATCTCTTCAGAACTTTTTCTAGATTCCGTAGACAGTGGTCAAAACTAGTGCCGTGAACTGAGAAATCGTCCATGAAAACCTCCATGATATCTTCAATGAAGTCTGAGAAAATGGCCATCATACACCGTTGAAATGAAGCTGGTGCATTGCATAAACCAAAGGGCATTCTCCTATAGGCAAAGGTTCCATAAGGACAAGTGAAAGTTGTCTTGTGTTGATCGTCTGGATGGATAGGGATTTGAAAGAATCCAGAATAACCATCTAAATAGCAAAAATGGGTATTCTTAGCAAGTCTCTCTAGCATCTCATCTATAAAGGGTAAAGGGAAGTGATCTTTTTTAGTGGCTTTATTAAGCTTCCGGTAATCTATACACATTCTCCAACCAGTGACAGTTCGTTGTGGAATTAATTCATTTTTCTCATTTTTAACTACGGTTAAACCTCCCTTTTTAGGCACACAATGAACAGGGCTAACCCACTCACTAGTTGGTACTGGGTAGATAATTCCGGCGTTTAGCAGCTTGATTACTTCCTTCTTCACTACGGATCTCATTTCGTTACTCAGTCTCCTTTGATTGTCTACCACTGGCTTGTGGCCTTCTTCCATCGGAATCCTATGAGTACAAAATGCTGGGCTAATTCCTTTAAGATCTGCTAGAGAATAACCAATTGCCTTCTTATGTTTCCTTAACACTCCTAGCAATCTTTCCACTTCTTCTGGACTCAGCTGATCACTAACAATTACAGGATAAGTTTTATCTTCTCCTAAAAATTCATACTTAAGTCCTTCGGGCAGTGGTTTGAGCTCCACGTCGGGCGCCTCCTGTGGGTTAGGGTCACCTAGTGGCTCTACAGGAATGTCTTGGGTCTCTTCTTGATTAAGTTCAAGTTGATTAGTGGCAATGGTTGTTTCCTCAGAGAAGAATCCTTTTTCTCCTCCTTCTAATACTAATTTTAACGGCTCTCTAAAAGCGTTAATATAGTTAATACTCTCTATCTCCTCTATATCGGGAGTGAGATTAATAGGCACTTTAGATGCCGGTAGGAAATCAAAGTCATATTTTAATCCATCAATATTAATATTGACCTTTCCTTTATCATTATTAACTACAGCATTAACCAACTTAAGAAAAGGTCTACCAAAAATTATGTTAATATCATTATCGTAGACATTAATTATATAAAAATCAGTTGGTATAATGTTATTAGCAAAGTTAACTTCAACATTTTTAATTAAGCCTACAGGTCTAATTACTTCATTATTAGAAAGTTTAATTTTAACATTAGTAGAAACTAAGTGTGGTTTATCACTCAATTTAGAATAAACTTCATAGCTCATAGTACTTACCTGGGCTTCCATAGAGCAGTGAATATTGTTGAAGTCTTCTTTGTTGATGGAGCAAGAAATACCAGTTGAAGATTCTTCTGGCTCCAGGTAGACGATAATCTCCTCAGTAAGTGATGACTCCGGCTTGACACCAATCACCCGCTTCACTTCAGAGACAAAGTCACTGTCCAACTCTTCTTCTTGGAATAATTTCTGCAGCACTTCCCTTGTACTTAGATCATCAGAGCTCCTCCTTAGTGGAATTTCTGGTGGAAACAATTCTTCCTCTTCCTCTAAGTCTTCTGGTGGGAGTGGTCCTGCACACTTCAGTGTATCTCCAAAATCCACTGGCATCCAGCTTGTCTTGTCGAATTCTGTCAGTGGTTTTGCACTAGCAAGGCTTCTGTAATTTGAACACTCAGTCTTCACTTGTGGTGCAAAACTCTCGTACTCCTCTTCCTCAGCTGCATAAGACACTGTAGTTCTTTTGACAGGTTGTTGCTCCTTGTAGATAGCATATGTAGGCGCCACAACCACTGGCTCCTGCATAACACTCTCCTTCCTGTCTCTTTCAGCTTTTGAGGTTAAGCAGACATCTGACAAAATCTTCATAGCTTCACTCCACTTCCGAGTCAGCAGTGATCCTCCAGCACAAGTGTTCAGTCGCTCAAAGTCTCTAGTGGTAAGACTATAGTAGAAAATGGACATCATCATCTCTGGAGTGAATCCAATTGGTGGTCCTTGTGTCCTCATTTCTTCCAGTCTGTCCCAAGCTTCATCGATGTCTTCATTTTCTCGTTGCTCGAAGTTCATGATTGCTTTTCTCAATTTGTGCACTCTCAGTGGAGAAAAGAATCTTGTAGTGAACTTCACTTCGAGAATCTTCCAATCACCTTCAGCTTCTATTGATGCAACATGGTACCACTTTCTGGCTCTGTCTTCCAGTGTAAATGGAAAGAGGTTCCACAAGACCCACTCTTCTGGAACTCCGTCTTGATGGAATGTGCGACACACTTGCTTGAGCCTCTCCAGGTGCTTGTACGGGTTCTCATCATCTTCACCACTGAACTGATGTTCGGCAGCAATTCGGATGATTCCTGACTTCAACTCGTAGGATCCTGACTCCGGCATCAGATTTGACTTTTGAAACTTCAAATCTTCCACTCTTGGAGTTAAGTACTCCGCGAGTGTCAGACCCTCACTCATCATAGTCATACCTGAAATATAGACAAAAATACAAAACAAAAGATCTATGACAGCAAAAATTTGCTGTACTTAGACCAAATTAAATCCAAACAAAATAACTAAATTTAAAACTAAATTTAAAATTTCAAAATTTAAAAACTACTCCTAATTTCGATAATAGCAAAATAAATAAATAAAATAGCACACTAATTAAAAAGCAAAATAAGCAAAACTAATTAATCACACAATAAATAAAACTAACTATTAAAACTAGTAGTAACAAAGCTAATAAAAGATTAATAATAACGTAAACGATAATTATCCCCGGCAACGGCGCCAGAAAAGCTTGTTGACGGCACTTAAGCACGCCAAATCCTTATACTGCAAGCGCACAGTATCGCGGTAGCTTTTCCCCAGGATGAGTATCTTGGGTTTGTCAATCCGAGATTAATTATGCTTAAGATGCTATCAACCTAATATTAACTAAATTACTATCTAATTCTAATAGATCTAAATAAGCTTAAATGAAAGATAAAGGCTATCTAATTGCAATCTAATAACGGTTCTAATTATACTTTAAATATACTCTAATCAAGCTCTAATCTATTGCATAAAAGGAATAAACAACGATTAAACTAAACTCGGGATAGATAGGATTTAAACAGGCAAAAGGATCCACAAGAGATATGAGACAAACAACTTAAGAACTAAGAACCACCTTGATAAAGATCTAATCAACAAGCATAGAATAAACATGAATATGAATGTCAAAGATCTACTCGAACCTTTCCCCGGGCTCCACTGTCACTGGTAACCAGGTAATCGACGAACTAGTAAACCCTAACCATCTCTAAGCATGAGCAGATTCAATCTACTGATCAGGTAAAATAGATCTACTAAAAGACATGTGAGACATCTAGATTGTGGCCACAATAACACATGTAGACATGAAGCATTGCAAAGACATGGATCATAAACATGCATAAACAAGAAGCTAAATCTAAAAGACAAACTTTATTGATCAATCATCAAGGTTTTATCAAAGTATATAAGAAGTTCGAGGGATTTACTCAAGATACATCGAAATCCGTGACCCAAAGTCGTCGAGTTGAACTAGACGAAGAAGTCGGCGGAAGATGAGCTCGAGCAGCCCTCGGGAGGACCTGGGTCGGCCGACCAGACCCCCTAGGGGTCGGCCGACCCCCAGGCCTCCTGCCTCCTCTTGCTTGCTCCTTTCGCCGAGATGTCCCTCTCGCCGAGTTGAACGCTTTTGGCCCCCGAACTCTGCCCTAAACTCTCGGTGTACAATGGATTTGTGTCGAACAATGATGCCTCTCCCCTTGGGAGGCCATATATTTATACTCCGGAGAGTCCCCTATACAAGGAATCTAATAGGTCGGTTCTAAAAGTCCTAGTAGGACTTAAACACCTATTTCCATGTGTATACAAGCCTCTAGAAGAGTCCCGGTCGTCCTCCATCTTCCCTTGCTTGGATATGAAGCCATTGTCCTAGTCCTTCCAGAAATAGGATTTCCATATTCTGCAGCCTTTAGTATTTTGACCATAACTCTGTCTTCCGAAGTCCAATAAATGCAAACTCAGACTCTAAATTGTAGAGCTCGAAGAGATCTACAACTTTGGTATTCAAACTTTCTTCATTTGACATCGTTAAGGTCACCGAATTGGGCCCACAAGGTGCTGCTGTCCTGGAATCCGAGAATATCTCGAGTTTTAATTGGAAGTTTGATTGGATTTGTAATAAACCTTCCTTATCTTCATATTATTCATCCTTTATCCTCCGGAACATTCTCCATAATGGGCTTGGGTCTTCTTTTGGACTTTTAGCATAAATCCTTTCTTCGAGAAATCCTCAAATTTATATCAATTATACCTATTTTCCTGCAAAAATCAATAATGCACAAAAACAAAGAGCATTCTCGAAAACGGGGTTAATTGTTAGCAAAATAATAATAAATCATATAATTAATTTATGAAACGGCATAAAAACATATGAAATTATAACATAAATTTAGTACTTAAGCCGCGTCAACACATGGCTTACTGTATGAGTGCCAACTTCCTCAGCAGTGAATGTTTTTCCACTCTACTAGGTTCCTAGCGCTCGTAAGGAGCATACCTTTGATCTAGAACAATGAGACGCTAAACAGTGGACGGACGACCCCCGAAAGCACATGAAACTCAAGTCCGCTCGGTATAACAGCCATAACTTCTTCTAGGGAACTCAGAATCTTCGGCTGTTGGGCTCTTTGAAAAGCTAACTGAGGGAGCAACACCATAGGAACTGGAAATCAAACTTTTGACATTTGGGGAATATTCTATACCAAATTAGAAGGCCGACACCTTGCTCACCTGATTTCAGCGTTTGCTCCTTCGGTACGGATCGAAATGTGCGTACCATGGCTTACTATATGAGCACCAACTTCCTCAGCAGTGAATATTTTTTCACTCTACTAGGTTCCTAGCGCTCGTAAGGAGCATACCTATGATCTAGAACATTGAGACGCTAAGCAGGGGACGGACGACCCCCGAAACCACATGAAAGTCATGTCCGTTCGGTATAACGGCCATAACTTCTTCTAGGGAACTCAGAATCTTCGGCTGTTGGGCTCGTTGGAAAGCTAACTGAGGGAGCAACACCATAGGCACTGGAAATCAAACTTTTGCTATTTGGGGAATATTTTATAGCAATTTGGAAGGCCAACACCTTGCTCACCCGATTTCAGCGTTTGCTCCTTTGGTAAGGATCGAAATGTGTGTACCATGGCTTACTGTATGAGCGCTAACTTCCTCACCAGTTAATATTTTTCCACTCTACTAGGTTCCTAGCGCTCGTAAGGAGTAGAACTTTGATGTAGAACAATGAGACACTAAGCAGTGGACGGACGACCCCTGAAAGCACATGAAAGTGAAGTCCGCTCGGTTTAACGGCCACAACTTCTTCTAGGGGACTCAGAATCTTCGGCTGTTGGGCTCGTTGGAAAGCTAACTGAGGGAGCAACACCATAGGAACTGGAAATCAAATTTGACATTTGGGGAATATTTTGTGCCAAATTAGAAGGCCAACACCTTGCTCACCTGATTTCAGCGTTTGCTCCTTCGGTACGGATCGAAATGTGCGTACCATGGCTTACTATATGTGCACCAACTTCCTCAGCAGTGAATATTTTTTCACTCTACTAGGTTCCTAGCGCTCGTAAGGAGCATACCTATGATCTAGAACATTGAGACGCTAAGCAGGGGACGGACGACCCCTGAAACCACATGAAAGTCATGTCGTTCGGTATAACGGCCATAACTTCTTCTAGGGAACTCAGAATCTTCGGCTGTTGGGCTCGTTGGAAAGCTAACTGAGGGAGCAACACCATAGGCACTGGAAATCAAACTTTTGCTATTTGGGGAATATTTTATAGCAATTTGGAAGGCCAACACCTTGCTCACCCGATTTCAGCGTTTCCTCCTTTGGTAAGGATCGAAATGTGTGTACCATGGCTTACTGTATGAGCGCTAACTTCCTCACCAGTTAATATTTTTCCACTCTACTAGGTTCCTAGCGCTCGTAAGGAGTAGAACTTTGATGTAAAACAATGAGACACTAAGCAGTGGACAGACGACCCCTGAAAGCACATGAAAGTGAAGTCCGCTCGGTATAACGGCCACAACTTCTTCTAGGGGACTCAGAATCTTCGGCTGTTGGGCTCGTTGGAAAGCTAACTGAGGGAGCAACACCATAGGAACTGGAAATCAAATTTGACATTTGGGAATATTTTGTACCAAATTAGAAGGCCAACACCTTGCTCACCCGATTTCAGCGTTTGCTCCTTCGGTACGGATCGAAATGTGCGTACCATGGCTTACTGTATGAGCACCAACTTCCTCAGCAGTGAATATTTTTTCACTCTACTAGGTTCCTAGCGCTCGTAAGGAGGATACCTATGATCTAGAACATTGAGGCGCTAAGCAGGGGACGGACGACCCCCGAAACCACATTAAAGTCATGTCCGCTTGGTATAACGGCCATAACTTCTTCTAGGGAACTTAGAATCTTCGGCTGTTGGGCTCGTTGGAAAGCTAACTGAGGGAGCAACACCATAGGCACTGGAAATCAAACTTTTGTTATTTGGGGAATATTTTATACCAATTTAGAAGGCCAACACCTTGCTCACCCGATTTCAGCGTTTGCTCCTTTGGTACGGATCGAAATGTGTGTACCATGGCTTACTTTATGAGCGCCAACTTCCTCAGCAGCGAATATTTTTCCACTCTACTAGGTTTCTAGCGCTCGTAAGGAGCATACCTTTGATCTAGAACAATGAGACGCTTAGCAGTGGACGGACGACCCCTGAAAGCACATGAAAGTCAAGTTCGCTCGGTATAACGGCCATAACTTCTTCTAGGGAACTCAGAATCTTCGGCTGTTGGGCTCGTTGGAAAGCAAACTGAGGGAGCAACACCATAGGCACTGGAAATCAAACTTTTGACATTTGGGGAATATTTCATACCAAATTAGAAGGCCAACACCTTGCTCACCCGATATCAGCATTTGCTCCTTCGGTACGGATCGAAATGTTCGTACCATGGCTTACTGTATGAGCGCCAACTTCCTCAGTAGTAATATTTTTCCACTCTACAATGTTTCTGGAACTCGTAAGGAGCATACCTATGATCTAGAACACTGTGACGCTAAGCAGTGGACGGACGACCCCCGAAAACTCATGAAAGTCATGTCCGCTTGGTATGACGGCCATAATTTCATCTAGGGGACTCAGAATCTTCGGCTGTTGTTGTCAGTGGAAAGCTAACTGTGGGAGGAACACCGTAGGAACTAGAAATCAAACTTTTGACACCAAGGGAATATTTGTTTCCAATTTATAAGGCCAACACCATGCTTACCCGCTTTCAACGTTTGCTCCTTCGGTTGGATCGAAATGCGTGTACCATGGCTTACTGTATGAGTGCCAACTTCCTCAGCAGTGAATGTTTTTCCACTCTACTAGGTTCCTAGCGCTCGTAAGGAGCATACCTTTGATCTAGAACAATGAGACGCTAAACAGTGGACGGACGACCCCCGAAAGCACATGAAACTCAAGTCCGCTCGGTATAACAGCCATAACTTCTTCTAGGGAACTCAGAATCTTCGGCTGTTGGGCTCGTTGGAAAGCTAACTGAGGGAGCAACACCATAGGAACTGGAAATCAAACTTTTGACATTTGGGGAATATTCTATACCAAATTAGAAGGCCGACACCTTGCTCACCTGATTTCAGCGTTTGCTCCTTCGGTACGGATCGAAATGTGCGTACCATGGCTTACTGTATGAGCACCAACTTCCTCAGCAGTGAATATTTTTTCACTCTACTAGGTTCCTAGCGCTCGTAAGGAGCATACCTATGATCTAGAACATTGAGACGCTAAGCAGGGGACGGACGACCCCCGAAACCACATGAAAGTCATGTCCGTTCGGTATAACGGCCATAACTTCTTCTAGGGAACTCAGAATCTTCGGCTGTTGGGCTCGTTGGAAAGCTAACTGAGGGAGCAACACCATAGGCACTGGAAATCAAACTTTTGCTATTTGGGGAATATTTTATAGCAATTTGGAAGGCCAACACCTTGCTCACCCGATTTCAGCGTTTGCTCCTTTGGTAAGGATCGAAATGTGTGTACCATGGCTTACTGTATGAGCGCTAACTTCCTCACCAGTTAATATTTTTCCACTCTACTAGGTTCCTAGCGCTCGTAAGGAGTAGAACTTTGATGTAGAACAATGAGACACTAAGCAGTGGACGGACGACCCCTGAAAGCACATGAAAGTGAAGTCCGCTCGGTTTAACGGCCACAACTTCTTCTAGGGGACTCAGAATCTTCGGCTGTTGGGCTCGTTGGAAAGCTAACTGAGGGAGCAACACCATAGGAACTGGAAATCAAATTTGACATTTGGGGAATATTTTGTGCCAAATTAGAAGGCCAACACCTTGCTCACCTGATTTCAGCGTTTGCTCCTTCGGTACAGATCGAAATGTGCGTACCATGGCTTACTATATGTGCACCAACTTCCTCAGCAGTGAATATTTTTTCACTCTACTAGGTTCCTAGCGCTCGTAAGGAGCATACCTATGATCTAGAACATTGAGACGCTAAGCAGGGGACGGACGACCCCTGAAACCACATGAAAGTCATGTCGTTCGGTATAACGGCCATAACTTCTTCTAGGGAACTCAGAATCTTCGGCTGTTGGGCTCGTTGGAAATCTAACTGAGGGAGCAACACCATAGGCACTGGAAATCAAACTTTTGCTATTTGGGGAATATTTTATAGCAATTTGGAAGGCCAACACCTTGCTCACCCGATTTCAGCGTTTCCTCCTTTGGTAAGGATCGAAATGTGTGTACCATGGCTTACTGTATGAGCGCTAACTTCCTCACCAGTTAATACTTTTCCACTCTACTAGGTTCCTAGCGCTCGTAAGGAGTAGAACTTTGATGTAGAACAATGAGACACTAAGCAGTGGACGGACGACCCCTGAAAGCACATGAAAGTGAAGTCCGCTCGGTATAACGGCCACAACTTCTTCTAGGGGACTCAGAATCTTCGGCTGTTGGGCTCGTTGGAAAGCTAACTGAGGGAGCAACACCATAGGAACTGGAAATCAAACTTTTGACATTTGGGGAATATTCTATACCAAATTAGAAGGCCAACATCTTGCTCACCTGATTTCAGCGTTTGCTCCTTCGGTACGGATCGAAATGTGCGTACCATGGCTTACTATATGAGCACCAACTTCCTCAGCAGTGAATATTTTTTCACTCTACTAGGTTCCTAGCGCTCGTAAGGAGCATACCTATGATCTAGAACATTGAGACGCTAAGCAGGGGACGGACGACCCCTGAAACCACATGAAAGTCATGTCCGTTCGGTATAACGGCCATAACTTCTTCTAGGGAACTCAAAATCTTCGGCTGTTGGGCTCGTTGGAAAGCTAACTGAGGGAGCAACACCATAGGAACTGGAAATCAAACTTTTGACATTTGGGGAATATTCTATACCAAATTAGAAGGCCAACATCTTGCTCACCTGATTTCAGCGTTTGCTCCTTCGGTACGGATCGAAATGTGCGTACCATGGCTTACTATATGAGCACCAACTTACTCAGCAGTGAATATTTTTTCACTCTACTAGGTTCCTAGCGTTCGTAAGGAGCATACCTATGATCTAGAACATTGAGACGCTAAGCAGGGGACGGACGACCCCCGAAACCACATGAAAGTCATGTCCGTTCGGTATAACGGCCATAACTTCTTCTAGGGAACTCAGAATCTTCGGCTGTTGGGCTTTGTTGGAAAGCTAACTGAGGGAGCAACACCATAGGCACTGGAAATCAAACTTTTGCTATTTGGGGAATATTTTATAGCAATTTGGAAGGCCAACACCTTGCTCACCCGATTTCAGCGTTTGCTCCTTTGGTAAGGATCGAAATGTGTGTACCATGGCTTACTGTATGAGCGCTAACTTCCTCACCAGTTAATATTTTTCCACTCTACTAGGTTCCTAGCGCGCGTAAGGAGTAGAACTTTGATGTAGAACAATGAGACACTAAGCAGTGGTCGGACGACCCCTGAAAGCACATGAAAGTGAAGTCCGCTCAGTATAACGGCCACAACTTCTTCTAGGGGACTCAGAATCTTCGGCTGTTGGGCTCGTTGGAAAGCTAACTGAGGGAGCAACACCATAGGAACTGGAAATCAAATTTGACATTTGGGGAATATTTTGTACCAAATTAGAAGGCCAACACCTTGCTCACCTGATTTCAGCGTTTGCTCCTTCGGTACGGATCGAAATGTGCGTACCATGGCTTACTATATGAGCACCAACTTCCTCAGCAGTGAATATTTTTTCACTCTACTAGGTTCCTAGCGCTCGTAAGGAGCATACCTATGATCTAGAACATTGAGACGCTAAGCAGGGGACGGACGACCCCTGAAACCACATGAAAGTCATGTCCGTTCGGTATAACGGCCATAACTTCTTCTAGGGAACTCAAAATCTTCGGCTGTTGGGCTCGTTGGAAAGCTAACTGAGGGAGCAACACCATAGGCACTGGAAATCAAACTTTTGCTATTTGGGGAATATTTTATAGCAATTTGGAAGGCCAACACCTTGCTCACCCGATTTCAGCGTTTGCTCCTTTGGTAAGGATCGAAATGTGTGTACCATGGCTTACTGTATGAGCGCTAACTTCCTCACCAGTTAATATTTTTCCACTCTACTAGGTTCCTAGCGCTCGTAAGGAGTAGAACTTTGATGTAGAACAATGAGACACTAAGCTGTGGACGGACGACCCCTGAAAGCACATAAAAGTGAAGTCCGCTCGGTATAACGGCCACAACTTCTTCTAGGGGACTCAGAATATTCGGCTGTTGGGCTCGTTGGAAAGCTAACTGAGGGAGCAACACCATAGGAACTGGAAATCAAACTTTTGACATTTGGGGAATATTCTATACCAAATTAGAAGGCCAACACCTTGCTCACCTGATTTCAGCGTTTGCTCCTTCGGTACGGATCGAAATGTGCGTACCATGGCTTACTATATGAGCACCAACTTCCTCAGCAGTGAATATTTTTTCACTCTACTAGGTTCCTAGCGTTCGTAAGGAGCATACCTATGATCTAGAACATTGAGACGCTAAGCAGGGGACGGACGACCCCCGAAACCACATGAAAGTCATGTCCGTTCGGTATAACGGCCATAACTTCTTCTAGGGAACTCAGAATCTTCGGCTGTTGGGCTTTGTTGGAAAGCTAACTGAGGGAGCAACACCATAGGCACTGGAAATCAAACTTTTGCTATTTGGGGAATATTTTATAGCAATTTGGAAGGCCAACACCTTGCTCACCCGATTTCAGCGTTTGTTCCTTTGGTAAGGATCGAAATGTGTGTACCATGGCTTACTGTATGAGCGCTAACTTCCTCACCAGTTAATATTTTTCCACTCTACTAGGTTCCTAGCGCGCGTAAGGAGTAGAACTTTGATGTAGAACAATGAGACACTAAGCAGTGGTCGGACGACCCCTGAAAGCACATGAAAGTGAAGTCCGCTCGGTATAACGGCCACAACTTCTTCTAGGGGACTCAGAATCTTCGGCTGTTGGGCTCGTTGGAAAGCTAACTGAGGGAGCAACACCATAGGAACTGGAAATCAAATTTGACACTTGGGGAATATTTTATACCAAATTAGAAGGCCAACACCTTGCTCACCCGATTTCAGCGTTTGCTCCTTCGGTACGGATCGAAATGTGCGTACCATGGCTTACTGTATGAGCACCAACTTCCTCAGTAGTGAATATTTTTTCACTCTACTAGGTTCCTAGCGCTCGTAAGGAGCATACCTATGATGTAGAACATTGAGGCGCTAAGCAGGGGACGGACGACCCCCGAAACCACATTAAAGTCATGTCCGCTCGGTATAACGGCCATAACTTCTTCTAGGGAACTTAGAATCTTCGGCTGTTGGGCTCGTTGGAAAGCTAACTTAGGGAGCAACACCATAGGCACTGGAAATCAAACTTTTGATATTTGGGGAATATTTTATACCAATTTAGAAGGCCAACACCTTGCTCACCCGATTTCAGCGTTTGCTCCTTTGGTACAGATCGAAATGTGTGTACCATGGCTTACTGTATGAGCGCCAACTTCCTTAGCAGCGAATATTTTTCCACTCTACTAGGTTCCTAGCGCTCGTAAGGAGCATACCTTTGATCTAGAACAATGAGACGCTAAGCAGTGGACGGACGGCCTCGAAAGCACATGAAAGTCAAGTCCGCTCGGTAGAACGGCCATAACTTCTTCTTGGGGACTCAGAATCTTCGGCTGTTGGGCTCATTGGAAAGCTAACTGAGGGAGCAACACCATAGGAACTGGAAATCAAACTTTTGACATTTGGGGAATATTCTATACCAAATTAGAAGGCCAACACCTTGCTCACCTGATTTCAGCGTTTGCTCCTTCGGTACGGATCGAAATGTGCGTACCATGGCTTACTATATGAGCACCAACTTCCTCAGCAGTGAATATTTTTTCACTCTACTAGGTTCCTAGCGTTCGTAAGGAGCATACCTATGATCTAGAACATTGAGACGCTAAGCAGGGGACGGACGGCCCCCGAAACCACATGAAAGTCATGTCCGCTCGGTATAACGGCCTTAACTTCTTCTAGGGAACTCAGAATCTTCGGCTGTTGGGCTCGTTGGAAAGCTAACTGAGGGAGCAACACCATTGGCCCTGGAAATCAAACTTTTGATATCTGGGGAATATTTTATACCAATTTAGAAGGCCAACACCTTGCTCACCCGATTTCAGCGTTTCCTCCTTTGGTACGGATCGAAATGTGTGTACCATGGCTTACTGTATGAGCGCCATCTTCCTCAGCAGTGAATATTTTTCCACACTGCTAGGTTCCTAGCGCTCGTAAGGAGCATACCTTTGATCTAGAACAATGAGATGCTAAGCAGTGGACGGACGACCCCCGAAAGCACATGAAAGTCTTGTCCGCTCGGTATAACAGCCATAACTTCTTCTTGGGAACTCAGAATCTTCGGCTGTTGGGCTCGTTTGAAAGCAAACTGAGGGAGCAACACCATAGGCACTGGAAATCAAACTTTTGATATTTGGGGAATATTTTATACCAATTTAGAAGGCCAACACCTTGCTCACCCGATTTCAGCGTTTGCTCCTTTGGTACGGATCGAAATGTGTGTACAATGGCTTACTATATGAGCGCCAACTTCCAGAGCAGTGAATATTTTTCCACTCTACTAGGTTCCTAGCGCTCGTAAGGAGCATACCTTTGATCTAGAACAATGAGACGCTAAGCAGTAGACGGACGGCCCCGAAAGCACATGAAAGTCAAGTCCGCTCGGTATATCGGCCATAACTTCTTGTAGGGGACTCAGAATCTTTGGCTGTTGGGCCCGTTGGAAAGCTAACTGAGGGAGCAACACCATAGGCACTGGAAATCAAACTTTTGATATTTGGGGAATATTTTATACCAATTTAGAAGGCAACACCTTGCTCACCCGATTTCAGCATTTGCTTCTTTGGTACGGATCGAAATGCTTGTACCATGGCTTACTGTATGAGCGCCAACTTCCTCAGCAGTGAATATTTTTCCACTCTACTAGGTTCCTAGCGCTCGTAAGGAGCATACCTTTGACCTAGAACAATGAGACGCAAAGCAGTGGACGGATGACCCCCGAAAGCACATGAAAGTCAAGTCCACTCGGCATAACGGCCAGAACTTCTTCTAGGGGACTCAGAATCTTCGGCTGTTGGGCTCGTTGGAAAGCTAACTAAGGGAGCAACACCATAGGAACTGGAAATCAAACTTTTGACATTTGGGGAATATTTTATACCAAATTAGAAGGCCAACACCTTGCTCACCCGATTTCAGCGTTTGCTCCTTCGGTACGGATCGAAATGTGCGTACCATGGCTTACTGTATGAGCACCAACTTCCTCAGCAGTGAATATTTTTTTCACTCTACGAGGTTCCTAGCGCTCGTAAGGACCATACCTATGATCTAGAACACTGAGACGCTAAGCAGGGGACGGAGGACCGCCGAAACCACATGAAAGTCATGTCTGCTAGGTATAACGGCCATAACTTCTTCTAGGGAACTCAGAATCTTCGGCTGTTGGGCTCGTTGGAAAGCTAACTGAGGGAGCAACACCAAAGGCACTGGAAATCAAACTTTCGATATTTGGGGAATATTTTATACCAATTTAGAAGGCCAACACCTTGCTCACCCGATTTCGGCGTTTGCTCCTTTGGTACGGATCGAAATGTGTGTACCATGGCTTACTGTATGAGCGCCAACATCCTCAGCAGTGAATATTTTTCCACTCTACTAGGATCCTAGGTCTCGTAAGGAGCATACCTTTGATCTAGAACAATGAGACGCTAAGCAGTGGACGGACGACCCCCGAAAGCACATGAAAGTCAAGTCCGCTCGGTATAACGGCCATAACTACTTCTAGGGGACTCAGAATCTTCGGCTGTTGGGCTCGTTGGAAAGCTAACTGAGGGAGCAACACGATAGGAACGGTAAATCAAACTTTTGACATTTGGGGAATATTTTATTCCAAATTAGAAGGCCAACACCTTGCTCACCCGATTTCAGCGTTTGCTCCTTCGGTACGGAACGAAATGTGCGTACCATGGCTTACTGTATGAGCGCCAACTTCCTCAGCAGTGAATATTTTTCCACTCTACTAGGTTTTTGGCACTCGTAAGGAGCATACCTATGATCTAGAACACTGTGACGCTAAGCAGTGGACGGACGACCCCCGAAAACTCATAAAAGTCATATCCGCTTGGTATGACGGCCATAATTTCATCTAGGGGACTCAGAATCTTCGGCTGTTGTGGTCATTGGAAAGCTAACTGTGGGAGCAACACCGTAGGAACTAGAAATCAAACTTTTGACACCTAGGGAATATTTGATTCCAATTTATAAGGCCAACACCTTGCTTACCCGCTTTCAACGTTTGCTCCTTTGGTACGGATCGAAATGTGTGTACCATGGCTTACTGTATGAGCGCCAACTTCCTCAGCAGTGAATATTTTTCCACTCTACTAGGGTCCTAGCGCTCGTAAGGAGCATACCTTTGATCTAGAACAATGAGACGCTAAGCAGTGGACGGACGACCCCCGAAAGCACATGAAAGTCAAGTCCGCTCGGTATAACGGCCATAACTTCTTCTAGGGGACTCAGAATCTTCGGCTGTTGCGCTCGTTGGAAAGCTAACTGAGGGAGCAACACCATAGGCACAATCAAACTTTTGATATTTGGGGAATATTTTATACCAATTTAGAAGGCCAACACCTTGCCCACCCGATTTCGGCGTTTGCTCCTTTGGTACGGATCGAAATGTGTGTACCATGGCTTACTGTATGAGCGCCAACTTCCTCAGCAGTGAATATTTTTCCACTCTACTGGGTTCCTAGCGCTCGTAAGGAGCATACCTTTGATCTAGAACAATGAGACGCTAAGCAGTGGACGGACGACCCCGGAAAGCACATGAAAGTCAAGTCCGCTCGGTAGAACGGCCATAACTTCTTCTTGGGGACTCAGAATCTTTGGCTGTTGGGCTGGTTGGAAAGCTAACTGAGGGAGCAACACCATAGGAACTGGAAATCAAACTTTTGACATTTGGGGAATATCTTATACAAAATTAGAAGGCCATCCCCTTGCTCACCCGATTTCAGTGTTTGCTCCTTCGGTACGGATCGAAATATGCGTACCATGGCTTACTGTATGAGCGCCAACTTTCTCAGCAGTAAATATTTTTCCACTCTACTAGGTTTCTGGCACTCGTAAGGAGCATACCTATGATCTAGAACACTGTGACGCTAAGCAGTGGACGGACGACTCCCGAAAACTCATAAAAGTCATGTCCGCTTGGTATGACGGCCATAATTTCATCTAGGGGACTCAGAATCTTCGGCTATTGTGGTCATTGGAAAGCTAACTATTGGAGCAACACCGTAGGAACTAGAAATCAAACTTTTGACACCTAGGGAATATTTGATTCCAATTTATAAGGCCAACACCTTGCTTACCTGCTTTCAACGTTTGCTCCTTCGGTACGGATAGAAATGTGTGTACCATGGCTTGCTGTATGAGCGCCAACTTCCTCAGCGATGAATATTTTTCCACTCAACTGTATCTTTTGCGCTGTGGCTTGACTGACAAATTCTCCAGATTTGTGGTCACTTCGCCGATTACACCACATCATGAAAACACCTCTCCTATATTAACCCTGCAGGGAATCAAGTGAAAAACTCGACCCCAGAAGAGAACATCGGCACCATATTAGGCAGCACGCTAGCTTGCGGCAGAGCAGGTGGCCCTGTTGGGCGTCCTTTTGAGGAGCACGACGCAGTCGGAGTCATGGCGGTACGTCAGCCGGACCAGGCTCCCCACCACTCGGTACCGGGACCGCGCCCTGACCGTGATGGTGAGTTTTTTTTTTAGAATAAAAGGGCAGTGCCCCCGTCCATTAAAAAGCATAACGGACCATATACAGTTTACAGCGCTTAACAGGTGGTATGACCATCTGCGAACAGTGAGAGAGTTCTTAAACCAGAGGCTACAGCTACCTAGCTATGAGCCAAAGACTACAACTTCAAACTTATTACAGGACGACAACGCCATGGCGCGATACAGTAATAAACTGGGACATATCAGAAGGAAAACTCTTGCTTCAGGCTTGTCTCCAAGTTGCTTGGCAACTCCCAGCTGGACTCCATCATGTATTGGGGAGCCAGAGGACCTGAGCCGCCTCCTTCTTGATCCGCAACGCCATTGTTCTCAATTCCTCCTTCTTCTCCGATGGGCACAAGAGCTCCCAATTTAGAATCATTCCAGCTGTTTTGTGGAAAAGTATAGTCATACTTTGCCACATTGTTCTCTGAAAACATATATCATTCCTAAGTTTCCATATACTCCAAAAAACAGCTGAAGTACAAATATTAAATATACCATTACGTTTATTGCTTAGCCAATATTTCCCTACATCCTCTAGAGAGTCCAAACTTTGTGTATGAAAGATATTAGCCAACACAGACCATAACTGTTTAACAACTACACAATAAAAAAAAGGTGGTGCACGATCTCCTGTTCTTCACAGAAGAGACAGGTGAGGTCCTCCACTTTCTTTCTCTTATTCAGATTATCACGGGTTAATAGCCTATTTTTACTCATAAGCCAAAGATGATATTGTACTCTAGGAGGAATTTTGAGGTCCCAGATGGCACAGACAAAAACAATCTGAACTCCTCTAAAATTTACCACTTTATATAAGGACTGCACACTATATATCCCTTTTCAGGTAAAGGTCCAAACTAATGCATCATCTTCCTCATTAAAACTAATTGTGGATGCAAGTTGACAGATTTCCTCCTAGAGCACCATCAGGTTAACATCACCCATTCTCCTAAAAGTACATTTCAAATTAACACCATCCCACAAGTCAGCTACAGACTGATTTTTCTCATTGACATATCTATATAAGCTCCAATACTGGATTGCAAGACTTGAGGAGCCCAGCCAATTATCTTCCCAAAACCTAACTCTTTTTCCATTTCCAATAATCCATCTGTAATCTTCCCAAAACCTAACTCTTTTTCCATTTCCAATAATCCATCTGTATCCCATTTTGGTTGCATGTACAGCACTCATAAAACCTTTGAAGAACACCGAGCTACCTACACTATTGGCTTGGAAAATGTTAGGCTTATTTGTCTTATATTAGTAGTCAATAAGCTCTCTCCAGAGTTTATTTTTGTCTTTCTCATATCTTTTCAACCAGGAAGCTAGTAGACAAATATTCAAATCCCTCAAATTAGGGAGCCCTAGACCACCATAATCTTTGTGGAGGAAAACTAACTCCCAGTTTGCCAAATGGTATTTGTGAGCACCTTCTGTATCATTCCAGAGATAATTGCTCATATGAGTATTTAGGGTTTCAATGGCCCATTTAGGGAACTTAATGAAAGAGAGTAAATAAGTAGGAATGCTAGCTAAACATGTTTTGATCAGCAAGGCTCTAGCAGCTAAAGATAAGAGTTTCCCCTCCAACCTTCAATCCTATGGAGAAGTTTGTCTACTAAAGGCTGAAGCTCTTCTCTAGTAAGTCTCTCAAAATGTAAAGGTGCACCCAAATACTTTAACGGAAAGGACCCAGCAGGGCAGTTGAAAATACTACAGATCTCCTTAGATTCCTCTTCCTCCAAACTCATAGTTAGAATCTCAGTCTTGTGGAAATTTACTCTCATGCCAGATAGCTGTTCAAACCACATGATGGAGTGTTTCAGGTTCCACAGATGAGATTTATCAACACTAGAGAATAATATTGTGTCATCAGCATACTGAAGGGAGAGGATCCCTCCAGGTCTAAAATCTTGCAAAACGCCTTGTACTAGACACTTGTTAGCAGCCCTGTCTAAAATCCTTGTGAAAGCATCCCCAACTAAGTTAAAGAGGAGAGGAGACAAAGGATCACCTTGTCTCAGACCCTTACTAGGTTTAAAGTATGGGGTTTCCTCACCATTCACTAAGATTCCTACAGAACCACCTACTACTAAGCATTTAATCCAATGTATCCAATTGGGGGAAAAGTCTCTAGTGTTTAGAACTTCAAATAGGAATTCCCAGCTAACCCTATCGTATGCCTTCTCATAGTCTAGCTTAATAATAACTCCTTTTTCCTTTTTCCTATGCAGACTATGAACTATCTCATTAGCCACAACAACACTCTCTAAAATGTATCTCCCTTTTATAAAGGCACTCTGGTTAGTAGCCACTAACCTTTGTGCTACTTTGCCTAATCTATTAGCTAAGAGCTTTGAAAACATTTTTAAACTGCAATTTATTAAACTAATTGGCCTAAACTGTTTCATATTACAAGCCTCACTCACTTTAGGAACTAAGGTTACTAGAGCAAAATTTAGTACCTTGACAAAAATCTGTAAACGTGGCCATGATATCACTTTTGATTATCTCCCAAAACTTTTGGTAAAAATGAAAAGATAGCCCATCAGGTCCCGAGGCACCCTCTGGATAGCAGCTAAAGATAGCTTCCTTAATCTCAGCTTCTGAGAAAGGAGCATCTAACATATTATTTTCTTCCTCTGTTACTTTCTGGGAGGCTTCCCAAAAATCTTCACTAAGATTAATATTACCCCTCTCTTCTTTCGCAAAAAGTTTTTTTTGTAGAAATCTAGAGCTATGTCCATCATCCCTTTTTGATCTAATATGTGCCCTGCAGAGCTCTCTAAAAAATCTATTCTTTTCTTTCTACTTCTGTAATTAGCCACCGCATGAAAATATGTTGTGTTTCTATCTCCTTCTAGAATCTCTCTTTCCCTGGACCTCTGTCTAATCCTAATCTCCTCCATCCTCCAGAATTTATCTAGTTCTTTTTCTATATGTTTATATCTACTCCACTCATCTGCATCTAAGTCTCTTTCTTCTAAAGCCTGATCTAGTTTACCATATTCCTGGGATAACATAGTTTTGTTGTTGCTTAGCAAGGCCACCTGGTTAGCTGCCCACCCCCATACCAGTCTACGAAAAGACCTAACTCTGAACTGCCAAACATCAATGCTCCTATTTTCAGAACATGGTAGTGTCCATGCCTTCTTCACAACTTCTATGAAAGACTCTTCTAGTAACCACCATTTTTCAAACCTAAACCTCTTCTTCCCATAAAAAGCGTTATCTCCTAGTTGAACTAGGAGTGGGTTGTGATCACTAGGGGTTCTATCTAAAGCTTTCATCTTAGCTAGAGGGAAAGCCAATTCAAACTCAGTAGAAACAAAAATTTTGTCAATCCTAGCCATAATCAGATTTTCTTAATTATTGGTCCAAGTATATTTTCTGTTCTTCAACTCTAATTCTATCAGACCCCATTTTCCTATCCAATCATTAAAAGAATCAGCCCATTTGAAATTGATGATGCCATTACTTTTCTCATGACTATATCTAACTAGATTAAAATCTCCCCCAAGAATAATGGGGCCTTGCCAGGAGCCCATTATCTTGTGCAGTTCATCCAAAAAGACTAGCTTACCATCCTCATATGGTGAGCCATAAATAACTACCAGTTTAAAAGCAAAACCAGAGGATTTGTTGGTTAACATAACACTAACAGAGAAGTGTAAAATATCTCCTACAGTAAGTGTAAATATGTCAGAGTTGGCTCCTACTAGAATACCTCCATCAGTACCTCTTGCTCTTAGGGAGCACCAATCAAACTTCGTATTACCAGTCAGAGATCTAAGTAAACCTACAGAAAACTCACTTTTCTTAGTCTCAACAATGCCTACAAAATCAGCATGGTTTTCTCTAATTCTATTTGCTAAAGCTGGAATTCTACCTTGTTGGCCCATGCCTCTGATATTCCAAAAAAGACCTATCGTTTTCTATTCTTTTTATATCTCCTAATGCCTCTATTCTTAGGTTTACCCCTACCTTTCCTCTCAGCATAAACAGATAGGTCATCAGACTCTATTTCAATGTATGTAAAGTTATCTGGGTAGCCACCCACTATACTACTGGGATCATTATGAACATCACCTTCATCTATAGAACTAGAATCTGCAGTATTTACCTCTTTAGCACTCTTTTTCTCAACACATATATTCTTATAATTCTCAGCTCTACTCTTATCTAAGCTAACCATGTTATCCAACATGTTAATATCTAAGGGATAACCATCCCTAGAAGAAATACCTAAATCTGCAGCAATCGGAGGATAAATGACCAGGACTAGTGTGTACAGTGGGTAAGTTAGATTTACCTTTCATGAGTTGGAGATTCTGCTTTTCCTTGAGATCTTGAGCTTTTGGGAGCATTGTTCTCCCATCATCAGAAACTCTCACGCTTTTCTTCATGGCCAGGATAGGCCCCCACTTCTGATTGGTGACTCTTTTATGTTGGTCATGAGGTTCTCTTTGGTTGATCATCCTCTGTAAATCTCAGTAGTTGGCTGAGAGCCAATTGCATCTCCAATTTCCTTCTCCTCCCCTGTAGGCATGTTATCACTATGAAATACTAGTCCATTACCCTCTCTTAGGTTGGTTAAGTGATCAATCCATTCCAAAGGCAAGTTTAGTTGACCCTCCCCAAGCTGAACATCCTCTCCCTTATCAGTTATATCTTCTATCTCTTCTACCTCAGTTCCATCAATCTCCAAGGCGTTTAGTAAGTACACACAGCCATATTGTTCCAGAGAATGCTCTTGGTTTACTCCAAAGAATTCCAGCGATCTTCTAACACTCCTACTTCCCCCCTGACTTGTAGAGGTTTGTCCACTTTTACCTTGATTTGATTTTTCTCCAGTCTGATTAACACTTCTCTTATCACCATTCTTTGTCCCCTTTTCTTTGTCCTGTCCCTCCTGCTCTCTAAGCTCATCATCTAGTAAGTCATCATCCTCAAGATCTTCTTCACCGTTATCCTTACCATCCTTCCTGTTCTTGTCTTCATGAGAATCACCATCATTTCCATCTCCATCATGGTCATCTCCCCCATCTTTAGGCTCTCCCAATTGCATCACTCCTTCAGTTTTGAAGTGAATGAGGAAGCAACTTCCACCAAGCTCATATACCCTCTCAAAAGGAATTTTGGCTGGATTTTTGCATTTGATTCTGATCCTTGCCTTTGAAAAAAAACTTTGAACAATTCAGTCCAATCTACCTCCAGAAGCAGTCCTAGGCTTAAGGCAATATCCTTAATGGTCCACCAATCAACCCACTTAGGTGGAATGCCCTTGACTTGTACCCAAACCTCTTTCAGTTTGCTGATTGGTTCCACATCTCCATTCCAAGGTTTCAAAGAGGCCACAACATTTGTTCCCTCTAGCTCAAATAGTGTAGCCTTCCCAATGACCAGATTCTCCACTTTCTTGTGGGGTGGAAATCTGGTGATGTATGTGTATTCCTCTTCAGACCTCAGTTTCCAGTCCCAGGTTTCATCAAACAGCCTCCTCAAACGAGGTATTAACTCAACCTCGTTGATGTCACCTTGCTCTATTGTTATAATACCAAAACTGTCCAGCCCTATCCAGTGACTAAATCTGTGTTCCCTAGGTTCCACATCAATGTGATAAAAGCCTAACCCCTTGCAAGCACTCCCATAGTACTAGGCCACTGATTGTTCTTTCTTCCACTCAGGACAATTCTCCACCACATGATCCTCCTTTCTACATATGAAGCAACACCTAGGTTTGGTATAGGCAGTACTGAAATGACCAATATCTCCACAGTTGAAGCACACTACATCCATGAATTTTTCCTTAGCCTCTAGGACAGCTTCTCTCTTCTCTTCCACCTCCATATCTGTGGTTTGGTTGTTATCCTGACCTGGCTTGCCACCATTTCTTCCATGCTCTTGATCTGGTCTGACTTGCTGTCTGCCCATCGGCGCCCTTCCTCTCCCTGCACTCTGTCTGCCACCACCTCTAGGCCTCGGCCCCTGGAATGGTGATGGTGAGTGGCTGGAGTCCAGCAGGTCCGGCATGCCGCGCCCCGCCGCGTACATGGGCTTGTCCTGCGCTGCCATGAATAGCCTCACCGTCCAAGTGCCGCGTGGACCGACGCCGTCTCCCTGCCGCACCAGCATAGCAATGCAAGACCACACACGGAACAGCTTAGCTCAGCAGCTGGTCGGTTATGAATAGAGACGAGAGAGAGCACGAGATCGATTGACGTGCTGGCCTGTGAGATGGCCAAGACGAATCGGCCGAAGGACATTTGGAGCTGCGGCGGGCAACGCGCAGCGTGAAGACCTTGGAGTAGTTGTCGATGACCATATCGACAGAGGAGTTGCAGTTGAGGAAGCTGGTCTCTACGCCCGAGCCGTCCAGCCCTTCGCCCAGTGCGAACCGCTGGACCTTGCCGACGCTGAAGGACACCTGGGGGTGCCGTGGCCTGGTGGCCAGGACGAAGACGAGCAGCGCGAACGCCGCGCTGGCCGCCACCTGGAACGCGATGCAGCAGCATGGGGCCTCCGGGTCCAGCTTCACGTACCTCCACGCCCCGCTCCTCTAGGCCGCCTCATCGCCGTCGTCGTGGTGGCCTGTTGACCGCCCCGACACCACGCGCAGCACCTGCCGGGCTTCTTGTCGCCGCTGACCAGGAAGGAGCTGTTGGATCCTCGTGGTCGTGGTTGCGTTCGCGGCGGGCGTCCACGTCGTGGTGGAGGGTCGGGAAGGGGAAGAGGATGAGCGCCATGGAGCCGGACGCCGGGTGGCTGAGCGTGTGCGATGCCGCGGAGGGGCTCTGCACGTAGTAGTGTGCGCATGGCAACAGGTGGAAGAGTGGAAGCTCATTGTCGTCTGCGCCCATTGGCCGTAGGTGCCATGACGACGTCTTTGTGTCGAAGTTGCGCGCGCGTCTCCTTGCCGATTGGTTGCCGCGGATTGCCTTGGTGTGTAGCGTTAAACCATGATCGGTTTATGTAGGAGAAAAAGGCAATGTTTGAAGCTTCATGCCAATGATTCTAGCTGGCTGGAACGGCTCAGCCCTTTTTATTTATGCACATGCCGGTGTCTAGCTTCATGCACCTTGATCAACCGCCTTTTCTTTGGAAAAGGAAGGAAATGGACGGTGTTGCAGTTGCCACCTGAGCGGGCCTGTTCGGCTGGTCACAAGCCAGCATATTTCGGCTTAATTCGACGTCTAGCTTCATGCTCCTTGATCAACCGCCTTTTCTTTGGAAAAGGAAGGAAATGGACGGTGTTGCGGTTGCTACCTGAGCGCACATACACATGTGGGCCTATTCGGCTGGTCACAAGCCGGCATATTTCGGCTTGTTTGCTCTCACAACCGAATTCTGTCGGCTTATCTACCAGCCGAACAGGGCAACCGAAGTGATTGCTTGGATCTTGTAACGCCCCAGAGTCCAAACGGCTCAAATCCACTCTGCATGCTGAGCGAACCACACCTACCACCATCCCACTTAAGCTTTCGTCCTCGCTTCGTGTCACAGACCCAAAATTAAATGAGCAAAAATTCGATAAGTAATCACCGAAGTGGCTAAGTATCGAACTCACACTCGTATAATCCCGAAGTTACTGAAATCTCGAAGGATTCCAAACCAACATCGCAACGTACCAAGATCGTACTGATTCGGTGCACCACATCGTTTGCCATCACAGATTTCAATGTAATATGAAACACCTTACCATTCATCGGAGATCAATTTAGTATTATAAACCAAATATAAAGTAGCGGAAGCAACATAGCTTTAAAACAAAATAGAAACCTTTTATTACAATGCCAGCTCTTAGTCATATTCCACAAAAGCATAACAGATAAGGTAAATAAGAATGATCATGCCCATGATCTCACTCCTCCGCTATGGCAGGAGCCATCCAACTTCTTGCAGTAACCATGATACATCACAACCTGCAACAATTTGGGAATAAACCCTGAGTACGAGAATGTACTCAGCTAGACTTACCCGTCATAAATTAAATTAAAAGACACCAAGGATCATGCAAGGCTTTATAAGTGGAGCTGGCTTGACAAAATTTGCATAAAGGC
This sequence comes from Paspalum notatum, assembly GCA_022530915.1. Classification (NCBI taxonomy): domain Eukaryota; kingdom Viridiplantae; phylum Streptophyta; class Magnoliopsida; order Poales; family Poaceae; genus Paspalum; species Paspalum notatum. Next base: position 11,842,178 of record CM039683.1, read on the forward strand.
ATTTGTAGGGAATTATAAGTGTAACTTGCATCAAATTAAAACCTTCAATTATAAACTAGATTTGCATTTATGCTAAAACAAGTATAAAAATAAACAAGCATCCCTATGTGATTGGATCATGTCCAAACATCACCGTCAGGGTGATCAACACCATCATCATCATTAACCCATCATCATATCATTATTTATTTTTAGTTTGCTACATTGAAACCGTTCCATCAAGTTCTCACTATCCAGGAGAGATGGCGATTCGAATCGATTACGACCCAGCTGGGGAATTATTCCTAACACTCACCCCTGTTTTCCCCCGCTGGGGATCATTGGGTTACCTTTGGACTCATTCAAGTATCGCTGTCCCAGCAAGCGCCACACTCTCGGGGATATCGCCTCGCCGGAACAGCGAAGGACATTTAAACACCTTGCCCATCGACTATGCGACGACTCCCTTCCGAGCAGCACTTTATACTCACCAGGTTTCCGGCTTGAATAGAACTACTCGGCTTCGCGGTCGGCAACCTCAGGCCGGCCAGCTAAGTGATAGGCTGCGTTCAATGATTAGGAAGTGCTCCAAAGATCAAGTCCTTAATCGACTCAGACAGGACTACCGACTCCCAGGACCTCCTCGTCCTGTAGCCTCCACTTTCTTGCCCGGTCTCCCTAATTTTGTTTTACAAAAAATATCGGGTACACCCATGACACACCATATTCCATTTGTTTCAGGTATCCACCTATCTCTCGCAGGTGAAAACTTCACCTGACTTCTACCGTTTATTTGCATAACTAAGCAACTAGTCCATCCTACACTTAAACATAGGATTTCCGGGATTTATTTGGTGGACAAGGAGAGGAATATATGTGCAACAAGAGTTTTCAAACAACTCCTATCACTTAATGCATAAAACATCATAAAATACTCAACATAACTTAATTTGTAAAACATAGGAAGTTGAGAATGCTCCGGGGCTTGCCTGGAATTGGACTCAAGTCAATCAAGTTAGCCGCACCGTCTTGATGAGCATCTCCCATCTTAGTTCTTGCTTCTTCGGGTTGGACCACTAAACACCATCCTCAGGATTGGCTCCAACATTACATCATCCATGTCCTTCTCGCGATTCACCTAGCGTACCTAAATGAAATGCACAATGCATATGTATGAATGCGAGGAAAGACATGTATATAAATCATAACATAAGTCATGCAAACAACTTCAACACCAGCACTCTCCAGATTTTGAACTGCACACAACCCAGTTACAAGAAAATTCATAACTGGAGCTACAGACATCGAAAATTATCAAACTTAGACTCTATGGAAAGCTTAGAAAATTCTCCATAAATCATTTTCAGGCATCACAGCAAGATTCCCAAAGTAAAACGGTCGAAATAGCAGAAGAACAGAAACTGTCCAGTGAGACTGCACGAAGGCAGATTTCTGCACTTTAACCAAAACAGCCATACCTCCTAGAATATTAAGGCAATGGCCATCACAATTGGTCAGTAGCTAGATCAACAAGTTATGAACACTTCTTGTATTCAACTCAACCACAGAAAACATAGTCTAGGGGGAGTATTTAGCAATCTCCCCAAAATTGTCCAGATTGCCTAAAAATGAATTATAGACATCTATAATTATTTGAAAAGCATATCCAAGCCACGGCAAGCATACCAACAGTTTACATATGATATGTGAACACCAAAATAAGCAACATTTACCCCCAAACAAAATTTATGTACCCTATTTCTTAATTTATTTTGAAAAAAAAGGCAAATAGTCAGATATATAAGATCATGCATCTAAAGTTCACCATAAATTCTATAAAAAATTACAGCAGCTAGAATATACTCTCAGGAGACTACTGTACAAATTTCATAGCATTTGACCAAGTGCTTTTGGAGATATCGAAAATAACAAAACACATGATGCAAGGGAGCATAAATAGGAAAACCCATTTAGAGACACCCTATGCAGCTCAAACTTTTTCGTGGGGCTTCTCATGGCAAGAGAAGGGAGATCCCCAAAAATCACAGTTACAACACTTATAAATAATCTACTAGAATTTTCTAAAGTTTCCTTACATGCAAAGCAAGGAAAATCATAACTCCTTCATCCATCAATCAAAATGCATAAAAATTTAACCATAGCACACTCACAGCATACATAGGCCCTCATAAAAATTTCACAGCAATTGTAACACTATAACTTGAGATATGAATTTATCCCTATTTATCAAACATAAATATAAACAGCACAAAATTTCTACAAAACACTATCATATTATCATCTATTCACAAGGATTCCAAAAAGTCCTCATTTGCTATTTTACGATTTTTCTACGAATTACTATGAATTTTCAAAGTGTCAGCCGATTAATGCATAAAAGAAAAACAAAAATCACTTTGCATCAGGACCCCTAGACTTCCTAGCAAATTAATCGAGCCCATAAATGTAAATCTATGTGCCTTGGCATTTTTACATCAGAAACCAGAAAAGAGTTTCTAATTCATTCTTACCCCTTTCTTCTTCCTCATCCCGTACACAGAGCAGGGACGGGAAGGGACGTTGGGATCGGCTCGTCGGGACGCGGCCTGGGACCGGCAGGGAGACCAGTGGACTGCAGGGCGGACCCTCCAGGCAGGGCACCATCGGGCTTCCTCCGCACCTGTCCTCGGCTCGTCCCAAAGCTATCCCGCGGTCACGCGACCGAGGGCGGGCGGCCGCGGAGGCATCGGCGGTCCGGCGGTGCAGGACCACGCGCGCAGGTGGAGGGCTCACCGACGACGGCACGCCCTCGCGAAGTGCGTTTGCACGCAGCGCGGAGCAACAGCCGCAGCAGAACGCGGCAGCAGTATGGCGAGCCCGACCATGGCACTGTGCGCGGCGCACGGAGGCGAGCGAGGATGAGACAGAGCCGAGTGGACGAGAGAGGAGAGGTGATGCGCCTCGGCTCCTGCTGTTTCCCCATCGAGTGGAGAGGCAGGGATGAGGTGGAGGGGCAGCTGTCGGCAATGGCTTGCTCGCGCTTTGGGAGGCAGACGCGCGAGGGCACGCATCGCCCATAGGGGCATTCCACCGAACAGCTGGCATGCATCGATGTGGGCCGATTCAAGCTCGATTTTGGGCCGCTTGCTGGCCGATTTAGCTCATGGGCCAAGAACAAAGATTGTCAAGCTCTGATCACTCTACAAATTCTATTAAGGGTGTATGTTCGTTAGGCTCTCGAATTAAGAGATAATGAACTCCCTAAACAGCATTGTCAATGATTAATTGTTAATTGGAAACGAACGTCGAAACCTTGTCAACTCAGTTCAAATTGATCGCAACTTTTGATATGTTGTCGTCCAATAGGTTAACTTCAATCTTTGTTTATGGACAAACTCAAGTTGCTTAACAAAAATTGGAGAACACGAGACGTCAATCAGAATCGGTACTATAATTCCAATACTTAGAATTATTTCTAAGTCTGAAAGTTAGCAGCTGATTCGATTTCCATGCCTCGATTTGACAGGTTTAGAGAGAGAATTAGACTTGGGTCATTAAGCCAAGTTTGTTCCTCATGACTTGGACTTCAATCTTTGTTTAGGGCCAAACTTCATAACTAGCACAGAAGATGAAGTTTCACTTACGTTTAGGCAGCCTCATGATAACTCTTTAATTATAGGTTTTAGGCCAATAAGGGCATCGTCTTGACATTTGCTCAACATGAACCCTTCATGACTTTTGTTCATGAGCTAAAATAGAGTTGTTTGGGCAAGATTACATGACTTGGTTGATGACATAAGATCTCATCCACTTCATAAAGCAAATTAAAAGTGTATGTCTCGTCATTTCATGTAACCTTTTAACCATAAATTTCATGGAACGTTTCCACTCTTCCAAATAGATGGAAATGAGTGTGAAGCACATGAAATGATATCCTTCAACATTACCTTGGCATATAGTTGAAAAGGTCAACATATAAGCAAAGGGATATCATCCAAGTTTAAGTCAAGGTTCATCTCTAGGGAATTGACCTTAGCACCTTGGTCACCACAATGGCATGATTGAGCTAAGATCCATTGCTTAACTGATGTCAAACACCTAGGGTGTTACACTTCGCTTAAAAGGATTAACCCGGGAATGGTGGGATGGACTCTAGAAGCCTTATATATTGGTCTATCCCACTCTAAACAACCAAGGTGGGACTCAACTCTTCACAATATCTCATATCAACCACATGGGCCACTATGGGCCAAATGAGCCGGGTGTGACAGATCTACCAGACAATATGGTCATGAGAATGTGCCATACTGAGTTTAGTTAAATTTGCTAATAAGGTTCAGCTAAACCCTATACATTGATGAAGTTGGTATTGTGGGTACTCTTCCTAAAACCACGACACCATCCGTCTAAAACCCCAGACCAAAGTTGCAAATACCTCTTTATGAGCCTTGACACTATGTTGTTGTATTGTTTCTACTATTTTTTAGAGATCCGGTCACCAGAGCCTATATTTAGCTACACTTAACTCAGCACCAAGTATAATCTCTTGCCCTCTTTGGTACACATGATTCTTTCCTGATTCTATGTTTTTATTCTGCCAAATTTCTGTATGTTTTTTTTAATCTTGCGCTTGAAGGAGGCCCGAGGCCCTTAGTATAAAATAAATACTTGGCCACCGAATGTAATCATCATGTGTGTATGCATTGTCTCTGCTCAGAAATATAATTATTGATAAAACGATGGCTGAACGGTACTGTGAGTTTAGATCTTGAACCTGAGTGGATAGGGTTTTATTTGCAATAATAGGAGTTCTCGAGAGAGGTGACAATGTTGAGATGTACGTGCACACAAAGGAAACGGGAAAAATGCCATGGCAAGACTTTTGCATGTAGGGATATTAATTATGAGGTAAGATGAATGAGGAAATCACACCATAAGAACGAAACCTTAAAAATATGCATCACCAAAGTTGTTTTGGCCCAACTTACATGCCCTCCTCTTCTGCCACTTTAGCTAGCGCTTCCGCACTAGGTTGAGAGATGAAACAGCACAATATGACTTAGTTTGCCTAGACCTAAGAGGAAGAAATTTGAACTTTTTCCTAAGCCGAAAACTTGTACACGCGGCTAAATAAGAACCAATGAATAAAATGCTTTTCCATATTGATCCATCCACTGTTGTTAACATATCAATAGTTGTGGGACTCGGAATCAAGGATTGCTGGACTTGTTTGTAAGATGAATGAGGAAACCACACCATACAAACGAAACCTAAAACTATGCATCACCAAAGTTGTTTTGGCCCAACTTACATGCCCTCCTCTTCTGCCACTTGAGCCCGCACTTCCGCACCAGGCCGAGATATTAAACCAGCGCAGCATGACTCAGTTTGCCTAGACTAAAGAGGGCGAAAATTAACCTTTTTCCTAATCCAAAAACATGTACACGCTAGTAAGGAGGACCCAATGAACATACTGCATTTCCAAATATGTAGGACGATGGGAGAAACATAATTAAATATAGGTTTTGGTCCATCCATTGTTGTTAACGTATCATTTGTTGTGGGACTTGGAATCAGGGTTTGTTGGACTTGTTGGTAAGATGAATGAGGAAACCATACCATAGGAATGAAACCTTAAAAATATGCATCACCAAAGTTGTTTTGGCCCAACTTACATGCCCTCGTCTTCCACCACTTCAGCCCGGGCTTCCGCAGTTGGCTGAGAGATGATACCAGCGGACCATGAGTTAGTTTGTCTAGGCCTAAGAGGGTGAAAATTAAACTTTTTCTTAATCCAAAAACTTGTACACGCTAGTAAGTAGGAACCAATGAATATAATGCGTTTCCATATATGTAAGCCGATGGGAGAAACTTAATTCAATACAGGTTTTGATCCATCCACTATTGTTAACATACCAATTGTTCTGGGCTTGGAATCAAGGGTTGTTGGAATGGTTTGTAAGATGAATGATAGGAACGAAACCGCAAAAATATGCATCAGCAAAGTTGTTTTGGCCCAACTTACATGCCCTCCTCTTCTGCCACTTGAGCCCGCGCTTTCGCACCTGGCCGAGAGACGAAACCAATGCACCATGACTCAGTTCGCCTAGCCTCAAGAGGGCAAAAATATTACTTTTTCTGAATCCAAAAACTTGTACATGCTAGTAAGGTGGAACCAATGAATATAACGCTTTTCCAAATATGTAGGACGATGGGAGAAACTTAATTAAATATAGATTTTGGTCCATCCATTGTTGTTAACGTGTCATTTGTTGTGGGACTCGGAACCGAGGTTTGTTGGACTTGTTGGTAAGATGAATGAGGAAACCACACCATAAGAACGAAACCTTAAAAATATGCATCACCAAAGTTGTTTTGGCCCAACTTACATGCCCTCCTCTTCTGCCACTTCAGCTAGCACTTCCGCACTAGGCTGAGAGGTGAAACAGCACACTATGATTTAGTTTGCCTAGACCTAAGAGGGCGAAAGTTGAACTTTTTCCTAATCCGAAAACTTGTACATGCTGCTAAATAAGAACCAATGAATATAATGCTTTTCCATATATGTGGGCCGATGCGAGAAACTTAATTCAATACAGGTTTTGATCCATCCACTGTTGTTAACATATCAATTGTTGTGGGACTCGGAATCGAGGGTTGTTGGACTTGTTTGCAGGATGAATCAGGAAACCACTCCATTGGAACGAAACCTCAAAAATATGCATCACCAAAGTTGTTTTGGCCCAACTTACATGCCCTCCTCTTCTTCCACTTGAGCACGCGCTACGGCATCAGGCCGTGATACGAAACCAGCGCCCCATGACTTAGTTTGCCTAGACTGAAGAGCGCCAAAATTAACCTTTTTCCTAATCCAAAAACTTGTGCACGCTAGTAAGGTGGAACCAATGAAAATAATGCATTTCCAAATATGTACGCCGATGGGAGAAACATAATTAAATTTAAGTTTTGGTCCATCCATTGTTGTTATCGTATCATTTGTTGTGGGACTTGGAATCGGGGTTTGTTGAACATGTTGGTAAGATGAATGAGGAAACCACACCATAGGAATGAAACCTTAAAAATATACATCACCAAAGTTGTTTTGGCCCAACTTACATGCCCTCGTCTTCCTCCACTTCAGCCCGCGCTTTCGCACTTGGCTGAGAGATGATACCAGCGGACCATGACTTAGTTTGTCTAGGCCTAAGAGGGTGAAAATTAAACTTTTTCCTAATCCAAAAACTTGTACACGCTAGTAAATAGGAACCAATGAACATAATGCGTTTCCATATATGTAAGCCGATGGGAGAAACTTAATTCAATACAGGTTTTGATCCATCCACTGTTGTTAACATACCAATTGTTCTGGGGCTCGGAATCAAGGGTTGTTGGACTGGTTTGTAGGATGAATGATAGGAACGAAACCTCAAAAATATGCATCAGCAAAGTTGTTTTGGCCCAACTTACATGCCCTTCTCTTCTGCCACAAGAGCCCATGCTTCGGTATCAGGCTGAGATACAAAACCAGCGCAACATGACTCAGTTTGCCTAGACTGAAGAGGGCGAAAATTAAACTTTTTCCTAATCCAAAAACTTATACACGCTAGGTAGTAAGAACCAATGAATATAATGCTTTTCCATATATGTAGGCCGATGAGAGAAATTTAATTCAATACCAGTTTTCATCCATCCACTGTTGTTAACATATCAATTGTTGTGGGACTCGGAATCGAGGGATGTTGGACTTGTTGGCATGATGAATGAGAAACCCACACCATAGGACAGAAACCTCAAAAATATGCATCACCAATGTTGTTTTGGCCCAACTTACATGCCCAACTCTTCTGCCACTGGAGCCCACGCTTCAGCATCAATCCGAGATACAAAACCAGCGCAGCATGACTCAATTTGCCTAGACAGACTTGGGCGAAAATTAAACATTTTCCTAATCCCAAAACTTGTACACGCTTGTAAGTAGGAACCAATGAATATAATGCTTTTCCATATATGTAGGCCGATGGGAGAAACTTAATTCAATACAGGTTTTGGTTCATCCACTGTTATTAACATATCAATTGTTGTGGGACTCGGAATCGAGGGTTGTTGGACTTGTTGGTATGACGAATGTGAAAACCACACCATAGGACCGAAACCTCAAAAATATGCATCACCAAAGTTGTTTTGGCCCAACTTACATGCCCAACTCTTCAGCCACTGGAGCCCAGGCTTCAGCATAAAGTCCGAGATACAAAATCAGCGCAGCATGACTCAATTTGCCTAGACTGACTTGGGCAAAAATTAAACTTTCTCCTAATCCAAAAACTTGTACACGCTAGTAAGTAGGAACCAATGAATATAATGCTTTTCCATATATGTAGGCCGATGGGAGAAACTAAATTCAACACAAGTTTTGATCCATCCACTGCTGTTAACATATCAATTGTTGTGGGATTCGGAATTGAGGATTGTTGGACTTGTTGGGAAGATGAATGAGGAAACCACACCATAGGAATGAAACCTCAAAAATATGTATCACCAAAGATGTTTTGGCCCAACTTACATGCCCTCCCCTTCTGCCACTTGAGCCCACGCTTTGGCATCGGTTCGAGATACAAAACCGACGCAGCATGACTCAGTTTGCCTAGACTGAAGAGGGCGAAAATTAAACTTTTCCTAATCCAAAAACGTGTACACGCTAGTAAGTAGGAACCAATGAATATATTGCTTTTCCACACATGTACGCCGATGAGAGAAACTTAATTCAATACAGGTTTTGATCCATCCACTGTTGTTAACATATCAATTGTTGTGGGACTCGTAATCGTGGTTTGTTGGACTTGTTGGTAAGATGAATGAGGAAACCACACCATAGGAACGAAACCTCAAAAATATGCATCACCAAAGTTGTTTTGGCTCAACTTACATGCCCTCCTCTTCTGCCACCTGAGCCCACGCTTCGGCATCGGGCTGAGATACAAAACCAGCGCATAATGACTCAGTTTGCCTAGACTGAAGAGGGCAAAAATTAACCTTTTTCCTAATTCAAAAACTTGTACATGCTAGTAAGTAGGAACCAATTAATATAATGCTTTTCCATATATGTAGGCCAATGGGAGAAACTTAATTCAATACAGGTTTTGGTCCATCCACTATTGTTAATATATCAATTGTTGTGGGACTCGGAATCGAGGGATGTTGGAGTTGTTGGTATGATGAATGATGAAACCACACCATAGGAATGAAACCTCAAAAATATGTATCACCAAAGTTGTTTTGGCCCAACTTACATGCCCTCCTCTTCTGCCACTTGAGCCCACGCTTCGGCATTAGTCCGAGATACAAAACCAACGTAGCATGACTTAGTTTGCCCAGACTAAAGAGGGCGAAAATTAAACTTTTCCTAATCTAAAAATTTGTACACGCTAGTAAGTAGGAACCGATGAATATAATGCTTTTCCATATATGTTGGCCGATGGGAGAAACAAAATTCAATACCAATTTAAACCATCCACTTTGGTTAACATATCAATTATTGTGGGACTCGGAATCGAGGGTTGTTGGACATGTTGGTATGATGAATTAGGAAACCATACCATTGGAGCGAAACCTCAAAAATATGCATCACCAAAGTTGTTTTGGCCCAACTTACATGCCTTCCTCTTCTGCCACTTGAGCCCAAGCTTTGGCATCAGGCTGAGATACAAAACCAGCACAGCATGACTCAGATTGCCTAGACTGAAGAGGGTGAAAATTAAACTTTTTCCTAATCCGAAAACTGTACACGCTAGTAAGTAAGAAATAATGAATATAATGCTTTTCCATATATGTAGGCCGATGGGAGAAACTTAATTCAATACCAGTGTTGATCCACCCACTGTTGTTAACATATCAATTGTTGTGGGACTCAGAATCGAGGGTTGTTGGACCTGTTGGTATGATGAATGAGGAAACCACACCATAGGAGCGAAACCTCAAAAATATGCATCGCCAAAGTAGTTTTTGCCCAACTTACATGCCCTCCTCTTTTGCCACTCGAGCCCACGCTTCGGCATCAGTTCGAGATACAAATCCAGCGTAGCATGACTCAGTTTGCCTAGATTGAAGAGGGCAAAAATTAAACTTTTTCCTAATCCGAAAACGTGTACACGCCTGTAGGAACCAATTGCCGTGGGAGAAAGTTAATTCAAAACTGGTTTTGACCCATCCACTATTGTTAACATATTAATTGTTGTGGGACTCAGAATCGAGGGTTGTTGGACATGTTGGGAAGATGAATGAGGAAACCACATCATAGGAACGAAACCCCAAAATATGCATCACCAAAGTAGTTTTGGCCCAACTCACATGCCCTCCTCTTCTGCCACTTGAGCCCACGCTTCGGCATTAGTACGAGATATAAAATCAACGTAGCTAGACTCAGTTCGCCTAGACTGAAGAGGGCGAAAATTAAACTTTTTCCTAATCCGAAATCTTGTACACGCTTGTAAGTAGGAATCTATGAATATAATGGTTTTCCATATATGTAGGCCGATAGGAGAAACTTAATTTAATACAGGTTTTGTTCCATCCACTATTGTTAACATATCATTTGATGTGGGACTCGAAATCGAGGGTTGTTGGACTTGTTGGGAAGATGAATAAAGAAAGCACACCATAGGAACGAAACTTAAATAATATGCATCATCAAAGTTGTTTTGGCCCAACTTACATGCCCTCCTCTTCTGCCACTTGAGCCCACGCATCGGCGGTAGGCCGAGATACAGAACCAGCGCAGCATTACTCAATTTGCCTAGACTGAAGAGGGCGAAAATTAAACTTTTTCCTAATCCGAAAACTTGTACACGCTAGTAAGTAGGAACCAATGAATATGATGCTTTTCCATATATGTGGGCCGATGGGAGAAACTTAATTCAATACAGGTTTTGATGCATCCACTGTTGTTAACATATCAGTTGTTGTGGGACTTGGAATTGAGGGTTGTTGGACTTGTTTGTATGACTAATGTGAAAACCACACCATAGGAATGAAACCTCAAAAATATGCATCACCAAAGTTGTTTTGGCCCAACTTACATGCCCAACTCTTCTGCCACTGGAGCCCACGCTTCAGCATCAGTCCGAGATACAAAACCAGCGCAGCATGACTCAATTTGCCTAGATTGACTTGGGTGAAAATTAAACTTTCTCCTAATCCAAAAACTTGTGCACGCTAGTAAGTAGGAACCAATGAATATAATGCTTTTCCTTATATGTAGGCCGATGGGAGAAACTTAATTCAATACAAGTTTTGATGCATCCACTGTTGTTAACATATCAGTTGTTGTGGGACTTGGAATTGAGGGTTGTTGGACTTGTTTGTATGACTAATGTGAAAACCACACCATAGGAATGAAACCTCAAAAATATGCATCACCAAAGTTGTTTTGGCCCAACTTACATGCCCAACTCTTCTGCCACTGGAGCCCACGCTTCAGCATCAGTCCGAGATACCAAACCAGCGCAGCATGACTCAATTTGCCTAGATTGACTTGGGTGAAAATTAAACTTTCTCCTAATCCAAAAACTTGTGCACGCTAGTAAGTAGGAACCAATGAATATAATGCTTTTCCTTATATGTAGGCCGATGGGAGAAACTTAATTCAATACAAGTTTTGATGCATCCACTGTTGTTAACATATCAGTTGTTGTGGGACTCGGAATCGAGGGTTGTTTGACTTGTTGGGAAGATGAATGAGGAAACCACACCATAGGAATGAAACTTCAAAAATATGCATCACCAAAGATGTTTTGGCCCAACTTACATGCCCTCCCCTTCTGCCACTTGAGCCCATGCTTTGGAATCAGTTCGAGATACAAAACCAACATAGCATGACTCAGTTTGCCTAGACTGAAGAGGGCGAAAATTAAACTTTTCCTAATCCAAAAACTTGTACACGCTAGTAAGTGGGAACCAATGTATATATTGCTTTTCCATATATGTATGCCGATGGTAGAAACTTAATTCAATAAAGGTTTTGATCCATCCACTATTGTTAACATATCAATTGTTGTGGGACTTGCAATCGAGGTTTGTTGGACTTGTTGGTGAGATGAATGAGGAAACCACACCATAGGAACGAAACCTCAAAAATATGCATCACCAAAGTTGTTTTGGCTCAACTTACATGCCCTCCTCTTCTGCCACTTGAGCCCACGCTTCGTCATTGGGCCGAGATACAAAACCAGCGCATAATGACTCAGTTTGCCTAGACGGAAGAGGGCGAAAATTAACCTTTTTCCTAATTCAAAAACTTGTACACGCTAGTAAGTAGGAACCAATTAATATAATGCTTTTCCATATATGTAGGCCAATGGGAGAAACTTAATGTGATGTTCCGGCATCTCAAGTGCATAATCATTCATCATATATGCAACATTCATCATAATGCATCCTACAATGACATGCATTTGAGCCCTAATTCAATCTTGGTTGAAATGCCACTCATCGAAACCTGCTTTCTGCTGATATGTCTTTGTGATTGTGCCTATAACTTTGAGTCTATGTGGATTTTGGTGAAACTCATATTGACAAACCTGTAGACAATTTAATGATGAACAACTTTGGTAATTTGTGCTTTGACATGCATGAAGGTTTGCATAGAGTTTTGGGGCTTTTTCTGTCAGCATGTGAATTCTGTCCAAACATGACCTGTTTAGTAATTTTAAATTTCGTTGATCTTAAAACCAAAATCTTGCAATTCTTGTATTGAGAAAGTTGTAGATCACGAAATTGTAAACAACATTGGTATAAAACTCCTTTTGTGAAAGTGCTAGAAAATAGACTTTTAGAATTTCTATTCTGGAGGGTTCTATTGGTCAAACCTTGGTCAGCAGCTTAAATTCAAATTTGCACCAGATTTTTGAATAGAACACGGTATACAAGTTTATAAGGGAAATGTAGAGGAACAAATTTAGAACACTTGCTCCATTTGGGGTATTTTAAGATTCGGCCTCTAACCAGTTAAAAAACGTGATCTTCAAACAAGTGTATCTGCAGTCAAACTCCATTTTCCCATTTTCGGGATTTTCCCTCTCTTTTCCTCTCACTGACCGGCGGGCCCCACCGAGCAGTCCACCGGATTCCCACCCGCGTCGGACAAACATCCGGTCTAGTGGGTCCCACCATTTCCGCGTCTCCACGCACTCGGTCTATAGACCCTCCCTCTCTCTTCCCACCCCGATCCCACATGTCAGTGACACCCAGTCCATGGACCGAGTCCAAATCGCGCCCCACCGTTCCCTTTCCCTCTTCCCCGTGCCCATGCGGCGGGCGCGCTCTGCGCACCCCGCCCATGGCCGCCAGTGCACTGGCCGCGCCGCGCCCTCGCCTAAAGGGTGAAGACCCCGCGCCCCTCATGAACCTGGACGCACCCCCGGCTCCCTTCGCACTCGCCGCTCCACTGCTCGCTCTCTCGCGAGCCTCTGCCTCCTTTCCCCAAGCGCGGAGCGCCGACCCGCCATTGCCGCAAGCTCGGAGTCTGAGCTGCACCGGCCGCTCCGCTGCTCCCCGAGCCTCCCGACCGCCGCCATTACAACTGCCTCCCCCTCCCGCGCCCAAAGCGCTAGGCCTAGTCGTCTCCCTCCGCCTCCCCCTCCCAAGCGCAGAGTGCCCGCCGCCATCGCCGCCGCGGCGAGCTCACGGCACCCGCCGCCTCGAGCCGCCTCCCACCCCGCCGACGCGCGCCTCGCACGGCCCGCGCCTCCCTCCATCTTCCACACACGGTCTCGCCGCTCGCCCTCGCCTCTATCACCCTTCCCCGCAAGCGCACCCCACGGCCGCCGTTGCCACTGGTCCCTCTCCGTGGACAACCCTCCTCCGGCCCTCCCCTCGCCTCCACGATACCGCCATCGGGACCGTCACGCCGCCGCGCAACTCCCAAGCCTAGCGGCGACCCCTACCGTGCCATACCCCGCCAGAATCGAGCCGCGTCGCCGCGCCCCGCCACGCCGTCGCCTTCTCAGTTCGCCACCGCCGCTCGCCTCTACTCTTCACCGCCGGCGACGACGTCTAGCCCACGGTGTCCACCGTCGCGCCGGCCACCTCCTCAACCCGACTCGGCTCCAAGTTTCCCTCCACGCTCCGGCGCGAGCGCGCGAACGCCGGCCGCCGCGCGAGGATTTTCCCCGACCGAAGGTAGAAGAAGAACGCGTGTTTTGTAGAAAACCCCCTTCGCGTATTACTTATTGCATCACTGTTTACTGTGTCTTGAATAATTTGTGAAAACACCTCTAGATCTATTTGAGTTTTGTACTTTAACCCGAGCCCTGGTATTTTGCAGATCTAACCTTAGGTTTTAGGAGATTCTTATACACTGTGCACTGAGTCAGGATAATCTTCTGATCTAGCCCCTGAGGTATACGGTTAATTACGTTCAAGCCCTCGGTCTATGAGTTTTTCCATTTAAATTCATTTATATTGAGCTGTGAACTTTGAAAAATCATAACAATTCAAAGAGAAATCCAAAATGGACAAACTCAGTGGCTATGGACTCCTCTTGAGTAGATCTACATGATAGGTAAGATGTGGACATGTGAAAAGTCTGTTTTGCACCTGGTTTAGTGCATGCATGGTGTAGGTAAATAAATGGTAAAAATAGACCAAATGGACTCCAAAAATTATGAAACTTGGACAGTAGCTTTGTTATGGCATCTAGGTACTGTGTGATTTTTGGTAGCCCTAGCATTGACTGTTTAATTACTATTTTGCCCTATGCATGTAGTTTGTGTATTTATTTGACCTGGAAAATGAAGGCTACATAAAGTGTGCTCAAATGTGACCTCTGGTATTTTTCATGTGCTTTATATAGTATGGATAGCTTGCGGGTAAAGTTTGATGCCTTGCATGTTGAATTTAAATGGTGATTTGAAAATGACAAAACGACACCTGCTTAACTAAATAAAATGAGAAAGTGGTTCTAGGATGCATAGTTAATTCTATGAAAAATCTGGTGTGCTACTAGTGTGATAGAGAGTCCAGAAAGTATTTTTGGAAGGTTCATTAACACTGTTTATAAGTGCATCTTAATTTGCAAAAGATAAATATATGGAAAATAGGTGTCATATTAAACTATGGATTTTGTGCTCGCTGATTTTTGTATATGATTTTCATGCCATGAAATGCTTGCTGTAGAAATTTCAAGTTCAGAAACCATTCCGATAAATTATGAAAAATCTGAGAAGCTATAGGGCTGGTAACTTGCTGGAATTTTAATAAATTAATTATAACTTGGTTGTAGCTGAAATTTTTGGCAGTAGCACTATGAAGTATGTGTCTACATGTGGTAAAAATTTGAGAGCAATTTGAGTTGTCTAACTACATGAACTCACGAGCGCATTATATTCATAAAGGCGCTTTCAAGTGACAACTTCATTTCATTTGATAGGGACTGTGTACACATATAAGACACTAACTTCTGATAACTTCAAAGATAAAATATGGTGATGGTTTGTACGATTTCTTAGTGATGGGCTGTATGATTTCTTAGCAAAGTCGTTAAGTTTTCTCATTACGGGAGGTATTTAACTAAGAGTACCCGAACCCATTCTTCATAAACTACTTGATCATGCATCATATACCATTGACACCTCCTACATACATTTGCAACTCGTTGTACTCTTGTTTGCACTATGTCATGCATATAACACTATATCATATACATGCATTTGCGTTCTCTTGCACTCACTAGCATTTTATCATGCATATAGACCCGCGTGCAAGAAGCTATCAACTCAGGAAAAACCAGTGATCAAGAAACCGGACGACAGGCTATACCCGAAGCAAGAAGACGAAGGGTCGCTGATTAAATCCGTCCCTGCTTCAAGGGGTTGCCTGGGGCAAAGCTTCACGACCCGGCAAACTAACATAGTTTAGTTTGTTAGTTTTCTTAAGAATAATTAAAGGTAGGCAGGACCATAATTTCTCCCAGCTAATACAAATCTTGTTGATGTTTACGCATATGCATTAGGAGTTGATTGAAACCAACTGCATTAGACTTCCTGGCCGCCCTGGCCCTAGCACCTATACGTAAAGTTTGTAAGACGAGTGCCTAGATTTCTATGTGCGAGTAGACACGAGTGATTGTACTCGTCTCGTAGGTACGACTTTACAAGGTGACAGAAATCTCACTTATGGAAGTTATTATACTTGCTTATGTTTTAAATGAAGACCGGGCGGAGATTTTATGAATTATTTATTGTTTATGGTATCGTGCACTGGACTCCGCCCGAGTCGCATAAGGCCCGTCCGCTGTTCGTTTGCTGATTGGCATAACATTGCTAGAGTGCTTATCCAGGACGTGGGCCTGGTGAAAGTCTTACTTGTGCCATCCGAAGAATAGAGACAGACTCCTACTGTGACACCTTGGGGAGCTTGTAGTCGAGCGAGGGCTGACCCGACGTTACCGTGGTATCGCTCCTAAGGCGGCACAACCTGGGAACAACAAAAGGATTGAATCGAACTTGGGATGGGACAAGTGGAGATGGGGAATATATGTGTGGAACGCAATGGCTTGTAAGCATAAACCCCTGGCATTTCTAGTTATTCCCGGGAATATAAAAATCGATTCGAATCGCTAATGCTCACCAGGTGTGAGAATGCCAAATATCACTGTCGGGCAACATAGTAATAACTGTAACATGCTGTTTATTAAGTCACGTTTTTGTATATAACCATGATTGGATGTGTGTGTTTCGTCCCTCTATTCATGGTGTTTCCCATCCACTGCTAGGAGGTCGATGGACTTGGGAGATGCTTTGAGGTCGAGGGAGGGCTGACCCGACGTACTGTGGTATCGCTCCTAAGAAGACTACTCCCAAGGGGTTGGATGGAAGCGCTATGAATCTTGGGACGGGACATGTGTTCATGTTTACTTTTCTGCAAGTATTTACTTTATGATATAAATGATCTTCATGATTAATGGATAGCAGCTGTCAAATCATGCTATCTTATGTCCACATGACTTTATTTAAGAATCAACAGCTAAGGATCCACATGATTAGTAAGCATGCTTTGTGTCAGCCGTAAGCCCCGTCCATTAAGTCCTACTGAGTAATTAGTACTCAGGGTTTGCCCCCACTTTTGGATTACAGGTACTGGCGACATCTAGATAGCTATGTTGGAGGTGGCAGTACCGGTGGGCTCGGTGCTACTCGCCTTGTTCATCTCTTCATGAAGGCTACTTAAGTATATTGTTTCCGCTGCGAGATATTTTGAAAACGCTTCCGCTATATGTACACTCTGAAATCGATTCCGCTATTTTATGAAATGTATTTGACTTCTTATATTTGTATATCCGGTCTACTATTCTCTATTTCAACTGCCTGTGATGATGTAATTGTTGTGGCTCCTTCGAGGGTCGGATGTGTTTGACGTCGGTTCCTCTGGGAATGGTGTTATCGAGAGCCGAAGTACTCTCGACGGACTACCGGGTTTAGTCTGGCCTAAGTGCACTACGAGCCAGAGGTGGCAGGTGTGCTTAGTCTGGATTAAGCAGGGCGGTTCCGCCACACTTAATTCAATACAGGTTTTAGTCCATCCACTATTGTTAACATATCAATTGTTGTGGGACTCGGAATCGAGGTTTGTTGGATTTGTTGGTAAGATGAATGAGGAAACCACACCAAAGGAACGAAACCTCAAAAATATGCATCACCAAAGTTGTTTTGGCTCAACTTACATTCCCTCCTCTTCTGCCACTTCAGCCCACGCTTCGGCATCGGGACGAGATACAAAACCAGCGCATAATGACTCAGTTTGCCTAGACTGAAGAGGGCGAAAATTAACTTTTTTCCTAATTCAAAACCTTGTACGCGCTAGTAAGTAGGAACCAATTAATATAATGCTTTTCCATATATGTAGGCCAATGGGAGAAACTTAATTGAATACAGGTTTTGGTCCATCCACTATTGTTAACATATCATTTGTTGTGGGACTCGAAATCGAGGGTTGTTGGACTTGTTGGGAAGATGAATAAAGAAACCACACCATAGGAACAAAACTTCAAAAATATGCATCACCAAAGTTGTTTTGGCCCATCTTACATGCCCTCCTCTTCTGCCACTTGAGCCGACGCTTCGGTGTCAGGCTGAGATACAAAACCAGCGCAGCATGACTCAGTTTTCATAGACTAAAGAGGGCGAAGATTAAACTTTTTCCTAATCCGAAAACTTGTACACGCTAGTAAGTAGGAACCAATGAATATAATGCTTTTCCATATATGTAGGCCGATGGGAGAAACTTAATTCAAAACAGGTTTTGGTCCATCCACTATTGTTAACATATCAATTGTTGTGGGACTCGGAATCGAGGGTTGTTGGACTTGTTGGCATGATGAATGAGAAACCCACACCATAGGACAGAAACCTCAAAAATATGCATCACCAAAGTTGTTTTGGCCCAACTTACATGGCCAACTCTTCTGCCACTGGAGCCCACGCTTCAGCATCAATCCGATATACAAAACCAGCGCAGCATGACTCAATTTGCCTAGACAGACTTGGGCGAAAATTAAACTTTTTCCTAATCCAAGAACTTGTACACGCTTGTAAGTAGGAACCAATGAATATAATGCTTTTCCATATATGTAGGCCGATCGGAGAAACGTAATTCAATACAGGTTTTGATCCATCCACTATTGTTAACATATCAATTGTTGTGGGCCTAGGAATCGAGGTTTGTTGGACTTGTTGGTAAGATGAACGAGGAAACAATATGCATCACCAAAGTTGTTTTGGCTCAACTTACATGCCCTCCTCTTCTGCCACTTGAGCCCACGCTTCGGCATCAGTCCGAGATACAAAACCAACGCAGCATGACTTAGTTTGCCCCGACTGAAGAGGGCGAAAATTAAACTTTTTCCTAATCTGAAAATTTGTACACGCTAGTAAGTAGGAACCAATGAATATAATGCTTTTCCATATATGTAGGCCGATGGGAGAAACTCAATTCGACACCAGTTTTGACCCATCCACTGTTGTTACCATATCAATTGTTGTGGGACTCAGAATCGAGGGTTGTTGGACTTGTTGGTATGATGAATGAGGAAACCACGCCATAGGAACGAAACCTTAAAAATATGCATCACCAAAGTTGTTTTGGCCCAACATACATGCCCTCCTCTTCTGCCACTTGAGCCCACGCTTCGGCATCAGTCCGAGATACAAAACCAGCGCAGCATGACTCAGTTTACCTAGACTGAAGAGGGCGAAAATTAAACTTTTTCCTAATCCGAAAACTTGTAGACGCTAGTAAGTACGAACCAATGAATA
Source organism: Paspalum notatum (assembly GCA_022530915.1). Taxonomy (NCBI): domain Eukaryota; kingdom Viridiplantae; phylum Streptophyta; class Magnoliopsida; order Poales; family Poaceae; genus Paspalum; species Paspalum notatum. Next base: position 11,861,461 of record CM039683.1, read on the forward strand.
TAATGCTTTTCCATATATGTTGGCCGATGGGAGAAACTAAATTCAATACCAGTTTAAGCCATCCACTTTGGTTAACATATCAAATATTGTGGGACTCGGAATCAAGGGTTGTTGGACATGTTGGTATGACGAATTAGGAAACCAGACCATAGGAACCAAACCTCAAAAATATGCATCACCAAAGTTGTTTTGGCCCAACTTACATTCCATCCTCTTCTGCCACTTGAGCCCAAGCTTTGGCATCAGGCTGAGATACCAAACCAGCTCAGCATGACTCAGATTGCCTAGACTGAAGAGGGCAAAAATTAAACTTTTTCCTAATCCGAAAACTGTACACGCTAGTAAGTAAGAACCAATGAATATAATGCTTTTCCATATATGTAGGCCGATGGGAGAAACTTAATTCAATACCAGTCTTGATCCACCCTCTGTTAACATATCAATTGTTGTGGGACTCAGAATCGAGGGTTGTTGGACTTGTTGGTATGATGAATGAGGAAACCACACCATAGGAACGGAACCTCAAAAATATGCATCGCCAAAGTAGTTTTGGCCCAATTTACATGCCCTCCTCTTCTGCCACTTGAGCCCACGCTTCGCCATCAGTCTGAGATACAAAACCAGTGCAGCATGATTCCGTTTGCCTAGACATAAGAGGGCGAAAATTAAACTTTTTCCTAATCCAAAAACTGGTACACGCTAGCAAGTAGGAACCAATGAATATAATGCTTTTCCATATATGTAGGCCGATGGGAGAAACTTAATTCAGTACAGGTTTTGATCCATCCGCTGTTGTTAACATATCAATTGTTGTGGGACTCGAAATCGGGGGTTGTTGGACTTGTTGGTATGATGAATGAGGAAACCACACCATATGAAAGAAACCCCAAAAATATGCATCACCAAAGTTGTTTTGGCCCAACTTACATGTCCTCATCTTCTGCCACTTGAGCCCACGCTTCGGCATTGGTCCGAGATACAAATCCAACGCAGCATGACTCAGTTTGCCTAGACTGAAGAGGGAGAAAATTAAACTTTTTCCTAATCAGAAAACTTGTACACGCTTGTAGGAACCAATGGCCGTGGGAGAAACTTAATTCAATACCGGTTTTGACCCATCCACTATTGTTAACATATCAATTGTTGTGGGACTCGGAATCGAGGGTTGTTGGACTTGTTGGGAAGAAGAATAAGGAAACCACACCATAGGAACGAAACCTCAAAAATATGCATGACCAAAGTAGTTTTGGCCCAACTTACATGCCCTCCTCTTCTGCCACTTGAGCCCACGCTTCGGCATCAGTACGAGATATAAAATCAACGTAGCATGACTCAGTTTGCCTAGACTGAAGAGGGCGAAAATTAAACTTTTTCCTAATCCAAAAACTTGTACACGCTAGTAAGTAGGAACCTATGAATATAATGGTTTTCCATATATGTAGGCCGATGGAAGAAACGTAATTCAATACAGGTTTTCATCCATCCACTGTTGTTAACATATAAATTGTTGTGGGACTCGGAATCGAGGGTTGTTGGACTTGTTGGTATGATGAATGAGCAAACCACACCATAGGAACGAAACCTCAAAAATATGCATCAGCAAAGTTGTTTTGACCCAACTTACATGCCCTCCTCTTTTGCCACATGAGACCAATCTTCAGCATCAGGCTGAGATACAAAACCAGCGCAGCATGACTCAGTTTGCCTAGACTGAAGAGGGCGAAAATTAAACTTTTTCTTAATCCAAAAACTTGTACACGCAAGTAAGTAAGAACCAATGAATATAATGCTTTTCCATATATGTAGGCCGATGGGAGAAACTTAGTTCAATACAGGTTTTGATCCATCCACTTTTGGTAACATATCAATTGTAGTGGGACTCAAAAATGAGGGTTGTTGGACTTGTTGGTATGATGAATGAGGAAACCACGCCATAGGAACGAAACCTTAAAAATATGCATCACCAAAGTTGTTTTGGCCCAACTTACATGCCCTCCTCTTCTGCCACTTGAGCCCACGCTTTGGCATCAGTCCGAGATACAAAACCAGCGCAGCATGACTCAGTTTGCCTAGACTGAAGAGGGCGAAAATTAAACTTTTTCCTAATCCGAAAACATGTACACGCTAGTAAGTACGAACCAATGAATATAATGCTTTTCCATATATGTTGGCCGATGGGAGAAACTAAATTCAATACCAGTTTAAACCATCCACTTTGGTTAACATATCAAATATTGTGGGACTCGGAATCAAGGGTTGTTGGACATGTTGGTATGATGAATTAGGAAAGCAGACCATAGGAACGAAACCTCAAAAATATGCATCACCAAAGTTGTTTTGGCCCAACTTACATTCCATCCTCTTCTGCCACTTGAGCCCAAGCTTTGGCATCAGGCTGAGATACAAAACCAGCACAGCATGACTCAGATTGCCTAGACTGAAGAGGGCAAAAATTAAACTTTTTGCTAATCCGAAAACTGTACACGCTAGTAAGTAAGAACCAATGAATATAATGCTTTTCCATATATGTAGGCCGATGGGAGAAACTTAATTCAATACCAGTCTTGATCCACCCTCTGTTAACATATCAATTGTTGTGGGACTCTGAATCGAGGGTTGTTGGACTAGTTGGTATGATGAATGAGGAAACCACACCATAGGAACAAAACCTTAAAAATATGCATCGCCAAAGTAATTTTGGCCCAACTTACATCCCTCCTCTTCTGCCACTTGAGCCCACGCTTCGGCATCAGTACGAGATATAAAATCAACGTAGCAGGACTCAGTTTGCCTAGACTGAAGAGGGCGAAAATTAAACTTTTTCCTAATCCGAAAACTTGTACACGCTAGTAAGTAGGAACCTATGAATATAATGGTTTTCCATATATGTAGGCCGATGGAAGAAACGTAATTCAATACAGGTTTTGATCCATCCACTGTTATTAACATATAAATTGTTGTGGGACTCGGAATCGAGGGTTGTTGGACTTGTTGGTATGATGAATGAGCAAACCAGACCATAGGAACGAAACCTCAAAAATATGCATCAGCAAAGTTGTTTTGACCCAACTTACATGCCCTCCTCTTTTGCCACATGAGACCAATCTTCAGCATCAGGCTGAGATACAAAACCAGCGCAGCATGACTCAGTTTGCCTAGACTGAAGAGGGCGAAAATTAAACTTTTTCTTAATCCAAAAACTTGTACACGCAAGTAAGTAAGAACCAATGAATATAATGCTTTTCCATATATGTAGGCCGATGGGAGAAACTTAGTTCAAAACAGGTTTTGATCCATCCACTTTTGGTAACATATCAATTGTAGTGGGACTCGAAAATGAGGGTTGTTGGACTTGTTGGTATGATGAATGAGGAAACCACGCCATAGGAACGAAACCTTAAAAATATGCATCACCAAAGTTGTTTTGGCCCAACTTACATGCCCTCCTCTTCTGCCACTTGAGCCCACGCTTCGGCATCAGTCCGAGATACAAAACCAGCGCAGCATGACTCAGTTTGCCTAGACTGAAGAGGGCGAAAATTAAACTTTTTCCTAATCCGAAAACATGTACACGCTAGTAAGTACGAACCAATGAATATAATGCTTTTCCATATATGTTGGCCGATGGGAGAAACTAAATTCAATACCAGTTTAAACCATCCACTTTGGTTAACATATCAAATATTGTGGGACTCGGAATCAAGGGTTGTTGGACATGTTGGTATGATGAATTAGGAAAGCAGACCATAGGAACGAAACCTCAAAAATATGCATCACCAAAGTTGTTTTGGCCCAACTTACATTCCATCCTCTTCTGCCACTTGAGCCCAAGCTTTGGCATCAGGCTGAGATACAAAACCAGCGCAGCATGACTCAGATTGCCTAGACTGAAGAGGGCAAAAATTAAACTTTTTGCTAATCCGAAAACTGTACACGCTAGTAAGTAAGAACCAATGAATATAATGCTTTTCCATATATGTAGGCCGATGGGAGAAACTTAATTCAATACCAGTCTTGATCCACCCTCTGTTAACATATCAATTGTTGTGGGACTCTGAATCGAGGGTTGTTGGACTAGTTGGTATGATGAATGAGGAAACCACACCATAGGAACAAAACCTTAAAAATATGCATCGCCAAAGTAATTTTGGCCCAACTTACATCCCTCCTCTTCTGCCACTTAAGCCCACGCTTCGGCATCAGTACGAGATATAAAATCAACGTAGCAGGACTCAGTTTGCCTAGACTGAAGAGGGCGAAAATTAAACTTTTTCCTAATCCGAAAACTTGTACACGCTAGTAAGTAGGAACCTATGAATATAATGGTTTTCCATATATGTAGGCCGATGGAAGAAACGTAATTCAATACAGGTTTTGATCCATCCACTGTTGTTAACATATAAATTGTTGTGGGACTCAGAATCGAGGGTTGTTGGACTTGTTGGTATGATGAATGAGCAAACCAGACCATAGGAACGAAACCTCAAAAATATGCATCAGCAAAGTTGTTTTGACCCAACTTACATGCCCTCCTCTTTTGCCACATGAGACCAATCTTCAGCATCAGGCTGAGATACAAAACCAGCGCAGCATGACTCAGTTTGCCTAGACTGAAGAGGGCGAAAATTAAACTTTTTCTTAATCCAAAAACTTGTACACGCAAGTAAGTAAGAACCAATGAATATAATGCTTTTCCATATATGTAGGCCGATGGGAGAAACTTAGTTCAATACAGGTTTTGATCCATCCACTTTTGGTAACATATCAATTGTAGTGGGACTCGAAAATGAGGGTTGTTGGACTTGTTGGTATGATGAATGAGGAAACCACGCCATAGGAACGAAACCTTAAAAATATGCATCACCAAAGTTGTTTTGGCCCAACTTACATGCCCTCCTCTTCTGCCACTTGAGCCCACGCTTCGGCATCAGTCCGAGATACAAAACCAGCGCAGCATGACTCAGTTTGCCTAGACTGAAGAGGGCGAAAATTAAACTTTTTCCTAATCCGAAAACATGTACACGCTAGTAAGTACGAACCAATGAATATAATGCTTTTCCATATATGTTGGCCGATGGGAGAAACTAAATTCAATACCAGTTTAAACCATCCACTTTGGTTAACATATCAAATATTGTGGGACTCGGAATCAAGGGTTGTTGGACATGTTGGTATGATGAATTAGGAAAGCAGACCATAGGAACGAAACCTCAAAAATATGCATCACCAAAGTTGTTTTGGCCCAACTTACATTCCATCCTCTTCTGCCACTTGAGCCCAAGCTTTGGCATCAGGCTGAGATACAAAACCAGCGCAGCATGACTCAGATTGCCTAGACTGAAGAGGGCAAAAATTAAACTTTTTGCTAATCCGAAAACTGTACACGCTAGTAAGTAAGAACCAATGAATATAATGCTTTTCCATATATGTAGGCCGATGGGAGAAACTTAATTCAATACCAGTCTTGATCCACCCTCTGTTAACATATCAATTGTTGTGGGACTCTGAATCGAGGGTTGTTGGACTAGTTGGTATGATGAATGAGGAAACCACACCATAGGAACAAAACCTTAAAAATATGCATCGCCAAAGTAATTTTGGCCCAACTTACATCCCTCCTCTTCTGCCACTTAAGCCCACGCTTCGGCATCAGTACGAGATATAAAATCAACGTAGCAGGACTCAGTTTGCCTAGACTGAAGAGGGCGAAAATTAAACTTTTTTCCTAATCCGAAAACTTGTACACGCTAGTAAGTAGGAACCTATGAATATAATGGTTTTCCATATATGTAGGCCGATGGAAGAAACGTAATTCAATACAGGTTTTGATCCATCCACTGTTGTTAACATATAAATTGTTGTGGGACTCAGAATCGAGGGTTGTTGGACTTGTTGGTATGATGAATGAGCAAACCAGACCATAGGAACGAAACCTCAAAAATATGCATCAGCAAAGTTGTTTTGACCCAACTTACATGCCCTCCTCTTTTGCCACATGAGACCAATCTTCAGCATCAGGCTGAGATACAAAACCAGCGCAGCATGACTCAGTTTGCCTAGACTGAAGAGGGCGAAAATTAAACTTTTTCTTAATCCAAAAACTTGTACACGCAAGTAAGTAAGAACCAATGAATATAATGCTTTTCCATATATGTAGGCCGATGGGAGAAACTTAGTTCAATACAGGTTTTGATCCATCCACTTTTGGTAACATATCAATTGTAGTGGGACTCGAAAATGAGGGTTGTTGGACTTGTTGGTATGATGAATGAGGAAACCACGCCATAGGAACGAAACCTTAAAAATATGCATCACCAAAGTTGTTTTGGCCCAACTTACATGCCCTCCTCTTCTGCCACTTGAGCCCACGCTTCGGCATCAGTCCGAGATACAAAACCAGCGCAGCATGACTCAGTTTGCCTAGACTGAAGAGGGCGAAAATTAAACTTTTTCCTAATCCGAAAACTTATACACGCTAGTAAGTACGAACGAATGAATATAATGCTTTTCCATATATGTTGGCTGATGGGAGAAACTAAATTCAATACCAGTTTAAACCATCCACTTTGGTTAACATATCAAATATTGTGGGACTCGGAATCAAGGGTTGTTGGACATGTTGGTATGATGAATTAGAAAACCAGACCATTGGAACGAAACCTCAAAAATATGCATCACCAAAGTTGTTTTGGCCCAACTTACATTCCATCCTCTTCTGCCACTTGAGCCCAAGCTTTGGCATCAGGCTGAGATACAAAACCAGCGCAGCATGACTCAGATTGCCTAGACTGAAGAGGGCAAAAATTAAACTTTTTGCTAATCCGAAAACTGTACACGCTACTAAGTAAGAACCAATGAATATAATGTTTTTCCTTATATGTAGGCCGATGGGAGAAACTTAATTCAATACCAGTCTTGATCCACCCTCTGTTAACATATCAATTGTTGTGGGACTCTGAATCGAGGGTTGTTGGACTTGTTGGTATGATGAATGAGGAAACCACACCATAGGAACGAAACCTCAAAAATATGCATCGCCAAAGTAATTTTGGCCCAACTTACATCCCTCCTCTTCTGCCACTTGAGCCCACGCTTCGGCATCAGTCTGAGATACAAAACCAACGCAGCATGACTCAGTTTGCCTAGACTGAAGAGGGCGAAAATTAACTTTTTCCTAATCCGAAAACTTGTACACGCTAGTAAGTATGAGCCATCGAATTTAATGCTTTTCCATATAAGTATGCCGATGGGAGAAACTTAATTCAGTACAGGTTTTGATCCATCCGCTGTTGTTAACATATCAATTGTTGTGGGACTCGAAATCGGGGGTTGTTGGACTTGTTGGTATGATGAATGAGGAAACCACACCATAGGAAAGAAACCCCAAAAATATGCATCACCAAAGTTGTTTTGGCCCAACTTACATGCCCTCATCTTCTGCCACTTGAGCCCACGCTTCGGCATTAGTCCGAGATGCAAATCCAACGCAGCATGACTCAGTTTGCCTAGACTGAAGAGGGAGAAAATTAAACTTTTTCCTAACCCGAAAACTTGTACACGCTTGTAGGAACCAATGGCCGTGGGAGAAACTTAATTCAATACCGGTTTTGATCCATCCACTATTGTTAACATATCAATTGTTGTGGGACTCGGAATCGAGGGTTGTTGGACTTGTTGGGAAGAAGAACGAGGAAACCACACCATAGGAACGAAACCTCAAAAATATGCATCACTAAAGTAGTTTTGGCCCAACTTACATGCCCTCCTCTTCTGCCACTTGAGCCCACGCTTCGGCATCAGTACGAGATATAAAATCAATGCAGCATGACTCAGTTTGCCTAGACTGAAGAGGGCGAAAATTAAACTTTTTCCTAATCCGAAAACTTGTACGCGCTAGTAAGTAGGAACCTATGAATATAATGGTTTTCCGTATATGTAGGCCGATGGAAGAAACGTAATTCAATACAGGTTTTGATCCATCCACTGTTGTTAACATATAAATTGTTGTGGGACTCGGAATCGAGGGTTGTTGGACTTGTTGGTATGATGAATGAGCAAACCACACCGTAGGAACGAAACCTCAAAAATATGCATCAGCAAAGTTGTTTTGACCGAACTTACATGCCCTCCTCTTTTGCCACATGAGACCAATCTTCAGCATCAGGCCGAGATACAAAACCAGCGCAGCATGACTCAGTTTGCCTAGACTGAAGAGGGCGAAAATTAAACTTTTTCTTAATCCAAAAACTTCTACACGCAAGTAAGTAAGAACCAATGAATATAATGCTTTTCCATATATGTTGGCTGATGGGAGAAACTTAGTTCAATACAGGTTTTGATCCATCCACTTTTGGTAACATATCAATTGTAGTGGGACTAACATGACTCAGTTCAATACCAATTTTGATCCATCCATTGTTGTTAACATATCAATTGTTGTGGGACTCGGAATCGAGGGTTGTTGGACTTGTTGGCATGGTGAATGAGGAAACCACACCATAGGAACGAAACCACAAAAATATGCATCACCAAAGTTGTTTTGGCGTAACTTACATGCACTCCTCTTCTGCCACTTGGGCCCACGCTTCGGCATCAGTCCGAGATACAAAACCAGCACAGCATGACTCAGTTTGCCTAGACTGAAGAGGGCGAAAATTAAACGTTTTCCTAATCCGAAAACTTGTACACGCTAGTACGTACGAACCAATGAATATAATGCTTTTTCATATATGTAGGCCGATGGGAGAAACTTAATTCAATACCAGTTTTGATCCATCGATTGTTGTTAACATATCAATTGTTGTGGGACTCGGAATCGAGGGTTGTTGGACTTGTTGGTATGATGAATGAGGAAACCACACCATATGAACGAAACCACAAAAATATGCATCACCAAAGTTGTTTTGGCCCACCTTACATGCCCTCCTCTTCTGCCACTTGAGCCCACACTTCGGCATCAGGCCGAGATACAAAACCAGCGTAGTATGACTCAGTTTGCCTAGGCTGAAGGGGGCGAAAATTAAACTTTTTCCTAATCCGAAAACTTGTACACGCTAGTAAGTAAGAACCAATGAATATAATGATTTTCCATATATGTAGGCCGATGGGAGAAGCTTAATTCAATACTAGTTTTGATCCATCCACTTTTGTTAACATATCAATTGTTGTGGGACTCGGAATCGAGGGTTGTTGGACTTGTTGGCATGACGAATGAGGAAAGCACACCTTAGGAACAAAACCTCAAAAATAAGCATCACTAAAGTTGTTTTGGCCCAACTTACATGTCCTCCTCTTCCGCCACTTGAGCCCACGCTTCGGCATCAGGACGAGATACAAAACCAGCGCAGCATGACTCAGTTTGCCTAGACTGAAGAGGGCAAAAATTAAACTTTTTCCTAATCCGAAAACGTGTACACGCTGGTAAGTAAGAACCAATGAATATAATGCTTTTCTATATATGTAGGCCGATGGGAGAAACTTAATTCAATACAGGTTTTGATCCATCCACTGTTGTTAACATATCAATTGTTGTGGGACTCAGAATCGAGGGTTGTTGGACCAGTTAGGACGATGAATGAGAAAACCACACCATAGGAACGAAACCTCAAAAATATGCATCGCCAAAGTTGTTTTGGCCCAACTTACATGCCCTCCTCTTCTGCCACGTGAGCCCACGCTTCGACATCAGGCCGAGATACAAAACCAGCACAGCATGACTCAGTTCGCCTAGACTGAAGAGGGCGAAAATTAAACTCTTTCCTAACCCAAAAACTTGTACACGCTAGTAAGTAGGAACCTATGAATATAATGGTTTTCCGTATATGTAGGCCGATGGAAGAAACGTAATTCAATACAGGTTTTGATCCATCCACTGTTATTAACATATAAATTGTTGTGGGACTCGGAATCGAGGGTTGTTGGACTTGTTGGTATGATGAATGAGCAAACCACACCGTAGGAACGAAACCTCAAAAATATGCATCAGCAAAGTTGGTTTGACCCAACTTACATGCCCTCCTCTTTTGCCACATGAGACCAATCTTCAGCATCAGGCCGAGATACAAAACCAGCGCAGCATGACTCAGTTTGCCTAGACTGAAGAGGGCGAAAATTAAACTTTTTCTTAATCCAAAAACTTCTACACGCAAGTAAGTAAGAACCAATGAATATAATGTTTTTCCATATATGTTGGCTGATGGGAGAAACTTAGTTCAATACAGGTTTTGATCCATCCACTTTTGGTAACATATCAATTGTAGTGGGACTAACATGACTCAGTTCAATACCAATTTTGATCCATCCATTGTTGTTAACATATCAATTGTTGTGGGACTCGGAATCGAGGGTTGTTGGACTTGTTGGCATGGTGAATGAGGAAACCACACCATAGGAACGAAACCACAAAAATATGCATCACCAAAGTTGTTTTGGCGTAACTTACATGCACTCCTCTTCTGCCACTTGGGCCCACGCTTCGGCATCAGTCCGAGATACAAAACCAGCGCAGCATGACTCAGTTTGCCTAGACTGAAGAGGGCGAAAATTAAACGTTTTCCTAATCCGAAAACTTGTACACGCTAGTACGTACGAACCAATGAATATAATGCTTTTTCATATATGTAGGCCGATGGGAGAAACTTAATTCAATACCAGTTTTGATCCATCGATTGTTGTTAACATATCAATTGTTGTGGGACTCGGAATCGAGGGTTGTTGGACTTGTTGGTATGATGAATGAGGAAACCACACCATATGAACGAAACCACAAAAATATGCATCACCAAAGTTGTTTTGGCCCAACTTACATGCCCTCCTCTTCTGCCACTTGAGCCCACACTTCGGCATCAGGCCGAGATACAAAACCAGCGTAGTATGACTCAGTTTGCCTAGGCTGAAGGGGGCGAAAATTAAACTTTTTCCTAATCCGAAAACTTGTACACGCTAGTAAGTAAGAACCAATGAATATAATGATTTTCCATATATGTAGGCCGATGGGAGAAGCTTAATTCAATACTAGTTTTGATCCATCCACTTTTGTTAACATATCAATTGTTGTGCGACTCGGAATCGAGGGTTGTTGGACTTGTTGGCATGACGAATGAGGAAAGCACACCTTAGCAACAAAACCTCAAAAATAAGCATCACTAAAGTTGTTTTGGCCCAACTTACATGTCCTCCTCTTCCGCCACTTGAGCCCACGCTTCGGCATCAGGACGAGATACAAAACCAGCGCAGCATGACTCAGTTTGCCTAGACTGAAGAGGGCAAAAATTAAACTTTTTCCTAATCCGAAAACGTGTACACGCTGGTAAGTAAGAACCAATGAATATAATGCTTTTCTATATATGTAGGCCGATGGGAGAAACTTAATTCAATACAGGTTTTGATCCATCCACTGTTGTTAACATATCAATTGTTGTGGGACTCAGAATCGAGGGTTGTTGGACCAGTTAGGACGATGAATGAGAAAACCACACCATAGGAACGAAACCTCAAAAATATGCATCGCCAAAGTTGTTTTGGCCCAACTTACATGCCCTCCTCTTCTGCCACGTGAGCCCACGCTTCGACATCAGGCCGAGATACAAAACCAGCACAGCATGACTCAGTTCGCCTAGACTGAAGAGGGCGAAAATTAAACTCTTTCCTAACCCAAAAACTTGTACACGCTAATAAGTAAGAACCAATGAATATAATGCTTTTCCATATATGTAGGCCGATGGGAGAAACTTAATTCAATACCAATTTTGATCCATGCACTGTTGTTAACATATCAATTGTTGTGGGACTCGGAATCGTGGGTTGTTAGACTTCTTGGTATCATGAATGACGAAACCACAGAATAGGGAAAAAACCTCAAAAATATGCATCACCAAAGTTGTTTTGGCCCAACTTACATGCCCTCCTCCTTCTGCCACGTGAGCCCACGCTTCAGCATCAGTCCGAGATACAAAACCAACGCAGCATGACTCAGTTTGCCTAGACTGAAGAGGGCGAAAATTAAACTTTTTCCTAATCCGAAAACTTGTACACGCTAGTAAGTAAGAACCAATGAATATAATGCTTTTCCATATATATAGGCCAATGGGAGAAACTTAATTCAATACCAGTTTTGATGCATCTATTGTTGTTAACATATCGATTGCTGTGCGACTTAGAATCGAGGGTTGTTGGACTTGTTGGTATGGTGAATGAGGAAACCACACCATAGGAACGAAACCTCAAAAATATGCATCACCAAAATTGTTTTGGCCCAACTAACATGCCTTCCTCTTCTGCCACTTGAGCCCACGCTTCAGCATAAGTCCGAGATACAAAACCAGCGTAGCATGACTCAGTTTTCCTAGACTAAAGAGGGCGAAAATTAAACTTCTTCCTAATCTGAAAACTTATACACGCTAGTAATTAAGAACCAATGAATATAATGCTTTTCCATATATATAGCCGATGGGAGAAACTTAATTCAATACCAGTTTTGATCCGTCCACTGTTGTTAACATATCAATTGTTGTGGGACTTGGAATCGAGCATTGGTGGACTTATTGGTATGATGATTGAGGAAACCACACCATTGGAACGAAACCCTAAAAATATGCATCACCAAAGTTGTTTTGCCCCAATTTACATGCCCTCCTCTTCTGCCACTTGAGCCGATGCTTCGGAATCTGTCCGAGATACAAAACTAGTGCAGCATGACTCAGTTTGCCTAGACAGAAGAGGTCTAAAATTAAACTTTTTCCTAATCCGAAAACTTCTACACGCTAGAAAGTAGGAACCAATGAATATAATGCTTTTCCACATATGTATCCCGATGGGAGAAACTTAATTCAATACAGGTTTTGATCCATCCGCTGTTGTTAACATATCAATTGTTGTGGGACCCAGAATCGAGGGTTGTTGGACTTGTTAGGAAGATGCATGAGAAAACCACACCATAGGAATGAAAGCTCAAAAATATGCATCACCAAAGTTGTTTTGGCCCAACTAACATGCCTTCCTCTTCTGCCACTTGAGCCCACGCTTCGGCATCAGTCCGCGATACAAAACCAGCGCAGCATGACTCAGTTTGCCTAGACTGAAGAGGGCGAAAATTAAATTTTTTCCTAATCTAAAAACTTGTACACGCTAGTAAGTAAGAGCCAATGAATATAATGCTTTTCCATATATATAGCCCGATGGGAGAAACTTAATTCAATACCAGTTTTGATCCATCTACCGTTGTTAACATATCAATTATTGTGGGACTCGAAATCGAGGGTTGTTGGACTTGTTGGTATGATGAATGAGGAAACCACACCATAGGAACGAAATCTCAAAATATGCATCACCAAAGTTGTTTTGGCCCAACTAACATGCCTTCCTCTTTTGCCACTTGAGCCCATGCTTCAGCATCAATCCGAGATACAAAACCAACACAGCATGACTCGGTTTGCCTAGACTGAAGAGGGCAAAAATAAAACTTTTTCCTAATCCGAAAATTTGTACGCGCTAGTAAGTAAGAACCAATGAATATAATGCTTTTCCATATATATAGGCCGACGGGAGAAACTTAATTCAATACCAGTTTTGATCCATCCATTGTTGTTAACATATCGATTGTTGTGGGACTCGGAATCGAGGGTTGTTGGACTTGTTGGTATGATGATTGAGGAAACCACACCATTGGAACGAAACCCTAAAAATATGCATCACCAAAGTTGTTTTGCCCCAATTTACATGCCCTACTCTTCTGCCACTTGAGCCGATGCTTCGGAATCTGTCCGAGATACAAAACTAGTGCAGCATGACTCAGTTTGCCTAGACAGAAGAGGTCTAAAATTAAACTTTTTCCTAATCCGAAAACTTCTACACGCTAGAAAGTAGGAACCAATGAATATAATGCTTTTCCACATATGTATCCCGATGGGAGAAACTTAATTCAATACAGGTTTTGATCCATCCACTGTTGTTAACATATCAATTGTTGTGGGACTCAGAATCGAGGGTTGTTGGACTTGTTAGGAAGATGCATGAGAAAACCACACCATAGGAACGAAAGCTCAAAAATATGCATCACCAAAGTTGTTTTGGCCCAACTAACATGCCTTCCTCTTCTGCCACTTGAGCCCACGCTTCGGCATCAGTCCGCGATACAAAACCAGCGCAGCATGACTCAGTTTGCCTAGACTGAAGAGGGCGAAAATTAAACTTTTTCCTAATCTAAAAACTTGTACACGCTAGTAAATAAGAACCAATGAATATAATGCTTTTCCATATATATAGCCCGATGGGAGAAACTTAATTCAATACCAGTTTTGATCCATCTACCGTTGTTAACATATCAATTATTGTGGGACTCGAAATCTAGGGTTGTTGGACTTGTTGGTATGATGAATGAGGAAACCACACCATAGGAACGAAATCTCAAAAATATGCATCACCAAAGTTGTTTTGGCCCAACTAACATGCCTTCCTCTTTTGCCACTTGAGCCCATGCTTCGGCATCAGTCCGAGATACAAAACCAACGCAGCATGACTCGGTTTGCCTAGACTGAAGTGGGCAAAAATAAAACTTTTTCCTAATCCAAAAATTTGTACGCGCTAGTAAGTAAGAACCAATGAATATAATGCTTTTCCATATATATAGGCCGATGGGAGAAACTTAATTCAATACCAGTTTTGATCCATCCATTGTTGTTAACATATCGATTGTTGTGGGACTCGGAATCGAGGGTTGTTGGACTTGTTGGTATGGTGAATGAGGAAGCCACACCATAGGAACGAAAGCTCAAAAATATGCATCACCAAAGTAGTTTTGGCCCAACTAACTTGCCTTCCTCTTCTGCCACTTGAGCCCACGCTTCGGCATCAGTCCGAGATACAAAACCAACGCAGCATGATTCAGTTTGCCTAGACTGAAGAGGGCGAAAATTAAACTTTTTCCTAATCCAAAAACTTGTACGCGCTAGTAAGTAAGAACCAATGAATATAATGCTTTTCCATATATAGGCCGATGGGAGAAACTTAATTCAATACCAGTTTTGATCCATCCATTGTTGTTAACATATCGATTGTTGTGGGACTCGGAATCGAGGGTTGTTGGACTTGTTTGTGAATGAGGAAACCACACCATAGGAACGAAAGCTCAAAAATATGCATCACCAAATTTGTTTTGGCGCAACTAACATGCCTTCCTCTTCTGCCACTTGAGCCCACGATTCGGCATCAGTCCGAGATACAAAACCAACGCAGCATGATTCAGTTTGCCTAGACTGAAGAGGGCGAAAATTAAACTTTTTCCTAATCCAAAAACTTGTACGCGCTAGTAAGTAAGAACCAATGAATATAATGCTTTTCCATATATAGGCCGATGGGAGAAACTTAATTCAATACCAGTTTTGATCCATCCATTGTTGTTAACATATCGATTGTTGTGGGACTCGGAATCGAGGGTTGTTGGACTTGTTTGTGAATGAGGAAACCACACCATAGGAACGAAAGCTCAAAAATATGCATCACCAAATTTGTTTTGGCGCAACTAACATGCCTTCCTCTTCTGCCACTTGAGCCCACGATTCGGCATCAGTCCGAGATACAAAACCAACGCAGCATGATTCAGTTTGCCTAGACTGAAGAGGGCGAAAATTAAACTTTTTCCTAATCCAAAAACTTGTACACGCTAGTAAGTAAGAACCAATGAATTTAATGCTTTTCCAGATATATGGGCCGATGGGAGAAACTTAATTCAGTACCAGTTTTGATCCATCCATTGTTGTTAACATATCGATTGTTGTGGGACTCGGAATCGAGGGTTGTTGGACTTGTTGGTATGGTGAATGAGGAAACCACACCATTGGAACGAAAGCTCAAAAATATGCATCACCAAAGTTGTTTTGGCCCAACTAACATGCCTTCCTCTTCTGCCACTTGAGCCCACGCTACAGCATCAGTCCGAGATACAAAACCAACGCAGCATGACTCAGTTTGCCTAGACTGAAGAGGGCGAAAATTAAACATTTTCCTAATCCAAAAACTTGTACACGCTAGTAAGTAAGAACTAATGAATATAATGCTTTTCCATATATATAGGCCGATGGGAGAAACTTAATTCAATACTAGTTTTGATCCATCCATTGTTGTTAACATATCGATTGTTGTGGGACTCGGAATCGAGGGTTGTTGGACTTGTTGGTATGGTGAATGAGGAAACCACACCATAGGAACGAAAGCTCAAAAATATGCATCACCAAAGTTGTTTTGGCCCAACTAACATGCCTTCCTCTTCTACCACTTGAGCCCACGTTTCGGCATCAGTCCGAGATACAAAACCAACGCAGCATGACTCAGTTTGCCTAGACTGAAGAGGGCGAAAATTAAACATTTTCCTAATCCAAAAACTTGTACACGCTAGTAAGTAAGAACTAATGAATATAATGCTTTTCCATATATATAGGCCGATGGGAGAAACTTAATTCAATACCAGTTTTGATCCATCCATTGTTGTTAACATATCGATTGTTGTGGGACTCGGAATCGAAGGTTGTTGGACTTGTTGGTATGGTGAATAAGGAAGCCACACCATAGGAACGAAAGCTCAAAAATATGCATCACCAAAGTAGTTTTGGCCCAACTAACTTGCCTTCCTCTTCTGCCACTTGAGCCCATGCTTCGACATAAGTCCGAGATACAAAACCAACGCAGCATGATTCAGTTTGCCTAGACTGAAGAGGGCGAAAATTAAACTTTTTCCTAATCCAAAAACTTGTACGCGCTAGTAAGTAAGAACCAATGAATATAATGCTTTTCCATATATAGGCCGATGGGAGAAACTTAATTCAATACCAGTTTTCATCCATCCATTGTTGTTAACATATCGATTGTTGTGGGACTCAGAATCGAGGGTTGTTGGACTTGTTTGTGAATGAGGAAACCACACCATAGGAACGAAAGCTCAAAAATATGCATCATCAAAGTTGTTTTGGCGCAACTAACATGCCTTCCTCTTCTGCCCCTTGAGCCCACGCTTCGGCATCAGTCCGAGATACAAAACCAACGCAGCATGATTCAGTTTGCCTAGACTGAAGAGGGCGAAAATTAAACTTTTTCCTAATCCGAAAACTTGTACACGGTAGTAAGTAAGAACCAATGAATATAATGCTTTTCCACATATATGGGCCGATGGGAGAAACTTAATTCAGTACCAGTTTTGATCCATCTATTGTTGTTAACATATCGATTGTTGTGGGACTCGGAATCGAGGGTTGTTGGACTTGTTGGTATGGTGAATGAGGAAACCACACCATAGGAATGAAAGCTCAAAAATATGCATCACCAAAGTTGTTTTGGCCCAACTAACATGCCTTCCTCTTCTGCCACTTGAGCCCACGCTTCGGTATCAGTCCGAGATACAAAACCAACGCAGCATGACTCAGTTTGCCTAGACTGAAGAGGGCGAAAATTAAACTTTTTCCTAATCCAAAAACTTGTACACGCTAGTAAGTAAGAACCAATGAATATAATGCTTTTCCATATATATAGCCCGATGGGAGAAACTTAATTCAATACCAGTTTTGATCCGTCCAATGTTGTTAACATATCAATTGTTGTGGGACTCGGAATCGAGCGTTGGTGGACTTGTTGGTATGATGATTGAGGAAACCACACCATTGGAACGAAACCCTAAAAATATGCATCACCAAAGTTGTTTTGCCCCAATTTACATGCCCTCCTCTTCTGCCACTTGAACCGATGCTTCGGAATCTGTCCGAGATACAAAACTATTGCAGCATGACTCAGTTTGCCTAGACAGAAGAGGTCTAAAATTAAACTTTTTCCTAATCCAAAAACTTCTACACACTAGAAAGTAGGAACCAATGAATATAATGCTTTTCCACATATGTATCCCGATGGCAGAAACTTAATTCAATACAGGTTTTGATCCATCCACTGTTGTTAACATATCAATTGTTGTGGGACTCAGAATCGAGGGTTGTTGGACTTGTTAGGAAGATGCATGAGAAAACCACACCATAGGAACGAAAGCTCAAAAATATGCATCACCAAAGTTGTTTTGGCCCAACTAACATGCCTTCCTCTTCTGCCACTTGAGCCCACGCTTCGGCATCAGTCCGCGATACAAAACCAGCGCAGCATGACTCAGTTTACCTAGACTGAAGAGGGCGAAAATTAAACTTTTTCCTAATCTAAAAACTTGTACACGCTAGTAAGTAAGAACCAATGAATATAATGCTTTTCCATATATATAGCCCGATGGGAGAAACTTAATTCAATACCAGTTTTGATCCATCTACCGTTGTTAACATATCAATTATTGTGGGACTCGAAATCGAGGGTTGTTGGACTTGTTGGTATGATGAATGAGGAAACCACACCATAGGAACGAAATCTCAAAAATATGCATCACCAAAGTTGTTTTGGCCCAACTAACATGCCTTCCTCTTTTGCCACTTGAGCCCATGCTTCGGCATCAGTCCGAGATACAAAACCAACGCAGCATGACTCGGTTTGCCTAGACTGAAGAGGGCAAAAATAAAACTTTTTCCTAATCCGAAAATTTGTACGCGCTAGTAAGTAAGAACCAATGAATATAATGCTTTTCCATATATATAGGCCGATGGGAGAAACTTAATTCAATACCAGTTTTGATCCATCCATTGTTGTTAACATATCGATTGTTGTGGGACTCGGAATCGAGGGTTGTTGGACTTGTTGGTATGGTGAATGAGGAAGCCACACCATAGGAACGAAAGCTCAAAAATAAGCATCACCAAAGTAGTTTTGGCCCAACTAACTTGCCTTCCTCTTCTGCCACTTGAGCCCACGCTTCGACATCAGTCTGAGATACAAAACCAACGCAGCATGATTCAGTTTGTCTAGACTGAAGAGGGCGAAAATTAAACTTTTTCCTAATCCAAAAACTTGTACGCGCTAGTAAGTAAGAACCAATGAATATAATGCTTTTCCATATATAGGCCGATGGGAGAAACTTAATTCAATACCAGTTTTGATCCATCCATTGTTGTTAACATATCGATTGTTGTGGGACTCGGAATCGAGGGTTGTTGGACTTGTTTGTGAATGAGGAAACCACACCATAGGAACGAAAGCTCAAAAATATGCATCACCAAAGTTGTTTTGGCGCAACTAACATGCCTTCCTCTTCTGCCACTTGAGCCCACGCTTCGGCATCAGTCCGAGATACAAAACCAGCGCAGCATGATTCAGTTTGCCTAGACTAAAGAGGGCGAAAATTAAACTTTTTCCTAATCCAAAAATTTGTACACGCTAGTAAGTAAGAACCAATGAATATAGTGCTTTTCCACATATATGGGCCGATGGGAGAAACTTAATTCAGTACCAGTTTTGATCCATCCATTGTTGTTAACATATCGATTGTTGTGGGACTCGGAATCGAGGGTTGTTGGACTTGTTGGTATGGTGAATGAGGAAACCACACCATAGGAACGAAAGCTCAAAAATATGCATCACCAAAGTTGTTTTGGCCCAACTAACATGCCTTCCTCTTCTGCCACTTGAGCCCACGCTTCGGTATCAGTCCGAGATACAAAACCAACGCAGCATGACTCAGTTTGCCTAGACTGAAGAGGGCGAAAATTAAACTTTTCCTAATCCAAAAACTTGTACACGCTAGTAAGTAAGAACCAATGAATATAATGGTTTTCCATATATATAGCCCGATGGGAGAAACTTAACTCAATACCAGTTTTGTTCCATCCACCATTGTTAACATATCAGTTATTGTTGGACTCGGAATCGAGGGTTGTTGGACTTGTTGGTATGATGAATGAGGAAACCACACCATCGGAACGAAAGCTCAAAAATATGCATCACCAAAGTTGTTTTGGCCCAACTAACATGCCTTCCTCTTCTGCCACTCGAGCCCACGCTTCGGCATCAGTCCAAGATACAAAACCAACGCAGCATGACTCAGTTTGCCTAGACTGAAGAGGGCGAAAATTAAATTTTTTCCTAATCCAAAAACTTGTACACGCTAGTATGTAAGAACCAATGAATATAATGCTTTTCCATATATATAGCCCGATGGGAGAAACTTAATTCAATACCAGTTTTAATCCATTCACCGTTGTTAACATATCAGTTATTTTGGGACTCGGAATCGAGGGTTGTTGGACTTGTTGGTATGATGAATGAGGAAACCACACCATAGGAACGAAATCTCAAAAATATGCATCACCAAAGTTGTTTTGGCCCAACTAACTTGCCTTCCTCTTCTGCCACTTGAGCCCATGCTTCGACATAAGTCCGAGATACAAAACCAACGCAGCATGATTCAGTTTGCCTAGACTGAAGAGGGCGAAAATTAAACTTTTTCCTAATCCAAAAACTTGTACGCGCTAGTAAGTAAGAACCAATGAATATAATGCTTTTCCATATATAGGCCGATGGGAGAAACTTAATTCAATACCAGTTTTCATCCATCCATTGTTGTTAACATATCGATTGTTGTGGGACTCAGAATCGAGGGTTGTTGGACTTGTTTGTGAATGAGGAAACCACACCATAGGAACGAAAGCTCAAAAATATGCATCATCAAAGTTGTTTTGGCGCAACTAACATGCCTTCCTCTTCTGCCCCTTGAGCCCACGCTTCGGCATCAGTCCGAGATACAAAACCAACGCAGCATGATTCAGTTTGCCTAGACTGAAGAGGGCGAAAATTAAACTTTTTCCTAATCCAAAAACTTGTACACGGTAGTAAGTAAGAACCAATGAATATAATGCTTTTCCACATATATGGGCCGATGGGAGAAACTTAATTCAGTACCAGTTTTGATCCATCTATTGTTGTTAACATATCGATTGTTGTGGGACTCGGAATCGAGGGTTGTTGGACTTGTTGGTATGGTGAATGAGGAAACCACACCATAGGAATGAAAGCTCAAAAATATGCATCACCAAAGTTGTTTTGGCCCAACTAACATGCCTTCCTCTTCTGCCACTTGAGCCCACGCTTCGGTATCAGTCCGAGATACAAAACCAACGCAGCATGACTCAGTTTGCCTAGACTGAAGAGGGCGAAAATTAAACTTTTTCCTAATCCGAAAACTTGTACACGCTAGTAAGTAAGAACCAATGAATATAATGCTTTTCCATATATATAGCCCGATGGGAGAAACTTAATTCAATACCAGTTTTGATCCGTCCACTGTTGTTAACATATCAATTGTTGTGGGACTCGGAATCGAGCGTTGGTGGACTTGTTGGTATGATGATTGAGGAAACCACACCATTGGAACGAAACCCTAAAAATATGCATCACCAAAGTTGTTTTGCCCCAATTTACATGCCCTCCTCTTCTGCCACTTGAACCGATGCTTCGGAATCTGTCCGAGATACAAAACTATTGTAGCATGACTCAGTTTGCCTAGACAGAAGAGGTCTAAAATTAAACTTTTTCCAAATCCGAAAACTTCTACACACTAGAAAGTAGGAACCAATGAATATAATGCTTTTCCACATATGTATCCCGATGGCAGAAACTTAATTCAATACAGGTTTTGATCCATCCACTGTTGTTAACATATCAATTGTTGTGGGACTCAGAATCGAGGGTTGTTGGACTTGTTAGGAAGATGCATGAGAAAACCACACCATAGGAACGAAAGCTCAAAAATATGCATCACCAAAGTTGTTTTGGCCCAACTAACATGCCTTCCTCTTCTGCCACTTGAGCCCACGCTTCGGCATCAGTCCGCGATACAAAACCAGCGCAGCATGACTCAGTTTACCTAGACTGAAGAGGGCGAAAATTAAACTTTTTCCTAATCTAAAAACTTGTACACGCTAGTAAGTAAGAACCAATGAATATAATGCTTTTCCATATATATAGCCCGATGGGAGAAACTTAATTCAATACCAGTTTTGATCCATCTACCGTTGTTAACATATCAATTATTGTGGGACTCGAAATCGAGGGTTGTTGGACTTGTTGGTATGATGAATGAGGAAACCACACCATAGGAACGAAATCTCAAAAATATGCATCACCAAAGTTGTTTTGGCCCAACTAACATGCCTTCCTCTTTTGCCACTTGAGCCCATGCTTCGGCATCAGTCCGAGATACAAAACCAACGCAGCATGACTCGGTTTGCCTAGACTGAAGAGGGCAAAAATAAAACTTTTTCCTAATCCGAAAATTTGTACGCGCTAGTAAGTAAGAACCAATGAATATAATGCTTTTCCATATGTATAGGCCGATGGGAGAAACTTAATTCAATACCAGTTTTGATCCATCCATTGTTGTTAACATATCGATTGTTGTGGGACTCGGAATCGAGGGTTGTTGGACTTGTTGGTATGGTGAATGAGGAAGCCACACCATAGGAACGAAAGCTCAAAAATAAGCATCACCAAAGTAGTTTTGGCCCAACTAACTTGCCTTCCTCTTCTGCCACTTGAGCCCACGCTTCGACATCAGTCTGAGATACAAAACCAACGCAGCATGATTCAGTTTGTCTAGACTGAAGAGGGCGAAAATTAAACTTTTTCCTAATCCAAAAACTTGTACGCGCTAGTAAGTAAGAACCAATGAATATAATGCTTTTCCATATATAGGCCGATGGGAGAAACTTAATTCAATACCAGTTTTGATCCATCCATTGTTGTTAACATATCGATTGTTGTGGGACTCGGAATCGAGGGTTGTTGGACTTGTTTGTGAATGAGGAAACCACACCATAGGAACGAAAGCTCAAAAATATGCATCACCAAAGTTGTTTTGGCGCAACTAACATGCCTTCCTCTTCTGCCACTTGAGCCCACGCTTCGGCATCAGTCCGAGATACAAAACCAGCGCAGCATGATTCAGTTTGCCTAGACTAAAGAGGGCGAAAATTAAACTTTTTCCTAATCCAAAAATTTGTACACGCTAGTAAGTAAGAACCAATGAATATAGTGCTTTTCCACATATATGGGCCGATGGGAGAAACTTAATTCAGTACCAGTTTTGATCCATCCATTGTTGTTAACATATCGATTGTTGTGGGACTCGGAATCGAGGGTTGTTGGACTTGTTGGTATGGTGAATGAGGAAACCACACCATAGGAACGAAAGCTCAAAAATATGCATCACCAAAGTTGTTTTGGCCCAACTAACATGCCTTCCTCTTCTGCCACTTGAGCCCACGCTTCGGTATCAGTCCGAGATACAAAACCAACGCAGCATGACTCAGTTTGCCTAGACTGAAGAGGGCGAAAATTAAACTTTTTCCTAATCCAAAAACTTGTACACGCTAGTAAGTAAGAACCAATGAATATAATGGTTTTCCATATATATAGCCCGATGGGAGAAACTTAACTCAATACCAGTTTTGTTCCATCCACCATTGTTAACATATCAGTTATTGTTGGACTCGGAATCGAGGGTTGTTGGACTTGTTGGTATGATGAATGAGGAAACCACACCATCGGAACGAAAGCTCAAAAATATGCATCACCAAAGTTGTTTTGGCCCAACTAACATGCCTTCCTCTTCTGCCACTCGAGCCCACGCTTCGGCATCAGTCCAAGATACAAAACCAACGCAGCATGACTCAGTTTGCCTAGACTGAAGAGGGCGAAAATTAAATTTTTTCCTAATCCAAAAACTTGTACACGCTAGTATGTAAGAACCAATGAATATAATGCTTTTCCATATATATAGCCCGATGGGAGAAACTTAATTCAATACCAGTTTTAATCCATTCACCGTTGTTAACATATCAGTTATTTTGGGACTCGGAATCGAGGGTTGTTGGACTTGTTGGTATGATGAATGAGGAAACCACACCATAGGAACGAAATCTCAAAAATATGCATCACCAAAGTTGTTTTGGCCGAACTTACATGCCCTCATCTTCTGCCACTTGAGCCCCCGCATCGGCATCAGTCCGAGATACAAAACCTGCGCAGCATGACTTAGTTTGCCCAGACTGAAGAGGCCGAAAATTAAACTTTTTCCTAATCCGAAAACTTGTAGACGCTAGTAAGTAAGAACCAATGAATATAATGCTTTTCTATATATGTAGGCCGATGGGAGAAACTTAATTCAATATATGCTTTGTTCTATCCACTGTTGTTAACATATCATTTGTTGTGGGACTCGGAATCAAGGGTCGTTGGACTTGTTGGGAAGATGAATGAGGAAACCACACCATAGGAACCAAACCTCAAAAATATGCATCACCAAAGTTGTTTTGGCCCAACTTACATGCCCACCTCTTCTGCCACGTGACCCCACGCTTTGGCACCAGTCCGAGATACAAAACCAACGCAGCATGATTCAGTTTGCCTAGACTGAAGAGGGCGAAAATTAAGCTTTTTCCTAAACCGAAAACTTCTACACCTTAGAAAGTAGAAACCAATGAATATAATGCTTTTCCATATATGTAGCCCGATGGGAGAAACTTAATTCAATACAGGTTTTGATCCATCCACTGTTGTTAACATATCAATTGTTGTGGGACTCAAAATCGAGGGTTGTTGGACTTGTTGGTATGATGAATGAGGAAACCACACCATTGGAACGAAACCCTAAAAGTATGCATCACCAAAGTTGTTTTGCCCCAATTTACATGCCCTCCTCTTCTGCCACTTGAGCCGATGCTTCGGCATCTGTCCGAGATACAAAACCAGCGCAGCATGACTCAGTTTGCCTAGACAGAAGAGGGCTAAAATTAAACTTTTTCCTAATCCGAAAACTTCTACACGCTAGAAAGTAGGAACAAATGAATATAATGCTTTTCCATATATGTATCCCGTTGGGAGAAACTTAATTCAATACAGGTTTTGATCCATCCACTATTGTTAACATATCGATTGTTGTGGGACTCAGAATCGAGGGTTGTTGGACTTGTTAGGAAGATGAATGAGAAAACCACACCATAGGAACGAAACCTCAAAAATATGCATCGCCAAAGTTATTTTGGCCCAACTTACATGCCCTCCTCTTCTGCGACGTGAGCCCACGCTTCGACATCAGGCCGAGATACAAAACCAGCACAGCAAGACTCATTTCGCCTAGACTGAAGAGGGTGAAAATTAAACTTTTTCCAAACCCGAAAACTTGTACACGCTAGTAAGTAAGAACCAATGAATATAATGCTTTTCCATATATGTAGGCCGATGGGAGAAACTTAATTCAATACCAATTTTGGTCCTTGCACTGTTGTTAACATATCAATTGTTGTGGGACTCGAAATCGATAGTTGTTGGACTTGTTGGTATCATGAATGAGGAAACCACAGAATAGGAAAAAAACCTCAGAAATATGCATCACCAAATTTGTTTTGGCCCAATTTACATGCCCTCCCCTTCTGCCACTTGAGCCCACGCTTCGGCATCTGTCCGAGATACAAAACTAGTGCAGCATGACTCAGTTTGCCTAGACAGAAGAGGGCAAAAATTAAACTTTTTCATAATCCGAAAACTTCTACACGCTAGAAAGTAGGAACTAATGAATATAATGCTTTTCCATATATGTAGCCTGATGGGAGAAACTTAATTCAATACAGGTTTTGATCCATCCACTGTTGTTAACATATCAATTGTTGTGGGACTCGAAATCGAGGGTTGTTGGACTTGTTGGTATGATGAATGAGGAAACCGCACCATAGGAACGAAACTTCAAAAATATGCATCACCATAGTTGTTTTGGCCCAACTAACATGCCTTCCTCTTCTGCCACTTGATCCCACGCTTCGGCATCAGTCCGAGATACAAAACCAGCGCAGCATAACTCAGTTTGCCTAGACTGAAGAGGGCAAAAATTAAACTTTTTCCTAATCCGGAAACTTGTACACGCTAGTAAGTAAGAACCAATGAATATAATGCTTTTCCATATATATAGCCCGATGGGAGAAACTTAATTCAATACCAGTTTTGATCCATCCACTGTTGTTAACATATCAATTGTTGTGGGACTCGGAATCGAGGGTTGTTGGACTTGTTGGTATGATGAATGAGGAAACCACACCATAGGAACGAAACCTCAAAAATATGCATCACCAAAGTTGTTTTGGCCCAACTTACATGCCCTCATCTTCTGCCACTTGAGCCACGCTTTGGCATCGGTCCGAGATACAAAACCAGCGCAGCATGACTTAGTTTGCCCAGGCTGAAGAGGGTGAATATAAAACTTTTTCCTAATCCAAAAACTTGTACACGCTGGTAAGTAAGAACCAATGAATATAATGCTTTTCTATATATGTAGGCCGATGGGAGAAACTTAATTCAATACATGTTTTGTTCCATCCACTGTTGTTAACATATCATTTGTTGTGGGACTCAGAATCAAGGGTTGTTGGACTTGTTGGGAAGATGAATGAGGAAACCACACCATAGGAACCAAACCTCAAAAATATGCATCACCAAAATTGATTTGGCCCTATTTACATGCCCTCCTCTTCTGCCACTTGAGCCCACGCTTCGGCATCTGTCCGAGATACAAAACCAGTGCAGCATGACTCAGTTTGCCTAGACAGAAGAGGGCAAAAATTAAACTTTTTCCTGATCCGAAAACTTCTACACGCTAGAAAGTAGGAACCATTGAATATAATGCTTTTCCATATATGTAGCCCGATGGGAGAAACTTAATTCAATACAGGTTTTGATCCATCCACTGTTGTTAACATATCATTTATTGTGTGACTCAGAATCGAGGGTTGTTGGACTTGTTAGGAAGATGAATGAGAAAACCACACCATAGTAAAAAAACCTGAAAAATATGCATCGCCAAAGTTGTTTTGGCCCAACTTACATGCCCTCCTCTTCTGCCACGTGAGCACACGCTTCGACATCAGGCCGAGATACAAAACCAGCACAGCATGACTCAGTTCGCCTATATTGAAGAGGGTGAAAATTAAACTTTTTTCTAATCCGAAAACTTGTACACGCTAGTAAATAAGAACCAATGAATATAATGCTTTTCCATATATATAGGCCGGTGGGAGAAACTTAATTCAATACCAGTTTTGATCCATCCACTGTTGTTAACATATCAATTATTGTAGGACTCAGAATCGAGGGTTGTTGGACTTGTTGGGAAGATGAATGAGAATACCGCACCATAGGAACGAAACCACACCATAGGAACGAAACCACAAAAATATGCATCACCAAAGTTGTTTTGGCCCAACTTACATGCCCTCCTCATCTGCCATGTGAGCCCACGCTTCGGCATCAGTCCGAGATACAAAACAACGCAGCATGACTCAGTTTGCCTATATTGAAGAGGGCAAAAATTAAACTTTTTCCTTATCCGAAAACTTGTACACGCTAGTAAGTAGGAACCAATGAATATAATGATTTTCCACATATGTAGGCTGATGGGAGAAACTTAATTCAATACAGGTGTTGATCCATCCACTGTTGTTAACATATCAATTGTTGTGGGACTCGGAATCGAGGGTTGTTGGACTTGTTGGTATGATGAATAAGGAAACCACACCATTAGAAAGAAACCTCAAAAATATGCATCACCAAAGTTGTTTTGGCCCAACTTAAATGCCCTCATCTTCTGCCACTTGAGCCCACGCTTCTGCATCAGGACGAGATATAAAACCAGCGCAGCATGACTCAGTTTGCCTAGACTGAAGAGGGCGAAAATTAAACTTTTTCCTAATCCGAAAACTTATACACGCTAGTAAGTAAGAACCAATGAATATAATGCTTTTCCATATATGTAGGCCGGTGAAAGAAACTTAATTAAATACCAGTTTTGATCCATCCACTGTTGTTAACATATCAATTGCTGTGGGACTTGGAATCGAGAGTTGTTGGACTTGTTGGTATGATGAATGAGGAAACCACACCATAGGAACGAAACCTCAAAAATATGCATCACCAAAGTTGTTTTGGCCCAACTTACATGCCCTCCTCTTCTGCCACTTGAGCCCACGCTTCGGCATCAGGCCAAGATACAAAACTAGTGCAACGTGACTCAGTTTGCCTAGACTGAAGAGGCCAAAAATTAAACTTGTTCCTAATCCAAAAACTTGTACACGCTAGTACGTAAGAACCAATGAATATAATGCTTTTCCATGTATGTTGGCTGACGAGAGAAACTAAATTCAATACAGGTTTTGTTCGATCCACTGTTTTTAACATATCATTTGTTGTGGGACTCGGAATGGGTTGTTGGACTTGTTGGGAAGATGAATGAGAAAACCACACCATAGGAACGAAACCTCAAAAATATGCATCACCAAAGTTGTTTTGGCCCAATTTACATGCCCTCCTCTTCTGCCACTTGAGCCCACGCTTCGGCATCAGTCCGAGATATAAAACCAGTGCAGCATGACTCCGTTTGCCTAGACATAAGAGGGCGAAAATTAAACTTTTCCTAATCCAAAAACTGGTACATGCTAGCAAGTAGGAACCAATGAATATAATGCTTTTCCATATATGTAGGCCGATGGGAGAAACTTAATTCAATACAGGTTTTGATCCATCCGCTGTTGTTAACATATCAATTGTTGTGGGACTCGGAATCGAGGGTTGTTGGACTTGTTGGGAAGATGAATGAGAATACCGCACCATAGGAACGAAACCTAAAAAATATGGATCGCCAAAGTTGTTTTGGCCCAACTTACATGCCCTCCTCTTCTGCCACGTGAGCCCACGCTTCGGCATCAGGCCGAGATACAAAACCAGCGCAGCATGACTCAGTTCGCCTAGACTGAAGAGGGCAAAAATTAAACTTTTTTCTATTCCGAAAACTTGTACACGCTAGTAAATAAGAACCAATGAATATAATGCATTTCCATATATGTAGGCCGATGGGAGAAACTTAATTCAATACCAGTTTTGATCCATGCACGGTTGTTAACATATCAATTGTTGTGGGACTCAGAATCGAGGGTTGTTGGACCTGTTGGTATGATGAATGAGGAAACCACACCATAGGAAAGAAACCACAAAAATATGCATCACCAAAGTTGTTTTGGCCCAACTTATATGCCCTCCTCATCTGCCATGTGAGCCCACGCTTCGGCATTAGGACGAGATACAAAACCAACGCAGCATGACTCAGTTTGCCTATACTGAAGAGGGCAAAAATTAAACTTTTTCCTTATCCGAAAACTTGTACACGCTAGTAAGTAAGAACAAATGAATATAATGCTTTTCCATATATATAGGCCGGTGGGAGAAACTTAATTCAATACCAGTTTTGATCCATCCACTGTTGTTAACATATCAATTATTGTAGGACTCAGAATCGAGGGTTGTTGGACTTGTTGGGAAGATGAATGAGAATACCGCACCATAGGAACGAAACCACACCATAGGAACGAAACCACAAAAATATGCATCACCAAAGTTGTTTTGGCCCAACTTACATGCCCTCCTCATCTGCCATGTGAGCCCACGCTTCGGCATCAGTCCGAGATACAAAACAACGCAGCATGACTCAGTTTGCCTATATTGAAGAGGGCAAAAATTAAACTTTTTCCTTATCCGAAAACTTGTACACGCTAGTAAGTAGGAACCAATGAATATAATGATTTTCCACATATGTAGGCTGATGGGAGAAACTTAATTCAATACAGGTGTTGATCCATCCACTGTTGTTAACATATCAATTGTTGTGGGACTCGGAATCGAGGGTTGTTGGACTTGTTGGTATGATGAATAAGGAAACCACACCATTAGAAAGAAACCTCAAAAATATGCATCACCAAAGTTGTTTTGGCCCAACTTAAATGCCCTCATCTTCTGCCACTTGAGCCCACGCTTCTGCATCAGGACGAGATATAAAACCAGCGCAGCATGACTCAGTTTGCCTAGACTGAAGAGGGCGAAAATTAAACTTTTTCCTAATCCGAAAACTTATACACGCTAGTAAGTAAGAACCAATGAATATAATGCTTTTCCATATATGTAGGCCGGTGAAAGAAACTTAATTAAATACCAGTTTTGATCCATCCACTGTTGTTAACATATCAATTGCTGTGGGACTTGGAATCGAGAGTTGTTGGACTTGTTGGTATGATGAATGAGGAAACCACACCATAGGAACGAAACCTCAAAAATATGCATCACCAAAGTTGTTTTGGCCCAACTTACATGCCCTCCTCTTCTGCCACTTGAGCCCACGCTTCGACATCAGGCCAAGATACAAAACTAGTGCAACGTGACTCAGTTTGCCTAGACTGAAGAGGCCAAAAATTAAACTTGTTCCTAATCCAAAAACTTGTACACGCTAGTACGTAAGAACCAATGAATATAATGCTTTTCCATGTATGTTGGCTGACGAGAGAAACTAAATTCAATACAGGTTTTGTTCGATCCACTGTTTTTAACATATCATTTGTTGTGGGACTCGGAATGGGTTGTTGGACTTGTTGGGAAGATGAATGAGAAAACCACACCATAGGAACGAAACCTCAAAAATATGCATCACCAAAGTTGTTTTGGCCCAATTTACATGCCCTCCTCTTCTGCCACTTGAGCCCACGCTTCGGCATCAGTCCGAGATATAAAACCAGTGCAGCATGACTCCGTTTGCCTAGACATAAGAGGGCGAAAATTAAACTTTTCCTAATCCAAAAACTGGTACATGCTAGCAAGTAGGAACCAATGAATATAATGCTTTTCCATATATGTAGGCCGATGGGAGAAACTTAATTCAATACAGGTTTTGATCCATCCGCTGTTGTTAACATATCAATTGTTGTGGGACTCGGAATCGAGGGTTGTTGGACTTGTTGGGAAGATGAATGAGAATACCGCACCATAGGAACGAAACCTAAAAAATATGGATCGCCAAAGTTGTTTTGGCCCAACTTACATGCCCTCCTCTTCTGCCACGTGAGCCCACGCTTCGGCATCAGGCCGAGATACAAAACCAGCGCAGCATGACTCAGTTCGCCTAGACTGAAGAGGGCAAAAATTAAACTTTTTTCTATTCCGAAAACTTGTACACGCTAGTAAATAAGAACCAATGAATATAATGCATTTCCATATATGTAGGCCGATGGGAGAAACTTAATTCAATACCAGTTTTGATCCATGCACGGTTGTTAACATATCAATTGTTGTGGGACTCAGAATCGAGGGTTGTTGGACCTGTTGGTATGATGAATGAGGAAACCACACCATAGGAAAGAAACCACAAAAATATGCATCACCAAAGTTGTTTTGGCCCAACTTATATGCCCTCCTCATCTGCCATGTGAGCCCACGCTTCGGCATTAGGACGAGATACAAAACCAACGCAGCATGACTCAGTTTGCCTATACTGAAGAGGGCAAAAATTAAACTTTTTCCTTATCCGAAAACTTGTACACGCTAGTAAGTAAGAACAAATGAATATAATGCTTTTCCATATATGTACGCCAGTGGAAGAAACTTAATTAAATACCAGTTTTGATCCATCCACTGTTGTTAACAGATCAATTGTTGTGGGACTCGGAATCGAGGGTTGTTGGACTTGTTGGTATGATGAATGAGGAAAGCACACCATAGGAACGAAACCTCAAGAATATGCATCACCAAAGTTGTTTTGGCCCAACTTACATGCCCTCCTCTTCTGCCACTTGAGCCCACGCTTCGGCATCAGGCCAAGATACAAAACCAGCGCAGCATGACTCAGTTTGCCTAGACTGAAGAGGGCGAAAATTAAACTTTTTTCTAATCTGAAAACTTGTACACGCTAGTAAGTAAGAACCAATGAATATAATGCTTTTCCATGTATGTAGGCCGATGAGAGAAACTAAATTCAATACAGGTTTTGTTTGATCCACTGTTTTTAACATATCATTTGTAGCGGGACTCAGAATGGGTTGTTGGACTTGTTGGGAATATGAATGAGGAAACCACACCATAGGAACGAAACCTCAAAAATATGCATCACCAAAGTTGTTTTGGCCCAATTTACATGCCCTCCTCTTCTGTCACTTGAGCCCACGCTTCGGCATCAATCCGAGATACAAAACCAGTGCAGCATGACTCCGTTGGCCTAGACATAAGAGGGCGAAAATTAAACTTTTTCCTAATCCAAAAACTGGTACACTCTAGCAAGTAGGAACCAAGGAATATAATGCTTTTCCATATATGTAGGCCGATGGGAGAAACTTAATTCAATACAGGTTTTGATCTGTCCACTGTTGTTAACATATCAATTGTTGTGGGACTCGGAATCGAGGGTTGTTGGACATGTTGGTATGATGAATGTGGAAACCACACCATAGGAAAGAAACCTCATAAATATGCATCACCAAAGTTGTTTTGGCCCGACTTACATGCCCTCATCTTCTGCCACTTGAGCCCACGCTTCGGCATCAGGACGAGATACAAAACCAGCGCAGCATGACACAGTTTGCCTAGACTGAAAAGGGCAAAAATTAAACTTTTCCTAATCCAAAAACTTGTACACGCTAGTAAGTAAGAACCAATGAATATAATGCTTCTCCATATATGTAGGCCGATGGGAGAAACTTAATTCAATACCAGTTTTGATCCATCCACTGTTGTTAACATATCAATTGTTGTGGGACTCGGAATCGAGGGTTGTTGGACCTGTTGGTATGATGAATGAGGAAACCACACCATAGGAACGAAACCACAAAAATATGCATCACCAAAGTTGTTTTGGCCCAACTTACATGCCCTCCTCATCTGCCATGTGAGCCCACGCTTCGGCATTAGGACGAGATACAAAACCAACGCAGCATGACTCAGTTTGCCTATACTGAAGAGGGCAAAAATTAAACTTTTTCCTTATCCGAAAACTTGTACACGCTAGTAAGTAAGAACAAACGAATATAATGCTTTTCCATATATGTACGCCAGTGGAAGAAACTTAATTAAATACCAGTTTTGATCCATCCACTGTTGTTAACAGATCAATTGTTGTGGGACTCGGAATCGAGGGTTGTTGGACTTGTTGGTATGATGAATGAGGAAAGCACACCATAGGAACGAAACCTCAAGAATATGCATCACCAAAGTTGTTTTGGCCCAACTTACATGCCCTCCTCTTCTGCCACGTGAGCCCACGCTTCGGCATCAGGCCGAGATACAAAACCAGCGCAGCATGACTCAGTTCGCCTAGACTGAAGAGGGCAAAAATTAAACTTTTTTCTATTCCGAAAACTTGTACACGCTAGTAAATAAGAACCAATGAATATAATGCATTTCCATATATGTAGGCTGATGGGAGAAACTTAATTCAATACCAGTTTTGATCCATGCACGGTTGTTAACATATCAATTGTTGTGGGACTCAGAATCGAGGGTTGTTGGACCTGTTGGTATGATGAATGAGGAAACCACACCATAGGAAAGAAACCACAAAAATATGCATCACCAAAGTTGTTTTGGCCCAACTTACATGCCCTCCTCATCTGCCATGTGAGCCCACGCTTCGGCATTAGGACGAGATACAAAACCAACGCAGCATGACTCAGTTTGCCTATACTGAAGAGGGCAAAAATTAAACTTTTTCCTTATCCGAAAACTTGTACACGCTAGTAAGTAAGAACAAATGAATATAATGCTTTTCCATATATGTACGCCAGTGGAAGAAACTTAATTAAATACCAGTTTTGATCCATCCACTGTTGTTAACAGATCAATTGTTGTGGGACTCGGAATCGAGGGTTGTTGGACTTGTTGGTATGATGAATGAGGAAAGCACACCATAGGAACGAAACCTCAAGAATATGCATCACCAAAGTTGTTTTGGCCCAACTTACATGCCCTCCTCTTCTACCGCTTGAGCCCACGCTTCGGCATCAGGCCAAGATACAAAACCAGCGCAGCATGACTCAGTTTGCCTAGACTGAAGAGGGCGAAAATTAAACTTTTTTCTAATCTGAAAACTTGTACACGCTAGTAAGTAAGAACCAATGAATATAATGCTTTTCCATGTATGTAGGCCGATGAGAGAAACTAAATTCAATACAGGTTTTGTTTGATCCACTGTTTTTAACATATCATTTGTAGCGGGACTCAGAATGGGTTGTTGGACTTGTTGGGAATATGAATGAGGAAACCACACCATAGGAACGAAACCTCAAAAATATGCATCACCAAAGTTGTTTTGGCCCAATTTACATGCCCTCCTCTTCTGTCACTTGAGCCCACGCTTCGGCATCAATCCGAGATACAAAACCAGTGCAGCATGACTCCGTTGGCCTAGACATAAGAGGGCGAAAATTAAACTTTTTCCTAATCCAAAAACTGGTACACTCTAGCAAGTAGGAACCAAGGAATATAATGCTTTTCCATATATGTAGGCCGATGGGAGAAACTTAATTCAATACAGGTTTTGATCTGTCCACTGTTGTTAACATATCAATTGTTGTGGGACTCGGAATCGAGGATTGTTGGACATGTTGGTATGATGAATGTGGAAACCACACCATAGGAAAGAAACCTCATAAATATGCATCACCAAAGTTGTTTTGGCCCGACTTACATGCCCTCATCTTCTGCCACTTGAGCCCACGCTTCGGCATCAGGACGAGATACAAAACCAGCGCAGCATGACACAGTTTGCCTAGACTGAAAAGGGCAAAAATTAAACTTTTCCTAATCCAAAAACTTGTACACGCTAGTAAGTAAGAACCAATGAATATAATGCTTCTCCATATATGTAGGCCGATGGGAGAAACTTAATTCAATACCAGTTTTGATCCATCCACTGTTGTTAACATATCAATTGTTGTGGGACTCGGAATCGAGGGTTGTTGGACCTGTTGGTATGATGAATGAGGAAACCACACCATAGGAACGAAACCACAAAAATATGCATCACCAAAGTTGTTTTGGCCCAACTTACATGCCCTCCTCATCTGCCATGTGAGCCCACGCTTCGGCATTAGGACGAGATACAAAACCAACGCAGCATGACTCAGTTTGCCTATACCGAAGAGGGCAAAAATTAAACTTTTTCCTTATCCGAAAACTTGTACACGCTAGTAAGTAAGAACAAACGAATATAATGCTTTTCCATATATGTACGCCAGTGGAAGAAACTTAATTAAATACCAGTTTTGATCCATCCACTGTTGTTAACAGATCAATTGTTGTGGGACTCGGAATCGAGGGTTGTTGGACTTGTTGGTATGATGAATGAGGAAAGCACACCATAGGAACGAAACCTCAAGAATATGCATCACCAAAGTTGTTTTGGCCCAACTTACATGCCCTCCTCTTCTGCCACGTGAGCCCACGCTTCGGCATCAGGCCGAGATACAAAACCAGCGCAGCATGACTCAGTTCGCCTAGACTGAAGAGGGCAAAAATTAAACTTTTTTCTATTCTGAAAACTTGTACACGCTAGTAAATAAGAACCAATGAATATAATGCATTTCCATATATGTAGGCTGATGGGAGAAACTTAATTCAATACCAGTTTTGATCCATGCACGGTTGTTAACATATCAATTGTTGTGGGACTCAGAATCGAGGGTTGTTGGACCTGTTGGTATGATGAATGAGGAAACCACACCATAGGAAAGAAACCACAAAAATATGCATCACCAAAGTTGTTTTGGCCCAACTTACATGCCCTCCTCATCTGCCATGTGAGCCCACGCTTCGGCATTAGGACGAGATACAAAACCAACGCAGCATGACTCAGTTTGCCTATACTGAAGAGGGCAAAAATTAAACTTTTTCCTTATCCGAAAACTTGTACACGCTAGTAAGTAAGAACAAATGAATATAATGCTTTTCCATATATGTACGCCAGTGGAAGAAACTTAATTAAATACCAGTTTTGATCCATCCACTGTTGTTAACAGATCAATTGTTGTGGGACTCGGAATCGAGGGTTGTTGGACTTGTTGGTATGATGAATGAGGAAAGCACACCATAGGAACGAAACCTCAAGAATATGCATCACCAAAGTTGTTTTGGCCCAACTTACATGCCCTCCTCTTCTACCGCTTGAGCCCACGCTTCGGCATCAGGCCAAGATACAAAACCAGCGCAGCATGACTCAGTTTGCCTAGACTGAAGAGGGCGAAAATTAAACTTTTTTCTAATCTGAAAACTTGTACACGCTAGTAAGTAAGAACCAATGAATATAATGCTTTTCCATGTATGTAGGCCGATGAGAGAAACTAAATTCAATACAGGTTTTGTTTGATCCACTGTTTTTAACATATCATTTGTAGCGGGACTCAGAATGGGTTGTTGGACTTGTTGGGAATATGAATGAGGAAACCACACCATAGGAACGAAACCTCAAAAATATGCATCACCAAAGTTGTTTTGGCCCAATTTACATGCCCTCCTCTTCTGTCACTTGAGCCCACGCTTCGGCATCAATCCGAGATACAAAACCAGTGCAGCATGACTCCGTTGGCCTAGACATAAGAGGGCGAAAATTAAACTTTTTCCTAATCCAAAAACTGGTACACTCTAGCAAGTAGGAACCAAGGAATATAATGCTTTTCCATATATGTAGGCCGATGGGAGAAACTTAATTCAATACAGGTTTTGATCTGTCCACTGTTGTTAACACATCAATTGTTGTGGGACTCGGAATCGAGGGTTGTTGGACATGTTGGTATCATGAATGTGGAAACCACACCATAGGAAAGAAACCTCATAAATATGCATCACCAAAGTTGTTTTGGCCCGACTTACATGCCCTCATCTTCTGCCACTTGAGCCCACGCTTCGGCATCAGGACGAGATACAAAACCAGCGCAGCATGACACAGTTTGCCTAGACTGAAAAGGGCAAAAATTAAACTTTTTCTAATCCAAAAACTTGTACACGCTAGTAAGTAAGAACCAATGAATATAATGCTTCTCCATATATGTAGACCGATGGGAGAAACTTAATTCAATACCAGTTTTGATCCATCCACTGTTGTTAACATATCAATTGTTGTGGGACTCGGAATCGAGGGTTGTTGGACCTGTTGGTATGATGAATGAGGAAACCACACCATAGGAACGAAACCACAAAAATATGCATCACCAAAGTTGTTTTGGCCCAACTTACATGCCCTCCTCATCTGCCATGTGAGCCCACGCTTCGGCATTAGGACGAGATACAAAACCAACGCAGCATGACTCAGTTTGCCTATACTGAAGAGGGCAAAAATTAAACTTTTTCCTTATCCGAAAACTTGTACACGCTAGTAAGTAAGAACAAACGAATATAATGCTTTTCCATATATGTACGCCAGTGGAAGAAACTTAATTAAATACCAGTTTTGATCCATCCACTGTTGTTAACAGATCAATTGTTGTGGGACTCGGAATCGAGGGTTGTTGGACTTGTTGGTATGATGAATGAGGAAAGCACACCATAGGAACGAAACCTCAAGAATATGCATCACCAAAGTTGTTTTGGCCCAACTTACATGCCCTCCTCTTCTGCCACGTGAGCCCACGCTTCGGCATCAGGCCGAGATACAAAACCAGCGCAGCATGACTCAGTTCGCCTAGACTGAAGAGGGCAAAAATTAAACTTTTTTCTATTCCGAAAACTTGTACACGCTAGTAAATAAGAACCAATGAATATAATGCATTTCCATATATGTAGGCTGATGGGAGAAACTTAATTCAATACCAGTTTTGATCCATGCACGGTTGTTAACATATCAATTGTTGTGGGACTCAGAATCGAGGGTTGTTGGACCTGTTGGTATGATGAATGAGGAAACCACACCATAGGAAAGAAACCACAAAAATATGCATCACCAAAGTTGTTTTGGCCCAACTTACATGCCCTCCTCATCTGCCATGTGAGCCCACGCTTCGGCATTAGGACGAGATACAAAACCAACGCAGCATGACTCAGTTTGCCTATACTGAAGAGGGCAAAAATTAAACTTTTTCCTTATCCGAAAACTTGTACACGCTAGTAAGTAAGAACAAACGAATATAATGCTTTTCCATATATGTACGCCAGTGGAAGAAACTTAATTAAATACCAGTTTTGATCCATCCACTGTTGTTAACAGATCAATTGTTGTGGGACTCGGAATCGAGGGTTGTTGGACTTGTTGGTATGATGAATGAGGAAAGCACACCATAGGAACGAAACCTCAAGAATATGCATCACCAAAGTTGTTTTGGCCCAACTTACATGCCCTCCTCTTCTACCACTTGAGCCCACGCTTCGGCATCAGGCCAAGATACAAAACCAGCGCAGCATGACTCAGTTTGCCTAGACTGAAGAGGGCGAAAATTAAACTTTTTCCTAATCTGAAAACTTGTACACGCTAGTAAGTAAGAACCAATGAATATAATGCTTTTCCATGTATGTAGGCCGATGAGAGAAACTAAATTCAATACAGGTTTTGTTTGATCCACTGTTTTTAACATATCATTTGTAGTGGGACTCAGAATGGGTTGTTGGACTTGTTGGGAATATGAATGAGGAAACCACACCATAGGAACGAAACCTCAAAAATATGCATCATCAAAGTTGTTTTGGCCTAATTTACATGTCCTCCTCTTCTGTCACTTGAGCCCACGCTTCGGCATCAATCCGAGATACAAAACCAGTGCAGCATGACTCCGTTGGCCTAGACATAAGAGGGCGAAAATTAAACTTTTCCTAATCCAAAAACTGGTACACTCTAGCAAGTAGGAACCAAGGAATATAATGCTTTTCCATATATGTAGGCCGATGGGAGAAACTTAATTCAATACAGGTTTTGATCTGTCCACTGTTGTTAACATATCAATTGTTGTGGGACTCGGAATCGAGGGTTGTTGGACATGTTGGTATGATGAATGTGGAAACCACACCATAGGAAAGAAACCTCATAAATATGCATCACCAAAGTTGTTTTGGCCCGACTTACATGCCCTCATCTTCTGCCACTTGAGCCCACGCTTCGGCATCAGGACGAGATACAAAACCAGCGCAGCATGACACAGTTTGCCTAGACTGAAAAGGGCGAAAATTAAACTTTTTCCTAATCCAAAAACTTGTACACGCTAGTAAGTAAGAACCAATGAATATAATGCTTCTCCATATATGTAGGCCGATGGGAGAAACTTAATTCAATACCAGTTTTGATCCATCCACTGTTGTTAACATATCAATTGTTGTGGGACTCAAAATCGAGGGTTGTTGGACTTGTTGCTATGATGAATGAGGAAACCACACCATAGGAACGAAAGCTCAAAAATATGCACCACCAAAGTTGTTTTGGCCCAACTTACTTGCCCTCCTCTTCTGCCACTTGAGCCCATGCTTTGGCATTAAGCTGAGATACAAAACCAGCTGTCACACCCCAAATTTTCCAATTTGGAATGTGACACTTTTGGCTTGAATTAATACAGTGAATTTCTTGAATATTTAAAATTTTGTCAAGCAGTTATATATTTGCATAGATATTTAGTGTAGGAAATAATTATTTTGTAAAGAGACCAAATATAATCTATGTTATAATAATATATGTGTTGCATTCATGCTGGTTCACATGATGTTTTTGAGTGATAAAGATTTTCTAAATGAGTTTAAACTACAAGTAACCTTTTTTGGAAACTTTCTAGATTTTCCTAGAAGCTTTTCCTGTTTTCCGTAGAGCACAATCCATTTAATGGAAGCTCTTAAGAACCTTTCCATGAGCTCCAAATATTTTATTTGGGTTCATTAGGTCCAAAACTATTTCTGGGATTTTTTTCTAGAATTTTTTAGACCGTCGGGTTATTTTTCGAACTTCAAGTATTGATCGTAGAATTATCTAGATTTATTTTAATTCCGAAAATAAATAATTCCGAATTTACTTGGGCTTTCTCCATGTAAATATGCTGGAATTTTAATAAACCCCGAAGTCCCATTTATGGGTTCTCTAATGGGCTTTAAACTCACTAAGCCCATTAGTGAAGTTAGGAGATGTAAATCAATTAGTACCACCTTGGTAGTTGACGCGCATCTACCGGCTCTTCTCCCTACATAATAAACCCAACCCCTCCTCTAAACGGCACATAAAAATATAGACTACTCTATGGAGGCCCGGAAGCTTGGGAGCCCTAAGATAGTCTATAGCTTTTCTCCGACTCCGATGGGTGTCTCTATTGCCGGTAAATTTCCTCTCCTCTAAATATTCAAGCAAAGTCTATTTCTCCCCCTCCTTTCTTTCTTTTCCCTTTTGGCCTAAGAGCGAGTAGTGCAATGGCCTGCTCTTTCCTCTTTGTAGGCCATGGGAAGCAGCCCCTGCTCTCTCTCTAGCTTTGCATCGGCAGCAGTAGCAAGCTAGCATAGCAGCTCTTCCTCTCGTTTTGGCCTTGACCCAGAACAGCAGCAGCATCCCAGGTCTCTTTCTCGCATTGCATTGGTAGCCGCAGCAGTCCACCAGAGCAGATCACTGAAGCTCCGGCGATTGCTCGCCGGAGTTGTGCTGCCGCCCCGCCCCATCATCGTCCGCCCTCGGCCGATGCGCCGCCGCGCAGACCTCCTCGCCCGCTTCACCGTACCGTGCCGTTGCTCCCGCGCCTCCTCCCG
Source organism: Paspalum notatum (assembly GCA_022530915.1). NCBI lineage: Eukaryota > Viridiplantae > Streptophyta > Magnoliopsida > Poales > Poaceae > Paspalum > Paspalum notatum. The sequence continues at coordinate 11,901,910 of CM039683.1, forward strand.
CCAGCCTAAGGCCGCCGAGCCACAAGTTCGTGGATCATCGGCGATCCTCCGCCGCCGCGACGGCCAAACCCATCGCCGCCGTCGTCTCCCCCTCCACATCTATTCCAGGCCATCCGATCTAGATCCAACAGCCCGGAAGCGCCCGCGAATCCGGTCAAACCAGTCAGCGTGGCAATGTTGCTAAAGAGCCCTTAATGTTTCCATAAATTAGCCCACAATCCAAATCCGTTACGTCTGGGTCCAAGTTTTCACGGTTTAGCCCTGGAGTTTTCAAATATACTTCAAAATAGCCCTTTCATCTTGATTTATTCATATCTTTTGCGTTTTAGATACGTTTTGGTCCATTCAAGTTGCGTTAGATTCGTAATAATGAATACTACGCTTTTGTGTTCATGTTAACCATATCATGTGTTTCTAATGTTAAACATAAACATTAATTGGATTAATGTTACTTCCATTACTTTTCCAAATAAAGACAACGTAAGGTTTAATCTTGGTTTTTCTTAAACTCTTGTTAATTTGGATAAATTATTCTATGATGCTTTCCAACTAAAAGACATTTAGGTTTAAACCTCGGTTTTTAATGGTTTTATTAAAATATATGTTAACTTGATTAATTATTTTGTGTTTTAGTTATGACCTGTTTAGATCAAAACACGTTATGTGTTCAAAGCCGAATAGGTGATGACGTACTTGTTTTTCTAAACTTAATTATTTTATGAACATAATTTATATGAGATATTTATTAAATAATTAAGTATGACTAGTTTCAACCACGGTTTTCATTACAATATGAATTAATGTTAACTTGGTTATTTCCCAAAAATATCCATCTACCTTATTTTGTAAACTAAAAATAAAATGTAGCTTATAGTCTTCTCTGTTGACAAACAATGCAAATCTTCCGTTAGTTGTCTCTTCTCTACCCTAGCCTTATTTTCAGTGTCTCTTTCGTTAATGTGACCGTAGCAACGAGCCCTCTCTTTTAACATGTTTTATAAAACTTTTCTTCTGAATGGTGTATTGTTTCTTATGCATATATGTTTCTTTGCTTTGTATGTTGTATGTGTTGTCGCGTAAAGAATGAGTGTTGCACATGATGCTTCAAGATCAACACAAGAGTTATAGTGGTCGTGGTTTGTGAAGAATAAGTTCTCTAAGTTCTACAGTTGGTTCTTTGAGCAGCTATATATTTGGGAATAAAAGCAAGTATTCTCTGACCTATGTCCTATTTACTTTAATCACATGATCTAGAGCCTAAATTTGCATGTTCCTATTAAGGATGACTAGCTTGATATTCCTTTACATGTCTATAAACCTGGAAGGGCTGTAATGTTGTAAATTAATTGCTACCGCTCAACTTATTATTACTCATGTTGCTAATTTTGATTAAATAATGATGCAATAATGATAAAAGCTTGGTTACTTTGCAACATGGGGACTTGAGCATGTTTTGTTGGTTTGCTCAAGTACTTCGCCCTAAGGATCGGTTCGCCGAGCGACCACCCAGGAAAACAGTGCAACCACAAGAGATGGAATGGGACATCCTCGACTGATTAATTAGATGAACTGGAGTTTTGGCCTGCTTCCCTGAAACACGGCGTATGAGGGGTCTGGGGGATATGGGACTTTGCCCTTTGCCATCGTGGTTAATCACCCTTTGGAACGGAACTCCCATATCTTTAGTTAACTGGAGTAACCTGTAACGGGCATGCCACGACTCTAGGAATTCTTTGTAAAAGTCTCGTAATGAAACCCTGCCGATTCATCAAAGGATAGTGAATATATGAGGTTTGGCCACCTCTTGGCATATGGGAATCATGGCTTGTGGGTAAAGATGTACAACCTCTCGAGAGTGTTTAATACTGATATATCAGCCGTGCTCACGGTTATGAGCGGCCTGGACGCTCACAGGTTAGAGTTTTGATAGAAAATGGCTCAGGATGATAATGGTGATGACAGTGATGATGACAGTGGTGATGATGGTAATGGTTGCAGTTACGACAATGGTTGATACTCAATTATTTTATTTACTTATAATATTTCAATTATGGGATGGGTTATGCTAATCATTGCTAGTAATAAAACTTGACCAACTAAAAGCAACCGCTGTGCCTGTCCACTATAAAGCTAGTCTACTTTTATCCTAAATGAAATACTTGCTGAGTGCGCCATGTACTCACCCTTGCTATCCCAAACCTATAGTTCTTCTCTATACAAGTTGATGATGATATGAAGACGGAGTGGATCTAGAAGTTTACAATGTGTTTAGGCGTACGTGCCCCCAGTCAACTTTCCTGTGAAGATGGAGTTCCGCTACGAGATAGAAGTTCCGCTACACTCTGCTATATTGACCTTTGTGTCAAATGTAAGTTTTATACGCTTATATAATGCACTGTCTATTGATATTCACTAATGAAGTCGGATGTATGTGTCGAAAATAGATCCTGGGCACATATATAGTGTCATCTGGTTTTGTTTATAAAACCGGGTCTGACACCAGCGCAGCATGACTCAGTCTGCCTAGACTAAAGAGGGCGAAAATTAAACTTTTTCCAAATCCAAAAACTTGTACACGCTAGTAAGTAAGAACTAATGAATATAATGCTTTTCCATATATGTAGGCCTATGGGAGAAACTTAATTCAATACAGGTTTTGATCCATCCGCTATTGTTAACATATCAAATGTTGTGGGACTCGGAATTGAATGTTGTTGGACTTGTTGGGAAGATGAATGAGAATACCACACCATAGGAACGAAACCTCAAAAATATGCATCACCAAAGTTGTTTTGGCCCAACTTACATGCCCTCCTCTTCTGCCACGTGAGCCCACGCTTCGGCATCTGTCCGAGATACAAAACCAATGCAGCATGACTCAGTTTGCCTAGACTGAAGAGGGCGAAAATTAAACTTTTTCCTAATCCGAAAACTTGTACACGCTAGTAGGTAGGAACCAATGAATATAATGCTTTGCCATATATGTAGGCCGATGGGAGAAACTTAATTCAATACAGGTTTTGATCTGTCCACTGTTGTTAACATATCAATTGTCGTGGGACTCGGAATCAAGGGTTGTTGGACATGTTGGTATGGTGAATGAGGAAACCACACCATAGGAACGAAACCTCAAAAATATGCATCACCAAAGTTGTTTTGGCCCAACTAACATGCCTTCATCTTCTGCCACGTGAGCCCACGCTTCGGCATCAGGCCAAGATACAAAACCAGCGCAGCATGACTCAGTTTGCCCAGACTGAAGAGGGCGAAAATTAAACTTTTTCCTAGTCCGAAAACTTGTACACGCTAGTAAGTAAGAACCAATGAATATAATGCTTTTCCATATATGTAGGCCGATGGGAGAAACTTAATTCAATACCAGTTTTGATCTATCCATTGTTGTTAACATATCAATTGTTGTGGGACTTGGAATCGAGGGTTGTTGGACTTGTTGGTTTGAGGAATGAGGAAACCACACCATAGGAACGAAACCTCAAAAATATGCATCACCAAAGTTGTTTTGGACCAACTCACATGCCCTCCTCTTCTGTCACTTGAGCCCACGCTTCGGCATCAGGCCAAGATACAAAACCAGCGCAGCATGACTCAGTTTGCCTAGACCGAAGAGGGCGAAAATTAGACTTTTTCCTAATCCGAAAACTTGTACATGCTAGTAAGTAGGAACCAATGAATATAATGATTTTCCATATATGTAGGCCGAAGGTAGAAACTTAATTCAATACAGGTTTTGATCCATCCACTATTGTTAACATATCAATTGTTGTGGGACTCGGAATCGAGGGTTGTTGGAGTTGTTGGTATGATGAATGAGGAAACCACACCATAGGAACGAAACCTCAAAAATATGCATCACCAAAGTCGTTTTGACCCCACTTACATGCCCTCCTCTTCTGCCACTTGAGCCCACGCTTCGGCATCAGGCCAAGATACAAAACCTGCGCAGCATGACTCAGTTTGCCTAGACTGAAGAGGGCGAAAATTAAACTCTTTCCTAATCCGAAAACTTGTACCCGCTAGCAAGTAAGAACCATTGAATATAATGCTTTTCCATATATGTAGGCCAATGGGAGAAACTTAATTCAATACCAGTTTTGATCCATCCATTGTTGTTAACATATCAATTGTTGTGGAACTCAGAATCGAGGGTTGTTGGACTTGTTGGTATGATGAATGAGGAAACCACACCATAGGAACGAAACCTCAAAAATATGCATCACCAAAGTTGGTTTGGCCTGACTTGCATGCCCTCATCTTCTGCCACTTGAGCCCACACTTCGGCATCAGGACGAGATACAAAACCAGCACAGCATGACTCAGTTTGCCTAGACTGAAGAGGGCGAAAATTAATCTTTTTCCTAATCCGAAAACTAGTACGCGCTAGTAAGTAAGAACCAATGAATATAATGCTTTTCCATATAAGTAGGCCGATGGGTGAAACTCAATTCAAAACCAGTTTTGACCCATCCACTGTTGTTAACATATCAATTGTTGTGGGACTCAGAAATGAGGGATGTTGGACTTGTTGGTATGGTGAATGAGGAAACCACACCATAGGAACGAAACCTCAAAAACATGCATCACCAAAGTTGTTTTGGCCCAACTTACATGCGCTCCTCTTCTGCCAGTTGAGCCCATGCTTCGGCATCAGGCCAAGATACAAAACCAGCGCAGCATGACTCAGTTTGCCTAGACTGAAGAGGGCGAAAATTAAACTTTTTCCTAATCCAAAAACTTGTACACGCTAGTAAGTAAGAACCAACGAATATAACGCTTTTCCATATATGTAGGCCGATGGGAGAAACTTAATTCAATACAGGCTTTGATCCGTCCACTGTTGTTAACATATCAATTGTTGTGGGACTCGGAATCAAGGGTTGTTGGACATGTTGGTATGATGAATGAGGAAACCACACCATAGGAAAGAAACCTCAAAAATATGCATCACCAAAGTTGTTTTGGCCCAACTTACATGCCCTCCTCATCTGTCACGTGAGCCCACGGTTCAGGATCAGTCCGAAATATAAAACCAACGCAACATGACTCAGTTTGCCTAGACTGAAGAGGGCGAAAATTAAACTTTTTCCTAATCTAAAAACTTGTACACGCTAGTAAGTAGGAACCAACGAATATAATGATTTTCCATATATGTAGGCCGAAGGGAGAAACTTAATTCAATACAGGTTTTGATCCATCCACTGTTGTTAACATATCAATTGTTGTGGGACTCGGAATCGAGGGTTGTTGGACTTGTTGGTATGATGAATGAGGAAACCACACCATAGGAAAGAAACCACAAAAATATGCATCACCAAAGTTGTTTTGGCCCGACTTACATGCCCTCATTTTCTACCACTTGAGCCCACGCTTCGGCATCAGGACGAGATACAAAACCAGCGCAGCATGACTCAGTTTGCCTAGACTGAAGAGGGCGAAAATTGAACTCTTTCCTAATCCGAAAACTTGTACACGCTTGTATGTAAGAACCAATGAATATAATGCTTTTCCATATATGTAGGCCGATGGGAGAAACTCAATTCAAAACCAGTTTTGACACATCCACTGTTGTTAACATATCAATTGTTGTGGGACTCGAAAACGAGGGTTGTTGGACTTGTTGGTATGATGAATGAGAAAGCCACACCATAAGAACGAAACCTCAAAAACATGCATCACCAAAGTTGCTTTGGCCCAACTTACATGCGCTCCTCTTCTGCCAATTGAGCCCACGCTTCGGCATCAGGCCAAGATACAAAACCAGCGTATTATGACTCAGTTTGCCTAGACTGAAGAGGGCGAAAATTAAACTTTTTCCTAATCCAAAAACTTGTACACGCTAGTAAGTAAGAACCAACGAATATAACGCTTTTCCAGATATGTAGGCCGGTGGGAGAAACTTAATTCAATACAGGTTTTGATCCGTCCACTGTTGTTAACATATCAATTGTTGTGGGACTCGGAATCGATGGTTGTTGGACTTGTTGGTATGATGAATGAGGAAGCCACACCATAAGAACGAAACCTCAAAAACATGCATCACCAAAGTTGCTTTGGCCCAAGTTACATGCGCTCCTCTTCTGCCAGTTGTGCCCACGCTTCGGCATCAGGCCAAGATACAAAACCAGCGCAGCATGACTCAGTTTGCCTAGACTGAAGAGGGCGAAAATTAAACTTTTTCCTAATCCAAAAACTTGTACACGCTAGTAAGTAAGAACCAACGAATATAACGCTTTTCCAGATATGTAGGCCGGTGGGAGAAACTTAATTCAATACAGGTTTTGATCCGTCCACTGTTGTTAACATATCAATTGTTGTGGGACTCGAAATCGATGGTTGTTGGACATGTGTGGCGGAACCGCCTTGCTTAATCTAGACTAAGCACACCTGCCACCTCTGGCTCGCAGCGCACTTAGACTAGACTAAACCCGGTAGTTCGTCGAGAGTCCTTCGGGCTCTCGATGTCACCATTTCCCAGAGGAACCGACGTCATACACATCCGACTCTCGATGGAGCCACAACAGTTACAACATCACAGGCAGTTGAATAGATATTACATAGACTTTAGTTACAAACCAAGTTCGAAATTAAATAGAGTTCAACATAGTGTCATACAACAACATAGTTCGAATAGTCTCTCGCAGCGGAAATTTGATAGTTCATGTTTCACGGTAACCAAAAGACTTGCATAATAGAACGAGCATCGAGCCCACTGATGCCGCTCCTTGCCAGATCACGACTCTTCTTAATCCTGGTGAGGACACGACCCTCCACCAACACAGGCACAGAAGAGAAACTCCGTACCTGTAAGCCAAAAGTGGGGGCAAACCCTGAGTACTAATTACTCAGTAGGACTTAATGGACGGGGCTTACGGCTGACGCAAAGCTTGCTTACTAGCATCTGAGTCCTTAGCCATTGATTTTATACAGGATCAAATTAAACATTGGAAGCAGGATTTGACAGCTGCTTAAATTATTTCACCCGAGCAGGATTTAACAGCTGTTCGGGTCATCACGATTTTTGGACCATATTGAGAAATGGCTTAGCATGGCATGAAAGTAAGACAATAAGACATCAAAAGTGTGACTAGTATTGCATAAAATATCTCAAGCATATCCAAGCATGTAATTGTCAAAAACCATGAATTCATAATACAGCAATAGTCATTTGATTACTACTTTGCTCGTCAGTGGTATTGGCATTCTCACACCTGGTGAGCATCAGCGATTCGAATCGATTTTTACATTCCCGGAAATAACTAGAAGCACCAGGATGGCATATGCTTACTAACTCCCAGCGTTCCACATATGCTTCCCCCATCTCCACCTGTCCCGTCTCAAATTTGATGACCACGCCCGCCTGGCTCCCGGAGCGCGTTGTCGCAGGAGCGGTACCTCGGTTACGTTGGGTTCTGCCCTCCTTTGACACCCGCCTCCGCGGCCACCTTCCTCTCAACCAGTGGGTAGGAACGTGCCCCTTGCTTGAGACATCACAAGTAAGACTTTCACCGGCCCCAAGATTCCGGATAAGCACTCTAGCAATGTTATGCCGACCAATAGGCGAACAACGACCGGCCTTATGTGACTCGGGCGGAGTCCACCACACAGTATCTCAATTCTCAACATTCATACCCATATCTTCGCCCGGTCTCCATTTAAAACATAACATAATCATGGCATGATAATAATAGCTTTCATAGTGAGACTTTTTCTTTTTGAAAAGTAACACCTACGCGACGAGTGACCTTTATTCACTCGTGTCTACTCGTACTTAGCCATTCTAAGCACTCGTCCTACGAACTCTAGGTATAGGTGCTAGGGCTAGGGCGGCCAGGGGATCTAATGCAATTGGTTCCATTCAACACCTAATGCATATGCGTAATCAACAGATATTGTATTTGCTAGGAATTGCATGATCCTGCCTACCTTCTTCCTCGCTAGGGTTAGTCTCTTCGGCGGTGGCGTCAGCGGTCGGCTGTGAGTCCTCCTGCTCCTCTTCGGGTTCCTCGACCAGGGGTTGCTCCTGCACTGTCTCTCCTTCGATCGCGGGGTCTATATGCATGAAAGGTGCAGATATGAGTGCAATACGAATGCAGATGTATGCACTTGTTGTAGATGAAATGCGATTGTTAGTATGCAGCATATACTTCATGGAAAATGTCATGTGCGTAGTAGTTAAATCAACCTTCATGCATATATTTAGTGTAAACCATGTACATTTGTGAATTAAAACATGCATCTGAGTAGGGTATTGAGTCACCAGAAATTACCATAGTATCAAAACACCCTAAGAACGCTACTGACCAAGTCTCACCACTTTTGGATTCCAACTAGACCTTGTTTCCTATTTTTCATTGGATAATCATGCATGCACAATAGCAAGGGCAAAACCATACATGCACATCTCCACATCATACCTACTGTGTAGATCTATTTACCAAGAGTACAACGCAACTAAGTTTTCCTTTTTACGATTTTTATTTGATTTTATATGAATTTCCAAAGTTTCAGCCGATTTATAGGAAAAAGAAAAGAAAAATTACAGATCCAGGGGCTAGATCGTGATTAAACCTAACTATCGGGGGCTAGCTTGCAAGTTTTCTGAAACTCAATAAACAGCGACGCAAAAATCCCAGGGGTTAATTTGCAAAAATCCCCGGGTCATCTTCCTCCTCCCGCCGCGCGCGCGCGCCGGCGAGCTCGGGCTCGCCGGAGCCGCGACGCGACGCGCGTCGGGTGCGCGCGAGCGAGGCGAATGCAATGGTGGCGGTCTAGGGGCGTGGGGTGGACGGATACGGCCAGCGCGAGCTCGAACCGAGCTTCGCCGGAAATGGCGGCCCGCGTCGGTCATTTCCCGATCTGGCGATAGGGAGTGAGGGAGGCGACGAGGGTAGGAGCAGGGGGTGCAGGGTGGAGTGGAGAGTGTAGTGGTGTAGTTACCTTGGCTCGGGGAGGACGGGGTTGCGCAGCGCGAGCTCGAGCTTCGGCTCGAGTCGGCAATGGCGGCGCGGCGATGGCAAGCGAGAGGGAGACGAGGAAAGGCTCGGGAGAGGCAGAGAGTGGGCGGAGATGAAAGAGAGGGGAGAGGCACGTCGGCCTCCGGTTAGAGGCGTGGCCGAGGGGGCGATCCGTGGGCGCGCGGGCGCGTCAGTGACCCCGGGGAGGGAAAATCCTAGGAAAACGAAAATGTGTTTCTTTACTCTCTGTAATCCGCCATTTTGACCTATTTAGGAGCCGAATTTGGAAAAATGGTAATTGGACGAAATGTTCCATTCTTTGAACTGTACAACTTTGTCAAAAGGCTCAACCCCCAAAACAGTTTGGAAATATGAATTTTACTTGAATTTGTGTATCAGCCCCAAATTGGACAGGGACCCTTTTATGCTTAGAAATTCAGAAAGTCCTATTTATGTGCATTCTTTGCCAATTTGCCTTTTGACAAGTTTGTTTAGAATTTCAGAATCTACAACTTCTCTAATTTGTGCTTTGCATGAAAGTGGCTGTAGGTTAGAGTAAATTTGAAGTTTCAAATCAGCCCCAAATTGGACTGGTTTTCTGTACTGAGAATAATTGACCCTAATCACTTTGCAAACCTCATTATATGACAAGACCCCAATTAGGAAAGTTGTTTATATCATGTTAACCTACAGTTTTGTCAATATGGACTTCACCCAGATCTCAACAGAATAAAAGATATGATCATGAACATAGCACCACACATGAAATGACAGTGTTTTTCACTATGCAATATAAACCAAAGTTGTTTCCAATGCACCAACATATGTTATGCCATGATGCTCATGAATGTATGCCTCATGTTTGATGAGTGATTATGCAATAGAGATGCCGGAGCATCACAACCCACCCCCCTTAAAAAATCTCGTCCCGAGATTTGCTGATGTGATGTGGGTGGATAAGTTAAATTTGGATATAGTGCATTGTGTAGAGTTTCGAGTACAAATTTGCATTTAGATGGTTATACATACTCGTTTGTAGTAGTCGAAAGAAAACCCGGGTATTTGGTTTGCAAGTATTCTTCTTGCTCCCAAGTCGCTTCTTCTTCGGAGTGATTACTCCATTGTACTTTGTAAAAGTTGATTGCTTTTCTTCTTGTTGCTCTTTGTTTTTGGTCGAGGATTTTTATAGGGTGTTCTTCATAAGTGAGGTCAGGCTCAATTTGAATTTGCGAGGTGTCCACTGCTTCTTCCGGCACTCTCAAACACTTCTTTAGTTGCGAGACATGAAACACGTCATGAACCGCAACTAAATATGGAGGTAGTTCCAACCGGTAAGCAACTGGCCCACACTTCTCAGTGATCTTAAACGGACCCACGTATCTTGGTGCTAACTTCCCTTTCACACCAAAGCGATGTACCCCTTCTATTGGTGACACCCGAAGGTACACGTGATCATCTATCTCAAAAACCAATGGTCGTCTCCTCTTGTCAGAGTAGCTCTTTTGTCTGGATTGTGCTCTTTTTAAGTTGCTGTGTATAAGTTTAACTTGCTCCTCGGCTTGTGTTACCAAATCCGGGCCAAAGATGATCCGTTCTCCTAGTTCAGACCAGTTGAGGGGTGTTCTACATCTTCTACCATATAGAGCCTCGAAAGGAGCCATTTCCAAGCTCTTCTGGTAGCTGTTGTTATAAGTGAACTCAGCTAAAGGAAGACACTCATCCCATTTGGTGGAATAAGTTAATGCACAAGCTCTCAACATGTCCTCTAATATCTGATTTACCCTCTCGATTTGGCCACTGGTTTGCGGATGGTATGCGGAGCTGTGGATCGAAGTGGTGCCAAGAGCGGTTTGCAGCTGTTCCTAGAAACGGGATACAAACAGGGAGCCCCTATCTGAAGTGATTGATCGAGGAACACCATGCAAAGAGACTATCCTTGCGATGTATAGTTCAGCATAGGTCTTGGCATGGTAAATTACTTTCACAGGAATAAAGTGGGCTGATTTTGTGAGTCGATCAATAATAACCCAGATGGAGTCATAGCCCTTCTGCGTGCGGGGTAAACCCACGATGAAATCCATGTGAATGTCCTCCCACTTCCAGGATGGTACGGCTAGCGGTTGAAGCATTCCCGCCGGTTTTAGATGATCAGCTTTTACCCTCTGGCACACGTCCCACTTGGACACGTACTTGGCGATCTCCCGTTTCATACGGGTCCACCAAAACTTCTGTTTTAGATCTTGGTACATCTTGTTGCTACCCGGGTGCATGGTGAACATGGAGGTGTGGGCTTCGTCTAGGATTTTCTTTCTCAATTCCATGTCCTTAGGTACCACTAAGCGATCCTTGAACCATAGGACGCCTTGGTCATCAAGCGTGAAGCACGCTCTCTTCTCTTCAGCTATACCCTCACGAATGTATGCCATACTTTTATCTTGTTTCTGAGCTGCTACAATTTGCTCTCTGATGGTGGGTTCTATGATCAAGCTGTAAAGTTCTGCCATTTGTTCAGTGATTACTTCGATCTCATCTATCTCGCAACAGATCACCCTTGCCGTGGGTCGGACTTCAAGCACATGGCAATGAGCCCGACGGCTTTGTGCATCTGCTACGACATTTGCCTTGCCTAGATGGTAGTGGATTTCCAGGTCATAATCCTTTATCAGTTCTAGCCATCGTCGTTGTCTCATGTTAAGCTCAGGTTGCATGAGGATGTATTTGAGACTTTTATGATCTGTATATATGTGACAAGTGTTGCCCAGCAGATAATGCCTCCATATCTTTAGGGCGTGTACCATTGCTGCTAGCTCAAGATCATGTGTTGCATAATTGACTTCGTGCTTTCTTAACTGGCGGGATGCGTATGCAATTACTCTCCCTTCTTGCATTAGGACGCAGCCAATCCCATTGCCGGAGGCATCACAATATATGTCAAACGGTTTAGTGACGTCCGGTTGAGCTAGTACTGGTGCGGAGGTCAATGACTTTTTCAAGCTCGTGAAGGCTTCTTCACATTTTGGATCGCATAGATACTTCGCGTTTTTCTTGGTCAGGGATGTCATTGGCTTCGCGGTTTTCGAAAAGTCCTTGATAAAGCGGCGGTAGTAGCCCACTAAACCGAGCAAACTCCTTATTTCTGTTACTGTTTCAGGTTGTTTCCAATTCAGTACATCTTCTACTTTACTTGGATCGACGGCTACCCCCTTCTCGGACAAGATGTGGCCTAGGAAACTCACTTCATTTAGCCAGAATGTGCTCTTGCTGAACTTGGCATAGAGTTGGTGTTCTCTAAGCTGGGTGAGTACTGTCCGTAAGTGCTCCTCGTGCTCTTCCTCACTCTTAGAGTAAACGAGGATGTCATCGATGAATACTACTACAAATTTATCTAGCTCGTTCATGAATACTGAATTCATCATATACATGAAGAAGGCTGGTGCGTTGGTTAACCCGAAGGACATGACCAGGTATTCGTACAGGCTGTATCTGGTAGAGAAGGCTGTTTTGGGTATATCCTCTTCCCTGATTTTTATGTGGTAGTAGCCAGACCTTAGATCAAATTTTGAGAACACTTTGGCCCCTGCTAGCTGATCGAATAGAATGTCGATGTGAGGCAGTGGGTACTTGTTTTTGATCATGACTGCGTTTAGTGGTCTATAGTCCACACACAATCGCTTACCACCTTGGTCTTTCTTCTCCACGAAGAGAGCAGGACAGCCCCAAGGTGATGAACTAGGTCGAATGAACCCTTTATCCAATTGTTCTTGCAGTTGTGTTTTCAATTCCTTAAGTTCATCCTGCGCCATTCTGTACGGCCTCCTCGAAACAGGTGCCGTTTCTGGGACAAGGTCTATCTTAAACTCCACATCTCTATCTGCAGGAAGCCCAGGAAGCTCCTCCGGAAATACGTCCGGGAATTCACACACTACCGGTATCTTTTTAATCTTTTGAAGTTCAGTTGTATTTACCGTGGCCTCTAGATGTTTCTGTTCTGGTATGTGCACCTTTAGTATCTTGCCCGTGACCTTAGACTTTAATTGCACTACCCTGCTGCCAACATGTAGGAGTGCATCGTTTTCTACCATCCAATTCATACCCAAAATAATGTCAATCCCTTGGTGTGGCAGCACCACGGGGTTGACGACAAAGCTCTCGGGACCAATGTCCACTTTCAATTGTCTGGCCATCAAACCAGTAGTGATAGGGGACCCCGGTGCTGTGATGTGGTAATCCTCCTTTAACTTGTACATTTTTATCCCATGCCTCAATGCATATGACTTGCTAAGAAATGTATGTGTGGCTCCAGAATCAAATAACACGACGGCCGGATGACCGTTGACTGAGAACGTACCAGCGAGAACAGGCTCTCCCGCTGGGACCTAGTCTAGGTGGATGAAGTGAACTCGGCCCGTCTTAGAGTTGGACCCCTTCTGCTTTCCCTGATTGCCACCCGCAGGAGTGGGACCTTGAATGTGGCGAGGTGCCCTGCAGTCCTTGCTGAAGTGTCCGGTCTTGCCGCAGTTAAAGCAAGCACCCCAAGCTCCCTGTGTGAAAGGAGCACGAGGTGCAGGAAGCTGTGCCTGATGGGATGGTGCGCGGTAGGTAGGGATCCTTTGCTGCTGCGGTGCCCTGTGAATCCAACCTGATTGATTGGGCCGGACCACAAAGCGAGACTGCTGGTGGTACTGCTGTAGCTGTTGGTAGTTGGCCTTTTGCTTCTGAGATGACCCAGGTGCATTGTTGGCCTGACGTTTCCGCTTTTGCTCCTCATTTGCAACACGGAGGCGGTCCTCTATGTCGAGGGCGGTGTCCACCAACTGTGTGAAGCTTTGGTATTCTCGCCCCAGATGCATCAGAAGTGTAGAGTCAAACCCCCTCAAGAGCCTAGCTGCCCTGCTAGGATCATCAACCATGTCCGCAGGTGAATACTGCGACAAGTGTATGAATGATTGCACGTACTGCATGACCGTCCGGTTACCTTGCTTCAGTTCCCTGAACTCCCTCTGCTTCTGCTCCATGAGACTCTTCGGGATGTAGTGGGCCCGAAAAGCTGTACGGAGCTCCTCCCACGTGATGATGTGACCTTGCGGCTGCATAGCTTGGAACATGGCGTACCACGCCCCAGCTGGGCCCTGGAGTAGCTGCGTGGCAAACCGAGCTTTCTCCTGCTCGGTCAGCCCAGGAAGCAGCGTGAACTTGGACTCTACCGTGCGGAGCCAGTCGTTCGCCGCAAGCGGTTCAGGACATGTTGTGAAAACCGGAGGGCGCAGTCCCTCGAAGTCCTGGTAGGTGATTCCGTGGGGTTGGTGCTCCCGCGGCCGCTGTTGCCCTTGAGCTTGTCATTCCTCCCTCATGAGGCGGATCAGCTCGCCCTGCTGCACGACCAGGGTGGCCAATTCCGGCGGAGGGGGTGCATCGTGTGGCTGCTGGCCCGAAGTCTGTCCCTGACGAGTGTTCACCATCTGCAAGAGTGAAGCTAACAGTGTTTAGTCCAACCACTTTAAAGCAATTAGATGCACCGAAACACAGTTACTTAAAACATGTAGAACGGAAACACATAATTGCAGTAAAGTGTTAGCTTCCTTCTCGCAGCGGTTCGATCACCGTTACATCTAGTATAGCCCGGGTGCGTTGACGTATAATTCTCGACCTTAATGTGCATTCCTGGACAGCAACGACTTAAACGGCGAGCTGTTCTTAACCCATGCGTCTTTTGTTTATGCCCCCTTTAGCAAAGTTAATCCTTGTTCTGTGTTCTTTCACTTTCGTATAAAATATTTTTGGTGAATCTATTTGTAGCTTGATCAAAATTTAGTATGCTTCAGTATATACTAGTTCAGTTCAGATTTCTGTGACTGTGGGAATTCGGCTATAACTTCCAAATGAGATGTTTTTAGGAGAAACTTTGTATTACAATGTTGTTCTACACTCCCTGTTCTAAAACTTTGTCAATACACACTTAGTTCAGTTCTCGCACTAAGGGTGTGCAAGATGGGGTTTTCCTACTGGTACTGCTCCAGTCCAGATTACAAGCTCTTCAAAAATTTGACTGTAACTCCAGATCTGAGCACAATTAGAGAAAGCTCCAATTGACAAAGTTGTACACCAGACAGTTCTCTACAACTTTGCCAACCAACTCCTGGGCCAATTCCTGACATAACCCAATATAATATCAGTTTTTACTGCTGCTGCGCAGAATTCCAGATTGCAAGATGCAATCCAAAATGAAGTGCAACTCACAAATCCATTCCCACAACCATCTCAATTGCCATCATGATGCAGAACCAACATTAGTGCCACTTAGAAAGGTTCAAATACCACTAAAGAGTCTTAAGGATTACATAATAGAATGGTGGCTACATCAACCAACCATCGAATAGTGCATGATAAAATAGTCCATCACGACATCAAATGGCGTACCGAATGAGCTCTCACAACTCACCAATGTTTTAGTACAGCCATGAATCTAAGACGCGGAGCGGATTATTACAAAACGTCGCTTTCAACGCGTTACTAACTTGAAGCTTACTCCCTTCCATCAAACCATCAAACACCCTACACCCTGGAGTTGGCGTCAGAGGGGTCGTTCTCCTCCTCCTCTTCCACCTCCATAGGCTCCGAGGACTCCTCCTCCTCCTCCTCCAAGGGCATGGGCTGCTGCAGCGGCTCGTACTCGGCCAGACGCTGCTGCAGCTGCGCCACCTGGGCCTCTAACTCCCACACGAGTACGGGTCTCCATGTACCTGGAAAAGTAGAAGCGGCTCCGGTTCTCCGCACGCTGGTACATTCCACGTGCTTCGCGTGCATAGTCCATGCACGCTACCAGCGGTCGGGAGCCGTTCCGGTCTCGGAGCTGCTCGCGGCGGTCCTGCCAAGCGTGGTCGAGGTCGCGTGTGGGGAGGAAGTGCAGGACGGTGTGGCCTGCCTCCCACCTGGAGCTCAACGAGGTGAGGGCTGCCATTACCGCTTTACGGTAGGCCTCCTCCTCGTTGGCCCCGTAAGGGGTGATGGTCTCCTGGCCCGGAAACGTCCCTCGGGGAAGGACGACCTGGGCCATACAGTTGGCCTCCTCGTGCGCTGTCTGCACTGAGATGAAAGGACAGGGTCGACACCCCATCTCTCTCAGAGCCCTTCACAGCAACTGCGACAGGGGGCACTCCTCCCTGCAGCGGGTGTGGAGCAGCCCATCCTCCACCACAGGGGGAGTGTGGGTCACGTCGGGGAGAACGGTGGTCCTGGCTCCGGTGGCCTTGCGTGCGGTCTGCTTGGTCCTGGCCATCTGTTTTGGGTAAACAAGGTTGTGCATTAGTGAGGGATATATTTTTCATACGAGATATTAAGCCAAGGGTACAATAGTGCATCATATGGAAGGTAAACTTTAAATTGCGATTTATTTACTTGCATTTTAATAATACCCCACCAATAATAAAAGCAGTAAACATGATGCATGATTCGCAGCTAAACGATCTCACATCTAAAAGAAGAGTACATCTAGCTATCGATATTTCGGTGACATATATGCACGGCACTCTCTAATGCAACTAATCGTTTCCTGACCGTTCTTAACTTCGCACGTGGTTAGTGTGCCTGCAGAAGAATGCATGCTCATACATTACCACTTAGTGTGGCATCCACGCGTGACCGCTGCGTGGACAATGTAGGTGGGCCGATGCACTTCTTCCTCAAAGCCTGACTTTCCTCCAGTACTGGGGATTGTCGAGGAAGAGATGGATCCCAAATCCAAATGTAAGTGTGGTGGGTATGAAAGCCTCAAACATGCCCACCACCCTTAAAGAGCTTTTACTTATATAGCATGAATGCAGAGTTCACAACCGTTCGCAAAACCCGATAGCTTCCACCAGTACTGGGGACAGCTATGGCCAAAAAGCTGTTTCTCAAAGCGCCGAACATGCATATGAGTTCTATCTAGGTCAGAATATTAGCGATGTCACCTGGCTAACTCTAACATCCTTAATATGGGCTTATCGTATACTCTCATTTTTCATACTTGAAAAGGGCTTTCGAAAATAGTTTTGTAAATCAAATCTTGATGATATAACTGTTGTCTGTGTATGATCGGCTCTGATACCAGCTGTGGCGGAACCGCCCTGCTTAATCTAGACTAAGCACACCTGCCACCTCTGGCTCGCAGCGCACTTAGACTAGACTAAGCCCGGTAGTCCGTCGAGAGTCCTTCGGGCTCTCGATGTCACCATTTCCCAGAGGAACCGACGTCATACACATTCGACTCTCGATGGAGCCACAACAGTTACAACATCACAGGCAGTTGAATAGATATTACATAGACTTTAGTTACAAACCAAGTTCGAAATTAAATAGAGTTCAACATAGTGTCATACAACAACATAGTTTGAATAGTCTCTCGCAGCGGAAATTTGATAGTTCATGTTTCACGGTAACCAAAAGACTTGCATAATAGAACGAGCATCGAGTCCACTGATGCCGCTCCTTGCCAGATCACGACTCTTCTTAATCTTGGTGAGGACACGACCCTCCACCAACACAGGCACAGAAGAGGAACTCCGTACCTGTAAGCCAAAAGTGGGGGCAAACCCTGAGTACTAATTACTCAGTAGGACTTAATGGACGGGGCTTACGACTGACGCAAAGCTTGCTTACTAGCATCTGAGTCCTTAGCCATTGATTTTATACAGGATCAAATTAAACATTGGAAGCAAGATTTGACAGCTGCTTAAATTATTTCACCCGAGCAGGATTTAACAGCTGTTTGGGTCATCACGATTTTTGGACCATATTGAGAAATGGCTTAGCATGGCATGAAAGTAAGACAATAAGACATCAAAAGTGTGACTAGTATTGCATAAAATATCTCAAGCATATCCAAGCATGTAATTGTCAAAAACCATGAATTCATAATACAGCAATAGTCATTTGATTACTACTTTGCTCGTCAGTGGTATTGGCATTCTCACACTTGGTGAGCATCAGCGATTCGAATCGATTTTTATATTCCCAGGAATAAGTAGAAGCACCAGGATGGCATATGCTTACTAACTCCTAGCGTTCCACATATGCTTCCCCCATCTCCACCTGTCCCGTCTCAGGTTCGATGACCACTCCCGCCTGACTCCCGGAGCGCGTTGTCGCAGGAGCGGTACCTCGGTTACGTCGGGTTCTGCCCTCCTTTGACACCCGCCTCCGCGGCCACCTTCATCTCAACCAGTGGGTAGGAACGTGCCCCTTGCTTGAGACGTCACAAGTAAGACTTTCACTGGCCCATAGATTCCGGATAAGCACTCTAGCAATGTTATGCCGACCAATAGGCAAACAACGACCGGCCTTATGCGACTCGGGCGGAGTCGACCACACAGTATCTCAATTCTCAACATTCATACCCATATCTCCGCCCGGTCTCCATTTAAAACATAACATAATCATGGTATGATAATAATAGCTTTCATAGTGAGACTTTTTCTTTTTGAAAAGTAACACCTACACGACGAGTGACCTTTATTCACTCGTGTCTACTCGTACTTAGCCATTCTAAGCACTCGTCCTACGAACTCTAGGTATAGGTGCTAGGGCCAGGGCGGCCAGGGGATCTAATGCAATTGGTTCCATTCAACTCCTAATGCATATGCGTAATCAACAGATATTGTATTTGCTAGGAATTGCATGATCCTGCCTACCTTCTTCCTCGCTAGGGTTAGTCTCTTCGGCGGTGGCGTCAGCGGTCGGCTGTGAGTCCTCCTGCTCCTCTTCGGGTTCCTCGACCAGGGGTTGCTCCTGCACTGTCTCTCCTTCGATCGCGGGGTCTATATGCATGAAAGGTGCAGATATGAGTGCAATACGAATGCAGATGTATGCACTTGTTGTAGATGAAATGCGATTGTTAGTATGCAGCATATACTTCATGGAAAATGTCATGTGCGTAGTAGTTAAATCAACCTTCATGCATATATTTAGTGTAAACCATGTACATTTGTGAATTAAAACATGCATCTGAGTTCTAGCAGTTCAACTAACTCAAATGATACCAAATTTTTATGACAAGCAGATACTTCATACCCAAAGCTACTGTCAAAATTTGAGCTCAATTGGAGTTATAATTATTTTATTAAAATTCTAGCAATTTCTCAGCCCTACACCTTGTCAGAATTTTCATAAATTACTGGAAAGGTTTCTGAAAGTGAAAGTTTACCAGTGAGATATACTTAGTATGAACTACCTGTACAAATATTTACAAGCTAAAACTCCCAAGTTTTGACAGGACACCTATTTTCCATATATAAATCTAATGCAAAATAAGTTGTACATATAAACAGTGAGAAAAGCTTCCAAGCATATACTTTCTGGACTCTACAGCACTCCCATATGCTGCTAGAATTTTGGTTAAATTTATCTTGCACATTAGGACCCATTTTTCCATTTATCAAGTTCTCCAAGTCAAGATTTGTCATTTTCAAATCACCATCAAAACTATACATGCAGAGGCTCATATTTTACCAGTGGTCTTCACAAGCTATATAGGACCTGAGAAAAATACTAGTGAGCCTTATTTCACATATTTTGCATGGACCCCATTTTCAAGTTATCAAATAATGCATAAAGTACATAGAAAATGGCAAAACCATGAATGAACAGTAGGATATTGAGTCACCAGAAATTACCACAGTATCAAAACACCCTAAGAAGGCTACTGACCAAGTCTCACCACTTTTGGATTCCAACTAGACCTTGTTTCCTATTTTTCATTGGATAATCATGCATGCACAATAGCAAGGGCAAAACCGTACATGCACATCTCCACATCATACCTACTGTGTAGATCTATTTACCAGGAGTACAACGCAACTGAGTTTTCCTTTTTACGATTTTTATTTGATTTTATATGAATTTCCAAAGTTTCAGCCGATTTATAGGAAAAAGAAAAGAAAAATTACAGATCCAGGGGCTAGATCGTGATTAAACCTAACTATCGGGGGCTAGCTTGCAAGTTTTCCGAGACTCAGTAAGCAGCGACGAATAACACTACTTGAAACGTAAAAATCCCAGGGGTTAACTTGCAAAAATCCTCGGGTTATCTTTCTCCTCCCGCCACCCCGCGCGCCTGCGAGCTCGGGCTCGCCGGAGCCGCGACGCGACGCGCGTCGGGTGGGTGCGAGCATGGCGCGCCGTCGCGCGCGCGCTTGCGAGCTCGGGCTCGCCGGAGCCGCGACGCGACGCGCATCGGGTGCGCGCGAGCGAGGCGAATGCAATGGTGGCGGTCTAGGGGCGTGGGGTAGACAGATACGGCTGGCGCGAGCTCGAACCGAGCTTCGCCGGAAATGGCGGCCCGCGTCGGTCGTTTCCCGATCTGGCGATAGGGAGTGAGGGAGGCGACGAGGGTAGGAGCAGGGGGTGCGGGGTGGAGTGGAGAGTGTAGTGGTGTAGTTACCTTGGCTCGGGGAGGACGGGGTTGCGCAGCGTGAGCTCGAGCTTCGGCTCGGGTCGGCAATGGCGGCGCAGCGATGGCAAGCGAGAAGGAGACGAGGAAAGGCTCGGGAGAGGCAGAGAGTGGGCGGAGGTGAAAGAGAGGGGAGAGGCGCGTCGGCCTCGGGTTAGAGGCGCGGCTGAGGGGGCGATCCGTGGGCGCGCGGGCGCGTCCGTACATCGGCAGCCATGCGGCGCTCGCGAGCTGGGGGAGCGGGGCAGCACTGACGAGTGGGCCCCACTCGTCAGTGACCCTGGGGAGGGAAAATCCCAGGAAAAGGAAAATGTGTTTCTTTACTCTCTGTAATCCGCCATTTTGACCTATTTAGGAGCCGAATTTGGAAAAATGGTAATTGGACGAAATGTTCCACTCTTTGAACTCTACAACTTTGTCAAAAGGCTCAACCCTCAAAACAGTTTGGAAATATGAATTTTACTTGAATTTGTGTATCAGTCCCAAATTGGACAAGGACCCTTTTATGCTTAGAAATTCAGAAAGTCCTATTTATGTGCATTCTTTGCCAATGTGCCTTTTGACAAGTTTGTTTAGAATTTCAGAATCTACAACTTCTATAATTTGAGCTTTGCATGAAAGTGGCTATAGGTTAGAGTAAATTTGAAGTTTCAAATCAGCCCCAAATTGGACTGGTTTTCTGTACTGACAATAATTGACCCTAATCACTTTGCAAACCTCATTATATGACAAAACCCCAATTAGGAAAGTTGTTTATATCATGTTGACCTACAGTTTTGTCAATATGGACTTCACCCAGGTCTCAATAGAATAAAAGATATGATCATGAACATAGCACCACACATGAAATGACAGTGTTTTCACTTTGCAATATAAACCAAAGTTGTTTCCAATGCACCAACATATGTTATGCCATGATGCTCATGAATGTATGCCTCATGTTTGATGAGTAATTATGCAATAGAGATGCCCCAGCATCACAACCCACCCCCCTTAAAGAAATCTCGTCCCGAGATTTGCTGATGTGATGTGGGTGGATAAGTTAAATTTGGATACAGTGCATTGCGTAGAGTTTCGAGTACAAATTTGCAGGATGACTCAGTTTGCCTAGACTGAAGAGGGCGAAAATTAAACTTTTTCCTAATCCAAAAACATGTACACCCTAGTAAGTAAGAACCAATGAATATAATGCTTTTCCATATATGTAGGCCGATGGGAGAAACTTAATTCAATACAGGTTTTGTTCCATCCACTATTGTTAACATATGAATTGTTGTCGGACTCGGAATCGAGTGTTGTTGGCCTTGTTGGTACGATGAATGAGGAAACCACACCATAAGAAAGAAACCTAAAAAATATGCATCACCAAAGTTGTTTTGGCCCGACTTACACGCCCTCATCTTCTGCCACTTGTGCCCACGCTTCGGCATCAGGACGAGATACAAAACCAGCATAGCATGACTCCGTTTGCCTAGACGGAAGAGGGCAAAATTAAACTTTTCCTAATCCAAAAACTTGTACACGCTAGAAAGTAGGAACCAATGAATATAATGCTTTTCCATATATGTAGGCCGATGGGAGAAACTTAATTCAATACAGGTTTTGATCCATCCGCTGTTGTTAACATATCAAATGTTGCGGGACTCGGAATCGAGGGTTGTTGGACTTGTTGGGAAGATGAATGAGAAAACCACACCATAGGAACGAAACCTCAAAAATATGGATCAACAAAGTTGTTTTGGCCCAACTTACAAGCCCTCCTCTTCTGCCACGTGAGCCCAAGCTTCGGCATCAATCTGAAATACAAAACCAACGTAGCATGACTCAGTTTGCCTAGACTGAAGAGGGCGAAAATTAAACTTTTTCCTAATCCGAAAACTTGTACACGCTAGTAATTAGGAACCAATGAATATAATGCTTTTCCATATATGTTGGCTGATGGGAGAAACTTAATTCAATACAGGTTTTGATTTGTCCACTGTTGTTAACATATCAATTATTGTGGGGCTCAGAATCGAGGGTTGTTGGACATGTTGGAATGATGAATGAGGAAAACACACCATAGGAAAGAAACCTCAAAAATATGCATCACCAAAGTTGTTTTGGCCCAACTTACATGCCCTCTTCTTCTGCCACTTGAGCCCGCGCTTCGGCATCAGGATGAGATACAAAACCAGCATGGCATGACTCAGTTTGCCTAGACTGAAGAGGGCGAAAATTGAACTTTTTCCTAATCCGAAAACTTGTACACGCTAGTTAGTAAGAACCAATGGATATAATGCTTTTCCATATATGTATGCCGATGGGAGAAACTTAATTCAATACTGGTTTTGTTCCATCCACTGTTGTTAACATATCAATTGTTGTGCGACTCAGAATCGAGGGTTGATGGACTTGTTTGGAAGATGAATGAGGAAACCACACCATAGGAACGATACCTCAAAAATATGCATCACCAAAGTCGTTTTGGCCCAATTTACTTGCCCTCCTCTTCTGCCACTTGAGCCCACGCTTCAGCAACAGTCCGAGATACAAAACCAGTGCAGCATGACTCCGATTGCCTAGACTGAAGAGGGCGAAATTTAACTTTTTCCTAATCCAAAAACTTGTACACACTAGTAAGTAGGAACCAATGAATATAATGCTTTTCCATATTGGCTGACGGGAGAAACTTAATTCAATACATGTTTTGATCTTTCCAATGTTGTTAACATATCAATTGTTATTGGGCTCAGAATCGAGGGTTGTTGGACATGTTGCAATGATGAATGAGGAAAACACACCATAGGAAAGAAACCTCAAAAATATGCATCACCAAAATTGTTTTGAACCAACTTACATGCCTTCTTCTTCTGCCACTTGAGCCCGCGCTTCGGCATCAGGATGAGATACAAAACCTGCATAGCATGACTCAGTTTGCCTAGACTGAAGAGGGCGAAAATTAAACTTTTCCTAATCCGAAAACTTGTACACGCTAGTAAGTAAGAACCAATGGATATAATGCTTTTCCATATATGTAGGCCGACGGGAGAAACTTAATTCAATACAGGTTTTGTTCCATCCACTGTTGTTAACATATCAATTGTTGTGGGACTCAGAATCGAGGATTGTTGGACATGTTGGTATGATGAATGAGGAAACCACACCATAGGAAAGAAACCTCAAAAATATGCATCACCAAAGTTGTTTTGGCCCAACTTACAAGCCCTCATCTTCTGCCACTTGAGCCCACGCTTTGGCATCAGGATGAGATACAGAACCAGCGCAGCATGACTCAGTTTGCCTAGACTGAAGAGGGCGAAAATTGAACTTTTTCCTAATCCGAAAACTTGTACACGCTAGTAAGTAAGAACCAATGAATATAATGCTTTTCCATATATGTAGGCTGACGGGAGAAACTAAATTCGACACCAGTTTTGACCCATCCACTGTTGTTAACATATCAATTGTTGTGGGACTCGGAATCGAGGGTTGTTGGACATGTTGGGAAGATGAATGAGGAAACCACACCATAGGAACGAAACCTCAAAAATATGCATCACCAAAATTGTTTTGGCAAAATTTCTGCCACTTGAGCCCAGGCTACAGCAACAATCCGAGACACAAAACTAGTGCAGCATGACTCCGTTTGCCTAGACTGAAGAGGGCGAAAATTAAACTTTTTCCTAATCCAAAATCTTATACACGCTAGTAAGCAGGAACCAATGAATATAATGCTTTTCCATATATGTAGGCCGATGGGAGAAACTTAATTCAATAGACGTTTTGATCCATCCGCTGTTGTTAACATATCAAATGTTGTGGGGCTCGGAATCGATGGTTGTTTGACATGTTGGAATGATGAATGAGGAAAACACACCATAGGAAAGAAACCTCAAAAATATGCATCACCAAAGTTGTTTTGGCCCAACTTACATGTCCTCTTCTTCTACCACTTGAGCCCGCGCTTCGGCATCAGGATGAGATACAAAACCAGCATAGCAGGACTCAGTTTGCCTAGACTGAAGAGGGCGAAAATTAAACTTTTTCCTAATCCGAAAACTTGTACACACTAGTAAGTAAGAACCAATGGATATTTCCATATATGTAGGCCGATGGGAGAAACTTAATTCAATACAGGTTTGTTCCATCCACTGTTGTTAACATATCAATTGTTGTGGGACTCAGAATCGAGGGTTGTTGGACTTGTTGGTATGATGAATGAGGAAACCACACCATAGGAAAGAAACCTCAAAAATATGCATCACCAACGTTGTTGTGGCCCGACTTACATGCCGTCATCTTCTGCCACTTGAGCCTGCGCTTGGGCATCAGGATGAGATACAAAACCAGCATAGCATGACTCAGTTTGCCCAGACTGAAGAGGGCGAAAATTAAACTTTTTCCTAATCCGAAAACTTGTACACGCTAGTAAGTAAGAACCAATGGATATAATGCTTTTCCATATATGTAGGCCGATGGGAGAAACTTAATTCAATACAGGTTTGTTCCATCCACTGCTGTTAACATATCAATTGTTGTGGGACTCGGAATCGAGGCTTGTTGGACTTGTTGGTATGATGAATGAGGAAACCACACCATAGGAAAGAAACCACAAAAATATGCATCACCAAAGTTGTTTTGGCCCAACTTACATGCCCTCTTCTTCTGCCACTTGAGCCCGCGCTTTGGCATCAGGATGAGATACAAAACCTGCATAGCATGACTCAGTTTGCCTAGACTGAAGAGGGCGAAAATTAAACTTTTCCTAATCCGAAAACTTGTACACGCTAGTAAGTAAGAACCAATGGATATAATGCTTTTCCATATATGTAGGCCGACGGGAGAAACTTAATTCAATACGGATTTTGTTCCATCCACTGTTGTTAACATATCAATTGTTGTGGGACTCAGAATCGAGGGTTGTTGGACATGTTGGAATGATGAATGAGGAAAACACTCCATAGGAAAGAAACCTCAAAAATATGCATCACCAAAGTTGTTGTGGCCCGACTTACATGCCCTCATCTTCTGCCACTTGAGCCTGCGCTTCGGCATCAGGATGAGATACAAAACCAGCATAGCATGACTTAGTTTGCCTAGACTGAAGAGGGCGAAAATTAAACTTTTTCCTAATCCGAAAACTTGTACACGCTAGTAAGTAAGAACCAATGGATATAATGCTTTTCCATATATGTAGGCCGATGGGAGAAACTTAATTCAATACGGATTTTGTTCCATCCACTGTTGTTAACATATCAATTGTTGTGGGACTCGGAATCGAGGGTTGTTGGACATGTTGGAATGATGAATGAGGAAAACACTCCATAGGAAAGAAACCTCAAAAATATGCATCACCAAAGTTGTTGTGGCCCGACTTACATGCCCTCATCTTCTGCCACTTGAGCCTGCACTTCGGCATCAGGATGAGATACAAAACCAGCATAGCATGACTTAGTTTGCCTAGACTGAAGAGGGCGAAAATTAAACTTTTTCCTAATCCGAAAACTTGTACACGCTAGTAAGTAAGAACCAATGGATATAATGCTTTTCCATATATGTAGGCCGATGGGAGAAACTTAATTCAATAGTGGTTTTGATCCATCCGCTGTTGTTAACATATCAAATGTTGTGGCACTCAGAATCGAGGGTTGTTGGACAGGTTGGAATGATGAATGAGGAAAACACTCCATACGAAAGAAACCTCAAAAATATGCATCACCAAAGTTGTTTTGGCCCAACTTACATGCCCTCTTCTTCTGCGACTTGAGCCTGCGCTTCGGCATCAGGATGAGATACAAAACCAGCATAGCATGACTCAGTTTGCCCAGACAGAAGAGGGCGAAAATTAAACTTTTTCCTAATCCGAAAACTTGTACACGCTAGTAAGTAAGAACCAATGGATATAATGCTTTTCCATATATGTAGGCCGATGGGAGAAACTTAATTCAATACGGATTTTGTTCCATCCACTGTTGTTAACATATCAATTGTTGTGGGACTCGGAATCGAGGGTTGTTGGACATGTTGGAATGATGAATGAGGAAAACACTCCATAGGAAAGAAACCTCAAAAATATGCATCACCAAAGTTGTTGTGGCCCGACTTACATGCCCTCATCTTCTGCCACTTGAGCCTGCACTTCGGCATCAGGATGAGATACAAAACCAGCATAGCATGACTTAGTTTGCCTAGACTGAAGAGGGCGAAAATTAAACTTTTTCCTAATCCGAAAACTTGTACACGCTAGTAAGTAAGAACCAATGGATATAATGCTTTTCCATATATGTAGGCCGATGGGAGAAACTTAATTCAATACGGATTTTGTTCCATCCACTGTTGTTAACATATCAATTGTTGTGGGACTCGGAATCGAGGGTTGTTGGACATGTTGGAATGATGAATGAGGAAAACACTCCATAGGAAAGAAACCTCAAAAATTTGCATCACCAAAGTTGTTGTGGCCCGACTTACATGCCCTCATCTTCTGCCACTTGAGCCTCCGTTTCGGCATCAGGATGAGATACAAAACCAGCATAGCATGACTCAGTTTGCCCAGACTGAAGAGGGCGAAAATTAAACTTTTTCCTAATCCGAAAACTTGTACACGCTAGTAAGTAAGAACCAACGGATATAATGCTTTTCCATATATGTAGGCCGATGGGAGAAACTTAATTCAATACAGGTTTGTTCCATCCACTGTTGTTAACATATCAATTGTTGTGGGACTCGGAATCGAGGCTTGTTGGACTTGTTGGTATGATGAATGAGGAAACCACACCGTAAGAAAGAAACCTCAAAAATATGCATCACCAAAGTTGTTTTGGCCCAACTTACATGCCCTCTTCTTCTGCCACTTGAGCCCGCGCTTTGGCATCAGGATGAGATACAAAACCTGCATAGCATGACTCAGTTTGCCTAGACTGAAGAGGGCGAAAATTAAACTTTTCCTAATTCGAAAACTTGTACACGCTAGTAAGTAAGAACCAATGGATATAATGCTTTTCCATATATGTAGGCCGATGGGAGAAACTTAATTCAATACGGATTTTGTTCCATCCACTGTTGTTAACATATCAATTGTTGTGGGACTCGGAATCGAGGGTTGTTGGACATGTTGGAATGATGAATGAGGAAAACACTCCATAGGAAAGAAACCTCAAAAATATGCATCACCAAAGTTGTTGTGGCCCGACTTATATGCCCTCATCTTCTGCCACTTGAGCCTCCGTTTCGGCATCAGGATGAGATACAAAACCAGCATAGCATGACTCAGTTTGCCCAGACTGAAGAGGGCGAAAATTAAACTTTTTCCTAATCCGAAAACTTGTACACGCTAGTAAGTAAGAACCAATGGATATAATGCTTTTCCATATATGTAGGCCGATGGGAGAAACTTAATTCAATACAGGTTTGTTCCATCCACTGTTGTTAACATATCAATTGTCGTGGGACTCGGAATCGAGGGTTGTTGGACTTGTTGGTATGATGAATGAGGAAACCACACCATAGGAAAGAAATCTCAAAAATATGCATCACCAAAGTTGTTTTGGCCCAACTTACATGCCCTCTTCTTCTGCCACTTGAGCCCGCGCTTTGGCATCAGGATGAGATACAAAACCTGCATAGCATGACTCAGTTTGCCTAGACTGAAGAGGGCGAAAATTAAACTTTTCCTAATCCAAAAACTT
The DNA here is from genome assembly GCA_022530915.1 of Paspalum notatum. Taxonomy (NCBI): domain Eukaryota; kingdom Viridiplantae; phylum Streptophyta; class Magnoliopsida; order Poales; family Poaceae; genus Paspalum; species Paspalum notatum. The sequence goes on from CM039683.1 coordinate 11,929,977, forward strand.
GTACACGCTAGTAAGTAAGAACCAATGGATATAATGCTTTTCCATATATGTAGGCCAATGGGAGAAACTTAATTCAATACGGATTTTGTTCCACCACTGTTGTTAACATATCAATTGTTGTGGGACTCGGAATCGAGGGTTGTTGGACATGTTGGAATGATGAATGAGGAAAACACTCCATAGGAAAGAAACCTCAAAAATATGCATCACCAAAGTTGTTGTGGCCCGACTTACATGCCCTCATCTTCTGCCACTTGAGCCTGCACTTCGGCATCAGGATGAGATACAAAACCAGCATAGCATGACTTAGTTTGCCTAGACTGAAGAGGGCGAAAATTAAACTTTTTCCTAATCCGAAAACTTGTACACGCTAGTAAGTAAGAACCAATGGATATAATGCTTTTCCATATATGTAGGCCGATGGGAGAAACTTAATTCAATAGAGGTTTTGATCCATCCACTGTTGTTAACATATCAAATGTTGTGGGACTCGGAATCGAGGGTTGTTGGACTTGTTGGTATGATGAATGAGGAAACCACACCATAGGAAAGAAACCTCAAAAATATGCATCACCAAACTTGTTTTGGCCCAACTTACATGCTCTCTTCTTCTACCACTTGAGCCCGCGCTTTGGCATCAGGATGAGATACAAAACCTGCATAGCATGACTCAGTTTGCCTAGACTGAAGAGGGCGAAAATTAAACTTTTCCTAATCCGAAAACTTGTACACGCTAGTAAGTAAGAACCAATGGATATAATGCTTTTCCATATATGTAGGCCGATGGGAGAAACTTAATTCAATACGGATTTTGTTCCATCCACTGTTGTTAACATATCAATTGTTGTGGGACTCGGAATCGAGGGTTGTTGGACATGTTGGAATGATGAATGAGGAAAACACTCCATAGGAAAGAAACCTCAAAAATATGCATCACCAAAGTTGTTTTGGCCCAACTTACATGCCCTCTTCTTCTGGCACTTGAGCCCGCGCTTTGGCATCAGGATGAGATACAAAACCAGCATAGCATGACTCAGTTTGCCCAGACTGAAGAGGGCGAAAATTAAACTTTTTCCTAATCCGAAAACTTGTACACGCTAGTAAGTAAGAACCAATGGATATAATGCTTTTCCATATATGTAGGCCGATGGGAGAAACTTAATTCAATACAGGTTTGTTCCATCCACTGTTGTTAACATATCAATTGTTGTGGGACTCGGAATCGAGGGTTGTTGGACTTGTTGGTATGATGAATGAGGAAACCACACCATAGGAAAGAAATCTCAAAAATATGCATCACCAAAGTTGTTTTGGCCCAACTTACATGCCCTCTTCTTCTGCCACTTGAGCCCGCGCTTTGGCATCAGGATGAGATACAAAACCTGCATAGCATGACTCAGTTTGCCTAGACTGAAGAGGGCGAAAATTAAACTTTTCCTAATCCAAAAACTTGTACACGCTAGTAAGTAAGAACCAATGGATATAATGCTTTTCCATATATGTAGGCCAATGGGAGAAACTTAATTCAATACGGATTTTGTTCCACCACTGTTGTTAACATATCAATTGTTGTGGGACTCGGAATCGAGGGTTGTTGGACATGTTGGAATGATGAATGAGGAAAACACTCCATAGGAAAGAAACCTCAAAAATATGCATCACCAAAGTTGTTGTGGCCCGACTTACATGCCCTCATCTTCTGCCACTTGAGCCTGCGCTTCGGCATCAGGATGAGATACAAAACCAGCATAGCATGACTTAGTTTGCCTAGACTGAAGAGGGCGAAAATTAAACTTTTTCCTAATCCGAAAACTTGTACACGCTAGTAAGTAAGAACCAATGGATATAATGCTTTTCCATATATGTAGGCCGATGGGAGAAATTTAATTGAATACGGATTTTGTTGCATCCACTGTTGTTAACATATCAATTGTTGTGGGACTCGGAATCGAGGGTTGTTGGACATGTTGAAATGATGAATGAGGAAAACACTCCGTAGGAAAGAAACCTCAAAAATATGCATCACCAAAGTTGTTGTGGCCCGACTTACATGCCCTCATCTTCTGCCACTTGAGCCTGCGCTTCGGCATCAGGATGAGATACAAAACCAGCATAGCATGACTCAGTTTGCCTAGACTGAAGAGGGCGAAAATTAAACTTTTTCCTAATCCGAAAACTTGTACACGCTAGTAAGTAAGAACCAATGGATATAATGCTTTTCCATATTTGTAGGCCGATGGGAGAAACTTAATTCAATACAGGTTTTGATCCATCCGCTGTTGTTAACATATCAAATGTTGTGGGACTCGGGATCGAGGGTTGTTGGACATGTTGGAATGATGAATGAGGAAAACACTCCATAGGAAAGAAACCTCAAAAATATGCATCACCAAAGTTGTTTTGGCCCAACTTACATGCCCTCTTCTTCTGGCACTTGAGCCCGCGCTTTGGCATCAGGATGAGATACAAAACCAGCATAGCATGACTCAGTTTGCCCAGACTGAAGAGGGCGAAAATTAAACTTTTTCCTAATCCGAAAACTTGTACACGCTAGTAAGTAAGAACCAATGGATATAATGCTTTTCCATATATGTAGGCCGATGGGAGAAACTTAATTCAATACAGGTTTGTTCCATCCACTGTTGTTAACATATCAATTGTTGTGGGACTCGGAATCGAGGGTTGTTGGACTTGTTGGTATGATGAATGAGGAAACCACACCATAGGAAAGAAATCTCAAAAATATGCATCACCAAAGTTGTTTTGGCCCAACTTACATGCCCTCTTCTTCTGCCACTTGAGCCCGCGCTTTGGCATCAGGATGAGATACAAAACCTGCATAGCATGACTCAGTTTGCCTAGACTGAAGAGGGCAAAAATTAAACTTTTCCTAATCCAAAAACTTGTACACGCTAGTAAGTAAGAACCAATGGATATAATGCTTTTCCATATATGTAGGCCAATGGGAGAAACTTAATTCAATACGGATTTTGTTCCACCACTGTTGTTAACATATCAATTGTTGTGGGACTCGGAATCGAGGGTTGTTGGACATGTTGGAATGATGAATGAGGAAAACACTCCATAGGAAAGAAACCTCAAAAATATGCATCACCAAAGTTGTTGTGGCCCAACTTACATGCCCTCATCTTCTGCCACTTGAGCCTGCGCTTCGGCATCAGGATGAGATACAAAACCAGCATAGCATGACTCAGTTTGCCTAGACTGAAGAGGGCGAAAATTAAACTTTTTCCTAATCCGAAAACTTGTACACGCTAGTAAGTAAGAACCAATGGATATAATGCTTTTCCACATATGTAGGCCGATGGGAGAAACTTAATTCAATAAAGGTTTTGATCCATCCGCTGTTGTTAACATATCAAATGTTGTGGCACTCGGAATCGAGGGTTGTTGGACATGTTGGAATGATGAATGAGGAAAACACTCCATAGGAAAGAAACCTCAAAAATATGCATCACCAAAGTTGTTTTGGCCCAACTTACATGCCCTCTTCTTCTGCCACTTGAGCCTGCGCTTCGGCATTGGGATGAGATACAAAACCAGCATAGCATGACTCAGTTTGCCCAGACTGAAGAGGGCGAAAATTAAACTTTTTCCTAATCCGAAAACTTGTACACGCTAGTAAGTAAGAACCAATGGATATAATGCTTTTCCATATATGTAGGCCGATGGGAGAAACTTAATTCAATACAGGTTTGTTCCATCCACTGTTGTTAACATATCAATTGTTGTGGGACTCGGAATCGAGGGTTGTTGGACTTGTTGCTATGATGAATGAGGAAACCACACCATAGGAAAGAAACCTCAAAAATATGCATCACCAAACTTGTTTTGGCCCAACTTACATGCTCTCTTCTTCTACCACTTGAGCCCGCGCTTTGGCATCAGGATGAGATACAAAACCTGCATAGCATGACTCGGTTTGCCTAGACTGAAGAGGGCGAAAATTAAACTTTTCCTAATCCGAGAACTTGTACACGCTAGTAAGTAAGAACCAATGGATATAATGCTTTTCCATATATGTAGGCCGATGGGAGAAACTTAATTCAATACGGATTTTGTTCCATCCACTGTTGTTAACATATCAATTGTTGTGGGACTCGGAATCGAGGGTTGTTGGACATGTTGGAATGATGAATGAGGAAAACACTCCATAGGAAAGAAACCTCAAAAATATGCATCACCAAAGTTGTTGTGGCCCGACTTATATGCCCTCATCTTCTGCCACTTGAGCCTCCGCTTCGGCATCAGGATGAGATACAAAACCAGCATAGCGTGACTCAGTTTCCCCAGACTAAAGAGGGCGAAAATTAAATTTTTTCCTAATCCGAAAACTTGTACACGCTAGTAAGTAAGAACCAATGGATATAATGCTTTTCCATATATGTAGGCCGATGGGAGAAACTTAATTCAATAGAGGTTTTGATCCATCCGCTGTTGTTAACATATCAAATGTTGTGGGACTCGGGATCGAGGGTTGTTGGACATGTTGGAATGATGAATGAGGAAAACACTCCATAGGAAAGAAACCTCAAAAATATGCATCACCAAAGTTGTTTTGGCCCAGCTTACATGCCCTCTTCTTCTGCCACTTGAGCCTGCGCTTTGGCATCAGGATGAGATACAAAACCAGCATAGCATGACTCAGTTTGCCCAGACTGAAGAGGGCGAAAATTAAACTTTTTCCTAATCCGAAAACTTGTACACGCTAGTAAGTAAGAACCAATGGATATAATGCTTTTCCATATATGTAGGCCGATGGGAGAAACTTAATTCAATACAGGTTTGTTCCATCCACTGTTGTTAACATATCAATTGTTGTGGGACTCGGAATCGAGGGTTGTTGGACTTGTTGGTATGATGAATGAGGAAACCACACCATAGGAAAGAAATCTCGAAAATATGCATCACCAAAGTTGTTTTGGCCCAACTTACATGCCCTCTTCTTCTGCCACTTGAGCCTGCGCTTTGGCATCAGGATGAGATACAAAACCTGCATAGCATGACTCAGTTTGCCTAGACTGAAGAGGGCGAAAATTAAACTTTTCCTAATCCGAAAACTTGTACACGCTAGTAAGTAAGAACCAATGGATATAATGCTTTTCCATATATGTAGGCCGATGGGAGAAACTTAATTCAATACGGATTTTGTTCAACCACTGTTGTTAACATATCAATTGTTGTGGGACTCGGAATCGAGGGTTGTTGGACATGTTGGAATGATGAATGAGGAAAACACTCGATAGGAAAGAAACCTCAAAAATATGCATCACGAAAGTTGTTGTGGCCCGACTTACATGCCCTCATCTTCTGCCACTTGAGCCTGCGCTTCGGCATCAGGATGAGATACAAAACCAGCATAGCATGACTTAGTTTGCCTAGACTGAAGAGGGCGAAAATTAAACTTTTTCCTAATCCGAAAACTTGTACACGCTAGTAAGTAAGAACCAATGGATATAATGCTTTTCCATATATGTAGGCCGATGGGAGAAACTTAATTCAATAGAGGTTTTGATCCATCCACTGTTGTTAACATATCAAATATTGTGGGACTCAGAATCGAGGGTTGTTGGACATGTTGGAATTATGAATGAGGAAAACACTCCATAGGAAAGAAACCTCGAAAATATGCATCACCAAAGTTGTTTTGGCCCAACTTACATGCCCTCTTCTTCTGCCACTTGAGCCTGCGCTTCGGCATCAGGATGAGATACAAAACCAGCATAGCATGACTCAGTTTGCCCACACTGAAGAGGGCGAAAATTAAACTTTTTCCTAATCCGAAAACTTGTACACGCTAGTATGTAAGAACCAATGGATATAATGCTTTTCCATATATGTAGGCCGATGGGAGAAACTTAATTCAATACGGATTTTGTTCCATCCACTGTTGTTAACATATCAATTGTTGTGGGACTCGGAATCGAGGGTTGTTGGACATGTCAGAATGATGAATGAGGAAAACACTCCATAGGAAAGAAACCTCAAAAATATGCATCACCAAAGTTGTTGTGGCCCGACTTACATGCCCTCATCTTCTGCCACTTGAGCCTGCGCTTCGGCATCAGGATGAGATACAAAACCAGCATAGCATGACTCAGTTTGCCTAGACTGAAGAGGGCGAAAATTAAACTTTTTCCTAATCCGAAAACTTGTACACGCTAGTAAGTAAGAACCAATGGATATAATGCTTTTCCATATATGTAGGCCGATGGGAGAAACTTAATTCAATACAGGATTTTGTTCCATCCACTGTTGTTAACATATCAATTGTTGTGGGACTCGGAATCGAGGGTTGTTGGACATGTTGGAATGATGAATGAGGAAAACACTCCATAGGAAAGAAACCTCAAAAATATGCATCACCAAACTTGTTTTGGCCCACCTTACATGCCCTCTTCTTCTGCCACTTGAGCCCGCGCTTTGGCATCAGGATGAGATACAAAACCTGCATAGCATGACTCAGTTTGCCTAGACTGAAGAGGGCGAAAATTAAACTTTTCCTAATCCGAAAACTTGTACACGCTAGTAAGTAAGAACCAATGGATATAATGCTTTTCCATATATGTAGGCCGATGGGAGAAACTTAATTCAATACGGATTTTGTTCCGTCCACTGTTGTTAACATATCAATTGTTGTGGGACTCGGAATCGAGGGCTGTTGGACATGTTGGAATGATGAATGAGGAAAACACTCCATAGGAAAGAAACCTCAAAAATATGCATCACCAAAGTTGTTTTGGCCCAACTTACATGCCCTCTTCTTCTGCCACTTGTGCCTGCGCTTCGGCATTAGGATGAGATACAAAACCAGCATAGCATGACTCAGTTTGCCCAGACTGAAGAGGGCGAAAATTAAACTTTTTCCTAATCCGAAAACTTGTACACGCTAGTAAGTAAGAACCAATGGATATAATGCTTTTCCATATATGTAGGCCGATAGGAGAAACTTAATTCAATACAGGTTTGTTCCATCCACTGTTATTAACATATCAATTGTTGTGGGACTCGGAATCGAGGGTTGTTGGACTTGTTGGTATGATGAATGAGGAAACCACACCATAGGAAAGAAACCTCAAAAATATGCATCACCAAACTTGTTTTGGCCCAACTTACATGCCCTCTTCTTCTGCCACTTGAGCCCGCGCTTTGGCATCAGGATGAGATACAAAACCTGCATAGCATGACTCAGTTTGCCTAGACTGAAGAGGGCGGAAATTAAACTTTTCCTAATCCGAAAACTTGTACATGCTAGTAAGTAAGAACCAATGGATATAATGCATTTCCATATATGTAGGCCGATGGGAGAAACTTAATTCAATACGGATTTTGTTCCATCCACTGTTGTTAACATATCAATTGTTGTGGGACTCAGAATCGAGGGTTGTTGGACATGTTGGAATGATGAATGACGAAAACACTCCATAGGAAAGAAACCTCAAAAATATGCATCACCAAAGTTGTTGTGGCCCGACTTACATGCCCTCATCTTCTGCCACTTGAGCCTGCGCTTCGGCATCAGGATGAGATACAAAACTAGCATAGCATGACTCAGTTTGCCCAGACTGAAGAGGGCGAAAATTAAACTTTTTCCTAATCCGAAAACTTGTACACGCTAGTAAGTAAGAACCAATGGATATAATGCTTTTCCATATATGTAGGCCGATGGGAGAAACTTAATTCAATACAGGTTTGTTCCATCCACTGTTGTTAACATATCAATTGTTGTGGGACTCGGAATCGAGGCTTGTTGGACTTGTTGGTATGATGAATGAGGAAACCACACCATAGGAAAGAAACCACAAAAATATGCATCACCAAAGTTGTTTTGGCCCAACTTACATGCCCTCTTCTTCTGCCACTTGAGCCCGCGCTTTGGCATCAGGATGAGATACAAAACCTGCATAGCATGACTCAGTTTGCCTAGACTGAAGAGGGCGAAAATTAAACTTTTCCTAATCCGAAAACTTGTACACGCTAGTAAGTAAGAACCAATGGATATAATGCTTTTCCATATATGTAGGCTGATGGGAGAAACTTAATTCAATACGGATTTTGTTCCATCCACTGTTGTTAACATATCAGTTGTTGTGGGACTCAGAATCGAGGGTTGTTGGACATGTCGGAATGATGAATGAGGAAAACACTCCATAGGAAAGAAACCTCAAAAATATGCATCACCAAAGTTGTTGTGGCCCGACTTACATGCCCTCATCTTCTGCCACTTGAGCCTGCGCTTCGGCATCAGGATGAGATACAAAACCAGCATAGCATGACTTAGTTTGCCTAGACTGAAGAGGGCGAAAATTAAAATTTTTCCTAATCCGAAAACTTGTACACGCTAGTAAGTAAGAACCAATGGATATAACGCTTTTCCATATATGTAGGCCGATGGGAGAAACTTAATTCAATAGAGGTTTTGATCCATTCACTGTTGTGGGACTCGGAATCGAGGGTTGTTGGACATGTTGGAATTGTGAATGAGGAAAACACTCCATGGGAAAGAAACCTCGAAAATATGCATCACCAAAGTTGTTTTGGCCCAACTTACATGCCCTCTTCTTCTGCCACTTGAGCCTGCGCTTCAGCATCAGGATGAGATACAAAACCAGCATAGCATGACTCAGTTTGCCCAGACTGAAGAGGGCGAAAATTAAACTTTTTCCTATTCCGAAAACTTGTACACGCTAGTAAGTAAGAACCAATGGATATAATGCTTTTCCATATATGTAGGCCGATGGGAGAAACTTAATTCAATACGGATTTTGTTCCATCCACTGTTGTTAACATATCAATTGTTGTGGGACTCGGAATCGAGGGTTGTTGGACATGTCAGAATGATGAATGAGGAAAACACTCCATAGGAAAGAAACCTCAAAAATATGCATCACCAAAGTTGTTGTGGCCCGACTTACATGCCCTCATCTTCTGCCACTTGAGCCTGCGCTTCGGCATCAGGATGAGATACAAAACCAGCATAGCATGACTTAGTTTGCCTAGACTGAAGAGGGCGAAAATTAAACTTTTTCCTAATCCGAAAACTTGTACACGCTAGTAAGTAAGAACCAATGGATATAATGCTTTTCCATATATGTAGGCCGATGGGAGAAACTTAATTCAATAGAGGTTTTGATCCATCCACTGTTGTTAACATATCAAATGTTGTGGGACTCGGAATCGAGGGTTGTTGGACATGTTGGAATTATGAATGAGGAAAACACTCCATAGGAAAGAAACCTCGAAAATATGCATCACTAAAGTTGTTTTGGCCCAACTTACATGCCCTCTTCTTCTGCCACTTGAGCCTGCGCTTCTGCATCAGGATGAGATACAAAACCAGCATAGCATGACTCAGTTTGCCCAGACTGAAGAGGGCGAAAATTAAACTTTTTCCTAATCCGAAAACTTGTACACGCTAGTAAGTAAGAACCAATGGATATAATGCTTTTCCATATATGTAGGCCGATGGGAGAAACTTAATTCAATACGGATTTTGTTCCATCCACAGTTGTTAACATATCAATTGTTGTGGGACTCGGAATCGAGGGTTGTTGGACATGTTGGAATGATGAATGAGGAAAACACTCCATAGGAAAGAAACCTCAAAAATATGCATCACCAAAGTTGTTTTGGCCCAACTTACATGCCCTCTTCTTCTGCGATTTGAGCCTGCGCTTCGGCATCAGGATGAGATACAAAACCAGCATAGCAAGACTCAGTTTGCCTAGACTGTAGAGGGCGAAAATTAAACTTTTTCCTAATCCGAAAACTTGTACACGCTAGTAAGTTAGAACCAATGGATATAATGCTTTTCCATATATGTAGGCCGATGGGAGAAACTTAATTCAATACAGGTTTGTTCCATCCACTGTTGTTAACATATCAATTGTTGTGGGACTCGGAATCGAGGCTTGTTGGACTTGTTGGTATGATGAATGAGGACACCACACCATAGGAAAGAAACCTCAAAAATATGCATCACCAAAGTTGTTTTGGCCCAACTTACATGCCCTCTTCTTCTGCCACTTGAGCCCGCGCTTTGGCATCAGGATGAGATACAAAACCTGCATAGCATGACTCAGTTTGCCTAGACTGAAGAGGGCGAAAATTAAACTTTTCCTAATCCGAAAACTTGTACACGCTAGTAAGTAAGAACCAATGGATATAATGCTTTTCCATATACGTAGGCCGATGGGAGAAACTTAATTCAATACGGATTTTGTTCCATCCACTGTTGTTAACATATCAATTGTTGTGGGACTCGGAATCGAGGGTTGTTGGACATGTCGGAATGATGAATGAGGAAAACACTCCATAGGAAAGAAACCTCAAAAATATGCATCACCAAAGTTGTTGTGGCCCGACTTACATGCCCTCATCTTCTGCCACTTGAGCCTGTGCTTCGGCATCAGGATGAGATACAAAACCAGCATAGCATGACTTAGTTTGCCTAGACTGAAGAGGGCGAAAATTAAACTTTTTCCTAATCCGAAAACTTGTACACGCTAGTAAGTAAGAACCAATGGATATAATGCTTTTCCATATATGTAGGCCGATGGGAGAAACTTAATTCAATAGAGATTTTGATCCATCCACTGTTGTTAACATATCAAATGTTGTGGGACTCAGAATCGAGGGTTGTTGGACATGTTGGAATTATGAATGAGGAAAACACTCCATAGGAAAGAAACCTCGAAAATATGCATCACCAAAGTTGTTTTGGCCCAACTTACATGCCCTCTTCTTCTGCCACTTGAGCCTGCGCGTTGGCATCAGGATGAGATACAAAACCAGCATAGCATGACTCAGTTTGCCCAGACTGAAGAGGACGAAAATTAAACTTTTTCCTAATCCGAAAACTTGTACACGCTAGTAAGTAAGAAGCAATGGATATAATGCTTTTCCATATATGTAGGCCGATGGGAGAAACTTAATTCAATACGGATTTTGATCCATCCACTGTTGTTAACATATCAAATGTTGTGGGACTCGGAATCGAGGGTTGTTGGACATGTTGGAATGATGAATGAGGAAAACACTCCATAGGAAAGAAACCTCAAAAATATGGATCACCAAAGTTGTTGTGGCCTGACTTACATGCCCTCATCTTCTGCCACTTGAGCCTGTGCTTCGGCATCAGGATGAGATACAAAACCAGCATAGCATGACTCAGTTTGCCTAGACAGAAGAGGGCGAAAATTAAACTTTTTCCTAATCCGAAAACTTGTACACGCTAGTAAGTAAGAACCAATGGATATAATGCTTTTCCATATATGTAGGCCGATGGGAGAAATTTAATTCAATAGAGGTTTTGATCCATCCGCTGTTGTTAACATATCAAATGTTGTGGCACTCGGAATCGAGGGTTGTTGGACATGTTGGAATGATGAATGAGAAAAACACTCCATAGGAAAAAAACCTCAAAAATATGCATCACCAAAGTTGTTTTGGCCCAACTTACATGCCCTCTTCTTCTTCCACTTGAGCCCGCGCTTCGGCATTAGGATGAGATACAAAACCAGCATAGCATGACTCAGTTTGCCTAGACTGAAGAGGGCGAAAATTAAACTTTTCCTAATCCAAAAACTTGTACACGCTAGTAAGTAAGAACCAATGGATATAATGCTTTTCCATATATGTAGGCCGATGGGAGAAACTTAATTCAATACGGATTTTGTTCCATCCACTGTTGTTAACATATCAATTGTTGTGGGACTCGGAATCGCGGGTTGTTGGACATGTTGGAATGATGAATGAGGAAAACACTCCATAGGAAAGAAACATCAAAAATATGCATCACCAAAGTTGTTGTGGCCCGACTTACATGCCCTCATCTTCTGCCACTTGAGCCTGCGCTTCGGCATCTGGATGAGATACAAAACCAGCATAGCATGACTTAGTTTGCCTAGACTGAAGAGGGCGAAAATTAAACTTTTTCCTAATCCGAAAACTTGTACACGCTAGTAAGTAAGAACCAATGGATATAATGCTTTTCCATATATGTAGGCCGATGGGAGAAACTTAATTCAATAGAGGTTTTGATCCATCCGCTGTTGTTAACATATCAAATGTTGTGGTACTTGAAATCGAGGGTTGTTGGACATGTTGGAATGATGAATGAGGAAAACACTCCATAGGAAAGAAACCTCAAAAATATGCATCACCAAAGTTGTTGTGGCCCGACTTACATGCCCTCTTCTTCTGCGACTTGAGCCTGCGCTTCGGCATCAGGATGAGATACAAAACCAGCATAGCATGACTTAGTTTGCCCAGACTGAAGAGGGCGAAAATTAAACTTTTTCCTAATCCGAAAACTTGTACACGCTAGTAAGTAAGAACCAATGGATATAATGCTTTTCCATATATGTAGGCCGATGGGAGAAACTTAATCCAATAGAGGTTTTGATCCATCCGCTGTTGTTAACATATCAAATGTTGTGGCACTCGGAATCGAGGGTTGTTGGACATGTTGGAATGATGAATGAGGAAAACACTCCATAGGAAAGAAACCTCAAAAATATGCATCACCAAAGTTGTTGTGGCCCGACTTACATGCCCTCTTCTTCTGCGACTTGAGCCTGCGCTTCGGCATCAGGATGAGATACAAAACCAGCATAGCATGACTTAGTTTGCCCAGACTGAAGAGGGCGAAAATTAAACTTTTTCCTAATCCGAAAACTTGTACACGCTAGTAAGTAAGAACCAATGGATATAATGCTTTTCCATATATGTAGGCCGATGGGAGAAACTTAATTCAATACGGATTTTGTTCCATCCACTCTTGTTAACATATCAATTGTTGTGGGACTCGGAATCGCGGGTTGTTGGACATGTTGGAATGATGAATGAGGAAAACACTCCATAGGAAAGAAACATCAAAAATATGCATCACCAAAGTTGTTGTGGCCCGACTTACATGCCCTCATCTTCTGCCACTTGAGCCTGCGCTTCGGCATCTGGATGAGATACAAAACCAGCATAGCATGACTTAGTTTGCCTAGACTGAAGAGGGCGAAAATTAAACTTTTTCCTAATCCGAAAACTTGTACACGCTAGTAAGTAAGAACCAATGGATATAATGCTTTTCCATATATGTAGGCCGATGGGAGAAACTTAATTCAATAGAGGTTTTGATCCATCCGCTGTTGTTAACATATCAAATGTTGTGGTACTTGAAATCGAGGGTTGTTGGACATGTTGGAATGATGAATGAGGAAAACACTCCATAGGAAAGAAACCTCAAAAATATGCATCACCAAAGTTGTTGTGGCCCGACTTACATGCCCTCTTCTTCTGCGACTTGAGCCTGCGCTTCGGCATCAGGATGAGATACAAAACCAGCATAGCATGACTTAGTTTGCCCAGACTGAAGAGGGCGAAAATTAAACTTTTTCCTAATCCGAAAACTTGTACACGCTAGTAAGTAAGAACCAATGGATATAATGCTTTTCCATATATGTAGGCCGATGGGAGAAACTTAATTCAATAGAGGTTTTGATCCATCCGCTGTTGTCAACATATCAAATATTGTGGCACTCGGAATCGAGGGTTGTTGGACATGTTGGAATGATGAATGAGGAAAACACTCCATAGGAAAGAAACCTCAAAAATATGCATCACCAAATTTGTTTTGGCCCAACTTACATGCCCTCTTCTTCTGCCACTTGAGCCTGCGCTTCGGCAACAGGATGAGATACAAAACCAGCATAGCATGACTCAGTTTGCCCAGACTGAAGAGGGCGTAAATTAAACTTTTTCCTAATCCGAAAACTTGTACACGCTAGTAAGTAAGAACCAATGGATATAATGCTTTTCCATATATGTAGGCCGATGGGAGAAACTTAATTCAATACAGGTTTGTTCCATCCACTCTTGTTAACATACCAATTGTTGTGGGACTCGGAATCGAGGGTTGTTGGACTTGTTGGTATGATGAATGAGGAAACCACACCATAGGAAAGAAACCTCAAAAATATGCATCACCAAAGTTGTTTTGGCCCAACTTACATGCCCTCTTCTTCTGCCACTTGAGCCCGCGCTTTGGCATCACGATGAGATACAAAACCACCATAGCATGACTCAGTTTGCCTAGACTGAAGAGGGCGAAAATTAAACTTTTCCTAATCCAAAAACTTGTACACGCTAGTAAGTAAGAACCAATGGATATAATGCTTTTCCATATATGTAGGCCGATGGGAGAAACTTAATTCAATACGGATTTTGTTCCATCCACTCTTGTTAACATATCAATTGTTGTGGGACTCGGAATCGAGGGTTGTTGGACATGTTGGAATGATGAATGAGGAAAACACTCCATAGGAAAGAAACCTCAAAAATTTGCATCACCAAAGTTGTTTTGGCCCGACTTACAAGCCCTCATCTTCTGCCACTTGAGCCTACGCTTCGGCATCAGGATGAGATACAAAACCACCATAGCATGACTCAGTTTGCCCAGACTGAAGAGGGCGAATATTAAACTTTTTCCTAATCCGAAAACTTGAACACGCTAGTAAGTAAGAACCAATGGATATAATGCTTTTCCATATATGTAGGCCGATGGGAGAAACTTAATTCGATAGAGGTTTTGATCCATTCGCTGTTGTTAACATATCAAATGTTGTGGGACTCGGAATCGAGGGTTGTTGGACATGTTGGAATGATGAATGATGAAAACACTCCATAGGAAAGAAACCTCAAAAATATGCATCACTTGTTTTGGCCCAACTTACATGCCCTCTTCTTCTGCCACTTGAGCCTGCGCTTCGGCATCAGGATGAGATACAAAACCAGCATAGCATGACTCAGTTTGCCCAGACTGAAGAGGGCAAAAATTAAACTTTTCCTAATCCGAAAACTTGTACACGCTAGTAAGTAAGAACCAATGGATATAATGCTTTTCCATATATGTAGGCCGATGGGAGAAACTTAATTCAATACAGGTTTGTTCCATCCACTGTTGTTAACATATCAATTGTTGTGGGACTCGGAATCGAGGCTTGTTGGACTTGTTGGTATGATGAATGAGGAAACCACACCATAGGAAAGAAACCTCAAAAATATGCATCACCAAAGTTGTTTTGGCCCAACTTACATGCCCTCTTCTTCTGCCACTTGAGCCCGCGCTTTGGCATCAGGATGAGATACAAAACCTGCATAGCATGACTCAGTTTGCCTAGACTGAAGAGGGCGAAAATTAAACTTTTCCTGATCCGAAAACTTGTACACGCTAGTAAGTAAGAACCAATGGATATAATGCTTTTCCATATATGTAGGCCGATGGGAGAAACTTAATTCAATAGAGGTTTTGATCCATTCGCTGTTGTTAACATATCAAATGTTGTGGGACTCAGAATCGAGGGTTGTTGGACATGTTGGAATGATGAATGAGGAAAACACTCCATAGGAAAGAAACCTCAAAAATATGCATCACTTGTTTTGGCCCAACTTACATGCCCTCTTCTTCTGCCACTTGAGCCTAAAACCAGCATAGCATGACTCAGTTTGCCCAGACTGAAGAGGGCAAAAATTAAACTTTTTCCTAATCCGAAAACTTGTACACGATAGTAAGTAAGAAGCAATGGATATAATGCTTTTCCATATATGTAGGCCGATGGGAGAAACTTAATTCAATACAGGTTTGTTCAATCCACTGTTGTTAACATATCAATTGTTGTGGGACTCGGAATCGAGGGTTGTTGGACTTGTTGGTATGATGAAAGAGGAAACCACACCATAGGAAAGAAACCTCAAAAATATGCATCACCAAAGTTGTTGTGGCCCGACTTACAAGCCATCATCTTCTGCCACTTGAGCCCACGCTTTGGCACCAGGACGAGATACAGAACCAGCGCAGCATGACTCAGTTTGCCTAGACTGAAGAGGGCGAAAATTAAACTTTTTCCTAATCCGAAAACTTGTACACGCTAGTAAGTAAGAACCAATGAATATAATGCTTTTCCATATATGTAGGCCGATGGGAGAAACTCAATTCGACACCAGTTTTGACCCATCCACTATTGTTAACATATCAATTGTTGTTGGACTCAGAATCGAGGGTTGTTGGACTTGTTGGCAAGATGAATGAGGAAACCACACCATAGGAACGAAACCTCAAAAATATGCACCACGAAAAGTTGTTTTGGCAAAATTTACAAGCCCTCCTCTTCTGCCACTTGAGCCCACGCTACAACAACAATCCGAGACACAAAACTAGTGCAGCATGACTCCGTTTGCCTAGACTGAAGAGGGCGAAAATTAAACTTTTTCCTAATCCAAAATCTTGTACACGCTAGTAAGCAGGAACCAATGAATATAATGCTTTTTCATATATGTAGGCCGATGGGAGAAACTTAATTTAATAGAGGTTTTGATCCATCCGCTGTTGTTAACATATCAAATGTTGTGGGACTCGGAATCGAGGGTTGTTGGACATGTTGGAATGATGAATGAGGAAAACACTCCATAGGAAAGAAACCTCAAAAATATGCATCACCAAAGTTGTTTTGGCCCAACTTACATGCCCTCTTCTTCTGCGACTTGAGCCTGCGCTTCGGCATCAGGATGAGATACAAAACCAGCATAGCATGACTCAGTTTGCCCAGATTGAAGAGGGCGAAAATTAAACTTTTTCCTAATCCGAAAACTTGTACACGCTAGTAAGTAAGAACCAATGGATATAATGCTTTTCCATATATGTAGGCCGATGGGAGAAACTTAATTCAATAGAGGTTTTGATCCATCCGCTGTTGTTAACATATCAAATGTTGTGGCACTCGGAATCGAGGGTTGTTGGACATGTTGGAATGATGAATGAGGAAAACACTCCATAGGAAAGAAACCTCAAAAATATGCATCACCAAAGTTGTTGTGGCCCGACTTACATGCCCTCATCTTCTGCCACTTGAGCCTGCGCTTCGGCATCAGATGAGATACAAAACCAGCATAGCATGACTTAGTTTGCCTAGACTGAAGAGGGCGAAAATTAAACTTTTTCCTAATCCGAAAACTTGTACACGCTAGTAAGTAAGAACCAATGGATATAATGCTTTTCCATATATGTAGGCCGATGGGAGAAACTTAATTCAATAGAGGTTTTGATCCATCCGCTGTTGTTAACATATCAATTGTTGTGGGACTCGGAATCGAGGGTTGTTGGACTTATTGATATGATGAATGAGGAAACCACACCATAGGAAAGAAACCTCAAAAATATGCATCACCAAAGTTGTTGTGGCCCGACTTACAAGCCATCATCTTCTGCCACTTGAGCCCACGCTTTGGCATCAGGACGAGATACAGAACCAGCGCAGCATGTCTCAGTTTGCCTAGACTGAAGAGGGCGAAAATTAAACTTTTTCCTAATCCGAAAACTTGTACACGCTAGTAAGTAAGAACCAATGAATATAATGCTTTTCCATATATGTAGGCCGATGGGAGAAACTCAATTCGACACCAGTTTTGACCCATCCACTATTGTTAACATATCAATTGTTGTTGGACTCAGAATCAAGGGTTGTTGGACTTGTTGGCAAGATGAATGAGGAAACCACACCATAGGAACGAAACCTCAAAAATATGCACCACCAAAGTTGTTTTGGCAAAATTTACATGCCCTCCTCTTCTGCCACTTGAGCCCACGCTACAACAACAATCCGAGACACAAAACTAGTGCAGCATGACTCCGTTTGCCTAGACTGAAGAGGGCGAAAATTAAACTTTTTCCTAATCCAAAATCTTGTACACGCTAGTAAGCAGGAACCAATGAATATAATGCTTTTTCATATATGTAGGCTGATGGGAGAAACTTAATTTAATAGAGGTTTTGATCCATCCGCTGTTGTTAACATATCAAATGTTGTGGGACTCGGAATCGAGGGTTGTTGGACATGTTGGAATGATGAATGAGGAAAACACACCATAGGAAAGAAACCTCAAAAATATGCATCACCAAAGTTGTTTTGGCCCAACTTACATGCCCTCTTCTTCTGCCACTTGAGCCGGCGCTTCGGCATCAGGATGAGATACAAAACCAGCATAGCATGACTCAGTTTGCCTAGACTGAAGAGGGCGAAAATTAAACTTTTTCCTAATCCGAAAACTTGTACACGCTAGTAAGTAAGAACCAATGGATATAACGCTTTTCCCAAAAATGTAGGCCGATGGGAGAAACTTAATTCAATACAGGTTTGTTCCATCCACTGTTGTTAACATATCAATTGTTGTGGGACTCAGAATCGAGGGTTGTTGGACTTGTTGGCAAGATGAATGAGGAAACCACACCATAGGAACGAAACCTCAAAAATATGCATCACCAAAGTTGTTTTGGCAAAATTTACATGCCCTCCTCTTCTGCCACTTGAGCCCACGCTACAGCGACAATCCGAGACACAAAACTAGTGCAGCATGACTCCGTTTGCCTAGACTGAAGAGGGCGAAAATTAAACTTTTTCCTAATCCAAAATCTTGTACACGCTAGTAAGCAGGAACCAATGAATATAATGCTTTTCCATATATGTAGGCCGATGGGAGAAACTTAATTCAATATAGGTTTTGATCCATCCGCTGTTATTAACATATCAAATGTTGTGGGACTCGGAATCGAGGGTTGTTGGACATGTTGGAATGATGAATGAGGAAAACACACCATAGGAAAGAAACCTCAAAAATATGCATCACCAAAGTTGTTTTGGCCCAACTTACAGGCCCTCTTCTTCTACCACTTGAGCCTGCGCTTCGGCATCAGGATGAGATACAAAACCAGCATAGCATGACTCAGTTTGCCTAGACTGAAGAGGGCGAAAATTAAACTTTTTCCTAATCCGAAAACTTTGTCACACCCAGTTTTAGAAACAAAACCAAGTGCTAACCATGTATGTGCCAGGATCAGTTTAACCACATACATAGCGATAAACAAAAGTAATAACACAACCAGTACTTTAACTTAAGAGTAATAACCAATATTACAGACCATAAATGTCTTTAACGAAACCGAGTATCTGAACGAAAACGAGTTAACTAAACGACAGCGGAAGACGACCGTGATCCACAGGCAACTGACGGATGGCACACCAGCCTAGAACTCGTCGTAGTCCTGGAACTCCTGGTTAGGATCACCACAACTTCCTTCTGGATCTGAGCAGCGGTTGCAATGGATGCAACGGGTATAAAACAAGCAAGAATGAGTACATAACGCACTCAGCAAGTATTCCGTTTAGGATAAAAGTGGACTGGCTTTATAGTGGACAGGCATAGCAATTGCTTTTAGTTAGTCAAGTTTTAATTACTAGCAATGATTAGCATAACCCATCCCTTTATTGTAAAGACAGTAAAACATATTAGAAAGATAAGCATGAACCATAACCATATCCATCATCATTACCATAATCACCATGAGCCATTCACTTTGAAGCTGAAACTCTAATCTGTGAGGGTCCAGGCCGCTCTTAACCGTGAGCACGGCTGATATATCAGTTTTAAACACTCTCGAGAGGTTGTACAACTTTACCCACAAGTCATGATTCCCATTGTGCCCGAGGTTTGCAAAGCCCCATTTATTCATACCTTAGATGAATCGGCAGGGTTTCATTCCGAGACCTTTACAAAGAATTCCTAGAGTTGCGGCCCACTCGTTACAGGTTACTCCAGTTAACTAAAGATATGAGAGTTTCGTTCCAAAGGGTGACAGATCAAACTGCACCTCATTGGCAAAGGGCAAAGTCCCATATCCCCCAGACCCCTCATACGCCATGTTTCAGGAAAGTAAGCCAAAACTCTAGTTCATCTAATTAATCAGTCAAGCCCAGTGCCCATGTGAGTCTTGTGGTTGTACTGTTTTCCTGGGTGGTCGCTCGGCGAACCGATCCTTATGGTGAAGCACTTGAGCAAAACCAACAAAACATGCCCAAGTCTCCATGTTGCTAAAACCAAACTTTTATCATCAAGTTCATCATTAATTAAATAAGATTAGCAACATGAATATAAAGATGTTGAACGATAGCATTAATCTACACATCACAGCCCATCCCAAGTTTCATAATCATATAAAGACATATGAGGCTAGTCATCCTTAATAGGAGCAATCAAATTGGGCTCTAGATTGTGTAATTAAGGTAAATAGGACATAGGTCAAAGAATACTTGCCTTCCTCAGCAAAAACTTGCTCAGGAACTTCCCAAGATGGATTCTCGACAAACTCGGACGGAACGTCGGCTACACGTTGCATACATACAAGCAATGAGCATTAATTGACTAAAACAGTACACCAAACATCATAAACAGAGGTTAAAAAGGTTTTAAAATTAATCTACACATTATTACGATTCCATAGGTTCGAAAATCGCTCAAATCGGAGTTAAAACGCAAAAGATATGAAGAAAACAAGTTTAAAGGCTTAAAATAAAGAGAATTTGAAACTCCAGGGACCCACTTGCGAAAACCAGGGGTTAAAAGAAATAGATTCGACTGCGGGTTGATTTTCCAAAAGCTCAGGGTCTAAACCGTAAAAACCAGGGACCTAACCGTGAAAATTTGGACTGCGGGTTGATTCTCAGAAAACCCAGGGACTCTTTAGCAAAAGTGTCCGCGCTGACCGGTATTGACTCCGGGTCGCGCAGCTCTGGGCCGTTGGATCTGGATCGGACGGGCGGGATTAGATCGGGCCGGGGAGGAAAGAGACGGCGGCGGCTTTTGGGCGGCGCCGCCCGCGGGACGCGGCGGTGGCTTGCCGGAGCGCCGCGAACTCGCGGTTCCGGTGGCCTAGGCTGGGCGGGGAAGGGTGCGCGAGCGAGAGCGCGACGCGGCGAAGCAGGCGAGGCGGGTGCGACTGCGGCGCAAGGGCCGGTGGCGGCGGGCGACGGAGCGGAGCGAAGGCGGAGCTCCGGCGAGAAATCGCCGTCGGTGTAGAGCGAGATTAGGGACTAGAGTTAGCTAGGAAGCTTACCCACCTTAAGCCGAAGCTAGCGGTGTAGGTGTGGACGACGGGGACGCGGCGACGACGTGCGGCGACGTGCGGCGGCGACCGGTGGCATCCTGCGTGAACCGGCGGCGGCGCGGTGAGATCGATTTGGCGAAATAAGGCAAGGTGGAAGTCGGGGTTAAGCGTTTAGGTACCCTACCTTGCGGCAAAGCTGGTGGACTTGACCTCGTCGGCTCTCACGGCTTGTAGAGGCGGAACGTGACGGTGAACTCGATGAACGTTGCGGCGAACTTGAAGAACTCGCGGCGAACGTCGAGCGCACGGCTGCAGTTTAGGGCTTGGGTTTAGATGCTCCTAGCGGACGGGGTCGGCGGACTTATATAGGGCGAAGGCCGAGGCTTGCGCGAGGGGCAAGGGAAGGCGGCGCGTGAAGGAGTCCACCTCGAGTTGGATTCGGAGTCCGCGTCGCCCGGCGCACGCGTGAGCAAGGAAAGGAAGGCGCGGGCGCGGAAAGGAAAGACAAGGTGCGGCGCGGGGATCTCGGAGATGGAGCTGCGCAGCTGGGAAGGCGAGGATGGGGTCGGGGCGCGGCGCAGTGGGGAAGGTCCGGCTTCGGCCGGACATCGTGGCTGCGTCGGCCTCCATCCGCGCTCAAGGAAAGGAAAGGGGAAGGGATGACAGGCGGGACCGCCCTGTCAGTGAGAGGGAAAGGGGGATGGCGGCCTGCTGGGCCTGTCTGGCCACTGGGCCGCGGAGCCGCGCCGTGGGCCAGCGCCCAGGGGAAAAGGGAGGGGAGAGGGGGCCGGGCCGGCGACTGAAATGGGCCGAAAGAGAGGAAGAGAAGGAGAGGGAGGATAAAGGAACTTTTCCCGGGTTGTTTGTAGTTTGAGAAATTTTGGAGAGATGCAAAAGGATTTTAAATTCAAATTTTGAACACTGCAAATCATCCAATAAAATATGCAAGGGCATGAATGCTCAAACATGTAATTCCTATGATTCTTTTTAATTAATTATTTTGAAATCACATAAAATCAAATAGGTGTCATGTATGATCAAGCAATATGAATAAATTAAATTGGTTCCAAAAGATTTTATTTGTGGCAAAATTTAGGGTGTTACAAACTTGTACACGCTAGTAAGTAAGAACCAATGGATATAATGCTTTTCCAAATATGTAGGCCGATGGGAGAAACTTAATTCAATACAGGTTTGTTCCATCCACTGTTGTTAACATATCAATTGTTTGGGACTCGGAATCGAGGGTTGTTGGACTTGTTGGTATGATGAATGAGGAAACCACACCATAGGAAAGAAACCTCAAAAATATGCATCACCAAAGTTGTTGTGGCCCGACTTACATGCCCTCATCTTCTGCCACTTGAGCCCACGCTTTGGCATCAGGACGAGATACAGAACCAGCGCAGCATGACTCAGTTTGCCTAGACTGAAGAGGGCAAAAATTAAACTTTTTCCTAATCCAAAAACTTGTACACACTAGTAAGTAAGAACCAATGAATATAATGCTTTTCCATATATGTAGGCCAATGGAAGAAACTCAATTCAACACCAGTTTTGACCCATCCACTATTGTTAACATATCAAATGTTGTGGGACTCGGAATCGAGGGTTGTTGGACTTGTTGGCAAGATGAATGAGGAAACCACACCATAGGAACGAAACCTCAAAAATATGCATCACCAAAGTTGTTTTGGCAAAATTTACATGCCCTCCTCTTCTGCCACTTGAGCCCACGCAACAGCAACAATCCGAGACACAAAACTAGTGCAGCATGACTCCGTTTGCCTAGACTGAAGAGGGCAAAAATTAAACTTTTTCCTAATCCTAAATCTTGTAAACGCTAGTAAGCAGGAACCAATGAATATAATGCTTTTCAATATATGTAGGCCGATGGGAGAAACTTAATTCAGTAGAGGTTTTGATCCATCCGCTGTTGTTAACATATCAAATGTTGTGGGACTCGGAATCGAGGGTTGTTGGACATGTTGGAATGATGAATGAGGAAAACACACCATAGGAAAGAAACCTCAAAAATATGCATCACCAAAGTTGTTTTGGCCCAACTTACATGCCCTCTTCTTCTACCACTTGAGCCTGCGCTTCGGTATCAGGATGAGATACAAAACCAGCATAGCATGACTCAGTTTGCCTAGACAGAAGAGGGCAAAAATTAAACTTTTTCCTAATCCGAAAACTTGTACACGCTAGTAAGTAAGAACCAATGGATATAATGCTTTTCCGTATATGTAGGCCGATGGGAGAAACTTAATTCAATACAGGTTTGTTCCATGCACTGTTGTTAACATATCAATTGTTGTGGGACTCAGAATCGAGGGTTGTTGGACTTGTTGGTATGATGAATGAGGAAACCACACCATAGGAAAGAAACCTCAAAAATATGCATCACCAAAGTTGTTGTGGCCCGACTTACATGCCCTCATCTTCTGCCACTTGAGCCCACGCTTTGGCATCAGGACGAGATACAGAACCAGCGCAGCATGACTCAGTTTGCCTAGACTGAAGAGGGCGAAAATTAAACTTTTTCCTAATCCGAAAACTTGTACACGCTAGTAAGTAAGAACCAATGAATATAATGCTTTTCCATATATGTAGGCCGATGGGAGAAACTCAATTCAACACCAGTTTTGACCCATCCACTGTTGTTAACATATCAATTGTTGTGGGACTCAGAATCGAGGGTTGTTGGACTTGTTGGCAAGATGAATGAGGAAACCACACCATAGGAACGAAACCTCAAAAATATGCATCACCAAAGTGGTTTTGGCAAAATTTACATGCCCTTCTCTTGTGCCACTTGAGCCCACGCTACAGCGACAATCCGAGACACAAAACCAGTGCAGCATGACTCCGTTTGCCTGGACTGAAGAGGGCGAAAATTAAACTTTTTTCTAATCTAAAAACTTGTACACGCTAGTAAGCAGGAACCAATGAATATAATGCTTTTCCATATATGTAGGCCGATGGGAGAAACTTAATTCAATAGTGGTTTTAATCCATCCGCTATTGTTAACATATCAAATGTTGTGGGACTCGGAATCGAGGGTTGTTGGACTTGTTGGGAAGATGAATGAGAAAACCACACCATAGGAACGAAACCTCAAAAATGTGCATCACAAAAGTTGTTTTGGCCCAACTTACAAGCCCTCCTCTTCTGCCACGTGAGCCCATGCTTGGGCATCAATCCGAAATACAAAACCAACGTAGTATGACTCAGTTTGCCTAGACTGAAGAGGGCGAAAATTAAACTTTTTCCTAATCCGAAAACTTGTACATGCTAGTAAGTATGAACCAATGAATATAATGCTTTTCCATATATGTAGGCTGACGGGAGAAACTTAATTCAATACAGGTTTTGATCTGTCCACTATTGTTAACATATCAATTGTTGTGGGGCTCAGAATCGACGGTTGTTGGACATGTTGGAATGATGAATGAGGAAAACACACCATAGGAAAGAAACCTCAAAAATATGCATCACCAAAGTTGTTTTGGCCAAACTTACATGCCCTCTTCTTCTGCCACTTGAGCCCGCGCTTCGGCATCAGGATGAGATAGAAAACCTGCATAGCATGACTCAGTTTGCCTAGACTGAAGAGGGTGAAAATTAAACTTTTTCCTAATCCGAAAACTTGTACACGCTAGTAAGTAAGAACCAATGAATATAATGCTTTTCCATATATGTAGCCGATGGGAGAAACTCAATTCAACCCCAGTTTTGACCCGTCCACTGTTGTTAACATATCAATTGTTGTGGGACTCAGAATCGAGGGTTGTTGGACTTGTTGGCAAGATGAATGAGGAAACCACACCATAGGAACGAGACCTCAAAAATATGCATCACCAAAGTTGTTTTGGCAAAATTTACATGCCCTCCTCTTCTGCCACTTGAGCCCACGCTACAGCAACAATCCGAGACACAAAACTAGTGCAGCATGACTCCGTTTGCCTAGAATGAAGAGGGCAAAAATTAAACTTTTTCCTAATCCAAAATCTTGTACACGCTAGTAAGCAGGAACCAATGAATATAATGCTTTTCCATATATGTAGGCCGATGGGAGAAACTTAATTCAATAGAGGTTTTGATCCATCCGCTGTTGTTGACATATCAAATGTTGTGGGACTCGGAATCGAGGGTTGTTGGACATGTTGGAATGATGAATGAGGAAAACACACCATAGGAAAGAAACCTCAAAAATATGCATCACCAAAGTTGTTTTGGCCCAACTTACATGCCCTCTTCTTCTACCACTTGAGCCTGCGCTTCGGCATCAGGATGAGATACAAAACCAGCATAGCATGACTCAGTTTGCCTAGACCGAAGAGGGCGAAAATTAAACTTTTTCCTAATCCAAAAACTTGTACACGCTAGTAAGTAAGAACCAATGGATATAATGCTTTTCCATATATATAGGCCGATGGGAGAAACTTAATTCAATACAGGTTTGTTCCATCCACTGTTGTTAACATATCAATTGTTGTGGGACTCGGAATCAAGGGTTGTTGGACTTGTTGGTATGATGAATGAGGAAACCACACCATGGGAAAGAAACCTCAAAAATATGCATCACCAAAGTTGTTGTGGCCCGACTTACATGCCTTCATCTTCTGCCACTTGAGGCCACGCTTTGGCATCAGGACGAGATACAGAACCAGCGCAGCATGACTCAGTTTGCCTAGACTGAAGAGGGCGAAAATTAAACTTTTTCCTAATCCGAAAACTTGTACACGCTAGTAAGTAAGAACCAACGAATATAATGCTTTTCCATATATGTAGGCCGATGGGAGAAACTCAATTCAACGCCAGTTTTGACCCATCCACTGTTGTTAACATATCAATTGTTGTGGGACTCAGAATCGAGGGTTGTCGGACTTGTTGGCAAGATGAATGAGGAAACCTTACCATAGGAACGAAACCTCAAAAATATGCATCACCAAAGTTGTTTTGGCAAAATTTACATGCCCTTCTCTTGTGCCACTTGAGCCCACGCTACAGCGACAATCCGAGACACAAAACCAGTGCAGCATGACTCCGTTTGCCTGGACTGAAGAGGGCAAAAATTAAACTTTTTTCTAATCTAAAAACTTGTACACGCTAGTAAGCAGGAACCAATGAATATAATGCTTTTCCATATATGTAGGCCGATGGGAGAAACTTAATTCAATAGTGGTTTTGATCCATCCGCTATTGTCAACATATCAAATGTTATTGTTAACATATCAAATGTTGTGGGACTCAGAATCGAGGGTTGTTGGACTTGTTGGGAAGATGAATGAGAAAACCACACCATAGGAACGAAACCTCAAAAATGTGCATCACAAAAGTTGTTTTGGCCCAACTTACAAGCCCTCCTCTTCTGCCACGTGAGCCCATGCTTGGGCATCAATCCGAAATACAAAACCAACGTAGCATGACTCAGTTTGCCTAGACTGAAGAGGGCGAAAATTAAACTTTTTCCTAATCCGAAAACTTGTACATGCTAGTAAGTAGGAACCAATGAATATAATGCTTTTCCATATATGTAGGCTGACGGGAGAAACTTAATTCAATACAGGTTTTGATCTGTCCACTATTGTTAACATATCAATTGTTGTGGGGCTCAGAATCGACGGTTGTTGGACATGTTGGAATGATGAATGAGGAAAACACACCATAGGAAAGAAACCTCAAAAATATGCATCACCAAAGTTGTTTTGGCCAAACTTACATGCCCTCTTCTTCTGCCACTTGAGCCCGCGCTTCGGCATCAGGATGAGATAGAAAACCTGCATAGCATGACTCAGTTTGCCTAGACTGAAGAGGGTGAAAATTAAACTTTTTCCTAATCCGAAAACTTGTACACGCTAGTAAGTAAGAACCAATGAATATAATGCTTTTCCATATATGTAGCCGATGGGAGAAACTCAATTCAACACCAGTTTTGACCCGTCCACTGTTGTTAACATATCAATTGTTGTGAGACTCAGAATCGAGGGTTGTTGGACTTGTTGGCAAGATGAATGAGGAAACCACACCATAGGAACGAGACCTCAAAAATATGCATCACCAAAGTTGTTTTGGCCAAACTTACATGCCCTCTTCTTCTGCCACTTGAGCCCACGCTTCGGCATTAGGATGAGATACAAAACCTGCATAGCATGACTCAGTTTGCCTAGACTGAAGAGGGTGAAAATTAAACTTTTTCCTAATCCGAAAACTTGTACGCGCTAGTAAGTAAGAACCAATGAATATAATGCTTTTCCATATATGTAGGCCGATGGGAGAAACTCAATTCAACACCAGTTTTGACCCATCCACTATTGTTAACATATCAATTGTTGTGGGACTCGGAATCGAGGGTTGTTGGACTTGTTGGCAAGATGAATGAGGAAACCACACCATAGGAACGAGACCTCAAAAATATGCATCACCAAAGTTGTTTTGGCAAAATTTACATGCCCTCCTCTTCTGCCACTTGAGCCCACGCTACAGCAACAATCCGAGACACAAAACTAGTGCAGCATGACTCCGTTTGCCTAGACTGAAGAGGGCAAAAATTAAACTTTTTCCTAATCCAAAATCTTGTACACGCTAGTAAGCAGGAACCAATGAATATAATGCTTTTCCATATATGTAGGCCGATGGGAGAAACTTAATTCAACAGAGGTTTTGATCCATCCGCTGTTGTTAACATATCAAATGTGGTGGGACTCGGAATCGAGGGTTGTTGGACATGTTGGAATGATGAATGAGGAAAACACACCATAGGAAAGAAACCTCAAAAATATGCATCACCAAAGTTGTTTTGGCCCAACTTACATGCCCTCTTCTTCTACCACTTGAGCCTGCGCTTCGGTATCAGGATGAGATACAAAACCAGCATAGCATGACTCAGTTTGCCTAGACAGAAGAGGGCGAAAATTAAACTTTTTCCTAATCCGAAAACTTGTACACGCTAGTAAGTAAGAACCAATGGATATAATGCTTTTCCGTATATGTAGGCCGATGGGAGAAACTTAATTCAATACAGGTTTGTTCCATGCACTGTTGTTAACATATCAATTGTTGTGGGACTCAGAATCGAGGGTTGTTGGACTTGTTGGTATGATGAATGAGGAAACCACACCATAGGAAAGAAACCTCAAAAATATGCATCACCAAAGTTGTTGTGGCCCGACTTACATGCCCTCATCTTCTGCCACTTGAGCCCACGCTTTGGCATCAGGACGAGATACAGAACCAGCGCAGCATGACTCAGTTTGCCTAGACTGAAGAGGGCGAAAATTAAACTTTTTCCTAATCCGAAAACTTGTACACGCTAGTAAGTAAGAACCAATGAATATAATGCTTTTCCATATATGTAGGCCGATGGGAGAAACTCAATTCAACACCAGTTTTGACCCATCCGCTGTTGTTAACATATCAATTGTTGTGGGACTCAGAATCGAGGGTTGTTGGACTTGTTGGCAAGATGAATGAGGAAACCACACCATAGGAACGAAACCTCAAAAATATGCATCACCAAAGTTGTTTTGGCAAAATTTACATGCCCTTCTCTTGTGCCACTTGAGCCCACGCTACAGCGACAATCCGAGACACAAAACCAGTGCAGCATGACTCCGTTTGCCTGGACTGAAGAGGGCGAAAATTAAACTTTTTTCTAATCTAAAAACTTGTACACGCTAGTAAGCAGGAACCAATGAATATAATGCTTTTCCATATATGTAGGCCGATGGGAGAAACTTAATTCAATAGTGGTTTTAATCCATCCGCTATTGTTAACATATCAAATGTTGTGGGACTCGGAATCGAGGGTTGTTGGACTTGTTGGGAAGATGAATGAGAAAACCACACCATAGGAACGAAACCTCAAAAATGTGCATCACAAAAGTTGTTTTGGCCCAACTTACAAGCCCTCCTCTTCTGCCACGTGAGCCCATGCTTGGGCATCAATCCGAAATACAAAACCAACGTAGTATGACTCAGTTTGCCTAGACTGAAGAGGGCGAAAATTAAACTTTTTCCTAATCCGAAAACTTGTACATGCTAGTAAGTATGAACCAATGAATATAATGCTTTTCCATATATGTAGGCTGACGGGAGAAACTTAATTCAATACAGGTTTTGATCTGTCCACTATTGTTAACATATCAATTGTTGTGGGGCTCAGAATCGACGGTTGTTGGACATGTTGGAATGATGAATGAGGAAAACACACCATAGGAAAGAAACCTCAAAAATATGCATCACCAAAGTTGTTTTGGCCAAACTTACATGCCCTCTTCTTCTGCCACTTGAGCCCGCGCTTCGGCATCAGGATGAGATAGAAAACCTGCATAGCATGACTCAGTTTGCCTAGACTGAAGAGGGTGAAAATTAAACTTTTTCCTAATCCGAAAACTTGTACACGCTAGTAAGTAAGAACCAATGAATATAATGCTTTTCCATATATGTAGCCGATGGGAGAAACTCAATTCAACACCAGTTTTGACCCGTCCACTGTTGTTAACATATCAATTGTTGTGGGACTCAGAATCGAGGGTTGTTGGACTTGTTGGCAAGATGAATGAGGAAACCACACCATAGGAACGAGACCTCAAAAATATGCATCACCAAAGTTGTTTTGGCAAAATTTACATGCCCTCCTCTTCTGCCACTTGAGCCCACGCTACAGCAACAATCCGAGACACAAAACTAGTGCAGCATGACTCCGTTTGCCTAGAATGAAGAGGGCAAAAATTAAACTTTTTCCTAATCCAAAATCTTGTACACGCTAGTAAGCAGGAACCAATGAATATAATGCTTTTCCATATATGTAGGCCGATGGGAGAAACTTAATTCAATAGAGGTTTTGATCCATCCGCTGTTGTTAACATATCAAATGTTGTGGGACTCGGAATCGAGGGTTGTTGGACATGTTGGAATGATGAATGAGGAAAACACACCATAGGAAAGAAACCTCAAAAATATGCATCACCAAAGTTGTTTTGGCAAAATTTACATGCCCTCCTCTTCTGCCACTTGAGCCCACGCTACAGCAACAATCCGAGACACAAAACTAGTGCAGCATGACTCCGTTTGCCTAGACTGAAGAGGGCAAAAATTAAACTTTTTCCTAATCCAAAATCTTGTACACGCTAGTAAGCAGGAACCAATGAATATAATGCTTTTCCATATATGTAGGCCGATGGGAGAAACTTAATTCAATAGAGGTTTTGATCCATCCGCTGTTGTTAACATATCAAATGTGGTGGGACTCGGAATCGAGGGTTGTTGGACATGTTGGAATGATGAATGAGGAAAACACACCATAGGAAAGAAACCTCAAAAATATGCATCACCAAAGTTGTTTTGGCCAAACTTACATGCCCTCTTCTTCGGCCACTTGAGCCCGCGCTTCGGCATTAGGATGAGATACAAAACCTGCATAGCATGACTCAGTTTGCCTAGACTGAAGAGGGTGAAAATTAAACTTTTTCCTAATCCGAAAACTTGTACGCGCTAGTAAGTAAGAACCAATGAATATAATGCTTTTCCATATATGTAGGCCGATGGGAGAAACTCAATTCAACACCAGTTTTGACCCATCCACTGTTGTTAACATATCAATTGTTGTGGGACTCGGAATCGAGGGTTGTTGGACTTGTTGGCAAGATGAATGAGGAAACCACACCATAAGAACGAGACCTCAAAAATATGCATCACCAAAGTTGTTTTGGCAAAATTTACATGCCCTCCTCTTCTGCCACTTGAGCCCACGCTACAGCAACAATCCGAGACACAAAACTAGTGCAGCATGACTCCGTTTGCCTAGACTGAAGAGGGCAAAAATTAAACTTTTTCCTAATCCAAAATCTTGTACACGCTAGTAAGCAGGAACCAATGAATATAATGCTTTTCCATATATGTAGGCCGATGGGAGAAACTTAATTCAATAGAGGTTTTGATCCATCCGCTGTTGTTAACATATCAAATGTGGTGGGACTCGGAATCGAGGGTTGTTGGACATGTTGGAATGATGAATGAGGAAAACACACCATAGGAAAGAAACCTCAAAAATATGCATCACCAAAGTTGTTTTGGCCCAACTTACATGCCCTCTTCTTCTACCACTTGAGCCTGCGCTTCGGCATCAGGATGAGATACAAAACCAGCATAGCATGACTCAGTTTGCCTAGACCGAAGAGGGCGAAAATTAAACTTTTTCCTAATCCGAAAACTTGTACACGCTTGTAAGTAAGAACCAATGGATATAATGCTTTTCCATATATATAGGCCGATGGGAGAAACTTAATTCAATACAGGTTTGTTCCATGCACTGTTGTTAACATATCAATTGTTGTGGGACTCGGAATCGAGGGTTGTTGGACTTGTTGCTATGACGAATCAGGAAACCAAACCATGGGAAAGAAACCTCAAAAATATGCATCACCAAAGTTGTTGTGGCCCGACTTACATGCCCTCATCTTCTGCCACATGAGCCCACGCTTTGGCATCAGGACGAGATACAGAACCAGCGCAGCATAACTCAGTTTGCCTAGACTGAAGAGGGCGAAAATTAAACTTTTTCCTAATCCGAAAACTTGTACACGCTAGTAAGTAGGAACCAATGAATATAATTCTTTTCCATATATGTAGGCCGATGGGAGAAACCCAATTCAACACCAGTTTTGACCCATCCACTGTTGTTAACATATCAATTGTTGTGGGACTCGGAATCGAGGGTTGTTGGACTTGTTGCTATGACGAATCAGGAAACCAAACCATGGGAAAGAAACCTCAAAAATATGCATCACCAAAGTTGTTGTGGCCCGACTTACATGCCCTCATCTTCTGCCACATGAGCCCACGCTTTGGCATCAGGACGAGATACAGAACCAGCGCAGCATAACTCAGTTTGCCTAGACTGAAGAGGGCGAAAATTAAACTTTTTCCTAATCCGAAAACTTGTACACGCTAGTAAGTAGGAACCAATGAATATAATTCTTTTCCATATATGTAGGCCGATGGGAGAAACCCAATTCAACACCAGTTTTGACCCATCCACTGTTGTTAACATATCAATTGTTGTGGGACTCGGAATCGAGGGTTGTTGGACTTGTTGGCAAGATGAATGAGGAAACCACACCGTAAGAACGAAACCTCAAAAATATGCATCACCAAAGTTGTTTTGGCAAAATTTACAGCCCTCCTCTTCTGCCACTTGAGCCCACGCTACAGCAACAATCCGAGACACAAAACCAGTGCAGCATGACTCCGTTTGCCTGGACTGAAGAGGGCGAAAATTAAACTTTTTCCAAATCCACAAACTTGTACACGCTATTAAGCAGGAACCAATGAATATAATGCTTTTCCATATATGTAGGCCGATGGGAGAAACATAATTCAATAGAGGTTTTGATCCATCCGCTGTTGTTAACATATCAAATGTTGTGGGACTCGGAATCGAGGGTTGTTGGACTTCTTGGAAAGATGAATGAGAAAGCCACACCATAGGAACGAAACCTCAAAAATATGCATCACCAAAGTTGTTTTGGCCCAACTTACAAGCCCTCCTCTTCTGCCACGTGAGCCCATGCTTCGGCATCAATCCAAAATACAAAACCAATGTAGCATGACTCAGTTTGCCTAGACTGAAGAGGGCGAAAATTAAACTTTTTCCTAATCCGAAAACTTGTACACGCTAGTAAGTAGGAACCAATGAATATAATGCTTTTCCATATATGTAGGCTGATGGGAGAAACTCAATTCAACACCAGTTTTGACCCATCCACTGTTGTTAACACATCAATTGTTGTGGGACTCGGAATCGAGGGTTGTTGGACTTGTTGAGAAGATGAATGAGGAAACCACACCATATGAACGAAACCTCAAAAATATGCATCACCAAAGTCGTTTTGGCCCAATTTACATGCCCTCCTCTTCTGCCACGTGAGCCCATGCTTCGGCATTAGTCCGAAATACAAAACCAACGCAGCATGACTCAGTTTGCCTAGACTGAAAAGGGCGAAAATTAAACTTTTTGCTAATTCGAAAACTTGTACGATGAATGAGAAAACCACACCGTAGGAACGAATCCTCAAAAATATGTATCACCAAAGTTGTTTTGGCCCAACTTACATGCCCCCTTCTTCTGCCACTTGAGCCCACGCTTTGGCATCAGGATGAGATACAGAACCAGCACAGCATGACTCAGTTTGCCTAGACTGAAGAGGGCGAAAATTAAACTTTTTCCTAATCCAAAAACTTGTACGCGCTAGTAAGTAGGAACCATTGAATATAACGATTTTCCATATATGTAGGCCGAAGGGAGAAACTTAATCAATACAGGTTTTGATCCATCCACTGTTGTTAACATATCAATTGTTGTGGGACTCGGAATCGAGGGTTGTTGGACTTGTTGGTACGATGAATGAGGAAACCACACCATAGGAAAGAAACCCCAAAAATATGCATCACCAAACTTGTTTTCGCCCAACATACGTGCCCTCCTCTACCGCCACTTGAGCCCACGCTTCGGAATCAGGCCAAGATACAAAACCAGCGCAGCATGACTTAGTTTGCCTAGACTGAAGAGGGCGAAAATTAAACTTTTTCCTAATCCAAAAACTTGTACACGCTTGTAAGTAAGAACCAATGAATATAATGCCTTTCCATATATGTAGGCCGATGGGAGAAACTTAATTCAACACAGGTTTTGTTCCATCCACTATTGTTAACATATCATTTGTTGTGGGACTCGGAATCGAGGGTTGTTGGACTTGTTGGGAATATGAATGAGGAAACCACACCGTAGGAACGAAACCTAAAAATATGCATCAGCAAAGTTGTTTTGGCCCAATTTACATGCCCTCCTCTACCGCCACTTGAGCCCACGCTTCGGAATCAGGCCAAGATACAAAACCAGCGCAGCATGACTTAGTTTGCCTAGACTGAAGAGGGCGAAAATTAAACTTTTTCCTAATCCAAAAACTTGTACACGCTTGTAAGTAAGAACCAATGAATATAATGCCTTTCCATATATGTAGGCCGATGGGAGAAACTTAATTCAACACAGGTTTTGTTCCATCCACTGTTGTTAACATATCATTTGTTGTGGGACTCGGAATCGAGGGTTGTTGGACTTGTTGGGAATATGAATGAGGAAACCACACCGTAGGAACGAAACCTAAAAATATGCATCAGCAAAGTTGTTTTGGCCCAATTTACATGCCCTCCTCTTCTGCCACTTGAGCCCACGCTCCGGCAACAGTCCGAGATACAGAACCAGCGCAGCAGGACTCAGTTTGCCTAGACTGAAGAGGGCGAAAATTAAACTTTTTCCTAATCCGAAAACTTGTACACGCTAGTAAGTAAGAACCAATGAATATAATGCCTTTCCATATATGTAGGCTGATGGGAGAAACTTAATTCAATACAAGTTTTGATCCATCCGCTGTTGTTAACATATCAAATGTTGTGGGACTCGGAATCGAGGGTTGTTGGACTTGTTGGGAAGATGAATGTGGAAACCACACCATAGGAACGAAACCTCAAAAATATGCATCACCAAAGTTGTTTTGGCCAAATTTACATGCCCTCCTCTTCTGCCACTTGAGCCCACGCTTCAGCAACAGTCCGAGACACAAAACCAGTGCAGCATGACTCCATTTGCCTAGACTGAAGAGGGCGAAAATTGAACTTTATCATAATCCAAAAACTTGTACACGCTAGTAAGCAGGAACCAATGAATATAATGCTTCTCCATATATGTAGGCCGATGGGAGAAACTTAATTCAATACAGGTTTTGATCCATCCGCTTTTCTTAACACAATTGTTGTGGGACTCGGAATCGAGGGTTGTTGGACTTGTTGGGAAAATGAATGAGAAAACCACACCATAGGATCGAAACCTCAAAAATATGCATCACCAAAGTTATTTTGGCCCAGCTTACATGCCCTCCTCGTCTACCACGTGAGCCCATGCTTCGGCATCAGTCCGAGATACAAAACCAACGCAGCATGACTCAGTTTGCCTAGACTGAACAGGGCGAAAATTAAACTTTTTCCAAATCCGAAAACTTGTACACGCTAGTAAGTAGGAACCAATGAATATAATGCTTTTCCGTATATGTAGGCCGATGGGAGAAACTTAATTCAATATAGGTTTTGATCCTTCCACTGTTATTAACATTTCAATTGTTGTGGGACTCAGAATCGAGGGTTGTCGGACATCTTGGAATGATGAATGAGGAAACCACACCATAGGAAAGAAACCTCAAAAATATGCATCACCAAAGTTGTTTTGGCCCAACTTACTTGTCCTCATCTTCTGCCACTTGAGCCCACGTTTCGGCATCAGGACGAGATACAAAACCAGCACAGCATGACTCAGTTTGCCTAGACTGAAGAGGGCGAAAATTAAACGTTTTCCTAATCCGAAAACTTGTACACGCTAGTAAGTAAGCATCACCAAAGTTGTTTTGGCCCAACATACATGCCCTCCTCTTCTGCCACGTGAGCCCACGCTTCGGCATCAGTCCGAATTACAAAACCAACGCAGCATGACTCCGTTTGCCTAGACTGAAGAGGGCGAAAATTAAACTTTTTTCTAATCCAAAAACTTGTACACGCTAGTAAGCAGGAACCAATGAATATAATGCTTTTCCATATATGTAGGCCGATGGGAGAAACTTAATTCAATACAGGTTTTGATCCATCCGCTTTTCTTAACACAATTGTTGTGGGACTCGGAATCGAGGGTTGTTGGACTTGTTGGGAAAATGAATGAGAAAACCACACCATAGGATCGAAACCTCAAAAATATGCATCACCAAAGTTATTTTGGCCCAACTTACATGCCCTCCTCGTCTACCACGTGAGCCCATGCTTCGGCATCAGTCCGAGATACAAAACCAACGCAGCATGACTCAGTTTGCCTAGACTGAACAGGGCGAAAATTAAACTTTTTCCAAATCCGAAAACTTGTACACGCTAGTAAGTAGGAACCAATGAATATAATGCTTTTCCGTATATGTAGGCCGATGGGAGAAACTTAATTCAATATAGGTTTTGATCCTTCCACTGTTATTAACATTTCAATTGTTGTGGGACTCAGAATCGAGGGTTGTCGGACATCTTGGAATGATGAATGAGGAAACCACACCATAGGAAAGAAACCTCAAAAATATGCATCACCAAAGTTGTTTTGGCCCAACTTACTTGTCCTCATCTTCTGCCACTTGAGCCCACGTTTCGGCATCAGGACGAGATACAAAACCAGCACAGCATGACTCAGTTTGCCTAGACTGAAGAGGGCGAAAATTAAACGTTTTCCTAATCCGAAAACTTGTACACGCTAGTAAGTAAGCATCACCAAAGTTGTTTTGGCCCAACATACATGCCCTCCTCTTCTGCCACGTGAGCCCACGCTTCGGCATCAGTCCGAATTACAAAACCAACGCAGCATGACTCCGTTTGCCTAGACTGAAGAGGGCGAAAATTAAACTTTTTTCTAATCCAAAAACTTGTACACGCTAGTAAGCAGGAACCAATGAATATAATGCTTTTCCATATATGTAGGCCGATGGGAGAAACTTAATTCAACACAGGTTTTGTTCCATCCACTGTTGTTAACATATCATTTGTTGTGGGACTCAGAATCGAGGGTTGTTGGACTTGTTGGGAATATGAATGAGGAAATCACACCATAGGAACGAAACCTAAAGACACGCATCACCAAAGTTGTCTTGGCCCAATTTACATGCCCTCCTCTCCTGCCACTTGAGCCAAACTTTTTCATAATCCAAAAACTTTTACACTCTAGTTAGTAGGAACCAATGAATATAAAGCTTTTCCATATATGTAGGCTGATGGGAGAAACTTAATTCAATACAGGTTTTGATCCATCCGCTGTTGTTAACATATCAAATGTTGTGGGACTCGGAATCGAGGGTTGTTGGACTTGTTGGCAAAATGAATGAGGAAACCACACCATAGGAACGAAACCTCAAAAATATGCATCACCAAAGTTGTTTTGGCAAAATTTACATGCCCTCCTCTTCTGCTACTTGAGCCCACGCTACAGCTACAGTCCGAGACACAAAACCTATGCAGCATGACTCCGTTTGCCTAGACTGAAGAGGGCGGGAATTAAACTTCTTCCTAATCCAAAAACTTGTACACGCTAGTAAGCAGGAACTAATGAGTATATTGCTTTTCCATCCATGTAGGCCGATGGGAGAAACTTAATTCAATACAGGTTTTGATCCATCCGCTGTTGTTAACATATCAAATGTTGTGGGACTCGGAATCGAGGGTTGTTGGACCTGTTGGGAAGATGAATGAGAAAACCACACCATAGGAACGAAACCTCAAAAATATGCATCACCAAAGTTGTTTTGGCCCAACTTAAATGCCCTCCTCTTCTGCCACGTGAGCCCACACTTCGGCATCAGTCCGAAATACAAAACCAATGCAGCATGACTCAGTTTGCCTAGACTGAAGAGGGCGAAAATTAAACTTTTTCCTAATCCAAAAACTTGTACACGCTAGTAAGTAGGAACCAATGAATATAATGCTTTTCCATTTATATAGGCCGATGGGAGAAACATAA
Organism: Paspalum notatum; assembly: GCA_022530915.1. Taxonomy (NCBI): domain Eukaryota; kingdom Viridiplantae; phylum Streptophyta; class Magnoliopsida; order Poales; family Poaceae; genus Paspalum; species Paspalum notatum. Next base: position 11,967,522 of record CM039683.1, read on the forward strand.
ATCAAGACAGGTTTTGATCCATCCACTGTTGGTAACATATCAATTGTTGTGGGGCTCAGAATCGAGGGTTGTTTGACATGTTGGAATGATGAATGAGGAAAACACACCATAGGAAACAAACCTCAAAAATATGCATCACCAAAGTTGTTTTGGCCCAACTTACATGCCCTCTTCTTCTGCCACTTGAGCCCGCGCTTCGGCATCAGGATGAGATACAATACCAGCACAGCATGACTCAGTTTGGCTAGACTGAAGGGGGCGAAAATTAAACTTTTTCCTAATCCGAAAACTTGTACACACGAGTAAGTAAGAACCAATGAATATAATGCTTTTCCATATATGTAGGCTGATTGGAGAAACTTAATTCATTACCAGTTTTGATCCATCCACTGTTGTTAACACATCAATTGTTGTGGTACTCGGAATCGAGGGTTGTTGGACTTGTTGGTATGATGAATGAGGAAACCACACCATAGGAAAGAAACCTCAAAAATATGCATCACCAAAGTTGTTTTGGCCCAACTTACATACCCTCATCTTCTGCCACTTGAGCCCACGCTTCGGCATCAGGACGAGATACAAAACCAGCGCAGCATGACTCAGTTTGCCTAGACTGAAGAGGGCGAAAATTAAACATTTTCCTCATCCAAAAACTTGTACACGCTAGTAAGTAAGAACCAATGAATATAATGCTTTTCCATATATGTAGGCCGATGGGAGAAACTTAATTCAATACCAGTTTTGATTCATCCACTGTTGTTAACATATCAATTATTGTGGGACTAGGAAATGAGGGTTGTTGGACTTGTCGGTATGATGAATCCACACCATAGGAAAGATACCTCAAAAATATGCATCACCAAAGTTGTTTTGGCCCAACTTACATGCCCTCCTGTTCTGCCACGTGAGCCCACGCTTCGGCATCCGTCTGATATGCAAAACCAACAAAGCATGACTTAGTTTGCCTAGACTGAAGAGGGCGAAAATTAAACTTTTTCCTAATCCGAAAACTTGTACACGCTAGTAAGTAGGAACCATTGAATATAACGATTTTCCATATATGTTGGCCGAAGGGAGAAACTTAATTCAATACAGGTTTTGATCCATCCACTTTTGTTAACATATCAATTCTTTTGGGACTCAGAATCGAGGGTTGTTGGACTTGTTGGTATGATGAATGAGGAAACCACACCATAGGAAAGAAATCCCAAAAATATGCATCACCAAAGTTGTTTTGGCCCAACTTACATGCCCACATATTCTGCCACTTGAGCCCACGCTTCGGCATCAGGACGAGATACAAAACCAGCGCAGCATGACTCAGTTTGACTAGACTGAAGAGGGCGAAAATTAAACTTTTTCCTAATCCGAAAACTTGTACACGCAAGTAAGTAAGCATCACCAAAGTTGTTTTGGCCCAACTTACATGCCCTCCTCTTCTGCCACGTGAGCCCAGGCTTCGGCATCAGTCCGAATTACAAAACCAACGCAGCATGACTCAGTTTGCCTAGACTGAAGAGGGTGAAAATTAAACTTTTTCCTAATCCGAAAACTTGTACACGCTAGTAAGTAGGAACCAATGAATATAATGCTTTTCCATATATGTAGGCCGATGGGAGAAACTTAATTCAATACAGGTTTTGATCCATCCACTGTTGTTAACATATCAATTGTTGTGGGGCTCAGAATCGAGGGTTGTTGGACATGTTGGAATGATGAATGAGGAAAACACACCATAGGAAAGAAACCTCAAAAATATGCATCACCAAAGTTGTTTTGGCCCAACATACGTGCCCTCTTCTTCTACCACTTGAGCCTGCGCTTCGGCATCAGGATGAGATACAAAACCAGCACAGCATGACTCAGTTTGCCTTGACTGAAGAGGGCGAAAATTAAACTTTTTCCTAATCCGAAAACTTGTACACGCTAGTAAGTAAGAACCAATGAATATAATGCTATTCCATATATGTAGGCCGATGGGAGAAACTTGATTCAATACCAGTTTTGATCCATCCACTGTTGTTGACATATCAATTGTTGTGGGACTGGGAAACGAGGGTTGTTGGACTTGTTGGTATGATGAATCCACACCATAGGAAATAAACTTCAAAAATATGCACCACCAAAGTTGTTTTGGCCCAACTTACATGCCCTCATCTTCTGCCACTTAAGCCCACACTTCGGCATCAGGACAAGATACAAAACCAGCGCAGCATAACTTCTTTGCCTAGCCTGAAGAGGGCGAAAATTAAACTTTTTCCTAATCCGAAAACTTGTACACGCTAGTAAGTAAAAACCAATGAATATAATGCTTTTCCATATATGTAGGCCGATGGGACAAACTTAATTCAATACCTGTTTTGATCCATCCACTGTTGTTAACATATCAATTGTTGTGGGACTGGGAAATGAGGGTTGTTGGACTTCTTGGTATGATGAATCCACACCATAGGAAAGAAACATCAAAAATATGCATCACCAAAGTTGTTTTGGCCCAACTTACATGCCCTCCTCTTCTGCCACGTGAGCCCACGCTTCGGCATCAGTCTGGGATACAAAACCAACGCAGCATGACTTAGTTTGCCTAGACTGAAGAGGGCGAAAATTAAACTTTTTCCTAATCCGAAAACTTGTACACGCTAGTAAGTAGGAACCATTGAATATAACGATTTTCCATATATGTAGGCCGAAGGGAGAAACTTAATTCAATACAGGTTTTAATCCATCCACTATTGTTAACATATCAATTGTTGTGGGACTTGGAATCGAGGGTTGTTGGACTTGTTGGTATGAGGAATGAGGAAACCACACCATAGGAAAGAAACCCCAAAAATATGCATCACCAAAGTTGTTTTGGCCCAACTTACATGCCCTCATCTTCTGCCACTTGAGCCCACGCTTCGGCATCAGGACGAGATACAAAACCAGCGCAGCATGTCTCAGTTTGCCTAGACTGAAGAGGGCAAAAATTATGCTTTTTCCTAATCCGAAAACTTGTACACGCTAGTAAGTAAGAGCCAATGAATATAATGCTTTTCCATATATGTAGGCCGATGGGAGAAACTTAATTCAATACAGATTTCGAACCGTCCAATGTTGTTAACATATCAATTGTTGTGGGACTCGGAATCGAGGGTTGTTGGACATGTTAGTATGATGAATGAGGAAACCACACCATAGGAAAGAAACCTCAAAAATATGCATCACCAAAGTTGTTTTGGCCCAACTTACTTGTCCTCGTCTTCTGCCACTTGAGCCCACGCTTCGGCATCAGGACGAGATACAAAACCAGCACAGCATGACTTAGTTTGCCTAGACTGAAGAGGGTGAAAATTAAACTTTTTCCTAATCCGAAAACTTGTACACGCTAGTAAGTAAGCATCACCAAAGTTGTTTTGGCCCAACATACATGCCCTCCTCTTCTGCCACGTAAGCCCACGCTTCGGCATCAGTCCGAATTACAAAACCAACGCAGCATGACTCCGTTTGCCTGGACTGAAGAGGGCGAAAATTAAACTTTTTTCTAATCCAAAAACTTGTACACGCTAGTAAGCACGAACCAATGAATATAATGCTTTTCCATATATGTAGGCCGATGGGAGAAACTTAATTCAACACAGGTTTTGTTCCATCCACTGTTGTTAACATATCATTTGTTGTGGGACTCAGAATCGAGGGTTGTTGGACTTGTTGGGAATATGAATGAGGAAATCACACCATAGGAACGAAACCTAAAGATACGCATCACCAAAGTTGTCTTGGCTCAATTTACATGCCCTCCTCTCCTGCCACTTGAGCCAAACTTTTTCCTAATCCAAAAACTTTTACACTCTAGTTAGTAGGAACCAATGAATATAAAGCTTTTCCATATATGTAGGCTGATGAGAGAAACTTAATTCAATACAGGTTTTGATCCATCCGCTGTTGTTAACATATCAAATGTTGTGGGACTCGGAATCGAGGGTTGTTGGACTTGTTGGCAAAATGAATGAGGAAACCACACCATAGGAACAAAATCTCAAAAATATGCATCACCAAAGTTGTTTTGGCGAAATTTACATGCCCTCCTCTTCTGCCACTTGAGCCCACGCTTCAGCAACATTCCGAGACACAAAACCTGTGCAGCATGACTCCGTTTGCCTAGACTGAAGAGGGCGAGAATTAAACTTCTTCCTAATCCAAAAACTTGTACACGCTAGTAAGCAGGAACTAATGAATATATTGCTTTTCCATCCATGTAGGCCGATGGGAGAAACTTAATTCAATACAGGTTTTGATCCATCTGCTGTTGTTAACATATCAAATGTTGTGGGACTCGGAATCGAGGGTTGTTGGACCTGTTGGGAAGATGAATGAGAAAACCACACCATAGGAACGAAACCTCAAAAATATGCATCACCAAAGTTGTTTTGGCCCAACTTAAATGCCCTCCTCTTCTGCCACGTGAGCCCACGCTTCGGCATCAGTCCGAAATACAAAACCAATGCAGCATGACTCAGTTTGCCTAGACTGAAGAGGGCAAAAATTAAACTTTTTCCTAATCCGAAAACTTGTACACGCTAGTAACTAGGAACCAATGAATATAATGCTTTTCCATATATATAGGCCGATGGGAGAAACATAAATCAAGACAGGTTTTGATCCATCCACTGTTGGTAACATATCAATTGTTGTGGGGCTCAGAATCGAGGGTTGTTTGACATGTTGGAATGATGAATGAGGAAAACACACCATAGGAAACAAACCTCAAAAATATGCATCACCAAAGTTGTTTTGGCCCAACTTACATGCCCTCTTCTTCTGCCACTTGAGCCCGCGCTTCGGCATCAGGATGAGATACAATACCAGCACAGCATGACTCAGTTTGGCTAGACTGAAGGGGGCAAAAATTAAACTTTTTCCTAATCCGAAAACTTGTACACACGAGTAAGTAAGAACCAATGAATATAATGCTTTTCCATATATGTAGGCTGATTGGAGAAACTTAATTCATTACCAGTTTTGATCCATCCACTGTTGTTAACACATCAATTGTTGTGGTACTCGGAATCGAGGGTTGTTGGACTTGTTGGTATGAAGAATGAGGAAACCACACCATAGGAAAGAAACCTCAAAAATATGCATCACCAAAGTTGTTTTGGCCCAACTTACATACCCTCATCTTCTGCCACTTGAGCCCACGCTTCGGCATCAGGACGATATACAAAACCAGCGTAGCATGACTCAGTTTGCCTAGACTGAAGAGGGCGAAAATTAAACATTTTCCTCATCCGAAAACTTGTACACGCTAGTAAGTAAGAACCAATGAATATAATGCTTTTCCATATATGTAGGCCGATGGGAGAAACTTAATTCAATACCAGTTTTGATTCATCCACTGTTGTTAACATATCAATTATTGTGGGACTGGGAAATGAGGGTTGTTGGACTTGTCGGTATGATGAATCCACACCATAGGAAAGATACCTCAAAAATATGCATCACCAAAGTTGTTTTGGCCCAACTTACATGCCCTCCTGTTCTGCCATGTGAGCCCACGCTTCGGCATCAGTCTGATATACAAAACCAACAAAGCATGACTTAGTTTGCCTAGACTGAAGAGGGCGACAATTAAACTTTTTCCTAATCCGAAAACTTGTACACGCTAGTAAGTAGGAACCATTGAATATAACGATTTTCCATATATGTTGGCCGAAGGGAGAAACTTAATTCAATACAGGTTTTGATCCATCCACTATTGTTAACATATCAATTCTTGTGGGACTCAGAATCGAGGGTTGTTGGACTTGTTGGTATGATGAATGAGGAAACCACACCATAGGAAAGAAATCCCAAAAATATGTATCACCAAAGTTGTTTTGGCCCAACTTACATGCCCACATATTCTGCCACTTGAGCCCATGCTTCGGCATCAGGACGAGATACAAAACTAGCGCAGCATGACTCAGTTTGACTAGACTGAAGAGGGCGAAAATTAAACTTTTTCCTAATCCGAAAACTTGTACACGCAAGTAAGTAAGCATCACCAAAGTTGTTTTGGCCCAACTTACATGCCCTCCTCTTCTTCCACGTGAGCCCAGGCTTCGGCATCAGTCCGAATTACAAAACCAACGCAGCATGACTCAGTTTGCCTAGACTGAAGAGGGCGAAAATTAAACTTTTTCCTAATCCGAAAACTTGTACACGCTAGTAAGTAGGAACCAATGAATATAATGCTTTTCCATATATGTAGGCCGATGGGAGAAACTTAATTCAAAACAGGTTTTGATCCATCCACTGTTGTTAACATATCAATTGTTGTGGGGCTCAGAATCGATGGTTGTTGGACATGTTGGAATGATGAATGAGGAAAACACACCATTGGAAAGAAACCTCAAAAATATGCATCACCAAAGTTGTTTTGGCCCAACTTACGTGCCCTCTTCTTCTGTCACTTGAGCCCGCGCTTCGGTATCAGGATGAGATACAAAACCAGCACAGCATGACTCAGTTTGCCTTGACTGAAGAGGGCGAAAATTAAACTTTTTCCTAATCCGAAAACTTGTACACGCTAGTAAGTAAGAACCAATGAATATAATGCTATTCCATATATGTAGGCCGATGGGAGAAACTTGATTCAATACCAGTTTTGATCCATCCACTGTTGTACATATCAATTGTTGTGGGACTGGGAAACGAGGGTTGTTGGACTTGTTGGTATGATGAATCCACACCATAGGAAATAAACTTCAAAAATATGCACCACCAAAGTTGTTTTGGCCCAACTTACATGCCCTCATCTTCTGCCACTTAAGCCCACACTTCGGCATCAGGACAAGATACAAAACCAGCGCAGCATCACTTCTTTGCCTAGACTGAAGAGGGCGAAAATTAAACTTTTTCCTAATCCAAAAACTTGTACACGCTAGTAAGTAAAAACCAATGAATATAATGCTTTTCCATATATGTAGGCCGATGGGACAAACTTAATTCAATACCTGTTTTGATCCATCCACTGTTGTTAACATATCAACTGTTGTGGGACCGGGAAATGAGGGTTGTTGGACTTGTTGGTATGATGAATCCACACCATAGGAAAGAAACATTAAAAATATGCATCACCAAAGTTGTTTTGGCCCAACTTACATGCCCTCCTCTTCTGCCACGTGAGCCCACGCTTCGGCATCAGTCCGAATTACAAAACCAACGCAGCATGACTCAGTTTGCCTAGACTGAAGAGGGCGAAAATTAAACTTTTTCCTAATCCGAAAACTTGTACACGCTAGTAAGTAGGAACCAATGAATATAATGCTTTTCCATATATGTAGGCCGATGGGAGAAACTTAATTCAAAATAGGTTTTGATCCATCCACTGTTGTTAACATATCAATTGTTGCGGGGCTCAGAATCGAGGGTTGTTGGACATGTTGGAATGATGAATGAGGAAAACACACCATTGGAAAGAAACCTCAAAAATATGCATCACCAAAGTTGTTTTGGTCCAACTTACGTGCCCTCTTCTTCTGCCACTTGAGCCCGCGCTTCGGCATCAGGATGAGATACAAAACCAGCACAGCATGACTCAGTTTGCCTTGACTGAAGAGGGCGAAAATTAAACTTTTTCCTAATCCGAAAACTTGTACACGCTAGTAAGTAAGAACCAATGAATATAATGCTATTCCATATATGTAGGCCGATGGGAGAAACTTGATTCAATACCAGTTTTGATCCATCCACTGTTGTACATATCAATTGTTGTGGGACTGGGAAACGAGGGTTGTTGGACTTGTTGGTATGATGAATCCACACCATAGGAAATAAACTTCGAAAATATGCACCACCAAAGTTGTTTTGGCCCAACTTACATGCCCTCATCTTCTGCCACTTAAGCCCACACTTCGGCATCAGGACAAGATACAAAACCAGCGCAGCATCACTTCTTTGCCTAGACTGAAGAGGGCGAAAATTAAACTTTTTCCTAATCTGAAAACTTGTACACGCTAGTAAGTAAAAACCAATGAATATAATGCTTTTCCATATATGTAGGCCGATGGGACAAACTTAATTCAATACCTGTTTTGATCCATCCACTGTTGTTAACATATCAATTGTTGTGGGACCGGGAAATGAGGGTTGTTGGACTTGTTGGTATGATGAATCCACACCATAGGAAAGAAACATTAAAAATATGCATCACCAAAGTTATTTTGGCCCAACTTACATGCCCTCCTCTTCCGCCTCTTGAGCCCACGCTTCGGCATCAGGACGAGATACAAAACCGGCGCAGCATGACTCAGTTTGCCTAGACTGAAGAGGGCGAAAATTAAACTTTTCCTAATCCAAAAACTTGTACACGCTTGTAAGTAACAACCAATGAATATAATGCTTTTCCATATATGTAGGCCGATGAGAGAAACTTAATTCAATACCAGTTTTGATCCATCCACTGTTGTTAACACATCAATTGTTGTGGTACTCGGAATCGAGGGTTGTTGGACTTGTTGGTATGATGAATGAGGAAACCACACCATAGGAAAGAAACCTCAAAAATATGCATCACCAAAGTTGTTTTGGCCCAACTTACATGCCCTCTTTTTCTACCACTTGAGCTTGCGCTTCGGCATCAGGATGAGATACAAAACCTACGCAGCATGACTCAGTTTGCCTAGACTGAAGAGGGTGAAAATTAAACTTTTTCCTAATCCAAAAACTTGTACACGCTAGTAAGTAAGAACCAATGAATATAATGCTTTTCCATATATGTAGGCCGATGGGAGAAACTTAATTCAATACCAGTTTTGATCCATCCACTGTTGCTAACATATCAATTGTTGTGGAACTGGGAAATGAGGGTTGTTGGACTTGTTGGGATGATGACTCCACACCATAGGAAAGAAACCTCAAAAATATGCATCACCAAAGTTGTTTTGTCCCTACTTACATGCCCTCCTCTTCTGCCACGTGAGCCCACGCTTTGGCATCAGTCCGAGATACAAAACCAGCGCAGCATGACTTAGTTTGCCTAGACAGAAGAGGGCGAAAATTAATCTTTTTCCTAATCCGAAAACTTGTACACGCTAGTAAGTAGGAACCATTGAATATAACGATTTTCCATATATGAGGGCCGAAGGGAGAAACATAATTCAATACAGGTTTTGATCCATCCACTGTTGTTAACATATCAATTGTGGTGGGACTCGGAATCGAGGGTTGTTGGACTTGTTGGTATGATGAATGAGGAAACCACACCATAGGAAAGAAACCCCAAAAATATGCATCACCAAAGTTGTTTTGGCCCCTCTTACATGCCCTCATCTTCTGCCACTTGAGCTCACGCTTCGGCATCAGGACGAGATACAAAACCAGCGCAGCATGACTCAGTTTGCCTAGACTTAAGAGGGCGAAAATCAAACTTTTTCGGAATCCGAAAACTTGTACACGCTAGTAAGTAAGAACCAATGAATATAATGCTTTTCTATATATGTAGGCCGATGGGAGAAACTTAATTCAATATCAGTTTTGATCCATCCACTGTTGTTAACACATCAATCATTGTGGTACTCGGAATCGAGGGTTGTTGGACTTGTTGGTATGATGAATGAGGAAACCACACCATAGGAAAGAAACCCCAAAAATATGCATCACCAAAGTTGTTTTGGCCCAACTTACATGCCCTCATCTTCTGCCACTTGAGCCCACGCTTCGGCATCAGGACGAGATACAAAACCAGCGCAGCATGACTCAGTTTGCCTAGACTGAAGAGGGCAAAAATTAAAATTTTTCATAATCCGAAAAAATGTACACGCTAGTAAGTAAGAACCAATGAATATAATGCTTTTCCATATATGTAGGCCGATGGAAGAAACTTAATTCAATACAAATTTAGTTCCATCCACTGTTGTTAACATATCAATTGTTGTGGGACTCGGAAACGAGGGTTGTTGGACTTGTTGGTATGATGAATGAGGAAACCACACCATAGGAACGAAACCTCAAAAATATGCATCACCAAAGTTGTTTTGGCCCAACTTACATGCCCTCCTCTTCTGCCACTGGAGCCCACGCTTCGGCATCTGGCCAAGATAAAAAACCAGCGCAGCATGACTCAGTTTGCCTAGACTGAAGAGGGCGAAAACTAAACTTTTTCCCAATCCAATAATTTGTACACGCGAGTAAATAAGAACCAATGAATATAATGCTTTTCCACATATGTAGGCCGATGGGAGAAACTTAATTCAATACAAATTTGGTTCCATCCACTGTTGTTAACATATCAATTGTTGTGGGACTCGAAAATGAGGGTTGTTGGAATTGTTGGTATGATGAATAACGAAACCACACCATAGGAAAGAAACCTCAAAAATATGCATCACCAAGGTTGTTTTGGCCCAACTTACATGCTCTCCTCTTCTGCCACGTGAGCCCTCGCTTTGGCATCAGTCCGAGATACAAAACCAACGCAGCATGACTTAGTTTGCCTAGACTGATGAGGGCGAAAATTAAACTTTTTCCTAATCCGAAAACTTGTACACGCTAGTAAGTAAGAACCAATGAATATAATGCTTTTCCATATATGTAGGCCGATGGGAGAAGCTTAATTCAATACAAATTTAGTTCCATCCACTGTTGTTAACATATCAATTGTTGTGGGACTCGGAAATGAGGGTTGTTGGACTTGTTGGTATGATGAATGAGGAAACCACACCATAGGAACGAAACCTCAAAAATATGCATCACCAATGTTGTTTTGGCCCAACTTACATGCCCTCCTCTTCTGCCACGTGAGCCCACGCTTCGGCATCAGTCCGAGACACAAAACCAACGTAGCATGAGTCAGTTTGCCTAGACCGAAGAGGGCGAATATTAAACTTTTTCCTAATCCGAAAACTTGTACACGCTAGTAAGTAGGAACCAATGAATATAATGCTTTTCCATATATGTACGCCGATGGGAGAAACTTAATTCAATACAGGTTTTGATCCATCCACTATTGTTAACATATCAATTGTTGTGGGACACGGAATTAAGGGTTGTTGGATTTGTTGGGAATATGTATGAGGAAACCATACCATTGGAACAAAACCTCAAAAATATGCATCACCAAAGTTGTTATGGCCCAACTTACGTGCCCTCCTCTTCTGCCACTTGAGCCCACGCTTCGGCATCAGGCCAAGATACAAAACCAGCGCAGCATGACTCAGTTTGCCTAGACTGAAGAGGGCGAAACTTAAACTTTTCCTAATCCGAAAACTTGTACACGTTAGTAAGTAGGAACCAATGAACATAATGCTTTTCCATATATGTAGGCCGATGGGAGAAACTTAATTCGATATAGGTTTTGATCCATCCACTGTTGTTAACATATCAATTGTTGGGGGACTCGGAATCGAGGGTTGTTGGACTTGTTGGGAAGATGAATGAGGAAACCACACCATAGGAAAGAAACCTCAAAAATATGCATCACCAAAGTTGTTTTGGACCAACTTACATGCCCTCCTTTTCTGCCACTTGAGCCCATGCTTTGGCATCAGGCCAACATACAAAAAAGCAGCGCAGGATGACTCAGTTTGCCTAGACTGAAGAGGGCAAAAATTAAACTTTTTCCTAATCCGAAAACTTGTACACGCTAGTAAGTAAGAACCAATGAATATAATGCTTTTCCATATATGTAGGCCGATGGGAGAAACTTAATTCAATACAGGTTTTGATCCATCCATTGTTGTTAACATATCAATTATTGTGGGACTCGGAATCGAGGGTTGTTGGACTTGTTGGGAAGATGAATAAGGAAACCACACCATAGGAAAGAAACCTCAAAAATATGCATCACCAAATTTGTTTTGGTCCAACTTACATGCCCTCCTCTTTTGCCACGTGAGCCCATGCTTCGGCATCAGTCCGAGACACAAAACCAACGTAGCATGACTCTGTTTGCCAAGACTGAAGAGGGCAAAAATTAAACTTTTTCCTAATCCGAAAACTTGTACACGCTAGTAAGTAAGAACCAATGAATATAATGCTTTTCCATATATGTAGGCCGATGGGAGAAACTTAATTCAATACAGGTTTTGATCCGTCCATTGTTGTTAACATATCAATTGTTGTGGGACTCAGAATCGAGGGTTGCTGGACACGTTACTATGATGAATGAGGAAACCACACCATAGGAAATAAACCTCAAAAATATGCATCACCAAAGTTGTTTTGGCCTGACTTACATGCCCTCATCTTCTGCCACTTGAGCCCATGCTTCGGCATCAGGACGTGATACAAAACCAGCGTAGCATGACTCAGTTTGCATAGACTGAAGAGGGCAAATATTAAACTTTTTCCCTATCCAAAAACTTGTACACGCTAGTAAGTAAGAACCAATGAATATAATGCTTTTCCATATATGTAGGCCAGTGGGAGAAACTTAATTCAATACAGGTTTTCATCCGTCCAGTGTTGTTAACATATCAATTGTTGTGGGACTCGGAATCGAGGGTTGTTGGACATGTTAGTATGATGAATGAGGAAACCACACCATAGGAAGGAAACCTCAAAAATATGCATCACCAAAGTTGTTTTGGCCCGACTTACGTGCCCTCATCTTCTGCCACTTGAGCCCACGCTTCGGCATCAGGATGAGATACAAAACCAGCGTAGCATGACTCAGTTTGCATAGACTGAAGAGGGCAAAAATTAAACTTTTTCCTAATCCAAAAACTTGTACACGCAAGTAAGTAAGCAACAATGAATATAATGCTTTTCCATATATGTAGGCCGATGGGACAAACTTAATTCAATATAGGTTTTGTTCCATCCACTGTTGTTAACATATCATTTATTGTGGGACTCGGAATCGAGGGTTTTTGGACTTGTTGGGAACATGAATGAGGAAACCACACCATAGGAACGAAACCTCAAAAATTTGCATCACCAAAGTTGTTTTGGCCCAACTTACATGCCCTCCTCTTCTGCCACGTGAGCCCATGCTTCGGCATCAGTCCGAGACACAAAACCAACGTAGCATGAGTCAGTTTGCCTAGACTGAAGAGGGCGAATATTAAACTTTTTCCTAATCCAAAAACTTGTCAACGCTAGTAAGTAGGAACCAATGAATATAATGTTTTTCCATATATGTACGCCGATGGGAGAAACTTAATTCAATACAGGTTTTGATCCATCCACTGTTGTTAACATTTCAATTGTTGTGGGACACGGAATTGAGGGTTGTTGGACTTGTAGGGAATATGAATGAGGAAACCGTACCATTGGAATGAAACCTCAAATATATGCATCACCAAAGTTGTTTGACCGAACTTACATGCCCTCCTCTTCTGCCACTTGATCCCACCCTTCGGCATCAGTCCGAGATACAAAACCAACGCAGCATGACTTAGTTTGCCTAGACTGAAGAGGGCAAAAATTAAACTTTTTCCTAATCCGAAAACTTGTACACGCTAGTAAGTAGGAAGCAATGAACATAATGCTTTTCCATATATGTAGGCCGATGGGAGAAACTTAATTCAATACAAGTTTTGATCCATCCACTGTTGTTAACATATCAATTGTTGTGGGATTCGGAATCGAGGGTTGTTGGACTTGTTGGGAAGATGAATGAGGAAACCACACCATAGGAAAGAAACATCAAAAATATGCATCACCAAAGTTGTTTTGGTCCAACTTACATGCCCTCCTCTTCTACCACGTGAGCCCACGCTTCGACATCAGTCCGAGACACGAAACCAACGTAGCATGACTCAGTTTCCAAGACTGAAGAGGGCAAAAATTAAACTTTTTCCTAATCCGAGAAATTCTACACGCTCGTAAGTAAGAACCAATGAATATAATGCTTTTCCATATATGTAGTCCGATGGGACAAACTTAATTCAATACCAGTTTTGATCCATCCACTATTGTAAACATATCAATTGTTGTGGGACTCGGAATCGAGGGTTGTTGTACTTGTTGTTATGATGAATGAGGAAACCGCACCATAGGAACGAAACCTCAAAAATATGCATCACCAAAGTTGTTTTGGCCCAACTTACATGCCCTCCTCTTCTGCCACGTGAGCCCACGCTTCGGCATTAGTCCGAGACACAAAACCAACGTAGCATGACTCAGTTTGCCTAGACTGAAGAGGGCAAAAATTAAACTTTTTCCTAATCTGAAAACTTGTACACGCTAGCAAGTAGGAACCAATGAATATAATGCTTTTCCATATATGTAGGCCGATGGGAGAAACTTGATTCAATACAGGTTTTGATCCATCCACTGTTGTTAACATATCAATTGTTGTGGGACATGGAATTCAGGGTTGTTGGACTTGTTGGCAATATGAATGAGGAAACCATACCATTGGAACGAAAGCTCAAAAATATGCATCACCAAAGTTGTTTTGGCCCAACTTACATGCCCTCCTCTTCTGCCACTTGATCCCATGCTTCGACATCAGTCTGAGATACAAAACCAACGCAGCATGACTCAGTTTGCGTAGACTGAAGAGGGCAAAAATTAAACTTTTCCAAATCCAAAAACTTGTACACTCTAGTAAGTAGGAACCAAGGAATATAATGCTTTTCCATATATGTAGGCCGATGGGAGAAACTTAATTCGATACAGGTCTTGATCCATCCACTGTTGCTATCATATCAATTGTTGTGGTACTCGGAGGTTTGTTGGTATGATGAATGAGGAAACCACACCATAGGTACGAAACCTCAAAAATATGCATCACCAAAGTTGTTTTGGCCCAACTTACATACCCTCCTCTTCTGCCACTTGAGCCCACGCTTTGGCATCAGTCCGAGATACAAAACCAACGCAGCATGACTCAGTTTGCCTAGACTGAAGAGGGCAAAAATTAAACTTTTCCAAATCCAAAAACTTGTACAATCTAGTAAGTCGGAACCAAGGAATATAATGCTTTTCCATATATGTTGGCCGATGGGAGAAACTTAATTCAATACAGGTTTTGGTCCATCCACTGTTGTTAACATATCATTTGTTGTGGGACATAAGAATCGAGGGTTGTTGGACTTGTTGGGAAGATAAATGAAGAAACCACACCATTGTAACGAAACCTCAAAAATATGCGTCACCAAAGTTGTTTTGTCCCAACTTACTTGCCCTCCTCTTCTGCCACATGAGCCCACGCTTCGGCATCAGTCCAAGACACAAAACAAACGTAGCATGACTCAGTTTGTTTAGACTGAAGAGGGCAAAAATTAAACTTTTCCTAATCCAAAAACTTGTACACGCTAGTAAGTAGGATCCAATGAATATAATGCTTTTCCATATATGTAGGACGATGGGAGAAGCTTAATTCAATACCAGTTTTGATCTGTCCACTGTTGTTAACATATCAATTGTTGTGGGACTCGGAATTGAGGGTAGTTGGACTTGTTGGGAAGATGAATGAGGAAACCACATCATAGGAATGAAACCACAAAAATATGCGTCACCAAAGTTGTTTTGGCCCAACTTACATGCCCTCCTCTTCCGCCACTTGAGCCCATGATTCGGCATCAGTCTAAGATACAAGACCAGCGCAGCATGACTTAGTTTGCCTAGACTGAAGAGGGCGAAAATTAAACTCTTTCCTTATCCGAAAACTTGTACACGCTACTAAGTAGGAACCGATGAATATAATGCTTTTCCATATATGTAGGCCGATGGGAGAAACTTAATTCAATACAGGTTTTCATCCATCCACTATTGTTAATATATCAATTGTTGTGGGACTCGGGATCGAGGGTTGTTGGACTTGTGTCACACCCCAAATTTTTTTCAATTTGGAATGTGACACTTTTGGCTTGAATTAATACAGTGAATTTCTTGAATATTTAAAATTTTGTGAAGCGCTTATATATTTACATAGATATTTAGTGTAGGAAATAATTATTTTGTAAAGAGAACAAATATAATCTATGTTATAATAATATATGTGTTGCATTCATGCTGGTTCACATGATGTTTTTGAGTGATAAAGATTTTCTAAATGAGTTTAAACTACAAGTAACCTTTTCTGAGAACTTTTTAGATTTTCCTAGAAGCTTTTCCTGTTTTCCGTAGAGCACAATCCATTTATTGGAAGCTCTTAAGAACATTTTCATGAGCTCCAAATATTTTATTTGGGTTCATTAGGTCCAAAACTATTTTTGGGATTTTTTCTAAAATTTTTGAGACCGTCGGCATATTTTTTCGGACTTCAAGTATTGATTCTAGATTTATCTATAATTATTTTAATTCCGAAAATAAATAATTCCGAATTTACTTGGGCTTTCTCCATTTAAATATGCCAGAATTTTAATAAACCCCTAAGGCCCATTTATGGGTTCTCTAATGGGCTTTAAGCTCATTAAGCCCATTAGTGGGGTGGAAGGTGCAAATCAATTAGTACCACCTTGCTAGTTGACGCGTTTCTACCGGCTCTTCTCCCTATATAATAAACCCAACCCCTCCTCTAAACGGCACACAAAAAAAATATTAGAATGCCCCGAACTTTGGGAATTCTAACATAGTCTATATCTCTTCCCGGATCCGGCGTGATCTTCCGTTACCGGTGAGCCTTTTTCCTTTCTTCCATCTTTTCGCTTTCAATCTTTTGTTTCTTTCTGTCTCGCCTAATCGGACGGCGGTCACTCCCTGGATCCACTTATTAGTTGCATGCTACCGTGGGCCAGTGCTGCCTAGGACCGCACGTCGCCGGCGTGGCCGCTGTCCGACGACCCCTGTCTCTCCCTGCAGTCCTGCAGCAAGACCTGAAGCATGAGAACCTGGTCCGAGCTGATCAAAGTCCATCCGTGTACAAGCACAGTGCAGAAGGAGATGCGTTCTGTACGTGGAAGATGGTAACCCTATCTATACGCTAGCTTCTCTAGTTCACCTTTACGTTTAAGCCCTAAAAAGACTCTGATCCCTTGCTTCCCCAGGCGTGAGCAGCAGGCAGTCAGCAGCTCGTCACGTAATGCATACGATAGTTTTCAACCAGCTGATCAAGGCACAAGCAGGACTCTTTGCACCGACTGTCCGGCCTCTGTACACACCGTCATCTTTGGCGTATGCCTCAGGAAGATGCCCTGGCCGCGTGCCTGTATAAGATGGGCGTTCCTGGCCCTTCTGCAAATCCCTGCTACCCTATCGATCTCATCGTCGCCATTGGATGTCGTTGTCACGCAGCCAAGCCGCAGCAACCCCTCTCACGCTAGGTTCCATGGGCCTCGCGTCACCATGTCCTCGTCGACGACTGCAGGAGCCATGCACCGTGAAGGTGAGGGTTTGCGAAACCAAAGGGTAATCCTCCGCATATATCCGATTTGTTATGACAACCTTGCATCTCAACAGTAGATCCTTTTTATCTCTTTAATCAGATCCATTCCATATCTTTCAGCAGATCGAATCCCAATTTTTGGCCAATTCAGGAGTACTATTCGTTGAGCCCATCAATGTTCTCTTTCAGCTCATAAGGTATACAATTAATCGTGTTTTCTGCTCTTTGATCCTTAATGTCTTGTATCTTATTCGTTTTAGCTATGCTTATGTCCGTTCTTGTTGCATTAGAGTCGTAACGCCAAAACATACGCTTATAGTATTGATGTTTACCATGTTTTGTATTTCTAATTTTCAAATTAAATATTAATTTGGTTAATAATATCTCATAGGGTTTTCTGAATAAAAGCAATCTAGCGTTTAATCTCGCTTTTTCTTAAACTCTTGTTAATTTGGATAAATCTTTCTCTAATGATTTCCAATTAAAAATTATTTAGGTTTAAACCACGGTTTTGTTAAACTACATGTTAACTTGATTAATGATTATGCAATTGCTTCCTAATTAAAATATGCATAGGTTTATACCTCGGCTTTTCATAATTCATCAAGTTAATTTGATTAATGCCGACTATAATGTGTTTTTAATTATAACTTGTTTAGATCAGACACGTTATATGCTAAAAGTCCGAATAGGTGATCTTATAAAACTACTCTTTCTTAAATTAATTATTTTAATGCTACAATGAGTCTTTATAAATAAAATCTGGTTAGTTTCAACTACGGTTTTTAATTCAAATATAATTTGAATTAATTCTAAGTTGGTTATTTCTCTGAAATATCCATTTGAATTATTTTATTAATTAAAATAAATGATGCTCATAGTCTTTTCTTTGAGGGTCAAGACTACAAATCTTACGTTAGACGTATCTTTTCAACCGTAGCTCTGTTTGCGGCGTTTCTCGCGCTCTTGTGACCATAGTGACGTTTCCTCTCTTTTTGGCACATGTTTTATAAAGCTTTTCTTTTGATTGGTGTATTGTTTCTTATGCATGTATGTTTGTCTGCTTGTATGTTGCTTGTGTTGTCACGTATAGAACGAGTATCATACGTGAGAGTGAAGATCAAGCTTTTCAAGATCTACAATTGAAGATTATTCGAGCGGTTACATATTTAGGAATAAAGGCAAGTATTCTTTGACCTATGTCCTATTTACTTTAATCACATGATCTAGAGCCTAATTTGAATGCTCAACCTAAGGATGACTAGCCACTTATCTTTCCGTCAATGTTTTATCCTATGGGAGGGCTGTGATGTTGCAAATTAATTGCTACCGCTCAACTTACTTTACTCATGTTGTTAATCTTGTTTAATTAATGATGAGTTTGAGGATAAACATATGATTTTGGCAACATGGGGATTTGAGCATGTTTTGTGGGTTTGCTCGATGGCCTCACCCTAAGGATCGGTTCGCCGAGCGACCACCTAGGAAAACAGTACAACCACAAGACTCACATGGGCACTGGGCTTGACTGATTAATTAGATGAACTAGAGTTTTGGCTTACTTTCCTGAAACATGGCGTATGAGGGGTCTGGGGGATATGGGACTTTGCCCTTTGCCAATGTGGTGCAGTTTGTTGTTAGTCACCCTTTGGAACGGAACTCTCATATCTTTAGTTAACTGGAGTAACCTGTAATGAGTGGGCCATAACTCTAGGAACTCTTTGTAAAGGTCTCGTAATGAAACCCTGCCGATTCATCCACGGTAATGAATATATGGGGTCTGATCCACCCTTAGGCATATGGGAATCATGACTTGTGGGTAAAGATGTACAACCTCTCGAGAGTGTTTTAAACTGATATATCAGCCGTGCTCACGGTTATGAGCGGCCTGGACCCTCACAGATTAGAGTTTTCAAAGAAAATGGCTCATGATGATAATGATGATGACAGTGATGATGACAGTGGTGATGATGGTAATGGTGACAGTTACGACAATGGTTGATACTCAATTATTTTATTTACTTGTAATATTTCAGTTATAGGATGGGTTATGCTAATCATTGCTAGTAATAAAACTTGACCAACTAAAAGCAACTGCTATGCCTGTCCTCTATAAAGCTAGTCCACTTTTATCATAAACGGAATACTTGCTGAGTGCACCATGTACTCACCCTTGCTATCCCAAACCTATAGTTCTTCTCTATACAAGTTGATGGTGATAAGAAGACGGAGTGGATCCAGAAGTTTATAATGTGTTTAGGCGTACGTGCCCCCAGTCAACCCTCCTGTGAAGATGGAGTTCCGCTACGAGATAGAAGTTCCGCTATACTCTGATATATTGACCTTTGTGTCAAATGTAAGTTTTATACGCTTATATAATGCACTGTTTATTGATATTCACTGATGAAGTCGGCTGTATGTGTGGAAAATAGATCCTGGGCACACATACGGTGTCATCTGGTTTTGTTTCTAAAACCGGGTGTGACAACTTGTTGGGAAGATGAATGATGAAACCACACAGTACGAACGAAACCTTAAAAATATGCAACACCAAAGTTATTTTGGCCCAACTTACATGCCCTCCTCTTCAGCCACTTGAGCCCACGCTTCGGTATCAGTCCGAGATACAAAACCAGCGCAGCATGACTCAGTTTGCCTAGACTGAAGAGGGCGAAAATTAAACTTTTTCCTAATCCGAAAACTTGTACCCGCTAGTAAGTAGGAGCCAATGAATATAATGCTTTTCCATATATGTAGGCCGATGGGAGAAACTTAATTCAATACAGGTTTTGATCCATCCACTGTTGTTGAGATATCAATTGTTGTGGGACTCAGAATTGAGGGTTGTTGAACTTGTTGGGAAGATGATTGAGGAAACCACATGATAGGAACGAAACCTCAAAAATATGCGTCACCAAAGTTGTTTTGGCCCAACTTACATGCCTTGCTCTTCTGCCACTTGAGCCCACGCTTTGGCATTAGTCTGAGATACAAAACCAGCGCAGCATTACTCAGTTTGCCTAGATTGAAGAGGGCGAAAATTAAACTTTTTCCTAATCCGAAAACTTGTACACGCTAGTAAGTAGGAGCCAATGAATATAATGCTTTTCGATATATGTAGGCCGAAGGGAGGACCTTAATTCTATGTAGGTTTTGATCCATCCACTGTTGTTAACATATCAATTGTTGTGGGACTCGGATTCGAGGGTTGTTGGACTTGTTGGTACGATGAATGAGGAAACCACACCATAGGAACGAAACCTCAAAAATATGCATCACCAAAGTTGTTTTGGTCCAATTTACATGCCCTCCTCTTCTGCCACTTGAGCCCACGCTTTGGCATCAGGCCGAGATACAAAACCCGCGCGGCATGACTTAGTTTGCCTAGACTGAAGCGGGCGAAAATTAAACTTTTTCCTAATCCGAAAACTTATACATGCTACTAAGTAAGAACCAATGAATATAATGCTTTTCCATATATGTAGGCCGATGGGAGAAACTTAATTCAATACCAGTTTTGATCCATCCACTGTTGTTAACAAATAAAACTAATTGAATGTTTGATTGATTGATTGATTGTGTGTCGACTTAATTACGAACTCTATAGTTCGAGAATTAAACCATTATTCCTATAAATTTTCCCGACCCAATCTTCTTATCATCATTACTCTATATCTTCTATCGTTTATGACTTCCTTGACCCCTTCACCTTCAACGTGACTCACTCGGAAACCGTAGCTCTACCATTATCGATCTCCATCCATTACCAATATTTGAATCATGGCTTTGCCCGTAATCCTTAAATCATCATATCAATCTCTGAGAATGCGGAAACCCTCTTTTGGATAATGGCTTGATCTCCAGTCTTGCCGAGTTAACTAACTTTAGTTAATTCGACATGTGAAGATGACATCATCTAATACTCACACAATTGTCAGAAGTTCACTTCCAATTGGGTTTTGTTTACTCTATACGAGAAACATGACGTTGAGTTGGATCCCTCGGATTAGAAAGGACGCGGTTTAGTTTGAGCCCAAATCAACGTTGAGTTTCGATTATGGAATACTCAGTGATAAACCTCCTGGGATTTGATCCGAGATGAGTTGGTGATAATTCCTTCCTACTGAATTAGGCGCCTCACAATTTAATTTGATTGGAAGAATATTCACTCAGCTTGAGATAATGTCAGCCAGGAGTATTCTCCCACAAGATACTCCGCCGACAGAGCAAGACCCTAAAACCAATCATGGATAAATTATCTGGACTATTCATTCCCTTTCAAGAAATGAGAATTCGAGGCAATGTGATGTTTCCGTCGAATTAAATTCTTTGCAATTTACTTCACGTTCGGAATTATTACTTGTCTCCAATAAATCAAAGCACCGAATATCGCGAGATGCTATATCCTTGACCAAGGATTCATTTTCGGACTGCGGCGTGATTCCTCGACTAATCCGAAGATCATCGCTCAACTGAAAAGTCTCAGAATAAATTCTCAGCAACTTTATCTCACAGCTAATGTCTCATCTCACCCATGTGTTGGAATAAATAATTTCGACGCCGATTCTCGGATCTTTGAATTGATTTCATGGTAAATTAATTCGAACTGAAAATCAATCTAATTCATCTGTACTTTGAACTCCGGAATAAATTTTAATCTAATTTATTTCACTGTTTAATCTCAGTCCAACATCCTAGACCCAAACCTAAAGGTCCATGTAAAATCTAACCCTAACTCTCTTCCATAAATATCTAAGCCCTCTTTTCTTTTTCTCCAATTTTTCCCCTCATTTCTTTTCCCTACTCCAAGGTGCCGCCGGCCACCCTCTCTGTTCATCCTCTCCCACACGCAAAGCACAAGCAAGCAGGCAGCCTCCTTTCTCTCTCCGTCGTGCTCCACTAGCCACCTCCCTGCCTACTCCTAGCGCAAGACAAGCAGGCCCCGACGAGCTCCTCCCACTCCACCACCAGCAACCCCTGCTGCCGTTCTCCTGCTCGCGCCCCACCGAGCAGCGCATCTCCATGGCGCCTCCAAGCAGCAGCAGCAGCAAGCTGGTGCCCCTTGTGCCAAGGCGTCGTCCCCGTGCGTCCCTCGATTCAAGCTGCACCGAGGTCCCCGCCCTTGCTCCGACCGCCGGCCTCCTCTTCCCCTTGGTGAGCACCCTCTCCATCAGCGCGTCTTCAACCTGCAGGCTGCCCTCAACCTCTCTGTTTTTTTTCCCAAGCGCAGGCAGTAGCAGCCCCTTCCCCGTGGCGAGGTCCCTGCCTCTCGGTCCTGCTATGAGCCTCTCGGCAGTCCGGCGTGGTGCGGCCAAGCAACAACCATGGGCGCCACCTTCTTTGGCCAGCTACCTGCCGATGAGCTTCTCCAGCTCTGGCGTCCTCTCCAGCTCCACCCCAAGGCAGAAGCCCCTTCCTGTCGTCGGCCACCAGTCCACATGGCGCAGTACTGTTGACGTCTCTTAGCGTAATAGATTTTACTCCGCACCTCGTCTCTTGGCTTCTCAATCTTCTTCTTTGCATTGCCCTCTCATACTCCTTTTGTTGAATTTCAGCCTCGATTTTCAATTTCTTCAGCATAAATGTCACGAGACTGTCTTCTTTGGAATTTGATGGATTGGTCCCGGTATTGGCCTTGGGTTTATCCTTCTTGGCCTGGCACTTGAAAGTCTTCACCTTGTTGCATTGTTCCACTTTTGGTTTGAAGGCAAATGTTTCCTTCTTTCCGTTAATGTTCAGGTGAACCTTTCCTGCTTCGACGTCGATTGTTGCATCGGCGGTGCTCAAAAACGGTCGCCCAAGGATGAGTGGGGTTTTTGAGTCAATCTCCATATCCAGCACCACGAAGTCCACTGGAATGAGAAGATTCCGGATTCTCACCGCAACGTTCTCTGCCACTCCTTCAGGATAACGGACGGATTGATCCGCAAGCTGTAAACACATAGCTGTGGGAGCAAGTGCGTCATGATTCAGCTTGTCGAAGATGACCTTCGGCATTACACTGACACTAGCTCCAAGGTCGCACAATGCATGATCAAAGTGCTGGGTACCAATCGAGCATGAGATGGTAGGGCTTCTAGGGTCCTTTTTCTTGAGTATAGCTGCGCTACACTCTTCCGTTAAGTGCACAATTTCCGTTGACGGTAGGGGTTTCTTGTTGTTGAGGATGTCCTTTAAGTACTTGGCATATGTCGGTACCTGCATAGCATCTAGCAAGGGTATGTTGACATATAACTTTTTAATGACCTCAACGAACTTACTATATTGTTCGTCAGCGGCAGCCTTCTTGTTTCTCAGAGGAAATAGTAGCACCGTTGTGTCGTAGAACTCATGTGGTAGATGTTTTGATGCTGGTTTTTCCTCCTTGCCAGGTGTATCTTCATCTCCAACCTTGTCTTCTGACTCGGCAATCTTCTCCTGTGCTTTACCTGCATGACTAGGAGATGGGGGGTCCTGCGTGGACTTTCCACCCCTAGTGGTTACTGCATTTATGTGCTCCTTGGGAGGAGCTTCAGGTTGCCCAGGCAGCTTACCCGGATTTGCATTAGGTAGAGCAGCAGCCAACTGAGCTATGTGAGTTTCTAGCATTTTATTGAAGCTAAGTTGGTTTTTCATAGCACTATTCAAAGTTTCCATTTGCAAAGATATAGATTCAAACAACCTATAATTAGCATGGAACTTTTTACTAATGCTATCATTCACAGCTTTTTGATCAAAACTATAAATACTCTTAGAAAATTGCTGTGAATTGGAAGAGTTACCTTGCCCAGAGAAAGGGAGACTTGGTCGTGAATTCCATCCTGGCTGAGGACGATTCCCGTTGAAGCCATTGGTACTGTTACCGATGAAGTTCGCATCTTCGGGTTGCGTCTCAGGGCAGCTGTTCCCTGAGTGTCCTGTATTCCCACAGACTTCACAAGTCATGTGAGAGTCGAGGGCGTGCACCGGAGCGGCTTCTGGAGTGTCGTTTAGCTTCTTCAGCAGCAAGTCCATCTTTGCAGCGAGCATGTCAGTGCTCTCAATCTGATGGACGCCACGGGAACGGGTACTAGACCTCTCTTCTCTCCATCCTTGATTGGTGGCTATCTTCTCAATGAGACTCTTGGCCGCCGAAATACTCAATGAGAGGAAGGATCCTCCAGCGGCTGCATCCAAATGTTCTTGAGGTGGGCGGTTGAGCCCATGAAAGAAACTCTGAATGATTAGCCACTCTTGCATTCCATGGTGGGGGCAGGCTGCAATGTATTCTTGCAGTCGTTCCCAAGCTTCAGCCACGGTTTCATCTGCGAGCTGTTGGAAGCTGGAGATCTTGTTCCTCAATGCGTTAGTTTTCCCTAGTGGGAAATACTTCGCCAGAAAAGCATCGGAACATGCGTTCCAAGTTGTGAGTGTTGCTCGGTTGAGGTAGAACCACTGTTTTGCTTTCCTAATAAGAGAGAAGGGAAAGAGACGAAGCTTGACGGCATCTGGTGATGCTCCTTTCATGTTGAATGTACTGCAGATCTCCAAGAATTGCTGCAGATGATTATTGGCATCTTCCGTAGCCAGTCCGCAGAAAGGGATAGCTTGAACCATGTGAATCACCCCCGGTTTGAGCTCAAAATCCTCTCCCACTTGAACATCAGGTCCCTTGGGGATGTTGCTGCTCGAGGGGATGGAGAACTCGCGGATAGTCTTTTCGGCCATGATGGTGAAACATGGAGTACTGGACGAACTACTTGGTTCTAGCTCCCTGGGTACAAGTCTCTGTCCGTGGATAGTCTTTGATCGGACACTCCGGAGCAGTGACTCTGGGTTGTCGTGGAAATTTACCGGCAAGTCGAAACCGGTCATACACCTCTCTGTTGCAACCACAACAAGATACAACAGAGCAAAGTGAGCCTGTTAACACCTAGCGGTAAAATCTATCAAGTATACAGGTTCGAAATGAGATATTAATTATCTCTTGGCCAATTGCCCGGCAACGGTGCCAGAAAAAACTTGTTGACGTCTCTTAGCGTAACAGATTTTACTCCGCAAGCGCACGGAGATTCGCTGTAGCTTTTTCACTCAGAGTATTCCAAGTATCGTAAAATCCACAGGGAAGCGGTAGGCTCAAGAGTGTAATTGAATAAACTCAAATCGAATGAACTGTAAACTTGGATAAATTATACCAACTAGTAGTTGAACAGGGGTAAACGTGATAAAGATAGGTGTATGGTGGAGGAGGATATCTATCTAAGCTATCTGTAGAAAGGTATAGTTGCCTGGGAGGACAACGAGTGAGATAAAGTCACCAAACTCTATGTCTAATCGGCTGCAAAGATTATCCGTGTCTAACTAAGCTATTCAAGTAAACAAGCCAGGGTCTTGCATCGAGCGAAATTTCAAAGTCTCGAGGGTACCAGGGGGTAGATAGTAGGTCCCAAAAGAGAGTCTGGCTAACACCTACGGGCCTCCCGAACGACGGGCCTGGACTACACAGGCACACCACACGCTGTCACCGAGTGGGGCTACCAAGCAAAGCTGCGTGGAGAGGATGGCAAGCTATAAACGTGTTCAAGCGAAGCTTGAACAACGATAGATCGTCCTTGATCAGAGGAGAGGATCTAGCCAGAGCCTAGCGTCTAAGTCTAGGGTTGAGTTATAGCACCCGCAAGAATAACAAGACTTGAATAACTAAGCAAAACACAATCTAAGCCTAGCAAGTGTGCAAAATAATGGTACACCACACTTGTAGGAGATAGAAATAAAGTAAAATATAACTGAATTATATTGAAGATAATCTAAATCCAAAAGATACAAGAGATTTACCACAGACTGGAAGATAACTCCGGAGACTCCGAGGCAAAGCTCGACTCAACTCTAACTCCCAGGACTATCCTAACTACTAAGGAAAGAGTGAAGCACTCTTAGGTAGACTCTCAACTCTCCTTCACTCCACACCTTGCAAATGAGCTCCCGGGGTCTATTTATAGCCTAGGAAGTCAGGAGGGTATTTATATGTGCACTAGGTCGGTAAAGGGGCCGAGGCGGTTGCTGGGCGGCCAAAGTCGGTGGTCGGCCGACCATAGGGGGTGGTTGTGATGCCCCTGGCATCTCAGAAGCCTTAACACACGGTTAGATGAAGGCTAACGATAGATTAAGGCTTAATCATGCTTAATGATTAACAAGAAACACGTGGAGGAGCCACTAAATCAAAATTTTCTACACAAGATACAAGACCACACATTTCGTGGTTGAATAAGTCAACACTCACATGCTTTTGAGCTCAACTCCAAATGGCAAACCTCGGATAAGAAAAGTAGCCCTAGACCTTTCTGTTGGACAGTGTTCAAAAATCTAAAGACAGGAGGTTTAAAAGATCCAATCCAAAGTTTCTTGATAAGTGCCAGTTGTGATCATGAGCAAACTTGAGCCCTAATAAAGCTTTCAAATTTATTAAGTACCCGAGCTCAACTCCGTTGACAAACTTGTTGCACATGCTATGGACTATCCTTTTGCTACACTGAGCATGGATCAAAACTATCGTATACTCACTCAAAATTTCACCCAAATATCTCATGGAAACAACCAGATCAACCCACACTTAGAAATTTCCCAAGTATGGATTTTCAGCTTTTCCCTAAGTTGATTCTGAAATTACTTTTGAATTCACTATACAACCTCAAAATCTTCCTTTCTATGAAGTGGAATTAAACTTATCACCTTTCAAATGCACCTATTGCGGAAGTGATTGGACTTCATTTGATACTCC
This sequence comes from Paspalum notatum, assembly GCA_022530915.1. NCBI lineage: Eukaryota > Viridiplantae > Streptophyta > Magnoliopsida > Poales > Poaceae > Paspalum > Paspalum notatum. The sequence continues at coordinate 11,994,497 of CM039683.1, forward strand.
AAAAGTTTGAACCAAGAAAGTCGCTCCACAAAGTGAAATTTCTGTTTTAATAAACCTTGGAACATAATTGTGTCTATAATTCAAAATATGTTGGGTTTCAGACCAAAGTCATATTACCAAAATTTTAGGTCATCTACTGGAGAACAACTTTGGTAATTAGGGTTTGATCATATATTGAGTCACCAAAGTTGTTTTGGCCCAACTTACATGCCCTCCTCTTCTGCCACGTGTGCCCATGCTTCGGCATCAGTCCGAAATACAAAACCAACGCAGCATGACTCAGTTTGCCTAGACTGAAGAGGGCGAAAATTAAACTTTTTACTAATCCGAAAACTTGTACACGCTAGTAAGTAGGAACCAATGAATATAATGCTTTTCCATATATGTAGGCCGATGGGAGAAACTTAATTCAATATAGGTTTTGATCTGTCCACTGTTGTTAACATATCAATTGTTGTGGGGCTCAGAATCGAGGGTTGTTGGAGATGTTGGAATGATGAATGAGGAAAACACACCATAGGAAAGAAACCTCAAAAATATGCATCACCAAAGTTGTTTTGGCCCAACTTACATGCCCTCTTCTTCTGCCACTTGAGCCTGCGCTTCGGCATCAGGATGAGGTACAAAACCAGCATAGCATGACTCAGTTTGCCTAGACTGAAGAGGGCGATAATTAAACTTTTTCCTAATCCGAAAACTTGTACACGCTAGTAAATAAGAACCAATGGATATAATGCTTTTCCATATATGTAGGCCGATGGGAGAAACTTAATTCAATACAGGTTTTGTTCCATCCACTGTTGTTAACATATCAATTGTTGTGGGACTCGGAATCGAGGGTTGTTGGACTTGTTGGGAAGATGAATGAGGAAACCACACCATAGGAAAGAAACCTCAAAAATATGCATCACCAAAGTAGTTTTGGCCCGACTTACATGCCCTCATCTTCTGCCACTTGAACCCACGCTTCGGCATCAGGAAGAGATACAAAACCACGCAGTATGACTCAGTTTACCCAGACTGAAGAGGGCGAAAATTACACTTTTTCCTAATCCGAAAACTTGTACACGCTAGTAAGTAAGAACCAATGAATATAATGCTTTTCCATATATGTAGGCCGATGGGAGAAACTCAATTCAACACCAGTTTTGACCCATCCACTGTTGTTAACATATCAATTGTTGTGGGACTCGGAATCGAGGGTTGTTGGACATGTTGGAATGATGAATGAGGAAAACACTCCATAGGAAAGAAACCTCAAAAATATGCATCACCAAACTTGTTTTGGCCCACCTTACATGCCCTCTTCTTCTGCCACTTGAGCCCGCGCTTTGGCATCAGGATGAGATACAAAACCAGCATAGCATGACTCAGTTTGCCCACACTGAAGAGGGCGAAAATTAAACTTTTTCCTAATCCGAAAACTTGTACACGCTAGTAAGTAAGAACCAATGGATATAATGCTTTTCCATATATGTAGGCCGATGGGAGAAACTTAATTCAATACAGGTTTTGCTCCATCCACTGTTGTTAACATATCAATTATTGTGGGACTCGGAATCGAGGGTTGTTGGACTTGTTGGGAAGATGAATGAGGAAACCACACCATAGGAAAGAAACCTCAAAAATATGCATCACCAAAGTTGTTTTGGCCCAACTAACATGCCCTCCTCTTCTGGCACGTGTGCCCATGCTTCGGCATCAGTCCGAAATACAAAACCAACGCAGCATGACTCAGTTTGCCTAGACCGAAGAGGGCGAAAATTAAACTTTTTACTAATCCGAAAACTTGTACACGCTAGTAAGTAGGAACCAATGAGTATAATGCTTTTCCATATATGTAGGCCGATGGGAGAAACTTAATTCAATACAGGTTTTGATCTGTCCACTGTTGTTAACATATCAATTGTTGTGGGGCTCCGAATCGAGGGTTGTTGGACATGTTGGAATGATGAATGAGGAAAACACACCATAGGAAAGAAACCTTAAAAATATGCATCACCAAAGTTATTTTGGCCCAACTTAGATGCCCTCTTCTTCTGCCACTTGAGCGCGCGCTTCGGCATCAGGATGAGGTACAAAACCAGCATAGCATGACTGAGTTTGCCAAGACTGAAGAGGGCGAAAATTAAACTTTTTCCTAATCTGAAAACTTGTACACGCTAGTAAGTAAGAACCAATGGATATAATGCTTTTCCATATATGTAGGCCGATGGGAGAAACTTAATTCAATACAGGTTTTGTTCCATCCACGGTTGTTAACATATCAATTGTTGTGGGACTCGGAATCGAGGGTTGTTGGACTTTTGGGAAGATGAATGAGGAAACCACACCATAGGAAAGAAACCTCAAAAATATGCATCACCAAAGTAGTTTTGGCCCGACTTACATGCCCTCTTCTTTTGCCACTTGAGCCCGTGTTGACGCGGCTTATGAACGAAAATTATACATCATTTTATATTGTTTTTACCTATTATTATGCGTCAACTTTGCCTTTCACTAACAAATAACATAGATTATTGTGGATTTTGCAATATTGTCTTGGAAATTGTCTACTTGTAATTTTTTGCAGGTTTTGGGCCAATTTTAAGCAAAATTCATCAAAGTCTACCTCGAGTAAAAAGACCTCTGAATATTATTCAATAATGGAAGAAGAAGCCCAATTAAAGACCCATCAAATGAAGCCCAATTCTAGAAGACTCGACAAGATCTCGGGATACAGAAGAATCTGGAAGGTTTAGAGTCCGAAAAAGACTCCAGGAAGATTTATATGAAGGTTATCCCGAAGCCCGCGAAAGATGGAAAGCAGAGGAGGTCCAGTGACTCCAGGTCGGCCGACCTGGAGCCCTTTGGTCGGCCGACCCCACCCCCTCCCGAAGGCGGTTGAGGTTTCCTTTTCGGCTACGGCATCCTCAGGGTATTTAAAGCGAAGCTGAGCCCCTGGTCGAGGCATCCAATTCATTATCAAGGCGACAAGATGTAGAGAAGAGGGACAACAACTAGATGAGAGCTGAGGGTCGAGTTTCTAGGCTAGAATTAGGGTTCTTCTAATTCCTAGAGGTGATTAGAGGCCTTGCATGGCTCTCTAATTACCTAGCTCCAGAGGTCTAATTGTATCATCAAGGGTAGGTATGGCCATGGTTGTAAGTATGATACAGGTATATTAATGAAGCATTGTTCTTGTCTAATTACCATGTTCTTGTTCTAATTATGCTTGTTCTAGTTCTAGTTAGATTTAGATCTAGTTTGCATGTTGATTAGAACATGTCTTTTAAAGGTTATATTCATCTAGTGTTCTTGTTCTTTGATCTTTGATCTAGCTTACTAATGATATAGTTGTATATCTAGTTCTTGTGATCATGGTGATTAGAAGTTCTAGTTGTGCTAATTATGTTATTAGACCATATAAAGTGATTAGGGGTGCATTCTTTAATCATGTGCCTGTTGAAAGCTTCTCGTCGATTACCTGGTTCTAGTGACAGTAGGGCCGGGGAAAGGTTAAGCCAATCTAGGGGGTTAGGTTGATTGATCTAGATCTATTTATGCTATGATGAATATGCTTGATCATGCTTGTTTACCTTGAGCTACTAGTTACTCGTCGTTCTTATCTATTTGTGATGCCCGTTATTATGCTTTGTCTTGGATCCAATTAGAGCTTGATTAGAAGCTAGTTAATACCCCTTAATTAGTGTTCTAGTCTTGTTCTAGTTGTTTATCTTCTATCTTTAACGTAGATTAGATGCAGATTTAGATATAGATTAGAGGTAGTTTTAGATCTATACTCTATGCCTTAGTTTACTTTAAACTCTTATTAGTTAGTTCTCAATTAGTTCGTTCCCTGGATTGACAAAACCCATGATACTCATCCTGGGGAAAAGCTACCACGATACTGTCGCTTGCAGTATAAGGTTTGGCGTGCTTAAGTGCCGTCAACAAGCTTTTCTGGCGCCGTTGCCGGGGAACTAATTAATCGAGTTCTAATTAATTTGGGTTTATGTATATATCTAATTTGTCTTTTATTTCTAGTTAGTTTATTGTTTTTCTTGTATATATTTGTTTTGACTAACATTTAAAAAAAAATTAATGGACCTCGGTCCAATTAAAAAAAAAATCTCTCTTTTCCAATCTAGCTCTTTAATAGTAGGTGCTAACGCTGTTAGTTGCTTATGATCTATTATTGAGTTTTTCTACAGCTATCACGGAGCAACTCCGATGATAAAGGTATGTCTGCTGTGTCAATTTATTTTTAATACTAATGTTTCTTTGGAGCTTGTTTGTTCTAAGCTACAGATAATGGAAGCGGAGATATGATTAGCCGAGAAGGTTCCGGAGATCAATGATTGCTTGAGTACAAGGAAGGTGAAGATATGGAAAGCTTATCTCAAGTCCAATCCAAGCTCCAACCAAATCTCGAGCTACTCTCGAAATTCAGGATAGCAGCACCTTGTGGGGCCAATTCGGAGACCTTAACGACGTCAAATGAAGAAAGTCCAATTGACAAAGTTGTAGATCTTTTCGTGCTCTTCACGAAAATGTCCGAATTTGCATTATTTGGATTTCGGATGACAAAGTTATGGTCGAAATACTAAAGGGGTCAGAACAAGGGTGGCTGAATTTCGAGAAAGACAAAAGTGTTCCTCTCCAATATTTGATGGTGCATGCAATGATGGCATTCAAGGAAGAAGGTGAGTTACCATAGTTTCACTTCTTCAAAACTAAGGTAATTTTTATTTTTATCGTAAAATAATTAAAAAGTTTACCTATGTTTAATTAGAGAAGTTTCACAATGATCACTAATAGGTTGTTTGGTTGATTGTTACCCTTCTATTCTTTCTTTTGTTTTGTTTTATCCTTTTGTTAACCTTTGTTCCCTTAATTCTTATCTTGAGAATCATCTAGACTAGGTTCTTTAATCCATAGCTTTGCAATGCTTAATTCCAAGCATGTTTACAGGCCACCATGAAGATGAAATTTCATGTGTTCATGCTCTTTTAGTAGATCTTTTTTTACTTTAATCAGTCAATTGAATCTACTCATGCAAAGTGATGGATATGATTTGCTAGTTTTTTTTAATTCTCAAGTTTAGGCTTTAAGGTTAGTTTAGAAAAAAATTAAGAGCCAAGGTTTGTGCAAAAGTAGAGGTTGACCGACTGCTTATGTCTCCTTGAAGTGGTTCGGTTAAGGTTTAATTGTTGTGCAAATTGCTTTTGAAATTTTAAACATAAACATGTGCATGTTTCTCATGATTTATTATCTGTGCACAATATTATCTCTAAAATTTTTAAAGTTTCAAAACGTTTGGTCTCTTTACAAAAAGAACCCTGGTTAGAATTTTATCTAAGCCTATTTTTTTTTTTTCTTTCAAAATCATCTCTCTATTTTAGCCAAAATCATTAGGAACCTATAACCTTGTTTATCCCATGTTTGATTTCATGAATCATGTTCATCTATGATTTACATATGCTTTAGTGCTTTGCTATATAATTTCAATTTGAATTATAGTTGTCCTTGATTCATGAATCAAATGTTTGTTTAACCTCAATCAACCTTATGAACATGCATTTATCTCTAATCGTTGCCATGATGCTTTCATTTTATACATGTGTGTGTGCACTATGAGCTAACCATGTAGAGAAATTCACACTTCATTTGAAACAATGAGATCAATGTGGTAAAAGAGTACAAGACAAAGTTCAGTTACAAGGAGCTTCAAAAACATTAGTACATGAACACACAAGCAGAGGATTGTGCACACAAGTGATGCTTTGATCAAGACACGATGAAGCTGCACAATCAAGTTATCAAGCTGCATGGACACTTCGGATTCTTACTCCAAGGACCATGGCTTCACTTCAACGAAGGCAAGTAAGAAGTCTAGCTTTATGACTTTAAATTAAGCGCTTTTTCGGGAGGCAACCCATTTTATTTATTTGTCTATACTGTTAGAGTCTTTATAGAGAATTAGGAAGCATGACACTACCCTTTTATTCTTTAGCTTGTGGCTAGTTAACTTAATTTAGATAATCATCATCATATCATTGCATATTTAGTTTTATTCCTTGCATTTGCATTATCATTGTTTCTCCACACTTGTTTTATTAGTTTTGAAATTTTCATAAGCTTTTTGATGTATGCTTTATAATTATGCTGAAACTCGGCCGAGTTTTCTTCTCGGAAAATTAAGTGTAAACATGGTGTTTAGATTTAATTTGAGACCATCATCATTAAGTTTATTTAAAAGTTTCTTTCTAATCATGTCTTTTGTGGATAAACTTGTTGCATTCTTGCATAAACCACCTTTGCATTTAGATTAGATTTACATACTTGCATTATAATTGGCTTGGTTGTTTATTTAACTTCATGATGAGTGCTTTTCATGTTTATTATGACATCGCTAGAGTGTTGTAATTTAGCAGTTTTATGTAAGCATGGTGCTTAGATTAAATTGTTGATCATCATGATGAAGTTAATTAACCTTGCTAGTTATACATAATTTCATTTGATTAAGTTTATAAGCTTTGCTATGTGCTTTGTTTATCTTATGCTTACATTCATCCTTTAGTTTAGTTTTTCTTTTCGTTAAGTTTAGCTAGGCCACAAGTTAATAGAAATTAGGAATATTTTTAGATTATGGTAAACTGTTTCTACTCTCGACCGTTACCTCGAGAGTAGTATGTGCATTTGAATTATTTTGCAGGGAGTTATTTAATGAAAAAGAAAATTGAAGGACTATCCGGTAACAAATTTCTAACACCTTCTCTTTTCATTTTTAAATTCTGCAAATATTTACCTATATCTATCAATTCGGTGTTCCCTTTGTGTTTCTCTATATTTGTAGTGTGTTAGTTTAGATTTAAAGTTTGATTTTTAGTTTTATCTTTTATGAGTGATTTTATTTTCTTTATGTTAGTTAGTTTAATCATGATCATGTTGTATCCTTGAAATAAAAATGTTTGTTTGCTTGAAATCTGATGTCTTTTAATTAAGCTAATTTTATACTCTCAATTAATGCATGTTAATTAAATTATGACTTAGCATTTATATAGTAAATTTGATATTTCATAAAGACCCGCATTTTATTAATATTTGATTTCAAGTTTTTGTCATTATGGATCTCCTTATAATTTTTATTTGAGCTATTAATGTTATAATCAATGATTCTTATGATTATCTTATATAGGCCCTACCTATTAGAGCTTTTATTTGAAAACCATAGCTTGATCAAATTTAATTCTTGGCTGAATTGGATTAAGATTTGAATCTAGGGTCTGAGATTTCAAAGCTGGTCATTCAATTTGCTTATCTTTCATTTGCTAGCCAAATTATCCATGCATTGTAACTCTCTACATTGGAGAAATTACAAAACTCGCTGGATATCCTCCCTAAACCAAATATCGTTTCATTTATCTCCCTTGTCCACAACCTATTGTTTTCTGGAGTTTTCAATCAAAACAAAAAGAGGTGTTTAGACAAGCAAATCCCCAAAATACTATTTAATAAGATACTCAAAAGTGAGTATTATCTAAGAGTGGGGATATTGCTTGTCAAATTTTCATTCAATCTTTGAGGAGGTATTGTCTAAAAAAAAAAAAAAAAAAAAAAAAAAAAAAAAAAAAAGAGGACGACCAAGTGGTCGCCACATATATAAAAAAAAAAAGGTGAATAAAAAAGAGACCAAGTGGTCAAAGTAGAATTAGGAATTTATAGATATGCCCCTCATTGATCTACTTTTGTTTTACCTCTTTTTGAATCCTCTTCAATAAAACTCCAGAAAATACTCCAATCATATGCAATCCGATAACAAGGACTTCATTTGTGCCTTGAGATCAAATAGATATATTTGCATATGACCACTTTTCTATATTTTTCTTTAGTCCTTTTTCATCATTATGAATTCCATGACCTTTTTGAGAAATCTCAGTAATTCCAGTAGATTCTTTTCTTAGTTTGATAATATATTGAGATTAAATTTTGATTAGGATCCATACCAAGCTCCAGATAAAGCCTACACATATATATTATAGATTAGTACTTAACCTGCTTGTCTATATACTTTGAGAGCCTGGAAAGATGAGAGTTTGGGCCTTATAATTTAATCTTTGATCATTGATTTATCTTTTGAAAAATTTATTGAAAACATAAGGAGATCTGTTTTGATGAATTCTTGATTTCTTATATATATATGATTGTGGGATATGCTTACATGAATATCTACTTGTCTATATATCTTGCTAGTCTAAACTTAGAAAAATTTTGAGAGTTTAATTTTAGTTTGATTAATTGATGTTAGTTTATAAGTAGACTTATTTATAAAATTTTGACTTACTCGAGGACGAGCAAGGTTTAAGAGTGGGGATATTGTTGACGCGGCTTATGAACGAAAATTATACATCATTTTATATTGTTTTTACCTATTATTATGCGTCAACTTTGCCTTTCACTAACAAATAACATAGATTATTGTGGATTTTGCAATATTGTCTTGGAAATTGTCTACTTGTAATTTTTTGCAGGTTTTGGGCCAATTTTAAGCAAAATTCATCAAAGTCTACCTCGAGTAAAAAGACCTCTGAATATTATTCAATAATGGAAGAAGAAGCCCAATTAAAGACCCATCAAATGAAGCCCAATTCTAGAAGACTCGACAAGATCTCGGGATACAGAAGAATCTGGAAGGTTTAGAGTCCGAAAAAGACTCCAGGAAGATTTATATGAAGGTTATCCCGAAGCCCGCGAAAGATGGAAAGCAGAGGAGGTCCAGGGACTCCAGGTCGGCCGACCTGGAGCCCTTTGGTCGGCCGACCCCACCCCCTCCCGAAGGCGGTTGAGGTTTCCTTTTCGGCTACGGCATCCTCAGGGTATTTAAAGCGAAGCTGAGCCCCTGGTCGAGGCATCCAATTCATTATCAAGGCGACAAGATGTAGAGAAGAGGGACAACAACTAGATGAGAGCTGAGGGTCGAGTTTCTAGGCTAGAATTAGGGTTCTTCTAATTCCTAGAGGTGATTAGAGGCCTTGCATGGCTCTCTAATTACCTAGCTCCAGAGGTCTAATTGTATCATCAAGGGTAGGTATGGCCATGGTTGTAAGTATGATACAAGTATATTAATGAAGCATTGTTCTTGTCTAATTACCATGTTCTTGTTCTAATTATGCTTGTTCTAGTTCTAGTTAGATTTAGATCTAGTTTGCATGTTGATTAGAACATGTCTTTTAAAGGTTATATTCATCTAGTGTTCTTGTTCTTTGATCTTTGATCTAGCTTACTAATGATATAGTTGTATATCTAGTTCTTGTGATCATGGTGATTAGAAGTTCTAGTTGTGCTAATTATGTTATTAGACCATATAAAGTGATTAGGGGTGCATTCTTTAATCATGTGCCTGTTGAAAGCTTCTCGTCGATTACCTGGTTCTAGTGACAGTAGGGCCGGGGAAAGGTTAAGCCAATCTAGGGGGTTAGGTTGATTGATCTAGATCTATTTATGCTATGATGAATATGCTTGATCATGCTTGTTTACCTTGAGCTACTAGTTACTCGTCGTTCTTATCTATTTGTGATGCCCGTTATTATGCTTTGTCTTGGATCCAATTAGAGCTTGATTAGAAGCTAGTTAATACCCCTTAATTAGTGTTCTAGTCTTGTTCTAGTTGTTTATCTTCTATCTTTAACGTAGATTAGATGCAGATTTAGATATAGATTAGAGGTAGTTTTAGATCTATACTCTATGCCTTAGTTTACTTTAAACTCTTATTAGTTAGTTCTCAATTAGTTCGTTCCCTGGATTGACAAAACCCATGATACTCATCCTGGGGAAAAGCTACCACGATACTGTCGCTTGCAGTATAAGGTTTGGCGTGCTTAAGTGCCGTCAACAGCCCGCACTTCGGCATCAGGATGAGATACAAAACCAGCATAGCATGACTCAGTTTGCCTAGACTGAAGAGGGCGAAAATTAAACTTTTTCCTAATCCGAAAACTTGTACATGCTAGTAAGTAAGAACCAATGGATATAATGCTTTTCCATATATGTAGGCCGATGGGAGAAACTGAATTCAATACAGGTTTTGTTCCATCCACTGTTGTTAACATATCAATTGTTGTGGGACTCGGAATCGAGGGTTGTTGGACTTGTTGGGAAGATGAATGAGGAAACCACACCATAGGAAAGAAACCTCAAAAATATGCATCACCAAAGTTGTTTTGGCCCAACTTACATGCCCTCTTCTTCTGCCACTTGAGCCCGCGCTTCGGCATCAGGATGAGGTACAAAACCAGCATAGCATGACTGAGTTTGCCTAGACTGAAGAGGGCGAAAATTAAACTTTTTCCTAATCCAAAAACTTGTACACGCTAGTAAGTAAGAACCAATGGATATAATGCTTTTCCATATATGTAGGCCGATGGGAGAAACTTAATTCAATACAGGTTTTGCTCCATCCACTGTTGTTAACATATCAATTATTGTGGGACTCGGAATCGAGGGTTGTTGGACTTGTTGGGAAGATGAATGAGGAAACCACACCATAGGAAAGAAACCTCAAAAATATGCATCACCATAGTAGTTTTGGCCCGACTTACATGCCCTCATCTTCTGCCAGCTGTGCCCACGCTTCGGCATCAGGACGAGATACAAAACCACGCAGTATGACTCAGTTTACCCAGACTGAAGAGGGCGAAAATTAAACTTTTCCTAATCCGAAAACTTGTACACGCTAGTAAGTAAGAACCAATGGATATAATGCTTTTCCATATATGTAGGCCGATGGGAGAAACTTAATTCAATACGGATTTTGTTCCATCCACTGTTGTTAACATATCAATTGTTGTGGGACTCGGAATCGAGGGTTGTTGGACATGTTGGAATGATGAATGAGGAAAACACTCCATAGGAAAGAAACCTCAAAAATATGCATCACCAAACTTGTTTTGGCCCACCTTACATGCCCTCTTCTTCTGCCACATGAGCCCGCGCTTTGGCATCAGGATGAGATACAAAACCTGCATAGCATGACTCAGTTTGCCTAGACTGAAGAGGGCGAAAATTAAACTTTTCCTAATCCGAAAACTTGTACACGCTAGTAAGTAAGAACCAATGGATATAATGCTTTTCCATATATGTAGGCCGATGGGAGAAACTCAATTCAACACCAGTTTTGACCCATCCACTGTTGTTAACATATCAATTGTTGTGGGACTCGGAATCGAGGGTTGTTGGACTTGTTGGGAAGATGAATGAGAAAACCACACCATAGGAAGGAAACCTCAAAAATATGAATCACCAAAGTTGTTTTGGCCCAACTAACATGCCCTCCTCTTCTGCCACGTGTGCCCATGCATCGGCATCAGTCCGAAATACAAAACCAACGCAGCATGACTTAGTTTGCCTAGACTGAAGAGGGCGAAAATTAAACTTTTTACTAATCCGAAAACTTGTACATGCTAGTAAGTAGGAACCAATGAATATAATGCTTTTCCATATATGTAGGCCGATGGGAGAAACTTAATTCAATACAGGTTTTGATCTGTCCACTGTTGTTAACATATCAATTGTTGTGGGGGCTCCGAATCGAGGGTTGTTGGACATGTTGGAATGATGAATGAGGAAAACACACCATAGGAAAGAAACCTCCAAAATATGCATCACCAAAGTTGTTTTGGCCCAACATACATGCCCTCTTCTTCTGCCACTTGAGCCCGCGCTTCGGCATCAGGATGAGGTACAAAACCAACATAGCATGACTCAGTTTGCCTAGACTGAAGAGGGCGAAAATTAAACTTTTTCCTAATCCGAAAACTTGTACACGCTAGTAAGTAAGAACCAATGGATATAATGCTTTTCAATATATGTAGGCCGATGGGAGAAACTTAATTCAATACAGGTTTTGTTCCATCCACTGTTGTTAACATATCAATTGTTGTGGGACTCGGAATCGAGGGTTGTTGGACTTGTTGGGAAGATGAATGAGGAAACCACACCATAGGAAAGAAACCTCAAAAATATGCAACACCAAAGTAGTTTTGGCCCGACTTACATGCCCTCATCTTCTGCCACTTGTGCCCACGCTTCGGCATCAGGACGAGATACAAAACCACGCAGTATGACTCAGTTTACCCAGACTGAAGAGGGCGAAAATTAAACTTTTTCCTAATCCGAAAACTTGTACACGCTAGTAAGTAAGAACCAATGAATATAATGCTTTTTCATATATGTAGGCCGATGGGAGAAACTCAATTCAACACCAGTTTTGACCCATCCACTGTTGTTAACATATCAATTGTTGTGGGGCTCGGAATCGAGGGTTGTTGGACTTGTTGGGAAGATGAATGAGAAAAGCACACCATAGGAACGAAACGTCAAAAATATGCATCACCAAAGTTGTTTTGGCCCAACTTACATGCCCTCCTCTTCTACCACGTGTGCCCATGCTTCGGCATCAGTCCGAAATACAAAACCAATGCAGCATGACTCAGTTTGCCTAGACTGAAGAGGGCGAAAATTAAACTTTTTACTAATCTGAAAACTTGTACACGCTAGTAAGTAGGAACCAATGAATATCATGCTTTTCCATATATGTAGGCCGATGGGAGAAACTAAATTCAATACAGGTTTTGATCTGTCCACTATTGTTAACATATCAATTGTTGTGGGGCTCAGAATCGAGGGTTGTTGGACATGTTGGAATGATGAATGAGGAAAACACACCATAGGAAAGAAACCTCAAAAATATGCATCACCAAAGTTGTTTTGGCCCAACTTACATGCCCTATTCTTCTGCCACTTGAGCCCGCGCTTCGGCATCAGGATGAGGTACAAAACCAGCATAGCATGACTCAGTTTGCCTAGACTGAAGAGGGCGAAAATTAAACTTTTTCCTAATCCGAAAACTTGAACACGCTAGTAAGTAAGAACCAATGGATATAATGCTTTTCCATATATGTAGGCCGATGGGAGAAACTTAATTCAATACAGGTTTTGTTCCATCCACTGTTGTTAACATATCAATTGTTGTGGGACTCGGAATCGAGGGTTGTTGGACTTGTTGGGAAGATGAATGAGGAAACCACACCATAGGAAAGAAACCTCAAAAATATGCAACACCAAAGTAGTTTTGGCCCGACTTACATGCCCTCATCTTCTGCCACTTGTGCCCACGCTTCGGCATCAGGACGAGATACAAAACCACGCAGTATGACTCAGTTTACCCAGACTGAAGAGGGCGAAAATTAAACTTTTTCCTAATCCGAAAACTTGTACACGCTAGTAAGTAAGAACCAATGAATATAATGCTTTTCCATATATGTAGGCCGATGGGAGAAACTCAATTCAACACCAGTTTTGACCCATCCACTGTTGTTAACATATCAATTGTTGTGGGGCTCGGAATCGAGGGTTGTTGGACTTGTTGGGAAGATGAATGAGAAAAGCACACCATAGGAACGAAACGTCAAAAATATGCATCACCAAAGTTGTTTTGGCCCAACTTACATGCCCTCCTCTTCTGCCACGTGTGCCCATGCTTCGGCATCAGTCCGAAATACAAAACCAACGCAGCATGACTCAGTTTGCCTAGACTGAAGAGGGCGAAAATTAAACTTTTTACTAATCTGAAAACTTGTACACGCTAGTAAGTAGGAACCAATGAATATCATGCTTTTCCATATATGTAGGCCGATGGGAGAAACTAAATTCAATACAGGTTTTGATCTGTCCACTATTGTTAACATATCAATTGTTGTGGGGCTCAGAATCGAGGGTTGTTGGACATGTTGGAATGATGAATGAGGAAAACACACCATAGGAAAGAAACCTCAAAAATATGCATCACCAAAGTTGTTTTGGCCCAACTTACATGCCCTCTTCTTCTGCCACTTGAGCCCGCGCTTCGGCATCAGGTTGAGGTACAAAACCAGCATAGCATGACTCAGTTTGCCTAGACTGAAGAGGGCGAAAATTAAACTTTTTCCTAATCCGAAAACTTGAACACGCTAGTAAGTAAGAACCAATGGATATAATGCTTTTCCATATATGTAGGCCGATGGGAGAAACTTAATTCAATACAGGTTTTGTTCCATCCACTGTTGTTAACATATCAATTGTTGTGGGACTCGGAATCGAGGGTTGTTGGACTTGTTGGGAAGATGAATGAGGAAACCACACCATAGGAAAGAAACCTCAAAAATATGCAACACCAAAGTAGTTTTGGCCCGACTTACATGCCCTCATCTTCTGCCACTTGTGCCCACGCTTCGGCATCAGGACGAGATACAAAACCACGCAGTATGACTCAGTTTACCTAGACTGAAGAGGGCGAAAATTAAACTTTTTCCTAATCCGAAAACTTGTACACGCTAGTAAGTAAGAACCAATGAATATAATGCTTTTCCATATATGTAGGCCGATGGGAGAAACTCAATTCAACACCAGTTTTGACCCATCCACTGTTGTTAACATATCAATTGTTGTGGGGCTCGGAATCGAGGGTTGTTGGACTTGTTGGGAAGATGAATGAGAAAAGCACACCATAGGAACGAAACGTCAAAAATATGCATCACCAAAGTTGTTTTGGCCCAACTTACATGCCCTCGTCTTCTGCCACGTGTGCCCATGCTTCGGCATCAGTCCGAAATACAAAACCAACGCAGCATGACTCAGTTTGCCTAGACTGAAGAGGGCGAAAATTAAACTTTTTACTAATCCGAAAACTTGTACACGCTAGTAAGTAGGAACCAATGAATATCATGCTTTTCCATATATGTAGGCCGATGGGAGAAACTAAATTCAATACAGGTTTTGATCTGTCCACTATTGTTAACATATCAATTGTTGTGGGGCTCAGAATCGAGGGTTGTTGGACATGTTGGAATGATGAATGAGGAAAACACACCATAGGAAAGAAACCTCAAAAATATGCATCACCAAAGTTGTTTTGGCCCAACTTACATGCCCTCTTCTTCTGCCACTTGAGCCCGCGCTTCGGCATCAGGTTGAGGTACAAAACCAGCATAGCATGACTCAGTTTGCCTAGACTGAAGAGGGCGAAAATTAAACTTTTTCCTAATCCGAAAATTTGTAGACGCTAGTAAATAAGAACCAATGGATATAATGCTTTTCCATATATGTTGTCCGATGGGAGAAACTTAATTCAATACAGGTTTTGTTCCATCCACTGTTGTTAACATATCAATTGTTGTGGGACTCGGAATCGAGGGTTGTTGGACTTGTTGGGAAGATGAATGAGGAAACCACACCATAGGAAAGAAACCTCAAAAATATGCATCACCAAAGTAGTTTTGGCCCGACTTACATGCCCTCATCTTCTGCCACTTGAACCCACGCTTCGGCATCAGGATGAGATACAAAACCACGCAGTATGACTCAGTTTACCCAGACTGAAGAGGGCGAAAATTAAACTTTTCCTAATCCGAAAACTTGTACACGCTAGTAAGTAAGAACCAATGAATATAATGCTTTTCCATATATGTAGGCCAATGGGAGAAACTCAATTCAACACCAGTTTTGACCCATCCACTGTTGTTAACATATCAATTGTTGTGTGACTCGGAATCTAGTGTTGTTGGACTTGTTGGGAAGATGAATGAGAAAACCACACCATAGGAACGAAACCTCAAAAATATGCATCACCAAAGTTGTTTTGGCCCAACTAACATGCCCTCCTCTTCTGCCACGTGTGCCCATGCTTCGGCATCAATCTGAAATACAAAACCAACGCAGCATGACTTAGTTTGCCTAGACTGAAGAGGGCGAAAATTAAACTTTTTACTAATCCGAAAACTTGTACACGCTAGTAAGTAGGAACCAATGAATATAATGCTTTTCCATATATGTAGGCCGATGGGAGAAACTAAA
The DNA here is from genome assembly GCA_022530915.1 of Paspalum notatum. Lineage (NCBI taxonomy): Eukaryota > Viridiplantae > Streptophyta > Magnoliopsida > Poales > Poaceae > Paspalum > Paspalum notatum. The sequence continues at coordinate 12,010,367 of CM039683.1, forward strand.
TTCAATACAGGTTTTGATCTGTCCACTGTTGTTAACATATCAATTGTTGTGGGGGCTCCGAATCGAGGGTTGTTGGACATGTTGGAATGATGAATGAGGAAAACACACCATAGGAAAGAAACCTCAAAAATATGCATCACCAAAGTTATTTTGGCCCAACTTACATGCCCTATTCTTCTGCCACTTGAGCCAGCGCTTCGGCATCAGGATGAGGTACAAAACCAGCATAGCATGACTGAGTTTGCCTAGACTGAAGAGGGCGAAAATTAAACTTTTTCCTAATCCGAAAACTTGAACACGCTAGTAAGTAAGAACCAATGGATATAATGCTTTTCCATATATGTAGGCCGATGGGAGAAACTTAATTCAATACAGGTTTTGTTCCATCCACTGTTGTTAACATATCAATTATTGTGGGACTCGGAATCGAGGGTTGTTGGACTTGTTGGGAAGATGAATGAGGAAACCACACCATAGGAAAGAAACCTCAAAAATATGCATCACCAAAGTAGTTTTGGCCCGACTTACATGCCCTCATCTTCTGCCACTTGAGCCCACGCTTTGGCATCAGGACGAGATACAAAACCACGCAGTATGACTCAGTTTACCCAGACTGAAGAGGGCGAAAATTAAACTTTTTCCTAATCCGAAAACTTGTACATGGTAGTAAGTAAGAACCAATGAATATAATGCTTTTCCATATATGTAGGCCGATGGGAGAAACTCAATTCAACACCAGTTTTGACCCATCCACTGTTCTTAACATATCAATTGTTGTGGGACTCAGAATCGAGGTTTGTTGGACTTGTTGGGAAGACGAATGAGAAAACCACACCATAGGAACGAAACCTCAAAAATATGCATCACCAAAGTTGTTTTGGCCCAACTAACATGGCCTCCTCTTCTGCCACGTGTGCCCATGCTTTGGCATCTGTCCGAAATACAAAACCAGCATAGCATGACTGAGTTTGCCTAGACTGAAGAGGGCGAAAATTAAACTTTTTTCTAATCCGAAAACTTGTACACGCTAGTAAGTAAGAACCAATGGATATAATGCTTTTCCATATATGTAGGCCGATGGGAGAAACTTAATTCAACACAGGTTTTGTTCCATCCACTGCTGTTAACATATCAATTGTTGTGGGACTCAGAATCGAGAGTTGTTGGACTTGTTGGGAAGATGAATGAGGAAACCACACCATAGGAAAGAAACCTCAAAAATATGCATCACCAAAGTAGTTTTGTCCCGACTTACATGGCCTCATCTTCTGCCACTTGAGCCCACGCTTCGGCATCAGGACGAGATACAAAACCACGCAGTATGACTCAGTTTACCCAGACTGAAGAGGGCGAAAATTATACTTTTTCCTAAACCGAAATCTTGTACACGCTAGTAAGTAAGAACCAATGAATATAATGCTTTTCCACATATGTAGGCCGACGGGAGAAACTCAATTCAACACCAGTTTTGACCCATCCACTGTTGTTAACATATCAATTGTTGTGGGACTCAGAATCGAGGGTTGTTGGACATGTTGGGAAGATGAATGTGGAAACCACACCATAGGAATGAAACCTCAAAAATATGCATCACCAAAGTTGTTTTGGCCAAATTTACATGCCCTCCTCTTCTGCCACTTGAGCCCACGCTTCAGCAACAGTCCGAGACACAAAACCAGTGCAGCATGACTCCGCTTGCCTAGACTAAAGAGGGCGAAAATTAAACTTTTTCCTAATCCAAAAACTTGTACACGCTAGTAAGCAGGAACCAATGAATATAATGCTTTTCCATATATGTAGGCCGATGGGAGAAACTTAATTCAATACAGGTTTTGATCCATCCGCTGTTGTTAACATATCAAATGTTGTGGGACTCGGAATCGAGGGTTGTTCGACTTGTTGGGGAGATGAATGAGAAAACCACACCATAGGAACGAAACCTCAAAAATATACATCACCAAAGTTGTTTTGGCCCAACTTACATGCCCTCCTCTTCTGCCACGTGAGCCCATGCTTCGGCATCAGTCCGAAATACAAAACCAACGCAGCATGACTCAGTTTGCCTAGACAGAAGAGGGCGAAAATTAAACTTTTTCCTAATCCGAAAACTTGTACACGCTACTAAGTAGGAACCAATGAATATAATGCTTTTCCATATATGTAGGCTGACGGTAGAAACTTAATTCAATACAGGTTTTGATTTGTCCACTGTTGTTAACATATCAATTGTTGTGGGGCTCAGAATCGAGGGTTGTTGGACATGTTGGAATGATGAATGAGAAAAACACACCATAGGAAAGAAACCTCAAAAATATGCATCACTAAAGTTGTTTTGGACCAACTTACATGCCCTCTTCTTTTGCCACTTGAGCCCGTGCTTCGGCATCAGGATGAGATACAAAACCTGCATAGCATGACTCAGTTTGCCTAGACTGAAGAGGGCAAAAATTAAACTTTTCCAAATCCGAAAACTTGTACACGCTAGTAAGTAAGAACCAATGGATATAATGCTTTTCCATATATGTAGGCCGATGGGAGAAACTTAATTCAATATAGGTTTTGTTCCATCCACTGTTGTTAACATATCAATTGTTGTTGGACTCGGAATCGAGGGTTGTTGGACTTGTTGGTATGATGAATGAGGAAACCACACCATAGGAAAGAAACCTCAAAAATATGCATCACCAAAGTTGTTGTGGCCCGACTTACATGCCCTCATCTTCTGCCACTTGAGCCCACGTTTTCGCATCAGGACGAGATACAAAACCAGCGCAGCATGACTCAGTTTGCCTAGACTGAAGAGGGCGAAAATTAAACTTTTTCCTAATCCGAAAACTTGTACACGCTAGTAAGAACCAATGAATATAATGCTTTTCATATATGTTGGCCGATGGGAGAAACTCAATTCAACACCAGTTTTGACCCATCCACTGTTGTTAATGTATCAATTATTGTGGGACTCGGAACCGAGGGTTGTTGGACTTGTTGGGAAGATGAATGAGGAAACGACACCATAGGAACGAAACCTCAAAAATATGCACCACCAAAATTGTTTTGGCAAAATTTACATGCCCTCCTCTTCTGCCACTTGAGCCCACGCTTCGGCATCAGGACGAGGTACTAAACCAGCGCAACATGACTCTGTTTGGCTAGACTGAAGAGGGCAAAAATTACACTTTTTCCTAGTCCGAAAAGTTGTACACGCTAGTAAGTAGGAACCAATGAATATAATGCTTTTCCATATATGTAGGCCGATGGGAGAAACTTAATTCAATACAGGTTTTCATCCATCCACTGTTGTTAACATATCAATTGTTGTGGGACACGGAATTGAGGGTTGTTGGACTTGTAGGGAATATGAATGAGGAAACCATACCATTGGAACGAAACCTCAAATATATGCATCACCAAAGTTGTTTGGCTGAACTTACATGCCCTCCTCTTCTGCCACTTGATCCCACCCTTCGGCATCAGTCCGAGATACAAAACCAACGCAGCATGACTTAGTTTGCCTAGACTGAAGAGGGCGAAAATTAAACTTTTTCCTAATCTGAAAACTTGTACACGCTAGTAAGTAGGAACCAATGAATATAATGCTTTTCCATATATGTAGGCCGCTGGGAGAAACTCAATTCAACACCAGTTTTGACCCATCCACTGTTGTTAACATATCAATTGTTGTGGGACTCAGAATCGAGGGTTGTTGGACTTGTTGGGAAGATGAATGAGGAAACCACACCATAGGAAAGAAACCTCAAAAATATGCATCACCAAAGTTGTTTTGGCCAAATTTACATGCCCTCCTCTTCTGCCACTTGAGCCCACGCTTCAGCAACAGTCCGAGACACAAAACCAGTGCAGCATGACTCCGTTTGCCTAGACTGAAGAGGGCGAAAATTAAACTTTTTCCTAATCCAAAAATTTACACGCTAGTAAGCAGGAACCAATGAATATAATGCTTTTCCATATATGTAGGCCGATGGGAGAAACTTAATTCAATAGAGGTTTTGATCCATCCGCTATTGTTAACATATCAAATGTTATGGGACTCGAAATCGAGGGTTGTTGGACTTGTTGGGAAGATGAATGAGAAAACCACACCATAGGAACGAAACCTCAAAAATATGCATCACCAAAATTGTTTTGGCCCAACTTACAAGCCCTCCTCTTCTGCCACGTGAGCCCATGCTTCGGCCTCAGGCCAACATACAAAACCCGCGCAGCATGACTCATTTTGCATAGACTGAAGAGGGCGAAAATTAAACTTTTTTCTAATCCGAAAACTTGTACACGCTAGTAAGTACGAACCAATGAATATAATGCTTTTCCATATATGTAGGCCGATGGGAGAAACATAATTCAATACAGGTTTTGATCCATCCACTGTTGGTAACGTATCAATTGTTGTGGGACTGGGAAATGAGGGTTGTTGGACTTGTTGGTATGATGAATCCACACCATAGGAAAGAAACCTCAAAAATATGCATCACCAAAGTTGTTTTGGCCCAACTTACAATCCCTCCTCTTCTGCCATGTGAGCCCACGCTTCGGCATCAGTCCGAGATACAAAACCAACGCAGCATGACTTAGTTTGCCTAGACCGAAGAGGGCAAAAATTAAACTTTTTCCTAATCCGAAAACTTGTACACGCTAGTAAGTTGGAATCATTGAATATAACGATTTTCCATATATGTAGGCCGAAGGAAGAAACTTAATTCAATACAGGTTTTGATCCATCCACTGTTGTTAACATATCAATTGTTGTGGGACTCAGAATCGAGGGTTGTTGGACTTGTTGGTATGATGAATGAGGAAACCGCACCATAGGAAAGAAACCCCAAAAATATGCATCACCAAAGTTGTTTTGGCCCAACTTACATGCCCTCATCTTCTGCCACTTGAGCCCACGCTTCGGCATCAGGACGAGATACAAAACCAGCGCAGCATGACTCAGTTTGCCTAGACTAAAGAGGGCAAAAATTGAACTTTTTCCTAATCCGAAAACTTGTACACGCTAGTAAGTAAGAGCCAATGAATATAATGCTTTTCCATATATGTAGGCCGATGGGAGAAACTTAATTCAATACCAGTTTTGATCCATCCACTGTTGTTAACATATCAATTGTTTTGGGACTTGGAAACGAAGGTTGTTGGACTTGTTGGTATGATGAATGAGGAAACCACACCATAGGAACGAAACCTCAAAAATATGCATCACCAAAGTTGTTTTGGCCCAGCTTACATGCCCTCCTCTTCCGCCACTTGAGCCCACGCTTCGGCATCAGGCCAAGATACAAAACCAGCGCAGCATGACTCAGTTTGCCTGGACTGAAGAGGGCGAAAATTAAACTTTTTCCTAATCCAAAAACTTGTACACGCTTGTAAGTAAGAACCAATGAATATAATGCTTTTCCATATATGTAGGCCGATGGGAGAAACCTAATTCAACACAGGTTTTGTGCCATCCACTATTGTTAACATATCATTTGTTGTGGGACTTGAAATCGAGGGTTGTTGGACTTGTTGGGAATAGGAATGTGGAAACGACACCATAGAAACGAAACCTAAAAATATGCATCACCAAAGTTTTTTTGGCCCAATTTACATGCCCTCCTCTTCTGCCACTTGAGCCCACGCTTCGGCAACAGTCCGAGATACAAAACCAGTGCAGCATGACTCCATTTGCCTAGACTGAAGAGGGAGAAAATTAAACTTTTTCCTAATCCAAGAACTTTTACACGCTAGCTAGTAGGAACCAATGAATATAATGCTTTTCCATATATGTAGGCTGATGGGAGAAACTTAATTCAATACAGGTTTTGATCCATCCGCTGTTATTAACATATCAAATGTGGTGGGACTCGGAATCGAGGGTTGTTGGACTTGTTGGGAAGATGAATGAGGAAACCACACCATAGGAATGAAACCTCAAAAATATGCATCACCAAAGTTGTTTTGGCCAAATTTACATGCCCTCCTCTTCTGCCACTTGAGCCCATGCTTCAGCAACAGTCTAAGACACAAAACCAGTGCAGCATGACTCTGCTTGCCTAGACTGAAGAGGGCAAAAATTAAACTTTTTCCTAATCCAAAAACTTGTACACGCTAGTAAGCAGGAACCAATGAAAATAATGCTTTTCCATATATGTAGGCCGATGGGAGAAACTTAATTCAATACAGGTTTTGATCCATCCACTGTTGTTAACATATCAATTGTTGTGGGACTAGGAATTGAGGGTTGTTGGACTGGTTGGTATGATGAATGAGGAAACCACACCATAGGAAGGAAACCCCAAAAATATGCATCACCAAAGTTGTTTTGGCCCAACTTACATGCCCTCATCTTCTGCCACTTGAGCCCACGCTTCGGCATCAGGACGAGATACAAAACCAGCGCAGCATGACTCAGTTTGCCTAGACTAAAGAGGGCAAAAATTGAACTTTTTCCTAATCCGAAAACTTGTACACGCTAGTAAGTAAGAGCCAATGAATATAATGCTTTTCCATATATGTAGGCCGATGGGAGAAACTTAATTCAATACCAGTTTTGATCCATCCACTGTTGTTAACATATCAATTGTTTTGGGACTTGGAAACGAAGGTTGTTGGACTTGTTGGTATGATGAATGAGGAAACCACACCATAGGAACGAAACCTCAAAAATATGCATCACCAAAGTTGTTTTGGCCCAGCTTACATGCCCTCCTCTTCCGCCACTTGAGCCCACGCTTCGGCATCAGGCCAAGATACAAAACCAGCGCAGCATGACTCAGTTTGCCTGGACTGAAGAGGGCGAAAATTAAACTTTTTCCTAATCCAAAAACTTGTACACGCTTGTAAGTAAGAACCAATGAATATAATGCTTTTCCATATATGTAGGCCGATGGGAGAAACCTAATTCAACACAGGTTTTGTGCCATCCACTATTGTTAACATATCATTTGTTGTGGGACTTGAAATCGAGGGTTGTTGGACTTGTTGGGAATACGAATGTGGAAACGACACCATAGAAACGAAACCTAAAAATATGCATCACCAAAGTTTTTTTGGCCCAATTTACATGCCCTCCTCTTCTGCCACTTGAGCCCACGCTTCGGCAACAGTCCGAGATACAAAACCAGTGCAGCATGACTCCATTTGCCTAGACTGAAGAGGGAGAAAATTAAACTTTTTCCTAATCCAAGAACTTTTACACGCTAGCTAGTAGGAACCAATGAATATAATGCTTTTCCATATATGTAGGCTGATGGGAGAAACTTAATTCAATACAGGTTTTGATCCATCCGCTGTTATTAACATATCAAATGTGGTGGGACTCGGAATCGAGGGTTGTTGGACTTGTTGGGAAGATGAATGAGGAAACCACACCATAGGAATGAAACCTCAAAAATATGCATCACCAAAGTTGTTTTGGCCAAATTTACATGCCCTCCTCTTCTGCCACTTGAGCCCATGCTTCAGCAACAGTCTAAGACACAAAACCAGTGCAGCATGACTCTGCTTGCCTAGACTGAAGAGGGCAAAAATTAAACTTTTTCCTAATCCAAAAACTTGTACACGCTAGTAAGCAGGAACCAATGAAAATAATGCTTTTCCATATATGTAGGCCGATGGGAGAAACTTAATTCAATACAGGTTTTGATCCATCCACTGTTGTTAACATATCAATTGTTGTGGGACTAGGAATTGAGGGTTGTTGGACTGGTTGGTATGATGAATGAGGAAACCACACCATAGGAAGGAAACCCCAAAAATATGCATCACCAAAGTTGTTTTGGCCCAACTTACATGCCCTCTTCTTCTGCACTTGAGCCCACGCTTCGGCATCAGGATGAGATACAAAACCAGCACAGCATGACTCAGTTTGCCTAGACTGAAGAGGGCGAAAATTAAACTTTTTCGTAATCCGAAAACTTGTACACGCTAGTAAGTAAGAACCAATGAATATAATGCTTTTCCATATATGTAGGCCGATGGGAGAAACTTAATTCAATACCAGTTTTGATCCATCCACTGTTGTTAACATATCAATTGTTGTGGGACTAGGAAATGAGGGTTGTTGGACTTGTTGGTATGATGAATCGACACCATAGGAAAGAAACCTCAAAAATATGCATCACCAAATTTGTTTTGGCCCAACTTACATGCCCTCCTCTTCTGCCACGTGAGGCCACGCTTCGGCATCAGTCCGAGACACAAAACCAACGCAGCATGACTTAGTTTGCCTAGACTGAAGAGGGCGAAAATTAAAATTTTTCCTAATCTGAAAACTTGTACACGCTAGTAAGTAAGAACCATTGAATATAACGATTTTCCGTATATGTAGGCCGAAGGGAGGAACTTAATTCAATACAGGTTTTGATCCATCCACTGCTGTTAACATATCAATTGTTGTGGGACTCGGAATCGAGGGTTGTTGGACTTGTTGGTATGATGAATGAGGAAACCACACCATAGGAAAGAAACCCCAAAAATATGCATCACCAAAGTTGTTTTGGCCCAATTTACATGCCCTCATCTTCTGCCACTTGAGCCCACGCTTCGGCATCAGGACGAGGTACTAAACCAGCGCAACATGACTCTTTTTGGCTAGACTGAAGAGGGCAAAAATTACACTTTTTCCTATTCCGAAAAGTTGTACACGCTAGTAAGTAGGAACCAATGAATATAATGCTTTTCCATATATGTAGGCCGATGGGAGAAACTTAATTCAATACAGGTTTTCATCCATCCACTGTTGTTAACATATCAATTGTTGTGGGACACGGAATTGAGGGTTGTTGGACTTGTAGGGAATATGAATGAGGAAACCATACCATTGGAACGAAACCTCAAATATATGCATCACCAAAGTTGTTTGGCTGAACTAACATGCCCTCCTCTTCTGCCACTTGATCCCACCCTTCGGCATCAGTCCGAGATATAAAACCAACGCAGCATGACTTAGTTTGCCTAGACTGAAGAGGGCAAAAATTAAACTTTTTCCTAATCCGAAAACTTGTACACGCTAGTAAGTAGGAACCAATGAACATAATGCTTTTCCATATATGTAGGACGATGGGAGAAACTTAATTCAATACAGGTTTTGATCCATCCACTGTTGTTAACATATCAATTGTTGTGGGATTCGGAATCGAGGGTTGTAGGACTTGTGGGAAGATGAATGAGGAAACCACAACATAGGAACGAAACCTCAAAAATATGCATCATAAAAGTTGTTTTGGCCCAATTTACATGCCCTCCTCTTCTGCCACGTGAGCCCACGCTTCGGCCTCAGTCCGAGACACAAAACCAACGTAGCATGACTCAGTTTGCCAAGACTGAAGAGGGCAAAAATTAAACATTTTCCTAATCCGAAAACTTGTACATGCTAGTAAGTAAGAACCAATGAATATAATGCTTTTCCATATATGTAGGCCGATGGGAGAAACTTAATTCAACACATGTTTTGATCCATCCGCTGTTGTTAACATATCAATTTTTGTGGGACACGGAATTGAGGGTTGTTGGATTTGTAGGGAATATGAATGAGGAAACCACACCATAGGAACGAAACCTCAAAAATATGCACCACCAAAGTTGTTTTGGCCCAACTTACATGCCCTCCTCTTCTGCCACTTGAGCCCACGCTTCGACATCAGGCCAAGATACAAAACCAGCGCAGCATGACACAGTTTGCCTAGACTGAAGAAGGCGAAAATTAAACTTTTTCCTAATCCAAAAAGTTGTCCACGCTAGTAAGTAAGAACCAATGAATATAATGCATTTCCATATATGTAGGCCGATGGGAGAAACTTATTTCAATACATGTTTTGTTCCATCCACTGTTGTTAACATATCATTTGTTGTGGGACTCAGAATCGATGGTTGTTGGACTTGTTGGGAAGATGAATGAGGAAACCACACCATAGGAACGAAACCTCAAAAATATGCATCACCAAAGTTATTTTGGCCCAACTTACATGCCCTCCTCTTCTGCCACGTGAGCCCACGCTTTGGCATCAGTCTGAGACGCAAAACCAACGTAGCATGACTCAGTTTGCCTAGACTGAAGAGGGCGAAAATTAAACATTTTCCGAATCCGAAAACTTGTATACGCTAGTAAGTAAAAACCAATGAATATAATGCTTTTCCATATATGTAGGCCGATGGGATAACTTAATTCAATACCAGTTTTGATCCATCCGCTGTTGTTAACATATCAATTGTTGTGGGACTCGGAATCAAGGGTTGCTGGACTTGTTGTAATGATGAATGAGGAAACCACACCATATGAACGAAAACTCAAAAATATGCATCACCAAAGTTGTTTTGGCCCAACTTACATGCCCTCCACTTCTACGACTTGAGCCCACGCTTCGGCATCAGGACGAGGTACTAAACCAGCGCAACATGACTCAGTTTGCCTAGACTGGAGAGGGCGGAAATTAAACTTTTTCCTAAACCGAAAAGTTGTACACGCTAGTAAGTAGGAAACAATGAATATAATGCTTTTCCATATATGTAGGCCGATGGGAGAAACTTAATTCAATACAGGTTTTCATCCATCCACTGTTGTTAACATATCAATTGTTGTGGGACACGGAATTGAGGGTTGTTGGACTTGTAGGGAATATGAATGAGGAAACCATACCATTGGAACGAAACCTCAAATATATGCATCACCAAAGTTGTTTGGCTGAACTAACATGCCCTCCTCTTCTGCCACTTGATCCCACCCTTCGGCATCAGTCCGAGATACAAAACCAACGCAGCATGAATTAGTTTGCCTAGACTGAAGAGGGCAAAAATTAAACTTTTTCCTAATCCGAAAACTTGTACACGCTAGTAAGTAGGAACCAATGAACATAATGCTTTTCCATATATGTAGGACGATGGGAGAAACTTAATTCAATACAGGTTTTGATCCATCCACTGTTGTTAACATATCAATTGTTGTGGGATTCGGAATCGAGGGTTGTAGGACTTGTTGGGAAGATGAATGAGGAAACCACAACATAGGAACGAAACCTCAAAAATATGCATCATAAAAGTTGTTTTGGCCCAATTTACATGCCCTCCTCTTCTGCCACGTGAGCCCACGCTTCGGCCTCAGTCCGAGACACAAAATTAACGTAGCATGACTCAGTTTGCCAAGACTGAAGAGGGCAAAAATTAAACTTTTTCCTAATCCGAAAACTTGTACATGCTAGTAAGTAAGAACCAATGAATATAATGCTTTTCCATATATGTAGGCCGATGGTTGAAACTTAATTCAACACATGTTTTGATCCATCCGCTGTTGTTAACATATCAATTGTTGTGGGACACGGAATTGAGGGTTGTTGGACTTGTAGGGAATATGAATGAGGAAACCACACCATAGGAACGAAACCTCAAAAATATGCACCACCAAAGTTGTTTTGGCCCAACTTACATGCCCTCCTCTTCTGCCACTTGAGCCCACGCTTCGGCATCAGGCCAAGATACAAAACCAGCGCAGCATGACACAGTTTGCCTAGACTGAAGAAGGCGAAAATTAAACTTTTTCCTAATCCAAAAAGTTGTCCACGCTAGTAAGTAAGAACCAATGAATATAATGCATTTCCATATATGTAGGTCGATGGGAGAAACTTATTTCAATACATGTTTTGTTCCATCCACTGTTGTTAACATATCATTTGTTGTGGGACTCAGAATCGATGGTTGTTGGACTTGTTGGGAAGATGAATGAGGAAACCACACCATAGGAACGAAACCTCAAAAATATGCATCACCAAAGTTATTTTGGCCCAACTTACATGCCCTCCTCTTCTGCCACGTGAGCCCACGCTTTGGCATCAGTCTGAGACGCAAAACCAACGTAGCATGACTCAGTTTGCCTAGACTGAAGAGGGCGAAAATTAAACATTTTCCGAATCCGAAAACTTGTATACGCTAGTAAGTAAAAACCAATGAATATAATGCTTTTCCATATATGTAGGCCGATGGGATAACTTAATTCAATACCAGTTTTGATCCATCCGCTGTTGTTAACATATCAATTGTTGTGGGACTCGGAATCAAGGGTTGCTGGACTTGTTGTAATGATGAATGAGGAAACCACACCATATGAACGAAAACTCAAAAATATGCATCACCAAAGTTGTTTTGGCCCAACTTACATGCCCTCCACTTCTACGACTTGAGCCCACGCTTCGGCATCAGGACGAGGTACTAAACCAGCGCAACATGACTCAGTTTGCCTAGACTGGAGAGGGCGGAAATTAAACTTTTTCCTAAACCGAAAAGTTGTACACGCTAGTAAGTAGGAAACAATGAATATAATGCTTTTCCATATATGTAGGCCGATGGGAGAAACTTAATTCAATACAGGTTTTCATCCATCCACTGTTGTTAACATATCAATTGTTGTGGGACACGGAATTGAGGGTTGTTGGACTTGTAGGGAATATGAATGAGGAAACCATACCATTGGAACGAAACCTCAAATATATGCATCACCAAAGTTGTTTGGCTGAACTAACATGCCCTCCTCTTCTGCCACTTGATCCCACCCTTCGGCATCAGTCCGAGATACAAAACCAACGCAGCATGAATTAGTTTGCCTAGACCGAAGAGGGCAAAAATTAAACTTTTTCCTAATCCGAAAACTTGTACACGCTAGTAAGTAGGAACCAATGAACATAATGCTTTTCCATATATGTAGGACGATGGGAGAAACTTAATTCAATACAGGTTTTGATCCATCCACTGTTGTTAACATATCAATTGTTGTGGGATTCGGAATCGAGGGTTGTAGGACTTGTTGGGAAGATGAATGAGGAAACCACAACATAGGAACGAAACCTCAAAAATATGCATCATAAAAGTTGTTTTGGCCCAATTTACATGCCCTCCTCTTCTGCCACGTGAGCCCACGCTTCGGCCTCAGTCCGAGACACAAAATTAACGTAGCATGACTCAGTTTGCCAAGACTGAAGAGGGCAAAAATTAAACTTTTTCCTAATCCGAAAACTTGTACATGCTAGTAAGTAAGAACCAATGAATATAATGCTTTTCCATATATGTAGGCCGATGGTTGAAACTTAATTCAACACATGTTTTGATCCATCCGCTGTTGTTAACATATCAATTGTTGTGGGACACGGAATTGAGGGTTGTTGGACTTGTAGGGAATATGAATGAGGAAACCACACCATAGGAACGAAACCTCAAAAATATGCACCACCAAAGTTGTTTTGGCCCAACTTACATGCCCTCCTCTTCTGCCACTTGAGCCCACGCTTCGGCATCAGGCCAAGATACAAAACCAGCGCAGCATGACACAGTTTGCCTAGACTGAAGAAGGCGAAAATTAAACTTTTTCGTAATCCAAAAAGTTGTCCACGCTAGTAAGTAAGAACCAATGAATATAATGCATTTCCATATATGTAGGTCGATGGGAGAAACTTATTTCAATACATGTTTTGTTCCATCCACTGTTGTTAACATATCATTTGTTGTGGGACTCAGAATCGATGGTTGTTGGACTTGTTGGGAAGATGAATGAGGAAACCACACCATAGGAACGAAACCTCAAAAATATGCATCACCAAAGTTATTTTGGCCCAACTTACATGCCCTCCTCTTCTGCCACGTGAGCCCACGCTTTGGCATCAGTCTGAGACGCAAAACCAACGTAGCATGACTCAGTTTGCCTAGACTGAAGAGGGCGAAAATTAAACATTTTCCGAATCCGAAAACTTGTATACGCTAGTAAGTAAAAACCAATGAATATAATGCTTTTCCATATATGTAGGCCGATGGGAGAAACTTAATTCAATACCAGTTTTGATCCATCCGCTGTTGTTAACATATCAATTGTTGTGGGACTCGGAATCAAGGGTTGCTGGACTTGTTGTAATGATGAATGAGGAAACCACACCATATGAACGAAAACTCAAAAATATGCATCACCAAAGTTGTTTTGGCCCAACTTACATGCCCTCCACTTCTACGACTTGAGCCCACGCTTCGGCATCAGGACGAGGTACTAAACCAGCGCAACATGACTCAGTTTGCCTAGACTGGAGAGGGCGGAAATTAAACTTTTTCCTAAACCGAAAAGTTGTACATGCTAGTAAGTAGGAAACAATGAATATAATGCTTTTCCATATATGTAGGCCGATGGGAGAAACTTAATTCAATACAGGTTTTCATCCATCCACTGTTGTTAACATATCAATTGTTGTGGGACACGAAATTGAGGGTTGTTGGACTTGTAGGGAATATGAATGAGGAAACCATACCATTGGAACGAAACCTCAAATATATGCATCACCAAAGTTGTTTGGCTGAACTTACATGCCTTCCTCTTCTGCCACTTGATCCCACCCTTCGGCATCAGTCCGAGATACAAAACCAACGCAGCATGACTTAGTTTGCCTAGACTGAAGAGGGCAAAAATTAAACTTTTTCCTAATCCGAAAACTTGTACACGCTAGTAAGTAGAAACCAATGAACATAATGCTTTTCCATATATGTAGGCCGATGGGAGAAACTTAATTCAATACAGGTTTTGATCCATCCACTGTTGTTAACATATCAATTGTTGTGGGATTCGGAATCGAGGGTTGTAGGACTTGTTGGGAAGATGAATGAGGAAACCACAACATAGGAACGAAACCTCAAAAATATGCATCATAAAAGTTGTTTTGGCCCAATTTACATGCCCTCCTCTTCTGCCACGTGAGCCCACGCTTCGGCCTCAGTCCAAGACACAAAACCAACGTAGCATGACTCAGTTTGCCAAGACTGAAGAGGGCAAAAATTAAACTTTTTCCTAATCCGAAAACTTGTACATGCTAGTAAGTAAGAACCAATGAATATAATGCTTTTCCATATATGTAGGCCGATGGGAGAAACTTAATTCAACACATGTTTTGATCCACCCGCTGTTGTTAACATATCAATTGTTGTGGGACACGGAATTGAGGGTTGTTGGACTTGTAGGGAATATGAATGAGGAAACCACACCATAGGAACGAAACCTCAAAAATATGCACCACCAAAGTTGTTTTGGCCCAACTTACATTCCCTCCTCTTCTGCCACTTGAGCCCACGCTTCGGCATCAGGCCAAGATACAAAACCAGCGCAGCATGACACAGTTTGCCTAGACTGAAGAAGGCGAAAATTAAACTTTTTCCTAATCCAAAAAGTTGTCCACGCTAGTAAGTAAGAACCAATGAATATAATGCATTTCCATATATGTAGGCCGATGGGAGAAACTTATTTCAATACATGTTTTGTTCCATCCACTGTTGTTAACATATCATTTGTTGTGGGACTCAGAATCGATGGTTGTTGGACTTGTTGGGAAGATGAATGAGGAAACCACACTATAGGAACGAAACCTCAAAAATATGCATCGCCAAAGTTATTTTGGCCCAACTTACATGCCCTCCTCTTCTGCCACGTGAGCCCACACTTTGGCATCAGTCTGAGACGCAAAACCAACGTAGCATGACTCAGTTTGCCTAGACTGAAGAGGGCGAAAATTAAACATTTTCCGAATCCGAAAACTTGTACACGCTAGTAAGTAAAAACCAATGAATATAATGCTTTTCCATATATGTAGGCCGATGGGAGAAACTTAATTCAATACCAGTTTTGATCCATCCGCTGTTGTTAACATATCAATTGTTGTGGGACTCGGAATCAAGGGTTGCTGGACTTGTTGTAATGATGAATGAGGAAACCACACCATATGAACGAAAACTCAAAAATATGCATCACCAAAGTTGTTTTGGCCCAACTTACATGCCCTCCACTTCTACGACTTGAGCCCACGCTTCGGCATCAAGACGAGGTACTAAACCAGCGCAACATGACTCAGTTTGCCTAGACTGGAGAGGGCGGAAATTAAACTTTTTCCTAAACCGAAAAGTTGTACACGCTAGTAAGTAGGAAACAATGAATATAATGCTTTTCCATATATGTAGGCCGATGGGAGAAACTTAATTCAATACAGGTTTTCATCCATCCACTGTTGTTAACATATCAATTGTTGTGGGACACGGAATTGAGGGTTGTTGGACTTGTAGGGAATATGAATGAGGAAACCATACCATTGGAACGAAACCTCAAATATATGCATCACCAAAGTTGTTTGGCTGAACTTACATGCCTTCCTCTTCTGCCACTTGATCCCACCCTTCGGCATCAGTCCGAGATACAAAACCAACGCAGCATGACTTAGTTTGCCTAGACTGAAGAGGGCAAAAATTAAACTTTTTCCTAATCCGAAAACTTGTACACGCTAGTAAGTAGGAACCAATGAACATAATGCTTTTCCATATATGTAGGCCGATGGGAGAAACTTAATTCAATACAGGTTTTGATCCATCCACTGTTGTTAACATATCAATTGTTGTGGGATTCGGAATCGAGCGTTGTAGGACTTGTTGGGAAGATGAATGAGGAAACCACAACATAGGAACGAAACCTCAAAAATATGCATCATAAAAGTTGTTTTGGCCCAATTTACATGCCCTCCTCTTCTGCCACGTGAGCCCTCGCTTCGGCCTCAGTCCGAGACACAAAACCAACGTAGCATGACTCAGTTTGCCAAGATTGAAGAGGGCAAAAATTAAACTTTTTCCTAATCCGAAAACTTGTACATGCAAGTAAGTAAGAACCAATGAATATAATGCTTTTCCATATATGTAGGCCGATGGGAGAAACTTAATTCAACACATGTTTTGATCCATCCGCTGTTGTTAACATATCAATTGTTGTGGGACACGGAATTGAGGGTTGTTGGACTTGTAGGGAATATGAATGAGGAAACCACACCATAGAAACGAAACCTCAAAAATATGGACCACCAAAGTTGTTTTGGCCCAACTTACATGCCCTCCTCTTCTGCCACTAGAGCCCACGCTTCGGCATCAGGCCAAGATACAAAACCAGCGCAGCATGACACAGTTTGCCTAGACTGAAGAAGGCGAAAATTAAACTTTTTCCTAATCCAAAAAGTTGTCCACGCTAGTAAGTAGGAGCCAATGAATATAATGCTTTTCCATATATGTAGGCCGATGGGACAAACTTAATTCAATACTGGATTTGATCCATCCACTGTTGTTGAGATATCAATTGTTGTGGGACTCAGAATTGAGGGTTGTTGGACTTGTTGGGAAGATGAATGAGGAAACCACATCATAGGAACGAAACCTCAAAAATATGCATCACCAAAGTTATTTTGGCCCAACTTACATGCCCTCCTCTTCTGCCATGTGAGCCCACGCTTTGGCATCAGTCTGAGACGCAAAACCAACGTAGCATGACTCAGTTTGCCTAGACTGAAGAGGGCGAAAATTAAACATTTTCCGAATCCGAAAACTTGTACACGCTAGTAAGTAAAAACCAATGAATATAATGCTTTTCCATATATGTAGGCCGATGGGAGAAACTTAATTCAATACCAGTTTTGATCCATCCGCTGTTGTTAACATATCAATTGCTGTGGGACTCGGAATCAAGGGTTGCTGGACTTGTTGTAATGATGAATGAGGAAACCACACCATATGAACGAAAACTCAAAAATATGCATCACCAAAGTTGTTTTGGCCCAACTTACATGCCCTCCACTTCTACCACTTGAGCCCACGCTTCGGCATCAGGACGAGGTACTAAACCAGCGCAACATGACTCAGTTTGCCTAGACTGGAGAGGGCGGAAATTAAACTTTTTCCTAAACCGAAAAGTTGTACACGCTAGTAAGTAGGAAACAACGAATATAATGCTTTTCCATATATGTTGGCCGATGGGAGAAACTTAATTCAATACAGGTTTTCATCCATCCACTGTTGTTAACATATCAATTGTTGTGGGACACGGAATTGAGGGTTGTTGGACTTGTAGGGAATATGAATGAGGAAACCATACCATTGGAACGAAACCTCAAATATATGCATCACCAAAGTTGTTTGGCTGAACTTACATGCCTTCCTCTTCTGCCACTTGATCCCACCCTTCGGCATCAGTCCGAGATACAAAACCAACGCAGCATGACTTAGTTTGCCTAGACTGAAGAGGGCAAAAATTAAACTTTTTCCTAATCCGAAAACTTGTACACGCTAGTAAGTAGGAACCAATGAACATAATGCTTTTCCATATATGTAGGCCGATGGGATGTTGACAGCACTTAAGCATGGCAAACCTTATACTGCAAGCGACAGTATCGTGTGTAGCTTTTCCCCTGGATGAGTATCATGGGTTTTGTCAATCCAAGGAACGAACTAATTGAGAGCTAATTAACAAGAGTTTATGATAAACTGTAGATAAAAGAATGGCTCTAATCTACTACTAAACTACTTCTAATCTATATCTAATCTATGTCAAAGTTAGATGATAAACAATTAGAACAGAACTAGATCACTAATCAAAGGGTATTAACTAGTCTCTAATCAAGCTCTAATTGGATCCAAGACATGCATAAAATGGGCATCACAAATAGATAAGAGTAGCAAGATAACTAACAGCTCAAGGTAAACAAGCATGTTCAAGCATATTCATCATAGCATAATTAAATCAAGATCAATCAACCTAACCCCCTAGATCTGCTTAACCTTTCCCCGGGCTCCACTGTCACTGGTAACCAGGTAATCGACGAAAAGCTTTCAACAGGCTCGTAATTAGAGAATCGACTTCCAACTACCTTATATGGTCTAATAACATAATTAGCACAACTAGAACTTCTAATCACCACGATCAAAAGAACTAGACATACAAACTATATCATTAGTAAGCTAGATCAACGACCAAGAACGCTAGATGAATAAAACCCTTAATGACATGATCTAATTAACATGCATCTAGACATAAAGTTAATTACAGCTAGAACAAGCATAATTAGAACAAGAAGATGATAAATAGACAAGAACAATGCTTTCATTAATAACCTGTATCATACTTACAACCATGGCCATAGCGCTTGATGATACAATTAGACCTCTGGAGCTAGGTAATTAGAGCACCATGCAAGGCCTCTAATTACCTCTAGGGATTAGAAGAAGCTCTAAACCTAGACTAGAAACTCGACCCTCAGCTCTCATCTAGTTGTTGTCCCTCTTCTCTACATCTTGTCGCCTTGGTAATGAATTGGATGCCTCGACCAGGGGGCTCAGCTTCGCTTTAAATACCCTGGAGAAGACGTGGCCGAAAAGGAAACTGAAACCGACATACGGAGTCCTGGGGTCGGCCGACTTGGGGGGGTATGGCTCGGCCGACCCAGGCCCTTCCAGCCTCCTCTAGTTTCCATCTTTCGCGGGCTTCGGGATAACCTTCATATAAATCTTCGTGGAGTCCTTTTCGGACTCTAAACCTTCCAGATTCTTCTGTATCCCGAGATCTTGTCGAGTCTTCTAGAATTGGGCTTCATTTGATGGGTCTTTAATTGGGCTTCTTCTTCCATTATTGAATAATATTCAGAGGTCCTTTTTACTCGAGGTAGACTTTGATGAATTTTGCTTAAAATTGGCCCAAAACCTGCAAAAATTACAAGTAGACCATTTCCAAGACAATATTGCAAAATCCACAATAATCTATGTTATTTGTTAGTAAAAGGCAAAGTTGACGCATAATAATAGGTAAAAACAATATAAAATGATGTATAATTTTCGTTCATAAGCCGCGTCAACAATATCCCCACACTTAAACCTTGCTCGTCCTCGAGTAAGTCAAGAATCAGCATTGCCAAACATTAACTTTTTCATACTCTAATCTTAATTAATCAAACTAACAAGCTCTCTCAAAATTTTAGTTTGAACCAGCAAATTATGAAAGAAAAGAAATTCAATTAAGCTCATCCCACAATAAAAGAATTAGCAAAAGTTCAAACTTATCAATGACTCATCTCCTCATTTTAGCAATAAGTTTTTGGAAAATATAATCAAACAATAAGAGATAAATTCTTGCAAAGCCAAAGAAACACACTCAACTCTCCAGTCTCTCAATATCTAAAAGATAACTAATGAATATATAAACATATAAAGTGGAAGCTTATCTGGAGCTTGGTATGGATCCTAATCAAAATTTATTTTCAAAATATTATCAAACCAAGAAAGAAATCTGCTGGTTTTAGTGAGACTTGTCAAAAAGGTCATGGAATAAAATAAGGTTGAGAGAGAAAGGATGGAACACACACATTTAGAATAGTGGACATGTGCAAGTGTCATTGGGTGATCTCAAGGCACAAATGAAGTCCTTGCTATCGGATTGCACATGGTTGGAATATTTTCTGGACTATATAAACAGGATATCACTCACTAAAGAAAACACTATATAAAAATACTTCGAAGATTATTGAGGGGCATTTTTTTTCTTTTTTTATACCTAATTCTACTTTGGCCACTTGGCCTTTTTTTTTTTCTTTTTCTTTTTTTTTCTTTTTTTCTGGGCGCCACTCGGCTCCCTTTTTTTTTTCATTTTTTTTACTTTTTTTTTCATTTTTTATGCCTCCTCAAAAACCTTTATACAAAATCCATTATAATAAGATAACGGCTCTCCATCCCCACACTTGAATAATACTCACCCTCGCCCTAGAGTATTATCACTATAACAATTAACTTTGGGGATGGAGCTGTCTAAAAAGAACAATATTTAATCCCTTAAATACTCCAGAAAATAATAGGTTGTGGTCAAGGAGGATACACAAAAAGATAATCTTGGTTTAAGGATGGATATCCAGCGGAGTTTGTATTCTCTCCAATGTAGAGAGACACAATGCATGGATAGAAAGGCTAGCAAAGAAAAGATACGCAAAATTGAATGACCAGCTTCTAAGTCTCATACCCTAGATTACGGTCTTGATCCAATTCATTTAAAAACAAATCTGATAAATCTAAGGTTTAAAATAAATATGGCTCTGGTAGGAATGGCTATTGCAAGATAATCTCATAAAAGTTGATAACGATATTTATAAGCAATAAAAATAAACAAGGAGATGATCATGTCAAAGAATAAACCTTGCAAAAATTAAATCATATGGGTCTTTATGAAAAATCATAATCAATCACAAATTTGCTGGCTAGTTCAATTAAATATGTATTATGAGAGCTTGCTAATATGACTAACCAAAATCAAAGCATAATAAAGATAAAGCGGCAACTTTCATCATTTTCTTGAAACAATGTTAACTAATTAAGCATAGATCATGGTTGTAGTATTAATCACAAAATAAATCTAAACTAACACACTAAAAACAAGAGAAACACAAAGGGAACACCAAATTCATAGACATAGGTAAATAAATGCAGAATTTAAAATGTAAAGAGAAGGTGTTAGAAATATGTTACCGGATATTCCTTCAATTTACTTGTCATTAAATAATTTCCTGCAAAAATAATTCAAGTGCACACGCTACTCTCGAGGTAACGGTTGAGAGTAGAAGCAATTTACCATAATCTAAAAATATTCCCAAAGACTTTTAACTTGTGGCCTAGTTTAAAAAGAAAAGCAAAACTAATGGATGTATATGAATGCAAACGTGTAATTATGTAGGAGATAAGCAAATAAACAAAGACAACGATTAAACCAAGTTCTAAAACACCATGTTTACAACATGATCGCTAAGTCTCTCTATAGCCATTAAGATTATAATTAACCAAGATTAAAACACCATGTTTTATCAAGATTATTAACTCAAAACAGCACAAGAAAACCAAAGCACATTGCAAAGCTTATAAACCAATCAAATGATATTATGGATAACTAGCAAGGTTAATTAACTTCATAATGATGATCAACAACTAAATCTAAGCACCATGCTTACATAAAATTGCTAAGGAAAACACCACGTAAATATTTTCATAAATATGAAAGCATGCATCATGAAGTTAAATTAAACAACCAAGCCAATTATAATGCAAACATGCAATTTAATTTAAATGCAATAAAATGAAAGGTACCTTATCCACAAAAGATACGATTAGCGAGAAACATTCAATTAAACTTAATGATGATGGTCTCAAATCAAATCTAAACATCACGTTTAAACTTAATTTACCAAGAAAACTCCGTCGAGTAAAATAAAGCATTCATCGAAAAGATTATGAAAATTTCAAAATTAATAAAGCAAGTGTGGATAATAAATGTTAATGCAAATGTAAGGTGAAAAAAAAACAAATAAGAAGTGATGTAATGGTGATTATTTAAAACAAAAGTTAAGTTAACTAGCCACAGGCAAAAGATTCAAAAGGGTGGTGCCATGCTTCCCATTTCTCTATTAAAAGACTCAACGACTTTAACACTGACTCTATGACACTTTCTGGTAAAGAAAAGCAGCAACAAAGATGTAAAACTTATAGGCAAATAGGTGGCTTGAAGGGGAGGTGCTTTTGGTGAAGGAACACCTTGGGTCGGCCGACCCAAGGGGGGTCTGGTCGGCCGAGCCAGGGTCTTGCTGGCTCTCTTCCTTCTCCTGCAAGTTGCTCCTTGGACACCTGATCATTATGGATAGCTTCCTCTACAATTTGGACGTCGTGCATGCA
Organism: Paspalum notatum; assembly: GCA_022530915.1. Lineage (NCBI taxonomy): Eukaryota > Viridiplantae > Streptophyta > Magnoliopsida > Poales > Poaceae > Paspalum > Paspalum notatum. The sequence continues at coordinate 12,032,879 of CM039683.1, forward strand.
GCTTTGGACAGATTAAATTAAAAATAGGTTTATCCCTTTGGAGGCTCTCCAAAGATCCTCATCCTAAGTCTATTATTTAGATTATTTGATGATGGTTCAAGATAAGAAGCGAATCCAATGTTGCCTAAATTAATTATCTACACTAAGTTGTTGATTATCTTCACTAACTCTAAGTCCTTAATTTGCATATAAGCAAATATTCCTACTAATGTAGGGTTAATAACTTTAGAGCACACAAGTAGATTGAATTAATTTTCATATTAAAGATTATCTCTATTTAGCATATTGAAAATTAAACCTATATTTTATTTTATTATAAAAACAAATATTTAGTTATTTAATTAAAAGATAAATCAATCAATTAATTAATTTACGTAGCTTAGGTAGTTGCCTAGTTTTTGGATAAAATTAGAGAGAAAGATTTTGAAAATCACACAATAAGGATAAATCTAATAAAATTATTTCTCTCTTACTTAAAGTTGATTCAATATCAAAAACTGGCAAAGTCTACGTAAATATTAAATTTAGATAGCTACGTAAGTGAGAGTAGCTACCTAAAAGCTATCAAATCCTTAATTCAAAATTAAAACCTAACTAAGTTTTAACACAAAGATAGAACGGGTTGCCTCCCAAAAAGCGCTTAAGTTAAAGTCATAAAGCTAGACTTCTTACTTACCTTCGTTGAAGTGAAGCCATGGTCCTTGGAGTAAGAATCCGAAGTGTCCATGCAGCTTGATAACTTAATTGTGTAGCTTCATCGTGTCCTGATCAAAGCATCACTTGTATGCACAATCCTCTGCTTGTGTCTTCATGTACCAATGTCCTTGAAGCTCCTTGCAACTGAACTTGATCATGAAAATCTTATGGAAGCACTGCCCAAGCTTTCTTCATCATCGTTGTCACCATCTTCCTCAAGTAGTCATCACCATTGTTCCTGCCACCTCCTTCCTCTTTGTATATCTCATTAATTTCGAACATAACATACCTCAATCAATAGATCTATTGGATATTCTATGAAATTATCTTTCCAACGAGTACTTATGCGTCTAAATCCGATTCCGTATGAAGGAGTTATGCCCGTTTTACTCAAGCATTGCGTTCTGTCCAGACTTCAATTCAGCCCGCGCAGCCTTCAATGATTTGCACATTGCTCCTTGTAGGAAACTCCAAATTGAGTGGTTCTTGTTGCGTTGGAAAGAGGACTTCATGGGCTTTCCAAATATAAGAAAATATTCTGTCTTTGACTCTTGAGGTCGAGCTCCATGTTGATGACATCTCAGCTTTCTGTTTTTAGCTCCCTGATGTTGACAATCTTCAATCTTTTAGACTTGGGTGTTGAAGGAAATTGTCTAGGCCCACCATTGTTGATCTTGAAGCTTCATGGGCTTAACTTTTGTCTTCAATTCCTTCTCCATTCATTCCACTCACTCTCCAATTTGAAACTCAACCAAAGTTTTGCAAATTCTGATGATGTCTTCAAATTGTCAAATCCTTGTCCCAATCATCATGAATTTGTCTTGTACTCTTTCACCATTGATCTCATTGTTTCACATGAAGTGTGAACTTCTCTGCATGGTTAGCTTATAGTGCACACAATATATATATATAATATAATAACATAATAGCATCATGGTATTGATTAGAGATAAATATAGAGTCACATGGTTGATTAGGATTTAAACAAACATTTGATTCATGAATCAATCAAAGATAACTATAATTCAAATTGAAATACTTAGCAAAACATTAAAGCACATAGATAAGCTTGATTCATAAAATCAAACAAGGAATAAACAAGATAAAGGGTTTCTAATGATTTTGGCCAAAGTAGAGAGATGATTTTGAAAGAAATAAAATAAAATAAGGCTTAGATAAAATTCTAACCGGGGTTCTTTTTGTAGAGAGACAAAGGTTTTCAAATTTTAATTATTCAAAGATAATATTGTGCACATATAATATATCATTAAAAACTTGCACATGTTTATGTTTAAAATTTCAAAAAGCAATATGAACATTTAATGAGCCTGGGTTAAACCACTTTAGAAATGCCGAAAGAAAGTGGTTAACCCCCTCAACTTTTGCATAAACTTTGACTCTCAAATTTAGTTTTATAAAACACAAAAGTTAAATCTAACATTAAACACTAAACCTGAGAATTGAAGAACTTAGCAAACTCTAACCATCTCTAAGCATGAGTAGATTCAATCAACTAATTAAAGTAAAAAGATCTACTAAAAGAACATGCGATTTGTATCAAATCGGTGGGCACCATATTGGAAATTAAGCATTGCAAAGCTATGGATTGAGAAGCTAATCTAAACTAATCTCCAAGTATGAATAAAGGTTTCACAAATAAACGGAAGACAAAATAAAAGAAGGGATAGGGTAGCAATCAACCAAATAACATCTTAATGATCATTAATAAACAATGCTCCAATCAAATATAGGTAAACTTTAATTATATTTATGATAAAAACAAGAATTACCTTAATCCTGAAGAAGTTAAGTTCAATTCTTCCTTGGATCACAATGATTGTATGCACCATCAAGTCTTGGAAAAAAAAAAACTTCTTGTCTTTCTCGAAATTCAGCTTCCCTTCTGAAGTCTAAATAATGCAAACTCTGACTCTATCTTGAAGAGCTCGAAAAGATCTACAACTTTGGTATTCGGACTTTCTTCATCCGACGTCGTTAAGGTCTCCAAACTCGCCCCGCAAGGTGTTGCTGTCCTGAATTCCGAGAGTAGCTCGAGATTTTGTTGGAGCTTGGATTGGACTTGAGACAAACCTTCCATATCTTCATCTTCCTTATACTCAAACAATCCTTAGCTTCTACAACCATCTCGGCTAATCATCCTTGCCTCCATTATCTGTAACTTAGCACAAATAAACTCCAAAGAACATTAGTCCTAAAAACTTAATTGACACAGCAGACTTACCTTTACCACCATAGTTGCTCCTATGTAATAGTTGTAGAAATATTCATATATATAGGAGAAACTATATTCTAATAGATTAAACTAAACTAAAAATAAAATACACAAGCTAAAGATAAAAGACTAAATTAAGAAAAGACAAAATCAAAATCTAATAACAGCTAGCTACTAGGTTAGTCTAAACTATAAGAACGAAAAAAGAACACAATTAGAGAATAAGAACATAATTAGAGTATACTAAATAATTAGAGACTAAAATTAAAACACAAAAACTAAACACAAACTAAATATTAAAACTAGAAACAAAAGACAAAATTAAATATAAACTCAAATTAATTAGGACTCGATTAATTAGTTCCCCGGCAACGGCGCCAGAAAAGCTTGTTGACAGCACTTAAGCATGGCAAACCTTATACTGCAAGCGATAGTATCGTGTGTAGCTTTTCCCCTGGATGAGTATCATGGGTTTTGTCAATCCAAGGAACGAACTAATTGAGAGCTAATTAACAAGAGTTTATGATAAACTGTAGATAAAAGAATGGCTCTAATCTACTACTAAACTACTTCTAATCTATATCTAATCTATGTCAAAGTTAGATGATAAACAATTAGAACAGAACTAGATCACTAATCAAAGGGTATTAACTAGTCTCTAATCAAGCTCTAATTGGATCCAAGACATGCATAAAATGGGCATCACAAATAGATAAGAGTAGCAAGATAACTAACAGCTCAAGGTAAACAAGCATGTTCAAGCATATTCATCATAGCATAATTAAATCAAGATCAATCAACCTAACCCCCTAGATCTGCTTAACCTTTCCCCGGGCTCCACTGTCACTGGTAACCAGGTAATCGACGAAAAGCTTTCAACAGGCTCGTAATTAGAGAATCGACTTCCAACTACCTTATATGGTCTAATAACATAATTAGCACAACTAGAACTTCTAATCACCACGATCAAAAGAACTAGACATACAAACTATATCATTAGTAAGCTAGATCAACGACCAAGAACGCTAGATGAATAAAACCCTTAATGACATGATCTAATTAACATGCATCTAGACATAAAGTTAATTACAGCTAGAACAAGCATAATTAGAACAAGAAGATGATAAATAGACAAGAACAATGCTTTCATTAATAACCTGTATCATACTTACAACCATGGCCATAGCGCTTGATGATACAATTAGACCTCTGGAGCTAGGTAATTAGAGCACCATGCAAGGCCTCTAATTACCTCTAGGGATTAGAAGAAGCTCTAAACCTAGACTAGAAACTCGACCCTCAGCTCTCATCTAGTTGTTGTCCCTCTTCTCTACATCTTGTCGCCTTGGTAATGAATTGGATGCCTCGACCAGGGGGCTCAGCTTCGCTTTAAATACCCTGGAGAAGACGTGGCCGAAAAGGAAACTGAAACCGACATACGGAGTCCTGGGGTCGGCCGACTTGGGGGGGTATGGCTCGGCCGACCCAGGCCCTTCCAGCCTCCTCTAGTTTCCATCTTTCGCGGGCTTCGGGATAACCTTCATATAAATCTTCGTGGAGTCCTTTTCGGACTCTAAACCTTCCAGATTCTTCTGTATCCCGAGATCTTGTCGAGTCTTCTAGAATTGGGCTTCATTTGATGGGTCTTTAATTGGGCTTCTTCTTCCATTATTGAATAATATTCAGAGGTCCTTTTTACTCGAGGTAGACTTTGATGAATTTTGCTTAAAATTGGCCCAAAACCTGCAAAAATTACAAGTAGACCATTTCCAAGACAATATTGCAAAATCCACAATAATCTATGTTATTTGTTAGTAAAAGGCAAAGTTGACGCATAATAATAGGTAAAAACAATATAAAATGATGTATAATTTTCGTTCATAAGCCGCGTCAACATGGGAGAAACTTAATTCAATACAGGTTTTGATCCATCGACTGTTGTTAACATATCAATTGTTGTGGGATTCGGAATCGAGCGTTGTAGGACTTGTTGGGAAGATGAATGAGGAAACCACAACATAGGAACGAAACCTCAAAAATATGCATCATAAAAGTTGTTTTGGCCCAATTTACATGCCCTCCTCTTCTGCCACGTGAGCCCACGCTTCGGCCTCAGTCCGAGACACAAAACCAACGTAGCATGACTCAGTTTGCCAAGACTGAAGAGGGCAAAAAATTAAACTTTTTCCTAATCCGAAAACTTGTACATGCTAGTAAGTAAGAACCAATGAATATAATGCTTTTCCATATATGTAGGCCGATGGGAGAAACTTAATTCAACACATGTTTTGATCCATCCGCTGTTGTTAACATATCAATTGTTGTGGGACACAGAATTGAGGGTAGTTGGACTTGTAGGGAATATGAATGAGGAAACCACACCATAGGAACGGAACCTCAAAAATATGCACCACCAAAGTTGTTTTGGCCCAACTTACAAGCCCTCCTCTTCTGCCACTTGAGCCCACGCTTTGGCATCAGGCCAAGATACAAAACCAGCGCAGCATGACATAGTTTGCCTAGACTGAAGAAGGCGAAAATTAAACTTTTTCCTAATCCAAAAAGTTGTCCACGCTAGTAAGTAGGAGCCAATGAATATAATGCTTTTCCATGTATGTAGGCCGATGGGACAAACTTAATTCAATACTGGATTTGATCCATCCACTGTTGTTGAGATATCAATTGTTGTGGGACTCAGAATTGAGGGTTGTTGGACTTGTTGGGAAGATGAATGAGGAAACCACATCATAGGAACGAAACCTCAAAAATATGCATCACCAAAGTTATTTTGGCCCAACTTACATGCCCTCCTCTTCTGCCACGTGAGCCCACGCTTTGGCATCAGTCTGAGACGCAAAACCAACGTAGCATGACTCAGTTTGCCTAGACTGAAGAGGGCGAAAATTAAACATTTTCCGAATCCGAAAACTTGTACACGCTAGTAAGTAAAAACCAATGAATATAATGCTTTTCCATATATGTAGGCCGATGGGAGAAACTTAATTCAATACCAGTTTTGATCCATCCGCTGTTGTTAACATATCAATTGCTGTGGGACTCGGAATCAAGGGTTGCTGGACTTGTTGTAATGATGAATGAGGAAACCACACCATATGAACGAAAACTCAAAAATATGCATCACCAAAGTTGTTTTGGCCCAACTTACATGCCCTCCACTTCTACCACTTGAGCCCACGCTTCGGCATCAGGACGAGGTACTAAACCAGCGCAACATGACTCAGTTTGCCTAGACTGGAGAGGGCGGAAATTAAACTTTTTCCTAAACCGAAAAGTTGTACACGCTAGTAAGTAGGAAACAACGAATATAATGCTTTTCCATATATGTTGGCCGATGGGAGAAACTTAATTCAATACAGGTTTTCATCCATCCACTGTTGTTAACATATCAAATGTTGTGGGACGCGGAATTGAGGGTTGTTGGACTTGTAGGGAATATGAATGAGGAAACCATACCGTTGGAACGAAACCTCAAATATATGCATCACCAAAGTTGTTTGGCTGAACTTACATGCCTTCCTCTTCTGCCACTTGATCCCACCCTTCGGCATCAGTCCGAGATACAAAACCAACGCAGCATGACTTAGTTTGCCTAGACTGAAGAGGGCAAAAATTAAACTTTTTCCTAATCCGAAAACTTGTACACGCTAGTAAGTAGGAACCAATGAACATAATGCTTTTCCATATATGTAGGCCGATGGGAGAAACTTAATTCAATACAGGTTTTGATCCATCCACTGTTGTTAACATATCAATTGTTGTGGGATTCGGAATCGAGGGTTGTAGGACTTGTTGGGAAGATGAATGAGGAAACCACAACATAGGAATGAAACCTCAAAAATATGCATCATAAAAGATGTTTTGGCCCAATTTACATGCCCTCCTCTTCTGCCACGTGAGCCCACGCTTCGGCCTCAGTCCGAGACACAAAACCAACGTAGCATGACTCAGTTTGCCAAGACTGAAGAGGGCAAAAATTAAACTTTTTCCTAATCCGAAAACTTGTACATGCTAGTAAGTAAGAAGCAATGAATATAATGCTTTTCCATATATGTAGGCCGATGGGAGAAACTTAATTCAACACATGTTTTGATCCATCCGCTGTTGTTAACATATCAATTGTTGTGGGACACGGAATTGAGGGTTGTTGGACTTGTAGGGAATATGAATGAGGAAACCACACCATAGGAACGAAACCTCAAAAATATGCACCACCAAAGTTGTTTTGGCCCAACTTACATGCCCTCCTCTTCTGCCACTTGAGCCCACGCTTCGGCATCAGGCCAAGATACAAAACCAGCGCAGCATGACACAGTTTGCCTAGACTGAAGAAGGCGAAAATTAAACTTTTTCCTAATCCAAAAAGTTGTCCACGCTTGTAAGTAGGAGCCAATGAATATAATGCTTTTCCATATATGTAGGCCGATGGGAGAAACTTAATTCAATACTGGATTTGATCCATCCACTGTTGTTGAGATATCAATTGTTGTGGGACTCAGAATTGAGGGTTGTTGGACTTGTTGGGAAGATGAATGAGGAAACCACATCATAGGAATGAAACCTCAAAAATATGCGTCACCAAAGTTGTTTTGGCCCAACTTACATGCCCTGCTCTTCGGCCACTTGAGCCCATGCTTCGGCATTAGTCTGAGATACAAAACCAGTGCAGCATGACTCAGTTTGCCTAGATTGAAGAGGGCAAAAATTAAACTTTTCCTAATCCGAAAACTTGTACACTCTAGTAAGTATGAACCAAGGAATATAATGCTTTTCCATATATGTAGGGCGATGGCAGAAACTTAATTCAATACAGGTTTTGGTCCATCCACTTTTGTTAACATATCATTTGTTGTGGGACTCAGAATCGAGGGTTGTTGGACTTGTTGGGAAGATAAATGAGGGAACCACACCATAGGAATGAAACCTGAAAAATATGCATCACCAAAGTTGTTTTGGCCCAACTTACATGCCCTCCACTTCTACCACTTGAGCCCACGCTTCGGCATCAGGACGAGGTACTAAACCAGCGCAGCATGACTCAGTTTGCCTAGACTGAAGAGGGCGGAAATTAAATTTTTTCCTAAACCGAAAAGTTGTACATGCTAGTAAGTGGGAGCAAATGAATATAATGCTTTTCCATATATGTAGGCCGATGGGAGAAACTTAATTCAATACAAGTTTTCATCAATCCACTGTTGTTAACATATCAATTGTTGTGGGACATGGAATTGAGGGTTGTTGAACTTGTAGGGAATATGAATGTGGAAACCATACCATTGGAACGAAACCTCAAATATATGCATCACCAAAGTTGTTTTGGCCCAACTTACATACCCTCCTCTTCTGCCACTTGATCCCACCCTTCGGTATCAGTCCGAGATACAAAACCAACGCAGCATGACTCAGTTTGCATAGACTGAAGAAGGCAAAAATTAAACTTTTTCCTAATTCGAAAACTTGTACACGCTAGTAAGTAGGAATCATTGAATATAACGATTTTCCATATATGTAGGCCGAAGGGAGAAACTTAATTCAAAACAGGTTTTGATCCATCCACTGTTGTTAACATATCAATTGTTGTGGGACTCAGAATCGAGGGTTGTTGGACTTGTTGGTATGATGAATGAGGAAACCACACCATAGGAAAGAAACCCCAAAAATATGCATCACCAAAGTTGTTTTGGCCCAACTTACAAGCCCTCCTCTTCTGCCATGTGAGCCCACGCTTCGGCATCAGTCCGAGATACAAAACCAACGCAGCATGACTTAGTTTGCCTAGACTGAAGAGGGCAAAAATTAAACTTTTTCCTAATCCGAAAACTTGTACACTCTAGTAAGTAGGAACCAAGGAATATAATGCTTTCCCATATATGTAGGCCGATGGGAGAAACTTAATTCAATACAGGTTTTGGTGCATCCACTTTTGTTAACATATCATTTGTTGTGGGACTCAGAATCGAGGGTTGTTGGAATTGTTGGGAAGATAAATGAGCAAACCACACCATTGGAACGAAACCTCAAAAATATGCGTCACCAAAGTTGTTTTGGCCCAACTTACATGCCCTCCTCTTCTGCCACAAGAGCCCACGCTTCGGCATCAGTCCGAGACACAAAACCAACGTAGCATGACTCAGTTTGCTTAGACTGAAGAGGGCGAAAATTAAACTTTTCCTAATCCGAAAACTTGTACACGCTACTAAGTAGGAACCAACGAATATAATGCTTTTCCATATATGTAGGACGATGGAAGAAGCTTAATTCAATACCAGTTTTGATCCATCCACTGTAGTTAACATATCAATTGTTGTGGGACTCAGAATTGAGGGTAGTTGGACTTGTTGGGAAGATGAATGAGGAAACCACATCATAGGAATGAAACCTCAAAAATATGCGTCACCAAAGTTGTTTTGGCCCAACTTACATGCCCTCCTCTTCTGCCACTTGAGCCCACGCTTCGGCATTAGTCTAAGATACAAGACCAGCTCAGCATGACTTAGTTTGCCTAGACTGAAGAGGGTGAAAATTAAACTCTTTCCTAATCCGAAAACTTGTACACGCTAGTAAGTAGGAACCGATGAATATAAAGCTTTTCCATATATGTAGGCCGATGGGAAAAACTTAATTCAATACAGGTTTTGATCCATCCACTATTGTTAATATATCAATTGTTGTGGGACTCAGAATCGAGGGTTGTTGGACTTGTTGGGAAGATGAATGATAAAACCACACAGTACGAAAGAAACCTTAAAAATATGCAACACCAAAGTTATTTTGGCCCAACTTACATGCCCTCCCCTTCAGCCACTTAAGCCCACGCTTCGCATCAGTCCGAGATACAAAACCAGCACAGCATGACTCAGTTTGCCTAGACTGAAGAGGGCGAAAATTAAACTTTTTCCTAATCCGAAAACATGTACACGCTAGTAAGTAGGAGCCAATGAATATAATGCTTTTCCATATATGTAGGCCGATGGGAGAAACTTAATTCAATACTGGTTTTGATCCATCCACTGTTGTTGAGATATCAATTGTTGTGGGACTCAGAAAGGGTTGTTGGACTTGTTGGGAAGATGAATGAGGAAACCACATCATAGGAATGAAACCTCAAAAATATGCGTCACCAAAGTTGTTTTGGCCCAACTTACATGCCCTGCTCTTCTGCCACATGAGCCCACGCTTCGGCATTAGTCTGAGATACAAAACCAGCGCAGCATGACTCAGTTTGCCTAGATTGAAGAGGGCAAAAATTAAACTTTTTCCTAATCCGAAAACTTGTACACTCTAGTAAGTAGGAACCAAGGAATATAATGCTTTTCCATATATGTAGGGCGATGGCAGAAACTTAATTCAATACAGGTTTTGGTCCATCCACTTTTGTTAACATATCATTTGTTGTGGGACTCAGAATCGAGGGTTGTTGGACTTGTTGGGAAGATAAATGAGGAAACCACACCATAGGAACGAAACCTGAAAAATATGCATCACCAAAGTTGTTTTGGCCCAACTTACATGCCCTCCACTTCTACCACTTGAGCCCACGCTTCGGCATCAGGACGAGGTACTAAACCAGCGCAACATGACTCAGTTTGCCTAGACTGAAGAGGGCGAAAATTAAATTTTTTCCTAAACCGAAAAGTTGTACATGCTAGTAAGTGGGAACTAATGAATATAATGCTTTTTCATATATGTAGGCCGATGGGAGAAACTTAATTCAATACAAGTTTTCATCAATCCACTGTTGTTAACATATCAATTGTTGTGGGACATGGAATTGAGGGTTGTTGGACTTGTAGGGAATATGAATGTGGAAACCATACCATTGGAACGAAACCTCAAATATATGCATCACCAAAGTTGTTTTGGCCCAACTTACATACCCTCCTCTTCTGCCACTTGATCCCACCCTTCGGTATCAGTCCAAGATACAAAACCAACGCAGCATGACTCAGTTTGACTAGACTGAAGAGGGCAAAAATTAAACTTTTTCCTAATCCGAAAACTTGTACACTCTAGTAAGTAGGAACCAAGGAATATAATGCTTTCCCTTATATGTAGGCCGATGGGAGAAAATTAATTCAATACAGGTTTTGGTCCATCCACTTTTGTTAACATATCATTTGTTGTGGGACTCAGAATCGAGGGTTGTTGGACTTGTTGGGAAGATAAATGAGCAAACCACACAATTGGAACGAAACCTCAAAAATATGCGTCACCAAAGTTGTTTTGGCCCAACTTACATGCCCTCCTCTTCTGCCACATGAGACCACGCTTCGGCACCAGTCCGAGACACAAAACCAACGTAGCATGACTCAGTTTGCTTAGACTGAAGAGGGCGAAAATTAAACTTTTCCTAATCCGAAAACTTGTACACGCTAGTAAGTAGGAACCAATGAATATAATGTTTTTCCATATATGTAGGATGATGGAAGAAGCTTAATTCAATACCAGTTTTGATCCATCCACTTGAGAGCCAATGGATCGGCCTCATTGCTCTCCTGGTGTGATGAGTGATTGTCAACGGCACAAGTCCTCCGATGGACTGGAGGCCCTCCGATGGACTGGAGGTAGAGGAAGACGAAGACCTCGATGGACTGAGGCAATAGTCCTCCAATGGAACGGAGGCAATGCTCGGCGTCGGTCGGCCATGGAAGCTCGGTACATGGAGGGGCGGTTCGGCAACGGTGGTGTAAGCCCTCCGATGGACCGCGAGGCGACTCCGATGGACTGGAGAAGCCGGGTGCCACTGTGGTGCTCCAACCCGAGTGCATGGCGTGAAGGCGTGCGAGGGAGGCTTTGGCGGCTTCGGCTCAAAACCGCCACCCAAGTTCAAATGACTTGGTGGGTTAGGCTCCGACTCGCCAAGATAGAAGATTGGGCCAAGACCTGGCCCAGGAAGCCCGCAGAATAAAGTTTTCCGGTTTCTGACTTCAAAACCGGGGGAAGCTTCCGGACTACTGGCTACGTGGCGCACATCCAAGCGAGGCGGAGAAACCGAAGATGATCAAGACGTCATCGTAGTCGTCCGATTGTATCTTTTCGGTTTGGCCCCCTCCAGGCATTTTTAGAGTAGGGGTCTTAATGTAATTGTGTCATTTAGGGCCTAGGGTATAAATAGACTTGAGAGGCTCCCTTGGAGCTTATCTTGGCAGCCACAAACCCTAGGTTTTCCCTAACCCTAGCAGCCATGGTCCAAAGAGAGAAAAGAGAGGAGATTAGCTAGGAGATGAGTGCCTAGTTTAGTCTAATCTTGTCATTAGTGGGAGGATGAAGGGAGGTAGGCTCTAGGGAACTTTTGTAATCTGATTTCATGAATTAATCCAAGGTTTCTTGTTGAGAAATTCCATGTCCTAGAGCAGCAATTTCGTCCCTCCCTCTTTGCCCCCTTTCTAGTCTCGTTTTTTTTGTCCCGTTTCTTGGATTTTGGCTCGTTTTGTGTTGTCCAAGGATGAGACCTTTCTTTTGCTTGTATTTTGCCTTGCTAGGACGTGGTGCATCTCACTAGCCAAGTGCTAGAATCATCCAACCACGAGCAAGGGCCGTTCTTGACGGTTTTTCGGAGTCAACTCACCTACCTCACGAGATTTGAAATTCCCGTGCATCCCTTGATCTTTTGGAGCTGATCTTTTGGGGTTTGCTAGGGAAGGTCCTTAGGATTGTCCATGCAAATTTTTGTGAAGTTTCGTTGAGATTTGATCCCGTTTTGATCATTTTTCGTTGAGGTGTCGGGCTGTTTTCTGCGCGCAGTTTTTCGGAGAACTGACAGTACTAATCGTTTGTCCTTAGGTTTGTCCGAACCCTATACTTTGGATTGTCCGATCCCCTTTCCTCGGATTGTCCGGTCTATAGGTTTTTAGGGCTGTTTCAGCCCCTTTCTTTGGGTTTGTCCGGTCAGTTCTTTTGGTTGAGACAGTATTGTCCGGTCTAGTGTATTTAGGGCTGTTTTTGCGTGTTCTTTGCTCCGCTTGCTTTAGGGTTTGTTTTTCTTGGTTTCTTTGTCCGAGTTGTGTCCGATTTGGAATCGGATTTTCCGGTCTCCCTCCTTCTTTCGCTATCTCTCTCCCTCGCTCTGTGATTGTCCGGTCCCTTCTTTTACCCAAGACCGGACTGTCCGGTCCCTTGTTTTTCTTTTGTGTTTTGCGTATTATGTTGTTTGGCCCGCAGGTTTGTCCGGTTTAGGGTTTGTGTTGTCTAGTTTCTTTAGTTTTTGGAGTGTTGTTGTTTGCTTCAAACTTGCTTTGTGTCAACCATTGCATGCCCATACTCTTCACTCACTTTTCTAAGTGAGGCACACTTCGGTGTGTTGAGTGGCTAGTTTGCGATACTTGCAAGCTTTGTAGCTTGTTTCATTTTGTCTGTGCTTTGTTGTGTTTGTCTAGGTGGTGTGTGCTTCCGCTTTGCACCCGATACGTATCTGTTCAGTGGACGGTATTGGTTGTGCGTGTGCTTTTGTGAGAGCGCCCTTTGGGGTTTGAATTTGAGTTTTTCAAGTGCTCCTATTCACCCCCCCTCTAGTCGCACGTCTCGGTCCTACAAGTGGTATCAGAGCCGGTTAGGTTTCCTATACCTTAACCGGTGACGAAACCATAGTGGCGATGACTTACTCCGGGAAAATTCCCGTCCTTGGCTCCGATGGTTATCCCTACTGGAAAGGTAGGATGGAGGCGTTCCTTGTTAGCCAGAGTCAGGACATATGGGATGCTACTCAGAGTACGACTTTTGTGGTGCTTCCAGTCGCTGAGCGTACTACGCAGGATATCGTGGCTCAGCATGAGGCGAATGCCAAGGCTGTTAACTTTCTCTTCTCCGGGCTTGGTCCCATGGATTATGAGAGAGTGAGTCACCTTAAGACTGCGCGTGAGATATGGTCACTGCTTAGTGCACACCATGAGGGTACTGCGACAATTAAGGCTAGACTTGTGGAGACTTACCGGCGCGAATATGAGAATTTCGTCCAGAAGCCGGGAGAGTCAGTAGACGACTTGTTTGGTCGTTTTCAGTCGATCATCAACAAGTTGCGTGTTAACTCTGCCCCCGCTGCCCTCCCATATACCGATCATCAGCAGGCTGTCAAGTTGTTGTATGCCTTAGACAGAAAAATATGGGAGATCAAGGTGAACTCAATCATTGAGTCGGCAGGGTATGATACGATTGGAGTAGAGGCGCTCTATAGTAAGCTCAAGGCCACCGAGGTAGATTACAAGATGAGGGATTCCCTCGCTTGTACAGGTTCTAAGAGTCTGGCCTTGGCTACCCCCTCTAGTGAGTCTGTCACTAACCCCGTGTTACACAACTTCTCGTTTTCTGCTTTGATGTCTGTTACAGAGGAGCAGCTAGCGACACTTGGGGATGACGAGTTGTGTCTGGTGTCTAGTCGCTTTCAGCGTGCCTATGACAACCGGATGAGCAAGAAGAGGGGCGAGCGGCCCAAGTGCTTTGAGTGCGGAGAGGTCGGCCACTTCATCGCCGAATGCCCCAACAAGAACGACTACTACAAGAAGGGCAATAGCTACTCCCGCGACTCCGACAAGTACCACTCCGGCAAGCCAAGCTTTGACAAGCACCGCTCCAGCAAGCATGGCTCCGGCAAGCGCTCCTTCGGCAAGAAGAACTTCCGGAAGGCGTTCAAGAGCTACCAGAAGGACAACCGGAAGCGGGACAAGGCCTTCTTCGCCGAGATCAGGTTCTGCAGCAGCGGATCTTCTTCCTCTTCGTCCTCGTTGAGCTCAAGCGATGAGGAGATCACGTACAGGAAGGACAAGAGGAACGATCAAGGCGGTCCAGCCGGCTTATGCTTCGTCTCCACCAAGTCCAGGCGGAAGAACAAGGACAAGAGGAGCTCGGTTTGCTCCATGGCGCTTGAGGACAAGGAGAACAAGGATGACAGCAGCAACTCTTCTTCCGATGATGAGGTAACTCCTGAGCAAGCCGAAATCCTTGAGATGCTAGAGCAGAACAGCCGGGAACATAAGGCCCAGGATAAGATGCTGGAGAAGGCAGCTAAGAAGCTGCAGAAGTTGAAAGCCCAACTTGCTGAGGCTTTAGAGGAGAATGAGAGGTTGAGGAGTGTAAGACCCCAACCCAGTGAGATTGAGTGCCCTACCTGCGAGTCTTTCATGATGGAGCTTGGTGACCAGAGAGATAGGTATGCCAAGCGGGTAGAGGAGATAGATGAGCTGAAGGCTGAGCTGGGCAAACTCCAGTCCACACTGGATGAGCCTACTTTGAGTGGAGAGCTTGAGTGTGAGTCTTGCCCCTGTCTAGCTAGAGAGCTAGCTGTTCTGAAGGAGAAGTTTGAGGGGCAGCTCATGGAGCTTGAGGAGCTTAGGGCTAGACCTACGCTTTTGGGTGAATGTATGGTCTGTCCTACTTTGAGAGGTGAGTTAGAGCAGTTGAGAGCTGACTTAGAGGTGCTTTCAGCACCTAGTGATACTTGTGAGAACTGCCTAACTCTTAGGATGCAGCTGGTGGATAGGGATGCCACCATTAGGAAGTTGGAGAAAGCTGTTGTGGTTCCCTCCCTAGACTGTGATACCTGTGCTGCCCAGACTGTGATTCTGGAGGATCTGAGGGAGGAGATGTTGTCTTTGCAAGATAACAACAACAGGTTGAGAGAGGTGCTCAGTTGGGTATATGCGAGGCAACCTCAACTAGAGATGATCATAGAGAGCACCAAAAGAGCTGAGGGTGAGACAAGTGGTGTTGGGTTTGGAGAGTGCAGCATTTCGGGTGAGAAGAGTGCCCCAATTAAGGTCAAGACTGCACCTACCCAGCCAGGAGAGACTGTTGATGGGGTTTACCATGAGCCACCCAAGGCTGCCCCAAAGAAGCAGTATTGGACACCCAAACCTTCTAAGGTTAAGCTGGACAAGATTGTTGAGGAAGAGCTTAAGCCCAAGGGCAAGAAGCCAGTCCAGCAGCCTGAGCCACCCAAGGCCACACCACCTAAGCCCAAGTCCCAGCCTAACCCAGTTCCTAGGAGGCCTGTCTACCACTGTGAGTTTTGCCAGCGGAATGGCCACCTAGAGGAGTTTTGCTTCAGGAGGAAGCGGGTTGAGAGGCAGGAGAGAGCTTGGGGGAACCAGGATCAGTTCTACCAGGGTGGTAGGCAAGATCCTCCCCACCGCGGTGAGATGAGAGACCGCTTTGCCGGTGGTGAGAGAGGAGGCGGCTTTCAGGCTCGTGCTCCTGGTGGTGAGAGACGCTTTACCAGCCGAGTTCCTAGTCGTTTTCAGCGCAGCTATGGACCTCATGACCGAGGCTTTGAGAGAGCTTTCGAGGGTTCACGCTTTGGAGATCGTGGTTACCCTGATCGTCGTGATGATTTCTTTGATTGTGCTTACCCCACTTTTGAGCAGATGGCTCGGCACTGGTACAGCAGTTTTGGGACTAACCCCAGTGCCGGACCGTTTGCTCACCGTCGCTTTACTTGACTTTGCAGGATCGAGGTATGGAGGACGTGTGGATCATGGACTCCGGTTGCTCTAGGCACATGACAGGGCACCGCAAGTGGTTCTCCAGCCTCAACCCTGTAAGCACCAAGGAGTACATCACATTCGGGGATAATGGTCAAGGTAAAGTGATGGGTGTTGGTTCTGTTTCGCTCTCCGCCAAGCTTTCCCTGAGAGAAGTTGCCTTTGTCCGGAATTTGGGGTTCAATTTGGTTTCTGTTTCGCAACTTCTCGATGAAGGATTTGAGGTTCGTTTTAAGAAAGGTGCGTGCTGCGTTCTTGATGCTGAGGAGACCCTTGTTTGCTCTTTGCTACCTTTTGGTCAGGTTTTTAGGGTTGACCTCACATCTGTTTCTGGCCCTGCGCACTGTTTGGTTGCTAGTCCTTCTGCTGATATATGGAAGTGGCATAGGAGACTTGGTCATTTGAGCTTTGATCTGCTAGTCAGGTTAAGTTCAATGGGCCTAATCCGAGGATTGCCCAAATTGAGAGCTGAGAAGGACTTAGTTTGCCACCCCTGTCGTCATGGCAAGATGGTTGCCGCCTCTCACATTCCTGTGTCTCAGGTTATGACCTCCTATCCGGGTGAGCTACTCCATATGGATACAGTAGGTCCCGCTCGGGTAGCGTCAATCAGTGGGAAGTGGTACGTGCTTGTCGTTGTGGACGATTTTTCGCGGTTCTCGTGGGTATTTTTCATGGAGTTTAAGGATGAGGCGTTTGGTTTTGTTCGGGATCTAGTACTGAGGTTGAGAAACGAGAGTCATAAGGCCATGAGGGCTATCCGCAGTGACAATGGTGGAGAATTCAGAAACTCTCGTTTTGAAAACTTCTGTCGTGACCTAGGTCTTGAACACCAGTTTTCTTCTCCATATACCCCTCCGCAGAATGGTGTTGTGGAACGCAAGAACCGCACACTTGTTGAGATGGCACGGACGATGCTCGATGAGCATAGGACTCCAAGGCGCTTTTGGGCTGAGGCAGTGAATACGGCCTGTTACATTGCAAACCGAATCTTCTTGCGAGCTTTCCTTGGGAAGACTTCGTATGAACTTCGGTTTGGTAGGCAGCCCAGCGTCAAGCATTTGCGAGCGTTTGGCTGCAGGTGCTTTGTGCTTAAGAAGGCGGGGCATTTGGACAAGTTTGAGTCTCGTTGTTTGGATGGGATTTTTCTGGGGTATGCTTCTAATTCAAGGGCTTTTCGTGTGTGGATTTTAGAGGCCAAGCAAGTTGTTGAGACTTGTGAGGTTTCTTTTGATGAGACTATGCCCTGCACAACCCTTGCCTTTGAGCTTTCAGGTAATGATGAAGAAGGCACTTCCATTTTTGAGGATGAGGAAGGTGTGGTTAATGATGGTGATGCAGGAGCCACTGCACCGGCTGCAGCTCCTACCCCCTCTGCTACGAGTTCAGATGATGAAGGAGGACCCCTGCCCACAGTTTCCTCCTCACTCCCCCGACAGCAAGCTCAAGCAGAGGCTGGACCCGCTGAGGACGTAGGGGAGGTGACTTCCGAGATTGTTCCATCTCGGCAAGTTCAGCGGGATCATCCTCCACACAGGATGATTGGAGACATTCACCAGCGTGTCACACGCTCTTCGGTTAACTCTCTAGCCTTTTTCTCCCACTCTGCATACGTTGCTTCTTTTGAGCCCCGGGATGTGTCACATGCATTATCTGATCCTAACTGGGTGAACGCCATGCATGAGGAGTTGGAGAACTTTGAGAGAAACCATGTCTGGGATTTAGTTGAACCTCCACCAAACTGTCGCCCTATAGGTACCAAGTGGGTTTTCAAGAACAAACAGGGTGAGGATGGGATGGTTGTGAGGAACAAAGCGAGATTGGTAGCCCAGGGTTTCTGTCAGAAGGAGGGGATAGATTATGAGGAGACCTTTGCCCCTGTAGCTCGTTTGGAAGCCATTAGGATTTTGCTTGCCTTTGCGGCCTCTAAAGGCTTCAAACTGCAGCAAATGGATGTCAAGTCTGCTTTCCTGAACGGGTTCATAGAGGAGGAGGTATATGTGAAACAACCTCCTGGCTTTGAGAGTGCTAGATTTCCAGACCGGGTGTATAAGTTGAGGAAAGCCCTTTATGGTCTGAAGCAAGCTCCTAGAGCTTGGTATGCTAGGTTGAAGAGTTTGCTGCTCAAGTCTGGGTTTGTGATGGGTTCAGTAGACAAGACCTTGTTTTTGTTGAGACGTGGCGGTGACACCCTGATAGTTCAGATATATGTTGATGACATAATCTTTGGTGGTTCATCTCACGCTTTGGTGTCTAGTTTTGCTGAACAGATGAGCAGGGAATTTGAGATGAGTCTCATGGGTGAGCTCCAGTTCTTCCTCGGGCTGCAGATCAAGCAAGGTCCTGAAGGAACCTTTGTCCATCAAGCAAAGTACACAAGAGACATACTCAAGAAGTTTGACATGGGGGATTCTAAACCCATGACGACTCCTATGAGTACAAACACGGCACTTGATGCTGATGAAGATGGGGAGGCGGTGGACCAGAAGGAATTTCGAGGGATGATCGGCTCACTTCTGTACCTGACGGCGACCAGGCCGGACATTCAGTTCGCGGTCTGCCTTTGTGCGCGTTACCAGGCGTCTCCTAGGACTTCTCACCGTCAAGCGGTGAAGCGCATTTTCAGGTATCTGAAATTCACTCCTGAGCTTGGTCTTTGGTACTCCTCAGGTTCTTCTCTTTTTCTTAGAGGGTTCTCAGATGCTGACCATGCTGGCTGCCGGATTGACCGCAAGTCAACCTCCGGCACATGCCAACTCTTAGGAACCTCTCTTGTCTCTTGGTCCTCCCGCAAGCAAGCTAGTGTATCCTTGTCTACCACAGAAGCAGAGTACATAGCTGCTGCTAGCTGCTGCTCCCAGCTTTTATGGATGAAAGCCACCCTTAGTGATTTCGGCCTTAGGTTTGGAAAAATCCCTCTTCTAGTGGACTCTACGTCTGCTATTTCTGTAGCTAAGAACCCCGTCTTGCACTCCAGAACCAAACACATAGACGTGAGGTTTCACTTTCTGAGAGATCACTATGAGAAGGGGGACATAGACTTAGTGCATGTAGCTTCTGAAAACCAGTTGGCCGATATCTTTACCAAGCCCCTAGAGTTTGGCGCTTTTGTGCGCTTGAGAGGTGAGCTTGGAGTGTGCTATCCCTTTTAATCAGGGATAATACGCTATTCCTTTTAG
This sequence comes from Paspalum notatum, assembly GCA_022530915.1. Taxonomy (NCBI): domain Eukaryota; kingdom Viridiplantae; phylum Streptophyta; class Magnoliopsida; order Poales; family Poaceae; genus Paspalum; species Paspalum notatum. The sequence continues at coordinate 12,052,477 of CM039683.1, forward strand.
TAAGGAATAGCTTCCATAATCTAGAATTTGCTTTTATCTGGCTTTTATTTCTCTTTGCTTCTTTTGCATGTTGTATCATATCATGCATTGCACTGTATCATATGCATTTTCACTTCACTAGCATTAGAGCTCTTTTGAGATGATGAGTTAGTACTTGCTTGTGCTAGATTGTACAGTTGCATGCTTGATCATGGTTGGCTAAGCTCTCTTGAGTCTGTTGAATACTAGTTGTGAGCTAAGTCATTTTATTCTTTGCAAATCAAAAACCATGATCACCACTTGTTTTGGCTACCTAGCATGTGTAGGATTGTTGAATGCTATGCTATCTTTTCATACCTGGATATGCTAGTTGTATGCCTTTGCTAAGTTAATGCCTAAGCTTTTATGACACCTTGCTTAAATTGAAATCTGAATCAAAATGCTTACAAGTGGTGTCTTATATGATGAATTGAGAAAGATCCAGGTGGGTTTGCTTGTCACACTGATCTAGTTCGAGATAGCCTGCCTTTGCACTTTGGCATGAACTTGGACTAGACTGTGTATGACCAAAACCTTGTCTTAAGCTTCTGATGGTTAGATAACCTAGGCTTGGCATTGGTTGGTAAGAAGTGGCAAAAGACAAGTAAATAACCCCTGGCACATAAAGAACTTGCTTATGTATACAAATGTATAAATTTAAAATTTGCAAGTCTCTAAAATGCCTATGGCTGGTTGTATATGCTTTGGTTGAGAGTAGCACACCTTGTATGCATTACTAGCATCTTGCTGTTCATGCCTATCTTGCTTGGTGCTATTCATGTCGGTGATGCTTTCTTTTTATTAACCCTGAAAAACAAGCTTACTCTTGATATGTGTGAGATAGATTCATTTGAGCTTGTTGTATGCTTCCTTGCCCTCACTTGCTCCGTATGCTAGAACTTGTGATTACTAGCTTTACATTCCTTCTGAGCTCTTTCAGTTACACTCCTTGCATTTCATGGCATATTTTGAGGGGGAGTTGTCTAGTTCAGGGGGAGTTGAGTTCAAAGAACCCTTGATGTGTCCATTGTCAACAAGGGGGAGAAATTTGGGGAGAAATTAGTGTACTTCCAAAGGGAGAAGTCTTAAAATATGGACAAAGGGGGAGCTTTGCATTCATTTTGCATTTGTGAGGATGCATTTCAAGGGGAGTTGAGTTTTTAGCATGCTCTTTGCATCGGTGCGTTGAGCCTTTTGCCTCTGTCTTGAGGAGCCGATGTTTAGTTTTTCGTTTTGCTTCAAGCTGCCTTGTGTTTTGCCTTTGTTTGGTATTTGGCAGCTTGAGCATTTCTTTTCTTTTTCCTTTCTTTTTCAGTTTTACGCTTTGGTTTTGTCTTTGTTCTATTTCAGGTTACAGGTTGAAGATGTGTTGACAATGCACTCATCAAGGGGGAGATTGAGAGCCAATGGATCGGCCTCATTGCTCTCCTGGTGTGATGAGTGATTGTCAACGGCACAAGTCCTCCGATGGACTGGAGGCCCTCCGATGGACTGGAGGTAGAGGAAGACGAAGACCTCGATGGACTGAGGCAAAAGTCCTCCAATGGAACGGAGGCAATGCTCGGCGTCGGTCGGCCATGGAAGCTCGGTACATGGAGGGGCGGTTCGGCAACGGTGGTGTAAGCCCTCCGATGGACCGCGAGGCGACTCCGATGGACTGGAGAAGCCGGGTGCCACTGTGGTGCTCCAACCCGAGTGCATGGCGTGAAGGCGTGCGAGGGAGGCTTTGGCGGCTTCGGCTCAAAACCGCCACCCAAGTTCAAATGACTTGGTGGGTTGGGCTCCGACTCGCCAAGATAGAAGATTGGGCCAAGACCTGGCCCAGGAAGCCCGCAGAATAAAGTTTTCCGGTTTCTGACTTCAAAACCGGGGGAAGCTTCCGGACTACTGGCTACGTGGCGCACATCCAAGCGAGGCGGAGAAACCGAAGATGATCAAGACGTCATCGTAGTCGTCCGATTGTATCTTTTCGGTTTGGCCCCCTCCGGGCATTTTTAGAGTAGGGGTCTTAATGTAATTGTGTCATTTAGGGCCAGGGTATAAATAGACTTGAGAGGCTCCCTTGGAGCTTATCTTGGCAGCCACAAACCCTAGGTTTTCCCTAACCCTAGCAGCCATGGTCCAAAGAGAGAAAAGAGAGGAGATTAGCTAGGAGATGAGTGCCTAGTTTAGTCTAATCTTGTCATTAGAGGGAGGATGAAGGGAGGTAGGCTCTAGGGAACTTTTGTAATCTGATTTCATGAATTAATCCAAGGTTTCTTGTTGAGAAATTCCATGTCCTAGAGCAGCAATTTCGTCCCTCCCTCTTTGCCCCCTTTCTAGTCTCATTTTTTTTTTGTCCCGTTTCTTGGATTTTGGCTCGTTTTGTGTGTCCAAGGATGAGACCTTTCTTTCACTTGTATTTTGCCTTGCTAGGACGTGGTGCATCTCACTAGCCAAGTGCTAGAATCATCCAACCACGAGCAAGGGCCGTTCTTGACGGTTTTCGGTTTTTCGGAGTCAACTCACCTACCTCACGAGATTTGAAATTCCCGTGCATCCCTTGATCTTTTGGAGCTGATCTTTTGGGGTTTGCTAGGGAAGGTCCTTAGGATTGTCCATGCAAATTTTTGTGAAGTTTCGTTGAGATTTGATCCCGTTTAGATCGTTTTTCGTTGAGGTGTCAGGCTGTTTTCTGCGCGCAGTTTTTCGGAGAACTGACAGTACTAATCGTTTGTCCTTAAGTTTGTCCGAACCCTATACTTCGGATTGTCCGATCCCCTTTCCTCGGATTGTCCGGTCTATAGGTTTTTAGGGCTGTTTCAGCCCCTTTCTTTGGGTTTGTCCGGTCAGTTCTTTTGGTTGAGACAGTATTGTCCGGTCTAGTGTATTTAGGGCTGTTTTTGCGTGTTCTTTGCTCCGCTTGCTTTAGGGTTTGTTTTTCTTGGTTTCTTTGTCCGAGTTGTGTCCGATTTGAAGAATCGGATTGTCCGGTCTCCCTCCTTCTTTCGCTATCTCTCTCCCTCGCTCTGTGATTGTCCGGTCCCTTCTTTTACCCAAGACCGGACTGTCCGGTCCCTTGTTTTTCTTTTGTGTTTTGCGTATTATGTTGTTTGGCCCGCAGGTTTGTCCGGTTTAGGGTTTGTGTTGTCTAGTTTCTTTAGTTTTTGGAGTGTTGTTGTTTGCTTCAAACTTGCTTTGTGTCAACCATTGCATGCCCATACTCTTCACTCACTTTTCTAAGTGAGGCACACTTCGGTGTGTTGAGTGGCTAGTTTGCGATACTTGCAAGCTTTGTAGCTTGTTTCATTTTGTCTGTGCTTTGTTGTGTTTGTCTAGGTGGTGTGTGCTTCCGCTTTGCACCCGATACGTATCTGTTCAGTGGACGGTATTGGTTGTGCGTGTGCTTTTGTGAGAGCGCCCTTTGGGGTTTGAATTTGAGTTTTTCAAGTGCTCCTATTCACCCCCCCTCTAGTCGCACGTCTCGGTCCTACACCACTGTTGTTAACATATCAATTGTTGTGGGACTCAGAATTGAGGGTAGTTGGACTTGTTGGGAAGATGAATGAGGAAACCACATCATAGGAACGAAACCTCAAAAATATGCGTCACCAAAGTTGTTTTGGCCCAACTTACATGCCCTCCTCTTCTGCCACTTGAGCCCACGCTTCGGCATTAGTCTAAGATACAAGACCAGCGCCGCATGACTTAGTTTGCCTAGACTGAAGAGGGTGAAAATTAAACTCTTTCCTAATCCGAAAACTTGTACACGCTAGTAAGTAGGAACCGATGAATATAAAGCTTTTCCATATATGTAGGCCGATGGGAGAAACTTAATTCAATATAGGTTTTGATCCATCCACTATTGTTAATATATCAATTGTTGTGGGACTCAGAATCGAGGGTTGTTAGACTTGTTGGGAAGATGAATGATAAAACCACACAGTACGAACGAAACCTTAAAAATTTGCAACACCAAAGTTATTTTGGCCCAACTTACATGCCCTCCCCTTCAACCACTTGAGCCCACGCTTCGGCATCAGTCCGAGATACAAAACCAGTGCAGCATGACTCAGTTTGCCTAGACTGAAGAGGGCGAAAATTAAACTTTTTCCTAATCCGAAAACTTGTACACGCTAGTAAGTAGGAGCCAATGAATATAATGCTTTTCCATATATGTAGGCCGATGGGAGAAACTTAATTCAATACAGGTTTTGATCCATCCACCGTTGTTGAGATATCAATTGTTGTGGGACTCAGAATTGAGGGTTGTTGGACTTGTTGGGAAGATGAATGAGGAAACCACATCATAGGAACGAAACCTCAAAAATATGCGTCACCAAAGTTGTTTTGGCCCAACTTACATGCCCTGCTCTTCTGCCACTTGAGCCCAAGCTTCGGCATTAGTCTGAGATACAAAACCAGCGCAGCATGACTCAGTTTGCCTAGATTGAAGAGGGTGAAAATTAAACTTTTTCCTAATCCAAAAACTTGTACACGCTAGTAAGTAGGAGCCAATGAATATGATGCTTTTTCATATATGTAGGCCGATGGGAGAACCTTAATTCGATACAGGTTTTGATCCATCCGCTGTTGTTAACATATCAATTGTTGTAGGACTCGGATTCGAGGGTTGTTGGACTTGTTGGTACGATGAATGAGGAAACCACACCATAGGAACGAAACCTCAAAAATATGCATCGCCAAAGTTGTTTTGGCCCAATTTACATGCCCTCCTCTTCTGCCACTTGAGCCCACGCTTTGACATCAGGCCGAGATACAAAACCTGCGCAGCATGACTCAGTTTGCCTAGACTGAAGCGGGCGAAAATTAAACTTTTTCCTAATCCGAAAACTTGTACATGCTACTAAGTAAGAACCAATGAATATAATGCTTTTCCATATATGTAGGCCAATGGGAGAACCTTAATTCGATACAGGTTTTGGTCCATCCACTTTTGTTAACATATCATTTGTTGTGGGACTCAGAATCGAGGGTTGTTGGACTTGTTGGGAAGATAAATGAGGAAACCACACCATAGGAACGAAACCTGAAAAATATGCATCACCAAAGTTGTTTTGGCCCAACTTACATGCCCTCCACTTCTACCACTTGAGCCCACGCTTCGGCATCAGGACGAGGTACTAAACCAGCGCAACATGACTCAGTTTGCCTAGACTGAAGAGGGCGAAAATTAAATTTTTTCCTAAACCGAAAAGTTGTACATGCTAGTAAGTGGGAACTAATGAATATAATGCTTTTTCATATATGTAGGCCGATGGGAGAAACTTAATTCAATACAAGTTTTCATCAATCCACTGTTGTTAACATATCAATTGTTGTGGGACATGGAATTGAGGGTTGTTGGACTTGTAGGGAATATGAATGTGGAAACCATACCATTGGAACGAAACCTCAAATATATGCATCACCAAAGTTGTTTTGGCCCAACTTACATACCCTCCTCTTCTGCCACTTGATCCCACCCTTCGGTATCAGTCCGAGATACAAAACCAACGCAGCATGACTCAGTTTGCCTAGACTGAAGAGGGCAAAAATTAAACTTTTTCCTAATCCGAAAACTTGTACACTCGTAAGTAGGAACCAAGGAATATAATGCTTTCCCATATATGTAGGCCGATGGGAGAAAATTAATTCAATACAGGTTTTGGTCCATCCACTTTTGTTAACATATCATTTGTTGTGGGACTCAGAATCGAGGGTTGTTGGACTTGTTGGGAAGATAAATGAGCAAACTACACCATTGGAACGAAACCTCAAAAATATGCGTCACCAAAGTTGTTTTGGCCCGACTTACATGCCCTCCTCTTCTGCCACATGAGACCACGCTTCGGCACCAGTCCGAGACACAAAACCAACGTAGCATGACTCAGTTTGCTTAGACTGAAGAGGGCGAAAATTAAACTTTTCCTAATCCGAAAACTTGTACACGCTAGTAAGTAGGAACCAATGAATATAATGCTTTTCCATATATGTAGGACGATGGAAGAAGCTTAATTCAATACCAGTTTTGATCCATCCACTGTTGTTAACATATCAATTGTTGTGGGACTCAGAATTGAGGGTAGTTGGACTTGTTGGGAAGATGAATGAGGAAACCACATCATAGGAACGAAACCTCAAAAATATGCGTCACCAAAGTTGTTTTGGCCCAACTTACATGCCCTCCTCTTCTGCCACTTGAGCCCACGCTTCGGCATTAGTCTAAGATACAAGACCAGCGCCGCATGACTTAGTTTGCCTAGACTGAAGAGGGTGAAAATTAAACTCTTTCCTAATCCGAAAACTTGTACACGCTAGTAAGTAGGAACCGATGAATATAAAGCTTTTCCATATATGTAGGCCGATGGGAGAAACTTAATTCAATATAGGTTTTGATCCATCCACTATTGTTAATATATCAATTGTTGTGGGACTCAGAATCGAGGGTTGTTAGACTTGTTGGGAAGATGAATGATAAAACCACACAGTACGAACGAAACCTTAAAAATTTGCAACACCAAAGTTATTTTGGCCCAACTTACATGCCCTCCCCTTCAACCACTTGAGCCCACGCTTCGGCATCAGTCCGAGATACAAAACCAGTGCAGCATGACTCAGTTTGCCTAGACTGAAGAGGGCGAAAATTAAACTTTTTCCTAATCCGAAAACTTGTACACGCTAGTAAGTAGGAGCCAATGAATATAATGCTTTTCCATATATGTAGGCCGATGGGAGAAACTTAATTCAATACAGGTTTTGATCCATCCACCGTTGTTGAGATATCAATTGTTGTGGGACTCAGAATTGAGGGTTGTTGGACTTGTTGGGAAGATGAATGAGGAAACCACATCATAGGAACGAAACCTCAAAAATATGCGTCACCAAAGTTGTTTTGGCCCAACTTACATGCCCTGCTCTTCTGCCACTTGAGCCCAAGCTTCGGCATTAGTCTGAGATACAAAACCAGCGCAGCATGACTCAGTTTGCCTAGATTGAAGAGGGTGAAAATTAAACTTTTTCCTAATCCAAAAACTTGTACACGCTAGTAAGTAGGAGCCAATGAATATGATGCTTTTCCATACATGTAGGCCGATGGGAGAACCTTAATTCGATACAGGTTTTGATCCATCCGCTGTTGTTAACATATCAATTGTTGTAGGACTCGGATTCGAGGGTTGTTGGACTTGTTGGTACGATGAATGAGGAAACCACACCATAGGAACGAAACCTCAAAAATATGCATCGCCAAAGTTGTTTTGGCCCAATTTACATGCCCTCCTCTTCTGCCACTTGAGCCCACGCTTTGACATCAGGCCGAGATACAAAACCCGCGCAGCATGACTCAGTTTGCCTAGACTGAAGCGGGCGAAAATTAAACTTTTTCCTAATCCGAAAACTTGTACATGCTACTAAGTAAGAACCAATGAATATAATGCTTTTCCATATATGTAGGCCAATGGGAGAAACTTAATTCAATACCAGTTTTTATCCATCCACTGTTGTTAACAAATAAAATTAATTGAATGTTTGATTGATTGATTGATTGTGTGTCGACTTAATTACGAACTCTATAGTTCGAGAATTAAACCATTATTCCCATAAATTTTCCCGACCCAATCTTCTTATCATCATTACTCTATATCTTCTATCGTTTATGACTTCCTTGACCCCTTCACCTTCAACATGACTCACTCGGAAACCGTAACTCTACCATTATCGATCTCCATCCATTACCAATATTTGAATCAGGGCTTTGCCCATAATCCTTAAATCATCGTATCAATCTCTGAGAATGCGGAAACCCTCTTTTGGATAATGGCTTGATCTCCAGTCTTGCCGAGTTAACTAACTTTAGTTAATTCGATATGTGAAGATGACATCATCTAATACTCACACAATTGTCAGAAGTTCACTTCCAATTGGGTTACTCTATACGAGAAACACGACGTTGAGTTGGATCCCTCGGATTAGACAGGACGCGGTTTAGTTTGAGCCCAAATCAACATTGAGTTTCGATTATGGAATACTCGGTGATAAACCTCCTGGGATTTGATCTGAGATGAGTTGGTGATAATTCCTTCCTACTGAATTAGGCGCCTCACAATTTAATTTGATTGGAAGAATATTCACTTAGCTTGAGATAATGTCAGCCAGGAGTATTCTCCCACAAGATACTCCGCCGACAGAGCAAGACCCTAAAACCAATCAAGGATAAATTATCTGGACTATTCATTCCCTTTCAAGAAATGAGTATTCGAGGCAATGTGATGTTTCCATTCCATCGAATTAAATTCTTTGCAATTTACTTCGCGTTCGGAATTATTACTTGTCTCCAATAAATCAAAGCACCGAATATCGCGAGGTGCTAAATCCTTGACCAAGGATTCATTTTCGGACTGCGGCGTGATTCCTCGACTAATCCGAAGATCGTCGCTCAACTGAAAAGTCTCGGAATAAATTCTCAGCAACTTTATCTCACAGCTAAGTGCCTCATCTCACCCATGTGTTGGAATAAATAATTTCGACGCTGATTCTCAGATCTTTGAATTGATTTCTTGGTAAATTAATTCGAACTGAAAATCAATCTAATTCATCTGTACTTTGAACTCCGGAATAAATTTTAATCTAATTTATTTCACCGTTTATCTCAGTCCAACATCCTAGACCCAAACCTAAAGGTCCATGTAAAATCTAACCCTAACTCTCTTCCATAAATATCTAAGCCCTCTTTTCTTTTTCTCCAATTTTTCCCCTCATTTCTTTTTCCTACTCCAAGGTGCCGCCGGCCACCCTCTCTATTCATCCTCTCCCACACGCAAAGCACAAGCAAGCAGGCAGCCTCCTTCCTCTCTCCGTCGTGCTCCACTAGCCACCTCCCTGCCTACTCCTTACGCAAGACAAGCAGGCCCCGACGAGCTCCTCCTACTCCACCACCAGCAACCCCTGCTGCCATTCTCCTGCTCGCGCCCCACCGAGCAGCGCATCTCCATGGTGCCTCCAAGCAGCACCAGCAGCAAGCTGGTGCCCCTTGTGCTAAGGCGTTGTCCCCGTGCGTCCCTCGATTCAAGCTGCACCGAGGTCCCCGCCCTTGCTCCGACCGCCGGCCTCCTCTTCCCCTTGGTGAGCACCCTCTCCATCAGCGCGTCTTCAACCTGCAAGCTGCCCTCAACCTCTCTGTTTTTTTCCCAAGCGCAGGCAGTAGCAGCCCCTTCCCCGTGGCGAGGTCCCTGCCTCTCGGTCCTGCTATGCGCCTCTCAGCAGTCCGGCGTGGTGCGGCCAAGCAACAACCATGGGCGCCACCTTCTTTGGCTAGCTACCTGCCGATGAGCTTCTCCAACTCTGGCGTCCTCTCCAGCTCCACCCCAAGGCAGAAGCCCCTTCCTGTCGTCGGCCACCAGTCTACATGGCGCAGTACCACCCAAGGGGAGCTCCTTCTGATACACACTCTCTGCAACTTCTCGATTATTCCTGACCACCATCCCAAGCTTCAGCTACTGCTCACCTCCACGTTCTTTGCTGCAACAGATCACCAACGCCGTGCCCGCATGGTGTTCGACAAAATGTATGCACCATGTGTAGCAGCAGATAGGCACCCCCACCATGCTTTGGTGGCTGTCCTTGACCTGACCGGCGTCGTGCCACAACGTGGGTAGTACCATGGCGAATCTCTCAGGTCTGCATAAGCTGTGCCTTTGCTGCCCACCAAGTGTTCGAGAAGTCTGCTGCATAGGTGAAACCATCGCTCCCGGTTCAATTTTGCTTCATTTGTCATGAGCGAAATCTCACACATGTTGTATCCTGAGGCGATGGTGGCCACAGTGACGTCTGCTACCCCATCCCGAACCAAGAACCTGAGGGTGGTGTTGTTCTACACAGCTGTCTTTCTGTCACGGCATCAGCTCGTCCCGGCATCGAACCTCGCCCCTCCTCAAGCCCTCGGTGAGAACCTCGATCTTGCCCTCCTGTGATGTCGGCCTTCGAGACGATGAACTAGTGCCTGTGATGTTCGGCAGTGGTCGCCGATGAGCTTCTCTTATGCACATGCCTGTTCGGCCTTCGTGCCGCTATTTACTGCGGCATTCTTCTTACGCTGACATGGTATGCCACTAGCACACACGCCGTGGACATAATCGTGTAGCACACACACACATCTAATTCATTCTCTTACGGCATGCACGAGCCGTGAGTTATTGCTCAGTTCAGTCGTTATGCTGCCAAAATTTCTAACTTTCCTAATACACTAGAAGCATAACCTCGACCATGATTCTCAGGCTACTATGGGCTGCACTTGTAGCATTGTCAATGCTCCGAATCTAGATAACCCACTCATTCATGTACGACCACGAGCCTTTACTCGTCACGACCGATGTCCATCTTCCAATCGCTTAATCACACACTCGTTCGGCGGTGTATGGCCACGAGCTCTCATTCGCTATGACCATTTCTCGTCGCACATTTAATCGGACACACGCACCTTCGCATAGTCTAGGGCTCTAGCTCGCATCGGTTGTAGCTATCACTCCTAATGCATTTCTAGCTTATACATGACAACATGGCCCAAGCGACTGCTTGACTTGGCCACAACTCACATTCTTACAATCATTTTTCTGATTCTCTACATGCGACCAATGGTTCCCACTCATGGCTTTTTGTACGATGGATTTAACCTGAATGGTTTCGGTCCCTGGATCTGGATTCTATCTAGCCCTTCATGATTGATCTCGACTTGGCTATCCCTCTCATGCTTTAGTAATAATGAGCTCTATCAGAAAATCCACATCGCTCGATCGACATACGTCTCTCATCTAATCGATGAATAATTTAATCTCTAATGATATCTCGTGGAAGGGTGATGTGATACTTCTCTCACATTACTTGTGGCTAGTATGCCTTATTTCGACAAGCTCATGAAATCATATCACCCACATAATTTCAGATTAATCATCGACACCTCCTTGTTTCCAAGCACTTGGTCGAGATGACATTATCTCACTTACAACTCTTGTCGAATGGTCCTGTAATCTCATACTAGTCCTATCTGCTCTCATTTACCATAATTCGGTCCCTTCCTTTCATTATCCTAATCCCTATTTTGCCATGTGATGTTTGCTTAGTTCTTATGTTGTGTTTCTTTCTCTGTTTTATTGTTTGTGCCGAATAGCACCATTGGAGACTCAAGACGCACATAGGAGGGTATGAGTTCGTGAAGACGAGGACAACTACGCCAGAACTTGAGAGCGATTAGCTCTACTCCAAGTCACCATTCAGACACTTCCCTGCTTCAAATTCTATAGACACGCAAATATGCTGCTGCTGCTTTATTTATGTTCATGCTTGCTTTGATAACCAAAAATAGGGAGCCTACTTCCATTTAGCCACATACCCCGATTGCTATACTACTGCTAATATTCTACTGTAACTAAATAAAATGAACATGATGTGAGATTGGGTGATATGATGGGGGGATGTGATCACTCTTGGCGTGCGTGAAGTGGGTGGTTTATGAGCACGAGATGGTGTGTGAGATGTGTGGCGGGAGTCGGCACCGGATTAATGGGAGAGACTAGAACTCTGCCCTGAGTGGAGTGAGGTGTGTGGTGGTGCGCGGCCCACCGCTGAGGGTGGCAACCGACCCCTGGAAGGCTTGCTCTCGTCAAATTAAGGACCGAGTAGGGGTGATAGCATCTTGGACTATGACTCGTGCTTACCATACGACCTCAGACCCGATTCATGAACTTCCACGGAAGGCATATGACTGTAGGCGTAAGGCGATAGTGTTAGCGGACGATAGTGGGTCTATGATGCAGCCACAAGTCCCCGATAGACTCGACCCGTGGGGCCTCGGACTACTTGAGCTCATAGTCCTGAGAGTGCGGTGGATAGTATATCCACACAGTTTTCTAGCTCAGGAAAGCAGGAAAGTGCTAGAAGGGAAGTTCATCTGTCAGTGTGGTGGGCCAAGGGCAGCAAACGCACTGCCCTTATCCCGTCTCATGTGGGTACAGATGTACAACATCCTCTGCAGAGTGTATGATCTATACGTATAGCCGCCGTCCCTGGTCAAAGGACGAACCAAGGGCGAAAACTCACCTCATCTAGCATGGGTTTTCTTCTCTTCTATCTCGAGTGATAGAACACCGGCTAAGGCCATTTAGGATGGGCGGGTGGGAGCTTCCAATGCCACAGAATTAGTTGATGTTGAGAGGGTGTATGGAAGAGGTGTTTGGTGGTGAGACGTGTATGTGTTGGCATGAGTGATGAGCAGGGGAACCGGTCGTGTGACCGAATTCCCGAATGGAACTATGATATAATAATCTAGATCCTGCTACTTTATATATTGCGCTTGCATAGGAAGCCTAGAGCCTTCCACTTGTGCCAGTCCCTTTATTTTTATGCTGCCGCTTAGGGGAGTGTCTCAGGGTGGCCTGCGCTATTGGGGCGCAGGTTTTGGAGGACGAGACAAATGACGACCACTCCTACGACGGACGAAGATGAGCTGAATGACGACCACTCCTACGACGGATGGAGATGAGCTGGATGACGACCTTACCTATGACAGACGGAACGACGAGGGTTGCTATGCTACGCTCAAGTATGCCTGTGGAGATGGATGTGAAGACCTGCTTTCCGTAATTTATACTCTGATCTCTGTGGTAAGAATGCTTCAGTCCAGATGGACTTGTATCGGCTTTGGGCAATATTGTATAAATGTAATAATAATCGAATTTCTGGTTATGATATCGACTGATATATGAAATTCACGATAGCACTATGTATCCAGGGACTATCGTGAAAAGCAAAAGGCTTGGATTTCGGTTTCGCGAAATCCGGGTCGTTTCAAAACCACACCATAGGAATGAAACCTCAAAAGTATGCATCAACAAAGTTGTTTTGGCCCAACTTACATGCCCTCCTCTTCTACAACTTGCGCCCACGCTTTGGCATCAGGCCGAGATACAAAACCAGCGCAGCATGACTCAGTTTGCCTAGACGGAAGAGGGCGAAAATTAAACGTTTTTCTAATCCAAAAACTTGTACACGCTAGTAAGTATTAACAATGAATATAATGCTTTTCCATATACGTAGGCCGATAGGAGAAACTTAATTCAATATAGGTTTTGATCCATCCACTGTTGTTAACATATCAATTGTTATGGGACTCGGAATCGAGGTTTGTTGGACTTGTTGGAAAGATGAATGAGGAAAACACACCATAGGAACGAAACCTCAAAAATATGCATCACCAAAGTTGTTTTGGCCCAAGTTTCATGCACTCCTCTTCTGCCACTTGAGCCCACGCTTCGGCAACAGGCCGAGATATGAAACCAGCGTAGCATGACTCAGTTTGCCTAGACTGAAGAGGGCGAAAATTAACCTTTTTCCTAATTCAAAAACTTGTACACGCTAGTAAGTAGGAATCAATGAATATAATGCTTTTCCATATATGTAGGCCCATGGGAGATCCTTAATTCAATACTGGTTTTGGTCCATCAACTGTTGTTAACATATCATTTGTTGTGAGACTCGAAATCGAGGGTTGTTGGACTTGTTGGGAAGATGAATGAGGAAACCACACCATAGGAATGAAACCTCAAAAATATGCATCACCAAAGTTGTTTTGGCCTAACTTACATGCCCTCCTCTTTTGCCACTTGAGCCCACACTTCGGCATCAGTCCGAGATACAACACCAGCGCAGCATGACTCAGTTTGCCTAGACTGAAGAGGGCGAAAATTAAACTTTTTCCTAATCCGAAAACTTTTACAGGCTAAAAAGTAGGAACCAAAGAATATAATGCTTTTACATATATGTAGGCCGATGGGAGAAACTTAATTCAATACCTGTTTTGATCCATCCACTGTTGTTAACATATCAATTGTTGTGGGACTTGGAATCGAGGGTTGTTGGGCTTGTTGGTAAGATGAATGAGGAAACCACACAATTGAATTAAGTTTCTCCCATCGGCCTACATATATGGAAAAGCATTAAATTCATTGGCTCCTACTTACTAGCGTGTACAAGTTTTCGGATTAGGAAAAGTTTAATTTTTGCCCTCTTCAGTCTAGGCAAACTGAGTCATGCTGCGCTGGTTTTGTATCTCGGACTGATGCCGAAGCGTGGGCTCAAGTGGCTGAAGGGGAGGGCATGTAAGCTGGGCCAAAATAACTTTGGTGTTGCATATTTTTAAGGTTTCGTTCGTACTGTGTGGTTTCATCATTCATCTTCCCAACAAGTCCAACAACCCTCAATTCCGAGTCCCACAACAATTGATATATTAACAATAGTGGATGGATCAAAACCTGTATTGAATTAAGTTTCTCCCATCGGCCTACATATATGGAAAAGCATTATATTCATCGGTTCCTACTTACTAGCGTGTACAAGTTTTCGGATTAGGAAAGAGTTTAATTTTCACCCTCTTCAGCCTAGGCAAACTAAGTCATGCTGCGCTGGTCTTGTATCTTAGACTGATGCCGAAGCGTGGGCTCAAGTTGCAGAAGAGGAGGGCATGTAAGTTGGGCCAAAACAACTTTGGTGACGCATATTTTTGAGGTTTCGTTCCTATTTTGTGGTTTCCTCATTCATCTTCCCAACAAGTCCAATTACCCTCAATTCCGAGTCCCAGAACAATTGATATGTTAACAACAGTGGATGGATCAAAACTGGTATTGAATTAAGCTTCTTCCATCGTCCTACATATATGGAAAAGCATTATATTCATTGGTTCCTACTTACTAGCGTGTACAAGTTTTCGGATTAGGAAAACTTTAATTTTCGCCCTCTTCAGTCTAAGCAAACTAAGTCATGCTACGTTGGTTTTGTGTCTTGGACTGATGCCGAAGCGTGGGCTCATGTGGCAGAAGAGGAGGGCATGTAAGTTGGGCCAAAACAACTTTGGTGACGCATATTTTTTAGGTTTCATTCCTATGATGTGGTTTCCTCATTCATCTTCCCAACAAGTCCAACTACCCTCAATTCCGAGTCCCACAACAATTGATATGTTAACAACAGTGGATGGATCAAAACTGGTATTGAATTAAGCTTCTCCCATCGTCCAACATATATGGAAAAGCATTATATTCATTGGTTCCTACTTACTAGCGTGTACAAGTTTTCGGATTAGGAAAAGTTTAATTTTCGCCCTCTTCAGTCTAAGCAAACTGAGTCATGCTACGTTGGTTTTGTGTCTCGGACTGATGCCGAAGCGTGGGCTCATGTGGCAGAAGAGGAGGGCATGTAAGTTGGGCCAAAACAACTTTGGCGACGCATATTTTTGAGGTTTCGTTTCAATGGTGTGGTTTCCTCATTTATCTTCCCAAGAAGTCCAACAACCCTCTATTCTGAGTCCCACAACAAATGATACGCTAACAACAGTGGATGGACCAAAACCTGTATTGAATTAAGTTTCTCCCATCGGCCTACATATATGGAAAAGCATTATATTCATTGGTTCCTACTTACTAGCGTGTACAAGTTTTTGGATTTGGAAAAGTTTAATTTTTGCCCTCTTCAGTCTAGGCAAACTGAGTCATGCTGCTTTGGTTTTGTATCTCGGACTGATGCCGAAGCGTGGGCTCAAGTGGCAGAAGAGGAGGGCATGTAAGTTGGGCCAAAACAACTTTGGTGATGCATATTTTTGAGGTTTCGTTCCAATGGTGTGGTTTCCTCATTCATCATACTAACAAACCTCTGAGTCCCACAACAATTGATATGTTAGCAACAGTGGATGGATCAAGACCTGTATCGAATTAAGTTTCTCCCATCGGCCTACATATATGGAAAAGCACTATATTCATTGGTTCCTACTTACTAGCGTGTACAAGTTTTCGGATTACGAAAACTTTAATTGTCGCCCTCTTCCGTCAAGGCAAACTGAGTCATGCTGCGTTGGTTTTGTATCTCGGACTGATGTCGAAGCGTGGGATCAAGTGGCAGAAGAGGAGGGCATGTAAGTTGGGCCAAAACAACTTTGGTGATGCATATTTTTGAGCTTTCGTTCCAATGGTATGGTTTCCTCATTCATATTGCCAACAAGTCCAACAACCCTGAATTCCATGTCCCATAACAACTGATATTTTAACAACAGTGGATGGATCAAAACCTGTATTGAATCAAGTTTCTCCCATCGGCCTACATATATCGAAAATCATTATATTCATTGGTTCCTACTTGCTAGTGTGTACAAGTTTTCGGAATAGGAAAAAGTTTAATTTTCGCCATCTTCAATCTAGGCAAACTGAGTCATGCAACGTTGGTTTTGTGTCTCGGACTAATGCCGAAGCGTGGGCTCACGTGGCAGAAGAGGAAGGCATGTAAGTTGGGCCAAAACAACTTTGGTGATGCATATTTTTGAGGTTTCGTTCCTATGGTGCGGTTTCCTCATTCATCATAACAATAAGTCCAACAACCCTCGATTCCGAGTCCCACAACAATTGATATGTTAACAACAGTGGATGGATCAAAACCTGTATTGAATTAAGTTTCTCCCATCGGCCTACATATATGGAAAATCATTATGTTCATTGGTTCCTACTTACTAGCGTGTACAAGTTTTCGGATTAGGAAAAAGTTTAATTTCTGCCCTCTTCAGTCTAGGCAAACTAAGTCATGTTGCGCTGGTTTAGTACCACGTCCTGATGCCGAAGCGTGGGCTCAAGTGGTAGAAGTGGAGGGCATGTAAGTTCAGCCAAAACAACTTTGGTGATGCATATTTTTGAGGTTTGTTCCTATGGTGTGGTTTCCTCATTCATCATAACAACAAGTCCAGCAACCCTTGATTCCGAGTCCCACAACAATTGATATGTTAACAACAGCGGATGGATCAAAACTGGTATTGAATTAAGTTTCTCCCATCGGCCTACATATATGGAAAACCATTATATTCATTGGTTTTTACTTACTAGCGTGTACAAGTTTTCGGATTAGGAAAATGTTTAATTTTCGCCCTGTTCAGTCTTGGCAAACTGAGTCATGCTACGTTGGTTTTGCGTCTCAGACTGATGCCAAAGCGTGGGCGCACGTGGCAGAAGAGGAGGGCATGTAAGTTGGGCCAAAACAACTTCGGTGATGCATATTTTTGAGGTTTCGTTCCTATGGTGTGGTTTCCTCATTCATCTTCCCAACAAGTGCAACAACCCTCGATTCCGAGTCCCACAACAAATGCTATGTTAACAATAGTGGATGGAACAAAACATGTATTGAAATAAGTTTCTCCCATCGGCCTACATATATGGAAATGCATTATATTCATTGGTTCTTACTTACTAGCGTGTACAACTTTTTCGATTAGGAAAAAGTTTAATTTTTGCCTTCTTCAATCTAGGCAAACTGAGTCATGCTGCGCTGGTTTTGTATCTTGGCCTGATGCCGAAGCGTGGGGTCAAGTGGCAGAAGAGGGGGGCATGTAAGTTGGGCCAAAACAACTTTGGTGATGCATATTTTTGAGGTTTCGTTCCTATGGTGTGGTTTCCTCATTCATATTCCCTACAAGTCCAACAACCCTCAATTCCGTGTCCCACAACAATTGATATGTTAACAACAGCGGATGGATCGAAACATGTGTTGAATTAAGTTTCTCCCATCGGCCTACATATATGGAAAAGCATTATATTCATCGGTTCTTACTTACTAGCTTTTACAAGTTTTCGGATTAGGAAAAAGTTTAATTTTTGCGCTCTTCAGTCTTGGAAAACTGAGTCATGCTACGTGGCAGATAAGGAGGGCATGTAAGTTGGACCAAAACAACTTTGGTGATGCATATTTTTGAGGTTTCGTTCCTATGGTGTGGTTTCCTCATTCATCGTACCAACAAGTCCAACAACCCTCGATTCTGAGTCCCACAACAATTGATATGTTAACAACAATGGATGGATCAAAACATTTGTTGAATTAAGTTTCTCCCATCAGCCTGCATATATGGAAAAGCATTATATGCATTGGTTCTTACTTACTCGCGTGTATAAATTTTTGGATTAGGAAAAACTTTAATTTTCGCCCTCTTTAGTCTAGGCAAACTGAGTCATGCTGCGCTGGTTTTGTATCTCGTCCTGATGCCGAAGTGTGGGCTCAAGTGGCAGAAGATGATGGCATGTAAGTCGGGTCAAAACAACTTTGGTGATGCATAGTTTTGAGGTTTCTTTCCTATGGTGTGGTTTCCTCATTCATCATACCAACATGTCCAACAACCATCGATTCTGAATCCCATAACAATTGATATGTTAACAACAGTGGACGGATCAAAACCTGTACTGAATTAAGTTTCTCTCATCGGCCTACATATATGGAAAAGCATTATATTCATTGGTTCCTACATACTAGCGTGTACAAGTTTTCGGATTAGGACAAAGTTTAATTTTTGCCCTCTTCAGTCTAGGCAAACTGAGTCATGCTGTGTTGGTTTTGTATCTTGGACTGATGCCGAAGCATGGGCTCACGTGGCTGAAGACGAGGGCATGTAAGTTGGGCCAAAACAACTTTGGTGATGCATATTTTTGAGGTTTCGTTCCTATGGTGTGGCTTTCTCATTCATCTTCCCAACAAGTCCAACAACCCTCGATTCCGAGTCCCGCAACATTTGATATGTTAACAACAACGGATGGATCAAAACCTGTATTGAATTAAGTTTCTCCCATCGGCCTACATATATGGAAAAGCATTATATTCATTGGTTCCTACTTACTAGCGTGTACAAGTTTTTGGATTAGGAAAAACATTAATTTTCGCCCTCTTCAGTCTTGGCAAACGGAGTCATGCTGCACTGGTTTTGTATCTCGGACTGTTGCCGACGAGTGGGCTCAAGGGGCAGAAGAGTAGGGCATGTAAATGGGCAAAACAACTTTGGTGTTGCATATTTTTGAGGTTTCCTTCCTATGGTGTGGTTTCCTCATTCATCTTCCCAACAAGTCCAACAGCCCTTGATTCCGAGTCCCACAACAAATGATATGTTAACAAGAGTGGATGGAACAAAATCTGTATTGAATTAAGTTTCTCCCATCGGCCTACATATATGGAAAAGCATTATATTCATTGGTTTTTACTTACTAGCGTGTACAAGTTTTTGGATTAGGAAAAAGTTTAATTTTTGAATGTAAGTCGGGCCAAAACAACTTTGGTGATGCATATTTTTGAGGTTTCTTTCCTATGGTGTGGTTTCCTCATTCATCATACTAACATGTCCAACAACCCTCGATTCCGAGTCCCACAACAATTGATATGTTAACAACATTGGACGGTTCGAAACCTGTATTGAATTAAGTTTCTCCTATCGGCCTACATATATGGAAAAGCACTATATTCATTGGTTCTTACTTACTAGCGTGTACAAGTTTTCGGATTAGGAAAAAGTTTAATTTTCGCCCTCATCAGTCTAGGCAAACTAAGTCATGCTGCGTTGGTTTTGTATCTCGGACAGATGCCGAAGCGTGGGCTCACGTGGCAGAAGAGGAGAGCATGTAAGTTGGGCCAAAACAACTTTGGTGATGCATATTTTTGAGGTTTCTTTCCTATGGTGTGGTTTCCTCATTCATCATAACAACAAGTCCAGCAACCCTTGATTCCGAGTCCCACAACAATTGATATGTTAACAACAGCGGATGGATCAAAACTGTTATTGAATTAAGTTTCTCCCATCGGCCTACATATATGGAAAACCATTATATTCATTGGTTTTTACTTACTAGCGTGTACAAGTTTTCGGATTAGGAAAATGTTTAATTTTCGCCCTGTTCAGTCTTGGCAAACTGAGTCATGCTACGTTGGTTTTGCGTCTCAGACTGATGCCAAAGCGTGGGCTCACGTGGCAGAAGAGGAGGGCATGTAAATGGGCAAAACAACTTTGGTGTTGAATATTTTTGAGGTTTCCTTCCTATGGTGGTTTCCTCATTCATCTTCCCAACAAGTCCAACAGCCCTTGATTCCGAGTCCCACAACAAATGATATGTTAACAAGAGTGGATGGAACAAAATCTGTATTGAATTAAGTTTCTCCCATCGGCCTACATATATGGAAAAGCATTATATTCATTGGTTTTTACTTACTAGCATGTACAAGTTTTTGGATTAGGAAAAAGTTTAATTTTTGAATGTAAGTCGGGCCAAAACAACTTTGGTGATGCATATTTTTGAGGTTTCTTTCCTATGGTGTGGTTTCCTCATTCATCATACTAACATGTCCAACAACCCTCGATTCCGAGTCCCACAACAATTGATATGTTAACAACATTGGACGGTTCGAAACCTGTATTGAATTAAGTTTCTCCTATCGGCCTACATATATGGAAAAGCACTATATTCATTGGTTCTTACTTACTAGCGTGTACAAGTTTTCGGATTAGGAAAAAGTTTAATTTTCGCCCTCATCAGTCTAGGCAAACTAAGTCATGCTGCGTTGGTTTTGTATCTCGGACAAATGCCGAAGCGTGGGCTCACGTGGCAGAAGAGGAGAGCATGTAAGTTGGGCCAAAACAACTTTGGTGATGCATATTTTTGAGGTTTCTTTCCTATGGTGTGGTTTCCTCATTCATCATAACAACAAGTCCAGCAACCCTTGATTCCGAGTCCCACAACAATTGATATGTTAACAACAGCGGATGGATCAAAACTGTTATTGAATTAAGTTTCTCGCATCGGCCTACATATATGGAAAACCATTATATTCATTGGTTTTTACTTACTAGCGTGTACAAGTTTTCGGATTAGGAAAATGTTTAATTTTCGCCCTGTTCAGTCTTGGCAAACTGAGTCATGCTACGTTGGTTTTGCGTCTCAGACTGATGCCAAAGCGTGGGCTCACGTGGCAGAAGAGGAGGGCATGTAAGTTGGGCCAAAACAACTTCGGTGATGCATATTTTTGAGGTTTCGTTCCTATGGTGTGGTTTCCTCATTCATCTTCCCAACAAGTGCAACAACCCTCGATTCCGAGTCCCACAACAAATGCTATGTTAACAATAGTGGATGGAACAAAACATGTATTGAAATAAGTTTCTCCCATCGGCCTACATATATGGAAATGCATTATATTCATTGGTTCTTACTTACTAGCGTGTACAACTTTTTCGATTAGGAAAAAGTTTAATTTTTGCCTTCTTCAATCTAGGCAAACTGAGTCATGCTGCGCTGGTTTTGTATCTTGGCCTGATGCCGAAGCGTGGGGTCAAGTGGCAGAAGAGGGGGGCATGTAAGTTGGGCCAAAACAACTTTGGTGATGCATATTTTTGAGGTTTCGTTCCTATGGTGTGGTTTCCTCATTCATATTCCCTACAAGTCCAACAACCCTCAATTCCGTGTCCCACAACAATTGATATGTTAACAACAGCGGATGGATCGAAACATGTGTTGAATTAAGTTTCTCCCATCGGCCTACATATATGGAAAAGCATTATATTCATCGGTTCTTACTTACTAGCTTTTACAAGTTTTCGGATTAGGAAAAAGTTTAATTTTTGCGCTCTTCAGTCTTGGAAAACTGAGTCATGCTACGTGGCAGATAAGGAGGGCATGTAAGTTGGACCAAAACAACTTTGGTGATGCATATTTTTGAGGTTTCGTTCCTATGGTGTGGTTTCCTCATTCATCGTACCAACAAGTCCAACAACCCTCGATTCTGAGTCCCACAACAATTGATATGTTAACAACAATGGATGGATCAAAACATTTGTTGAATTAAGTTTCTCCCATCAGCCTGCATATATGGAAAAGCATTATATGCATTGGTTCTTACTTACTCGCGTGTATAAATTTTTGGATTAGGAAAAACTTTAATTTTCGCCCTCTTTAGTCTAGGCAAACTGAGTCATGCTGCGTTGGTTTTGTATCTCGTCCTAATGCCGAAGTGTGGGCTCAAGTGGCAGAAGATGATGGCATGTAAGTCGGGTCAAAACAACTTTGGTGATGCATAGTTTTGAGGTTTCTTTCCTATGGTGTGGTTTCCTCATTCATCATACCAACATGTCCAACAACCATCGATTCTGAGTCCCATAACAATTGATATGTTAACAACAGTGGACGGATCAAAACCTGTACTGAATTAAGTTTCTCCCATCGGCCTACATATATGGAAAAGCATTATATTCATTGGTTCCTACATACTAGCGTGTACAAGTTTTCGGATTAGGACAAAGTTTAATTTTTGCCCTCTTCAGTCTAGGCAAACTGAGTCATGCTGTGTTGGTTTTGTATCTTGGACTGATGCCGAAGCATGGGCTCACGTGGCTGAAGACGAGGGCATGTAAGTTGGGCCAAAACAACTTTGGTGATGCATATTTTTGACGTTTCGTTCCTATGGTGTGGCTTTCTCATTCATCTTCCCAACAAGTCCAACAACCCTCGATTCCGAGTCCCGCAACATTTGATATGTTAACAACAACGGATGGATCAAAACCTGTATTGAATTAAGTTTCTCCCATCGGCCTACATATATGGAAAAGCATTATATTCATTGGTTCCTACTTACTAGCGTGTACAAGTTTTTGGATTAGGAAAAACATTAATTTTCGCCCTCTTCAGTCTTGGCAAACGGAATCATGCTGCACTGGTTTTGTATCTCGGACTGTTGCCGACGAGTGGGCTCAAGGGGCAGAAGAGGAAGGCATGTAAATGGGCAAAACAACTTTGGTGTTGCATATTTTTGAGGTTTCCTTCCTATGGTGTGGTTTCCTCATTCATCTTCCCAACAAGTCCAACAGCCCTTGATTCCGAGTCCCACAACAAATGATATGTTAACAAGAGTGGATGGAACAAAATCTGTATTGAATTAAGTTTCTCCCATCGGCCTACATATATGGAAAAGCATTATATTCATTGGTTTTTACTTACTAGCGTGTACAAGTTTTTGGATTAGGAAAAAGTTTAATTTTTGAATGTAAGTCGGGCCAAAACAACTTTGGTGATGCATATTTTTGAGGTTTCTTTCCTATTGTGTGGTTTCCTCATTCATCATACTAACATGTCCAACAACCCTCGATTCCGAGTCCCACAACAATTGATATGTTAACAACATTGGACGGTTCGAAACCTGTATTGAATTAAGTTTCTCCCATCGGCCTACATATATGGAAAAGCACTATATTCATTGGTTCTTACTTACTAGCGTGTACAAGTTTTCGGATTAGGAAAAAGTTTAATTTTCGCCCTCATCAGTCTAGGCAAACTAAGTCATGCTGCGTTGGTTTTGTATCTCGGACAGATGCCGAAGCGTGGGCTCACGTGGCAGAAGAGGAGAGCATGTAAGTTGGGCCAAAACAACTTTGGTGATGCATATTTTTGAGGTTTCTTTCCTATGGTGTGGTTTCCTCATTCATAATACCAACAAGTCCAACAATCCTCGATTCTGAATCCCACAACAATTGATATGTTAACAATAGTGGATGGATCAAAACATGTATTGAATTAAGTTTCTCCCATCGGCCTACATATATGGAAAAGCATTATGTTCATTGGTTCCTACTTACTAGCGTGTACAGTTTTCGGATTAGGAAAAAGTTTAATTTCCGCCCTCTTCAGTCTAGGCAAACTGAGTCATGTTGTGCTGGTTTAGTACCTCGTCCTGATGCCGAAGCTTGGGCTCAAGTGGTAGAAGTGGAGGGCATGTAAGTTGGGCCAAAATAACTTTGGTGATGCATATTTTTGAGGTTCATTCCTATGGTGTGGTTTCCTCATTCATCATAACAACAAGTCCAGCAACCCTTGATTCCGAGTCCCACAACAATTGATATGTTAACAACAGCAGATGGATCAAAACTGGTATTGAATTAAGTTTCTCCCATCGGCCTACATATATGGAAAACCATTATATTCATTGGTTTTTACTTACTAGCGTGTACAAGTTTTCGGATTAGGAAATGTTTAATTTTCGCCCTGTTCAGTCTAGGCAAACTGAGTCATGCTACGTTGGTTTTGCGTCTTAGACTGATGCCAAAGCGTGGGCTCACGTGGCAGAAGAGGAGGGCATCTAAGTTGGGCCAAAACAACTTTGGTGATGCAAATTTTTGAGGTTTCGTTCCTATGGTGTGGTTTCCTCATTCATCTTCCCTACAAGTGCAACAACCCTCGATTCCGAGTCCCACAACAAATGCTATGCTAACAATAGTGGATGGAACAAAACATGTATTGAAATAAGTTTCTCCCATCGGCCTACATACATGGAAATGCATTATATTCATTGGTTCTTACTTACTAGCGTGGACAACTTTTTCGATTAGGAAAAAGTTTAATTTTCGCCTTCTTCAGTCTAGGCAAACTGAGTCATGCTGCGCTGGTTTTGTATCTTGGCCTGATGCAGAAGCGTGGGGTCAAGTGGCAGAAGAGGGGGGCATGTAAGTTGGGCCAAAACAACTTTGGTGATGCATATTTTTGTGGTTTCATTCCTATGGTG
Organism: Paspalum notatum; assembly: GCA_022530915.1. Classification (NCBI taxonomy): domain Eukaryota; kingdom Viridiplantae; phylum Streptophyta; class Magnoliopsida; order Poales; family Poaceae; genus Paspalum; species Paspalum notatum. Next base: position 12,076,846 of record CM039683.1, read on the forward strand.
TGGTTTCCTCATTCATATTCCCTACAAGTCCAACAACCCTCAATTCCGTGTCCCACAACAATTGATATGTTAACAACAGCGGATGGATCGAAACATGTGTTGAATTAAGTTTCTCCCATCGGCCTACATATATGGAAAACCATTATATTCATTGGTTCTTACTTACTAGCTTGTACAAGTTTTCGGATTAGAAAAAAGTTTAATTTCCCCTCTTCAGTCTTGGGAAACTGAGTCATGCTACATTGGTTTTGTGTCTCGGACTGATGCCGAAGCCTGGGCTCACGTGGCAGAAAAGGAGGGTATGTAAGTTGGACCCAAACAACTTTGGTGATGCATATTTTTGAGGTTTCGTTCCTATGGTGTGGTTTCCTCATTCATCGTACCAACAAGTCCAACAACCCTCGATTCTGAGTCCCACAACAATTGATATGTTAACAACAATGGATGGATCAAAACATTTGTTGAATTAAGTTTCTCCCATCAGCCTGCATATATGGAAAAGCATTATATGCATTGGTTCTTACTTACTCGCGTGTACAAATTTTTGGATTAGGAAAAAGTTTAATTTTTGCCCTCTTTAGTCTAGGCAAACTGAGTCATGCTGTGCTGGTTTTGTTTCTCGTCCTGATGCCGAAGTGTGGGCGCAAGTGGCAGAAGATGAGGGCATGTAAGTCGGGCCAAAACAACTTTGGTGATGCATAGTTTTGAGGTTTCTTTCCTATGGTGTGGTTTACTCATTCATCATACCAACATGTCTAACAACTCTCGATTCTGAGTCCCACAACAATTGATATGTTAACAACAGTGGACGGATCAAAACCTGTATTGAATTAAGTTTCTCCCATCGGCCTACATATATGGAAAAGCATTATATTCATTGGTTCCTACTTACTAGCGTGTACAAGTTTTTGGATTAGGAAAAAGTTTAATTTTCGCCATCTTCAGTCTAGGCAAACGGAATCATGCTGCACTGGTTTTGTATCTCGAACTGTTGCCGAAGAGTGGGCTCAAGTGGCAGAAGAGGAGGGCATGTAAATTGGGCAAAACAACTTTGGTGTTGCATATTTTTGAGGTTTCCTTCCTATGGTGTGGTTTTCTCATTCATCTTCGCAACAGGTCCAACAACCCATGATTCCGAGTCCCACAACAAATGATATGTTAACAACAGTGGATGGAACAAAATCTGTATTGAATTAAGTTTCTCCCATCGGCCTACATATATGGAAAAGCATTATATTCATTGGTTTTTACTTACTAGCGTGTACAAGTTTTTGGATTAGGAAAAAGTTTAATTTTTGAATGTAAGTCGGGCCAAAACAACTTTGGTGATGCATATTTTTGAGGTTTCTTTCCTATGGTGTGGTTTCTTCATTCATCATACAAACATATCCAACAACCCTCGATTCCGAGTCCCACAACAATTGATATGTTAACAACATTGGACGGATCAAAACCTGTATTGAATTAAGTTTCTCCCATCGGCCTACATATATGGAAAAGCACTATATTCATTGGTTCTTACTTACTAGCGTGTACAAGTTTTCGGATTAGGAAAAAGTTTAATTTTCGCCCTCATCAGTCTAGGCAAACTAAGTCATGCTGCGTTGGTTTTGTATCTCGGACTGATGCCGAAGCGTGGGCTCACGTGGCAGAAGAGGAGAGCATGTAAGTTGGGCCAAAACAACTTTGGTGATGCATATTTTTGAGGTTTCTTTCCTATGGTGTGGTTTCCTCATTCATCATACCAACATGTCCAACAACCCTCGATTCCGAGTCCCACAACAATTGATATGTTAACAACAGTGGAAGGATCAAAACCTCTATTGAATTATGTTTCTCCCATCGGCCTACCTATATGGAAAAGCATTATATTCATTGGTTCTTACTTACTAGCGTGTACAAGTTTTTGGATTAGGGAAAAGTTTAATTTTCCCTCTTCAGTCTAGGCAAACTGAGTCATGCTGCGCTGGTTTTGTATCTTGGCCTGATGCCAAAGCATGGGCTCAAGTGGCAGAAGAGAAGGGCTTGTAAGTTGGTGCAAGACAACTTTAGTGATGCATATTTTTGAGATTTCGTTCCTATGGTGTGGTTTCCTCATTCATCATATCAACAAGTCCAACAACCCTCGATTCCGAGTCCCACAAGAATTGATATGTTAACAACAGTGGATGGATCAAAACTGGTACTGAATTAAGTTTCTGCCATCGGCCTACATATATGGAAAAGCATTATATTCATTGGTTCTTACCTACTAGCGTGTACAAGTTTTCGGATTAGGAAAAATTTAATTTTCGCCCTCTTCAGTCTAGGCAAACTGACTCATGCTACGCTGGTTTTGTATCTCGTCCTGATGCCGAAGCGTGGGCTCAAGTGGCAGAAGATGAGGGCATGTAAGTTTGGCCAAAACAACTTTGGTGATGCATATTTTGAGGTTTCTTTCCTATGGTGTGGTTTCCTCATTCATCGTACCAACAAGTCCAACAACCCACGATTCCGAGTACCACAACAATTGATGTCTTAACAATAGTGGATGGATCAAAACTGGTATTGAATTAAGTTTCTCCTATCGGCCTACATATATGGAAAAGCATTATATTCATTGGTTCTTACTAGCGTGTACAAGTTTTCGGATTAGGAAAAAGTTTAATTTTCGCCCTCTTCAGTCTAGGCAAACTGAGTCATGCTGCGCTGGTTTTGTATCTCGTCCTGATGCCGAAGCGTGGGCTCAAGTGGCAGAAGATGAGGACAAGTAAGTTGGGCCTAAACAACTTTGGTGATGCATATTTTTTAGGATTCTATCCTATGGTGTGGTTTTCTCCGTCTTCAGTCTAGGCAAACTGAGTCATGCTGCGTTGGTTTTGTATCTCGGACTGATGCCGAAGCGTGGGCTCACGTGGCAGAAGAGGAGGGCATGTAAGGTGGGCCAAAACAACTTTGGTGATGCATATTTTTGAGGTTTCTTTCCTATGGTGTGGATTCATCATACCAACAAGTCCAACAACCCTCATTTCCCAGTTCCACAACAATTGATATGTTAACAACCATGGATGGATCAAAACTGGTATTGAATTAAGTTTCTCCCATCGGCCTACATATATGGAAAAGCATTATATTCATTGGTTCTTACTTACTAGCGTATACAAGTTTTCAGATTAGGAAAAAGTTTAATTTTCGCCCTCTTCAGTCTAGGCAAACTAAGTCATGCTGTGCTGGTTTTGTATCTCATCCTGATGCCGAAGCGCGGGCTCAAGTGGCAGAAGAAGAGGGCATGTAAGTTGGGCCAAAACAACTTTGGTGATGCATATTTTTGGGCTTTCCTTCCTATGGTGTGGTTTCCTCATTCATCATGACAACAAGTCCAACAACCCTCGATTCCGAGTCCCACAACAATTGATATGTTAACAACAGTGGATGGATCAAAACCTGTATTGAATTAACTTTCTCCCATCGGCCTACATATATGGAAAAGCATTATATTCATTGGTTCCTGCTTAGTAGCGTGTACAAGTTTTTGGATTAGGAAAAAGTTTAATTTTCGCCCTCTTCAGTCTAGGCCAACAGAGTCATGCTGCACTGGATTTGTGTCTCAGACTGTTGCTGAAGCGCGGGCTCAAGTGGCAAAAGAGGAGGGCATGTAAATTTGGCCAAACCAACTTTGGTGATGCATATTTTTGAGGTTTCGTTCCTATGGTGTGGTTTCCTCATTCATCATACCAACACGTCCAACAACCCTCGATTCCGAGTCCCACAACAATTGATATGTTAACAACAGTGGAAGGATCAAAACTTGTATTGAATTATGTTTCTCCCATCGGCCAACATTTATGGAAAGGCATTATATTCATTGGTTCTTACTTACTAGCGTGTACAAGTTTTTGGATTAGGGAAAAGTTTAATTTTCCCTCTTCAGTCTAGGCAAACTGAGTCATGCTGCGCTGGTTTTGTATCTTGGCCTGATGCCAAAGCATGGGCTCAAGTGGCAGAAGAGAAGGGCTTGTAAGTTGGTGCAAGACAACTTTAGTGATGCATATTTTTGAGATTTCGTTCCTATGGTGTGGTTTCCTCATTCATCATACCAACAAGTCCAACAACCCTCGATTCCGAGTCCCACAAGAATTGATATGTTAACAACAGTGGATGGATCAAAACTGGTACTGAATTAAGTTTCTGCCATCGGCCTACATATATGGAAAAGCATTATATTCATTGGTTCTTACCTACTAGCGTGTACAAGTTTTCGGATTAGGAAAAATTTAATTTTCGCCCTCTTCAGTCTAGGCAAACTGACTCATGCTACGCTGGTTTTGTATCTCGTCCTGATGCCGAAGCGTGGGCTCAAGTGGCAGAAGATGAGGGCATGTAAGTTTGGCCAAAACAACTTTGGTGATGCATATTTTTGAGGTTTCTTTCCTATGGTGTGGTTTCCTCATTCATCGTACCAACAAGTCCAACAACCCACGATTCCGAGTACCACAACAATTGATGTCTTCACAATAGTGGATGGATCAAAACTGGTATTGAATTAAGTTTCTCCTATCGGCCTACATATATGGAAAAGCATTATATTCATTGGTTCTTACTAGCGTGTACAAGTTTTCGGATTAGGAAAAAGTTTAATTTTCGCCCTCTTCAGTCTAGGCAAACTGAGTCATGCTGCGCTGGTTTTGTATCTCGTCCTGATGCCGAAGCGTGGGCTCAAGTGGCAGAAGATGAGGACAAGTAAGTTGGGCCTAAACAACTTTGGTGATGCATATTTTTTAGGATTCTATCCTATGGTTTGGTTTTCTCCGTCTTCAGTCTAGGCAAACTGAGTCATGCTGCGTTGGTTTTGTATCTCGGACTGATGCCGAAGCGTGGGCTCACGTGGCAGAAGAGGAGGGCATGTAAGGTGGGCCAAAACAACTTTGGTGATGCATATTTTTGAGGTTTCTTTCCTATGGTGTGGATTCATCATACCAACAAGTCCAACAACCCTCATTTCCCAGTTCCACAACAATTGATATGTTAACAACCATGGATGGATCAAAACTGGTATTGAATTAAGTTTCTCCCATCGGCCTACATATATGGAAAAGCATTATATTCATTGGTTCTTACTTACTAGCGTATACAAGTTTTCAGATTAGGAAAAAGTTTAATTTTCGCCCTCTTCAGTCTAGGCAAACTGAGTCATGCTGTGCTGGTTTTGTATATCATCCTGATGCCGAAGTGCGGGCTCAAGTGGCAGAAGAAGAGGGCATGTAAGTTGGGCCAAAACAACTTTGGTGATGCATATTTTTGGGCTTTCCTTCCTATGGTGTGGTTTCCTCATTCATCATGACAACAAGTCCAACAACCCTCGATTCCGAGTCCCACAACAATTGATATGTTAACAACAGTGGAAGGATCAAAACCTGTATTGAATTATGTTTCTCCCATCGGCCAACATTTATGGAAAGGCATTATATTCATTGGTTCTTACTTACTAGCGTGTACAAGTTTCTGGATTAGGAAAAAGTCTAATTTTCTCCCTCTTCAGTCTAGGCAAACTGAGTCATGCTGCGCTGGTTTTGTATCTTGGCCTATTGCCAAAGCATGGGCTCAAGTGACAGAAGAGGAGGGCTTGTAAGTTGGTCCAAAACAACTTTAGTGATGCATATTTTTGAGATTTCGTTCCTATGATGTGGTTTCCTCATTCATCATACCAACAAGTCCAACAACCCTCGATTCCGAGTCCCACAACAATTGATATGTTAACAACAGTGGATGGATTAAAACTGGTATTGAATTAAGTTTCTGCCATCGGCCTACATATATGGAAAAGCATTATATTTATTGGTTCTTACTTACTAGCGTGTACAAGTTTTCGGATTAGGAAAAAGTTTAATTTTCACCCTCTTCAGTCTAGGCAAACTGAGTCATGCTGCGCTGGTTTTGTATCTCATCCTGATGCCGAAGCATGGGCTCAAGTGGCAGAAGATGAGGACAAGTAAGTTGGGCCAAAACTACTTTGGTGATGCATATTTTTGAGGTTTCTCTCCTATGGTGTGGTTTTCTCCCTCTTCGGTCTAGGCACTGAGTCATGCTGCGTGGGTTTGGTATCTCAGACTGATGCCGAAGCGTGGGCTCACGTGGCAGAAGAGGAGGGCATGTAAGTTGGGCCAAAACAACTTTGGTGGTGCATATTTTTGAGGTTTCTTTCCTATGGTGTGGACTCATCATACCAACAAGTCCAACAACCCTCATTTCCCAGTCCCAAAACAATTGATATGTTAATAATAGTGGATGGATCAAAACTGGTATTGAATTAAGTTTCTCCCATCGGCCTACATATATGGAAAAGCATTATATTCATTGGTTCTTACTTACTAGCGTGGACAAGTTTTCGGATTAGGAAAAAGTTTAATTTTCGCCCTCTTCAGTCCAGGCAAACTGAGTCATGTTGCGCTGGTTTTGTATCTCGTCCTGATGCCGAAGCGTGGGCTCAAGTGGCAGAAGATGAGGGCATGTAAGTTGGGCCGCAACAACTTTGGTGATGCATATTTTTGAGGTTTCTTTCCTATGGTGTGGTTTCCTCATTCATCATACCAACAAGTCCAACAACCCTCGATTCCGATTACCACAACAATTGATGTGTTAACAACAGTGGATGGATCAAAACTGGTATTGAATTAAGTTTCTCCCGTCGGCCTACATATATGGAAAAGCATTATATTCATTGGTTCTTACTTACTAGCGTGTACAAGTTTTCAGATTATGAAAAAGTTTAATTTTCGCCCTCTTCAATCTAGGCAAACTGAGTCATGCTGTGCTGGTTTTGTATCTCATCCTGATGCCGAAGCGCGGGCTCAAGTGGCAGAAGAAGAGGGCATGTAAGTTGGGCCAAAACAACTTTGGTGATGCATATTTTTGGGGTTTCCTTCCTATGGTGTGGTTTCCTCATTCATCATACCAACAAGTCCAACAACCCTCGATTCCTCAGTCCCACAACAATTGATATGTTAACATGTGACACCCGGTTTTAGAAACAAAACCAAGTGCTAACCATGTATGTGCCAGGATCAGTTTAACCACATACACAACATAAACAAAAGTAATAACACAACCAGTACTTTAACTTAAGAGTAATAACCATTATTACAGACCATAAATGTCTTTAACGAGCAGCTTAATGAGAGCGAGATAGCTAAACGACAGCGGAAGACGACCGTAAACCACAGGCAACTGACGGATGGCACACCAGCCTAGAACTCGTCGTAGTCCTGGAACTCCTGGTTAGGATCACCACAACTTCCTTCTGGATCTGAGCAGCGGTTGCAAATGATGCAACGGGTATAAAACAAGCAAGAATGAATACATAACGCACTCAGCAAGTATTCCGTTTAGGATAAAAGTGGACTGGCTTTATAGTGGTTAGGCATAGCAATTGCTTTTAGTTAGTCAAGTTTTAATTATTAGCAATGATTAGCGTAACCCATCCCTTTATTACAAAAACTGTAAAACATATTTAAAAGATAAGCATGAACCATAACCATATCCATCATCATTACCATGATCACCATGAGCCATTTACCTTGAAGCTGAAACTCTAATCTGTGAGGGTCCAGGCCGCTCTTAACCGTGAGCACGGCTGATATATCAGTTTTAAACACTCTCGAGAGGTTGTACAACTTTACCCACAAGTCATGATTCCCATTGTGCCCGAGGTTTGCAAGGCCCCATTTATTCATACCTTAGATGAATCGGCAGGGTTTCATTACGAGACCTTTACAAAGAATTCCTAGAGTTGTGGCCCACTCGTTACAGGTTACTCCAGTTAACTAAAGATATGAGAGTTCCGTTCCAAAGGGTGACAGATCAAACTGCACCTCATTGGCAAAGGGAAAGTAAGCCAAAACTCTAGTTCATCTAATTAATCAGTCAAGCCCAGTGCCCATGTGAGTCTTGTGGTTGTACTGTTTTCCTGGGTGGTCGCTCGGCGAACCGATCCTTATGGTGAAGCACTTGAGCAAAACCAACAAAACATGCCCAAGTCTCCATCTTGCTAAGACCAAACTTTTATCATCAAGTTCATCATTAATAAACAAGATTAGCAACATGAATATAAAGATGTTGAGCGATAGCATTAATCTACACATCACAGCCCATCCCAAGTTTCATAATCATATAAAGACATATGAAGCTAGTCATCCTTAATAGGAGCAATCAAATTGGGCTCTAGTTTGTGTAATTAATGTAAATTGGACATAGGTCAAAGAATACTTGCCTTCCTCAGCAAAAACTTGCTCAGGAACTTCCCAAGATGGATTCTCGACAAACTCGGACGGAACGTCGGCTACACGTTGCATACATACAAGCAATAAGCATTAATTGACTAAAACAGTACACCAAACATCATAAACAGAGGTTAAAAAGGTTTTAAAATTAATCTACACATTATTACGATTCCATAGGTTCGAAAATCGCTCAAATCGGAGTTAAAACGCAAAAGATATGAATAAAACAAGCTTAAGGGCTTAAAATAAAGAGAATTTGAAACTCGAGGGACTAAATTGCGAAAACCAGGGGTTTAAAAGAAATAGATTGGACTGCGGGTTGATTTTCCAAAAGCTCAGGGTCTAAACCGTAAAAACCAGGGACCTAACCGTGAAAATTTGGACTGCGGGTTGATTCTCAGAAAACCCAGGGACTCTTTAGCAAGAATCCCAGCGCTGACCGGTATTGACTCCGGTCGCACGCGCTCTGGGCCGTTGGATCTAGATCGGACGGGTGGGATTAGATCGGGGAGATGGGAGAGAACGGCGGCGGCGGGTTCCACCGGCGACGACCATCGGGCGCGGCGGAGGATCGCCGGGGCATCGCGAACTCGCGGCTCCAGTGGCCTAGGGCTAGAGGGACCGGGCGCATGGGAGAGTGGGCGGCGGTGCGAAGCTGGCGGAGCGGTAGCGGTGGCGGCGCATCGGCCGGGGCGGCGGGCGACGGGGTGGCGCAGAGACACAACTCCGGCGAGCAATTGCCGGAGCCTTGGGGAACGATTGAGGGCAAAGCTAGGCTCATTAGATTCCTCACCTCGATGCGAAGCTCTGGGTGTAAGCGTGGTCGATGGTGGGGCGACGACGGCTTCCGGCGGCTTGCGACGGCTTTCGGCAGCTTGCGACGGCGTCCACGAGCTCGGCAGCTAGGTCTAAGGCTAGGGCTTGTTGAGGCTACGGACGTCGAGGGCGGCCGCTTATATAAGGGCGGAGACCGAGGCTTGCAGGAGAGGAAAAGGAAGGCGGCGCGATGGAATGTCCGGCTCGGACTCTGTCCGTGTTCGCGTCGCGCACGGCGCGGGCGAGGCCGGGAAAGGAAAGTGCGGGCGCGGAAAGGAAGGGCGAGGTGCGGGTGCGGGCGTTGGAGAGATGGCGAAGCCGCGCAGCTTGGAAAAGGGGAAAACGGAGTCCGGCTCGGCCGGGTCTCTTGTCCATCGCGGGACTCCATCCGGGCGTGCACCGAAGGAAAGAGAGGGGCGGGTCGCTGCAGGGAAGGGCGGAGGCGGCACGTGATCCTCGGGACAGATACGGCGGACGCGGGGCGGAACCGGGGGCACGGCGCAGGCATCGGCTTGAGCTCGTCTCGCCGGGCGTCGGACCGGGAAAGAACGAGGGAGGGAAGGTAGAAGATGACAGGCGGGTCCGGCTGTCAGTGAGAGAGAGAGGAAAGGGAGGGGGAGGGCGGCGGCCTGCTAGGCCATTCCGGCTGGCGGGCCGCGCGGGGGGGTCTGGGCCGCAGGGTCGCGCCGGGCCGAGGCGAAGAGGAGAAGGAGAGAGGGGCCGGCTGGGCCGTTCCGGTGCGGGTGGGCTGAAGCAAAGGAGAGAGGGAGGTTGGGCCGGTGGTGGTTTGGGCCCAAAGAGAGGAAGAGAAGGAAAAGGAAATTTTCCTGGGTTGTTTGGAATTTGAGAAATTTTGGAGAGATGCAAAAGAGTTTAAATTCAAACTTTGAACACTGCAAATCACCCAATAAAAATATGCAAGGACATGAGTGCTCAAACATGTTGTTCCTATGTTTTATTTTAGTTGGTTAATTTGAAAACAAATTAAAATCATGATGTCATGCACATGAACAAATGAATTTAATTATTTATTTTGCAAAGGATTTTCAGGTAACAAAAATTAAGGTGTTACATAACAACAGTGGATGGATCAAAACCTATATTGAATTAAGTTTCTCCCATCGGCCTACATATATGGAAAAGCATTATATTCATTGGTTCCTGCTTACTAGCGTGTACAAGTTTTTGGATTAGGAAAAAGTTTAATTTTCGCCCTCTTCAGTCTAGGCAAACGGAGTCATGCTAAACTGGTTTTGTGTCTCGGACTGTTGCTGAAGCGTGGGCTCAAGTGGCAGAAGAGGAGGGCATGTAAATTTGGCCAAAACAACTTTGGTGATGCATATTTTTCAGGTTTCGTTCCTATGGTGTGGTTTCCTCATTCATCTTCGCAACAAGTCCAACAACCCTCGATTCCGAGTCCCACCACATTTGGCATGTTAATAACTGCGGATGGATCAAAACCTGTATTGAATTAAGTTTCTCCCATCAGCCTACATATATGGAAAAGCATTATATTCATTGGTTCCTACTAACTAGCGTGTAAAAGTTTTTGGATTAGGAAAAAGTTTAATTTTTGCCCTCTTCAGTCTTGTCAAATGGAGTCATGCTGCATTGGTTTTGTATCTCGGACTGTTGCCGAAGCGTGGGCTCAAGTGGCAGAAGAGGAGGGCATGTAAATTGGGCCAAAACAACTTTGGTGATGCATATTTTAAGGTTTTAGTTCCTATGGTGTGGTTTCCTCATTCATATTCCCAACAAGTCCAACAACCCTCGATTCCGAGTCTCACAACAAATGATATGTTAACAACAGTGGATGGAACAAAACCTGTGTTGAATTAAGTTTCTCCCATCGGCCTACATATATGGGAAAGCATTATATTCTTTGGTTCTTACTTACAAGCATGTACAAGTTTTTAGATTAGGAAAACGTTTAATTTTCGCCCTCTTCAGTCTAGGCAAACTGAGTCATGCTGCGCTGGTTTTGTATCTTGGCCTGATGCCAAAGCGTGGGCTCAAGTGCCGGAAGAGGAGGGCTTGTAAGTTGGGCCAAAACAACTTTGGTGATGCATATTTTTGAGGTTTCTTTCCTATGGTGTGGACTCATCATACCAACAAGTCCAACAACCCTCATTTCCCAGTCTCAAAACGATTGATATGTTAACAATAGTGGATGGATCAAAACTGGTATTGAATTAAGTTTCTCCCATCGGCCTACATATATGGAAAAGCATTATATTCAACGGTTCTTACTTACTAGCGTGTACAAGTTTTCGGATTAGGAAAAAGTTTAATTTTCGCCCTCTTCAGTCCAGGCAAACTGAGTCATGCTGCGCTGGTTTTGTTTCTCGTCCTGATGCCGAAGCGTGGGCTCAAGTGGCAGAAGATGAGGGCATGTAAGTTGGGCCGCAACAACTTTGGTGATGCATATTTTTGAGGTTTCTTTCCTATGGTGTGGTTTCCTCGTTCATCATACCAACAAGTCCAACATCCCTCGATTCCGATTACCACAACAATTGATGTGTTAACAACAGTGGATGGATCAAAACTGATATTGAATTAAGTTTCTCCCATCGGCCTACATATATGGAAAAGCGTTATATTCATTGGTTCTTACTTACTAGCGTGTACAAGTTTTCAGATTACGAAAAAGTTTAATTTTCGCCCTCTTCAGTCTAGGCAAACTGAGTCATGCTGTGCTGGTTTTGTATCTCATCCAGATGCCGAAGCGCGGGCTCAAGTGGCAGAAGAAGAGGGCATGTAAGTTGGGCCAAAACAACTTTGGTGATGCATATTTTTGGGGTTTCCTTCCTATGGTGTGGTTTCCACATTCATCATACCAACAAGTCCAACAACCCTCGATTCCGAGTCCCACTACAATTGATATGTTAACAACAGTGGATGGATCAAAACCTATATTGAATTAAGTTTCTCCCATCGGCCTACATATATGGAAAAGCATTATATTCATTGGTTCCTGCTTACTAGCGTGTACAAGTTTTTGGATTAGGAAAAAGTTTAATTTTTGCCCTCTTCAGTCCAGGCAAACGGAGTCATGCTGCACTGGTTTTGTGTCTTGGACTGTTGCTGAAGTGTGGGCTCAAGTGGCAGAAGAGGAGGGCATGTAAATTCGGCCAAAACAACTTTGGTGATGCATATTTTTCAGGTTTCGTTCCTATGGTGTGGTTTCCTCATTCATCTTCCCAATAAGTCCAACAACCCTCGATTCCGAGTCCCACCACATTTGGCATGTTAATAACAGCGGATGGATCAAAACCTGTATTGAATTAAGTTTCTCCCATCAGCCTACATATATGGAAAAGCATTATATTCATTGGTTCCTACTAACTAGCGCGTAAAAATTTTTGGATTAGGAAAAAAGTTTAATTTTCGCCCTCTTCAGTCTAGGCAAATGGAGTCATGCTGCACTGGTTTTGTATCTCGGACTGTTGCCGAAGCGTGGGCTCAACTGGCAGAAGAGGAGGGCATGTAAATTGGGCCAAAACAACTTTGGTGATGCATATTTTTAGGTTTCGTTCCTATGGTGTGGTTTTCTCATTCATATTCTCAACAAGTCCAACAACCCTCGATTCCGAGTCCCACAAAAAATGATATGTTAACAACAGTGTATGGAACAAAACCTGTGTTGAAATAAGTTTCTCCCATCGGCCTACATATATGGAAAATCATTATATTCATTGGTTCTTACTTACAAGCGTGTACAAGTTTTTGGATTAGAAAAACGTTTAATTTTCGCCCTCTTCAGTCTAGACAAACTGAGTCATGCTGCGCTGGTTTTGTATCTTGGCCTGATGCCGAAGCGTGGGCTCAAGTGCCGGAAGAGGAAGGCATGTAAGTTGGGCCAAAACAACTTTGGTGATGCATATTTTTGAGGTTTCGTTCCTATGGTGTGGTTTCCTCATTCATCATACCAACAAGTCCAACAACCTTCGTTTCCAAGTCCCAAGACAATTGATATGTTAACAACAGTGGATGGATCAAAACTGGTATTGAATTAATTTTCTCCCATCGGCCTACATATATGGAAAAGCATTATATTCATTAGCTCTTACTTACTAGCGTGTACAAGTTTTCGGATTAGGAAAAAGTTTATTTTTCGCCCTCTTCAGTCTAGGCAAACTGAGTCATCCTGCGATGGATTTGTATCTCGTCCTGATGCCGAAGCCTGGGCTCAAGTGACAGAAGATGAGGGCATGTAAGTTGGGCCAAAACAACTTTGGTGATGCATATTTTTGGGGTTTTTTTCCTATGGTGTGGTTTCCTCATTCATCATACCAACAAGTCCAACAACCCTCGATTCTGAGTCCCACAGCAATTGATATGTTAATAACAATGGATGGATCAAAACCTGTATTGAATTAAGTTTCTCCCTTCGGCCTATATATATGGAAAATCGTTATATTCAATGGTTCCTACTTACTAGTGTGTACAAGTTTTCGGATTAGGAAAAAGTTTAATTTTCGCCCTCTTCAGTCTAGGCAAACTAAGTCATGCTGCATTGGTTTTGTATCTCGGACTGATGCCGAAGCGTGGGCTCACGTGGCAGAAGAGGAGGGCATATAAGTTGGGCCAAAACAACTTTGGTGATGCATATTTTTGAGGTTACTTTCCTATGGTGTGGATTCATCATACCAACAAGTCCAACAACCCTCATTTCCAGTCCCACAACAATTAATATGTCAACAACAGTGGATGGATCAAAACTGGTATTGAATTAAGTTTCTCCCATCAGCCTACATATATGGAAAAGCATTATATTCATTGGTTCTTATTTACTAGCGTGTACAAGTTTTCGGATTACGAAAAAGTTTAATTTTCGCCCTCTTCAGTCTAGGCAAACTGAGTGATGCTGTGCTGGTTTTGTATCTCATCCTGATGCCGAAGGGCGGGCTCAAGTGGCAGAAGAAGAGGGCATGTAAGTTGGGCCAAAACAACTTTGGTGATGCAAATTTCTGGGGTTTCCTTCCTATGGTGTGGTTTCCTCATTCATCATACCAACAAGTCCAACAACCCTCGTTTTCGAGTCCCACAACAATTGATATGCTAACAACAGTGGATGGATCAAAACCTGTATTGAATTAAGTTTCTCCCATCGGCCTACATATATGGAAAAGCATTATATTTATTGGTTCCTGCTTACTAGCATGTACAAGTTTTTGGATTAGGAAAAAGTTTAATTTTCGCCCTCTTCAGTCTAGGCAAATGGAGTCATGCTGCACTGGTTTTGTGTCTCGGGCTGTTGCTGAAGCGTGGGCTCAAGTCGCAGAAGAGGAGGGCATGTAAATTTGGCCAAAACAACTTTGGTGATACATATTTTTGAGGTTTCGTTCCTATGGTGTGCTTTCCTCATTCATATTCCCAACAAGTCCAACAACCCTCGATTCCGAGTCCCACAACAAATGATATGTTAACAACAGTGGATGGAACAAAGCCTGTGTTGAATTAAGTTTCTCCCATCGGCCTACATATATGGAAAAGCATTAAATTAATTGGTTCTTACTTACAAGCGTGTACAAGTTTTTGGATTAGGAAAAAGTTTAATTTTCGCCCTCTTCAGTCTAGGCAAACTGAGTCATGCAGCGCTGGTTTTGTATCTTGGCCTGATGCCGAAGCGTGGCCTCATGTGGCGGAAGAGGAGGGCATGTAAGTTGGGCCAAAACAACTTTGGTGATGCATATTTTTGAGGTTTCGTTCCTATGGTGTGGTTTCCTCATTCATCACACCAACAAGTCCAACAACCTTCGTTTTTGAGTCCCAAAACAATTGATATGTTAGCAATAGTGGATGGATCAAAACTGGTATTGAATTAAGTTTCTCCCATCGGCCTACATATATGGAAAAGCATTATATTCATTGGCTCTTACTTACTAGCGTGTACAATTTTTCGGATTAGGAAAATGTTTAATTTTCGCCCTCTTCAGTCTAGGCAAACTGAGTCATGCTGTGCTGGTTTTGTATCTCATCCTGATGCCGAAGTGCGGGCTCAAGTGGCAGAAGAAGAGGGCATGTAAGTTGGGCCAAAACAACTTTGGTGATGCATATTTTTGGGGTTTTCTTCCTATGGTGTGGTTTCCTCATTCATCATGCCAACAAGTCCAACAACCCACGATTCCGAGTCCCACAGCAATTGATATGTTAACAACAGTGGATGGATCAAAACCTGCATTGAATTATGTTTCTCCCATCGGCCTACATATATGGAAAAGCATTATATTCATTGGTTCCTGCTTACTAGCGTGTACAAGTTTTTGGATTAGGAAAAAGTTTAATTTTCGCCCTCTTCAGTCTAGGCAAACGGAGTCATGCTCCACTGGTTTTGTGTCTCGGACTGTTGCTGAAGCGTGGGCTCAAGTGGCAGAAGAGGAGGGCATGTAAATTTGGCCAAAACAACTTTGGTGATGCATATTTTTCAGGTTTCGTTCCTATGGTGTGGTTTCCTCATTCATCGTACCAGCAAGTCGAACAACCCTCGATTCTAAGTCCCACAGCAAATGATATGTTAACAACAGTGGATGGATCAAAACCTGTATTGAATTAAGTTTCTCCCTTCGGCCTACATATATGGAAAATCGTTATATTCAATGGTTCCTCCTTACTAGTGTGTACAATTTTTCGGATTAGGAAAAAGTTTAATTTTCGCCCTCTTCAGTCTAGGCAAACTAAGTCATGCTGCATTGGTTTTGTATCTCGGACTGATGCCGAAGCGTGGGCTCACGTGGCAGAAGAGGAGGGCCTATAAGTTGGGCCAAAACAACTTTGGTGATGCATATTTTTGAGGTTACTTTCCTATGGTGTGGATTCATCATACCAACAAGTCCAACAACCCTCATTTCCAGTCCCACAACAATTAATATGTTAACAACAGTGGATGGATCAAAACTGGTATTGAATTAAGTTTCTCCCATCAGCCTACATATATGGAAAAGCATTATATTCATTGGTTCTTATTTACTAGCGTGTACAAGTTTTCGGATTACGAAAAAGTTTAATTTTCGCCCTCTTCAGTCTAGGCAAACTGAGTGATGCTATGCTGGTTTTGTATCTCATCCTGATGCCGAAGGGCGGGCTCAAGTGACAGAAGAAGAGGGCATGTAAGTTGGGCCAAAACAACTTTGGTGATGCATATTTTTGGGGTTTCCTTCCTATGGTGTGGTTTCCTCATTCATCATACCAACAAGTCCAACAACCCTCGATTCCGAGTCCCACAACAATTGATATGTTAACAACAGTGGATGGTCAAAACCTGTATTGAATTAAGTTTCTCCCATCGGCCTATATATATGGAAAAGCATTATATTCATTGGTTCCTGCATACTAGCGTGTACAAGTTTTTGGATTAGGAAAAAGTTTAATTTTCGCCCTCTTCAGTCTAGGCAAACTGAGTCATGCAGCGCTGGTTTTGTATCTTGGCCTGATGCCGAAGCGTGGGCTCATGTGGCGGAAGAGGAGGGCATGTAAGTTGGGCCAAAACAACTTTGGTGATGCATATTTTTGAGGTTTCGTTCCAATGGTGTGGTTTCCTCATTCATCATACTAACAAACCTCTGAGTCCCACAACAATTGATATGTTAGCAACAGTGGATGGATCAAGACCTGTATCGAATTAAGTTTCTCCCATCGGCCTACATATATGGAAAAGCATTATATTCATTGGTTCCTGCATACTAGCGTGTACAAGTTTTTGGATTAGGAAAAAGTTTAATTTTCGCCCTCTTCAGTCTAGGCAAACGGAGTCATGCTGCACTGGTTCTGTGTCTCGGACTGTTGCTGAAGCATGGGCTCAAGTCGCAGAAGAGGAGGGCATTTAAATTTGGCCAAAACAACTTTGGTGATACATATTTTTGATGTTTCGTTCCTATGATGTGGTTTCCTCATTCATATTCCCAACAAGTCCAACAACCCACGATTCCGAGTCCCACAACAAATGATATGTTAACAACAGTGGATGGAACAAAACCTGTGTTGATTTAAGTTTCTCCCATCGGCCTACATATATGGAAAAGCATTATATTAATTGGTTCTTACTTACAAGCGTGTACAAGTTTTTGGATTAGGAAAAAGTTTAATTTTCGCCCTCTTCGGTCTAGGCAAACTGAGTCATGCGGCGCTGGTTTTGTATCTTGGCCTGATGCCGAAGCGTGGGCTCAAGTGGCAGAAGAGGAGGGCATGTAAGTTGGGCCAAAACAACTTTGGTGATGCATATTTTTGAGGTTTCGTTCCTATGGTCTAGTTTCCTCATTCATCACACCAACAAGTCCAACAACCTTCGTTTCCGAGTCCCAAAACAATTGATATGTTAGCAACAGTGGATGGATCAAAACTGGTATTGAATTAAGTTTCTCCCATCGGCCTACATATATGGAAAAGCATTATATTCATTGGCTCTTACTTACTAGCGTGTACAAGTTTTCGGATTAGGAAAAAGTTTAATTTTCGCCCTCTTCAGTCTAGGCAAACTGAGTCATGCTGTGCTGGTTTTGTATCTCATCCTGATGCCGAAGTGCGGGCTCAAGTGGCAGAAGAAGAGGGCATGTAAGTTGGGCCAAAACAACTTTGGTGATGCATATTTTTGGGGTTTCCTTTCTATGGTGTGGTTTCCTCATTCATCATGCCAACAAGTCCAACAACCCTCGATTCCGAGTCCCACAGCAATTGATATGTTAACAACAGTGGATGGATCAAAACCTGCATTGAATTAAGTTTCTCCCATCGGCCTACATATATGGAAAAGCATTATATTCATTGGTTCCTGCTTACTAGCGTGTACAAGTTTTTGGATTAGGAAAAAGTTTAATTTTCGCCCTCTTCAGTCTAGGCAAATGGAGTCATGCTGTGCTGGTTTTGTATCTCATCCTGATGCCGAAGTGCGGGCTCAAGTGGCAGAAGAAGAGGGCATGTAAGTTGGGCCAAAACAACTTTGGTGATGCATATTTTTGGGGTTTCCTTCCTATGGTGTGGTTTCCTCATTCATCATACCAACAAGTCCAACAACCCTCGATTCCGAGTCCCACAACAATTGATATGTTAACAACAGTGGATGGTCAAAACCTGTATTGAATTAAGTTTCTCCCATCGGCCTATATATATGGAAAAGCATTATATTCATTGGTTCCTGCATACTAGCGTGTACAAGTTTTTGGATTAGGAAAAAGTTTAATTTTCGCCCTCTTCAGTCTAGGCAAACTGAGTCATGCAGCGCTGGTTTTGTATCTTGGCCTGATGCCGAAGCGTGGGCTCATGTGGCGGAAGAGGAGGGCATGTAAGTTGGGCCAAAACAACTTTGGTGATGCATATTTTTGAGGTTTCGTTCCAATGGTGTGGTTTCCTCATTCATCATACTAACAAACCTCTGAGTCCCACAACAATTGATATGTTAGCAACAGTGGATGGATCAAGACCTGTATCGAATTAAGTTTCTCCCATCGGCCTACATATATGGAAAAGCATTATATTCATTGGTTCCTGCATACTAGCGTGTACAAGTTTTTGGATTAGGAAAAAGTTTAATTTTCGCCCTCTTCAGTCTAGGCAAACGGAGTCATGCTGCACTGGTTCTGTGTCTCGGACTGTTGCTGAAGCGTGGGCTCAAGTCGCAGAAGAGGAGGGCATTTAAATTTGGCCAAAACAACTTTGGTGATACATATTTTTGATGTTTCGTTCCTATGATGTGGTTTCCTCATTCATATTCCCAACAAGTCCAACAACCCACGATTCCGAGTCCCACAACAAATGATATGTTAACAACAGTGGATGGAACAAAACCTGTGTTGATTTAAGTTTCTCCCATCGGCCTACATATATGGAAAAGCATTATATTAATTGGTTCTTACTTACAAGCGTGTACAAGTTTTTGGATTAGGAAAAAGTTTAATTTTCGCCCTCTTCGGTCTAGGCAAACTGAGTCATGCGGCGCTGGTTTTGTATCTTGGCCTGATGCCGAAGCGTGGGCTCAAGTGGCGGAAGAGGAGGGCATGTAAGTTGGGCCAAAACAACTTTGGTGATGCATATTTTTGAGGTTTCGTTCCTATGGTCTAGTTTCCTCATTCATCACACCAACAAGTCCAACAACCTTCGTTTCCGAGTCCCAAAACAATTGATATGTTAGCAACAGTGGATGGATCAAAACTGGTATTGAATTAAGTTTCTCCCATCGGCCTACATATATGGAAAAGCATTATATTCATTGGCTCTTACTTACTAGCGTGTACAAGTTTTCGGATTAGGAAAAAGTTTAATTTTCGCCCTCTTCAGTCTAGGCAAACTGAGTCATGCTGTGCTGGTTTTGTATCTCATCCTGATGCCGAAGTGCGGGCTCAAGTGGCAGAAGAAGAGGGCATGTAAGTTGGGCCAAAACAACTTTGGTGATGCATATTTTTGGGGTTTCCTTTCTATGGTGTGGTTTCCTCATTCATCATGCCAACAAGTCCAACAACCCTCGATTCCGAGTCCCACAGCAATTGATATGTTAACAACAGTGGATGGATCAAAACCTGCATTGAATTAAGTTTCTCCCATCGGCCTACATATATGGAAAAGCATTATATTCATTGGTTCCTGCTTACTAGCGTGTACAAGTTTTTGGATTAGGAAAAAGTTTAATTTTCGCCCTCTTCAGTCTAGGCAAATGGAGTCATGCTGTGCTGGTTTTGTATCTCATCCTGATGCCGAAGTGCGGGCTCAAGTGGCAGAAGAAGAGGGCATGTAAGTTGGGCCAAAACAACTTTGGTGATGCATATTTTTGGGGTTTCCTTCCTATGGTGTGGTTTCCTCATTCATCATACCAACAAGTCCAACAACCCTCGATTCCGAGTCCCACAACAATTGATATGTTAACAACAGTGGATGGTCAAATCCTGTATTGAATTAAGTTTCTCCCATCGGCCTATATATATGGAAAGGCATTATATTCATTGGTTCCTGCATACTAGCGTGTACAAGTTTTTGGATTAGGAAAAAGTTTAATTTTCGCCCTCTTCAGTCTAGGCAAACTGAGTCATGCAGCGCTGGTTTTGTATCTTGGCCTGATGCCGAAGCGTGGGCTCATGTGGCGGAAGAGGAGGGCATGTAAGTTGGGCCAAAACAACTTTGGTGATGCATATTTTTGAGGTTTCGTTCCAATGGTGTGGTTTCCTCATTCATCATACTAACAAACCTCTGAGTCCCACAACAATTGATATGTTAGCAACAGTGGATGGATCAAGACCTGTATCGAATTAAGTTTCTCCCATCGGCCTACATATATGGAAAAGCATTATATTCATTGGTTCCTGCATACTAGCGTGTACAAGTTTTTGGATTAGGAAAAAGTTTAATTTTCGCCCTCTTCAGTCTAGGCAAACGGAGTCATGCTGCACTGGTTCTGTGTCTCGGACTGTTGCTGAAGCGTGGGCTCAAGTCGCAGAAGAGGAGGCCATTTAAATTTGGCCAAAACAACTTTGGTGATACATATTTTTGATGTTTCGTTCCTATGATGTGGTTTCCTCATTCATATTCCCAACAAGTCCAACAACCCTCGATTCCGAGTCCCACAACAAATGATATGTTAACAACAGTGGATGGAACAAAACCTGTGTTGATTTAAGTTTCTCCCATCGGCCTACATATATGGAAAAGCATTATATTAATTGGTTCTTACTTACAAGCGTGTACAAGTTTTTGGATTAGGAAAAAGTTTAATTTTCGCCCTCTTCGGTCTAGGCAAACTGAGTCATGCGGCGCTGGTTTTGTATCTTGGCCTGATGCCGAAGCGTGGGCTCAAGTGGCGGAAGAGGAGGGCATGTAAGTTGGGCCAAAACAACTTTGGTGATGCATATTTTTGAGGTTTCGTTCCTATGGTCTAGTTTCCTCATTCATCACACCAACAAGTCCAACAACCTTCGTTTCCGAGTCCCAAAACAATTGATATGTTAGCAACAGTGGATGGATCAAAACTGGTATTGAATTAAGTTTCTCCCATCGGCCTACATATATGGAAAAGCATTATATTCATTGGCTCTTACTTACTAGCGTGTACAAGTTTTCGGATTAGGAAAAAGTTTAATTTTCGCCCTCTTCAATCTAGGCAAACTGAGTCATGCTGTGCTGGTTTTGTATCTCATCCTGATGCCGAAGTGCGGGCTCAAGTGGCAGAAGAAGAGGGCATGTAAGTTGGGCCAAAACAACTTTGGTGATGCATATTTTTGGGGTTTCCTTCCTATGGTGTGGTTTCCTCATTCATCATGCCAACAAGTCCAACAACCCTCGATTCCGAGTCCCACAGCAATTGATATGTTAACAACAGTGGATGGATCAAAACCTGCATTGAATTAAGTTTCTCCCATCGGCCTACATATATGGAAAAGCATTATATTCATTGGTTCCTGCTTACTAGCGTGTACAAGTTTTTGGACTAGGAAAAAGTTTAATTTTCGCCCTCTTCAGTCTAGGCAAACGGAGTCATGCTGTGCTGGTTTTGTATCTCATCCTGATGCCGAAGTGCGGGCTCAAGTGGCAGAAGAAGAGGGCATGTAAGTTGGGCCAAAACAACTTTGGTGATGCATATTTTTGGGGTTTCCTTCCTATGGTGTGGTTTCCTCATTCATCATACCAACAAGTCCAACAACCCTCGATTCCGAGTCCCACAACAATTGATATGTTAACAACAGTGGATGGTCAAAACCTGTATTGAATTAAGTTTCTCCCATCGGCCTATATATATGGAAAAGCATTATATTCATTGGTTCCTGCATACTAGCGTGTACAAGTTTTTGGATTAGGAAAAAGTTTAATTTTCGCCCTCTTCAGTCTAGGCAAACTGAGTCATGCAGCGCTGGTTTTGTATCTTGGCCTGATGCCGAAGCGTGGGCTCATGTGGCGGAAGAGGAGGGCATGTAAGTTGGGCCAAAACAACTTTGGTGATGCATATTTTTGAGGTTTCGTTCCAATGGTGTGGTTTCCTCATTCATCATACTAACAAACCTCTGAGTCCCACAACAATTGATATGTTAGCAACAGTGGATGGATCAAGACCTGTATCGAATTAAGTTTCTCCCATCGGCCTACATATATGGAAAAGCATTATATTCATTGGTTCCTGCATACTAGCGTGTACAAGTTTTTGGATTAGGAAAAAGTTTAATTTTCGCCCTCTTCAGTCTAGGCAAACGGAGTCATGCTGCACTGGTTCTGTGTCTCGGACTGTTGCTGAAGCGTGGGCTCAAGTCGCAGAAGAGGAGGGCATTTAAATTTGGCCAAAACAACTTTGGTGATACATATTTTTGATGTTTCGTTCCTATGATGTGGTTTCCTCATTCATATTCCCAACAAGTCCAACAACCCTCGATTCCGAGTCCCACAACAAATGATATGTTAACAACAGTGGATGGAACAAAACCTGTGTTGATTTAAGTTTCTCCCATCGGCCTACATATATGGAAAAGCATTATATTAATTGGTTCTTACTTACAAGCGTGTACAAGTTTTTGGATTAGGAAAAAGTTTAATTTTCGCCCTCTTCGGTCTAGGCAAACTGAGTCATGCGGCGCTGGTTTTGTATCTTGGCCTGATGCCGAAGCGTGGGCTCAAGTGGCGGAAGAGGAGGGCATGTAAGTTGGGCCAAAACAACTTTGGTGATGCATATTTTTGAGGTTTCGTTCCTATGGTCTAGTTTCCTCATTCATCACACCAACAAGTCCAACAACCTTCGTTTCCGAGTCCCAAAACAATTGATATGTTAGCAACAGTGGATGGATCAAAACTGGTATTGAATTAAGTTTCTCCCATCGGCCTACATATATGGAAAAGCATTATATTCATTGGCTCTTACTTACTAGCGTGTACAAGTTTTCGGATTAGGAAAAAGTTTAATTTTCGCCCTCTTCAGTCTAGGCAAACTGAGTCATGCTGTGCTGGTTTTGTATCTCATCCTGATGCCGAAGTGCGGGCTCAAGTGGCAGAAGAAGAGGGCATGTAAGTTGGGCCAAAACAACTTTGGTGATGCATATTTTTGGGGTTTCCTTCCTATGGTGTGGTTTCCTCATTCATCATGCCAACAAGTCCAACAACCCTCGATTCCGAGTCCCACAGCAATTGATATGTTAACAACAGTGGATGGATCAAAACCTGCATTGAATTAAGTTTCTCCCATCGGCCTACATATATGGAAAAGCATTATATTCATTGGTTCCTGCTTACTAGCGTGTACAAGTTTTTGGATTAGGAAAAAGTTTAATTTTCGCCCTCTTCAGTCTAGGCAAACGGAGTCATGCTGCACTGGTTTTGTTTCTCGGACTGTTGCGGAAGCGTGGGCTCAAGTGGCAGAAGAGGAGGGCATGTAAATTTGGCCAAAACAACTTTGGTGATGCATATTTTTGAGGTTTCGTTCCTATGGTGTGGTTTCCTCATTCATATTCCCAACATGTCCAACAACCCTCGATTCCGAGTCCCACAACAAATGATATGTTAACAACAGTGGATGGAACAAAACTTGTGTTGAATTAAGTTTCTCCCATCGGCCTACATATATGGAAAAGCATTATATTCATTGGTTCTTACTTACAACCGTGTACAAGTTTTTGGATTAGGAAAAAGTTTAATTTTCGCCCTCTTCAGTCTAGGCAAACGGAGTCATGCTGCACTGGTTTTGTGTCTCGGACTGTTGCTGAAGCGTGGGCTCATGTCGCAGAAGAGGAGGGCATGTAAATTTGGCTAAAACAACTTTGGTGATGCATATTTTTGAGGTTTCGTTCCTATGGTGTGGTTTCCTCATTCATCATACCAACAACTCCAACAACCTTCGTTTCCAAGTCCCAAAACAATTGATATGTTAATAACAGTGGATGGATCAAAACTGGTATTGAATTAAGTTTCTCACATCGGCCTACATATATGGAAACGCGTTATATTCATTGGCTCTTACTTACTAGCGTGTACAAGTTTTCGGATTAGGAAAAATTTTAATTTTTGCCCTCTATAGTCTAGGCAAACTGAGTCATGCTACGCTGGTTTTGTATCTCGTCCTGATGCTGAAGCGTGGGATTAAGTGGCAGAAGATGAGGGCATGTAAGTTGGGCTAAAACAACTTTGGTGATGCATATTTTTGGGCTTTCTTTCCTATGGTGTGGTTTCCTCATTCATCATACCAACAAGTCCAACAACCCTCGATTCTGAGTCCCACAACAATTGATATGTTAACAACAGTGGATGGATCAAAACCTGTATTGAATTAAGTTTCTCCCTTCGGCCTACATATATGTAAAATCGTTATATTCAATGGTTCCTACTTACTAGCGTGTACAAGTTTTGGGATTAGGGAAAAGTTTAATTTTCGCCCTCTTCAGTCTAGGCAAACTAAGTCATGCTGCGTTGGTTTTGTATCTCGGACTGATGCCGAAGCGTGGGCTCACGTGGCAGAAGAGGAGGGCATGTAAGTTGGGCCAAAACAACTTTGGTGATGCATATTTTTGAGATTTCTTTGCTTTGGTGTGGTTTCAACATACCAACAAGTCCAACAACCCTCATTTCCCAGTCCCACAACAATTGATATGTTAACAACAGTGGATGGATCAAAACTGGTATTGAATTAAGTTTCTCCCATCGGCCTACATATATGGAAAAGCATTATATTCATTGGTTCTTACTTACTAGCGTGTACAAGTTTTTGGATTAGGAAAAAGTTTAATTTTCACCCTCTTCAGTCTAGGCAAACTGAGTCATGCAGCGCTAGTTTTGTATCTTGGCCTGATGCCGAAGCGTGGGCTCAACTGGCAGAAGAGGAGCGCATGTAAGTTGGGCCAAAGCAACTTTGGTGATGCATGTTTTTGAGGTTTCGTCCTTATGGCGTGGTTTCCTCATTCATCATACCAACAAGTCCAACAACCCTCATTTTCGAGTCCCACAACAATTGATATGTTAACAACAGTGGAACGGTCAAATCTGGTTTTGAATTGAGTTTCTCCCATCGGCCAACATATATGGAAAAGCATTATATTCATTGGTTCTTACTTACTAGCGTGTACAAGTTTTCGGATTAGGAAAGAGTTTAATTTTCGCCCTCTTCAGTCTAGGCAAACTGAGTCATCCTGCGCTGGTTTTGTATCTCGTCCTGATGCCGAAGCGTGGGCTCAAGCGGCAGAAGATGAGGGCATGTAAGTCGGGCCAAAACAACTTGGTGATGCATATTTTTGAGGTTTCTTTCCTATGGTGTGGTTTCCTCATTCATCATACCAACAAGTCCAACAACCCTCGATTCCGAGTCCCACAAGAATTGATATGTTAACAACAGTGGATGGATGAAAACCTGTATTGAATTAAGTTTCTCCCTTCGGCCTACATATATGGAAAATCATTATATTCATTGGTTCCTACTTACTAGCGTGTACAAGTTTTCGGATTAGGAAAAACTTTGATTTTCGCACTCCTCAGTCTAGGCAAACTGAGTCACGCTGCGTTGGTTTTGTATCTCGGACTGATGCCGAAGCGTGGGCTCACGAGGCTGAAAAGGAGGGCATGTAAGTTAGGCAAAACAACTTTGGTGATGCATATTTTTGAGGTTTCTTTCCTGTGGTGTGGTTTCCTCATTCATCATACAACATATCCAACAACCCTCGATTCCGAGTCCCAGAACAATTGATATGTTAACAACAGTGGATGGAACAATACCTATATTGAATTAAGTTTCTCCCATTGGCCTACATATATGGAAAAGCATTATATTCATTGGTTCTTACTTACTAGCGTGTACAAGTTTTTGGGTTAGAAAAAAGTTTAATTTTCGCCCTCTTCAGTCTAGGCAAACTGAGTCATGCTGCATTGGTTTTGTATTTCGGACTGATGCCGAAGCGTGGGCTCACGTAGCAGAAGAGGAGGGCATTTAAGTTGGGCCAAAACAACTTTGGTGATGCATATTTTTGAGGTTTCGTTCCTATGGTGTGGTTTTCTCATTCATCTTCCCAACAGGTCCAACAACCCTCGATTCCGAGTCCCACAACATTTGATATGTTAACAACAGCGGATGGATCAAAACCTGTATTGAATTAAGTTTCTCCCATCGGCCTACATGGATGGAAAAGCAATATATTCATTGGTTCCTGCTTACTAGCGTGTACAAGTTTTTGGATTAGGAAGAAGTTTAATTCTCGCCCTCTTCAGTCTAGGCAAACGGAGTCATGCTGCACAGGTTTTATGTCTCGGACTGTTGCTGAAGCGCGGGCTCAAGTGGCAGAAGAGGAGGGCATGTAAATTTGGCTAAAACAACTTTGGTGATGCATATTTTTGAGGTTTCGTTCCTATGGTGTGGTTTCCTCATTCATCATACCAACAACTCCAACAACCTTCGTTTCCAAGTCCCAAAACAATTGATATGTTAACAACAGTGGATGGATCAAAACCTATATTGAATTAAGTTTCTCCCTTCGGCCTACATATATGTAAAATCGTTATATTCAATGGTTCCTACTTACTAGCGTGTACAAGTTTTGGGATTAGGGAAAAGTTTAATTTTGGCCCTCTTTAGTCTACGCAAACTAAGTCATGCTGCGTTGGTTTTGTATCTCGGACTGATGCCGAAGCGTGGGCTCACGTGGCAGAAGAGGAGGGCATGTAAGTTGGGCCAAAACAACTTTGGTGATGCATATTTTTGAGATTTCTTTGCTTTGGTGTGGTTTCAACATACCAACAAGTCCAACAACCCTCATTTCCCAGTCCCACAACAATTGATATGTTAACAACAGTGGATGGATCAAAACTGGTATTGAATTAAGTTTCTCCCATCGGCCTACATATATGGAAAAGCATTATATTCATTGGTTCTTACTTACTAGCTTGTACAAGTTTTCGGATTAGGAAAAAGTTTAATTTTCGCCCTCTTCAGTCTAGGCAAACTGAGTCATGCTGCGCTGGTTTTGTATCTCGTCCTGATGCCGAAGCGTGGGCTCAAGTGGCAGAAGAGGAGGGCATGTAAGTTGGGCCAAAACAACTTTGGTGACGCATATTTTCGAGGTTTCTTTCCTATGGTGTGGTTTCCTCATTCATCATACCAACATGCCCAACAACCCTCGATTCCGAGTCCCACAACAATTGTTATGTTAACAACAGTGGATGGATCAAAATCTGTATTGAATTAAGTTTCTCCCACCGGCCTACATATCTGGAAAAGCGTTATATTCGTTGGTTCTTACTTACTAGCGTGTACAAGTTTTTGGATTAGGAAAAAGTTTAATTTTCGCCCTCTTCAGTCTAGGCAAACTGAGTCATGCTGTGCTAGTTTTGTATCTTGGCCTGATGCCGAAGCGTGGGCTCAACTGGCAGAAGAGGAGCGCATGTAAGTTGGGCCAAAGCAACTTTGGTGATGCTTGTTTTTGAGGTTTCGTTCTTATGGCGTGGTTTCCTCATTCATCATACCAACAAGTCCAACAACCCTCATTTTCGAGTCCCACAACAATTGATATGTTAACAACAGTGGAAGGGTCAAAACTAGTTTTGAATTGAGTTTCTCCCATCGGCCTACATATATGGAAAAGCATTATATTCATTGGTTCTTACTTACTAGCGTGTACAAGTTTTCGGATTAGGAAAGAGTTTAATTTTCGCCCTCTTCAGTCTAGGCAAACTGAGTCATCCTGCGCTGGTTTTGTATCTCATCCTGATGCCGAAGCGTGGGCTCAAGCGGCAGAAGATGAGGGCATGTAAGTCGGGCCAAAACAACTTTGGTGATGCATATTTTTGAGGTTTCTTTCCTATGGTGTGGTTTCCTCATTCATCATACCAACAAGTCCAACAACCCTCGATTCTGAGTCCCACAACAATTGATATGTTAACAACCGTGGATGGATCAAAACCTGTATTGAATTAAGTTTCTCCCTTCGGCCTACATATATGGAAAATCATTATATTCATTGGTTCCTACTTACTAGCGTGTACAAGTTTTCGGATTAGGAAAAACTTTAATTTTCGCACTCCTCAGTCTAGGCAAACTGAGTCACGCTGCGTTGGTTTTGTATCTCGGACTGATGCCGAAGCGTGGGCTCACGAGGCTGAAAAGGAGGGCATGTAAGTTAGGCAAAACAACTTTGGTGATGCATATTTTTGAGGTTTCTTTCTTGTGGTGTGGTTTTCTCATTCATCATACAACATATCCAACAACCCTCAATTCCGAGTCCCAGAACAATTGATATGTTAACAACAGTGGATGGAACAATACCTGTATTGAATTAAGTTTCTCCCATTGGCCTACATATATGGAAAAGCATTATATTCATTGGTTCTTACTTACTATCGTGTATAAGTTTTTGAGTTAGAAAAAAGTTCAATTTTCGCCCTCTTCAGTCTAGGCAAACTGAGTCATGCTGCGCTGGTTTTGTATCTTGGCCTGTTGCCGAAGCGCGGGCTCAAGTGACAGATGAGCAGGGCATGTAAGTTGGGCCAAAACAACTTTGGTGATGCATATTTTTGAGGTTTCGTTCCTATGGTGTGGTTTCCTCATTCATCATACCAAAAAGTCCAACAATCCTCGATTCCGAGTCCCACAACAATTGATATGTTAACAACAATGGATGGATCAAAACTGGTATTGAATTAAGTTTCTCCCATTGGCCTACATATATGGAAAAGCATTATATTCATTGGTTCTTACTTACTAGCGTGTACAAGTTTTCGGATTAGGAAAAAGTTTAATTTTCGCCCTCTTCAGTCTAGGCAAACTGAGTCATGCTGCGTTGGTTTTATATCTCGCACTGATGCCGAAGCGTGGGCTCACGTGGCAGAAGAGGAGGGCATGTAAGTTGGGCCAAAACAACTTTGGTGATGCATATTTTTGAGGTTTCTTTCCTATGGTGTGGTTTCCTCATTCATCATACCAACATGTCCAACAACCCTCGATTCTGAGTCCCACAACAATTGATGTGTTAACAACAGTTGACGGATCAAAACCTGTATTGAATTAAGTTTTGCCCATCGGCCTACATATATGGAAAAGCATTATATTCGTTGGTTCTTACTTACTAGCGTGTACAAGTTTTCGGATTAGGAAAAAGTTTAATTTTCGCCCTCTTCAGTCTATGCAAAATGAGTCATGCTGCGCTGGTTTTGTATCTCGTCCTGATTCTGAAGCGTGGGCTCTAGTGGCAGAAGATGAGGGCATGTAAGTTGGAACAAAACAACTTTGGTGATGCATATTTTTGAGGTTGCTTTCCGATGGTGTGGTTTCCTCATTCATCATACCAACAAGTCGAACAACCCTCGATTTCGAGTCCCACAACAATTGATATGTTAACAACAGTTGAAGGATCAAAACCTGTATGGAATTAAGTTTCTCACATCAGCCTACATATATGGAAAAGCATTATATTCATTGGTTCTTAATTACTAGCGTGTACAAGTTTCTGGATTAGGAAAAAGTTTAATTTTCTCCCTCTTCAGTCTAGGCAAACTGAGTCATGCTGCGCTGGTTTTGTATCTTGGCCTGATGCCAAAGCATGGGCTCAAGTGGCAGAAGAGGAAGGCACGTAAGTTGGTCCAAAACAACTTTGGTGATGCATATTTTTGAGGTTTCGTTCCTATGGTGTGGTTTCCTCATTCATCATACAAACAAGTCCGACAACCCTCGATTCCGAGTCCCACAACAATTGATATCTTAACAACAGTGGATGGATCAAAACTGGTATTGAATTATGTTTCTCCCATTGGCCTACATATATGGAAAACCATTATATTTATTGGTTCTTACTTACTAGCGTGTACAAGTTTTCGGATTAGGAAAAAGTTTAATTTTCGCCCACTTCAGTCTAGGCAAATTGAGTCATGCTGCGCTGGTTTTGTATTTCGTCCTGATGCGGAAGCATGGGCTCAAGTGGCAGAAGATGAGGACAAGTAAGTTGGGCCAAAACAACTTTGGTGATGCATATTTTTGAGGTTTCTTTCCTATGGTGTGGTTTCCTCATTCATCATTCCAAGATGTCCATTAACCCTCGATTCTGAGTCCCACAACAATTGAAATGTTAATAACAGTGGACGGATCAAATCCTGTATTGAATTAAATTTCTCCCTTCGGCCTACATATATGGAAAATCGTTATATTCAATGGTTCCTACGTACTAGCGTGTACAAGTTTTCGGATTAGGAAAAAGTTTAATTTTCGCCCTCTTCAGTCTAGGCAAACTGAGTCATGCTGTGCTGGTTTTGTATCTCATCCTGATGCCAAAGCGCGGGCTCAAGTGGCAGAAGAAGAGGGCATGTAAGTTGGGCCAAAACAACTTTATTGATGCATATTGTTGAGGTTTCTTTCCTATGGTTTGTTTTCCTCATTCATCATTCCAATATGTCCAACAACCCTCTATTCTGAGCCCCACAACAATTGATATGTTAACAACAGTGGATGGATCAAAACCTGTATTGAATTAAGTTTCTCCCATCGGCCTACATATATGGAAAAGCATTATATTCATTGGTTCCTACTTACTAACGTGTACAAGCTTTCGGATTAGGAAAAAATTTAATTTTCGCCCTCTTCAGTCTAGGCCAACTGAGTCATGCTGCGTTGGTTTTGTATTTCGGACTAGTTCCGAAGCATGGGCTCACGTGGAAGAAGAGGAGGGCATGTAAGTTGGGCCAAAACAACTTTGGTTATGCATATTTTTGAGGTTTCGTTCCTATGGTGTGGTTTTCTCATTCATCTTCCCAACAAGTCCAACAACCCTCGATTCTTAGTCCCACAACATTTGATATGTTAGCAACAGTGGATGGATCAAAACTGGTATTGAATTAAGTTTCTCCCATCGGCCTACATATATGGAAAAGCATTATATTCATTGGTTCCTACTTACTAGCATGTACAAGTTTTTGGATTAGGAAAAAGTTTAATTTTTGCCCTCTTCAGTCTAGGCAAACGGAGTCATGCTGCACTGGTTTTGTATCTCGGACTGTTGCTGAAGCGTGGGCTCAAGTGGCAGAAGAGGAGTGCATGCAAATTGGGCCAAAACGACTTTGGTGATGCATATTTTCGAAGTTTCGTTCCTATGGTGTGGTTTCCTCATTCATCTTCTCAACAAGTCCAACAACCCTCGACTCCGAGTCCCACAACAATTGATGTGTTAACAACAGTGGACGGGTCAAAATTGGTGTTGAATTGAGTTTCTCCCATCGGCCTTCATATATGGAAAAGCATTATATTCATTGGTTCTTACTTACTAGCGTCTACAAGTTTTCGGATTAGGAAAAAGTTTAATTTTCGCCCTCTTTAGTCTAGGCCAACTGAGTCATGCTGCGCTGGTTTTGTATCTCGTCCTGATGCCAAAGCGTGGACTCAAGTGGCAGAAGATGAGGGCATGTAAGTCGGGCCACAACAACTTTGGTGATGCATATTTTTGAGGTTTCTTTCCTATGGTGTGGTTTCCTCATTCATCATACCAACAAATCCAACAACCCTTGATTCTGAGTCCCACTACAATTGATATGTTAACAATAGTGGATGGAACAAAACCTGTATTGAATTAAGTTTCTCCCGTCGGCCTACATATATGGAAAAGCATTATATCCATTGGTTCTTACTTACTAGCGTGTACAAGTTTTCGGATTAGGAAAAGTTTAATTTTTGCCCTCTTCAGTCTAGGCAAACTGAGTCATGCTATGCAGGTTTTGTATCTCATCCTGATGCCGAAGCGCGGGCTCAAGTGGCAGAAGAAGAGGGCATGTAAGTTGGGCCAAAACAACTTTGGTGATGCATATTTTTGAGGTTTCTTTCCTATGGTGTGGTTTCCTCATTCATCATACCAACAAGTCCAACAACCCTCGATTCTGAGTCCCACAACAATTGATATGTTAACAACAGTGGATGGATCAAAACTGGTATTGAATTAAGTTTCTCCCATCGGCCTACATGTATGGAAAAGCATTTTATTCATTGGTTCTTACTTACGAGCGTGTACAGTTTTCGGATTTGGAAAAAGTTTAATTTTCACCCTCTCAGTCTAGGCAATCTGAGTCATGCTGCGTTGGTTTTGTATCTCGGGCTGATGCCAAAGCTTGGGCTCAAGTGGGAGAAGAGGAAGGCATGTAAGTTGGGCCAAAACAACTTTGGCGATGCATATTTTTGAGGTTTCGTTCCTACGGTTTGGTTTCCTAATTCATCATACCAACATGTCCAACAACCCTCGATTCCGAGTCCCACAACAATTGATATATTAACAAAAGTGGATGGATTAAACTGGTATTGAATTAAGTTTCTCCCATCGGCCTACATATATGGAAAAGCATTATATTCATTAGTTCCTACTTACTAGCGTGTAGAAATTTTCAGATTAGGAAAAAGTTTAATTTTTGCCCTCTTCAGTCGGGGCAAACTAAGTCATGCTGCGTTGGTTTTGTATCTCGGACTGATGCCGAAGCATGGGCTCAAGTGGCAGAAGAGGAGGGCATGTAAGTTGAGCCAAAGCAACTTTGGTGATGCATAT
Source organism: Paspalum notatum (assembly GCA_022530915.1). NCBI lineage: Eukaryota > Viridiplantae > Streptophyta > Magnoliopsida > Poales > Poaceae > Paspalum > Paspalum notatum. The sequence continues at coordinate 12,109,358 of CM039683.1, forward strand.
TGTTTTCTCGTTCATCTTACCAACAAGTCCAACAAACCTCGATTCCGAGGCCCACAACAATTGATATGTTAACAATAGTGGATGGATCAAAACCTGTATTGAATTACGATTCTCCCATCGGCCTACATATATGGAAAAGCATTATATTCATTGGTTCCTACTTACAAGCGTGTACAAGTTTTTGGATTAGAAAAAGTTTAATTTTCGCCCAAGTCTGTCTAGGCAAATTGAGTCATGCTGCGCTGGTTTTGTATCTCGGATTGATGCTGAAGCTTGGGCTCTAGTGGCAGAAGAGTTGGGCATGTAAGTTGGGCCAAAACAACTTTGGTGATGCATATTTTTGAGGTTTCTGTCCTATGGTGTGGTATTCTCATTCATCATGCCAACAAGTCCAACAACCCTCGATTCCGAGTCCCACAACAATTGATATGTTAACAATAGTGGATGGATCAAAACCTGTATTGAATTAAGTTTCTCCCATCGGCTTACATATATGGAAAAGCATTATATTCATTGGTTCCTACTTACTAGCGTGTACAAGTTTTCGGATTAGGAAAAAGTTTAATCTTCGCCCTCTTCAGTCTATGAAAACTGAGTCATGCTGTGCTGGTTTTGTATCTCAGCCTGACGCCGAAGCGTCGGCTCAAGTGGCAGAAGAGGAGGGCATGTAAGATGGGCCAAAACAACTTTGGTGATGCATATTTTTGAAGTTTTGTTCCTATGGTGTGGTTTCTTTATTCATCTTCCCAACAGGTCCAACAACCCTTGATTTCGAGTCCCACAACAAATGATATGTTAACAATAGTGGATGGACCAAATCCTGTATTGAATTAGGTTTCTCCCATTGGCCTACATATATGGAAAAGCATTATATTAATTGGTTCCTACTTACTAGCGTGTACAAGGTTTTGAATTAGGAAAAAGGTTAATTTTCACCCTCTTCAGTCTAGGCAAACTGAGTCATTATGCGCTGGTTTTGTATCTCGTCCCGATGCCGAAGCGTGGGCTCAAGTGGCAGAAGAGGAGGGCATGTAAGTTGAGCCAAAACAACTTTGGTGATGCATATTTTTGAGGTTTCGTTCCTTTGGTGTGGTTTCCTCATTCATCTTACCAACAAATCCAACAAACCTCGATTCCGAGTCCCACAACAATTGATATGTTAACAATAGTGGATGGACTAAAACCTGTATTGAATTAAGTGTGGCGGAACCGCCCTGCTTAATCCAGACTAAGCACACCTGCCACCTCTGGCTCGCAGTGCACTTAGGCCAGACTAAACCCGGTAGTCCGTCGAGAGTACTTCGGCTCTCGATAACACCATTCCCAGAGGAACCGACATCAAACACATCCGACTCTCGAAAGAGCCACAACAATTACATCATCATGGGCAGTTGAAATAGAGAATAGTAGACCGGATTTACAAATATAAGAAGTCAAATACATTTCATAGTAGACCGAGCCCACCGGTACTACCACCTCCAACACAGCTATCCAGATGTCACCAGTACCTGTAATCCAAAAGTGGGGGCAAACCCTGAGTACTAATTACTCAGTAGGACTTAATGGACGGGGCTTACAGCTGACGCAAAGCATGCTTACTAATCATGTGGATCCTTAGCTGTTGATTCTTAAATAAAGTCATGTGGACATAAGATAGCAGGATTTGACAGCTGCTATCCATTAATCATGAAGATCATTTATATCATAAAGTAAATACTTGCAGAAAAGTAAACATGAACACATGTTCCGTCCCAAGATTCATAGCGCTTCCATCCAACCCCTTGGGAGTAGCCGTCTCAGGAGCGATACCACAGTACGTCGGGTCAGCCCTCCCTCGACCTCAAAGCATCTCCCAAGTCCATCGACCTCCTAGTAGTGGATGGGAAACACCATGAATAGAGGGACGAAACACACACATCCAATCATGGTTATATACAAAAACGTGACTTAATAAACAGCATGTTACAGTTATTACTATGTTGCCCGATAGTGATATTTGGCATTCTCACACCTGGTGAGCATCAGCGATTCGAATCGATTTTTATATTCCCGGGAATAACTAGAAATGCCAGGGGTATATGCTTACTAGCCATCGCATTCCACACATATATTCCCCATCTCCACTTGTCCCATCCCAAGTTCGATTCAATCCTTCTGTTGTTCCCAGGTTGTGCCGCCTTAGGAGCGATACCACAGTAACGTCGGGTTAGCCCTCCCTCGACTACAAGCTCCGCAAGGTGTCACAGTAGGAGTCTGTCTCTGTTCTTCGGATAGCACAAGTAAGACTTTCACCAGGCCCATGTCCTGGATAAGCACTCTAGCAATGTTATGCCAATCAGCAGACGAACGGCGGACGGGCCTTATGCGACTCGGGCGGAGTCCAGTGCACGATACCATGAACAATAAATAACTCATAAAATCTCTGCCCGGTCTCCATTTAAAACATAAGCAAGTATAATAACTTCCATAAGTGAGATTTCTGTCACCTTGTAAAGTCGTACCTACGAGACGAGTACAATCACTCGTGTCTACTCGCACCTAGAAATCTAGGCACTCGTCTTACAAACTTTACGTATAGGTGCTAGGGCCAGGGCGGCCAGGAAGTCTAATGCAGTTGGTTTCAATCAACTCCTAATGCATATGCGTAAACATCAACAAGATTTGTATTAGCTGGGAGAAATCATGGTCCTGCCTACCTTTAATTGTTGTTAAGAAAACCAACAAACTAAACTATGTTAGTTTGCCGGGTCGTGAGGCTTTGCCCCAGGCAATCCCTTGAAGCAGGGACAGATTTAATCAGCGACCCTTTGTCTTCTTGCTTCGGATATAGCCTGTCGTCCGGTTCCTTGATCACTGGTTTTTCCTGAGTTGATAGCTTCTTGCACGCGGGTCTATATACATGATAAAATGCTAGTGAGTGCAAGAGAACGCAAATGCATGTATATGATACAGTGTTATATGCATGACATAGTGCAAACAAGAGTACAACGAGTTGCAAATGTATATAGGAGGTGTCAATGGTATATGATGCATGATCAAGCAGTTTATGAAGAATGGGTTCGGGTACTCTTAGTTAAATACCTCCCGTAATGAGAAAACTTAACGACTTTGCTAAGAAATCATACAGCCCATCACTAAGAAATCATACAAACCATCACCATATTTTATCTTTGAAGTAATCAGAAGTTAGTGTCTTATATGTGTACACAGTCCCTATCAAATGAAATGAAGTTATCACTTGAAAGCGCCTTTACGAATATAATGCACTCGTGGTTCATGTAGTTAGACAACTCAAATTGCTCTCAAATTTGTACCACATGTAGACACATACTTCATTGTGCTACTGCCAAAAATTTCAGCTACAACCAAGTTATAATTAATTTATTAAAATTCCAGCAAGTTACCAGCCCTATAGCTTCTCAGATATTTCATAATTTATCGGAATGGTTTCTAAACTTGAAATTTCTACAGCAAGCATTTCATGGCATGAAAATCATATACAAAAATCAGCAAGCACAAAATATTTCCATATATTTATCTTATGCAAATTAAGATGCACTTATAAACAGTGTTAATGAACCTTCCAAAAATACTTTCTGGACTCTCTATCACACTAGTAGCACACCAGATTTTTCATAGAATTAACTATGCATCCTAGAACCACTTTCTCATTTTATTTAGTTAACCAGGTGTCATTTTGTCATTTTCAAATCACCATTTAAACTCAACATGCAAGGCATCAAACTTTACCCGCAAGCTATCAATACTATATAAAGCACATAAAAAATACCAGAGGTCACATTTGAGCACACTTTATGTAGCCTTCATTTTCCAGGTCAAATAAATACACAAACTACATGCATAGGGCAAAACAGTAATTAAACAATTAATGCTAGGGCTACGAAAAATCACACAATACCTAGATGCCATAACAAAGCTACTGTCCAAGTTTCATAATTTTTGGAGTCCATTTGGTCTATTTTTACCATTTATTTACCTACACCATGCATGCACTAAACCAGGGGCAAAACAGACTTTTCACATGTCCACATCTTACCTATCATGTAGATCTACTCAAGAGGAGTCCATAACCACTGAGTTTGTCCATTTTGGATTTCCCTATGAATTGTTATGATGTTTCAAAGTTCACATCTCAATATAAATGAATTTAAATGGAAAAACTCATAGACCGAGGGCTTGAACGTAATTAACCGTATACCTCAGGGGCTAGATCAGAAGATTATCCTGACTCAGTGCACAGTGCATGAGAATCTCCTAAAACCCGATGTTAGATCTGCAAAATACCAGGGCTCGGGTTAAAGTACAAAACTCTAATAGATCTAGAGGTGTTTTCACAAATTATTCAAGATACAGTAAACAGTGATGCAATAAGTAATACGCGAAGGGGTTTTTTTGCAAAACACGCGTTCTTCTTCTACGTTTGGCCGGGGAAAATCCTCGCGCGGCGGCCGGCGTTCGCGCGCTCGCGCCGGAGCGTCGAGGGGGAAACTTGGAGCCGAGTCGGGTCGAGGAGGTGGCCGGCGCTACGGTGGACACCGTGGGCTAGACGTCATCGCCGGCGGTGAAGAGTAGAGGCAAGCGGCGGTGGCGAACTGAGAAGGCGACGGCGCGGCGGGGCGCGGTGACGCGGCTCGATTCTGGCAGGGTATGGCACGATAGGGGTCGCCGCTAGGCTTGGGAGTTGCGCGGCGGCGTGACGGTCCCGATGGCGGTATCGTGGAGGCGAGGGGAGGGCCGGAGGAGGGTTGTCCACGGAGAGGGGCCGGTGGCAATGGCGGCCGTGGGGTGCGCTCGCGGGGAAGGGTGATAGAGGCGAGGGCGAGCGGCGAGACCGTGCGTGGAAGATGGAGGGAGGCGCGGGCCGTGCGAGGCGCGCGTCGGCGGGGTGGGAGGCGGCTCGAGGCGGCGGGTGCCGTGAGCTCACCGCGGCGGCGATGGCGGCGGGCACTCTGCGCTTGGGAGGGGGAGGCGGAGGGAGACGACTAGGCCTAGCGCATTGGGCGCGGGAGGGGGAGGCGGTTGTAATGGCGGAGCGGCCGGCGCAGCTCGGACTCCGAGCTTGCGGCAATGGCGGGTCGGCGCTCCACGCTTGGGGAAAGGAGGCAGAGGCGCGCGAGAGAGCGAGCAGTGGAGCGGCGAGTGCGAAGAGAGCCGGGAGTGCGTCCAGGTTCATGAGGGGCGCGGGTCTTCACCCTTTAGGCGAGGGCGCGGCGCGGCCAGTGCGCTGGCGGCCATGGGCGGGGTGCGCAGAGCGCGCCCGCCGCGTGGGCGCGGGGAAGAGGGAAAGGGAACGGTGGGGCGCGATTTGGACTCGGTCCATGGACCGGGTGTCACTGACATGTGGGACCGGGATGGGAAGAGAGAGGGAGGGTCTATAGACCGAGTGCGTGGAGACGCGGAAATGGTGGGACCCACTGGACCAGATGTTTGTCCGATGCGGGCGGGAATCCGGTGGACTGCTCGGTGGGGCCCGCCGGTCAGTGAGAGGAAAAGAGAGGGAAAATCCCGAAAATGGAAAAATGGAGTTTGACTGCAGATACACTTGTTTGAAGATCACGTTTTTGAACTGGTTAGAGGCCGAATCTTAAAATACCCCAATTGGAGGAAGTGTTCTAAATTTGTTCCTCTACATTTCCCTTATAAACTTGTATACCGTGTTCTATTCAAAAATCTGGTGCAAATTTGAATTAAACTGCTGACCAAGGTTTGACCAATAGAACCCTCCAGTTTAGAAATTCTAAAAGTCTATTTTCTATGCACTTTCACAAAAGGAGTTTTATACCAATGTTGTTCACAATTTCGTGATCTACAACTTTCTCAATACAAGCATTGCAAGATTTTGGTTTTAAGATCAACGAAATTTAAAATTACTAAACAGGTCATGTTTGGACAGAATTCACATGCTGACAGAAAAAGCCCCAAAACTCTATGCAAACCTTCATGAATGTCAAAGCACAAATTACCAAAGTTGTTCATCATTAAATTGTCTACAGGTTTGTCAATATGAGTTTCACCCAAATCCAAATAGAATCAAAATTATAGGCACAATCACAAAGACATATCCGCAGAAAGCAGGTTTCGATAAGTGACATTTCAACCAAGATTGAATTAGGGCTCAAATGCATGTCATTGTATGATGCATTATGATGAATGTTGCATTTATGATGAATGATATGCACTTGAGATGCCGGAGCATCACATTAAGTTTCTCCCATTGGCCTACATATATGGAAAAGCATTATATTAATTGGTTCCTACTTACTAGCGTGTACAAGTTTTTGAATTAGGAAAAAGGTTAATTTTCGCCCTCTTCAGTCTAGGCAAACTGAGTCATTATGCGCTGGTTTTGTATCTCGGCCCAATGACGAAGCGTGGGCTCAAGTGGCAGAAGAGGAGGGCATGTAAGTTGAGCCAAAACAACTTTGGTGATGCATATTTTTGAGGTTTCGTTCCTATGGTGTGGTTTCCTCATTCATCTCACCAACAAGTCCAACAAACCTCGATTCTGAGTCCCACAACAATTGATATGTTAACAATAGTGGATGGATCAAAACCTGTATTGAATTAAGTTTCTACCATCGGCATACATATATGGAAAAGCAATATATTCATTGGTTCCTACTTACTAGCGTGTACAAGTTTTTGGATTAGGAGAAAGTTTAATTTTCGCCCAAGTCAATCTAGGCAAATTGAGTCATGCTGCGCTGGTTTTGTATCTCGGACTGATGCTGAAGCGTGGGCTCCAGTGGCAGAAGAGTTGGGCATGTAAGTTGGGCCAAAACAACTTTGGTGATGCATATTTTTGAGGTTTCATTCCTATGGTGTGGTTTTCACAATAGTCATACCAACAAGTCCAATAACCCTCGATTCCAAGTCCCACAACAACTGATATGTTAACAACAGTGGATGCATCAAAACCTGTATTGAATTAAGTTTCTCCCATCGGCCTACATATATGGAAAAGCATTATATTCATTGGTTCCTACTAACTAGCGTGTACAAGTTTTCGGATTAGGAAAAAGTTTAATTTTCACCCTCTTCAGTCTAGGCAAACTGAGTCATGATGCGCTGGTTCTGTATCTCGGCCTGACGCCGATGCGTGGGCTCAAGTGGCAGAAAAGGAGGGCATGTGAGTTGGGCCAAAACAACTTTGGTGATGCATATTTTTGAAGTTTCGTTCCTATGGTGTGGTTTCTTTATTCATCTCCCAACAAGTCCAACAACCATCGATTTTGAGTCCCACATCAAATGATATGTTAACAACAGTGGATGGAACAAAACCTGTATTGAATTAAGTTTCTCCCATCGGCGTACAGATATGGAAAAGCATTATATTCATTGGTTTTTACTTACTAGCGTGTACAAGTTTTCGGATTAGGAAAAAGTTTAATTTTCTCCCTCTTTAGTCCAGGCAAACTGAGTCATGCTGCGCTGGTTTTGTATCTCATCCTGATGCCGAAGCATGGGCTCAAGTGGCAGAAGAGGAGGGCACGTAAGTTGGGCCAAAACAACTTTGGTGATGCATATTTTTGAGGTTTTGTTCCTATGGTTTGGTTTCCTCATTCATCATACCAACAAGTCCAACAACCCCCGATTCCGAGTCCCATAACAATTGATATGTTAACAACAGCGGATGGATCAAAACCTGTACTGAATTAAGTTTCTGCCATCAGCCTACATATATGGAAAAGGATTAAATTCGATGGTTCCTACTTACTAGCGTGTTCGCCCTCTTCAGTCTAGGCAAACTGAGTCATGCTGCGTTGGTTTTGTATCTCGGACTGATGCCGAAGCGTGGGCTCAAGTGGCAGAAGAGGAGGGATGTAAGTTGGGCCAAAACTACTTTGGAGATGCATATTTTTGAGGTTTCGTTCCTATGGTGTGGTTTGCTCATTCATCATACCAACAAGTCCAACAACCCTCGATTCTGAGTCCCACAACAATTGATATGTTAACAACAGTGGGTGGATCAAAACTGGTATTGAATTAAGTTTCTCCCATCGGCCTACATATATGGAAAAGCATTATATTCATTATTTCTTACTTACTAGCGTGTACAGTTTTCGGATTAGGAAAAAGTTTAATTTTCGCCCTCTTCAGTCTAGGCAATCTGAGTCATGCTGCGCTGGTTTTGTATCGCAGCCTGATGCCAAAGCTTGGGCTCAAGTGGCAGAAGAGGAAGGCATGTAAGTTGGGCCAAAACAACTTTGGTGATGCATATTTTTGAGGTTTCGCTCCAATGGTATGGTTTCCTAATTCATCATACCAACATGTCCAGCAACCCTCGATTCCAAGTCCCACAATAATTGATATGTTAACCAAAGTGGATGGTTTAAATTGGTATTGAATTTTGTTTCACCCATCGGCCAACATATATGGAAAAGCATTATATTCATTGGTTCCTACTCACTAGCGTGTACAAATTTTTAGATTAGGAAAAGTTTAATTTTCGCCCTCTTTAGTCTGGGCAAACTAAGTCATCCTACGTTGGTTTTGTATCTCGGACAAATGCCGAAGCGTGGGCTCAAGTGGCAGAAGAGGAGGGCATGTAAGTTGGGCCAAAACAACTTTGGTGATGCATATTTTTGAGGTTTCATTCCTATGGTGTGGTTTCATCATTCATCATACCAACAAGTCCAACATCCCTCGATTCCGAGTACCACAACAAATGATATGTTGAAAACAGCGGATGGATCAAAACCTGTATTGAATTAAGTTTCTCCCATCGGCCTACATATATGGAAAATCATTATATTCATTGGTTCCTACTAACTAGCGTGTACAAGTTTTCGGATTAGGAAAAAGTTTAATTTTCACCCTCTTCAGTCTAAGCAAACTGAGTCATGATGCGCTGGTTCTGTATCTCGGCCTGACGCCGATGCGTGGGCTCAAGTGGCAGAAAAGGAGGGCATGTAAGTTGGGCCAAAACAACTTTGGTGATGCATATTTTTGAAGTTTCGTTCCTATGGTGTGGTTTCTTTATTCATCTTCCCAACAAGTCCAACAACCATCGATTTCGAGTCCCACATCAAATGATATGTTAACAACAGTGGATGGAACAAAACCTGTATTGAATTAAGTTTCTCCCATCGGCGTACAGATATGGAAAAGCATTATATTCATTGGTTTTTACTTACTAGCGTGTACAAGTTTTCGGATTAGGAAAAAGTTTAATTTTCTCCCTCTTTAGTCCAGGCAAACTGAGTCATGCTGCGCTGGTTTTGTATCTCATCCTGATGCCGAAGCATGGGCTCAAGTGGCAGAAGAGGAGGGCACGTAAGTTGGGCCAAAACAACTTTGGTGATGCATATTTTTGAGGTTTTGTTCCTATGGTTTGGTTTCCTCATTCATCATACCAACAAGTCCAACAACCCCCGATTCCGAGTCCCATAACAATTGATATGTTAACAACAGCGGATGGATCAAAACCTGTACTAAATTAAGTTTCTGCCATCAGCCTACATATATGGAAAAGGATTAAATTCGATGGTTCCTACTTACTAGCGTGTTCGCCCTCTTCAGTCTAGGCAAACTGAGTCATGCTGCGTTGGTTTTGTATCTCGGACTGATGCCGAAGCGTGGGCTCAAGTGGCAGAAGAGGAGGGATGTAAGTTGGGCCAAAACTACTTTGGAGATGCATATTTTTGAGGTTTCGTTCCTATGGTGTGGTTTGCTCATTCATCATACCAACAAGTCCAACAACCCTCGATTCTGAGTCCCACAACAATTGATATGTTAACAACAGTGGGTGGATCAAAACTGGTATTGAATTAAGTTTCTCCCATCGGCCTACATATATGGAAAAGCATTATATTCATTATTTCTTACTTACTAGCGTGTACAGTTTTCGGATTAGGAAAAAGTTTAATTTTCGCCCTCTTCAGTCTAGGCAATCTGAGTCATGCTGCGCTGGTTTTGTATCTCAGCCTGATGCCAAAGCTTGGGCTCAAGTGGCAGAAGAGGAAGGCATGTAAGTTGGGCCAAAACAACTTTGGTGATGCATATTTTTGAGGTTTCGCTCCAATGGTATGGTTTCCTAATTCATCATACCAACATGTCCAGCAACCCTCGATTCCAAGTCCCACAATAATTGATATGTTAACCAAAGTGGATGGTTTAAATTGGTATTGAATTTTGTTTCACCCATCGGCCAACATATATGGAAAAGCATTATATTCATTGGTTCCTACTCACTAGCGTGTACAAATTTTTAGATTAGGAAAAGTTTAATTTTCGCCCTCTTTAGTCTGGGCAAACTAAGTCATCCTACATTGGTTTTGTATCTCGGACAAATGCCGAAGCGTGGGCTCAAGTGGCAGAAGAGGAGGGCATGTAAGTTGGGCCAAAACAACTTTGGTGATGCATATTTTTGAGGTTTCATTCCTATGGTGTGGTTTCATCATTCATCATACCAACAAGTCCAACATCCCTCGATTCCGAGTACCACAACAAATGATATGTTGAAAACAGCGGATGGATCAAAACCTGTATTGAATTAAGTTTCTCCCATCGGCCTACATATATGGATAAGCATTATATTCATTGGTTCCTACTTACTAGCGTGTACAAGTTTTTAGATTAGGAAAAGTTTAATTTTCGACCTCTTCAGTCTAGGCAAACTGAGTCATGCTGCGTTGGTTTTGTATCTCGAACAGATGCCAAAGCGTGGGCTGAAGTGGCAGAAGAGGAGGGCATGTAAATTGGGCCAAAACAAATTTGGTGTTGCATATTTTTGAGGTTTCGTTCCTATGGTGTGCTTTCCTCATTTATCTTCCCAACAAGTCCTACAACCCTCGATTCCGAGTCCCACAACAAATGATATGTTAACAACGGTGGATGGAACAAAACCTGTATTGAATTAAGTTTCTCCCATCGGCGTACATATATGGAAAAGCATTATATTCATTGCTTTTTACTTACTTGCGTGTACAAGTTTTCGGATTAGGAAAAAGTTTAATTTTCTCCCTCTTCAGTCCAGGCAAACTGAGTCATGCTATGCTGGTTTTGTATCTCATCCTGATGCCGAAGCATGGGCTCAAGTGGCAGAAGAGGAGGGCATGTAAGTTGGGCCAATACAACTTTGGTGATGCATATATTTTAGGTTTCATTCCTATGGTGTGGTTTCCTCATTCATCATACCAACCAGTCCAACAACCCTCGATTCTAAGTCCCACAACAATTGATATGTTAACAACAGTGGATGGATCAAAACTGGTATTGAATTAAGTTTCTCCCATCGGCCTACATATATGGAAAAGCATTATATTCATTGGTTCTTACTTACTAGCGTGTACAGTTTTCGGATTAGGAAAAAGTTTAATTTTCGCCCTCTTCAGTCGGGGCAAACTAAGTCATGCTGCATTGGTTTTGTATCTCGGACTGATGCCGAAGCATGGGCTCAAGTGGCAGAAGAGGAGGGCATGTAAGTTGAGCCAAAACAACTTTGGTGATGCATATTTTTGAGGTTTCGTTCCTATTGTGTGGTTTCCTCATTCATCTTACCAACAAGTCCAACAAACCTCGATTCCGAGGCCCACAACAATTGATATGTCAACAACAGTGGATGGATCAAAACCTGTATTGAATTAAGTTTCTCCCATCGGCCAACATATATGAAAAAGCGTTATATTCATTGGTTTCTACTTATAAGCGTGTACAAGTTTTTGGATTAGGAAAAATTTTAATTTTCGCCCAAGTTAGTCTAGGCAAATTGTGTCATGCTGCGCTGGTTTTGTATCTCGGATTGATGCTGAAGTGTGGGCTCCAGTGGCAGAAGAGTTGGGCATGTAAGTTGGGCCAAAACAACTTTGGTGATGCATATTTTTGAGGTTTCTGTCCTATTGTGTGGTTTTCTCATTCATCATACCTACAAGTCCAACAACCATCGATTCCGAGTCCCACAACAATTGATATGTTAACAATAGTGGATAGACTAAAACCTGTATTGAATTAAGTTTCTCCCATCGGCCTACTTATATGGAACAGCATTATATTCATTGGTTCCTACTTACTAGCGCGTACAAGTTTTCGATTAGGAAAATGTTTAATCTTCGCCCTCTCCAGTCTATGAAAACTGAGTCATATTGCGCTGGTTTTGTATCTCGGCCTGATGCCGAAGCGTCGGCTCAAGTGGCAAAAGAGGAGGGCATGTAAGTTGGGCCAAAACAACTTTGGTGATGCATATTTTTGAGGTTTCGTTCCTATGGTGTGGTTTCTTTATTCATCTTCCCAACAAGTCCAACTACCCTCGATTTCGAGTCCCACAACAAATGATTTGTTAATAATAGTGGATGGACCAAAACCTGTATTGAATTAAGTTTCTCCCATTGGCCTACATATATGGAAAAGCATTATATTAATTGGTTCCTACTTTCTAGCGTGTACAAGGTTTTGAATTAGGAAAAAGGTTAATTTTCACCCTCTTCAGTCTAGGCAAACTGAGTCATTATGCGCTGGTTTTGTATCTCGTCCCGATGCCGAAGCGTGGGCTCAAGTGGCAGAAGAGGAGGGCATATAAGTTGAGCCAAAACAACTTTGGTGATGCATATTTTTGAGGTTTCGTTCCTATGGTGTGGTTTCCTCATTCATCTTACCAACAAATCCAACAAACATCGATTCCGAGTCCCACAACAATTGATATGTTAACATCAGTGGATGGATCAAAATCTGTATTGAATGAAGTTTCTCCCATCGGCGTATATGTGTGGAAAAGCAATATATTCATTTGTTCCTACTTACTAGCGTGTACACGTTTTTGGATTAGGAAAAGTTTAATTTTCGCCTTCTTCAGTCTAGGCAAACTGAGTCATGCTGCGTCGATTTTGTATCTCGAACCGATGCCAAAGCGAGGGCTCAAGTGGCAGAAGGGAAGGGCATGTAAGATGGGCCAAAACATCTTTGGTGATGCATATTTTTGAAGTTTCATTCCTATGGTGTGGTTTCCTCATTCATCTTCCCAACAAGTCCAACAACCGTCGATTCCGGGTCCCACAACAATTGATATGTTAACAATAGTGGATGGACCAAAACTTGTATTGAATTAAGTTTCTCCCATCGGCCTACATATATGGAAAAGCATTATATTCATTGGTTCCTACTTACTAGCGTGTACAAGTTTTTGGATTAGGAGAAAGTTTAATTTCTGCCCAAGTCAGTCTAGGCAAATTGAGTCATGCTGCGCTGCTTTTGTATCTCGAACTGATGCTGAAGCGTGGGCTCCAGTGGCAGAAGAGTTGGGCATGTAAGTTGGGCCAAAACAACTTTGGTGATGCATATTTTTGAGGTTTCAGTCCTATGGTTTGGTTTTCACATTCGTCATACCAACAAGTCCAACAACCCTCGATTCCGAGTCCCACAACAATTGATATGTTAATAACAGTGGATGAATCAAAACCTGTATTGAATTAAGTTTCTCCCATCGGCCTACATATATGGAAAAGCATTATATTCATTGGTTCCTACTTACTAGCTTGTACAAGTTTTCGGATTAGGAAAAAGTTTAATTTTCGCCCTCTTTAGTCTACGCAAACTGAGTCATGCTGCGCTGGTTCTGTATCTGGGCCTGACGCCGAAGCGTGGGCTCAAGTGGCAGAAGAGGAGGGCATGTAAGTTGGGCCAAAACAACTTTCGTGATGCATATTTTTGAAGTTTCGTTCCTATGGTGTGGTTTCTTTATTCATCTTCCCAACAAGTCCAACAACCCTTGATTTCGAGTCCCACATCAAATGATATGTTAACAATAGTAGATTCACCAAAACCTGTATTGAATTAAGTTTCTCCCATTGGCCTACATATATGGAAAATCATTATATTAATTGGTTCCTACTTACTAGCATGTACAAGTTTTTGAATTAGGAAAAAGGTTAATTTTCGCCCTCTTCAGTCTAGGCAAACTGAGTCATTATGCGCTGGTTTTGTATCTCGGCCCGATGCCGAAGCGTGGGCTCAAGTGGCAGAAGAGGAGGGCATGTAAGTTGAGCCAAAACAACTTTGGTGATGCATATTTTTGATGATTCGTTCCTATGGTGTGGTTTCCTCATTCATCTTACCAACAAGTCCAACAAACCTCGATTCCGAGTCCCACAACAATTGATATGTTAACAACAGTGGATGGATCAAAACCTGTATTGAATTAACTTTCTCCCATCGGCGTACATGTATGGAAAAGCAATATATTCATTGGTTCCTATTTACTAGCGTGTACACATTTTTGGATTAGGAAAAGTTTAATTTTCGCCCTCTTCAGTCTTGGCAAACTGAGTCATGCTGCATCGGTTTTGTATCTCGAACCGATGCCAAAGCGTGGGCTCAAGTGGCAGAATGGGAGGGCATGTAAGCTGGGCCAAAACATCTTTGGTGATGCATATTTTTGAAGTTTCATTCCTATGGTGTGGTTTCCTCATTCATCTTCACAACAAGTCCAACAACCCTCGATTCCGAGTCCCACAACAATTGATATGTTAACAATAGTGGATGGACCAAAACTTGTATTGAATTAAGTTTCTCCCATCGGCCTACATATATGGAAAAACATTATATTCATTGGTTCATACTTACTAGCGTGTACGAGTTTTTCGATTAGGAGAAAGTTTAATTTTCGCGCAAGTTAGTCTAGGCCAATTGAGTCATGCTGCGCTGGTTTTGTATCCCAGACTGATGCTGCAGCGTGGGCTCGAGTGGCAGAAGAGGAGGGCATGTAAGTTGGGCCAGAACAACTTTAGTGATGCATATTTTTGAGGTTTCGTTCCTATGGTGTGGTTTCCTCATTCACTATACCAACAAGTCCAACAACCCTCTATTCCGAGTCCCACAACAATTGATATGTTAACAATAGTGGATGGATCTAAACCTGTATTGAATTAAGTTTCTCCTATCGGCCTACATATATGGAAAAGCATTATATTCATTGGTTCTTACTACCTAGTGTGTACAAGTTTTCGGATTAGGAAAAAGTTTAATTTTCGCCCTCTTCAGTCTAGGCAAACTGAGTCATATTGCGCTGGTTTTGTATCTCAGCCTGATACCGAAGCGTGGGCTCTTGTGGCAGAAGAGGAGGGCATGTAAGTTGGGCCAAAACAACTTTTCTGATGCATATTTTTGAGGTTTCGTTCCTATCATTCATCCTACAAACCAGTCCAACAACCCTTGATTCCGAGCCCCAGAACAATTGGTATGTTAACAACAGTGGATGGATCAAAACCTGTATTGAATTAAGTTTCTCCCATCGGCTTACATATATGGAAACACATTATGTTCATTGGTTCCTACTTACTAGCGTGTACAAGTTTTTGGATTAGAAAAAAGTTTAATTTTCACCCTCTTAGGCCTAGACAAACTAAGTCATGGTCCGCTGGTATCATCACTCAGCCAAGTGCGGAAGCGCGGGCTGAAGTGGTGGAAGACGAGGGCATGTAAGTTGGACCAAAACAACTTTGGTGATGCATATTTTTAAGATATCATTCCTATGGTCTGGTTTCCTCATTCATCTTACCAACAAGTCCAACAAACCCCGATTCCAAGTCCCACAACAAATGATACGATAACAACAATGGATGGACCAAAACCTATATTTAATTATGTTTCTCCCATCGGCGTACATATTTGGAAATGCATTATTTTCATTGGTTCCACCTTACTAGCATGCACAAGTTTTTGGATTAGGAAAAAGGTTAATTTTCGCGCTCTTCAGTCTAGGCAAACTAAGTCACGGCACGCTGGTTTCGTATCTCGGCGTGATGCCGAAGCGCAGGCTCAAGTGGAAGAAGAGGAGGGCATGTAAGTTGGGCCAAAACAACTTTGGTAATGCATATTTTTGAGGTTTCATTCCAATGGAGTGGTTTCCTGATTCATCCTGCAAACAAGTCTAACAACCCTCGATTCCGAGTCCCACAACAATTGATATGTTAACAACAGTGGATGGATCAAAACCTTTATTGAATTAAGTTTCTCGCATCGGCCCACATATATAGAAAAGCATTATATTCATTGGTTCTTATTTAGCAGCGTGTACAAGTTTTCGGATTAGGAAAAAGTTCAAATCTCGCCCTCTTAGGTCTAGGCAAACTAAGTCATAGTGTGCTGTTTCACCTCTCAGCCTAGTGCGGAAGCGCTAGCTGAAGTGGCAGAAGAGGAGGGCATGTAAGTTGGGCAAAAACAACTTTGGTGATGCATATTTTTAAGGTTTCGTTCTTATGGTGTGGTTTCCTCATTCATCTTACCAACAAATCCAACAAACCTCGGTTCCGGGTCCCACAACAAATGACATGTTAACAACAATGGATGGACGAAACTATATTTAATTAAGTTTCTCCCATCGTCCTACATATTTGGAAAAGCGTTATATTCATTGGTTCCACCTTACTAGCATGTACAAGTTTTTGGATTCGGAAAAATTAAGATTTTTGCCCTCATGAGGCTAGGGGAACTGAGTCATGGTGCATTGGTTTCGTCTCTCGGCCTGGTGCGAAAGCGCGGGCTCAAGTGGCAGAAGAGGAGGGCATGTAAGTTGGGCCAAAACAACTTTGCTGATGCATATTTTTGAGGTTTCGTTCCTATCATTCATATTACAAACCAGTCCAACAACCCTTGATTCCGAGCCCCAGAACAATTGGTATGTTAACAACAGTGGATGGATCAAAACCTGTATTGAATTAAGTTTCTCTCATCGGCTTACATATATGGAAACTCATTATATTCATTGGTTCCTACTTACTAGCGTGTACAAGTTTTTGGATTAGGAAAAAGTTTAATTTTCACCCTCTTAGGCCTAGACAAACTAACTCATGGTCCGCTGGTATCATCTCTCAGCCAAGTGCGGAAGCGCGGGCTGAAGTGGTGGAAGACGAGGGCATGTAAGTTGGGCCAAAACAACTTTGGTGATGCATATTTTTAAGGTTTCATTCCTATGGTATGGTTTCCTCTTTCATCTTACCAACAAGTCCAACAAACCCTGATTCTAAGTCCCACAACAAATGATACGTTAACAACAATGGATGGACCAAAACCTATATTTAATTATGTTTCTCCCATCGTCCTACATATTTGGAAATGCAGTATGTTCATTGGGTCCTCCTTACTAGCGTGTACATGTTTTTGGATTAGGAAAAAGGTTAATTTTCGCCCTCTTCAGTCTAGGCAAACTGAGTCATGCTGCGCTAGTTTAATATCTCGGCCTGGTGCAGAAGTGCGGGCTCAAGTGGCAGAAGAGGATGGCATGTATGTTGGGCCAAAACAACTTTGGTGATGCATATTTTTAGGTTTCGTTTGTATGGTGTGGTTTCCTCATTCATCTTACAAACAAGTCCGGCAATCCTTGATTCCGAGTCCCACAACTATTGATATGTTAACAACAGTGAATGGATCAAAACATGTATTGAATTAAGTTTCTCGCATCGGCCTACATATATGGAAAAGCATTATATTCATTGGTTCTTATTTAGCCGCGTGTACAAGTTTTCGGCTTAGGAAAAAGTTCAAATTTCTTCTTCTTAGGTCTAGGCAAACTAGGTCATAGTGTGCTGTTTCATCTCTCAACCTAGTGCGGAAGCGCTAGCTGAAGTGGCAGAAGAGGAGGGCATGTAAGTTGGCCCAAAACAACTTTGGTGATGCATATTTTTAAGGTTTCGTTCTTATGGTGTGGTTTCCTCATTCATCTTACCTCATAATTAATATCCCTACATGCAAAAGTCTTGCCATGGCATTTTTCCCGTTTCCTTTGTGTGCACGTACATCTCAACATTGTCACCTCTCTCGAGAACTCCTATTAATGCAAATAAAACCCTATCCACTCAGGTTCAAGATCTAAACTCACAGTACCGTTCAGCCATCGTTTTATCAATAATTATATTTCTGAGCAGAGACAATGCATACACACATGATGATTACATTCGGTGGCCAAGTATTTATTTTATACTAAGGGCCTCGGGCCTCCTTCGAGCGCAAGATTAAAAAAAACATACAGAAATTTGGCAAAATAAAAACATAGAATCAGGAAAGAATCATGTGTACCAAAGAGGGCAAGAGATTATACTTGGTGCTGAGTTAAGTGTTGCTAAATATAGGCTCTGGTGACTGGATCTCTAAAAAATAGTAGAAACAATACAACAAGATAGTGTCAAGGCTCATAAAGAGGTATTTGCAACTTTGGTCTGGGGTTTTAGACGGATGGTGTCGTGGTTTTAGGAAGAGTACCCACAATACCAACTTCATCAATGTATAGGGTTTAGCTGAACCTTATTAGCAAATTTAACTAAACTCAGTGTGGCACATTCTCATGACCATATTGTCTGGTAGATCTGTCACACCCGGCTCATTTGGCCCATAGTGGCCCATGTGGTTGATATGAGATATTGTGAAGAGTTGAGTCCCACCTTGGTTGTTTAGAGTGGGATAGACCAATATATAAGGCTTCTAGAGTCCATCCCACCATTCCCGGGTTAATCCTTTTAAGCGAAGTGTAACACCCTAGGTGTTTGACATCAGCTAAGCAATGGATCTTAGCTCAATCATGCCATTGTGGCGACCAAGGTGCTAAGGTCAATTCCCTAGAGATGAACCTTGACTTAAACTTGGATGATATCCCTTTGCTTATATGTTGACCTTTTTAACTATATGCCAAGGTAATGTTGAAGGAGATCATTTCATTTGCTTCACACTCATTTCCATCTATTTGGAAGAGTGGAAACGTTCCATGAAATTTAGAGTTAAAATGTTACATGAAATGACGAGACATACACTTTTAATTTGCTTTATGAAGTGGATGAGATCTTATGTCATCAACTAAGTCATGTAATCTTGCCCAAACAACTCTATTTTAGCTCATGAACAAAAGTCATGAAGGGTTCATGTTGAGCAAATGTCAAGACGATGCCCTTATTGGCCTAAAACCTATAATTAAAGAGTTATCATGAGGCTGTCTAAACGTAAGTAAAACTTCATCTTCTGTGCTAGTTATGAAGTTTGGCCCTAAACAAAGAGTGAAGTCCAAGTCATGAGGAACAAACTTGGCTTAATGACCCAAGTCTAATTCTCTATCTAAACCTGTCAAATCGAGGCATGGAAATCGAATCAGCTGCTAACTTTCAGACTTAGAAATAATTCAAGTATTGGAATTATAGTGCCGATTCTGATTGACGTCTCGTGTTCTCCAATTTTTGTTAAGCAACTTGAGTTTGTCCATAAACAAAGATTGAAGTTAACCTATTGGACGACAACATATCAAAAGGTGCGATCAATTTGAACTGAGTTGACAAGGTTTCGACATTCGTTTCCAATTAACAATTAATCATTGACAATGCTGTTTAGGGAGTTCATTATCTCTTAATTCGAGAGCCTAATGAACATACACCCTTAATAGAATTTGTAGAGTGATCAGAGCTTGACAATCTTTGTTCTTGGCCCATGAGCCAAATCGGCCAGCAAGCGGCCCAAAATCGAGCTTGAATCGGCCCACATCGATGCATGCCAGCCGTCCGGTGGAATGCCCCTATGGGCGACGCGTGCCCTCGCGCGTCTGCCTCCCAGAGCGCGAGCAAGCCATTGCCGACAGCTGCCCCTCCACCTCACCTCGTCCCTGCCTCTCCACTCGATGGGGAAACAGCAGGAGGCGAGGCGCATCACCTCTCCTCTCTCGTCCACTCGGCCCTGTCTCATCCTCGCTCGCCTCCGTGCGCTGCGCACAGTGCCATGGCCAGGCTCGCCATGCTGCTGCCGCGTTCTGCTGCGGCTGTTGCTCCGCGCTACGTGCAAACGCACTTCATGTGGGCGTGCCGTCGTCGGTGAGCCCTCTACCTGCGCGCGTGGCCCTGCGCTGCTGGACCGCCGATGCCTCCGCGGCCGCCCGCCCTCGGTCGCGTGACCGCGGGATAGCTTTGGGACGAGCCGAGGCCAGGTGCGGAGGAAGCCCGATGGTGCCCTGCCTGGACGGTCCGCCCTGCAGGCCGCTGGTCTCCCTGCCGGTCCCAGGCCGCGTCCTGACGAGCCGATCCCGACGCCCCTTCCTGTCCCTGCTCTGTGTACGGGATGAGGAAGAAGAAAGGGGTAAGAATGAATTAGAAACTCTTTTCTGGTTTATGATGTAAAAATGCCAAGGCACATAGATTTATATTTATGGGCTCGATTAATTTGCTAGGAAGTCCAGGGGTCCTGATGCAAAGTGATTTTTGTTTTTCGTTTATGCATTAATCGGCTGACACTTTGAAAATTCATAGTAATTCGTATTAAAATCGTAAAATAGCAAATGAGGACTTTTTGGAATCCTTGTGAATAGATGATAATATGATAGTGTTTTGTAGAAATTTTGTGCTGTTTATACTTATGTTTGATAAATAGGGATAAATTCATATCTCAAGTTATAGTGTTACAATTGCTGTGAAATTTTTATGAGGGCCTATGTATGCTGTGAGTGTGCTATGGTTAAATTTTTATGCATTTTGATTGATGGATGAAGGAGTTATGATTTTCCTTGCTTTGCATGTAAGGAAACTTTAGAAAATTCTAGTAGATTATTTATAAGTGTTGTAACTGTGATTTTTGGGGATCTCCCTTCTCTTGCCATGAGAAGCCCCACGAAAAAGTTTGAGCTGCATAGGGTGTCTCTAAATGGGTTTTCCTATTTATGCTCCCTTGCATCATGTGTTTTGTTATTTTTGATATCTCCAAAAGCACTTGGTCAAATGCTATGAAATTTGTACAGTAGTCTCCTGGGAGCATATTCTAGCTGCTGTAATTTTTTGTAGAATTTATGGTGCACTTTAGATGCATGATCTTATATATGTGCCTATTTGCCTTTTTTTTTCAAAATAAATTAAGAAATAGGGTACATAAATTTTGTTTGGGGGCAAATGTTGCTTATTTTGGTGTTCACATATCATATGTAAACTGTTGGTGTGCTTGCCGTGGCTTGGATATGCTTTTCAAATATTTATAGATGTCTATAATTCATTTTTAGGCAATCTGGACAGTTTTGGGGAGATTGCTAAATACTCCCCCTAGACTATGTTTTCTGTGGTTGAGTTGAATACAAAAAGTGTTCATAACTTGTTGATCTAGCTACTGACCAATTGTGATGGCCATTGCCTTAATATTCTAGGAGTTATGGCTGTTTTGGTTAAAGTTCAGAAATCTGCCTTCGTGCAGTCTCACTGGACAGTTTCTGTTCTTCTGCTATTTCGACCGTCTTACTTTGGGAATCTTGCTGTGATGGCTGAAAATGATTTATGGAGAATTTCCTAAGCTTTTCATAGAGTCTAAGTTTGATAATTTTCGATGTCTGTAGCTCCAGTTATGAATTTTCTTGCAACTGGGTTGTGTGCAGTTCAAAATCTGGAAAGTGCTTGTGTTGAAGTTGTTTGCATGACTTATGTTATGATTTATATACATGTCTTTCCTCGCATTCATACATATGCATTGTGCATTTCATTTAGGTACGCTAGGTGAATCGCGAGAAGGACATGGATGATGTAATGTTGGAGCCAATCCTGAGGATGGTGTTTAGTGGTCCAACCCAAAGAAGCAAGAACTAAGATGGGAGATGCTCATCAAGACGGTGCGGCTAACTTGATTGACTTGATTCCAATTCCAGGCAAGCCCCGGCGCATTCTCAACTTCCTATGTTTTACAAATTAAATTATGTTGAGTATTTTATGATGTTTTATGCATTAAGTGATAGGAGTTGTTTGAAAACCCTTGTTGCACATATATTCCTCTCCTTGTCCACCAAATAAATCCCGGAAATCCTATGTTTAAGTGTAGGATCGACTAGTTGCTTAGTTATGCAAATAAACGGTAGAAGTCAGGTGAAGTTTTCACCTGCGAGAGATAGGTGGATACCTGAAACAAATGGAATATGGTGTGTCATGGGTGCACCCGATATTTTTTGTAAAACAAAATTAGGGAGACCGGGCAGGAAAGTGGAGGCTATAGGACGAGGAGGTCCTAGGAGTCGGTAGTCCTGTCTGAGTCGATTAAGGACTTGATCTTTGGAGCACTTCCTAATCGTTGAATGCAGTCTATCACTTTGCTGGCCGGCCTGAGGTTGCCGACCGCGAAGCCGAGTAGTTCTATTCAAGCCAGAAACCCAGTGAGTATAAAGTGCGGCTCAGAAGGGAGTCTCGCATAGTCGATGGGCAAGGTGTTTAAAAGTCCTTCGCTGTTCTGGCGAGGCGATATCCCCGAGAGTGCGGCGCTTGCTGGGACCGTGATACTTGAATGAGTCCAAAGGTAACCCAATGATCCCCGACGGGGGAAAACAGGGGTGAGTCTTAGGAATAATTCCCCAGCTGGGTAGTAATCGATTCGAATCGCCATCTCTCCTGGATAGTGAGAACTTGACGGAACGGTTTCAATGTAGCAAACTAAAAATAAATAATGATATGATGATGGGTTAATGATGATGATGGTGTTGATCACCATGACGGTGATGTTTGGACATGATCCAATCGCATAGGGATGCTTGTTTATTTTTATACTTGTTTTAGCATAGATGCAAATCTAGTTTATAATTGAAGGTTTTAATTTGATGCAAGTTACACTTATAATTCCCTACAAATGCCTTTATGCAAATTTTGTCAAGCCAGCTCCACTTTTAAAGCCTTGCATGATCCTTGGTGTCTTTTAATTTAATTTATGACGGGTAAGTCTAGCTGAGTACATTCCCGTACTCAGGGTTTATTCCCAAATTGTTGCAGGTTGTGATGTATCATGGTTACTGCAAGAAGTTGGATGGCTCCTGCCATAGCGGAGGAGTGAGATCATGGGCATGATCATTCTTATTTACCTTATCTGTTATGCTTTTGTGGAATATGACTAAGAGCTGGCATTGTAATAAAAGGTTTCTATTTTGTTTTAAAGCTATGTTGCTTCCGCTACTTTATATTTGGTTTATAATACTAAATTGATCTCCGATGAATGGTAAGGTGTTTCATATTACATTGAAATCTGTGATGGCAAACGATGTGGTGCACCGAATCAGTACGATCTTGGTACGTTGCGATGTTGGTTTGGAATCCTTCGAGATTTCAGTAACTTCAGGATTATACGAGTGTGAGTTCGATACTTAGCCACTTCGGTGATTACTTATCGAATTTTTGCTGTTATAATTTTGGGTCTGTGACACGAAGCGAGGACGAAAGAATTGTTAGTTGTACCTAGCACTGATGGTGCTGTACGTATATGGTGACCTATACGAAGGAATTCTATTAAGTGTAAATGACATAAAAACATATAAGTTTGGAGATTCCATAGATGTAGAGGAATTGTGACAGAGGCATGTGGAATTTTGTGACCAAATGCAACCGACAGAAAAGGACACATGCATTTTTTCTCCCTTTTTCTTCACTTTTTGTCCATGATTTGTCAATCTTGTATCTAGTAAATGAAATTGAGTTTGTTCTTGAAACTTTACGGTATGCATCTATATTATCATTTCATCTACATTTATAGAGTTTTTTTAGGGATATTTAAAACTTAAATTTGTCGTGCCCATCTATATCACCGCCTTGTCCTTTTGAAAAATGGAGGTGGGGTTATCCGAAAATTGTTGCTATACTTAGGCCTTGTTTAGATGTTATCGGATTTACCCTAATCCACATATGTTTGGGTGGATTGAGATGCAATTTAGTTCAAGTTTCACTACAGTCAACCCCAATACATGATGCGAATCTAACTAAATCCAAGCAATAAGCACAAATCTAGAAACATATCCTAGTCCTAGGATATAGTATGGGTTTCTTCATCTTATTTTCTACATTTAGTCCATCCCTCTAGACTTCAGTGACTCCATGCTTCTACATTTAGTCCAGCCTTCTAAACTTCAATTTATATAGGATTTATAGGGTGGGTTAGGAGAGGCTCCATGCTTCGAGCGGCGGTGGGAGGGTTTAAGCCCCAGCCACCCGTTGTTGGATCCGCCCTCCACTTAAATCTATTATTAGCAGTCATGAAAATGGTACGGATATTTTCCGACCGCATTCATTACCGAATTCGTTTAGAGGGGTTTTAATCAGTCCGTATCTCAGTCCGGAAATTCAACATCCGATACCGTATCCGTTTCCAAATATTGAAACCGCATATTTATAATGCTGACATCCAATCGTATCGTATCCGCCATGGTTGACACTATCCGTATTCGAATCCGAATCCGAACAAAAATATGAAAACCAATGTGGTATCGGCGATATCCGTTTGTATCCGATCCGTTTTCACCAGGAATGATTAGGCAGCAACTTTTTTTTTCCCAGACCATATTGCAGTCATCTTCTCCCTGACAGCACATGCGTCCTCCCATCTCCCAACATCAGGCATTCAGGCGTGACTTGGACTGGAGAGTTGAGAGATTCCGTGCCCCCCGCCCCCCCCCCCCCCCCCCGCCCGGCGTCCACTTCTCTGTGAAAAAAAAAACCTCTCCAGCCTCCTCCGACGCCGGCAACTCCTCTGAGGCTCTGCTCCTCACAGCTTGTAGACGACGGTGGCTTTGTTCGTCGCACACTACCCAGTGCCCAGCACTACACACCCAACAGGCCAGGGGCCAGCACAAGGCAACACCCACGATCAGGCCCCCGCGGCGGAGACCGAAGCCGTGGATTGCCCCGCCTCGCGCCGATGTCTGCGCATGCCGAAAGCACGCTAGCGAGTGTCAGCGCATTCGGGCGCCACGTCCCATCCGGGGCTCCGGGCGAAAGCCGAGATTTGGGCTTCGTCCACGACACCGTGTCCCCGTGGCCCGCGGGGACAGATCATTCATCCCAAATTCCCATCACGATTCACGATCACTAAACCAAGTTCGGTTTCATTAGTAGAGAAGAAATACTGTGCGAAGGTGATATGTATCGCGGGGTCATCATAGCCAGCCGAATACCGTGAAAAATCGATCGCAAAAAAAAAAAAAAACAGGCACGTCTAAAAACACTCTGTTCACTTTTTTCTTTTTCTTTTTCGGTTTTCATTTCTACTGTATCTTTTGCGCTGTGGCTTGACTGACAAATTCTCCAGATTTGTGGTCACTTCGCCGATTACACCACATCATGAAAACACCTCTCCTATATTAGCCCTGCAGGGAATCAAGTGAAAAACTCGAGCCCAAAAGAGAACATCGGCACCATATCAGGCAGCACGCTAGCTTGCGGTAGAGCAGGTGCCCCTGTTGGGCGTCCTTTTGAGGAGCACGACGCAGTCGGAGTCGTGGCGGTACGTCAGCCGGACCAGGCTCCCCACCACTCGGTACCGGGACCGCGCCCTGACCGTGATGGTGAGTTTTTTTTTTAGAATAAAAGGGCAGTGCCCCCGTCCATTAAAAAGACGGATCATATACAGTTTACAGCGCTTAACAGGTGGTATGACCATCTGCGAACAGTGAGAGAGTTCTTAAACCAGAGGCTACAGCTACCTAGCTATGAGCCAAAGACTACAACTTCAAAACTTATTACAGGACGGCAACGCCTTGACGCGATACAGTAATAAACTGGGACATATCAGAAGGAAAACTCTTGCTTCAGGCTTGTCTCCAAGTTGCTTGGCAACTCCCAGCTGGACTCCATCATGTACTGGGGAGCCAGAGGACCTAAGCCGCCTCCTTCTTGATCCGCATCGCCATTGTTCTCAATTCCTCCATCTCCGATGGGCACAAGAGCTCCCAATTTAGAATCATTGCAGCTGTTTTGTGGAAAAGTATAGTCATACTTTGCCACATTGTTCTCTGAAAACAGATATCATTCCTAAGTTTCCATATACTCCAAAAAACAGCTGAAGTACAAATATTAAATATACCATTACGTTTATTGCTTAGCCAATATTTCCCTACATCCTCTAGAGAGTCCAAACTTTGTGTATGAAAGATATTAGCCAATACAGACCATAACTGTTTAACAACTACACAATCAAAAAAAAGGTGGTGCACGGTCTCCTGTTCTTCACAGAAGAGACAGGTGAGGTCCTCCACTTTCTTTCTCTTATTCAGATTATCACGGGTTAATAGCCTATTTTTACTCATAAGCCAAAGATGATATTGTACTCTAGGAGGAATTTTGAGGTCCCAGATGGCACAGACAAAAACAATCTGAACTCCTCTAAAATTTACCACTTTATATAAGGACTGCACACTATATATCCCTTTTGAGGTAAAGGTCCAAACTAATGCATCATCTTCCTCATTAAAACTAATTGTCGATGCAAGTTGACAGATTTCCTCCTGGTGCACCATTAGGTTAACGTCACCCATTCTCCTAAAAGTACATTTCAAATTAACACCATCCCACAAGTCAGCTACAGACTGATTTTTCTCATTGACATATCTATATAAGCTCCAATACTGGATTGCTAGACTTGAGGAGGCCAGCCAATTATCTTCCCAAAACCTAACTCTTTTTCCATTTCCAATAATCCATCTATATCCCATTTTGGTTGCATGTACAGCACTCATAAAACCTTTGAAGAACACCGAGCTACCTACACTATTGTCTTGGAAAATGTTAGGCTTATTTGTCTTATATTTGTAGTCAATAAGCTCTCTCCAGAGTTTATTTTTGTCTTTCTCATATCTTTTCAACCAGGAAGCTTGTAGACAAATATTCAAATCCCTCAAATTAGGGAGCCCTAGACCACCATAATCTTTGTGGAGGGAAACAAACTCCCAGTTTGCCAAATGGTATTTGTGAGCACCTTCTATATCATTCCAGAGATAATTGCTCATATGAGTATTAAGGGTTTCAATGGCCCATTTAGGGAACTTAATGAAAGAGAGTAAATAAGTAGGAATGCTAGCTAAACATGTTTTGATCAGCAAGGCTCTAGCAGCTAAAGATAAGAGTTTCCCCCTCCAACCTTGAATCCTATGGAGAAGTTTGTCTACTAAAGGCTGAAGCTCTTCTCTAGTAAGTTTCTCAAAATGTAAATGTGCACCCAAATACTTTAACGGAAAGGACCCAGCAGGGCAGTTGAAAATACTACGGATCTCCTTAGATTCCTCTTCCTCCAAATTCATAGTTAGAATCTCACTCTTGTGGAAATTTACTCTCATGCCAGATAGCTGTTCAAACCACATGGAGTGTTTCAGGTTCCACAGATGAGATTTATCAACACTAGAGAATAATATTGTGTCATCAGCATACTGAAGGGAGAGGATCCCTCCAGGTCTAAAATCTTGCAAAACGCCTTGCACTAGACACTTGTTAGCAGCCCTGTCTAAAATCCTTGTGAAAGCATCCCCAACTAAGTTTATGTAACACCCTAAATTTAGCTTCCAAATTTTTTTTTCATAATAAACTTAACCTATTTATTTAATTTTCTAGGATTTTCTATGCCTAGCTTGCATTTAATGATTTATTTATATCAAGTAATTAAAATTAATCATAGAATAACTTGGTTGTGCATTCATACTGGTGCATATCTTATTTTGATTGAATGGTTTAAGGTTGGGAATTCAAATTTATTTGAATTCATAGTTTGGTTTTTTTTGGTTTGAAATAGAAAAGCAAATAGAAAAGAGAGAAAAAGGAAAAGCCAAACCAGCCCAACTGAACCAGTCGGCCCAGCCCTTCCCCCTTCTCCCTTCAGCCCAACCGCGGCCGCGGCCGAGCCGGCCCAGCTCCGGCCCAACATCCCCGCGCCCTCTCTCTTTCTCTCTCTGACAGCTCGCCCCGCGCCCTCTCCGCCGTCGTCTCCCACCTCTCGCCGCTCCCCTTTCTCTGCGCGTGGACCGAGCGCCGCCGCGCTCACTGCGTCGTGGCCCCTCCGCGACCCCAGCGCCGCTCTCCCAACCTCTCTGAACTCTACCGCACCCACCTCCGCGGATTCGACGCGAACTCCACCCGGGATAAGACTCGATTCGGATAGCGCCGGCTCCATGCCCCTTCTGCAAGACTCGGAGTCGGTTTAGCCTCCGTCGCCCTAGCCCGAGCCCTATAAATAGCACCCCGAGCTCCGCCGCCGCCTTCCACACGCCCTTGAGCTCTCAGCCCAAGCCCTAGCCGCATGCGCTGCCGCAATCTCGCCGCCGAAGCCGCCGCCAAGGGTGAGCTTTCTCGCCGGAATTCGCCGTCTCCATTCCATCTCCGGCCTCTTTGACCCCCTGCTCGTGTTCGCAGAGCTCTCCCGGAGCTATGCCGCCGGATCTAGACGTCCGGAGCCGCCTCCACTTCGCCGTCCCGCATCGTCCCGAGCTCGCCGTCTGCCTCCGCCGTCGCCACCCCCGTCTCCGGCCACCTTTCACCGCCCACAATCCCGCGGTAAGCTTCGCCCCATCGCGCTCTGTCTCCCTGTCCAGATCTAGTCCAGGGCCATGCTCTCTCTCGCGCGGGAGCCGTGCACCGGCGAAACGCCGCCGCGGCTAAGGTTGCCGCCGACGAGCTCTTTGGCCTTTCAACCGTAGCCGTCCGATCTGGATCCGAAGGCTCTCGTGCGCCGGTGACCGGTCAAACCGGGTCAATACCGGTCAGCGCCCGTTCTTTTGCTAAAGAGCCCCTGCCTTTCTCTGTTATCAACCCGCAGTCCACAGTAGTTCAAAAGTAATTAGATCTAGGTCCTGTTCTTTACGTTTTAGCCCCTGAGCTTTCGTAAATTAGTACCCGCCGTCCCAGGGCCGCTGGTTTCGCCTGTAGGTCCTCGGGAGGTTCTTTTATTTATGCATAAGCCCTTGGTTTTATCAGATAAACCCTAGATCTAAGTTTTTAATCGCAGTTATGCCCCTGGAACTTTGTTTTATGCATAACTTTCACGTTTTAGATCCGATTAGGGTGATTCTTGCGCTCATGTGTTCATAGCAGTACATAGATTAGTTTTATATGAGTTTTATGTTCTGTTTTTATGTAATGGTGTACTGTTTCTTATAGTTTTGCTTTTGTTTGCATGTATGTATGTACATGGATGTTTGTATGGTGCTATGTTCGCGAATAGACGTTGATCAGTCCGTGGAGTTTGCAGAGCCGCCTCCTGAGTTCTTTGAGCAGCAGCAGGATAACCCCGCTACCACATGACTGGGATGGGGCAGTCTTAGCTCAGTAATTAGGTCATTTTGGTTTGCGGTAACTTACCTGCGGGGCAAGAGGGGGAGTAAGCTTTAGTGGTCCCTGCGCTACCTCATGGTTGAGTGTGCTTTACATTACATGTATGTGCTTCTCCCTTTGGAGGTGGGCCCCACCGTTGCGGCGCTTGTTTCCTTGCGGTTACTCTTTACTAACGTGATCTTTGAAAGGCTTCGTAGTGTGCTTGCTAGTCATCTCATCTCCGGTAATGTGATGAACACCTAGCGTAGCTCATGACTTCTGGGTAAAGATGTGCAACCTCTCGAGAGTATAAAACTGACATGTCAGCCGTGCTCACGGTTATGAGCGGCCCAGATCCTCCTTTTGATTAGTGGTTCGCTGGTTATGGTTCTGGTTATGGTTATGTTCTTTAATATGGTTAATTTTCTTTATGCAATAACCTTGGGCAAATGGTTTATCTTACTCAACTTTAGTAAATAGAAGTTAATGAAACCTTATCAATTAAAAGCCCATGCAGTCATGTCAACTAACCATAGAGCCTCATAGTTTATGTTATACTTGTTGAGTACCTCGTACTCACGCTTGTTTTATCTTCATTCCTTGTTGGGGGGATAAATCCAACCGCTGCTCAGTTGATGGAGATGCCGAGGAGTACACGCAGGGCTATGATGAGTTCTAGGCGTTCGTTCACCAGTCGACGTCCCTGTGGCGCCCTTAGTTATCTTTTACGCTTCCGCAATGTTTTGTTATAACTCTGTGATTAAGACATGGTCTTTATTATGTAATAATGATGTTAAATTTATGTACGCTTTTATTCTTGACATGTGTCTGTGATGCCACAGTAATTTGTCATACATATGCGAGACTTGACCCTGGAGCATATGTATACTTGCTCGGTTTTGTTCGTTGGAAACCGGGTGTGACAGATTGGTATCAGAGCCGTGTTCACTGTAGGACGAAAGCTTAGCTTAGCACTGGTCGTACTTAAGGATTTTCACTTCTCTTTGCCTTACTTGCTGTATATTTTATCTTATTTACTAATCATTTTCTTTTATTCCTTCTGTCATAATAGAACTAATCTTAAACCCTTTCTATCGTTCCTGTAGACGATGGCTCGCACCAGGTTGACCGCACGGAAGAGCATTGGAGGACAAGGCATGCCCCCTCACTATGTACCCCCAGTGGAGCAGGTGGACAACCAAGATGAAGAGGAGTTCTACAACACCGACGACGCCGACTCTGGCAGCGAGTCTGGAGGAGAGGACGCCCCCGCACCAGCAGCTCCAGTTCCAGAGGTGCCGCCTGCACCCCAGCGGCAGGAGGAGGAGCCCCCTGCGCCCCAGCCTGAGGTGCCCAAGTGGCCGTACCACGCCGTCCTTCCTCTGGCGGACCAGCTCGTCGGCCCCGACTTCGCACAGGAGGGAGTGGCGACCATTCCCGCCTAGGATGCTACGAAGGTCTACCCCATCGGCAACGGACAGTACCACGAGCTCCTGCAGGACTGCCTCTACGCCGCCGGACTGACTACGCATGACGTCGCCTATGAAGTCATGCACCTAGAGCACCTGAACTACAACGAGCAGTGGTTGGCCAAGGCACAGGTCAGGCACCCCTATGCTGTCTATGGAGGGTACTTTGTGGAGACCGAGCACGAAGCCCCCACGCCCCATGAGACTATAGGAGCTGCCATGGAAGATGCTGCATGTCAGGCCTTAGGAGCAGTCCGTCACAAGTACCACACCGCTCTCAACCAGACTGCGTGGCGCTACTTTCCACGGCGTGAGCAAGGGAAGGCGGACCACGTGATATCTTCAGCAGCAGGAGAGGACGATGATCGCTTGAAGATGATGGTTCGACTTGTGGCGGCCCTGAACTCCCATTATGACATCTTAGTGGATGAGCTTCACCGAGCACACGACGAGATTGTTGATCTACGAGCCCGAGCTGCAGGAGTGATAGGATCAGACCTAGTAGTGCCTTATGTGGAGCGCGCTGAGTCACCTGACCGCAAGAGGACCCGCTATGGAGAGCCGGACAGTGTCACTAGGATCCTTCCTCATGAGGATTAGGTTTACCATTATGAGTCTCCGTTAGTACGTTCTTTTTGAAGTCAGTTATGTCAAGTTCGTGTGTTGAAACCTGGAGTGAATGTTTAGTGTTTGGGTGTTTGTCATTTTGGGTTCCTGCTTGAGTCAGTTCTTTGTTTGATTGCTAGTCTAGCTGTGGGGATTGTCCACAGTAAGCAACTATGAAGACCAAGTTAATTAATAAAAGAGTTAGATCGTTTTGGGTTATAAATAGCCATCCACTCTATTGCTCTCTCTACTTTATCTCTCACTTTTGTTTATCTTCTGAGATCTGGTTTACTGTCACTTATGCTTTTCATCATGGATGTATGCAACAACTATTTACTTACAATATCTCAATTACTACGATCAAATGGTGAACACAAGGAGAGGTGCTGCCCCAGAGGACAACAACCAAGGCAATGGGCAACCACTGCCCAATCCACCTCAGCTCACTGCAGAACAATTCTACAATCTCCAGATGCAGATGATGAACACCATCAACAATACTGCCCAAGCTCTGCAACATGTTCATGCCAATCAACCTCAGCAGCAGAGGGACAAGCGTGGAGATTTCCTAAAGGGGCATCCCCCTACCTTCTCTCATTCAGCAGATCCGCTGCAAGCAGACGACTGGCTCCGGGTAGTGGAGCGACAACTTGATATTGCTCAGTGTAATGATCAAGAAAGAGTTCTGTATGCTTCAGGGCAGCTTCGAGGGGCCGCTCTAGACTGGTGGAAGTCTTATAGGCCACAGGACAGGGAGCGTTTCACGTGGGCTCAGTTCCATGATAGGTTCAGAAGCCATCATGTGCCCGCGGGTATAATGAAAATGAAGAAGAAGGAATTTCTTTCTCTGAAGCAGGGAAGTATGAATGTGACGGAGTATCGTGACAAGTTCCTGCAACTGGCTCGTTATGCCCCTACAGAGGTTGCTGAAGATAGTGACAAGCAGGAACACTTTATGGAAGGACTTAGGGACACTCTTCAATTGCAGTTGATGAATGGCCACTACAACAACTTCAATCACCTAGTGGACCGTGCCCTACTCACTGAACAGAAGAGTTGAGAGATAGAAGACAAGAAGAGGAAGTTTACTCCCACTCCTACCAATGGCAGCAACCGCCCTCGTCAGCCGCAGCAGCAGTACTTCCAGCAACAGGGATATCAGCAGCGTCAGCCACAACCACAGAATCCGGGCCAGCGCTATCAACAGCAGAACCAGCAGTCTCGCCCTCCCCAACAAACTCCGCGTCAGGGACCACCTAATTCCTCTACCCCAAACCAGACATTGGTTCCGGTGGCCCGAAATTGCTACAAGTGCGGAGAGTTTGGGCACCTTTCTCCCAATTGCCCTCAGAAGACACAACCCAACCAGCAAGGTCAAAAGCAGAACCCCCAACAACAGCAGCAACAAGGGCGCCCTAACCAGCATAACAAGGCGCCATGGCAGGGCAAGGTGAATCACGTGACGGCTGAGGCGGCAGCTGAAGCTCCCAATGTTGTTATCGGTACGTTCCTAGTAAATTCCGAGCCTGCTACCGTACTATTTGATACAGGTGCCACTCATTCTTTTATTACCAAGTCATTTGTTGAGCAACATAAATTGCCTACCACTATATTAAAAAGGTCTATGCTAGTCAACTCACCAGGAGGGGAGTTGAGAACCAATACAGTTTGCCCCAGGGTTAACATTAAAATAAGGGGGGTAGAATTCAGTGCTAATCTAATGGTCATAAAGTCAGCAGGGATTGACATCATTCTAGGTATGGAGACTCTTAAAAAGTGGGGTGTCAAGATAGATTGTGCCAATCGAACCGTTCAATTGACAGCACCAGGAGGTCAGGGGGTAGAGATCAGTGCATCAAGTCCTACCGGATGTTTGCATCAGATGGAGGTCAAGCCTACGGATGGTATTCGGGTAGTGTGTGATTATCCAGATGTTTTTTCCAGACGAATTGCCAGGTATGCCACTTGATAGAGAAATTGAGTTTGTAATAGAACTTTTACCTGGTACAGCACCCATTGCAAAGAGGCCATATAGGATGGCACCCATAGAGCAAGATGAAGTTAAAAAGAACATAGATGAATTACTAGCCAAGGGTTATATTAGACCAAGTTCTTCTCCTTGGGCTTTCCCAGTCCTGCTTGTTGAAAAGAAAGATAC
The DNA here is from genome assembly GCA_022530915.1 of Paspalum notatum. Lineage (NCBI taxonomy): Eukaryota > Viridiplantae > Streptophyta > Magnoliopsida > Poales > Poaceae > Paspalum > Paspalum notatum. Next base: position 12,142,585 of record CM039683.1, read on the forward strand.
CAACGAGAAGCGAATGTGTGTGGATTACCGAGCCCTGAATGAAGTTACAATTAAGAACAAGTATCCTCTCCCCCGTATCGATGACTTGTTTGATCAACTCCAAGGTGCTTGTGCCTTCTCTAAGATTGACCTAAGGTCGGGTTACCATCAGTTGAAGATCCGTCCCTCAGATATTCCAAAGACGGCATTTACCACTAAATATGGTTTATATGAATACTTGGTAATGTCTTTTGGTTTAACCAACGCTCCTGCCTACTTCATGCATCTGATGAATAGAGTATTCATGGATTACCTGGATAAATTTATAGTACTTTTTATTGATGATATCTTGATTTACTCCAAGTCAGAGGAGGAACATGAGGTACACTTGAGGTTGGTAGTACAGAGGTTGAGGGAGCATAAGTTGTATGCTAAACTGAAAAAGTGTGAGTTTTGGATTGACGAAGTGCCTTTCCTTGGTCACATTATCTCCAAAGGCGGAATCGCAGTGGATCCACGCAAGATCAGTGCTATAACAAATTGGGAAGTACCCCAAACACCAAAGGAGGTCCGTGGATTCTTGGGTTTAGCAGGATATTATCGGAGATTCATTGAGAATTTCTCCAAGACAACGAAGCCCATGACTTCTCTGCTTGAGAAGGACGCAGCATTCAAGTGGACAGCAGATAGACAAGCCGCCTTTGATGAGTTAAAGAGGAGGTTGACGACCGCGCCTGTATTGACACTACCCGACCAACAGAAGAAGTTCACAGTATATTGCGATGCTTCCAGGGATGGTTTAGGATGCGTCCTAATGCAAGAGGGCAAAGTGGTTGCTTATGGATCACGGCAATTGCGCAAGCATGAAGTGAACTATCCAACTCATGACCTAGAACTTGCAGCAGTGGTATATGCTTTGAAGATCTGGCGACACTACCTGTTTGGACAACGTTGTGAGATATACACTGATCACAAGAGTCTCAAGTACATCTTCACACAGAACGAATTGAATATGCGTCAGCGAAGGTGGTTAGAGTTGATCAAGGATTACGATCTGGAGATACACTATCATCCTGGCAAGGCTAATGTGGTAGCAGATGCTCTAAGTCGGAAGAGTTACGCCAATATGGCCTTGGGTTTCCAGATGCCACCAAAATTATGTGAAGAATTTGAAAGTTTGAATCTAGGATTCCTAAGCCACACCACAGTGGCAGCATTTGAAGCAGAACCAACCCTAGAAGAAGAGATCAACAAGTATCAGAAAGAGGATGAGAAGCTCCAGGAGATCCGTGAGTCACTCAAGAAAGGAGAAGCACCTGATTTCAAAGAGGATGAGCAAGGTACCTTGTGGTATAAGAATAGAATCTGTGTTCCCAACGTTGATAATATTCGGAAGTTGATATTGAGCGAGGCCCATGATACAGCTTACTCCATTCACCCTGGGAGTACTAAGATGTATTATGACCTCAAGGAGAGATTTTGGTGGCCGGGAATGAAGAGAGCAGTAGCTAAGTATGTGGCAGTGTGTGATACTTGTCAAAGGGTGAAAGCAGAACACCAGAGACCAGCAGGATTGTTGCAACCATTGAAGGTTCCTGAGTGGAAATGGGAGGAGATCACTATGGATTTGGTAGTAGGGTTACCTCGCACACAGAAGGGTTATAACTCAATATGGGTAGTGGTGGATCGTTTAACCAAGGTAGCTCACTTTATACCTGTAAACACCACCTACTCAGGTGCAAGATTGGCAGAACTATACATATCTAGAATTGTGTGTCTGCATGGTGTACCCAAGAAAATTATATCTGACAGGGGGTCGCAGTTCACTTCCCGCTTTTGGGAACAATTGCACGACTCATTGGACACAAAGCTCAGGTTTAGTATAGCGTACCATCCACAGACGGACGGGCAGATAGAAAGGACCAATCAGGTACTTGAGGATATGTTAAGAGCATGCGCTATACAGTATGGGACCAGTTGGGATAAGTGTTTACCCTATGCTGAATTCTCATATAACAACAGCTACCAAGCCAGTCTCAAAAAGTCACCATTCGAAGCTCTATATGGTAGGAGGTGTAGAACCCCCTTGTTTTGGGATCAGATTGGGGAAAAACAGGTGTTTGGCCCTGGAATTATAGAAGATGCAGAGCAGCAGTTGCGGGTGGTACAGGAGAACCTAAAGATTGCTCAGTCAAGACAAAAGAGTTATGCTGACAATCGCAGAAGAGAGTTGAACTTCAAAGTGGAAGATTTCGTGTATCTAAAGGTGTCACCCATGAGGGGAGTTCGGAGATTCAACATGAAAGGGAAGTTAGCTCCCAGATATATTGGACCATTCAAGGTGTTGGAGAAGAAGGGTGAGGTAGCCTATCGTCTAGAATTACCTCCGAATCTATCGGGAGTGCATGATGTGTTCCACGTATCTCAGTTGAAGAAATGTTTGAGGGTACCAGAAGAGCAAGCCCCCTTGGAATATTTGAATGTACAGGAGGACCTGACTTACACTGAACATCCAGTTAAGATTTTGGAGACATCTGAAAGGATCACTAGAAACAAGCGGATCAAAATGTGCAGAGTACAGTGGAGTCACCATACAGAAAAGGAGGCAACTTGGGAACGAGAGGATGAAATGAGAAAAGCATACCCTGATCTCTTTGCTAACCAACCCATCTGAATCTCGGGGCGAGATTCTGGTTAAGGGGGGTAGGTTTGTAACACCCTAAATTTAGCTTCCAAATTTTTTTTTCATAATAAACTTAACCTATTTATTTAATTTTCTAGGATTTTCTATGCCTAGCTTGCATTTAATGATTTATTTATATCAAGTAATTAAAATTAATAATAGAATAACTTGGTTGTGCATTCATGCTGGTGCATATCTTATTTTGATTGAATGGTTTAAGGTTGGGAATTCAAATTTATTTGAATTCATAGTTTGGTTTTTTTTGGTTTGAAATAGAAAAGCAAATAGAAAAGAGAGAAAAAGGAAAAGCCAAACCGGCCCAACTGAACCAGTCGGCCCAGCCCTTCCCGCTTCTCCCTTCAGCCCAACCGCGGCCGCGGCCGAGCCGGCCCAGCTCCGGCCCAACATCACCGCGCCCTCTCTCTTTCTCTCTTTGACAGCTCGCCCCGCGCCCTCTCCGCCGTCGTCTCCCACCTCTCGCCGCTCCCTTTTCTCTGCGCGTGGACCAAGCGCCACCGCGCTCACTGCGTCGTGGCCCCTCCGCGACCCCAGCGCCGCTCTCCCAACCTCTCTGAACTCTACCGCACCCACCTCCGCGGATTCGACGCGAACTCCACCCCGGATAAGACTCGATTCGGATAGCGCCAGCGCCATGCCCCTTCCGCAAGACTCGGAGTCGGTTTAGCCTCCGTCGCCCTAGCCCGAGCCCTATAAATAGCACCCCGAGCTCCACCGCCGCCTTCCACACGCCCTTGAGCTCTCAGCCCAAGCCCTAGCCGCATGCGCCGCCGCAATCTCGCCGCCAAAGCCACCGCCAAGGGTGAGCTTTCTCGCCGGAATTCGCCGTCTCCGTTCCATCTCCGGCCTCTTTGACCCCCTGCTCGTGTTCGCAGAGCTCTCTCGGAGCTACGCCGCCGGATCTAGACGTCCGGAGCCGCCTCCACTTCGCCGTCCCGCATCGTCCCGAGCTCGCCGTCCGCCTCCGCCGTCGCCACCCCCGTCTCCGGCCACCTTTCGCCGCCCACAACCCCGCGGTAAGCTTCGCCCCATCGCGCTTTGTCTCCCTGTCTAGATCTAGTCCAGAGCCACGCTCTCTCTCGCGCAGGAGCCATGCACCGGCGAAACGCCGCCGCGGCTAAGGTTGCCGCCGGCGAGCTCTTTGGCCTTTCAACCGTAGCCGTCCGATCTGGATCCGAAGGCTCTCGTGCGCCGGTGACCGGTCAAACCGGGTCAATACCGGTCAGCGCCAGTTCTTTTGCTAAAGAGCCCCTGCCTTTCTCTGTTATCAACCCGCAGTCCACAGTAGTTCAAAAGTAATTAGATCTAGGTCCTGTTCTTTACGTTTTAGCCCCTGAGCTTTCGTAAATTAGTACCCGCCGTCCCAGGGCCGCTGGTTTCGCCTGTAGGTCCTCGGGAGGTTCTTTTATTTATGCATAAGCCCTTGGTTTTATCAGATAAACCCTAGATCTAAGTTTTTAATCGCAGTTATGCCCCTGGAACTTTGTTTTATGCATAACTTTCACGTTTTAGATCCGATTAGGGTGATTCTTGCGCTCATGTGTTCATAGCAGTACGTAGATTAGTTTTATATGAGTTTTATGTTCTGTTTTTATGTAATGGTGTACTGTTTCTTATAGTTTTGCTTTTGTTTGCATGTATGTATGTACATGGATGTTTGTATGGTGCTATGTTCGCGAATAGACGTTGATCAGTCCGTGGAGTTTGCAGAGCTGCCTCCTGAGTTCTTTGAGCAGCAGCAGGATAACCCCGAGGAAGGCAAGTATAACTTAAACAACACCTAATAACTGTTATATACTGCATGTGCATTTAATTTTGTGTACCCTTAAGGTCTACCTAGCTACTGTGATCCTTTATATCTACCTTGTTGGGATGCATTTGGGTTAAGTTATGCTAGGTGCAGCGCAAACTCTCATATCTCTTGTTAATTAATTTTGTTAATGATTCTATGCAATTAATGTGAGCTTAACCCTCTGTGCTGTGTGCTTGAGTGGTTCATGTCTCGTTTAAAACTTGCTTTTTAGCAACATGGTCTAGGGAACCTGAGCAATGTGCTCGTGTGCTTTTGCGGTTCTCTCCGTAAGGACCTGTTCATAGAGCAACAACTTGGGACAACCGCGCTACCACATGACTGGGATGGGGCAGTCTTAGCTCAGTAATTAGGTCATTTTGGTTTGGGGTAACTTACCTGCGGGGCAAGAGGGGGAGTAAGCTTCAGTGGTCCCTGCGCTACCTCATGGTTGAGTGTGCTTTACATTACATGTATGTGCTTCTCCCTTTGGAGGTGGGCCCCACCGTTGCGGCGCTTGTTTCCTTGCGGTTACTCTTTACTAACGTGATCTTTGGAAAGGCTTCGTAGTGTGCTTGCTAGTCATCTCATCTCTGATAATGTGATGAACACCTAGCGTAGCTCATGACTTGTGGGTAAAGATGTGTAACCTCTCGAGAGTATAAAACTGACATGTCAGCCGTGCTCACGGTTATGAGTGGCCCAGATCCTCCTTTTGATTAGTGGTTCGCTGGTTATGGTTTTGGTTATGGTTATGTTCTTTAATATGGTTAATTTTCTTTATGCAATAACCTTGGGCAAATGGTTTATCTTACTCAACTTTAGTAAATAGAAGTTAATGAAACCTTATCAATTAAAAGCCCATGCAGTCATGTCAACTAACCTTAGAGCCTCATAGTTTATGTTATACTTGTTGAGTACCTCGTACTCACGCTTGTTTTATCTTCATTCCTTGTTGGGGGGATAAATCCAACCGCTGCTCAGTTGATGGAGATGCCGAGGAGTACACGCAGGGCTATGATGAGTTCTAGGCGTTCGTTCACCAGTCGACGTCCCTATGGCGCCCTTAGTTATCTTTTACGCTTCCGCAATGTTTTGTTATAACTCTGTGATTAAGACATGGTCTTTATTATGTAATAATGATGTTAAATTTATGTACGCTTTTATTCTTGACATGTGTCTGTGATGCCACTGTAATTTGTCATACATATGCGAGACTTGACCCTGGAGCATATGTATACTTGCTCGGTTTTGTTCGTTGGAAACCGGGTGCGACAGTTAAAGAGGAGAGGAGACAAAGGATCACCTTGTCTCAGACCCTTACTAGGTTTAAAGTATGGGGTTTCCTCACCATTCACTAAGATTCCTACAGAACCACCTACTACTAAGCATTTAATCCAATGTATCCAATTGGGGGAAAAGCCTCTAGTGTTTAGAACTTCAAATAGGAATTCCAAGCTAACCCTATCGTATGCCTTCTCATAGTCTAGCTTAATAATAACTCCTTTTTCCTTATTCCTATGCAGACTATGAACTATCTCATTAGCCACAACAACACTCTCTAAAATGTATCTCCCTTATATAAAGGCACTCTGGTTAGTAGCCACTAACCTTTGTGCTACTTTGCCTAATCTATTAGTTAAGAGCTTTGAAAACATTTTTAAACTGCAATTTATTAAACTAATTGGCCTAAACTGTTTCATATTACAAGCCTCACTCACTTTAGGAACCAAGGTTACTAGAGCAAAATTTAGTCTTTGGATATCTAAAGTACCTTGATAAAAATCTGTAAACATGGCCATGATATCACTTTTGATTATCTCCCAAAACTTTTGGTAACAAAGAAAAGATAGCCCATCAGGTCCCGGGGCACCCTGTGGATAGCAGCTAAAGATAGCTTCCTTAATCTCAGCTTCTGAGAAAGGAGCATCAAACATATTATTTTCTTCCTCTGTTACTTTCTGGGAGGCTTCCCAAAAATCATCGCTAAGATTAATATTACCCCTCTCTTCTTTCGCAAAAAGCTTTTTTTGTAGAAATCTAGAGCTATGTCCATCATCCCTTTTTGATCTGATATGTGCCCTGCAGAGCTCTCTAAAAAATCTATTCTTTTCTTTTTACTTCTGTAATTAGCCACCGCATGAAAATATGTTGTGTTTCTATCTCCTTCTAAAATCTCTCTTTCCCTGGACCTCTGTCTAATCCTAATCTCCTCCATCCTCCAGAATTTATCTAGTTCTTTTTCTATATGTTTATATCTACTCCACTCATCTGCATCTAAGTCTCTTTCTTCTAACGCCTGATCTAGTTTACCATATTCTTGGGATAACATAGTTTTGTTGTTGCTTAGCAAGGCCACCTGGTTAGCTGCCCACCCCCTTACCAGTCTACGAAAAGACCTAACTCTGAACTACCAAACATCAATGCTCCAATTTTCAGAACATGGGTAGTGTCCATGCCTTCTTCACAACTTCTGTGAAAGACTCTTCTAGTAACCACCATTTTTCAAACCTAAACCTCTTCTTCCCATAAAAAGCGTTATCTCCTAGTTGAACTAGGAGTGGGTTGTGATCACTAGGGGTTCTATCTAAAGCTTTCATCTTAGCTAGAGGGAAAGCCAATTCAAACTCAGTAGAAACAAAAATTTTGTCAATCCTAGCCATAATCAGATTTTCTTAATTATTGGTCCAAGTATATTTTTTGTTCTTCAACTCTAATTCTATCAGACCCCATTTTCCTATCCAATCATTAAAAGAATCAGCCCATTTGAAATTGATAATGCCATTACTTTTCTCATGACTATATCTAACTAGATTAAAATCTCCCCCAAGAATAATGGGGCCTTGCCAGGAGCCCATTATCTTGTGCAGTTCATCCAAAAAGACTAGCTTACCATCCTCATATGGTGAGCCGTAAATAACTACCAGTTTAAAAGCAAAACCAGAGGATTTGTTGGTTAACATAACACTAACAGAGAAGTCTAAAATATCTCCTACAGTAACTGTAAATATGTCAGAGTTGGCTCCTACTAGAATACCTCCATCAGTACCTCTTGCTCTTAGGGAGCACCAATCAAACTTCGTATTACCAGTCAGAGATCTAAGTAAACCTACAGAAAACTCACTTTTCTTAGTCTCAACAATGCCTACAAAATCAGCATGGTTTTCTCTAATTCTATTTGCTAAAGCTGGAATTCTACCTTGTTGGCCCATGCCTCTGATATTCCAAAAAAGACCTATCGTTTTCTATTCTTTTTATATCTCCTAATGCCTCTGCTCTTAGGTTTACCCCTACCTTTCCTCTCAGCATAAACAGATTGGTCATCAGACTCTATTTCAATGTAGGTAAAGTTATCTGGGTAGCCACCCACTATACTACTGGGATCATTATGAACATCACCTTCATCAATAGAACTAGAATCTGCAGTATTTACCTCTTTAACACTCTTTTTCTCAGCACATATATTCTTATAATTCTCAGCTCTACTCTTATCTAAGCTAACCATGTTATCCAACATGTTAATATCTAAGGGATAACCATCCCTAGAAGAAATACCTAAATCTGCAGCAATCGGAGGATAAATGACTAGGACTAGTGTGTACAGTGGGTAAGTTAGATTTACCTTTCATGAGTTGGAGATTCTGCTTTTCCTTGAGATCTTGAGCTTTTTGGAGCATTGTTCTCCCATCATCAGAAACTCTCACGCTTTTCTTCATGGCCAGGATAGGCCCCCACTTCTGATTGGTGACTCTTTTATGTTGGTCATGAGGTTCTCTTTGGTTGATCATCGTCTGTAAATCTTCAGTAGTTGGCTGAGAGCCAATTGCATCTCCAATTTCCTTCTCCTCCCCTGTAGGCATGTTATCACTATGAAATACTAGTCCATTACCCTCTCTTAGGTTGGTTAAGTGATCAATCCATTCCAAAGGCAAGTTTAGTTGACCCTCCTCAAGCTGAACATCCTCTCCCTTATCAGTTATATCTTCTATCTCTTCTACCTCAGTTCCATCAATCTCCATGGCCTTTAGTAAGCACACACAGCCATATTGTTCCAGAGAATGCTCTTGGTTTACTCCAAAGAATTCCAGCGATCTTCTAACACTCCTACTTTCGCCCTGACTTGTAGAGGTTTGTCCACTTTTACCTTGATTTGATTTTTCTCCAGTCTGATTAACACTTCTCTTATCACCATTCTTTGTCCCCTTTTCTTTGTCCTGTCCCTCCTGCTCTCTAAGCTCATCATCTAGTAAGTCATCATCCTCCAGATCTTCTTCATCATTATCCTTACCATCCTTCCTGTTCTTGTCTTCATGAGAATCACCATAATTTCCATCTCCATCATGGTCATCTCCCCCATCTTTAGGCTCTCCCAATTGCATCACTCCTTCAGTTTTGAAGTGAATGAGGAAGCAACTTCCACCAAGCTCATATATCCTCTCAAAAGGAATTCTGGCTGGATTTTTGCATTTGATTCTGATCCTTGCCATTGAAAAAAAAACTTTGAACAATTCAGTCCAATCTACCTCCAGAAGCAGTCCTAGGCTTAAGGCAATATCCTTAATGGTCCACCAATCAACCCACTTAGGTGGAATGCCCTTGACTTGTACCCAAACCTCTTTCAGTCTGTTGATTGGTTCCACATCTCCATTCCAAGGTTTCATAGAGGCCACAACATTTGTTCCCTCTAGCTCAAATAGTGTAGCCTTCCCAATGACCAGATTCTCCACTCTCTTGTGGGGTGGAAATCTGGTGATGTATGTGTATTCCTCTTCAGACCTCAGTTTCCAGTCCCAGGTTTCATCAAACAGCCTCCTCAAATGAGGTATTAACTCAACCTCGTTGATGTCACCTTGCTCTATTGTTATAATACCAAAATTGTCCAGCCCTATCCAGTGACTAAATCTGTGTTCCCTAGGTTCCACATCAATGTGATAAAAGCCTAACCCCTTGCAAGCACTCCCATAGTACTAGGCCACTGATTGTTCTTTCTTCCACTCAGGACAATTCTCCACCACATGATCCTCCTTTCTGCATATGAAGCAACACCTAGGTTTGGTACAGGCAGTACTGAAATGACCAATATCTCCACAGTTGAAGCACACTACATCCATGAATTTTTCCTTAGCCTCTGGGACAGCTTCTCTCTTCTCTTCCACCTCCATATCTGTGGTTTCGTTCTTATCCTGACCTGGCTTGCCACCATTTCTTCCATGCTCTTGATCTGGTCTGACTTGCTGTCTGCCCATCGGCGCCCTTCCTCTCCCTACACTCTGTCTGCCACCACCTCTAGGCCTCGGCCCCCTGGAATGGTGATGGTGAGTGGCTGGAGTCCAGCAGGTCCTGCATGCCGCGCCCCGCCGCGTACATGGGCTTGTCCTGCGCTGCCACGAACAGCCTCACCGTCCAAGTGCCGCATGGACCAACGCCGTCTCCCTGCAGCACCAGCATAGCAATGCAAGACCACACACGGAACAGCTTAGCTCAGCAGCTGGTCGGTTATGAATAGAGACGAGAGAGAGCACGAGATCGATCGACATGCTGGCCTGTGAGATGGCCAAGACGAATCGGCCGAAGGACATCTGGAGCTGCGGCGGGCCAACACGCAGCGTGAAGACCTTGGAGTAGTTGTCGATGACCATATCGACGGAGGAGTTGCAGTTGAGGAAGCTGGCCTCCACGCCCGAGCCGTCCAGCCCTTCGCCCAGTGCGAACCGCTGGACCTTGCCGACGCTGAAGGACACCTAGGGGTGCCGTGGCCTGGTGGCCAGGACGAAGACGAGCAGTGCGAACGCCGCGCTAGCCGCCACCTGGAACGCGATGCAGCAGCATGGGGCCTCAGGGTCCAGCTTCACGTACCTCCACGCCCCGCTCCTTTGGGCCGCCTCATCGCTGTCCGCGTCGTCGCCGTCGCCGTCGTCGTGGTGGCCTGATGACCGCCCCGACACCACGCGCAGCACCTGCCAGGCTTCTTGTCGCCGCTGACTAGGAAGGAACTGTTGGATCCTCGTGGTCGTGGTCGTGTTCGCGGCGGGCGTCCACGTCGTGGTGGAGGGTCGGGAAGGGGAAGAGGATGAGCGCCATGGAGTCGGACGCCGGGTGGCTGAGTGTGTGCGACGCCGCGGGGGGGCTCTGCACGTAGTAGTACGCGCACGGCGATAGGTGGAAGAGTGGAAGCTCATTGTCGTCCGCGCCCATTGGCCGTAGGTGCCATGACGACGTCTTTGTGTCGAAGTTGCGCGCGCGTCTCACTTGCCGATTGGTTGCCGCGGATTGCCTTGGTGTGTAGCGTTAAACCATGATCGGTTTATGTAGGAGAAAAAGGCAATGTTTGAAGCTTCATGCCAATGATTCTAGCTGGCTGGAACGGCTTAGCCTTTTTTATTTATGCACATGCCGGTGTCTAGCTTCATGCACCTTGATCAACCGCCTTTTCTTTGGAAAAGGAAGGAAATGGACGGTGTTGCAGTTGCCACCTGAGCGGGCCTGTTCGGCTGGTCACAAGCCGGCATATTTCGGCTTAATTCGACGTCAAGCTTCATGCTCCTTGATCAACCGCCTTTTCTTTGGAAAAGGAAGGAAATGGACGGTGTTGCGGTTGCCACCTGAGCGCACATACACATGTGGGCCTGTTCAGCTGGTCACAAGCCGACATATTTCGGCTTGTTTGCTCTCACAACCGAATTCTGTCGAGATCTTGTAACGCCCCAGAGTCCAAACGGCTCAAATCCACTCTGCATGCTGAGCGAACCACACCTACCACCATCCCACTTAAGCTTTCGTCCTCGCTTCGTGTCACAGACCCAAAATTATAAGAGCAAAAATTCGATAAGTAATCACCGAAGTGGCTAAGTATCGAACTCACACTCGTATAATCCTGAAGTTACTGAAATCTCGAAGGATTCCAAACCAACATAACAACGTACCAAGATCGTACTGATTCGGTGCACCACATCGTTTGCCATCACAGATTTCAATGTAATATGAGACACCTTACCATTCATCGGAGATCAATTTAGTATTATAAACCAAATATAAAGTAGCGGAAGCAACATAGCTTTAAAACAAAATAGAAACCTTTTATTACAATGCCAGCTCTTAGTCATATTCCACAAAAGCATAACAGATAAGGTAAATAAGAATGATCATGCCCATGATCTCACTCCTCCGCTATGGCAGGAGCCATCCAACTTCTTGCAGTAACCATGATACATCACAACCTGCAACAATTTGGGAATAAACCCTGAGTACGAGAATGTACTCAGCTAGACTTACCCGTCATAAATTAAATTAAAAGACACCAAGGATCATGCAAGGCTTTATAAGTGGAGCTGGCTTGACAAAATTTGCATAAAGGCATTTGTAGGGAATTATAAGTGTAACTTGCATCAAATTAAAACCTTCAATTATAAACTAGATTTGCATCTATGCTAAAACAAGTATAAAAATAAACAAGCATCCCTATGCGATTGGATCATGTCCAAACATCACCGTCAGGGTGATCAACACCATCATCATCATTAACCCATCATCATATCATTATTTATTTTTAGTTTGCTACATTGAAACCGTTCCGTCAAGTTCTCACTATCCAGGAGAGATGGCGATTCGAATCGATTACTACCCAGCTGGGGAATTATTCTTAACACTCACCCCTGTTTTCCCCCGTCGGGGATCATTGGGTTACCTTTGGACTCATTCAAGTCTCGCGGTCCTAGCAAGCGCCGCACTCTCGGGGATATCACCTCGCCGGAACAGCGAAGGACTTTTAAACACCTTGCCCATCGACTATGCGACGACTCCCTTCCGAGCCGCACTTTATACTCACCGGGTTTCCGGCTTGAATAGAACTACTCGGCTTCGCGGTCGGCAACCTCAGGCCGGCCAGCTAAGTGATAGGCTGCGTTCAACGATTAGAAAGTGCTCCAAAGATCAAGTCCTTAATCGACTCAGACAGGACTACCGACTCCCAGGACCTCCTCGTCCTGTAGCCTCCACTTTCCTGCCCGGTCTCCCTAATTTTGTTTTACAAAAAATATCTGGTACACCCATGACACACCATATTCCATTTGTTTCAGGCATCCACCTATCTATCGCAGGTGAAAACTTCACCTAACTTCTACCGTTTAGTTGCATAACTAAGCAACTAGTCGATCATACACTTAAACATAGGATTTCCGGGATTTATTTGGTGGACAAGGAGAGGAATATATGTGCAACAAGGGTTTTCAAACAACTCCTATCACTTAATGCATAAAACATCATAAAATACTCAACATAATTTAATTTGTAAAACATAGGAAGTTGAGAATGCTCCGGGGCTTGCCTGGAATTGGACTCAAGTCAATCAAGTTAGCCGCACCGTCTTGATGAGCATCTCCCATCTTAGTTCTTGCTTCTTCGGGTTGGACCACTAAACACCATCCTTAGGATTGGCTCCAACATTACATCATCCATGTCCTTCTCGCGATTCACCTAGCGTACCTAAATGAATTGCACAATGCATATGTATGAATGTAAGGAAAGACATATATATAAATCATAACATAAGTCATGCAAACAACTTCAACACAAGCACTTTCCAGATTTTGAACTGCACACAACCCAGTTACAAGAAAATTCATAACTGGAGCTACAGACATCGAAAATTATCAAACTTAGACTCTATGGAAAGCTTAGGAAATTCTCCATAAATCATTTTCAGGCATCACAGCAAGATTCCCAAAGTAAAACAGTCGAAATAGCAGAAGAACAGAAACTGTCCAGTGAGACTGCACGAAGGCAGATTTCTGAACTTTAACCAAAACAGCCATAACTCCTAGAATATTAAGGCAATGGCCATCACAATTGGTCAGTAGCTAGATCAACAAGTTATGAACACTTTTTATATTCAACTCAACCACAGAAAACATAGTCTAGGGGGAGTATTTAGCAATGTCCCCAAAACTGTCCAGATTGCCTAAAAATGAATTATAGACATCTATAATTATTTGAAAAGCATATCCAAGCCACGGCAAGCATACCAACAGTTTACATATGATATGTGAACACCAAAATAAGCAACATTTACCCCCAAACAAAATTTATGTACCCTATTTCTTAATTTATTTTGAAAAAAAAGGCAAATAGGCACATATATAAGATCATGCATCTAAAGTGCACCATAAATTCTACAAAAAATTACAGCAGCTAGAATATGCTCCCAGGAGACTACTGTACAAATTTCATAGCATTTGACCAAGTGCTTTTGGAGATATCAAAAATAACAAAACACATGATGCAAGGGAGCATAAATAGGAAAACCCATTTAGAGACACCCTATGCAGCTCAAACTTTTTCGTGGGGCTTCTCATGGCAAGAGAAGGGAGATCCCCAAAAATCACAGTTACAACACTTATAAATAATCTACTAGAATTTTCTAAAGTTTCCTTACATGCAAAGCAAGGAAAATCATAACTCCTTCATCCATCAATCAAAATGCATAAAAATTTAGCCATAGCACACTCACAGCATACATAGGCCCTTATAAAAATTTCACAGCAATTGTAACACTATAACTTGAGATATGAATTTATCCCTATTTATCAAACATAAATATAAACAGCACAAAATTTCTACAAAACACTATCATATTATCATCTATTCACAAGGATTCCAAAAAGTCCTCATTTGCTATTTTACGATTTTTCTACGAATTACTATGAATTTCCAAAGTGTTAGCCGATTAATGCATAAAAGAAAAACAAAAATCACTTTGCATCAGGACCCCTAGACTTCCTAGCAAATTAATCGAGCCCATAAATGTAAATCTATGTGCCTTGGCATTTTTACATCAGAAACTAGAAAAGAGTTTCTAATTCATTCTTATCCCTTTCTTCTTCCTCATCCCGTACACAGAGCAGGGACGGGAAGGGGTGTCGGGATCGGCTCGTCGGGACGCGGCCTGGGACCGGCAGGGAGACCAGCGGCGTGCAGGGCGGACCGTCCAGGCAGGGCACCATCGGGCTTCCTCCGCACCTAGCCTCCGCTCGTCCCAAAGCTATCCCGCGGTCACGCGACCGAGGGCGGGCGGCCGTGGAGGCATCGGCGGTCCGGCGGCGCAGGGCCACGCGCGCAGGTAGAGGGCTCACCGACAACGGCACGCCCGCGCGAAGTGCGTTTGCACGCAGCGCGGAGCAATAGCCGCAGCAGAACGCGGCAGCAGCATGGCGAGCCCGGCCATGGCACTGTGCGCGGCGCACGGAGGCGAGCGAGGATGAGACAGGGCCGAGTGGACGAGAGAGGAGAGGTGATGCGCCTCGCCTCCTGCTGTTTCCCCATCGAGTGGAGAGGCAGGGACTAGGTGAGGTGGAGGGGCAGCTGTCGGCAATGGCTTGCTCGCGCTCTGGGAGGCAGACGCGCGAGGGCACGCGTCGCCCATAGGGGCATTCCACCGAACGGCTGGCATGCATCGATGTGGGCCGATTCAAGCTCGATTTTGGGCCGCTTGCTGGCCGATTTAGCTCATGGGCCACGAACAAAGATTGTCAAGCTCTGATCACTCTACAAATTCTATTAAGGGTGTATGTTCATTAGGCTCTCGAATTAAGAGATAATGAACTCCCTAAACAGCATTGTCAATGATTAATTGTTAATTGGAAACGAATGTCGAAACCTTATCAACTCAGTTCAAATTGATCGCACCTTTTGATATGTTGTCGTCCAATAGGTTAACTTCAATCTTTGTTTATGGACAAACTCAAGTTGCTTAACAAAAATTGGAGAACACGAGACGTCAATCAGAATCGGCACTATAATTCCAATACTTGAATTATTTCTAAGTCTAAAAGTTAGCAGCTGATTCGATTTCCATGCCTCGATTTGACAGGTTTAGATAGAGAATTAGACTTAGGTCATTAAGCCAAGTTTGTTCCTCATGACTTGGACTTCACTCTTTGTTTAGGGCCAAACTTCATAACTAGCACAGAAGATGAAGTTTTACTTACGTTTAGACAGCCTCATGATAACTCTTTAATTATAGGTTTTAGGCCAATAAGGGCATCGTCTTGACATTTGCTCAACATGAACCCTTCATGACTTTTGTTCATGAGCTAAAATAGAGTTGTTTGGGCAAGATTACATGACTTAGTTGATGACATAAGATCTCATCCACTTCATAAAGCAAATTAAAAGTGTATGTCTCGTCATTTCATGTAACATTTTAACTCTAAATTTCATGGAACGTTTCCACTCTTCCAAATAGATGGAAATGAGTGTGAAGCAAATGAAATGATCTCCTTCAACATTACCTTGGCATATAGTTAAAAAGGTCAACATATAAGCAAAGGGATATCATCCAAGTTTAAGTCAAGGTTCATCTCTAGGGAATTGACCTTAGCACCTTGGTCGCCACAATGGCATGATTGAGCTAAGATCCATTGCTTAGCTGATGTCAAACACCTAGGGTGTTACACTTCGCTTAAAAGGATTAACCCGGGAATGGTGGGATGGACTCTAGAAGCCTTATATATTGGTCTATCCCACTCTAAACAACCAAGGTGGGACTCAACTCTTCACAATATCTCATATCAACCACATGGGCCACTATGGGCCAAATGAGCCGGGTGTGACAGATCTACCAGACAATATGGTCATGAGAATGTGCCACACTGAGTTTAGTTAAATTTGCTAATAAGGTTCAGCTAAACCCTATACATTGATGAAGTTGGTATTGTGGGTACTCTTCCTAAAACCACGACACCATCCGTCTAAAACCCCAGACCAAAGTTGCAAATACCTCTTTATGAGCCTTGACACTATCTTGTTGTATTGTTTCTACTATTTTTTAGAGATCCAGTCACCAGAGCCTATATTTAGCAACACTTAACTCAGCACCAAGTATAATCTCTTGCCCTCTTTGGTACACATGATTCTTTCCTGATTCTATGTTTTTATTTTGCCAAATTTCTGTATGTTTTTTTTAATCTTGCGCTCGAAGGAGGCCCGAGGCCCTTAGTATAAAATAAATACTTGGCCACCGAATGTAATCATCATGTGTGTATGCATTGTCTCTGCTCAGAAATATAATTATTGATAAAACGATGGCTGAACGGTACTGTGAGTTTAGATCTTGAACCTGAGTGGATAGGGTTTTATTTGCATTAATAGGAGTTCTCGAGAGAGGTGACAATGTTGAGATGTACGTGCACACAAAGGAAACGGGAAAAATGCCATGGCAAGACTTTTGCATGTAGGGATATTAATTATGAGGTAAGATGAATGAGGAAACCACACCATAAGAACGAAACCTTAAAAATATGCATCACCAAAGTTGTTTTGGGCCAACTTACATGCCCTCCTCTTCTGCCACTTCAGCTAGCGCTTCCGCACTAGGTTGAGAGATGAAATAGCACACTATGACTTAGTTTGCCTAGACCTAAGAGGAAGAAATTTGAACTTTTTCCTAAGCCGAAAACTTGTACACGCGGCTAAATAAGAACCAATGAATATAATGCTTTTCCATATATGTAGGCCGATGCGAGAAACTTAATTCAATACATGTTTTGATCCATTCACTGTTGTTAACATATCAATAGTTGTGGGACTCGGAATCAAGGATTGCCGGACTTGTTTGTAAGATGAATGAGGAAACCACACCATACAAACGAAACCTAAAAATATGCATCACCAAAGTTGTTTTGGCCCAACATACATGCCATCCTCTTCTGCCACTTGAGCCCGCACTTCTGCACCAGGCCGAGATATTAAACTAGCGCAGCATGACTCAGTTTGCCTAGACTGAAGAGGGCGAAAATTAACCTTTTTCCTAATCCAAAAACATGTACACGCTAGTAAGGAGGACCCAATGAACATACTGCATTTCCAAATATGTAGGACAATGGGAGAAACATAATTAAATATAGGTTTTGGTCCATCCATTGTTGTTAACGTATCATTTGTTGTGGGACTTAGAATCAGGGTTTGTTGGACTTGTTGGTAAGATGAAAGAGGAAACCATACCATAGGAATGAAACCTTAAAAATATGCATCACCAAAGTTGTTTTGGCCCAACTTACATGCCCTCGTCTTCCACCACTTCAGCCCGCGCTTCCGCACTTGGCTGAGAGATGATACCAGCGGACCATGAGTTAGTTTGTCTAGGCCTAAGAGGGTGAAAATTAAACTTTTTCCTAATCCAAAAACTTGTACACGCTAGTAAGTAGGAACCAATGAATATAATGCGTTTCCATATATGTAAACCGATGGGAGAAACTTAATTCAATACAGGTTTTGATCCATCCACTGTTGTTAACATACCACTTGTTCTGGGGCTCGGAATCAAGGGTTGTTGGACTGGTTTGTAAGATGAATGATAGCAACGAAACCTCAAAAATATGCATCAGCAAAGTTGTTTTGGCCCAACTTACATGCCCTCCTCTTCTGCCACTTGAGCCCGCGCTTTCGCACCAGGCCGAGAGACGAAACCAATGCACCATGACTCAGTTCGCCTAGCCTCAAGAGGGCAAAAATCTTACTTTTTCCAAATCCAAAAACTTTGTACATGCTAGTAAGGTGGAACCAATGAATATAACGCTTTTCCAAATATGTAGGACGATGGGAGAAACTTAATTAAATATAGATTTTGGTCCATCCATTGTTGTTAACGTGTCATTTGTTGTGGGACTCGGAATCGAGGTTTGTTGGACTTGTTGGTAAGATGAATGAGGAAACCACAGCATAAGAACGAAACCTTAAAAATATGCATCACCAAAGTTGTTTTGGCCCTACTTACATGCCCTCGTCTTCTGCCACTTCAGCTAGCGCTTCCGCACTAGGCTGAGAGGTGAAACAGCACACTATGACTTAGTTTGCCTAGACCTAAGAGGGCGAAATTTGAACTTTTTCCTAATCCGAAAACTTGTACACGCTGCAAAATAAGAACCAATGAAAATAATGCTTTTCCATATATGTGGGCCGATGCGAGAAACTTCATTCAATACAGTTTTTGATCCATCCACTGTTGTTAACATATCAATTGTTGTGGGACTCAGAATCGAGGGTTGTTGGACTTGTTTGCAGGATGAATCAAGAAACCACTCCATTGGAACGAAACCTCAAAAATATGCATCACTAAAGTTGTTTTGGCCCAACTTACATGCCCTCCTCTTCTTCCACTTGAGCCCGCGCTACGGCATCAGGCCGAGATATGAAACCAGCGCGCCATGACTTAGTTTGCCTAGACTGAAGAGCGTGAAAATTAACCTTTTTCCTAATCCAAAAACTTGTGTATGCTAGTAAGGTGGAACCAATGAAAATAATGCATTTCCAAATATGTACGCTGATGGGAGAAACATAATTAAATATAGGTTTTGGTCCATCCATTATTGTTATCGTATCATTTGTTGTGGGACTTGGAATCGGGGTTTGTTGGACTTGTTGGTAAGATGAATGAGGAAACCACACCATAGGAATGAAACCTTAAAAATATGCATCACCAAAGTTGTTTTGGCCCAACTTACATGCCCTCGTCTTCCACCACTTCAGCCCGCGCTTCCGCACTTGGCTGAGAGATGATACCAGCGGACCATGACTTAGTTTGTCTAGGCCTAAGAGGGTGAAAATTAAACTTTTTCCTAATCCAAAAATTTGTACACGCTAGTAAGTAGGAACCAATGAACATAATGCGTTTCCATATATGTAAGCCGATGGGAGAAACTTAATTCAATACAGGTTTTGATCCATCCACTGTTGTTAACATACCAATTATTCTGGGGCTCGGAATCAAGGGTTGTTGGACTGGTTTGTAGGATGAATGATAGGAACGAAACCTCAAAAATATGCATCAGCAAAGTTGTTTTGGCCCAACTAACATGCCCTCCTCTTCTGCCACAAGAGCCCACGCTTTGGTATCAGGCTGAGATACAAAACCAGCGCAACATGACTCAGTTTGCCTAGACTGAAGAGGGCGAAAATTAAACTTTTTCCTAATCCGAAAACTTGTACACGCTAGGTAGTAAGAACCAATGAATATAATGCTTTTCCATATATGTTGGCCGATGAGAGAAACTTAATTCAATACAGGTTTTGATCCATCCACTATTGTTAACATATCAATTGTTCTGGGACTCGGAATCGAGGGTTGTTGGACTTGTTGGTATAATGAATGAGGAAACCACACCATAGGAACGAAACCTCAAAAATATGCATCACCAAAGTTGTTCTGGCCCAACTTACATGCCCTCCTCTTCTGCCACTCGAGCCCACGCTTCGGCATCAGGCTAAACCAGCACAGCATGACTCAGTTTGCCTAGACTGAAGAGGGCGAAAATTTACCATTTTCCTAATTCGAAAACTTGTAAACGCTAGTAAGTAAGAACCAATGAATATAGTGCTTTTCCATATATGTACGCCGATGGGAGAAATTTAATTCAATACCAGTTTTGATCCATCCACTGTTATTAACATATCAATTGTTGTGGGACTCAGAATACAGGGATGTTGGACTTGTTGGTAAGATGAATGAGGAAACCACACCATAGTAACGAAACCTCAAAAATATGCATCACCAAAGTTGTTTTGGCCCAACTTACATGCCCTCCTCTTCTGCCACATGAGCCCATGCTTTGGCATTAGGCTGAGATACAAAACCAGCGCAACATGACTCAGTTTGCCTAGATTGAAGAGGGCGAAAATTAAACTTTTTCCCAATCCAAAAACTTGTACACGCTGGTAAATAGGAACCAATGAATATATTGCTTTTCCATATATGTAGGCCGATGGGAGAAACTAAATTCAATATAGGTTTTGATCCATCCACTGTTGTTAACATATCAATTGTTGTGGGACTCGGAATCGAGGGTTGTTGGAATTGTTGGTATGACAAATGAGAAAACCACACCATAGGAATGAAACCTCAAAAATATGCATCACCAAAGTTGTTTTGGCCCAACTTACATGCCCAACTCTTCTGCCACTGGAGCCCACACTTCAGCATCAGTCTGGAATACAAAACCAGCGCAGCATGACTCAATTTGCCTAGACTAACTTGCGTGAAAATTAAACTTTCTCCTAATCGAAAAACTCGTACACGCTAGTAAGTAGGAACCAATGAATATAATGCTTTTCCATATATGTAGGCCGACGGGAGAAACTTAATTCAATACAAGTTTAGGTCCATCCACTATTGTTAACATATCAATTGTTGTGGGACTCGGAATCGAGGGTTGTTGGACTTGTTGGGAAGATGAATGAGGAAACCACACCATAGGAATGAAACTTCAAAAATATGCATCACCAAAGATGTTTTGGCCCAACTTACATGCCCTCCCATTCTGCCACTTGAGCCCACGCTTTGGCATCGGTTCGAGATACAAAACCGATGCAGCATGACTCAGTTTGCCTAGACTGAAGAGGGCGAAAATTAAACTTTTCCTAATCCAAAAACGTGTACACGCTTGCAAGTAGGAACCAATGAATATATTGCTTTTCCACACATGTACGCCGATGGGAGAAACTTAATTCAATACAGGTTTTGATCCATCCACTGTTGTTAACATATCATTTGTTGTGGGACTCAGAATCGAGGTTTGTTGGACTTGTTGGTAAGATGAATGAGGAAACCACACCATAGGAACGAAACCTCAAAAATATGCATCTCCAAAGTTGTTTTGGCCCAACTTACGTGCCTTCCTCTTCTGCCACTTGAGCCCAAGCTTTGGCATCCGGCTGAGATACAAAACCAACGCAGCATGACTCAGATTACCTAGACTTAAGAGGGCGAAAATTAAACTTTTTCCTAATCCGAAAACTGTACACGCTAGTAAGAACCAATGAATATAATGCTTTTCCATATATGTAGGCCGATGGGAGAAACTTAATTCAATACCAGTTTTGATCCATCCACTGTTGTTCACATATCAATTGTTGTGGGACTTAGAATCGAGGGTTGTTGGACTTGTTGGTATGATGAATGAGGAAACCACACCATAGGAATGAAACCTCAAAAATATGCATCACCAAAGTTGTTTTGGCCCAACTTACATGCCCTCCTATTCTACCACTTGAGCCCATGCTTCGGCATCAGGATGAGATACAAAACCAGCGCAGCATGACTTAGTTTGCCTGGAGGGAGAAAATTAATCTTTTTCCTAATCCAAAAACTTGTACACGCTAGTAAGTAAAAAGCAATGAATATATTGCTTTTCCATATATGTACGCCGATGGGAGAAACTTAATTCAATACAGGTTTTGTTCCATCCACTGTTGTTAACATATCATTTGTTGTGGGACTCGGAATCGAGAGTTGTTGGACTTGTCGGGAAGATAAATGAGGAAAGCACACCATAGGAACGAAACCTCAAAAATATGCATCACCAAA
This sequence comes from Paspalum notatum, assembly GCA_022530915.1. Lineage (NCBI taxonomy): Eukaryota > Viridiplantae > Streptophyta > Magnoliopsida > Poales > Poaceae > Paspalum > Paspalum notatum. The sequence goes on from CM039683.1 coordinate 12,164,407, forward strand.
TTTGTTTTGGCCCAATTTACATGCCCTCCTCTTCTGCCACTTTAGCCGACGCTTTGGCATCAGTCCGACATACAAAACCAACGCAGCATGACTCAGTTTGCCTTAACTGAAGAGGGCGAAAATTAAACTTTTTCCTAATCTAAAAACTTGTACACGCTAGTAAGTAAGAACCAATGAATATAATGCTTTTCCATTTATGTAGGCCGATGGGAGAAACTTAATTCAATACAGGTTTTGATCCATCCGCTGTTGTCAACATATCATTTGTTGTGGGACTCGGAATCGAGGGATGTTGGACTTGTTGGTATGCTGAATGATGAAACCACACCATAGGAATGAAACCTCAAAAATATGCGTCACCAAAGTTGTTTTGGCCCAACATACATGCCCTCCTGTTCTGCCACTTGAGCCCAAGCTTCGGCATCAGTCCGAGATACAAAACCAACGTAGCATGACTTAGTTTGCCCAGACTAAAGAGGGCGAAAATTAAACTTTTCCTAATCTAAAAATTTGTACACGCTTGTAAGTAGGAACCAATGAATATAATGCTTTTCCATATATGTTGGCCGTTGGGAGAAACAAAATTCAATACCAATTTAAACCATCCACTTTTGGTTAATATATCAATTATTGTGGGACTCGGAATTGAGGATTGTTGGACATGTTGGTATGATGAATTAGGAAACCAGACCATAGGAACGAAACCTCAAAAATATGCATCACCAAAGTTGTTTTGGCCCAACTTACATGCCTTCCTCTTCTGCCACTTGAGCCCAAGCTTTGGCATCAGGCTGAGATACAAAACCAGCGCGGCATGACTTAGACTGCCTAGACTGAAGAGGGCAAAAATTAAACCTTTTCCCAATCCGAAAACTGTACACGCCAGTAAGTAAGAACCAATGAATATAATGCTTTTCCATATATGTAGGCCGATGGGAGAAACTTAATTCAATACCAGTTTTGATCCATCCACTGTTGTTAACATATCAATTGTTGTGGGACTCAGAATCGGGGGTTGTTGGACTTGTTGGTATGATGAATGAGGAAGCCACCCCATAGGAACGAAACCTCAAAAATATGCATCGCCAAAGTAGTTTTGGCCCAACTTACATGCCCTCCTCTTTTGCCACTCGAGCCCACGCTTTGGCATTAGTCCGAGATACAAATCCAGCGCAGCATGACTTAGTTTGCCTAGACTGAAGAGGGCGAAAATTAAACTTTTTCCTAATCCGAAAACTTGTACACGCCTGTAGGAACCAATGGTCATGGGAGAAACTTAATTCAATACTGGTTTTGACCCATCCACTATTGTTAACATATCAATTGTTGTGGGACTCGGAATCGAGGGTTGTTGGACTTGTTAGGAAGATGAATGAGGAAACCACACCATAGGAACGAAACCTCAAAAATATGCATCACCAAAGTAGTTTTGGCCCAACTCACATGCCCTCCTCTTCTGCCACTTGAGCCCACGCTTCGGCATCAGTACGAGATATAAAATCAACGTAGCTTGACTCAGTTCGCCTAGACTGAAGAGGGCGAAAATTAAACTTTTTCCTAATCCGAAAACTTGTACACGCTAGTAAGTAGGAAACTATGAATATAATGGTTTTCCATATATGTTGGCCGATAGGAGAAACTTAATTTAATACAGGTTTTGTTCCATCCACTGTTGTTAACGTATCAATTGTTGTGGGACTCGGAATCGAGGGTTGTTGGGCTTGTTGGTATGATGAATGAGGAAACCACACCATAGGAACGAAACCTCAAAAACATGCATCACCAAAGTTGTTTTGGTCCAACTTACATGCCCTCCTCTTCTGCCACTTGAGCCCACGCTTCGGCATCGGGCCGGGATACAAAACCAGCGCATGATGACTCAGTTTGCCTAGACTGAAGAGGGCAAAAATTAACCTTTTTCCTAATTCAAAAACTTGTACACGCTAGTAAGTAGGAACCAATTGATATATGTCACACCCCAAATTTTCCAATTTGGAATGTGACACTTTTGGCTTGAATTAATACAGTGAATTTCTTGAATATTTAAAATTTTGTGAAGCAGTTATATATTTACATAGATATTTAGTGTAGGAAATAATTATTTTGTAAAGACAACAAATATAATCTATGTTATAATAATATATGTGTTGCATTCATGCTGGTTCACATGATGTTTTTGAGTGATAAAGATTTTCTAAATGAGTTTAAACTACAAGTAACCTTTTCTAGGAACTTTCTAGATTTTCCTAGAAGCTTTTTCTATTTTCCGTAGAGCACAGCCCATTTATTGGAAGCTCTTAAGAACCTTTCCATGAGCTCCAAATATTTTATTTGGGTTCATTAGGTTCAAAACTATTTCTGGGATTTTTTCCTAAAATTTTTGAGACCGTCGGCATATTTTTCGGACTTCAAGTATTGATTCTAGACTTATCTATAATTATTTTAATTCCGAAAATAAATAATTCCGAATTTACTTGGGCTTTCTCCATTTAAATATGCCGGAATTTTAATAAACCCCGAAAGCCCATTTATGGGTTTTCTAAAGGGCTTTAAGCTCATTAAGCCCATTAGTGAAGTTGGGAGGTGTAAATTAATTAGTACCACCTTGCTAGTTGACGCGCATTTACCGGCTCTTTTCCCTATATAATAAATCCAACCCCTCCTCTAAACGGCACATAAAAATATAGACTACTTTATGGAGGTCCGGAAGTTTGGGAGCCCTAAGATAGTCTGTAGCTTTTCTCCGACTCCGACGAGTGTCTTCATTGCCGGTAAACTTTTTATACCTTTCTTCTTTCTTTATATTTCTCTCATCTGTGTTGTGCCGCCGTGTCGAACTGGGGCAGCTCATCATCGTCCTGTTCCTGTCCTACTAGGCACCACAGGACTCCATGCACGACGTACATGTGCTGCGCTGGCCGGCCATCCACCGGAAGTCTCACGTCTCCAACATCGCGTTGCCCTGCCCTGCCCCGTCGACTCCTTCCCTGGCCTGTCCACCACTTGCTGTCGTCCGCGTGGTCTCCTGAAGCCCCAACGCCCTGCTGCTGCCTGCTGTTCTGGCCTGCCCAGTGCCTTGCTCAATCCTCCATCCAGGCCATGTACTCGAGCTCCTTCCAGCACACATGAACGTTCAAGCTAGCCGGCGAGGAAGACTCCTGCGACTTGGACTCCAGAGAAGCTAGCTACCAGATGAGTTCCCGTACGTGCAAGCTGTAGGATCGGATCAACACAAGATCAAAGCCCCTGCTGCATGCAACATCAGCAGGTCAGAACCAGACACGGAGATGCATCTGGTGAAGAAGAGGGGTCGCGAAACCAGATGGTAATCATCCGTATATATATCCTACGAATTATGACAACCTTGCATCTCAACACAGCAAATCCTTTTGATTCCTTTAGTCTGATCTATTTCATACCTTTCAGCGGATTGAATCCCAAACTTTGGCCAATTCATGAGTACTGTTCTTTGAACCCCATGAATCTTGATCTGCTTCAGCTCCTAAGGTATACTGTTAGTCATGTCCACGCGCATCGATCCTTAATCTTCTGTATCCAATTCGCTTTAACTCTATTTTATGCCATTCATGCTGCGTTAGTCCCGTAACAATGATACCTATACTTTAGTTTTCATGTTTATCTTACTTATGTGTTTCTGTTTTTAAATATAAATATTAATTGGGTTAATGCTATTCTCATTATTCTTGTATAAATAAAATCAATTTAGGGTTTAACCTCTGGCTTTTTGTTATTAAACATTAAAGTGAATAATATCAACTTTAATGTGCTTTGTTTAATAACTTGTTTAGTATAAACCCGACACATGTCATGCTCCGATTAGATGCTTACATGATATCTTTTGTAACTAAATATTTAACCGGTTTAATCTATATGAAATATCTTGAATAAAATGTGACTAGCTTTAAATACGGTTTTTAATCCAAATATAATCTGAATTAATTCCAACAAAGATGTTTCTCTAAAATATCTTGCATATGTTATTTATTAATTAAAATAAACCCAACATATAGGTCTTTACGTGTTTAATAAGAAAGTCTTCCGTTAGTTGTATCTTTCCAACGGTAGCTCCGTTTTCAGCGTTTCTTGCGCTCTCCTAACTGTAGCAACGAGCCCTCTCTTTTAACATGTTTTATAAAGCTTTTCTTTTGATCGGTGTATTGTTTTTTATGCATGTATGATTGTCTGTCTTGTATGTCGTTTGTGTTGTCACGTATAGAACGAGTATGGTACGTGAGAGTGAAGATCAAGCTTTTCAAGACCAATAAGTGAAGATTATTTGAGCAGCTATATAGTTGGGATTAAGGCATGTATTCTTTGACCTATGTCCTATTTACATTAATTACACAATCTAGAGCCCAATTTAATTGATCCTATTAAGGATAACTAGCCTCATATGTCTTTATATGCCTATGAAACTTGGGATGGGCTGTGATGTGTAGAATAATGCTATCGCTCAACATCTTTATATTCACGTTGCTAATATTGTTTAATCAATGATGAACTTGATGATAAAAGTTTGGTTTTAGCAACATGGAGACTTGGGCATGTTTTGTTGGTTTTGCTCAAGTGCTTCACCATAAGGATCGGTTCGCCGAGCGACCACCCAGGAAAACAGTACAACCACAAGACTCACATGGGCACTGGGCTTGACTAATTAATTAGATGAACTAGAGTTTTGGCTTACTTTTCTGAAACATGGCGTATGAGGGGTCTGGGGGATATGGGACTTTGCCCTTTGCCAATGTGGTGCAGTTTGACTGTCACCCTTTGGAACGGAACTCTCATATCTTTAGTTAACTGGAGTAACCTGTAACGAGTGGACCATAACTCTAGGAATTCTTTGTAAAGGTCTCGCAATGAAACCCTGCCGATTCATCAAAGGATAGTGAATATATGGGGTTTGGCCACCTCTTGGCATATGGGAATCATGACTTGTGGGTAAAGATGTACAACCTCTCGAGAGTGTTTAAAACTGATATATCAGCCGTGCTCATGGTTAAGAGCGGCCTGGACCCTCACAGATTAGAGTTTTCAAAGAAAATGGCTCATGATGATAATGGTGATGACAGCGATGATGACAGTGGTGATGATTATAATGGTGGCAGTTACGACAATGGTTGATACTCAATTATTTTATTTACTTATAATATTTCAGTTATGGGATGGGTTATGCTAATCATTGCTAGTAATAAAACTTGACCAACTAAAAGCAACCGCTATGCCTGTCCACTGTAAAGCTAGTCCACTTTTATCCTAAACGGAATACTTGCTGAGTGCGCCATGTACTCACCCTTGCTAGCCCAAACCTATAGTTCTTCTCTATACAAGTTGATGATGATATGAAGACGGAGTGGATCCAGAAGTTTACAATGTGTTTAGGCGTACGTGCCCCCAGTCAACCTTCCTGTGAAGATGGAGTTCCGCTACGAGATAGAAGTTCCGCTATACTATGATATATTGACTTTTGTGTCAAATGTAAGTTTTATACGCTTATATAATGCAGTGTCTATTGATATTCACTGATGAAGTCGGCTGTATGTGTGGAAAATAGATCCTGGGCACACATACGGTGTCATCTGGTTTTGTTTCTAAAACCGGGTATGGCAGAAGTGGTATCAGAGCTGTGTTGACTGTAGGACGTAAGCCTAGTTAGCACGGTTCGTTTTCTGACCTTCCCTTGCTATATTATCCTTCACTTCCACTATTCTTGCTTTCCTTGCTATCAAATTGCTATCCTCGAGCAATTTCTACAACTTTGATCTCCAGTTATCCTTGTTTTCCCTGCCGTTGAATTGCCATCCTTGAGCAATTCGAACGTCTTCGATCTTTTGAGTTTGTTGCTTCCACTACTATCAAAACTCTATCCATAAGCAGTCCCTACACCCTTGACCTCATCGTATTTCTTTTGTTGATCTTCTTGTATTCATATATGGTAATTCATTCTCTATCGGTAGTAAGTTCTTTGGTTCTCTATATTGAATCCTTGATTCTCTATATTCCCCTTGGCTCTCTATATTATCTCATCAATAGTCGTTATATCTTTTATAACATGTTTAACTCCATCACTTTTTTATAGTATTCAAATAAAAAAAAGCGTTACTCCTGTCTTACCCTTAACTGCTTTCCCTTATCTTCTTACTCACTTATGAGCCTTGTCACTTATTCTATCTTTTGCTTTGCTCGTATCATCCATTATATATCTCACCCATACCTTACCCTACGACAGCCTTTTGTGAGAGAGGCATGTATAAGGAAGTCCATTGTATAGTTAAAGAGAACGAATAGTGCGAGTTTGTATGCTTGTTATTGTGCTACATGTGTGATTTGGTTCTTTGTAATGATTGTTGATGTGTTGTTGGATTTTGATCCACAATAGCATAAGAGTTGTTATATAATAAATAGATGGGTTCTTTTCTATCCCTATTCATGTTTCCTTTTTCTTTTGCAAAACTTATTCCTAATTGAAGTGCAACTACAAGGAAGAATAATGCCTCCACCAACATGGCCAAGATCAACACTCTACTCTTATCCCTTTCATCAAGTGCAGTAAGGAACAACTCGTAAAGCCTCATCATTTTAAGGGGGGTAGACGTAGAGATTGCAAGAGGTTGGACTAACAAGAATTTGGTCTATCATGAGAATTGAGTATTTCAGATGAAGTGAGGAAATTACCACCAGGAAGTCGCTAATGGTAAAGAGTCAATCATGGATGAAGAATTTTAAACCATCCGTCTTTTCTTGCTAGCCTGTCCAAATCTCGAGGACGAGATTCCTTTAAGGGGGTAGTTTTGTCACACCCCAAATTTTCCAATTTGGAATGTGACACTTTTGGCTTGAATTAATACAGTGAATTTCTTGAATATTTAAAATTTTGTGAAGCAGTTATATATTTACATAGATATTTAGTGTAGGAAATAATTATTTTGCAAAGAGAACAAATATAATCTTTGTTATAATAATATATGTGTTGCATTCATGCTGGTTCACATGATGTTTTTGAGTGATAAAGATTTTCTAAATGAGTTTAAACTACAAGTAACCTTTTCTAGGAACTTTCTAGATTTTCCTAGAAGCTTTTCCTGTTTTCCTTAGAGCACAGCCCATTTATTGGAAGCTCTTAAGAACCTTTCCATGAGCTCCAAATATTTAATTTGGGTTCATTAGGTCCAAAACTATTTCTGGGATTTTTTCCTAAAATTTTTGAGACCGTCAGCATTTTTTTCGGACTTCAAGTATTGATTCTAGACTTATCTATAATTATTTTAATTCCGAAAATAAATAATTCCGAATTTACTTGGGCTTTCTCCATTTAAATATGCCGGAATTTTAATAAACCCCGAAAGCCCATTTATGGGTTTTCTAAAGGGCTTTAAGCTCATTAAGCCCATTAGTGAAGTTGGGAGGTGTAAATCAATTAGTATCACCTTGCTAGTTGACGCGCATTTACCGGCTCTTCTCCCTATATAATAAACCCAACCCCTCCTCTAAACGGCACATAAAATATAGACTACTCTATGGAGGTCCGGAAGTTTGGGAGCCCTAAGATAGTCTGTAGCTTTTCTTCGACTCCGACGAGTGTCTTCATTGCCGGTAAACTTTTTATACCTTTCTTCTTTCTTTATATTTCTCTCATCTGTGTTGTGCCACCGTCTCGAACCAGGGCAGCTCATCATCGTCCTGTTCCTGTCCTACTAGGCACCACAGGACTCCATGCACGGCGAACATGTGCTGCGCTGGCCGGCCATCCACCGGAAGTCTCACGTCTCCAACATCGCGTTGCCCTGCCCTGCCCCGTCGACTCCATCCCTGGCCTGTCCACCACTTGCTGTCGTGCGCGTGGTCTCCTGAAGCCCCAACGCCCTGCTGCTGCCTGCTGTTCTGGCCTGCCCAGTGCCTTGCTCGATCCTCCATCCAGGCCATGTACTTGAGCTCCTTCCAGCACACATGAACGTTCAAGCTAGACGGCGAGGAAGACTCCTGCGACTTGGACTCCAGAGAAGCTAGCTACCAGATGAGTTCCCGTACGTGCAAGCTGTAGGATCGGACCAACACAAGATCAAAGCCCCTGCTGCATGCAACATCAGCAGGTCAGAACCAGACACGGAGATGCATCTGGTGAAGAAGAGGGGTCGCGAAACCAGATGGTAATCATCCGTATATATATCCTACGAGTTATGACAACCTTGCATCTCAACACAGCAAATCCTTTTGATTCCTTTAGTCTGATCTAATTCATACCTTTCAGCGGATCGAATCCCAAACTTTGGCCAATTCATGAGTACTGTTCTTTGAACCCCATGAATCTTGATCTGCTTCAGCTCCTAAGGAATACTGTTAATCATGTCCACGCGCATCGATCCTTAATCTTCTGTATCCAATTTGCTTTAACTCTATTTTATGCCATTCATGCTGCATTAGTCCCGTAACAATGATACCTATACTTTAGTTTTCATGTTTATCTTACTTATGTGTTTCTGTTTTTAAATATAAATATTAATTGGGTTAATGCTATTCTCATTATTCTTGTATAAATAAAATCAATTTAGGGTTTAACCTCTGGCTTTTTGTTATTAAACATTAAAGTGAATAATATCAACTTTAATGTGCTTTGTTTAATAACTTGTTTAGTATAAACCCGACACATGTCATGCTCCGATTAGATGCTTACATGCTATCTTTTGTAACTAAATATTTAACCGGTTTAATCTATATGAAATATCTTGAATAAAATGTGACTAGTTTTAAATACGGTTTTTAATCCAAATCTAATCTGAATTAATTCCAACAGAGATGTTTCTCCGAAATATCTTGCATATGTTATTTATTAATTAAAATAAACCCAACATATAGGTCTTTACGAGTTTAATAAGAAAATCTTCCGTTAGTAGTATCTATCCAACGGTAGCTCCGTTTTCAACGTTTCTTGCGCTCTCCTAACTGTAGCAACGAGCCCTCTCTTTTAACATGTTTTATAAAGCTTTTCTTTTGATCGGTGTATTGTTTTTTATGCATGTATGATTGTCTGTCTTGTATGTCGTTTGTGTCGTCACGTATAGAACGAGTATGGTATGTGAGAGTGAAGATCAAGCTTTTCAAGACCTATAAGTGAAGATTATTTGAGCAGCTATATAGTTGGGAATAAGGCAAGTATTCTTTGACCTATGTCCTATTTACATTAATTACACAATCTAGAGCCCAATTTGATTGCTCCTATTAAGGATGACTAGCCTCATATGTCTTTATATGCCTATGAAACTTGGGATGGGTTGTGATGTGTAGATTAATGCTATCGCTCAACATCTTTATATTCACGTTGCTAATATTGTTTAATTAACGATGAACTTGATGATAAAAGTTTGGTTTTAGCAACATGGAGACTTGGGCATGTTTTGTTGGTTTTGCTCAAGTGCTTCACCATAAGGATCGGTTCGCCGAGCGACCACCCAGGAAAACAGTACAACCACAAGACTCACATGGGTACTGGGCTTGACTGATTAATTAGATGAACTAGAGTTTTGGCGTATGAGGGGTCTGGGGGATATGGGACTTTGCCCTTTGCCAATGTGGTGCAGTTTGACTGTCACCCTTTGGAACGGAACTCTCATATCTTTAGTTAACTGGAGTAACCTGTAACGAGTGGGCCATAACTCTAGGAATTCTTTGTAAAGGTCTCGCAATGAAACCCTGCCGATTCATCAAAGGATAGTGAATATATGGGGTTTGGCCACCTCTTGGCATATGGGAATCATGACTTGTGGGTAAAGATGTACAACCTCTCGAGAGTGTTTAAAACTGATATATCAGCCGTGCTCACGGTTAAGAGCGGCCTGGACCCTCACAGATTAGAGTTTTCAAAGAAAATGGCTCATGATGATAATGGTGATGACAGTGATGATGACAGTGGTGATGATTATAATGGTGGCAGTTACGACAATGGTTGATACTCAATTATTTTATTTACTTATAATATTTCAGTTATGGGATGGGTTATGCTAATCATTGCTAGAAATAAAACTTGACCAACTAAAAGCAACCGCTATGCCTGTCCACTGTAAAGCTAGTCCACTTTTATCCTAAACGGAATACTTGCTGAGTGCGCCATGTACTCACCCTTGCTATCCCAAACCTATAGTTCTTCTCTATACAAGTTGATGATGATATGAAGACGGAGTGGATCCAGAAGTTTACAATGTGTTTAGGCGTACGTGCCCCCAGTCAACCTTCCTGTGATGATGGAGTTCCGCTACGAGATAGAAGTTCCGCTATACTATGATATATTGACTTTTGTGTCAAATGTAAGTTTTATACGCTTATATAATGCACTGTCTATTGATATTCACTGATGAAGTCGGCTGTATGTGTGGAAAATAGATCCTGAGCACACATACGGTGTCATCTGGTTTTGTTTCTAAAACCGGGTATGACAATATAATGCTTTTCCATATATGTGGGCCAATCGGAGAAACTTAATTCAATACAGGTTTTGGTCCATCCACTATTGTTAACATATCATTTGATGTGGGACTCGAAATCGAGGGTTGTCGGACTTGTTGGGAAGATGAATAAAGAAACCACACCATAGGAACGAAACTTCAAAAATATGCATCACCAAAGTTGTTTTGGCCCAACTTACATGCCCTCCTCTTCTGCCACTTGAGCCCACGCATCGGCGTCAGGCCGAGATACAGAACCAGCGCAGCATGACTCAATTTGCCTAGACTGAAGAGGGCAAAAATTAAACTTTTTCCTAATCCGAAAACTTGTACACGCTAGTAAGTAGGAACCAATGAATATAATGCTTTTCCATATATGCAGGCCGATGGGAGAAACTTAATTCAATACAGGTTTTGATGCATCCACTGTTGTTAACATATCAGTTGTTATGGGACTTGGAATCGAGGGTTGTTGGACTTGTTGGTATGACTAATCTGAAAACCACACCATAGGAATGAAACCTCAAAAATATGCATCACCAAAGTTGTTTTGGCCCAACTTACATGCCCAACTCTTCTGCCACTAGAGCCCACGCTTCAGCATCAGTCCGAGATACAAAACCAGCGCAGCATGACTCAATTTGCCTAGATTGACTTGGGCGAAAATTAAACTTTCTCCTAATCCAAAAACTTGTACACACTAGTAAGTAGGAACCAATGAATATAATGCTTTTCCATATATGTAGGCCGATGGGAGAAACTTAATTCAATACAAGTTTTGATGCATCCACTGTTGTTAACATATCAGTTGTTGTGAGACTCGAAATCGAGGGTTGTTCGACTTGTTGGGAAGATGAATGAGGAAACCACACCATAGGAATGAAACTTCAAAAATATGCATAACCAAAGATGTTTTGGCCCAACTTACATGCCCTCCCCTTCTGCCACTTGAGACCTTGCTTTGGAATCAGTTCGAGATACAAAACCAACGCAGCATGACTCAGTTTGCCTAGACTGAAGAGTGCGAAAATTAAACTTTTTCCTAATCCAAAAACTTGTACACGCTAGTAAGTGGGAAGCAATGAATATATTGCTTCTCCATATATGTATGCCGATGGTAGAAACTTAATTCGATATAGGTTTTGATCCATCCACTATTGTTAACATATCAATTGTTGTGGGACTTGGAATCGAGGTTTGTTGGACTTGTTGGTGAGACGAATGAGGAAACCACACCATAGGAACGAAACCTCAAAAATATGCATCACCAAAGTTGTTTTGGCTCAACTTACATGCCCTCCTCTTCTGCCACTTGAGCCCACGTTTCGTCATTGGGCCGGGATACAAAACCAGCGCATAATGACTCAGTTTGCCTAGACTGAAGAGGGCAAAAATTAACCTTTTTCCTAATTCAAAAACTTGTACACACTAGTAAGTAGGAACCACTTATTATAATGCTTTTCCATATATGTAGGCCAATGGGAGAAACTTAATGTGATGCTCCGGCATCTCAAGTGCATAATCATTCATCATACATGCAACATTCATCATAATGCATCATACAATGACATGCATTTGAGCCCTAATTCAATCTTGGTTGAAATGCCACTTATCGAAACCTGCTTTCTGCTGATATGTCTTTGTGATTGTGCCTATAACTTTGATTCTATTTGGATTTGGGTGAAACTCATATTGACAAACCTGTACACAATTTAATGATGAACAACTTTGGTAATTTGTGCTTTGACATGCATGAAGGTTTGCATATAGTTTTGGGGCTTTTTCTGTCAGCATGTGAATTCTGTCCAAACATGACCTGTTTAGTAATTTTAAATTTCATTGACCTTAAAACCAAAATCTTGCAATGCTTGTATTGAGAAAGTTGTAGATCACGAAATTGTGAACGACATTGGTATAAAACTCCTTTTGTGAAAGTGCCTAGAAAATAGACTTTTAGAATTTCTAAACTGGTGGGTTCTATTTGTCAAACCTTGGTCAGCAGCTTAAATTTAAATTTGCACCAGATTTTTGAATAGAACACGGTATACAAGTTTTTAAGGGAAATGTAGAGGAACAAATTTAGAACACTTCCTCCAATTGGGGTATTTTAAGATTCGGCCTCTAACTAGTTCAAAAATGTGATCTTCAAACAAGTGTATCTGCAGTCAAACTCCATTTTTCCATTTTCGGGATTTTCCCTCTCTTTTCCTCTCATTGACCGGCGGGCCCCACCGAGCAGTCCACCAGATTCCCGCCCGCGTCGGACAAACATCCGGTCCTGTGGGTCCCACCATTTCTGCGTCTCCACGCACTCGGTCTATAGACCCTCCCTCTCTCTTCCCACCCCGGTCCCACATGTCAGTGACACCCGGTCCATGGACCGAGTCCAAATCGCGCCCCACCGTTCCCTCTCCCTCTTCCCCGCGCCCATGCGGCGGGCGCGCTCTGCGCACCCCGCCCATGGCCGCCAGCGCACTGGCCACGCCTAAAGGGTGAAGACCCCGCGCCCCTCATGAACCTGGACGCACCCCCGGCTCCCTTCTCACTCGCCGCTCCACTGCTCGCTCTCTCGCGCGCCTCTGCCTCCTTTCCCCAAGCGCGGAGCGCCGACCCGCCATTGCCGCAAGCTCGGAGTCCGAGCTGCGCTGGCCGCTCCGCTGCTCCCCGAGCCTCCCGACCGCCGCCATTACAACCGCCTCCCCCTCCCGCGCCCAACGCGCTAGGCCTAGTCGTCTCCCTCCACCTCCCCCTCCCAAGCGCAGAGTGCCCGCCGCCATCGCCGCCGCGGCGAGCTCACGGCACCCACCACCTCGAGCCGCCTCCCACCCCGCCGACGCGCGCCTCGCACGGCCCGCGCCTCCCTCCATCTTCCACGCACGGTCTCGCCGCTCGCCCTCGCCTCTATCACCCTTCCCCGCGAGCGCACCCCACGGCCGCCATTGCCACCGGCCCCTCTCCGTGGACAACCCTCCTCCAGCCCTCCCCTCGCCTCCACGATACCGCCATCGGGACCGTCACGTCGCCGTGCAACTCCCAAGCCTAGCGGCGACCCCTACCGTGCCATACCCCGCCAGAATCGAGCCGCGTCGCCACGCCCCGCCGCGCCGTCGCCTTCTCAGTTCGCCGCCGCCGCTTGCCTCTACTCTTCTCAAGCACTGTGCACTGAGTCAGGATAATCTTCTGATCTAGCCTCTGAGGTATACGGTTAATTACGTTCAAGCCCTCGGTCTATGAGTTTTTCCATTTAAATTCATTTATATTGAGCTGTGAACTTTGAAAAATCATAACAATTCAAAGAGAAATCCAAAATGGACAAACTCAGTGGCTATGGACTCCTCTTGAGTAGATCTACATGATAGGTAAGATGTGGACGTGTGAAAAGTCTATTTTGCCCCTGGTTTAGTGCATGCATGGTGTAGGTAAATAAATGGTAAAAATAGACCAAATGGACTCCAAAAATTATGAAACTTGGACAGTAGCTTTGTTATGGCATATAGGTGCTGTGTGATTTTTGGTAGCCCTAGCATTGACTGTTTAATTACTGTTTTGCCCTATGCATATGGTTTGTGTATTTATTTGACCTGGAAAATGAAGGCTACATAAAGTGTGCTCAAATGTGACCTTTGGTATTTTTCATGTGCTTTATATAGTATGGATAGCTTGCGGGTAAAGTTTGATGCCTTGCATGTTGAGTTTAAATGGTGATTTGAAAATGACAAAATGACACCTGGTTAACTAAATAAAATGAGAAAGTGGTTCTAGGATGCATAGTTAATTCTATGAAAAATCTGGTGTGCTACTAGTGTGATAGAGAGTGCAGAAAGTATTTTTGGAAGGTTCATTAACACTGTTTATAAGTGCATCTTAATTTGCATAAGATAAATATATGGAAAATAGGTGTCATATTAAACTATGGATTTTGTGCTTGCTGATTTTTGTATATGATTTTCATGCCATGAAATGCTTGCTGTAGAAATTTCAAGTTCAGAAACCATTCCGATAAATTATGAAAAATCTGAGAAGCTATAGGGCTGGTAAATTGCTGGAATTTTAATAAATTAATTATAACTTGGTTGTAGCTGAAATTTTTGGCAGTAGCACTATGAAGTATGTGTCTACATGTGGTAAAAATTTGAGAGCAATTTGAGTTGTCTAACTACATAAACTCACGAGTGCATTATATTCATAAAGGCGCTTTCAAGTGACAACTTCATTTCATTTGATAGGGACAGTGTACACATATAAGACACTAACTTCTGATAACTTCAAAGATAAAATATGGTGATGGTTTTTACGATTTCTTAGTGATGGGCTATATGATTTCTTAGCAAAGTCGTTATGTTTTCTCATTACGGGAGGTATTTAACTAAGAGTACCCGAACCCATTCTTCATAAACTGCTTGATCATGCATCATATACCATTGACACCTCCTACATACATTTGCAACTCGTTGTACTCTTGTTTGCACTATGTCATGCATATAACACTGTATCATATACATGCATTTGCATTCTCTTGCACTCACTAGCATTTTATCATGCATATAGACCCGCGTGCAAGAAGCTATCAACTCAGGAAAAACCAGTGATCAAGGAACCGGACGACAGGCTATATCCGAAGCAAGAAGACGAAGGGTCGCTGATAAATCCGTCCCTGCTTCAAGGGGTTGCCTGGGGCAAAGCCTCACGACCTGGCAAACTAACATAGTTTAGTTTGTTGGTTTTCTTAAGAACAATTAAAGGTAGGCAGGACCATGATTTCTCCCAGCTAATACAAATCTTGTTGATGTTTACGCATATGCATTAGGAGTTGATTGAAACCAACTGCATTAGACTTCCTGGCCGCCCTGGCCCTAGCACCTATACGTAAAGTTTGTAAGACGAGTGCCTATATTTCTAGGTGCGAGTAGACACGAGTGATTGTACTCGTCTCGTAGGTACGACTTTACAAGGTGACAGAAATCTCACTTGTGGAAGTTATTATACTTGCTTATGTTTTAAATGGAGACCGGACGGATATTTTATGAGTTATTTATTGTTTATGGTATCGTGCACTGGACTCCGCCCGAGTTGCATAAGGCCCGTCCGCTGGTCGTCTGCTGATTGGCATAACATTGCTAGAGTGCTTATCCAGGACGTGGGCCTGGTGAAAGTCTTACTTGTGCCATCCAAAGAACAGAGACAGACTCCTACTGTGACACCTTGGGGAGCTTGTAGTCGAGGGAGGGCTGACCCGACGTTACCGTGGTATCGCTCCTAAGGCGGCACAACCTGGGAACAACAGAAGGATTGAATCGAACTTGGGATGGGACAAGTGGAGATGGGGAATATATGTGTGGAACGCGATGGCTAGTAAGCATATACCCCTGGCATTTCTAGTTATTCCCGGGAATATAAAAATCGATTCGAATCGCTGATGCTCACCAGGTGTGAGAATGCCAAATATCACTGTCGGGCAACATAGTAATAACTGTAACATGCTGTTTATTAAGTCACGTTTTTGTATATAACCATGATTGGATGTGTGTGTTTAGTCCCTCTATTCATGGTGTTTCCCATCCACTGCTAGGAGGTCGATGGACTTGGGAGATGCTTTGAGGTCGAGGGAGGGCTGACCTAACGTACTGTGGTATCGCTCCTAAGACGGCTACTCCCAAGGGGTTGGATGGAAGCGCAATGAATCATGGGACGGGACATGTGTTCATGTTTACTTTTCTGCAAGTATTTACTTTATGATATAAATGATCTTCATAATTAATGGATAGTAGCTGTCAAATCCTGCTATCTTATGTCCACATGACTTTATTTAAGAATCAACAGCTAAGGATCCACATGATTAGTAAGCATGCTTTGCGTCAGCCGTAAGCTCCGTCCATTAAGTCCTACTGAGTAATTAGTACTCAGGGTTTGCCCCTACTTTTGGATTACAGGTACTGGCGACATCTGGATAGCTGTGTTGGACGTGGTAGTACCGGTGGGCTCGGTGCTACTCGCCTTATTCATCTCTTCGTGAAGGCTACTTAAGTATATTGTTTCCGCTGCGAGATATTTTGAAAACGCTTCCGCTATATGTACACTCTGAAATCGATTCCGCTATTTTATGAAATGTATTTGACTTCTTATATTTGTAAATCCGGTCTACTATTCTCTATTTCAACTGCCTGTGATGATGTAATTGTTGTGGCTCCTTCGAGAGTCGGATATGTTTGATGTCGGTTCCTCTGGGAATGGTGTTATCGAGAGCCGAAGTACTCTCGACGGACTACCGGGTTTAGTCTAGCCTAAGTGCACTGCGAGCCAGAGGTGGTAGGTGTGCTTAGGCTAGATTAAGCAGGGCGGTTCCGCCATAGCTGGTATCAGAGCCGATGAAACACATACAACAGTTATATCATCAAGTTTTGTTTTACAAACTTATTTTCGAAAGCCCTTTTTAAGTAATTCAAAACGAGAGCATACGCTATGCCCATATAAGGATGTTAGTGTTATACAGGTGACATCACTGACATTCTGACCTAGTTAGAACTCATATGCATACTCGGCGCTTTGAGAAACAACTTTTCGGCCATAGCTGTCCCCAGTACTGGTGGAAGCTATTGGGTTTTGCGAACGGTTGTAAGCTCTGCATTCATGCCCCGTACTAAAAGCACTTTAAGGGTGGTGGGCATGCTTCGGGCTTTCATACCCACCACACTTACATTCGGTTTTGGGATCCACCTTTTTCTCGACAATCCCCAGTACTGGAGGAAAGTCAGGCTTTGAGGAAAAGGTGCATCGGCCCACCAACATTGTCCACGCAGCGGTCACGCGTGGATGCCACATTAGGTGGTAATGTATGAGCATGCATTCTTCTGCAGGTACACTAACCACATGCGAATCTAAGAACGACTAGAGAACGACTAGTTGTAGTAAGAAGAGACGTGCATATATGTCACCGAATTATCGCTAGCTATATATATAATACATAGGATGTGTGATGTGAGACCGCATAGGACGAATCATGCATCATGTATCTTTTGCTATCATTTTTGGGGTTATTACTAAAAGACAAAGGGAATAAATCATGATTTAAGCCAACTTTTTGCACGTTTCACTAATGGAAACATTAGGTTCTAGGAACCTGTTTCACCTTGCTAAAATTAAAGCCTTAAGAAGAGACCCTTAGGATTGAATTGAAGCTTGGTTCCGGTGTGCAACCTGAAGTCATGTACACCTGCAGCTAGTAAATCGACCTTACGGCGTAGTCCCACTCAGATTGATGGGAGTGTTGTCCCGTGTCCAACACAACGCACAAGTTTTCCAATAGCATAAACGATTGTCCGAACCTACAAGATGAGGGCTAACACTTTTGCGCAATCAAGTTGTTCTGTTCACTTACATGCTTTCATGCATTCAGAACATAATTATGGTGCTATGATCTTTTGGTCACCGCATTGGTTGCATCAAAGTTGTTGGACTAATCACAATTGGCCTCCTTCATGTAGATGGTTACTCCACCGGAGACGTCTGCACAAGGGGCTGCCCATGGGGCACAGTTTCCTCATGAGTTGGCTGCTCTGGTCGCTCAGCAAGGTCAAATCATCAACATGCTCGTTCAAGAGCAACAACGGCGCAACCCGCAAGAGATCAGTTACACTGAATTTGCGGCACTCCAACCGCCAATCTTCACCGCTGCCACGGATCCCCTGGATGCTGATGACTGGCTTCGGATCATTGAGTCCAAGTTCAATATACTGCCCCAACTCATTGAGCAACAGAAGGCTTGCTTCGCGGCACAGTGTCTACATGGTCCCTCGGGGGCCTGGTGTGCTTCATTCCAGGCAATGCAACCAGCCGGGCACCAGGTCACGTGGGATGAGTTCCGTGCGGCTTTTCGGGCTCACTATCTCCCGCCTAGCCTCATCGAGCTCAAGCAACGAGAGTTCCGCGCACTTCGACAAGGGAACATGTCGGTACTCGACTACGTGCAAGCTTTCATCCACCTATCGCAGTACTCCCCTGAAGACGTCGACATCGACCCACATAGGGCTACCCGTCTGTTGGATGGATTCGACCCCACTCTACTGACTCACTTGGGGCGCAGCTACGACAACTTCACCCAGTTTGTAGATGCCGCCATCGACATGGAGAATCGCCTCAGTCGGGCCCACGAGGATCAGCAGAGGAAAAAACTCGCAAGCACACTTCAGTGGGGTTCATCTCAATGACAACGGGTTGTGCATCGCGCACCGCCGCACATGTATTACATCGACATGCCCCAACAGCCAGAGCAACAGTTGGGTACCCAACAACACCCATCATCCTGCAATGCACCGCCTCATCCACCTGCTTCAATGCCACCTGCCAAACCAAGTGCCAAATACCCCTGCTACAAGTGCGGAAAGGTCGGCCATTTCAGCAAGAATTGTCTTGCCCACCGGTGAAGCCAGGCACCATTGTTGATTGAAGACAACCCACACCAGAATAAGAAGAAGGGACCCAAGCGAGATTTAGCCCCAACGGAAGGTTGTGTGCACTATACCCACGTAGATCAGATTCCAGAGGGTCAACCAGTGTTAGTAAGCATATTTCTTGTCAACAAGCACCCTACAGTGGTTTTGTTTGACTCCGGAGCAACACACACTTTCATCAGCAGTCATATGCAACCAAACAAGGTTATCACATTGATAATATGAAGGCCAAATACCATATCACAGCTCTGGGATCACCAATTGACACGAGTCGGATTGTGAGGCACTTACGCTTATGCATAGGCGCAGAAGAATTCTATGTTGATCCTGTGGTACTTCCTAATCACGGGATCGACATTATCTTAGGGATGGATTGAATGAAAGAGCACAATGTCTTGTTAGATATTACTAGCAGGACAGTTCAAATGAAGTCGAGCAAGAGTGGGAAAGTTATGCTCCTTCACCTGCCGAGTCACAAGCATTCGCCACCCACAGTAAATGCCACAGAAGCCCAGTTGATCAAGAAGATACCGGTGGTTTCTGATTTTCCAGATGTGTTTCCGGAAGAGCTTTCCGGACTTCCACCGGACAGAGATGTTGAGTTTGCCATAGAGCTTGTACCTGGCACGGCACCCGTCTCCCGGAGACCATACCGAATGGCACCGGATGAATTGAAGGAGCTGAAAGTGCAGTTGCAAGAACAGCTAGATAAAGGGTTTATTCGACCTAGCTCATCGCCTTGGGGTTGCCCAGCCCTCTTTGTTGAAAAGAAGTACCAAGGGGGTAAAAGGTTATGTGTTGATTACCGGCCTTTAAATGCTGTCACCATCAAAAATAAATACCCGCTACCACACATTGACATTTTGTTTGATCAGTTAGCTGGAGCTAAGGTCTTTTCAAAAATCGATCTGAGGTCTGGCTACTACCAAATAAAGATCCGAGGAGAAGATATACCCAAGATAGCTTTTTCGACTAGATATGGCTTGTATGAGTATTTGGTCATGTCCTTTGAGTTAACCAATGCACTGGCTTTCTTCATGTACATGATGAATTCGGTGTTCATGAATGAACTGGATAAGTTTGTAGTAGTGTTCATTGATGACATATTAATCTACTCTAAAAGCGAGGAAGAACACAAGGAGCACTTGAGGATAGTACTCAATCGGCTTAGAGAGCACAAGCTTTATGCCAAGTTCAGTAAGTGTGCATTTTGGCTGAAGGAAGTGAGTTTCTTAGGTCACATTCTGTCGGAGAAGGGGGTAGCAGTTGACCCTAGCAAGGTAAAGGATGTTCTGAACTGGAAGCAACCCGAGACAGTGACAGAGATTCGGAGTTTCCTTGGTTTAGTGGGCTACTACCGCCGCTTCATTAAGGACTTCTCCAAAACTGCGAAGCCAATGACCTCACTAACAAAAAAAGAATGTGAAGTATGTATGGAGTTTGAATTGTGAGGAAGCCTTTCAAACCCTGAAGAAGTTGCTAACATCCGCACCAGTGCTGGCTCAACCAGACGTCACTAAGCCATTTGACGTGTATTGTGATGGCTCCGGCAATGGGCTGGGCTGTGTCCTAATGCAAGAAGGGAGAGTAATCGCTTACGCCTCGCGCCAACTGAGAAAACATGAAGCAAACTACCAAACACATGATCTTGAGCTTGCAGCAGTTGTTCACGCTTTGAAGATATGGAGACACTATCTGCTAGGCAATACGTGTCACATCTACACTGACCACAAGAGCCTCAAGTATATCCTCACACAACCTGAGTTAAATATGAGGCAACGACGGTGGTTAGAGCTGATAAAAGATTATGATCTAGAGATTCACTACCATCCTGGCAAGGCCAATGTTGTAGCTGATGCATCAAGCCGTAAGGCTCATTGCAATGTGATTGAAGCCCGCCCGACAGTGAGAGTTATATGTTGTGAGATGGATGAGATCGAAATGCCTACAGAGCAGCACGCTGAACTATATAGCCTCATCATTGAACCTACAATAAAGGATCAAATCATCGTTGCACAAAAGCAAGATAAGAGTATGGCACATATTCGCGAAGGATTAGATGAGAAGAAAAGAGCATGCTTCACACTTGATGACCACGGAGTCTTATGGTTTAAAAATCGCTTAGTGGTACCTAAGGACATGGAGTTGAGAAAGAAGATATTTGACGAAGCCCACACTTCCATGTTCACCATGCACCCGGGCAGCAATAAAATGTACCAAGACTTGAAACAAAAATTTTGGTGGACCCGTATGAAACGGGAGATCGCCAAGTATGTGTCTGAATGCGATGTGTGTCAGCGAGTCAAAGCCGACCACCTAAAGCCTGCTGGTATGCTTCAGCCATTAGCAATTCCAGCCTAGAAATGGGAAGATGTACACATGGACTTCATAGTGGGTTTGCCTCGCACCCAAAAGGGCTATGACTCTATTTGGGTCATTATCGATCATCTTACCAAATCCGCTCACTTCTTGCCTGCCAAAACTCATTACACTGCGGCTACTTATGCTGAGCTCTACATATCACGGATTGTATCCTTGCATGGTGTGCCACAGACCATCACTTCCGATCGAGGATCGCTGTTTGTGTCTCGCTTCTGGGAGCAACTGCAAACTACTCTTGGAACCAAATTGATTCGGAGTTCAGCATACCACCCTCAAACAAGCGGCCAAGTAGAAAGAGTGAATCAGATCTTAGAGGACATGTTGAGGGCCTGTGCTTTGACCTATTCCACCAAGTGGGATCCCTTAGCGGAGTTCGCATACAACAACAGCTATCAGAAGAGCATAGAAATGGAACCTTTTGAGGCCCTATATGGTAGACGATGTAGGACACCACTCAACTGGTCTGAACCAGGAGAACGCGTCACCTTTGGTCCAGAATTGGTAACACAAGCTGAAGAGCAAGTAAAGTTCATACACAGCAACCAGAAAAGAGCACAATCTAGGCAGAAAAGCTATTCAGATAAGAGGCGAAGACCCTTAGCCTTTGAAGAAGGCGATCATGTGTATCTTCGGGTGTCACCAATGAAAGGAGTACACCGGTTTGGAGTAAAAGGCAAGCTAGCACCAAGATATGTTGGTCCATTCAAGATCATAGAGAGATGTGGATCAGTAGCTTACCGGTTAGAATTACTACCACACCTTGCTGCGGTTCATGATGTGTTTCACGTCTCGCAACTCAAGAAGAGCTTACAAGTGCCAAAGGAAGCAATTGATACATCTCAAATTCAGATTGAACTAGACCTCACTTATGAAGAGCACCCCATAAAGATCCTCGACCAAAAGAAAAGGTCAACACGGAGAAGAACTATTAACTTCTACAAAGTGCAGTGGAATAATCACTCCGAAGAAGAGGCAACTTGGGAGCAAGAAGAATTCTTGCGAACAAGATATCCTGATTTTCTTCCATCCACTTCAAATTGAGTACGTCACCGCAGTTTCAAAGTTTCAAATTCATACAAGTGCACTTTCTTCTCGTTTCACTTATCCACCCACATCACATCAGAATCTCGGGACGAGATTTCTTTAAGGGGGGTGGGTTGTGATGCTCCGGCATCTCAAGTGCATAATCATTCATCATACATGCAACATTCATCATAATGCATCATACAATGACATGCATTTGAGCCCTAATTCAAACTTGGTTGAAATGCCACTTATCGAAACCTGTTTTCTGCTAATATGTCTTTGTGATTGTGCCTATAATTTTGATTCTATTTGGATTTGGGTGAAACTCATATTGACAAACCTGTAGACAATTTAATGATGAACAACTTTGGTAATTTGTGCTTTGACATGCATGAAGGTTTGCATAGAGTTTTGGGGCTTTTTCTATCAGCATGTGAATTCTGTCCAAACATGACCTGTTTAGTAATTTTAAATTTCCTTGATCTTAAAGCCAAAATCTTGCAATGCTTGTATTGAGAAAGTTGTAGATCACGAAATTGTGAACAACATTAGTATAAAACTCCTTTTGTGAAAGTTCCTAGAAAATAGACTTTTAGAATTTCTAAACTGGAGGGTTCTATTGGTCAAACCTTGGTCAGCAGCTTAAATTCAAATTTGCACCAGATTTTTGAATAGAACACGGTATACAAGTTTATAAGGGAAATGTAGAGAAACAAATTTTGAACACTTCCTCCAATTTGGGGTATTTTTAGATTCGGCCTCTAACCGGTTCAAAAACATGATCTTCGAACAAGGGTATCTGCAGTCAAACTCCATCTTTCCATTTTCGGGATTTTCCCTCTCTTTTCCTCTCACTGACCGGCGGGCCCCACCGAGCAGTCCACCAGATTCCCGCCCGCGTCGGACAAACATCCGGTCCAGTAGGTCCCACCATTTCCGCGTCTCCACGCACTCGGTCTATAGACCCTCCCTTTCTCTTCCCACCCCGGTCCCACATGTCAGTGACACCCGGTCCATGGACCGAGTCCACATCGCGCCCCACCGTTCCCTTTCCCTCTCCCCCGCGCCCACACGGCGGGCGCGCTCTGTGCACCCCGCCCATGGCCGCCCGCGCACTGGCCGCGCCGCGCCCTCGCCTAAAGGGTGAAGCCCCCGCGCCCCTCATGAACCTCGACGCACCCCCGGCTCCCATCGCACTCGCCGCTCCACTGCTCGCTCTCTCGCGCGCCTCTGCCTCCTTTCCCCAAGCGCGGAGCGCCGACCCGCCATTGCCGCAAGCTCAGAGTCTGAGCTGCGCCGGCCGCTCCGCTGTTCCCCGAGCCTCCCGACCGCCGCCATTACAACCGCCTCCCCCTCCCGCGCCCAACGCGCTAGGCCTAGTCGTCTCCCTCCGCCTCCCCCTCCCTAGCGCAGAGTGCCCGCCGCCATCGCCGCCGCGGTATACGGTTAATCTTCTGATGCACTGTGCACTGAGTCAGGATAATCTTCTGATCTAGCCCCTGAGGTATACGGTTAATTACGTTCAAGCCCTCGGTCTATGAGTTTTTCCATTTAAATTCATTTATATTGAGCTGTGAACTTTGAAAAATCATAACAATTCAAAGAAAAATCCAAAATGGACAAACTCAGTGGCTATGGACTCCTCTTGAGTAGGTCTACATGATAGGTAAGGTGTGAAAAGTCTGTTTTGCCCTGGTTTAGTGCATGCATGGTGTAGGTAAATAAATGGTAAAAATAGACCAAATGAACTCCAAAAATTATGAAACTTGGACAGTAGCTTTGTTATGGCATCTAGGTACTGTGTGATTTTTGGTAGCCCTAGCATTGACTGTTTAATTACTGTTTTCCCTATGCATGTAGTTTGTGTATTTATTTGACCTGGAAAATGAAGGCTACATAAAGTGTGCTCAAATGTGACCTCTGGTATTTTTCATGTGCTTTATACAGTATGGATAGCTTACGGGTAAAGTTTGAAGCCTTGCATGTTGAGTTTAAATGGTGATTTGAAAATGACAAAATGACACCTGGTTAACTAAATAAAATGAGAAAGTGGTTCTAGGATGCATAGTTAATTCTATGAAAAATCTGGTGTGCTACTAGTGTGATAGGGAGTCCAGAAAGTATTTTTGGAAGGTTCATTAACACTGTTTATAAGTGCATCTTAATTTGCATAAGATAAATATATGGAAAATAGGTGTCATATTAAACTATGGATTTTGTGCTTGCTGATTTTTGTATATGATGTTCAAGCCCTGAAATGCTTGTTGTAGAAATTTCAAGTCCAGAAACCATTCCGATAAATTATGAAAAATCTGAGAAGCTATAGGGCTGGTAACTTGCTTGAATTTTAATAAATTAATTATAAATTGGTTGTAGCTGAAATTTTGGCAGTAGCACTATGAAGTAAGTGTCTACATGTGGTAAAAATTTGAGAGCAATTTGAGTTGTCTAACTACATGAACTCATGAGTGCATTATATTCATAAAGGCACTTTCAAGTGACAACTTCATTTCATTTGGTAGGGACTGTGTACACATATAACACACTAACTTCTGATAACTTCAAAGATAAAATATGGTGATGGTTTGTACGATTTTTTAGTGATGGGCTGTATGATTTCTTAGCAAAGTCGTTAAGTTTTCTCATTATGGGAGGTATTTAACTAAGAGTACCCGAACCCATTCTTCATAAACTGCTTGATCATGCATCATATACCATTGACACCTCCTACATACATTTGCAACTCGTTGTACTCTTGTTTGCACTATGTCAGGCATATAACACTGTATCATATACATGCATTTGCGTTCTCTTGCACTCACTAGCATTTTGTCATGCATATAGACCCGCGTGCAAGAAGCTATCAACTCAGGAGAAACCAGTGATCAAGGAACCAGACGACAGGCTATATCCGAAGCAAGAAGACGAAGGGTCGCTGATTAAATCCGTCCCGGCTTCAAGGGGTTGCCTGGGGCAAAGCCTCACGACCCAGCAAACTAACATAGTTTAGTTTGTTGGTTTTCTTAAGAACAATTAAAGGTAGGCAGGACCATGATTTCTCCCAGCTAATACAAATCTTGTTGATGTTTACGCATATGCATTAGGAGTTGATTGAAACCAACTGCATTGGACTTCCTGGCCGCCCTGGCCCTAGCACCTATACGTAAAGTTCGTAAGACGAGTGCCTAGATTTCTAGGTGCGAGTAGACATGAGTGATTATACTCGTCTCATAGGTACGACTTTACAAGGTGACAGAAATCTCACTTATGGAAGTTATTATACTTGCTCATGTTTTAAATGGAGACCGGGCGGAGATTTAATGAGTTATTTATTGTTCATGGTATCGTGCACTGGACTCCGCCCGAGTCGCATAAGGCCCGTCCGCTGTTCGTCTGCTGATTGGCATAACATTGCTAGAGTGCTTATCTAGGACATGGGCCTGGTGAAAGTCTTACTTGTGCCATCCGAAGAACAGAGACAGACTCCTACTGTGACACCTTGGGGAGCTTGTAGTCGAGGGAGAGCTGACCCGACGTTACCGTGGTATCGCTCCTAAGGCGGCACAACCTGGGAACAATAGAAGGATTGAATCGAACTTGGGATGGGACAAGTGGAGATGGGGAATATATGTGTGGAACGCGATGGCTAGTAAGCATATACCCCTGGCATTTCTAGTTATTCCCAGGAATATAAAAATCGATTCGAATCGCTGATGCTCACCAGGTGTGAGAATGCCAAATATCACTGTCGAGCAACATAGTAATAACTGTAACATGCTGTTTATTAAGTCACGTTTTTGTATATAACCATGATTGGATGTGTGTGTTTCGTCCCTCTATTCATGGTGTTTCCCATCCACTGCTAGGAGGTCGATGGACTTGGGAGATGCTTTGAGGTCGAGGGAGGGCTGACCCGACGTACTGTGGTATCGCTCCTGAGACGGCTACTCCCAAGGGGTTGGATGGAAGCGCTATGAATCTTGGGACGGGACATGTGTTCATGTTTACTTTTCTGCAAGTATTTACTTTATGATATAAATGATCTTCATGATTAATGGATAACAGCTGTCAAATCCTGCTATCTTATGTCCACATGACTTTATTTAAGAATCAACAGCTAAGGATCCACATGATTAGTAAACATGCTTTGCGTTAGCCATAAGCCCCGTCCATTAAGTCCTACTGAGTAATTAGTACTCAGGGTTTGCCCCTACTTTTGGATTACAGGTACTGGCGACATCTGGATAGCTGTGTTGGAGGTGGTAGTACCGGTGGGCTTGGTGCTACTCGCCTTGTTCATCTCTTCGTGAAGGCTACTTAAGTATATTGTTTCCGCTGCGAGATATTTTGAAAACGCTTCCGCTATATGTACACTCTGAAATTGCTTCCGCTATTTTATGAAATGTATTTGACTTCTTATATTTCAACTGCCCGTGATGATGTAATTGTTGTGGCTCTTTCGAGAGTCGGATGTATTTGATGTCGGTTCCTCTGGGAATGGTGTTATCGAGAGCCGAAGTACTCTCGACGGACTACCGGGTTTAGTCTGGCCTAAGTGCACTGCGAGCCAGAGGTGGCAGGTGTGCGTAGTCTAGATTAAGCAGGGCGGTTCCACCACACATAATTCAATACAGGTTTTAGTTCATCCACTATTGTTAACATATCAATTGTTGTGGGACTCGGAATCGAGGTTTGTTGGAAAGATGAATGAGGAAACCACACCAAAGGAACGAAACCTCAAAAATATGCATCACCAAAGTTGTTTTGGCTCAACTTACATGCCCTCCTCTTCTGCCACTTGAGCCCACGCTTCGGCATCGGGACGAGATACAAAACCAGCGCATAATGACTCAGTTTGCCTAGACTGAAGAGGGCGAAAATTAACCTTTTTCCTAATTCAAAATCTTGTACACGCTAGTAAGTAGGAACTATTTAATATAATGCTTTTCCATATATGTAGGCCAATGGGAGAAACTTAATTCAATACAGGTTTTGGTCCATCCACTATTGTAAACATATCAATTGTTGTGGGACTCGAAACCGAGGGTTGTTGGACTTGTTGGGAAGATGAATAAAGAAACCACACCATAGGAACAAAACTTGAAAAATATGCATCACCAAAGTTGTTTTGGCCCATCTTACATGCCCTCCTCTTCTGCCACTTGAGCCAACACTTCGGCGTCAGGCTGAGATACACAACCAGCGCAGCATGACTCAGTTTTCATAGACTGAAGAGGGCGAAAATTAAACTTTTTCCTAATCCGAAAACTTGTACACGCTAGTAAGTAGGAACCAATGAATATAATGCTTTTCCATATATGTAGGCCGATGGGAGAAACTTAATTCAATACATGTTTTGGTCTATCCACTATTGTTAACATATCAATTGTTGTGGGACTCGGAATCGAGGGTTGTTGGACTTGTTGGCATGATGAATGAGAAAACCACACCATAGGACAGAAACCTCATAAATATGCATCACCAAAGTTGTTTTGGCCCAACTTACATGCCCAACTCTTCTGCCACTGGAGCCCACGCTTCAGCATCAATCCGAGATACAAAACCAGCGCAGCATGACTCAATTTGCCTAGACAGACTTGGGCGAAAATTAAACATTTTCCTAATCCAAAAACTTATACACGCTTGTAAGTAGGAACCAATGAATATAATGCTTTTACATATATGTAGGCCGATGGGAGAAACGTAATTCAATACAGGTTTTGATCCATCCACTATTGTTAACATATCAATTGTTGTGGGCCTTGGAATCGAGGTTTGTTGGACTTGTTGGTAAGATGAACGAGGAAACAATATGCATCACCAAAGTTGTTTTGGCTCAACTTACATGCCCTCCTCTTCTGCCACTTGAGCCTACGCTTCGGCATCAGTCCAAGATACAAAACCAACGTAGCATGACTTAGTTTGCCCCGACTGAAGAGGGCGAAAATTAAACTTTTTCCTAATCTGAAAATTTGTACACGCTAGTAAGCAGGAACCAATGAATATAATGCTTTTCCATATATGTAGGCCGATGGGAGAAATTTAATTCAATACCAGTTTAAACCATCCACTTTTGTTAACATATCAATTGTTGTGGGACTCGGAATCGAGGGTTGTTGGACATGTTGGTGTGATGAATTAGGAAACCAAACCGTAGGAACGAAACCTCAAAAATATGCATCGCCAAAGTTGTTTTCGCGCAACTTACATGCCTTCCTCTTCTCCCACTTGAGCCCAAGCTTTGGCATCAGCCCGAGATACAAAACCAACGTAGCATGACTTAGATTGCCTAGACTGAAGAGGGCGAAAATTAAACTTTTTCCAAATCCGAAAACTGTACACGCTAGTAACTAAGAACCAATGAATATAATGCTTTTCCATATATGTAGGCCGATGGTAGAAACTTAATTCAATACCAGTTTTGATCCATCCACTGTTGTTAACATGTCAATTGTTGTGGGACTCAAAATCGAGGGTTGTTGGACTTGTTGGTATGATGAATGAGGAAACCACACCATAGGAATGAAACCTCAAAAATATGCATCACCAAAGTTGTTTTGGCCCAACTTAAATGCCCTCCTCTGCTGCCACTTGAGCCCATGCTTCGGCATCAGGATGAGATACAAAACCAGCGCAGCATGACTTAGTTTGCCTGGACTAAAGAGGGAGAAAATTAAACTTTTTCCTAATCCGAAAACTTGTACACGCTAGTTAGTAAAAATCAATGAATATAATGCTTTTCCATATATGTACGCCGATGGGAGAAACTTGATTCAATACAGATTTTGTTCCATCCACTGTTGTTAACATATCATTTGTTGTGGGACTCGGAATCGAGGGTTGTTGGACTTGTTGGGAAGATAAATGAGGAAAGTACACCATAGGAACGAAACCTCAAAAATATGCATCACCAAATTTGTTTTGGCCCAACTTACATGCCCTCCTCTTCTGCCACTTGAGCCCACGCTTTGGCATCAGTCCGAGATACAAAACCAACGCACCATGACTCAGTTTGCCTAGACTGAAGAGGGTGAAAGTTAAACTTTTTCCTAATCTAAAAACGTGTACACGCTAGTAAGTAGGAACCAATGAATATAATGATTTTCCATATATGTGGGCCGATGGGAGAAACTTAATTCAATACAGGTTTTGATCCATCCGCTGTTGTCAACATATCATTTGTTGTGGGACCCGGAATCGAGGGATGTTGGACTTGTTGGTATGGAGAATGATGAAACCACATCATAGGAACGAAACCTCAAAAATATGCATCACCAAGTTGTTTTGGCCCAACTTACATGCCCTCCTCTTCTGCCACTTGTGCCCACGCTTCGGCATCAGTCCGAGATACAAAACCTACGTAGCATGACTTAGTTTGCCCAGACTAAAGGGGGCGAAAATTAAACTTTTCCTAATCCGAAATTTGTACACGCTAGTAAGTAGGAACCAATGAATATAATGCTTTTCCGTATATGTTGGCCGATGGGAGAAACTAAATTCAATACCAGTTTAAACCATCCACTTTGGTTAACATATCAAATATTGTGGGACTCGGAATCAAGGGTTGTTGGACATGTTGGTATGATGAATTAGGAAACCAGACCATTGGAACGAAACCTCAAAAATATGCATCACCAAAGTTATTTTGGCCCAACTTACATTCCATCCTCTTCTGCCACTTGAGCCCAAGCTTTGGCATCAAGCGGAGATACAAAACCAGCGCAGCATGAGTCAGATTGCCTAGACTGAAGAGGGCAAAAATTAAACTTTTTCCTAATCCGAAAACTGTACACGCTAGTAAGTAAGAACCAATGAATATAATGCTTTTCCATATATGTAGGCCGATGGGAGAAACTTAATTCAATACCAGCCTTGATACAAAACCAGTCCAAGCTTCGGCAACAGTCCAAGATACAAAACCAGTGCAGCATGAGTCCGTTTGCCTAGACTGAAGAGGGCGAAAATTAAACTTTTTCCTAATCCAAAAACTTGTACACGCTAGTAAGTAGGAACCAATGAATATAATGCTTTTCCATATTTGTAGGCCGAAGGGAGAAACTGAATTCAATACAGGTTTTGATCCATCCGCTGTTGTTAACATATCAAATGTTGTGGGACTGGGAAATAAGGATTGTTGGACTTGTTGGTATGATGAGTCCACATTTTGGCCCAACTTAATTCAATACCAGTTTTGATCCATCCACTGTTGTTAACATATCAATTGTTTTGGGACTCGGAAACGAAGGTTGTTGGACTTGTTGGTATGATCAATGAGGAAACCACACCATAGGAACGAAACCGCAAAAATATGCATCACCAAAGTTGTTTTCGCCCAACTTACATGCCCTCCTCTTCCGCCACTTGAGCCCACGCTTCGGCATCTGGCCAAGATACAAAACCAGCGCAGCATGACTCAGTTTGCCTAGACTGAAGAGGGCAAAATTAAACTTTTTCCTAATCCAAAAACTTGTACACGCTTGTAAGTAAGAACCAATGAATATATTGCTTTTCCATATATGTAGGCTGATGGGAGAAACTTAATTCAACACAGGTTTTGTTCCATCCACTGTTGTTAACATATCATTTGTTGTGGGACTCAGAATCGAGGGTTGTTGGACTTGTTGGGAATATGAATGAGGAAACCACACCATAGGAACGAAACCTAAAAATAAGCATCACCAAAGTTGTTTTGGCCCAATTTACATGCCCTCCTCTTCTGCCACTTGAGCCAAACTTTTTCCTAATCCAAAAACTTTTACACTCTAGTTAGTAGGAACCAATGAATATAACGCTTTTCCGTATATGTAGGCTGATGGGAGGAACTTAATTCAATACAGGTTTTGATCCATCCGCTGTTGTTAACATATCAAATGTTGTGGGACTCGGAATCGAGGGTTGTTGGACTTGTTGGCAAGATGAATGAGGAAACCACACCATAGGAACGAAACCTCAAAAATATGCATCACCAAAGTTGTTTTGGCCAAATTTACATGCCCTCCTCTTCTGCCACTTGAGCCCACGCTTCAGCAACAGTCCGAGACACAAAACCTATGCAGGATGACTCCATTTGCCCAGACTGAAGAGGGCGAAAATTAAACTTCTTCCTAATCCGAAAACTTGTACACGCTAGTAAGCAGGAACCAATGAATATAATGCTTTTCCATCTATGTAGGCCGATGGTAGAAACTTAATTCAATACAGGTTTTGATCCATCCGCTGTTGTTAACATATCAAATGTTGTGGGACTCGAAATCGAGGGTTGTTGGACTTGTTGGGAAGATGAATGAGAAAACCACACGATAGGAACGAAACCTCAAAAATATGCATCACCAAAGTTATTTTGGCCCAACTTACATGCCCTCCTCTTCTGCCAGGTGAGCCCACGCTACGGCATTAGTCCGAAATACAAAATCAACGCAGCATGACTCAGTTTGCCTAGACTGAAGAGGGCAATAATTAAAATTTTTCCTAATCCGAAAACTTGTACACGCTAGTAAGTAGGAACCGATGAATATAATGCTTTTCCATATATGTAGGCCGATGGGAGAAACATAATTCAATACAGATTTTGATCCATCCACTATTGGTAACATATCAATTGTTGTGGGGCTCAGAATCGAGGGTTGTTGGACTTGTTAGAATGATGAATGAGGAAAACACACCATAGGAAAGGAACCTCAAAATTAGGCATCACCAAAGTTGTTTTGGCCCAACTTACATGCCCTCTTCTTCTGCCACTTGAGCCCACGCTTCGGCATCAGGATGAGATACAAAACCACCACAGCATGACTCAGTTTGCCTAGACTGAAGAGGGCGAAAATTAAACTTTTTCCTAATCCGAAAACTTGTACACGCTAGTAAGTAAGAACCAATGAATATAATGCTTTTCCATATATGTAGGCCGATGGGAGAAACTTAATTCAATACCAGTTTTGATCCATCCACTGTTGTTAACACATCAATTGTTGTGGTACTCGGAATCGTGGGTTGTTGGACTTGTTGGTATGATGAATGAGGAAACCACACCATAGGAAAGAAACCTCAAAAATATGCATTACCAAAGTTGTTTCGGCCCAACTTACATGCCCTCATCTTCTGCCACTTGATCCCATGCTTCGGCATCAGGATGAGATACAAAACCAGCACAGCATGACTCAGTTTGCCTAGACTGAAGAGGGCGAAAATTAAACTTTTTCGTAATCCGAAAACTTGTACACGCTAGTAAGAACCAATGAATATAATGCTTTCCCATATATGTAGGCAGATGGGAGAAACTTAATTCAATACCAGTTTTGATCCATCCACTGTTGTTAACATATCAATTGTTGTGGGACTGGGAAATGAGGGTTGTTGGACTTGTTCGTATGATGAGTCCACACCATAGGAAAGAAACCTCAAAAATATGCATCACCAAAGTTGTTTTGGCCCAACTTACACGCCCTCCTCTTCTGCCACGTGAGCCCACGCTTCGGCATCAGTCCGAGATTCAAAACCAACGCAGCATGACTCAGTTTGCCTAGACTGAAGAGGGAGAAAATTAAACTTTTTCCTAATCCGAAAACTTGTACATGCTAGTAAGTAAAAACCAATAAATATAATGCTTTTCCATATATGTAGGCCGATGGTAGAAACTTAATTCAATACCAGTTTTGATCCATCCACTGTTGTTAACATATCAATTGTTGAGGGACTCCGAATCGAGGGTTGTTGGACTTGTTGGTATGATGAATGAGGAAACTACACCATAGGAACGAAATCTCAAAAATATGCATCACTAAAGTTGTTTTGGACCAACTTACATGCCCTCCTCTTCTGCCACTTGAGCCCATGCTTTCGCATCAGGCCAAGATACAAAACCAGCGCAGCATGACTCAGTTTGCCTAGACTGAAGAGGGAGAAAATTAAACTTTTTCCTAATCCAAAAACTTGTACACGCTAGTAAGTAAGAACCAAATAATATAATGCTTTTCCATATTTGTAGGCCGGTGGGAGAAACTTCAATACATGTTTTGATCCTTCCACTGTTGTTAACATATCAATTGTTGTGGGACTCGGAATCGAGGGTTGTTGGACATGTTGGTATGATGAATGAGGAAACCACACCATAGGAAAAAACCTCAAAAATATGCATCACCAAAGTTGTTTTGGCCCAACTTACATGCTCTCCTCTTCTGCCACGTGAGCCCACGCTTCGGCATTAGTCCGAGATACAAAACCAACGCAGCATGACTTAGTTTGCCTAGACTGACGAGGGCGAAAATTAAACTTTTTCCTAATCCGAAAACTTGTACACGCTAGTAAGTAAGAACCAATGAATATAATGCTTTTCCATATATGTAGGCCGATGGGAGAAACTTAATTCAATACAGGTTTTGATCCGTCCATTGTTGTCAACATATCAATTGTTGTGGGACTCGGAATCGAGGGTTGTTGGACATGTTAGTATGATGAATGAGGAAACCACACCATAGGAAAGAAACCTCAAAAATATGCATCACCAAAGTTGTTTTGGCCCGACTTACATGCCCTCATCTTCTGCCACTTGAGCCCACGCTTCGGCATCAGTCCGAGACACAAAACCAATGTAGCATGACTCAGTTTGCCAAGACTGAAGAGGGCATAAATTAAACTTTTTCCTAATCCGAAAACTTGTACATGCTAGTAAGTAAGAACCAATGAATATAATGCTTTTCCATATATGTTGGCCGATGGGAGAAACTTAATTCAATACAAATTTAGTTCCATCCACTGTTGTTGACATATCAATTGTTGTGGGACTCGGAAATAAGGGTTGTTGGACTTGTTGGTATGATGAATGAGGAAACCACACCATACGAACGAAACCTCAAAAATATGCATCACCAAAGTTGTTTTGGCCCAACTTACATGCCCTCCTCTTCTGCCACTTGAGCCCATGCTTCGGCATCAGGCCAAGATACAAAACCAGCGCAGCATGACTCAGTTTGCCTAGACTGAAGAGGGCGAAAATTAAACTTTTTCATAATCCAAAAACTTGTACACCCTAGTAAGTAAAAGCCAATGAATATAATGCTTTTCCATATATGTAGGCCGATGGGAGAAACTTAATTCAATACAGATTTTGTTCCATCCACTGTTGTTAACATATCATTTGTTGTGGGACTCAGAATCAAGGGTTGTTGGACTTTTTGGGAAGATGAATGAGGAAACCACACCATAGGCAGGAAACCTCAAAAATATGCATCACCAAAGTTGTTTTGGACAACTTACATGCCCTCCTCTTCTGCCACATGAGCCCATGCTTCGGCATCAGTCCAAGATACAAAACCAGCGCAGCATGACTAAGTTTGCCAAGACTGAAGAGGGCGAAAATTAAACTTTGTCCTAATCCGATAACTTGTACACACTAGTATGTAGGAACCAATGAATATAATGCTTTTCCATATATGTAGGCCGATGGGAGAAACTTAATTCAATGCAGGATTTGATCCGTCCACTTTTGTTAACATATCAATTGTTGTGGGACACAGAATCGAGGGTTGTTGGACATGTTGGTATGATGAATGAGGAAACCACACCATAGGAAAGAAACCTCAAAACTTTGCATCACCAAAGTTGTTTTGGCCCGACACTTCTGCCACTTGAGCCCACGCTTCGGCATCAGGACGAGATACAAAACCAGCGCAGCATGACTCAGTTTGCCTAGACTGAAGAAGGCAAAATTTTAACTTTTTCCTAATCCAAAAATTTGTACACGCGAGTAAGTAAGAACCAATGCATATAATGGTTTTCCATATATGTAGGCTGATGGGAGAAACTTAACTCAACAAACGTTTTGATCCATCCGTTGTTGTTAACATATCAATTGTTGTGGGACTCGGAATCGAGGGTTGTTGGACTTGTTGGTATGATGAATGAGGAAACCACACCATAGGAATGAAACCACAAAAATATGCATCACCAAAGTTGTTTTGGTTCAACTTACATGCCCTCCTCTTCTGCCACGTGAGCAGACGCTTCGGCATCAGTCCGAGACACAAAACCAACGTAGCATGACTCAGTTTGCCTAGACTGAAGAGGGCGAAAATTAAACTTTTTCCTAATCCGAAAACTTGTACACGCTAGTAAGTAAGAGCCAATAAATATAATGCTTTTCCATATATGTAGGCCGATGGGAGAAACTTAATTCAATACCAGTGTTGATCCATCCACTGTTGTTAACATATCAATTGCTGTGGGACTCAGAATCGAGGGTTGTTGGACTTGTTGGTATGATGAATGAGGAAACCACACTAAAGGAACGAAACCTCAAAAATATGCAACACCAAAGTTGTTTTGGCCCAACTTACTTGCCATCCTCTTCTGCCACTTGAGCCCACGCTTCGGCATCAGGCCAAGATACAAAACCAGCGCAGCTTGACTCAGTTTGCCAAGAAACCTCAAAAATATGCATCACCAAAGTTGTTTTGGTCCAACTTACTTGCCCTCCTCTTCTGCCACGTGAGCCCACGCTTCGGCATCAGTCCGAGACACAAAACCAATGTAGCATGACTCAGTTTGCCAAGATTGAAGAGGGCAAAAATTAAACTTTTTCCTAATCCAAAAACTTGTACACGCTAGTAAGTAAGAACCAATGAATATAATGCTTTTCCATATATGTAGGCCGATGGGAGAAACATAATTCAACACATGTTTTGATCCATCCGCTGTTGTTAACATATCAATTGTTGTGGGACACGGAATTGAGGGTTATTGGACTTGTAGGGAATATGAATGAGGAAACCATACCATTGGAATGAAACCTCAAAAATATGCATCAAAAAAGTTGTTTTGGCCCAACTTACATGCCCTCCTCTTCTGCCACTTGAGCCCACGCTTCAGCATCAGGACAAGATACCAAACCAGCGCAGCATGACTCGGTTTGCCTAGACTGGAGAGGGCGAAAATTAAACTTTTTCCTAATCCAAAAACTTGTACACGCTAGTAAGTAAGAAGCAATGAATATAATGCATTTCCACATATGTAGGCCGATGGGAGAAACTTATTTCAATACATGTTTTGTTCCATCCACGGTTGTTAACATATCATTTGTTGTGGGACTCGGAACTGAGGGTTGTTGGACTTGTTGGGAAGATGAATGAGGAAACCACAACATAGGAACGAAACCTCAAAAATATGCATCACCAAAGTTGTTTTGGCCCAACATACATGCCCTCCTCTTCTGCCACGTGAGCCCACGCTTTGGCATCAGTCTGAGACACAAAACCAACGTAGCATGACTCAGTTTGCCTAGACTGAAGAGGGCGAAAATTAAACTTTTTCCTAATCCGAAAACTTGTACACGCTAGTAAGTAAGAGCCAATAAATATAATGCTTTTCCATATATGTAGGCCGATGGGAGAAACTTAATTCAATACCAGTTTTGATCCATCCACTGTTGTTAACATATCAATTGCTGTGGGACTCAAAATCGAGGGTTGTTGGACTTGTTGGTATGATGAATGAGGAAACCACACTAAAGGAACGAAACCTCAAAAATATGCAACACCAAAGTTGTTTTGGCCCAACTTACTTGCCATCCTCTTCTGCCACTTGAGCCCACGCTTCGGCATCAGGCCAAGATACAAAACCAGCGCAGCATGACTCAGTTTGCCAAGAAACCTCAAAAATATGCATCACCAAAGTTGTTTTGGTCCAACTTACATGCCCTCCTCTTCTGCCACGTGAGCCCACGCTTCGGCATCAGTCCGAGACACAAAACCAATGTAGCATGACTCAGTTTGCCAAGATTGAAGAGGGCAAAAATTAAACTTTTTCCTAATCCGAAAACTTGTACATGCTAGTAAGTAAGAACCAATGAATATAATGCTTTTCCATATATGTAGGCCGATGGGAGAAACATAATTCAACACATGTTTTGATCCATCCGCTGTTGTTAACATATCAATTGTTGTGGGACACGGAATTGAGGGTTATTGGACTTGTAGGGAATATGAATGAGGAAACCATACCATTGGAATGAAACCTCAAAAATATGCATCAAAAAAGTTGTTTTGGCCCAACTTACATGCCCTCCTCTTCTGCCACTTGAGCCCACGCTTCAGCATCAGGACAAGATACAAAACCAGCGCAGCATGACTCGGTTTGCCTAGACTGGAGAGGGCGAAAATTAAACTTTTTCCTAATCCAAAAACTTGTACACGCTAGTAAGTAAGAACCAATGAATATAATGCATTTCCACATATGTAGGCCGATGGGAGAAACTTATTTCAATACATGTTTTGTTCCATCCACTGTTGTTAACATATCATTTGTTGTGGGACTCGGAACTGAGGGTTGTTGGACTTGTTGGGAAGATGAATGAGGAAACCACAACATAGGAACGAAACCTCAAAAATATGCATCACCAAAGTTGTTTTGGCCCAACATACATGCCCTCCTCTTCTGCCACGTGAGCCCACGCTTTGGCATCAGTCTGAGACACAAAACCAACGTAGCATGACTCAGTTTGCCTAGACTGAAGAGGGCGAAAATTAAACATTTTCCTAATCCGAAAACTTGTACACGCTAGTATGTAAGAACCAATGAATATAACGCTTTCCGTATATGTAGGCCGATGGGAGAAATTTAATTCAATACCAGTTTTGATCCATCCACTGTTGTTAACATATCAATTGTTGTGGGACGCGGAATCGAGGGTTGTTGGACTTGTTGGGAAGATGAATGAGGAAACCACACCATAGGATAGAAACCTCAAAAATATGCATCACCAAAGTTCTTTTGGTCCAACTTACATGCCCTCCTCTTCTGCCACGTGAGCCCACGCTTCGGCATCAGTCCGAGACACAAAACCAACGTAGCATGACTCAGTTTGCCAAGATTGAAGAGGGCAAAAGTTAAACTTTTTCCTAATCCAAAAACTTGTACACGCTAGTAAGTAAGAACCAATGAATATAATGCTTTTCCATGTATGTAGGCCGATGGGAGAAACATAATTCAACACATGTTTTGATCCATCCGCTGTTGTTAACATATCAATTGTTGTGGGACACAGAATTGAGGGTTGTTGGACTTGTAGGGAATATGAATGAGGAAACCATACCATTGGAATGAAACCTCAAAAATATGCATCACAAAAGTTGTTTTGGCCCAACTTACATGCCCTCCTCTTCTGCCACTTGAGCCCACGCTTCAGCATCAGGACAAGATACAAAACCAGCGCAGCATGACTCAGTTTGCCTAGACTGGAGAGGGCAAAAATTAAACTTTTTCCTAATCCAAAAACTTGTACACGCTAGTAAGTAAGAACCAATGAATATAATGCATTTCCACATATGTAGGCCGATGGGAGAAACTTATTTCAATACATGTTTTGTTCCATCCACTGTTGTTAACATATCATTTGTTGTGGGACTCGGAACTGAGGGTTGTTGGACTTGTTGGGAAGATGAATGAGGAAACCACAACATAGGAACGAAACCTCAAAAATATGCATCACCAAAGTTGTTTTGGCCCAACATACATGCCCTCCTCTTCTGCCACGTGAGCCCACGCTTTGGCATCAGTCTGAGACACAAAACCAACGTAGCATGACTCAGTTTGCCTAGACTGAAGAGGGCGAAAATTAAACATTTTCCTAATCCGAAAACTTGTACACGCTAGTAAGTAAGAACCAATGAATATAACGCTTTTCCATATATGTAGGCCGATGGGAGAAACTTAATTCAATACCAGTTTTGATCCATCCACTGTTGTTAACATATCAATTGTTGTGGGACGCGGAATCGAGGGTTGTAGGACTTGTTGGGAAGATGAATGAGGAAACCACACCAGAGGATAGAAACCTCAAAAATATGCATCACCAAAGTTGTTTTGGTCCAACTTACATGCCCTCCTCTTCTGCCACGTGAGCCCACGCTTCGGCATCAGTCCGAGACACAAAACCAACGTAGCTTGACTCAGTTTGCCAAGATTGAACAGGGCAAAAGTAAAACTTTTTCCTAATCCAAAAACTTGTACACGCTAGTAAGTAAGAACCAATGAATATAATGCTTTTCCATATATGTAGGCCGATGGGAGAAACATAATTCAACACATGTTTGGATCCATCCGCTGTTGTTAACATATCAATTGTTGTGGGACACGGAATTGAGGGTTGTTGGACTTGTAGGGAATATGAATGAGGAAACCATACCATTGGAATGAAACCTCAAAAATATGCATCACAAAAGTTGTTTTGGCCCAACTTACATGCCCTCCTCTTCTGCCACTTGAGCCCACGCTTCAGCATCAGGACAAGATACAAAACCAGCGCAGCATGACTCAGTTTGCCTAGACTGGAGAGGGCGAAAATTAAACTTTTTCCTAATCCAAAAACTTGTACACGCTAGTAAGTAAGAACCAATGAATATAATGCATTTCCACATATGTAGGCCGATGGGAGAAACTTATTTCAATACATGTTTTGTTCCATCCACTGTTGTTAACATATCATTTGTTGTGGGACTCGGAACTGAGGGTTGTTGGACTTGTTGGGAAGATGAATGAGGAAACCACAACATAGGAACGAAACCTCAAAAATATGCATCACCAAAGTTGTTTTGGCCCAACATACAAGCCCTCCTCTTCTGCCACGTGAGCCCACGCTTTGGCATCAGTCTGAGACACAAAACCAACGTAGCATGACTCAGTTTGCCTAGACTGAAGAGGGCGAAAATTAAACATTTTCCTAATCCGAAAACTTGTACACGCTAGTAAGTAAGAACCAATGAATATAACGCTTTTCCATATATGCAGGCCGATGGGAGAAACTTAATTCAATACCAGTTTTGATCCATCCACTGTTGTTAACATATCAATTGTTGTGGGACGCGGAATCGAGGGTTGTAGGACTTGTTGGGAAGATGAATGAGGAAACCACACCATAGGATAGAAACCTCAAAAATATGCATCACCAAAGTTGTTTTGGTCCAACTTACATGCCCTCCTCTTCTGCCACGTGAGCCCACGCTTCGGCATTAGTCCGAGACACAAAACCAACGTAGCATGACTCAGTTTGCCAAGATTGAAGAGGGCAAAAGTTAAAGTTTTTCCTAATCCAAAAACTTATACACGCTAGTAAGTAAGAACCAATGAATATAATGCTTTTCCATATATGTAGGCCGATGGGAGAAACATAATTCAACACATGTTTTGATCCATCCGCTGTTGTTAACATATCAATTGTTGTGGGACACGGAATTGAGGGTTGTTGGACTTGTAGGGAATATGAATGAGGAAACCATACCATTGGAATGAAACCTCAAAAATATGCATCACAAAAGTTGTTTTGGCCCAACTTACATGCCCTCCTCTTCTGCCACTTGAGCCCACGCTTCAGCATCAGGACAAGATACAAAACCAGCGCAGCATGACTCAGTTTGCCTAGACTGGAGAGGGCGAAAATTAAACTTTTTCCTAATCCAAAAACTTGTACACGCTAGTAAGTAAGAACCAATGAATATAATGCATTTCAACATATGTAGGCCGATGGGAGAAACTTATTTCAATACATTTTTGTTTCATCCACTGTTGTTAACATATCATTTGTTGTGGGACTCGGAACTGAGGGTTGTTGGACTTGTTGGGAAGATGAATGAGGAAACCACAACATAGGAACGAAACCTCAAAAATATGCATCACCAAAGTTGTTTTGGCCCAACATACATGCCCTCCTCTTCTGCCACGTGAGCTCACGCTTTGGCATCAGTCTGAGACACAAAACCAACGTAGCATGACTCAGTTTGCCTAGACTGAAGAGGGCGAAAATTAAACATTTTCCTAATCCGAAAACTTGTACACGCTAGTAAGTAAGAACCAATGAATATAACGCTTTTCCATATATGTAGGCCGATGGGAGAAACTTAATTCAATACCAGTTTTGATCCATCCACTGTTGTTAACATATCAATTGTTGTGGGACGCGGAATCGAGGGTTGTTGGACTTGTTGGGAAGATGAATGAGGAAACCACACCATAGGATAGAAACCTCAAAAATATGCATCACCAAAGTTGTTTTGGTCCAACTTACATGCCCTCCTCTTCTGCCACGTGAGCCCACGCTTCGGCATCAGTCCGAGACACAAAACCAACGTAGCATGACTCAGTTTGCCAAGATTGAACAGGGCAAAAGTAAAACTTTTTCCTAATCCAAAAACTTGTACACGCTAGTAAGTAAGAACCAATGAATATAATGCTTTTCCATATATGTAGGCCGATGGGAGAAACATAATTCAACACATGTTTTGATCCATCCGCTGTTGTTAACATATCAATTGTTGTGGGACACGGAATTGAGGGTTGTTGGACTTGTAGGGAATATGAATGAGGAAACCATACCATTGGAATGAATCCTCAAAAATATGCATCACAAAAGTTGTTTTGGCCCAACTTACATGCCCTCCTCTTCTGCCACTTGAGCCCACTTTTCAGCATCAGGACAAGATACAAAACCAGCGCAGCATGACTCAGTTTGCCTAGACTGGAGAGGGCGAAAATTAAACTTTTTCCTAATCCAAAAACTTGTACACGCTAGTAAGTAAGAACCAATGAATATAATGCATTTCCATATATGTAGGCCGATGGGAGAAACTTATTTCAATACATGTTTTGTTCCATCCACTGTTGTTAACATATCATTTGTTGTGGGACTCGGAACCGAGGGTTGTTGGACTTGTTGGGAAGATGAATGAGGAAACCACAACATAGGAACGAAACCTCA
Organism: Paspalum notatum; assembly: GCA_022530915.1. Lineage (NCBI taxonomy): Eukaryota > Viridiplantae > Streptophyta > Magnoliopsida > Poales > Poaceae > Paspalum > Paspalum notatum. Next base: position 12,206,454 of record CM039683.1, read on the forward strand.
AAAATATGCATCACCAAAGTTGTTTTGGCCCAACTTACAAGCCCTCCACTTCTACCACTTGATCCGATGCTTCGGCATCAGGACGAGGTACTAAACCAGCGCAACATGACTCAGTTTGGCTAGACTAAAGAGGGCGAAAATTAGACTTTTTCCTATTCCGAAAAGTTGTACACGCTAGTAAGTAGGAACCAATGAATATAATGCTTTTCCATATATGTAGGCCGATGGGAGAAACTTAATTCAATACAGGTTTCCATCCATTCACTGTTGTTAACATATCAATTGTTGTGGGACACGGAATTGAGGGTTGTTCGACTTGTAGGGAATATGAATGAGGAAACCATACCATTGGAATGAAACCTCAAAAATATGCATCACAAAAGTTGTTTTGGCCCAACTTACATGCCCTCCTCTTCTGCCACTTGAGCCCACGCTTCAGCATCAGGACAAGATACAAAACCAGCGCAGCATGACTCAGTTTGCCTAGACTGGAGAGGGCGAAAATTAAACTTTTTCCTAATCCAAAAACTTGTACACGCTAGTAAGTAAGAACCAATGAATATAATGCATTTCAACATATGTAGGCCGATGGGAGAAACTTATTTCAATACATTTTTGTTCCATCCACTGTTGTTAACATATCATTTGTTGTGGGACTCGGAACTGAGGGTTGTTGGACTTGTTGGGAAGATGAATGAGGAAACCACAACATAGGAACGAAACCTCAAAAATATGCATCACCAAAGTTGTTTTGGCCCAACATACATGCCCTCCTCTTCTGCCACGTGAGCCCACGCTTTGGCATCAGTCTGAGACACAAAACCAACGTAGCATGACTCAGTTTGCCTAGACTGAAGAGGGCGAAAATTAAACATTTTCCTAATCCGAAAACTTGTACACGCTAGTAAGTAAGAACCAATGAATATAACGCTTTTCCATATATGTAGGCCGATGGGAGAAACTTAATTCAATGCCAGTTTTGATACATCCACTGTTGTTAACATATCAATTGTTGTGGGACGCGGAATCGAGGGTTGTTGGACTTGTTGGGAAGATGAATGAGGAAACCACACCATAGGATAGAAACCTCAAAAATATGCATCACCAAAGTTGTTTTGGTCCAACTTACATGCCCTCCTCTTCTGCCACGTGAGCCCACGCTTCGACATCAGTCCGAGACACAAAACCAACGTAGCATGACTCAGTTTGCCAAGATTGAACAGGGCAAAAGTAAAACTTTTTCCTAATCCAAAAACTTGTACACGCTAGTAAGTAAGAACCAATGAATATAATGCTTTTCCATATATGTAGGCCGATGGGAGAAACATAATTCAACACATGTTTTGATCCATCCGCTGTTGTTAACATATCAATTGTTGTGGGACACGGAATTGAGGGTTGTTGGACTTGTAGGGAATATGAATGAGGAAACCATACCATTGGAATGAAACCTCAAAAATATGCATCACAAAAGTTGTTTTGGCCCAACTTACATGCCCTCCTCTTCTGCCACTTGAGCCCACGCTTCAGCATCAGGACAAGATACAAAACCAGCGCAGCATGACTCAGTTTGCCTAGACTGGAGAGGGCGAAAATTAAACTTTTTCCTAATCCAAAAACTTGTACACGCTACTAAGTAAGAACCAATGAATATAATGCATTTCCATATATGTAGGCCGATGGGAGAAACTTATTTCAATACATGTTTTGTTCCATCCACTGTTGTTAACATATCATTTGTTGTGGGACTCGGAACCGAGGGTTGTTGGACTTGTTGGGAAGATGAATGAGGAAACCACAACATAGGAACGAAACCTCAAAAATATGCATCACCAAAGTTGTTTTGGCCCAACTTACAAGCCCTCCACTTCTACCACTTGATCCGATGCTTCGGCATCAGGACGAGGTACTAAACCAGCGCAACATGACTCAGTTTGGCTAGACTGAAGAGGGCGAAAATTAAACATTTTCCTAATCCGAAAACTTGTACACGCTAGTAAGTAAGAACCAATGAATATAACGCTTTTCCATATATGTAGGCCGATGGGAGAAACTTAATTCAATACCAGTTTTGATCCATCCACTGTTGTTAACATATCAATTGTTGTGGGACGCGGAATCGAGGGTTGTTGGACTTGTTGGGAAGATGAATGAGGAAACCACACCATAGGATAGAAACCTCAAAAATATGCATCACCAAAGTTGTTTTGGTCCAACTTACATGCCCTCCTCTTCTGCCACGTGAGCCCACGCTTCGGCATCAGTCCGAGACACAAAACCAACGTAGCATGACTCAGTTTGCCAAGATTGAACAGGGCAAAAGTAAAACTTTTTCCTAATCCAAAAACTTGTACACGCTAGTAAGTAAGAACCAATGAATATAATGCTTTTCCATATATGTAGGCCGATGGGAGAAACATAATTCAACACATGTTTTGATCCATCCGCTGTTGTTAACATATCAATTGTTGTGGGACACGGAATTGAGGGTTGTTGGACTTGTAGGGAATATGAATGAGGAAACCATACCATTGGAATGAATCCTCAAAAATATGCATCACAAAAGTTGTTTTGGCCCAACTTACATGCCCTCCTCTTCTGCCACTTGAGCCCACTTTTCAGCATCAGGACAAGATACAAAACCAGCGCAGCATGACTCAGTTTGCCTAGACTGGAGAGGGCGAAAATTAAACTTTTTCCTAATCCAAAAACTTGTACACGCTAGTAAGTAAGAACCAATGAATATAATGCATTTCCATATATGTAGGCCGATGGGAGAAACTTATTTCAATACATGTTTTGTTCCATCCACTGTTGTTAACATATCATTTGTTGTGGGACTCGGAACCGAGGGTTGTTGGACTTGTTGGGAAGATGAATGAGGAAACCACAACATAGGAACGAAACCTCAAAAATATGCATCACCAAAGTTGTTTTGGCCCAACTTACAAGCCCTCCACTTCTACCACTTGATCCGATGCTTCGGCATCAGGACGAGGTACTAAACCAGCACAACATGACTCAGTTTGGCTAGACTGAAGAGGGCGAAAATTAGACTTTTTCCTATTCCGAAAAGTTGTACACGCTAGTAAGTAGGAACCAATGAATATAATGCTTTTCCATATATGTAGGCCGATGGGAGAAACTTAATTCAATACAGGTTTCCATCCATTCACTGTTGTTAACATATCAATTGTTGTGGGACACGGAATTGAGGGTTGTTCGACTTGTAGGGAATATGAATGAGGAAACCATACCATTGGAATGAAACCTCAAAAATATGCATCACAAAAGTTGTTTTGGCCCAACTTACATGCCCTCCTCTTCTGCCACTTGAGCCCACGCTTCAGCATCAGGACAAGATACAAAACCAGCGCAGCATGACTCAGTTTGCCTAGACTGGAGAGGGCGAAAATTAAACTTTTTCCTAATCCAAAAACTTGTACACGCTAGTAAGTAAGAACCAATGAATATAATGCATTTCAACATATGTAGGCCGATGGGAGAAACTTATTTCAATACATTTTTGTTCCATCCACTGTTGTTAACATATCATTTGTTGTGGGACTCGGAACTGAGGGTTGTTGGACTTGTTGGGAAGATGAATGAGGAAACCACAACATAGGAACGAAACCTCAAAAATATGCATCACCAAAGTTGTTTTGGCCCAACATACATGCCCTCCTCTTCTGCCACGTGAGCCCACGCTTTGGCATCAGTCTGAGACACAAAACCAACGTAGCATGACTCAGTTTGCCTAGACTGAAGAGGGCGAAAATTAAACATTTTCCTAATCCGAAAACTTGTACACGCTAGTAAGTAAGAACCAATGAATATAACGCTTTTCCATATATGTAGGCCGATGGGAGAAACTTAATTCAATGCCAGTTTTGATACATCCACTGTTGTTAACATATCAATTGTTGTGGGACGCGGAATCGAGGGTTGTTGGACTTGTTGGGAAGATGAATGAGGAAACCACACCATAGGATAGAAACCTCAAAAATATGCATCACCAAAGTTGTTTTGGTCCAACTTACATGCCCTCCTCTTCTGCCACGTGAGCCCACGCTTCGACATCAGTCCGAGACACAAAACCAACGTAGCATGACTCAGTTTGCCAAGATTGAACAGGGCAAAAGTAAAACTTTTTCCTAATCCAAAAACTTGTACACGCTAGTAAGTAAGAACCAATGAATATAATGCTTTTCCATATATGTAGGCCGATGGGAGAAACATAATTCAACACATGTTTTGATCCATCCGCTGTTGTTAACATATCAATTGTTGTGGGACACGGAATTGAGGGTTGTTGGACTTGTAGGGAATATGAATGAGGAAACCATACCATTGGAATGAAACCTCAAAAATATGCATCACAAAAGTTGTTTTGGCCCAACTTACATGCCCTCCTCTTCTGCCACTTGAGCCCACGCTTCAGCATCAGGACAAGATACAAAACCAGCGCAGCATGACTCAGTTTGCCTAGACTGGAGAGGGCGAAAATTAAACTTTTTCCTAATCCAAAAACTTGTACACGCTACTAAGTAAGAACCAATGAATATAATGCATTTCCATATATGTAGGCCGATGGGAGAAACTTATTTCAATACATGTTTTGTTCCATCCACTGTTGTTAACATATCATTTGTTGTGGGACTCGGAACCGAGGGTTGTTGGACTTGTTGGGAAGATGAATGGGGAAACCACAACATAGGAACGAAACCTCAAAAATATGCATCACCAAAGTTGTTTTGGCCCAACTTACATGCCCTCCACTTCTACCACTTGATCCGATGCTTCGGCATCAGGACGAGGTACTAAACCAGCGCAACATGACTCAGTTTGGCTAGACTGAAGAGGGCGAAAATTAGACTTTTTCCTATTCCGAAAAGTTGTACACGCTAGTAAGTAGGAACCAATGAATATAATGCTTTTCCATATATGTAGGCCGATGGGAGAAACTTAATTCAATACAGGTTTCCATCCATTCACTGTTGTTAACATATCAATTGTTGTGGGACACGGAATTGAGGGTTGTTGGACTTGTAGGGAAGATGAATGAGGAAACCACAACATAGGAACGAAACCTCAAAAATATGCATCACCAAAGTTGTTTTGGCCCAACTTACATGCCCTCCACTTCTACCACTTGATCCGATGCTTCGGCATCAAGACGAGGTACTAAACCAGCGCAACATGACTCAGTTTGGCTAGACTGAAGAGGGCGAAAATTAGACTTTTTCCTATTCCGAAAAGTTGTACACGCTAGTAAGTAGGAACCAATGAATATAATGCTTTTCCATATATGTAGGCCGATGGGAGAAACTTAATTCAATACAGGTTTCCATCCATTCACTGTTGTTAACATATCAATTGTTGTGGGACACGGAATTGAGGGTTGTTGGACTTGTAGGGAAGATGAATGAGGAAACCACACCATAGGAAAGAAACCTCAAAAATATGCATCACCAAAGTTGTTTTGGCCCAACTTACAAGCCCTCCACTTCTACCACTTGATCCGATGCTTCGGCATCAGGACGAGGTACTAAACCAGCACAACATGACTCAGTTTGGCTAGACTGAAGAGGGCGAAAATTAGACTTTTTCCTATTCCGAAAAGTTGTACACGCTAGTAAGTAGGAACCAATGAATATAATGCTTTTCCATATATGTAGGCCGATGGGAGAAACTTAATTCAATACAGGTTTCCATCCATTCACTGTTGTTAACATATCAATTGTTGTGGGACACGGAATTGAGGGTTGTTCGACTTGTAGGGAATATGAATGAGGAAACCATACCATTGGAATGAAACCTCAAAAATATGCATCACAAAAGTTGTTTTGGCCCAACTTACATGCCCTCCTCTTCTGCCACTTGAGCCCACGCTTCAGCATCAGGACAAGATACAAAACCAGCGCAGCATGACTCAGTTTGCCTAGACTGGAGAGGGCGAAAATTAAACTTTTTCCTAATCCAAAAACTTGTACACGCTAGTAAGTAAGAACCAATGAATATAATGCATTTCAACATATGTAGGCCGATGGGAGAAACTTATTTCAATACATTTTTGTTCCATCCACTGTTGTTAACATATCATTTGTTGTGGGACTCGGAACTGAGGGTTGTTGGACTTGTTGGGAAGATGAATGAGGAAACCACAACATAGGAACGAAACCTCAAAAATATGCATCACCAAAGTTGTTTTGGCCCAACATACATGCCCTCCTCTTCTGCCACGTGAGCCCACGCTTTGGCATCAGTCTGAGACACAAAACCAACGTAGCATGACTCAGTTTGCCTAGACTGAAGAGGGCGAAAATTAAACATTTTCCTAATCCGAAAACTTGTACACGCTAGTAAGTAAGAACCAATGAATATAACGCTTTTCCATATATGTAGGCCGATGGGAGAAACTTAATTCAATGCCAGTTTTGATACATCCACTGTTGTTAACATATCAATTGTTGTGGGACGCGGAATCGAGGGTTGTTGGACTTGTTGGGAAGATGAATGAGGAAACCACACCATAGGATAGAAACCTCAAAAATATGCATCACCAAAGTTGTTTTGGTCCAACTTACATGCCCTCCTCTTCTGCCACGTGAGCCCACGCTTCGACATCAGTCCGAGACACAAAACCAACGTAGCATGACTCAGTTTGCCAAGATTGAACAGGGCAAAAGTAAAACTTTTTCCTAATCCAAAAACTTGTATACGCTAGTAAGTAAGAACCAATGAATATAATGCTTTTCCATATATGTAGGCCGATGGGAGAAACATAATTCAACACATGTTTTGATCCATCCGCTGTTGTTAACATATCAATTGTTGTGGGACACGGAATTGAGGGTTGTTGGACTTGTAGGGAATATGAATGAGGAAACCATACCATTGGAATGAAACCTCAAAAATATGCATCACAAAAGTTGTTTTGGCCCAACTTACATGCCCTCCTCTTCTGCCACTTGAGCCCACGCTTCAGCATCAGGACAAGATACAAAACCAGCGCAGCATGACTCAGTTTGCCTAGACTGGAGAGGGCGAAAATTAAACTTTTTCCTAATCCAAAAACTTGTACACGCTACTAAGTAAGAACCAATGAATATAATGCATTTCCATATATGTAGGCCGATGGGAGAAACTTATTTCAATACATGTTTTGTTCCATCCACTGTTGTTAACATATCATTTGTTGTGGGACTCGGAACCGAGGGTTGTTGGACTTGTTGGGAAGATGAATGGGGAAACCACAACATAGGAACGAAACCTCAAAAATATGCATCACCAAAGTTGTTTTGGCCCAACTTACATGCCCTCCACTTCTACCACTTGATCCGATGCTTCGGCATCAGGACGAGGTACTAAACCAGCGCAACATGACTCAGTTTGGCTAGACTGAAGAGGGCGAAAATTAGACTTTTTCCTATTCCGAAAAGTTGTACACGCTAGTAAGTAGGAACCAATGAATATAATGCTTTTCCATATATGTAGGCCGATGGGAGAAACTTAATTCAATACAGGTTTCCATCCATTCACTGTTGTTAACATATCAATTGTTGTGGGACACGGAATTGAGGGTTGTTGGACTTGTAGGGAAGATGAATGAGGAAACCACAACATAGGAACGAAACCTCAAAAATATGCATCACCAAAGTTGTTTTGGCCCAACTTACATGCCCTCCACTTCTACCACTTGATCCGATGCTTCGGCATCAAGACGAGGTACTAAACCAGCGCAACATGACTCAGTTTGGCTAGACTGAAGAGGGCGAAAATTAGACTTTTTCCTATTCCGAAAAGTTGTACACGCTAGTAAGTAGGAACCAATGAATATAATGCTTTTCCATATATGTAGGCCGATGGGAGAAACTTAATTCAATACAGGTTTCCATCCATTCACTGTTGTTAACATATCAATTGTTGTGGGACACGGAATTGAGGGTTGTTGGACTTGTAGGGAAGATGAATGAGGAAACCACACCATAGGAAAGAAACCTCAAAAATATGCATCACCAAAGTTGTTTTGGTCCAACTTACATGCCCTCCTCTTCTGCCACGTGAGCCCGCGCTTCGGCATCAGTCCGAGACATGAAACCAACGTAGCATGACTCAGTTTCCCAAGACTGAAGAGGGCAAAAATGAAACTTTTTCCCAATCCGAAAACTTGTACACGCTAGTAAGTAAGAACCAATGAATATAATGCTTTTCCATATATGTAGTCCGATGGGACAAACTTAACTCAATACCAGTTTTGATCCATCCGCTATTGTAAACATATCAATTGTTGTGGGACTCGGAATCAAGGGTTGTTGGACTTGTTGTTATGATGAATGAGGAAACCGCACCATAGGAATGAAACCTCAAAAATATGCATCACCAAAGTTGTTTTGGTCCAACTTACATGCCCTCCTCTTCTGCCACGTGAGCCCACGCTTCGGCATTAGTCCGAGACACAAAACCAACGTAGCATGACTCAGTTTGCCTAGACTGAAGAGGGCGAAAATTAAAGTTTTTCCTAATCCGAAAACTTGTACACGCTAGCAGGTAGGAACCAATGAATATAATGCTTTTCCATATATGTACGCCGATGGGAGAAACTTGATTCAATACAGGTTTTGATCCATCCACTGTTGTTAACATATCTATTGTTGTGGGACATGGAATTCAGGGTTGTTGGACTTGTTGGCAATATGAATGAGGAAACCATACCATTGGAACGAAAGCTCAAAAATATGCATCACCAAAGTTGTTTTGGCCCAACTTACATGCCCTCCTCTTCTGCCACTTGATCCCATGCTTCGACATCAGTCCGAGATACAAAACCTACGCAGCATGACTCAGTTTGCCTTGACGGAAGAGGGCGACAATTAATGTTTTCCTAATCCGAAAACTTGTACACGCTAGTAAGTAGGAACCAATGAATATAGTGCTTTTCCATGTATGTAGGCCGATGGGAGAAGCTTAATTCGATACAAGTCTTGATCCATCCACTGTTGCTAACATATCAATTGTTGTGGGACTCGGAGGTTTGTTGGTATGATGAATGAGGAAACCACACCATAGGAACGAAACCTCAAAAATATGCATCACCAATGTTGTTTTGGCCCAACTTACATGCCCTCCTCTTCTACCACTTAAGCCCATGCTTCGGCATCAGTCCAAGATACAAAACCAACGCAGCATTACTCTGTTTGCCTAGACTGAAGAGGGCAAAAATTAAACTTTTCCAAATCCAAAAACTTGTACACTCTAGTAAGTAGGAACCAAGGAATATAATGCTTTTCCATATATGTAGGCCGATGGGAGAAACTTAATTCAATACAGGTTTTGGTCCATCCACTGTTGTCAACATATCATTTATTGTGGGACTCAGAATCGAGGGTTGTTGGACTTGTTGGGAAGATAAATGAGGAAACCACACCATTGGAACGAAACCTCACAAATATGCGTCACCAAAGTTGTTTTGGCCCAACTTACATGCCCTCCTCTTCTGCCATATGAGCCCACGCTTCGGCATCAGTCTGAGTCACAAAACCAACGTAGCATGACTCAGTTTGGTTAGACTGAAGAGGGCGAAAATTAAACTTTTCCTAATCCGAAAACTTGTACACGCTAGTAAGTAGGAACCAATGAATATAATGCTTTTCCATATATGTAGGACGACGGGAGAAGCTTAATTCAATACCAGTTTTGATCCATCCACTGTTGTTAACATATCAATTGTTGTGGGACTCAGAATTGAGGGTAGTTGGACTTGTTGGGAAGATGAATGAGGAAACCACATCATAGGAACGAAACCTCAAAAATATGCGTCACCAAAGTTGTTTTGGCCCAACTTACATGCCCTGCTCTTCTGCCACTTGAGCCCACGATTCGGCATTAGTCTGAGATACAAAACTAGCGCAGCATGACTCAGTTTGCCTAGATTGAAGAGGGCGAAAATTAAACTTTTTCCTAATTCGAAAACTTGTACACGCTAGTAAGTAGGTACCAATGAAAATAATGCTTTTCCATATATGTAGGCCGATGGGAGAACCTTAATTCGATACAGGTTTTGATCCATCCGCTGTTGTTAACATATCAATTGTTGTGGGATCAGATTCGAGGGTTGTTGGACTTGTTGGTATGATGAATGAGGAAACCACACCATAGGAACGAAACCTCAAAAATATACATCACCAAAGTTGTTTTGGCCGAATTTACATGCCCTCCTCTTCTGCCACTTGAGCCCACGCTTTGGCATCAGGCCGAGATACAAAACCCGCGCAACATGACTCAGTTTGCCTAGACTGAAGCGGGCGAAAATTAAACTTTTCCTAATCCGAAAACTTATACATGCTACTAAGTAAGAACCAATGAATATAATGCTTTTCCATATATGTAGGCCGATGGGAGAAACTTAATTCAATACCAGTTTTGATCCATCCACTGTTGTTAACAAATAAAATTAATTGAATGTTTGATTGATTGATTGATTGATTGTGTGTCGACTTAATTACGAACTCTATAGTTCGAGAATTAAACCATTATTCCTATAAAATTTCCCGACCCAATCTTCTTATCATCATTACTCTATATCTTCTATCGTTTATGACTTCCTTGACCCCTTCACCTTCAACGTGACTCACTCGGAAACCGTAACTCTACCATTATCGATCTCCATCCATTACCAATATTTGAATCAGGGCTTTGCCCGTAATCCTTAAATGATCGTATCAATCTCTGAGAATGCGGAAACCCTCTTTTGGATAATGGCTTGATCTCCAGTCTTGCCGAGTTAACTAACTTTAGTTAATTCGACATGTGAAGATGACATCATCTAATACTCACACAATTGTCAGAAGTTCACTTCCAATTGGGTTTTGCTTACTCTATACGAGAAACACGACGTTGAGTTGGATCCCTCGGATTAGATAGGACGCGGTTTAGTTTGAGCCCAAATCAACGTTGAGTTTCGATTATGGAATACTCGGTGATAAACCTCCTGGGATTTGATCTGAGATGAGTTGGTGATAATTCCTTCCTACTGAATTAGGCGCCTCACAATTTAATTTGATTGGAAGAATATTCACTCAGCTTGAGATAATGTCAGCCACGAGTATTCTCCCACAAGATACTCCGCCGACAGAGCAAGACCCTAAAACCAATCAAGGATAAATTATCTGGACTATTCATTCCCTTTCAAGAAATGAGTATTCGAGGCAATGTGATGTTTCCATTCCGTCGAATTAAATTCTTTGCAATTTACTTCGCGTTCGGAATTAATACTTGTCTCCAATAAATGAAAGCACCGAATATCGCGAGGTGCTAAATCCTTGACCAAGGATTCATTTTCGGACTGCGGCGTGATTCCTCGACTAATCCGAAGATCATCGCTCAACTGAAAAGTCTCGGAATAAATTCTCAGCAACTTTATCTCATAGCTAAGTGTCTCATCTCACCCATGTGTTGGAATAAATAATTTCGACGCCGATTCTCGGATCTTTGAATTGATTTCATGGTAAATTAATTCAAACTGAAAATCAATCTAATTCATCTGTACTTTGAACTCCAGAATAAATTTTAATCTAATTTATTTCACCGTTTAATCTTAGTCCAACATCCTAGACCCAAACCTAAAGGTCCATGTAAAATCTAACCCTAACTCTCTTCCATAAATATCTAAGCCCTCTTTTCTTTTTCTCCAATTTTTCCCCTCATTTCTTTTCCCTACTCCAAGGTGCCATCGGCCACCCTCTCTGTTCATCCTCTTCCACACGCAAAGCACAAGCAAGCAGGCAGCCTCCTTCCCCTCTCCGTCGTGCTCCACTAGCCACCTCCCTGCCTACTCCTAGCGCAAGACAAGCAGGCCCCAACGAGCTCCTCCCACTCCACCACCAGCAACCCCTGCTGCCGTTCTCCTGCTCGCGCCCCACCGAGCAGCGCATCTCCATGGCGCCTCCAAGCAGCAGCAGCAGCAAGCTGGTGCCCCTTGTGCCAAGGCGTCGTCCCCGTGCGTCCCTCGATTCAAGCTGCACCGAGGTCCCCACCCTTGCTCCGACCGCTGGCCTCCTCTTCCCCTTGGTGAGCACCCTCTCCATCAGCGAGTCTTCAACCTGCAGGCCGCCCTTAACCTCTCTGTTTTTTTCCCAAGCGCAGGCAGTAGCAGCCCCTGCCCCGTGGCGAGGTCCCTGCCTCTCGGTCCTGCTGTGCGCCTCTCGGCAGTCCGGCGTGGTGCGGCCAAGCAACAACCATGGGCGCCACCTACCTGCCGATGAGCTTCTCCAAATCTGGGGTCATCTCCAGCTCCACCCCAAGGCAGAAGCCCCTTCCTGTCGTCGGCCACCAGTCCACATGGCACAGTACTGTTGACGTCTCTTAGCGTAACAGATTTTACTCCGCAAGCGCACGGAGATTTGCTGTAGCTTTTTCACTCAGAGTATTCTGAGTATCGTAAAATCCACAGGGAAGCGGTAGGCTAAAGAGTGTAATTGAATAAACTCAAATCGAATGAACTGTAAACTTGGATAAATTATACCAACTAGTAGTTGAATAGGGGTAAATGTGATAAAGATAGGTGTATGGGGAGGAGGATATCTATCTAAGCTATCTGTAGAAAGGTATAGTTGCCTGGGAGAACAACGAGTGAGATAAAGTCACCAAACTCTATTTCTAATTGGCTGCAAAGATTATCCGTGTCTAACTAAGCTATTCAAGTAAACAAGCCAGGGTCTTGCATCGAGCGAAATTCTAGAGTCTCGAGGGTACCAGGGGGTAGATAGTAGGTCCCGAAAGAGAGTCTGGCTAACACCTACGGGCCTCCCGAACGACGGGCCTGGACTACACAGGCACACCACACGCTGTCACCGAGGGGGGCTACCAAGCAAAGCTGCGTGGAGAGGATGGCAAGCTATAAACGTGTTCAAGCGAAGCTAGAACAACGATAGATCGTCCTTGATCAGAGGAGAGGATCTAGCCAGAGCCTAGCGTCTAAGTCTAAGGTTGAGTTATAGCACCCGCAAGAATAACAAGACTTGAATAACTAAGCAAAACACAATCTAAGCCTAGCAAGTGTGCAAAATAAAGGTACACCACACTTGCAGGAGATAGAAATAAAGTAAAATATAACTGAATTATATTGAAGATAATCTGAATCCAAAAGATACAAGAGATTTACCACAGACTCGAAGATAACTCTGGAGACTCCGAGGCAAAGCTCGACTCAACTCTAACTCTCAGGACTATCCTAACTACTAAGGAAAGAGTGAAGCACTCTTAGGTAGACTCTCAACTCTCCTTCACTCCACACCTTGCAAATGAGCTCCCGGGGTCTATTTATAGCCTAGGAAGTGAGAGGGGTATTTATATGTGCACTAGGTCGGTAAAGGGGCCGAGGCGGTTGCCGGGCGGCCAAAGTCGGTGGCCGGCCGACCATAGGGGGTGGTCGGGCGGCCACCCGATTCACCGACCTTGAGCATCCGACGGTTGATCTCACTCCCTCATGTCGGTTGGCGGTTGAGTCAGTTGGTGCACGTGAAAAATGATGCCGAGGGGTGGTCGGCCGACCAACCTAAATGGTCGGGCGGCCACGTGTTTTGCTCCAATTCGTTGCATGTTGTTCCCCTCGGATCCTTGACATCATCAATCCTTGTCCCGGTACATTGTAACCCTTGGATATATTGGATGCTCTTTTGTATGGTTGGATCTTCACCTTTTTTTGTTTGTTTTCACATCGGATCGATGACATGGCACATGAAGTGGTCAAGGGATCATTCCACATTGTCTGGGGTCCAAAACCCTGTTGGAGGGTGGCCAGGCGGCCACCACCCATGGCCGGGCGGCCACCTCACTTTTGCCATTTCTGCTCATCTTCGACATGTGACATGTTTGCAACCATTTTATGTGTATTTTGATACCTGCATCCAAATATTCATGTACATCTTGTGGAACTCATTAGTAGCAAGGGTTAGTCCATATATTTCACTTGTTTATCTTCATTTAGTGGATAATTGACGGTTGATATCGTGAAATAACGACCGTCAACACCCCCCCAAGCTTAGACCTTTGCTCGTCCTCGAGCAAAGCTAAGACTGAAAGTGGATCAGGAGTTGCTACAATATCCAAGTGAAGGAGAATTCTTATATGCAACTCAAAACTCAAACTTTCGCCCCAAGTAGTGAAATAATCAAAGCTCACCTCGGTCATACCTGTGGTGCATCTTTTTGCTTACCTTGCCTTTGGCGGTTGAGAGACCGAACAACTTGTTTGCAGGATTGATTCTAACTCATTCTTTTTGGATGTCCTTCTCAGGTGTTTTCATGATTTTTAAAACAAACATAAGCTTTCCCTTGGTACTCTCGATCGCTCAAAAGTGTTTTCTCACCAAGGGCCATGATTTTGGCCAACATTTTCCTACACTAAGGCTTTTGTGGAGCTTTAGGTGGGGGAGACTATGGAACACTTAGAATGTTTATTTTGCTAAGCCAAAGATTGGACCAAAGAGTGTACTCTATCATTTCTTCTGTTTGATCACTGGAGTATTGAGTGGTGGAACAAAGTTGTCTCCTTCTCTAGATTTTCATCCCTTTGGCCTTTATAGATTTGGAGTGGGTATGGAGCTTTTTTTTTTGCCACGCTTGAACTCGCATGATTTTCATTTTGCCGTGCTTTTGCACGCATTTTTTTCTTTCTTTTTGCCATGCTTTTGCATGCTTTTCTTTTTTGGCTCCATTCCCTTACTCCTTGAAATTTGAAGGCTAGGGGATTATGAGAAGTATTTGGAGACATTTGGTGGATGCAAAGTCCGGAATGGGTCACTTGCATTTGATTTTTATACTCCAGCTATCAACAGAAGATGATATTTCTACTCAATGAGACTCAAAATTTGACAAAGCTCAAAACATATCTAAGTAGCTCTTTGTAGCTGGTTATGAACATGTAAAGCATATATGGCTCTGGTAGGACTTTTTAACCATGGGGAGCTTTATTTTGTTATTTTCAAAGATAAAAACCTGAGACATTCATCTTACTAGGAACTTGAAATATCATCCCACATTTAAGTCATATCATGATCTCACAACAACTTAGGCTTGTTATCACAAATGGCATCCACAAGGTAAGACTTTTGGTTTACTAATCTTTATTCACCGACATAGGACTAAGCTAAGCATAAGTTGTCATGCAAGAATTAAATCATTCACTTGATAGAGCAACTATTCATCATTTCCAAAATGAAGCTAGCAAGTGAATTTAACAATTAAGCATGGGAGTTATTTATTAGGATACATAAATATTTTTTTAACTACTGGAATTAAAAGATACAACGAGCATTTCTCTCACGGGTAAAACAGATAGAACTAGACACGAAGGTACAAGGATGAACAAGGCGATGCTGGAACACACATACCTTAGCTGTTGGTTCTCCCCTCTAGCTTCAATGAAGCTCACTCGGGAAAGAATCCTCTCCAGTTGTAGTACATCAGGTTCTGCTCTTGCATGCGGTCTACAGTCGCTCTTGTCTCTAAGATCAAGTTGTGGTCGACTCCTTGTTGCTGCTGAATGTCGGCGAGGCTGTCCATCATCCCCAAGGTGCGATGCTCTTGGAGATCTAACGCCCCGAAGAGGGCGGTGAAGTTCCCATCGAGTTCATCACCGGTGTAGCGGGCAGAATGGGACGGACCTGCACCTTGACCATAGAAGTACTCACCTCCGCTGTGATGTGACGGTGTCGGGTCAGCGGAGGGCACAACGGAGTTCCACGAGCTGTGCCAGGAACCCTGTGG
Source organism: Paspalum notatum (assembly GCA_022530915.1). Taxonomy (NCBI): domain Eukaryota; kingdom Viridiplantae; phylum Streptophyta; class Magnoliopsida; order Poales; family Poaceae; genus Paspalum; species Paspalum notatum. Next base: position 12,222,221 of record CM039683.1, read on the forward strand.
GTTGGCTTCCCAAGCAGGTGTGCTTGGATGAGCCCATGCAGGTGCGGCTCCTGGCTGTTGTGCATCCTCGTTGGCCTTGCGGATTTGTTCCTCTGATCGTCATCGTTGGGCGCGAGTCATGACTCCAGAGACACTGTTTCTTCCTGGTTCTATCTCAGGCTCTAGCTGCATGGTTAGTGTCCTCACAGAGTATAATTTGTACTGCGGTGCTGGGAGCGGTAGCTCGAAGTCAGAGCCTCGAAAAGTCATGATGTAATTCCCGTTTGTGTCCTTCCTCAAAAAGTGTGCGTGGATGAAGTGCGACTCTTTGACTACTCGTGTAGGGTCATTTGGCATGAAGGAAACGGTAGCATTTGCTAGCATTCCCAAGCCATTGGCGACCCTTGTCACGAATGACGTGATTGAGATGATATGACCACTCTGAGCTAGCCCTTGCTAGTGGTGAACTATGCTAAGTGTAGGAGCAAACTTTATTTTCTTCCACATGGCATAGAGACATCTAACATCCTCTACTATGACACAGCGGGTATCATCCCGCGGGAAAACAACCATGGTGAGCCAGCGGGCTAAAAACCGCAAAGTGGGTGCCTAATGTGAGCGATGCTCTTTTTCCTGGGAGCATCTGGTCCTACCAACTCTTTCCAAAACTCTACTGAACTAAATCCCGCTAGATCCTCACTCAAAGTGCATTAAGGCGAGAAATCAAGCAAGTTGCTAAATTGGCGCAGAGTAAGCTCATAATCAGTATTGAAAAGGCGAAACCAGATGTACGTACCATCCCTTCGGGTGTCGGTGCGGAGAGTCATGAGGAATTCTTTGGTGAGGAGGATGATTCCTCCCTTTGGGATTTCTGCAAAGTCGCTCCACCCAATGGCCTGGAACACCTCGTTGAACTCCTCCGGCATGCCGGTGTCAATGAGGAAGTCCTCGTCGAAGCATTTGGTCAAGGCATAAGTCTTTTGGTTCAAAGACCTTAATGCCTTGGCCTCATCTTGACTACGCGGCACGAGTTGCGTATCGAGGATGAGTATCGGCCGGTGGGTGGACGACGTCTGGAACTCTTCAGGCTCCTCCGTACTGATGGACATCCTCTCGGAGGCAGCATGCCGGCTTGCTGGGACGGAACCACCCTCCGAGGATGACCAGCGGATATGTTGTCCTGCCTTGCTAACGGCCTTCTTTGCCTTCTTAAACGCGTTTTTCATCCTGCAAGGCACACAACAATTGTACGATACCCGAAGGATAGACGACAACAAAAGTTAGCGTTAGCGGGTTAGTCGTCTAAAAACAGCGTCCTTGCGGGGCAAAGCCTCCACAAACGTTCTTGTCCTGCTTCACAAAAGAGAGAGATGCCGGAATTTTATTTGGCTAACCAAATCTTATTCGGGCATTATCTTAACTAAGCTACAGGGCTTAATTAAGCACTAAGCGAGGGATTAGAGAGGGAGAAGAGAAAAAATGCAGCTTGCTACTTGGTGCATCGAGTGAGGAAGCAGGGGGCAGCATTTATAGGAGAAGGAGAAGGAGCAGAGGGCCGAGCGGCCATGCAAGGTGGCCGGGCGGCCAGTGTTGGTGGCCGGGCGGCCATGATGCCCGGTCGGCCGGTCACTCCAAGGTTGCATGCGCACTTAACCTTTGGTGCAGGGGACATGGAGGTGGTGTGCGCCGAAAGGAGAGCGGGCATGTGTCTGGGCAGCCATAGGCCTAGGCCGGCCGGCCGCTACCCAGTGCATGGTGCGCATGGTGTCAAGCGTGATTATGCAAAGGAGAGACCAAGGGTGCAGCCATGCCGAGAGTATTAACAAGGAGGGGCCGGGCGGCCACTACCATAGGCCGAGCGGCCACCACTATGGTGCTAGCACACCAGGCTTTTGCATGAATGAACACTCAAGTGAATGGGTGGAGCAGGGATGCATGCATGCACCGAAAGTGAACGAGTCGTGATCAAGTGGCCGGTGTGTTTAGCAAAAGAGAAGAAAAAGGGAGGTGATTAGCAAAAGGAAAGAGAGGAGAGTGATTAGCAAAAAGGGAGAAGAAAGAGAGTGCAGAGGGGTGTGGCCGGGCGGCCACTTGGCCTGGTCGGCCGGCCAGTGGTGGTGGCCGGCCGGCCACCCTCTTTTTTTTCCAAAATGCAGAAATTAAACTAATGCAACTGAAAATTAAGTGCAAAGATTTAAACATGCAATGGATTGCGAAAAAATAAAGTTTTGGCGGGAATTAAATATGCCGTCGAATGATAACTTCCAACATACCGGTTGGTGCGGGGAGCCCATGTCTTGCCCTTCGGAGTTTCATAGAAACTATAGATGGGGGCTGCCTTCCACTGTATTCTGTTTCTTCTACGCCGCACTGATGTCAATTTGCCCTCGGCGTCGACCTTGTTCTCGGGTGCTGGTTCAGTTGGCCACTTTGGCGTAGTCAATTTGCTTTCAGCACCATGTCTTTTCTCAGGAGCTTTGCCTCCTGGTGCAGTTCTGGGCCTGTCGCACCTCGTCTCTTGGCTTCTCAATCTTCTTCTTTGCATTGCCCTCTCATACTCCTTTTGTTGAATTTCAGCCTCGATTTTCAATTTCTTCAGCATAAATGTCACGAGACTGTCTTCTTTGGAATTTGATGGATTGGTCTCGGTATTGGCCTTGGGTTTATCCTTCTTGGCCTGGCACTTAAAAGTCTTCACCTTGTTGCATTGTTGCACTTTTGGTTTGATGGCAAATGTTTCCTTCTTTCCGTTAATGTTCAGGTGAACCTTTCCTGCTCTAACGTCGATTGTTGCATCGGCGGTGCTCAAAACGGTCGCCCAAGGATGAGTGGGGTTTTTGAGTCAATCTCCATATCCAGCACCACGAAGTCCACTGGAATGAGAAAATTCCGGATTCTCACCGGAACGTTCTCTGCCACTCTTTCGGGATAACGGACGGATTGATCCGCAAGCTATAAACACATAGCTGTGGGAGCAAGTGCGTCATGATTCAGCTTGTCGAAGATGACCTTCAGCATTACACTGACACTGGCTCCAAGGTCGCACAATGCATGATCAAAGTGCTGGGTACCAATTGAGCATGAGATGGTAGGGCTTCCAGGGTCCTTTTTCATGAGTATAGCTGCGCTACACTCTTCCGTTAAGTGCACAATTTCCGTTGACGGTAGGGGTTTCTTGTTGTTGAGGATGTCCTTTAAGTACTTGGCATATGTCGGTACCTGCATAGCATCTAGAAATGGTATGTTGACATATAACTTTTTAATGACCTCAACGAACTTACTATATTGTTCGTCAGCGGCAGCCTTCTTGTTTCTCGGAGGAAATGATAGCACCGTTGTGTCGTAGAACTCATGTGGTAGATGTTTCGATGCTGGTTTTTCCTCGGTGTATCTTCATCTCCAACCTTGTCTTCTGACTCGGCAATCTTCTCCTGTGCTTTACCTGCATGACTAGGAGATGGGAGGTCCTGCGTGGACTTTCCACCCCTAGTGGTTACTGCATTTATGTGCTCCTTGGGAGGAGCTTCAGGTTGCCCAGGCAGCTTACCCAAATTTGCGTTAGGTAGAGCAGCAGCCAACTGAGCTATCTGAGTTTCCAGCATTTTATTGAAGCTAAGTTGGTTTTTCATAGCACTATTCAAAGTTTCCATTTGCAAAGATGTAGATTCAAACAACCTATCATTAGCATGGAACTTTTTACTAATGCTATCATTCATAGCTTTTTGATCAAAACTATAATTACTCTTAGAAAATTGCTGTGAATTGGAAGAGTTACCTTGCCTAGAGAAAGGGAGACTTGGTCATGAATTCCATCCTGGCTGAGGACGATTCCCGTTGAAGCCATTGGTACTGTTACCGATGAAGTTCGCATCTTCGGGTTGCATCTCAGGGCAGCTGTTCCCTGAGTGTCCTGTATTCCCACAGACTTCGCAAGTCATGTGAGAGTCGAGGGCGTGCACCAGAGCGGCTTCTGGAGTGTCGTTTAGCTTCTTCAGCAGCAAGTCCATCTTTGCAGCGAGCATGTCAGTGCTCTCGATCTGATGGATGCCACGGGAAAGGGTACTAGACCTCTCTTCTCTCCATCCTTGATTGGTGGCCATCTTCTCAATGAGACTCTTGGCCGCCGAAATACTCAAAGAGAGGAAGGATCCTCCAGCGGCTGCATCCAAGTGTTCTTGAGCTGGGCGGTTGAGCCCATGAAAGAAACTCTGAATGATTAGCCACTCTTGCATTCCATGGTGGGGGCAGGCTGCAATGTATTCTTGCTGTCGTTCCCAAGCTTCAGCCACGGTTTCATCTACGAGCTGTTGGAAGCTCGAGATCTTGTTCCTTAATGCGTTAGTTTTCCCTAGCGGGAAATACTTCACCAGAAAAGCATCGGAACATGCGTTCCAAGTTGTGAGTGTTGCTCGGTTGAGGTAGAACCACTGTTTTGCTTTCCCAATAAGAGAGAAGGGAAAGAGACGAAGCTTGACGGCATCCGGTGATGCTCCTTTCATGATGAATGTACTGCAGATCTCCAAGAATTGCTACAGATGATTATTGGCATCTTCCGTAGCCAGTCCGCAGAAAGGGATAGCTTGAACCATGTGAATTACCCCCGGTTTGAGCTCAAAATCCTCTCCCACTTGAACATCAGGTCCCTTGGGGATGTTGCTGCTCGAGGGGATGGAGAACTCGCGGATAGTCTTTTCGGCCATGATGGTGAAACGTGGAGTACTGGATGAAGTACTTGGTTCTAGCTCCCTGGCTACAGGTCTCTGTCCGTGGATAGTCTTTGATCGGACTCTCCGGAGCAGTGACTCTGGGTTGTCGTGGAAATTTACCGGCAGGTCGAAACCGGTCATACACCTCTCTGTTGCAACCACAACAAGATACAACAGAGCAAAGTGAGCCTGTTAACACCTAGCGGTAAAATCTATCAAGTATACAGGTTCAAAATGAGATATTAATTATCTCTTGGCCAATTGCTTCCCCGGCAACGGCGCCAGAAAAAACTTGTTGATGTCTCTTAGCGTAACAAATTTTACTCCGCAAGCGCACGGAGATTCGCTATAGCTTTTTCACTCAGAGTGTTCCGAGTATCGTAAAATCCACAGGGAAGCGGTAGGCTCAAGAGTGTAATTGAATAAACTCAAATCGAATGAACTGTAAACTTGGATAAATTATACCAACTAGTAGTTGAACAGGGGTAAACGTGATAAAGATAGGTGTATGGTGGAGGAGGATATCTATCTAAGCTATCTGTAGAAAGGTATAGTTGCCTGGGAGGACAACGAGTGAAATAAAGTCACCAAACTCTATTTCTAATCGGCTGCAAAGATTATCCGTGTCTAACTAAGCTATTCAAGTAAACAAGCTAGGGTCTTGCATCGAGCGAAATTCCAGAGTCTCGAGGGTACCAGGGGGTAGATAGTAGGTCCCAAAAGAGAGTCTGGCTAACACCTACGGGCCTCCCGAACGACGGGCCTGGACTACACAGGCACACCACAAGCTGTCACCGAGTGGGGCTACCATGCAAAGCTGCGTGGAAAGGATGGCAAGCTATAAACGTGTTCAAGCGAAGCTTGAACAACGATAGATCATCCTTGATCAGAGGAGAGGATCTAGCGAGAGCCTAGTGTCTAAGTCTAGGGTTGAGTTATAGCACCTGCAAGAATAACAAGACTTGAATAACTAAGCAAAATACAATCTAAGCCTAGCAAGTGTGCAAAATAAAGGTACACCACACTTGCAGGAGATAGAAATAAAATAAAATATAACTGAATTATATTGAAGATAATCTGAATCCAAAAGATACAAGAGATTTACCACAGACTCGAAGATAACTCCGGAGACTCCGAGGCAAAGCTCGACTCAACTCTAACTCCTAGGACTATCCTAACTACTAAGGAAAGAGTGAAGCACTCTTAGGTAGACTCTCAACTCTCCTTCACTCCACACCTTGCAAATGAGCTCTCAAGGTCTATTTATAGCCTAGGATGTGAGGGGGGTATTTATATGTGCACTAGGTCGGTAAAGGGGCCGAGGCGGTTGCCGGGCGGCCAAAGTCGGTGGCCGGCCGACCATAGGAGGTGGTCGGGCGGCCACCCGATTCACCGACCTTGAGCATCCGACGGTTGATCTCACTCCCTCATGTCGGTTGGCGGTTGAATCAGTTGGTGCACTAAAAATGCCGCCGAGGGGTGGTCGGCCGACCACCCTAAATGGTCGGGCGGCCACGTGTTTTACTCCAATTCGTTGCATGTTGTTCCCCTCGGATCCTTGACATCATCAATCCTTGTCCCGGTACATTGTGACCCTTGGATATATTGGATGCTCTTTTGTATGGTTGGATCTTCACCTTTTTGTGTTTATTTTCACATCGGATCGATGACATGGCACATGAAGTGGTCAAGGGATCGTTCCACGTTGTCAGGGGTCCAAAACCCTGTTGGAGGGTGGTCGGGCGGCCACCACCCATGGCCGGGCGGCCATGGTAAGTGGTCGGGCGGCCACCTCACTTTTACCATTTCTGCTCATCTTCGACATGTGACATGTTTGCAACCATTTTATGTGTATTTTGATACCTGCATCCAAATATTCATGTACATCTTGTGGAACTCATTAGTAGCAAGGATTAGTCCATATATTTCACTTGTTTAGCTTCATTTGGTGGATAATTGACGGTTGATATCGTGAAATAACGACCGTCAACAAGTACCTCCCAAGGGGAGCTCCTTCTGATACACACTCTCTGCACCTTCTCGATTATTCCTGACCACCATCCCAAGCTTCAGCTACTACTCACCTCCACGTTCTTTGCTGCAACAGATCACCAACACCGTGCCCGCAAGGTGTTCGACAAAATGTCTGCACCATGTGTAGCAGCAGAGAGGCACCCCCACCATGCTTTGGTGGCTGTCCTTGACCTGACCGGCGTCGTGCCACAACGTGGGCAGTACCATGGCGAATCTCTCAGGTCTGCATAAGCTGTGCCTTTGCTGCCCACCAAGTGTTCGAGAAGTCTGCTGCATAGGTGAAACCATCGCTCCCGGTTTGCTTCATTTGTCATGAGCGAAATCTCACATATGTTGTATCCTGAGGCGATGGTGGCCACAATGACGTCCGCTACCCCATCCCGAACCAAGAACCTGGGGGTGGTGTTGTTCTACATAGCTGTCTTTCCGTCACGGCATCAGCTCATCCCGGCATCGAACCTCGCCCCTCCTCAAGCCCTCGGTGAGAACCTCGATCTTGCCCTCCTGTGATGTCGGCCTTCGAGCCGATGAACTAGTGCCTGTGATGTTCGGCAGTGGTCGCCGATGAGCTTCTCTTATGCACATGCCTGTTCGGCCTTCGTGCCGCTATTTACTGCAGCATTCTTCTTGCGCTGACATGGTATGCCACTAGCACACACGCCGTGGACATAATCGTGTAGCACACACACACATCTAATTCATTCTCTTACGGCATGCACGGGCCGTGAGTTATTGCTCGGTTCAGTCGTTATGCTGCCGAAATTTCTAACTTTCCTAATACACTAGAAGCATAACCTCGACCATGATTCTCAGGCTACTACGGGCTGCACTCGTAGCATTGTCAATGCTCCGAATCTAGATAACCCACTCGTTCATGTACGACCACAAGCCTTTACTCGTCACGACCGATGTCCATCTTCCAATCGCTTAATCACACACTCGTTCGGCGGTGTGTGGCCACGAGCTCTCGTTCTCCATGACCATTTCTCGTCGCACATTTAATCGGACACACGCACCTTCGCATGGTCTAGGGCTCTAGCTCGCATCGGTCGTAGCTATCACTCCTAATGCATTTCTAGCTTATACATGACAACATGGCCCGAGCGACTGCTTGACTTGGCCATAGCTCACATTCTTACAATCATTTTTCTGATTCTCTACATGCGACCAATGGTTCCCACTCATGGCTTCTTGTACGATGGATTTAACCTGAATGGTTTCGGTCCCTGGATCTGGATTCTATCTAGCCCTTCATGATTGATCTCGACTTGGCTATCCCTCTCATGCTTTAGTAATAATGAGCTCTATCAAAAAATCCACATCGCTCGATCGACATACGTCTCTCATCTAATCGATGAATAATTTAATCTCTAATGATATCTCGTGGAAGGGTGATGTGAGACTTCTCTCACATTACTTGTGGCTGGTATGCCTTATTTCGACAAGATCATGAAATCATATCACCCACATAATTTCGGCTTAATCATCGACACCTCCTTGTTTCCAAGCACTTGGTCGAGACGACATTATCTCACTTACAACTCTTGTCGAATGGTCCTGTAATCTCATACTAGTCCTATCTGCTCTCATTTACCATAATTCGGTCCCTTCCTTTCATTATCCTAATCCCTATTTTGCCATGTGATGTTTGCTTAGTTCTTATGTTGTGTTTCTTTCTCTGTTTTATTGTTTGTGCCGAATAGCACCGTTGGAGACTCAAGACGCACATAGGAGGGTATGAGTTCGTGAAGATGAGGACGACTACGCTGGAACTTGAGAGCGATTAGCTCTACTCCAGGTCACCATTCAGACACTTCCCTGCTTCAAATTCTATAGACACGCAAATATGCTGCTGCTGCTTTATTTATGTTCATGCTTGCTTTGATAACCAAAAATAGGGAGCCTACTTCCATTTAGCCACATACCCCGATTGCTATACTACTGCTAATATTCTACTGCAACTAAATAAAATAAATAAAATGAACATGATGTGAGATTGGGTGATATGATGGGGGGATGTGATCACTCTTGGCGTGCGTGAAGTGGGTGGTTTATGAGCGCGAGATGGTGTGTGAGATGTGTGGCGGGAGTCGGCACCGGATTAATGGGAGAGACTAGAACTCTGCCCTGAGTGGAGTGAGGTGTGTGGTGGTGTGCGGCCCACCGCTGAGGGTGGCAACCGACCCCTGGAAGGCTTGCTCTCGCCAAATTAAGGACCGAGTAGGGGTGATAGCATCTTGGACTATGACTCGTGCATACCATACGATCTCAGACCCGATTCATGAACTTCCACGGAAGGCATATGACTATAGGCATAAGGCGATAGTGTTAGCGGACGATGGTGGGTCTGTGATGCAGCCACACGTCCCCTATAGACTCGACCCGTGGGGCCTCGGACTACTTGAGCTCATAGTCCTGAGAGTGCGGTGGATAGTATATCCGCACAGTTTTCTAGCTCAGGAAAGCAGGAAAGTGCCAGAAGGGAAGTTCATCTGTCGGTGTGGTGGGCCAAGGGCAGTGGACGCACTGCCCTTATCCCGTCTCGTGTAGGTACAGATGTACAACATCCTCTGCAGAGTGTATGATCTATATGTATAGCCGCCATCCCTGGTCAAAGGACGAACCAAGGGCGAAAACTCACCTCATTTAGCATGGGTTTTCTTCTCTTCTCCCTCGAGTGATAGAACACTGGCTGAGGCCGTTTAGGATGGGCGGGTGGGAGCTTCCAATGCCGCAGAATTAGTTGATGTTGAGAGGGTGTATGGAAGAGGTGTTTGGTGGTGAGACGTGTATGTGTTGGCATGAGTGATGAGCAGGGGAACCGGTCGTGTGACTGAATTCCCGAATGGAACTATGATATAATAATCTAGATCCTGCTACTTTATATATTGCGCTTGCATAGGAAGCCTAGAACCTTCCACTTGTGCCAGTCCCTTTATTTTTATGCTGCCGCTTAGGGGAGTGTCTCAAGGTGGCCTGCGCTATTGGGGCGCAGGTTTTGGAAGATGAGACGGATGACTTCCACTCCTACGACGGACGAAGATGAGCTGAATGACGACCACTCCTACGACGGATGGAGATGAGCTGGATGACGACCTTACCTATGACAGACGGAACGACGAGGGTTGCTGTGCTACGCTCAAGTATGCCTGTGGAGATGGATGTGAAGACCTGCTTTCCGCAATTTATACTCTGATCTCCGTTGTAGGAATGCTTCAGTCCAGATGGACTTGTATCGGCTTTGGCCAATATTGTATAAATGTAATAATAATTGAATTTCTGGTTATGATATCGACTGATATATGACATTCACGATAGCACTATGTATCCTGGGACTATCGTGAAAAGCAAAAGGCTTGGATTTCGGTTTCGCGAAATTCGGGTCGTTTCAAAACCACACCATAGGAATGAAACCTCAAAAGTATGCATCACCAAAGTTGTTTTGGCCCAACTTACATGCCCTCCTCTTCTGCCACTTGCGCCCACACTTCGGCATCAGGCCGAGATACAAAACCAGCGCAGCATGACTCAGTTTGCCTAGATGGAAGACGGCGAAAATTAAACGTTTTTCTAATCTGAAAACTTGTACATGCTAGTAAGTATTAACCAATGAATATAACGCTTTTCCATATACGTAGGCCGATAGGAGAAACTTAATTCAATATAGGTTTTGATCCATCCACTGTTGTTAACATATCAATTGTTACGGGACTCGGAATCAAGGTTTGTTGGACTTGTTGGAAAGATGAATGAGGAAAACACACCATAGGAACGAAACCTCAAAAATATGCATCACCAAAGTTGTTTTGGCCCAAGTTTCGTGCCCTCCTCTTCTGCCACTTGAGCCCACGCTTCGGCAACAGGCCGAGATACGAAACCAGCGTAGCATGACTTAGTTTGCCTAGACTGAAGAGGGCGAAAATTAACCTTTTTCCTAATTCAAAAGCTTGTACACGCTAGTAAGTAGGAACCAATGAATATAATGCTATTCCATATTTGTAGGCCCATGGGAGATCCTTAATTCAATACTGGTTTTGGTCCATCAACTGTTGTTAATATATCATTTGTTGTGGGACTCGAAATCGAGGGTTGTTGGACTTGTTGGGAAGATGAATGAGGAAACCACACCATAGGAACGAAACCTCAAAAATATGCATCACCAAAATTGTTTTGGCCTAACTTACATGCCCTCCTCTTTTACCACTTGAGCCCACACTTTGGCATCAGTCCGAGATACAACACCAGCGCAGCATGACTCAGTTTGCCTAGACTGAAGAGGGCAAAAATTAAACTTTTTCCTAATCCGAAAACTTTTACAGGCTAGAATAGGAACCAAAGAATATAATGCTTTTCCATATATGTAGGCCGATGGAAGAAACTTAATTCAATACCTGTTTTGATCCATCCACTGTTGTTAACATATCAATTGTTGTGGGACTCGGAATCGAGGGTTGTTGGGCTTGTTGGTAAGATGAATGAGGAAACCACACAATAGGAACGAAACCTCGAAAATATGCATCACCAAAGTTGTTTTGGCCCAACTTACATGCCCTCCTCTTCTGCCACTTGCGCCCACGCTTCGGCATCAGGCCGAGATACAAAACCAGCGCAGCATGACTCAGTTTGCCTAGACGGAAGAGGGCGAAAATTAAACTTTTTTCTAATCCGAAAACTTGTACACGCTAGTAAGTAGGAACCAACGAATATAATGCTTTTCCATATACTTAGGCCGATAGGTGAAACTTAATTCAATATAGGTTTTGATCCATCCACGGTTGTTAACATTTCAATTGTTGTGGGACTCGTAATCGAGGATTGTTGGACTTGTTGGGAAGATGAACGAGGAAAACACACCATAGGAACGAAACCTCAAAAATATGCATCACCAAAGTTATTTTGGCCCAACTATCATGCCCTCCTCTTCTGCCACTTGAGCCCACGCTTCGGCATCAGGCCGAGATACGAAACCAGTGTAGCATGACTCAGTTTGCCGAAACAGAAGAGGGCGAAAATTAACCTTTTTCCTAATTCAAAAACTTGTACACGCTAGTAAGTAGGAACCAATGAATATCATGCTTTTCCATATATGTAGGCCCATGGGAGAAACTTAATTCAATGCAGGTTTTGGTCCATCCATGGTTGTTAACATATCATTTGTTGTGGGACTCGGAATCGAGGGTTGTTGGACTTATTGGGAAGATGAAGGAGGAAACGACACCATAGGAACGAAACGTCAAAAATATGCATCACCAAAGTTGTTTTAGCCCAACTCACATGCCACGCTCTTCTGCCACTTGAGTCCACACTTCGGCATCATTCCGTCCTAGAACACCAGCGCACCATGACTCAGTTTGCCTAGACTGAAGATGGCGAAAATTAAACTTTTTCCTAATCCGAAAACTTTTACAGGCTAGAAAGTAGGAACCAATGAATATAATGCTTTTCCATATATGTAGGCCGATGGGAGAAACTTAATTCAATACCTGTTTTGATCTATCCACTGTTGTTAACATATCAATTGTTGTGGGACTTGGAATCGAGGGTTGTTGCCCTTGTTGGTAAAATGAATGAGTAAACCACACAATAGGAACGAAACCTCAAAAATATGAATCACCAAAGTTGTTTTGGCCCAACTTACATGCCTTCCTCTTCTGCCACTTGAGCCCACGCTTTGGCATCAGGCCGAGATACATAACCAGCGCAGCATGACTCAGTTTGCCTAGACGGAAGAGGGCGAAAATTAAACTTTTTCCTAATCCGAAAACTTGTACACGCTAGGAAGTAGGAACCAATGAATATAATGCTTTTCCATATATGTAGGCCGATTGGATAAACTTAATTCAATATAGGTTTTGATCCATCCACCATTGTTAACATTTCAATTGTTGTGGACTCGGAATCGAGGTTTGTTGGACTTGTTGGGAAGACGAATGAGGAAAACACACCATAGAAACGAAACCTCAAAAATATGCATCACCAAAGTTGTTTTAGCCCAACTTACATGCCATGCTCTTCTGCCACTTGAGCCCACACTTCGGCATCAGTCCGTCATACAACACCAGCGCACCATGACTCAGTTTGCCTAGACTGAAGACGGCGAAAATTAAACTTTTTCCTAATCCGAAAACTTTTACAAGCTAGAAAGTAGGAACCAATGAATATAATGCTTTTCCATATATGTAGGCCGATGGGAGAAACTTAATTCAATACCTGTTTTGATCCATCCACTGTTGTTAACATATCAATTGTTGTGGGACTCGGAATCGAGGGTTGTTGGGCTTGTTGGTAAAATGAATGAGGAAACCACACAATAGGAATGAAACCTCACAAATATGCATCACCAAAGTTGTTTTGGCCCAACTTACATGCCTTCCTCTTCTGCCACTTGAGCCCACACTTTGGCATCAGGCCGAGATACATAACCAGCGCAGCATGACTCAGTTTGCCTAGACGGAAGAGGGCGAAAATTAAACTTTTTCCTAATCCGAAAACTTGTACACGCTAGGAAGTAGGAACCAATTAATATAATGCTTTTCCATATATGTAGGCCGATTGGAGAAACTTAATTCAATATAGGTTTTGATCCATCCACTGTTGTTAACATTTCAATTGTTGTGGACTCGGAATCGAGGTTTGTTGGACTTGTTGGGAAGACGAATGAGGAAAACACACCATAGGAACGAAACCTCAAAAATATGCATCACCAAAGTTATTTTGGCCCAACTATCATGCCCTGATCTTCTGCCACTTGAGCCCACGCTTCGGCATCCGGCCAAGATACGAAACCAGCGTAGCATGACTTAGTTTGCCTAGACAGAAGAGGGCGAAAATTAACCTTTTTCCTAATTCAAAAACTTGTACACGCTAGTAAGTAGAAACCAATGAATATAATGCTTTTCCATACATGTAGGCCCATGGATGAAACTTAATTCAATGCAGGTTTTGGTCCATCCATGGTTGTTAACATATCATTTGTTGTGAGACTCAGAATCGAGGGTTGTTGGACTTATTGGGAAGATGAATGAGGAAACGACACCATAGGAACGAAACCTCAAAAATATGCATGACCAAAGTTGTTTTAGCCCAACTTACATGCCATGCTCTTCGGCCACTTGAGCCCACACTTCGGCATCAGTCCGAGATACAACACCTACGCACCATGACTTAGTTTGCCTAAACTGAAGAGGGCGAAAATTAAACTTTTCTTTTTCCTAATCCGAAAACTTTTACAGGCTAGAAAGTAGGAACTAATGAATATAATGCTTTTCCATATATGTAGGCCGATGGGACAAACTTAATTCAATACCTACTTTGATCTATCCACTGTTGTTAACTTATCAAAAATATGCATCACCAAAGTTGTTTTGGTCCAACTTACATGCCCTCCTCTTCTGCCACTTGAGCCCACGCTTCGGCATCATGCCGAGATACAAAACCAGCGTAGCATGACTCAGTTTGCTGAGACGGAAGAGGGCGAAAATTAAACTTTTCCTAATCCAAAAACTTGTACACGCTAGTAAGTAGGAACCATTGAATATAATGCTTTTCCATATATGTAGGCCGATGGGAGAAACTTAATTCAATATAGGTTTTGATCCATCCACTGTTGTTAACATATCAATTGTTTTGGGGCTCGGAATCGAGGTTAGTTGGACTTGTTGGAAAAACGAATGAGGAAAACACACCATAGGAACGAAACCTCAAAAATATCCATCACCAAATTTGTTTTGGCCCAACAATCATGGCCTCCTCTTCTGCCACTTGGGCCCACGCTTCAGCATCAGGCTGAGATACGAAACCAGCATAGCATGACTAAGTTTGCCTACACTAAAGGGGGTGAAAGTTAACCTTTTTCCTAATTCAAAAACATGTAAACGCTAGTAAGTAGGAACCAACGAATATAATGCTTTTCCATATATGTAGGCCCATGGGAGAAACTTAATTCAATACAGGTTTTGGTCCATCCACTATTGTTAATATATCATTTGTTGTGGGATTCAGAATCGAGGGTTGTTGGACTTGTTGGGAAGATGAATGAGGAAACCACACCATTGGAACGAAACCTCAAAAATATGCATCACCAAAGTTGTTTTGGCCCAACCTACAAACTGAGCAAGCAGCAAGCATAGGCAATAGTTTCCGTAGGGGTGGGGTCCAAGCAAGCTCAGGCTCCGCTAGCTAGCGTACTCTTCTGCCACTCAAGGCCACGCTTCTGCATCAGTCCGAGATACAAAACCAGCGCAGCATGCCCTAGTTTGCCACGACGGAAGAGGGCGAAAATTAAACTTTTCCTAATCCAAAAAGTTGTACACGCTAGTAAGTAGCAACCAATGAGCATAATGCTTTTCCATATATGTAGGCTGATGGGAGAAACTTAATTCAATACAGGTTTTGATCCATTCACTTTTGTTAACATATCAATTGTTGTGGGACTCAGAATCAATGGTTGTTGGTCTTGTTGATAATATGAATGAGGAAACCACACCATAGGAACGAAACCTCAAAAATATGCATTACCAAAGTTGTTTTGGTCCAACTTACATGCGACCTCTTCTGCCACTTGAGCCCATGCTTCATCATCAAGCCGACATACAAAACCAGCGCAGCATGACTCAGTTCGCCTAGACGGAAGTGGGCGAAAATTAAACTTTTCCTAATCCGAAAACTTGTACACGCTAGTAAGTAGGAACCAATGAATATAAAGCTTTTCCATATATGTAGGCCGATGGGAGAAACTTAATTCAATATTGGTTTTGGCCCATCCACTGTTGTTAACATATCATTTGTTATGGGACCCGGAATTGAGGGTTGTTGGACTCGTTGGGAAGATGAATGAGGAAACCACACCATAGGAATGAGTCCTCAAAAATATGCATCACCAAAGTTGTTTTGGCCCAACTTACATGCCCTCCTCTTTTGCCACTTGAGCCCATGCTTCAGCATCAGTTCGAGATACAAAACCAGTGTAGCATGACTCTGTTTGCCTAGACGGAAGATGGCAAAAATTAAACTTTTTGCTAATCCGAAAACTTGTACACGCTAGTAAGTAGGAACAAATGAATATAATGCTTTTCCATATATGTAGGCCGATGGGAGAAACCTAATTCAATATAGGTTTTGATCCATCCACTATCGTTAACATATCAATCGTTGTGGGACTCGAAATCGAGGTTTGTGGGACTTGTTGGAAAGACGAATGAGGAAACCACACCATAGGAACGAAACCTCAAAAATATGAATCACCAAAGTTGTTTTGGTCCAACTTACATGCCCTCCTCTTCTGCCACTTGAGTCCACGCTTCGGCATCAAGCCGACATACAAAACCAGCGCAGCATGACTCAGTTCGCCTACACGAAAGTGGGCGAAAATTAAACTTTTCCTAATCCGAAAACTTGTACATGCTAGTAAGTAGGAACCAATGAATATAATGCTTTTCCATATATGTAGGCCGATGGGAGAAACTTAATTCAATATTGGTTTTGGTCCATCCACTGTTTTTAACATATCATTTGTTGTGGGACCCGGAATCGAGGGTTGTTGGACTTGTTGGGAAGATGAATGAGGAAACCACACCATAGGAATGAAACCTCAAAAATATGCATCACCAAAGTTGTTTTGGCCCAACTTACATGCCCTCCTCTTCTGCCACTTGAGCCCACGCTTCGGCATCAGTTCCAGATACAAAACCAGTGCAGCACGACTCTGTTTGCCTAGACGAAAGATGGCAAAAATTAAACTTTTTCCTAATCCGAAAACTTATACACGCTAGTGAGTAGGAACGAATGAATATAATGCTTTTCCATATATGTAGGCCGATGGGAGAAACCTAATTCAATATAGGTTTTGATCCATCCACTGTTGTTAACATATCAATTGTTGTGGGACTCGAAATCGAGGTTTGTTGGACTTGTTGGAAAGACGAATGAGGAAACCACACCATAGGAACGAAACCTCAAAAATATGCATCACCAAAGTTGTTTTGGCCCAACTTTTATGCCCTCCCCTTCGGCCACTTGAGCCCAGCTTCGGCATCAGGCCGAGATACAAAACCAGCGCAGCATGACTCAGTTTGCCTAGACTGAAGAGGGCGAAAATTAACCTTTTTCCTAATTCAAAACTTGTACACGCTAGTAAGTCGGAACCAATGATTATAATGCTTTTCCATATATGTAGGCTGTTGACGGTCGTTATTGCACTACCTACGACCATCAATTATCCATGAACGTGAAGAAAAATACATCAAAGTGTAGGAAAACCTTTGCTTCTAACACATTTCCACAAGTTGTGTTGAGTATTTGATTGTAGGTACAAAGATGAACAGAAAACAGACAAAATTGGCTAAGTCACAGGGTCACTGGCCAGTGGGCCTGGCCGCCTGGCTCCAAGCCAGGCCGCCCAGCACCACATCAGGCCGCCCGGTCTGACTCAGGAGCCATTTCTGCGAATCTTCGACCTGCATGTGCAAAAGTGACGTGTCAACATAGTTGTGAAGTCCAAATGCCGAATGCAACGTGTCAAGTACCAGAAGGCTCCACCTCATTGATCCAAGCACTTGGATTGGTGAAGTCAGCAATCCGCGAGACTTCAATCCTGCGGCTAAGGAAGAAACACAAGTGAGATCAACAGTTGAGAGAAAAGCACACTCCTAACTGCCATAACCGCCATGCAACCGACTTAGGAGTAGATATGAGCCACAAGATCATGTGAGGCGGTGGATCCGACGGTTCACCAGGCCGGGCGGCCCCGCCTGTAACCGCCGCCCTAACTGCCTCACTGACCTTGGGACCTATAAATACCCCCTAGATCTCACTTATGATGTGTGGAAGTTGAGTAGCTCATACTATTGTTTAGTCTAGAAGCACTAGGTAGTCTTGGGAGTTAGAGTTGAGTCTGAGTCTTTGCCTCAGAGGATTTCGGAGTTAGCTTCGAGCCTGGTAAAGCTCTTGTATCATTCCATCTTTGTAATCTTACTACTCTAGTATAATATACAAGTCTTGCTCTATCTTTTGAGTAATACTTTACTTTATTTCTTACAATTGCCTAGTGTGGTGTACCTTCTTTGCATACTAGACCAAGGCTAAGGTTTGTGTTGTCCTTAAGTTATCTGAATCTCGCTAGACTTGCCGGTGCTATAACCTTGTCTTAGGCTTTTGATCTAGGGTTAAGGTAGTTCTCACCCTCTGATCAAGGAAGAACTTTAGATTTCAAGTTCTCACTTGAACTCTAGTTTAGCGTGCCATCTTACCCACACAGATCTGGTTGCTAGCCCCTCTTGGTGACAGCATTAGGGAGCCTCTGTAATCCACCCCGTCGTTCAGTAAGCCCGTAGGCATTACCGAGTCTCCTTCAGTGGTCTACTATCTACCCCTTGACCCCTCGAGGCGCCGAAATTTCGCTCGATGCAAGACCCTAGTTTGTATCTAGTTAACTTAGCTCAACCGCGAATACTCGTTTGCAGCAGTTAAGGAATAGAGTTTGGATATCTTGTGTCACTTGTTGTCCTCCCAGATAGCTACCTAGGTGTTGGCTTCTTTAGTCCCTGGTTACTCTTCCCACCATACACTGTCTTTATCCTACCCCCGTAGTAAGAATAGCTGGCGTTTTATCTAAGTTATAGTACTACTTGAAGTTCGACATATCATTCCACCAATTAGCCCTTGCTTCCCTGTGGATTTTTACGATACCTGGAATACTTTGGGTGAAAAAGCTACAGCGTATCTCTGTGCGCTTGTGGAATAAAATCTGTTATGCTAAGAGACGTCAACAAGCTTTTTCTGGCGCCGTTGCCGGGGAAGCAATTGGCAATAGAAGTTTCATTTGTCAAACCTAGGTACTTATAACTTGATAACACATCGCTATTCTTAGCGGGCTCATTTGCCTCTGTCTACTTTATTGTTGGGAGACAGAGAGGGATATGACCGGTTTTGACCTACCGGCAAACTTTCACAACAATCCGGAGTCGCTGCTCAGAAGGAGAGTCTGTCAAAAGACGTTCCACGGGCAGAGGCCTGTGCCATCAACACTGGAGTTTGGATCCACGAGCACATCGTAAACGACACCACCCATGGCTGAGAAGACCATTCGCGTCTTCTCCATTCCCTCAAGGGACAACATCCATGTTGGACCTGAAGTGAGCGTTGGAGACGGGTTCGAGCTCAAGCCAGGTGTTATTCACATGGTCCAAGCTAGTCCATTTTGTGGATTGGCATCAGAGGATGCGAACAGCCATCTCCAGCAGTTCCTAGAGATATGCAGTACATTCACCATCAAGGGCGCAACAACTGATGCTGTTCGGCTTCGCCTCTTCCCATTCTCACTAATTGGGATGGCGAAACAGTGGTTCTATCTGAATCGCGCAAACTTGATGACTTAGAATGCATGCTCCAATGCGTTCCTTGCAAAGAACTTCCCCCGGGGAAGATGAGCTCATTGAGGAACCGAATCACGAGCTTCAAGCAGTTCGCTGATGAGTCAGTGGCGGAGGCATGGGAGAGACTCCAAGAGTACATCGCCACCTGCCCCCACCACGGTATGGAACAGTGGCTAATAATCCAGAACTTCTTCAATGGTCTACACTAGACCACGCAAGAGCATCTCGACGCAGCCGCTGGAGGATCCTTTCTATCCTTAAGCGTTGATGCTGCCCGCACTCTCATCGAGAAGATGGCAAGCAACCAAGGATGGAGATAGGAGAGGGCAAACAATAAGCCCCGTGGAGTCCACCACATTGACGGCACCGACATGCTCGCCACCAAGATGGACCTCTTGCTGAAGAAGCTAGGGATGCTCCTAAAGTTGTGCCGGTCCAGGCACTGGATTCTCGCATGACTTGCGAGCATTGCGGGAATACCGGCCACACGGGGAACAGCTGCCCCGAAAATGGATCGGAGGACGTTAACTTCATCAACAAGAATAGCTTCAGCAATGGGCCTCGTCCTCAACCAGGTTGGAATTCACGACCCAACTTACCTTTCACTAGTCAAGGTACGTCTTCTGGTACTTCTCAGTAGTTTAACAAAAATCCTTTCGATCAAAAAGCTGTGAACGATAGCATAAGTAAGAAGTTCCACACAAATGATAGAGTTCTTGAATCTTTGTCGCTTCAATTGGAAACTCTTAATAGCGCCATGAAGAACCAGCTGAGTTTTAACAAAATGTTGGAAACTCAAATAGCTCAGCTTGCTACCGCTTAACCTAGTCCTACTTTGGGGAAGCTTCCGGGACAGCCCGAGTCACCCGCGAAGGAACATATAAATGCTGTAACCACTAGGGGTGGGCGGTCTACACAAGACCCCCCACATCCTAGGACTGCAGGAAAAGAGCAGGGAAAGCAGGCCGTACCAGAGGTGGAAGAAGAGGAGGATCGTGAGCCACAACTAGTGAAGGAAGCACCCAAGTCAGCTCCGCATGAGTTCTATGACACCACTGTGATCCCTTTTCCTCAAAGGCAGAAGAAGGCCTCAGTCGACGACCAATTCGGTAAATTTGTTGAGATAATTAAGCAATTATATGTCAATGTTCCATTGATAGATGGCATGCAGGTGCCTACGTATGCTAATTACCTGAAGGAAATCCTCAACAATAAAAAGCCACTGCCGTCAACCGAAGTCGTGCACCTCACGGAGGAGTGTAGCGCTGCTATACTCAACCAGCTGCTAGAAAAGAAACAGGATCCTAGGAACCCCTACATCTCATGCTCTATCGGGACCCAGAACTTTGATCAAGCTCTCTGCGATCTGGGAGCAAGTGTGAGCGTCATGCCCAAGGTAGTCTTTGACAAACTTACGCATGCAACACTTGCCCCCACTGCTATGTGCCTACAGTTGGCGGATCAATCGATTCGCTACCCTGTTGGGGTCGCCGAAGATATCCCGGTGAAAATCCGAAACTTCGTCGTCTCGGTGGATTACATGGTGCTGGACATGGAGATCGATAGCAAGACGCCGCTCATTCTCAGGCGACCATTCTTGGGCACTGCTGAGGCCACCATTGATGTTGAAGCTGGACAAGTCCATATCAACATTAATGGCAGACGAGAGATGTTCACCTTCAAACCGAAGGTTGAACAGTGCCAGCAGGTAAAATCTTGTAAAATTAAGTGTCAGGCACCCCGGGAAATGCCAAGAGAGAAGATCGAGCTCTCGCCAAGTAAGTCGAAGGTGGACTCTCTCATCCTACCCATGGAGAAAATCCTGCTAGATGGAGAGGCCCGCAAAAGCAAAGCCGATCGCAAAGTCGAGTCACTAAGACGTGCCTCAATGGCCAAGCCGCTGACAAAGGAAGCAGGAGGCAAGACTCCTGTTGCTAAGGTCACTGTCACAACAACGAACACATCCAAAGAGTGGCAGAAGAAAGAAGAAGATAAGCCAAAAGCCAAGCTAGAAAAGAAGCAGAAAGCTAAGAAGCAAAAGGCTGTGGCAACCAAAAGGTTTGGCGAGCAAAAGTTGCAGCTCAGACGGACGCTAAGTTTCCGTCAAGCGCTGACCCTGCACCAAAGGTATGACTTGCCCTCGCCAGGAGGTAAACTGGCATTATCCTCCGCTGCATATTTAAATTCTCGTACATTTACTTCCTTGCACCTAGTTTTTCTTTGAATTTTACCACTGCATGTTTAAATTCCAAATTTTTCTGTTAAGTTCTGCATTTAGTTAATCCTAAATTTTGAAAAAAAATTTGGAGCCGCCCGGCCCCACCTGGGTCGGCCGGCCCCGCTCTCCGCTCCCTGCCGAGCCAAGTGCCGAGGGCACTAACCCAGGCCGCCCAGCCCCTGCAAAGGGCGCCCGGCCCCCCTAGTCCCCCTCTGTTTCCCTCCCGTGCGCGCACGATGCAAATGGCTAGGCCACTGGGCCGACTGGCCTCCACCGTTGTCGTTCCATCACCAACCGCGCACACCCACCAGCCTACGGGCATAGGCACCTAGCCGCCCGGCCCCTGCCATCGGCCGCCTGGCCTGGCCACTGGCCGCCCGGCCTGCCTGCTGCCTCTTTGCATGCTCCTACGCTTATAAATATGCATGCATGCCTCTTCAACTCCTTGCACCGCTCAGCAACGTGAGCACTCTCTTCTCCCCCTAATCACTCTCTTCACTAAGCACTTGCACTTAGTCTTAATTCCCAGCACAGTCGAAATTCTGTCCAGTAAAATAAGTGCTACACCCTCGGTTTTTCAACGATTTGTGGAGGCTCTGCCACGCAAGAACGACTAACCTCTGGACGACTGACTTTGGACTGCTAACGCTAAGCCTTATACTGATGTTTCCCTCGGGTATTTTCTATTGTCTTTGGTTTTGCAAGATGTCTTCATTTTTCAGGAAAGCCAAGAGAGCCCTGAGCAACACAGGGAAGGGACAGCACCTCAAGTTTTCGTCCTCGTCAGGAGAGCACTCACGCTCTTGTTCACAGAGTGGGAGTTCTAGGACCCCTGCTGTGTCTGACAGGATGTCTATCAGCGATACCTGAAGCCAGTACCAAGACGAAGCTACATCCTCATAGCATTAACCACCACGCCGACTGCAAGCATTGAGTGATATCCAGATACAAAGTGATGAAGAGGCACAGAAGCTACAGAACCTCACCACCAAAGTCTTTGGTCGGACGAGGGTCTTCGATGCCTTCTTCCTCATCGCCATAGGTATGTTCGACCCATTTATGCAGGCATTCGACTACGTGGGATGGATGGAGTTCGCAGATATTCAGGAAGAAGGATCCATTCTTCTTACACAAGAGTTCCTGATGACCCTTCAACTGAACAGGCGCTCTACAGGTACGACCATTCATTTTCGTTTGTTTAATCAAGAATTTTCTGTTACCCCGAGGAGGTTCGCCGACCTCTTAGGCTTCCACCCCAACTACTCTCTAGCAGAGGAACCTGCCGAGTATGACATGAAAACTTTTTGGACGGAAATATGTGGGGAGTACACCAAGGGAAAACACAGCACTACCAAAATTCACAACCCTACTTTGAGGCTTCTAGCCCGATGGGTCTCTCTAGTTGTCTTTCCACGTAGTGAAGTACACTGTGCACCCAAAGAGGACCTCAAGTGCCTCTATGCTATGTACAAGAAGAAGCGCTATGCCCCGGTCCTTGATCTCGTCCACCACTAGATCGAGATGCCATCGACGGCACTCCCATCAATATCACCTCACTCGTCACCAGGATTGCATCTAACCTGGGCCTCCTTGAGAATGCCCAGATTATTTACCTTCCTAATGATGACTCACACATTATTGGGGAGCAGCACTTCGTTCAGGTGCACTTCATGAAACGGGTTGGCGAAATCTTAGTCGTGACATGGTTTGGGCACAATCTCGAGCTGCCGCTTCCAGCGCCATAGTTCGACATGTATACAGTCAGAAAACTAATCATGCAGCTCGACGTGGAAGCACCTCGCCAAAGCATCGGCGGCATCATGACTAGAGCCCAACAGCGACAAGCAGAAGCACGACGACGACAAGCACAAGAAGTAGAAGCAGATGCATCATGGGCACCCCATACGGCAACTCCATCGGACTCGGAGTTGTCACGACTCCAATGCTATACCCAGCCGGAGCCGTGGTACAACACCAGCGAGGGAGGAAGTAGGAACCAATGAATATAATGCTTTTCCATATATGTAGGCCGATGGGAGAAACTTAATTTAATACATTTTTTGGTCCATCCACTGTTGTTAACATATCATTTTTTGTGGGACTCGGAATCGAGGATTGTTGGACTTGTTGGGAAGATGAATGAGGAAACCACACCATAGGAACGAAACCTCAAAATTTGGTAATTGACAGTTTCTGCAAAAAGCAAGAGTTTGGTGCAGCAATCGAAGTTTTCCTTCAATATTCACAAGGATGTTTGGTTCCTGATCATTTTTTTCGCCTGAATAGTTGGTTGGTAAAAGCAAAAGGATGGGAATATGTACTGACCCTCCTCCGCGCAATGTGTTCTAAAGGTCTTGTGCTAGATGTTTGCTTATTTAATTCATTGGTTAGGATGTTTTGCTGGGAGGGGCACTGTAAGCGTGAGACTTTCTATGAAGTTTCTCTTATACTTGACAGTATGCTGGAGTGTTTCCAACAAACAGCACAAGTTAGCCAGTGATGTAATTGTATAATCATGCAAAAATCCAGTTTGCTGTCTGATCCTCCCTAAGGTATTCAACTAGCTATCCAGTAATACTACTCAACCTTCACCAGGTCAGTTGGCACTGATGACAATAAATTGTCCTGTTTATATGCTTTATTCGCTCATATACATGACTTAAGTTCCCTCAAACTTTTCAGGTTAGGAGGAACTAAGCTATGGCTCTGGCCATGAACCACTTTACATGGTACAAAGATTCAAGGAGTCCAAACAAAATTATTGTGATGAGCCTAAAGGTATGCTCTTTGGCTTACGATCTTCCCTTGTAGACAACACAGTTGTTGAATTTTAATCCATCATTAATTTTGCATTGTGCTTTTCTTTGGTGGCGGAACCTCCGACTTAACCCGGTTCAAGCACATCTGCCATCCCTTGGCTTGCAATGCACTTGAAACGGCATAAGCCCGGTCGTCCGTCGAGTGCCCCGAAGGACCCTCGATTTAACCAAAACTTTCCATGGACCGACATCATACACATCAAACTCAAGAATGAGCCACAATGATTACAACAACCCATCATTTCATACAAACATAGCTTGATTTTACAAAAACCATGGCTCAAATATTATACAACCATACTGATATAGAGTTCAAAATAGACTCGCATCAGAATATATATTACAAGTAGAAAGTAGTGCAGCGGAATTAAAGCACCGAGACATGACATTGAGCCCACCATTGTCATTCTCGATCACACAAGTACCTGAAAAAAAATATCAACAACAACGCTGAGTACGTGGGGTACTCGGTAGGACTTACCCGTGGGTCTTATATGCCCAACACATTTTTAGTATGCAAAGCTTTATGTGGACTGGCTGACTTCTAAACCGCGTAAGCTTACTATAAGTGTGTCCTTACTTTCAATCTTTAAAAGCATAGGCCTAAGTAATCCAACATAATTATCATATCAAATTTGCAATTAGCAACTAGAACATTACAATGAAAACAAACATATTGCATATATGTAAAAGAAGGTATAAATTATCATCATAAATAACTTGCATATATCATAATCCATGGCAACAACTACGGTGAACGTCAGTGATACACAATACTCGACATCTGGCGAGCCACATCGATTCGAATCGATTTTAATTCCCGAGAATATTCCAAACCGCACGGTATATGCTTACTTGCCGTACCTTTCGCACATATACCTATGCTTGCCAAGTCCACCCTCGAGTATGAACCAAGCTCGCCAGACTCAAGGGTCTCGCGCACGAGCACCCAAGCCAACATCCCTCCTTCCAGCCGGCAAGCAACGGTTCAACCTCGAGTTTTAGTCAAGGTAGAGCTTCAGTAATTTATGCGTCCTGGTAAAAGTAAATGCTGATCCCAGCGTGAACAACGGACGGGCCTTAATCAACACAGGCGGGGCCACAAGTATCTCATCATAATCAAGTACAATATTTCATCATCATATATCACAATTTTTTGCCCCGCCCGTTCTCACATCTTTATCATTTATAGTCATAGCTCAAGTTCATGATTCAAATTCATATCTCCAAGTAATAGTAATAAATGAGTAAACCTACTCTCGCGAGTGATTGATTTCACTCGACTTCTACCGTTACTAAGCATGGCTAAGCATAGACTTCAACCTATTCATACTAGTTGGGATCAGGGATATATGCATGCGGGTTTCAATCAACTCTTAAACGTAAATGCACATAGAAAAATAGATTGTAGGATTCTCTAAATAGGTGATATGCTTAGGAGCCTACCTTTGCGTTATTTTTTTTATAAGAAAGCCAACAAACTAATCTATGTAAGTTTGCCGGGTTGTGGAGCTTTGCCCCAGGCAACCCCTTGAATTCACGGACAGATTTAATCAGCGACCCACCGTCTTCATCTTGATGGAAAACCAACTCCTGCTCGAGAGATTACCGTAGTTAGCACCTTATATGCATGGATGCACATGAAATGGTTTTACATGATGCTCGTGCATCATTCAATTTAATGACACAACTCCTTATTTGGTCATACAAGCTTACTGTAAAACCTGACAACTCATAGAACTATAACACAGCCCGTAATAACCCAGGTCTAATCAACACATGAAGGCAAGATAATTAACAAATAACAATTATACGCATGTTCTGCGGCTCAGATTTTTTACTAGGGTGATGTTTAGCATTTGTAACCTACTGGAATTTTTCCTAGCACTTGTGGAGCAATGTGACAGGGCATGCACAATTTAATTGCAAGCAAAGGCATAACGTAGGCGTAGGTTTCAGTTTCACTCATCCAAATGAATTTCTATGAATGGTCACAAGTTTTACAAGCTAGGATGTAACCTCCACTTTGAAAAATCATTGACTCAAGAATTAAGCATATGCACAAAAATTAGAAAGATGCCATGACTCACAGGTGTATGAAATTACAATGTGTAACAAAATGTGACATAACAGGCTGCTTTCAGGTTCTGCTCTGTCACTCAAACATGGTTGCTTTGTACACGTGCAGTTGGAGTAATTTCAGCAAGCAAAACTAATAACATACATTAGCAGGAGCATTTTTCCGCTTATCTGTGTTTGTGCAGAAGTTGGAGTAAAACCAAATTTAAATAAGAAAGGAGACAATGTGTAGTCTGAAACTTGAGGCTTGATTGTTGGAAGCTTGGATAACTAAGTTAGTGAATATGCCACTATATATATATTCACAACAGTTTGGTTAATGCATGGATTAGTACCACAGTGTGCAATTTCTTATTAGCTTGTACTATACAACTCCTTCATCTATAGTTGTAGGAGAGAAGTGGTTTGCAGGCACTTTAGGCCAAAATGCACACCGACGATGGATGTTGGGCTGAGATATACTGCTCCTATAGGAGTAAAGATTGAATGGTGATTCATGTAATGCAATTTTTACCGACATTGTAACTTAGGATTTCAGAGCAATGTGTAGGGAAAGAAAATGATGACCAAAAACATATTTGTGTGCTCGAACAAGAGGCACTGACAGCGCATTGGTGTAATCCTGCTAGAACATATTAACAAACACCATGGGGTAGTGGAGTTGCAACTTGCAAGCAGTGTCTGGTTGCAGGCCTAAATATTCAGATTGGAGCATATCACAGCACACATGGAAATAGGAGGAGAAATGGACTACCAAAATCATTGCCGCCAGGGTTGGGAATCAAACAGCGAGCTGCAGGAAGGAAGCTGGCGGCATTGCTGTCGTACGCCTACTGATGCTGCTGCCTGCTGATTTTGGTGAAAGAAGAGCACTGGTGCTAATCGATGGGAGCAGGAACAACTGCAGGCATGGTGGGCTGACCTGCTGATGCAGCGAAGAAAACAAGGAGAGGGTCAGCAGTGGGATTGAGCAAGAAACATGTTGCCTGATGTGAAGGAGGGGAAAAACAAAAGGAATGACCTGCAAGGAAGGGATGCTGCTTTTCTTCTGCGATGTTGCTGCTGCACGAACAGAAGAGGAGGGCAGGGAGTCGATCTGCTGCTGATATGGCGTGGGGCTGGGGAGGTGAGCGGAGAGACCGAGAGGGTGGAGCTGAAAGGGAGGCAAAAGAGCGAGAAGCTCTCGCTATCGGCCTTTGAATGAAACGGGTCGGATGGCAATGGCGAGGAGGTGCCGCTCAGGCGGGCAGCGTGTGGTGCGGCCGCAACGCGCGTCGCTTGCGCGCGTGCCAGCGAGGACGGAGGAGCTGCCCGTGGCATTCGGTGGCGAAGACCATCGGCGGTGTGAGAAAACAGTGGGCGGCAGCGGAAACCATCGAGTTGCATTCAAGTTTGGAGTTGGTTCCAGTCACAAACATACACGCGTATAGAAGATTTTGTTGACGATTTTCCCGTGTTTTGGTGCAGCAATGAACGAATCCTTAAATACAAAAGTTGTAGATGGTTCAAAGGTCTAAAACTTTTCTATAAATATTTAAGTCCAAAACGCAGTAGTTTGCAAGACATAGCAAGCAGAAGTTTGGTCGAATTGGTCAAATCCCGAAATCCAGAAATTTAGCGAACCTAGAGCTCGACTTTGTGCATGTTTTTCTCCCAAATTCTGATAGAATGGATCCAAGGTGTCTATACAAAAATTAAAGGTGGTTAATAGGGCTTCAACTTTGTTATAAACATTCAGGTCAAAACATCTACGGTTTGGGAGATACAAGCAGCCAAAGTTGGGTCGATTCAACGAGTTAAGCTGACATTCCAGACTTGCAGTTTTCAGGTTGAGCTACACTTTCAGAATTGACACAGAGAAACCCGCTTGTAGTTCAGAATATAAAGAGCTACAGGCTCAGGTCCAAATATAAAAGTTTTAGGCCATAAAATTCTATAAAACTTTGGTATAAGGACTTTTCACAAATAAAGTTTATAGCAAATTGAAAATGTAAATCTTGACAAAAGGTTCAGATTACCCAGATTTTGATCCTGAACTGATTTCAGTTGTAATTCAAAAACTAAGAACCTTCAGAGGAAACATTATATAACAAAGTTGTCACACATTTCATGATCTACAAGTTCTGTATATAAAGTTTTGTCCAGTTCCTTTTAGTTTTTAAGTTATGCACCACAGCAGTATCAGGTTACTGAATTTCTCTAACAAATTCAATTTTCTTCATTCAAATTGCATTCAAACACTTGAAACCAATATCAATACACTTGTGCTGGAATGATGAACATGAAATGCATGTGTTATTTGCCTTTGAGATACCGGAGGTATCACATCTTTCCAGTAGATTTTTTGTATGTTAAGTACCATTGAAATTTAGTTTTCTCAGTGTCACATTTATACTGTATACCAACGTAGATTTTGGTATGTCTCCCCACTACCATCAAAACTCTAAATTGACATTAGGAGTTAAATAAATCTTGATGTCAATTGAAAGGTTTCGGGATGCCTCTTCATTGTATTGAATGACTAGAAGAGCATGTATGTAGGACAGTGTGTTTGTGAGTTAGTCAAGTATATTGCTCGGCTGATTTTTATAGCTCGTTATCTTTGATGAAATAGGTGTGATGGACCTGTATTAGAAGAGGTTTCAACTATTTTCCACTGTAGGATTATCAATGACCCTTCTAAACCAACTGCTGGCATCAGATGAAAACAAGTTGGTGCTAAATAGATGCCCTTGGTACGTGCTTACCAACTCTTCTCTATTCTCCTTCGCTTCAATAAGTTGTTTGTGATGTTCTTAATGTTTTTAATCTGGCTGTTAAATTTAGGAAGAACTTAGTGATCACAGGCTTTTTTACCATCAATTATTCCTTTGGTTTATTGCTGGTATACTTTGGAATTTAAAGCTTAAAATTCTTATTCTCCACCACATGATGTTGCAATATAGGTTTGTAGTCATGGTTCTGCAACTAGTTGCTGTGTAGGTTTTTGACAATAACTCAATTGTTACAACTTCAGAAGTCAAAACTAGGTTCTGAACAGCAATTATCAAGTATTTACAGTGCAAATCAGCTTGTAATGATGAAGTAATGCTTATTATGTCTGAACTTCCAGGGTACAGGAACACCACTATTTTATGGTGCTGTAGCTATGCTGTCAGAGGTGGTATATCTATGATGGAACACTTCTGTATATAGCTGTTTCGATCAGGCTATATTTACACTATGATTGGTTTCGACTAGCCTGAGATATTCAGTATGGATAATTGGTTGCCTTGCGCAGTATATATAACTCACGAAGTATCATTGTTATATGGACCTCATGAGTAGATGGTACAGTAACTTGTTAGTTGTACCTAGCACTGATGGTGCTGTACATATATGGTGACCTATACGAAGGAATTGTATTAAGTGTAAACGACATAAAAACATATAAGTTTGGAGATTCCATAAATGTAGAGGAATCGTGAAAGAGGCATGTAGAATTTTGTGACCAAATGCAACCGACAGAAAAGGACACATGCATTTTTTTCTCCCTTTTTCTTCACTTTTTGTCCATGATTTGTCAATCTTGTATCTAGTAAATGAAATCGAGTTTGTTCTTGAAACTTTACGGTATGCATCTATATTATCATTTCATCTACATTTATAGAGTTTTTTTAGGGATATTTAAAACTTAAATTTGTCGTGCCCATCTATATCACCGCCTTGAACTTTTGAAAAATGGAGGTGGGGTTATCCAAAAATTGTTGCTATACTTAAGCCTTGTTTAGATGTTATCGGATTTACCTCAATCCACATATGTTTGGGTGGATTGAGATGCAATTTAGTTCAAGTTTCACTACAGTCAACCCCAATACATGATGCGAATCTAACTAAATCCAAACAATAAGCAGAAATCTAGAAACATATCCTAGTCCTATGATATAGTATGGGTTTCTTCATCTTATTTTCTACATTTAGTCCATCCCTCTAGACTTCAGTGACTCCATGCTTCTACATTTAGTCCAGCCTTCTAAACTTCAATTTATATAGGATTTATAGGGTGGGTTAGGAGAGGCTCCATGCTTCGAGCGGCGGTGGGAGGGTTTAAGCCCCAGCCACCCGTTGTTGGATCCGCCCCCCACTTAAATCCATTATTAGCAGTCATGAAAACGGTACGGATATTTTCCGACCGTATTCATTACCGAATTCGTTTAGAGGGGTTTTAATCAGTCCGTATCTCAGTCCGGAAATTCAACATCCGATACCGTATCCGTTTCCAAATATTGAAATCGCATATTTATATTGCTGACATCCAACCGTATCGTATCCGGCATGGTTGACACTATCCGTATTCGAATCCGAATCCGAACAAAAATATGAAAACCAATGTGCTATCGGCAATATCCGTTTGTATCCGATCCGTTTTCACCGGGAATGATTAGGCAGCAACTTTTTTTTTCCCAGACCATATTGCAGTCATCTTCTCCCTGACAGCACATGCGTCCTCCCATCTCCCAACATCAGGCATTCAGGCGTGACTTGGACTGGAGAGTTGAGAGATTCCGTGCCCCCCGCCCCCCCCCCCCCCGCCCGGCGTCCACTTCTCTGTGAAAAAAAAAACCTCTCCAGCCTCCTCCGACGCCGGCAACTCCTCTGAGGCTCTGCTCCTCACAGCTTGTAGACGACGGTGGCTTTGTTCGTCGCACACTACCCAGTGCCCAGCACTACACACCCAACAGGCCAGGGGCCAGCACAAGGCAACGCCCACGATCAGGCCCCCGCTGCGGAGACCGAAGCCATGGATTGCCCCGCCTCGCACCGAGGTCTGCGCATGCCGAAAGCACGCTAGGAGTGTCAGCGCGTTCGGGCGCCACGTCCCGTCCGGGGCTCCGGGCGAAAGCCGAGATTTGGGCTTCGTCCACGACACCGTGTCCCCGTGGCCCGCGAGGACAGATCATTCATCCCAAATTCCCATCACGATTCACGATCACTAAACCAAGTTCGGTTTCATTAGTAGAGAAGAAATACTGTGCGGAGGTGATATGTACCGCGGGGTCATCATCGCCAGCCGAATACCGTGAAAAATCGGTCACAAAAAAAAAAGGCACGTCTAAAAACACTCTGTTCAGTTCTTTTTCTTTTTTCGGTTTTCATTTCTTCTGTATCTTTTGCACTGTGGCTTGACTGACAAATTCTCCAGATTTGTGGTCACTTCGCCGATTACACCACATCATGAAAACACCTCTCCTATATTAACCCTGCAGGGAATCAAGTGAAAAACTCAAGCCCAGAAGAGAACATCGGCACCATATCAAGCAGCACGCTAGCTTGCGGCAGAGCAGGTGGCCCTGTTGGGCGTCCTTTTGAGGAGCATGACGCAGTCGGAGTCGTGGCGGTACGTCAGCCGGACCAGGCTCCCCACCGCTCGGTACCGGGACCGCGCCCTGACCGTGATGGTGAGTTTTTTTTTTAGAATAAAAGGGCAGTGCCCCCGTCCATTAAAAAGCATAACGGACCATATACAGTTTACAGCGCTTAACAGGTGGTATGACCATCTGCGAACAGTGAGAGAGTTCTTAAACCAGAGGCTACAGCTACCTAGCTATGAGCCAAAGACTACAATTTCAAAACTTATTACAGGACGTCAACGCCATGACGCGATACAGTAATAAACTGGGACATATCAGAAGGAAAACTCTTGCTTCAGGCTTGTCTCCAAGTTGCTTGGCAACTCCCAGCTGGACTCCATGATGTACTGGGGAGCCAGAGGACCTGAGCCGCCTCCTTCTTGATCCGCATCGCCATTGTTCTCAATTCCTCCTTCTTCTCCGATGGGCACAAGAGCTCCCAATTTAGAATCATCGCAGCCGTTTTGTGGAAAAGTATAGTCATACTTTGCCACATTGTTCTCTGAAAACAGATATCATTCCTAAGTTTCCATATACTCCAAAAAAAAGCTGAAGTACAAATATTAAATATACCATTACGTTTATTGCTTAGCCAATATTTCCCTACATCCTCTAGAGAGTCCAAACTTTGTGTATGAAAGATATTAGCCAACATAGACCATAACTGTTTAACAACTACACAATCAAAAAAAAGGTGGTGCACGGTCTCCTGTTCTTCACAGAAGAGACAGGTGAGGTCCTCCACTTTCTTTCTCTTATTCAGATTATCACGGGTTAATAGCCTATTTTTACTCATAAGCCAAAGATGATATTGTACTCTAGGAGGAATTTTGAGGTCCCAGATGCCATAGACAAAAACAATCTGAACTCCTCTAAAATTTACCACTTTATATAAGGACTGCACACTATATATCCCTTTTGAGGTAAAGGTCCAAACTAATGCATCATCTTCCTCATTAAAACTAATTGTGGATGCAAGTTGACAGATTTCCTCCTAGAGCACCATCAGGTTAACATCACCCATTCTCCTAAAAGTACATTTCAAATTAACACCATCCCACAAGTCAGCTACAGACTGATTTTTCTCATTGACATATCTATATAAGCTCCAATACTGGATTGCTAGACTTGAGGAGCCCAGCCAATTATCTTCCCAAAACCTAACTCTTTTTCCATTTACAATAATCCATCTGTATCCCATTTTGGTTGCATGTACAGCACTCATAAAACCTTTGAAGAACACCGAGCTACCTACACTATTGGCTTGGAAAATGTTAGGCTTTTTTGTCTTATATTTGTAGTCAATAAGCTCTCTCCAGAGTTTATTTTTGTCTTTCTCATATCTTTTCAACCAGGAAGCTAGTAGACAAATATTCAAATCCCTCAAATTAGGGAGCCCTAGAACACCATAATCTTTGTGGAAGGAAACTAACTCCCAGTTTGCCAAATGGTATTTGTGAGCACCTCCTATAACATTCTAGAGATAATTGCTCATATGAGTATTTAGGGTTTCAATGGCCCATTTAGGGAACTTAATGAAAGAGAGTAAATAAGTAAGAATGCTAGCTAAACATGTTTTGATCAGCAAGGCTCTTGCAGCTAAAGATAAGAGTTTCCCCCTCCAACCTTGAATCCTATGGAGAAGTTTGTCTACTAAAGGCTGAAGCTCTTCTCTAGTAAGTTTCTCAAAATGTAAAGGTGCACCCAAATACTTTAACGGAAAGGACCCAGCAGGGCAGTTGAAAATACTACAGATCTCCTTAGATTCCTCTTCCTCCAAATTCATAGTTAGAATCTCACTCCTGTGGAAATTTACTCTCATGCCAGATAGCTATTCAAACCACATGATGGAGTGTTTCAGGTTCCACAGATGAGATTTATCAACACTAGAGAATAATATTGTGTCATCAGCATACTGAAGGGAGAGGATCCCTCCAGGTCTAAACTCTTGCAAAACGCCTTGTACTAGACACTAGTTAGCAGCCCTGTCTAAAATCCTTGTGAAAGCATCCCCAACTAAGTTAAAGAGGAGAGGAGACAAAGGATCACCTTGTCTCAGACCCTTACTAGTTTTAAAGTATGGGGTTTCCTCACCATTCACTAAGATTCCTACAAAACCACCTACTACTAAGCATTTAATCCAATGTATCCAATTGGGGGAAAAGCCTCTAGTGCTTAGAACTTCAAATAGGAATTCCCAGCTAACCCTATCGTATGCCTTCTCATAGTCTAGCTTAATAATAACTCTTTTTTCCTTATTCCTATGCAGACTATGAACTATCTCATTAGCCACAACAACACTCTCTAAAATGTATCTCCCTTTTATAAAGGCACTATGCTAAGTAGCCACTAACCTTTGTGCTACTTTGCCTAATCTATTAGTTAAGAGCTTTGAAAACATTTTTAAACTGCAATTTATTAAACTAATTGGCCTAAACTGTTTCATATTACAAGCCTCACTCACTTTAGGAACCAAGGTTACTAGAGCAAAATTTAGTCTTTGGATATCTAAAGTACCTTGATAAAAACCTGTAAACATGGCCATGATATCACTTTTGATTATCTCCCAAAACTTTTGGTAAAAAAGAAAAGATAGCCCATCAGGTCCCGGGGCACCCTCTGGATAGCAGCTAAAGATAGCTTCCTTAATCTCAGCTTCTGAGAAAGGAGCATCTAACATATTATTTTCTTCCTCTGTTACTTTCTGGGAGGCTTCCCAAAAATCTTCACTAAGATTAATATTACCCCTCTCTTCTTTCGCAAAATGTTTTTTTTTTGTAGAAATCTAGAGCTATGTCCATCATCCGTTTTGATCTGATATGTGCCCTGCAAAGCTCTCTAAAAAATCTATTCTTTTCTTTCTACTTCTGTAATTAGCCACCGCATGAAAATATGTTGTGTTTCTATCTCCTTCTAGAATATCTCTTTCCCTGGACCTCTGTCTAATCCTAATCTCCTCCATCCTCCAGAATTTATCTAGTTCTTTTTCTATATGTTTATATCTACTCCACTCATCTGCATCTAAGTCTCTTTCTTCTAAAGCCTGATCTAGTTTACCATATTCCTGGGATAACATAGTTTTGTTGTTGCTTAGCAAGGCCACCTGGTTAGCTGCCCACCCCCTTACCAAGTCTACGAAAAGACCTAACTCTGAACTGCCAAACATCAATGCTCCTATTTTCAGATGATGGTAGTGTCCATGCCTTCTTCACAACTTCTGTGAAAGACTCTTCTAGTAACCACCATTTTTCAAACCTAAACCTCTTCTTCCCATAAAAAGCGTTATCTCCTAGTTGAACTAGGAGTGGGTTGTGATCACTAGGGGTTCTATCTAAAGCTTTCATCTTAGCTAGAGGGAAAGCCAATTCAAACTCAGTAGAAACAAAAATTTTGTCAATCCTAGCCATAATCAGATTTTCTTAATTATTGGTCCAAGTATATTTTCTTTTCTTCAACTCTAATTCTATCAGACCCCATTTTCCTATCCAATCATTAAAAGAATCAGCCCATTTGAAATTGATAATGCCATTACTTTTCTCATGACTATATCTAACTAGATTAAAATCTTCCCCAAGAATAATGGGGCCTTGGCAGGAGCCCATTATCTTGTGCAGTTCATCCAAAAAGACTAGCTTACCATCCTCATATGGTGAGCCATAAATAACTACCAGTTTAAAAACAAAACCAGAGGATTTGTAGGTTAACATAACACTAACAGAGAAGTCTAAAATATCTCCTACAGTAACTGTAAATTTGTCAGAGTTGGCTCCTACTAGAATACCTCCATCAGTACCTCTTGCTCTTAGGGAGCACCAATCAAACTCCGTATTACCAGTCAGAGATCTAAGTAAACCTACAGAAAACTCACTTTTCTTAGTCTCAACAATGCCTACAAAATCAGCATGGTTTTCTCTAATTCTATTTGCTAAAGCTGGAATTCTACCTTGTTGGCCCATGCCTCTGATATTCCAAAAAAGACCTATCGTTTTTTATTCTTTTTATATCTCCTAATGCCTCTACTCTTAGGTTTACCCCTACCTTTCCTCTCAGCATAAACAGATTGGTCATCAGACTCTATTTCAATGTATGTAAAGTTATCTGGGTAGCCACCCACTATACTACTGGGATCATTATGAACATCACCTTCATCTATAGAACTAGAATCTGCAGTATTTACCTCTTTAACACTCTTTTTCTCAGCACATATATTCTTATAATTCTCAGCTCTACTCTTATCTAAGCTAACCATGTTATCCAACATGTTAATATCTAAGGGATAACCATCCCTAGAAGAAATACCTAAATCTGTAGCAATCGGAGGATAAATGACCAGGACTAGTGTGTACAGTGGGTAAGTTAGATTTACCTTTCATGAGTTGGAGATTCTGCTTTTCCTTGAGATCTTGAGCTTTTTGGAGCATTGTTCTCCCATCATCAGAAACTCTCACGCTTTTCTTCATGGCCAGGATAGGCCCCCACTTCTGATTGGTGACTCTTTTATGTTGGTCATGAGGTTCTCTTTGGTTGATCATCCTTTGTAAATCTTCAGTAGTTGGCTGAGAGCCAATTTCATCTCCAATTTCCTTTCCACCCCTGTAGGCATGTTATCACTATGAAATACTAGTCCATTACCCTCTCTTAGGTTGGTTAAGTGATCAATCCATTCCAAAGGCAAGTTTAGTTGACCCTCCTGAAGCTGAACATCCTCTCCCTTATCAGTTATATCTTCTATCTCTTCTACCTTAGTTCCATCAATCTCCATGGCCTTTAGTAAGTACGCACAGCCATATTGTTCTAGAGAATGCTCTTGGTTTACTACAAAGAATTCCATCGATCTTCTAACACTCCTACTTCCCCCCTGACTTGTAGAGGTTTGTCCACTTTTACCTTGATTTGATTTTTCTCCAGTCTGATTAACACTTCTCTTATCACCATTCTTTGTCCCCTTTTCTTTGTCCTGTCCCTCCTGCTCTCTAAGCTCATCATCTAGTAAGTCATCATCCTCAAGATCTTCTTCATCATTATCCTTACCATCCTTCCTATTCTTGTCTTCATGAGAATCACCATAATTTCCATCTCCATCATGGTCATCTCCCCCATCTTTAGGCTCTCCCAATTGCATCACTCCTTCAGTTTTGAAGTGAAGGAGGAAGCAACTTCCACCAAGCTCATATATCCTCTCAAAAGGAATTCTGGCTGGATTTTTGCATTTGATTCTGATCCTTGCCATTGAAAAAAAAACTTTGAACAATTCAGTCCAATCTACCTTCAGAAGCAGTCCTAGGCTTAAGGCAATATCCTTAATGGTCCACCAATCAACCCACTTAGGTGGAATGCCCTTGACTTGTATCCAAACCTCTTTCAGTCTGCTGATTGGTTCCACATCTCCATTCCAAGGTTTCAAAGAGGCCACAACATTTGTTCCCTCTAGCTCAAATAGTGTAGCCTTCCCAATGACCAGATTCTCCACTCTCTTGTGGAGTGGAAATCTGGTGATGTATGTGTATTCCTCTTCAGACCTCAGTTTTCAGTCCCAGGTTTCATCAAACAGCCTCCTCAAATGAGGTATTAACTCAACCTCGTTGATGTCACCTTGCTCTATTGTTATAATACCAAAATTGTCCAGCCCTATCCAGTGACTAAATCTGTGTTCCCTAGGTTCCACATCAATGTGATAAAAGCCTAACCCCTTGCAAGCACTCCCATAGTACTAGGCCACTGATTGTTCTTTCTTCCACTCAGGACAATTCTCCACCACATGATCCTCCTTTCTGCATATCAAGCAACACCTAGGTTTGGTACAGGCAGTACTGAAATGACCAATATATCCACAGTTGAGGCACGCTACATCCATGAATTTTTCCTTAGCCTCTGGGGCAGCTTCTCTCTTCTCTTCCACCTCCATATATGTGGTTTGGTTGTTATCCTGACCTAGCTTGCCACCATTTCTTCCATGCTCTTGATCTGGTCTGACTTGTTGTCTGTCCATCGGCGCCCTTCCTCTCCTTGCACTCTGTCT
The DNA here is from genome assembly GCA_022530915.1 of Paspalum notatum. Lineage (NCBI taxonomy): Eukaryota > Viridiplantae > Streptophyta > Magnoliopsida > Poales > Poaceae > Paspalum > Paspalum notatum. The sequence continues at coordinate 12,259,836 of CM039683.1, forward strand.
GCCACCACCTCTAGGCCTCGGCCCCTGGAATGGTGATGCTGAGTGGCTAGAGTCTAGCAGGTCCTGCATGCCGTGCCCCGCCGCGTACATGGGCTTGTCCTGCGCTGCCACGAATAGCCTCACCGTCCAAGTGCCACGTGGACCGACGCCGTCTCCCTGCAGCACCAGCATAGCAATGCAAGACCACACACGGAACAGCTTAGTTCAACAGCTGGTCGGTTATGAATAGAGACGAGAGAGAGCACGAGATCGATCGACGTGCTGGCCTGTGAGATGGCCAAGACGAATTGGCCGAAGGACATCTGGAGCTGCGGCGGACCAATGCGCAGCGTGAAGACCTTGGAATAGTTGTCGATGACCATATCGACGGAGGAGTTGCAGTTGAGGAAGCTGGTCTCCACGCCTGAGCCATCCAGCCCTTCGCCCAGTGCGAACCGCTGGACCTTGCCGACGCTGAAGGACACCTGGGGGTGCCGTGGCCTGGACGAAGACGAGCAGCGCGAATGCCGCGCTAGCCGCCACCTGGAACGCGATGCAGCAGCATGGGGCCTCTGGGTCCAGCTTCACGCACCTCCACGCCCCGCTCCTCTGGGCCGCCTCATCGCCGTCCGCGTCGTTGCCGTCGCCGTCATCGTGGTGGCCTGATGACCGCCCCGACACCACGCGCAGCACCTGCCGGGCTTCTTGTCGCTGCTGACCAGGAAGGAGCTGTTGGATCCTTGTGGTCGCGGTCGTGTTCGCGGCGGGCGTCCACGTCGTGGTGGAGGGTCGGGAAGGGGAAGTGGATGAGCACCATGGAGTCGGACGCCGAGTGGCTGAGCGTGTGCGACGCCGCGGAGGGGCTCTGCACGTAGTAGTGCGCGCACGGCGACAGGTGGAAGAGTGGAAGCTCATTGTCGTCCGCGCCCATTGGCCGTAGGTGCCAAGACGACGTCTTTGTGTCGAAGTTGCACGCGCGTCTCACTTGCCGATTGGTTGCCGCGGATTGCCTTGGTGTGTAGCGTTAAACCATGATCGGTTTATGTGGGAGAAAAAGGCAAGTTTGAAGCTTCATGCCAATGACTCTAGCTGGCTGGAACGGCTCAGCCTTTTTTATTTATGCACATGCCGGTGTCTAGCTTCATGCACCTTGATCAACCGCCTTTTCTTTGGAAAAGGAAGGAAATCGACGGTGTTGCAGTTGCCACTGAGCGGGCCTGTTCGGCTGGTCACAAGCCTGCATATTTCGGCTTAATTCGACGTCTAGCTTCATGCTCCATGATCAACCGCCTTTTCTTTGGAAAAGGAAGGAAATGGACGGTGTTGCGGTTGCCACCTGAGCGCACATACACATGTGGGCCTGTTCGGCTGGTCACAAGCTGGCATATTTCGGCTTGTTTGCTCTCACAGCCGAATTCTGTCGGCTTATCTACCAGCCGAACAGGGCAACCGAACTGATTGCTTGGATCTTGTAACGCCCCAGAGTCCAAACGGCTCAAATCCACTCTGCATGCTGAGCGAACCACACCTACCACCATCCCACTTAAGCTTTCGTCCTCGCTTCGTGTCATAGACCCAAAATTATAAGAGCAAAAATTCGATAAGTAATCACCGAAGTGGCTAAGTATCGAACTCACACTCGTATAATCCTGAAGTTACTGAAATCTCGAAGGATTCCAAACCAACATCGCAACGTACCAAGATCGTACTGATTCGGTGCACCACATCGTTTGCCATCACAGATTTCAATGTAATATGAAACACCTTACCATTCATCGGAGATCAATTTAGTATTATAAACCAAATATAAAGTAGCGGAAGCAACATAGCTTTAAAACAAAATAGAAACCTTTTATTACCATGCCAGCTCTTAGTCATATTCCACAAAAGCACAACAGATAAGGTAAATAAGATTGATCATGCCCATGATCTCACTCCTTCGCTTTGGTAGGAGCCATCCAACTTCTTGCAGTAACCATGATACATCACAACCTGCAACAATTTGGGAATAAACCCTGAGTACGATAATGTACTCAGCTAGACTTACCCGTCATAAATTAAATTAAAAGACACCAAGGATCATGCAAGGCTTTATAAGTGGAGCTGGCTTGACAAAATTTGCATAAAGGCATTTGTAGGGAATTATAAGTGTAATTTGCATCAAATTAAAACCTTCAATTATAAACTAGATTTGCATCTATGCTAAAACAAGTATAAAAATAAACAAGCATACCTATGCGATTGGATCATGTCCAAACATCACCGTCAGGGTGATCAACACCATCATCGTCATTAACCCATCATCATATCATTATTTATTTTTCGTTTGCTACATTGAAACCATTCCGTCAAGTTCTCACTATCCAGGAGAGATGGCGATTCGAATCGATTACTACCCAGCTGGGGAATTATTCCTAACACTCACCCCTGTTTTCCACCGTCGGGGATCATTGGGTTACCTTTGGACTCATTCATGTATCGCGGTCCCAGCAAGCGCCGCACTCTCGGGGATATCGCCTCGCCGGAACAGCGAAGGACTTTTAAACACCTTGCCCATCGACTATGCGACGACTCCCTTCCGAGCCGCACTTTATACTCACCGGGTTTCCGGCTTGAATAGAACTACTCGGCTTCGCGGTCGGCAACCTCAGGCCGGCCAGCTAAGTGATAGGCTGCGTTCAACGATTAGGAAGTGCTCCAAAGATCAAGTCCTTAATCGACTCAGACAGGACTACCGACTCCCAGGACCTCCTCGTCCTGTAGCCTCCACTTTCATGCCCGGTCTCCCTAATTTTGTTTTACAAAAAATATCGGGTACACCCATGACACACCATATTCCATTTGTTTCAGGTATCCACCTATCTCTCGCAGGTGAAAACTTCCCCTGACTTCTACCGTTTATTTGCATAACTAAGCAACGAGTCGATCCTACACTTAAACATAGGATTTCCGGGATTTATTTGGTGGACAAGGAGAGGAATATATGTGCAACAAGGGTTTTCAAACAACTCCTATCACTTAATGCATAAAACATCATAAAATACTCAACATAATTTAATTTGTAAAACATAGGAAGTTGAGAATGCTCCGGGGCTTGCCTGGAATTGGACTTAAGTCAATCAAGTTAGCCGCACCGTCTTGATGAGCATCTCCCATCTTAGTTCTTGCTTCTTCGGGTTGGACCACTAAACACCATCCTCAGGATTGGCTCCAACATTACATCATCCATGTCCTTCTGGCGATTCACCTAGCGTACCTAAATGAAATGCACAATGCATATGTATGAATGCGAGGAAAGACATGTATATAAATCATAACATAAGTCATGCAAACAACTTCAACACAAGCACTTTCCAGATTTTGAACTGCACACAACCCAGTTACAAGAAAATTCATAACTGGAGCTATAGACATCGAAAATTATCAAACTTAGACTCTATGGAAAGCTTAGGAAATTCTCCATAAGTCATTTTCAGGCATCACAGCAAGATTCCCAAAGTAAAACGGTCGAAATAGCAGAAGAACAGAAACTGTCCAGTGAGACTGCACGAAGGCAGATTTCTGAACTTTAACCAAAACAGCCATAACTCCTAGAATATTAAGGCAATGGCCATCACAATTGGTCAGTAGCTAGATCAACAAGTTATGAACACTTTTTGTATTCAACTCAACCACAGAAAACATAGTCTAGGGGGAGTATTTAGCAATCTCCCCAAAACTGTCCAGATTGCCTAAAAATGAATTATAGACATCTATAATTATTTGAAAAACATATCCAAGCCATGGCAAGCATACCAACAGTTTACATATGATATGTGAACACCAAAATAAGCAACATTTACCCCCAAACAAAATTTATGTACCCTATTTTTTAATTTATTTTGAAAAAAAAGGCAAATAGGCACATATATAAGATCATGCATCTAAAGTGCACCATAAATTCTACAAAAAATTACAGCAGCTAGAATATGCTCCCAGGAGACTACTGTACAAATTTCATAGCATTTGACCAAGTGTTTTTGGAGATATCGAAAATAACAAAACACATGATGCAAGAGAGCATAAATAGGAATACCCATTTAGAGACACCCTATGCAGCTCAAACTTTTTCGTGGGGCTTCTCATGGCAAGAGAAGGGAGATCCCCAAAAATCACAGTTACAACACTTATAAATAATCTACTAGAATTTTCTAAATTTTCCTTACATGCAAAGCAAGGAAAATCATAACTCCTTCATCCATCCGTCAAAATGCATAAAGATTTAACCATAGCACACTCACAGCATACATAGGCCCTCATAAAAATTTCACAGCAATTGTAACACTATAACTTGAGATATGAATTTATCCCTATTTATCAAACATAAATATAAATAGCACAAAATTTCTACAAAACACTATCATATTATCACTCCACTGCATAGATCTATTCACAAGGATTCCAAAAAGTCCTTATTTGCTATTTTACGATTTTTCTACGAATTACTATGAATTTCTAAAGTGTCAGCCGATTAATGCATAAAAGAAAAACAAAAATCACTTTGCATCAGGACCCCTGGACTTCCTAGCAAATTAATCGAGCCCATAAATGTAAATCTATGTGCCTTGGCATTTTTACATCAGAAACCAGAAAAGAGTTTCTAATTCATTCTTACCCCTTTCTTCTTCCTCATCCCGTACACAAAGCAGGGACGGGAAGGGGCGTCGGATCGTCTCGTCGGGACGCGGCCTGGGACCGGCAGGAAGACCAGCGGCCTGCAGGGCGGACCATCCAGGCAGGGCACCATCAGGCTTCCTCCGCACCTGGCCTCGGCTTGTCCCAAAGCTATCCCGCGGTCACGCGACCGAGGGCGGGCGGCCGCGGAGGCATCGGCGGTCCGGCGGCGCAGGGCCACGCGCGCAGGTAGAGGGCTCACCGACGACGGCACGCCCACGCGAAGTGCGTTTGCACGTAGTGCGGAGCAACAGCCGCAGCCGAACACGGCAGCAGCATGGCGAGCCCGGCCATGGCACTATGTGCGGCGCACGGAGGCGAGCGAGGATGTGACAGGGCCGAGTGGACGAGAGAGGAGAGGTGATGCGCCTCGCCTCCTGCTGTTTCCCCATCGAGTGGAGAGGCAGGGACGAGGTGAGGTGGAGGGGCAGCTGTCGGCAACGGCTTCCTCGCGCTCTGGGAGGCAGACGCGCGAGGGCACGCGTCGCCCATAGGGGCATTCCACCGAACGGCTGGCATGCATCGATGTGGGCCGATTCAAGCTCGATTTTGGGCCGCTTGCTGGCCGATTTAGCTCATGGGCCAAGAACAAAGATTGTCAAGCTCTGATCACTCTACAAATTCTATTAAGGGTGTATGTTCATTAGGCTCTCAAATTAAGAGATAATGAACTCCCTAAACAGCATTGTCAATGATTAATTGTTAATTGGAAACGAACGTCAAAACCTTGTCAACTCAGTTCAAATTGATCGCAACTTTTGATATGTTGTCGTCCAATAGGTAAACTTCAATCTTTGTTTATGGACAAACTCAAGTTGCTTAACAAAAATTGGAGAACACGAGACGTCAATCAGAATCGGCACTATAATTCCAATACTTAGAATTATTTCTAAGTCTGAAAGTTAGTAGCTGATTCGATTTCCATGCCTCGATTTGACAGGTTTAGAGAGACAATTAGACTTGGGTCATTAAGCCAAGTTTGTTCCTCATGACTTGGACTTCACGGGCCAAACTTCATAACTAGCACAGAAGATGAAGTTTCACTTACATTTAGGCAGCCTCATGATAACTCTTTAATTATAGGTTTTAGGCCAATAAGAGCATCGTCTTGACATTTGCTCAACATGAACCCTTCATGACTTTTGTTCATGAGCTAAAATAGAGTTGTTTGGGCAAGATTACATGACTTGGTTGATGACATAAGATCTCATCCACTGCATAAAGCAAATTAAAAGTGTATGTCTCGTTATTTCATGTAACCTTTTAACTCTAAATTTTATGGAACGTTTCCACCCTTCCAAATAGATGGAAATGAGTGTGAAGCACATGAAATGATCTCCTTCAACATTACCTTGGCATATAGTTGAAAAGGTCAACATATAAGCAAAGGGATATCATCCAAGTTTAAGTCAAGGTTCATCTCTAGGGAATTGACCTTAGCACCTTGGTCACCACAATGGCATGATTGAGCTAAGATCCATTGCTTAGCTGATGTCAAACACCTAGGGTGTTACACTTCGCTTAAAAGGATTAACCTGGGAATGGATTAACCTAGGGTGTCAAACACCTAGAATCTATAAGGCTTCTAGAGTCCATCCCACCATTCCCGGGTTTATCCTTTTAAGCGAAGTGTAACACCCTAGGTGTTTGACATCAGCTAAGCAATGGATCTTAGCTCAATCATGCCATTGTGGTGACCCAGGTGCTAAGGTCAATTCCCTAGAGATTAACCTTGACTTAAACTTGGATGATATCCCTTTGCTTATATGTTGACCTTTTCAACTATATGCCAAGGTAATGTTGAAGGAGATCATTTCATGTGCTTCACACTCATTTCCATCTATTTGGAAGAGTGGAAACGTTCCATGAAATTTAGAGTTAAAAGGTTACATGAAATGACGAGACATACACTTTTAATTTGCTTTATGAAGTGGTTGAGATCTTATGTCATCAACCAAGTCATGTAATCTTGCCCAAACAACTCTATTTTAGCTCATGAACAAAAGTCATGAAGGGTTCATGTTGAGCAAATGTCAAGACGATGCCCTTATTGGCCTAAAACCTATAATTAAAGAGTTATCATGAGGCTGCGTAAACGTAAGTGAAACTTCATCTTCTGTGCTAGTTATGAAGTTTGGCCCTAAACAAAGAGTGAAGTCCAAGTCATGAGGAACAAACTTGGATTAATGACCCAAGTCTAATTCTCTCTCTAAACCTGTCAAATCGAGGCATGGAAATCGAATCAGCTGCTAACTTTCAGACTTAGAAATAATTCTAAGTATTGGAATTATAGTGCCGATTCTGATTGACGTCTCGTGTTCTCCAATTTTTGTTAAGCAACTTGAGTTTGTCCATAAACAAAGATTGAAGTTAACCTATTGGACGACAACATATCAAAAGTTGCGATCAATTTGAACTGAGTTGACAAGGTTTCGACGTTTGTTTCCAATTAACAATTAATCATTGACAATGCTGTTTAGGGAGTTCATTATCTCTTAATTCGAGAGCCTAATGAACATACACCCTTAATAGAATTTGTAGAGTGATCAGAGCTTGACAATCTTTGTTCTTGGCCCATGAGCTAAATCGGCCAGCAAGCTGCCCAAAATCGAGCTTGAATCGGCCTACATCGATGCATGCCAGCTATTCGGTGGAATGCCCCTATGGGCGACGCGTGCCCTTGCGCGTCTGCCTCCCAGAGCGCGAGCAAGCCATTGCCGATAGCTGCCCCTCCACCTCACCTCGTCCCTGCCTCTCCACTCGATGGGGAAACAGCAGGAGGCGAGGCGCATCACCTCTCCTCTCTCGTCCACTCGGCCCTGTCACATCCTCGCTCGCCTCCGTGCGCCGCGCATAGTGCCATGGTCGGGCTCGCCATGCTGCTGCCGTGTTCTGCTGCGGCTGTTGCACCGCACTGCATGCAAACGCACTTCGCGCGGGCGTGCCGTCGTCGGTGAGCCCTCTACCTGCGCGTGTGGCCCTGCGCTGCCGGACCGCCGATGCCTCCGCGGCCGCCCGCCCTCGGTCGCGTGACCGCGGGATAGCTTTGGGACAAGCCGAGGCCAGGTGCGGAGGAAGCCCGATGGTGCCCTGCCTGGACGGTCCGCCCTACAGGCCGCTGGTCTCCCAGCCGGTCCCAGGCCGCGTCCCGACGAGCCGATCCCGACGCCCCTTCCCGTCCCTGCTCTGTGTACGGGATGAGGAAGAAGAAAGGGGTAAGAATGAATTAGAAACTCTTCTCTGGTTTCTGATGTAAAAATGCCAAGGCACATAGATTTACATTTATGGGCTCGATTAATTTGCTAGGAAGTCCAGGGGTCCTGATGCAAAGTGATTTTTGTTTTTCTTTTATTCATTAATCGGCTGACACTTTGGAAATTCATAGTAATTCGTAGAAAAATCGTAAAATAGCAAATGAGGACTTTTTGGAATCCTTGTGAATAAATCTATGCAGTGGAGTGATAATATGATAGTGTTTTGTAGAAATTTTGTGCTGTTTATATTTATGTTTGATAAATAGGGATAAATTCATATCTCAAGTTATAGTGTTACAATTGCTGTGAAATTTTTATGAGGGCCTATGTATGCTGTGAGTGTGCTATGGTTAAATTTTTATGCATTTTGATTGATGGATGAAGGAGTTATGATTTTCCTTGCTTTGCATGTAAGGAAACTTTAGAAAATTCTAGTAGATTATTTATAAGTGTTGTAATTGTGATTTTTGGAGATCTCCCTTCTCATGCCATGAGAAGCCCCACGAAAAAGTTTGAGCTGCATAGGGTGTCTCTAAATGGGTTTTCCTATTTATGCTCCCTTGCATCATGTGTTTTGTTATTTTCGATATCTCCAAAAGCACTTGGTCAAATGCTATGAAATTTGTACAGTAGTCTCCTAGGAGCATATTCTAGCTGCTGTAATTTTTTGTAGAATTTATGGTGCACTTTAGATGCATGATCTTATATATGTGCCTATTTGCCTTTTTTTCAAAATAAATTAAGAAATAGGGTACATAAATTTTGTTTGGGGGTAAATGTTGCTTATTTTGGTGTTCACATATCATATGTAAACTGTTGGTATGCTTGCCGTGGCTTGGATATGCTTTTCAAATAATTATAGATGTCTATAATTCATTTTTAGGCAATCTGGACAGTTTCGGGGAGATTGCTAAATACTCCCCCAAGACTATGTTTTCTGTGGTTGAGTTGAATACAAAAAGTGTTCATAACTTGTTGATCTAGCTACTGACCAATTGTGATGGCCATTGCCTTAATATTCTAGGAGTTATGGCTGTTTTGGTTAAAGTTCAGAAATCTGCCTTCGTGCAGTCTCACTGGACAGTTTCTGTTCTTCTGCTATTTCGACCGTTTTACTTTGGGAATCTTGCTGTGATGCCTGAAAATGATTTATGGAGAATTTTCTAAGCTTTCCATAGAGTCTAAGTTTGATAATTTTCGATGTCTGTAGCTCCAGTTATGAATTTTCTTGTAACTGGGTTGTGTGCAGTTCAAAATCTGGAAAGTGCTTGTGTTGAAGTTGTTTGCATGACTTATGTTATGATTTATATACATGTCTTTCCTCGCATTCATACATATGCATTGTGCATTTCATTTAGGTATGCTAGGTGAATCGCGAGAAGGACATGGATGATGTAATGTTGGAGCCAATCCTGAGGATGGTGTTTAGTGGTCCAACCCGAAGAAGCAAGAACTAAGATGGGAGCTGCTCATCAAGACGGTGCGGCTAACTTGATTGATTTGAGTCCAATTCCAGGCAAGCCCCGGAGCATTCTCAACTTCCTATGTTTTACAAATTAAATTATGTTGAGTATTTTATGATGTTTTATGCATTAAGTGATAGGAGTTGTTTGAAAACCCTTGTTGCACATATATTCCTCTCCTTGTCCACCAAATAAATCCCGGAAATCCTATGTTTAAGTGTAGGATCGACTAGTTGCTTAGTTATGCAAATAAACGGTAGAAGTCAGGTGAAGTTTTCACCTGCGAGAGATAGGTGGATACCTGAAACAAATGGAATATGGTGTGTCATGGGTGTACCCGATATTTTTTGTAAAACAAAATTAGGGAGACCGGGCAGGAAAGTGGAGGCTACAGGACGAGGAGGTCCTGGGAGTCGGTAGTCCTGTCTGAGTCGATTAAGGACATGATCTTAGGAGCACTTCCTAATCGTTGAACACAGCCTCACTTAGTTGGCCGGCCTGAGGTTGCCGACCGCGAAGCCGAGTAGTTCTATTCAAGCCGGAAATCCGGTGAGTATAAAGTGCGGCTCGGAAGGGAGTCATCGCATAGTCGATGGGCAAGGTGTTTAAAAGTCCTTCGCTGTTCCGGCGAGGCGATATCCCCGAGAGTGCGGCGCTTGTTGGGACCACGATACTTGAATGAGTCCAAAGGTAACCCAATGATCCTCGACGGGGGAAAACTGGGGTGAGTGTTAGGAATAATTCCCCAGCTGGGTAGTAATCGATTCGAATCGCCATCTCTCCTGGATAGTGAGAACTTGACGGAACGGTTTCAATGTAGCAAACTAAAAATAAATAATGATATGATGATGGGTTAATGATGATGATGGTGTTGATCACCCTGACGGTGATGTTTGGACATGATCCAATCGCATAGGGATGCTTGTTTATTTTTATACTTGTTTTAGCATAGATGCAAATCTAGTTTATAATTGAAGGTTTTAATGTGATGCAAGTTACACTTATAATTCCCTACAAATGCCTTTATGCAAATTTTGTCAAGCCAGCTCCACTTATAAAGCCTTGCATGATCCTTGGTGTCTTTTAATTTAATTTATGACGGGTAAGTCTAGCTGAGTACATTCTCGTACTCAGGGTTTATTCCCAAATTGTTGCAGGTTGTGATGTATCATGGTTACTGCAAGAAGTTGAATTGCTCCTGCCATAACGGAGGAGTGAGATCATGGGCATGATCATTCTTATTTACCTTATCTGTTATGCTTTTGTGGAATATGACTAAGAGCTGGCATTGTAATAAAAGGTTTCTATTTTGTTTTAAAGCTATGTTGCTTCCACTACTTTATATTTGGTTTATAATACTAAATTGATCTCCGATGAATGGTAAGGTGTTTCATATTACATTGAAATCTGTGATGGCAAACAATGTGGTGCACCGAATCAGTACGATCTTGGTACGTTGCGATGTTGGTTTGGAATCCTTCGAGATTTCAGTAACTTCAGGATTATACGAGTGTGAGTTCGATACTTAGCCACTTCGGTGATTACTTATCAAATTTTTGCTCTTATAATTTTGGGTCTGTGACATGAAGCGAGGACAAAAGCTTAAGTGGGATGGTGGTAGGTGTGGTTCGCTCAGCATGCAGAGTGGATTTGAGCCGTTTGGACTCTGGGGCATTACAAGATCCAAGCAATCACTTCGGTTGCCCTGTTCGGCTGGTAGATAAGCCGACAGAATTCGGCTGTGAGAGCAAACAAGCCGAAATATGCCGGCTTGTGACCAGCCGAACAGGCCCACATGTGTATGTGCGCTCAGGTGGCAACCGCAACACTGTCCATTTCCTTCCTTTTCCAAAGAAAAGGCGGTTGATCAAGGAGCATGAAGCTAGACACCGGCATGTGCATAAATAAAAAAGGCTGAGCCGTTCCAGCCAGCTAGAATCATTGGCATGAAGCTTCAAACATTGCCTTTTTCTCCTACATAAACCGATCATGGTTTAACGCTACACACCAAGGCAATCCGCGGCAACCAATCGGCAAGTGAGACGCGCGCGCAACTTCGACACAAAGACGTCGTCATGGCACCTGCGGCCAATGGGCGCGGACGACAATGAGCTTCCACTCTTCCACCTGTCGCCGTGCGCGCACTACTACGTGCAGAGCCCCTCCGCGGCGTCGCACACGCTCAGCCACCCGGCGTCCGACTCCATGGCGCTCATCCTCTTCCCCTTCCCGACCCTCCACCACGACGTGGACGCCCGCCACGAACACGACCACGACCACGAGGATCCAACAGCTCCTTCCTGGTCAGCGGCGACAAGAAGCCTGGCAGGTGCTGCGCGTGGTGTTGGGGCGGTCATCAGGCCACCACCACGACGGCGACGGCGACGACGCGGATGGCGATGAGGCGGCCCAGAGGAGCGGGGCGTGGAGGTACGTGAAGCTGGACCCGAAGGCCCCATGCTGCTGCATCGCGTTCCAGGTGGCGGCCAGCGCGGCATTCGCGCTGCTCGTCTTCGTCCTGGCCACCAGGCCACGGCACCCCCAAGTGTCCTTCAGCGTCGGCAAGGTCCAGCGGTTCGCACTGGGCGAAGGGCTGGACGGCTCGGGCGTGGAGACCAGCTTCCGCAACTGCAACTCCTCCGTCGATGTGGTCATGGACAACTACTCCAAGGTCTTCACGCTGCGCGTTGGCCCGCCGCAGCTCCAGATGTCCTTCGGCCGATTTGTCTTGGCCATCTCACAGGCCAACACGTCGATCGATCTTGTGCTCTCTCTCGTCTCTATTCATAACCGACCAGCTGCTGAGCTAAGCTGTTCCGTGTGTGGTCTTGCATTGCTATGCTGGTGCTGCAGGGAGGCGGCGTCGGTCCACGCGGCACTTGGACGGTGAGGCTGTTCGTGGCAGCGCAGGACAAGCCCATGTACGCGGCGGGGCGCGGCATGCAGGACCTGTTGGACTCCAGCCACTCACCATCACCATTCCAGGGGCCGAGGCCTAGAGGTGGTGGCAGACAGAGTGCAGGGAGAGGAAGGGCGCCGATGGGCAGACAGCAAGTCAGACCAGATCAAGAGCATGGAAGAAATGGTGGCAAGCCAGGTCAGGATAACAACCAAACCATAGATATGGAGGTGGAAGAGAAGAGAGAAGCTGTCCCAGAGGCTAAGGAAAAATTCATGGATGTAGTGTGCTTCAACTGTGGAGATATTGGTCATTTCAGTGCTGCCTTTACCAAACCTAGGTGTTGCTTCATATGCAGAAAGAAGGATCATGTGGTGGAGAATTGTCCTGAGTGGAAGAAAGAACAATCAGTGGCCTAGTACTATGGGAGTGCTTGCCAGGGGTTAGGCTTTTATCACATTGATGTGGAACCTAGGGAACACAGATTTAGTCACTGGATAGGGCTGGACAATTTTGGTATTATAACAATAGAGCAAGGTGACATCAACGAGGTTGAGTTAATACCTCATTTGAGGAGGCTGTTTGATGAAACCTGGGACTGGAAACTGAGGTCTGAAGAGGAATACATATACATCACCAGATTTCCACCCCACAAGAGAGTGGAGAATCTGGTCATTGGGAAGGCTACACTATTTGAGCTAGAGGGAACAAATGTTGTGGCCTCTTTGAAACCTTGGAATGGAGATGTGGAACCAATCAGCAGACTGAAAGAGGTTTGGGTACAAGTCAAGGGCATTCCACCTAAGTGGGTTGATTGGTGGACCATTAAGGATATTGCCTTAAGCCTAGGACTGCTTCTGGAGGTAGATTGGACTGAATTGTTCAAAGTTTCTGGCACTCGTAAGGAGCATACCTATGATCTAGAACACTGTGACGCTAAGCAGTGCACGGACGACCCCCGAAAACTAATGAAAGTCGTGTCCGCTTGGTATGACGGCCCTAATTTCATCTAGGGGACTCAGAATTTTCGGCTGTTGTCGTCATTGGAAAGCTAACTGTGGGCGCAACACCGTAGGAACTAGAAATCAAACTTTTGACACATAGGGAATATTTGATTCCAATTTATAAGGCCAACAACTTGTTCACCCGATTTCAGCGTTTGCTCCTTCGGTACGGATCGAAATATGTGTACCATGGCTTACTGTATGAGCGCCAACTTCCTCAGCAGTGAATATTTTTCCACTCTACTAGGTTCCTAGCGCTCGTAACGAGCATACCTTTGATCTAGAACAATGAGACCCTAAGCAGTGGACGGACAACTCCTGAAAGCACATGAAAGTCAAGTCCGCTCAGTATAACGGCCAAAACAACTTCTAGGGGACTCAGAATCTTCGGCTGTTGGGCTCGTTGGAAAGCTAACTGATGGAGCAACACCATAGGCACTGGAAATCAAACTTTTGATATTTGGGAAATATTTTATACCAATTTAGAAGGCCAACACCTTGCTCACCCGACTTGAGCTTTTGCTCCTTCGGTATGGATCGAAATGTGCGTACCATGGCTTACTGTATGATCACCAACTTCCTCAGCAGTGAATATTTTTCCACTCTACTAGGTTTCTGGCACTCGTAAGGAGCATACCTATGATCTAGAACACTGTGATGCTAAGCAGTGGACGGACGACCCCCGAAAAATAAAGAAAGTCATGTCCGCTCGGTATGACAGCCATAATTTCATCTAGGGGACTCAGAATTTTCGGCTGTTGTGGTCATTGGAAAGCTAACTGTGGGAGCAACACCGTAGGAACTAGAAATCAAACTTTTGACACATAGGGATTATTTGATTCCAATTTATAAGGCCAACACCTTGCTCACCCGCTTGCAACATTGGCTCCTTCGGTACGGATCGAAATGTGTGTACCATGGCTTACTGTATGAGCGCCACTTCCTCAGCAGTGAATATTTTTCCACTCTACTAGGTTCCTATTGCTCGTACGGAGCATACCTGTGATCTAGAACAATGAGAGGCTAAGCAGGGTACGGACGACCCCCGAAAGAACATGAAAGTCAAGTCCGCTTGGTATAACGGCCATAACTTCTTCTAGGGGACTCAGAATCTTCGGCTGTTGGGCTCGTTGGAAAGCTAACTGAGGGAGCAACACCATAGGAACTGGAAATCAAATTTTCACCTATGGGGGATATTTTATAACAATTTAGAAGGCCAACACCTTGCTCACCCGATTTCAGCGTTTGCTCCTTCGGTACGGATCGAAATATGTGTACCATGGCTTACTGTATGAGCTCCAACTTCCTCAGCAGTGAATATTTTTCCACTCTACTAGGTTCCTAGCGCTCGTAAGGAACATACCTTTGATCTAGAACAATGAGACGCTAAGCAGTGGACGGACGACCCCTGAAAGCACATGAAAGTCAAGTCCGCTCGGTATAACGGCCATAACTTCTTCCAGGGGACTCAGAATCTTCGGCTGTTGGGCTCGTTGGAAAACTAACTAAGAGAGCAACACCATAGGAACTGGAAATCAAACTTTTGACATTTGGGGAATATTTTATAGCAAATTAGAAGGCGAACACCTTGCTCACCCGATTTCAGCGTTTGCTCCTTCGGTACGGATCGAAATGTGCGTACCATGGCTTACTGTATGAGCACCAACTTCCTCAGCAGTGAATATTTTTTCATTCTACTAGGTTCCTTGCGCTCGTAAGGTGCATACCTATGATCTAGAACATTGAGACGCTAAGCAGGGGACGGATGACCCCCGAAACCACATGAAAGTCATGTCCGCTCGGTATAACGGCCATAACTTCTTCTAGGGAACTCAGAATCTTCGGCTGTGTGGGCTCGTTGGAAAGCAAACTGAGGGAGCAACACCATAGGCACTGGAAATCAAACTTTTGATATTTGGGGAATATTTTATACCAATTTAGAAGGCCAGCACCTTGCTCACCCGATTTCAGCGTTTGCTCGTTCGGTACGGATCGAAATTGTCACGCCCAGTTCTCAACCAATGGAACCGGAACATCATATATGTGCCAGGAACATGTCTCACATATATCATGACAATAGTGACATCACAGAATGTGCATAAACGATAAATAAAACGTTTACATAGAGTATAACATCACTTTATTACAATAAGACGACATGTCTTTAAACCAGAGTCATAGCGGAAGCGTAAACGAAGATAAACGAGCCGCCACAGGGACGTCGACTGATGGACCGGTACGCCTAGAACTCGTTGAAGTCCTGAACATACTCTTCGAAGTCTTCTGGAGCTGAGCAGCGGTTGGGTTCCAGCCAACAGTAGGTTTAAAGTAAAGCAAGCGTGAGTATTTCATACTCAACAAGCATAACATGAACTATGAGGCATCTAGGGTTGGCTGACACTTAGCATGAGCTTTTAGTTGGTCAAGTTTTTATTAAACAACCAGTATCTACAGGTGAGTTGATAAACCATTAACCCAAGATATAGCATGTGAACATTAATCAACAACATGACCATGAGAACCACTTTCAAAACCCAACAGAACCACTAATCTGCATAAAGGATCTGGGCTGCTCATAACCGTGAGCACGGCTGACATGTCAGTTTTACACTCTCGAGAGGTCGTACATCTTTACCCATGAGTCGTGGGCTACGCTAGTGGTCCACCACATTACCTTAGATGAGATGGCTAGCAAGCACACTACGAGGCCTTTACAAAGATCACGTTGGTAAGGTGTAACCGCTAAGGTTTCAGGGTCCGCAACTGTGGAGCAAGCCTCAAGGGGAGATAAACCCACTCAACCCAAGTAGCGCGAGGGCCACCGAAGCTCACCTCCCCTCTTGCCCCGTCGGTAAGTTACTCCCAAACCAATGCAACCTAATTAGTTAGCCAAGACCGTCCCATTCCAGTCTCATGGTAGCACTGTTGTCCCAGGTTGTCGCTTTGCGAACCGGTCCTTACGGAGAGTGGCTATAAGCAAAACACATGCTCATGCCCCGTAAACCAAGTTGCTAAAAAGCCATTTTTAAAGGAACATGAACCACAAAGGGGTCAAGCTCAAGATTTGATTGCATAGATCCATTTAACCAAATTATTAACCAAGATACATGAGTTCGCGCAGCAACTAGCAAAACTTAACCAACATGCAACCCATAGGTAAACATATCGATAAAAGAGGCTAGGTACAGTCCTTATTGGCATACAAAATTAGACACATGCATATGAAGTGATTAAAGGGTTGTTAGGTTGTGTTCATGTTATACTTGCCTTGCTCAAACTGGTCTTGAGTCTGCTGCTCAACACCCTCAAACTGCTGCTCTTCGTCACCAACAAACTGCTCACCGTCTAACCACGTTCACGGCAACATACAAGCATTTCCACGCATACATACATGCAAACAATTATCAAAAGGTGAGAAATAGTACATCATATCATAAAAACAGAAGATGAAACTGTACTAAAAACATTCTACAAGTTTCTACGGTCGTGTGAGCGCAAGAATCACTCAAATAGGAGTTAAAACGCGGAAGTTATGCATAAAACGGGCTCCTAGGGGCATAACTGCGATAAAACATTGAAACCAGGGGCTAGATTTGAAAAACCAAGGACCTAAACGTAATTAACCATAGCCGCCGAGGGTTTCTAGGCAAAACCACCGGGTCCTGGACCGCGGGTTCAAAAACCGGAAAGCCGAGGGGCCAAACCAAAGAAAACAGGACCTAAACCTAATTATTTTTCAACGGACATGGACTGCGGGTTGATTCCAGAGAAACGCGGGGGCTTTTCTGCGAAAGTCCCGCGCTGACCGGTCTACGCTGACGCGGCGCTGACGCGGCGCGCGCGTGGCGTGACACGTGGGCCTGGCGGGTGGGCCCCCGCTGTCGGGTTTAAGAGAAGGCGACGTGGCGTGTTCTGAATGGTCCACGAAGGGGTACGCTGTGTTCTAATCTTGGCCACCCGTGAAAGATCCGACGGCCAGGGTGCACGGGGACGGTGAGGCGCCGGCGGCGACCAAAACCCATGGCGAGGTTCGGCCCGCGCGGCGGTGGCTCGCCGGCGTGGTGCACGCCGGGGCCTAGGGGCCGTCCCGCTGGACTAGATCTAGTGGGGAAGAGAGAGGAGGCCGAGGCGGAGCTCACCGAGGGGTCAAAACGGGCGGAGGCGCGACGGTGAGGGCTCGCGACGGAGGATGGCAGACGGCTCGGACGGCGTTCGCGGGTAGAGGCTACGGAGTGGTGTGCTCGCGACTAGAATCCACGGAACGGCTTCCTGAAGCTCCTGCGAACATGTTGGCGGTCGTTAGAGGGTCGAAGATGGCTCGCCGGTGAGGAATTTGGGCGGCGAAGGGCTTACCGAGGCGGGACTCCGGCGGCGGATTGCGGGCGCGTCGAGGCACGGGAATGAAATTGGAGTGGAGACGTGGTAAAGAGGGCGAGGGCGAAGCTTGGGGTCGGTTTTATAGGCACCGAGAGGGACGAAGGCGTCGTGGCGCGGTGATTTCGCCCGGCGGCCTCAGAGCATGGCCCGGTGCAATGAAGGTTGGGGCGAACGGCCGCGGGGTTTTCGGGATTTGAATGAGGGTTAAGGAAAGAGGGCGCGGGGTGCGGATTCGGGAAGAGTTTCCCACCCCGGCTGCCGACATGGTCGAGCGGAGGGAGGAAGGCAAGCGGGAGTCACGGCGGAGCGGGCGGTCGGAGGAAGAAGGAGGCGCTGACTGGTGGGGTCCGCCTGGCAGAGGGCGAAGGGGTACGGAGGAGAGGGGCGCGCCGAGTGGGCCGGCCGTTCGGCCCACGCGGGAAGAGGGGGGGCGCGGGGTGGCCGGGCCGGGCCCAGGCGGGGAGAGGGGGCGGGGGCTGGGCTGGCCGGTCGGCTGGGCCGGTCGGTCGGCCTGGCTCACTCTTTTTCTTTTTTTTCTTTTTTTTCTGAGTTTGAATTCCTTTGAATTGAGATAGAAAATGGTTCTAAAATTCAAATAAATTTGAATTTGAATCCTTAATTAAATCAAGCAAGAAACAATGCACCAGCATGTATGCACAAGGAAGGTTAGGCCTAGGTTACTTTTATGCATTTATTTAATTTAAATAAATTCATGATAAATGCAAACTAGCACATAAACCTTAGAAAATTAAATAAATTGCTTGAAGTTTATTGTAAAAGGCTGGAATTTAAACTAGGGTGTTACAGAAATGTGCGTACCATGGCTTACTTTATGAGCGCCAACTTCCTCAGCAGTGAATATTTTTCAACTCTACTAGGTTTCTGGCACTCGTAAGGAGCATACCTATGATCTAGAACACTGTGACGCTAAGCAGTGGACAGACGACCCCCGAAAACTAATGAAAGTCGTGTCCGCTTGGTATGACAGCCCTAATTACATCTAGGGGACTCAGAATTTTAGGCTGTTGTGGTCATTGGAAAGCTAACTGTGGGAGCAACACCGTAGGAACTAGGAATCAAACTTTTGACACATAGGGAATATTTGATTCCAATTTATAAAGCCAACACCTTGCTTACCCACTTTCAACGTTTGCTCCTTCGGTACGGATCGAAATGTGTGTACCATGGCTTACTGTATGAGCGCCAACTTCCTCAGCATTCAATATTTTTCCACTCTACTAGGTTCCTAGCGCTCGTAAGGAGCATACCTTTGATCTAGAACAATGAGATGCTAAGCAGTGGACGGACGACCCTTGAAAGCACATGAAAGTCAAGTCCGCTCGGTATAACGGCCATAACTTCTTCTAGGGTACTCAGAATCTTCAGCTGTTGGGCTTGTTGGAAAGCTAACTGAGGGAGCAACACCATAGGCACTGGAAATCAAACTATTGATATTTGGGGAATATTTTATACCAATTTAGAAGGCCAACACCTTGCTCACCCGATTTCAGTGTTTGCTCCTTTGGTACGGATCAAAATGTGTGTACCATGGCGTACTGTATGAGCGCCAACTTCCTTAGCAGTGAATATTTTTCCACTCTACTAGGTTCCTAGCACTCGTAAGGAGCATACCTTTGATCTAGAACAATGTGATGCTAAGCAGTGGACGGGCGACCCCCGAAAGCACATAAAGTCAAGTCTGCTCGGTATAACGGCCATAAATTCTTCTAGGGAACTCAGAATCTTCGGCTGTTGGGCTCGTTGGAAAGCTAACTGAGGGAGCAACACCATAGGAACTGGAAATCAAACTTTTCACATATGGGGAATATTTGATAAGATTTTGGAAGGCCAACACCTTGCTCACCCGATTTCAGCGTTTGCTCCTTCAGTACGGATCGAAATATGTGTACCATGGCTTACTGTATGAGCGCCAACTTCCTCAGTAGTGAATATTTTTTCACTCTACTAGGTTCCTAGCGCTCTTAAGGAGCATACCTTTCATCTAGAACAATGAGACACTAAGCAGTGGACGGACGACCCCTGAAAGCACATGAAAGTCAAGTCCGCTCGGTATAACGGCCATAACTTCTTCTAGGGGACTCAGAATCTTCGGCTGTTGGGCTCGTTGGAAAGCTAACTAAGGGAGCAACACCATAGGAACTGGAAATAAAACTTTTCACATTTGGCGAATATTTTATACCAAATTAGAAGGCCAACACCTTGCTCACCCGATTTCAGCGTTTGCTCCTTCGGTACGGATCGAAATGTGCGTACCATGGCTTACTGTATGAGCACCAACTTCCACAGCAGTGAATATTTTTTAGCTCTACTAGGTTCCCAGCGCTCGCAAGGAGCAAACCTTCGATCTAGAACAATGAGACGCTAAGCAGTGGACGGACGACCCCTGAAAGCACATGAAAGTCAAGTCCGCTCGGTATAACGGCCATAACTTCTTCTAGGGGACTCAGAATCTTCGGCTGTTGGGCTCGTTGGAAAACTAACTAAGGGAGCAACACCATAGGAACTGGAAATCAAACTTTTGACATTTAGGGAATATTTTATACCAAAGTAGAAGGCCAACACCTTGCTCACCCGATTTCAGCGTTTGCTCCTTCGGTACGGATCGAAATGTGCGTACCATGGCTTACTATATGAGCACCAACTTCCTCAGCAGTGAATATTTTTTCACTCTACTAGGTTCCTAGCGCTCGTATGGAGGATACCTATGATCTAGAACATTGAGACGCTAAGCAGGGGACGGACGACCCCCGAAACCACATGAAAGTCATGTCCGCTGTGATGCCCCTGGCATCTCAGAAGCCTTAACACATGGTTAGTTGAAGGCTAACGATGGATTAAGGCGTAATCATGCTTAGTGATTAACAAGAAACATGTGGAGGAGCCACTAAATCAAAATTATCTACATAAGATACAAGACCACACATTTCGTGGTTGGATAAGTCAACACTCACATGCTTTTGAGCTCAACTCCAAATGCCAAACCTCGGATAAGAAAAGTAGCCCTAGACCTTTCCGTTGGACAATGTTCAAAAAGCTAAAGACAAGAGGTTTAAAAGATCAAACCAAATCCAACCAACACTTCTTCCGAGGATAGCAAGTGTGATCGTGAGCAAGCTTGAGCCCTAATAAAGCTTTCAAATTCATTAAGTACCCGAGCTCAACTCCGTTGACAAACTTGTTGTACATGCTATGGACTATCCTTTTGCTACACTGAGCATGGATCAAAACTATCGTCTACTCACTCAAAATTTCACCCAAATATCTCATGGAAACAACCAGATCAACCCACACTTAGAAATCTCCTAATTATGGATTATTTTCAGCTTTTCCCCAAACTTGAATCTGAAATTACTTTTGATTTCACTATACAACTTCAAATTCTCCCTTTCTATGAAATGAAATTGAACTTATCACCTTTCAAATGCACCTATTGTGGAAGTGATTGGACTTCATTTGATACTCCAAAAGTTTGAAACAAGAAAGTCTCTACACAAAGTGAAATTTCTGTTTTAATAAACCTTGGAACATAATTGTGTCTATAATTCAAAATCTGTTGGGTTTCAGACCAAAGTCATATTACCAAACTTGTAGATAAAGTACTGAAGGACAACTTTGGTAACTAGAGTTTGGCCGTACATTGACTTTTAAATGGAGTTTAGGGTCATTTTCTACCTGCACAGAAAACCAGTTCAATCCAGACCTGTTTGGAAATTTCAAATTTTCTCTAACCTACAGCCACTTTTATGAAATGATCAAATTGGATAAGTTGTAGATCTTGAAATTCTAAGCATCATTGTCAAAAGGCACTTTGGGTGATAATGGCTAGAAATAGGAGGTTTTAATCTTCTAAGCAATAGAGGTCCACTGTCCAAATTGAAGGCTGATATGTAAATTCAAATTTAAATCATATTTACAAACAGATTTTGATATCAGGCCTTTAGACAAACTTGTAGAGATTGAAGAGTAGAACATTTCATCCAATGGACACTTTTCCAAAATCAGCTTCTAAATTGGTCAAAATGGCGATTTTCAGTAGGGAAGAAAACACACATTCTATTTTTTTTCTTTTTCCATTTTCCCGCGGTCACTGACCGGTGGGGCCCGCCGGCCGGCGCGACACCGTGGCCGGGCCGACGGCCACCACGCGGCCGGCGACGTACGGGCAGCGCGGTGACGCCGCGGATCGACCCCCGCGCGCCCGGCTTCACCTGGACGCGGACGCGACCCCGTTCACCCCTCCCCTCACTCTCCCTGCCCTGCCTCTCTCTGCCTCTGCTTGCGCGGAGCGCGGCGCGCCGAGCCGCCATGGCCTAGCGCGCGGCGAGCTCGCGGCGCGGCCACCGCAGACTACCTCCACCCCGTCCACTGCGCGTCCCGCACTCGCCTCGCGCTCCTCCATCGTTCCCGCACACCCTCGGCTCCACCAGCGCCTCCCTCACCCTTCCCCACGCGCGCGCCCACCCCGGCCGCCATTGCCGCCGCCCCTCACCGTGGGAGGCCATCTCCCGGCCCTTCCCTCACCTCTAGACCCCCACCGCCGGCTGCGCGTCGGTCCCGCGCACCCTAAGCGCGAGTCCTTGCCGCTTCCCCGAGCTCCGGCCACTGGGCCCGAGCCGCGCCGTCCAACCTCGCCACCGGGTTCACGTTCGGCGCATCGTCGGTTCACGGCCACGCCTCGGCCCTGTGTGCCTCCCCGCCGACGAGACCCTGGGGAAACGGATCCCCGTGCCCGGGAGCACCTCCTCCAACCATCACGGCTTCAAGTTCGCGCCCCCACGCGTCGGCGCGGGCGCCGGGACACCGGCCGCCGCGCGCTCTTCCCCCTCTGACCGAAGGTTGAAGATGACATGCCATTTTTGCAATCTAGCCCCTGTGTTTTCGGGTTATTATGTTTAAGTCCTGAGCGCTGTTGAAGGAGTCTGATAGATATTGCATGCTAGCCCTCGGAAGTTATGGTTATTTACGTATAAGTCCTAGATCTAATGTTTAATATGCATTTTTGGGCTGAAACTTTGAAAAATCATAGTAAATCAAAGAAAAATCCAAAATGGGTAAACTCAGTTGCATTGTGCTCCTCTTGAGTAGCTCTACAGGATAGGTATGATGTGGAGGTGTGAAAAGTCTGTTTTACCCCTGGTTTAGTGCATGCATGGTGTAGGTAAATAAATGGTAAAAGTGAACCAAATGAACTTCAAAAATTATGAAACTTGGACAGTAGCTTTATTATGGCATCTAGGTACTGTGTGATTTTTTTTGTAGCCCTAGCATTGGTTGGTAAATGACTGTTTTGTCCTTATGCATGTGAATTGTGTATTTAATTAACTTGGACGATGAAGGCCATATAAAATATGCTCAAAAGTGACTTCTAGTATTTTTCATGTACTCTATATAATATGGGTAGCTCATTAGTAAAGTATGAGATTGTGCATGCATGTTTTAGCTGCCGTTATGAAAATGACAAGTGTTATGATGATTTAATCAAAAATAGAAAAGTGCTATTCACCATGCTCTAAGGATTCCACCAAAATTCATATAGCTATGTTACCCTGTAAGCATGCTTATGTGAATCATTCGTGTATTGTGGTTGTTGTTTCATGAAGGATTCATAAATGGTCACTTAAATAGGAACAAATGTGAAGGAAATAAAAAGGGGATGTAATGTACTCATATCTGCTCTTGTAAACTCCAATTGCTATAGTTAACTTGCTATGCCAAAAATGAAACCTTGTAAGCTAGATGGCTATATATTCCACATGCATGATTCATCCTCATATGCCTAGTTTGCAAATCCTTAGTGTAATTAACAATGACCTAAGATAAGGTAGTTATTTATAACTAGTTCATTAATATGCTTGTATATAATAGGTATAATAAAAAGTGCTCTCAGTCTAAAGAACTAACATGTGTTTCTTTTAAGTACTCCGTCCGATATGTTTGTCTTGCTAAGAGAGGTTAAACACCGCCATACTTTGTGCATGTATCTTAGCGATCCAGGTAGCTATTGCATGATCTTATCGAGTCGTAGCATTAACATGTTATCGATATGAGTATGATCGGTAACTTGTTTATGTGTGATTGAGTGATTGTGTACTTGCCTGGTGTCCATAAGAATGCTCTACATTTAAATACTCTACTAATCACCTTTCCGGTACGTCCATGAAATGGTTATTCATGTGTGTGGTTAATATTCATGCATCTCGATCATTGCATCCTGCATGTCATTCATATAGTGACGCTATTTGCAGACACGCGATCGAGAAATTAGCGCGTGGAACTACTTCAACCAACGGTGATCCAAAAGACCAACTGAGACCCATTCACGACCTGGAGGGCCCATCAGTCGTGTTTGGAAGGAGGAGTTGTCCAAGGGATCAAGGGGTTGCCTGGGGCAAAGCCTCACAACCCGGCAAACTAACAGTAGCCTAGTTTGTTGGCTTTATTAAAGTGAATCAAAGGTAGGCAGGACCATACTTTACCTAGCAAATGATTTTTGTTGAATGCTTACGCATCTGCATTAGGAGTTGTTTGGAAACCATTTGCATTAGACTCCTTGGCCGCCCTGGCCCTAGCACCTAGAATAGAGTGCGTAGGACGAGTATGCCTAGTAATGCTAGGTACGAGTAGACACGAGTGAATGGAGTCACTCGTTGCGTAGGTGATTTTTCAAAAGTCACAGGAACTATTACTATGATGGAAGCTATGAGGATGCTCATGGTTTTAACTCGAGACCGGGCGGAGATATGGTTATATGAGAAAAATGATGATGATGATGATATGGATGGTATGGTGGACTCCGCCCGAGTCGCATAAGGCCGGTCGTTGTTCGCCTATTGGTCGGCATAACATTGCTAGGGTGCTTATCCGGAATCTATGGGCCGGTGAAAGTCTTACTTGTGACGTCTCAAGCAAGGGGCACGTTCCTACCCACTGGTTGAGAGGAAGGTGGCCGCGGAGGCGGGTGTCAAAGGAGGGCAGAACCCGACGTAACCGAGGTACCGCTCCTGCGACAACGCGCTCCGGGAGTCAGGCGGGAGTGGTCATCGAACTTGAGATGGGACAGGTGGAGATGGGAGAAGCATATGTGGAACGCTGGGAGTTAGTAAGCATATGCCATCCTGGTGCTTCTAGTTATTCCCGGGAATATAAAAATCGATTCGAATCGCTGATGCTCACCAGGTGTGAGAATGCCAATACCACTGACGGGCAAAGTAGTAATCCACTTGAATATGTTGTATTATGAATTCATGGTTTTGAATACTACATACTTGAATATACATGCTTTACTTTCATGCAGCTTTTTATTATACTCATGATTAGTATTATTGATATGATAAACTAAGTAGCTGTCAAATCCTACTCTATATGATAAAGCAAGCAGCTGTAAATCCTGCTTCCACATGTTGACTTGATTTTGTTTAAAATCAACAGCTAAGGATCAAATTCTTAGTAAGCAAGCTTTGCGTCAGCCGTAAGCCAATTCCATTAAGTCCTACTGAGTAATTAGTACTCAGGGTTTGCCCCCACTTTTGGCTTACAGGTACTGAAGACAACTGGATAACTGTGTTGGAGGTGGTAGAACCGGTGGGCTCGGTGCTACTCGCCTTGTTTATCTCTACTTGAAGACTAGTTGAGTTTTATTTCCGCTGTGAGATGTTTTGAACGCTTCCGCTATATGTATCTATACATGTATATTTTGACTTCGCTTCCGCTATATTTGAACATGTATTTGACTATTTATCTTCGGTTTGTAAACTAAGTCTGCTTATTCTCTACTTCAACTGTTTGTGATGATGTAATCTGTTGTGGCTCTTTCGAGAGCTGAATGTGTGTGATGTCGGTATCCTCGGGCGACGGTTACATCGAGTGCCCTTTGGGTAGCTCGACGGACTACCGGGTTTAGTCCGGCCTAAGTGCACTGTGAGCCAGAGGTGGCAGGTGTGCTTAGTCTGGATTAAGCAGGGCGGTTCCGCCACAGCTGGTATCAGAGCCGATCAAACACAGACAACAGTTATATCATCGGGTTTTGGTTTCCAAAAACTATTTTCAAAAACCCATCTTCAAGTAATTCAAAAATGAGAGTATACGCTATGCCCGTATAAGGATGTTAGTGTTATATAGGTGACATCACTGACATTCTGACCTAGATAGAACTCATATGCATATTCGGCGCTTTGGGAAGCAACTTTTCGGCCATAGCTGTCCCCAGTACTGGTGGAAGCTATCGGGATTTGCGAATGGTTGTAAGCCCTGCATTCCATGCTGTATAAGTAAAAGCTCTTTAAGGGTGGTGGGTATGCTTGATGCTTTCATACCCATCACACTTACATTCGGATTTGGGATCCATCTTTTCCTCGACAATCCCCAGTACTGGTGGAAAGTCAAGCTTTGAGGAAAAGGTGCATCGGCCCACCAACGTTGTCCACGCAGCGGTCACGCGTGGATGCCACATTAGGTGGTAATGTATGAGCATGCATTCTTCTGCAGGTACACTAACCACATGCGAAATTAAGAACGACTAGACAACGGTTAGTTGCATTATGGAGAGACGTGCATATATGTCACCGAAATATCGCTAGCTATATATAAAATACATAGGATGAGGGAAGTGAGACCGGATAGGACGAATCATGCATCATTCATCTCATCTCATGTGCATTGCTATGTGTGGGATTGAAAATGACTAGATACATATGTTATCGTACGCATGGTTGTTAGTAATAACAAGTTAACATGAGAATTTCGTGCATGATGCTATTGTGGGTACGTGATGTAGAAATCTGAGACGAACTAGCTGAAACGTTGTATAAGGTGCTTATAAAACATGAAATTGTGACCCTTGCCGAAGTCGTACCTTCTGCATTAGTACAAACGCATTAACTGGAAACTTTCTACAACAAAGCTGAAGAGAACAATGAAACAAAAAAAAAAAAAAAAAAATTGTTCCTCTTAGGTTGATTCAAAGGTGCTTGTGAAGTTAGCCAACAGTCACTTTAAGTCAGAACTCCACATCGGGACCATTACGCTAAAAATCTGGTAACTTGAAGTTTGAGACTTTTGAATAGAAAATTGGCCAAAAGGGATTTGGTAAAAACTCTGAATACGAATGCTCGAGACCATTTTTGGGTTCCTTTCAAAAAGCTAACCGCAACCTATTCACATCAGAAAGGGAGCGATAAAAAGTCGTGTTACATGTGATGATAGGGTCGTTTTCATTACACTTTCTCGAGCAAGGAAGTACGATCGCACTATGATCGTACCAAGATTTTCAGATTCTTGTATTGACACAGACCTTATTCTTCCTGCTACAGATGTCGCAGCCCTTCGACTTATGCCCTAATTACCAGGAGTCCACGAAAGCTAAAACAATAGTACCTCGGGATCCTAAGAAGAGAAAAGCGGGAGAGTCTTCCACTGAGGGAGCCTCAGTTCAACATCTACGACCCGGGATGGTTCTATTAAAAGGATTTGTCAAACCTGAAGATCAAATCGAGATGGTTCGTATGTGTCGGCAACTGGGTAAGGGCCCAGGAGGATTTTACAGGCCAAGCCTCAAGAGTGGTGCCAAGCTGAATTTGTGGATGATGTCTCTGGGAAAGAACTGGGATCCGATAGCACAGTCTTATGGACCCACGCGTCCATTCGATGGAGCACAAGCCCCGACAATACCAGACGCTTTCAAGATGATTGCTCAAACTGCGAACTCCATTGCAAGCAAGTTTCCTCAGATTAACCCAGACATATGCATCGTCAACTATTACACCAACTCCGGAAAGCTTGGACTTCACCAAGACAAGGACGAGTCAGAGAGTAGCCTTACCAAAGGTTTACCTTTCATATCCATCTCCATGGGAGACACTGCCGAATTCTTGTTCGGCGACACGAGAGATAAGGACCAAGCGACCAAAATTTACCTCGAATCTGGTGACGTTCTCATACTCGGTGGAGAATCAAGACTATTGTTTCATGGCATTTCCCACGTGAAGACCAACACTGCACCAAATTGGTTGAAAGAAGAAACGGGCCTTCGTCCTGGACGCATCAATCTTACGTTTAGGCAGTACTAGCTAGATACTAGTTGGTGTGCTAGCAGTCATCGCAAACTTTTGTAATGGGAGGAGGTTGACTCTCATAACTCTTGAGTTTCCCATGTATCCAGCTCCTTGCAGTCGGCATGAGTCCAACCCTCATGTTTAATGTATTTTTGTTCTCAATGGAGCATTTCTAACTTTTGTAATCCACATGTTTTGGGTTCACGACAAATCCATGTACTTCTGAGTCTATGTCACCACCCCAACTCAACAGTTGATGGGCCCTATTTCTCTCGTTCTCATGGTTCTTGTGTTTCCAACCTTTGGAGTCTATGAGCTTTCGACTCCTTAGTCTACGTCGTCAATATATCGAGATTCATGTCATACATACTACTTGCTCCGGTCTTTATGTAAACCTGATATTGTTCGCATCTCCTGGAATTGGATAGTTGTGCCACCCTTGATGTAGTGTCTACCCGAGCTGTCTGTGGTGCCGCGACGGAACCTAGGGTCCCGTGTGTACGGCCGTCACTCGGTTCCACTAGGGGCGCGCTGGTATCAAGACGTGCAAAGGCATGACACCGCTGAAATTGCGGAACATTCCTATCCGTCTCCTAACACCTTGTTGACCTCTATATATCTAATTCGTGGAAATAATTTACTCTATTTTCACTGCCGCCTTGTATCGTTTCTTGCTTTGTTTCACCTTGCCTTTCTTGATCTGTGGAGAAAAATCCATCTCAATCCCGATATCGTTCACACCTTTGCCTCGCCTTGTTGAACCATGTTCTTCTCGATCAGCGGAGACGGATCGACTCTACGGTTCCACTCGTCCACATCTTTTCATTGACTTTGTTTGTCCTTGCTGGTCGTGCTTCACGGGGATGAGCAGTTCTATTCTCCACGATACAGTTACACCCATTGGTCTAAATCTCGGACTTCTCTGCGCTTACCCAAATTTTCTTAACGTCTTGTATGTGTGGAAATGCTTGATTCCATTCCCACTGTCTTACTACATCATTCTATTGCCTCCTTCCATTATTGCCTCTCTTGATTTGTGGGGAGACAATCAACCCTGTTTCCACCACTCTATCTTATGTTTTCTTCCCTCATATATATTGAATCTTATCTCCTAAAGGAGAACTTCAGCATCATCCACCGCACTAAGCTTTTGTTCTCGGCTAATGCTTTCATCGCATTGTCCTTTTCAAGAGTTGCTTCATTCTCCTTTTGAAATTATCCTCAAAGTTGGGCTCACTAACCTTGATGAGTGTTCGGTTAGTAAGCACAAGCCCTCTGCCTATACTTTTCTTGGTCAGTCTTGATCAATTATATGAAATCGTACAAATCCTCACCTTATCTAGGTGAATATGTCCTATCCTCTTTCCACGGCATCTTTCTCAAAACCATGAGTAGAATGTGCTATGTATCACCACATCTTACTCTTTGAAGAATGTTCGGATTTAATATCTTATATGTGTACACAGTCCCTATCAAATGAAATGAATGTGTCTCTCAAAAGCACATCCATTGGTAACCCTTTGACTCCCAAGGGCCTCCGTGGTTCGGTCTTCCGATTGTGTACACCTTGCTTCTAATGTTCTAAGACCTATATATATTCATCACGTTTATAAATCTTGGTGTCAAAGTCAGGGAGTAACCCTGTTCCATTATTTGAGTAAAACACTGCCGTTTTCACATTGACAACACCGTCTTTGCGGTTTGTTCATTCGCTCTCATATAAACCACGACTTGCCGAACACCTGGGAAGGACCACCTTGGACGTATTCAAAAGCTTTGTAACTCACTTGTGTTAAAGAGACACTAACCATTCACGAGCCAGTTAACAAAGCAAATTCGATGAAGGATTTAATGTTACCATGTACGACAGAAGCACACGAACAACGATGCCAAAAACCATTTGCATTGCGCAGTAAGCCATAGAACCCCGCTTCCTCCAAATCTCGGGACGAGATTTCTTTAAGGGGGGTGGGTTGTGATGCCCCTGGCATCTCAGAAGCCTTAACACATGGTTAGTTGAAGGCTAACGATGGATTAAGGCGTAATCATGCTTAGTGATTAACAAGAAACATGTGGAGGAGCCACTAAATCAAAATTATCTACATAAGATACAAGACCACACATTTCGTGGTTGGATAAGTCAACACTCACATGCTTTTGAGCTCAACTCCAAATGCCAAACCTCGGATAAGAAAAGTAGCCCTAGACCTTTCCGTTGGACAATGTTCAAAAAGCTAAAGACAAGAGGTTTAAAAGATCAAACCAAATCCAACCAACACTTCTTCCGAGGATAGCAAGTGTGATCGTGAGCAAGCTTGAGCCCTAATAAAGCTTTCAAATTCATTAAGTACCCGAGCTCAACTCCGTTGACAAACTTGTTGTACATGCTATGGACTATCCTTTTGCTACACTGAGCATGGATCAAAACTATCGTCTACTCACTCAAAATTTCACCCAAATATCTCATGGAAACAACCAGATCAACCCACACTTAGAAATCTCCTAATTATGGATTATTTTCAGCTTTTCCCCAAACTTGAATCTGAAATTACTTTTGATTTCACTATACAACTTCAAATTCTCCCTTTCTATGAAATGAAATTGAACTTATCACCTTTCAAATGCACCTATTGTGGAAGTGATTGGACTTCATTTGGTACTCCAAAAGTTTGAAACAAGAAAGTCTCTACACAAAGTGAAATTTCTGTTTTAATAAACCTTGGAACATAATTGTGTCTATAATTCAAAATCTGTTGGGTTTCAGACCAAAGTCATATTACCAAACTTGTAGATAAAGTACTGAAGGACAACTTTGGTAACTAGAGTTTGGCCGTACATTGACTTTTAAATGGAGTTTAGGGTCATTTTCTACCTGCACAGAAAACCAGTTCAATCCAGACCTGTTTGGAAATTTCAAATTTTCTCTAACCTACAGCCACTTTTATGAAATGATCAAATTGGATAAGTTGTAGATCTTGAAATTCTAAGCATCATTGTCAAAAGGCACTTTGGGTGATAATGGCTAGAAATAGGAGGTTTTAATCTTCTAAGCAATAGAGGTCCACTGTCCAAATTGAAGGCTGATATGTAAATTCAAATTTAAATCATATTTACAAACAGATTTTGATATCAGGCCTTTAGACAAACTTGTAGAGATTGAAGAGTAGAACATTTCATCCAATGGACACTTTTCCAAAATCAGCCTCTAAATTGGTCAAAATGGCGACTTTCAGTAGGGAAGAAAACACACATTCTATTTTTTTTCTTTTTCCATTTTCCCGCGGTCACTGACCGGTGGGGCCCGCCGGCCGGCGCGACACCGTGGCCGGGCCGACGGCCACCACGCGGCCGGCGACGTACGGGCAGCGCGGTGACGCCGCGGATCGACCCCCGCGCGCCCGGCTTCACCTGGACGCGGACGCGACCCCGTTCACCCCTCCCCTCACTCTCCCTGCCCTGCCTCTCTCTGCCTCTGCTTGCGCGGAGCGCGGCGCGCCGAGCCGCCATGGCCTAGCGCGCGGCGAGCTCGCGGCGCGGCCACCGCAGACTACCTCCACCCCGTCCACTGCGCGTCCCGCACTCGCCTCGCGCTCCTCCATCGTTCCCGCACACCCTCGGCTCCACCAGCGCCTCCCTCACCCTTCCCCACGCGCGCGCCCACCCCGGCCGCCATTGCCGCCGCCCCTCACCGTGGGAGGCCATCTCCCGGCCCTTCCCTCACCTCTAGACCCCCACCGCCGGCTGCGCGTCGGTCCCGCGCACCCTAAGCGCGAGTCCTTGCCGCTTCCCCGAGCTCCGGCCACTGGGCCCGAGCCGCGCCGTCCAACCTCGCCACCGGGTTCACGTTCGGCGCATCGTCGGTTCACGGCCACGCCTCGGCCCTGTGTGCCTCCCCGCCGACGAGACCCTGGGGAAACGGATCCCCGTGCCCGGGAGCACCTCCTCCAACCATCACGGCTTCAAGTTCGCGCCCCCACGCGTCGGCGCGGGCGCCGGGACACCGGCCGCCGCGCGCTCTTCCCCCTCTGACCGAAGGTTGAAGATGACATGCCATTTTTGCAATCTAGCCCCTGTGTTTTCGGGTTATTATGTTTAAGTCCTGAGCGCTGTTGAAGGAGTCTGATAGATATTGCATGCTAGCCCTCGGAAGTTATGGTTATTTACGTATAAGTCCTAGATCTAATGTTTAATATGCATTTTTGGGCTGAAACTTTGAAAAATCATAGTAAATCAAAGAAAAATCCAAAATGGGTAAACTCAGTTGCATTGTGCTCCTCTTGAGTAGCTCTACAGGATAGGTATGATGTGGAGGTGTGAAAAGTCTGTTTTACCCCTGGTTTAGTGCATGCATGGTGTAGGTAAATAAATGGTAAAAGTGAACCAAATGAACTTCAAAAATTATGAAACTTGGACAGTAGCTTTATTATGGCATCTAGGTACTGTGTGATTTTTTTTGTAGCCCTAGCATTGGTTGGTAAATGACTGTTTTGTCCTTATGCATGTGAATTGTGTATTTAATTAACTTGGACGATGAAGGCCATATAAAATATGCTCAAAAGTGACTTCTAGTATTTTTCATGTACTCTATATAATATGGGTAGCTCATTAGTAAAGTATGAGATTGTGCATGCATGTTTTAGCTGCCGTTATGAAAATGACAAGTGTTATGATGATTTAATCAAAAATAGAAAAGTGCTATTCACCATGCTCTAAGGATTCCACCAAAATTCATATAGCTATGTTACCCTGTAAGCATGCTTATGTGAATCATTCGTGTATTGTGGTTGTTGTTTCATGAAGGATTCATAAATGGTCACTTAAATAGGAACAAATGTGAAGGAAATAAAAAGGGGATGTAATGTACTCATATCTGCTCTTGTAAACTCCAATTGCTATAGTTAACTTGCTATGCCAAAAATGAAACCTTGTAAGCTAGATGGCTATATATTCCACATGCATGATTCATCCTCATATGCCTAGTTTGCAAATCCTTAGTGTAATTAACAATGACCTAAGATAAGGTAGTTATTTATAACTAGTTCATTAATATGCTTGTATATAATAGGTATAATAAAAAGTGCTCTCAGTCTAAAGAACTAACATGTGTTTCTTTTAAGTACTCCGTCCGATATGTTTGTCTTGCTAAGAGAGGTTAAACACCGCCATACTTTGTGCATGTATCTTAGCGATCCAGGTAGCTATTGCATGATCTTATCGAGTCGTAGCATTAACATGTTATCGATATGAGTATGATCGGTAACTTGTTTATGTGTGATTGAGTGATTGTGTACTTGCCTGGTGTCCATAAGAATGCTCTACATTTAAATACTCTACTAATCACCTTTCCGGTACGTCCATGAAATGGTTATTCATGTGTGTGGTTAATATTCATGCATCTCGATCATTGCATCCTGCATGTCATTCATATAGTGACGCTATTTGCAGACACGCGATCGAGAAATTAGCGCGTGGAACTACTTCAACCAACGGTGATCCAAAAGACCAACTGAGACCCATTCACGACCTGGAGGGCCCATCAGTCGTGTTTGGAAGGAGGAGTTGTCCAAGGGATCAAGGGGTTGCCTGGGGCAAAGCCTCACAACCCGGCAAACTAACAGTAGCCTAGTTTGTTGGCTTTATTAAAGTGAATCAAAGGTAGGCAGGACCATACTTTACCTAGCAAATGATTTTTGTTGAATGCTTACGCATCTGCATTAGGAGTTGTTTGGAAACCATTTGCATTAGACTCCTTGGCCGCCCTGGCCCTAGCACCTACAATAGAGTGCGTAGGACGAGTATGCCTAGTAATGCTAGGTACGAGTAGACACGAGTGAATGGAGTCACTCGTTGCGTAGGTGATTTTTCAAAAGTCACAGGAACTATTACTATGATGGAAGCTATGAGGATGCTCATGGTTTTAACTCGAGACCGGGCGGAGATATGGTTATATGAGAAAAATGATGATGATGATGATATGGATGGTATGGTGGACTCCGCCCGAGTCGCATAAGGCCGGTCGTTGTTCGCCTATTGGTCGGCATAACATTGCTAGGGTGCTTATCCGGAATCTATGGGCCGGTGAAAGTCTTACTTGTGACGTCTCAAGCAAGGGGCACGTTCCTACCCACTGGTTGAGAGGAAGGTGGCCGCGGAGGCGGGTGTCAAAGGAGGGCAGAACCCGACGTAACCGAGGTACCGCTCCTGCGACAACGCGCTCCGGGAGTCAGGCGGGAGTGGTCATCGAACTTGAGACGGGACAGGTGGAGATGGGAGAAGCATATGTGGAACGCTGGGAGTTAGTAAGCATATGCCATCCTGGTGCTTCTAGTTATTCCCGGGAATATAAAAATCGATTCGAATCGCTGATGCTCACCAGGTGTGAGAATGCCAATACCACTGACGGGCAAAGTAGTAATCCACTTGAATATGTTGTATTATGAATTCATGGTTTTGAATACTACATACTTGAATATACATGTTTACTTTCATGCAGCTTTTTATTATACTCATGATTAGTATTATTGATATGATAAACTAAGTAGCTGTCAAATCCTACTCTATATGATAAAGCAAGCAGCTGTAAATCCTGCTTCCACATGTTGACTTGATTTTGTTTAAAATCAACAGCTAAGGATCAAATTCTTAGTAAGCAAGCTTTGCGTCAGCCGTAAGCCAATTCCATTAAGTCCTACTGAGTAATTAGTACTCAGGGTTTGCCCCCACTTTTGGCTTACAGGTACTGAAGACAACTGGATAACTGTGTTGGAGGTGGTAGAACCGGTGGGCTCGGTGCTACTCGCCTTGTTTATCTCTACTTGAAGACTAGTTGAGTTTTATTTCCGCTGTGAGATGTTTTGAACGCTTCCGCTATATGTATCTATACATGTATATTTTGACTTCGCTTCCGCTATATTTGAACATGTATTTGACTATTTATCTTCGGTTTGTAAACTAAGTCTGCTTATTCTCTACTTCAACTGTTTGTGATGATGTAATCTGTTGTGGCTCTTTCGAGAGCTGAATGTGTGTGATGTCGGTATCCTCGGGCGACGGTTACATCGAGTGCCCTTTGGGTAGCTCGACGGACTACCGGGTTTAGTCCGGCCTAAGTGCACTGTGAGCCAGAGGTGGCAGGTGTGCTTAGTCTGGATTAAGCAGGGCGGTTCCGCCACATCCGCTCAGTATAACGGCCATAATTTCATGTAGGGGACTCAGAATTATCGGCTGTTGTGGTCATTGGAAAGCTAACTGTGGGAGCAACACCGTAGGAACTAGAAATCAAACTTTTGACACATAGGGAATATTTGATTCCAATTTATAAGGCCAACACCTTGCTCACCCGCTTTCAACGTTTGCTCCTTCGGTACGGATCGAAATGTGCGTACCATGGCTTACTGTATGAGCGCTAACTTCCTCAGCAGTGAATATTTTTCCACTCTACTAGGCTTCTAGCACTCGTAAGGAGCATACCTATGATCTAGAACACTGTGACGCTAAGCAGTGGACAGACGACCCCCGAAAACTAATGAAAGTTGTGTCCGCTTGGTATGACGGCCCTAATTACCTCTAGGGGACTCAGAATATTCGGCTGTTGTGGTCATTGGAAAGCTAACTGTGGGAGCAAGACCGTAGGAACTAGGAATCAAACTTTTGACACATAGGGAATATTTGATTCCAATTTATAAGGCCAACACATGGCTTACCCGCTTTCAACGTTTGCTCCTTCGGTACGGATCGGAATGTGTGTACCATGGCTTACTGTATGAGCGCCAACTTCCTCAGCAGTGAATATTTTTCCACTCTACTAGGTTCCTAGCGCTCGTAAGGAGCATACCTTTGATCTAGAACAATGAGACGCTAAGCAGTGGACGGACGACCCCCGAAAGCACATGAAAGTCAAGTCCGCTCGGTATAACGGCCATAACTTCTTCTAGGGGACTCAGAATCTTCGGCTGTTGGCCTCGTTGGAAAACTAACTAAGGGAGCAACACCATAGGAACTGGAAATCAAACTTTTGACATTTGGGGAATATTTTATACCAATTTAGAAGGCCAACACCTTGCTCACCCGATTTCAGCGTTTGCTGCTTCGGTACGGATCGAAATGTGCGTACCATGGCTTACTTTATGAGCGCCAACTTCCTCAGCAGTGAATATTTTTCCAATCTACTAGGTTTCTGGCACTCGTAAGGAGCATACCTATGATCTAGAACACTGTGACGCTAAGCAGTGGACGGACGACCCCCGAAAACTCATAAAAGTCATGTCCGCTTGGTATGACGGCCATAATTTCATCTAGGGGACTCAGAATCTTCGGCTGTTGTGGTCATTGGAAAGCTAACTGTGGGAGCAACACCGTAGGAACTAGAAATCAAACTTTTGACACCTAGGGAATATTTGATTCCAATTTATAAGGCCAACACCTTGCTCACCCGCTTTCAACGTTTGCTGCTTCGGAATGGATCGAAATGTGTGTACCATGGCTTACTGTATGAGCACCAACTTCCTCAGCAGTGAATATTTTTCCACTCTACTAGGTTCCTATTGCTCGTACGGAGCATACCTATGATCTAGAACAATGAGACACTAAGCAGGGGACGGACGACCCCCGAAAGCACATGAAAGTCAAGTCCGCTCGGTATAACGGCCATAACTTCTTCTAGGGGACTCAGAATCTTCGGCTGTTGGGCTCGTTGGAAAGGTAACTGAGGGAGCAGCACCATAGGAACTGGAAATCAAACTTTTCACATATGGGGAATATTTTATAACAATTTAGAAGGCCAACACCTTGCTCACCCGATTTCAGCGTTTGCTCCTTCGGTACGGATCGAAATATGTGTACCATGGCTTACTGTATGAGCGGCAACTTCCTCAGCAGTGAATATTTTTCCACTCTACTAGGTTCCTAGCGCTCGTAAGGAGCATACCTTTGATCTAGAACAATGAGACGCTAAGCAGTGGACGGACGCCCCCTGAAAGCACATGAAAGTCAAGTCCGCTCGGTATAACGGCCATAACTTCTTCTAGGGGACTCAGAATCTTCGGCTGTTGGCCTCGTTGGAAAGCTAACTAAGGGAGCAACACCATAGGAACTGGAAATCAAACTTTTGACTTTTGGGGAATATTTTATACCAAATTAGAAGGCCAACACCTTGCTCACCCAACATCAGCGTTTGCTCCTTCGGTACGGATCAAAATGTGTGTACCATGGCCTACTGTATGAGCGCCAACATCCTCACCAGTGAATATTTTTTTACTCTACTAGGTTCCTAGCGCTCGTAAGGTGCATACCTTTGAGCTAGAACAATGAGACGCTAAGCAGTGGACGGACGACCCCTGAAAGCACATGAAAGTCAAGTCCGCTCGGTATAACGGCCATAACTTCTTCTAGGGAACTCAGAATCTTCGGTTGTTGGGCTCGTTGGAAAGCTAACTGAGGGAGCAACACCATAGGCACTGGAAATCAAACTTTTGATATTTGGGGAATATTTTATACCCATTTAGAAGGCCAACACCTTGCTCACGCGATTTCAGCGTTTGCTCCTTCGGTACGGATCGAAATGTGCGTACCATGGCTTATTGTATGAGCGCCAACTTCCTCAGCAGTGAATATTTTTCCACTCTATTAGGTTTCTGGCACTCGTAAGGAGCATACCAATGATCTAGAACACTGTGACGCTAAGCAGTGGACGGATGACCCCCGAAAACTAATGAAAGTCATGTCCGCTTGGTATGACGGCCATAATTTCATCTAGGGCACTCAGAATTTTCGGCTGTTGTGGTCATTGGAAAGCTAACTGTGGGAGCAACACCGTAGGAACTACAAATCAAACTTTTGACACATAGGGAATATTTGATTCCAATTTATAAGGCCAACACCTTGCTTACCCGCTTTCAACGTTTGCTCCTTCGGTACGGATCGAAATGTGTGTACCATGGCTTACTGTATGAGCGCCAACTTCCTCAGCAGTGAATATTTTTCCACTCTACTAGGTTCCTAGCGCTCGTAAGGAGCATACCTATGATCTAGAACACTGTGACGCTAAGCAGTGGACGGACGACCCCCGAAAACTAATGAAAGTCGTGTCCGCTTGGTATGACGGCCCTAATTACGTCTAGGGGACTCAGAATTTTCGGCTGTTGTGGTCATTGGAAAGCTAACTGTGGGAGCAAGACCGTAGGAACTAGGAATCAAACTTTTGACACATAGGGAATATTTGATTCCAATTTATAAGGCCAACACCTGGCTTACCCGCTTTCAACGTTTGCTCCTTCGGTACGGATCGAAATGTGTGTACCATGGCTTACTGTATGAGCGCCAACTTCCTCAGCAGTGAATATTTTTCCACTCTACTAGGTTCCTAGCGCTCGTTAGGAGCATACGTTTGATCTAGAACAATGAGACGCTAAGCAGTGGACGGACGACCCCCGAAAGCACATGAAAGTCAAGTCCGCTCGGTATAACGGCCATAACTTCTTCTAGGGAACTCAGAATCTTCGGTTGTTGGGCTCGTTGGAAAGCTAACTGAGGGAGCAACACCATAGGCACTGGAAATCAAACTTTTGATATTTGGGGAATATTTTATACCCATTTAGAAGGCCAACACCTTGCTCACCCGATTTCAGCGTTTGCTACTTCGGTACGGATCGAAATGTGCGTACCATGGCTTACTTTATGAGCGCCAACTTCCTCAGCAGTGAATATTTTTCCACTCTACTAGGTTTCTGGCACTCGTAAGGAGCATACCTATGATCTAGAACACTGTGACGCTAAGCAGTGGACGGACGACCCCCGAAAACTCATAAAAGTCATGTCCGCTTGGTATGACGGCCATAATTTCATCTAGGGGACTCAGAATCTTCGGCTGTTGTGGTCATTGGAAAGCTAACTGTGGGAGCAACACCGTAGG
Source organism: Paspalum notatum (assembly GCA_022530915.1). Classification (NCBI taxonomy): domain Eukaryota; kingdom Viridiplantae; phylum Streptophyta; class Magnoliopsida; order Poales; family Poaceae; genus Paspalum; species Paspalum notatum. Next base: position 12,298,504 of record CM039683.1, read on the forward strand.
AACTACAAATCAAACTTTTGACACCTAGGGAATATTTGATTCCAATTTATAAGGCCAACACCTTGCTCACCCGCTTTCAACGTTTGCTCCTTCGGTACAGATCGAAATGTGTGTACCATGGCTTACTGTATGAGCGCCAACTTCCTCAGCAGTGAATATTTTTCCACTCTACTAGGTTCCTAGCGCTCGTAAGGAGCATACGTTTGATCTAGAACAATGAGACGCTAAGCAGTGGACGGACGACCCCCGAAAGCACATGAAAGTCAAGTCCGCTCGGTATAACGGCCATAACTTCTTCTAGGGAACTCAGAATCTTCGGTTGTTGGGCTCGTTGGAAAGCTAACTGAGGGAGCAGCACCATAGGAACTAGAAATCAAACTTTTCACATATGGGGAATATTTTATAACAATTTAGAAGGCCAACACCTTGCTCACCCGATTTCAGCTTTTGCTCCTTCGGTACGGATCGAAATATGTGTACCATGGCTTACTGTATGAGCGGCAACTTCCTCAGCAGTGAATATTTTTCCACTCTACTAGGTTCCTAGCGCTCGTAAGGAGCATACCTTTGATCTAGAACAATGAGACGCTAAGCAGTGGACGGACGACCCCTGAAAGCACATGAAAGTCAAGTCCGCTCGGTATAACGGCCATAACTTCTTCTAGGGGACTCAGAATCATCGGCTGTTGGGCTCGTTGGAAAGCTAACTAAGGGAGCAACACCATAAGAACTGGAAATCAAACTTTTGACATTTGGGGAATATTTTATACCAAATTAGAAGGCCAACACCTTGCTCACCCGACTTCAGCGTTTGCTCCTTCGGTACGGATCAAAATGTGTGTACCATGGCCTACTGTATGAGCGCCAACTTCCTCACCAGTGAATATTTTTTCACTCTACTAGGTTCCTAGCGCTCGTAAGGTGCATACCTTTGAGCTAGAACAATGAGACGCTAAGCAGTGGACGGACGACCCCTGAAAGCACATGAATGTCAAGTCCGCTCGGTATAACGGCCATAACTTCTTCTAGGGAACTCAGAATCTTCGGTTGTTGGGCTCGTTGGAAAGCTAACTGAGGGAGCAACACCATAGGCACTGGAAATCAAACTTTTGATATTTGGGGAATATTTTATACCCATTTAGAAGGCCAACACCTTGCTCACCCGATTTCAGCGTTTGCTGCTTCGGTACGGATCGAAATGTGCGTACCATGGCTTACTTTATGAGCGCCAACTTCCTCAGCAGTGAATATTTTTCCACTCTACTACGTTTCTGGCACTCGTAAGGAGCATACCTATGATCTAGAACACTGTGACGCTAAGCAGTGGACGGACGACCCCCGAAAACTCATAAAAGTCATGTCCGCTTGGTATGACAGCCATAATTTCATCTAGGGGACTCAGAATCTTCAGCTGTTGTGGTCATTGGAAAGCTAACTGTGGGAGCAACACCGTAGGAACAATAAATCAAACTTTTGACACCTAGGGAATATTTGATTCCAATTTATAAGGCCAACACCTTGCTCACCCGCTTTCAACGTTTGCTCCTTCGGTACGGATCGAAATGTGTGTACCATGGCTTACTGTATGAGCGCCAACTTCCTCAGCAGTGAATATTTTTCCACTCTACTAGGTTCCTATTGCTCGTACGGAGCATACCTATGATCTAGAACAATGAGACGCTAAGCAGGGGACGGACGACCCCCGAAAGCACATGAAAGTCAAGTCCGCTCGGTATAACGGCCATAACTTCTTCTAGGGGACTCAGAATCTTCGGCTGTTGGGCTCGTTGGAAAGCTAACTGAGGGAGCAGCACCATAGGAACTGGAAATCAAACTTTTCACATATGGGGAATATTTTATAACAATTTAGAAGGCCAACACCTTGCTCACCCGATTTCAGCGTTTGCTCCTTCGGTACGGATCGAAATATGTGTACCATGGCTTACTGTATGAGCGGCAACTTCCTCAGCAGTGAATATTTTTCCACTCTACTAGGTTCCTAGCGCTCGTAAGGAGCATACCTTTGATCTAGAACAATGAGACGCTAAGCAGTGGACGGACGACCCCTGAAAGCACATGAAAGTCAAGTCCGCTCGGTATAACAGCCATAACTTCTTCTAGGGGACTCAGAATCTTCGGCTGTTGGGCTCGTTGGAAAGCTAACTAAGGGAGCAACACCATAGGAACTGGAAATCAAACTTTTGACATTTGGGGAATATTTTATACCAAATTAGAAGGCCAACACCTTGCTCACCCGACTTCAGCGTTTGCTCCTTCGGTACGGATCAAAATGTGTGTACCATGGCCTACTGTATCAGCGCCAACTTCCTCACCAGTGAATATTTTTTCACTCTACTAGGTTCCTAGCGCTCGTAAGGTGCATACCTTTGAGCTAGAACAATGAGACGTTAAGCAGTGGACGGACGACCCTGAAAGCACATGAAAGTCAAGTCCGCTCGGTATAACGGCCATAACTTCTTCTAGGGAACTCAGAATCTTCGGTTGTTGGGCTCGTTGGAAAGCTAACTGAGGGAGCAACACCATAGGCACTGGAAATCAAACTTTTGATATTTGGGGAATATTTTATACCCATTTAGAAGGCCAACACCTTGCTCACGCGATTTCAGCGTTTGCTCCTTCGGTACGGATCGAAATGTGCGTACCATGGCTTATTATATGAGCGCCAACTTCCTCAGCAGTGAATATTTTTCCACTCTATTAGGTTTCTGGCACTCGTAAGGAGCATACCAATGATCTAGAACACTGTGATGCTAAGCAGTGGACGGATGACCCCCGAAAACTAATGAAAGTCATGTCCGCTTGGTATGACGGCCATAATTTCATCTAGGGCACTCAGAATTTTCGGCTGTTGTGGTCATTGGAAAGCTAACTGTGGGAGCAACACCGTAGGAACTACAAATCAAACTTTTGACACATAGGGAATATTTGATTCCAATTTATAAGGCCAACACCTTGCTTACCCGCTTTCAACGTTTGCTCCTTCGGTACGGATCGAAATGTGTGTACCATGGCTTACTGTATGAGCGCCAATTTCCTCAGCAGTGAATATTTTTCCACTCTACTAGGTTCCTAGTGCTTGTAAGGAGCATACCTTTGATCTAGAACAATGAGACGCTAAGCAGTGGACGGACAACCCCCAAAAGCACATGAAAGTCAAGTCCGCTCGGTATAACGGCCATAACTTCTTCTAGAGGACTCAGAATCTTCGGCTGTGGGGCTCGTTGGAAAGCTAACTGAGGGAGCAACACCATAGGAACTGGAAATCAAACTTTTGACATTTGGGGAATATTTTATACCAAATTAGAAGGCCAACACCTTGCTCACCCGACTTCAGCGTTTGCTCCTTCAGTACGGATCGAAATGTGTGTACCATGGCCTACAGTATGAGCGCCAACTTCCTCACCAGTGAATATTTTTTCACTCTACTAGGTTCCTAGCGCTTGTAAGGTGCATACCTTTGATCTAGAACAATGAGACGCTAAGCAATGGACGGACGACCCCTGAAAGCACATGAAAGTCAAGTCCGCTCGGTATAACGGCCATAACTTCTTCTAGGGAACTCAGAATCTTCGGCTGTTGGGCTCGTTGGAAAGCTAACTGAGGGAGCAACACCATAGGCACTGGAAATCAAACTTTTGATATTTGGGGAATATTTTATACCCATTTAGAAGGCCAACACCTTGCTCACCCGATTTCAGCGTTTGCTCCTTCGGTACGGATCGAAATATGTGTACCATGGCTTACTGTATGAGCGGCAACTTCCTCAGCAGTGAATATTTTTCCACTCTACTAGGTTCCTAGCGCTCGTAAGGAGCATACCTTTGATCTAGAACAATGAGACGCTAAGCAGTGGACGGACGACCCCTGAAAGCACATGAAAGTCAAGTCCGCTCGGTATAACGGCCATAACTTCTTCTAGGGGACTCAGAATCTTCGGCTGTTGGGCTCGTTGGAAAGCTAACTAAGGGAGCAACACCATAGGAACTGGAAATCAAACTTTTGACATTTGGGGAATATTTTATACCAAATTAGAAGGCCAACACCTTGCTCACCCGACTTCAGCGTTTGCTCCTTCGGTACGGATCAAAATGTGTGTACCATGGCCTACTGTATCAGCGCCAACTTCCTCACCAGTGAATATTTTTTCACTCTACTAGGTTCCTAGCGCTCGTAAGGTGCATACCTTTGAGCTAGAACAATGAGACGTTAAGCAGTGGACGGACGACCCTGAAAGCACATGAAAGTCAAGTCCGCTCGGTATAACGGCCATAACTTCTTCTAGGGAACTCAGAATCTTCGGTTGTTGGGCTCGTTGGAAAGCTAACTGAGGGAGCAACACCATAGGCACTGGAAATCAAACTTTTGATATTTGGGGAATATTTTATACCCATTTAGAAGGCCAACACCTTGCTCACGCGATTTCAGCGTTTGCTCCTTCGGTACGGATCGAAATGTGCGTACCATGGCTTATTATATGAGCGCCAACTTCCTCAGCAGTGAATATTTTTCCACTCTATTAGGTTTCTGGCACTCGTAAGGAGCATACCAATGATCTAGAACACTGTGATGCTAAGCAGTGGACGGATGACCCCCGAAAACTAATGAAAGTCATGTCCGCTTGGTATGACGGCCATAATTTCATCTAGGGCACTCAGAATTTTCGGCTGTTGTGGTCATTGGAAAGCTAACTGTGGGAGCAACACCGTAGGAACTACAAATCAAACTTTTGACACATAGGGAATATTTGATTCCAATTTATAAGGCCAACACCTTGCTTACCCGCTTTCAACGTTTGCTCCTTCGGTACGGATCGAAATGTGTGTACCATGGCTTACTGTATGAGCGCCAATTTCCTCAGCAGTGAATATTTTTCCACTCTACTAGGTTCCTAGTGCTTGTAAGGAGCATACCTTTGATCTAGAACAATGAGACGCTAAGCAGTGGACGGACAACCCCCAAAAGCACATGAAAGTCAAGTCCGCTCGGTATAACGGCCATAACTTCTTCTAGAGGACTCAGAATCTTCGGCTGTGGGGCTCGTTGGAAAGCTAACTGAGGGAGCAACACCATAGGAACTGGAAATCAAACTTTTGACATTTGGGGAATATTTTATACCAAATTAGAAGGCCAACACCTTGCTCACCCGACTTCAGCGTTTGCTCCTTCAGTACGGATCGAAATGTGTGTACCATGGCCTACAGTATGAGCGCCAACTTCCTCACCAGTGAATATTTTTTCACTCTACTAGGTTCCTAGCGCTTGTAAGGTGCATACCTTTGATCTAGAACAATGAGACGCTAAGCAATGGACGGACGACCCCTGAAAGCACATGAAAGTCAAGTCCGCTCGGTATAACGGCCATAACTTCTTCTAGGGAACTCAGAATCTTCGGCTGTTGGGCTCGTTGGAAAGCTAACTGAGGGAGCAACACCATAGGCACTGGAAATCAAACTTTTGATATTTGGGGAATATTTTATACCCATTTAGAAGGCCAACACCTTGCTCACCCGATTTCAGCGTTTGCTCCTTCGGTACGGATCGAAATGTGCGTACCATGGCTTATTGTATGAGCGCCAACTTCCTCAGCAGTGAATATTTTTCCACTCTATTAGGTTTCTGGCACTCGTAAGGAGCATACCTATGATCTAGAACACTGTGACGCTAAGCAGTGGACGGATGACCCCCGAAAACTAATGAAAGTCATGTCCGCTTGGTATGACGGCCATAATTTCATCTAGGGCACTCAGAATTTTCGGCTGTTGTGGTCATTGGAAAGCTAACTGTGGGAGCAACACCGTAGGAACTACAAATCAAACTTTTGACACATAGGGAATTTTTGATTCCAATTTATAAGGCCAATACCTTGCTTACCCGCTTTCAACGTTTGCTCCTTCGGTACGGATCGAAATGTGTATACCATGGCTTACTGTATGAGCGCCAACTTCCTCAGCAGTGAATATTTTTCCACTCTACTAGGTTCCAAGTGCTTGTAAGGAGCATACCTTTGATCTAGAACAATGAGACGCTAAGCAGTGGACGGACGACCCCCAAAAGCACATGAAAGTCAAGTCCGCTCGGTATAACGGCCATAACTTCTTCTAGAGGACTCAGAATCTTCGTCTATTGGGCTCGTTGGAAAGCTAACTGAGGGAGCAACACCATAGGAACTGGAAATGAAACTGTTGACATTTGGGGAAAATTTTATACCAAATTAGAAGGCCAACACCTTGCTCACCCGATTTCAGCGTTTGCTGCTTCTGTACGGATCGAAATGTGCGTACCATGGCTTACTGTATGAGCGCCAACTTCCTCAGCAGTGAATATTTTTCCACTCTACTTGGTTTCTGGCACTCGTAAGGAGCATACCTATGATCTAGAACACTATGACGCTAAGCAGTGGACGGACGACCCCCGAAAACTCTTAAAAGTCATGTCCGCTTGGTATGACGGCCATAATTTCATCTAGGGGACTCAGAATCTTCGGCTGTTGTGATCATTGGAAAGCTAACTGTGGGAGCAACACCGTAGGAACTAGAAATCAAACTTTTGACATCTAGGGAATATTTGATTCCAATTTATAAGGCCAACACCTTGCTCACCCGCCTTCAACGTTTGCTCCTTCGGTACGGATCGAAATGTGTGTACCATGGCTTACTGTATGAGCGCCAACTTCCTCAGCAGTGAATATTTTTCCACTCTACTAGGTTCCTAGTTCTTGTAAGGAGCATACCTTTGATCTAGAACTATGAGACGCTAAGCAGTGGACGGACGACCCCCAAAAGCACATGAAAGTCAAGTCCGCTCGGTATAACGGCCATAACTTCTTCTAGAGGACTCAGAATCTTCGGCTGTTGGGCTCGTTGGAAAGCTAACTGAGGGAGCAACACCATAGGAACTGGAAATCAAACTTTTGGCATTTGGGGAATATTTTATACCAAATTAGAAGGCCAACACCATGCTCACCGACTTCAGCGTTTGCTCCTTCAGTACGGATCGAAATGTGTGTACCATGGCCTACAGTATGAGCGCCAACTTCCTCACCAGTGAATATTTTTTCACTCTACTAGGTTCCTAGCGCTCGTAAGGTGCATACCTTTGATCTAGAACAATGAGACGCTAAGCAGTGGACGGACGACCCCTGAAAGCACATGAAAGTCAAGTCCGCTCGGTATAACGGCCTTAACTTCTTCTAGGGAACTCAGAATCTTCGGCTGTTGGGCTCGTTGGAAAGCTAACTGAGGGAGCAACACCATAGGCACTGGAAATCAAACTTTTGAAATTTGGGGAATATTTTATACCCATTTAGAAGGCCAACACCTTGCTCACCCGATTTCAGCATTTGCTCCTTCGGTACGGATCGAAATCTGCGTACCATGGCTTATTGTATGAGCGCCAACTTCCTCAGCAGTGAATATTTTTCCACTCTATTAGGTTTCTGGCACTCGTAAGGAGCATACCTATGATCTAGAACACTGTGACGCTAAGCAGTGGACGGATGACCCCCGAAAACTAATGAAAGTCATGTCCGCTTGGTATGACGGCCATAATTTCATCTAGGGCACTCAGAATTTTCAGCTGTTGTGGTCATTGGAAAGCTAACTGTGGGAGCAACACCGTAGGAACTACAAATCATACTTTTGACACATAGGGAATATTTGATTCCAATTTATAAGGCCAATACCTTGCTTACCCGCTTTCAACGTTTGCTCATTCGGTACGGATCGAAATGTGTGTACCATGGCTTACTGTATGAGCGCCAACTTCCTCAGCAGTGAATATTTTTCCACTCTACTAGGTTCCTAGTGCTTGTAAGGAGCATACCTTTGATCTAGAACAATGAGACGCTAAGCAGTGGACGGACGACCCCCAAAAGCACATGAAAGTCAAGTCCGCTCGGTATAACGGCCATAACTTCTTCTAGAGGACTCAGAATCTTCGGCTGTTGGGCTCGTTGGAAAGCTAACTGAGGGAGCAACCCCATAGGACCTGGAAATCAAAATTTTGACATTTGGAGAATATTTTATACCAAATTAGACGGCCAACACCTTGCTCACCCGATTTCAGCGTTTGCTCCTTCAGTACGGATCGAAAAGTGTGTGCCATGGCCTACTGTATGAGCGCCAACTTCCTCAGCAGTGCATATTTTTCTACTCTACTAGGTTCCTAGCGCTCGTAAGGAGCATACCTTTGATCTAGAACAATGAGACGCTAAGTAGTGGACGGACGACCCCTGAAAGCACATGAAAGTCAAGTCCGCTCGGTATAACGGCCATAACTTCTTCTAGGGGACTCAGAATCTTCGGCTCTTGGGCTCGTTGGAAAACTAACTAAGGGAGCAACACCATAGGAACTGGAAATCAAACTTTTGACATTTGGGGAATATTTTAAACCAATTTAGAAGGCCAACACCTTGCTCACCCGATTTCAGCGTTTGCTCCTTCCGTACGGATCGAAATGTGCGTACCATGGCTTACTTTATGAGCACCAACTTCCTCAGCAGTGAATATTTTTCCACTCTACTAGGTTTCTGGCACTCGTATGGCGCATATCTATGATCTAGAACACTGTGACGCTAAGCAGTGGACGGACGACCCCCGAAAACTAATGAAAGTCGTGTCCGCTTGGTATGACAGCCCTAATTACATCTAGGGGACTAAGAATTTTCAGTTGTTGTGGTCATTGGAAAGCTAACTGTGGGAGCAACACCGTAGGAACTAGGAATCAAACTTTTGACACATAGGGAATATTTGATTCCAATTTATAAAGCCAACACCTTGCTTACCCACTTTCAACGTTTGCTCCTTCGGTACGGATCGAAATGTGTGTACCATGGCGTACTGTATGAGCGCCAACTTCCTCAGCAGTGAATATTTTTCCATTCTACTAGGTTCCTAGTGCTCGTAAGGAGCATACCTTTGATCTAGAACAATGTGACGCTAAGCAGTGGACGGACAACCCCCGAAAGCACATGAAAGTCAAGTCCGCTAGGTATAACGGCCATAACTTCTTCTAGGGGATTCAGAATCTTCGTCTATTGGGCTCGTTGGAAAGCTAACTGAGGGAGCAACACCATAGGAACTGGAAATGAAACTGTTGACATTTGGGGAAAATTTTATACCAAATTAGAAGGCCAACACCTTGCTCACCCGATTTCAGCGTTTGCTGCTTCGGTACGGATCGAAATGTGCGTACCATGGCTTACTGTATGAGCGCCAACTTCGTCAGCAGTGAATATTTTTCCACTCTACTAGGTTTCTGGCACTCGTAAGGAGCATACCTATGATCTAGAACACTGTGACGCTAAGCAGTGGACGGACGACCCCCGAAAACTCATAAAAGTCATGTCCGCTTGGTATGACGGCCATAATTTCATCTAGGGGACTCAGAATCTTCGGCTGTTGTGATCATTGGAAAGCTAACTGTGGGAGCAACACCGTAGGAACTAGAAATCAAACTTTTGACACCTAGGGAATATTTGATTCCAATTTATAAGGCCAACACCTTGCTCACCCGCCTTCAACGTTTGCTCCTTCGGTACGGATCGAAATGTGTGTACCATGGCTTACTGTATGAGCGCCAACTTCCTCAGCAGTGAATATTTTTCCACTCTACTAGGTTCCTAGTGCTTGTAAGGAGCATACCTTTGATCTAGAACTATGAGACGCTAAGCAGTGGACGGACGACCCCCAAAAGCACATGAAAGTCAAGTCCGCTCGGTATAACGGCCATAACTTCTTCTAGAGGACTCAGAATCTTCGGCTGTTGGGCTCGTTGGAAAGCTAACTGAGGGAGCAACACCATAGGAACTGGAAATCAAACTTTTGGCATTTGGGGAATATTTTATACCAAATTAGAAGGCCAACACCATGCTCACCCGACTTCAGCGTTTGCTCCTTCAGTACGGATCGAAATGTGTGTACCATGGCCTACTGTATGAGCGCCAACTTCCTCACCAGTGAATATTTTTTCACTCTACTAGGTTCCTAGCGCTCGTAAGGTGCATACCTTTGATCTAGAACAATGAGACGCTAAGCAGTGGACGGACGACCCCTGAAAGCACATGAAAGTCAAGTCCGCTCGGTATAACGGCCATAACTTCTTCTAGGGAACTCAGAATCTTCGGCTGTTGGGCTCGTTGGAAAGCTAACTGAGGGAGCAACACCATAGGCACTGGAAATCAAACTTTTGATATTTGGGGAATATTTTATACCCATTTAGAAGGCCAACACCTTGCTCACCCGATTTCAGCGTTTGCTCCTTCGGTACGGATCGAAATGTACGTACCATGGCTTATTGTATGAGCGCCAACTTCCTCAGCAGTGAATATTTTTCCACTCTATTAGGTTTCTGGCACTCGTATGGAGCATACCTATGATCTGGAACACTGTGACGCTAAGCAGTGGACGGATGACCCCCGAAAACTAATGAAAGTCATGTCTGCTTGGTATGACGGCCATAATTTCATCTAGGGCACTCAGACTTTTCGGCTGTTGTGGTCATTGGAAAGCTAACTGTGGGAGCAACACCGTAGGAACTACAAATCAAACTTTTGACACATAGGGAATATTTGATTCCAATTTATAAGGCCAATACCTTGCTTACCCGCTTTCAACGTTTGCTCCTTCGGTACGGATCGAAATGTGTGTACCATGGCTTACTGTATGAGCGCCAACTTCCTCAGCAGTGAATATTTTTCCACTCTACTAGGTTCCTAGTGCTTGTAAGGAGCATACCTTTGATCTAGAACAATGAGACGCTAAGCAGTGGACGGACGACCCCCAAAAGCACATGAAAGTCAAGTCCGCTCGGTATAACGGCCATAACTTCTTCTAGAGGATTCAGAATCTTCGGCTGTTGGGCTCGTTGGAAAGCTAACTGAGGGAGCAACACCATAGGAACTGGAAATCAAACTTTTGACATTTGGAGAATATTTTATACCAAATTAGAAGGCCAACACCTTGCTCACCCGATTTCAGCGTTTGCTCCTTCAGTACAGATCGAAAAGTGTGTGCCATGGCCTATTGTATGAGCGCCAACTTCCTCAGCAGTGAATATTTTTCCACTCTACTAGGTTCCTAGCGCTCGTAAGGAGCATACCTTTGATCTAGAACAATGAGACGCTAAGAAGTGGACGGACGACCCCTGAAAGCACATGAAAGTCAAGTCCGCTCGGTATAACGGCCATAACTTCTTCTAGGGGACTCAGAATCTTCGGCTGTTGGGCTCGTTGGAAAACTAACTAAGGGAGCAACACCATAGGAACTGGAAATCAAACTTTTGACATTTGGGGAATATTTTATACCAATTTAGAAGGCCAACACCTTGCTCACCCGATTTCAGCGTTTGCTCCTTCCGTACGATCGAAATGTGCGTACCATGGCTTACTTTATGAGCGCCAACTTCCTCAGCAGTGAATATTTTTCCACTCTACTAGGTTTCTGGCACTCGTAAGGAGCATACATATGATCTAGAACACTGTGACGCTAAGCAGTGGACGGACGACCCCCGAAAACTAATGAAAGTCGTGTCCGCTTGGTATGACGGCCCTAATTACATCTAGGGGACTCAGGATCTTCGGCTGTTGTGGTCATTGGAAAGCTAACTGTGGGAGCAACACCGTAGGAACTAGAAATCAAACTTTTGACACCTAGGGAATATTTGATTCCAATTTATAAGGCCAACACCTTGCTTACCCGCTTTCAACGTTTGCTCCTTCGGTACGGATCGAAATGTGTGTACCATGGCTTATTGTATGAGTGCCAACTTACTCAGCAGTGAATATTTTTCCACTCTACTAGATTCCTAGCGCTCGTAAGGACCATACCTTTGATCTAGAACAATGTGACGCTAAGCTGTGGACGGACGACCCCCGAAAGCACATGAAAGTCAAGTCCGCTTGGTATAACGGCCATAACTTCTTCTAGGGGACTCAGAATCTTCGGCTATTGGGCTCATTGGAAAGCTAACTAAGGGAGCAACACCATAGGAACTGGAAATGAAACTGTTGACATTTGGGAATATTTTATACCAAATTAGAAGGCCAACACCTTGATCACCCGATTTCAGCGTTTGCTCCTACGGTACGGATGGAAATGTGCTTACCATGGCTTACTGTATGAGCGCCAACTTCCTCGGCAGTGAATATTTTTCCACTCTACTTGGTTTCTGGCACTCGTAAGGAGCATACCTATGATCTGGAACACTGTGACGCTAAGCAGTGGACGGACGACCCCCGAAAACTCATGAAAGTCATGTCCGCTTGGAATGACGGCCATAATTTCATCTAGGGGACTCAGGATCTTCGGCTATTGTGGTCATTGGAAAGCTAATTGTGGGAGCAACACCGTAGGAACTAGAAATCAAACTTTTGACACCTAGGGAATATTTGATTCCAATTTATAAGGCCAACACCTTGCTTACCCGCTTTCAACGTTTGCTCCTTCGGTACGGATCGAAATGTGTGTACCATGGCTTACTGTATGAGCGCCAACTTCCTCAGCAGTGAATATTTTTCCACTATACTAGATTCCTAGCGCTCGTAAGGAACATAGCTTTGATCTAGAACAATGAGACGCTAAGCAGTGGACGGACGACCCCCGAAAGCACATGAAAGTCAAGTCCGCTCGGTATAACGGCCATAACTTCTTCTAGGGGACTCAGAATCTTCGGCTGTTAGGCTCGTTGGAAAGCTAACTGAGGGAGCAACACCATAGGAACTGGAAATCAAACTTTTGACATTTGGAGGATATTTTATACCAAATTAGAAGGCCAACACCTTGCTCACCCGATTTCTGCGTTTGCTCCTTCGGTACGGATCGAAATGTGCGTACCATGGCTAACTGTATGAGCACCAACTTCCTCAGCAGTGAATCTTTTTTCACTCTACCAGGTTCCTACCGCTCGTAAAGAGCATACCTATGATCTAGAACATTGAGACGCTAAGCAGGGGACAGACGACCCCCGAAACCACATGAAAGTCATGTCCGCTCGGTATAACGGCCATAACTTCTTCTAGGGAACTCAGAATCTTCGGCTGTTGGGCTCATTGGAAAGCTAAGTGAGGGAGCAACACCATAGGAACTGGAAACCAAACTTTTGACAATTGGGGAATATTTTATGCCAAATTAGAAGGCCAACACCTTGCTCACCCGATTTCAGCGTTTGCTCCTACGGTACGGATGGAAATGTGCGTACCATGGCTTACTGTATGAGCGCCAACTTCCTCAGCAGTGAATATTTTTCCACTCTACTAGGTTTCTGGCACTCGTAAGGAGCATACCTATGATCTAGAACAATGAGACGCTAAGCAGTCGACGGACGACCCCTGAAAGCACATGAAAGTTAAGTCCGCTCGGTATAACGGCCATAATTTCATCTAGGGGACTCAGGATCTTCGGCTGTTGTGGTCATTGGAAAGCTAACTGTGGGAGCAACACCGTAGGAACTAGAAATCAAACTTTTGACACCTAGGGAATATTTGATTCCAATTTATAAGGCCAACACCTTGCTTACCCGCTTTCAACGTTTGCTCCTTCGGTACGGATAGAAATGTGTGTACCATGGCTTACTATATGAGCGCCAACTTCCTCAGCAGTGAATATTTTTCCACTCTACTAGATTTCTAGCGCTCGTAAGGAGCATACCTTTGATCTAGAACAATGAGACGCTAAGCAGTGGACGGACGACCCCCGAAAGCACATGAAAGTCAAGTCCGCTCGGTATAACGGCCGTAACTTCTTCTAGGGGACTCAGAATCTTCGGCTGTTGGGCTCGTTGGAAAGCTAACTGAGGGAGCAACACCATAGGAACTGGAAATCAAACTTTTGACATTTGGAGGATATTTTATACCAAATTAGAAGGCCAACACCTTGCTCACCCGATTTCTGCGTTTGCCCCTTCGGTACGGATCGAAATGTGCGTACCATGGCTAACTGTATGAGCACCAACTTCCTCAGCAGTGAATATTTTTTCACTCTACCAGGTTCCTACCGCTCGTAAGGTGCATGTTCCTACCGCTCGTAAGGAGCATACCTATGATCTAGAACATTGAGACGCTAAGTAGGGGACAGACGACCCCCGAAACCACATGAAAGTCATGTCCGCTCGGTATAACGGCCATAACTTCTTCTAGGGAACTCAGAATCTTCGGCTGTTGGGCTCGTTGGAAAGCTAGCTGAAGGAGCAACACCATAGGCATTGGAAATCAAACTTTTGATATTTGGGGTATATTTTATACCAATTTAGAAGGCCAACACCTTGCTCACCCGATTTCAGCGTTTGCTCCTTCGGTACGGATCGAGATGTGCGTACAATGGCTTACTGCATGAGTGCCAACTTCCTCAGCAGTGAATATTTTTCCACTCTACTAGGTTCCTGGCGCTCGTAAGGAGCATACCTTTGATCTAGAACAATGAGACGCAAAGCAGTGGACGGATGACCCCTGAAAGCACATGAACGTCAAGTCCGCTCGGTATAACGGCCATAACTTCTTCTAGGGGACTCAGAATCTTCGGCTGTTGGGCTCGTTGTAAAGCTAACTGAGGGAGCAACACCATAGGAACTGGAAATCAAACTTTTGACATTTGGAGGATATTTTATACCAAATTAGAAGGCCAACACCTTGCTCACCCGATTTCTGCATTTGCTCCTTCGGTATGGATCGAAATGTGCGTACCATGGCTAACTATATGAGCACCAACTTCCTTAGTAGTGAATATGTTTTCACTCTACCAAGTTCCTATCGCTCGTAAGGAGCATACCTATGATCTAGAACACTGAGACGCTAAGCAGGGGACAGACGACCCCCGAAACCACATGAAAGTCATGTCCGCTCGGTATAACGGCCATAACTACTTCTAGGGAACTCAGAATCTTCGGCTGTTGGGCTCGTTGGAAAGCTAACTGAAGGAGCAACACCATAGGCACTGGAAATCAAACTTTTGATATTTGGGGTATATTTTATACCAATTTAGAAGGCCAACACCTTGCTCACCTGATTTCAGCGTTTGCTCCTACGGTACGGATGGAAATGTGCGTACCATGGCTTACTGTATGAGCGCCAACTTCCTCAGCAGTGAATATTTTTCCACTCTACTAGGTTTCTGGCACTCGTAAGGAGCATACCTATGATCTAGAACACTGGGACGCTAAGCAGTGGACGGACGACCCCCGAAAACTCATAAAAGTCATGTCCGCTTGGTATGACGGCCATAATTTCATCTAGGGGACTCAGAATCTTCGGCTGTTGTGGTCATTGGAAAGCTAACTGTGGGAGCAACACCGTAGGAACTAGAAATCAAACTTTTGACACCTAGGGAATATTTGATTCCAATTTATAAGGCCAACACCTTGCTTACCCGCTTTCAACGTTTGCTCCTTCGGTACGGACCGAAATGTGTGTACCATGGCTTACTGTATGAGCGCCAACTTCCTCAGCAGTGAATATTTTTCTACTCTACTAGATTCCTAGCGCTCGTAAGGAGCATACCTTTGATCTAGAACAATGAGACGCTACGAAGTATTCGTACGACCCCCGAAAGCACATGAAAGTCAAGTCCGCTCGGTATAACGGCCAGGGTGCATGGGGAACGGTGAGGTGCCTGCGGCGACCAAAACCCACGGCAGGGTTCGGCCCGCACGGCGGCGGCTCGCCGGCGTGCCGCACGCCGGGGCCTAGGGTGGGTCTAGCTGGACTAGAGCTAGCGGAAAAGGGAGAGGGGGCCGAGGCAGAGATCACCGAGGGATCGAGGGAGACAGAGAGCGGACGGCGGGGCTTGGCGACGTAGGCCGGCGGACGGGCTCGGGCGGCGCTCGCGGACGAGAGCGTCGGAGACTCGGCCTCACGTCAAGACCTCCTGGAACGGCTTCGCGAAGACGTTGCGAGCGTGATGGAGTGGTTAGAGGGCCGGAGATGGATCCACGCCGATGAATTGAACGGAGGAGCGCCTTACCGAGGTGAAACTCCGGCGGCGAAAGGCGGGCTCGACGAGGCACTGGAGTGGAATTGCTTTGGGGTGTAGCAAATGGAACCCAAGGCGACGCTCGGGGATGGGTTTTATAGGACTCTAGGTAGCCGAGGGCGACGGGCGCGGTGTTGGGGCGGAAGGCCGAGGCGCTCATCACTACGCAATGAAGAGTGAGGGAGGGGAAAGGGGAAACCGGGGCGGATTGTGGGGGATTGAGGGCGAGGGTTTAAGGAAGGGAGCGGGTGAGGGTTCGGAGGAAGCTTCCTTTGCTCGGGCGTCGACGTGGCTGAGCGGAGAGATAGGCAGGCGGGCGTGGATCGCGGCGGGAGGAAGGGGATGGGTCTCACCGGTGGGGTCCGCCTGTCAGTGGGGGTGAGGCGCGGGGCGCTGCGGGTCGGCGCGCTGAGAGAGAGAGAGGGCGCAGGTTGGGCCGGCCTTCGGCCCAGGCGGGAAGGGGAGGCGGGGTTTGGCCGGGCCGGGGCCCAGGCGGGGGGAGCGGGGCGCCGGGGTGGCTGGGCCGAGTCGGTCGGCTTGGGCCGGCCGCTTGGCTTGGCCCCCTGTCTTTTTTTTTCTTTTTCTTTTCTGTTTTTGAATTCTTTTGAATGGAGATAGAAATGGTTCTAAAATTCAAATGAAATTTGAATTTGAATCCTTAATTCCAACAATCAAGAAACAATGCACCAGCAAGTATGCACAAGAAAGTTAAGCCTATGATTAATTTTATACAAGTATTTATTTTGAATAAAACCTGTTAAATGCAAACTAAACATATGAGCCTTAGGAAAAAATAAATTACTTGAATTTAATTGTAAAATGCTGGAATTTAAACTAGGGTGTTACAAACCTACCCCCCTTAACAGGAATCTCGCCCCCGAGATTCTCATAGGTGGTTAGCAAAGAGACCAGGATAAGTTGCTCTCAACTCCTCCTCTCTTTCCCAAGTTGCCTCATCCTCCGTGTGATGTTTCCACTGCACTCTGCACATTTTGACCCTCCTATTTCGGGTAACCCTTTCAGATGTTTCAAGAATCTTCACCGGGTGTTCGGTATATGTCAAATCCTCCTGCACATCCAGACCTTCCAGTGGTGCTTGTTCTTCCGGCACCCTCAAACACTTCTTTAGTTGGGACACATGGAACACATTGTGTATGCCAGATAGGTTAGATGGCAACTCCAACTTATAAGCCACTTCGCCTTTCCTTTCCACTATCTTGAACGGACCGATGTATCTTGGTGCCAGCTTTCCTTTCATATTAAACCTCCGGATACCTCTCATTGGTGACACCTTCAAATACACAAAGTCATCAACCTTAAAGGTCAAGTCCCTGCGTCGCACATCTGCATAGCTCTTCTGTCTAGACTGAGCAACTCTCAAGTTCTCACGTACCATCTTGATCTGCTGTTCAGCATCCCTGATAAGGTCGGGTCCGAACACCTGCTTCTCTCCTGTTTGGTTCCAAAATAGCGGTGTCCTGCACCTTCTGCCGTACAGTGCCTCAAACGGTGACTTCTTCAGACTGGCTTGGTAGCTGTTGTTATAAGAGAACTCAGCATAAGGCAGACTCTTATCCCAACTGGTTCCGTACTGTATAGCACACGCCCTCAACATGTCCTCTAGAATCTGATTTGTTCTTTCCGTCTGACCATCTGTCTGTGGGTGATATGCTGTACTGAACCGAAGCTTGGAATCCAAGGAATCATGCAATTGCTCCCAGAAACGAGATGTGAACTGTGACCCTCTATCAGATATGATCCGCTTAGGCACACCATGCAAGCAAACGATTCTGGAGATGTACAACTCTGCTAACCTTGAACCCGAATAGGTAGTGTTCACCGGAATGAAATGAGCAACCTTGGTCAACCGATCAACAACTACCCAGATCGAGTTGTAACCTTTCTGAGTCCTGGGTAACCCCACAATGAAATCCATACTTATTTCCTCCCATTTCCACTCTGGAATCTTCAAAGGTTGCAACAACCCTGCAGGTCTCTGATGTTCAGCTTTCACACGGTGACAAGTGTCACATACTGCAACATATTCTGCCACTGCTCTCTTCATTCCATACCACCAGAACCTTTCCTTCAAATCATGATACATCTTTGTACTGCCCGGGTGAATTGGGTAAGCGGTGTCGTGAGCCTCACTGAGTATTAACTTCTTGATACTGTCCACATCTGGCACGCAGATCCGGTTCTTGTACCATACAGTACCCTGTTCATCTTCACGAAAGTGTGGCGCCTTGCCCAACTTGATCTGTTCCCGGATCTCCTAAATTTTCTCTTCCGTTTCCTGATGTTTCCTTATCTCTTGCTCAAGGGTAGGCTCTGCTTCAAAAGTTGCTATTGTGGTGTGATGCACGAATCCCAAATTCAAACTGTCAAATTCTGCACACAGCTCAAAAGGCATCTGAAAAGCAACTGCCATGTTAACATAACTCTTTCTGCTTAAAGCATCTGCTACCACATTGGCTTTCCTTGGATGGTAATGTATCTCCAGGTCATAATCTTTGATCAACTCCAGCCATCTCCGCTGCCTCATATTCAGCTCATTCTGCGTGAAAATATATTTAAGACTCTTATGATCGGTATATATCTCACACCGATTCCCAAATAAATAATGCCTCCAGATTTTCAGAGCATGCACCACCACGGCTAGCTCCAAATCATGAGTGGGATAGTTGACCTCATGCTTCCTTAACTGGCATGAAGGATAAGCAATCACCTTACCCTCCTGCATCAGCACACAACCCAAACCTTCCTTAGAGGCATCACAATACACGGTGAAACTCTTGGTTAAGTCTGGTAGAGTAAGCACTGGGGCTGTGGTGAGTCTCTTCTTTAATTCATCAAATGCAGCTTGCCTCTCCTTAGTCCAAATAAATGGAACACTCTTCTCGAGCAATGATGTCATTGGTTTTACAATCCTGGAGAAACTTTCAATAAACCTTCTGTAATATCCTGCTAGACCCAAAAATCCACGAACTTCTTTCACAACATCTGGCACCTTCCAATCATGACACTGCTGATCTTGCTAGGGTCCACCATGATTCCACCTTTTGAGACTATATGTCCCAAGAAAGGCACTTGATCAAGCTAAAACTCACACTTGCTCAAGTTAGCATACAACTTATGTTCTCTCAGCTTCTGCAAAACTAATCTCAAGTGTTCTTCATGTTCTTCTTCCGTCTTGGAATAGATCAATATATCATCAATGAACACCACAACAAACTTTCAAGATACTCCATAAACACCTTGTTCATAAGATTCATGAAATAAGCAGGAGCATTTGTCAACCCAAAAGACATGACTGTATATTCATATAACCCAAATCTGGTAATGAAAGCAGTCTTTGGAATATCGGAAGGGCGAATCTTCATTTGATGATAACCTGACCTCAGATCAATTTTTGAGAACACACATGCACCTTGCAATTGATCAAACAAATCATCTATTCGAGGTAAGGGGTATTTGTTCTTGATAGTGACATCATTCAAGGCTCTATAATCCACACACATCCTTCGGGTCCCATCCTTTTTATCAACAAACAGAACCGGAAAAGCCCAAGGTGAGGAACTAGGCCGAATAAACCCTTTTCCTAACAACTCATCTATATTTTCCTTTATTAACTCTTGTTCTTTGGGTGCCACTCTATATTGCCTTTTTGCTATAGGGGCTGTACCAGGTAAAAGTTCTATTAAAAATTCAACTTCTCGGTCAGGTGGCATACCTGGTAACTCATCTGGAAAGACATCCGGGTACTCGCACACTACTCGAATTCCCTCCGTGGGCTTCGCCTCCATCTGATGCAGACAACCAGAAGGTTCTGTGGCACTGACTTCCACTTTCTGACCATTAGGAGCTGTTAAGTGGACGGTTCGCTTGGCACAATCAATTCTGACATCCCACTTAGCAACCGTTTCCATTCCCAAGATGATATCAATTCCCGCGGAACCAATGATTATCAACTTGGTGCAAAATTCTACCCCCCTTATGTTTATGCTAACTCAAGGGCATATTAAACTTGTGCTCAACGTTCCCCCCGGTGTAGATACTACCATGGGTCTACTTGTAGACCTTATAGGAATATTGTACTGCTCAGCATATGATTTGGTAATAAATGAATGCGTGGCACCAGTATAAAAAAGAACTGTAGCGGGGTGAGAGTTGACCAGGAACGTACCAAGCACGACGTTAGGGGCTTCAGCTGCAGACTCAGCTGTCACATGATTCACCTTCCCTTGCCACGGCGCCTTGCCCTGTTGATTGGGGCGCCCTTGCTGCGGCTGGGGAGGGTTCTGCCTTTGGCCCGATTGCTGCCCCTGTTGGTTACCTTGCACCTTACGGGGACAAGCATTAGGATAGTGGCCCGCTCCACCACACTTGTAGCAAGGCCCAACACCTGTAGTCTGGTTTGTGGTGGGAGGGGTGGCCTGCACTTGGCGCTGAGCTGGATACATAGGATGAGCCGGCTGACCCTGGTAGCGCTGCTGGTACTGGTAGCCTTGCTGTCCTTGAGCCCGCTCTGCTGTGAGCTTGGACCCTGAGAGAAACGGGGGCGGGTGTTGCTGCTTGATGAAGAGTTGTTGTACTTCCTCTTCCTTTCTTCAATCTCCTGGCGCTTCCTTTCACTGTAAAGAGCCCTGTCCACCAGTTGATGGAAGCTAGGAAAGGTATGGTTCGTCAGCTGGTATTGGAGCTCATCATTTAGACCCTCCAGGAAGTATTCTTGCTTTTCCCTTTCCTCCGCCACCTCTGCAGTGGCATATCTGGCCAACTGAAGGAACTTATCCCTATTCTCAGTCACCGACATGCTGTCCTGCTTTAGGGAAAGAAACTCCTTCTTCTTCATTTTCATCAACCCCGCAGGCACATGGTGGTTGCGGAAGTTCTCCCTGAACTGTGCCCAAGTGAAAGCATCCCTATCTTGGGGTTTGTAAGATTCCCACCAATCCAGGGCTGCACCTCTTAGCTGACCGGAACCATACAAAACCCTCTCCCGGTCATTGCATTGAGCAATCTCCAGCTGGCGTTCCACTGCGCGAAGCCAATCATCAGCTTGCAGTGGCTCTGTGGCATGGGAGAAGGTTGGTGGATGACCCTTCTGGAAATCTCCACGCCTGTCCCTAGGTGGTGGGGGTGGTGGTTGAGCTTGAGCTTGCTGGAGAACGTGCACCGCGTTGGTCATTGTCGCCATCATCTGCATCTGGAGGTTGTAAAACTGCTCCGGTGTCAGTGGTGGAGGGTTGGGCAGCGGGTTGCCACCCCCTGGTTACCCTGGCTAGCATTTCCACCAGCAGCGTTGCGCCTTGTGTTAACCATCTGTTTGTAACAGAGACACCGTAAGCACATAGCCAACTTATGGGTGCACAAGCAGTAGCGACTAAAGATAAAGTAGTAAGGGCGATAGAGAGGATATAGTGTTTAACCCCACGAACTAACTTATAACATTAACTTGTTCATGCTGGGACAAATACCCACAGCTGGATAACACACAACCAAAGATCCAAATCAAACATGGTTCAAAATAACAAACAACCAGCCAACACAACTTAACTTAAGTTCCACACGACTAACTCAACACGACAACTTAAACAAACATGCTAACGCGATACATGAGGACGACTAGTCATCCCGAGGGAGTATCCTAGTGGCACCACCAAACTCTCCCGTGCCAGGCCTCCTGCGAGGGGGGTCTGAGCTGGATCCACCACTGGCACCTGGGGCGGTGGCCTCGCCACTCGGTCCAGCTGAGCCTGAAGGTGGAACACCTCACCATTCCGGTGATGGAGCTCTTCAGACACCCGGACGTAGGCAGTGATCAGGGCTGACACATACCGGACCAGCTTCAACAGCTGCCGGTTGTCCTCACCCCGGATGGACGCGATCTCGTGCTCTGTCTCCCCGGACTACCTACGGGGAAAGTAGCGGTACTGGGTCTGGCAGAGTGGGGTGTGGTAGTGCTGGCAGAGAACCCCAAGAGCCTGCTGAGCAGCATCCTCCATGGCCATCTCCATGGTCTCGTGCTCTGCGAGGCTGTAGTGCCGGCGTAGCACGGTGTGTCCCCCATGGTTGGGGTTAGGCTCCAGGATCTGCGCACCGGCGGACCAGAGGGTGGTGTGGTCCGGGCGCGCTCGCTGCTGGACCTAGTAGACGACCTCATGGGTAGTGTAACCCAGGTCGTAGAGGCAGTCGCGGAGTAGCCCCGGGAACTCCAGGTCAGCACCGTGGTGTGGGTGCGTCAGGTCGACCCAGGCGTCAACCTTCCGCTGGCCACCCTCGTCGGAAGGGACAGCCACGCGGAACAGCCACTCGGGTGCGGCAGGCGGTGGCGGTGGGGGTGCCGATGAAGCTGCAGGCGCCGCTGGAGAAGGTGGTGGTGTCGGCGCACGCGGGGAAAGAGGTGTCGGTGTCGGCAGGCGTGGCGGTGGGACCTCCTCACGCGCATCACCGTCGTCGTCGGAGTCGAGGTAGTAAACTACCTCCATTGGGTCCTCCTCCTCCTCCTCCTTAGGGTCAGTGTCCGCCGGAAGCAGACCATTCCCCTCAAAGGGGTGTGGCACCTGGTCCATGGGAGCGTACTCGAAGGGTGGTGGTGGCAACAGCTCGGGCAGCTCCGGTGATGGAGGCTCGATCTGCTGTGGTGGACAAGGTACTGGGGTATGCCGTGGGGTCGGTGGTGCAACACGGCGAAGGCGGCCCCCGGTACTCTTGTGGGCGGTTTGCTTGCTGCGTGCCATGACCTATAAGGAGGATGGAGTAAGATGGAGATCAGTTCTATATGTTTGAATGAAATAAGCAAAAGGTAATAATTTAACATAGAGTGAACATATAATTTGATAGCGAAAATAAAATTTTCATAAAACAGCAGGAGGGCAAAAGGGGAATGAGGTCCTTATTTACGTCAGTTTCTAACTAGGCTTCCGTCCTACAGTCAACACAGCTCTGATACCACTTTGTCACGCCCAGTTCTCAACCAATGGAACCAGAACAACATATATGTGCCAGGAACGTGTCTCACATATATTATGACAATAGTGACATCACAGAACGTGCATAAACGATAAATAAAACGTTTACATAGAGTATATCATCACTTTATTACAGTAAGACAACATGTCTTTAAACCAGAGTCATAGCGGAAGCGTAAACGAAGATAAATGAGCCGCCACAGGGACGTCGACTGGTGGACGGGTACGCCTAGAACTCATTGAAGTCCTGAACATACTCTTCGAAGTCTTCTGGAGCTGAGCAGCGGTTGGGTTCCAGCCAACAGTAGGTTTAAAGTAAAGCAAGCGTGAGTATTTCATACTCAACAAGCATAACATGAACTATGAGGCATCTTGTCACACCCAGTTCTCAACCAACAGAACCGGAACATCATATATGTGCCAGGAACGTGTCTCACATATATTATGACAATAGTGACATCACAGAACGTGCATAAACGATAAATAAAACGTTTACATAGAGTATAACATCACTTTATTACAATAAGACAACATGTCTTTAAACCAGAGTCATAGCGGAAGCGTAAACAAAGATAAACGAGCAGCCACAGGGACGTCGACTGGTGGACCGGTACGCCTAGAACTCGTTGAAGTCCTGAACATACTCTTCGAAGTCTTCTGGAGCTGAGCAGCAGTTGGGTTCCAGCCAACAGTAGGTTAAAGTAAAGCAAGCGTGAGTATTTCATACTCAACAAGCATAACATGAACTATGAGGCATCTAGGGTTGGCTGACACTTAGCATGAGCTTTTAGTTGGTCAAGTTTTTATTAAACAATTGGTTACTACATGTGAGTTGATAAACCATTAACCCAAGATATAACATGTGAACATTAGTCAACAACATTAACATAAGAATCACTTTCAAACCCAACGGAAACACTAATCTACATAAAGGATCTGTGCCGCTCATAACCGTGAGCACGGCTGACATGTCAGTTTTACACTCTCGAGAGGTTGTACATCTTTACCGATGAGTCGTGGGCTACGCTAGCGGTCCACCATATTACCTTAGATGAGATGGCTAGCAAGCACACTACGAGGCCTTTACAAAGATCACGTTGGTAAGGTGTAACCGCTAAGGTTTCAGGGTCCGCAGCTGTGGAGCAAGCCTCAAGGGGAGAAAAACGCACTCAACCCAAGTAGCGCGAGGGCCACAGAAGCTCACCTCCCCTCTTGCCCCGTCGGTAAGTTACCCCCAAACCAATGCAACCTAATTAATTAGCCAAGACCGTCCCATTCCAGTCTCATGGTAGCACTGTTGTCCCAGGTTGTCGCTTTGCGAACCGGTCCTGAAGGAGAGTGGCCATAAGCATAACACATGCTCATGCCCCCTAAACCAAGTTGCTAAAAAGCCATTTTTAAAGGAACATGAACCACAGAGGGTCAAGCTCAAGATTTGATTCCATAGACCCATTAACAAAATTATTAACAAAGATACATGAGTTCGCGCAGCAACTAGCAAAACTTAACCAACATGCAACCCATAGGTAAACATATCGATAGAAGAGGCTAGGTACAATCCTTATTGGCATACAAAACTTAGACACATGGATATGAAGTGATTAAAGGGTTGTTAGGTTGTGTTCATGCTATACTTGCCTTGCCCAAACTGGTCTTGAGTCTGCTGCTCAACACCCTCAAACTGCTGCTTTTCGTCACCAACAAACTGCTCACCGTCTAACCACGTTCACGGCAACGTACAAGCATTTCCACGCATACATACATGCAAACAATTATCAAAAGGTGAGAAACAGTACATCATATCATACAAACAGAAGGTAAAACTATACTAAAAACATTCTACATGTTTCTACGGTCGTGTGAGCGCAAGAATCACTCAAATCGGAGTTAAAACGTAGAAGTTATGCATAAAACGGGCTCCTAGGGGCATATCTGTGATAAAAACAGTTAACCAGGGGCTAGTTTTCAAAAATCGGAGACTTATGCGTAAATAAACCTAGCCGCAGAGGGTTCTGATGCAAAAACTCCAGGGTCTGGACGGCGGGTTCTATTTTTCAAAAGCACAGGGGCTAAAACGCTAAAACTAGGACTAAAATCTAATTACTTTTCAACGCTGGTGGACTGCAGGTTGATTTCCCAAAAGTCCAAGGGCTCTTTAGCAAAACTATCGGCGCTGGCCGGTATTGACCGGTCATCGGTGCGTGTGAGCGGTTGGATCTCGATCTAACGGGTGACGTTAGATCGGATCGGGGCTCTGATCTCGTGCGTCGGATCGGGATCCGACGGCGGAGAGAGGCCGGGGCCGAGGGCGACGGTGACCACGCCCATGGCGTTCTCGTCGCGCGGCGGGGCCTGCGGCGGCGTTCCGGCTCGGAGAGGGTGCTAGGCTTGACTAGAGCTAGCCCAAAAGAGCGAAGGTGTTGCGGCGAGCTCACCGAGGGCTTGAGGGCGGCGGGAGATGGTCGGTGGCGGTCCAACGACGAGTGGCGGCGGCGTCGGTTCACGGGCGGTGTTCGTCCGCGTGGAACGCTGGGGTGGAGTGTCTCCGAGACTCCGAGGATGGGCGGCGAAGCTCCGGGGTGCTCCTGCGACACGGGAGGAGGAGGAATCAGGGCCGGAGGGGCTTCGCCGACGGCGAATTTGGCGTTGGGGCGGCTTACCGAGGCGAGGCTCCAATGGCGATTGGGAGCTCGAGAGGGCACGTCAGTGGAATAGCTTTGGTGGAGAGGTGAAGGGGACGGAGGCGAGCCTCGGGGTGGGTTTTATAGGAGTCTAGGAGGGCCGGGGCGGCGGGTGCACTCGAGCTGGTCGCCGGCCCTTGAACGCGAGTAATGGCGCGGTTAGGGCAGGTGCGGGGAGAAGGGAAAACTGGCGCGGGAGCTGCGGGACTGAAGAGGGGAGCGATTAAGGAAGGAGTGGGCGAGATTCGGGGAGGGGGTTTCCATCCCCTGGGGGTCGGCGTGCGCGAGCAGGAAGGAAGGAGCGCGCGGGATCTCCGGCGGGAGGAGGAAGACAGCGCTGACCCGTGGGGCCGGGCAGTCAGTGGGCGCGAGGGCGCGGCCCGCCTGTCAGCGAGGCGCGGAGAGTGAGGGCGCGCCGAGTGGGCCGGGCATTCGGCCCACGCGGGAAGAGGGGGGCGCGGGGTGGCTGGGCCGGGCCGAGGCAGGGGAGAGGAGGGGTGGCTGGGCCGAGCCGGGCCTGGCCGGCCTGGCTGCCCCTTCTCTTTTTTTTTTTCTTTCTTATTTTGGAATACTTTTGAATTGAGATAGGAAATGGTTCTAAAATTCAAATAAATTTGAATTTGACTCCTTAATTCAAGCAACAAGAGACAATGCACCAGCACGTAATGCACAAGAAAGTTGGGCCTATGATAAATTTGATTCTAGTATTTATTTTAAATAAAGCCTGTTAAATGCAAACTAAACATATAAGCCTTAGGAAAATTAAATAAATTGCTTGAATTTTATTGTGAAATGCTGGAATTCAAACTATGGTGTTACACATCTAGGGTTGGCTGACACTTAGCATGAGCTTTTAGTTGGTCAAGTTTTATTGAGCGACTAATTACTACAGGTGAGTTGATAAACCATTAACCCAAGGTATAGCATAAAAGATTTAAACAACAACATTAGCATTAGAACCAACTTTCAAAACCCAACAGAACCACTAATCTGCATAAAGGATCTGGGCCGCTCATAACCGTGAGCACGGCTGACATGTCAGTTTTACACTCTCGAGAGGTCGTACATCTTTACCCATGAGTCGTGGGCTACGCTAGTGGTCCACCACATTACGTTAGATGAGATGGCTAGCAAGCACACTACAAGGCCTTTACAAAGATCGCGTTGGTAAGGTATAACCGCTAAGGTTTCAGGGTCCGCAACTGTGGAGCAAGCCTCAAGGGGAGATAAACGCACTCAACCCAAGTAGCGCGAGGGCCACAGAAGCTCACCTCCCCTCTTACCCCGTCGGTAAGTTACTCCCAAACCAATGCAACCTAATTAATTAGCCAAGACTATCCCATTCCAGTCTCATGGTAGCACTGTTGTCCCAGGTTATCGCTTTGCGAACTGGTCCTTAAGGAGAGTGGCTATGAGCAAAACACATGCTCACGCCCCCTAAACCAAGTTGCTAAAAAGCCATTTTTAAAGGAACATGAACCACAGCGGGTCAAGCTCAAGATTTGATTGCATAGATCCATTAATCAAAATTATTAACAAAAGATACATGAGTTTGAGCAGCAATTAGCAAAACTTAACCCACATGCATCCCCATAGGTAAACATTGCGATAACAGAGGCTAGGTACAGTCCTTATTGGCATACAAAATTAGACACATGCATATGAAGTGATTAAGTGCTTATTGGGTTGTGTCCATGTTATACTTGCCTTGCTCAAACTGGTCTTGAGACTGCTGCTCAACACCCTCAAACTGCTGCTCTTCGTCACCAACAAACTGCTCACCGTCTAACCACGTTCACGGCAACATACAAGCATTTCCACGCATACATACATGCAAACAATTATCAAAAGGTGAGATACAGTACATCATATCATAAAAACAGCAGATAAAACAGTACTAAAAACATTCTACATGTTTCTATGGTCGCGTGAGCGCAAGAATCACTCAAATCGGAGTTAAAACGCGAAAGTTATGCATAAAACGGGCTCCTAGGGGCATAACTGTGATAAAAACATTGAAACCAGGGGCTAGATTTGAAAAACCGAGGACTTAAACGTAATTAACTATAGCCGCCGAGGGTTTCCAGGCAAAACCGCCGTGACCTGGACCTCGGGTTCAAAAACCAAAAAGCCCAGGGGCCAAACCGAAGAAAACAGGACCTAAATCTAATTATTTTTCAAAGCCGGTGGACCGCGGGTTGATTCCAGAGAAACGCGGGGACTTTTATGCGAAAGTTCCGCGCTGACCGGGTCTACGCCGGCGCGGCGCTGACGCGGCGCGCGCGTGGCGCGACACGTCGGCCTGGCGGGTGGGTCCCCGCTGTCGGGTTTATGTGAGGGCGACGTGGCGCGTTCTGATTGGTCCGCGAAGGGGTGCGCTGTGTTCTAATCGCGGTCGTTGGCGACAGATCGGACGGCCAGGGTGCATGGGGAACGGTGAGGTGCCGGCAGCGACCAAAACCAACGGCGGGGTTCGGCCCACGTGGCGGCAGCTCGCCGGCGTGCTGCACGCCGGGGCCTAGGGTGGGTCTGGCTGGACTAGAGCTAGCGGAAATGGGAGAGGGGGCCGAGGCGGAGCTCACCGAGGGATCGAGGGAGACGGAGAGTGGACGGGGGGGCTTGGCAACGTAGGCCGGCGGACGGGCTCGGGCGGCGCTCGCGGACGAGAGCGTCGGAGACTCGGCCTCACGTCAAGACCTCCTGGAACGGCTCCGCGAAGACCCTGCGAGCGTGATGGAGTGGTTAGAGGGCCGGAGATGGATCCACGCCGATGAATTGAACGGAGGAGCGCCTTACCGAGGTGAAACTCCGGCGGCGAAAGGCGGGCTCGACGAGGCACTAGAGTGGAATTGCTTTGGGGTGTAGCAAATGGAACCCAAGGCGACGCTCGGGGATGGGTTTTATAGGACTCTAGGTAGCCAAGGGCGACGGGCGCGGTGTTGGGGCGGAAGGCCGGGGCGCTCATCACTGCGCAATGAAGAGAGAGGGAGGGGAAAGGGGAAACCGAGGCGGATTGTGGGGGATTGAGGGCGAGGGTTTAAGGAAGGGAGCGGGTGAGGCTTCGGAGGAAGCTTCCTTTGCTCGGGAGTCGATGTGGCCGAGCGGAGAGAGAGGCAGGCGGGCGTGGATCACGGTGGGAGGAAGGGGATGGGTCTGACCGGTGGGGTCCGCCTGTCAGTGGGGGCGAGGCGCAGGGCGCTGCGGGTCGGCGCGCTGAGAGAGAGAGAGGGCGCGGGTTGGGCCGGCCTTCGGCCCAGGCGGGAAGGGGAGGCGGGGTTTGGCCGGGCCGGGGCCCAGGCACGGGGAGCGGGGCGCCGGGGTGGCTGGGCCGAGTCGGTCGGCTTGGGCTGGCCGCTTGGCTTGGCCCCCTGTCTTTTTTTTTCTTTTTCTTTTCTATTTTTGAATTCTTTTGAATGGAGATAGAAATGGTTCTAAAATTCAAATGAAATTTGAATTTGAATCCTTAATTCCAACAATCAAGAAACAATGCACCAGCATGTATGCACAAGAAAGTTAACCCTATGATTAATTTTATACAAGTATTTATTTTGAATAAAACCTGTTAAATGCAAACTAAACATATGAGCCTTAGGAAAAAATAAATTACTTGAATTTAATTGTAAAATGCTGGAATTTAAACTAGGGCGTTACAAACCTACCCCCCTTAACAGGAATCTCGCTAACTGAGGGAGCAACACCGTAGGAACTGGAAATCCAACTTTTGACATCTAGGGAATATTTGATACCAATTTATAAGGCCAACACCTTGCTTACCTGCTTTCAACGTTTGCTCCTTTGGTACGGATCGAAATGTGCGTACCATGGCTTACTGTATGAGCGCCAACTTCCTCAGCAGTGAATATTTTTCCACTCTACTAGGTTCCTAGCGCTCGTAAGGAGCATACCTTTGATCTAGAACAATGAGACGCTAAGCAGTGGACGGACGACCTCCGAAAGCACATGAAAGTCAAGTCTGCTTGGTATAACGGCCATAACTTCTTCTAGGGGACTCAGAATCTTCGGCTGTTGGGCTCGTTAGAAGCTAACTGAGGGAGCAACACCATCGGAACTGGAAATCAAACTTTTGATATTTGGGGAATATTTTATACCAATTTAGAAGGCCAACACCTTGCTCACCCGATTTCAGCGTTTGCTCCTTCGGTACGGATCGAAATGTGCGTACCATGGCTTACTATATGAGCACCAACTTCCTCAGGAGTGAATATTTTTTCACTCTACTAGGTTCCTAGCGCTCGCAAGGAGCATACCTATGATCTAGAACATTGATACGCTAAGCAGGGGACGGACGACCCCCGAAACCACATGAAAGTCATGTCCGCCCGGTATAACGGCCATTACTTCTTCTAGGGGACTGAAAATCTTCGGCTGTTGGGCTTGTTGGAAAGATAACAGAGGAAGCAACACCGTAGGAACTGGAAATCCAACTTTTGACATCTAGGGACTATTTGATACCTATTTATAGGGCCAACACCTTGCTTACCCGCTTTCAACGTTTGCTCCTTCGGTTCGGATCGAAATGTGTGTACCATGGCTTACTGTATGAGCGCCAACTTGCTCAGCAGTGAATATTTTTCCACTCTACTTGGTTCCTAGCGCTCGTAAGGAGCATACCTTTGATCTAGAACAATGAGACGCTAAGCAGTGGATGGACGACCCCCGAAAGCACATGAAAGTCAAGTTCGCTCGGTATAACGACCATAACTTCTTCTAGGGGACTCAGAATCTTCGGCTGTTGGGCTCATTGGAAAGCTAACTGAGGGAGCAACACCATAGGAACTAGAAATCAAACTTTTGATATTTGGGGAATATTTTATACCAATTTAGAAGGCCAACACCGTGCTCGCCCGATTTCAGCGTTTGCTCCTTCGGTACGGATCGAAATGTGCGTACCATGGCTTACTATATGAGCGCCAACTTCCTCAGCAGTGAATATTTTTCCACTCTACTAGGTTTCTGGCACTCGTAAGGAGCATACCTATGAACTAGAACATTGTGACTCTAAGCAGTGGATGGACGACCCCCGAAAACTCATGAAAGTCATGTCCGCTTTGTATGACGGCCATAATTTCTTCTAGGGGACTCAGAATCCTCGGCTGTTGTGGTCATTGGAAAGCTTACTGTGGGGGCAACACCGTAGGAACTAGAAATCAAACTTTTGACACCTAGGGAATATTTGATTACAATTTATAAGGCTAACACCTTGCTTACCCGTTTTCAACGTTTGCTCCTTCGGTACGGATCGAAATGTGTGTACCATGGCTTACTGTATGAGCACCAACTTCCTCAGCAGTGAATATTTTTCCACTCTACTTGGTTCCTAGCGCTCGTAAGGAGCATACCTTTGATCAAGAACAATGAGACGCTAAGCAGTGGACGGACGACCCCCGAAAGCACATGAAAGTCAAGTCCGCTCGGTATAATGGCCATAACTTCTTCTAGGGGACTCAGAATCTTTGGCTGTTGGGCTCGTTGGAAAGCTAACTGAGGGAGCAACACCATAGGAACTGGAAATCAAACTTTTGATATTTGGGGAATATTTTATACCAATTTAGAAGGCCAACACCTTGCTCACCCGATTTCAGCGTTTGCTTCTTCGCCACGGATCGAAATGTGTGTACCACGGTTTACTGTATGAGCTCCAACTTCCTCAGCAGTGAATATTTCTCCACTCTACTAGGTTGCTAGCACTCGTAAGGAGCATACCTATGATCTAGAACAATGAGACGCTAAGCAGAGGACGGACGACCCCCGGAAGCACATGAAAGTCAAGTCCGCTCGGCATAACGGCCATAACTTCTTCTAGGCGACTCAGAATCTGCGGCTGTTGGGCTCGTTCGAAAGCTAACTGAGGGAGCAACACCACAGGAACTAGAAAACCAACTTTTGACATCTAGGGAATATTTGATACCAATTTATAAGGCCAACACCATGCTCGCCCGATTTCAGCGTTTGCTCCTTCGGTACGGATCGAAATGTGCGTACCATGGCTTACTGTATGAGCGCAAACTTGCTCATCAGTGAATATTTTTCCAGTCTACTAGGTTTCTGGCACTCGTAAGGAGCATACCTATGAACTAGAACCTTGTGACGCTAAGCAATGGACGGACGACCCCCGAAAACTCATGAAAGTCATGTCCGCTTGGTATGGCGGCCATAATTTCTTCTAGGGCTCTCAGAATCTTCGGCTGTTGTGGTCATTGGAAAGCTTACAGTGGGAGCAACACCTTAGGAACTAGAAATCAAACTTTTGACACCTAGGGAATATTTGATTCCAATTTATAAGGCTAACACCTTGCTTACCCGTTTTCAACGTTTGCTCCTTCGGTACGGATTGAAATGTGTGTACCATGGCTTACTGTATGTGCGCCAACTTCTTCAGCAGTGAATATTTTTCTACTTGGTTCCTAGCGCTCGTAAGAAGCATACCTTTAATCTAGAACAATGAGACGCTAAGCAGTGGACGGACGACCCTCGAAAGCACATGAAAGTCAAGTCCGTTCGGTATAACGGCCATAACTTCTTCTAGGGGACTCAGAATCTTCGGCTGTTGGGCTCGTTGGAAAGCTAACTGAGGGAGCAACACCATAGGAACTGGAAATCAAACTTTTGATATTTGGGGAATATTTTATACCAATTTAGAAGGCCAACACCTTGCTCACCCGATTTCAGCGTTTGCTCCTTCGGTACGGATCGAAATGTGCGTACCATGGCTTACTGTATGAGCACCAACTTCCTCAGCAGTGAATATTTTTTCACTCTACTAGGTTCCTAGCGCTCGTAAGGAGCATACCTATGATCTAGAACATTGAGACGCTAAGCAGGGGACGGACGACCCCCGAAACCACATGAAAGTGATGTCCGCTCGGTATAACGGCCATAACTTCGTCTAGGGAACTCAGAATCTTCGGCTGTTGGGCTTGTTGGAAAGGAAACTGAGGGAGCAACACCGTAGGAACTGGAAATCCAACTTTTGACATCTAGGGAATATTTGATACCAATTTATAAGGCCAACACCTTGCTTACCCGCTTTCAACGTTTGCTCCTTCGGTACGGATCGAAATGTGTGTACCATGGCTTACTGTATGAGCGCCAACTTCCTCAGCAGTGAATATTTTTCCACTCTACATGGTTCCTAGCGCTCGTAAGGAGCATACCTTTGATCAAGAACAATGAGACGCTAAGCAGTGGACGGACGACCCCCAAAAGCACATGAAAGTCAAGTCCGCTCGGTATAATGGCCATAACTTCTTCTAGGGGACTCAGAATCTTCGGCTGTTGGGCTCGTTGGAAAGCTAACTGAGGGAGCAACACCATAGGAACTGGAAATCAAACTTTTGATATTTGGGGAATATTTTATACCAATTTAGAAGGCCAACACCTTGCTCACCCGATTTCACCGTTTGCTCCTTCGCCACGGATCGAAATGTGTGTACCACGGTTTACTGTATGAGCGCCAACTTCCTCAGCAGTGAATATTTCTCCACTCTACTAGGTTGCTAGCACTCGTAAGGAGCATACCTCTGATCTAGAACAATGAGACGCTAAGCAGAGGACGGACGACCCCCGGAAGCACATGAAAGTCAAGTCCGCTCGGCATAACGGCCATAACTTCTTCTAGGCGACTCAGAATCTGCGGCTGTTGGGCTCGTTCGAAAGCTAACTGAGGGAGCAACACCACAGGAACTAGAAAACCAACTTTTGACATCTAGGGAATATTTGATACCAATTTATAAGGCCAACACCATGCTCGCTCGATTTGAGCGTTTGCTCCTTCGGTACGGATCGAAATGTGCGTACCATGGCTTACTGTATGAGCGCCAACTTCCTCAGCAGTGAATATTTTTCCAGTCTACTAGGTTTCTGGCACTCGTAAGGAGCATACCTATGAACTAGAACCTTGTGACGCTAAGCAATGGACGGATGACCCCCGAAAACTCATGAAAGTCATGTCCGCTTGGTATGGCGGCCATAATTTCTTCTAGGGCTCTCAGAATCTTCGGCTGTTGTGTCGGCTGTTGTGGTCATTGGAAAGCTTACAGTGGGAGCAACACCTTAGGAACTAGAAATCAAACTTTTGACACCTAGGGAATATTTGATTCCAATTTATAAGGCTAACACCTTGCTTACCCGCTTTCAACGTTTGCTCCTTCGGTACGGATTGAAATCTGTGTACCATGGCTTACTGTATGAGCGCCAACTTCCTCAGCAGTGAATATTTTTCTACTTGGTTCCTAGCGCTCGTAAGGAGCATACCTTTGATCTGGAACAATGAGACGCTAAGCAGTGGACGGACGACCCTCGAAAGCACATGAAAGTCAAGTCCGTTCGGTATAACGGCCATAACTTCTTCTAGGGGACTCAGAATCTTCGGCTGTTGGGCTCGTTGGAAAGCTAACTGAGGGAGCAACACCATAGGAACTGGAAATCAAACTTTTGATATTTGGGGAATATTTTATACCAATTTAGAAGGCCAACACCTTGCTCACCCGATTTCAGCGTTTGCTCCTTCGGTACGGATCGAAATGTGCGTACCATGGCTTACTGTATGAGCACCAACTTCCTCAGCAGTGAATATTTTTTCACTCTACTAGGTTCCTAGCGCTCGTAAGGAGCATACCTATGATCTAGAACATTGAGACGCTAAGCAGGGGACAGACGACCCCCGAAACCACATGAAAGTCATGTCCGCTCGGTATAACGGCCATAAGTTCTTCTAGGGGACTCAGAATCTTCGGCTGTTGGGCTTGTTGGAAAGCAAACTGAGGGAGCAACACCGTAGGAACTGGAAATCCAACTTTTGACATCAAGGGAATATTTGATACCAATTTATAAGGCCAACACCTTGCTTACCCGCTTTCAACGTTTGCTCCTTCGGTACGGATCGAAATGTGTGTACCATGGCTTACTGTATGAGCGCCAACTTCCTCAGCAGTGAATATTTTCCCACTCTAGTAGGTTCCTAGCGCTCGTAAGGAGCATACCTTTGATCTAGAACAATGAGACGCTAAGCAGTGGATGGACGACCCCCAAAAGAACATGAAAGTCAAGTCCGCTCGGTATAACGGCCATAACTTCTTCTAGGGGACTCAGAATCTTCGGCTGTTGGGCTCATTGGAAAGCTAACTGAGGGAGCAACACCATAGGAACTAGAAATCAAAGTTTTGATATTGGGGAATATTTTATACCAATTTAGAAGGCCAACACCGTGCTCACCCGATTTCAGCGTTTGCTCCTTCGGTACGGATCGAAATGTGCGTTCCATGGCTTACTGTATGAGCACCAACTTCCTCAGTAGTGAATATTTTTTCACTCTACTAGGTTCTTAGTGCTCGTAAGGAGCATACCTATGATCTAGAACATTGAGACGCTAAGCAGGGGATGGACGACCCCCGAAACCACATGAAAGTCATGTCCGCTAGGTGTAACGGCCATAACTTCTTCTAGGGGACTCAGAATCTTCGGCTGTTGGGCTTGTTGGAAAGCTGACTGAGGGAGCAACACCGTAGGAACTGGAAATCCAACTTTTGACATCTAGGGAATATTTGATACCAATTTATAAGGCCAACACCATGCTCGCCCGATTTCAGCGTTTGCTCCTTCGGTACGGATCGAAATGTGCGTACCAAGGCTTACTATATGAGTGCCAACTTCCTCAGCAGTGAATATTTTTCCACTCTACTAGGTTGCTAGCACTCGTAAGGAGCATACATA
Organism: Paspalum notatum; assembly: GCA_022530915.1. Classification (NCBI taxonomy): domain Eukaryota; kingdom Viridiplantae; phylum Streptophyta; class Magnoliopsida; order Poales; family Poaceae; genus Paspalum; species Paspalum notatum. The sequence goes on from CM039683.1 coordinate 12,333,871, forward strand.
TGATCTAGAACAATGTGACGCTAAGCAGTGGACGGACGACCCCCGAAAGCACATGAAAGTCAAGTCCGCTCAGTATAACGGCCATAACTTCTTCTAGGCGACTCAGAATCTTCGGCTGTTGGGCTCGTTGGAAAGCTGACTGAGGGAGCAACACCACAGGAACTGGAAAACCAACTTTTGACATCTAGGGAATATTTGATACCAATACACCTTGCTCGCCCGATTTCAGCGTTTGCTCCTTCGGTACGGATCGAAATGTGCGTACCATGGCTTACTGTATGAGCGCCAACTTCCTCAGCAGTGAACATTTTTCCACTCTACTAGGTTTCTGGCACTGTAAGGAGCATACCTATGAACTAGAACATTGTGACGCTAAGCAGTGGACGGACGACCCCCGAAAACTCATGAAAGTCATGTCTACTTGGTGTGACGGCCATAATTTCATCTAGGGGACTCAGAATCTTCGGCTGTTGTGGTCATTGGAAAGCTTACTGTGGGAGCAACACCGTAGGAACTGGAAATCCAACTTTTGACATCTAGGGAATATCTGATACCAATTTATAAGGCCAACACCTTGCTTACCCGCTTTCAACGTTTGCTCCTTCGGTACGGATCGAAATGTGTGTACCATGGCTTACTGTATGAGCGCCAACTTCCTCAGCAGTGAATATTTTTCTACTCTACTTGGTTCCTAGCGCTCGTAAGGAGCATACCTTTGATCTAGAACAACGAGACGCTAAGCAGTGGACGGACGACCCCCGAAAGCACATGAAAGTCAAGTCCGCTCGGTATAACGGCCATAACTTCTTCTAGGGGACTCAGAATCTTCGGCTGTTGGGCTCGTTGGAAAGCTAACTGAGGGAGCAACACCATAGGAACTGGAAATCAAACTTTTGATATTTGGGGAATATTTTATACCAATTTAGAAGGCCAACACCTTGCTCACCCGATTTCAGCGTTTGCTCCTACTGTACGGATCGAAATGTGTGTACCACGGTTTACTGTATGAGCGCCAACTTCCTCAGCAGTGAATATTTCTCCACCCTACTAGGTTGCTAGCACTCGTAAGGAGCGTACCTATGATCTAGAACAATGAGACGCTAAGCAGGGGACGGACGTCCCCCGAAACCACATGAAAGTCAAGTCCGCTCGGTATAACGGCCATAACTTCTTCTAGGGGACTCAGAATCTTCGGCTGTTGGGCTCGTTGGAAAGCTAACTGAGGGAGCAACACCACAGGAACTAGAAAACCAACTTTTTACATCTAGGGAATATTTGATACCAATTTATAAGGCCAACACCAGGCTCGCCCGATTTCAGCGTTTGCTCCTTCAGTACGGATCGAAATGTGTGTACCATGGCTTACTGTATGAGCGCCAACTTACTCAGCAGTGAATATTTTTCCACTCTAATAGGTTGCTAGCACTCGTAAGGAGCATACATATGATCTAGAATAATAAGACGCTAAGCAGGGGATGGACGACCCCCGAAAGCACATGAAAGTCAAGTCCGCTCGGTATAACGGCCATAACTTCTTCTAGGCGACTTAGAATCTTCGGCTGTTGGGCTCGTTGGAAAGCTGACTGAGGGAGCAACACCACAAGAACTGGAAAACCAACTTTTGACATCTAGGGAATATTTGATACCAATACACCTTGCTCGCCCAATTTCAGCGTTTGCTCCTTCGGTACGGATCGAAATGTGCGTACCATGGCTTACCGTATGAGCGCCAACTTCCTCAGCAGTGAATATTTTTCCAGTCTACTAGGTTTCTAGCACTCGTAAGGAGCATACCTATGAACTAGAACATTGTGAAGCTAAGCAGTGGACGGACGACCCCCGAAAACTCATGAAAGTCATGTCCGCTTGGTATGGCGGCCATAATTTCTTCTAGGGCTCTCAGAATCTTCGGCTGTTGTGGTCATTGGAAAGCTTGCTGTGGGAGCAACACCTTAGGAACTAGAAATCAAACTTTTGACACCTAGGGAATATTTGATTCCAATTTATAAGGCTAATACCTTGCTTACCCGCTTTCAACGTTTGCTCCTTCGGTACGGATTGAAATGGGTGTACCATGGCTTACTGTATGAGCGCCAACTTCCTCAGCAGTGAATATTTTTCTACTCTACTTGGTTCCTAACGCTCGTAAGGAGCATACCTTTGATCTAGAACAATGAGACGCTAAGCAGTGGACGGACGACCCTCGAAAGCACATGAAAGTCAAGTCCGCTCGGTATAACGGCCATAACTTCTTCTAGGGGACTCAGAATCTTTGGCTGTTGGGCTCGTTGGAAAGCTAACAGAGGGAGCAACACCATAGGAACTGGAAATCAAACTTTTGATATTTGGGGAATATTTTATACCAATTTAGAAGGCCAACACCTTGCTCACCCGATTTCAGCGTTTGCTCCTACGGTACGGATCGAAATGTGCGTACCATGGCTTACTGTATGAGCGCCAACTTCCTCCGCAGTGAATATTTTTCTACTCTACTTGGTTCCTAGCGCTCGTAAGGAGCATACCTATGATCTAGAACATTGAGACGCTAAGCAGGGGACGGACGTCCCCCGAAACCACATGAAAGTCATGTCCGCTCGGTATAACGGCCATAACTTCTTCTAGGGGACTCAGAATCTTCGGCTGTTGGGCTCGTTGGAAAGCTAACTGAGGGAGCAACACCATAGGAACTGGAAATCAACCTTTTGATATTTGGGGAATATTTTATACCAATTTAGAAGGCCAACACCTTGCTCACCCGATTTCAGCGTTTGCTCCTTCGCCACGGATCGAAATGTGTGTACCACGGTTTACTGTATGAGCGCCAATTTCCTCACCAGTGAATATTTCTCCACTCTACTAGGTTGCTAGCACTCGTAAGGAGCGTACCTATGATCTAGAACAATGAGACGCTAAGCAGAGGACTGACGACCCCCGGAAGCACATGAAAGTCAAGTCCGCTCGGTATAACGGCCATAACTTCTTCTAGGCGACTCAGAATCTGCGGCTGTTGGGCTCGTTGGAAAGCTAACTGAGGGAGCAACACCACAGGAACTAGAAAACCAACTTTTGACATCTAGGGAATATTTGATACCAATTTATAAGGCCAACACCATGCTCGCCCGATTTCAGCGTTTGCTCCTTCGGTACGGATCGAAATGTGCGTACCATGGCTTACTGTATGAGCGCCAACTTTCTCAGCAGTGAATATTTTTCCAGTCTACTAGGTTTCTAGCACTCGTAAGGAGCATACCTATGAACTAGAACATTGTGACGCTAAGCAGTGGACGGACGACCCCCGAAAACTCATGAAAGTCATGTCCGCTTGGTATGGCGGCCATAATTTCTTCTAGGGCTCTCAGAATCTTCGGCTGTTGTGGTCATTGGAAAGCTTACGGTGGGAGCAACACCTTAGGAACTAGAAATCAAACTTTTGACACCTAGGGAATATTTGATTCCAATTTATAAGGCTAACACCTTGCTTACCCGCTTTCAACGTTTGCTCCTTCGGTACGGATTGAAATGGGTGTACCATGGCTTACTGTATGAGCGCCAACTTCCTCAGCAGTGAATATTTTTCTACTCTACTTGGTTCCTAGCGCTCGTAAGGAGCATACCTTTGATCTAGAACAATGAGACGCTAAGCAGTGGACGGACGACCCTCGAAAGCACATGAAAGTCAAGTCCGCTCGGTATAACGGCCATAACTTCTTCTAGGGGACTCAGAATCTTCGGCTGTTGGGCTCGTTGTAAAGCTAACTGAGGGAGCAACACCATACGAACTGGAAATCAAACTTTTGATATTTGGGGAATATTTTATACCAATTTAGAAGGCCAACACCTTGCTCACCCGATTTCAGCGTTTGCTCCTACGGTACGGATCGAAATGTGCGTACCATGGCTTACTGTATGAGCGCCAACTTCCTCAGCAGTGAATATTTTTCTACTCTACTTGGTTCCTAGCGCTCGTAAGGAGCATACCTATGATCTAGAACATTGAGACGCTAAGCAGGGGACGGACGTCCCCCGAAACCACATGAAAGTCATGTCCGCTCGGTATAACGGCCATAACTTCTTCTAGGGGACTCAGAATCTTCGGCTGTTGGGCTTGTTGGAAAGCAAACTAAGGGAGCAACACCGTAGGAACTAGAAATCCAACTTTTGACATCTAGGGAATATTTGATACCAATTTATAAGGCCAACACCTTGCTTACCCGCTTTCAACGTTTGCTCCTTCGGTACGGATCGAAATATGTGTACCATGGCTTACTATATGAGCGCCAACTTCCTCAGCAGTGAATATTTTTCCACTCTACTAGGTTCCTAGCGCTCATAAGGAGCATACCTTTGATCTAGAACAATGAGACGCTAAGCAGTGGATGGACGACCCCCAAAAGAACATGAAAGTCAAGTCCGCTCGGTATAACGGCCATAACTTCTTCTAGGGGACTCAGAATCTTCGGCTGTTGGGCTCGTTGGAAAGCTAACTGAGGGAGCAACACCATAGGAACTGGAAATCAAACTTTTGACATTTGAGGGATATTTGATACCAATTTATAAGGCCAACACCTTGCTCACCCGATTTCAGCGTTTGCTCCTTCGGTACGGATCAAAATGTGCATACCATGGCTTACTGTATGAGCGCCAACTTCCTTAGCAGTGAATATTTTTCCACTCTACTAGGTTTCTAGCACTCGTAAGGAGCATACCTATGATCCAGAACATTGTGACGCTAAGCAGTGGACGGACGACCCCCGAAAACTCATGAAAATCATGTCCACTTTGTATGACGACCATAATTTCATCTAGGGGACTCAGAATCTTCGGCTGTTGTGGTCGTTGGAAAGCAAACTGTGGGAGCAACACCGTAGGAACTGGAAATCAAGCTTTTGACATTTGGGGAATATTTGATACCAATTTATAAGGCCAACACCTTGCTTACCCGCTTTCAACATTTGCTCCTTCAGTACGGATCGAAATGTGTGTACCATGGCTTACTGTATGAGCGCCAACTTCCTCAGCAGTGAATATTTTTCCACTCTACTAGGTTGCTAGCACTCGTAAGGAGCATACATATGATCTAGAACAATGAGACGCTAAGCAGTGGATGGACGACCCCCGAAAGCACATGAAAGTCAAGTCCGCTCGGTATAACGGCCATAACTTCTTCTAGGCGACTCAGAATCTTCGGCTGTTGGGCTCGTTGGAAAGCTGACTGAGGGAGCAACACCACAAGAACTGGAAAACCAACTTTTGACATCTAGGGAATATTTGATACCAATACACCTTGCTCGCCCAATTTCAGCGTTTGCTCCTTCGGTACGGATCGAAATGTGCGTACCATGGCTTACTGTATGAGCGCCAACTTTCTCAGCAGTGAACATTTTTCCACTCTACTAGGTTTCTGGCACTGTAAGAAGCATACCTATGAACTAGAACATTGTGACGCTAAGCAGTGGACGGACGACCCTCGAAAACTCATGAAAGTCATGTCCAGTTGGTATGACGGCCATAATTTCATCTAGGGGACTCAGAATCTTCGGCTGTTGTGGTCATTGGAAAGCTAATTGTGGGAGCAACACCGTAGGAACTGGAAATCCAACTTTTGACATCGAGGGAATATTTGATACCAATTTATAAGGCCAACACCTTGCTTACCCGCTTTCAACGTTTGCTCCTTCGGTACGGATCGAAATGTGTGTACCATGGCCTACAGTATGAGCGCCAACTTCCTCAGAAGTGAATATTTTTGCACTCTACTAGGTTTTGAGCACTCGTAAGGAGCATACCTATGAACTAGAACATTGTGACGCTAAGCAGTGGACGGACGACCCCCGAAAACTCATGAAAGTCATGTCCGCTTGGTATGGCGGCCATAATTTCTTCTAGGGCTCTCAGAAACTTCGGCTGTTGTGGTCATTGGAAAGCTTACTGTGGGAGCAACACCTTACGAACTAGAAATCAAACTTTTGACACCTAGGGAATATTTGATTCCAATTTATAAGGCTAACACCTTGCTTACCCGCTTTCAACGTTTGCTCCTTCGGTACGGATTGAAATGGGTGTACCATGGCTTACTGTATGAGCGCCAACTTCCTCAGCAGTGAATATTTTTCTACTCTACTTGGTTCCTAGCGCTCGTAAGGAGCATACCTTTGATCTAGAACAATGAGACGCTAAGCAGTGGACGGACGACCCTCGAAAGCACATGAAAGTCAAGTCCGCTCGGTATAACAGCCATAACTTCTTCTAGGGGACTCAGAATCTTCGGCTGTTGGGCTCGTTGGAAAGCTAACTGAGGGAGCAACACCATAGGAACTGGAAATCAAACTTTTGATATTTGGGGAATATTTTATACCAATTTAGAAGGCCAACACCTTGCTCACCCGATTTCAGCGTTTGCTCCTACGGTACGGATCGAAATGTGCGTACCATGGCTTACTGTATGAGCGCCAACTTCCGCAGCAGTGAATATTTTTCTACTCTACTTGGTTCCTAGCGCTCGTAAGGAGCATACCTATGATCTAGAACATTGAGACGCTAAGCAGGGGACGGACGTCCCCCGAAACCACATGAAAGTCATGTCCGCTCGGTATAACGGCCATAACTTCTTCTAGGGGACTCAGAATCTTCGGCTGTTGGGCTTGTTGGAAAGCAAACTAAGGGAGCAACACCGTAGGAACTAGAAATCCAACTTTTGACATCTAGGGAATATTTGATACCAATTTATAAGGCCAACACCTTGCTTACCCGCTTTCAACGTTTGCTCCTTCGGTACGGATCGAAATGTGTGTACCATGGCTTACTATATGAGCGCTAACTTCCTCAGCAGTGAATATTTTTCCACTCTACTAGGTTCCTAGCGCTCATAAGGAGCATACCTTTGATCTAGAACAATGAGACGCCGAAGCAGTGGATGGACGACCCCCAAAAGAACATGAAAGTCAAGTCCGCTCGGTATAACGGCCATAACTTCTTCTAGGGGACTCAGAATCTTCGGCTGTTGGGCTCGTTGGAAAGCTAACTGAGGGAGCAACACCATAGGAACTGGAAATCAAACTTTTGACATTTGAGGGATATTTGATACCAATTTATAAGGCCAACACCTTGCTCACCCGATTTCAGCGTTTGCTCCTTCGGTACGGATCGAAATGTGTGTACCATGGCTTACTGTATGAGCGCCAACTTCCTTAGCAGTGAATATTTTTCCACTCTACTAGGTTTCTAGCACTCGTAAGGAGCATACCTTTGATCTAGAACAATGAGGCTAAGCAGTGGATGAACGACCCCCAAAAGAACATGAAAGTCAAGTCCGCTCGGTATAACGGCCATAACTTCTTCTAGGCGACTCAGAATCTTCGGCTGTTGGGCTCGTTGGAAAGCTGACTGAGGGAGCAACACCACAAGAATTGGAAAACCAACTTTTGACATCTAGGGAATATTTGATACCAATACACCTTGCTCGCCCAATTTCAGCGTTTGCTCCTTCGGTACGGATCGAAATGTGCGTACCATGGCTTACTGTATGAGCGCCAACTTTCTCAGCAGTGAACATTTTTCCACTCTACTAGGTTTCTGGCACTGTAAGGAGCATACCTATGAACTAGAACATTGTGACGCTAAGCCGTGGACAGACGACCCTCGAAAACTCATGAAAGTCATGTCCAGTTGGTATGACGGCCATAATTTCATCTAGGGGACTCAGAATCTTCGGCTGTTGTGGTCATTGGAAAGCTAATTGTGGGAGCAACACCGTAGGAACTGGAAATCCAACTTTTGACATCTAGGGAATATTTGATACCAATTTATAAGGCCAACACCTTGCTTACCCGCTTTCAACGTTTGCTCCTTCGGTACGGATCGAAATATGTGTACCATGGCCTACTGTATGAGCGCCAACTTTCTCAGCAGTGAATATTTTTCCACTCTACTAGGTTCCTAGCGCTCGTAAGGAGCATACCTTTGATCTAGAACAATGAGACGCCGAAGCAGTGGATGGACGACCCCCAAAAGAACATGAAAGTCAAGTCCGCTCGGTATAACGGCCATAACTTCTTCTAGGGGACTCAGAATCTTCGGCTGTTGGGCTCGTTGGAAAGCTAACTGAGGGAGCAACACCATAGGAACTGGAAATCAAACTTTTGACATTTGAGGGATATTTGATACCAATTTATAAGGCCAACACCTTGCTCACCCGATTTCAGCGTTTGCTCCTTCGGTACGGATCGAAATGTGTGTACCATGGCTTACTGTATGAGCGCCAACTTCCTTAGCAGTGAATATTTTTCCACTCTACTAGGTTTCTAGCACTCGTAAGGAGCATACCTTTGATCTAGAACAATGAGGCTAAGCAGTGGATGAACGACCCCCAAAAGAACATGAAAGTCAAGTCCGCTCGGTATAACGGCCATAACTTCTTCTAGGCGACTCAGAATCTTCGGCTGTTGGGCTCGTTGGAAAGCTGACTGAGGGAGCAACACCACAAGAATTGGAAAACCAACTTTTGACATCTAGGGAATATTTGATACCAATACACCTTGCTCGCCCAATTTCAGCGTTTGCTCCTTCGGTACGGATCGAAATGTGCGTACCATGGCTTACTGTATGAGCGCCAACTTTCTCAGCAGTGAACATTTTTCCACTCTACTAGGTTTCTGGCACTGTAAGGAGCATACCTATGAACTAGAACATTGTGACGCTAAGCCGTGGACAGACGACCCTCGAAAACTCATGAAAGTCATGTCCAGTTGGTATGACGGCCATAATTTCATCTAGGGGACTCAGAATCTTCGGCTGTTGTGGTCATTGGAAAGCTAATTGTGGGAGCAACACCGTAGGAACTGGAAATCCAACTTTTGACATCTAGGGAATATTTGATACCAATTTATAAGGCCAACACCTTGCTTACCCGCTTTCAACGTTTGCTCCTTCGGTACGGATCGAAATATGTGTACCATGGCCTACTGTATGAGCGCCAACTTTCTCAGCAGTGAATATTTTTCCACTCTACTAGGTTCCTAGCGCTCGTAAGGAGCATACCTTTGATCTAGAACAATGAGACGCTAAGCAGTGGATGGACGACCCTCGAGACCACATGAAAGTCAAGTCCGCTCGGTATAACGGCCATAACTTCTAATAGGGGACTCAGAATCTTCGGCTGTTGGGCTCGTTGGAAAGCTAACTAAGGAAGCAACACCATAGGAACTGGAAATCAAACTTTTGACATTTGGGGAATATTTGGTACCAATTTATAAGGCCAACACCTTGCTCACCCGATTTCAGCGTTTGCTCCTTCGGTACGGATCAAAATGTGCATACCATGGCTTACTGTATGAGCGCCAACTTCCTCAGCAGTGAATATTTTTCCACTCTACTTGGTTTCTAGCACTCGTAAGGAGCATACCTATGATCTAGAACATTGTGACGCTAAGCAGTGGACGGACAACCCCCGAAAACTCATGAAAATCATGTCCGCTTGGTATGACGGCCATAATTTCATCTAGGGGACTCAGAATCTTCGGCTGTTGTGGTCGTTGGAAAGCAAACTGTGGGAGCAACACCGTAGGAACTGGAAATCAAGCTTTTGACATTTGGGGAATATTTGATACCAATTTATAAGGCCAACACCTTGCTTACCCGCTTTCAACATTTGCTCCTTCAGTACGGATCAAAATGTGTGTACCATGGCCTACTGTACGAGCGCCAACTTCCTCAGCAGTGAATATTTTTCCACTCTACTAGGTTGCTAGCACTCGTAAGGAGCATACATATGATCTAGAACAATGAGACACTAAGCAGTGGACGGATGACCCCCGAAAGCACATGAAAGTCAAGTCCGCTCGGTATAACGGCCATAACTTCTTCTGGGCGACTCAGAATCTTCGGCTGTTGGGCTCGTAGGAAAGCTGACTGAGGGAGCAACACCACAGGAACTGGAAAACCAACTTTTGACATCTAGGGAATATTTGATACCAATACACCTTGCTCGCCCGATTTCAGCGTTTGCTCCTTCGGTACGGATCGAAATGTGCATACCATGGCCTACTGTATGAGCGCCAACTTCCTCAGCAGTGAACATTTTTCCGCTCTACTAGGTTTCTGGCACTGTAAGGAGCATACCTATGAACTAGAACATTGTGACGCTAAGCAGTGGACGGACGACCCCCGAAAACTCATGAAAGTCATGTCCACTTGGTATGACGGCCATAATTTCATCTAGGGGACTCAGAATCTTCGGCTGTTGTGGTCATTGGAAAGCTAACTGTGGGAGCAACACCGTAGGAACTAGAAATCAAACTTTTGACACTTAGGGAATATTTGATTCCAATTTATAAGGCCAACACCTTGCTTACCCGCTTTCAACGTTTGCTCCTTCGGTACGGATCGAAATGTGTGTACTATGGCTTACTGTATGAGCGCCAACTTCCTCAGCAGTGAATATTTTTCCACTCTACTAGGTTCCTAGCGCTCGTAAGGAGCATACCTTTGATCTAGAACAACGAGACGCTAAGCAGTGGACGGACGACCCCTGAAAGAAATTGAAAGTCAAGTCCGCTCGGTATAACGGTCATAACTTCTTCTAGGGGACTCAGAATCTTCGGCTGTTGCGCTCGTTGGAAAGCTAACTGAGGGAGCAACACCATAGGAACTGGGAATCAAACTTTTGACATTTGGGGAATATTTTATACCAATTTAGAAGGCCAACACCTTGCTCACCCGATTTCAGCGTTTGCTCCTTCGATATGGATCGAAATGTGCGTACCATGGCTCACTGTATGAGCACCAACTTCCTCAGCATGAATATTTTTTCACTCTACTAGGTTCGTAGCGCTCGTAAGGAGCATACCTATGATCTAGAACATTGAGACGCTAAGCAGGGGATGGACGACCCCCGAAAGCACATGAAAGTCATGTCCGCTCGGTATAACGGGCACAACTTCTTCTAGGGGACTTAGAATCTTCGGCTGTTTGGCTCGTTGGAAAGCTAACTGAGGGAGCAATACCATAGGAACTAGAAATCAAACTTTTGATATTTTGGGAATATTTTATACCAATTTAGAAGGCCAACACCTTGCTCACCCGATTTCAGCGTTTGCTCCTTCGGTACGGATCAAAATGTGCGTACCATGGCTTAGTGTTTGAGCACCAACTTCCTCAGCAGTGAATATTTTTTCACTCTACTAGGTTCCTAGCGCTCGTAAGGAGCATACCTATGATCTAGAACATTGAGACGCTAAGCAGGGGATGGACGACCCCCGAAACCACATGAAAGTCATGTCCGCTCGGTATAACGGCCATAACTTCTTCTAGGGTACTCAGAATCTTCGGCTGTTGGGCTCGTTGGAAAGCTAACTGAGGGAGCACCACCATAGGAACTTGAAATCAAACTTTTGACATTTGGGGAATAGTTGATACCAATTTATAAGGCCAACACCTTGCTCACCCGATTTCCGCGTTTGCCCCTTCGGTACGGATCGAAATGTGCGTACGATGGCTTACTGTATGAGTGCCAACTTCCTCAGCAGTGAATATTTTTCCACTCTACTAGGTTTCTAGCGCTCATAAGGTGCCTACCTATGATCTAGATCATTGTGACACTAAGCAGTGGACGCACGACCCCTGAAAACTCATAAAAGTCATGTCCGCTTGGTATGACGGCCATAATTTCATCTAGGGGGCTCAGAATCTTCGGTTGTTGTGGTCGCTGGAAAGCTAACTGAGGGAGCACCAGCATAGGAACTGGAAATCAAACTTTTGACGTTTGGGCAATATTTGATACCAATTTATAAGGCCAACACCTTGCTCACCCGATTTCAGCGTTTGCTCATTCGGTACGGATCGAAATGTGTGTACCATGGCTTACTGTATGAGCGCCAACTTCCTCAGCAGTGAATATTTTTCCACTCTACTTGGTTCCTAGCGCTCGTAAGGAGCATACCTTTGATCAAGAACAATGAGACGCTAAGCAGTGGACGGACGACCCCCGAAAGCACATGAAAGTCAAGTCCGCTCGGTATAACGGCCATAACTTCTTCTAGGCGACTCAGAATCTTCAGGTGTTGGGCTCGTTGGAAAGCTAACTGAGGGAGCAACACCACAGGAACTGGAAAACCAACTTTTGACAACTAGGGAATATTTGATACCAATTTATAAGGCCAACACCTTGCTCGCCCGATTTCAGCGTGTGCTGAGCGCCAACTTCCTCAGCAGTGAATATTTTTTCCACTCTACTAGGTTTCTGTCACTCGTAAGGACCATACCTATGAACTAGAACATTGTGACGCTAAGCAGTGGACGGACCACCCCCGAAAACTCATGAAACTCATGTCCGCTGGGTGTGACGGCCATAATTTCATCTAGGGGACTCAGAATCTTCGGCTGTTGTGGCCATTGGAAAGCTAACTGTGGGAGCAACACCGTAGGAACTAGAAATCAAACTTTTGACACCTAGGGAATATTTGATTCCAATTTATAAGGCCAACACCTTGCTTACCCGCTTTCAACGTTTGCTCCTTCGGTACGGATCGAAATGTGTGTACTATGGCTTACTGTATGAGCGCCAACTTCCTCAGCAGTGAATATTTTTCCACTCTACTAGGTTCCTAGCGCTCGTAAGGAGCATACCTTTGATCTAGAACAACGAGACGCTAAGCAGTGGACGGACGACCCCTGAAAGAAATTGAAAGTCAAGTCCGCTCGGTATAACGGTCATAACTTCTTCTAGGGGACTCAGAATCTTCGGCTGTTGCGCTCGTTGGAAAGCTAACTGAGGGAGCAACACCATAGGAACTGGGAATCAAACTTTTGACATTTGGGGAATATTTTATACCAATTTAGAAGGCCAACACCTTGCTCACCCGATTTCAGCGTTTGCTCCTTCGGTATGGATCGAAATGTGCGTACCATGGCTCACTGTATGAGCACCAACTTCCTCAGCATGAATATTTTTTCACTCTACTAGGTTCGTAGCGCTCGTAAGGAGCATACCTATGATCTAGAACATTGAGACGCTAAGCAGGGGATGGACGACCCCCGAAAGCACATGAAAGTCATGTCCGCTCGGTATAACGGCCACAACTTCTTCTAGGGGACTTAGAATCTTCGGCTGTTTGGCTCGTTGGAAAGCTAACTGAGGGAGCAATACCATAGGAACTAGAAATCAAACTTTTGATATTTTGGGAATATTTTATACCAATTTAGAAGGCCAACACCTTGCTCACCCGATTTCAGCGTTTGCTCCTTCGGTACGGATCAAAATGTGCGTACCATGGCTTAGTGTTTGAGCACCAACTTCCTCAGCAGTGAATATTTTTTCACTCTACTAGGTTCCTAGCGCTCGTAAGGAGCATACCTATGATCTAGAACATTGAGACGCTAAGCAGGGGATGGACGACCCCCGAAACCACATGAAAGTCATGTCCGCTCGGTATAACGGCCATAACTTCTTCTAGGGTACTCAGAATCTTCGGCTGTTGGGCTCGTTGGAAAGCTAACTGAGGGAGCACCACCATAGGAACTTGAAATCAAACTTTTGACATTTGGGGAATACTTGATACCAATTTATAAGGCCAACACCTTGCTCACCCGATTTCCGCGTTTGCCCCTTCGGTACGGATCGAAATGTGCGTACGATGGCTTACTGTATGAGTGCCAACTTCCTCAGCAGTGAATATTTTTCCACTCTACTAGGTTTCTAGCGCTCATAAGGTGCCTACCTATGATCTAGATCATTGTGACACTAAGCAGTGGACGCACGACCCCTGAAAACTCATAAAAGTCATGTCCGCTTGGTATGACGGCCATAATTTCATCTAGGGGGCTCAGAATCTTCGGTTGTTGTGGTCGCTGGAAAGCTAACTGAGGGAGCACCAGCATAGGAACTGGAAATCAAACTTTTGACGTTTGGGCAATATTTGATACCAATTTATAAGGCCAACACCTTGCTCACCCGATTTCAGCGTTTGCTCATTCGGTACGGATCGAAATGTGTGTACCATGGCTTACTGTATGAGCGCCAACTTCCTCAGCAGTGAATATTTTTCCACTCTACTTGGTTCCTAGCGCTCGTAAGGAGCATACCTTTGATCAAGAACAATGAGACGCTAAGCAGTGGACGGACGACCCCCGAAAGCACATGAAAGTCAAGTCCGCTCGGTATAACGGCCATAACTTCTTCTAGGCGACTCAGAATCTTCAGGTGTTGGGCTCGTTGGAAAGCTAACTGAGGGAGCAACACCACAGGAACTGGAAAACCAACTTTTGACAACTAGGGAATATTTGATACCAATTTATAAGGCCAACACCTTGCTCGCCCGATTTCAGCGTGTGCTGAGCGCCAACTTCCTCAGCAGTGAATATTTTTTCCACTCTACTAGGTTTCTGTCACTCGTAAGGACCATACCTATGAACTAGAACATTGTGACGCTAAGCAGTGGACGGACCACCCCCGAAAACTCATGAAACTCATGTCCGCTGGGTGTGACGGCCATAATTTCATCTAGGGGACTCAGAATCTTCGGCTGTTGTGGCCATTGGAAAGCTAACTGTGGGAGCAACACCGTAGGAACTAGAAATCAAACTTTTGACACCTAGGGAATATTTGATTCCAATTTATAAGGCCAACACCTTGCTTACCCGCTTTCAACGTTTGCTCCTTCGGTACGGATCGAAATGTGTGTACCATGGCTTACTGTATGAGCGCCAACTTCCTCAGCAGTGAATATTTTTCCACTCTACATGGTTCCTAGCGCTCGTAAGGAGCATACCTTTGATCTAGAACAATGAGACGCTAAGCAGTGGACGGACGACCCCCGAAAGCACATGAAAGTCAAGTCCGCTCGGTATAACGGCCATAACTTCTTCTAGGGGACTCAGAATCTTCGGCTGTTGGGCTCGTTGAAAGCTAACTGAGGGAGCAACACCATAGGAACTGGAAATCAAACTTTTGATATTTGGGAAATATTTTATACCAATTTAGAAGGCCAACACCTTGCTCACCCGATTTCAGCGTTTGCTCCTTCGGTACGGAACTAAATGTGCGTACCATGGCTTATTGTATGAGCACCAACTTCCTCAGCAGTGAATATTTTTTCACTCTACTAGGTTCCTAGCGCTCGTAAGGAGCATACCTATGATCTAGAACATTGAGACGCTAAGCAGGGGACGGACAACCCCCGAAACCACATGAAAGTCAAGAACGTTCGGTATAACGGCCATAACTTCTTCTAGGGGACTCAGAATCTTCGGCTGTTTGGCTCGTTGGAAAGCTAACTGAGGGAGCAACACTATAGGAACTAGAAATCAAACTTTTGATATTTTGGGAATATTTTATACCAATTTAGAAGGCCAACACCTTGCTCACCCGATTTCAGCGTTTGCTCCTTCGTTACGGATCAAAATGTGCGTACCATGGCTCACTGTATGAGCACCAACTTCCTCAGCAGTGAATATTTTTTCACTCTACTAGGTCTCTAGCGCTCGTAAGGAGCATACCTATGATCTAGAACATTGAGACGCTAAGCAGGGGACGGACGACCCCCGAAACCACATGAAAGTCATGTCCGCTCGGTATAACGGCCATAACTTCTTCTAGGGGACTCAAAATCTTCGGCTGTTGGGCTCGCTGGAAAGCTAACTGAGGGGGCACCACCATAGGAACTGGAAATCAAACTTTTGACATTTGGGGAATATTTAATACCAATTTATAAGGCCAACACCTTGCTCACCCGATTTCAGCGTTTGCTCCTTCGGTACGGATCGAAATAAGCGTACCACCGCTTACTGTATGAGCGCCAACTTCCTCAGCAGTGAATATTTTTCCACTCTACTACGTTTCTTGCGCTCATAAGGAGCATACCTATGATCTAGAACAATGTGACACTAAGCAGTGGACGGACGACCCCTGAATACTCATGAAAGTCATGTCCGCTTGGTATGACGGCTATAATTTCATCTATGGAACTCAGAATCTTCGGCTGTTGCGGTCGTTGGAAAGCTAACTATGGGAGGAACACCGTAGGAACTGGAAATCAAGCTTTTGACATTTGGGGAATATTTGATACCAATTTATAAGGCCAACACCTTGCTTACCCGCTTTCAACGTTTGCTCCTTCGGTACGGATCGAAATGTGTGTACCATGGCTTACTGTATGAGCGCCAACTTCCTCAGCAGTGAATATTTGTCCACTCTACTAGGTTCCTAGCGCTCGTAAGGAGCATACCTATGATCTACAACAATGAGACGCTAAGCAGGGGACGGACGACCCCCGAAACCACATGAAAGTCATGTCCGTTCGGTATAACGGCCATAACTTCTTCTAGGGAACTCAGAATCTTTGGCTGTTTGGCTCGTTGGAAAGCTAACTGAGGGAGCAATACCATAGGAACTAGAACTCAAACTTTTGATATTTTGGGAATATTTTATACCAATTTAGAAGGCCAACACCTTGCTCACCCGATTTCAGCATTTGCTCCTTCGGTATAGATCAAAATGTGCGTACCATCGCTTACTCTATGAGCACCAACTTCCTCACCAGTGAATATTTTTTCACTCTACTAGGTTCCTAGCGCTCGTAAGGAGCATACCTATGATCTACAACAATGAGACGCTAAGCAGGGGACGGATAACCCCCGAAACCACATGAAAGTCATGTCCGTTCGGTATAACGGCCATAACTTCTTCTAGGGGACTCAAAATCTTCGGCTGTTGGGCTCATTGGAAAGCTAACTGAGGGAGCACCACCATAGGAACTGGAAATCAAACTTTTGACATTTGGGGAATATTTGATACCAATTTATAAGGCCTACACCTTGCTCACCCGATTTCAGCGTTTGCTCCTTCGGTACAGATCAAAATGTGTGTACCATGGCTTACTGTATGAACGCCAACTTCCTCAGCAGTGAATATTTTTCCACTCTACTAGGTTCCTAGCGCTCGTAAGGAGCATACCTTTGATCTGAACAACGACCCGCTAAGCAGTGGACGGACGACCCCCGAAAGCACATGAAAGTCAAGTCCGCTCGGTATAACGGCCATAACTTCTTCTAGGGGACTCAGAATCTTCGGCTGTTGGGCTCGTTGGAAAGCTAACTGAGGGAGCAACACCATAGGAACTGGAAATCAAACTTTTGATATTTGGGGAATATTTTATACCAATTTATTAGGCCAACACCTTGCTCACCCGATTTCAGCATTTGCTCCTTCGCCACGGATCGAAATGTGTGTACCACGGTTTACTGTATGAGCGCCAACTTCCTCAGCAGTGAACATTTCTCCACTCTACTAGGTTGCTAGCACTCGTAAGGAGCGTACCTATCATCTAGAACAATGAGACGCTAAGCAGAGGACGGACGACCCCCGGAAGCACATGAAAGTCAAGTCCGCTCGATATAACGGCCATAACTTCTTCTAGGTGAATCAGAATCTGCGGCTGTTGGGCTCGTTGGAAAGCTAACTGAGGGAGCAACACCACAGGAACTAGAAAACCAACTTTTGACATCAACGGAATATTTGATTCCAATTTCTAAGGCGAACTCCATGCTCGCCCGATTTCAGCGTTTGCTCCTTCGGTACGGATTGAAATGTGCGTACCATGGCTTACTGTATGAGCGCCAACTTCCTCAGCAGTGAATATTTTTCTACTCTACTTGGTTCCTAGCACTCGTAAGGAGCATACCTTTGATCTAGAACAATGAGACGCTAAGCAGTGGACGGACGACCCTCGAAAGCACATGAAAGTCAAGTCCGCTCGGTATAACGGCCATAACTTCTTCTAGGGGACTCAGAATCTTCGGCTGTTGGGCTCGTTGGAAAGCTAACTGAGGGAGCAACACCATAGGAACTGGAAATCAAACTTTTGATATTTAGGGAATATTTTATACCAATTTAGAAGGCCAACACCTTGCTCACCCGATTTCAGCGTTTGCTCCTTCGGTACGGATCGAAATGTGCGTACCATGGCTTACTGTATGAGAACCAACTTCCTCAGCAGTGAATATTTTTTCACTCTACTAGATTCCTAGCGCTCATAAGGAGCATACCTTTGATCTAGAACAATGAGACGTTAAGCAGTGGATGGACGACCCCCAAAAGAACATGAAAGTCAAGTCCGCTCGGTATAACGGCCATAACTTCTTCTAGGGGACTCAGAATCTTCGGCTGTTGGGCTCGTTGGAAAGCTAACTGAGGGAGCAACACCATAGGAACTGGAAATCAAACTTTTGAGATTTGGGGAATATTTGATACCAATTTATAAGGCCAACTCCTTGCTCACCCGATTTTAGCGTTTGCTCCTTCGGTATAGATCAAAATGTGCATACCATGGCTTACTGTATGAGCGCCAACTTCCTCAGCAGTGAATATTTTTCCACTCTACTAGGTTTCTAGCACTCGTAAGGAGCATACCTATGATCTAGAACATTGTGACGCTAAGCAGTGGACGGATGACCCCCGAAAACTCATGAAAATCATGTCCGCTTGGTATGACGGCCATAATTTCATCTAGGGGACTCAGAATCTTCGGCTGTTGTGGTCGTTGGAAAGCAAACTGTGGGAGCAACACCGTAGGAACTGGAAATCAAGCTTTTGACATTTGGGGAATATTTGATACCAATTTATAAGGCCAACACCTTGCTTACCCGCTTTCAACATTTGCTCCTTCAGTACGGATCGAAATGTGTGTACCATGGCTTACTGTATGAGCGCCAACTTCCTCAGCAGTGAATATTTTTCCACTCTACTAGGTTGCTAGCACTCGTAAGGAGCATACATATGATCTGGAACAATGAGACGCTAAGCAGTGGACGGACGACCCCCGAAAGCACATGAAAGTCAAGTCCGCTCGGTATAACGGCCATAACTTCTTCTAGGCGACTCAGAATCTTCGGCTGTTGGGCTCGTTGGAAAGGTGACTGAGGGAGCAACACCACAGGAACTGGAAAACCAACTTTTGACATCTAGGGAATATTTGATACCAATACACCTTGCTCGCCCGATTTCAGCGTTTGCTCCTTCGGTACGGATCGAAATGTGCGTACCATGGCTTACTGTATGAGCGCCAACTTCCTCAGCAGTGAACATTTTTCCACTCTACTAGGTTTCTGGCACTGTAAGGAGCATACCTATGAACTCGAACATTGTGACGCTAAGCAGTGGACGGACGACCCCCGAAAACTCATGAAAGTCATGTCCACTTGGTATGACGGCCATAATTTCATCTAGGGGACTCAGAATCTTCGGCTATTGTGGTCTTTGGAAAGCTAACTGTGGGAGCAACACCGTAGGAACTAGAAATCCAACTTTTGACATCTAGGGAATATTTGATACCAATTTATAAGGCCAACACCTTGCTTACCCGCTTTCAACGTTTGCTCCTTCGGTACGGATCGAAATGTGTGTACCATGGCTTACTGTATGAGCGCCAACTTCCTCAGCAGTGAATATTTTTCCACTCTACTAGGTTCCTAGCGCTCGTAAGGAGCATACCTTTGATCTAGAACAATGAGACGCTAAGCAGTGGATGGACGACCCCCAAACCACATGAAAGTCAAGTCCGCTCGGTATAACGGCCATAACTTCTAATATGGGACTCAGAATCTTCGGCTGTTGGGCTCGTTGGAAAGCTAACTGAGGAAGCAACACCATAGGAACTGGAAATCAAACTTTTGACATTTAGGGAATATTTGATACCAATACACCTTGCTCGCCCGATTTCAGCGTTTGCTCCTTCGGTACGGATCGAAATGTGCGTACCATGGCTTACTGTATGAGCGCCAACTTCCTCAGCAGTGAACATTTTTCCACTCTACTAGGTTTCTGGCACTGTAAGGAGCATACCTATGAACTCGAACATTGTGACGCTAAGCAGTGGACGGACGACCACCGAAAACTCATGAAAGTCATGTCCACTTGGTATGACGGCCATAATTTCATCTAGGGGACTCAGAATCTTCGGCTATTGTGGTCATTGGAAAGCTAACTGTGGGAGCAACACCGTAGGAACTAGAAATCCAACTTTTGACATCGAGGGAATATTTGATACCAATTTATAAGGCCAACACCTTGCTTACCCGCTTTCAACGTTTGCTCCTTCGGTACGGATCGAAATGTGTGTACCATGGCTTACTGTATGAGCGCCAATTTCCTCAGCAGTGAATATTTTTCCACTCTATAGGTTCCTAGCGCTCGTAAGGAGCATACCTTTGATCTAGAACAATGAGACGCTAACTGAGGGAACAACACCATAGGAACTAGAACTCAAACTTTTGATATTTTGGGAATATTTTATACCAATTTAGAAGGCCAACACCTTGCTCACCCGATTTCAGCGTTTGCACCTTCGGTATGGATCAAAATGTGCGTACCATCGCTTACTCTATGAGCACCAACTTCCTCAGCAGTGAACAATGAGACGCTAAGCAGGGGACGGATGACCCCAGAAACCACATGAAAGTCATGTCCGTTCGGTATAACGGCCATAACTTCTTCTAGGGGACTCAGAATCTTCGGCTGTTGGGCTCGTTGGAAAGCTAACTGAGGGAGCACCACCATAGGAACTGGAAATCAAACTTTTGACATTTGGGGAATATTTGATACCAATTTATAAGGCCAACACCTTGCTGACCCGATTTCCACGTTTGCCCCTTCGGTACGGATCGAAATGTGCATACGATGGCTTACTGTATGAGTGCCAACTTCCTCAGCAGTGAATATTTTTCCACTCTACTAGGTTTCTAGCGCTCGTAAGGTGCATACCTATGATCTAGAACTTTGTGACGCTAAGCAGTGGACGCACGACCCCTGAAAACTCATGAAAGTCATGTCCGCTTGTTATGACGGCCATAATTTCATCTAGGGGGCTCAGAATCTTCGGCTGTTGTGGTCGCTGGAAAGCTAACTGTGGGAGCAACACCATAGGAACTAGAAATCGAGCTTTTGACATTTGGGGAATATTTGATACCAATTTATAAGGCCAACACCTTGCTCACCCGATTTCTGCGTTTGCTCCTTCGGTACGGATCGAAATGTGCGTACCATAGCTTACTGTATGAGCGCCAACTTCCTCAGCAGTGAATATTTTTCCACTCTACTAGGTTTCTAGCGCTCATAAGGAGCATACCTATGATCTAGAACATTGTGACGCTAAGCAGTGGACGTACGACCCCCGAAAACTCATGAAAGTCTTGTCCGCTTGGTATGATGGCCATAATTTCATCTAGGGGACTCAGAATTGTGGCGGAACCGCCCTGCTTAATCCCGACTAAGCACACCTGTCACCTCTGGCTCGCAGTGCACATGGCCAAAAAGTTGCTACCCAAAGCGCCGAATATGCACATGAGTTCTATCTGGGTCAGAATGTCAGCGATGTCACCTGGATAACACTAACATCCTTAGTATGGGCTTATCGTATACTCTCATTTTTCAAATACTTGAAAAGGTTTTCGAAAATAGTTTTGTAAACCAAAACTGGATGATATAACTGTTGTCTGTGCATGATCGGCTCTGATACCAGCTGTGGCGGAACCGCCCTGCTTAATCCCGACTAAGCACACCTGCCACCTCTGGCTCGCAGTGCACTTAGGCCAGACTAAACCCGGTAGTCCGTCGAGAGTACTACAGCTCTCGATAACACCAAATCCTAGAGGAACCGACATCAAACACATCCGACTCTCGAAGGAGCCACAACAATTACATCATCACAGGAAGTTGAAATAGAGAATAATAGAATTAATTTACAACCCAAAGGTATGAAATCAAATACATGTTCAAATATAGCCGAAGCGAATTCAGAGTATATAAATATAGCGGAAGCATTTTCAAAATCTCGCAGCGGAAACAATATACTTAAGTAGTCTTCATGAAGAGATGAACAAGGCGAGTAGCACCGAGCCCACCGGTACTACCACCTCCAACATAGCTATCCGGATGTCGCCGGTACCTGTAATCCAAAAGTGGGGGCAAACCCTGAGTACTAATTACTCAGTAGGACTTAATGGATGGGGCTTACGGCTGACGCAAAGCATGCTTACTAATCATGTGGATCCTTAGCTATTGATTCTTAAACCAAGTTCATGTTGACATAAGATAGCAGGATTTTGACAGCTGCTATCCATTAATCAAGAGAATCAGTTATACCATAAAGTAAATACATGCATGAAAGAAAAAACATGGAAACATGTCCCGTCTCAAGATTCACAGCGCCTCCATCCAACCCCTTGGGAGTAGCCGTCTCAGGAGCGATACCACGGTACGTCGGGTCAGCCCTCCCTCGACCTCTAAGCATCTCCCAAGTCCATCGACCTCCTAGCAGTGGATGGGCGACACCCTGAATAGTGAGACGGATCA
This sequence comes from Paspalum notatum, assembly GCA_022530915.1. Taxonomy (NCBI): domain Eukaryota; kingdom Viridiplantae; phylum Streptophyta; class Magnoliopsida; order Poales; family Poaceae; genus Paspalum; species Paspalum notatum. The sequence goes on from CM039683.1 coordinate 12,356,210, forward strand.
TACACATCCAAGCATGTTGTATAAAAAGGCGTGACTTAATAAACAGCATGTTACAGTTATTACTACGTTGCACGTGTGCGATATCTGGCATTCTCACACCTAGTGAGCATCAGCGATTCGAATCGATTTGTTAATTCCCGGGAACAACTAACAATGCCAGCGGTATATGATTACTAGCCCTCGCGTTCCCACATATAGCCCCCATCTCCACTTGTCCCATCCCAAGTTCGATTCCAACCTGCCATTCCCCAGGTTTAGCCCTCGTGGAGCATTACCTCGGCCGCACCGGGTCCAGCCCTCCATGAGTCTACACCCCAAGCGCCCCTGGGACCGATGGTAGGACCAAGTCTCTGTTCTTCGGATGGCACAAGTAAGACTTTCACCGGTCCATTATCCCGGATAAGCACCTTAGCAATGTTATGCCGATCAGCAGGCGAATAGCGAACGGGCCTTATGCGACTCGGGCGGAGTCCAGTGCACAATACCATAAACCATGAATAACTCATAAAATTTCCGCCCGGTCTCCATTTAAATCAGAAGCATATATACAACTTACCTCAATGAGATTTCCATAAATTTTTGAAATCACCTACGCGACGACTAACTCCATTCACCCGTGTCTACTCGTACCTAGCATTACTAGGCACTCCTCCTACGAACTCTAGGTGTAGGTTCTAGGGCCAGGGCGGCCAGGAAGTCTAATGCAGTTGGTTCCAAACAACTCCTAATGCATATGCGTAATCATCAACAAGATTGTATTAGCTGGGAGAATTCATGGTCCTGCCTACCTTTGATTGATCTTAAGAAAACCAACAAACTAAACTAGGTTAGTTTGCCGGGTTGTGAGGCTTTGCCCCAGGCAACCCCTTGAAGCAGGGACGGATTTAATCAGCGACCCTCCGTCTTCTTGCTCCGGATATAGCCTGTCGTCTGGTTCCTTGATCACTGGTTTCTCCTGTGTTGATAGCTCCTTGCACGCGGGGTCTATATGCATGATAAAATGCAAGTGAGTGCAAGAGAATACAAATGCATGTCTACGATACAGTGTTATAAGCATGGCACATTGCAAACATGAGTACAACGAATGGCAGATGTATGCATGAGGTGTCAATGAAATATAAGGCATGATCAAGCAGCTTGTGAAGAATAGGTTCGGGTACTCTTAGTTTAAACACACCCCATAACAAGAAAACTTAACGACTTTGCTAAGAAATCATACAGCCCATCACTAAGAAATCGTACAAACCATCACTACATTTTATCCTTGAAGTCATCAGGAGTTAGTGTCTTATATGTGTACACAGTCCCCATCAAATGAAATGAAGTTGTCTCATGAAGTTAAACATATATATGCAAATTAATGGACACGCTACCTTTATGAATAAAACGCACTCATAAGCTCATGTAGTTAGACAACTCAAATCGATCTCAAATTTTTTACCACATGCAGAAACATACTTCATAGCGCTACTGCCAAAATTTCAGCTACAAACAAGTTATAATTAATTTAATAAAATTCCAACAAGTTATTAGCCCTACAGCTTCTCGGATTTTTCATAATTTATAGGAATGAGTTCTGGACTTAACATTTCTACAGCAACCATTACATTGCATGAACATCATGTACAAAAATTTGCAAGCACAAAATCCATAGCTTGATAGGACATCTAATTTCCATATTTTATTTCACCACGAAAATCATATAAATCAAAGCAGCGGTATTAAAGTGCACAAAATTACTTTCTGGTATCAAGACATCACTAGTAGGCTACTAGATTTTTCCCATAATTTTCCTAGCAGTTTAATTACACTTTTTTCTATTTTCTTTTTCAACTAGTAGCATTTTGTCAATTTCAAAACAGCAGCTTAAACACGCATGCACAACCTCATATTCCACCAGCGAGTTACTCATACTATGTGAAGTGCATGAAAAATACTAAAGGTCATATTTGAGCATATTTTGTATAGCCTTCATTGTCCAAGTTAATTAAATACACAAATCACAAGCATAAGGGCAAAACAGTAATTAAACAGTCAATGCTAGTGCTACAAAAAGTCACACAGTAGCTAGATGCCATAACAAAGCTACTTTCCAAGTTTCATAATTTTTGGAGTTCATTTGGTACACTTTTACCATTTATTTACCTACACCATGCATGCACTAAACCAGGGGTAAAACAGTCTTTTCACACACTACATCGTACCTATCCTGTAGATCTACTCACAAGGAGTCCATAGCCACTGAGTTTGTCTATTTTGGATTTTTATTTGAATTGTTATGATTTTTCAAACTTTCAGCCGAAATAATGTAAAAATAAATGGAAAACATTAGATCCAGGGACTTGTACGCAATTAACCGTAGACCTCAGGGGCTAGAACGTAAGATTCTCAAGGCACAGTACACAGGGCGTTGGATTTACTCGTGAAATGTCAAAAGGCTGAGGGTAAAAATGCAAAACCCTCTTCCTTCTTCAACCTCCCGCCGGTGGGGGAGTTGACCGGCGGCGGCGCGCGTTGAACCGGCCGCGCGGGGCCCGCGGGCTCGCCGGCGGTGGTCGGGGAGAGAGAGAGGAGGGAGTGGGGAACCTTACCCCCTACCTCGATTCGACGGAGGTTGAGCGGAGGAGGCCGGCGACAGTGGCCCGAAGAGGTGGAGGTCCGGCGGCGGAATGCGCGGCAGTGGGGCAACGCCGGCGGGCTAGAGCTGGGGGAAACGACGGAGGGGAGGCTGAGGAGTGTCGGCGTGGTGGTGTGGACGAGCGGGGTCGAGCGGGACGGCCGGCGCGGCTTGAGCTTCGAGCTCCAAGCGCGCGGCTATGGCAAGGTCCGGCGGCGTAATGCGCGGCGGGGAAAGGGATATAGTGGCCTAGGTCTAGGCGAATCGGAGAAGCCGAGGATGGGGAACACCGGCACGGTGATGTGGAGGCTGGGAAGTGGCCGGAGCGGCCGGTGCAGCTCGAGCCCGAGCTTGCTCCAATGGCGGCGGCGCTTCTGGGCTTTGGGAGGAATAGGCAGGGGACGAGCGCGAGGCGCGGGGCAAGTGAGTGGGAGGCGGTGCATCTCGCCGGGTTGGCGTCCAGGTTAAAGCCCTGGGCACGGTCGGGGCGGAATGAGGCCTCGGCCGGCCGGCGGTAGGCGCCGGGCGCCGCGTGGACGAGAAGGAGCGGGGAGAAGGGGCGGTGGCTGTTGTGTGGTCCTGGTCCATAGACCGGTGACATTGACGAGTGGACCCGGCAGAGAGAGAGAAGGTAACGGTCCAATGGACCGGGTGCGCAGGCGAGGGAGACAGTGGGACCCGCAGCTGCTGCCGTCTCCGCGTGGAAACAAGGACCCGACAGGTGGGGCCCACTTGTCATAGATACAAAGAAAAGGAAAAACCCGAAAAATGGAAAAATCAATTTTGACTGCAGGAACCAATGTTTGTATTTCGCGTTTTTGAATGAGTTGAAGGCCGAATTTAAAAATACCCCAATTGGATGAAATGTTCTAAATTTCGATCTCTACAACTTTCTTATAAACTTTTATACCATGTTATATTCAAAAATGCGGTTTAAATTTAAATTTAATCTGCTGACCAAGGTTTGACCAACAGAACCCTCCAGTTTGGAAATTCTAAAAGTCTACTTTCTAGGCTTACCAATGTTGTTCAAAATTTTATGATCTACAATTTTCTCAATACCAGCATTGCAAGGTTTTGGCTTTAAGATCAAGAAAATTTGAATTTACCCTCCAGGTCAAGTTTGGACAGATTTCACATACTGACAGAAAAAGTCCCAAAACTCTATGCAAACCTTCATGCATGTCAAAGCACCAATTACCAAAGTTGTTCAGCATGAAATTGTCTACAAGTTTGTCAATATGAGTTTCACCTATATCACTACAGAACTAAAGTTATGGGCACAACCACAGAGACATATATGCAGAAAACAGGTTTCGACGAGTTGCATTTCAACCAAGTTTGAACTAGGGCTTAAATGCATGTCATTGTATGATGCATCATGATGAGTGTTGCATGTATGTGGGATGAAAATGCACTCGAGATGCCGGAGCATCACAACCCACCCCCCTTAAAGAAATCTCGTCCCGAGATTCTGATGTGATGTGGGTGGATAAGTTAAACAAGAAGAAAGTGCATTGTGTATGAATTTGAAACTTTAGATTACAGTGACGTACTCAATTTGAAGTGGATGGAAGACAACCGGGGTATTTGGCTTGCAGAAATTCCTCTTGTTCCCATGTTGCCACTTCCTCGAAGTGATTACTCCATTGAACTTTGTAGAAGTTAATGTTTCTCCGTCGTGTTGAGCGTTGCTTTTGGTCGAGGATTCTTATGGGCCTTTCTTCATAGGTGAGGTCTGGTTGGATCTGAATTTGAGAGGTATCAATCACTTCCTCTGGTACTCGTAAGCACTTCTTGAGTTGCGAGACATGAAACACGTTATGAACCGCAGCTAGATGTGGTGGTAACTCTAACCGATAAGCAACTGGCCCACATTACTCTGTGATCTTGAACGGACCAACATATCGTGGTGCTAACTTGCCTTTTACTCCGAACCGATGCACCCCTTTCATGGGTGACACTCGGAGATACACATGATCCTCCTTCTCAAAGACTAAGGGTCTTCTCCTCTTATCTGAGTAGCTTTTCTGCATAGACTGTGCCCTCTTTAGATTGTCGTGAATGAATTTAACTTGTTCTTCTGCTTGTGTTACCAAGTCTGGGCCGAATGTGACACGCTCACCTGGTTCAGACCAGTTGAGTGGCGTTCTACACCGTCTACCATATAGGGCCTCAAAAGGTGCCATATCTAAGCTCTTCTGATAGCTGTTGTTGTAGGCGAACTCCGCCAAGGGGAGACATTCATCCCACTTGGTGGAATAAGTAAAAGCGCATGCCCTCAACATATCTTTAAGGAACTGATTCACTCTCTCAACTTGACCGCTTGTTTGAGGATGGTATGCCGAACTATGAATTAGATTGGTGCCAAGAGCAACTTGCAGTTGCTCCCGGAAGCGTGACACAAACAGCGAACCTCTGTCCGAAGTGATGGTTTGAGGGACACCGTGCAAGGATACGATCCGGGAAATATATATCTCAGCATATTGTTTCGATCGATAGGTGGTCTTGACAGGGATGAAATGTGCAGATTTTGTGAACCGGTCAATAATTACCCAAATGGAATCGTACCCCTTCTGTGTGCGAGGCAATCCCACAATGAAGTCCATGTGTATATCCTCCCACTTCCAGGCGGGAACTGCTAGAGGCTGAAGCATACCCGCAGGCTTTAGGTGGTCAGCTTTTACTCTTTGGCATACGTCACACTCAGACACATATTTGGCGATTTCTCGTTTCATACGAGTCTACCAAAGTTTTTGCTTTAAATCTTGGTACATCTTATTGCTCCCTGGGTGCATAGTGAACATGGAAGTGTGAGCTTCATCTAGGATTTTCTTTCTTAGCTCCATGTCCTTTGGTACCACTAAACGGTTTTTGAACCACAAGACTCCTTCTTCGTCAAGCTTGAAACAGGCTTTCTTCCTGTCATCGATCTCATCTCGAATATGTGCCATGCCCTGATCTTGCTTTTGTGCTGCTATGACTTGATCTTTTATGGTTGGTTCAAGAACAAGGTTATAAAGTTCGGCTTCCAGCGCTGTTGGCATTTCTATGTCCCCGATCTCACAGCATAGCACTCTCACTGTTGGACGAGCTTCAGTGAAGTTGCAATGAGCTTTACGGCTCAATGCATCTGCTACTACATTAGCCTTACCGGGGTGGTAGTGAACTTCTAAGTCATAGTCTTTGATTAACTCCAACCAATGTCGTTGTCTCATGTTTAGTTCTAGCTGTGTGAATATGTATTTCAGACTCTTGTGATCGGTGTATATGTGGCATGTGTTGCCCAACAAGTAATGTCTCCATTTCTTCAGAGCATAGACAATCGCAAGTAGCTCAAGATCGTGAGTGGGGTAATTCACTTCATGTTTCCTCAGTTGGCAGGATGCATATGCAATCACTCTCCCTTCTTGCATCAGAACACAACCAAGGCCACTACCAGAGGCATCACAATAAACGTCAAACGGCTTGGTGATGTCTGGTTGAGCAAGAACAGGGGCTGAAGTTAGGAGTTTCTTCAATGTTCCAAAGGCTTCTTCACATTTTGGACTCCACGCAAACTTTGCATTTTTCTGGGTCAACGATGTCATAGGCTTTGCAATTTTAGAGAAATCCTTGATGAAGTGGCGGTAGTACCCCGCTAAACCAAGAAAACTCCGTATCTCTGTCACAGTTTGTGGCTGCTTCCAATTCAGCACATCTTCCACCTTGCTGGGATCGACAGCCACTCCCTTTGCTGACAAGATATGGCCTAGGAATGCCACTTCCTTTAGCCAAAAAGCACATTTGCTAAATTTGGCAAAGAGTTTATGTTCCCTAAGGCGAGATAGCACTATTCGCAAATGCTCTTCGTGCTCTTTCTCACTCTTGGAATAAACCAGGATGTCATCAATGAATACTACCACGAATTTGTCCAGCTCGTTCATGAACACCGAGTTCATTAGGTACATGAAGAAAGCCGGTGCATTTGTCAGACCGAAGGACATGACAAGATACTCATAAAGCCCATAACGTGTGGAGAAAGCAGTCTTTGGTATGCCTTCTTCTCGAACCTTAATTTGATGGTACCCGGACCTAAGGTCAATCTTGGAGAAAACCGTGGCTCCTCCAAGCTGATCAAACAAGATATCAATGTGTGGCAACGGGTACTTGTTCTTGACAGTGACAGCATTCAATGGTCGATAATCGACGCATAACCTTTTACTACCTTGGTCTTTCTTCTCAACAAAGAGGGCGGGACAACCCCAAGGTGATGAGCTCGGTCGGATAAACCCTTTGTCTAACTGCTCCTGCAGTTGTGTTTTCAGCTCTTTCAGTTCATCTGGTGTCATTCTATACGGCCTCTTGGAGACAGGTGCCGTGCCTGGAACAAGGTCTATTCTGAACTCTACATCCCTATCTGGTGGTAGTCCGGGCAGCTCTTCTGGAAACACATCTGGATACTCGCAAGCTACAGGGATCTTTGCAAGTGCTTGTGCTTCAGTCTGAGTTTCGGCAACATTAACCGTGTGAGACACATGCTTGCGAAGTGGCACATGAATGATCACATCGGTCCCACTGCTGGAGCGCAACTGAACGGTTCTACTCCCAACATCTATCATAGCCTTGTGTTGTTTTAGCCATTCCATACCAAGAATAACATCAATCCCTAGTTGTGAAAGTACTATAGGACTGATGGACAAACATTCTTTTCCTACTTGCAAACGCAAGTCCCTCACTATGTGATTTGTATTGATAGATGACCCTGCAGCTGTGATGTAGTATTTCTGTTTCAACTCTACAATTTCATACCCATGCTTCAGTGCATATGCTTTGCTGATGAATGAAAAAGTCGCTCCCGAATCAAACAAAACAACTGTAGGGTGGTCATTGACAAGAAATGTGCCTGCCAAGACTGGTTCACCCTCCGGAACTTGCTCAAGCTGACTATAGTGCAGTTGGCCCATTTTTGGGGCTGATTTCGTCCCTTTGCCCGTAGGCACTGATCCTGAAGTCTTTTGGTGCGAGTGACAGGTGCGACTGAAATGTCCGGCCTTTCCACTTTTGAAGCAGGTATAGCCGGTGCTTGGTTTGGCGGTTGACACTGGAACAAGTGGAGGAGGTGGTGCACTGCAAAATGACATGGGTTGTTGTGCCCCACTATATTGTTCTTGTTGCGGAGGCTCTTCTAGGTAGTATATGTGCGGTGGGAATTGATGCTCAACCCGTGGCCGCTGAGATGGACTCGATGGAGGTGTACTTGCAAGTCTTTTCCTCTGCTGGTCCTCAAGGGCCTGACGGAGGCGTTGCTCCATGTCGATGGCGACATCTACCAACACGGTGAAGCTGTCGTAGTTGCGCCCCAAGTGAGTCAGCAGAGTGGGATCGAATCCATCCAACAGACGGGTAGCCCTATGTGGGTCAGTGTTGACGTCTTCAGGGGAGTACTGGGACAAGCGGATGAAAGCTTGCACATATTCAAGTACCGACATGTCCCCTTGTCGAAGTGCATGAAATTCTTGTTGCTTGAGCTCGATGAGGCTAGGCAGGAGGTAGTGAGCCCGAAAAGCCGCACGGAACTCATCCCACGTGACCTGGTGCCCGGCTAGTTGCATTGCCAGGAATGAAGCACACCAGGCTCCCGAGGGACCATGTAGACACTGTGCTGCGAAGCGAGCCTTCTGTTGCTCAGTGAGTTGGGGCAGTAGGCTGAACTTGGACTCGATGATCCGAAGCCAGTCATCAGCATCGAGTGGATCAGTGGCAACGGTGAAGATCGGCGGTTGCAGCGCCGCAAAGTCAGTGTAGCTGATCTCTTGGGGGTTGCGCCGTTGTTGCGCTTGAGCTATCAAGTCGATGAGTTGCTGAGCGACCTGAGTGGCCAACTCAGAAGGAGATGGGGCTCCATGAGCAGCCCCCTGAGCAGATGTCTCTGGTGGGGTGACCATCTGCAGAAATAAAGCCAGTCGAGTTTAGTCCAAGAACTTTCGTGCGATCGATGTAGTGAATAAAAGACTGTAGCACCAATAATATATGCTGGATACATGAAAGCATGTAAGTGAATAGAATAACCGGATGGCACATAGAGTGTTAGCTGTCATCCGGTAAGCTTGGGCAATCGTATCAGTTAACGGAAAACTTGTGTGCTGTGTCTCGTCGGTATGGGTGTCCTGATTTTTGAACCCAAAGGTTTTCAGTTATAGCTCTCGAATGAACACTTTTCCGGGAAACTCCATAGGAGAGGCTTTTACTTAGCGAGTTGTATTAGTTGCTAACAATTGACAGCTTATGTAGCGAAACGTGCAGAAGGTAGGTTTAAGTCACGATTTATTTCCATTTGTCTTTTAATAATGTCCCCCAAAATGATAACAAAAGATACATGATGCATGTTCCGTCCTGTTCGGTCTCACATCACACATCCTATGTATTATATATATAGCTAGCGATGATTCGGTGACATATATGCATGTCTCTCCTTAATGCAACTTGTCGTTCTCTAGTCGTTCTTAGATTCACACGTGGTTAGTGTACCTGCAGAAGAATGCACGCTCATACATTACCACCTAGTGTGGCATCCACGCGTGACCGCTGCGTGGACAACGTTGGTGGGCCGATGCACCTTTTCCTCAAAGCCTGACTTTCCACCAGTACTGGGGATTGTCGAGAAAAAGGTGGATCCCAAAACCAAATGTAAGTGTGGTGGGTATGAAAGCATCCAAAGCATGCCCACCGTCCTTAAAAAGCTTTTACTTATACAGCATGAATGCAGAGTTTACAACAGTTCGCAAAACCCAATAGCTTCTACCAGTACTGGGGACAGCTATGGCTGAAAAGTTGCTACCCAAAGCGCCGAATATGCACATGAGTTCTATCTGGGTCAGAATGTCAGCGATGTCACCTGGATAACACTAACATCCTTAGTATGGGCTTATCGTATACTCTCATTTTTCAAATACTTGAAAAGGTTTTCGAAAATAGTTTTGTAAACCAAAACTAGATGATATAACTGTTGTCTGTGCATGATCGTCTCTGATACCAGCTGTGGCAGAACCGCCTTGCTTAATCCCGACTAAGCACACCTGCCACCTCTGGCTCGCAGTGCACTTAGGCCAGACTAAACCCGGTAGTCCGTCGAGAGTACTACAGCTCTCGATAACACCAAATCCCAGAGGAACCGACATCAAACACATCCGACTCTCGAAGGAGCCACAACAATTACATCATCACAGGAAGTTGAAACAGAGAATAATAGAATTAATTTACAACCCAAAGGTATGAAATCAAATACATGTTCAAATATAGCGGAAGCGAATTCAGAGTATATAAATATAGCGGAAGCATTTTCAAAATCTCGCAGCGGAAACCATATACTTAAGTAGTCTTCATGAAGAGATGAACAAGGCGAGTAGCACCGAGCACACCGGTACTACCACCTCCAACACAGCTATCCGGATGTCGCCGGTACCTGTAATCCAAAAGTGGGGGCAAACCCTGAGTACTAATTACTCAGTAGGACTTAATGGATGGGGCTTACGGCTGACGCAAAGCATGCTTACTAATCATGTGGATCCTTAGCTATTGATTCTTAAACCAAGTTCATGTTGACATAAGATAGCAGGATTTTGACAGCTGCTATCCATTAATCAAGAGAATCAGTTATACCATAAAGTAAATACTTGCATGAAAGTAAAAACATGGAAACATGTCCCGTCTCAAGATTCACAGCGCCTCCATCCAACCCCTTGGGAGTAGCCGTCTCAGGAGCGATACCACGGTACGTCGGGTCAGCCCTTCCTCGACCTCTAAGCATCTCCCAAGTCCATCGACCTCGTAGCAGTGGATGGGCGACACCCTGAATAGTGAGACGGATCATACACATCCAGGCATGTTGTATAAAAAGAAGTGACTTAATAAACAGCATGTTACAGTTATTACTACGTTGCCCGTGTGCGATATCTGGCATTCTCACACCTAGTTCCCGGGAACAACTAACAATGCCAGCGGTATATGATTACTAGCCCTCGCGTTCCCACATATAGCCCCCATCTCCACTTGTCCCATCCCAAGTTCGATTCCAACCTGCCATTCCCCAGGTTTAGCCCTCGTGGAGCGTTTCCTCGGCCGCACCGGGTCCAGCCCTCCATGAGTCTACACCCCAAGCGCCCCTGGGACCGATGGTAGGACCAAGTCTCTGTTCTTCGGATGGCACAAGTAAGACTTTCACCGGTCCATTATCCCGGATAAGCACCTTAGCAATGTTATGCCGATCAGCAGGCGAATAGCGAACGGGCCTTATGCGACTCGGGCGGAGTCCAGTGCACAATACCATAAACCATGAATAACTCATAAAATCTTCGCCCGGTCTCCATTTAAATCAGAAGCATATATACAACTTACCTCAGTGAGATTTCTGTAAATTTTTGAAATCACCTACGCGACGACTGACTCCATTCACCCGTGTCTACTCGTACCTAGCATTACTAGGCACTCGTCCTACGAACTCTAGGTGTAGGTTCTAGGGCCAGGGCGGCCAGGAAGTCTAATGCAGTTGGTTCCAAACAACTCCTAATGCATATGCGTAATCATCTACAAGATTGTATTAGCTGGGAGAATTCATGGTCCTGCCTACCTTTGATTGATCTTAAGAAAACCAACAAACTAAACTAGGTTAGTTTGCCAGGTTGTGAGGCTTTGCCCCAGGCAACCCCTCGAAGCATTGACGGATTTAATCAGCAACCCTCCGTCTTCTTGCTCCGGATATAGCCTGTCGTCTGGTTCCTTGATCACTGGTTTCTCCTGTGTTGATAGCTCCTTGCACGCGGGGTCTATATGCATGATAAAATGCAAGTGAGTGCAAGAGAATACAAATGCATGTCTACGATACAGTGTTATAAGCATGGCACATTGCAAACATGAGTACAACGAATGGCAGATGTATGCATGAGGTGTCAAAGAAATATAAGCCATGATCAAGCAGCTTGTGAAGAATGGGTTCGGGTACTCTTAGTTTAAACACACCCCATAACAAGAAAACTTAACGACTTTGCTAAGAAATCATATAGCCCATCACTAAGAAATCGTACAAACCATCACTACATTTTATCCTTGGAGTCATCAGGAGTTAGTGTCTTATATGTGTACACAGTCCCCATCAAATGAAATGAAGTTGTCTCTTGAAGTTAAACATATATATGCAAATTAATGGACACGCTACCTTTATGAATAAAACGCACTCATAAGCTCATGTAGTTAGACAACTCAAATCGATCTCAAATTTTTTACCACATGCAGAAACATACTTCATAGCGCTACTGCCAAAATTTCAGTTACAAACAAGTTATAATTAATTTAATAAAATTCCAACAAGTTATTAGCCCTACAGGTCCTCGGATTTTTCATAATTTATAGGAATGAGTTCTGGACTTAAAATTTCTACAGCAGCCATTACATTGCATGAACATTATGTACAAAAATTTGCAAGCACAAAATCTATAGCTTGATAGGACATCTAATTTCCATATTTTATTTCACCATGAAAATCATATAAATCAAAACAGCGTTATTAAAGTGCACAAAATTACTTTCTGGTATCAAGACATCACTAGTAGGCTACTAGATTTTTCCTATAATTTTCCTAGCAGTTTAATTACACTTTTTCCTATTTTCTTTTTCAACTAGTAGCATTTTGTCAATTTCAAAACAACAGCTTAAACATGCATGCACAACCTCATATTTCACTAGCGAGTTACTCATACTATGTGAAGTTCATGAAAAATACTAAAGGTCATATTTGAGCATATTTTGTATAGCCTTCATTGTTCAAGTTAATTAAATACACAAATCACATGCATAAGGGCAAAACAGTAATTAAACAGTCAATGCTAGTGCTACCAAAAATCACACAGTACCTAGATGCCATAACAAAGCTACTGTCCAAGTTTCATAATTTTTGGAATTCATTTGGTACACTTTTACCATTTATTTACCTACACCATGCATGCACTAAACCAGGGGTAAAACAGTCTTTTCACACACCCACATCATACCTATCCTGTAGATCTACTCACAAGGAGTCCATAGCCACTGAGTTTGTCCATTTTGGATTTTTATTTGAATTGTTATGATTTTTCAAACTTTCAGTCGAAATAATGTAAAAATAAATGGAAAACATTAGATCCAGGGACTTGTACGCAATTAACCGTAGACCTCAGGGGCTAGAACGTAAGATTCTCAAGGCACAGTACACAGGGCGTTGGATTTACTCGTGAAATGTCAAAAGGCCGAGGGTAAAAATGCAAAACCCTCTTCCTTCTTCAACCTCCCGCCGGTGGGCGAGTTGACCGGCGGCAGCGCGCGTTAAACCGGCCGCGCGGGGCCCGCGGGCTCGCCGGCGGTGGTCGGGGAGAGAGAGGAGGGAGTGGGGAACCCTACCCCCTACCTCGATTCGACGGAGGTTGAGTGGAGGAGGCCGGCGACGGTGGCCCGAAGAGGTGGAGGTCCGGCGGCGGAATGCGCGGCAGTGGGGCAACGCCGGCGGGCTAAAGCTGGGGGAAACGGCGGAGGGGAGGCTGAGGAGTGTCGGCGTGGTGGTGTGGAGGAGCGGGGTCAAGCGGGACGGCCGGCGCGGCTTGAGCTTCGAGCTCCAAGCGCGCGGCTATGGCAAGGTCCGGCGGTGTAATGCGCGGCGGGGAAAGGGATACAGTGGCCTAGGTCTAGGCGAATCGGAGGAGCCGAGGATGGGGAACACCGGCACGGTGATGTGAAGGCTGGGAAGTGGCTGGAGCGGCCGGTGCAGCTCAAGCCCGAGCTTGCTCCAATGGCGGCGGCGCTTCTGGGCTTTGGGAGGAAGAGGCAGGGGACGAGCGCGAGGCGCGGGGCAAGTGGAGTGGGAGGCGGTGCATCTCGCCGGGTTGGCGTCCAGGTTAAAGCCCTGGGCGCGGTTGGGGTGGAATGCGGCCTCGGCCGGCCGGCGGTAGGCGCCGGGCGCCGCGTGGACGAGAAGGAGCGGGGAGAAGGGGCGGTGGCCGTTGGGTGGTCTTGGTCCATAGACCGGTGACACTGACGAGTGGACCCGGCAGAGAGAGAAGGTAACGGTCCAATGGACCGGGTGCGCGGGCGAGGGAGACAGTGGGACCCGCAGCTGCTGCCGTCTCCGCGTGGAAACAAGGACCCGACAGGTGGGGCCCACTTGTCATAGATACAAAGAAAAGGAAAAACCCAAAAAATGGAAAAATCAATTTTGACTGCAGGAACCAATGTTTGTATTTCGCGTTTTTGAATGAGTTAAAGGCCGAATATAAAAATACCCCAATTGGATGAAATGTTCTAAATTTCGATCTCTACAACTTTCTTATAAACTTTTATACCATGTTATATTCATAAATGCGGTTTAAATTTAAATTTAATCTGCTGACCAAGGTTTGACCAACAGAACCCTCCAGTTTGGAAATTCTAAAAGTCTACTTTCTAGGCACTTTCACAAAAAGAGTTTTATACCAATGTTGTTCAGAATTTTATGGTCTACAATTTTCTCAATACCAGCATTGCAAGGTTTTGTCCTTAAGATCAAGAAAATTTGAATTTTCCCTGCAGGTCAAGTTTGGACAGATTTCACATACTGACAGAAAAAGTCCCAAAACTCTATGCAAACCTTCATGCATGTCAAAGCACCAATTAAAAAGTTGTTCACCATGAAATTGTCTACAAGTTTGTCAATATGAGTTTCATCTATATCACTACAGAACTAAAGTTATGGGCACAACCACAGAGACATATATGCAGAAAAAAGGTTTCGACAAGTTGCATTTCAACCAAGTTTCAACTAGGGCTTAAATGCATGTCATTGTATGATGCATCATGATGAGTGTTGCATGTATGTGGGATGAAAATGCACTCGAGATGCCGGAGCATCACAAGAATCTTTGGCTGTTGTGGTCGTTGGAAAGCTAACTGTGGGAGCAACACCGTATGAACTGGAAATCAAGCTTTTGACATTTGGGGAATATTTGATACCAATTTATAAGGCCAACACCTTGCTTACCCGCTTTCAACGTTTGCTCCTTTGGTACGGATCGAAATGTGTGTACCATGGCTTACTGTATGAGCGCCAACTTCCTCAGCAGTGAATATTTTTCCACTCTACTAGGTTCCAGCGCTCGTAAGGAGCATACCTATGATCTAGAACAATGAGACGCTAAGCAGTGGACGAACGACCCCCGAAAGCACATGAAAGTCAAGTCCGCTAGGTATAACGGCCATAACTTCTTCTAGGGGACTCAGAATCTTCTGCTGTTGGGCTCGTTGGAAAGCTAACTGAGGGAGCAACACTATAGGAACTGAGAATCAAACTTTTGACATTTGGGGAATATTTTATACCAATTTAGAAGGCCAACACCTTGCTCACCCGATTTCAGCGTTTGCTCCTTCGGTACGGATCGAAATGTGCGTACCATGGATTACTGTATGAGCACCAACTTCCTCAGCATGAATATTTTTTCACTCTACTAGGTTCCTAGCGCTCGTAAGGAGCATACCTATGATCTAGAACATTGAGACGCTAAGCAGGGGACGGACGACCCCTGAAACCACATGAAAGTCATGTCCGCTCGGTATAACGGCCATAACTTCTGCTAGGGGACTCAGAATCTTCGGCCGTTGTGGTCGTTGGAAAGCTAACTGTGGGAGCAACACCGTAGGAATTGGAAATCAAGCTTTTGACATTTGGGGTATATTTGATACCAATTTATAAGACCAACACCTTGCTTACCTGCTTTCAACGTTTGCTCCTTCGGTACGGATCGAAATGTGTGTACCATGGCTTACTGTATGAGCGCCAACTTCCTTAGCATTGAATATTTTTCCACTCTACTAGGTTGCTAGCACTCGTAAGGAGCATACCTATGATCTAGAACAATGAGACGCTAAGCAGTGGATGGACGACCCCCGAAAGCACATGAAAGTCAAGTCCGCTCGGTATAACGGCCATAACTTCTTCTAGGCGACTCAGAATCTTCAGCTGTTGGGCTTGTTGGAAAGCTAACTGAGGGAGCAACACCACAGGAACTGGAAAACCAACTTTTGACATCTAGGGAATATTTGATACCAATTTATAAGGCCAACACCTTGCTCGCCCGATTTTAGCGTTTGCTTCTTCGGTACGGATCGAAATGTGCGTACCATGGCTTACTGTATGCGCGCCAACTTCCTTAGCAGTGAATATTTTTCCACTCTACTAGGTTTCTAGCACTCATAAGTTGCATACCTATGAACTAGAACATTGTGACGCTAAGCAGTGGACGGACGACCCCCGAAACTCATGAAAGTCATGTCCGCTTGGTATGACGGCCATAATTTCATCTAGGGGACTCAGAATCTTCGGCTGTTGTGGTCATTGGAAAGCTAACTGTGGGAGCAACACCGTAGGAACTAGAAATCAAACTTTTGACACCTAGGGAATATTTAATTCCAATTTATAAGGCCAACACCTTGCTTACCCGCTTTCAACGTTTGCTTCTTCGGTACGGATCGAAATGTGTGTACCATGGCTTACTGTATGAGTGCCAACTTGCTCACCAGTGAATATTTTTCCACTCTATTACGTTCCAAGCGCTCATAAGGAGCATACCTTTGATCTAGAACATTGAGACGCCAAGCAGTGGACGGACGACCCCCGCAAGCACATGAAAGTCAAGTCCGCTCGGTATAACGGCCATAACTTCTTCTAGGGGACTCAGAATCTTCGGCTGTTAGGCTCGTTGGAAAGCTAACTGAGGGAGCAACACCATAGGAACTAGAAATCAAACTTTTGATATTTAGGGAATATTTTATACCAATTTAGAAGGCCAACACCTTGCTCACCCGATTTCAGCGTTTGCTCCTTCGGTACGGATCGAAATGTGCGTACCATGGCTTACTGTATGAGCACCAACTTCCTCAGCAGTGAATATTTTTTCACTCTACTAGGTTCCTAGCGCTCGTAAGGAGCATACCTATGATCTAGAACATTGAGACGCTAAGCTGGGGACGGACGACCCCCGAAAGCACATGAAAGTCATGTCCATTCGGACTAACGGCCATAACTTCTTCTAGGGGACTCAGAATCTTCGGCTGTTTGGCTCGTTGGAATGCTAACTGAGGGAGCAACACCATAGGAACTAGAAATCAAACTTTTGATATTTTCGGAATATTTTATGCCAATTTAGAAGGCAACACCTTGCTTACCCGATTTCAGCGTTTGCTCCTTCGGTACGGATCAAAATGTGCGTACCATGGCTTACTATATGAGCACCAACTTCCTTAGCCGTGAATATTTTTTCACTCTACTAGGTTCCTAGCGCTCGTAAAGAGCATACCTATGATCTAGAACATTGAGACGCTAAGTAGGGGACGGACGACCCCTGAAACCACATGAAAGTCATCTCCGCTCGGTATAACGGCCATAACTTTTTCTAGGGGACTCAGAATCTTCGGCTGTTGGACTCGTTGGAATGCTAACTGAGGGAGCACCACCATAGGAACTGGAAATCAAACTTTTGACATTTGGGGAATATTTGATACCAATTTATAAGGCCAACACCTTGCTCACCCGATTTCAGCGTTTGCTCCTTCGGTACGGATCGAAATGTGCGTACCATGGCTTACTGTATGAGCGCCAACTTCCTCAGCAGTGAATATTTTTCCACTCTACTAGGTCTCTAGCACTCATAAGGAGCATACCTATGATCTAGAACATTGTGACGCTAAGCAGTGGACGGACGACTCCCGAAAACTCATGAAAGTCATGTCCGCTTGGTATGACGGCCATAATTTCATCTAGGGGACTCAGAATCTTTGGCTGTTGTGGTGGTTGGAAAGCTAACTGTGGGAACAACACCGTTGGAACTAGAAATCAAGCTTTTGACATTTGGGGAATATTTGATACCAATTTACAAGGACAACACCTTGGTTACCCGCTTTCAACGTTTGCTCCTTCAGTACGGATCGAAATGTGTGTACCACGGCTTACTATATGAGCGCCAACTTCCTCAGCAGTGAATATTTTTCCGCTCTACTAGGTTGCTAGCACTCGTAAGGAGCATACCTATGATCTAGAACATTGTGACGCTAAGCAGTGGACGGACCACCCCCGAAAACTCATAAAAGTCATGTCCGCTTGGTATGACGGCCATAATTTCATCTAGGAGACTGAGAATCTTCGCCTGTTGTGGTCGTTGGAAAGCTAACTGTGGGAGCAACATCGTAGGAACTGGAAATCAAGCTTTTGACATCTGGGGAATATTTGATACCAATTTATAAGGCCAACACCTTGCTTACCCGCTTTCAACGTTTGCTCCTTCGGTACGGATCGAAATGTGTGTATCATGGCTTACTGTATGAGCACCAACTACCTCAGCAGTGAATATTTTTCCACTCTACTAGGTTCCTAGCGCTCGTAAGGAGCATACCTTTGATCTAGAACAATGAGACGCTAAGCAGTGGACGGACGACCCCCGAAAGCACATGAAAGTCAAGTCCGCTCGGTATAACGGCCATAACTTCTTCTAGGGGACTCAGAATCTTTGGCTGTTGGGCTCGTTCGAAAGCTAACTGAGGGAGCAACACAATAGGAACTGGAAATCAAACTTTTGATATTTGGGGAATATTTTATACCAATTTAGAAGGCCAACACCTTGCTCGACCGATTTCAGCGTTTGCTCCTTCGGTACGGATCGAAATGTGCGTACCATGGCTTACTGTATGAGCACCAACTTCCTTAGCAGGGAATATTTTTTCACTCTACTAGGTTCCTAGCGCTCGTAAGGAGCATACCTATGATCTAGAACATTGAGACGCTAAGCAGGGGACGGACGACCCCCGAAACCACATGAAAGTCATGTCCGCTCGGTATAACGGCCATAACTTCTTCTAGGGGACTCAGAATCTTTGGCTGTTCAGCTCGTTGGAAAGCTAACTAAGGGAGCAACACCATAGGAACTGGAAATCAAACTTTTGACATTTGGGGAATATTTGATACCAATTTATAAGGCCAACACCTTGCTCTCCCGATTTCAGCGTTTACTCCTTCGGTACAGATCGAAATGTGCATACCATGGTTTACTGTATGAGAGCCAACTTCCTTAGCAGTGAATATTTTTCCACTCTACTAGATTCATAGCGCTAATAAGGAGCATACCTATGATCTAGAACATTGTGACGCTAAGCAGTGGACGGACGACCCCCGAAAACTCATGAAAGTCATGTCCGCTTGGTATGACGGCCATAATTTCATCTAGGGGACTCAGAATCTTCGGCTGTTGTGGTGGTTGGAAAGCTAACTGTGGGAGCAACACCGTTGGAACTAGAAATCAAGCTTTTGACATTTGGGGAATATTTGATACCAATTTATAAGGCCAACACCATGGTTACCCGCTTTCAACGTTTGCTCCTTCAGTACGGATCGAAATGTGTGTACCACGGCTTACTGTATGAGCGCCAACTTCCTCAGTAGTGAATATTTTCCCGCTCACCTATGTTGCTAGCACTCGTAAGGAGCATAAATATGATCTAGAAGAATGAGACGCTAAGCAGTGGACAGACGACCCCCGAAAGCACATGAAAGTCAAGCCCGCTCGGTATAACGGCCATAACTTCTTCTAGCGGACTCAGAATCTTCGGCTGTTGGGCTCGTTGCAAAGCTAACTGAGGGAGCAACACCACAGGCACTGGAAAACCAACTTTTGACATCTAGGGAATATTTGATACCAATTTATAATCCCAACACCTTGCTCGCCCGATTTCAGCGTTTGCTCCTTCGGTACGGATTGAAATGTGCATACCGTGGCTTACTGTATGAGCGCCAACTTCCTCAGCAGTGAATATTTTTCCACTCTACTAGGTTTCTGGCACTGTAAGGAGCATACCTATGAACTACAACATTGTGACGCTAAGCAGTGGATGGACGACCCCCGAAAACTCATGAAAGTCATGTCCGCTTGTTATGACGGCCATAATTTCATCTAGGGGACTTAGAATCTTCGGCTGTTGTGGTCATTGGAAAGCTAACTGTGGGAGCAACATCGTAGGAACTAGAAATCAAACTTTTGACAGCTAGGGAATATTTGATTCCAATTTATAAGGCCAACACCTTGTTTACCCGCTTTCAACGTTTGCTCCTTCGGTACGGATCGAAATGTGTGTACCATGGCTTAATGTATGAGCGCCAACTTCCTCAGCAGTGAATATTTTTCCACTCTGCTAGGTTCCTAGTGCTCGTAAGGAGCATACCTTTGATCTAGAACAATGAGATGCTAAGCAGTGGACGGACGACCCCCGAAAGCACATGAAAGTCAAGTCCGCTCGGTATAACGGCCATAAGTTCTTCTAGGGGACTCAGAATCTTTGGCTGTTAGGCTCGTTCGAAAGCTAACTGAGGGAGCAACACAATAGGAACTGGAAATCAAACTTTTGATATTTGGGGAATATTTTATACCAATTTAGAAGGCCAACACCTTGCTCAACCGATTTCAGCGTTTGCTCCTTCGGTACGGATCGAAATGTGCGTACCATGGCTTACTGTATGAGCACCAACTTCCTTAGCAGGGAATACTTTTTTCACTCTACTAGGTTCCTAGTGCTCGTAAGGAGCATACCTATGATCTAGAACATTGAGACGCTAAGCAGGGGATGGACGACCCCCGAAACCACATGAAAGTCATGTCCGCTCAGTATAATGGCCATAACTTCTTCTAGGGGACTCAGAATCTTCGGCTGTTCAGCTCATTGGAAAGCTAACTAAGGGAGCAACACCATAGGAACTGGAAATCAAACTTTTGACATTTGGGGAATATTTGATACCAATTTATAAGGCCAACACCTTGCTCACCCGATTTCAGCGTTTGCTCCTTCGGTACAGATCGAAATGTGCATACCATGGCTTGCTGTATGAGCGCCAACTTCCTCAGCAGTGAATATTTTTCCACTCTACTAGTTTTCTAGCACTAGTAAGGAGCATACCTATGATCTAGAACATTGTGACGCTAAGCAGTGGACGGACGACCCCCGAAAACTCATGAAAGTCATGTCCGCTTCGTATGACAGCCATAATTTCATCTAGGGGACTCAGAATCTTCGGCTGTTGTGGTCGTTGGAAAGCTAACTGTGGGAGCAACACCGTAGGAACTAGAAATCAAACTTTTGACACCTAGGGAATATTTGATTCCAATTTATAAGGCCAACACCTTGCTTACCCGCTTTCAACGTTTGCTCCTTCGGTATGGATCGAAATGTGTGTACCATGGCTTAATGTATGAGCGCCAACTTCCTCAGCAGTGAATATTTTTCCACTCTGCTAGGTTCCTAGCGCTCGTAAGGTGCAAACCTTTGATCTAGAACAATGAGACGCTAAGCAGTGGACGGACGACCCCCGAAAGCACATGAAAGCCAAGTCCGCTCGGTATAACGGCCATAACTTCTTCTAGGGGACTCAGAATCTTTGGCTGTTGGGCTCGTTCGAAAGCTAACTAAGGGAGCAACACCATAGGAACTGGAAATCAAACTTTTGACATTTGGGGAATATTTGATACGAATTTATAAGGCCAACACCTTGCTCACCCGATTTCAGCGTTTGCTCCTTCGGTACAGATCGAAATGTGCATACCATGGCTTGCTGTATGAGCGCCAACTTCCTCACCAGTGAATATTTTTCCACTCTACTAGATTTATAGCGCTCATAAGGAGCATACCTATGATCTAGAACATTGTGACGCTAAGCAGTGGACGGACGACCCCCGAAAACTCATGAAAGTCATGTCTGCTTGGTATGACGGCCATAATTTCATCTAGGGGACTCAGAATCTTCGGCTGTTGTGGTGGTTCGAAAGCTAACTGTGGGAGCAACACCGTTGGAACTAGAAATCAAGCTTTTGACATTTGGGGAATATTTGATACCAATTTATAAGGCCAACACCTTGGTTACCCGCTTTCAACGTTTGCTCCTTCAGTACGGATCAAAATGTGTGTACCACGACTTACTGTATGAGCGCCAACTTCCTCAGTAGTGAATATTTTTCCGCTCTACTAGGTTGCTAGCACTCGTAAGGAGTATAAGTATGATCTAGAACAATGAGACGCTAAGCAGTGGACGGACGACCCTCGAAAGGACATGAAAGTCAAGTCCGCTCGGTATAACGGCCATAACTTCTTCTAGGGGACTCAGAATCTTCGGCTGTTGGGCTCGTTGCAAAGCTAACTGAGGGAGCAACACCACAGGAACTGGAAAACCAACTTTTGACATCTAGGGAATATTTGATACCAATTTATAATCCCAACACCTTGCTCGCCCGATTTCAGCGTTTGCTCCTTCGGTACGGATCGAAATGTGCGTACCATGGCTTACTGTATGCGCGCCAACTTTCTCAGCAGTGAATATTTTTCCACTCTACTAGGTTTCTGGCACTGTAAGGAGCATACCTATGAACTACAACATTGTGACGCTAAGCAGTGGACGGACGACCCCCGAAAACTCATGAAAGTCATGTCCGCTTGGTATAACGGCCATAATTTCATCTAGGGGACTTAGAATCTTCGGCTGTTGTGGTCATTGGAAAGCTAACTGTGGGAGCAACACCGTAGGAACTAGAAATCAACCTTTTGACACCTGGGGAATATTTGATTCCAATTTATAAGGCCAACACCTTGCTTACCCGCTTTCAACGTTTGCTCCTTCGGTACGGATCGAAATGTGTGTACCATGGCTTAATGTATGAGCACCAACTTCCTCAGCAGTGAATATTTTTCCACTCTGCTAGGTTCCTAGCGCGCGTAAGGAGCGTACCTTTGATCTAGAACAATGAGACGCTAAGCAGTGGACGGACGGCCCCCGAAAGCACATGAAAGTCAAGTCCGCTCGGTATAACGGCCATAACTTCTTCTAGGGGACTCAGAATCTTTGGCTGTTGGGCTCGTTCGAAAGCTAACTGAGGGAGCAACACAATAGGAACTAGAAATCAAACTTTTGATATTTGGGGAATATTTTATACCAATTTAGAAGGCCAACACCTTGCTCGACCGATTTCAGCGTTTGCTCCTTCGGTACGGATCGAAATGTGCATACCATGGCTTACTGTATGAGCACCAACTTCCTTAGCAGGGAATACTTTTTTCACTCTACTAGGTTCCTAGCGCTCGTAAGGAGCATTCCTATGATCTAGAACATTGAGACGCTAAGCAGGGGACGGACGACCCCCGAAACCACATGAAAGTCATGTCCGCTCGGTATAATGGGCATAACTTCTTGTAGGGGACTCAGAATCTTCGGCTGTTCGGCTCATTGGAAAGCTAACTAAGGGAGCAACACCATAGGAACTGGAAATCAAACTTTTGACATTTGGGGAATATTTGATACCAATTTATAAGGCCAACACCTTGCTCACCCGATTTCAGCGTTTGCTCCTTCGGTACAGATCGAAATGTGCATACCATGGCTTGCTGTATGAGCGCCAACTTCCTCAGCAGTGAATATTTTTCCACTCTACTAGTTTTCTAGCACTCGTAAGGAGCATACCTATGATCTAGAACATTGTGACGCTAAGCAGTGGACGGACGACCCCCGAAAACTCATGAAAGTCATGTCCGCTTGGTATGACGGCCATAATTTCATCTAGGGGACTCAGAATCTTCGGCTGTTGTGGTCGTTGGAAAGCTAACTGTGGGAGCAACATCGTAGGAACTAGAAATCAAACTTTTGACACCTAGGGAATATTTGATTCCAATTTATAAGGCCAACACCTTGCTTACCCGCTTTCAACGTTTGCTCCTTCGGTATGGATCGAAATGTGTGTACCATGGCTTAATGTATGAGCGCCAACTTCCTCAGCAGTGAATATTTTTCCACTCTGCTAGGTTCCTAGCGCTCGTAAGGTGCAAACCTTTGATCTAGAACAATGAGACGCTAAGCAGTGGACGGACGACCCCCGAAAGCACATGAAAGCCAAGTCCGCTCGGTATAACGGCCATAACTTCTTCTAGGGGACTCAGAATCTTTGGCTGTTGGGCTCGTTCGAAAGCTAACTAAGGGAGCAACACCATAGGAACTGGAAATCAAACTTTTGACATTTGGGGAATATTTGATACCTATTTATAAGGCCAACACCTTGCTCACCCGATTTCAGCGTTTGCTCCTTCGGTACAGATCGAAATGTGCATAAGATGGCTTGCTGTATGAGCGCCAACTTCCTCAGCAGTGAATATTTTTCCACTCTACTAGATTTATAGCGCTCATAAGGAGCATACCTATGATCTAGAACATGGTGACGCTAAGCAGTGGACGGACGACCCCCGAAAACTCATGAAAGTCATGTCCGCTTGGTATGACGGCCATAATTTCTTCTAGGGGACTCAGAATCTTCGGCTGTTGTGGTGGTTCGAAAGCTAACTGTGGGAGCAACACCGTTGGAACTAGAAATCAAGCTTTTGACATTTGGGGAATATTTGATACCAATTTATAAGGCCAACACCTTGGTTACCCGCTTTCAACGTTTGCTCCTTCAGTACGGATCGAAATGTGTGTACCACGGCTTACTGTATGAGCGCCAACTTCCTCAGTAGTGAATATTTTTCCGCTCGTAAGCAGCATACCTATGATCTAGAACAATGAGACGCTAAGCAGTGGACGGACGACACCCGAAAGCACATGAAAGTCAAGTCCGCTCGGTATAACGGCCCTAACTTCTTCTAGGGGACTCCGAATCTTCGGCTGTTGGGCTCGCTGGAAAGCTAACTGAGGGAGCAACACCATAGCAACTGGGAATCAAACTTTTGACATTTAGGGAATATTTTATACCAACTTAGAACGCCAACACCTTGCTCACCCGATTTCAGCGTTTGCTCCTTCGGTACGGATCGAAATGTGCGTACCATGGCTTACTGTATGAGCACCAACTTCCTCAGCATGAATATTTTTTCACTCTACTAGGTTCCTGGCGCTCGTAAGGAGCATACCTAGGATCTAGAACACTGAGACACTAAGCACGGGACGGACTGTGATGCCCCTGGCATCTCAGAAGCCTTAACACACGGTTAGATGAAGGCTAACGATGGGTTAAGGCTTAATCATGCTTAGTGATTAACAAGAAACACGTGGAGGAGCCACTAAATCAAAATTTTCTACACAAGATACAAGACCACACATTTCGTGGTTGAATAAGTCAACACTCACATGCTTTTGAGCTCAACTCCAAATGCCAAACCTCGGATAAGAAAAGTAGCCCTAGGCCTTTCTGTTGGACAATGTTCAAAAATCTAAAGACAGGAGGTTTAAAAGGTCCAATCCAAAGTTTCTTGATAAGTGCCAGTTGTGATCGTGAGCAAACTTGAGCCCTAATAAAGCTTTCAAATTCATTAAGTACCCGAGCTCAACTCCGTTGACAAACTTGTTGTACATGCTATGGACTATCCTTTTGCTACACTGAGCATGGATCAAAACTATCATCTATACTCACTCAAAATTTCACCCAAATATCTCATGGAAACAACCAGATCAACCCACACTTAGAAACTTCCCAAGTATGGATTTTCAGCTTTTCCCTAAGTTGATTTTGAAATTACTTTTGATTTCACTATACAACTTCAAAATCTTCCTTTCTATGAAGTGGGATTAAACTTATCACCTTTCAAATGCACCTATTGTGGAAGTGATTGGACTTCATTTGATACTCCAAAAGTTTGAAACAAGAAAGTCTCCACACAAAGTGAAATTTCTGTTTTAATAAACCTTGGAACATATTTGTATCTATAGCTCAAAATCTGTTGGATTTCAGACCAAAGTCATATTACCAAACTTTTAGGTCATCTACTGGAGAACAATTTTGGTAATTAGGGTTTGATCATGTATTGAGTTTTAAATGGAGTTTAGGGTCATTTTCTACCAACACAGAAAACCAGTTCAAATCTGACCTGTTTAGTAATCTCAATGTTTATATGACCTATAGCCACTTTCATGCAAAGATCAAATTAGCGAAGTTGTAGATATTGAAACTCTAAACAAACTTTTCAATACACACCTTGGGTGGTAAAGACCAAAGATAGGACTTTTGATTCTCACAATCAGTAGAGGTCAACGGTCCAACTATGGGGCTGCAAGATAAATTCAAATTCAAATCATATTTCCACTAGGAATTTGGAGTTGAACCTTTTGACAATGTTGTAGAGGATAAAGAGTAGAGCATTTCATTGAATTGGGGTTTCTCCAAAATCGGCCCCTAATATGGTCAAAAATGCTAATTTCAGAGGGAGAGGAAACACACTTGGCACTGTGTTTGTCTGGAGTCTATGACACGTGGGGTCCACATGACAGGGACGCCACCCTGTTCAAGCCGGTGAACGCCGCGTGGGCGACGGCGGCCGGGCAGCGCGGACATGCCGCGGATCAAGCCCCCTCACGCCGCGCCGCGCCTTCACCTGGACTAGAACGCGACTCGGTTCACTCCCCTCGGCCTCCGCTCTCACTCTCCCCACTCTCTCCCTCGCTCCCTGCTCTGCCCGCACAGAGGCGCGGCCGCCATTAGAACCGCGGCAAGCTCGCGCCCCAGCCTCCTCCGGCCCTCTCCGTCCGAGCCGTCACCCCCACCGCCCTCGCCTCAAGCACCTTCACCCTTCCCGCTGCTCCTCGGCCCCGCCCCGCCACCTCTAGTCGCTCCGCATGCGTGCACGCCAGGGCCGCTCGCCACAGCCCGAACCGCGGCGAGCTCGTGACACGGCCACTACGGACTCCCTCTGCCCCATCCGACGCGCGCCCCGGCGTAGCCACACCTCCCTCCTCGCTTTCTCCATGATCTAGTCCTCCACCGTCTCCTCCTCGACCTCGCTCCGCGTGCGCCGCCGCTCGCCGAGCGCGTCCACCCCGCCTCGTCGTGGAGAGCCCCCTCCGGGCTGTCCCCGTGCCCTCAGATCACCACCGCTGAGCTCGCCTCAGCCGCGCGCAGCTCGAGCGCCCCTCGGCTCCGCCAATCAGCACCCCAATCGCCGAATCGAGCGGGAGCCGCCGCGCACCGCCGCGCCGTGGCCGCCTCCGGTTCACCGCCACGCGCCGCTCGTACGCGCCTCCCCGTGCGACTAGATCTGGGGGAATCAAATCCCCGTGGCCGGGAACGTCTTCCCCGACCACTTCGGCTCCAACTCTGTGCCTCCACACGCGCCACCGCGCACGGGGACGTCGGCCGCCGCCGCGTCGTCCTTCCCCTGCGAGAGGTAGAAGAAAGAAGTCAGTTTTGCACAAATCCCCCTGAGGTTTCCGGTATTTGTTGCCTCGTTTCAGTCACTATGCACTGAGTCTTGTGTATCTTCTGTGCAGGCCCCTGGAAGTTAGGGTTAATTGCAATCTAGCCCCTGGATCTATGGATTTCTCATTTTTCCCAGATTTAAATCGGCTGAAACTTTGAAAAATCATATAAAATCAAATAAAAATCGTAAAAAGGTAAACTCAGTTGCATTAGACTCCTCTTGAATAGATCTATCGAATGGGTATGATGTGGATATGTGAAATGTCTGTTTTGCCCTTGGTTTGTTGCATGCATGATTAAATAGGATAAATGACAAAAGTGACCTAAATGGACTCCGAATGCTATGAAACTTGGACAGTAGCTCTCTTACGGTATTATAATATTATGTGAATTTTTGTAGCCCTAGCACTTGCTGTTTAATTACCCTTTTGCCATTTACATGTGTTATGTGCATTTATTTAACCCAGGAGATGGAGGCTACCTAAAATATGCTCAAATGGACGAACTATAATTTCTGGGCACTCCTTATAATAAATGTAACCTGTATAAGTTTGAGCTCTTGCATGTTAGGTTTGATTGCGGTTTTGAAAATGACAAGTGCTAAGGTGATTAAATCAATAAAATGTAAAAGTGCTATTTACTGTACCCTAAAAACTCCACCAAAATTCCTATAGCTATATTCCTGTGCAGGTATACTTATGTAGGTTGTACATGCTTTGTGGATGCTGTTTCATGAAAGAAGTATAAGTAGTCACTTAAATAGGGCCAAAAGTGAAGGTAATAGGAATGGAAAGCAACGTACTCATATGCACCAGAGATTGCTCTTATAAACTTCCTTTAATAGAATTGAGTTTGCGGTGTCAAATGAACCTCGTAAGATATTTGATTCTATAATACTCCACATGCATGTTTGATCCTCCTATGACAAGGATTGTAGATCTTTAATTATAAAAAGTTTTGCACTATTGATATGTGGATTCAATAACTCGATTAAGTCAAGGTATATAACTTATTTACTTATATGCTCCATGTAGAGTGAATGGGATAAAATTTAGTAGAAGTCTATCATGTACTCCGGTCCGTATGATTAGCTTGTATACTTAACTTGCTGAGATAGATTACACAACAACATACTCCATTCATGTACCCTAGTAATCCACTACATATGTAATCATATACTTGTGTGATGTTTTGCTCGCACATGAAATGATAAAGAACCGGTTAAATTGATATCTTGCTCATGCATTAGTTCGAGTGTTGTATTGCGTGTCTCTAATTATAGGGGCTATGCTAGTTTTATGCCCACAAGCGTGATCTTGTTAAATGGTTGTCAATTCCCTTTCTGCCTAACCATGCAACGACTGTTTAACGTGTGTGCTTGATATTCGTGCATCTCATCCACTGCATCATGCACGGCATTCATATAGTGACGCTTGTTTCAGATACGTGATCAAAAAGCAAGTGCGTGGAACTACTTCAACGAACGGTGATCCAAAAAACCAACTAAGCCCCACTCACGACCTGGAGGGCCCATCAGTCGTGTTTGGACGGAGGAGTTGTCCAAGGGATCAAGGGGTTGCCTGGGGCAAAGCCTCACAACCCGGCAAACTAACAATAGCTTAGTTTGTTGTTTTCTATTAAAGTGAATCAAAGGTAGGCAGGACCATGCGTTACCTAGCAAATGATTTTTGTCGAATGCTTACGCATCTGCATTAGGAGTTGTTTGGAAACCATTTGCATTAGACTCCTTGGCCACCCTGGCCCTAGCACCTACAATAGAGTGCGTAGAACGAGTATGCCTAGTAATGCTAGGTACGAGTAGACACGAGTGAATGGACTCACTCGTCGCGTAGGTGATTTTTCAAAAGTCACAGGAACTATTACTATGATGGAAGCTATGAGGATGCTCATGGTTTTAACTCGAGACCGGGCGGAGATATGGTTGTATGAGAAAAATGATGATGATGATATGGATGGTATGGTGGACTCCGCCTGAGTCGCATAAGGCCGGTCGTTGTTCGCCTATTGGTCGGCACAACATTGCTAGGGTGCTTATCCGGAATCTATGGGCCGGTGAAAGTCTTACTTGTGACGTCTCAAGCAAGGGGCACGTTCCTACCCACTGGTTGAGAGGAAGGTGGCCGCGGAGGCGGGTGTCAAAGGAGGGCAGAACCCAACGTAACCGAGGTACCGCTCCTGCGACAACGCGCTTCGGGAGTCAGGCGGGAGTGGTCATCGAACTTGAGACGGAATTGGTGGAGATGGGAGAAGCATATGTGGAACGCTGGGAGTTAGTAAGCATATGCCATCCTGGTGCTTCTAGTTATTCCCGGGAATATAAAAATCGATTCGAATCGCTGATGCTCACCAGGTGTGAGAATGCCAATACCACTGACGGGCAAAGTAGTAATCCACTTGAATATGTTGTATTATGAATTCATGGTTTTGAATACTACATACTTGAATATACATGCTTTGCTTTCATGCAGCTTTTTATTATACTCATGATTAGTATTATTGATATGATAAACTAAGTAGCTGTCAAATCCTACTCTATATGATAAAGCAAGCAGCCGTAATTCCTGCTTCCACATGTTAACTTGTTTCTGTTTACAATCAACAGCTAAGGTTCAAAATCTTAGTAAGCAAGCTTTGCGTCAGCCGTAAGCCATTTTCCATTAAGTCCTACTGAGTAATTAGTACTCAGGGTTTGCCCCCACTTTTAGCTTACAGGAACTGAAGACTTTTGGACAATTGCATGAAGGAGGGTAGAACCCGTGGGCTCGGTGCT
Organism: Paspalum notatum; assembly: GCA_022530915.1. NCBI lineage: Eukaryota > Viridiplantae > Streptophyta > Magnoliopsida > Poales > Poaceae > Paspalum > Paspalum notatum. The sequence continues at coordinate 12,385,851 of CM039683.1, forward strand.
ACTCACCTTGTTTATCTCTTCCTAAAGACTACTTAAGTATATCGTTTTCGCTGCGAGATTTTTGAAAATGCTTCCGCTATACATACTCTGAATTTGATTCCGCTATATTTTGACCATGTATTTGATTACATATATTGGTTTGTAAAGAACTTTATCTTACTATCACTATTAAATTGCTTGTGATGTTGTAACTGTTGTGGCTCTTTCGAGGGCTAAATGTGTGTGATGTCGGTCTCCTCAGGCGATGGTTTCATCGAGTGCCCTTTGGGTAGCTCGACGGACTACCGGGTTTAGTCTGGCCTAAGTGCACTGCGAGCCAGAGGTGGCAGGTGTGCTTAGTCTGGATTAAGCAGGGCGGTTCCGCCACACGGACGACCCCCGAAACCACATGAAAGTCATGTCCGCTCGGTATAACGGCGATAACTTCTTCTAGGGGACTCAGAATCTTCGGCTGTTGGGCTCGTTGGAAAGCTAACTGAGGGAGCAACACCATAGGAACTGGAAATCAAACTTTTGGCAATTGGAGGATATTTGATATCAATTTATAAGGCCAACACCTTGCTCACCCGATTTCAGCGTCTGCACCTTCGGTACGGATCGAAATGTGCGTACCATGGCTTACTGTATGAGTGCCAACTTTCTCAGCAGTGAATATTTTTCCACTCTACTAGGTTTCTAGCGCTCATAAGGAGCATACCTGTGATCTAGAACATTGTGACGATAAGCAGTGGACGGACAACCCCCGAAAACTCATGAAAGTCATGTCCGCTTGGTATGACGGCCTTAATTTAATCTAGGGGACTCAGAATCTTCGGCTGTTGTGGTCGTTGGAAAGCTAACTGTGGGAGCAACACCGTAGGAACTGGAAATCAAGCTTTTGACATTTGGGGAATATTTGATACCAATTTATAAGACCAACACCTTGCTTACCCGCTTTGAACGTTTGCTCCTTCGGTACGGATCGAAATGTGTGTACCATGACTTACTGTATGAGCGCCAACTTCCTCAGCAGTGAATATTTCTCCACTCTACTAGGTTGCTAGCACTCGTAAGGAGCATACCTATGATCTAGAACAATGAGACACTAAGCAGTGGACGGACGACCTCCGAAAGCACATGAAAGTCAAGTCCACTCGGTATAATGGCCATAACTTCTTCTAGGCGACTCAGAATCTTCAGCTGTTGGGCTCGTTGGAAAGCTAACTGAGGGAGCAACACCACCGGAACTGGAAAACCAACTTGTGACATCTAGGGAATATTTGATACCAATTTATAAGGCCAACACCTTGCTCGCCCGATTTCAGCGTTTGCTCCTTCGGTACGGATCGAAATGTGCGTACCATGGCTTACTGTATGAGCGCCAACTTCCTCAGCAGTGAATATTTTTCCACTCTACTAGGTTTCTGGCACTGTAAGGAGCATACCTATGAACTACAACATTGTGACGCTAAGCAGTGGACGGACGACCCCCGAAAACTCATGAAAGTCATGTCCGCTTGGTATGACAGCCATAATTTCATCTAGGGGACTTAGAATCTTCGGCTGTTGTGGTCATTGGAAAGCTAACTGTGGGAGCAACACCGTAGGAACTAGAAATCAAACTTTTGACACCTAGGCAATATTTGATTCCAATTTATAAGGCCAACACCTTGATTACCCGCTTTCAACGTTTGCTCCTTCGGTACGGATCGAAATGTGTGTACCATGGCTTAATGTATGAGCGCCAACTTCCTCAGCAGTGAATATTTTTCCACTCTACTAGGTTCCTAGCGCTCGTAAGGAGCATACCTTTGATCTAGAACAATGAGACGCCAAGTAGTGCACGGACGATCCCCGAAAGCACATGAAAGTCAAGTCCGCTCGGTATAACGGCCATAACTTCTTCTAGGGGACTCAGAATCTTCGGCTGTTGGACTCGTTGGAATGCTAACTGAGGGAGCACCACCATAGGAACTGGAAATCAAACTTTTGACATTTGGGGAATTTTTGATACCAATTTATAAGGCCAACCCCTTGCTCACCCGATTTCAGCGTTTGCTCCTTCGGTACGGATCGAAATATGCGTACCATGGCTTACTGTATGAGCGCCAACATGCTCAGCAATGAATATTTTTCCACTCTACTACGTTTCTAGCGCTCATAAGGAGCATACCTATGATCTAGAACATTGTGACAATAAGCAGTGGACAGACGACCCCCGAAAACTCATGAAAGTCATGTCCGCTTGGTATGACGGCCATAATTTCATCTAGGGGACTCAGAATCTTCGGCTATTGTGGTCGTTGGAAAAGTAACTGTGGGAGCAACACCGTAGGAACTGGAAATCAAGATTTTGACATCTGGGGAATATTTGATACCAATTATTAAGGCCAACACCTTGCTTACCCGCTTTCAACGTTTGCTCCTTCGGTACGGATCGAAATATGTGTATCATGGCTTACTGTATGAGCGCCAACTTCCTTAGCAGTGAATATTTTTCCACTCTACTAGGTTCCTAGCGCTCGTAAGGAACAAACCATTGATCTAGAACAATGAGACGTCAAGCAGTGCACGGACGACCCCCGAAAGCACATGAAAGTCAAGTCCGCTCGGTATAACGGCCATAACTTCTTCTAGGGGACTCAGAATCTTCGGATGTTGGACTCGTTGGAATTCTAACTGAGGGAGCACCACCATAGGAACTGGAAATCAAACTTTTGACATTTGGGGAATTTTTTATACCAATTTATAAGGCCAACACCTTGCTCACCCGATTTCAGCGTTTGCTCCTTCGGTACGGATCGAAATGTGCGTACCATGGCTTACTGTATGAGCGCCAACTTCCTCAGCAGTGAATATTTTTTCACTCTACTAGCTTTCTAGCACTCATAAGGAGCATACCTATGATCTAGAACATTGTGACACTAAGCAGTGGACAGACGACCCCCGAAAACTCATGAAAGTCATGTCCGCTTGGTATGACGGCCATAATTTCATCTAGGGGACTCAGAATCTTCGGCTATTGTGGTCGTTGGAAAACTAACTGTGGGAGCAACACCGTAGGAACTGGAAATAAAGCTTTTGACATCTGGGGAATATTTGATACCAATTTATAAGGCCAACACCTTGCTTACCCGCTTTCAACGTTTGCTCCTTCGGTACGGATCAAAATGTGTGTATCATGGCTTACTGTATCAGCGCCAACTTCCTCAGCAGTGAATATTTTTCCACTCTACTAAGTTCCTAGCGCTCGTATGGAGCATACCTTTGATCTAGAACAATGAGACGCCAAGCAGTGCACGGACGACCCCCGAAAGCACATGAAAGTCAAGTCCGCTCGGTATAACGGCCATAACTTCTTCTAGGGGACTCAGAATCTTCGGCTATTCGGCTCGTTGGAAAGCTAACTAAGGGAGCAAGACCATACGAACTGGAAATCAAACTTTTGACATTTGGGGAATATTTGATACCAATTTATAAGGCCAACACCTTGCTCACCCAATTTCAGCGTTTGCTCCTTTGGTACAGATCGAAATGTGCGTACCATGGCTTACTGTATGAGCGCCAACTTCCTCAGCAATGAATATTTTTCCAATCTACTAGATTTCTAGCGCTCATAAGGAGCATACCTATGATCTGGAACATTGTGACGCTAAGCAGTGGACGGACGACACCCAAAAACTCATGAAAGTCATGTCCGCTTGGTATGACGGCCATAATTTCATCTAGGGGACTCAGAATCTTCGGCTGTTGTGGTCGTTGGAAAGCTAACTGTGGGAGCAACACGGAACTGGAAATCAAGCTTTTGACATTTGGGGAATATTTGATACCAATTTATAAGGCTAACACCTTGCTTACCCACTTTCAACATTTGCTCCTTCGGTACGGATCGAAATTTGTGTAACATGGCTTACTGTACGAGCGCCAACTTCCTCAGCAGTGAATATTTTTCCACTCTACTAGATTGCTAGCACTCGTAAGGAGCATACCTATGATCTAGAACAATGAGACGCTAAGCAGTGGACGGACGACCCCCGAAAGCACATGAAAGTCAAGTCCGCTCGGTATAACGGCCACAACTTCTTCTAGGCGGCTCAGAATCTTCGGCTGTTGGGCTCGTTGGAAAGCTAACTGAGGGAGCAACACCACAGGAACTGGAAAACCAACTTTTGACATCTAGGGAATATTTGATACCAATTTATAAGGCCAACACCTTGCTCGCCCGATTTCAGCGTTTGCTTCTTCGGTACGGATCGAAATGGGCGTACCATGGCTTACTGTATGCGCGCCAACTTCCTCAGCAGTGAATATTTTTCCACTCTACTTGGTTTCCAGCACTCGTAAGGAGCATATCTATGAACTAGAACATTGTGACGCTAAGCAGTGGACGGACGACCCCCGAAAACTCATGAAAGTCATGTCCACTTGGTATGACGGCCATAATTTCATCTTGGGGACTCAGAATCTTCGGCTGTTGTGGTCATTGGAAAGCTAACTGTGGGAGCAACATCGTAGGAACTAGAAATCAAACTTTTGACAGCTAGGGAATATTTGATTCCAATTTATAAGGCCAACACCTTGCTTACCCGCTTTCCACGTTTGCTCCTTCGGTACGGATCGAAATGTGTGTACCATGGCTTACTGTATGAGCGCCAACTTCCTTAGCAGTGAATATTTTTCCACTCTACTAGGTTCCTAGCGCTCGTAAGGAGCATACCTTTGATCTAGAACAATGAGACGCTAAGCAGTGGACGGACGACCCCCGAAAGCACATGAAAGTCAAGTCCGCTCGGTATAACGGCCATAACTTCTTCTAGGGGACTCAGAATCTTCGGATGTTAGGCTCGTTGGAAAGCTAACTGAGGGAGCAACTCCACAGGAACTGGAAATCCAACTGTTGACATCGAGGGAATATTTGATACTAATTTATAAAGCCAACACCATGTTCACCCGCTTTCAACGTTTGCTCCTTCGGTATGGATCGAAATGTGTGTACCATGGCTTACTGTATGAGCGCCAACTTCCTCAGCAGTGAATATTTTTCAACTCTACTAGGTTCCTAGCGCTCGTAAGCAGCATACCTATGATCTAGAACAATGAGACGCTAAGCAGTGGACGGACGACCCCCGAAAGCACATGAAAGTCAAGTCCGCTCGGTATAACGGCCATAACTTCTTCTAGGGGACTCAGAATCTTCGGCTGTTGGGCTCGCTGGAAAGCTAACTGAGGGAGCAACACCATAGCAACTGGGAATCAAACTTTTGACATTTGGGGAATATTTTATACCAATTTAGAAGGCCAACACCTTGCTCACCCGATTTCAGCGTTTGCTCCTTCGTTACGGATCGAAATGTGCGTACCATGGCTTACTGTATGAGCACCAACTTCCTCAACATGAATATTTTTTCACTCTACTAGGTTCCTAGCGCTCGTAAGGAGCATACCTATGATCTAGAACATTGAGACGCTAAGCAGGGGATGGACGACCCCCGAAACCACATGAAAGTCATGTCTGCTCGGTATAACGGCCATAACTTCTTCTAGGGGACTTAGAATCTTCGGCTGTTGGGCTCGTTGGAAAGCTAACTGAGGGAGCAACACCATAGGAACTGGAAATCAAACTTTTGGCAATTGGAGAATATTTGATACTTTTCAGCGTTTGCTCCTTCGGTACGGATCGAAATGTGTGTACCATGGCTTACTGTATGAGCGCCAACTTTCTCTGCAGTGAATATTTTTTCACTCTACTAGGTTTCTAGCGCTCATAAGGAGCATACCTCTGATCTAGAACATTGTGACGCTATGCAGTGGACGGACGACCCCCGAAAACTCATGAAAGTCATGTCCACTTGGTCTGACGGCCTTAATTTCATCTATGGGACTCAGAATCTTCGGCTGTTGTGGTCGTTGGAAAGCTAACTGTGGGAGCAACACCGTAGGAAGTGGAAATCAAGCTTTTGACATTTGGGGAATATTTGATACCAATTTATAAGACCAACACCTTGCTTACCCGCTTTGAACGTTTCCTCCTTCGGTACAGATCGAAATGTGTGCACCATGACTTACTGTATGAGCGCCAACTTCCTCAGCAGTGAATATTTTTTCACTCTACTAGGTTGCTAGCACTCGTAAGGAGCATACCTATGATCTAGAACAATGAGACGCTAAGCAGTGGACGGACGACCTCCGAAAGCACATGAAAGTCAAGTCTGCTTGGTATAATGGCCATAACTTCTTCTAGGCGACTCAGAATCTTCAGCTGTTGGGCTCGTTGGAAAGCTAACTGAGGGAGCAACACCACAGGAACTGGAAAACCAACTTTTGACATCTAGGGAATATTTGATACCAATTTATAAGGCCAACACCTTGCTCGCCCGATTTCAGCGTTTGCTCCTTCGGTACGGATCGAAATGTGCATACCATGGCTTACTGTATGAGCGCCAACTTCCTCAGCAGTTAATATTTTTCCACTCTACTAGGTTTCTGGCACTCGTAAGGAGCATACCTATGAACTAGAACATTGTGACGCTAAGCAGTGGACGGATGACCCCTGAAAACTCATGAAAGTCATGTCCGCTTGGTGTGACGGCCATAATTTCATCTAGGGGACTCAGAATCTTCGGCTGTTGTGGTCATTGGAAAGCTAACTGTGGGAGCAACACCGTAGGAACTAGAAATTAAACTTTTGACACCTAGGGAATATTTGATTCCAATTTATAAGGCCAACACCTTGCTTACCCGCTTTCAACGTTTGCTCCTTCGGTACGGATCGAAATGTGGGTACCATGACTTACTGTATGAGCGCCAACTTCATCAGCAGTGAATATTTTTCCACTCTACTAGGTTCCTAGCACTCGTAAGGAGCATACCTTTGATCTAGAACAATGAGACGCTAGGCAGTGAACGGACGACCCCCGAAAGCACATGAAAGTCAAGTCCGCTCGGTATAACGGCCATAACTTCTTCTATGGGACTCAGAATCTTCGGATGTTGGGCTCGTTGGAAAGCTAACTGAGGGAGCAACTGCACAGGAACTGGAAATCCAACTTTTGACATCGAGGGAATATATGATACTAATTTATAAAGCCAACACCATGCTCAACCGCTTTCAACGTTTGCTCCTTCGGTATGGATCGAAATGTGTGTACCATGGCTTACTGTATGAGCGCCAACTTCCTCAGCAGTGAATATTTTTCCACTCTACTAGGTTCCTAGTGCTCGTAAGCAGCATACCTATGATCTAGAACAATGAGACGCTAAGCTGTGGACGGACGACCCCCGAAAGCACATGAAAGTCAAATCCGCTCGGTATAACGGCCATAACTTCTTCTAGGGGACTCAGAATCTTCGGCTGTTGGGCTCGCTGGAAAGCTAACTGAGGGAGCAACACCATAGCAACGGGGAATCAAACTTTTGACATTTGGGGAATATTTTATACCAATTTAGAACGCCAACACCTTGCTCACCCGATTTCAGCGTTTGCTCCTTCGGTACGGATCGAAATGTGCGTACCATGGCTTACTGTATGAGCACCAACTTCCTCAGCATGAATATTTTTTCACTCTACTAGGTTCCTAGCGCTCGTAAGGAGCATACCTATGATCTAGAACACTGAGACACTAAGCAGGGGACGGACTGTGATGCCCCTGGCATCTCAGAAGCCTTAACACACGGTTAGATGAAGGCTAACGATGGGTTAAGGCTTAATCTTGCTTAGTGATTAACAAGAAACACGTGGAGGAGCCACTAAATCAAAATTTTCTACACAAGATACAAGACCACACATTTCGTGGTTGAATAAGTCAACACTCACATGCTTTTGAGCTCAACTCCAAATGCCAAACCTCGGATAAGAAAAGTAGCCCTAGGCCTTTCTGTTGGACAATGTTTAAAAATCTAAAGACAGGAGGTTTAAAAGGTCCAATCCAAAGTTTCTTGATAAGTGCCAGTTGTGATCGTGAGCAAACTTGAGCCCTAATAAAGCTTTCAAATTCATTAAGTACCCGAGCTCAACTCCGTTGACAAACTTGTTGTACATGCTATGGACTATCCTTTTGCTACACTGAGCATGGATCAAAACTATCGTCTACTCACTCAAAATTTCACCCAAATATCTCATGGAAACAACCAGATCAACCCACACTTAGAAACTTCCCAAGTATGGATTTTCAGCTTTTCCCTAAGTTGATTCTGAAATTACTTTTGATTTCACTATACAACTTCAAAATCTTCCTTTCTATGAAGTGGGATTAAACTTATCACCTTTCAAATGCACCTATTGTGGAAGTGATTGGACTTCATTTGATACTCCAAAAGTTTGAAACAAGAAAGTCTCCACACAAAGTGAAATTTCTGTTTTAATAAACCTTGGAACATATTTGTATCTATAGCTCAAAATCTGTTGGATTTCAGACCAAAGTCATATTACCAAACTTTTAGGTCATCTACTGGAGAACAACTTTGGTAATTAGGGTTTGATCATGTATTGAGTTTTAAATGGAGTTTAGGGTCATTTTCTACCAACACAGAAAACCAGTTCAAATCTGACCTGTTTAGTAATCTCAATGTTTATATGACCTATAGCCACTTTCATGCAAAGATCAAATTAGCGAAGTTGTAGATATCGAAACTCTAAACAAACTTTTCAATACACACCTTGGGTGGTAAAGACCAGAGATAGGACTTTTGATTCTCACAATCAGTAGGGGTCAACTGTCCAACTATGGGGCTGCAAGATAAATTCAAATTCAAATCATATTTCCACTAGGAATTTGGAGTTGAACCTTTTGACAATGTTGTAGAGGTTAAAGAGTAAAGCATTTCATTCAATTGGGGTTTCTCCAAAATCGGCTCCTAAATAGGTCAAAAATGCAAATTTCAGAGGGAGAGGAAACACACTTGGCACTGTGTTTGTCTGGAGTCTATGACACGTGGGGTCCACATGACAGGGACGCCACCCTGTTCAAGCCGGTGAACTCCGCGTGGACGACGGCGGCCGGGCAGCGCGGACATGCCGCGGATCAAGCCCCCTCACGCCGCGCCGCGCCTTCACCTGGACTAGAACGCGACTCGGTTCACTCCCCTCGGCCTCCGCTCTCACTCTCCCCACTCTCTCCCTCGCTCCCTCCTCTGCCCGCACAGAGGCGCGGCCGCCATTAGAACCGCGGCAAGCTCGCGCCCCGGCCTCCTCTGGCCCTCTCCGTCCGAGCCGTCACCCCCACCGCCCTCGCCTCAAGCACCTCCACCCTTCCCGCTGCTCCTCGGCCCCGCCCCACCACCTCCAGTCGCTCCGCATGCGTGCACGCCAGGGCCGCTCGCCACAGCCCGAACCGCGGCGAGCTCGCGACACGGCCACTACGGACTCCCTCTGCCCCATCCGACGCGCGCCCCGGCGTCGCCACACCTCCCTCCTCGCTTTCTCCATGATCTAGTCCTCCACCGTCTCCTCCTCGACCTCGCTCCGCGTGCGCCGCCGCTCGCCGAGCGCGTCCACCCCGCCTCGTCGTGGAGAGCCCCCTCTGGGCTGTCCCCGTGCCCTCAGATCACCACTGCCGGCTCGCCTCGGCCGCGCGCAGCTCGAGCGCCCCTCGGCTCTGCCAATCAGCACCCCAATCGCCGAATCGAGCGGGAGCCGCCGCGCACCGCCACACCGTGGCCGCCTCCGGTTCACCGCCACGCGCCGCTCGTACGCGCCTCCCCGTGCGACTAGATCTGGGGGAATCAAATCCCCGTGGCCGGGAACGTCTTCCCCGACCACTTCGGCTCCAACTCTGTGCCTCCACGCGCGCCACCGCGCGCGGGGACGTCGGCCGCCGCCGCGTCGTCCTTCCCCTGCGAGAGGTAGAAGAAAGAAGTCAGTTTTGCACAAATCCCCCTGAGGTTTCCGGTATTTGTTGCCTCGTTTCAGTCACTATGCACTGAGTCTTGTGTATCTTCTGTGCAGGCCCCTGGAAGTTAGGGTTAATTGCAATCTAGCCCCTGGATCTATGGATTTCTCATTTTTCCCTGATTTAAATCGGCTGAAACTTTGAAAAATCATATAAAATCAAATAAAAATCATAAAAAGGTAAACTCAGTTGCATTAGACTCCTTTTGAATAGATCTATCGAATGGGTATGATGTGGATATGTGAAATGTCTGTTTTGCCCTTGGTTTGTTGCATGCATGATTAAATAGGATAAATGACAAAAGTGACCTAAATGGACTCCGAATGCTATGAAACTTGGACAGTAGCTCTCTTGCGGTATTATAACATTATGTGAATTTTTGTAGCCCTAGCACTTGCTGTTTAATTACCCTTTTGCCATTTACATGTGTTATGTGCATTTATTTAACCCAGGAGATGGAGGCTACCTAAAATATGCTCAAATGGACGAACTATAATTTCTGGGCACTCCTTATAATAAATGTAACTCACTGTATAAGTTTGAGCTCTTGCATGTTAGGTTTGATTGCAGTTTTGAAAATGACAAGTGCTAAGGTGATTAAATCAATAAAATGTAAAAGTGCTATTTACTGTACCCTAAAAACTCCACCAAAATTCCTATAGCTATATTCCTGTGCAGGTATACTTATGTAGGTTGCACATGCTTTGTGGATGCTGTTTCATGAAAGAAGTATAAGTAGTCACTTAAATAGGGCCAAAAGTGAAGGTAATAGGAATGGAAAGCAACGTACTCATATGCACCAGAGATTGCTCTTATAAACTTCCTTTAATAGAATTGAGTTTGCGGTGTCAAATGAACCTCGTAAGATATTTGATTCTATAATACTCCACATGCATGTTTGATCCTCCTATGACAAGGATTATAGATCTTTAATTATAAAAAGTTTTGCACTATTGATATGTGGATTCAATAACTCGATTAAGTCAAGGTATATAACTTATTTACTTATATGCTCCATGTAGAGTGAATGGGATAAAATTTAGTAGAAGTCTATCATGTACCCCGGTCCGTATGATTAGCTTGTATACTTAACTTGCTGAGATAGATTAAACAACAACATACTCCATTCATGTACCCTAGTAATCCACTACATATGTAATCATATACTTGTGTGATGTTTTGCTCGCACATGAAATGATAAAGAACCGGTTAAATTGATATCTTGCTCATGCATTAGTTCGAGTGTTGTATTGCGTGTCTCTAATTATAGGGGCTATGCTAGTTTTATGCCCACAAGGGTGATCTTGTTAAATGGTTGTCAATTCCCTTTCTGCCTAACCATGCAATGACTGTTTAACGTGTGTGCTTGATATTCGTGCATCTCATCCACTGCATCATGCACGGCATTCATATAGTGACGCTTGTTTCAGATACGTGATCAAAAAGCAAGTGCGTGGAACTACTTCAACCAACGGTGATCCAAAAAACCAACTAAGCCCCACTCACGACCTGGAGGGCCCATCAGTCATGTTTGGACGGAGGAGTTGTCCAAGGGATCAAGGGGTTGCCTGGGGCAAAGCCTCACAACCCGGCAAACTAACAATAGCTTAGTTTGTTGGTTTCTATTAAAGTGAATCAAAGGTAGGCAGGACCATGCGTTACCTAGCAAATGATTTTTGTCGAATGCTTACGTATCTGCATTAGGAGTTGTTTGGAAACCATTTGCATTAGACTCCTTGGCCGCCCTGGCCCTAGCACCTACAATAGAGTGCGTAGGACGAGTATGCCTAGTAATGCTAGGTACGAGTAGACACGAGTGAATGGAGTCACTCGTCGCGTAGGTGATTTTTCAAAAGTCACAGGAACTATTACTATGATGGAAGCTATGAGGATGCTCATGGTTTGTTCGCCTATTGGTCGGCATAACATTGCTAGGGTGCTTATCCGGAATCTATGGGCCGGTGAAAGTCTTACTTGTGACGTCTCAAGCAAGGGGCACGTTCCTACCCACTGGTTGAGAGGAAGGTGGCCGCGGAGGCGGGTGTCAAAGGAGGGCAGAACCCAACGTAACCGAGGTACCGCTCCTGCGACAACGCGCTTCGGGAGTCAGGCGGGAGTGGTCATCGAACTTGAGACGGAACAGGTGGAGATGGGAGAAGCATATGTGGAACGCTGGGAGTTAGTAAGCCTATGCCATCCTGGTGCTTCTAGTTATTCCCGGGAATATAAAAATCGATTCGAATCGCTGATGCTCACCAGGTGTGAGAATGCCAATACCACTGACGGGCAAAGTAGTAATCCACTTGAATATGTTGTATGATGAATTCATGGTTTTGAATACTACATACTTGAATATACATGCTTTGCTTTCATGCAGCTTTTTATTATACTCATGATTAGTATTATTGATATGATAAACTAAGTAGCTGTCAAATCCTACTCTATATGATAAAGCAACTAGCTGTAATTCCTGCTTCCACATGTTAACTTGTTTCTGTTTACAATCAACAGCTAAGGATCAAAATCTTAGTAAGCAAGCTTTGCGTCAGCCGTAAGCCATTTTCCATTAAGTCCTACTGAGTAATTAGTACTCAGGGTTTGCCCCCACTTTTGGCTTACAGGAACTGAAGACTTTTGGACAATTGCATGAAGGAGGGTAGAACCCGTGGGCTTGGTGCTACTCGCCTTGTTTATCTCTTCCTGAAGACTACTTAAGTATATCGTTTCCGCTGCGAGATTTTTGAAAATGCTTACGCTATACATACTCTGAATTTGATTCCGCTATATTTTGACCATGTATTTGATTACATATATTGGTTTGTAAAGAACTTTATCTTACTATCACTATTAAATTGCTTGTGATGTTGTAACTGTTGTGGCTCTTTCGAGGGCTAAATGTGTGTGATGTCGGTCTCCTCGGGCGATGGTTTCCTCGAGTGCCCTTTGGGTAGCTCGACGGACTACCGGGTTTAGTCTGGCCTAAGTGCGCTGCGAGCCAGAGGTGGCAGGTGTGCTTAGTCTGGATTAAGCAGGGCGGTTCCGCCACACGGACGACCCCTGAAACCACATGAAAGTCATGTCCGCTCGGTATAACGGCAATAACTTCTTCTAGGGGACTCAGAATCTTCGGCTGTTGGGCTCGTTGGAAAGCTAACTAAGGGAGCAACACCATAGGAACTGGAAATCAAACTTTTGGCAATTGGAGGATATTTGATATCAATTTATAAGGCCAACACCTTGCTCACCCGATTTCAGCGTTTGCACCTTCGGTACGGATCGAAATGTGCGTACCATGGCTTACTGTATGAGTGCCAACTTTCTCAGCAGTGAATATTTTTCCACTCTACTAGGTTTCTAGCGCTCATAAGGAGCATACCTGTGATCTAGAACATTGTGACGCTAAGCAGTGGACGGACAACCCCCGAAAACTCATGAAAGTCATGTCCGCTTGGTATGACGGCCTTAATTTAACCTAGGGGACTCAGAATCTTCGGCTGTTGTGGTCGTTGAAAAGCTAACTGTGGGAGCAACACCGTAGGAACTGGAAATCAAGCTTTTGACATTTGGGGAATATTTGATACCAATTTATAAGACCAACACCTTGCTTACCCGCTTTGAACGTTTGCTCCTTCGGTACGGATCGAAATGTGTGTACCATGACTTACTGTATGAGCGCCAACTTCCTCAGCAGTGAATATTTTTCCACTCTACTAGGTTGCTAGCACTCGTAAGGAGCATACCTATGATCTAGAACAATGCGACGCTAAGCAGTGGACGAACGACCTCCGAAAGCACATGAAAGTCAAGTCCACTCGGTATAACGGCCATAACTTCTTCTAGGCGACTCAGAATCTTCAGCTGTTGGGCTCGTTGGAAAGCTAACTGAGGGAGCAACACCACCGGAACTGGAAAACCAACTTGTGACATCTAGGGAATATTTAATACCAATTTATAAGGCCAACACCTTGCTCGCCCGATTTCAGCGTTTGCTCCTTCGATACGGATCGAAATGTGCGTACCATGGCTGACTGTATGAGCGCCAACTTCCTCAGCAGTGAATATTTTTCCACTCTACTAGGTTTCTAGCACTCGTAAGGAGCATACCTATGAAGTAGAACATTGTGACGCTAAGCAGTGGACGGATGACCCCCGAAAACTCATGAAAGTCATGTCCGCTTGGTGTGACGGCCATAATTTCATCTAGGGGACTCAGAATCTTCGGCTGTTGTGGTCATTGGAAAGCTAACTGTGGGAGCAACACCGTAGGAACTAGAAATCAAACTTTTGACACCTAGGGAATATTTGATTCCAATTTATAAGGCCAACACCTTGCTTACCCGCTTTCAACGTTTGCTCCTTCGGTACGGATCGAAATGTGTGTACCATAGCTTACTGTATGAGCGCCAACTTCCTCAGCATCGAATATTTTTCCACTCTACTATGTTTCTGGCACTGTAAGGACCATACCTATGAACTAGAACATTGTGACGCTAAGCAGTGGACGGACGACCCCCAAAAACTCATGAAAGTCATGTCCGCTTGGTATGGCGGCCATAATTTCATCTACGGGACTCAGAATCTTCGGCTGTTGTGGTCGTTGGAAGGCTAACTGTGGGAGCAACACCGTAGGAACTGGAAATCAATCAAGCTTTTGACAATTGGGGAATATTTGATACCAATTTATAAGGCCAACACCTTGCTTACCCGCTTTCAACGTTTGCTCCTTCAATACGGATCGAAATGTGTGTATCATGGCTTACTGTATGAGCGCCAACTTCCTTAGCAGTGAATATTTTTCCACTCTACTAGGTTCCTAGCACTTGTAAGGAGCATACCTATGATCTAGAACATTGAGACGCTACGCAGTGGACGGACGACCCCCGAAAGCTCATGAAAGTCAAGTCCGCCCGGTATAACGGCCATTACTTCTTCTAGGGGACTCAGAATCTTCGGCTGTTAGGCTCGCTGGAAAGCTAACTGAGGGAGCAACACCATAGCAACTGGGCATCAAACTTTTGACATTTGGGGAATATTTTATACCAATTTAGAACGCCAACACCTTGCTCACCCAATTTCAGCGTTTGCTCCTTCGGTACGGATCGAAATGTCCGTACCATGGCTTACTGTATGAGCACCAACTTCCTCAGCATGAATATTTTTTCACTCTACTAGGTTCCTAGCACTCGTAAGGAGCATACCTATGAAATAGAACATTGAGACGCTAAGCAGGGGACGGACGACCCCCGAAACCACATGAAAGTCATGTCCGCTCGGTATAACGGCCATAACTTCTTCTAGGGTACAGAATCTTCGGCTGTTGGGCTCGTTGGAAAGCTAACTGAGGGAGCAACACCATAGGAACTGGAAATCAAACTTTTGGCAATTGGAGAATATTTGATACCAATTTATAAGGCCAACACCTTGCTCACCCGATTTCAGCGTTTGCTCCTTCGGTACGGATCGAAATGTGTGTACCATGGCTTACTGTATGAGCGCCAACTTTCTCTGCAGTGAATATTTTTCCACTCTACTAGTTTTCTAGCGCTCATAAGGAGCATACCTCTGATCTAGAACATTGTGACGCTATGCAGTGGACGGACGACCCCCGAAAACTCATGAAAGTCATGTCCGCTTGGTATGACGCCCTTAATTTCATCTAGGGGACTCAGAATCTTCGGCTGTTGTGGTCGTTGGAAAGCTAACTGTGGGAGCAACACCGTAGGAACTGGAAATCAAGCTTTTGACATTTGGGGAATATTTGATACCAATTTATAAGACCAACACCTTGCTTACCCGCTTTGAACGTTTGCTCCTTCGGTACGGATCGAAATGTGTGTACCATGACTTACTGTATGAGCGCCAACTTCCTCAGCAGTGAATATTTTTCCACTCTACTAGGTTGCTAGCACTCATAAGGAGCATACCTATGATCTAGAACAATGAGACGCTAAGCAGTGGACGGACGACCTCCGAAAGCACATGAAAGTCAAGTGCACTCGGTATAACGGCCGTAACTTCTTCTAGGCGACTCAGAATCTTCAGCTGTTGGGCTCGTTGGAAAGGTAACTGAGGGAGCAACAACACAGGAACTGGAAAACCAACTTTTGACATCTAGGGAATATTTGATATCAATTTATAAGGCCAACACCTTGCTCGCCCGATTTTAGCGTTTGCTCCTTCGGTACGGATCGAAATGTGCGTACCATGGCTTACTGTATGAGCGCCAACTTCCTCAGCAGTGAATATTTTTCCACTCTACTAGGTTCCTAGCGCTCGTAAGGAGCATACCTATGATCTAGATCAATGAGACGCTACGCATTGGACGGACGACCCCCGAAAGCACATGAAAGTCATGTCCGCTTGGTATGACGGCCTTAATTTCATCTAGGGGACTCAGAATCTTCGGCTGTTGTGGTCGTTGGAAAGCTAACTGTGGGAGCAACACCGTAGGAACTTTAAATCAAGCTTTTGACATTTGGGGAATATTTAATACCAATTTATAAGAACCAACACCTTGCTTACCCGCTTTCAACGTTTGCTCCTTCGTTACGGATTGAAATGTATGTACGATGGCTTTCTGTATGAGCGCCAACTTCCTCAGCAGTGAATATTTTTCCACTCTACTAGGTTGCTAGCACTCGTAAGGAGCATACCTATGATCTAGAACAATGAGACGCTGTAACACCCTAAATTTTTGGTACATGAAAATCTTTTCATAAACTAATATAATTTTGCTTAGAGTTTGATTTATTTGTGCATGACACCATAATACTTTGGTTATTTCAAATATTAATCAACTAAAATAAATCCTAAGAGCAACATGTGTGAGCATTCATGCCCTTGCATATTTTATTGGATGATTTGCAGTGTTTAAAGTTTGAATTCAAAACCATTTGCATCTCACCAAAATTTCCCAAACTCCAAACCATCCGGGAAAAGTTCCTTTTTCCTCCTTCCCCTCTTTTCCTCTCTTTGGGCCCACTCCCGCCGTCGGCCCAGCTGCCACCCCGCCTTCTTCTTTCCCTTGGCGCCGGCCCAGCCGTGGCCCCGCGGCCCAGCAGCCATAGAGGCCCAGCCAGCCCGGCCGCGCTTCCTCTCTTCCTCTCGCTGCCATGTGGGGCCCGCCCGTCGGTCGCCTCCTTCTTCCTCTCGCTGCCGTCCGCTTTGCCCAGAGCGAAGCTTCACCGCTCCGTGCCTCGCCCAGGTCCCGCGTCTCGCGCCTGCCATATCCGGCCTCGCCCCGAGGATCACGTGCCGCCGCGCCTCGCCTTCCTTTTCTCCCGCCTTTCCTTTCCTTCCTGTGCGCCCGGGAACGAGAGTCCGAGCTGGACTTGACTCGAGTTCGAGCGGGACTCTGTCCCGTGCCACCTCCCCTTGCCCCTTGTGCAAGCCTCGGCACCGCCCTATAAAGTCCGCCGACCCCGCTACCCTATAAAGTCCGCCGACCCCGCCGCCCTAAGCACCAAAAGCCGAGCCCTAGCCCCGAGCCTAGCACCCTAGTTTGCACCGCCGCGCCGCGCCGCGCCGTTCACCGAGTTCATGGTCGGATTCTGCCTCTCCACGCCATCATCGTCAACAAGGTCAAGCTCATCAGCTTCGCCGCAAGGTAGAACACTTAAACGCTTAACCCCGGCCTCTGTCTTATCTCGGTTTGACGGTTTGAACTCACGCCGCCGCCGCCGGTGCACACAGGAGCCGCCGCTCGTCGCCGCACGCCGTCACCGCCTCTCTGTCGACTACGTCTACACTCGGAGCTTCACCGTGGGGTGAGGAAGCTTCTTAGCCTACTCTCGTCCTCAATCCCGCTCTACACCGGCGGGAATCGCTCGCCGGAGCTCCGCCTCCGCCATGCCTCGCTGTCAGCCGCCTACGGCTGATGCGCAGCCGCCTAAACCCCCTCACCCGCTTCGCCGCAGCCCCTGCTCGCTCGCATGCTCGCTCCGTTCGCCCTACGCCTACCGGAGCCGCGGATACGCGTAGCCCCGGCGAAGTTCCGCCGCGCGCGGTGACCGCCGCCTGTCAACCCCGCCGCCGGGATCCCCCCTCACCGCTCGATCTGTTCCCATCCGTCCGATCGAGATCCAACGCCCCACAACGCGCGCGATCGGGTCAATACCGGTCAGCAGCCGTAGTTTTGCTAAAGAGCCCCTGCGCTTTTCACAAATCAACCCATAGTCCCGTTTTGTTACGGTTAGGTCCAAATCTTTGCAGTTTGTCCCCTGGAGTTTCAAATCTCTTTTATTTTAAACTCTTTTCATTATTTTATGCATAACTTTTGCGTTTTAACTCCGATTTGAACGATTCTTGAACCTACGGAATCGTCATAATGCGTAGATTAGATTTAAAACCTTTTTAATCATTGTTCATGATGTTTGGTGTACTGTTTTAGTCAATTAATGATCATTGATTGTATGTGTGCAACGTGTAGCCGACGTTCCGTCCGAGTTTGCTGAAAACCAATCTTGGGGAGTTCCTGACCAAGCTTTTGCTGAGGAAGGCAAGTATTCTTTGACCTATGTCCTATTTACATTAATTACGCAATCTAGAGCCCAATTTGATTGCTCCTATTAAGGATGACTAGCCTCATATGTCTTTATACGCTTATGAAACCTGGGATGGGCTGTGATGTGTAGATTAATGCTATCGCTCAACATCTTTATGTTCATGTTGCTAATCTGGTTTAATTAATGATGAACTTGATGATAAAAGTTTGGTTTTAGCAACATGGAGACTTGGGCATGTTTTGTTGGTTTTGTCCAAGTGCTTCACCCTAAGGATCGGTTCGCCGAGCGACCACCCAGGAAAACAGTACAACCACAAGAGGTGGAATGGGACACCCTTGACTGATTAATTAGATGAACTAGAGTTTTTGCTTACTTTCCAGAAACATGGCGTATGAGGGGTCTGGGGGATATGGGACTTTGCCCTTTGCCAATGTGGTGCAATTTGATTTGTCACCCTTTGGAACGGAACTCTCATATCTTTAGTTAACTGGAGTAACCTGTAACGAGTGGGCCATAACTCTAGGAATTCTTTGTAAAGGTTTCGTAGTGAAACCCTGCCGACTCATCAAAGGTCAGTGTTTGAGGGCCCGTACAGCCCGAGGCAAATGGGAATCACGACTTGTGGGTAAAGTTGTACAACCTCTCGAGAGTGTTTAAAACTGATATATCAGCCGTGCTCACGGTTAAGAGCGGCCTGGACCCTCACAGATTAGAGTTTTCAAAGAAAGAGGCTTATGGAGATCATGGTAATGATGGTGATAACAACGGTTATGGTTATGGTTCATGATTATTTACTTATTATTCTTTACTGTCTTTATAATAAGGGGATGGGTTATGCTAATCATTGCTAGTAATAAAATTTGACCAACTAAAAGCAACTGCTATTGCCTGTCTACCATAAAGCCAGTCCACTTTTATCCTAAACAGAATACTTGCTGGGTACGGGATGTACTCATTCTTGCTTATTTTATACCACGTTGCATCCATTGCAACCGCTGCTCAGATCCAGAAGGGAAAGGTGATGAATCCTAATCAGGAGTTCCAAGACTACGACGAGTTCTAGGCTGGTGTGCCATCCGTCAGTCGCCTGTGGAGCATTGGTCATCTTCCGCTGTCATTTAGTTATTTTGCTTCCGCTAAGTTACTCGATTTTGATAAAGACATTATGGTCTGTAATATTGGTTATTACTCTTAAGTAAAAGTACTGGTTGTGTTATTACTTTTATTTATGCTGTGTATATGGTTAAACTGATCCTGGCACATACATGGTTAGAACTTGGTTTTGTTTCTAAAACCGGGTGTGACAGAAGTGGTATCAGAGCCGTGCTGACCGTAGGACGCAAGCCTAGAATGGAACTGGTCATTTTTAAGGATTTTACTTACCTTTTCTTGCTTTCTCCCTTCAAATACTTGCAATATATGCTATTTTGGATATCTATGCTTGTCTATTTCAAGTATGACTTTCTATATCTACTTATCTATCCCATAATAGAACTGTTTCTTCCGTTGTGGGCCTGTAGATGTCGAGCTTTAAGCGTGGAGCTCGCATGCGTGTTGGTGGACGCATTGGTAGACTTGACAAGACCAGGCTGCCAACACCAACCCCACCATCCCCTCCGCCACAAGAGTGGGAAGATCTGAACGACATTGATGAGGAGGACCCCGAAGAGCTATGAGGAGGACCCCGAAGAGCTAGTACCAGATTCGTCAGATGAGGAGCAGTCAGAAGAGCCTGAAGTGCAGCCGGGAGTGCCACCTGCTGTTCCAGAAGACCAAGCCACAGCTCAAGGTCAAGACGGAGGACAAGCCCAACAACAACAAAATGAGGATGAAGATCGCTGGCACGAGAGCATCCACCGTTGGTTTGACTACCCACTGCCGTTTCCTCGGATGTTGCGGGAAGCGTTAGTGAGGCTCCGACTTGGCCACGCGTGGGTCACGTATGTGGGAACTCGCTATCGTCACCGTATATATCAAGAAGAGTGGGCCATGGCCGTACAGATCAGCGTTTTGGACGAATATGGAGCACGTCGGGACATCGCCCTCAGCTACGCCCCTGCCCTTCGCCACAACTATGAAGCCGCCATTAGTGATGCAGCTCAGGAAGCCCTGGCGACCCTATGCTACTCTTGCCACAGCTAGTTAGCCGATGGTACGCTGCGTTACCTTCCCCGCCGTCAGCCTGGAGGACTCGACCTGTGGATCGTTACTCCTACCGCAGAGAAGAACCCGCGCCTTGAAGCCACTGTTGACTACCTTGTTGCGCTCAACACCAATTACAATGCCCTTGCTGAGGAGTTGTGCACGGCAAAGTTGGAAATTTCAAGATTGCGCGCTCAAATCACACCAAGCATGCCATTGTTCAACCCCGTCTACTACCCACCAAGGAAGAGGGTCCGCTACAATGATCCAACAGCAAGGACCTACATTCGGCATCCTTAGGAGAGTTACCATTGTAATAGGGTCCATTAGCATCGTCTAGTTTAGTTAGATCGGATAGACTTAGGTCGTTTAAAAGTGTGCACGTTTGCTTGTAATGGTGTCATATGGATGATTTGGTTCTTTGTAATGAGTGCTTAAATTGTGGGGTAATATCCACAATTTAGTCTTTTGGTTGGATGTTTAAAAGGTTTAATAAAGATAGCTAGTTTGGGAAAAGCCTTGCTCTATCTATGATTAGGTCTTTATCTTATCTATCTTGGTTACAAAGGTTGAAGGAGAACTATGACATGGGATAAGTGCTAATGATATGTTTGGCTAAATCAGATGAGTACGGGACGTGGTCGTGGTCATGGTCGTGGAGGTAGAGGAGGTCGTGGAGACGGAGGACTCCCGGATCCACCACCGCCGATGACTATGGAGCAGCTGATCATGAACCAAAGCCAAGTGATACAAGCTCTCGGTCAAGCAGTGGCAGCCATGCACCAGGCGCAACAGCAACCACCCCCGCCACCGTCACCACAACCGCGTGACAGACGCGCGGATTTTCTGAAAGGACACCCACCGGTATTTACTCACTCTGCCGACCCCATGGATGCAGAAGACTGGCTCCGCGCAATAGAGCGGGAGTTGGACGTCGCTCAGTGCACAGATCAGGAGAAGGTTCTCTACGGTCCTCACCAACTACGGGGTGCCGCCCAACAATGGTGGGAGTCGTACCGCCTTGCTCATAACAACCCCAACACTATCACCTGGCAAGAATTTACAGAGAGATTCAGAGCACACCACGTTCCAGCTGGTGTGATGTCATTAAAGAAAGAGGAGTTTCCAGCACTCACTAAGGGTGCTATGTATGTCAGTGAGTATCGGGATAAATTCCTACAGCTGTCCCGATACTGTCCAGAGGAGATTGATACCGATCCCAAGAAGCAGTACCGCTTTCTTAAAGGCTTAGTGATCCACTCAGGTAACAGCTCATGAACCACACTTTCCCTAACTGCCAGCACCTAATAGACCGAGCCATTGTGACGGAAAATACTCATCGCGAGGTGGAAGACAAGAAGCGTAAGAAAAAGGCACAACAATCTAGTAGCAACACCCGACCTAAGTACACTGGGTCAACCTATTACCAGAACCACCCTACACAGAGCACCGGACAACAAGGCATTGGTCAAGTACAGCACTCCAACAATCAAGCTCAGCATCATCAGACCCCTGTTAGCACTCCTGTGAAGGCCAGCACGCCAGTACAGTCAGGGAGTAACAATTGCTTCAAGTGTGGTGGAACCGGTCATTGGTCCCAGCAGTGCCCGCAGAAAAATACACCGCAACAAATCCCAAGAGGAGGCTCCATCACTCCGGCTTCTGGCCAGCAGCGCAGTACAAATGGACAAGTGAACTATGTGTCAGTCGAGGTTATGCAAGGAGCTCTCAACGGAGTGCTAGGTACGTATCCGTAAAATTTACAACCTGCCTCGATCCTTTTTGATCCCGGTGCTTCACATTCATTTATTACTCTCCAATGTGGGAGCCATCATAAAATACCAGTAGCAACCATTGAAGGTCCCATGTTAGTAAGTTCACCAGGAGGAAGAATGAAGATAGGCAGTGTTTGTCCGAGTACCAAAAATTAATTTAAGGGGGGTAGAATTTCCTGCCGACCTTATAGCTTTGGAAACAAGTGGGATAGATGTCATTTTTGGGAATGAATGGGTTGTAAAGTTTCAACGGAATAATAGTAGGTGCTAAGAGGAAGGTGACTTTGACCATGCCGTCCGAGGAACCCCTGGAAGTTTTGATAACATACCCCAGTAAGGAGAATTTAAAGGTACCGGAGAAGCAGCTACCGAAGGATGACCTTGTAGTAGATTCCCTGAGACTCTTTGCTAGCCAGTCCTAAAATCTTGGGACAACATTTCTTTAAGGGGGGTAGATTTGTAACACCCTAAATTTTTGCTACATGAAAATCTTTTCATAAACTAATATAATTTTGCTTAGAGTTTGATTTATTTGTGCATGACACCATGACAGGGCACCGCAAGTGGTTCTCCAGCCTCAACCCCGTAAGCACCAAGGAGTACATCACATTCGGGGACAATGGTCAAGGTAAAGTGATGGGTGTTGGTTCTGTTTCGCTCTCTGCTAAGCTTTCCCTGAGAGAAGTTGCTTTTGTCCGGAATTTGGGGTTCAATTTGGTTTCTGTTTTGCAACTTCTCGATGAAGGATTTGAGGTTCGTTTTAAGAAAGGTGCGTGCTACGTTCTTGATGCTGAGGAGACCCTTGTTTGCTCTTTGCTGGCTTTTGGTCAGGTTTTTAGGGTCGACCTCACATCTGTTTCTGGCCCTGCGCGCTGTTTGGTTGCTAGTCCTTCTGCTGATATATGGAAGTGGCA
Source organism: Paspalum notatum (assembly GCA_022530915.1). Taxonomy (NCBI): domain Eukaryota; kingdom Viridiplantae; phylum Streptophyta; class Magnoliopsida; order Poales; family Poaceae; genus Paspalum; species Paspalum notatum. The sequence goes on from CM039683.1 coordinate 12,409,052, forward strand.
TAGGAGACTTGGTCACTTGAGCTTTGATCTGCTAGTCAGGTTAAGTTCAGTGGGCCTAATCTGAGGATTGCCCAAATTGAGAGCTGAGAAGGACTTAGTTTGCCACCCCTGTCCTCATGGCAAGATGGTTGCCGCTTCTCACATTCCTGTGTCTCAGGTTATGACCTCCTATCCGGGTGAGCTACTCCATATGGATACAGTAGGTCCTGCACGGGTAGCGTCGGTCAGTGGGAAGTGGTACGTGCTTGTCGTTATGGACGATTTTTCGCGGTTCTCGTGGGTATTTTTCATGGAGTTTAAGGATGAGGCATTTGGTTTTGTTCGGGATCTGGTACTGAGGTTGAGAAATGAGAGTCATAAGGCCATGAGGGCTATCCGCAGTGACAATGGCGGAGAATTCAGAAACTCTCGTTTCGAAAACTTCTGTCGTGACCTAGGTCTTGAACACCAGTTTTCTTCTCCATATACCCCTCCGCAGAACGGTGTTGTGGAACGCAAGAACCGCACACTTGTTGAGATGGCACGGACGATGCTCGATGAGCATAGGACTCCGAGGCGCTTTTGGGCTGAGGCAGTGAATACGGCCTGTTACATTGCGAACCGGATTTTCTTGCGAGCTTTCCTTGGGAAGACCTCGTATGAACTTCGGTTTGGTAGGCAGCCCAGCGTCAAGCATTTGCGAGCGTTTGGCTGTAGGTGCTTTGTGCTTAAGAAGGCGGGGCATTTGGACAAGTTTGAGTCTCGTTGTTTGGATGGGATTTTTCTGGGGTATGCTTCTAATTCTAGGGCTTTTCGTGTGTGGATTTTAGAGACCAAGCAAGTTGTTGAGACTTGTGAGGTTTCTTTTGATGAAACTATGCCCTGCACAACCCCTGCCTTTGAGCTTTCAGGTGATGATGAAGAAGGCACTCCCATCTTTGAGGATGAGGAAGGTGTGGTTAATGATGGTGATGCAGGAGCCACTGCACAGGCTGCAGCTCCTGCCCCCTCTACTACGAGCTCAGATGATGAAGGAGGACCCTTGCCCACGGCTTCCTCCTCACTCCCCCGACAGCAAGCTCATGCAGAGGCTGGATCCACTGCGGACGCAGGGGAGGTGACCTCCGAGATTGTACCATCTCGGCAGGTCGAGCGGGATCACCCTCCACACAGGATGATTGGAGATATTCACCAGTGTGTCACACGCTCTTCGGTTAACTCTCTAGCCTTTTTCTCCCACTCTGCATATGTTGCTTCTTTTGAGCCCCGGGATGTGTCACATGCATTATCTGATCCTAACTGGGTGAACGCCATGCATGAGGAGTTGGAGAACTTTGAGAGAAACCATGTTTGGGATTTAGTTGAACCTCCACCAAACTGTCGCCCTATAGGTACCAAGTGGGTTTTTTAAGAACAAACAGGGTGAGGATGGGATGGTTGTGAGGAACAAAGCGAGATTGGTAGCCTAAGGTTTCTGTCAGAAGGAGGGGATAGATTATGAGGAGACCTTTGCCCCTGTAGCTCGTTTGGAAGCCATTAGGATTTTGCTTGCCTTTGCGGCCTCTAAAGGCTTCAAACTGCAGCAAATGGATGTCAAGTCTGCTTTCCTGAACGAATTCATAGAGTAGGAGGTATATGTGAGACAACCTCCTGGCTTTGAGAGTGCTAGATTTCCAGACCGGGTGTATAAGTTGAGGAAAGCCCTTTATGGTCTGAAGCAAGCTCCTAGAGCTTGGTATGCTAGGTTGAAGAGTTTCCTGCTCAAGTCTAGGTTTGTGATGGGTTCAGTAGACAAGACCTTGTTTCTGTTGAGTCGTGGCGGTGACACCCTGATAGTTCAGATATATGTTGATGACATAATCTTTGGTGGTTCATCTCATGCTTTGGTGTCTAGTTTTGCTGAGCAGATGAGCAGGGAATTTGAGATGAGTCTTATGGGTGAGCTCCAGTTCTTTCTCGGGCTGCAGATCAAGCAAGGCCCTGAAGGAACCTTCGTCCATCAAGCCAAGTATACAAGAGACATACTCAAGAAGTTTGAAATGGGTGACTCCAAGCCCATGACAACCCCTATGAGTACAAACACGGCGCTTGATGCTGATGAAGATGGGGAGGCGGTGGACCAGAAGGAATTTCGAGGGATGATCGGCTCACTTCTGTACCTGACGGCGACCAGGCCGGACATTCAGTTCGCGGTCTGCCTCTGTGCGCGCTACCAGGCTTCCCCTAGGACTTCTCACCGTCAAGCGGTGAAGCGCATTTTCATGTATCTGAAATTCACTCCTGAGTTTGGTCTTTGGTATTCCTCGGGTTCTTCTCTCTCTCTTAGAGGGTTCTCAGATGCTGACCATGCTGGCTGCCGGATTGTTCGCAAGTCAACCTCCGGCACATGCCAACTCTTAGGAACCTCTCTTGTCTCTTGGTCCTCCCGCAAGTAAGCTAGTGTATCCTTGTCTACCACAGAAGCAGAGTACATAGCTGCTGCTCCCAGCTTTTATGGATGAAAGCCACCCTTAGTGATTTTGGTCTTAGGTTTGGAAAAATCCCTCTTCTAGTAGACTCTACTTCTGCTATTTCTGTAGCTAAGAACCCTGTCTTTCACTCCAGAACTAAACATATAGACGTGAGGTTTCACTTTCTGAGAGATCACTATGAGAAGGGGGACATAGACTTAGTCCACGTAGCATCTGAAAACCAGTTGGCCGATATCTTTACCAAGCCCCTAGAGTTTGGCGCTTTTGTGCGCTTGAGAGGTGAGCTTGGAGTGTGCTATCCCTTTTAGTCAGGGATAATACGCTATTCCTTTTGCTTCCATAGTCTAGAATTTGCTTTTATCTTGCTTTTATTTCTCTTTGCTTCTTTTGCATATTGTATCATATCATGCATCGCATTATATCATTTGCATTTTTACTTCATGAGTACTAGAGCTCTTTTGGAATGATGAGTTAGTACTTGCTTGTGCTAGATTGTATAGATGCATGCTTGATCATGGTTGGCTAAGCTCTCTTGAGTCTATTGAATACTAATTACGAGCTAAGTCATTTTATTCTTTGTAAATCAAAAACCATGATCACCACTTGATTTGGCTACCTAGCATGTGTAGGATTGTTGAATGCTATGCTATCTTTTCATACCTGGATATGCTAGTTGTATGCCTTTGCTATGGTTATGCCTAAGCTTTTATGACACCTTGCTTAAATTGAAATCTGAATCAAAATGCTTACAAGTGGTGTCTTATGTGCTGAATTGAGAAAGATCCAGGTGGGTTTGCTTGTCTCACTGGTCTAGTTCGAGACAGCTTGCCTTTGCACTTTGGCATGAACTTGGACTAGACTGTGGATGACCAAAACCTTGTCTTAAGCTTCTGATGGTTATATAACCTAGGCTTGTGTCACACCCTGGTTTAAAAAGACAAACCAGAGTAAAACTATATGTGTGCCAGGATCGAATCTCACACATATAGAGACAATATACAGTGATATAACAGAACATGCTTTATTATATAACGTTAAACAACATATACATAAGACATACACAGAGTAGTGGAAGCATAACTAAAACTCCGAGCCATCCACAGGGAAGTCAACTGGGGGTCGCTCGCCTAGAACTCCATGAACCTTCAATTGTACTCCTTTAGGCCTTCATCTTCTAAGCAGCGGTTGGAATTTCCCCCCCAACAAGGATAAAAGTAAAGGAACAAGCGTGAGTACTTCAACTCGTACTCAACAAGCATAACATGAACCATGAGGCTCTAAGGTTGGCTAACACAAAGCATGAGCTTTTAGTTGGTCAAGTTTTATTAAGCGACTAATTACTACAAGTGAGTTGATAAACCATTAACCCAAGGTATAGCATAAAAGATTTAAACAACAACTTAACATTAGAACCAACTTCCAAACCCAATCAGGAACCACTAATCTGCATAAAGGATCTGGGCAGCTCATAACCGTGAGCACGGCTGACATGTCAGTTTTACACTCTCGAGAGGTCGTACATCTTTACCCATGAGTCGTGGGCTACGCTAGTGGTCCACCACATTACCTTAGATGAGATGGCTAGCAAGCACACTACGAGGCCTTTACAAAGATCACGTTGGTAAGGTGTAACCGCTAAGGTTTCAGGGTCCGCAGCTGTGGAGCAAGCCTCAAGGGGAGATAAACGCACTCAACCCAAGTAGCGCAAGGGCCACAGAAGCTCACCTCCCCTCTTGTCCCGTCGTTAAGTTACTCCCAAACCAATGCAACCTAATTAATTAGCCAAGACCGTCCCATTCCAGTCTCATGGTAGCACTGTTGTCCCAGGATGTCGCTTTGCGAACCGGTCCTTAAGGAGAGTGGCTATGAGCAAAACACATGCTCACGCCCCCTAAACCAAGTTGCTAAAAAGCCATTTTTAAAGGAACATGAACCACAGCGGGTCAAGCTCAAGATTTGATTGTATAGATCCATTAATCAAAATTATTAACAAAAGATACATGAGTTTGAGCAGCATCTAGCAAAACTTAACCCACATGCATCCCCATAGGTAAACATTGCGATAACAGAGGCTAGGTACAGTCCTTATTGGCATACAAAATTAGACACATGCATATGAAGTGATTCAATGATTACTGGGTTGTGTCCATGTTATACTTGCCTTCCTCAAAGTACTCTTGCTGCTGTTCACACACATCGATCCTCAGCGCAAACAACTGAAACAACAAACAATGGGGAACTAAGAACAATACACCATAGAAATAAATAATTTGGTAAGAACATAAAAATAACATTAGTCGTTACTAATAACATGGGAGCGCAACATCTGGAACAATGTTTAACAAGGATATAAAGGTGGCTAGAAAAGAATAAACTCACGATGAAGGATATGAAGGTAGGAACAAAAAGGATTTTGTGGTGTATGGGAAACATCATGATGAGAGTTTGATGTTTGTCGAATGGCCGATGAGTGTTATGAGTAGATCATGGTTTAAGGGACAAATACTTGCAGCAAGACATTGGTGACGTGGTTGATGGCAATACATGGACCATATGAAACTTGCTAGGGAAGATGGTTCATAGGATGGGAATTGGTGGAGGTGTCAAATGGATTCTTTATGGTGTATTATGGTGATATTTTGGTATAGTGTAGAGGGTCCCTGACAACACACTTTTACCATAGGATGCATCAAGAGCATTGTTGGGTCATCGGGGAACATGGATTTGTTAACCGGCGTGCGTTCTGAAATCAGCGGACAACCGGATAACAATCAGAAAGACCATCCAAAACCTGGCCTACACTGATCCAATAACCACCACATTTTACAGGGTCATGTGCAGATGTATGTGGTATCCTGTGGTTAAATGGTTTGGCATTTGGGTGGACAGATCTCCGGAAAATGAAGATCGCATTCAGGGCAGCATTGCTGTCTGAACAGCAGCTGCAACGAGCATTTCGATGGCCGTAACCCTCGCATCGCTGCACCAATAACCAAGGAATTTTTCGCATCGCTGCACCAATAACCAAGGAATTTTATAGGGGTATGTTCAAGGATATTTTGCACGTGATGGTAAAAGTGATCAGCAATTGGAGCGTTGTTTTGCCCGGGAATGCAGATGCCATTCAGGGCACGAAGGCTGTCTAGACAGCAGGACATCGATGTAGAAAGACCAGCAAAAGTATGATCTACACTCATCCAATGGCCACTAAACTTTACAGAGATATGTGCAGTTATAACATACACAAGATAGTACTCTATAAAGGATCTGATGATCGGAGGCACGAATTGGTGGCAGCACCCTTGCCATTTGGTGCCAGCTCGGCTGTCAGGACAGTAGGAGCAGTGAGCACGGCGACAGCCATAACTCTCAAATCAATGCGCCCATGACCAAACCAGTACATAGGAGCATGTTGAAAGATGTAAGACACATCTCAGCCAAAGGGATCAAGGTTTGGACAACCGGATCATGGGAGAAACATGCGTCAAATGGCAGCCAAGCTGCCGTCTGGACTGCAGTGGCAGCGAGCACGGCGACGGCGATAACTCTCACGTCGCTGCACCTATGGACAAACCATTTTATGGAGGTGTGTACAGGGATATTATGCACATCTCCGTAGAAGGGCTCGGCCATTAGACTACCGGATCACCGGCAAAACATGAACAAAAGGCAGCAACACGGCTGTCTTGGACAGCAGGAACATCGGACACGTCGACCACCGAAAAGCTGGTCTTCATGGCTCCGATGGCAAAACCATTTTATGGGCATGTATTCAAGGACAAGATACAAGATTTGGTTGAAGGGCATGACCATTAGGTCACTGGAACAACGGAAAACACCCGTGCCAACTAGGGCAACTTGGCTGTCCATGACTGCAGCGAGATGTCACATGGGTAAACCTTGCCGGAACTTGATGGGATTCGATTTATGCAACATGATTTGCAGCGGAAAACAAGGAAACATAGAGGAACATATGTGGGGTGTCATCACCTAGGGTTTGGTGGTGGAAGAGGCGACATGGGCGACATCAAGGCGGTGATGCCGCTGCGCACACGATCCCGTAGGGCTGCAGCCTTGCCTCAACGTTGGGGATCGTCGGGGGCGCCCTCCATGGTCTCCACACCATGGACAGCAGAGGCAACAGCAAGGAGACAACCTCCATGGCATGCTTGAGCGGGGATCGAAGAACGCAGCAGGGGATCATCTTCGCTGAGGCGGGAGCACTCCGTTTTCATGTTTCGGTGGTGGGGGAATGTTAAGGGAGGTGAGGGGGCGCCATGGGGGAAGGAGAGGCAGCCATGGCTTCTCCTCCTCCTGATCTGGTCATGAGGAGAGGGAGTGGGGCGTCCAAGGGGAAGGGGAAGGAAAGAGGGAGGGTTTTAGGGAATAAAGGAGAGCAATTGATGGGGAAATGAATGTGGGAGAGAGGGGGATGTGAATGGGCGCCCAGCAGGGAGGGAGGTGCCCTTTCTGCGTCTTTCTCCATGTGAGGGGGCGCAGGGTGAAGGGAAGAGAGGAGGAGGGGAGGGAAGGTGCTGTTTTGGGCTGTTTGTGAAGGGGCTGGCCCAAGCTATGGAGAGAGGTGAAGAAAGGAAGAAGTATTCCGCGCCTTGGCCCAAGGCCAAATGGGAGTAATGTTTGTCTCCGACCCTTAGTGATATTAGAATGGATCTTGGGCTTTTCATGCACGCGAGAGAAAAAGAAAAGAAGAAAATTTGACGGCATCAATTGGGTCCGAATTCGGAATTTCTCGTGTCTATCGAAAGAGAGAGGAAAGAGAGCATTCAGTGGGACATGAGCTTGAGAATGACACTGGGCTTTACCAAATGATGTCAATGGAAAGAAATGATGAAAAGGTAAACATGGAAACAGGATGTCGAAATGTTGATTTCAAAAGAGGCAAAAAGAGTGAGATCGGGTGATATCATCAAAGGTTTTAAGAATAACTTAGATAAATTGAAAGATGTGACTTAGTGTAGAGGATGGTCAACAAGATTGGTTTATAGTTTTGAGTCGGTGAAACTTTAGAGATACAACTCGAGTTGGCAAGGAAGTAAAGGACTAGGATTTTAGAGATATGAATTGAGATGGACTTGAAACCTAGCCAGTTTTGAAATATTTTGAAACCTCATTTTACACACATAAACACTATGCAATTCGGCATGAATGCAACAAACAAATGAGTTCTTATTGGAAAAACTTTTCAAAAGCATACGCTTCTTTCAATCCAGCAAAACATACAAGTTCGAAAATTTTAGAAAATTTAGAAATCCTTCATTTTATTCATTGTTATCTATTCACATCCCAAAATTAGAAATTTTGGGGTGTGACAGCTTGGCATTGGTTGGTAAGAAGTGGCAAAAGACAAGTAAATAACCCCTGGCACAAAAAGAACTTGCTTATGAATACAAATGTCTAAATCTGAAATTTGTAAGTCTCTAAAATGCTTATGGCTGGTTGTATATGCTTTGGTTGAGAGTAGCACACCTTGTATGCATTGCTAGCATCTTGCTGTTCATGCCTGTCTTGCTAGGTGCTATTCATGTCGGTGATGCTTTCTTTTCGATAACCCTGAAAAATAAGCTTGCTCTTGACTTGTGTAAGATAGATTCATTTGAGCTTGTTATATGCTTCCTTGCCCTCACTTGCTCTGTATGCTAGAACTTATGATTACTAGCTTTCCATCCCTTCTGAGCTCTTTCAGTTACACTCCTTGCATTTCATGGCATACTTTGAGGGGGAGTTGTCTAGTTCAGGGGGAGTTGAGTTCAAAGAACCCTTGATGTGTCCATTGTCAACAAGGGGGAGAAATTTGGGGAGAAATTAGTGTACTTCCAAAGGGAGAAGTCTTAAAATATGGACAAAGGGGGAGAACTCAAGAGAGTTTTAGTTGAGGGGGAGCTTTGCATTCATATTGCATTTGTGAGGATGCATTTCAGGGGGAGTTGAGCTTTTAGCATGCTCTTTGCATCGGTGCGTTGAGCCTTTTGCCTCTGTCTTGAGGAGCCGATGCTTTGCCTTCTTTTGTTGTCTCATTGTGCCCTGTTTCTTTGCTTATATTTGGTTCTTGGGCATTTTGAGCAACTTTCTTCTTTCTTTCTTTCTTTTTTGGTTTTACGCTTTTCTTTTGTTTTTGTTCTATTTCAGGTTACAGGTTGGAGATGTGTTGACAATGCACTCATCAAGGAGGAGATTGAGAGCCAATTCATTGCTCTCCAGGTGTGATGAGTGATTGTCAACGGTACAAGTCCTCCGATGGACTGGAGGCCCTCCGATGGACTGGAGGTAGAGGAGATGAAGACCTCGATGGACTGAGGCAAAAGCCCTCCAATGGACCGGAGGCAAGTCTCGGCGTCGGTCGACCATGGGAGCTGGGTACACGGAGGGGCGGTTCAGCAACGGCGGTGTAAGCCCTCCGATGCACTACGAGGCGACTCCGATGGACTGGAGAAGCCGGGTGCCACAGTGGTGCTCCAACCCGAGTGCATGGCGTGAAGGCGTGCGAGGGAGGCTTTGGCGGCTTCGGCTCAAAACCGCCACCCAAGTTCAAGTGACTTGGTGGGTTGGGCTCCGACTCGCCAAGATAGAAGATTGGGCCAAGACCCGGCCCAAGAAGCCTGCAGAATAAAGTTTCTCGGTTTCTGACTTCAAAACCGGGGGAAGCTTCCGGACTACTGGCTACGTGGCGCACATCCAAGCGAGGCGTGGAGAAGAAGAAGATCAAGCCGTCATCGTAGTCGTCCGATTGTATCTTTTCGGTTTGGCCCCTTCCGGGCAATTGTAGAGTAGGGGTCTTAATGTAATTGTGTCGTTTGGGGCCTAGGGTATAAATAGACTTGAGAGGCTCCCTTGGAACTTATCTTGGCAGCCACAAACCCTAGGATTTCCTAACCCTAGCAGCCGAGGTCCAAAGAGAAGAAATAGAGGTGATTAGCTAGGAGATGAGTGCCTAGTTTAGTCTAATCTTGTCATTAGTGGGAGGATGATGGGAGGTAGGCTCTAGGGAACTTGTGTAACCTGAATTTCGTGTTTAATCCAAGGTTCCTTGTTGAGAAATTCCATGGATTGAGCAGCAATTTTCGTCCTTCCCTTTCCCCTCCCCGTTCTAGTTCGTTTTTGGTTCCAATTCTTGGATTTTGGTGTGTTTCGGTTTGTCCAAGGTTGGGTTCTTTCTTTTGCTGGTATTTTGCCTTGCTATGATGTGGTGAATCTCACTAGCCAAGTGCTAGAATCATTGAACCACGAGTAAGGGCCGTTCTTCCCATTTTTCGGTTTTTCGGAGTCAACTTACCTACCTCACGAGATTTGCAATTCCCGTGCATCCCTTGATCTTTTGGAGCTGATCTTTTGGGATTTGCTAGGGAAGGTCCTTAGGATTATCCATGCAAATTTTTGTGAAGTTTCGTTGAGATTTGACTCCGTTTTGATCGATTTTTCAATGGAGTGTCGGGCTGTTTTTCTGCGCAGTTTTTTGGAGAACTGACAGGACAAATCAATTGTCCTTAGGTTTGTCCGAAGTAGGGACTTCGGATTGTCCGATCCCCATCCCTCGGATTGTCCGGTCTATAGTGTTTTTGGGCTGTTTTCTTCCCCTTTTAAGTGTTTGTCCGGTCAGTTCTTCTGGTGAAGAAAGGATTGTCCGATCTAGTGTTTCCGGGACTATTTTTTCGTGTTTATTGCTCCGCTTGCTTTGGGATTTGTTTTTCTTGGTTTCTTTGTCTGAGGTTGTGTTTGATTTGAAGAATCGGAATGTCCGGTCTCCCTCCTCCTTTCGCTATCTCTCTCCCTCGCTCTGTGTTTGTCCGATCCCTTCTTTCGTCCAAGACCGGACTGTCTAGTCTCTGGTTTCTCTTTTGCGTTTCGCATGTTTTGGCCCACAGGTTTGTCCGGTTTAGGGTTTGTGTTGTCCAATTTCTTTAGTTTTTGAAGTGTTGTTGCTTGCTTCAAACTTGCTTTGTGTCAAATATAGCATGCCCATACTCTTTACTCACTTTTCTAAGTGAGGCACGCTTCGGTGTGTTGAGTGGCTAGTTTGCGACACTTGCAAGCTTTGTAGCATGTTTCATTTTGTGTGTGCTTTGTTGTGTTCGTCTAGGTGGTGTGTGCTTCCGCTTTGCACCCGATACATATCTGTTCAGTGGACGGTGTCGGTTGTGCGTGTGCTTTTGTGAGAGAGCATTTCGGGGTTTGAATTTGAGTTTTTCAAGTGCTCCTATTCACCCCCCTCTAGTCGCACGTCTCGGTCCTATATTCTAGATCATAGGTATGCTCCTTACGAGCGCTAGAAACCTAGTAGAGTGGAAAAATATTCACTGCTGCGGAAGTTGGCGCTCATACAGTAAGCCATGGTACGCACATTTCGATCCGTACCGAAGGAGCAAACGCTGAAATCGGGCGAGCAAGGTGTTGGCCATATAAATTGTTATCAAATATTCCCCATATGTCAAAAGTTTGATTTCCAGTTCCTATGGTGTAGCTCCCTCAGTTAGCTTTCCGACGAGCCCAACAGCCGAAGATTCTGAGTCCCCTAGAAGAAGTTATGGTCGTTATAACAAGCGGACATGACTTTCATGTGGTTTTGGGGGTCGTCCGTCCCCTGCTTAGCGTCTCATTGTTCTAGATCATAGGTATGCTCCGTATGAGCACTAGGAACCTAGTAGAGTGGAAAAATATTCACTGCTGAGAAAGTTGGCGCTCATACAGTAAGCCATGGTACGCACATTTCGATCCGTACCGAAGGAGCAAACGCTGAAATCGGGCGAGCAAGGTGTTGGCCATATAAATTGTTATCAAATATTCCCCATATGTCAAAAGTTTGATTTCCAGTTCCTATGGTGTTGCTCCCTCAGTTAGCTTTCCGACGAGCCCAACAGCCGAAGATTCTGAGTCCCCTAGAAGAAGTTATGGCCGTTATAACAAGCGGACATGACTTTCATGTGGTTTTGGGGGTCGTCCGTCCCCTGCTTAGCGTCTCATTGTTCTAGATCATAGGTATGCTCCGTATGAGCACTAGGAACCTAGTAGAGTGGAAAAATGTTCACTGCTGAGAAAGTTGGCGCTCATACAGTAAGCCATGGTACGCACATTTCGATTCGTACCGAAGGAGCAAACGCTGAAATCGGGTGAGCAAGGTGTTGGCCTTATAAATTGGTATCAAATATTCCCCATATGTCAAAAGTTTGATTTCCAGTTCCTATGGTGTTGCTCCCTCAGTTAGCTTTCCAACGAGCCCAACAGCCAAAGATTCTGAGTCCCCTAGATGAAATTATGGCCGTCAAACCAAGCGGACAAGACTTTCATGAGTTTTCGGGGTGTCGTCCTTCCAGTGCTTAGCGTCTCATTGTTCTAGATCATAGGTATGCGCCTTACGAGTGCCAGGAACCTAGTAGAGAGGAAAAATATTCACTGCTGAGGAAGTTGGCGCTCATACAGTAAGCCATGGTACACATATTTCGATCCGTACCGAAGGAGCAAACGCTGAAATCGGGTGGGCAAGGTTTTGGCCTTCTAAATTGGTATAAAATATTCTCCAAATATCAAAAGTTTGATTTCCAGTTCCTATGGTGTTGCTCCCTCAGTTAGCTTTCCGACGAGCCCAACAGCCGAAGATTCTGAGTCCCCTAGAAGAAGTTATGGTCGTTATAACAAGCGGACATGACTTTCATGTGGTTTTGGGGGTCGTCCGTCCCCTGCTTAGCGTCTCATTGTTCTAGATCATAGGTATGCTCCGTATGAGCACTAGGAACCTAGTAGAGTGGAAAAATATTCACTGCTGAGAAAGTTGGCGCTCATACAGTAAGCCATGGTACGCACATTTCGATCCGTACCGAAGGAGCAAACGCTGAAATCGGGCGAGCAAGGTGTTGGCCATATAAATTGTTATCAAATATTCCCCATATGTCAAAAGTTTGATTTCCAGTTCCTATGGTGTTGCTCCCTCAGTTAGCTTTCCGACGAGCCCAACAGCCGAAGATTCTGAGTCCCCTAGAAGAAGTTATGGCCGTTATAACAAGCGGACATGACTTTCATGTGGTTTTGGGGGTCGTCCGGCCCCTGCTTAGCGTCTCATTGTTCTAGATCATAGGTATGCTCCGTATGAGCACTAGAAACCTAGTAGAGTGGAAAAATGTTCACTGCTGAGAAAGTTGGCGCTCATACAGTAAGCCATGGTACGCACATTTCGATTCGTACCGAAGGAGCAAACGCTGAAATCGGGTGAGCAAGGTGTTGGCCTTATAAATTGGTATCAAATATTCCCCATATGTCAAAAGTTTGATTTCCAGTTCCTATGGTGTTGCTCCCTCAGTTAGCTTTCCAACGAGCCCAACAGCCGAAGATTCTGAGTCCCCTAGATGAAATTATGGCCGTCAAACCAAGCGGACAAGACTTTCATGAGTTTTCGTGGTGTCGTCCTTCCAGTGCTTAGCGTCTCATTGTTCTAGATCATAGGTATGCGCCTTACGAGTGCCAGGAACCTAGTAGAGAGGAAAAATATTCACTGCTGAGGAAGTTGGCGCTCATACAGTAAGCCATGGTACACATATTTCGATCCGTACCGAAGGAGCAAACGCTGAAATCGGGTGGGCAAGGTTTTGGCCTTCTAAATTGGTATAAAATATTCTCCAAATATCAAAAGTTTGATTTCCAGTTCCTATGGTGTTGCTCCCTCAGTTAGCTTTCCAACGAGCCCAACAGCTGAAGATTCTGAGTCCCCTAGAAGAAGTTATGGCCATTATACCGAGCGGACTTGACTTTCATGTGTTTTCGGGGGTCGTCCGTCCACTGCTTAGTGTCTCATTGTTCTAGAAAAAAAGGTATGCTCCTTACGAATGCTAGGAACCTAGTAGAGTGGAAAAATATTCACTGCTGAGTAAGTTGGCGCTCATACAGTAATCCATGGTACACACATTTCGATCCGTACCGAAGGAGCAAACGTTGAAAGCGGGTAAGCAAGGAGTTAGCCTTATAAATTGGAATCAAAAATTCCCTAAGTGTCAAAAGTTTGATTTCTTGTTCCTACGGTGTTGCTCCCACAGTTAGCTTTCCAATGACCACAACAGCCGAAGATTCTGAGTCCGCTAGATGAAATTATGGCCGTCATACCAAGCGGACATGACTTTCATGAGTTTTCGGGGGTCGTCCGTCCGCTGCCTTGCGTCACAATGTTCTAGATCATAGGTATGCTCCTTACGAGTGCCAGAAACCTAATAGAGTGGAAAAATATTCACTGCTGAGGAAGTTGGCGCTCAAACAGTAAGCCATGGTACGCACATTTCGATCCGTACCGAATGAGCAAACGCTGAAATCGGGCGAGCAAGGTGTTGGCCTTTTAAATTGGTATCAAATATTCCCTATATGTCAAAACTTGGTTTTCTAGTTCCTGTGGTGTTGCTCCCTTAGTTAGCTTTCCAACGAGCCCAACAGCCGAAGATTCTGAGTTTGCTTTTGGGGGTCGTCCGTCCACTGCTTAGTGTCTCATTGTTCTAGATCATAGGTATGCTCCTTACGAGTGCTAGCAACCTAGTAGAGTGGAGAAATATTCACTGCTGAGGAAGTTGGCGCTCATACAGTAAGCCATGGTCCACACATTTCGATCCGTACCGAAGGAGCAAACGTTGAAAGCGGGTAAGCAAGGTGTTGGCCTTATAAATTGGAATCAAATATTCCCTAGGTGTCAAAAGTTTGATTTCTAGTTCCTACGGTGTTGCTCCCACAGTTAGCTTTTCAATGACCACAACAGCCGAAGATTCTGAGTCCCCTAGATGAAATTATGGCCGTCATACCATGCGGACATGACTTTCATGAGTTTTCGGGGGTCGTCCGTCCACTGCTTAGCGTCACAATGTTCTAGATCGTAGCTTTGCTCCTTACGAGCGCTAGAAACCTAGTAGAGTGGAAAAATATTCACTGTTGAGGAAGTTGGCGCTCATACAGCAAGCCATGGTACGCACATTTCGATCCGTACCGAAGGAGCGAACGCTGAAATCGGGTGACCAAGGTGTTGGCCTTATAAATTGGTATAAAATATTCCCCAAATGTCAAAAGTTTGATTTCCAGTTCCTATGGTGTTCCTATGAGTCCCCTAGAAGAAGTTATGGCCGTTATACCGAGCGGACATGACTTTCATGAGGTTTCGGGAGTCGTCCGTCCCCTGCTTGGCGTCTCATTGTTCTAGATCATAGGTATGCTCCTTACGAGCGCTAGGAACCTACTAGAGTGGAAAAATATCCACTGCTGAGGTAGTTGGTGCTCATACAGTAAGCTATTGTACACACATTTTGATCTATACCGAAGGAGCAAACGTTGAAAGCGGGTGAGCAAGGTCTTAGCCTTATAAATTGGTACCAAATATTCCCTAGATTTCAATTACATGCCATGACATGATGCTTTATGATGAATGATGCTTATATAAATGATAATCATGCACTTGAGATGCTGGAGCATCACAGTTGGCGCTCATACAGTAAGCCACGGTATAGACATTTCGTTTCGTACCAAAGGAGCAAGCGCCGAAAGCGGGCGAGCAAGGTGTTGGCCTTATAAATTGTTATTAAATATTCTCCATATGTCAAAAGTTTGATTTCCAGTTCCTATGATGTTGCTCCCTCTGTTAGCTTTCCAACGAGCCCAACAGCCGAAGATTCTGAGTCCCCTAGAAGAAGTTATGGCCGTTATACCGAGCGGACATGACTTTCATGTGGTTTCGGGGGTCGTCCATCCACTGCTTAGCGTCTCATTGTTGTAGATGATAGGTATGCTCCTTACGCGCGCTAGGAACCTAGTAGAGTGGAAAAATTTTCACTGCTGAGGAAGTTGGCGCTCATACAGTAAGCCATGGTACACACATTTCGATCCGTACCGAAGGAGCAAACGTTGAAAGCGGGTGAGTAAGGTGTTGGCCTCATAAATTAGTATCAAATATTCTGTAACACCCTAGTTTAAATTCCAGCATTTCGCAATAAAATTCAAGCAATTTATTTAATTTTCCTAAGGTTTATATGTTTAGTTTGTATTTAACAGGTTTTATTTAAAATAAATACTTGTATAAAATTTATCATAGGCCCAACTTGCTTGTGCATTACATGCTGGTGCATTGTCTCTTGTTTGCTTGAGTTAAGGATTCAAATTCAAATTCATTTGAATTTTAGAACCATTTCTATCTACATTCAAAATAATTCAAAAACAGAAAAAAAAGGAAAAAAAAGAAAAGAAAGGGGAAGGGCCAAGCCAAGCGGTCGGCCCAAGCCGCCCGGCTCGGCCCCGCCAGCCCGGCCCCCAGCCTCTCCCGCCTGGGCTCGGCCCAACCGACCCCGCCCCCTTCCCGCCTGGGCCGAAGGCCGGCCCAACCCGCGCCTCCCTCTCTCCCCTCCTCAGCGCGCCGCCTGGCCCGCAGCGTCCGCGCCCCGTCCCCCCACTGACAGTCGGGCCCCACCGGTCAGACCCATCCCCTTCCTCCCGCCGCGATCCACGCCGCCTGCCTCTCTCTCCGCTCGGCCACGTCGACGCCTGAGCAAAGGAAGCTTCCTCCGAACCCTCACCCGCTCCCTTCCTTAAACCCTCACCTTTAATCCCGCACCCGCCGCGCCGGTTTCCCCCTTTTCCCTCCTTTCCCTCACTGCGCCTTGACGGGTTTCAAAGCCGCCGTCCACCCCCTCTCTGTACACCGCGTTCTAGCGTCCTAAACCCCTATAAAACCCGACCCAAAGCGTCGACCCGAGCCCCTTTACCACGCCTCTACTCCAATTCCGCTCCCGTGCACTGACGTGCTTGCATTCCGCTGCTGGAGCTTCGCCTCGGTAAGACGTTCCGCCGTTCAATTCATCGCCGTGGATCCATCTCCGCCCTTCTAACCGCACCCCTCTCATTCGCAGGAACCTCGCGGCGCTGTTCCGTGGGTTTTGGGTGCAGAGACTCGGCGCCAGAACCCCTTCCCGTGAGCACCGCCCGAGCCCGTCCGCCGACCTACGTCGCCAAGCCCCGCCGTCCGCTCCCCGTCTCCCTCGATCCCTCGGTGAGCTCCGCCTCGGCCTCCTCTCTCTTTTCCGCTAGGTCTAGTCCAGCGAGACGCCCCCTAGGCCCCGGCGTGCGCCACGCCGGCGAGCCACCACCGCGCCGGCTAGATTCCACCGTGGGGAATGGTCGCCGCCGGCGCCCTCTTCTCCCGTTCAACCCTGGCCGTCGGATCTTTCTCGGGTGGCCAAGATTAGAACGTGGCATACCCCTTCGCGAGCCAATCGTGGAACGCCACGTAGCGCCACTTAAACCTGACAGTGGGGACCCACCCGCCAGGCCGACGTGTCGCGCCATGCGCGCGCCGCGTCAGCGCCGCGTCGGCGTAGACCGGTCAGCGCGGAACTTTGGTAGAAAAGTCCCCGCGTTTCTCTGGAATCAACCCGCGGTCCACCGGCTTTGAAAAATAATTAGATTTAGGTCCTGTTTTCTTCGGTTTGGCCCCTGGACTTTCCAGTTTTTGAACCCGCGGTCCAGGACCCGGCGATTTTGCCTGGAAACCCTCAGCGGCTATAGTTAATTACGTTTAAGTCCTCGGTTTTTCAATCTAGCCCCTGGTTTCAATGTTTCTATCACAGTTATGCCCCTAGGAGCCCGTTTTATGCATAACTTTCGCGTTTTAACTCCGATTTGAGTGATTCTTGCGCTCACGCGACCGTAGAAACATGTAGAATGTTTTTAGTACAGTTTTATCTTCTGTTTTTATGATATGATGTACTGTTTCTCACCTTTTGATAATTGTTTGCATGTATGTATGCGTGGAAATGCTTGTATGTTGCCGTGAACGTGGTTAGACGGTGAGCAGTTTGTTGGTGACGAAGAGCAGCAGTGTGAGGGTGTTGAGCAGCAGACTCAAGACCAGTTTGAGCAAGGCAAGTATAACATGGACACAACCCAATAACCATTTAATCACTTCATATGCATGTGTCTAATTTTTTGTATGCCAATAAGGACTGTACCTAGCCTCTTTTCTCGCAATGTTTACCTATGGGAATGCATGTTGGTTAAGTTTTGCTAGTTGCTGCGCGAACTCATGTATCTTTGGTTAATAATTTTGTTAATGGATCTATGCAATCAAATCTTGAGCTTGACCCAATGTGATTCATGTTCCTTTAAAAATGGCTTTTTAGCAACTTGGTTTAGGGGGCGTGAGCATGTGTTTTGCTCATGGCCACTCTCCTTAAGGACCGGTTCGCAAAGCGACAACCTGGGACAACAGTGCTACCGTGAGACTGGAATGGGACGGTCTTGGCTAATTAATTAGGTTGCCTTGGTTTGGGGTAACTTACCGACGGGGCAAGAGGGGAGGCGAGCTTCTGTGGCCCTCGCGCTACTTGGGTTGAGTGCGTATATCTCCCCTTGAGGCTTGCTCCACAGCTGCGAACCCTGAAACCTTAGCGGTTACACCTTACCAACGTGATCTTTGTAAAGGCCTCGTAGTGTGCTTGCTTGCCATCTCATCTAAGGTAATGTGGTGGACCACTAGCGTAGCCCACGACTCATGGGTAAAGATGTACGACCTCTCGAGAGTGTAAAACTGACATGTCAGCCGTGCTCACGGTTATGAGCGGCCTAGATCCTTTATGCAGATTAGTGTTTCTGTTGGGTTTGAAAGTGGTTCTTATGTTATTGTTGCTGACTAATGTTCACATGCAATATCTTAGGTTAATGGTTTATCAACTCACCTGTAGTAACTAGTTGTTTAATAAAAACTTGATCAACTAAAAGCTCATGCTAAGCGTCAACCAACCTTAGATGCCTCATAGTTCATGTTATGCTTGTTGAGTATGAAATACTCACGCTTGCTTTACTTTAAACCTACTGTTGGCTGGAACCCAACCGCTGCTCAGCTCCAGAAGACTTCGAAGAGCATGTTCAGGACTTCAACGAGTTCTAGGCGTACCGGTCCACCAGTCGACGTCCCTGTGGTGGCTCGTTTATCTTCGTTTATGCTTCCGCTATGATTTTGGTTTAAAGACATGTTGTCTCATTGTAATAAAGTGATGATATACTCTATGTAAACATTTTATTTATCGTTTATGCACGTTCTGTGATGTCACTATTGTCATAATATATGTGAGACATGTTCCTGGCACATATATGTTGTTCCGGTTCCGTTGGTTGAGAACTGGCCGTGTTGACTGTAGGACGGAAGCCTAGTTAGAAACGGACGTAAATAAGGACCACATTCCCCTTTGCCCTCTTGCTGTTTTATGAAAATTTTATTTTTGCTATCAAACTATATGTTCACTCTATGTTAAATTATTACTTTTTGCTTATTTCATTCAATCATATAGAACTGATCTCCATCTTACTCCATCCTCCTTATAGGTCATGGCACGCAGCAAGCAAACCGCCCGCAAGAGTACCGGGGGCCGCCTTCGCCGTGTTGCACCCCCGACCCCACGGCGTACCCCAGTGCCTCGTCCACCACAGCAGATCGAGCCTCCGTCACCGGAACTGCCCGAGCCGTCGCCACCACCACCCTTCGAGTACGCTCCCATGGACCAGGCGCCACACCCCTTTGAGGGGAATGGTCTGCTTCCGGCAGACACTGACCCTGAGGAGGAGGAGGAGGAGGAGGACCTAGTGGAGGTAGTTTACTACCTCGACTCAGACGACGATGGTGATGCGCGAGAGGAGGCTCCACCGCCACGTCTACCGACACCGACACCTCCTTCCCCGCGTGCGCCGACACCACCACCTTCTCTAGTGGCACCTGCAGCTTCACCGGCACCTCCATCGCCATCACCTGCCGCACCCAAGTGGCCGTTCCGTGTGGCTGTCCCTTCCGACGATGGGGGCCAGCGGGAGGTTGACGCCTGGGTCGACCTGACGCACCCACACCACGGCGCCGACCTGGAGTTCCCAGGGCTACTCCGCGACTACCTCTATGACCTGGGTTACACTACCCATGAGGTCATCTACCAGGTCCGACAGCGAGCGCGCCCGGACCACACCACCCTCTGGTCCGCCGGTGCGCAGATCCTGGAGCCTAACCCCAACCATGGGGGGACACACCGTGCTGCGCCGGCACTACAGCATCGCGGAGCACGAGACCATGGAGATGGCCATGGAGGATGCTGCTCAGCAGGCTCTTGGGGTTCTCTGCCAGCACTACCACACCCCACTCTGCCAGACCCAGTACCGCTACTTTCCCCGTCGGCAGTACGGGGAGACAGAGCACGAGATCGCGTCCATCCGGGGTGAGGACAACTGGCAGCTGTTGAAGCTGGTCCGGTATGTGTCAGCCCTGATCACTGCCTACGTTCGGGTGTCTGAAGAGCTCCATCACCGGAACGGTGAGGTGTTCCACCTTCAGGCTTAGCTGGACCGAGTGGCGGGGCCACCACCCCAGGTGCCAATGGTGGACCCAGCTCAGACTCCACCTCACAGGAGGCCTGGCACGGGAGAGTTAGGTGGTGCCACCAGGATACTCCCTCGGGATGACTAGTCGTCCTCATGTATCGCGTTAGCACGTTTGTTTGAGTTGTCGTGTTGAGTTGGTCGTGTGGAACTTAAGTTAAGTTGTGTTGGCTGGTTGTTTGTTATTTTGAACCATGTTTGATTTGGATCTTTGGTTGTGTGTTGTCCAGCTGTGGGGATTTGTCCCAGCATGAACAAGTTAATGTTATAAGTTAGTTCGTGGGGTTAAATACTATATCCACTCTATCGCTCTTACTACTTTATGTTTAGTCGCTACTGCTTGTGCACCCATATGTTGGCTATGTGCTTACGATGTCTCTGTTACAAACAAATGGTTAACACAAGGCACAACGCTGCTGGTGGAAATGCTAGCCAGGGTAACCAGGGGGTGGCAACCCGCTGCCCAACCCTCCACCACTGACACCGGAGCAGTTTTACAACCTCCAGATGCAGATGATGGCGACAATGACCAACGCGGTGCACGTTCTCCAGCAAGCTCAAGCTCAACCACCACCCCCACCACCTAGGGACAGGCGTGGAGATTTCCTGAAGGGTCATCCACCAACCTTCTCCCATGCCACAGAGCCACTGCAAGCTGATGACTGGCTTCGCGCAGTGGAACGCCAGCTGGAGATTGCTCAATGCAATGACCGGGAGAGGGTTCTGTATGGTTCCGGTCAGCTAAGAGGTGCAGCCCTAGATTGGTGGGAATCTTACAGACCCTAAGATAGGGATGCTTTCACTTGGGCACAATTCAGGGAGAATTTTCGCAACCACCACGTGCCTGCGGGGTTGATGAAAATGAAGAAGAAGGAGTTTCTTTCCCTGAAGCAGGGCAGCATGTCGGTGACTGAGTATAGGGATAAGTTCCTTCAGTTGGCCAGATATGCCACTGCAGAGGTGGCAGAGGACAGGGAGAAACAGGAATACTTCTTGGAGGGTCTAAATGATGAGCTCCAATACCAGCTGATGAACCATACCTTTCCTAGCTTCCATCAACTGGTGGACAGGGCTCTTTTCACTGAAAGGAAGCGCCAGGAGATTGAAGAAAGGAAGAAGAAGTACAACAACTCTTCATCAAGCAGCAACACCCGCCCCCGTTTCTCTCAGGGTCCGAGCTCACAGCAGCAGTGGGCTCAAGGACAGCAAGGCTACCAGTACCTGCAGCGCTACCATGGTCAGCCAGCTCGTCCTATGTATCCAGCTCAGCACCAAGTGCAGACCACCCCTCCCACCACAAACCAGACTACAAGTGTTGGGCCTTGCTACAAGTGTGGTGGAGCGGGCCACTATGCTAATGCTTGTCCCCGTAAGGTGCAAGGTAACCAACAGGGGCAGCAATCGGGCCAAAGGCAGAACCCTCCCCAGCCGCAGCAAGGGCGCCCCAATCAACAGGGCAAGGCGCCGTGGCAGGGGAAGGTGAATCATGTGACAGCTGAGTCTGCAGCTGAAGCCCCTAACGTCATGCTTGGTACGTTCCTGGTCAACTCTCACCCCGCTACAGTTCTTTTTGATACTGGTGCCACGCATTCATTTATTACCAAATCATATGCTGAGCAGTACGATATTCCTATAAGGTCTACAAGTAGACCCATGGTAGTATCTACACCGGGGGGAACATTGAGCACAAGTTTAATATGCCCTCGAGTTAGCATAAACATAAGGGGGGTAGAATTCTGCACCAAGTTGATAATCATTGGTTCCGCGGGGATTGATATCATCTTGGGAATGGAAACACTTGCTAAGTGGGATGTCAGAATTGATTGTGCCAAGCGAACCGTCCACTTAATAGCTCCTGATGGTCAGAAAGTGGAAGTCAGTGCCACAGAACCTTCTGGGTGTCTGCACCAGATGGAGGCGAAGTCCACGGAGGGAATTCGAGTAGTGTGCGAGTACCCGGATGTCTTTCCAGAAGAGTTACCAGGTATGCCACCTTACCGAGAAGTTGAATTTTTAATAGAACTTTTACCTGGTACAGCCCCTATAGCAAAAAGGCAATATAGAGTGGCACCCAAAGAACAAGAGTTAATAAAGGAAAATATAGATGAGTTGTTAGGAAAAGGGTTTATACGGCCTAGTTCTTCACCTTGGGCCTTTCCGGTTCTGTTTGTCGATAAGAAGGATGGGTCAAGAAGGATGTGTGTAGATTATAGGGCTTTGAATGATGTCACCATCAAAAATAAATACCCCTTACCTCGGATAGATGATTTGTTTGATCAGTTGCAAGGTGCATGTGTGTTCTCAAAAATTGATCTAAGGTCAGGTTATCATCAAATGAAGATTCGTCCTTCCGATATTCAAAAACTGCTTTCATTATCAGATTTGGGTTATATGAATATACCGTGATGTCCTTTGGGTTGACAAATGCTCCTGCTTATTTCATGAATCTTATGAACAAGGTGTTTATGGAGTATCTTGACAAGTTTGTTGTGGTGTTCATTGATGATATACTGATCTATTCCAAGACGGAAGAAGAACATGAAGAACACTTGAGATTAGTTCTGCAGAAGCTGAGAGAACATAAGTTGTATGCAAAGTTGAGCAAGTGTGAGTTTTGGCTTGATCAAGTGCCTTTCTTGGGACATATAGTCTCGAAAGGTGGAATCATGGTGGATCCAAGCAAGATCAGCAGCGTCATGGATTGGAAGGTGCTAGAAGTTGTGAAAGAAGTTCGTGGATTTTTGGGCCTAGCAGGATATTACAGAAGGTTCATTGAGAGTTTCTCCAGGATTGCAAAACCAATGACATCATTGCTCGAGAAGGGTGTTCCATTTATTTGGACTAAGGAGAGGCAAGCTGCATTTGATGAATTAAAGAAGAGACTCACCACAGCCCCAATGCTTACTCTACCAGACTTAACCAAGAGTTTCACCGTGTATTGTGATGCCTCTAAGGAAGGTTTGGGTTGTGTACTGATGCAGGAGGGTAAGGTGATTGCTTACGCTTCACGCTAGTTAAGAAAGCATGAGGTCAATTATCCCACTCATGATCTAGAGTTAGCAGCTGTTGTGCATGCTCTGAAGATCTGGAGGCATTATTTATTCGGGAATAGATGTGAGATATACACCGACCATAAGAGTCTTAAATATATCTTCACCCAGAATGAGCTGAATATGAGGCAGATAAGATGGCTAGAGTAGATTAAAGATTATGACCTGGAGATACATTACCATCCTGGGAAAGCTAATGTGGTAGTAGATGCCTTAAGCTGAAAAAAGTTATGTTAACATGGCAGTTGCTTTTCAGATGCCTCTTGAACTGTGTGCAGAATTTGAGAGTTTGAATTTGGGATTCGTGCACCACACCACAGTAGCAACTTTTGAGGCAGAGCCTACCCTTGAACAAGAGATAAGGAACCATCAGAAAACGGACAAGAAAATTCAGGAGATCCGGGAACAAATCGAGGTGGGCAAGGCGCCACACTTTCGTGAGGGTGAACAGGGTACCATATGGTACAAGAACCGGATCTGCGTGCCAGATGTGGACAGTATAAAGAAGTTAATACTCAGTGAGGCTCATGACACCGCTTACTCCATTCACCCGGGCAGTACCAAGATGTATCACGACTTGAAGGAAAGGTTCTGGTGGTATGGAATGAAGAGAGCAGTGGCGGAATATGTCGCAGTGTGTGACACTTGTCAGCGTGTGAAGGCCGAACATCAGAGACCTGCAGGTTTGTTGCAACCTTTGAAGATTCCAGAGTGGAGATGGGAGGAAATAAGTATGGATTTCATTGTGGGTTTGCCCAGGACTCAGAAAGGGTACAACTCAATCTGGGTGGTTGTAGATCGGTTGACCAAGGTTGCCCATTTCATTTCAGTGAACACTACCTATTCGGGTGCAATGTTAGCAGAGTTGTACATCTCCAGAATCGTTTGCTTGCATGGTTTGCCTAAGCGGATCATATCGGATAGAGGGTCACAGTTCACATCTCGTTTCTGGGAGCAGTTGCATGATTCCTTGGATTCCAAGCTTCGGTTCAGTACAGCATATCACCCACAGACAAATGGTCAGACGGAAAGAACAAATCAGATTCTAGAGGACATGTTGAGGGCATGTGCTATACAATACGGAACCAGTTGGGATAAGAGTCTGCCTTATGCTGAGTTCTCTTATAACAACAGTTACCAAGCCAGTCTGAAGAAGTCACCGTTTGAGGCACTGTATGGCAGAAGGTGCAGGACACCGCTATTTTGGAACCAAACAGGAGAGAAGCAAGTGTTCGGACCCGACCTTATCAGGGATGCTGAACAGCAGATCAAGATGGTACGTGAGAATTTGAGAGTTGCTCAGTCCAGACAGAAGAGCTATGCAGATGTGCAACGCAGGGACTTGACCTTTAAGGTTGATGACTTTGTGTATTTGAAGGTGTCACCAATGAGAGGTATCCGGAGGTTTAATATGAAAGGAAAGCTAGCACCAAGATACATCGGTCCATTCAAAATAGTGGAAAGGAAAGGGGAAGTGGCTTATAAGTTGGAGTTGCCATCAAACCTATCTGGCATACACAATGTGTTCCATGTGTCCCAACTAAAGAAGTGTTTGAGGGTGCCGGAAGAACAAGCACCACTGTAAGATCTGGATGTGCAGGAGGATTTGACATATACCGAACACCCGGTGAAGATTCTTGAAACATCTTAAAGGGTTACCCGAAATAGGAGGGTCAAAATGTGCAGAGTGCAGTGGAAACATCACACGGAGGATGAGGCAACTTGGGAAAGAGAGGAGGAGTTGAGAGCAACTTATCCTGGTCTCTTTGCTAACCACCTATGAGAATCTCGGGGGCGAGATTCCTGTTAAGGGGGGTAGGTTTGTAACACCCTAGTTTAAATTCTAGCATTTCACAATAAAATTCAAGCAATTTTTTTAATTTTCCTAAGGCTTATATGTTTAGTTTGCACTTAACAGGTTTTATTTAAAATAAATACTTGTATAAAATTTATCATAGGCCCAACTTGCTTGTGCATTACATGCTGGTGCATTGTCTCCTGTTTGCTTGAGTTAAGGATTCAAATTCAAATTCATTTGAATTTTAGAACCATTTCTATCTCCATTTAAAATAATTCAAAAACAGAAAAGAAAAAGGAAAAAAAAGAAAAGAAAGGGGAGGGGCCAAGCCAAGCGGCCGGCCCAAGTCGCCCGGCTCGGCCCAGCCACCCCGGCGCCCCGCCTCTCCCGCCTGGGCTCGGCCCAGCCGACCCCGCCCCCTTCCCGCCTGGGCCGAAGGCCGGCCCAACCCGCGCCTCCCTCTCTCCCCTCCTCAGCGCGCCGCCCGGCCCGCAGCGTCCGCGCCCCGTCCCCCACTGACAGTCGGGCCCCACTGGTCAGACCCATCCCCTTCCTCCCGCCGCGATCCACGCCGCCTGCCTCTCTCTCCGCTCGGCCACGTCGACGCCCGAGCAAAGGAAGCTTCCTCCGAACCCTCACCCGCTCCCTTCCTTAAACCCTCGCCTTCAATCCCGCACCCGCCGCGCCGGTTTCCCCCTTTTCCCTCCTTTCCCTCAGTGCGCCTTGAAGGGTTTCAAAGCCGTCGTCCACCCCCTCTCTGTACACCGCGTTCTAGCGTCCTAAACCCCTATAAAACCCGACCCCGAGCGTCGCCCCGAGCCCCTTTACCACGCCTCCACTCCAATTCCGCTCCCGTGCACCAACGCGCTTGCGTTCCGCCGCTGGAGCTTCGCCTCGGTAAGACATTCCGCCGTTCGATTCATCGCCGTGGATCCATCTCCGCCCTTCTAACCGCACCCCTGTCATTCGCAGGAACCTCGCGGCGCCGTTCCGTGGGTTTTGGGTGCAGAGACTCGGTGCCAGAACCCCTTCCCGCGAGCACCGCCCGAGCCCGTCCGCCGACCTACGTCGCCAAGCCCCGCCGTCCGCTCCCCGTCTCCCTCGATCCCTCGGTGAGCTCCGCCTCGGCCTCCTCTCCCTTTTCCGCTAGGTCTAGTCCAGCGAGACGCCCCCTAGGCCCCAGTGTGCGCCACGCCGGCGAGCCACCGCCGCGCCGGCCAGATTCCACCGTGGGGAATGGTCGCCGCCGGCTCCCTCTTCTCCCGTTCAACCCTGGCCGTCGGATCTTTCTCGGGTGGCCAAGATTAGAACGTGGCGTACCCCTTCGCGCGCCAATCGTGGAACGTCACGTAGCGCCAATTAAACCCGACAGCGGCGACCCACCCGCCAGGCCGACGTGTCGCGCCACGCGCGCGCCATGTCGGCGTAGACCGGTCAGCGCGGAACTTTCGCAGAAAAGTCCCCGCGTTTCTCTGGAATCAACCCGCAGTCCACCGGCTTTGAAAAATAATTAGATCTAGGTGCTGTTTTCTTCGGTTTGGCCCCTGGACTTTCCGGTCTTTGAACCCGCGGTCCAAGACCCGGCGGTTTTGCCTGGAAACCCTCGGCGGCTATAGTTAATTACGTTTAAGTCCTCGGTTTTTCAAATCTAGCCCCTGGTTTAAATGTTTCTATCACAGTTATGCCCCTAGGAGCCCGTTTTATGCATAACTTTCGCGTTTTAACTCCGATTTGAGTGATTCTTGCGCTCACGCGACCGTAGAAACATGTAGAATGTTTTTAGTACAGTTTTATCTTCTGTTTTTATGATATGATGTACTGTTTCTCACCTTTTGATAATTGTTTGCATGTATTTATGCGTGGAAATGCTTGTATGTTGCCGTGAACGTGGTTAGACGGTGAGCAGTTTGTTGGTGACAAAGAGCAGCAGTGTGAGGGAGTTGAGCAGCAGACTCAAGACCAGTTTGAGCAAGGCAAGTATAACATGGACACAACCCAATAACCATTTAATCACTTCATATGCATGTGTCTAATTTTTTGTATGCCAATAAGGACTGTACCTAGCCTCTTTTATCGCAATGTTTACCTATAGGAATGCATGTTAGTTAAGTTTTGCTAATTGCTGCGCGAACTCATGTATCTTTGGTTAATAATTTTGTTAATGGATCTATGCAATCAAATCTTGAGCTTGACCCGCTGTGGTTCATGTTCCTTTAAAAATGGCTTTTTAGCAACTTCGTTTAGGGGGCGTGAGCATGTGTTTTGCTCATGGCCACTCTCCTTAAGGACTGGTTCGCAAAGCGACAACCTGGGACAACAGTGCTACCATGAGACTGGAATGGGATGGTCTTGGCTAATTAATTAGGTTGCCTTGGTTTGGGGGTAACTTACCGACGGGGCAAGAGGGGAGGTGAGCTTCTGTGGCCCTCACGCTACTTGGGTTGAGTGCGTATATATCCCCTTGAGGCTTGCTCCATAGCTGCGGACCCTGAAACCTTAGCGGTTACACCTTACCAACGTGATCTTTGTAAAGGCCTCGTCGTGTGCTTGCTAGCCATCTCATCTAAGGTAATGTGGTGGACCACTAGCGTAGCCCACGACTCATGGGTAAAGATGTACGACCTCTCGAGAGTGTAAAACTGACATGTCAGCCGTGCTCACGGTTATGAGCGGCCCAGATCCTTTATGCAGATTAGTGTTTTGTTGGGTTTGAAAGTGGTTCTTATGTTATTGTTGTTGACTAATGTTCACATGCAATATCTTGGGTTAATGGTTTACCAACTCACCTGTAGTAACTAGTTGTTTAATAAAAACTTGATCAACTAAAAGCTCATGCTAAGCGTCAGCCAACCTTAGATGCCTCATAGTTCATGTTATGCTTGTTGAGTATGAAATACTCACGCTTGCTTTACTTTAAACCTACTGTTGGCTGGAACCCAACCGCTACTCAGCTCCAGAAGACTTCGAAGAGTATGTTCAGGACTTCAACGAGTTCTAGGCGTACCGGTCCACCAGTCGACGTCCCTGTGGCGGCTCGTTTATCTTCATTTACGCTTCCGCTATGATTTTGGTTTAAAGACATGTTGTCTCATTGTAATAAAGTGATGATATACTCTATGTAAACATTTTATTTATCGTTTATGCACGTTCTGTGATGTCACTATTGTCATAATATATGTGAGACACGTTCCTGGCACATATATGTTGTTCCGGTTCCGTTGGTTGAGAACTGGGCGTGACATATTCCCTAGATGTCAAAAGTTGGATTTCCAGTTCCTATTGTGTTGCTCCCTTAGTTAGCTTTCCAAGAGCCCAACAGCCGAAGATTCTGAGTCGCCTAGAAGAAGTTATGGCCATTATACCGAGCGGACTTGACTTTCATGTGCTTTCGAGGGTCGTCCGTCCACTGCTTAGCGTCTCATTGTTCTAGATCATAGGTATGCTCCTTACGAATGCTAGCAACCGAGTAGAGTGGAAAAATATTCACTGCCGAGGAAGTTGGCGCTCATACATTAAGCCATGGTACGCACATTTCGATCCGTACCGAAGGAGAAAACGTTGAAAGCGGGTAAGCAAGGTGTTGGCCGTATAAATTGGTATCAAATATTCCCTAGATGTCAAAAGTTGGATTTCCAGTTCCTACGGTGTTGCTCCCTCAGTTATCTTTCAAAAGAGCACAGCAGCCGAAGATTTTGAGTCCCCTAGATGTAATAATGGCCGTTATACCGAGCGGACATGACTTTCATGAGTTTTCGGAGTCGTCCGTCATCCTTTGAGCGTCACATTGTTCTAGATCATAGGTATGCTCCTTGTGAGCACTAGGAACCTAGTAGAGTGGAAAAATATTCACTGCTGAGGAAGTTGGCGCTCATACAGCAAGCCATGGTACACACATTTCGGTCCGTACCGAAGGAGCAAACGCTAAAAGCGGACGAGCAAGGTGTTGGCATTATAAATTGGTGTCAAATATTCTGCAAATGCGAAAAGCTTGATTTCAAGTTCCTACGGTGTTGCTCCCATAGTTAGCTTGCCAACGACCACAACAGCCGAAGAATCTGAGTCCCCTAGATGAAATTATGGCCGTCATACCAAGCGGACATGACGTTCATGAGTTTTCGGGTGTCGTCCGTCCACTGCTTAGCGGCATAATGTTCTAGATCATAGGTATGCTCCTTACGAGTGCTAGAAACCTAGTAGAGTGGAAAACTATTCACTGCTGTGGAAGTTGGCGCTCATACAGTAAGCCATGGTACGCACATTTCGATCCGTACCGAAGGAGCAAACGCTGAAATCGGGCGAGCAAGGTGTTGGCCTTATAAATTGTTATCAAATATTCCCCATATGTCAAAAGTTTGATTTCCAGTTCCTATGGTGTTGCTCCTTCAGTTAGCTTTCCAACGAGCCCAACAGCCGAAGATTCTGAGTCCACTAGATGTAGTTATGGCCGTTATAACAAGCGGACATGACTTTCATGTGGTTTCGGGGGTCGTCCGTCCCTTGCTTGGCGTCTCATTGTTCTAGATCATTGGTATGCTCTGTACGAGTAGTAGGAACCTAGTAGAGTGGAAAAAAATTCACTGCTGAGAAAGTTGGCGCTCATACAGTAAGCCATGGTACGCACATTTCGATCTGTACCGAAGGAGCAAACGCTGAAATCGGGTGAGCAAGGTGTTGGCCTTATAAATTGGTATCAAATATTCCCCATATGTCAAAAGTTTGATTTCCAGTTCCTATGGTGTTGCTCCCTCAGTTAGCTTTCCAACGAGCCCAACATCCGAAGATTCTGAGTCCCCTAGATGAAATTATGGCCATCATACCAAGCGGACATGACTTTCATGAGTTTTCGGTGGGTCGTCCGTCCACTGCTTAGCGTCTCATTGTTCTAGATCATAGGTATGCACCTTACGAGCGCAAGGAACCTAGTAAAGTGGAAAAATATTCACTGCTGAGGAAGTTGGCGCTCATACAGTAAGCCATGGCACACACATTTTGATCCGTACCGAAGGAGCAAACGCTGAAATCGGGTGAGCAAGGTGTTGGCCTTCTAAATTGGTATAAAACATTCTCCAAATATCAAAAGTCTGATTTCCAGTTCCTATGGTGTTGCTCCCTCAGTTAGCTTTCCAACGAGCCCAACAGCTGAAGATTCTGAGTCCCCTAGAAGAAGTTATGGCCGTTATACCGAGCGGACTTGACTTTCATGTGCTTTCGGGGGTCGTCCGTCCATTGCTTAGCGTCTCATTGTTCTAGAAAAAAAGGTATGCTCCTTACGAATGCTAGGAACATAGTAGAGCGGAAAAATATTCACTGCTGAGGAAGTTGGCGCTCATACAGTAAGCCATGGTACACACATTTCGAGCCGTACCGAAGGAGCAAACGTTAAAATTGTTATCAAATATTCCCCATATGTCAAAAGTTTGATTTCCAGTTCCTATGGTGTTGCTCCCTCAGTTAGCTTTCCAACGAGCCCAACAGCCGAAGATTCTGAGTCCCCTAGAAGAAGTTATGGCCGTTATACCGAGCGGACATGACTTTCATGTGCTTTCGGGGGTCGTCCGTCCACTGCTTAGCGTCTCATTGTTCTAGAAAAAAGCTCCTTACGAACGCTAGGAACCTAGTAGAGCGGAAAAATATTCACTGCTGAGGAAGTTGGCGCTCATACAGTAAGCCATGGTACACACATTTCGATCCGTACCGAAGGAGCAAACGTTGAAAGCAGGAAAGCAAGGTGTTAGCATTATAAATTGGAATCAAATATTCCCTAAGTGTCAAAAGTTTGATTTCTAGTTCCTACGGTGTTGCTCCCACAGTTAGCTTTCCAATGACCACAACAGCCGAAGATTCTGAGTCCCCTAGATGAAATTATGGCCGTCATACCAAGCGGACATGACTTTCATGAGTTTTCGGGGGCCGTTCGTCCACTGCTTAGCGTCACAATGTTCTCGATCATAGCTTTGCTCCTTACGAGTGCCAGAAACCTAGTAGAGTGGAAAAATATTTACTGCTGAGGAAGTTGGCGCTCAAACAGTAAGCCATGGTATGCACATTTCGATCCGTACCGAAGGAGCAAACGCTGAAATCGGGCGAGCAAGGTGTTGGCCTTATAAATTGGTATCAAATATTCCCTAGATGTCAAAAGTTGGTTTTCTAGTTCCTGTGCTGTTGCTCCCACAGCTAGCTTTCCAACGAGCCCAACAGCCGAAGATTCTAAGTCCCCTAGATGAAGTTATGGCCGTTATACCTAGCTGACATGACTTTCATGAGTTTTGGGGGGTCGTCCGTCCACTGCTTAGCGTCACAATGTTCTAGATCATAGGTATGCTCCTTACGAGTGCCAGAAACCTAGTAGAGTGGAAAAATATTCACTGCTGAGGAAGTTGGCGCTCAAACAGTCAGCCATGGTACGCACATTTCGATCCGTACCGAAGGAGCAAACGCCGAAATCGGGCGAGCAAGGTTTTGGCCTTATAAATTGGTATCAAATATTCCCTAGATGTCAAAAGTTGGTTTTCTAGTTCCTGTGGTGTTGCTCCCTCAGTTAGCTTTCCAACGAGCCCAACAGCCGAAGATTCTGAGTTGCCTAGATGAAGTTATGGCCGTTATACCGAGCGGACTTGACATTCATTGCTTTCGGGGGTCGTCCGTCCACTGCTGTCACACCCAGTTCTCAACCAACGGAACCGGAACATCATATATGTGCCAGAAACGTGTCTCACATATATTTATGACAATAGTAACATCACAGAACGTGCATAAACGATAAATATAACATTTACATAGAGTATAACATCACTTTATTACAATAAGACAACATGTCTTTAAACCAGAGTCATAGCGGAAGCGTAAACGAAGATAAACGAGCCGCCATAGGGACGTCGACTGGTGGACCAGTACGCCTAGAACTCGTTGAAGTCCTGAACATACTCTTCGAAGTCCTCTGGAGCTAAGCAACGGTTGGGTTCCAGCCAACAGTAGGTTAAAGTAAAGCAAGCGTGAGTATTTCATACTCAACAAGCATAACACGAACTATGAGGCATCTAGGGTTGGCTGACACTTAGCATGAGCTTTTAGTTGGTCAAGTTTTTATGAAACAACTGGTTACTACAGGTGAGTTGATAAACCATTAACCCAAGATATAACATGTGAACATTAGTCAACAACATTAACATAAGAACCACTTTCAAACCCAACGGAAACACTAATCTGCATAAAGGATCTGGGCCGCTCATAACCGTGAGAACGGCTGACATGTCAGTTTTACACTCTCGAGAGGTCGTACATCTTTACCCATGAGTTGTGGGCTATGCTAGTGGTCCACCACATTACCTTAGATGAGATGGCTAGCAAGCACACTACGAGGCCTTTACAAAGATCACGTTGGTAAGGTGTAACCGCTAAGGTTTCAGGGTCCGCAGCTGTGGAGCAAGCCTCAAGGGGAGATAAACGCACTCAACCCAAGTAGCGCGAGGGCCACAGAAGCTCACCTCCCCTCTTGCCCCGTCGGTAAGTTACCCCCAAACCAATGCAACCTAATTAATTAGCCAAGACTGTCCCATTCCAGTCTCATGGTAGCACTGTTGTCCCAGGTTGTCGCTTTGCGAACCGGTCCTTAAGGAGAGTGGCCATAAGCAAAACACATGCTCATGCCCCCTAAACCAAGTTGCTAAAAAGCCATTTTTAAAGGAACATGAACCACAGAGGGTCAAGCTCAAGATTTGATTGCATAGACCCATTAACAAAATTATTAACAAAGATACATGAGTTCGCGCAGCAACTAGCAAAACTTAACCAACATGCAACCCATAGGTAAACATATCGATAAAAGAGGCTAGGTACAGTCCTTATTGGCATACAAAACTTAGACACATGCATATGAAGTGATTAAAGGGTTGTTAGGTTGCGTTCATGCTATACTTCCCTTGCCCAAACTGGTCTTGAGTCTGCCGCTCAACACCCTCAAACTGCTGCTCTTCGTCACCAACAAACTGCTCACCGTCTAACCACGTTCACGGCAACGTACAAGCATTTCCACGCATACATACATGCAAACAATTATCAAAAGGTGAGAAACAGTACATCATATCATATAAACAGAAGGTAAAACTGTACTAAAAACATTCTACATGTTTCTACGGTCGTGTGAGCGCAAGAATCACTCAAATCGGAGTTAAAACGTAGAAGTTATGCATAAAACGGGCTCCTAGGGGCATATCTGTGATAAAAACAGTAAACCAGGGGCTAGTTTTCAAAAATCGGAGACTTATGCGTAAATAAACCTAGCCGCAGAGGGTTCTGATGCAAAAACTCCAGGGTCTGGACGGCGGGTTCTATTTTTCAAAAGCACAGGGGCTAAAACGCTAAAACTAGGACTAAAATCTAATTACTTTTCAACGCTGGTGGACTGCGGGTTGATTTCCCGAAAGTCTAGGGACTCTTTAGCAAAACTATCGGCGCTGACCGGTATTGACCGGTCATCGGTGCGTGTGAGCGGTTGGATCTCGATCTAACGGGTGACGTTAGATTGGATCGGGGCTCTGATCTCGTGCGTTGGGTCGGGATCCGACGGTGGAGAGAGGCTGGGGCCGAGGGCGACGGTGACCACGCCCATGGCGTTCTCGTCGCGCGGCGGGGCCGGCGGCGCGGCGGCGTTTCGGCTCGGAGAGGGTGCTAGGCTCGACTAGAGCTAGCCCAAAAGAGCGAGGGTGTTGCGGCGAGCTCACCGAGGGCTTGAGGGCGGCGGGAGATGGTCGGTGGTGGTCCAACGACGAGTGGCGGCGGCATCGGTTCACGGGCGGTGTTCGTCCACGTGGAACGCTGGGGTGGAGCATCTCTGGGACTCTGAGGATGGGCGGCGAAGCTCCGGTGTGCTCCTGCGACACGGGAGGAGGAGGAATCAGGGCCGGAGGGGCTTCGCCGACGGCGAATTTGGCGTCGGGGCGGCTTACCGAGGCGAGGCTCCAATGGCGATTGCGAGCTCGAGAGGGCACGTGAGTGGAATAGCTTTGGTGGAGAGGTGAAGGGGACGGAGGCGAGCCTCGGGGTGGGTTTTATAGGAGTCTAGGAGGGCCGGGGCGGCGGGTGCGCGCGAGCTGGTCGCCGGCCCTTGAACGCGAGTAATGGCGCGGTTAGCGCAGGTGCGGGGAGAAGGGGAAACTGGCGCGGGAGCTGCGGGATTGAAGAGGGGAGCGATTAAGGAAGGCGTGGGCGAGATTCGGGGAGGGGGTTTCCATCCCCTGGGGGTCGGCGTGGGCGAGCAGGAAGGAAGGAGCGCGTGCGGGATCTCCGGCGGGAGGAGGAAGACGGCGCTGACCCGTGGGGCCGGGCGGTCAGTGGGCGCGAGGGCGCGGCCCGCCTGTCAGCGAGGCGCGGAGAGAGAGGGCGCGCCGAGTGGGCCGGGCGTTCGGCCCACACGGGAAGAGGGGGGGCACGTGGTGGCTGGGCCGGGCCCAGGCGGGGGAGAGGCGGGGTGGCTAGGCCGAGCCGGGCCTGGCTGCCCCTTCTCTTTTTTTTTCTTTTTTATTTTGGAATACTTTTGAATTGAGATAGGAAATGGTTCTAAAATTCAAATAAATTTGAATTTGACTCCTTAATTCAAGCAACAAGAGACAATGCACCAGCATGTAATGCACAAGAAAGTTGGGCCTATGATAAATTTGATTCTAGTATTTATTTTAAATAAAACCTGTTAAATGCAAACTAAACATATAAGCCTTAGGAAAATTAAATAAATTGCTTGAATTTTATTGTGAAATGCTGGAATTCAAACTAGGGTGTTACAAACCTACCCCCCTTAACAGGAATCTCGCCCCCGAGATTCTCATAGGTGGTTAGCAAAGAGACCAGGATAAGTTGCTCTCAACTCCTCCTCTCTTTCCCAAGTTGGCTCATCCTTCATGTGATGTTTCCACTGCACTTTGCACATTTTGACCCTCCTATTTCGGGTAACCCTTTCAGATGTTTCAAGAATCTTCACCGGGTGTTCGGTATATGTCATATCCTCCTGCACATCCAGACCTTTTAGTGGTGCTTGTTCTTCCGGCACCCTAAACACTTCTTTAGTTGGGACACATGGAACACATTGTGTATGCCAGATAGGTTTGATGGCAACTCTAACTTATAAGCCACTTTGCCTTTTCTTTCCACTATCTTGAATGGACCGATGTATCTTGGTGCT
Organism: Paspalum notatum; assembly: GCA_022530915.1. Classification (NCBI taxonomy): domain Eukaryota; kingdom Viridiplantae; phylum Streptophyta; class Magnoliopsida; order Poales; family Poaceae; genus Paspalum; species Paspalum notatum. The sequence goes on from CM039683.1 coordinate 12,443,900, forward strand.
AGCTTCCCTTTCATATTAAACCTCCGGATACCTCTCATTGGTGACACCTTCAAATACACAAAGTCATCAACCTTAAAGGTCAAATCCCTGCGTCGCACATCTGCATAGCTCTTCTGTCTGGACTGAGCAACTCTCAAATTCTCACGTACCATCTTGATCTGCTATTCAGCATCCCTGATAAGGTCAGGTCCGAACACCTGCTTCTCTCCTGTTTGGTTCCAAAATAGCGGTGTCCTGCACCTTCTGCCATACAGTGCCTCAAACGGTGACTTCTTCAGACTGGCTTAGTAGCTGTTGTTATAAGAGAACTCAGCATAAGGCATACTCTTATCCCAACTGGTTCCGTATTGTATAGCACATGCCCTCAACATGTCCTCTAGAATCTGATTTGTTCTTTCCGTCTGACCATCGGTCTGTGGGTGATATGCTGTACTGAACCGAAGCTTGGAATCCAATGAATCATGCAACTGAAACGAGATGTGAACTGTGAACCTCTATCAGATATGATCCGTTTAGGCACACCATGCAAGCAAACGATTCTGGAGATGTACAATTCTGCTAACCTTGCACCCGAATAGGTGGTGTTCACAGGAATGAAATGGGCAACCTTGGTCAACCGATCAATAACTACCCAGATCGAGTTGTATCCCTTCCGAGTCCTGGGTAACCCCACAATGAAATCCATACTTATTTCCTCCCATTTCCACTCTGGAATCTTCAAAGGTTGCAACAAACCTGCAGGTCTCTGATGTTCGGCCTTCACACGCTGACAAGTGTCACACACTGCGACATATTCTGCCACTGCTCTCTTCATTCCATACCACCAGAACCTTTCCTTCAAATCATGATACATCTTTGTACTGCCCGGGTGAATTGAGTAAGCGGTGTCGTGAGCCTCACTGAGTATTAACTTCTTGATACTGTCCACATCTGGCACGCAGATCCGATTCTTGTACCATACAGTACCTCGTTCATCTTCACGAAAGTGTGGCGCCTTGCCCAACTTGATCTGTTCCTGGATCTCCTGGATTTTCTCGTCCGTTTTCTGATGGTTCCTTATCTCTTGTTCAAGGGTAGGCTCTGCTTCAAATGTTGCTACTGTGGTGTGATGCACGAATCCCAAATTCAAACTCTCAAATTCCGCACACAGCTCAAAGGGCATCTGAAAAGCAACTGCCATGTTAACATACCTTTTTCTGCTTAAGGCATCTGCTACCACATTAGCTTTCCTTGGATGGTAATGTATCTCCAGGTCATAATCTTTAATCAACTCTAGCCATCTTCTCTGCCTCATATTCAGCTCATTCTGTGTGAAGATATATTTAAGACTCTTATGGTCGGTGTATATCTCACATCTATTTCCGAATAAATAATGCCTCCAGATCTTCAGAGCATGCACCACAGCTGCTAACTCCAAATCATGAGTGGGATAATTGACCTCATGCTTTCTTAACTGGCGTGAAGCATAAGCAATCATCTTACCCTCCTGCATCAACACACAACCCAAACCTTCCTTAGAGGCATCACAATACACGGTGAAACTCTTGGTTAAGTCCGGTAGAGTAAGCACTGGGGCTGTGGTGAGTCTCTTCTTTAATTCATCAAATGCAGCTTGCCTCTCCTTAGTCCAATTAAATGGAACACCCTTCTCGAGTAATGATATCATTGGTTTTGCAATCCTGGAGAAACTCTCAATAAACCTTCTGTAATATCCTGCTAGACCCAAAAATCCACGAACTTCTTTCACAACTTCTGGCACCTTCCAATCCATGACACTGCTGATCTTGCTAGGATCCACCATAATTCCACCTTTTGAGACTATATGTCCCAAGAAAGGCACTTGATCAAGCCAAAACTCACACTTGCTCAACTTTGCATACAACTTATGGTCTCTCAGCTTCTGCAAAACTAACCTCAAGTGTTCTTCATGTTCTTGTTCCATCTTGGAATAGATCAATATATCATCAATGAACACCACAACAAACTTGTCAAGATATTCCATGAACACCTTGTTCATAAGATTCATGAAATAAGCAGGAGCATTTGTCAACCCAAAAGACATCACGGTATATTCATATAACCCAAATCTGGTAATGAAAGCAGTTTTTGGAATATTGGAAGGACGAATCTTCATTTGATGATAACCTGACCTCAGATCAATTTTTGAGAACACACATGCACCTTGCAACTGATCAAACAAGTCATCTATCCGAGGTAAGGGGTATTTATTTTTGATGGTGACATCATTCAAAGCCCTATAATCCACACACATCCTTGTTGACCCATCCTTCTTATCAACAAACAGAACTGGGAAGGCCCAAGGTGAAGAACTAGGCTGTATAAACCCCTTTCCTAACAACTCATCTATATTTTCCTTTATTAACTCTTGTTCTTTGGGTGCCACTCTATATTGCCTTTTTGGTATAGGGGCTGTACCTGGTAAAAGTTCTATTAAAAATTCAACTTCTCGGTCAGGTGGCATACCTGGTAACTCTTCTGGAAAGACATCCGGGTACTCGCACACTACTCGAATTCCCTCCGTGGGCTTCGCCTCCATCTGATGCAGACAACCAGAAGGTTCTGTGGCACTGACTTCCACTTTCTGACCATCAGGAGCTGTTAAGTGGACGGTTCGCTTGGCACATTCAATTCTGACATCCCACTTAGCAAGCGTTTCCATTCCCAAGATGATATCAATTCCCTCGGAACCAATGATTATCAACTTGGTGCAGAATTCTACCCCCCTTATGTTTATGCTAACTCGAGGGCATATTAAACTGGTGCTCAACGTTCCCCCCGGTGTAGATACTACCATGGGTCTACTTGTAGACCTTATAGGAATATTGTACTACTCAGCATATGATTTGGTAATAAATGAATGCGTGGCACCAGTATAAAAAAGAACTGTAGCGGGGTGAGAGTTGACCAGGAACGTACCAAGCACGACGTTAGGGGCTTCAGCTGCAGACTCAGCTGTCACAGGATTCACCTTCCCTTGCCATGGCGCCTTGCCCTGTTGACTGGGGCACCCTTGCTGCGACTGGGGGGTTCTGCCTTTGGCCCGATTGCTGCCCCTGTTGGTTACCTTGCACCTTACGGGGACAAGCATTAGCATAGTGGCCCACTCCACCACACTTGTAGCAAGGCCCAATACCTGTAGTCTGGTTTGTGGTGGGAGGGGTGGTCTGCACTTGGCGCTGAGCTGGATACATAGGACGAGCTGGCTGACCCTGGTAGCGCTGCTGGTACTGGTAGCCTTGCTGTCCTTGAGCCCGCTGCTGCTGTGAGCTCAGACCCTGGGAGAAACGGGGGCGAGTGTTGCTGCTTGATGAAGAGTTGTTGTACTTCCTCTTCCTTTCTTCAATCTCATGGCGCTTCCTTTCAGTGAAAAGAGCCCTGTCCACCAGTTGATGGAAGCTAGGAAAGGTATGGTTCATCAGCTGGTATTGGAGCTCATAGCCAACATATGGGTGCACAAGCAGTAGCGACTAAAGATAAAGTAGTAACAGCGATAGAGTGGATATGGTGTTTAACCCCACGAACTAACTTATAACATTAACTTGTTCATGCTGGGACAAATCCCCACAGCTGGATAATACACAACCAAAGATCCAAATCAAACATGGTTCAAAATAACAAACGACCAGCCAACACAACTTAATTTAAGTTCCACACGACCAACTCAACACGACAACTTAAACAAACGTGCTAACGCGATACATGAGGACGACTAGTCATCCCGAGGGAGTATCCTGGTGGCACCACCTAACTCTCCCGTGTCAGGCCTCCTGCGAGGAGGGGTCTGAGCTGGATCCACCACTGGCACCTAGGCGGTGGACCTGCCACTCGGTCCAGCTGCGCCTGAAGGTGGAACACCTCACCGTTCCGGTGATGGAGCTCCTCAGACACCCTGACGTAGGCAGTGATCAGGGCTGACACATACCGGACCAGCTTCAGCAGTTGCCGGTTGTCCTCACCCCGGATGGACGCTATCTCGTGCTCAGTATCCCCAGACTGCCGGCGGGGGAAGTAGCGGTACTAAGTCTGGCAGAGCGGAGTGTGGTAGTGCTGGCAGAGGACCCCAAGAGCCTGCTGAGCAGCATCCTCCATGGCCATCTCCATGTTCTCGTGCTTCGCGATGCTGTAATGCCGGCGCAGCACGGTGTGTCCCCCATGGTTGGCGTTGGGCTCCAGGATCTGCGCACCGGCAGACCAGAGGGTGGTGTGGTCCGGGCGCGCTCGCTGCCGGACCTGGTAGACGACCTCATGGGTAGTGTAACCCAGGTCGTAGAGGCAGTCACGGAGTAGCCCCGGGAACTCCAGGTCAGCACCGTGGTGGGGGTGCGTCAGGTCGACCCAGGCATCAACCTCCCGCTGGCCACCCTCGTCGGAAGGGACAGCCACACGGAACGGCCACTCGGGTGCGGCAGGCTGTGGCGGTGGGGGTGCCGGTGAAGCTGCAGGTGCCGCTGGAGAAGGTGGTGGTGTCGGCGCACGCGGGGAAAGAGGTGTCGGTGTCAGCAGGCGTGGCGATGGAGCCTCCTCCCGCGCATCACCATCGTCGTCTGAGTCGAGGTAGTAAACTACCTCCACTGGGTCCTCCTCCTTCTCCTCCTCCTCCTCCTCCTCAGGGTCAGTGTCTGCCGGAAGCAGGCCATTCCCCTCAAAGGGGTGTGGCGCTTGGTCCATGGGAGCGTACTCGAAGGGTGGTGGTGGCAACGGCTCGGGCAGCTCCGGTGACGGAGGCTCGATCTGCTGTGGTGGACGAGGTACTGGGATACGCCTTGGGGTCGGTGGTGCAACACGGCGAAGGCGGCCCCCGGTACTCTTGCGGGCGGTTTGCTTGCTGCGTGCCATGACCTATAAGGAGGATGGAGTAAGATGGAGATTAGTTCTATATGATTGAATGAATAAAGCAAAAAGTAATAATTTAACATAGAGTGAACATATAGTTTGATAGCAAAAATAAAATTTTCATAAAACAGCAAGAGGGCAAAGGGGAATGAGGTCCTTATTTACGTCCGTTTCTAACTAGGCTTCCGTCCTACAGTCAACACGACTCTGATACCACTTTGTCACGCCCAGTTCTCAACCAACGGAACCGGAACATCATATATGTGCCAGGAACGTGTCTCACATATATTATGACAATAGTGACATCACAGAACGTGCATAAACGATAAATAAAACGTTTACATAGAGTATAACATCACTTTATTACAATAAGACAACATGTCTTTAAACCAGAGTCATAGCGGAAGCGTAAACGAAGATAAACGAGCCGCCACAGGGACGTCGACTGGTGGACCGGTACGCCTAGAACTCGTTGAAGTCCTGAACATACTCTTCGAAGTCTTCTGGAGCTGAGCAGCGGTTGGGTTCCAGCCAACAGTAGGTTAAAGTAAAGCAAGCGTGAGTATTTCATACTCAACAAGCATAACACGAACTATGAGGCATCTAGGGTTGGCTGACACTTAGCATGAGCTTTTAGTTGGTCAAGTTTTTATTAAACAACTGGTTACTACAGGTGAGTTGATAAACTATTAACCCAAGATATAACATGTGAACATTAGTCAACAACATTAACATAAGAACCACTTTCAAACCCAACGGAAACACTAATCTGCATAAAGGATCTGGGCCGCTCATAACCGTGAGCACGGTTGACATGTCAGTTTTACACTCTCGAGAGGTCATACATCTTTACCCATGAGTCGTGGGCAACGCTAGTGGTCCACCACATTACCTTAGATGAGATGGCTAGCAAGCACACTACGAGGCCTTTACAAAGATCACGTTGGTAAGGTGTAACCACTAAGGTTTCAGGGTCCGCAGCTGTGGAGCAAGCCTCAAGGGGAGATAAACGCACTCAACCCAAGTAGCGCGAGGGCCACAGAAGCTCACCTCCCCTCTTGCCCCGTCGGTAAGTTGCCCCCAAACCAATGCAACCTAATTAATTAGCCAAGACCGTCCCATTCCAGTCTCATGGTAGCACTGTTGTCCCAGGTTGTCGCTTTGCGAACCGGTCCTTAAGGAGAGTGGCCATAAGCAAAACATATGCTCATGCCCCCTAAACCAAGTTGCTAAAAAGCCATTTTTAAAGGAACATGAACCACAGAGGGTCAAGCTCAAGATTTGATTGCATAGACCCATTAACAAAATTATTAACAAAGATACATGAGTTTGCGCAGCAACTAGCAAAACTTAACCAACATGCAACCCATAGGTAAACATATCAATAAAAGAGGCTAGGTACAGTCCTTATTGGCATACGAAACTTAGACACATGCATATGAAGTGATGAAAGGGTTGTTAGGTTGCGTTCATGCTATACTTGCCTTGCCCAAACTGGTCTTGAGTCTGCTGCTCAACACCCTCAAACTGCTGCTCTTCGTCACCAACAAACTGCTCACCGTCTAACCACGTTCACGGCAACGTACAAGCATTTCCACGCATACATACATGCAAACAATTATCAAAAGGTGAGAAACAGTACATCATATCATACAAACAGAAGGTAAAACTGTACTAAAAACATTCTACATGTTTCTACGGTCGTGTGAGCGCAAGAATCACTCAAATCGGAGTTAAAACGTAGAAGTTATGCATAAAACGGGCTCCTAGGGGCATATCTGTGATAAAAACAGTAAACCAGGGGCTAGTTTTCAAAAATCGGAGACTTATGCGTAAATAAACCTAGCCGCAGAGGGTTCTGATGCAAAAACTCCAGGGTCTGGACGGCGGGTTCTATTTTTCAAAAGCACAGGGGCTAAAACACTAAAACTAGGACTAAAATCTAATTACTTTTCAACGCTGGTGGACTGCGGGTTGATTTCCTGAAAGTCCAGGGACTCTTTAGCAAAACTATCGGCGCTGACCGGTATTGACCGGTCATCGGTGCGTGTGAGCGGTTGGTTCTTGATCTAACGGGTGACGTTAGATCGGATCGGGGCTCTGATCTCGTGCGTCGGGTCGGGATCCGACGGTGGAGAGAGGCCGGGGCCGAGGGCGACGGTGACCACGCCCATGGCGTTCTCGTTGCGTGGCGGTGCCGGCGGCGCGGCGGCGTTCCGGCTCGGAGAGGGTGCTAGGCTCGACTAGAGCTAGCCCAAAAGAGCGAGGGTGTTGCGGCGAGCTCACCGAGGGCTTGAGGGCGGCGGGAGATGGTCGGTGGCAGTCCAACGACGAGTGGCGGCGGCGTCGGTTCACGGGCGGTGTTCGTCCGCGTGGAACGCTGGGGTGGAGCGTCTCTGGGACTCCGAGGATGGGCGGCGAAGCTCCGGGGTGCTCCTGCGACACGGGAGGAGGAGGAATCAGGGCCGGATGGGCTTCGCCGACGGCGAATTTGGCGTCGGGGCGGCTTACCGAGGCGAGGCTCCAATGGCGATTGCGAGCTCGAGAGGGCACATGAGTGGAATAGCTTTGGTGGAGAGGTGAAGGGGACGGAGGCGAGCCTCGGGGTGGGTTTTATAGGAGTCTAGGAGGGCCGGGACGGCGGGTGCGCGCGAGCTGGTCGTCGGCCCTTGAACGCGAGTAATGGCGCGGTTAGGGCAGGTGCGCTGACCCGTGGGGCCGGGCGGTTAGTGGGCGCGAGGGCGCGGCCCGCCTGTCAGCGAGGCACGGAGAGAGAGAGGGCGCGCCGAGTGGGCCAGGCGTTCGGCCCACGCGGGAAGAGGGGGGCGCGGGGTGGCTGGGCCGTCCCCTGCTTAGCGTCTCAATATTCTAGATCATAGGTATGCTCCTTACGAGCGCTAGAAACCTAGTAGAGTGGAAAAATATTCACTACTAAGGAAGTTGGTGCTCATACTGTAAGCCATGGTACGCACATTTCGATCCGTACCGAAGGAGCAAACGCTGAAATCGGGTGAGCAAGGTGTTGGCATTCTGAATTGGTATAAAATATTCCCCAAATGTCAAAAGTTTGATTTCCAATTCCTATAGTGTTGCTCTCTCAGTTACCTTTCCAACGAGCCCAACAGCCGAAGATTCTGAGTCCCGTAAAAAAGTTATGGCCGTTATGCCGAGCGGACTTGACTTTCTTGTGCTTTCGGGGGTCGTCCGTCCCCTGCATAGCATCTCATTATTCTAGATCACAGGTATGCTGCTTACGAGCGCTAGGAACCTAGTAGAGTGGAAAAATATTCACTGCTGAGGTAGTTGGCGCTCAAACAGTAAGCCATGGTACACACATTTCGATCCGTACCAAAGGAGCAAACGTTGAAAGCGGGTGAGCAAGGTGTTGGCCTTATAAATTGGTATCAAATATTTCCTAGATGTCAAAAGTTGGATTTCCAGTTCATGTGGTGTTGCTCCCTCAGTTAGCTTTCCAACGAGCCCAACAGCCGAAGATTCTGAGTCCCCTAGATGAAATTATGGCCGTCATACCAAGCGGACATGACTTTCATGAGTTTTCGGGGGTCGTCCGTCCACTGCTTAGCGTCTCATTGTTCTAGATCATTGGTATGCTCCTTACGAGCACTAGGAGCCCAGTAGAGCAGAAAAATATTCACTGCTGAATAAGTTGGCGCTCATAGAGTAAGCCAGGGTACACACATTTCGATCCGTACCGAAGGAGCAAACGCTGAAATCGGGTGAGCAAGGTGTTGGCCTCATAAATTGGTATCAAATATTCTCCAAATGTCAAAAGTTTGATTTCCAGTTCCTATGGTGTTGCTCCCTCAGTTAGCTTTCCAACGAGCCCAATGGCCGAATATTCTGAGTCCCCTAGAAGAAGTTATGGACGTTATACCGAGCGAACATGACTTTCATGTGGTTTTGGGGAACGTCTGTCCCCTGCTTAGCGTCTCAATATTCTAGATCATAGGTATGCTCCTTACAAGCGCTAGAAACCTAGTAGAGTGGAAAAATATTCACTGCTAAGGAAGTTGGCGCTCATACTGTAAGCCATGGTACGCACATTTCGGTCCGTACCGAAGGAGCAAACGCTGAAATCGGATGAGCAAGGTGTTGGCCTTCTAAATTGGTATAAAATATTCCCCAAATGTCAAAAGTTTGATTTCCAGTTCCTATGGTGTTGCTCTCTCAGTTACCTTTCCAACGAGCCCAACAGCCGAAGATTCTGAGTCCCCTAAAAGAAGTTATGGCCGTTATACCAAGCGGACTTGACTTTCATGTGCGTTCGGGGGTCGTCCATTCCCCGCATAGCATCCCATTGTTCTAGATCATAGGTATGCTGCTTACGAGCGCTAGGAACCTAGTAGAGTTGAAAAATATTCACTGCTGAGGTAGTTGGCGCTCAAACAGTAAGCCATGGTGCACACATTTCGATCCGTACCAAAGGAGCAAACGTTGAAAGCGCGTGAGCAAGGTGTTGGCCTTATAAATTGGTATCAAATATTCCCTAGATGTCAAAAGTTGGATTTCAAGTTCCTGTGGTGTTGCTCCCTCAGTTAGCTTTCCAACGAGCCCAATAGCCGAAGATTCTGAGTCCCCTAGAAGAAGTTATGGCCGTTATACCGAGCGGACATGAATTTCGTGTGGTTTCGGGGGTCGTCCGTCCACTGCTTGGCGTCTCATTGTTCTAGATCATAGGTATGCTCCGTACGAGCACTGGGAACCTAGTAGAGTGGAAAAATATTCACTGCTGAGAAAGTTGGCGCTCATACAGTAAGCCATGGTACGCACATTTCGAACCGTACCGAAGGAGCAAACGCTGAAATCAGGTGAGCAAGGTGTTAGCCTTATAAATTGGTATCAAATATTCCCCATATGTCAAAAGTTTGATTTCCAATTCCTCTGGTGTTGCTCCCTCAGTTAGCTTTCCAATGAGCCCAACAGCCGAAGATTCTGAGTCCCCTAGATGAAATTATGGCCGTCATACCAAGCGGACATGACTTTCATGAGTTTTCGGGGGTCGTCCGTCCACAGCTTAGCGTCTCATTGTTCTAGATCATAGGTATGCTCCTTACGAGCACTGGGAGCCTAGTAGAGCAAAGAAATATTCACTGCTGAGGAAGTTGGCGCTCATACAGTAAGCCATGGTACACACATTTCGATCCGTACCGAAGGAGCAAACGCTGAAATCGGGTGAGCAAGGTGTTGGCCTCATAAATTGGTATCAAATATTCCCCAAATGTCAAAAGTTTGATTTCCAGTTCCTATGGTGTTGCTCCCTCAGTTAGCTTTGCAAGTGCTTGTGTCTCGGTTTGAGTTTCTGCAACATTAACCGTGTGAGACACATGCTTGTGAAGTGGCACATGAATAATCACATCGGTCCCACTGCTGGAGCGCAACTGAACGGTTCTGCTCCCAACATCCATCACGGCGTTGTGTTGTTTCAACCATTCCATACCAAGAATAACATCAATCCCCAGTTGTGGAAATACTAGAGGACTGATGAACAAACTTTCCCTTCCAACTTGCAAACGCAAGTCTCTCACTATGTGATTGGTAACTATGGATGATCCTGCAGCTTTGATGTGGTGCTTCTATTTCAGCTCTGTCATTTCATACCTATGCTTCAGTGCGTATGCTTTGCTGATGAAAGTGAATGACGCTCCAGAATCAAACAAAACAACTGTAGGATGGTCATTGACAAGAAATGTGCCTGCCAAGACTGGTTCACTCTCTAGAACTTGCTCAAGACTGGTTGCACAACCCGTTGTCGTTGAGATGAACTCGACGGAGGTGTGCTTGCAATTCTCTTCCTCCGCTGATCCTCGTGGGCCTGACGGAGGCGTTGCTCTATGTCGATGGCGATATCTACCAACTCGGTGAAGCTATCGTAGTTGCGCCCCAAGTGAGTCAGTAGAGTGGGGTCAAACCCACCCAACAGACGAGCAGCCCTACGCGGGTCGGTGTTGACGTCTTCAGGGGAGTACTGCGACAGGCGAATGAAGGCCTGCACGTATTCAAGTACTGACATGTTCCCTTGTCGAAGTGCACGGAACTCCCGTTGCTTGAGCTCGATGAGGCTAGGCGGGAGATAGTGAGCCCGAAAAGCCGCATGGAACTCATTCCATGTGACCTGGTGCCCAGCTGGTTGCATTGCCAGGAACGAAGCACACCAGGCCCCCGAGGGACCATGTAGACACTATGCCGCGAAGCGAGCCTTCTGTTGCTCATTGAGGCGGGGCAGTAGACTGAACTTGGACTCAATGATTCGAAGCCAGTCATCAGCATCTAGTGGGTCAGTGGCAACGGTGAAGACTGGCGGTTGTAGCGCCGCAAAGTCAGTGTAGCTGATCTCTTGTGGGTCGCGCCGTTGTTGCGCGTGAGCTATCAAGTCGATGAGTTGCTGAGCGACCTGAGTGGCCAACTCAGAAAGAGATGGTACTCTGAGGGGCGGTTCGACAACGGTGGTGTAAGCCCTCCGATGGACCGCGTGGCGACTCCGATGGACTGGAGAAGCCGGGTGCCACCGTGGTGCTCCAACCCGAGTGCATGGCGCGAAGGCGTGCGAGGGAGGTTTTGGTGGCTTCGACTCAAAACCGCCACCCAAGTTCAAATGACTTGGTGGGTTGGGCTCCGACTCGCCAAGATAGAAGATTGGACCAAGACCCGGTCTAGGAAGCCCGCAAAATAAAATTTCCCAGTTTCTGACTTCAAAACCGGGGGAAGCTTCCAAGCTACTAGCTACGTGGCGTACATCCAAGCGAGGCGTGGAGAAGAAGAAGATCAAAGCGTCATCGTAGTCGTCCGATTGTATCTTTTACATTTCAGCCCCTTCCGGGCATTCTAGAATAAGGGTCTTAGTGTTAATTGTGTCGTCAGGCCTAGGGCTAGTTTTCCTGCTGGTTCTGTCCGTCTTCAAGCCTTGTTTGGTTTAGGGGTCAAATCTTTGAATTTTGGATGAAATTTTGTAGATCTCTTTATCAGTGAATCATAAAGCTCCCATAAAAATTTCAGATCATTTGGAGGTGTTTTGACCTGGTTTTGGTATTTTTCTTTTGGGGTTGGTCTGTCAGTTTTTTAACCACCGGACAGTCCGGTGGCCCTAGGAATTTTATACCTTGTCCAATTGAGGTGAAAATTGGAGTTATTCCTTGGCCCCTTCTTAACCTCCAGTAAAAATTTCATAATTTTTGGAGTTGGTTTGATAGGGTTTTGATTCGAATCTTTTTGGAGTGTCAAGCTGTAAGCACCCGACAGTCCGGTGGTTAACCACCGGACAGTCCGGTGGTCACAACTTGCTCCAATTGGCAGAAAATTTTCTGGAGTTGTTTCCTATTGCCCTATGAAGGTGTGGTAATTTTGGAGGATTTTTTGGAGCTTCTCTTGAGGGGTTTTGAGATTTTTCTTTGTTGCCCTGTCTGTCTGAAATCTGCTGTTCCTCGGAGTTGGTTCCTTTTGCACTCCTTTTCTTAGCCGTTTGAGCGTGTGCTTCCGCTTGGTGCTTGGTACGTATCTATTCAGTGGACGGTACTAAGCACGTGTTGTGAGCTAGATACGTATCCTCTCAGTGGACGGTGTCTAGTTTCATTGTGGGCGTTGTTTCCGTTTTGCACTGTGGTGGGGGTTTGAGTTTGAGTTTTCAAGTGCTCCTATTCAGCCCCCCTCTAGTCGCACGTCTCGGTCCTACACCCTAGATGAAATTACGGCCGTTATACCGAGCGGACATGACTTTCATGAGTTTTTGGGGGTCGTCCGTCCACTACTTAGCGTCACATTGTTCTAGATCATAGGTATGCTCCTTACGAGCACTAGAAACCTAGTAGAGTGGAAAAATATTCACTGCTGAGGAAGTTGGCGCACATACAGTAAGCCAAGGTACGCACATTTCGATCTGTACCGAAGGAGCAAACGCTGAAAGCGGGCGAGCAAGGTGTTGGCCATATAAATTGGTATCAAATATTCTCCATATGTCAAAAGTTTGATTTTCAGTTCCTGTGGTGTTGCTTCCTCAGTTAGCTTTCCAACGAGCCCAACAGCCGAAGATTCTAAGTCCTTTAGAAGAAGTTATGGCCATTATACCGAGCGGACATGACTTTCATGTGGTTTCGGGGGTCGTCCGTCCACTACTTAGCGTCTCATTGTTCTAGATCATAGTTATGCTCCTTACGAGCGCTAGTAACCTAGTAGAGTTGAAAAATATTCAATGCTGAGGAAGTTGGCGCTCATACAGTAAGCCATGGTACGCACATTTCGATCCGTACCGAAGGAGCAAACGCTGAAAGCGGGCGAGCAAGGTGTTGGCCTTATAAGTTGGTATCAAATATTCTCAAAATGTCAAAAGTTTGATTTCCCGTTCCTATGGTGTTGCTCCCACAGTTAGCTTTCCAACGAGCCCAACAGCCGAAGATTCTAAGTCCCCTAGATGAAATTATGGCCGTTATTCCGAGCGGACATGACTTTCATGAGTTTTGGGGGTCGTCCGTCCGCTGCTTAGCGTCACATTGTTCTAGATCATAGGTATGCTCCTTACGAGCACTAGAAACCTAGTAGAGTGGAAAAATATTCACTGCGGAGGAAGTTGGCGCTCATACAGTAAGCCATGGTATGACATTTCGATCCGTACTGAAAGATCAAACGCTGAAATCGGGCGAGCAAGGTGTTGGCCATATAAATTGGTATCAAATATTCCCCATATGTCAAAAGTTTGATTTCCAGTTCCTACGGTGTTGCTCCCACAGTTAGCTTTCCAACGAGCCCAACAGCCGGAGATTCTAAGTCCCCTAGATGAAATTAATGACGTTATACCGAGCTGACATGACTTTCATGAGTTTTGGGGGTCGTCCGTCCACTGCTTAGCGTCACATTGTTCTAGATCATTGGTATGCTCCTTATGAGCACTAGAAACTAGTAGAGTGGAAAAATATTCATTGCTGAGGAACTTGGCGCACATACAGTAAGCCATGGTACGCACATTTCGATCCGTACCGAAGGAGCAAACGCTGAAAGCGGGCGAGCAAGGTGTCGGCCATATAAATTGGTATCAAATATTCCCCATATGTCAAAAGATTGATTTCCAGTTCCTGTGGTGTTGCTCCCTCAGTTAGCTTTCCAACGAGCCTAACAGCCGAAGATTCTGAGTCCCCTAGAAGAAGTTATGGCCATTATACCGAGCGGACATGACTTTCATGTGGTTTCGGCGATCGTCCGTCCAATGCTTAGCGTCTCATTGTTCTAGATCATAGTTATGCTCCTTACGAGCGCTAGTAACCTAGTAGAGTTGAAAATATTCAATGCTGAGGAAGTTGGCGCTCATACAGTAAGCCATGGTACGCACATTTCGATCCGTACCGAAGGAGCAAACGCTGAAAGCGGGCGAGCAAGGTGTTGGCCTTATAAATTGGTATCAAATATTTCCCATTTGTCAAAAGTTTGATTTCTAGTTCCTATGGTGTTGCTCCCTCAGTTAGCTTTCCAACGAGCCCAACAGCCGAAGATTTTGAGTCCCCTAGAAGAAGTTATGGCCGTTATACCGAGCGGACATGACTTTCATGTGGTTTCGAGGGTCGTCCGTCCACTGCTAAGCGTCTCCTTGTTCTAGATCATAGTTATGCTCATTACGAGCGCTAGGAACCTAGTAGAGTGGAAAAATATTAATTGCTAAGGAAGTTGGCGCTCATACAGTAAGCCATGCTACACACATTTCAATCCGTACCAAAGGAGCAAATGTTGAAAGCGGATGAGCAAGGTGTTGGCCATATAAATTGGTATCAAATATTCTCCAGATGTCAAAAGTTGGATTTACAGTTCCTACGGTGTTGCTCCCTCAATTAGCTTTCCAACGAGCACAACAGCCGAAGATTTTGAGTCCCATAGATGTAGTTATGGCCGTTATACCAAGCGGACATGACTTTCATGAGTTTTCGGGGTCGTCCGCCCACCTTTTAGCGTCACATTGTTCTAGGTCATAGGTATGCTCCTTACGAGCACTAGGAACCTAGTAGAGTGGAAAAATATTCACTGATGAGGAAGTTGGCGCTCATACAGTAAGCCATGGTACACACATTTCGATTCATACCGAAGGAGCAAATGCTGAAAGCGGACGAGCAAGGTGTTGGCCTTATAAATTGGTATCAAATATTCCCGAAATGTCAAAAGTTTGGTTTCCAGTTCCAATGGTGTTGCTCCCATAGTTAGCTTTCCAACGAGCCCAACAGCCGAAGATTCGTAGTCCCCTAGAAGAAATTATGGCCGTTATACCTAGCGGACATGACTTTCAAGAGTTTTGGGGGGTCGTTCGTCCACTGCTTAGCGTCACATTGTTCTAGATCATAGGCATGCTCCTTATGCGCAATAGAAACCTAGTAGAGTGTAAAAATATTCACTGCTGAGGAAGTTGGCGATCATACAGTAAGCCATGGTACGCATATTTCAATCCGTACCGAAGGAACAAACGCTGGAAGCGGGCGAGCAAGGTGTTGGCCTTATAAATTGGTATCAAATATTCCCCACATGTCAAAAATTTGATTTCCAGTTCCTATAGTGTTGCTCCCTCAGTTAGCTTTCCAACGAGCCCAACAGCCGAAGATTCTGAGTCACCTAGAAGAAGTTATGGACGTTATCTTGAGCGGAAATGACTTTCATGTGGTTTCGGGGGTCGTCCGTCCACTGCTTAGCATCTCATTGTTCTAGATCATAGTTATGCTCCTTACGAGCGCTAGGAACCAAGAAGAGTGGAAAATTATTCACTGCGGAGGAAGTAGGCGCTATATAGTAAGCCATGCTACACACATTTCGATCCGTACCGAAGGAGCAAACGTTGAAAGCTGGCGAGCAATGTGTTGGCCTTATAAATTGGTATCAAATATAACGTTTGATTTCCAGTTCCTATGGTGTTGCTTCCTCGGTTAGCTTTCCAACGAGCCCAACAGCCGAAGATTCTGAGTCCCCTAGAAGAAGTTATGGCCGTTATACCGAGCGGACATGACTTTCATGTGGTTTCGGGGGTCGTCCGTCCACTGCTAAGCGTCTCAATGTTCTAGATCATAGTTATGCTCATTACGAGCGCTAGGAACCTAGTAGAGTGGAAAAATATTCACTGCTGAGGAAGTCGGCGGTCATACAGTAAGCCATGCTACACACATTTCAATCCGTACCAAAGGAGCAAACGTTGAAAGCGGATGAGCAAGGTGTTGGCCATATAAATTGGTATCAAATATTCTCCAGATGTCAAAAGTTGGATTTACAGTTCCTACGGTGTTGCTCCCTCAATTAGCTTTCCAACGAGCACAACAGCCGAAGATTTTGAGTCCCATAGATGTAGTTATGGCCGTTATACCAAGCGGACATGACTTTCATGAGTTTTCGGGGTCGTCCACCCACCTTTTAGCGTCACATTGTTCTAGGTCATAGGTATGCTCCTTACGAGCACTAGGAACCTAGTAGAGTGGAAAAATATTCACTGCTAAGGAAGTTGGCGCTCATACAGTAAGCCATGGTACACACATTTCGATTCGTACCGAAGGAGCAAACGCTGAAAGCGGACGAGCAAGGTGTTGGCCTTATAAATTGGTATCAAATATTCCTGAAATGTCAAAAGTTTGGTTTCCAGTTCCAACGGTGTTGCTCCCATAGTTAGCTTTCCAACGAGCCCAACAGCCGAAGATTCGTAGTCCCCTAGAAGAAATTATGGCCGTTATACCTAGCGGACATGACTTTCAAGAGTTTTGGGGGGTCGTTCGTCCACTGCTTAGCGTCACATTGTTCTAGATCATAGGCATGCTCCTTACGCGCAATAGAAACCTAGTAGAGTGTAAAAATATTCACTGCTGAGGAAGTTGGCGATCATACAGTAAGCCATGGTACGCATATTTCAATCCGTACCGAAGGAACAAACGCTGGAAGCGGGCGAGCAAGGTGTTGGCCTTATAAATTGGTATCAAATATTCCCCACATGTCAAAAATTTGATTTCCAGTTCCTATAGTGTTGCTCCCTCAGTTAGCTTTCCAACGAGCCCAACAGCCGAAGATTCTGAGTCACCTAGAAGAAGTTATGGACGTTATCTTGAGCGGAAATGACTTTCATGTGGTTTCGGGGGTCGTCCGTCCACTGCTTAGCATCTCATTGTTCTAGATCATAGTTATGCTCCTTACGAGCGCTAGGAACCTAGAAGAGTGGAAAAATATTCACTGCTGAGGAAGTAGGCGCTATATAGTAAGCCATGCTACACACATTTCGATCCGTACCGAAGGAGCAAACGTTGAAAGCTGGCGAGCAATGTGTTGGCCTTATAAATTGGTATCAAATATAACGTTTGATTTCCAGTTCCTATGGTGTTGCTTCCTCGGTTAGCTTTCCAACGAGCCCAACAGCCGAAGATTCTGAGTCCCCTAGAAGAAGTTATGGCCGTTATACCGAGCGGACATGACTTTCATGTGGTTTCGGGGGTCGTCCGTCCACTGCTAAGCGACTCAATGTTCTAGATCATAGTTATGATCATTACGAGCGCTAGGAACCTAGTAGAGTGGAAAAATATTCACTGCTGAGGAAGTCGGCGCTCATACAGTAAGCCATGCTACACACATTTCAATCCGTACCGAACGAGCAAACATTGAAAGCGGATGAGCAAGGTGTTGGCCCTATAAGTTGGTATCAAATATTCTCCAGATGTCAAAAGTTGGATTTCCAGTTCCTACGGTGTTGCTCCTTCAGTTAGCTATCTAACGAGCACAACAGCCGAAGATTTTGAGTCCCCTAGATGT
Organism: Paspalum notatum; assembly: GCA_022530915.1. NCBI lineage: Eukaryota > Viridiplantae > Streptophyta > Magnoliopsida > Poales > Poaceae > Paspalum > Paspalum notatum. Next base: position 12,461,513 of record CM039683.1, read on the forward strand.
AGTTATGGCCGTTATACCAAGCGGACATGACTTTCATGAGTTTTCGGGTCGTCCGTCCACCTTTTAGCGTCACATTGTTCTAGATCATAGGTATGCTCCTTACGAGCACCAGGAACCTGGTAGAGTGGAAAAATATTCACTGCTGAGGAAGTTGGCGCTCATACAGTAAGCCATGGTACACACCTTTCGATCCATACCGAAGGAGCAAACGCTGAAAGCGGACAAGCAAGGTGTTGGCCTTATAAATTGGTATCAAATATTGCCGAAATGTCAAAAGTTTGGTTTCCAGTTCCAACGGTGTTGCTCCCACAGTTAGCTTTCCAACGAGCCCAACAGCCGAAGATTCTAAGTCCCCTAGATGAAATTATGCCCGTTATACCTAGCAGACATGACTTTCATGAGTTTTGGGGGGTCGTTCGTCTACTGCTTAGCGTCACATTGTTCTAGATCATAGGTATGCTCCTTACGCGCACTAGAAACCTAGTATAGTGGAAAAATATTCGCTGCTGAGAAAGTTGGCGATCATACAGTAAGCCATGGTACGCACATTTCGATCCGTACTGAAGGATCAAACGCTGGAAGCGGGCGAGCAAGGTGTTGGCCTTATAAATTGGTATCAAATATTCACCATATGTTAAAAATTTGATTTCCAGTTCCTATGGTGTTGCTCCATCAGTTAACTTTCCAACAAGCCCAACAGCCAAAGATTCTGAGTCACCTAGAAGAAGTTATGGACGCTATACTGGGCAGAAATGACTTTCATGTGGTTTCAGGGTTGTCCGTCCACTTCTTAGCATCTCATTGTTCTAGATCATAGTTATGCTCCTTACGAGCGCTAGGAACCTAGTAGAGTGGAAAAATATTCACTGCAGAGGAAGTAGGCGCTCATACAGTAAGCCATGCTACACACATTTCGATCCGTACCGAAGGAGCAAACATTGAAAGCGGATGAGCAAGGTGTTGGCCTTATAAATTGGTATCAAATATAAAGTTTGATTTCCCGTTCCTATAGTGTTGCTCCCTCGGTTAGCATTCCAACGAGCCCAACAGACGAAGATTCTGAGTCCCCTAGAAGAAGTTATGGCCGTTATACCGAGCGGGCATGACTTTCATGTGGTTTCGGGGGTCGTCCGTCCACTGCTAAGTGTCTCAATGTTCTAGATCATAGTTATGCTCATTACGAGTGCTAGTAACCTAGTAGAGTGAAAAAATATTCACTGCTGAGGAAGTTGGCGCTCATAGAGTACGCCATGGTACGCACATTTCGATCCATACCGAAGGAGCAAACGTTGAAAGCGGGCGAGCAAGGTGTTGGCCTTATAAATTGGTATCAAATGTAAAGTTTGATTTCCAGTTCCTATGGTGTTGCCCCCTCGGTTAGCTTTCCAACGAGCCCAACAGCCAAAGATTCTGAGTCCCCTAGAAGAAGTTATGGCCGTTATACCTAGCGGACATGACTTTCATGTGGTTTCGAGGGTCGTCCGTCCACTGCTAAGCGTCTCCTTGTTCTAGATCATAGTTATGCTCATTACGAGCACTAGGAACCTAGTAGAGTGGAAAAATATTCATTGCTGAGGAAGTTGGCGCTTATACAGTAAGCTATGCTGCACACATTTCAATCCGTACCGAAGGAGCAAACGTTGAAAGCGGATGAGCAAGGTGTTGGCCTTATAAATTGGTATCAAATATTCTCCAGATGTCAAAAGTTGGATTTCCAGTTCCTACGGTGTTGCTCCCTCAGTTAGCTATCTAACGAGCACAACAGTCGAAGATTTTGAGTCCCGTAGATGTAGTTATGGCCGTTATACCAAGCGGACATGACTTTCATGAGCTTTCGGGGTCGTCCGTCCACCTTTTAGCGTCACATTGTTCTAGATCATAGGTATGCTCCTTACGAGCACAAGGAACCTGGTAGAGTGGAAAAATATTCACTACTGAGGAAGTTGGCGCTCATACAGTAAGCCATGGTGCACACATTTCGATCCGTACCGAAGGAGCAAACACTGAAAGCGGACGAGCATGGTGTTGGCCTTATAAATTGGTATCAAATATTCACCATATGTTAAAAATTTGATTTCCAGTTCCTATGGTGTTGCTCCATCAGTTAACTTTCCAACAAGCCCAACAGCCAAAGATTCTGAGTCACCTAGAAGAAGTTATGGACGCTATACTGGGCAGAAATGACTTTCATGTGGTTTCAGGGTTGTCCGTCCACTTCTTAGCATCTCATTGTTCTAGATCATAGTTATGCTCCTTACGAGCGCTAGGAACCTAGTAGAGTGGAAAAATATTCACTGCAGAGGAAGTAGGCGCTCATACAGTAAGCCATGCTACACACATTTCGATCCGTACCGAAGGAGCAAACATTGAAAGCGGATGAGCAAGGTGTTGGCCTTATAAATTGGTATCAAATATAAAGTTTGATTTCCAGTTCCTATGGTGTTGCCCCCTCGGTTAGCTTTCCAACGAGCCCAACAGCCAAAGATTCTGAGTCCCCTAGAAGAAGTTATGGATGTTATACTGAGCGGAAATGACTTTCTTGTGGTTTCGGGGGTCGTCCGTCCACTGCTTAGCATCTCATTGTTCTAGATCATAGTTATGCTCCTTACGAGCGCTAGGAACCTAGTAGAGTGGAAAAATATTCACTGCTAAGTAAGTAGGCGCTCATACAGTAAGCCATGCTACACACATTTCGATCCGTACTGAAGGCGCAAACAATGAAAGCGGATGAGCAAGGTGTTGGCCTTATAAATTGGTTTCAAATATAACGTTTGATTTCCAGTTCCTCGTTATCAAACTTCCTCATTTGACAACACCTTTGGAAAACTGGAAATCCAACTTTTGACATCTAGAGAATATTTGATACAAATTTATAAGGCCAACGCCTTGCTCACCCGCTTTCAACGCCTGCTCCTTCGGTACGGATCGAAATGTGTGTACCATGGATTACTCATGAAAGTCATGCCCGCTCGGTATAACGGCCATAATTTCATCTAGGGGACTTAGAATCTTCGGCTGTTGGGCTCGTTGGAAAGCTAACTCTGGGAGCAACACCGTAGGAACTGGAAATCAAACTTTTGACATTTGGGGAATATTTGATAAAAATTTATAAGGCCAACACCTTGCTCATCCGCTTTCAGCGTTTGCTCCTTCGGTACGGATCAAAATGTGTGTACCATGGCCTACTGTATGAGCGCCAACTTCCTCAGCAGTGAATACTTTTCCAATCTACTTGGCGACTAGCGCTCGTAAAGAGCATAACTATGATCTAGAACAATGAGTCGCTAAGCAGTGGACGGACGATCCCCGAAACCACATGAAATCATGTTCGCTCGGTATAACGGCCATAACTTCTTCTAGGTGACGCAGAATCTTCAGCTGTTGGGTTCGTTGGAAAGCTAACTGAGGAAGCAACACCATAGGAACTGGAAATCAAACTTTTAACATATGGGGAATATTTGATACCAATTTATTAGGCCAACACCTTACTCGCCCGCTTTCAGCGTTTGCTCCTTCGGTACGGATCGAAATGTGCGTACCATGGCTTACTGTATGAGCGCCAACTTCCTCAGCAGTGAATATTTTTCCACTCTACTAGGTTTCTAGTGCTCGTAAGGAGCATACCTATGATCTAGAACAATGTGACGCTAAGCAGTGGATGGACGACCCCCCAAAACTCATGAAAGTCATGTCAGCTCGGTATAATGGCCATAACTTCATGTAGGGGACTTAGAATCTTCGGCTGTTGGGCTCGTTGGAAAGCTAACGGTGGGAGCAGCAACGTAGGACTGGAAATCAAACTTTTGACATTTGGGGAATATTTGATAATAATTTATAAGGCCAGCACCTTGCTCATCCGCTTTCTGCGTTTGCTCCTTCGGTACAGATCGAAATGTGTGTACCATGGCCTACTGTATGAGCGCCAACTTCCCTAGCAGTGAATACTTTTCCAATCTACTTGGTGACTAGCGCTCGTAAAGAGCATAACTATGATCTAGAACAATGAGTCGCTAAGCAGTGGACGGACGACCCCCGAAACCACATGAAATCATGTCCGCTCTGTATAACGGCCATAACTTCTTCTAGGTGACGCAGAATCTTCAGCTGTTGGGCTCGTTGGAAAGCTAACTAAGGGAGCAACACCATAGGAACTGGAAATCAAACTTTTAACATATGGGGAATATTTGATACCAATTTATAAGGCCAACACCTTGCTCGCCCGCTTTCAGCGTTTGCTCCTTCGGTACGGATCGAAATGTGTGTACCATGGCCTACTGTATGAACGCCAACTTCCTCAGCAGTGAATATTTTTCCACTCTACTAGGTTCCTAGTGCTCATAAGGAGCACACCTATGATCTAGAACAATGTGACGCTAATAGGTGGATGGACAACCCCGAAAACTCTTGAAAGTCATGTCTGCTTGGTATAACGGCCCCATAACTACATCTAGGGGACTTAAAATCTTCGGCTATTGTGCTCGATGGAAATCTAACAGACGGAGCAACACCAAAGGAACTGGATCTCAAACTTTTGACATTTGGGGAATATTTGATACCAATTTATAAGGCCAACACCTTGCTCACCCGCTTTCAACGTTTGCTCCTTCGGTACGGATCAAAATGCCGTACCATGGCTTAATGTATGAGTGCCCACTTTCTCAGCAGTGAATATTTTTCGACTCTACTAGGTTTCTAGTGCTCGTAAGGAGCATATCTATGATCTAGAACAATGTGGCGCTAAGCAGTGGACGGACGACCCCCCAAAACTCATGAAAGTCATGTCCGCTCGGTATAACGGCCATAACTTCATCTATGGGACTTAGAATCTTCGGCTGTTGGGCTCATTGGAACGCTAACTATGGGAGCAACACCGTAGGAACTGGAAATCAAACTTTCGACATTTGGGGAATATTTGATACCAATTTATAAGGCCAACACCTTGCTCATCCGCTTTCAACGTTTGCTCCTTTGGTACGGATCGAAATGTGTGTACCATGGCCTACTGTATGAGCGCCAACTTTCTCAGCAGTGAATAGTTTTCCAATCTACTAGGTGACTAGTGCTTGTAAAGAGCATAACTATGATCTAGAACAATGAGTCGCTAAGCAGTCGACGGACGACCCCCGAAACCACATGAAAGTCATATTCGCTCGGTATAACGGCCATAACTTCGTCTAGGGGACGCAGAATCTTCGGCTGTTGGGCTCGTTGGAAAGCTAACTGAGGGAGCAACCCCATAGGAACTGGAAATCAAACTTTTGACATATGGGGAATTTTTGATACCAATTTATAAGGCCAACACCTTGCTTGCCCGCTTTCAGCGTTTGCTCCTTCGGTACGGATCGAAATATGCATACCGTGGCTTACTGTATGAGCGCCAACTTCCTCAGCAGTGAATATTTTTCCACTCTACTAGGTTTCTAGTGCTCCTAAGGAGCATACCTATGATATAGAACAATGTGACGCCAAGCAGCGGATGGACGACCCTCGGAAACTCTTGAAAGTCATGTCCGCTAGGTATAACGACCTTAATTTCATCTAGGGGACATAGAATCTTCAGCTGTTGGGCTCGTTGGAAAGCTAACTGTGGGAGCAACACCGTAGGAAGTGGAAATCAAACTTTTGACATTTGAGGAATATTTGATACCAATTTATAAGGCCAACACCTTGCTTGCCCGCTTTCAGCGTTTGCTCCTTCAGTACGGATCGAAATGTGTGTACCAAGGCTTACTGTATGAGCGCGAACTTCCACAGTAGTGAATATTTTTCCACTCTACTAGGTTCCGTGTGCTCGAAAGGAGCATACCTATGATCTAGAACAATGTGACGCTAAAACGTGGATGGACGACCCCGAAAACTCGTGAAAGTCATGTCCGCTTGGTATAACGGCCATAACTACATCTAGGGGACTCAAAATCTTCGGCTGTTGTGCTCATTGGAAGTCTAACTGAGGGAGCAACACCAAAGGAACTGGAAATCCAACTTTTGACATCTAGAGAATATTTGATACCAATTTATAAGGCCAACACCTTGCTTACCCGCTTTCAATGTGTGTAGCATGGCTTACTGTATGAGCGCCAACTTCCACAGCAGTGAATATTTTTCCACTCCACTAGGTTCCTAGAGCGCTCGTAAGGAGGGTAACTATGATCTAGAACAATGAGACGCTAAGCAGTGGACGGACGACCCCCGAAACCACACGAAAGTCATGTCCGCTCGGTATAACGGCCATAACTTCTTCTAGGGGACTCAGAATCTTCGGCTGTTGGGCTCGTTGCAAAGCTAACTGAGGGAGCAACACCATAGGAACTGAAAATCAAACTTTTGACATATGGGGAATATTTGATACCAATTTATAAGGCCAACACTTTGCTCGCCCGCTTTCAGCGTTTGCTCCTTCGGTACGGATCAAAATGTGCGAACCATGGATCACTGTATGAGCGCCAACTTCCTCAATAGTGAATATTTTTCCACTCTACTTGGTTTCAAGTGCTCGTAAGGAGCATACCTATGATCTAGAACAATGTGACGCTAAGCAGTGGACGGACGACTCCCCAAAACTCATGAAAGTCATGTCCGCTCAGTATAACGGCTTAATTTCATCTAGGGTACTTAGAATCTTCGGCTGTTGGGCTCGTTCGAAAGCTAACTATGGGAGCAACATCGTAGGAACTAGAAATCAAACTTTAGACATTTGGGAAATATTTGATACCAATTTATAAGGCCAACACCTTGCTCGTCTGCTTTCAGCGTTTGCTCCCTCAGTACGGATCGAAATGTGCGTACCATGGCTATCTGTATGAGCGCCAACTTCCTTAGCAGTGAAAATTTTTCCACTCTACTTGGTTCCTTGTGCTCATAAGGAGCATACCTATGATCTAGAGCAATTTGACGCTAAAAGGTGGATGGATGACCCCAAAAACTCGTGAAAGTCATGTCCGCTTGGTATAACGGCCATAACTACATCTAGGGGACTCAAAATCTTCGGCTGTTGTGCTCGTTGGAAATCTAACTGAGGGAGCAACACTAAAGGAACTGGAAATCAAACTTTTGACATTTGGGGAATATTTGATACCAATTTATAAGGCCAACACCTTGCTCACCCGCTTTCAACGTTTGCTCCTTCGGTACGGATCGAAATGTCGTACCATGGCTTACTGTATGAGTGCCAACTTCCTCAGCAGTGAATATTTTTCCACTCTACTAGGTTTCTAGAGCTCGTAAGGAGCATACCTATGATCTAGAACAATGTGACGCTAAGCAGTGGACGGACGACCCCCCAAAACTCATGAAAGTCATGTCAGCTGGGTATAATGGCCATAATTTCATGTAGGGGACTTAGAATCTTCCACTGTTGGGCTCGTTGGAAAGCTAACTGTGGGAGCAACACCGTAGGAACTGGAAACCAAACTTTTGATATTTTGGGAATATTTGATACGCATTTATAAGGCCAACACCATGCTCGTCCGCTTTCAGTGTTTGCTCCTTCGGTACGGATCGAAATGTGCTTACCATGGATTACTATATGAGCGCCAACTTCCTCAGCAGTGAATATTTTTCCACTCTACTAGGTTCCTAGTGTTCATAAGGAGCATACCTATGATCTAGAACATTGTGACGCTAAAAGGAGGATAGACGACCCCAAAAACTCATGAAAGTCATGTCTGCTTGGTATAACGGCCATAACTACATCTAGGGGACACAAAATCTTCGGCTGTTGTGCTCGTTGGAAATCTAACTGAGGGAGCAACACCAATGGAACTAGAAATCAAACTTTTCACATTTGGTTAATATTTGATACCAATTTATAAGGCCAACACCTTGCTCACCCGCTTTCAACGTTTGCTCCTTCGGTATGGATCGAAATGCCGTACCATGGCTTACTGTATGAGTGCCAACATCCTCAGCAGTGAATATTCTTCCACTCTACTAGGTTTCTAGTGCTCGTAAGGAGCATACCTATGATCTAGAACAATGTGACGCTAAGCAGTGGACGGACGACCCCCCAAAACTCATGAAAGTCATGTCAGCTTGGTATAATGGCCATAATTTCATCTAGGGGACTTAGAATCTTCGGCTGTTGGGCTCATTGGAAAGCTAACTGTGGGAGCAACACCGTAGGAACTGGAAATCAAACTTTTGACATTTGGGGAATATTTGATACCAATTTATATGGCCAACACCTTGCTCGTCCGCTTTCAGTGTTTGCTCCTTCGGTACGGATCGAAATGTGCGTACCATGGATTACTATATGAGCGCCAACTTCCTCAGCAGTGAATATTTTTCCACTCTACTAGGCTAGTGCTCATAAGGAGCATACCTATGATCTAGAACAATGAGACGCTAAGCACTGGACGGACGACCCCCGAAACCACACGAAAGTCATGTCCGCTCAGTATGACGGCCATAACTTCTTCTAGGGGACTCAGAATCTTCGGCTGTTGGGCTCGTTGGAAAGCTAACTGAGGGAGCAACACCATAGAAATTGGAAATCAAACTTTTGACATATGGGGAATATTTGATACCAATTTATAAGGCCAACACCTTGCTCGCCCGCTTTTAGCGTTTGCTCCTTTGGTACGAATCGAAATGTGCGTACCATGGCTCACTATATGAGCGCCAACTTCCTCAGCAGTGAATATTTTTCCACTCTACTAGGTTTCAAGTGCTCGTAAGGAGCATACCTATGATCTAGAACAATGTGACGCTAAGCAGTGGACGGACGACCCCCCAAAACTCATGAAAGTCATGTCCGCTCGGTATAACGGCTTAATTTCATCTAGAGGACTTAGAATCTTCGGCTGTTGGGCTCGTTGGAAAGCTAACTATGGGAGCAACATCGTAGGAACTAGAAATCAAACTTTAGACATTTGGGAAATATTTGATACCAATTTATAAGGCCAACACCTTGCTCGTCCGCTTTCAGCGTTTGCTCCCTTAGTATGGATCGAAATGTGCGTACCATGGCTTTCTGTATGAGCGCCAACTTCCGTAGCAGTGAATATTTTTCCACTCTTCTTGGTTCCTTGTGCTCGTAAGGAGTATACATATGATCTAGAACAATTTGATGCTAAAAGGTGGATGGACGACCCGAAAAACTCATGAAAGTCAAGTGCGCTTGGTATAACGGCCATAACTACATCTAGGGGACTCAAAATCTTCGACAGTTGTGCTCGTTGGAAATCTAACTAAGGGAGCAACACCGTAGGAACTGGAAATCAAACTTTGATATTTGGGAAATATTTGATACCAATTTATAAGTCCAACACCTTGTTCACACGCTTTCAACGTTTGCTCCTTCGGTACGGATCAAGATGTGTGGACCATGGCTTACTCTATGAGCGCCAACTTACTCAGCAGTGAATATTTTTCCACTCTACTAGGTTACTAGCGCTCGTAATGAGCATAACTATGATCTAGAACAATGAGACGCTAAGTAGTGGATGGACGACCCCCGAAGGCACATGAAAGTCATGTCCGCTCCGTATAACGGCCATAACTTCTTCTAGGGGACTCAAAATCTTCGGCTGTTGGGCTCGTTGGAAAGCTAACTGAGGGAGCAACACCATAGGAACTGAAAATCAAACTTTTGACATATGGGGAATATTTGATACCAATTTATAAGCCCAACACCTAGCTCGCCCGCTTTCAGCGTTTGCTCCTTCGGTACGGATCGAAATGTGCGTACCATGGATTACTATATGAGCGCCAACTTCCTCTGCAGTGAATATTTTTCCACTCTACTAGGTTCCTAGTGCTCATAACTAGCATACCTATGATCTAGAACAATGTGACGCTAATAGGTGGATGGACAACCCTGGAAACTCATGAAAGTCATGTCTGCTTGGTATAACGGCCCCATAACTACATCTAGGGGACTTAAAATATTCGGCTGTTGTGCTCGTTGGAAAGCTAACTGAGGGAGAAACACTGTAGGAACTGGAAATCCAACTTTTGACATCTGGAGAATATTTGATACCAATTTATAAGGCCAAGACCTTGCTCACCCGGTTTCAATGTGTGTAGCATGGCTTACTGTATGAGCGCCAACTTCCACAGCAGCGAATATTTTTCCACTCCACTAGGTTCCTAGAGCGCTCGTAAGGAGCATAACTATGATCTAGAACAATGAGACGCTAAGCAGTGGACGGACGACCCCCGAAACCACACGAAAGTCATGTCCGCTCGGTATAACGGCCATAACTTCTTCTAGGGGACTCAGAATCTTCGACTGTTGGGCTCGTTGGAAAGCTAACTGAGGGAGCAACACCATAGGAACTGGAAATCAAATTTTGACATAAGGGGAATATTTGATACCAATTTATAAGGCCAACACCTTCCTCGCCCGCTTTTAGCGTTTGCTCCTTCGGTACGGATCGAAATGTGTGTACCATGGCTCACTATATGAGCGCCAACTTTCTCAATAGTGAATATTTTTCCACTCTACTAGGTTTCAAGTGCTCGTAAGGAGCATACCTATGATCTAGAACAATGTGACGCTAAGCAGTGGACGGACGACCCCCAAAACTCATGAAAGTCAAGTCGGCTCGGTATAACGGCTTAATTTCATCTAGGGGACTTAGAATCTTCGGCTGTTGGGCTCGTTGGGAAGCTAACTGAGGGAGCAACACCATAGGAACTGGAAATCAAACTTTTGACATATGGGGAATTTTTTATACCAATTTATAAGGCCAACACCTTGCTTGCCCGCTTTCAGCGTTTGCTCCTTCGGTACGGATCGAAATATGCATACCGTGGCTTACTGTATGAGCGCCAACTTCCTCAGCAGTGAATATTTTTCCACTCTACTAGGTTTCTAGTGCTCCTAAGGAGCATACCTATGATATAGAACAATGTGACGCCAAGCAGCGGATGGATAACCCCCGGAAACTCTTGAAAGTCATGTCCGCTAGGTATAACGACCTTAATTTCATCTAGGGGACATAGAATCTTCAGCTGTTGGGCTCGTTGGAAAGCTAACTGTGGGAGCAACACCGTAGGAAGTGGAAATCAAACTTTTGACATTTGAGGAATATTTGATACCAATTTATAAGGCCAACACCTTGCTCGCCCGCTTTCAGCGTTTGCTCCTTCAGTACGGATCGAAATGTGTGTACCAAGGCTTACTGTATAAGCGCCAACTTCCACAGCAGTGAATATTTTTCCACTCTACTAGGTTCCGTGTGCTCGAAAGGAGCATACCTATGATCTAGAACAATGTGACGCTAAAACGTGGATGGACGACCCCAAAAACTCGTGAAAGTCATGTCCGCTTGGTATAACGGCCATAACTACATCTAGGGGACTCAAAATCTTCGGCTGTTGTGCTCGTTGGAAGTCTAACTGAGGGAGCAACACCAAAGGAACTGGAAATCCAACTTTTGACATCTAGAGAATATTTGATACCAATTTATAAGGCCAACACCTTGCTTACCCGCTTTCAATGTGTGTAGCATGGCTTACTGTATGAGCGCCAACTTCCACAGCAGTGAATATTTTTCCACTCCACTAGGTTCCTAGAGCGCTCGTAAGGAGGGTAACTATGATCTAGAACAATGAGACGCTAAGCAGTGGACGGACGACCCCCGAAACCACACGAAAGTCATGTCCGCTCGGTATAACGGCCATAACTTCTTCTAGGGGACTCAGAATCTTCGGCTGTTGGGCTCGTTGCAAAGCTAACTGAGGGAGCAACACCATAGGAACTGGAAATCAAACTTTTGACATATGGGGAATATTTGATACCAATTTATAAGGCCAACACTTTGCTCGCCCGCTTTCAGCGTTTGCTCCTTCGGTACGGATCAAAATGTGCGAACCATGGATCACTGTATGAGCGCCAACTTCCTCAATAGTGAATATTTTTCCACTCTACTTGGTTTCAAGTGCTCGTAAGGAGCATACCTATGATCTAGAACAATGTGACGCTAAGCAGTGGACGGACGACTCCTCAAAACTCATGAAAGTCATGTCCGCTCGGTATAACGGCTTAATTTCATCTAGGGTACTTAGAATCTTCGGCTGTTGGGCTCGTTCGAAAGCTAACTATGGGAGCAACATCGTAGGAACTAGAAATCAAACTTTAGACATTTGGGAAATATTTGATACCAATTTATAAGGCCAACACCTTGCTCGTCTGCTTTCAGCGTTTGCTCCCTCAGTACGGATCGAAATGTGTGTACTATGGCTATCTGTATGAGCGCCAACTTCCTTAGCAGTGAATATTTTTCCACTCTACTTGGTTCCTTGTGCTCATAAGGAGCATACCTATGATCTAGAGCAATTTGACGCTAAAAGGTGGATGGACGACCGCAAAAACTCGTGAAAGTCATGTCCGCTTGGTATAACGGCCATAACTACATCTAGGGGACTCAAAATCTTCGGCTGTTGTGCTCGTTGGAAATCTAACTGAGGGAGCAACACTAAAGGAACTGGAAATCAAACTTTTGACATTTGGGGAATATTTGATACCAATTTATAAGGCCAACACCTTGCTCACCCGCTTTCAACGTTTGCTCCTTCGGTACGGATCGAAATGCCGTACCATGGCTTACTGTATGAGTGCCAACTTCCTCAGCAGTGAATATTTTTCCACTCTACTAGGTTTCTAGAGCTCGTAAGGAGCATACCTATGATCTAGAACAATGTGACGCTAAGCAGTGGACGGACGACCCCCCAAAACTCATGAAAGTCATGTCAGCTGGGTATAATGGCCATAATTTCATGTAGGGGACTTAGAATCTTCCGCTGTTGGGCTCGTTGGAAAGCTAACTGTGGGAGCAACACCGTAGGAACTGGAAACCAAATTTTTGATATTTTGGGAATATTTGATACGCATTTATAAGGTCAACACCATGCTCGTCCGCTTTCAGTGTTTGCTCCTTCGGTACGGATCGAAATGTGCTTACCATGGATTACTATATGAGCGCCAACTTCCTCAGCAGTGAATATTTTTCCACTCTACTAGGTTCCTAGTGTTCATAAGGAGCATACCTATGATCTAGAACATTGTGACGCTAAAAGGAGGATGGACGACCCCAAAAACTCATGAAAGTCATGTCTGCTTGGTATAACGGCCATAACTACATCTAGGGGACACAAAATCTTCGGCTGTTGTGCTCGTTGGAAATCTAACTGAGGGAGCAACACCAATGGAACTAGAAATCAAACTTTTCACATTTGGTTAATATTTGACACCAATTTATAAGGCCAACACCTTGCTCACCCGCTTTCAACGTTTGCTCCTTCGGTATGGATCGAAATGCCGTACCATGGCTTACTGTATGAGTGCCAACATCCTCAGCAGTGAATATTCTTCCACTCTACTAGGTTTCTAGTGCTCGTAAGGAGCATACCTATGATCTAGAACAATGTGACGCTAAGCAGTGGACGGACGACCCCCCAAAACTCATGAAAGTCATGTCAGCTTGGTATAATGGCCATAATTTCATCTAGGGGACTTAGAATCTTCGGCTGTTGGGCTCATTGGAAAGCTAACTGTGGGAGCAACACCGTAGGAACTGGAAATCAAACTTTTGACATTTGGGGAATATTTGATACCAATTTATATGGCCAACACCTTGCTCGTCCGCTTTCAGTGTTTGCTCCTTCGGTACGGATCGAAATGTGCGTACCATGGATTACTATATGAGCGCCAACTTCCTCAGCAGTGAATATTTTTCCACTCTACTAGGCTAGTGCTCATAAGGAGCATACCTATGATCTAGAACAATGAGACGCTAAGCACTGGACGGACGACCCCCGAAACCACACGAAAGTCATGTCCGCTCGGTATGACGGCCATAACTTCTTCTAGGGGACTCAGAATCTTCGGCTGTTGGGCTCGTTGGAAAGCTAACTGAGGGAGCAACACCATAGAAATTGGAAATCAAACTTTTTACATATGGGGAATATTTGATACCAATTTGTAAGGCCAACACCTTGCTCGCCCGCTTTTAGCGTTTGCTCCTTTGGTACGGATCGAAATGTGCGTACCATGGCTCACTATATGAGCGCCAACTTCCTCAGCAGTGAATATTTTTCCACTCTACTAGGTTTCAAGTGCTCGTAAGGAGCATACCTATGATCTAGAACAATGTGACGCTAAGCAGTGGACGGACGACCCCCCAAAACTCATGAAAGTCATGTCCGCTCGGTATAACGGCTTAATTTCATCTAGGGGACTTAGAATCTTCGGCTGTTGGGCTCGTTGGAAAGCTAACTATGGGAGCAACATCGTAGGAACTAGAAATCAAACTTTAGACATTTGGGAAATATTTGATACCAATTTATAAGGCCAACACCTTGCTCGTCCGCTTTCAGCGTTTGCTCCCTCAGTATGGATCGAAATGTGCGTACCATGGCTTTCTGTATGAGCGCCAACTTCCGTAGCAGTGAATATTTTTCCACTCTTCTTGGTTCCTTATGCTCGTAAGGAGCATACATATGATCTAGAACAATTTGATGCTAAAAGGTGGATGGACGACCCGAAAAACTCATGAAAGTCATGTCCGCTTGGTATAACGGCCATAACTACATCTAGGGGACTCAAAATCTTCGACAGTTGTGCTCGTTGGAAATCTAACTAAGGGAGCAACACCGTAGGAACTGGAAATCAAACTTTGATATTTGGGAAATATTTGATACCAATTTATAAGTCCAACACCTTGTTCACACGCTTTCAACGTTTGCTCCTTCGGTACGGATCAAGATGTGTGGACCATGGCTTACTCTATGAGCGCCAACTTACTCAGCAGTGAATATTTTTCCACTCTACTTGGTTACTAGCGCTCGTAATGAGCATAACTATGATCTAGAACAATGAGACGCTAAGTAGTGGATGGACGACCCCCGAAACCACATGAAAGTCATGTCCGCTCCGTATAACGGCCATAACTTCTTCTAGGGGACTCAGAATCTTCGGCTGTTGGGCTCGTTGGAAAGCTAACTGAGGGAGCAACACCATAGGAACTGAAAATCAAACTTTTGACATATGGGGAATATTTGATACCAATTTATAAGCCCAACAACTAGCTCGCCCGCTTTCAGCGTTTGCTCCTTCGGTACGGATCGAAATGTGCGTACCATGGATTACTATATGAGCGCCAACTTCCTCTGCAGTGAATATTTTTCCACTCTACTAGGTTCCTAGTGCTCATAAGGAGCATACCTATGATCTAGAACAATGTGACGCTAATAGGTGGATGGACAACCCTGGAAACTCATGAAAGTCATGTCTGCTTGGTATAACGGCCCCATAACAACATCTAGGGGACTTAAAATATTCGGCTGTTGTGCTCGTTGGAAAGCTAACTGAGGGAGAAACACTGTAGGAACTGGAAATCCAATTTTTGACATCTGGAGAATATTTGATACCAATTTATAAGGCCAACACCTTGCTCACCCGGTTTCAATGTGTGTAGCATGGCTTACTGTATGAGCGCCAACTTCCACAGCAGCGAATATTTTTCCACTCCACTAGGTTCCTAGAGAGCTCGTAAGGAGCATAACTATGATCTAGAACAATGAGACGCTAAGCAGTGGACGGACCACCCCCGAAACCACACGAAAGTCATGTCCGCTCGGTATAACGGCCATAACTTCTTCTAGGGGACTCAGAATCTTCGACTGTTGGGCTCGTTGGAAAGCTAACTGAGGGAGCAACACCATAGGAACTGGAAATCAAATTTTGACATAAGGGGAATATTTGATACCAATTTATAAGGCCAACACCTTCCTCGCCCGCTTTTAGCGTTTGCTCCTTCGGTACGGATCGAAATGTGTGTACCATGGCTCACTATATGAGCGCCAACTTTCTCAATAGTGAATATTTTTCCACTCTACTAGGTTTCAAGTGCTCGTAAGGAGCATACCTATGATCTAGAACAATGTGACGCTAAGCAGTGGACGGACAACCCCCCAAAACTCATGAAAGTCAAGTCGGCTCGGTATAACGGCTTAATTTCATCTAGGGGACTTAGAATCTTCGGCTGTTGGGCTCATTGGAAAGCTAACTATGGGAGCAACATCGTAGGAACTAGAAATCAAACTTTAGACATTTGGGAAATATTTGATACCAATTTATAAGGCCAACACCTTGCTCGTCCGCTTTCAGCGTTTGCTCCCTCAGTACGGATGAAATGTGCGTACCATGGCTTTCTGTATGAGCGCCAACTTCCGTAGCAGTGAATATGTTTCCACTCTACTTGGTTCCTTGTGCTCGTAAGGAGCATACCTATGATCTAGAACAATTTGACGCTAAAAGGTGGATGGACGACTCGAAAAACTCATGAAAGTCATGTCCGCTTGGTATAACGGCCATAACTACATCTAGGGGACTCAAAATCTTCGACAGTTGTGCTCATTGGAAATCTAACTAAGGGAGCAACACCGTAGGAACTGGAAATCAAACTTTGATATTTGGGAAATATTTGATACCAATTTATAAGGCCAACACCTTGCTCACACGCTTTCAACGTTTGCTCCTTCGGTACGGATCAAGATGTGTGGACCATGGCTTACTCTATGAGCACCCACTTCCTCAGCTGTGAATATTTTTCCACTCTACTAGGTTACTAGCGCTCGTAATGAGCATAACTATGATCTAGAACAATGAGACGCTAAGTAGTGGATGGACGACCCCCGAAACCACATGAAAGTCATGTCCGCTCCGTATAACGGTCATAACTTCTTCTAGGGGACTCAGAATCTTCGGCTGTTAGGCTCGTTGGAAAGCTAACTGAGGGAGCAACACCATAGGAACTTAAAATCAAACTTTTGACATATGGGGAATATTTGATACCAATTTATAAGCCCAACACCTAGCTCGCCCGCTTTCAGCGTTTGCTCCTTCGGTACGGATCGAAATGTGCGTACCATGGATTACTATATGAGCGCCAACTTCCTCTGCAGTGAATATTTTTCCACTCTACTAGGTTCCTAGTGCTCATAAGGAGCATACCTATGATCTAGAACAATGTGACGCTGATAGGTGGATGGACAACGCCGAAAACTCATGAAAGTCATGTCTGCTTGGTATAATGGCCCCATAACTACATCTAGGGGACTTAAAATATTCGGCTGTTGTGCTCGTTGGAAAGCTAACTCAGGGAGCAACACTGTAGGAACTAGAAATCCAACTTTTGACATCTGGAGAATATTTGATACCAATTTATAAGGCCAACACCTTGCTCACCTGCTTTCAATGTGTGTAGCATGGCTTACTGTATGAGCGCCAACTTCCACAGCTGTGAATATTTTTCCACTCCACTCGGTTCCTAGAGCGCTCGTAAGGAGCGTAACTATGATCTAGAACAATGAGACGCTAAGCAGTGGACGGACGACCCCCGAAACCACAGAAAAGTCATGTTCGCTCGGTATAACGGCCATAACTTCTTCTAGGGGACTCAGAATCTTCGGCTGTTGGGCTCGTTGGAAAGCTAACTGAGGGAGCAACACCATAGGAACTGGAAATCAAAGTTTTGACATATGGAGAATATTTGATACCAATTTATAAGGCCAACACCTTGCTCACCCGCTTTCAGCGTTTGCTCCTCCGGTACGGATCGAAATGTGCGTACCATTGCTCACTGTATGAGCGCCAACTTTCTCAGTAGTGAATATTTTTCCACTCTACTAGGTTTCAAGTGCTCGTAAGGACCATACCTATGATCTAGAACAATGTGACGCTAAGCAGTGGACGGACGACCCGCCAAAACTCATGAAAGTCATGTCCGCTCGGTATAACGGCCATAATTTCATCTAGGGGACTTAGAATCTTCGGCTGTTGGGCTCGTTGGAAAGCTAACTATGGGAGCAACATCGTAGGAACTAGAAATCAAACTTTAGACATTTCGGAAATATTTGATACCAATTTATAAGGCCAACACCTTGCTCGTCCGCTTTCAGCGTTTGCTCCCTCAGTACGGATCGAAATGTGCGTACCATGGCTTTCTCTATGAGCGCCAACTTCCTTGGCAGTGAATATTTTTCCACTCTACTTGGTTCCTTGTGCTCGTAAGGAGCATACCTATGATCTAGAACAATTTGACGCTAAAAGGTGGATGGACGACCCAAAAAACTCATGAAAGTCATGTCCGCTTGGTATAACAGCCATAACTACATCTAGGGGACTCAAAATCTTCGACAGTTGTGCTCGTTGGAAATCTAACTAAGGGAGCAACACCGTAGGAACTGTAAATTAAACTTTGATATTTGGGAAATATTTGATACCAATTTATAAGGCCAACACCTTGCTCACACGCTTTCAACGTTTGCTCCTTCGGTATGGATCAAAATGTGTGGACCATGGCTTACTCTATGAGCGCCAACTTCCTTAGCAGTGAATATTTTTCCACTCTACTTGGTTACTAGTGCTCGTAATGAGCATGACTATGACCTAGAACAATGAGATGCTAAGTAGTGGATGGACGACCCCCGAAACCACATGAAACTCATGTCCACTCTATATAACGGTCATAACTTCTTCTAGGGGACTCAGAATCTTTGGCTGTTGGGCTCGTTGGAAAGCTAACTGAGGGAGCAACACCATAGGAACTGAAAATCAAACTTTTGACATATGGGGAATATTTGTGTCACGCCCGGTTTCAACGAACAAAACCGTGCAACACATATATATATGCGCCAGGAAACGTCTCGCATATACATGACAAATTACAGAATACCACAGAACATGCCAAAGATAAAAACGTGCATAACATTAAATATATCATTATTACAATGTGACACAAGTGTTTAACTCAGAGTATAACGTAGCATAGCGGAAGCATAAATCATAACTATAACAGGCGCCACAGGGACGTCAACTGGTGAACGAAACGCCTAATACTCGTCGTAGTCTTGCACATAGTCTTCATTACCACCATCATCTGAGCAGCGGTTGGATTTTTCCCCCCAACAAGGAATAAATATAAAGAAACAAGCGTGAGTACAGAATACTCAACAAATATAACATGAACCATGAGGCTCTATGGTTAGCTGACAACTGCATAGGCTTTTAATGTAAAACATTTATTTAAAACCTATTTACTATGAATTAATAACAAAACCATTAGCCCAAAAGATATTACATAAGAATTAAATAAGATTAAACTGATATAAACATTATCACAAACAAAACCAAAACCAAGGAACCTCAGCCAAGGGTCCTTCTAATCACTGGGAAGGGTCTGGGCCACTCATAACCGTGAGCACGGCTAACATGTTAGTTTTACACTCTCAAGAGGTTGTACATCTTTACCCACAAGTCATGAGCTACGCTAGGAGTTCATCACATTACCGGAGATGAGATAACTAGCGAGCGCACTACGAAGCCTTTACAAAGATCATGTTGCTAAGGTGTAACCGCTAAGGTTTCAGGTTCCGCAACCGTGGAGCAAGCCTCAAGGGGAGAAGCACATACATATAACGTAAAGCACACTCAACCCAAGCAGTGCGAGGGCCACAGAAGCTCACCTCCCATCTTGCCCCGCAGGTAAGTTACTCCCAAACCAAAACAACCTAATTAGTCAGCTAAGATCGTCCCATTCCAATCTTGTGGTAGCACTGTTGTCCCAGGTGGTCGCTTTGTGATTCGGTCCTTAGGGAGAGAACCAGCAAAAGCACACGAGCACGTTGCTCAAGCTCCCTAAACCATGTTGCTAAAAAGCCATATTAAAATGGACATGAACCGATCAGGGTCACGTCCAACAATTAATTGCATAGGATCATTAATCAAAATTAAATTAACAAGAATAGGAGTTTGCGCAGCACCTAGCACAACTTAACCATATGCATCCCACAAGATAGATATAAAAGGATCAAAGGTAGCTAGGTAAACCTTACAGGCATATAAATTAAAATGCATATGCAGTAAATAAAAAGATTATTAGGTGTTGTTTATGTTATACTTGCCTTCCTCAAAATTTATTCCTTGCTGCTGCTCAGAAGCTTCTGGAGGTTGCTCTTCGAACTCAATGGGCGGATCAACGTCTATGCACGATATACGGCACCAAACAAGCATTCACATGATCACACATGCAAACAAACAAATGCAAAAGATAAGAAACAGTACATCATAACATAAAAACAGAAGGTAAAACGTATTTAAAATTATTCTACTCATTGCTACGGTCGCATGGGCGCGAGAATCGCCGAAATCGGATTTAAAATGGTGAAGTTATGCCCAAAACAGGATTCCAGGGGCACAACTACGAAGAAAAACTAATGACAGGGGCTAACTTTGGAAAACCAAGGGCCCAAACGTAGAATAGGGAAAAAGCCGAGGGCTACAGAGCCAAAATCCCGGCGTAGGACTGCTGGTTCTATTATTGCAAAGCTCGGGGGCCAAACTGTAAAGAAAAGGACCTAGATCTAATTATTTTTGAACTGGAGCGGACTGCGGGTTAAATCCCAGGAAACAGAAGGTCTCTTTAGCAAAACGGCCACGCTGACCGGGCTTTGACCCTGCGGTTGACTCCAGTTGACAGGTCACCGGCTAAAAATGGCCCTTGGATCAAGATCCTACGGCTCTAAGAGTGAGCGAGAAAGGGGGTGGCCGACGACGACCCACAGGGGCGGCGGCGCTACGCTGGCCGCGGCAGCAGCTCGCCGGAGGAAGGCGCTCCGGGCGCAGGAATAGGATAGCTACGACTAGGTCTAGCCCAGGAGGAAGAGGGCGGTGCGGCGAGCATTACCAGGGGCTTGGAGGTGGCGGCGGCTCAACGGAGAAGCCAGACGGCGGACAGGGGCGGTCGGCGAGGGCAGTGTACGTGGAGAAACGTCGAGGAGGCAGCTTCGGCTTCCAAGAATCGGCGGAACGGGCTTGGGGTACTCCTGCGACTGTGACACCGGTGGTGAGAGGAGCGAAAAGGGCTCGCCTGCGGGGAATTGATGCGGCGGCGCGGCTCACCTTGGCAAGCGTCGGCGGCGAAACTCACGGAGGCGGCGGCCGCTAGGGCTTGGGCTAGGGCGTAAGAGCGAAAAGAGGCGCGGCTGTGGCTCGGGTGACCCCTTTATCGGGCGGCGCTGGGGCTTGGAGGGTGGTTCGGGGTTATCGCTTGACTCGGGTCGAGTTCGATCCGAACTCGAGCTCGGGTCGCGGCGCGTCCGTGCGGCGGCGCGGGGTCTGCCGAGCGGGCCCGGGATGCGGACTTGGTGGGCGGAGGAAGGTCCAGCTGCAGAGAGGCGAGGGCGGCCGAGGAGAGGCTTGCGGCCACGCACAGAGAGAGCGGAGGGATGGCGCAGGCGGTCCACCGGCCGGAGGTTGGAGAAGCCCCTGTCCGGCGGGTCCCGCGTGACAGAGAGAGAGCGTGGGGAGGAGTTGGGCCGGCTGCGCCTGGGCCTGGCTGAACTGGGCCGAAGGGGAAACCGAGGGAGGTGGGCCGGCTGGTGGGCTATTGGCCCGGTGGCTGGCCTCCTCTTCTCTTTTTTTTTTTTCTATTTTCCCTTTTTATTTTCTGAATATAACTTTGAATAAAGAGGCAAAAGCTCTATCAATTCAAATGAATTTGAATTTTGAATCCTTAGACCATACAAGAAATAAAGCAATGCACCAGCATGAATGTACAACAAAAGTTGACCTATGATTAATTTTAATTATTGTAGATAAAATAAATCATTAAATGCAGGCCTAGGCATATAAAATCCTAGAAAATTAAATAAACCATATTAAATTTATTATAAAATACTGGAATTAAAATTAGGGTGTTACAAACCTACCCCCCTTAACAAGAATCTCGCCCCGAGATTCAGATAGGCTAGTTAGCAAAGAGAGTGGGGTAAGCTGCTTTTAATTCATCCTCTCGTTCCCATGTTGCCTCTGCCTCTGTATGATGACTCCACTGCACACGGCACATCTTGATCTTTTTGTTTCTAGTATTCCTCTCAAATGTGTCTAAAATTTTCACTGGATGTTCTGTGTAAGTCAGATCCTTCTATACCTCCAATCCTTCTAGCGGCGCTTGCTCTTCGAGCACTCTCAAACACTTGTTTAACTGAGACACATGAAACACATCATGCACACCTGACAAACTGGGAGGTAATTCTAGGTGGTAAGCTACTTCACCTTTCTTTTCCAGTATTCTAAATGGTCCAATATATCTTGGCGCTAACTTTCCTTTCATGTTGAATCTGCGAATACCTCTCATTGACGACACCTTCAAGTACACATGATCATCCACTTTAAATGACAAATCTCTCCTGCGAACATCAGCATAACTTCTCTGTCTGGACTGAGCAACTCTCAAATTCTCCTGAACAATCCGCAATTGCTGTTCAGCATCCTGTATTATGTCAGGTCCAAATACCTGCTTCTCACCTGTCTGATTCTAGAACAACGGCGTTCTGCATCTCTTGCCGTACAAGGCTTCAAACGGCGACTTCTTTAGACTGGCTTGATAGCTGTTATTATAAGAAAACTCAGCATATGGCAAACACTTATCCCAACTAGTGCCGTACTGTATGGCACAAGCTCTCCACCTATCCTCAAGTATCTAATTAGTTCTTTCTGTCTGCCCATCTGTCTGAGGATGGTACGCTACTGAATCTGAGCTTTGTGTCCAAAGAATTATGCAACTACTCCCAAAAGCGAGAAGTAAACTGCGAACCTCGATCAGATATAATTCTCTTAGGCACGCCGTGCAGACAGACAATTCTGGAGATGTACAGCTCAGCTAACTTAGCACCTGAATAAGTAGTGTTAACTGGTATAAAATGAGCTACCTTGGTTAAACGATCCACTACTACCCATATTGAATTATAACCTTTCTGAGTACGAGGCAAACCCACAATGAAATCCATGGTTATTTCTTCCCACTTCCATTCTGGCACCTTCAACGGCTGTAATAAACCCGCGGGTCTCTGATGTTCAGCCTTCACATGCTGACATGTATCACAAATAGCTACATACTCGGCCACGGCACGCTTCATACCGTACCACCAAAATCTTTCCTTCAGATCATAGTACATCTTAGTGCTGCCGGGATGAATAGAATAAGCCGTATCATGAGCTTCACTCAAAATTAATTTATGATGCTGTCCACATTAGGCACACTATTCTGTTTTTGTACCATAAAGTTCCCTGTTCATCTTCCCGAAAGTGAGGCGCCTTGCCTAATTTGATCAACTCACGAATTTCCTGCAATTTCTCATCATTCTTCTGGTGCTCCCAAATCTCTTGTTCTAATGTCGGCTCTACCTCAAACGCTGCGGTTGTAGTGTGATGTAGGAAACCCAAACTCAATCTTTCAAACTCTTTACATAACTCATGCGGCATCATGAAACCCAAAGCCATATTAGCATAACTCTTCCTACTCAGAGCGTCTGCCACCACGTTAGCCTTACCTGGATGATAATGAATTTTCATATCATAATCCTTAATTAATTCCAGCCATCTTCGCTGCCGCATATTCAACTCGTTCAGTGTGAAAATATATTTAAGGCTCTTGTAATCAGTATAAATTTCACAACGCTGCCCGTACAAATAGTGACGCCAAATCTTCAGTGCGTGCACCACTGCTGCAAGTTCCAGGTCATGTGTCGGATAATTCAACTCATGCTTACGCAACTGTCGTGAAGCATAGGCAATCACTTTACCTTCCTGCATCAGAACACATCCCAAACCATCTCTGGAAGCATCACAATAAACTATGAATTTTTCTGTTGGTCAGGCAATGTCAACACAGGTGCTGTAGTCAATCTCTTCTTCAATTCATCAAAAGCATCTTGCTGTGCATTTGTCCATCTAAATTCTGCATCCTTCTCTAGCAGGGAAGTCATGGGTTTCGCAATTCTTGAAAAATTCTCAATAAATCTCCGATAATAACCAGCTAGACCCAAAAATCCACGAACCTCTTTTGGTATTTCCGGCACCTTCCAGTTCGTGACAGTACTGACCTTGCTTGGATCCACCGCAATTCCTCCTTTGGAGACGACGTGACTAAGAAAACGAACTTCATCAATCCAAAATTCACATTTGCTGAACTTGGCGTACAGCTTGTGTTCCCTCAATCTCTAAAGAACTAACCTTAAATGCTCCTCATGTTCTGCTTCAGTCTTCGAATAAATCAAAATGTCATCAATAAAAACCACCACAAACTTGTCTAAATAATCCGTAAATACTGAATTCATCAGTTGCATAAAATAGGCAGGAGCATTGGTGAGGGCGAAGGACATTACTGTATACTCATACAAGCCGTACTAGGTGGTGAAGGCAGTTTTAGGAATATCTGAGGGACGAATTTTTAACTGATGATAACCAGATCTCAAGTCAATCTTGGAGAAAACACAAGCACCCTTAAGCTGATCAAACAAATCATCAATCCGGGGGAGCGGGTACTTGTTTTTAATGGTGACTTTATTTAGAGCTCGGTAATCCACACACATCCTTTTCACATCGGTATCCTTTTTCTCAACAAGCAAGACTGGAAAAGCCCAAGAAGAGGAACTAGGGCAGATATATCCTTTAGCTAGCAATTCATCTATATTCTTTTTAACCTCCTCATGCTCTATAGGTGCCATTCTATATTGCCTTATTGCTATGGGTGCAGTGCCAGGTAAAAGCTCTATTAAAAACTCAATATCTCTGTCAGGCGGCATACCTGGCAATTCATCAGGGAAGACATCTGGATAATCACACACTATCCGAATACCGTCTGTAGGTCTAGCCTCCATCTGGTGCAGATAACCTGAAGGACTTGATACACTGATTCCCACTTCCTGGCCATCTGATGCTGCTAGGTGAACTGTCCGTTGAGCACAATCAATTTTGACACCCCACTTCTCCAGAGTGTCCATGCCCAAGATGATATCAATACCCATGGAATCAATAACTAGCAACCTAGTGCGAAACTCTACCCCCCTTATGTTGATACTAACTCTGGTACAGACTGTGTTGGTAGTTATCTTTCCCCCCGGTGAATTAATTACCATAGGTCTTTTCATGCAGCTTAAGGGGAGGTTATGTTTTTCAGCAAATGATCTTGTAATAAAAGAATGCGTAGCACCAGTATCAAAAAGTATTGTAGCAGGGTTGGAGTTGACTGTAAACGTACCAAGCACAACGTTTGGGGCTTCTGCTGCAGTTTCTGCCGTCACATGATTGACCTTGCCCTGAAGTGGTGCCTTATGCTGCTGGTTGGGGCGCCCCTCCTGCTGCTGCTGTGGGGCATTCTGTCTGGCCTGCTGCTGCTGCTGTTGCCCCCTCTAAGGGCAGTTGTTGGCGAGGTGCCCACTGTCGCCACACTTGTAGCAGTTACGAACCACGGGAACAGTACCCTGATTTTGGGCAAGTGGGTGGGACTGCCCCTGTGTCATAGCTCTGTAGGAAGGGCGTTGGTTCTGATTCTGGTAACGCTGTCCCTGACCTGTCTGTTGCTGGTACTGCTGCTGCAGTGGTTGCTGACGCTGCTGCTGGTACTGCTGGGGGTAGCGGGGGTGGGTGTTGCTGTTGGAGGATGCAGGGTTGAGCTTTCTTTTCTTCTCATCAATCTCCCTGCGCTTCTGCTCTGTAAGCAAGGCACGATCTACCAAGTGATTGAAATTATTGAACGTGTTGTTCATCAGCTGTAACTAGAGGTTGTCATTAAGGCCCTCCAGGAAGTGCTCCTACTTGTCACCATCTTCTGCAACTTCTGTGGAAGCATAGCGAGCAAGCTGCAGGAACTTGTCACGGTACTCCGTGACTGACATGTTCCCTTGTTTCAGAGAGAGGAACTCCTTCTTCTTCATCTTCATTATGCCCGCAGGCACATGGTGGCTTCTGAATCTCTCACGGAACTGAGCCCAGGTGAAGCATTCCCTGTCCTGCGGTCTGTACGACTCCCACCAGTCTAGAGCAGCACCTCGAAGCTGTCCTGCTGCATACAGGACCCTCTCTTGATCATTGCACTGCGCAATGTCAAGCTGTCGCTCCACTGCACGGAGCCAGTCATCTGCCTGAAGAGGATCAGCAGAATGGGAGAAAGTAGGTGGATGTCCCTTCATAAAGTCTCCACGTCTGTCCCTCTGCTGTGGCTGCGGATTGGCTTGAACATTCTGCAGAGCTTGTACTGCATTGTTGAGAGTAGCCATCATCTGCATCTGAAGCTGAAAAGACTGATCTGCTGTCAGCGGTGGTGGGTTCTGCGGTGGGTTGCCATTAGCCTGATTCCTGGTGTTTACCATCTGTTGGCAGCAGTTGAAATAATATCAGTAAGCAATTGTTGCACATATCCAGGATGATGAATAATGGTGACCGATAAAGTAAAGAGAAAAGAGTAGATGGCTATTTATAACCCCCAACGATCTAATCTTTATTAATTAATTTATATAATTAATTTAATCTTCATAGTTGTTTATACTGTGGACATATAACACAGCTAGACTATCAATCAATCAAAGAACCAAATCAAGCATAGTTCACCATAACAAGCATTTACACACCAAAACAAAGCGTGCTAACGAGATATTATAAGGGTATGATCTAATATATAAAGGCACCCTAATGATGACATCTATAGAAACGATAGAAATACTTGAGTAAAGTTCTATATGACAGAATGAATAAATAAAAATTTTGGAACATAATGTGAGCAATTAATTAGTAAAACTAAAATAAAGACAAAGCATTTAAAAGTCAGCAGTTACGACAAGGAATGTGAAGTCCTTAAACACGACCAGTCTAACTAGGCTTTCATCCTACAGTCAACACGGCTCTGGTATCAAATTTGTCACGTCCGGTTTCAACGAACAAAACCGTGCAACACATATATATATGCGCCAGGAAACGTCTCGCATATACATGACAAATTACAAAATACCACAGCACATGCCAAAGATAAAAACGTGCATAACATTAAATATATCATTATTACACTGTGACACAAGTGTTTAACTCAGAGTATAACGTAGCATAGCGGAAGCATAAATCATAACTATAACAGGCGCCACAGGGACGTCAACTGGTGAACGAAACGCCTAATACTCGTCGTAGTCTTGCACATAGTCTTCATTACCACCATCATCTGAGCAGCGGTTGGATTTTTCCCCCCAACAAGGAATAAATATAAAGAAACAAGCGTGAGTACAGAATACTCAACAAATATAACATAAACCATGAGGCTCTATGGTTAGCTGACAACTGCATAGGCTTTTAATGTAAAACATTTATTTAAAACCTATTTACTATGAATTAATAACAAAACCATTAGCCCAAAAGATATTACATAAGAATTAAATAAGATTAAACTGATATAAACATTATCACAAACAAAACCAAAACCAAGGAACCTCAGCCAAGGGTCCTTCTAATCACTGGGAAGGGTCTGGGCCACTCATAACCGTGAGCACGGCTAACATGTTAGTTTTACACTCTCGAGAGGTTGTACATCTTTACCCACAAGTCATGAGCTACGCTAGGAGTTCATCACATTACCGGAGATGAGATGACTAGCGAGCGCACTACGAAGCCTTTACAGAGATCACGTTGCTAAGGTGTAACCGCTAAGGTTTCATGTTCCGCAACCGTGGAGCAAGCCTCAAGGGGAGAAGCACATACATATAACGTAAAGCACACTCAACCCAAGCAGCGCGAGGGCCACAGAAGCTCACCTCCCCTCTTGCCCCGCAGGTAAGTTACTCCCAAACCAAAACAACCTAATTAGTCAGCTAGGATCGTCCCATTCCAATCTTGTGGTAGCACTGTTGTCCCAGGTGGTCGCTTTGTGATTCGGTCCTTAGGGAGAGAACCAGCAAAAGCACACGAGCACGTTGCTCAAGCTCCCTAAACCATGTTGCTAAAAGCCATATTAAAATGGACATGAACCGATCAGGGTCACGTCCAACAATTAATTGCATAGGATCATTAATCAAAATTAAATTAACAAGAATAGGAATTTGCGCAGCACCTAGCACAACTTAACCATATGCATCCCACAAGATAGATATAAAAGGATCAAAGGTAGCTAGGTAAACCTTACAGGCATATAAATTAAAACGCATATGCAGTAAATAAAAAGATTATTAGGTGTTGTTTATGTTATACTTGCCTTCCTCAAAATTTATTCCTTGCTGCTGCTTAGAAGCTTCTAGAGGTTGCTCTTCGAACTCAATGGGCGGATCAACGTCTATGCACGATATACGGCACCAAACAAGCATTCACATGATTACACATGCAAGCAAACAAATGCAAAAGATAAGAAAAAGTACATCATAACATAAAAACAGAAGGTAAAACGTATTTAAAATTATTCTACTCATTGCTACGGTCGCATGGGCGCGAGAATCGCCGAAATCGGATTTAAAATGGTGAAGTTATGCCCAAAACAGGATTCCAGGGGCACAACTACGAAGAAAAACTAATGACAGGGGCTAACTTTGGAAAACCAAGGGCCCAAACGTAGAATAGGGAAAAAGCCGAGGGCTACAGAGCCAAAATCCCGGCGTAGGACTGCTGGTTCTATTATTGCAAAGCTCGGGGGCCAAACTGTAAAGAAAAGGACCTAGATCTAATTATTTTTGAACTGGAGCGGACTGCGGGTTAAATCCCAGGAAACAGAAGGTCTCTTTAGCAAAACGGCCACGCTGACCGGGCTTTGACCCTGCGGTTGACTCCAGTTGACAGGTCACCGGCTAAAAATGGCCCTTGGATCAAGATCCTACGGCTCCAAGAGTGAGGGAGAAAGGGGGTGGCCGACAACGACCCACAGGGGCGGCGGCGCTATGCTGGCCGCGGCAGCAGCTCGCCGGAGGAAGGCGCTCCGGGTGCGGGAATAGGATAGCTACGACTAGGTCTAGCCTAGGAGGAAGAGGGCGGTGCGGCGAGCATTACCAGGGGCTTGGAGGTGGCGGCGGCTCGACGGAGAAGCCGGACGGCGGACATGGGCGGTCGGCGAGGGCGGTGTACGTGGAGAGACGTCGAGGAGGCAGATTCGGCTTCCAAGAATCGGTGGAACGGGCTCGGGGTACTCCTGCGACTGTGACACCGGTGGTGAGAGGAGCGAAAAGGGCTCGCCTGCGGGGAATTGATGCGGCGGCGCGGCTCACCTTGGCAAGCGTCGGCGGCGAAACTCACGGAGGCGGCGGCCGCTAGGGCTTGGGCTAGGGAGTGAGAGCGAAAAGAGGCGCGGCTGTGGCTCGGGTGACCCCTTTATAGGGCGGCGCAGGGGCTAGGAGGGTGGTTCGGGGTTACCGCTTGACTCGGGTCGAGTTCGATCCGAACTCGAGCTCGGGTCGCGGCGCGTCCGTGCGGCGGCGCGGGGTCTGGCAAGCAGGCCCGGGATGCGGACTTGGTGGGCGGAGGAAGGTCCAGCTGCAGAGAGGCGAGGGCGGCCTAGGAGGGGCTTGCGGCCACGCACAGAGAGAGCGGAGGGATGGCGCAGGCGGTCCACCGGCCGGAGGTGGGAGAAGCCCCTGTCCGGCGGGTCCCACGCGACAGAGAGAGAGCGTGTGGAGGAGTTGGGCCGGCTACGCATGGGCCTGGCCGAACTGGGCCGAAGGGGAAACCGAGGGAGGTGGGCCGGCTGCTGGGCTGTTGGCCCGGTGGCTGGCCTCCTCTTCTCTTTTTTTTTCTATTTTTCCTTTTTATTTTCTGAATATAACTTTGAATAAAGAGGCAAAAAGCTCTATCAACTCAAATGAATTTGAATTTTGAATCCTTAGACCATACAAGAAATAAAGCAATGCACCAGCATGAATGTACAACAAAAGTTGACCTATGATTAATTTTAATTATTGTAGATAAAATAAATCATTAAATGCAGGCCTAGGCATGTAAAATCCTAGAAAATTAAATAAACAATATTAAATTTATTGTAAAATACTGGAATTAAAATTAGGGTGTTACAATTTGATACCAATTTATAAGGCCAACACCTTGCTCGCCCGCTTTCAGCGTTTGCTCCTTCGGTACGGATCGAAATGTGCGTACCATGACTCACTGTATGAGCGCCAACTTCCTCAGTAGTGAATATTATTCCACTCTACTAGGCTTCAAGTCCTCATAAGGAGCATACCTATGATCTAGAACAATGTGACGCTAAGCAAAGGACGGACGACCCCCCAAAACTCATGAAAGTCATGTCCGCTCGGTATAACGGCCATAATTTCATCTAGGGGACTTAGAATCTTCGGCTGTTGGGCTCTTTGGAAAGCTAGCTATGGGAGCAACATCGTAGGAACTAGAAATCAAACTTTAGACATTTGGGAAATATTTGATACCAATTTATAAGGCCAACACGTTGCTCGTCCGCTTTCAGCGTTTGCTCCCTCAGTACGGATCGAAATGTGCGTACCATGGCTTTCTGTATGAGCGCCAACTTCCGTAGCAGTGAATATTTTTCCACTCTACTTGGTCCCTTGTGCTCGTAAGGAGCATACCTATGATCTATAACAATTAGACGCTAAAAGGTGGATGGACGACCCGAAAAACTCATGAAAGTCAGGTCCGCTTGGTAAAAGGGCTATAACTACATCTAGGGGACTCAAAATCTTCGACAGTTGTGCTCGCTGGTAATCTAACTAAGGGAGCAACACCGTAGGAACTGGAAATCAAACTTTGATATTTGGGAAATATTTGATACCAATTTATAAGGCCAACACCTTGCTCGCACGCTTTCAACGTTTGCTCCTTCGGTACGGATCAAAATGTGTGGACCATGGCTTACTCTATGATCGCCAACTTCCTCAGCAGTGAATATTTTTCCACTCTACTAGGTTACTAGCGCTCATAATGAGCATAACTATGATCTAGAACAATGAGACGCTAAGTAGTGGATGGACGACCCCCGAAACCACATGAAAGTCATGTTCGCTCCGTATAACGGCCATAACTTCTTCTAGGGGACTCAGAAAATCAAACTTTTGACATATGGGGAATATTTGATACCAATTTATAAGCCCAACACCAAGCTCGCCCGCTTTCAGCGTTTGCTCCTTCGGTACGATCGAAAATATGCGTACCATGGCTTACAGTATGAGCGCCAACTTCCTTAGCAGTGAATATTTTTCCATTCTACTTGGTTTATAGTGCTCGTAAGGAGCATACCTACGATCTCAAACAATGTGACGCTAAGCAGTGGACGGACGACCCCGAAAACTCATGAAAGTCATGTCCGCTCGGTATAACGGCCATAATTTCATCTAGAAGGCCAACACCTTGCTCGTCCGCTTTTAGCGTTTGCTCCTTCGGTACGGATCAAAATGTGTGTACCATGGCTTACTGTATGAGCGCCAACTTCCTCAGCAATGAATATTTTTCCACTCTACTAGGTTCTTAGTGCTCGTAAGGAGCATACCTATGATCTAGAGCAATGTGACGCTAAAAGGTGGACGGACGACCCCGAAAACTCATGAAAGTCATGTCCGCTTGGTATAACGGCCATATCTACATCTAGGGGAATCAAAATCTTCGGCTGGTGCTCGTTGGAAAGCTAACTGAGGAAGCAACACCGTAGGAATTGGAAATCCATCTTTTGACATCTGGATAATATTTCATACCAAGGCCAACACATTGCTCACCCGCTTTCAACGTTTGCTCCTTCGGTACGGATCGAAATGTGTGTAGCATGGCTTACTGTATGAGCGCCAACTTCCACAGCAGTGAATATTTTCCCCTCTACTAGGTTCCTAGAGTGCTCGTAAGGAGCATAACTATGATCTAGAACAATGAGACGCTAAGCAGTGGACGGACGACCCCCCGAAACCACATGAAAGTCATGTCCACTCGGTATAACGGCCATAACTTCTTCTAGGGGACTCAGAATCTTCGGCGGTTGGGCTCGTTGGAAAGCTAACTGAGGGAGCAACACCATGGGAACTGGAATTAAAACTTTTGACATATGGGGAATATTTGATACCAATTTATAAGGCCAACACCTTGCTCGCCCGCTTTCAGCGTTTGCTCCTTCGGTACGGATCGAAATGTGCGTACCATGGCTTACTGCATGAGCGCCAACTTCCTTAGCAGTGAATAGTTTTCCACTCTACTAGGTTTCTAGTGCTCGTAAGGAGCATACCTATGATCTAGAACAATGTGATGCTAAGCAGTGGATGGACGACCCCAAAACTCATGAAAGTCATGTCCGCTCGGTATAACGGCCATAATTTCATCTAGGGGACTTGGTCTCATTGGAACGCTAACTGTGGGAGCAACACCTTAGGAACTGGAAATGAAACTTTTAACATTTGGAGAATATTTGATACCAATTTATAAGGCCAACACCTTGCTCACTCGCTTTCAGCATTTGCTCCTTCGGTACGGATCGAAATGTGCGTACCATGACTTACTGTATGAGCGCCAACTTCCTCAGCAGTGAATATTTTTCCTCTCTACTAGGTTTCTAGTGCTCATAAGGAGCATACCTATGATGTAGAACAATGTGATGTCAAGCAGTGGACGGACGACCCCCGCAAACTCATGAAAGTCGTGTCCGCTTGGTATAACGGCCTTAATTTCATCTAGGGGACATAGAATCTTCAGCTGTTGGGCTCGTTGGAAAGCTAACTGTGGGAGCAACACCGTAGGAACTGGAAATCAAACTTTTGACATTTGAGGAATATTTGATACCAATTTATAAGGCCAATACCTTGCTCGTCCGCTTTCAGCGTTTGCTCCTTCAGTATGGATCGAAATGTGTGAACCATGGCTTACTATGTGTGCGCCAACTTCCTCAGCAGTGAATATTTTCCACTCTACTAGGTTCCTAGTGCTCGTAAGGAGCATACCTATGATCTAGAACAATGTGACGCTAAAAGGTGGATGGACGAGCCCGAAACTCATGAAAGTCATGTTCGCTTGGTATAACGGCCATAACTACATCTAGGGGACTCAAAATCTTCGGCTGTTGTGCTCGTTGGAAATCTAACTGAGGGAGCAACACCAAAGGAACTGGTGTCGGGGTTTGATGCCAACAATGCGCCACGGGGTGCGTTACGTGATGCTTTTGGGGTGGCGAGATCGGCATAGCTCGATGGTTTGCGTAGAGTTGCAACAAAACACAGGGATTTATATAGGTACGGGCCGCGATGAGCGTAACACCCTACGTCCTGTTTGAAGTGAATTGTATTGATCTGAGCTTTCAGGTTACGATGAAGGCTCGAGGGTTTGGTGGCTGGTGTGCGATGAGATGTTCGATGATCTCGTAGGGGTCCGTCACCCGCCTTATATAATCCGGCCGGGCTTGGGTTACAAGTCAAGATCTATCTACGAGTCCTACTCTGTTTGGAAACCTAAAGAGTACACAGAATCTACGGTTACATGTTTGCTTCCTTGAGTCCCGCTACTCTTGTTACGCAGAGTCCGAACCAATTCCCTTGTGTCTTTCCTGAATTATGGTGTCTTTGACTTGATCTTTCAAGCTCGTCACCCGTTTTCAGGCCCATGAGATAAGTCGGCACCCTGAGAAAGGCCAGCTGTCTCTACTGGGCCCTTCAATGGCCCACATACTGGATCCATGTTGTGAGGGCCCAGGGGATATCTATCCCCCACAAGCCCCGAGGCTCGAGTTAATTTAGAGATTAATTGACTCGAGACTCCAAAATAGATAACACACTACTCATGAGTTCCTCATGTAAGTCAAAACTGTTTCTCATGGTGCACCGCCAGGTGCACCCCGTGGGTTAGCCCCCGAGCTTCAAGTTGACTTGAGTATCAATCAGCTTGAAAATCTAAACTTTCTGATTGAGCTTCACAGGATGCATTCCTCAAATGCCGAGTCAACTTGAGGAACAGCAAATCCTTTTGTCCGAGTTATCATCCACTCCAGTTTTCCGAGTTATAGAAAACCGACTCAAGCTTCCTGTTTTCTCAGATTTTAGGAAAAGAATAATTTTCCGCAAATCCCGCACCCCATGGGGTTAACCTAAAGGGAATGATCAAAGGGACCGAGGAGTTACCTCATGAAGGGCCCCAGGATATAGGGAACTTCCGAATACGCAACAGCCATTATCCTCCACACGATAATTGACACGTGGAGGAAGTCAAAACGACACGGCCTATTGAACCGTCTACACAGAGATCGAAGCAAAGCGGCCTTGCTATAAGAGTAGAGCCATCGCCCATCCATCCATTACGCTTCCATTGAGTACTAGTTCATCAAGAAAAACCCAAAAAACTCTCCACTTTTCTGCTTCCAGCCATGGCCGGCGGCAAAGGCAAGAAACGCGCCCGCTCGCCACCATCGTCGAAGCACGAGGACTCCGACGATGTGTTCTTCAGCGGCGCCTACGACGCCGAGGAGTCCTCAGAGGACTTCTCCTCCAGCGAGGAGGAAGAAGCCCCCGAGGACGCCCTACCTCGGGAGGTCGACTCGGAGCCCAACACCAACGAGTCCCAGGGCTACAGCGCCAAGGAGCGCGCCAAGCTCCGGGGCCTCCGTCGCGTCGCTTTCGAGGACTCCTCCGACGAGGAGGAGGAGAGCGAGGAGGAGGACTCCGACGACGACGATGACGGCCCCGGCGGTCGTGATAGCCCGGGTGGCCACGGTGGCGGCGACGGCGGCCACGACGGCGGAGATGAGGCCGATGCTCCGGCCTCCAAGCGCCACCGCGTTACCGGACCTCCAGCCGGGCCATCCACTGGCGTGTAGGTCGCCACCATCACCACCACCATATTAGTAGCAGTAGTTAGTAGTAGATTAGGATAATCTCTCCGCCTATATGTAATCCACTTTGATGAACTATATATATATAATGAAATCCATCTTTTATCCTTCATCTTTGAATTCATCTATGTGTTCCTCATCTTGGAAATCTTGTATCCGAGTCAATTCCCCTCTATTGAGTTATCTTGAACTTAAGACCAAAAACAAAACGTTGTACAGCGAAGGAAAACCGCACTTGGTGTTTGCCCAGAGTTTAGGCAAAACTTAAACTGTTAAGTCCATCTGAATAAATCATTCTCCGAGTAATAGAAATCATGAACCTGTACTTGTGAATACCGACTGAATGGCTGTGATGAAGAAATCACCCCGATTAAAAAGGACGACTTAATTCCAGTTCAATCCGACTCAACCGTTACCTGTCAAGAAATCTGAGCTATTCTTTACGATACCTGCCGATTCCGTCAATCCACGCGAACTGTTACTAACAGCGTCAGGGTTATTTTGAGATCTATACCCTGAACCAAAAAGTTCTTTTATATCAGATCTGAGTTGTCCCTCTTCTCCACTGAGACCGCCGCCATTTGCTGTTTGAAATCTTATTTCCACTGCATCCACTACTTCTCGAGTCCCAATCCAGAGATCAATATCCACTTCCATGGCCCCCAAGAAGAAAACCTTGAGCGAGCGCAGAAATACTACTGATAGCCTGCCGCATAACGAGAACCGGCAGTTGCCTTCACCGTATCTAGCGTACCGCCCGTCCATTGTTACAGAGCCCATGCTCCAATCCTTAGTGGATATGGGAACGCCTCCAAAGGAAGTGGTAAACTGGAGGATCTGCGAGAAGAAAGATGACACTGCTCCAACTGAGGACACCTATGAGGCAATGGTGTTCATGCCATTCTTCATCAGTGGGTTAGGTCTTCCCCTCTGCTCATTTGCACGAGGCCTGTTGCAGTTGCCATCAATTTGACCCATCTGAATCCCAATTCAATCCTGCAACTTTCAATCTTCATCCACCTCTGCGAGGCATTCCTTGGAATCGTTCCACACTTTGGCTTGTGGAAGCACCTTTACCACTGCAAAGCCGGCCTGAGAGATGGAGTGCTACAAGTAACTGGAGGGGCCAGCTTTGAGCTGCGAAAAAATCGTAAAGCTGTATATTTGGACATCCCCCTCCCAGATAACAATAGAGGATGGCACTCCGAGTGGTTCTACATTGAAAATCATGGAAACTCTCTCCCTTCGAGGTCTGGGAGACAACCTGACAGCAAGCTGCCCAGCTGGGAAGAAGGCCCAACTGTTGAGGAACAAATCGAGGTCAACACACTGTTGGAAGAAATAGCCAACCTGAAAGAAAGAGTCCTCACAGCCCATGCTGTGGTGATAGATTTTGTGTACCGCTGCATTCAACCTTTGAAGGACAGAATTTATCCTGCTATCTATATGTTGGAGCTAGTGATCCAACTAGGGAGACAGCCCGACCTATGACTGAGGATGATGTCAAGGCTCGAGTAGAGTTGATACTTAGAGGTGAAGCTCACAACGAGGGTACTCCCAAACCATACTCTGCCTACTGTGATTTCTTTAGGTAACTTTGCTCAAAAATCATATTATGATGCATGAGATTACTGCAAAGCGACATATCCAAGTTTCTGTCAGACCCAACAACCTCTGGAGCTGCCGGGCTATCAAAGCGACAATCCGAGTTATCTACCGAAGAAATGGAAGCTGCTATTGTTGCTGCCCATGGTGCAGGAAACAACGAGGAGCACACATTCATTGTGATACCTCGTTCAGCTCAAGCTACCCAAGAGTTCAGTGCAAGCAACGTCACCAAAGCCCCCAAGCTAACAGCCGCTCCCAGTGGAGTGAAGACACGAGCTGCCACTGGCCAAGGGCATATCAAGGCTAAAGCAACTCGTACTGTGGTAACACGCAGACAGTGGACCAACAAGAGGACGATCAAAGAGCTAACAAGCTCTCCAGAGTCATCTGATAAGGCTAAGAGATCCAGATATTCTTCCCAGGCCGCTACTAAAGTTGACAGTACCACTGGAGTTGACTGGAGTGGTTTGGTTGATGAGGATGAAGGAGAAGAGGAAGAAGCTCAACTTGCTCATCGTGAGAGGCGATCCAAAAAACACCATGATGATACTACCTCAGCCCCTTCTAGATCCATATTACCACCGGAGGAAGATGAAATTGATCTGATAGCAGAAGATATGGATCTAGAACAAATTATCAGAGATACATGCAAGCACCCGTTCACTATATGCTCTGATGAAGATATAGAAACACTGTCAACATGCTCCAAGGGAAACAAACTGAGGCCACGAGCCCCCGAGCGAAAACAGAGCTGAGAACAGAGAGTGTAGAACCTGAGAACCCCTCAAGCCCAACATCAGGAGATGTTCCTGCAAATGAGGTTGCTCACACGAGTCAAGCCACTGAGACTGATCATGATGTGCCAATGCCTACTGAGAACTGGCAACAGGCTTTAACCGGGTCAGCTCCAGAAGAAAAACAACAAGATCCTATAACCGAGCTACTACCTGAAACTACTAAATCTCAGAAATGCCTAACTGAGGTCGATACACGCAATACTCCTCTTCCCTTGTCTGAAACTCATGAGTCGATCTAGGAGAAAGAAATTGAAATATCCAAGGATGCTGATCAAATCGAGAAGGGACAAACAGATTCCCTAGCCCCAACTGAACCAGGCTGCAATCGACCCCTGTCACCTAAAGCAAGTGATGGCAGTCACCAGTTATTACCGGCACCCCCAAGCTCAGGGTTACTTATAGCTTTTGAGGTATGCTTAATTGTCCACATAACCTATATTAATTTCACTGTTACTTGAACAACTTGAACTTGCTCTCCTCAGGCTATGGTAAAGTCCTTCCAAGGCGGGATGCAACAGGCCGACTTAATCCGTGAGAAGATTGTTGCACTGTCCAGTCTGGAGGTTGCTGTACTGAGGCAACAATTGGCTGACTCTGAGGCTGCACAAAAAGCTGAAACAACAGGTACGCATGCAACTGTCCCATACTCCAATAATAGAGATCTCAAACTAAACTGAGGACTTACTTCCAGCGGCTGCTGCTGAGATTACTCGTCTGAAGCAAATGGCTATGGCTCGAGAGACAGAGCACCGCAATGCCATTGCTGACAGAGATCAAGCCAGAGATCTAGCAGCAGATCTACGCAGACAACTGGACATTGAAAATAAAAACCATGAGGTCCGTCAAGAATCCCAACTAGCCTATTCTTTGCTCACAGAAGCATATGAACTGTATCATTCCACAGGAGAAAATGTGCCAAAGAAATGATGAGTACCAACAGCTACAGAAATCGCAAGATGGCTTTGAGAAGTCATTTCGTGAGACTGCAAGCTCCTTCGAGTCTTTTAAGAATAGCCATTCCTTAACTCGCCAAACTCTTAAAGACAAAGAGACTGAACTGGCTGAATCTCAAAGCGCCCTTGAGAAGATGAAGAAGGTACTAGCATCCACAAGGTCTGCTCTCAAAGAATCCCAAGATCATGCTGTTCATGAAATGACTCGGATTCCGCGATGCCGAAATCCAAGCCTTTACTCATTGCGATAGTCCCAGGATACACATAAGCTATCGCAATTCATATGTTTCAATCGATATCACATCCACAGCTTCGAATAGCATTACATTTATACATTAATGGCCTAAGCCGGTGCATGTCCAATAGGACTGAATCAAGCAGAAATCGTAATCTAGCAACAGAAAGTAAGTCTTCGGGTCCATCTCCACAGGCATCCTTGAGCGTAGCACCGCGATCCTTGGTCGTACCGTCCTTCATGGGAAGTATCACCGTCGTCTCGTCTTCATCCGTTGAAGAAGAGGTCGTCATCCAGCTTATCTCCAAAACCTGCGCGCTAGTAGCGCAGGCCACCCTAAGACACTTCCCTAAGCAGCAGCGTAATAATAAAAGGGACTGGCACAAGTGGAAGGCTCTAGGCTTCCTTTGCAAGCAAGTATATAAATAATATTATCCAGTTTACCATATCATTGTTCCATTCGGGAATTCGATCACAAGACCGGTTCTCCTGCTCATCACTCAACCCAACACATACACACCTCACGACCATACACCTCTTCCATATCATCCACACTCATCATACTACATCTACGGCATGACAGCTCCCACCCGTCCATGCCTCAACGACCGCAGCTGGATTTCAAACACTCGAGGGAGAAGAGAAGAAATCCCATGCTAGATGAGGTGAGTTTTCACCCTTGGTTCATCCTTTGACCAGGGACGGCGGCTATACGTATAGATCATACACTCTCGAGAGGATTTTGTACATCTGTACCCACACGAGACGGGACAAGGGCAGTGGCCAACCACCCTGGGCCCGCCACACCGACGGATGAACTTCCCTTCTGGCACTTTCCCTGCTTTCCTGAGCTAGAAACTGTGCGGATATATCATCCACCGCACTCTCAGGACTGTGAGCTCGAGTAATCCGGGGCCTCCGGGGGTCGAGTCTATCGGGGACATGTGGCTGCATCACAGAGCCACCATCGTCCCCTAACACTATCGCCTTATGCCTGCAGGTATATACCCTTCGGGGAAGTTCATGAATCGGGCCTGAGGTCGCGTGGTATGCACGAGTCATAGTCCAAGATGCTATCACCCCTACTCGGTCCTTAATTGGCGAGAGCTAGCCTTCCATGGGTCGGTTGCCACCCTCTGCGGTGGGCCGCGCACCACCACACACCTCACTCCTCTCAGGGCAGAGTTCTAGCCTCTCCCATTAATCCGGTGCCGACTCCCGCCACCCATCTCACACACCATCTCGCGCAAACCACCCACTTCACGCACGCTAAGAGTAATCACATCCCACCATATCACCCAATCTCACATCATGTTCATTTTATTTAGTTAAAGTAGTAATATGGTGGTAATAGCATAGCAAGCAAGGTAATGTGGCTAAAAGGGAGTAGGCTTCCTATTTTTAGGTTATCCAAGCAAGCATGAACATAAATAAAGCAGCAGCATATATGCGTGTCTATAGGATTCGAAGCAGGGAAGTGTCTGAATTGTGACCTCGGTAGAGCTGGTTGCTCTATATCTCCGGTGTAGTCGAAGTAGTCATACTCATCAGGGTCCTCCGAGAGATCCTCTGGACCTATACGCGAAAGATTGAATAAATCGAATGCACACAAACTCCAAATAAGATGCATAAAGAACCAACGTCACTCACCAATAGCTCTAACTCGTAGATCTTGATTTTAAATGAATTTAGGATTCGGTTTCATAATATTCCGAGTTGGTATGAATATTTTATGGATTTCCAAAGTTAAACTCAGGGTTTAAATTAGTTAGAAGGCAAAAGGGACTGAGGTTGGATTACAGGCCGAAATAGTTGATGGGCTTGGTCACAGGGCCTAAACTTGGCCCGCTCGGATCTCTCCCCTGGCGCGGCCTGCAGGGCAAGGCCCGCGACCTTTGGCCAAACAGCGGCCCAACTCTTCTGCCCCTCTCTCTCTCGGCCCGCAGCCTGCTTCCTCGCTCGGCCTGCTACTCCTCTCCCTCTCTTCGCATTGGACGGAGCCCAACACTGCGGCCTTCCTCTCTCCTCTCTTTTGATCGGCCTGCAAAGCGCAGAATGGGCCAAGCGCTCGGTCCGCTCGGAACGAGCCCGAGCTCCACTCCCTGTTCTCTCTATCTCTCGCTTCCACCTCGCTCACCAGGTGCTTGCTGAAAAGCCTCCAAGGCTGCCCCTCACCGGCGGGCTCTCCACGGCGGCGCTAACGCGCGGACGCGCGACTCCCTCTACCTGTACGCACTTCGGCTCGAAGGCCGATTCACCATGGATGATCGCTCGACCAGCGGCGAAAGGATAAGGCAGACGCCACGCGCGGGTCGAGCGTGCGGGCACAAGGGCATGGCGGGCGACGACGCGAAATAGGTGCACGGGCACGGACGAATCCGGCCGCGATGGCGAGGCAGGGCTTTCCATGGTTTGGTTCAGGGGCGAGAGGATTGGGTCACGATGACACTAGTCAGGGTAGTTCCATGGGCGGTGGTTGCTCTTAGCGGTAGCGGCAGAGTACGGCGGGCAAGCGCACGCTCGCCACCGCATGGATGCGCGCGAGCACAGGACGATTCCCGGTCGTGGCATTAGCTCAGGGCTCCCTACGTCTTGGGGATTAGGTGTAGAACAAGGGCGGCGCACTGCGCAAGATCATAGGGACACGGGTATTCCCGGCCGCAGTGGCGTCATCTGCTTGCCCGCGATGCGGCGAGCACGGTGCGCGAACGGCACGAGGATGGGGTGGCGCAGTTCACACTCCCGACAGGATAGATTATCGCGACGTCGTGCGGCTCGCACGCGCGCGACGCATCACGCACACTACGGCACCAAGACGGCTATTACGGCGACCGGTGGCATGAGACTCGGCACGAAGGCCGGCTCCAGGAAGCCACGGCGGCGACGCACGCGGAACAGAGAGGATCCCATAGGGGTCCGGTCCGCAGCAAGGGTTGGTCTAGGGGACTGGGGGTGCTCACCGAGCTTGGCCTGCCGATGAGAAGACGATCACGTGTTGTGGACGTGGAAGCAGAGGATGCAGAGACGACGATGAATGGCGGCGCGGCGATGGGGTACGGCGTCGTCTTGGCGTTGAGGTACAGTAGTGTCCACGCGCGGTCATGGCGCTGCCTGTTCCGGGCTCGCGGCCTCCTCCTTGGCTCGGCGGTGACTCCTCCTCCCTTGGCGCGGATAGCACTGGCGCCGGCGTCCTCTTCGTCTCCTCCGTCTTCCGCTCTGATCCCGGCCTCCTCAATCCCTCTCCCACGGCTCCGGTCCCTCTTCCTCACCAGTCCCTCGGCGGCGGCGGCGCGGGTGGAAAGGGGTAAAGCCCCAGGCTCGGTTAGGGTTCCAAGGGCACGCGCTCTCAGCTTTATAGGCTGAGGCGGCTAGGGGAGGCGGATTTGCCTTGGCTGAAGGCGGAATCGGCCAGTGGCCTCGGCGTCTCTGCCCCGACAGCGCGACAAGGTCACGCAAAGCGCGTGACACGGGCCCCACTGGGGGCGAAGCGGTTGAGCGGCTCCAGTTGGCGCTCCAATCCTCACCTACTCCGGCTTGGCGCGCAAGAGAACCAAGGGCAGGCGCAAGCGGGCGGTCAGTCGCGGTGCGAGAGCAGAGACCGAGCGGATCGGTTTGGCGAGGGGAAGAGGAAAGCCGACAAGCGGGTCCCACCTGGCAGCGACTGGGCGCGGTCTCGCCCTAAGCTGGGCCGGCTTGGCTGCGCGGCAGCCCAAACGCGAAAAGGGCAAGGGCCGGCTGGGTCGGCTGGCTTGGGTGTTTGGGCCGAAAAGGCCTTTTGCATTTTCCACTCGATTTCCCTTCCTGTTTTGCATTTATTTGATTTGATTTGGGATTTGAATTGATCTGCACTCAAACAAAGAGTCCAAGAAGAGCCAAATAATGATGCACAAGATTTAAGCACAAGATACAACA
Source organism: Paspalum notatum (assembly GCA_022530915.1). NCBI lineage: Eukaryota > Viridiplantae > Streptophyta > Magnoliopsida > Poales > Poaceae > Paspalum > Paspalum notatum. The sequence continues at coordinate 12,503,592 of CM039683.1, forward strand.
CAAATAAAATTATTTTACTAATTATATCAAGCATTGGTTATTCATTTTAATTAGTTTTTCCCTATTATCTATGTTAAATGCAATGCAACAAACATAAAATGGAAAAGAAATTTTTAAGTAGTGATTTTTGGTATACAAAATTTAGGGTTGTTACAGTTCATCAGGCTCAAGTATCAGAAGTCTTGAAAAAGAACTATGAAACTAGCAAGAAGAACTGTAACAAGCTGAAAGACGCCTTTGAGAAGGCAAAGGAGGCTGCCATGAATGCCAATACTGCCTTGGTCAAGGTTCTAGACATCTGTGTGCCAGAGAAAACTGCACCTCGGCCTCTGGGTGACCGAATAGCAACCTTTATGAATGATATGAAGTCCAAAGTGTTGAAACGAGTAAAGGCCGTACTTACTCGCATGCTTACGGTCATCAAGAATTCACAACCTGAGATCGACTTGGTCGGTTTACCAGGGAAGATAGTAAACAAAAATCAGAATGCTGAGCATGAGGATGAGGCCCGAGTGATTGCTGAGCTCCTTGTTGGTGATAATGAGTGAACAGCGATCTCCCATGTAATGTAATGATTTGAATACTGTGTATATGTATTTTTGTGTCTTGCGTGAACAATCCTGAGTTTTTATCCTGCAAAATCAAGTTAGTTTTTAAGAGCAAATCAAAATATGTCATACGTACCTGAGAATTATTCCTGTGCAGAGAGAGCAGATGACATTATTGTGATCTAAGTTTAAGCTGAGGAAAAGAGAGACAACATATAACAGTAAAAAATACGAATTCTATAAGATAAAATATTGTGATGAAGCAAAGACATGCAGTGACGAGCCATAGGTCGTCAAAACCTATGCCCTTCTGTCTTTGTTCAGTTGGGGCCTTGAATGCTCCCCTACCATGAGATCCTGCAAAGGCATGTAGCACCGTTCTGTTGGTCGACTGACCTAGGCCGATTGCCTTTGTTTTGGTGGGGCTCTGAATGCTACCCTATCATGAGGTCGAACAAGAGCATGTAACACCGTGCTGTCGGTCGTACGACCTAGGCCGATTGCTCTTGTGGCTGGGGCCGGAGATATCCCCGTTGAGAGTAAGAGTGGGCATGTAACACCGTGCTGTCGGTCATACGACCTAGGCCGATTGCCCGTATACAATGAGTGAATATCACGAGTAAAGAACTCGACAGAGAACACTAAACACTTTTATTTAACTCAAGAGCACGTTTATTTATATAACATGAACAAGGACAGAGTACAAAAGATGACACTGATTGCTAACTTAAAAAGCCATACTACGCGTAGAATCTGCGCAGATGCTCTATGTTCCATGAGTTCCCGACTAGTGTTCCATCCATTTGAGACAAACGATATGACCTTGGGCGAGTAACTTCTATCACGATGTAAGGGCCTTCCCAGGGAGGAGATAACTATGCTGTCCCGCAGTTTTGAGCACTCTGCATAGTACCAGGTCCCCGATTGAGAAGGAACGAGGCCTCGTATACTGGTCATGGTAACGACGTAAAGTCTGCTGATGTCGTGCCGACTGAATAACAGAGTTAAGACGCTCCTCTTTGAGTAGGTCAATCTCCTCAAGTCGGGTTGCTTCAGCCTCAGCAATGCTATTGAAGACCAAACGTGGAGCTCCAAACTTGAGGTCAGCAGGTAAGACTGCTTCTGATCCATACACCATGAAGGAAGGCGTGTTCCCTGCGAGAGCTTTGCTAGGTTGTGTTCGGAGGCTCCATACCACATATGGCAATTCGCGTATCCACTTCCCGGCTAGCTTCTTATCTTTGTCAAAGATCTTTTTCTTGAGTGCATCCAATATCATGCCATTAGCTTGCTCGACCTGCCCATTAGCTCTGGGGTGGGCCACTAAGACGTACTTGACACGGATGGACCTTTGTTCGCAGAAATCGAAGAATTCAGAGCCTGTGAAGTTGGATCCCAGATCTATGATAATGGAATTCATGACCCCAAAGCGAAAGATGATGTCCTGAATAAACTCCACCGCTTTAGCAGATGTCAAAGAGACGATGGGCTTGAACTCGATCCATTTGGTGAATTTGTCGATGGCGACCAATACATGAGTGTATCCACCTTGAGCTTTCTTGAAAGGCCCAATCATATCCAGCCCCCAGCATGCAAAAGGCCATGAAACCGGTATATTCTGCAACTGCTGTGCTGGAAGATGATGCTGCTTGGCGAGGAACTGACAAGCTTCGCAGCGCTGCACTAACTCGACAGCGTCCTTTTTCGCCGTGGGCCAATAGAAACTAGCCTTGAACGCCTTCCCGACCAATGTGCGTGAGGCAGCATGAATCCCACAGATTCCAGCGTGTATCTCTTGTAGCAAGTTCTGCCCTGATGAGGCACTTAGGCATTTTAGCAAAACTCCTGAGGCGGCTCGCTTGTATAACTCATTATTGATCAGAGTATAACTAGAAGACCGTCTTGCTACTCGCTCAGCCTCTGCTTTATCTTCTGGAATTTCTTCATTCAAGATGTACTTGATGATAGGGGTCCTCCATTCAGTCGGCGTATCCAGAGTTAAGATATGCCGGTCAAGAGGTGTACTCAGCTCGTCGAGCTGAACGGAAGGGTAATGAAGCTCTTGGACAAAGACGCCAAAAGGTACCTTGGCGCGTGACAGGCCCAACTTAGACAGAATATCAGCATCTACATTGCGATCCTGATCCACATGAATATACTCGATGCCCTGGAATCTGCCTTCCAACTTACGAACTGCCTCGCAGTACTTGTCCATGCTTTCTGTGGAGCGATCCCACTCCTTGTTAACTTGATTAATGACCACCAAGGAATCTCCGTAAGCCATTAGACGCTGGATCCCGAGTGATATGGCGATGCGCAAGCCATGGAGGAGGGCCTCGTATTCAGCTGCGTTGTTGGAAACCGGGAAAAGAATATGCAGCACATACTTGAGCTTTTCCCCTGCTGGCGAGGTGAAGACGACACCAGCACCAGCTCCTTCCAATTTCAATGAGCCGTCGAAATACATCTTCCACACCTCCATGATCTCTGGTTTCTCAGGCACTTGATGCTCAGTCCACTCAGAGATGAAATCGACTAGTGCTTGAGTCTTAATTGCAGTGCGAGGACGAAATTCGATGTCGTGAGCCCCCAGCTCGCAAGCCCATTTGGCGATACGCCCAGTGGCCTCTCGATTACGCAGGACTTCTCCGATGGGGAATTCTGTGACCACTATGACTTTATGCTCCTCAAAGTAATGGCGCAGTTTACGTGCGGTAATGAGAACTGCATATAGTAACTTCTGCACTTGAGGATACCTGATTTTAGAGGGACTGAGGACCTCGCTGATGAAGTAGACCGGATGTTGTCTAGGCACTGTATGCTGCCCATCCGGTCGCTCTACCACCAATGCGGTGCTGACCACATGAGTCGTACAGGAGATGTAGAGGAGCAAATCTTCCGCCGATGAGTTGGCAGTGGCACGATTAGGAGACTTGAGTACAGAAGGCGACGTGAGGAACTTCTTCAAAGCATCTAATGCTTCCTGAGCCTCTGCAGTCCACTGAAACCTGTCGACCTTTTTGAGTAACTTGTAGAAGGGTATACCACGCTCCCCGAGCCGTGATATGAATCGACTCAAGGCTGGCATGCACCCAGTCAGCCTCTGGGCGTCTTTCTGCGATCTAGGAGGGTGCATGCGTAGGATAGCCTTGATGTTCTCGGGGTTGGCTTTGATTCCCCTGTTACTAACGATAAAACCGAGTAACTGACCTGCGGGAACACCGAAGATGCACTTGGTGGGGTTGAGTTTCCACCGAAATTTCCTCAAGTTGTCGAACTCCTTGCGCAGGTCTTGATTACGACATCATCAACGTAAGCTTCGACACGTTCACCCCAGTGATCAGCAAGGCAAGCTTGTATCGCACTTTGATACGTTGCCCTTGCGTTTTTCAACCCGAAAGGCATTGAGGTATACCAGTAGGCACCGAAAGGCGTGATAAACACTGTCTTCTCCTGATCTTCAATTGCTAGGCTATTTTGATGATAGCCCGAGTAACAATTAAGGAAGGAGAGCAGAGCGCAGCCGGCCGTAGAGTCAATGACCTGGTCGATTCGAGGCAACCCGAACGGGTCCTTAGGGCAGTACTTATTGAGATCGGTATAATCAACACACATCCGCCAGTCCTTTTTATTATTTTTGAGAACGAGTACAGGGTTCGCAAGCCACTCGGGATGCATGACCTCTCTAATAAAACCGGCAGCCTTCAGCCGGGTTAACTCTGTTCTAATAGCCTCTCGCTTTTCCAGAGTAAATCGCCGCAGCCTCTGCTTGATGGGCTTGGCATTGGGGAACACTTTAAGTTGATGCTCGGCCAATTCCCTCAGGACCCCAGGCATATCCGCCGGCTTCCATGCAAATATGTCGCGATTGGCCCTCAGGAACTGGACGAGCGTGTCTTCCTATTTGGGAAAAAGGAGAGTGTTGATGGCGGTCGTCTTGGTCGCGTCCGAGGAGTCGAGACTTATCTCTTTTGTCGGGACGGCCGGCTGAATCGCCGCGCTGGAAGCCGCCTCTTGAGTCAAAATCTGGAAGTCTTCCTGCGACATGCTGGTTTCATCTGCTTTGAGCTTCTTCTGAGCCGCCATATGGTTTTGTTCAAGGGCCATTTTGCATGGCCTCTTGCACGTCCGATGCTCCCTTGAAATCGGCATGAATGGAGAGAGTACCGCCTGGAGTTGGCATCTTGAGGACGAGGTATGGATAATGTGGGACAACCATGAACTTGGCTAGCCTCGGACGTCCGATGATGGCGTTGTAGACGCAGTTGAAGGTCGGGACTTCAAATCTCAGCGTCTCGATGCGAAAATTCTCTACTGTGCCAAAAGCGATCGGTAGTTAGACGTGTCAAAGTGGGTATTCGCCCACGCCCGGGACAATTCCGAAGAATGGGGTATCCGATCTCTTGAGATCACTGAGCGGGATCCCCATATCTTGCAAGGCCCTGGGGAACACCACATTGATGCTAGCCCCACCGTCGATCAGCACCTTCTTGAGTCGGGTGTCGCCAACTATGAGGGTTACTAGCAGTGGGTATTTGCCCGTCTAGTCGAAGTTGAGCCACTGATCTGCTCGACTGAATGAGATCGGCTCCTGAGACCAATCGTATGGTTGTGGTGGCTCTAAGGTGGCCGTGTTGATCCGTCGATCCTCCAGCTTCTGCTGACGTTTGCTCGAGTACGCTCCGTGCCCCCCTAGGATGAAGTTAACCTCCTTGTTGACATTGGGGAAGCGCTGATTACTGCCTCCAGCCGGCCTTTGCGGCGGCTGGTTCCGTGGTGGAGGAGGCGGCGGAGGAGCTTGCATCGTCGGAAACTGGCCACGATTGAGCATGGCTCTGAAGTCGCGGCAATGCCTGAGAGTATGGCGCATATCTTTGTGCGCCGGGCATGGTTCGTCGAGGAGTTGATCAAGAGTTTGAGCTTGGGCTAGAGGTGGGCCACGTGGTCATACCGAGGCTGGAGCCATGGCTCGGACCTCCTCCCGAGGCCTTTTGTTCCAGCGCCGATCTTGTCGCGGAGGTTCTTCGTGCTTCTCCTGCTTGCCCTTGCCCCAGTCGTCTTGTCGGGGGCGAACGAGGTCGCGGGCTCATTCGTCCGCCGTGATGTAGTGATCTTCTTCCTGGAAGAGGCGCTCTGAGGTGGTGGGCGCCCTCTCCAGTATGTGCTTGACGAAGACTTGGTCGTTGGAACCCTAAAGGAAATCGTGGATCACCGTGTCTTCAGATATGTTGGGGATGCGATTCCTGAGAGCTTGAAACCGTTTGAGGTACGATCGCAGGCCTTCTGAGTCCTTGCACCAGATGGCCTTGAGATCCCACCGCTGTGCCGGCTTGTCAGAGAGGGACTGGAAATTGGCGATGAACAGGCGACGGAAGTCACCCCGGTCCTCAATGCTGCCCCACTTGAGGTGGCAAAGCCATTGGAGCGCATCCTGCCCCAGATTGATTGGGACGTAGGCTGTCATGAGATCCTACGAGGCATTGGCTGCTCGGGCCACGGTAGTATACACGGCCAGCCAGTTCCGCGGATCCATCTTCATCTCAAATTTTTTCAATATTCGAGATTTGGAAGTTAGGTGGCCACTCGACATCTTGAATTATCTGACCGAAGGCGGCTATAGTTGCTTCTGTGATGCCAGCCGAGTTAGCACAATCCTCTATTGGGCGATGAGGCGGGGATTGAGGTCGATGATTTCTCTCAGATCTGTCTCGAGGAGCGGAGCTGTTCACCGAGACGGCCCCTGAGTGACACTTGGCGGTCGGATAGCGCTGCGAGGGGCCGAAGTCTCGGTTGTAGTTCGCGCGTCGATGTATCTCGAGCTAGTGTCTCTGAGCACGAGATTGCTCAATGCTGTGGCGCGCGTCTCGGTTGCCATTGATGATTTGTCGCGCGTCAGGAACGTCTAGCTGCCTAGGCATGAGGTGGTCTGCTGCCCGAGCAAGAACGGTCTTGATGGCCATCCTATCTTCGTTGTCGGGGATAAGTTCGCAAAGCTTGACCAATGCCCCTCCGGCTTGACTCGGAGTCGCCATGACTCCCTCGAACACCTTCAGGAGATTGCACGCAGGGATCGTCCCCCTGCGCGATAGCCTAGCTTGACCAGCCTGCCAGTCGCGGCGCCGCTGCCGCGTCTGGTTCCTGCGTCTGTGGCTTTGTACTTCCTGTTCGTTCTCGCTCGCCCGAGTTACCTCGTCATTCGAGACAGGCAGCATAGGGTCCTTGTTTCCCAGGATGTGGCGGCGCCGGATGTTATGAATGCGATTCGCCCTCTCCCTCCTGTGACGGTCTTGCGAGGTCTCGGCGAGGACGGGCTGCTCATCATCTGAGACTACTTCGTCGATTTCGTTCCCTGCACCGCTGATGATGAAAACCTCAGGGAAGCAGAGGGCGCAGTCAGAGAACGACCCTTGGGACCTCCTGGTGGTCATAGCTGCTGTCTCCATGGCAGCGTCCGAGGCAGGGACCGTAGATGCCGTGGTCGTTGTGGGCGTTGCAGTGTGTTCGGAGACCGTAGGAGTGTCGATACTATAGATCATATGAGGGCGCCCCGAGTTACGAGCCCTCTCAGTGGTCTCCGGGCGACGGCGAGCCTCGCGAGTTGGCGAGGTGTTCCAGCGAACGGATCTTCCCGCCGGCGCGGGGTCGATGACGAGTCGTGGACGACGGCCTGCTGGTAGTGACCGAGCCCATTGTAGATGCGATCGTCCGGAAGAGGCACGGACTGTCTTGAGCTAGGCCCCCCCGCGCACCCTCATCGTTGTTGAGGGGAGCCGAGGCACGGGAAAGGAGTCCCTGGTATGTAGCAGCAGAGTTGCGAAGACCAAACGGGATGGAAGGAGCGGCAGGCTCCACCCGAGTCCTCTTTCAAACCTGGGCGGGTGAAGCCAGCCGAGTTCGCTACAATGCCGGTGGAGGTGGTGGGACCCGTAGCGGACGTGGCACCCAGGAATGAGTATCAACTGGGACTCGCCCCAGGCCTTGTGGAGTGCTGCCGGAGGTGCGGACCCTCTGCAGGCCTTGTGTGGGGTTCCCTGCGGAACCTAATCTCGGCCCCCGACTAATCCAAGTCCAGATTTGAGTCGGAGCGGTCGAGAGCGCTGTGCGACGAGTCAGAGTCGGAGTGGTGGTGCTCGCAGGTTCCGCTCGGGCTGGTGTGGTCATTGTAGATCCAACCTGGAAGGAGACCCTGCGATTGCCTCGCGCTTCCAAGTCACGGCGACCACGAGGAGCCTGATCTGACTCAGCACGATGTGGAGCCGGATTTGGGTGGGGAGCCGGCACCTCGCGCCGAGGTGTGGGAGCTTGGCGCGGAGTCGATGGATGCTGATGAGGCGCCGGTCCCTGGCGACGACCTGTCGGTGCAGGTCTCCCCGAGGTGGTCGATGGTCGTACAACGATGCGCGGTTGCACTGGCGCGCTGTGAAGCTGGTGGAGGTCGCCGCTCCGATCGGCGATGAAGGTGATTGATCCGAACTGGATCATGTCACCTGGAGCGAAGCTATTGACGGGACGATTAGCCATGGAGCTAGCTGATGCTGATTTTGAGAGCCAATGGACCGGCCTCATTGCTCTCCTGGTGTGATGAGTGATTGTCAACGAGCACAAGTCCTCCGATGGACTGGAGGCCCTCCGATGGACTGGAGGTAGAGGATGACGAAGACCTCGATGGACTGAGCCAAAAGTCCTCCAATGGACCGAAGACAAGTCTCGGCGTCGATCGGTCATGGAAGCTCGGTACACGGAGGGGCGTTTCGGCAACGGTGGTGTAAGCCCTCCGATCGACCGCGAGGCAACTCTGATGGACTGGAGAAGCCGGGTGCCACTGTGGTGCTCCAACGCGAGTGCATGGCGCGAAGGCGTGCGAGGGAGGCTTCGGCGGCTTCGGCTCAAAACCGCCACCCAAGTTCAAGTGACTTGGTGGGTTGGGCTCCGACTCGGCAAGATAGAAGATTGGGCCAAGACCCGGCCCAGGAAGCCCGCAGAATAAAGTTTCCCGGTTTTTGACTTCAAAACCGGGGGAGGCTTCCGGACTACTGGCTACGTGGCGCACATCCAAGCGAGGCGTGGAGAAGAAGAAGATCAAGACGTCATCGTAGTCGTCCGATTGTATCTTTTCGGTTTGGCCCCCTCCAGGCATTTTTAGAGTAGGGGTCTTAATGTAATTGTGTCGTTTAGGGCCTAGGGTATAAATAGACTTGAGAGGCTCCTTTGGAGCTCATCTTGGCAGCCACAATACCCTAGTTTCCCTAACCCTAGCAGCCAAGGTCCAAAGAGAGAAAAGAGAGGAGATTAGCTAGGAGATGAGTGCCTAGTTTAGTCAAATCTTGTCATTAGTGGGAGGATGATGGGAGGTAGGCTCTAGGGGGTCTTGTAAGACTTTATTTCGTGATTCAATCCAAGATTACTCCTTGAGAAATCCATGTCTTGAGCAGCTCAATTTCGTCCTCTTTTTCCCCTCCCCGTTCTAGTTTGTTTTTGGTTCCAATCCTTGGATTTTGGTGTGTTTCCTTTTGTCCAAGGTTGGGATCTTTGTTTTGCTGATATTTTGTCTTGCTATGATGTGGTGAATCTCACTAGCCAAGTGCTAGAATCATTGAACCACGAGCAAGGGCCGTTCTTCCTATTTCTCGGTTTTTTGGAGTCAACTCACCTACCTCACGAGATCTGCAATTCCCATGAATCCCTTGATCTTTTGGAGCTGATCTTTTGGGATTTTCTAGGAAAGGTCCTTAGGATTATCCATGCAAATTTTCGTGCAGTTTCGTTGAGATTTGACCCCGTTTCGATCGATTTTTCAAAAGGGTGTCGGGCTGTTTTTGAGTGCAGTTTTTCTGTTGAGTTAAATAATACGGTCTGGAGTAAAATAGGACGGTCTGTAGAGACCGGATAGTCCGGTCTGTAGTGTTTCTAGGCAGTTTTCAGCCTCTTCTTAACTTAGTACGGTCTAGGACTTTTGGGGGGGTTCGGATAGTACGGTTTGTACAATTTTAGGCTGTTTTCTTGTGTTAGTTCCTCCTCTTCTTCCTTGGTCCTTTCTCTTTGGTCTTTGGAGTGTTGTGGTTTGCTTCAAGCTTGTTTTGTGTCAACCACTGCATGCCCATACGCTTCACTCACTGTTCTTAAGTGAGGCACGCTTCGGTGTGTTGAGTGGCTAGTGTGCGACGCTTGCAAGCTTTGTAGCTTGTCTCGTTTTGTTCGTGCTTTGTTTTGTTTGTCTACGTCTAGTGTGCGTGTTCTGCTAGGTATAGTTAGTGCTTCCGCTTTCCACCCGATACATATCTGTTCAGTAGATGGCATCGGGTGTGCGTGTGTTCAAGAGAGCGAACTTTGGGGGTTTGAGTTTGAGTTTTTCAAGTGCTCCTATTCACCCCCTCTAGTCGCACGTTTCGGTCCTACAAGTGGTATCAGAGCCGGTTAGGTTTCCTATACCTTAACCGGTGACGAAACCGTAGCGACGATGACTTACTCCGGGAAAATTCCCGTCCTTGGCTCCGATGGCTATACCTACTGGAAAGGTAGGATGGAGGCGTTCCTTGTTAGCCAGAGTCAGGACATATGGGATGCTACTCAGAGTATGACTTTTGTAGTGCTTCCAGTTGCTGAGCGTACTACGCAGGATATCGTGGCTCAGCATGAGGCGAATGACAAGGCTGTTAACTTTCTCTTCTCCAGGCTTGGTCCCATGGATTATGAGAGAGTGAGTCACCTTAAGATTGCGCGTGAGATATGGTCACTGCTTAGTACACACCATGAGGGTACTGCGACAATTAAGGCTAGACTTGTGGAGACTTACCGGCGCGAATATGAGAATTTCGTCTAGAAGCCGGGAGAGTCAGTAGACGACTTGTTTGGTCGCTTTCAGTCGATCATCAACAAGTTGCGTGTCAACTCTGCCCCCGCTGCCCTCCCATATACCGATCATCAGCAGGCTATCAAGTTGCTGTATGCTTTGGATAGAAAAATATGGGAGATCAAGGTGAACTCAATCATTGAGTCGGCAGGGTATGACACGATTGGAGTAGAGGCGCTCTATAGTAAGCTCAAGGCCATCGAGGTAGATTACAAGATGAGGGATTCCCTCGCTTGTACAGGTTCTAAGAGTCTGGCCTTGGCTACCCCCTCTAGTGAGTCACCCCATGTTACACAACTTCTCATTTTCTGTTTTGATGTCTGTTACAGAGGAGCAGCTAGCGACACTTGGAGATGATGAGTTGTGTTTGGTGTCTAGTCGCTTTCAGCGCGCCTATGACAACCGGATGAGCAAGAAGAGGGGAGAGCGGCCGAGTGCGGAGAGGTCGGCCACTTCATCGCCGAGTGCCCCAACAAGAACGACTACTACAAGAAGGGCAAGAGCTACTCCCGTGACTCTGACAAGTACCACCCCGGCAAGGCAAGCTTTGACAACCACTGCTCCAGCAAGCACGGCTCCAGCAAGTGCTCCATCAGCAAGAAGAACTTCCGGAAGGCTTTCAAGAGCTACCAGAAGGACAACTGGAAGCGGGACAAGGCCTTCTTCGCCGAGATCGGGTTCTGCAGCAGCGGATCTTCTTCCTCTTCGTCCTTGTCGAGCTCAAGCGATGAGGAGATCACGTACAGGAAGGACAAGAGGAACGATCAAGGCAGTCCAGCTGGCTTGTGCTTCGTCTCCACCAAGTCCAGGCGTAAGAACAAGGACAAGAGGAGCTCGGTTTGCTCCATGGCGCTTGAGGACAAGGAGAACAAGGATGACGGCAGCAACTCTTCTTCCGATGATGAGGTAACTCCTGAGCAAGCCAAAATCCTTGAGATGCTAGAGCAGAACAGTCGAGAGCTTAAGGCCTAGGATAAGATGCTGGAGAAGGCAGCCAAGAAGCTGCAGAAGTTGAAAGCCCAACTTGCTGAGGCTTTAGAGGAGAATGAGAGGTTGAGGAGTGTGAGACCCCAACCCAGTGAGATTGAGTGCCCTACCTGCGAGTCTTTCATGATGGAGCTTGGTGACCAGAGAGATAGGTATGCCAAGCGGGTAGAGGAGATAGATGAGCTGAAGGCTAAGCTAGGCAAACTCCAGTCCAAACTGGATGAGCCTACTTGAGAGCCAATGGATCGGCCTCATTGCTCTCCTGGTGTGATGAGTGATTGTCAACGGTACAAGTCATCCGATGGACTGGAGGCCCTCCGATGGACTGGAGGTAGAGAAGACGAAGACCTCGATGGACTGAGGCAAAAGTCCTCCAATGGACCGGAGGCAATGCTCGGCGTCGGTCGGCCATGGAAGCTCGGTACACGGAGGGGCGGTTCGGCAACGGTGGTGTAAGCCCTCCGATGGACCGCGAGGCGACTCCGATGGACTGGAGAAGCCGGGTGCCACTGTGGTGCTCCAACCCGAGTGCATGGCGTGAAGGCGTGCGAGGGAGGCTTTGGCGGCTTCGGCTCAAAACCGCCACCCAATTTCAAATGACTTGGTGGGTTGGACTCCGACTCGCCAAGATAGAAGATTGGGCCAAGACCTGGCCCAGGAAGCCCGCAGAATAAAGTTTTCTGGTTTCTGACTTCAAAACCGGGGGAAGCTTCCGGACTACTGGCTACGTGGCGCACATCCAAGCGAGGCGGAGAAACCGAAGATGATCAAGACGTCATCGTAGTCGTCCGATTGTATCTTTTCGGTTTGGCCCCCTCCGGGCATTTTTAGAGTCGGGGTCTTAATGTAATTGTGTCGTTTAGGGCCTAGGGTATAAATAGACTTGAGAGGCTCCCTTGGAGCTCATCTTGGCAGCCACAAACCCTAGTTTTCCTAACCCTAGCAGCCAAGGTCCAAAGAGAGAAAAGAGAGGAGATTAGCTAGGAGATGAGTGCCTAGTTTAGTCTAATCTTGTCCTTAGTGGGAGGATGAAGGGAGGTAGGCTCTAGGGAACTTTTGTAACTTGAATTTCATGATTAATCCAAGTTTCCTTCTTTGAGAATCCCATGGAGTGAGCAGCAATTTTCGTTCTTCCCTTTCTCCTCCCCGTTCTAGTTCGTTTTTGGTTCCAATCCTTGGATTTTGGTGTGTTTCGGTTTGTCTAAGGTTGGGATCTTTCTTTTGCCGGTATTTTAACTTGCTAGGACGTGGTGAATCATACTAGCCTTGTGCTAAATCAATCCATCCACGAGCAAGTTTGTTTTCGGGCAGATTTCAGATTCTCGGTTTTTTCTGTCCCCCTTTGCGAGATCTGCAATTCCCATGACTCCTTTGATCTTTTGGTGCTGACCTTTTGGGATTTGCTTTGGGACTTGTTGAGGATCATCTGTTCAAAATTTCATGGGATTTGGAGAAGGTTTGGTTGGGTTTTAGTTCAGTTTTTTTGAGTGCACGCGTGCAGTTTTCAGTTGCAGTTTTGGAGAAGCGCGAAATATGGACAGGACAGTCAGGTCATTTGTCCGAACCCCTATAACCTGACTGTCCGAACTGCTGGTGTTGGGTGCTTTGCTGGTGCATCTTCTTGGGCGTTTGGCAGGTCTTTTGTCCGAGGTGCAAGACCTGACTGTCCGAAGTGTTTCTGTTTTTTCCTGCTGCTTGGTTTCCTTCCCAAGTTTATTTGTCAGGTGTTTTGTCCGAAGTTGGGGGCTCTGACCGTCCGGTCTCCTTCCCTGGAGCTGCAGTTTTCTCTATCTCTCTCTGTTTGTCCGGTCTGGTATTCTTCTTTAGAGAGGACTGTCCGGTTAGGCTTCCATTTTCTAGTGTTTCGGTTTCTAGTTTTCTGCTTGCTGTTTTGTTTCTTTGTTTGCTTGTTTGTCCGGTCAGTAGTTAGGTTGTTTGGCCTAGGCGTTTTACTGCAGTTTTCTGTTCTTGTTCCTTAGTTTTAGTTAGTGTTGTTCCTTACTCTTGTGTTCTCTCCTTTTAGGTTGTAGTGTGTCCTAGGGTTGGTAGTTTTCTACTACGCAACCTTGCACACTAAGTAGGAGCTTTGTGTAAACCTAGTTTTCATGAGTTGGTCATTTTGGTTTGTCCTTGGTTGCGTATCATTCATCGCAAGCCCATACTCTTCGCTCGCCATTCTCAGTAAGACGCACTCAGGTGTGGGAGTGGCTAAGTGAGTGACTCATAGTTGAGGGCGATCTTTTTGTGAGTGTTCTTTTAGACATAGTGTCTCAGTTTGGTGAGTGTAGCTTATGCTTCCGCTTTGCGTCCGATACGTATCCGTTCAGTGGACGGTATCGGTTGTGCGTATGTTTTTGTGAGAGCGCACTTTGGGGGTTTAAGTTTGAGTTTTTCAAGTGCTCCTATTCACCCCCCCTCTAGTCGCACGTCTCGGTCCTACAAGTGGTATCAGAGCCGGTTAGGTTTCCTATACCTTAACCGGTGACGAAACCGTAGCGACGATGACTTACTCCGGGAAAATTCCCGTCCTTGGCTCTGATGGCTATCCCTACTGGAAAGGTAGAATGGAGGCGTTCCTTGTTAGCCAGTGTCAGGACATATGGGATGCTACTCAGAGTACGACTTTTGTGGTGCTTCCAGTTGCTGAGCGTACTACGCAGGATATCATGGCTCAGCATGAGGCGAATGCCAAGGCTGTTAACTTTCTCTTCTCCGGGCTTGGTCCCATGGATTATGAGAGAGTGAGTCACCTTAAGACTGCGCGTGAGATATGGTCACTGCTTAGTGCACACCATGAGGGTACTGCGACAATTAAGGCTAGACTTGTGGAGACTTACCGGCGCGAATATGAGAATTTCGTCCAGAAGCCGGGAGAGTCAGTAGACGACTTGTTTGGTCGCTTTCAGTCGATCATCAACAAGTTGCGTGTCAACTCTACCCCCGCTGCCCTCCCATATACCAATCATCAGCAGGCTGTCAAGTTGCTGTATGCTTTGGATAGAAAAATATGGGAGATCAAGGTGAACTCAATCATTGAGTCGGCAGGGTATGATACAATTGGAGTAGAGGCGCTCTATAGTAAGCTCAAAGCCACCGAGGTAGATTACAAGATGAGGGATTCCCTCGCTTGTACAGGTTCCAAGAGTCTGGCCTTGGCTACCCCCTCTAGTGAGTCTGTCACTAACCCCATGTTACACAACTTCTCGTTTTCTGCTTTGATGTCTGTTACAGAGGAGCAGCTAGCGACACTTGGGGATGACGAGTTGTGTCTAGTGTCTAGTCGCTTTCAGCGTGCCTATGACAACCGGATGAGCAAGAAGAGGGGCGAGCGGCCCAAGTGCTTTGAGTGCGGGGAGGTCGGCCACTTCATCGCCGAATGCCCCAACAAGAACGACTACTACAAGAAGGGCAAGAGCTACTCCCGCGACTCCGACAAGTACCACTCCGGCAAGCCAAGCTTTGACAAGCACCGCTCCAGCAAGCATGGCTCCGGCAAGCGCTCCTTCGGCAAGAAGAACTTCCGGAAGGCTTTCAAGAGCTACCAGAAGGACAACCGGAAGCGGGACAAGGCCTTCTTCGCCGAGATCGGGTTCTGCAGCAGCGGATCTTCTTCCTCTTCGTCCTCGTCGAGCTCAAGCGATGAGGAGATCACGTACAGGAAGGACAAGAGGAACGATCAAGGCGGTCCATCTGGCTTGTGCTTCGTCTCCACCAAGTCCAGGCGGAAGAACAAGGACAAAAGGAGCTCGGTTTGCTCCATGGCGCTTGAGGACAAGGAGAACAAGGATGACGGCAGCAATTCTTCTTCCGATGATGAGGTAACTCCTGAGCAAGCCGAAATCCTTGAGATGCTAGAGCAGAACAGCCGGGAACTTAAGGCCCAGGATAAGATGCTGGAGAAGGCAGCTAAGAAGCTGCAGAAGTTGAAAGCCCAACTTGCTGAGGCTTTAGAGGAGAATGAGAGGTTGAGGAGTGTGAGACCCCAACCCAGTGAGATTGAGTGCCCTACCTGCGAGTCTTTCATGACGGAGCTTGGTGACCAGAGAGATAGGTATGCCAAGCGGGTAGAGGAGATAGATGAGCTGAAGGCTGAGCTGGGCAAACTCCAGTCCACACTGGATGAGCCTACTTTGAGTGGAGAGCTTGAGTGTGAGTCTTGCCCCTGTCTAGCTAGAGAGCTAGCTGGTCTGAAGGAGAAGTTTGAGGGGCAGCTCATGGAGCTTGAGGAGCTTAGGGCTAGACCTACGCTTTTGGGTGAATGTATGGTCTGTCCTACTTTGAGAGGTGAGTTAGAGCAGTTGAGAGCTGACTTAGAGGTGCTTTCAGCACCTAGTGATACTTGTGAGAACTGCCTAACTCTTAGGATGCAGCTGGTGGATAGGGATGCCACCATTAGGAAGTTGGAGAAAGCTGTTGTGGTTCCCTCCCTAGACTGTGATACCTGTGCTGCCCAGACTGTGATTCTGGAGGATCTGAGGGAGGAGATGTTGTCTTTGCAAGATAACAACAACAGGTTGAGAGAGGTGCTCAGTTGGGTATATGCGAGGCAACCTCAACTAGAGATGATCATAGAGAGCACCAAAAGAGCTGAGGGTGAGACAAGTGGTGTTGGGTTTGGAGAGTGCAGCATTTCGGGTGAGAAGAGTGCCCCAATTAAGGTCAAGACTGCACCTACCCAGCCAGGAGAGACTGTTGATGGGGTTTACCATGAGCCACCCAAGGCTGCCCCAAAGAAGCAGTACTGGACACCCAAACCTTCTAAGGCTAAGCTGGACAAGATTGTTGAGGAAGAGCTTAAGCCCAAGGGGAAGAAGCCAGTCCAGCAGCCTGAGCCACCCAAGGCCACACCACCTAAGCCCAAGTCCCAGCCTAACCCAGTTCCTAGGAGGCCTGTCTACCACTGTGAGTTTTGCCAGCGGAATGGCCACCTAGAGGAGTTTTGCTTCAGGAGGAAGCGGGTTGAGAGGCAGGAGAGAGCTTGGGGGAACCAGGATCAGTTCTACCAGGGTGGTAGGCAAGATCCTCCCCACCGCGGTGAGATGAGAGACCGCTTTGCCGGTGGTGAGAGAGGAGGCGGCTTTCAGGCTCGTGCTCCTGGTGGTGAGAGACGCTTTACTAGCCGAGCTCCTAGTCGTTTTCAGCGCGGCTATGGACCTCGTGACCGAGGCTTTGAGAGAGCTTTTGAGGGTTCACGCTTTGGAGATCGTGGTTACCCTGATCGTCGTGATGATTTCCTTGATTGTGCTTACCCCACTTTTGAGCAGATGGCTCGGCACTGGTACAGCAGTTTTGGGACTAACCCAGTGCCGGACCGTTTGCTCACCGTCGCTTTACTTGACTTTGCAGGATCGAGGTATGGAGGACGTGTGGATCATGGACTCCGGTTGCTCTAGGCACATGACAGGGCACCGCAAGTGGTTCTCCAGCCTCAACCCTGTAAGCACCAAGGAGTACATCACATTCGGGGACAATGGTCAAGGTAAAGTGATGGGTGTTGGTTCTGTTTCGCTCTCTGCCAAGCTTTCCCTGAGAGAAGTTGCTTTTGTCTGGAATTTGGGGTTCAATTTGGTTTCTGTTTCGCAACTTCTCGATGAAGGATTTGAGGTTCGTTTTAAGAAAGGTGCGTGCTGCGTTCTTGATGCTGAGGAGACCCTTGTTTGCTCTTTGCTACCTTTTGGTCAGGTTTTTAGGGTCGACCTCACATCTGTTTCTAGCCCTGCGCGCTGTTTGGTTGCTAGTCCTTCTGCTGATATATGGAAGTGGCATAGGAGACTTGGTCATTTGAGCTTTGATCTGCTAGTCAGGTTAAGTTCAATGGGCCTAATCCGAGGATTGCCCAAATTGAGAGCTGAGAAGGACTTAGTTTGCCACCCCTATCGTCATGGCAAGATGGTTGCCGCCTCTAACATTCCTGTGTCTCAGGTTATGACCTCCTATCCGGGTGAGCTACTCCATATGGATACAGTAGGTCCCGCTCGGGTAGCGTCAATCAGTGGGAAGTGGTACGTGCTTGTCGTTGTGGATGATTTTTCGCGGTTCTCGTGGGTATTTTTCATGGAGTTTAAGGATGAGGCGTTTGGTTTTGTTCGGGATCTGGTACTGAGGTTGAGAAACGAGAGTCATAAGGCCATGAGGGCTATCCGCAGTGACAATGGCGGAGAATTCAGAAACTCTCGTTTTGAAAACTTCTGTCGTGACCTAGGTCTTGAACACCAGTTTTCTTCTCCATATACCCCTCCGCAGAATGGTGTTGTGGAACGCAAGAACCGCACACTTGTTGAGATGGCACGGACGATGCTCGATGAGCATAGGACTCCAAGGCGCTTTTGGGCTGAGGCAGTGAATACGGCCTGTTACATTGCAAACCGAATCTTCTTGCGAGCTTTCCTTGGGAAGACCTCGTATGAACTTCGGTTTGGTAAGCAGCCCAGCGTCAAGCATTTGCGAGCGTTTGGCTGCAGGTGCTTTGTGCTTAAGAAGGCGGGGCATTTGGACAAGTTTGAGTCTCGTTGTTTGGATGGGATTTTTCTGGGGTATGCTTCTAATTCTAGGGCTTTTCGTGTGTGGATTTTAGAGGCCAAGCAAGTTGTTGAGACTTGTGAGGTTTCTTTTGATGAGACTATGCCCTGCACAACCCCTGCCTTTGAGCTTTCAGGTGATGATGAAGAAGGCACTTCCATTTTTGAGGATGAGGAAGGTGTGGTTAATGATGGTGATGCAGGAGCCACTGCACCGGCTGCAGCTCCTACCCCCTCTGCTACGAGTTCAGATGATGAAGGAGGACCCCTGCCCACAGTTTCCTCCTCACTCCCCCGACAGCAAGCTCAAGCAGAGGCTGGACCCGCTGAGGACGTAGGGGAGGTGACTTCCGAGATTGTTCCATCTCGGCAAGTCCAGCGGGATCACCCTCCACACAGGATGATTGGAGACATTCACCAGCGTGTCACACGCTCTTCGGTTAACTCTCTAGCCTTTTTCTCGCACTCTGCATACGTTGCTTCTTTTGAGCCCCGGGATGTGTCACATGCATTATCTGATCCTAACTGGGTGAACGCCATGCATGAGGAGTTGGAGAACTTTGAGAG
This sequence comes from Paspalum notatum, assembly GCA_022530915.1. Lineage (NCBI taxonomy): Eukaryota > Viridiplantae > Streptophyta > Magnoliopsida > Poales > Poaceae > Paspalum > Paspalum notatum. The sequence continues at coordinate 12,522,062 of CM039683.1, forward strand.
AAACCATGTCTGGGATTTAGTTGAACCTCCACCAAACTGTCGCCCTATAGGTACCAAGTGGGTTTTCAAGAACAAACAGGGTGAGGATGGGATGGTTGTGAGGAACAAAGCGAGATTGGTAGCCCAGGGTTTCTGTCAGAAGGAGGGGATAGATTATGAGGAGACCTTTGCCCCTGTAGCTCGTTTGGAAGCCATTAGGATTTTGCTTGCCTTTGCGGCCTCTAAAGGCTTCAAACTGCAGCAAATGGATGTCAAGTCTGCTTTCCTGAACGGGTTCATAGAGGAGGAGGTATATGTGAGACAACCTCCTGGCTTTGAGAGTGCTAGATTTCCAGACCGGGTGTATAAGTTGAGGAAAGCCCTTTATGGTCTGAAGCAAGCTCCTAGAGCTTGGTATGCTAGGTTGAAGAGTTTCTTGCTCAAGTCTGGGTTTGTGATGGGTTCAGTAGACAAGACCTTGTTTTTGTTGAGTCGTGGCGGTGACACCCTGATAGTTCAGATATATGTTGATGACATAATCTTTGGTGGTTCATCTCACGCTTTGGTGTCTAGTTTTGCTGAACAGATGAGCAGGGAATTTGAGATGAGTCTCATGGGTGAGCTCCAGTTCTTCCTCGGACTGCAGATAAAGCAAGGCCCTGAAGGAACCTTTGTCCATCAAGCAAAGTACACAAGAGACATACTCAAGAAGTATGACATGGGGGATTCTAAACCCATGACAACTCCTATGAGTACAAACACGGCACTTGATGCTGATGAAGATGGGGAGGCGGTGGACCAGAAGGAATTTCGAGGGATGATCGGCTCACTTCTGTACCTGACGGCGACCAGGCCGGACATTCAGTTCGCGGTTTGCCTTTGTGCGCGTTACCAGGCGTCCCCTAGGACTTCTCACCGTCAAGCGGTGAAGCGCATTTTCAGGTATCTGAAATTCACTCCTGAGCTTGGTCTTTGGTACTCCTCAGGTTCTTCTCTTTTTCTTAGAGGGTTCTCAGATGCTGACCATGCTGGCTGCCGGATTGACCGCAAGTCAACCTCCGGCACATGCCAACTCTTAGGAACCTCTCTTGTCTCTTGGTCCTCCTGCAAGCAAGCTAGTGTATCCTTGTCTACCACAGAAGCAGAGTACATAGCTGCTGCTAGCTGCTGCTCCCAGCTTTTATGGATGAAAGCCACCCTTAGTGATTTCGGCCTTAGGTTTAGAAAAATCCCTCTTCTAGTGGACTCTACGTCTGCTATTTCTGTAGCTAAGAACCCCGTCTTGCACTCCAGAACCAAACACATAGACGTGAGGTTTCACTTTCTAAGAGATCACTATGAGAAGGGGGACATAGACTTAGTGCATGTAGCTTCTGAAAACCAGTTGGCCGATATCTTTACCAAGTCCCTAGAGTTTGGCGCTTTTGTGCGCTTGAGAGGTGAGCTTGGAGTGTGCTATCCCTTTTAGTCAGGGATATTACGCTATTCCTTTTAGTAAGGAATAGCTTCCATAATCTAGAATTTGCTTTTATCTGCCTTTTATTTCTCTTTGCTTCTTTTGCATGTTGTATCATATCATGCATTGCACTGTATCATATGCATTTTCACTTCACTAGCATTAGAGCTCTTTTGAGATGATGAGTTAGTACTTGCTTGTGCTGGATTGTACAGTTGCATGCTTGATCATGGTTGGCTAAGCTCTCTTGAGTCTGTTGAATACTAGTTGTGAGCTAAGTCATTTTATTCTTTGCAAATCAAAAACCATGATCACCACTTGTTTTGGCTATCTAGCATGTGTAGGATTGTTGAATGCTATGCTATCTTTTCATACCTGGATATGCTAGTTGTATGCCTTTGCTAAGTTAATGCCTAAGCTTTTATGACACCTTGCTTAAATTGAAATCTGAATCAAAATGCTTACAAGTGGTGTCTTATATGATGAATTGAGAAAGATCCAGGTGGGTTTGCTTGTCACACTGATCTAGTTCGAGACAGCTTGCCTTTGCACTTTGGCATGAACTTGGACTAGACTGTGTATGACCAAAGACTTGTCTTAAGCTTCTGATGGTTAGATAACCTAGGCTTGGCATTGGTTGGTAAGAAGTGGCAAAAGACAAGTAAATAACCCCTGGCACAAAAAGAACTTGCTTATGAATACAAATGTCTAAATCTGAAATTTGCAAGTCTCTAAAATGCTTTTGGTTAGTTGTATATGCTTTGATTGAGAGTAGCACACCTTGTATGCATTGCTAGCATCTTGCTGTTCATGCCTACTGTGCTAGGTGCTATTCATGTTGGTGATGCTTTCTTTTTATTAACCCTGAAAAACAAGCTTACTCTTGATATGTGTGAGATAGATTCATTTGAGCTTGTCGTATGCTTCCTTGCCCTCACTTGCTCTGTATGCTAGAACTTGTGATTACTAGCTTTACATTCCTTCTGAGCTCTTTTACACTCCTTGCATTTCATGGCATATTTTGAGGGGAAGTTGTCTAGTTCAGGGGGAGTTGAGTTCAAAGAACCCTTGATGTGTCCATTGTCAACAAGGGGGAGAAATTTGGGGAGAAATTAGTGTACTTCCAAAGCTAAAGGGAGAAGTCTTAAAATATGGACAAAGGGGGAGAACTCAGGAGAGTTTTAGTTGAGGGGGAGCTTTGCATTCATTTTGCATTTGTGAGGATGCATTTCAAGGGGAGTTGAGCTTTTTTAGCATGCTCTTTGCTTCGGTGCGTTGAGCCTTTTGCCTCTGTCTTGAGGAGCCGATGTTTTGTTTTTCGTTTTGCTTCAAGCTGCCTTGTGTTTTGCCTTTGTTTGGTTTTTGGCAGCTTGAGCATTTCTTTTCTTTTTCCTTTCTTTTTCAGTTTTACGCTTTGGTTTTGTCTTTATTCTATTTCAGGTTACAGGTTGAAGATGTGTTGACAATGCACTCATCAAGGGGGAGATTGAGAGCCAATGGATCGGCCTCATTGCTCTCCTGGTGTGATGAGTGATTGTCAACGGTACAAGTCCTCCGATGGACTGGAGGCCCTCCGATGGACTGGAGGTAGAGAAGACGAAGACCTCGATGGACTGAGGCAAAAGTCCTCCAATGGACCGGAGGCAATGCTCGGCGTCGGTCGGCCATGGAAGCTCGGTACACGGAGGGGCGGTTCGGCAACGGTGGTGTAAGCCCTCCGATGGACCGCGAGGCGACTCCGATGGACTGGAGAAGCCGGGTGCCACTGTGGTGCTCCAACCCGAGTGCATGGCGTGAAGGCGTGCGAGGGAGGCTTTGGCGGCTTCGGCTCAAAACCGCCACCCAATTTCAAATGACTTGGTGGGTTGGACTCCGACTCGCCAAGATAGAAGATTGGGCCAAGACCTGGCCCAGGAAGCCCGCAGAATAAAGTTTTCTGGTTTCTGACTTCAAAACCGGGGGAAGCTTCCGGACTACTGGCTACGTGGCGCACATCCAAGCGAGGCGGAGAAACCGAAGATGATCAAGACGTCATCGTAGTCGTCCGATTGTATCTTTTCGGTTTGGCCCCCTCCGGGCATTTTTAGAGTCGGGGTCTTAATGTAATTGTGTCGTTTAGGGCCTAGGGTATAAATAGACTTGAGAGGCTCCCTTGGAGCTCATCTTGGCAGCCACAAACCCTAGTTTTCCTAACCCTAGCAGCCAAGGTCCAAAGAGAGAAAAGAGAGGAGATTAGCTAGGAGATGAGTGCCTAGTTTAGTCTAATCTTGTCCTTAGTGGGAGGATGAAGGGAGGTAGGCTCTAGGGAACTTTTGTAACTTGAATTTCATGATTAATCCAAGTTTCCTTCTTTGAGAATCCCATGGAGTGAGCAGCAATTTTCGTTCTTCCCTTTCTCCTCCCCGTTCTAGTTCGTTTTTGGTTCCAATCCTTGGATTTTGGTGTGTTTCGGTTTGTCTAAGGTTGGGATCTTTCTTTTGCCGGTATTTTAACTTGCTAGGACGTGGTGAATCATACTAGCCTTGTGCTAAATCAATCCATCCACGAGCAAGTTTGTTTTCGGGCAGATTTCAGATTCTCGGTTTTTTCTGTCCCCCTTTGCGAGATCTGCAATTCCCATGACTCCTTTGATCTTTTGGTGCTGACCTTTTGGGATTTGCTTTGGGACTTGTTGAGGATCATCTGTTCAAAATTTCATGGGATTTGGAGAAGGTTTGGTTGGGTTTTAGTTCAGTTTTTTTGAGTGCACGCGTGCAGTTTTCAGTTGCAGTTTTGGAGAAGCGCGAAATATGGACAGGACAGTCAGGTCATTTGTCCAAACCCCTATAACCTGACTGTCCGAACTGCTGGTGCTGGGTGCTTTGCTGGTGCATCTTCTTGGGCGTTTGGCAGGTCTTTTGTCCGAGGTGCAAGACCTGACTGTCCGAAGTGTTCCTGTTTTTTCCTGCTGCTTGGTTTCCTTCCCAAGTTTATTTGTCAGGTGTTTTGTCCGAAGTTGGGGGGTCTGACCGTCCGGTCTCCTTCCCTGGAGCTGCAGTTTTCTCTATCTCTCTCTGTTTGTCCGGTCTGGTATTCTTCTTTAGAGAGGACTGTCCGGTTAGGCTTCCATTTTCTAGTGTTTCGGTTTCTAGTTTTCTGCTTGCTGTTTTGTTTCTTTGTTTGCTTGTTTGTCCGGTCAGTAGTTAGGTTGTTTGGCCTAGGCGTTTTACTGCAGTTTTCTGTTCTTGTTCCTTAGTTTTAGTTAGTGTTGTTCCTTACTCTTGTGTTCTCTCCTTTTAGGTTGTAGTGTGTCCTAGGGTTGGTAGTTTTCTACTACGCAACCTTGCACACTAAGTAGGAGCTTTGTGTAAACCTAGTTTTCATGAGTTGGTCATTTTGGTTTGTCCTTGGTTGCGTATCATTCATCGCAAGCCCATACTCTTCGCTCGCCATTCTCAGTAAGACGCACTCAGGTGTGGGAGTGGCTAAGTGAGTGACTCATAGTTGAGGGCGATCTTTTTGTGAGTGTTCTTTTAGACATAGTGTCTCAGTTTGGTGAGTGTAGCTTATGCTTCCGCTTTGCGTCCGATACGTATCCGTTCAGTGGACGGTATCGGTTGTGCGTATGTTTTTGTGAGAGCGCACTTTGGGGGTTTGAGTTTGAGTTTTTCAAGTGCTCCTATTCACCCCCCCTCTAGTCGCACGTCTCGGTCCTACACTACTTTGAGTGGAGAGCTCGAGTGTGAGTCTTGCCCCTATCTAGCTAGAGAGCTAGCTGTTCTGAAGGAGAAGTTTGAGGGGCAGCTCATGGAGCTTGGGGAGCTTAGGGCTAGACCTACGCTTTTGGATGCGTGTATGGTCTGTCCTACTTTAAGAGGTGAGTTCAGTTGAGAGCTGACTTTGAGGTGCTTTCAGCACCTACTGATACTTGTGAGATCTGCCTAACCCTTAGGATGCAGCTGGTGGATAGGGATGCCACTCTTAGGAAGTTGGAGAAAGCTGTTGTGGTTCCCTCCCTAGACTGTGATACCTGTGCTGCCCGGACTGTGATTCTGAAGGATCTGAGGAAGGAGATGTTTTCTTTGCAAAATGACAACAACAGGTTGAGAGAGGTGCTCAGTTGGGTATATGCGAGGCAACCCCAACTAGAGATGATCATAGAGAGCACCAAGAGAGCCGAGGGTGAGACAAGTGGTGTTGGGTTTGGAGAGTGCAGCACTTCGGGAGAGAAGAGTGCTCCAGTTAAGATCAAGACTGCACCTACCCAGCCAGGAGAGACTGTTGATGGGGTTTATCATGAGCCACCCAAGGCTGCCCCAAAGAAGCAGTACTGGACACCCAAGCCTTCCAAGGCTAAGCTAGACAAGATTGTTGAGGAAGAGCTTAAGCCCAAGGGCAAGAAGCCAGTCCAGCAGCCTGAGCCACCCAAGGCCACACCACCTAAGCCCAAGTCCCAGCCTAACCCAGTTCCTAGGAGGCCTGCCTACCACTGTGAGTTTTGCCAGCGGAATGGCCACCTAGAGGAGTTTTGCTTCAGGAGGAAGCGGGTTGAGAGGCAGGAGAGAGCTTGGGGGAACCAGGATCAGTTCTACCAGGGTGGTAGGCAAGATCCTCCCCACCGCGGTGAGATGAGAGACCGTTTTGCCGGTGGTGAGAGAGGAGGTGGCTTTCAGGCTCGTGCTCCTAGTGGTGAGAGACGCTTTACCGGCCGAGCTCCTAGTCATTTTTAGCGCGGCTATGGACCTCGTGACCGAGGCATTGAGAGAGCTTTCGAGGGTTCACGTTTTGGAGGTCGTGGTTACCCTGATCGTCGTGACGATTTCTTTGATTGTGCTTACCCCACTTTTGAGCAGATGGCTCAGCATTGGTACAGCAGTTTTGGGACTAACCCCAGTGCCAGACCGTTTGCTCACCGTCGCTTTACTTGACTTTGCAGGATTGAGGCATGGAGGACGTGTGGATCATGGACTCCGGTTGCTCTAGGCACATGACAGGGCACCGCAAGTGGTTCTCCAGCCTCAACCCCGTAAGCACCAAGGAGTACATCACATTCGGGGACAATGGTCAAGGTAAAGTGATGGGTGTTGGTTCTGTTTCGCTCTCTGCTAAGCTTTCTCTGAGAGAAGTTGCCTTTGTCCGGAATCTGGGGTTCAATTTGGTTTCTGTTTCGCAACTTCTCGATGAAGGATTTGAGGTTCGTTTTAAGAAGGGTGCGTGCTGTGTTCTTGATGCTGAGGAGACCCTTGTTTGCTCTTTGCTGCCTTTTTGTCTGATTTTTAGGGTCGACCTCACATCTGTTTCTAGCCCTGCGCGTTGTTTGGTTGCTAGTCCTTCTACTGATATATGGAAGTGGCATAGGAGGCTTGGTCACTTGAGCTTTGATCTGCTAGTCAGGTTGAGTTCAATGGGCCTAATCCGAGGATTGCCCAAGTTGAGAGCTGAGAAGGACTTAGTATGCCACCCCTGTCGTCATGGCAAGATGGTTGCCGCTTCTCACATTCCTATGTCTCAGGTTCTGACCTCCTATCCGGGTGAGCTACTCCATATGGATATAGTAGGTCCCGCTCGGGTAGCGTCGGTCAGTGGGAAGTGGTACGTGCTTGTCGTTGTGGATGATTTTTCGCGGTTCTCGTGGGTATTTTTCATGTAGTTTAAGGATGAGGCGTTTGGTTTTGTTCGGGATTTGGTACTGAGGTTGAGAAACGAGAGTCATAAGGCCACGAGGGCTATCCGCAGTGACAATGGCAGAGAATTCAGAAACTCTCGTTTCGAAAACTTCTGTCGTGACCTAGGTCTTGAGCACCAGTTTTCTTCTCCATATACCCCACCGCAGAACGGTGTTGTGGAACGCAAGAACCGCACACTTGTTGAGATGGCACGAACGATGCTCGATGAGCATAGGACTCTGAGGCGCTTTTGGGCTGAGGCAGTGAATACGGCCTGTTACATTGCGAACCGGATTTTCTTGTGAGCTTTCCTTGGGAAGACCTCGTGTGAACTTCGGTTTGGTAGGCAGCCTAGCATCAAGCATTTGCGAGCATTTGGCTGCAGGTGCTTTGTGCTTAAGAAGGCGGGGCATTTGGACAAGTTTGAGTCTCGTTGTTTGGATGGGATTTTTCTGGGGTATGCTTCTAATTCTAGGGCTTTTCGTGTGTGGATTTTGGAGGCCAAGCAAGTTGTTGAGACTTGTGAGGTTTCTTTTGATGAAACTATGCCCTACACAACCCCTGCCTTTGAGCTTTCAGGTGATGATGAAGAAGGCACCCCCATCTTTGAGGACGAGGAAGGTGCGGTTGATGTTGGTGATGCAGGAGCCACTGCACCGGCTGTAGCTCCTGCCCCCTCTGCTATGAGCTCAGATGATGAAGGAGGACCCTTGCCTACGGCTTCCTCCTCACTCCCCCGACAGCAAGCTCATGCAGAGGCTGGACCCACTGAGGACGCAGGGGAGGTGACTTCCGAGATTGTTCCATCTCGGCAGGTCCAGCGGGATCACCCTCCACACAGGATGATTGGAGACATTCACCAGCGTGTCACACGCTCTTCGGTTGCTTCTCTAGCCTTTTTCTCCCACTCTGCATATGTTGCTTCTTTTGAGCCCCCGGGATGTGTCACATGCATTATCTGATCCTAACTGGGTGAACGCCATGCATGAGGAGTTGGAGAACTTTGAAAGAAACCATGTCTGGGATTTAGTTGAACCTCCACCAAATTGTCACCCTATAGGTACCAAGTGGGTTTTTAAAAACAAACAGGGTGAGGATAGGATGGTTGTGAGGAACAAAGCGAGATTGGTAGCCCAGGGTTTCTATTAGAAGGAGGGAATAGATTATGAGAAGACCTTTGCCCCTGTAGCTCGTTTGGAAGCCATTAGGATTTTGCTTGCCTTTGCGGCCTCTAAAGGCTTCAAACTGCAGCAAATGGATATCAAGTCTGCTTTCCTGAATGGGTTCGTAGAGGAGGAGGTATATGTGAGACAACCTCCTAGCTTTGAGACTGCTAGATTTCCAGACCGGGTGTATAAGTTGAGGAAAGCCCTTTATGGTCTGAAGCAAGCTCCTAGAGCTTGGTATGCTAGGTTGAAGAGTTTCCTACTCAAGTCTGGGTTTGTGATGGGTTCAGTAGACAAGACCTTGTTTCTGTTGAGTCGTGGCGGTGACACCCTGATAGTTCAGATATATGTTGATGACATAATCTTTGGTGGTTCATCTCACACTTTGGTGTCCAGTTTTGCTGAACAGATGAGCAAGGAATTTGAGATGAGTCTCATGGGTGAGCTCTAGTTCTTCCTCGGGCTGCAGATCAAGCAAGGCCCTGAAGGAACCTTCATCTATCAAGCCAAGTATACAAGAGACATACTCAAGAAGTTTGAAATGGGTGACTCCAAGCCCATGACAACCCCTATGAGTACAAACACGACGCTTGATGCCGATGAAGATGGGGAGGCGGTGGACCAGAAGGAATTTTGAGGGATGATCAGCTCATTTTTGTACCTGACGGCGACCAGGCCGGACATTCAGTTCGTGCTCTGCCTCTGTGCGCGCTACCAGGCTTCTCCTTGGACTTCTCACCGTCAAGCGGTGAAGTGCATTTTCAGCTATCTGAAATTCACTCCTGAGCTTGGTCTTTGGTATTCCTTGGGTTCTTCTCTCTCTTAGAGGGTTCTCAGATGCTGACCATGCTGGCTGCCGGATTGATCGCAAGTCAACCTCCGGCACATGCCAACTCTTAGGAACCTCTCTTGTCTCTTGGTCCTCTCGCAAGCAAGCTAGCGTATCCTTGTCTACCACAGAAGCAGAGTACATAGCTGCTGCTAGCTGCTGCTCCCAGCTTTTATGGATGAAAGCCACCCTTAGTGATTTCGGCCTTAGGTTTGGAAAAATCCCTCTTCTAGTGGACTCTACTTCTGCTATTTCTGTAGCTAAGAACCCCGTCTTGCACTCCAGAACCAAACACATAGACGTGAGGTTTCACTTTCTGTGAGATCACTATGAGAAGGGGGACGTAGACTTAGTGCATGTAGCTTCTGAAAACCAGTTGGCCGATATCTTTACCAAGCCCCTAGAGTTTGGCGCTTGAGAGGTGAGCTTGGAGTGTGCTATCCCTTTTAGTCAGGGATAATGTGCTATTCCTTTTAGTAAGGGATAGCTTCTGTAGTTTAGTTTCTGCTTTTATCTGGTTTTTATTTCTCTTTGCTTCTTTTGCATATTGTATCATATCATGCATCGCATTGTATCTTTTGCATTTTCACTTCACTAGCACTAGAGCTCTTTTGGGATGATAAGTTAGTAATTGCTTGTGCTAGATTGTACAGATGCATGCTTGATCATGGTTGGCTAAGCTCTCTTGAGTCTGTTGAATACTAGTTGTGAGCTAAGTCATTTTATTCTTTGCAAATCAAAAACCATGATCACCACTTGATTTGGCTACCTAGCATGTGTAGGATTGTTGAATGCTATGCTATCTTTTCATACCTGGATATGCTAGTTGTATGCCTTTGCCATGTAAATGCCTAAGCTTTTATGACACCTTGCTTAAATTGAAATCTGAATCAAAATGCTTACAAGTGGTGTCTTATGTGCTGAATTAAGAAAGATCCAGGTGGGTTTGCTTGTCTCACTGATCTAGTTCGAGATAGCTTGCCTTTGCACTTTGGCATGAACTTGGACTAGACTGTGTATGAACAAAACCCTGTCTTAAGCTTCTGATGGTTATATAACCTAGGCTTGGCATTGGTTGGTAAGAAGTGGCAAAAGACAAGTAAATAACCCCTGCCACAAAATGAACTTGCTTTTGACTACAAATGTATAAATCTGAAATTTGTAAGTCTCTAAAATGCTTATGGCTAATTGTATATGCTTTAGTTGAGAGTAGCACACCTTGTATGCATTGCTAGCATTTTGTTGTTCATGCCTATCTTGCTAGGTGCTATTCATGTTGGTGATGCTTTCTTTTCATTAACCTTGAAAAACAAGCTTACTCTTGATATGTGTGAGATAGATTCATTTGAGCTTGTTGTATGCTTCCTTGCCCTCACTTGCTCTGTATGCTAGAACTTGTGATTACTAGCTTTCCATCCCTTCTGAGCTCTTTCAGTTACACTCCTTGCATTTCATGGCATACTTTGAGGGGGAGTTGTCTAGTTTAGGGGGAGTTGAGTTCAAAGAACTCTTGATGTGTCCATTGTCAACAAGGGGGAAAAATTTGGGGAGAAATTAGTGTACTTCCAAAGGGAGAAGTCTTAAAATATGGACAAAGGGGGAGAACTCAGGAGAGTTTTAGTTGAGGGGGAGCTTTGCATTCATATTGCATTTGAGAGGATGCATTTCAGGGGGAGTTTGAGTTTTTAAGCATGCTCTTTGCATCGGTGCGTTGAGCCTTTTGCCTCTGTCTTGAGGAGCCGATGCTTTGCTTCTTTTTGCTTCAAGTTGCCTTGTGTTTTGCCTTTGTTGGGTTTTAGGCAGCTTGAGCATTTCTTTTATTTTCTTTCTTTTTCGGTTTTACGCTTTTCTTTTGTCTTTGTTCTATTTCAGGTTACAGGTTGAAGGTGTTGACAATGCACTCATCAAGGGGGAGATTGAGAGCCAATGGACCGGCCTCATTGCTCTCCTGGTGTGATGAGTGATTGTCAACGAGCTCAAGCCCTCCGATGGACTGGAGGCCCTCCGATGGACTGGAGGTAGAGGATGACGAAGACCTCGATGGACTGAGGCAAAAGTCCTCCAATGGACTGGAGGCAAGTCTCGGCATCAGTCGGCCATGGGAGCTCGGTATACGGAGGGGCGGTTCGGCAACGGTGGTGTAAGCCCTCCGATGGACCACGAGGCAACTCCGATGGACTGGAGAAGCCGGGTGCCACCGTGGTGCTCCAACCCGAGTGCATGGCGCGAAGGCGTGCGAGGGAGGCTTTGGCGGCTTCGGCTCAAAACCGCCACCCAAGTTCAAATGACTTGGTGGGTTGGGCTCCGACTCGCCAAGATAGAAGATTGGGCCAAGACCTGGCCCAGGAAGACCGCAGAATAAAGTTTTCCGGTTTCTGACTTCAAAACCGGGGGAAGCTTCCGGACTACTGGCTACATGGCGCACATCCAAGCGAGGCGGAGAAACCGAAGATGATCAAGTCGTCATCGTAGTCGTCCGATTGTATCTTTTCGGTTTGGCCCCCTCCGGGCATTTTTAGAGTAGGGGTCTTAATGTAATTGTGTCGTTTAGGGCCTAGGGTATAAATAGACTTGACAGGCTCCCTTGGAGTTTATCTTGGCAGCCACAAACCCTAGGATTTCCTAACCCTAGCAGCCAAGGTCCAAAGAGAAGAAATAGAGAGGATTAGCTAGGAGATGAGTGCCTAGTTTGGTCTAATCTTGTCATTAGGGTATAAATCACCTAGCTCACGAGATCTTCAATTCCCAAGAATCCCTTGATCTTTTGGAGCTGATCTTTTGGGATTTGCTAGGAAAGGTCCTTAGGATTATCCATGCAAATTTTCGTGAAGTTTCGTTGAGATTTGACCCAATTTCGATCGATTTTTCAAAAGGATGTCGGGCTGTTTTTGAGTGCAGTTTTTCTGTTGAGTTAAATAGTACGGTCTGGAGTAAAATAGGACGGTCTGTAGAGACCGGATAGTCCGGTCTGTAGTGTTTCTGGGCTGTTTTGAGCCTCTTCTTAACTAAGTACGGTCTAGGACTTTTGGGGGGTTTGGATAGTACGGTCTGTACAATTTTAGGCTGTTTTCTTGTGTTAGTTCCTCCTCTTCTTCCTTGGTCCTTTCTCCTTGGTTTCTTTGGTCTTTGGAGTGTTGTGGTTTGCTTCAAGCTTGTTTTGTGTCAACCACTGCATGCCCATACTCTTCACTCACTGTTCTTAAGTGAGGCACGCTTCGGTGTGTTGAGTGGCTAGTGTGCGACGCTTGCAAGCTTTGTAGCTTGTCTCGTTTTGTTCGTGCTTTGTTTTGTTCGTCTACGTCTAGTGTGCATGTTCTGCTAGGTATAGTTATTGCTTCCGCTTTCCACCCGATACGTATCTGTTCAGTAGACGGTATCGGGTGTGCGTGTGTTCAAGAGAGCGCACTTGGGGGGTTTGAGTTTGAGTTTTTCAAGTGCTCCTATTCACCCCGCCTCTAGTCGCACGTCTCGAAATGTGTGTACCATGGATTACTATATGAGCGCCAACTTCCTCAGCATTGAATATTTTTCCACTCTACTAGGTTACTAGCGCTCGTAAGGAGCATAACTATGATCTAGAACAATGAGACGCTAAGTAGTGGATGGACGACCCCCGAAACCACATGAAAGTCATGTCCGCTCCGTATAACGGACATAACTTGTTCTAGGGGACTCAGAATCTTTGGCTGTTGGGCTCGTTGGAAAGCTAACTGAGGGAGCAACACCATAGGAACTGGAAATCAAACTTTTGACATTTAGGGAATATTTGATACCAATTTATAAGCCCAACACCTTGCTCGCTCGCTTCCAGCGTTTGCTCCTTCGGTACGGATCGAAATGTGCATACCATGGCTTACTGTATGATCGCCAACTTCCTCAGCAGTGAATATTTTTCCACTCTACTAGGTTTCTAGTGCTCGTAACGAGCATACCTATGATCTAGAACAATGTGACGCTAAGCAGTCGACGGACGACCCTGAAAACTCATGAAAGTCATGTCCGCTTGGTATAACGGCCATAACTATATCTAGGGGACTCAAAATCTTCGGCGGCTGTGCTCATTGGAAAGCTAATTGAGGGAGCAACACCGTAGGAACTGGAAATCCAACTTTTGACATCTGGAGAATATTTGAAACCAGTTTATATGGCCAACACCTTACTCACCCCCTTTCAACATTGGCTCCTTCGGTACGGATCAAAATGTGTGTACCATGGCTTACTGTATGAGCGCCAATTTTCTCAACAGTGAATATTTTTCCACTCTACTAGGTTCCTAGTGCTCGTAAGGAGCATACCTATGATATAGAACAATGTGACACTAAAAGGTGGATGGACGACCCCAAAAACTCATGAAAGTCATGTCTGCTTGGTATAACGGCCATAACTACATCTAGGGGACTCAAAATCTTCGGCTGTTGTGCTCGTTGGAAAGCTAACTGAGGGAGCTACACCATAGGAACTGGAAATCAAACTTTTGACTTATGGTGAATATTTCATAAGAATTTATAAGGCCAACACCTTGCTCGCCCGCTTTCAGCATTTGCTCCTTCGGTATGGATCGAAATGTGCGTACCATGGCTTACTGTATGAGCGCCAACTTCCTCAGCAGTGAATATTTTTCCACTCTACTAGGTTACTAGCGCTCATATGGAGCATAACTATGATCTAGAACAATGAGACGCTAAGCAGTGGACGGACGACCCCCGAAACAACATGAAAGTCATGTCCGCTCAGTATAACGGCCATAAGTTCTTCTAGGGGACTCAGAATATTCGGCTGTTGGGCTCGTTGGAAAGCTAACTGAGGGAGCAACAACAAAGGAACTGGAAATCAAACTTTTGACATATGGGGAATATTTGATACCAATTTATAGGGCCAACACCTTGCTCGCCCGCTTTCAGCGTTTGCTCCTTCGGTACGGATCGAAATCTGTGTACCATGGCTTACTGTATGTGCGCCAACTTTCTCAGCAGTGAATATTTTTTCACTCTACTAGGTTTCTAGTGCTCGTAATGAGCATACCTATCACCTAGAACAATGTGACGCTAAGCAGTGGACGGACGATGCCCCAAAACTCATGAAAGTCATGTGTGCTCGGTATAACGACCATAATTTCATCTAGAGGACTTAGAACCTTCGGCTGTTGGGCTCATTCGAAAGCTAACTGTGGTAGCAACACCGTAGGAACTGGAAATCAACTTTTGACATTACACACCTTGCTCGTCCGCTTTCAGCGTTTGCTCCTTCGGTACAGATCGAAATGTGTGTAGCATGGGTTACTGTATGAGCTCCAACTTCCTCAGTGGTGAATATTTTTCCACTCTACTAGGTTCCAAGCGCTCGTAAGGAGCATAACTATGATCCAAAACAATGAAACGCTAAGCAGTGGACGGACGACCCCCGAAACCACATGAAATTCATGTCCGCTCGGTATAACGGCCATAACTTCTTCTAGGGGACTCAGAATCTTCGGCTGTTGGGCTCGTTGGAAAGCTAACTGAGAGAGCAACACCATAGGAACTAGAAATCAAACTTTTGATATATGGGGAATATTTCATACCAATTTATAAGGCCAACACCTTGCTCGCCCGCTTTCAGCGTTTGCCCATTTGGTATGGATCGAAATGTGCATACCATGGCTTACTGTATAAGCGCCAACTTCCTCAGTAGTGAATATTTTTCAACTCTACTAGGTTACTAGTGCTCGTAAGGAGCATACCTATGATCCAGAACAATGTGACGCTAAAAGGTGGACGAACAACCCCGAAAACCCATGAAAGTTATGTCTGCTTGGTATAACGGCCATAACTACATCTAGGGGACTCAAAATCTTCAGCTGTTGGGCTTGTTGGAAAGCTAACTGAGGGAGCAACACCGTAGGAACTGGAAATCCAATTTTTGACATCTGGAGAATATTTGATACCAATTTATAAGGCCAACACCTTGCTCACCCACTTTCAATGTTTACTCCTTCGGTACGGATCGAAATGTGTGTAGCATGGCTTACTTTATGAGCGCCAACTTCCTCAGCAGTGAATAATTTTCCACTCTACTAGGTTCCAAGCGCTCGTAAGGAGCATAACTATGATCTAGAACAATGAGACGCTAAGCAGTGGACGGATGACCCCCGAAACCACATGAAATTCATGTCCGTTCGGTATAACGGCCATAACTTCTTCTAGGGGACTCAGAATCTTCGGCTGTTGGGCTCGTTGGAAAGCTAACCGAGGGAGCAACACCATAGGAACTGGAAATCAAACTTTTGACATATGGGGAACATTTGATACCAACTTATAAGGCCAACACCTTGCTCGCCCGCTTTCAGCGTTTGCTCCTTCGGTACGGATCGAAATGTGCGTACCATGGTTTACTATATGAGCACCAACTTCCTCAGTAGTGAATATTTTTCAACTCTAGTAGGTTACTAGCGCGCGTAAGGAGCATAGCTGTGATCTAGAACAATGAGACGCTAAGTAGTGGGCGGACGACCCCTGAAACCACATGAAAGTCATGTCCGCTCGGTATAACGGCGGTAACTTCTTCTAGGGGACTTAGAATCTTCGGCTGCTGGGCTCGCTGTTAAGCTAACAAGGAGAGCAACACAATAGGAACTGGAAATCAAACTTTTGACATATGGGGAATATTTGATACCAATTTATGAGGCCAACACCTTGCTCGCCCGCTTTCAGCGTTTGCTCCTTCGGTACGGACCGAAATGTGCATACCAAGGCTTACTGTATGAGCGCCAACTTCCTTAGCAGTGAATATTTTTCCACTCTACTAGGTTACTAGTGCTCGTAAGGAGCATAACTACGATCTAGAACAATGAGACACTAAGCAGTGGACGGATGA
Source organism: Paspalum notatum (assembly GCA_022530915.1). NCBI lineage: Eukaryota > Viridiplantae > Streptophyta > Magnoliopsida > Poales > Poaceae > Paspalum > Paspalum notatum. Next base: position 12,537,989 of record CM039683.1, read on the forward strand.
CCCCACGAAACCACATGAAAGTCATGTCCGCTCGGTATAACGGCCATAACTTCTTCTAGGGGACTCCGAATCTTCGGCTGTTGCGCTCGTTGGAAAGCTAACCGAGGGAGCAACACCATAGAAACAGGAAATCAAACTTTCCACATATGAGGAATATTTGATACCAATTTAAAAGGCCAACACCTTGCTCACCTGCTTTCAGCATTTGCTCCTTCGGTACGGATCGAAATGTGCGTACCATGGCTTACTGTATGAGCGCCAACTTCTTCTGCAGTGAATATTTTTCCACTCTACTAGGTTTCTAGTGCTCGTAATGAGCATACCTATGACCTAGAACAATGTGACACTAAGCAGTGGACGGACGACGCCCCAAAACTCATGAAAGTCATTTCCGCTCGGTATAACAGCCATAATTTCATCTAGGGGACTTAGAATCTTCGGCTGTTGGGCTCGTTGGAAAGCTAACTATGGGAGCAACACCGTTGGAACTGGAAATCAAACTTTTGACATTTTGGAAATATTTGATAACAATTTATAAGGCTAACACCTTGCTCGTCCGCTTTCAGCATTTGCTCCTTCGGTACGGATCGAAATGTGTGTAGCATGGCTTACTGTATTAGCGCCAGCTTCCTCAGCAGTGAATATTTTTCCACTCTACTAGGTTCCAAGCGCCCGTAAGGAGTATAACTATGATCTAGAACAATGAGATGCTAAGCCGTGGACGGACAACCCCCGAAACCACATGAAATTCATGTCCGCTCGGTATAACGGCCATAACTTCTTCTCGGGGACTCAGAATCTTCAACTGTTGGGCTCATTGGAAAGCTAACCGAGGGAGCAACACCGTAGGAACTGGAAATCAAACTTTTGACATATGGGGAATATTTGATACAAATTTATAAGGCCAACACCTTGCTCCCCCGCTTTCAGCGTTTGCTCCTTCGGTACGAATCGAAATGTGCGTACCATGGCTTACTGTATGAGCCCCAACTTCCTCAGTAGTGAATATTTTTCAACTCTACTAGGTTACTAGTGCTCGTAAGGAGCATAACAATGATCTAGAACAATGAGACGCTAAGTAGTGGACGGACGACCCCCGAAACCACATGAAAGTCATGTCCGCTCGGTATAACTACCATAACTTCTTCTAGGGGATTTAGAATCTTCGGCTGTTGGGCTCGTTGGAAAGCTAACTGAGGGAACAACACCATAGGAACTGGAAATCAAATTTTTGATATGTGGGGAATATTTGATACCAATTTATAAGGCCAACACCTTGCTCGCCCACTTTCAGCGTTTGCTCCTTCAGTACGGATCGAAATGTGCGTACCATGGCTTACTGTATGAGCGCCAACTTCCTCAGTAGTGAATATTTTTCAAGTCTACTAGGTTACTAGTGCTCGTAAGGAGCATACCTATGATCTAGAACAATGTGACGCTAAAAGGTGGACGGACGACCCCGAAAACTCATGAAAGTCATGTCCGCTTGGTATAACGGCCATAACTACATCTAGGGGACTCAAAATCTTTGGCTGTTGTGCTCGTTGGAAAGGTAACTGAGGGAGCAACACCGTAGGAATTGGAAATCCAACTTTTGACATCTGGAGAATATTTGATACCTAGGCCAATACCTTGCTTACCCACTTTCAACGTTTGCTCTTTCGGTACGGATCGAAATGTGTGTAGCATGGCTTACTGTATGAGCGCCAACTCCCTTAGCAGTGAATATTTTTCCTCTCTACTGGTATCCTAGCGCTCGTAAGGAGCATAACTATGATCTAGAACAATGAGATGCTACGCAGTGGATGGACGACCCACGAAACCACATGAAAGTCATGTCCGCTCGGTATAACGGCCATAACTTCTTCTAGGGGACTCAGAATCCTCGGCTGTTGGGCTCGTTGGAAAGCTAACCGAGGGAGCAACACCATAGGAACTGGAAATCATACTTTTGACATATGGAGAATATTTGATACCAATTGATAAGGCCAACACCTTGCTCGCCCGCTTTTAACGTTTGCTCCTTCGGTACGGAACGAAATGTGCGTACCATGGCAGACTGTATGAGCGCCAACTTCCTCAGCAGTGAATATTTTTCCACACTACTAGGTTACCTGCGCTCGTAAGGAGCATAACTACGATCTAGAGCAATGAGACGCTAAGCAGTGGACGGACGACCCCCGAAACCACATGAAAGTCATGTCCGCTCGGTATAACGGCCATAACTTCTTCTAGGGGACTCAGAATCTTCGGCTGTTGGGCTCGTTGGAAAGCTAACTGAGGGAGCAACACCATAGGAACTGGAAATCAAACTTTTGACATATGGGGAATATTTGATACCAATTTATAAAGCCAACACCTTGCTCGCCCGCTTTCAGCGTTTGCTCCTTCGGTACGGATCGAAATGTGCGTACCATGGTTTACTATATGAGCGCCAACTTCCTCAGTAGTGAATATTTTTCAACTCTAGTAGGTTACTAGCGCTCGTAAGGAGCATAGCTATGATCTAGAACAATGAGACGCTAAGTAGTGGGCGGACGACCCCTGAAACCACATGAAAGTCATGTCCGCTCGGTATAACGGCGGTAACTTCTTCTAGGGGACTTAGAATCTTCGGCTGCTGGGCTCGCTGTTAAGCTAACTAGGAGAGCAACACCATAGGAACTGGAAATCAAACTTTTGACATATGGGGAATATTTGATACCAATTTATAAGGCCAACACCTTGCTCGCCCGCTTTCAGCATTTGCTCCTTCGGTACGGACCGAAATGTGCATACCAAGGCTTACTGTATGAGCGCCAACTTCCTTAGCAGTGAAAATTTTTCCACTCTACTAGGTTACTAGTGCTCGTAAGGAGCATAACTACGATCTAGAACAATGAGACGCTAAGCAGTGGACGGATGACCCCACGAAACCACATGAAAGTCATGTCCGCTCGGTATAACGGCCATAACTTCTTTTAGGGGACTCCGAATCTTCGGCTGTTGGGCTCGTTGGAAAGCTAACCGAGGGAGCAACACCATAGAAATTGGAAATCAAACTTTCCACATATGAAGAATATTTGATACCAATTTAAAAGGCCAACACCTTGCTCGCCCGCTTTCAGCATTTGCTTCTTCGGTACGGATCGAAATGTGCGTACCATGGCTTTCTGTATGAGCGCCAACTTCTTCTGCAGTGAATATTTTTCCACTCTACTAGGTTTCTAGTGCTCGTAATGAGCATACCTATGACCTAGAACAATGTGACGCTAAGCAGTGGACGGACGACGCCCCAAAACTCATGAAAGTCATTTCCGCTCGGTATAACGGCCATAATTTCATCTAGGGGACTTAGAATCTTCGGCTGTTGGGCTCGTTGGAAAGCTAACTATGGGAGCAACACCGTTGGAACTGGAAATCAAACTTTTGACATTTTGGAAATATTTGATAACAATTTATAAGGCTAACACCTTGCTCGTCCGCTTTCAGCATTTGCTCCTTCGGTACGGATCGAAATGTGTGTAGCATGGCTTACTGTATTAGCGCCAACTTCCTCAGCAGTGAATATTTTTCCACTCTACTAGGTTCCAACCGCCCGTAAGGAGTATAACTATGATCTAGAAGAATGAGACGCTAAGCCGTGGACGGACGACCCCCGAAACCACATGAAATTCATGTCCGCTCGGTATAACGGCCATAACTTCTTCTCGGGGACTCAGAATCTTCAGCTGTTGGGCTCGTTGGAAAGCTAACCGAGGAAGCAACACCATAGCAACTGGAAATCAAACTTTTGACATATGGGGAATATTTGATACAAATTTATAAGGCCAACACCTTGCTCCCCGCTTTCAGCGTTTGCTCCTTCGGTACGGATCGAAATGTGCGTACCATGGCTTACTGTATGAGCGCCAACTTCCTCAGTAGTGAATATTTTTCAACTCTACTAGGTTACTAGTGCTCGTAAGGAGCATAACAATGATCTAGAACAATGAGACGCTAAGTAGTGGACGGACGACCCCCGAAACCACATGAAAGTCATGTCCGCTCGGTATAACTGCCATAACTTCTTCTAGGGGATTTAGAATCTTCGGCTGTTGGGCTCGTTGGAAAGCTAACTGAGGGAGCAACACCATAGGAACTGGAAATCAAACTTTTGATATATGGGGAATATTTGATACCAATTTATAAGGCCAACACCTTGCTCGCCCACTTTCAGCGTTTGCTCCTTCGGTACGGATCGAAATGTGCGTACCATGGCTTACTGTATGAGCGCCAACTTCCTCAGTAGTGAATATTTTTCAACTCTACTAGGTTACTAGTGCTCGTAAGGAGCATACCTATGATCTAGAATAATGTGACGCTAAAAGGTGGACGGACGACCCTGAAAACTCATGAAAGTCATATCCGCTTGGTATAACGGCCATAACTACATCTAGGGGACTCAAAATCTTTGGCTGTTGTGCTCATTGGAAAGGTAACTGAGGGAGCAACACCGTAGGAATTGGAAATCCAACTTTTGACATCTGGAGAATATTTGATACCTAGGCCAATACCTTGCTCACCCGCTTTCAACGTTTGCTCTTTCGGTACGGATCGAAATGTGTGTAGCATGGCTTACTGTATGAGCGCCAACTCCCTTAGCAGTGAATATTTTTCCTCTCTACTGGTTTCCTAGCGCTCGTAAGGAGCATTACTATGATCTAGAACAATGAGACGTTACGCAGTGGATGGACGACCCACGAAACCACATGAAAGTCATGTCCGCTCGGTATAACGGCCATAACTTCTTCTAGGGGACTTAGAATCTTCGGCTGTTGGGCTCGTTGGAAAGCTAACCGAGGGAGCAACACCATAGGAACTGGAAATCATACTTTTGACATATGGGGAATATTTGATACCAATTGATAAGGCCAACACCTTGCTCGCCCGCTTTCAACGTTTGCTCCTTCGGTACGGAACGAAATGTGCGTACCATGGCTGACTGTATGAGCGCCAACTTCCTCAGCAGTTAATATTTTTCCACACTACTAGGTTACCTGCGCTCGTAAGAAGCATAACTACGATCTAGAGCAATGAGACGCTAAGCAGTGGACGGACGACCCCCGAAACCACATGAAAGTCATGTCCGCTCGGTATAACGGCCATAACTTCTTCTAGGGGACTCAGAATCTTCGGCTGTTGGGCTCGTTGGAAAGCTAACTGAGGGAGCAACACCATAGGAACTGGAAATCAAACTTTTGACATATGGGGAATATTTGATACCAATTTATAAAGCCAACACCTTGCTCGCCCGCTTTCAGCGTTTGCTCCTTCGATACGGATCGAAATGTGCGTACCATGGCTTACTGTATGTAATACCCTAATTTTTAATTCTAGTATTTTTACAATAAATTTAATATGGTTTATTCAATTTTCTAGGATTTTATATGCCTAGTGTTGCATTTAATGATTTATTTTACCAAGCAAGTAATTAAAATGAATCATAGTGTCAACATGTGTGTGCATTCATGCTGGTGCATATTTTACTTTGTTGTATGTCTCAAGGTTTGGAATTCAAAATCTTTTGAATTCATAGTTTGTGGCTTTGTCTAAATAGGAAAAAGAGAGAAAATAGAAGAGAGAAATAGAAAAGAGGGAAAAAGGAAAAGATCAGAACAACCCAAACACTAGCCCGCTAGCCCGGCCTGCTCCCTTCCGGCCCACCTCGTGGTCCAGCTCGTGGTCGAGCCGGCCCAGCCGCGCCGCCCCTTCCCGTTCCCTCTCTGACTCGCGGGCCAGCGCCCCTCAACCGCTAACGGGTGGGGCCAACCCGTCAGGGTCTTCCCTCACCTGCCGCCGGCCCTGCTCGCTGCCGGTGGACCGCCGCGCTCAGCACCCCCCAGGCCGTGGCCCCGCTCCACGACCCGTGCCAGTGGCACGCATGCCAGCCCCCACTCCTCCCTCGACGCGGAAACGACGCGGTGGACTCGAGTCCAAGCCGAAGCGGACCCCAAGTCCAGATAGACTCACACCGCCATGCCCCTTCCCAAGATTCGGAGTCGGTTCCGCGCCGTCACCCTAGCCCCGGCCCTATAAAAGGCACCCCAGCCTTCGCCGCCATCCCCTTCATTCCCTCAAGCTCTTAGCCCAAGCCCTAGCGCCCGCTCGCCGACGAATTTCGCCACCGAAGTCGCACGGTAAGCGCCGCCGCCGTCGCGCAATTCCTCGTCGTTGCTCCTTCTCCGGCCTCTCTGACCCCTTGACCGCGTTCGCAGATCAATTCTGGAGCTTCACCGCCAGTTCTGGGAGCCTCGGAGTCACCCTACCTCGCCTTCCCGTGAGCACCGCCATCCGCGTCCGCCGCCGCCCGTCGCCGACCCACTTCCGGTCACCTTCTGCCGCAATGGTGAGGCAAGCCTCTAAGGGGAGAAGCACATACATATAACGTAAAGCACACTCAACCCAAGGAGCACGAGGTTCACTGAAGCTTACTCCCCCTCTTGCCCCGCAGGTAAGTTACCTCAAACCAAAATGACCTAATTACTGAGCTAAGACTGCCCCATCCCAGTCTTGTGGTAGCGCGGTTGTCCCAGGTTGTCGCTCTGTGAACAGGTCCTTACGGAGAGAACCGCAAAAGGACATGAGCACATTGCTCAGGTTCCCTAAACCATGTTGCTAAAAAGCAAGTTTTAAACGAGACATGAACCACTCAAGCACACAGCACAGAGGGTCAATCTCACATTAATTGCATAGAACCATTAACAAAGTTAATTAACAAAAGGTATGAGAGTTCGTGCTGCACCTAGCGTAACTTAACCCAAATGCATCCCAAAAGGTAGATATAAAGGATCAAAGTAGCTAGGTAAACCTTAAAGGTACACAAAATTAATGCACATGCAGTGATTAAGAGTTATTGGGTGTTGTTCATATTATACTTGCCTTCCTCAGGGTTATCCTGCTGCTGCTCAAGGAAATCGGGAGGTGGCTCTGTGAACTCCACGGACTGCTCAACGTCTACTCATGAACATAGCACCATACAAACATCCACGCATATACATACATGCAAATAAAAGCAAAACTATAAGAAACAGTACACCATTACATAAAAACAGAACATAAAACTCATATAAAACTAATCTACATACTGCTACAAACACATGAGCGCAAGAATCACCCTAATCGGATCTAAAACGTGAAAGTTATGCAAAAACAAGGTTCCAGGGGTATAACTATGATTAAAAACTTAGATCAGGGGCTTAACTCGCAAAATCGAGGGCTTAAACGCGAATCCATAAACTTCTCGACGGCTCACTAGTAAAACCGGCTGCCCTGGGACGGCGGGTCCTATTTTCCAAAAGGTCAGGGGCTAAAACATAAATAAAAGGACATAGATCTAATTACTTATGAACTACCGCGGACCGCGGGTTTATTACTGAGAAAGGCAGGGGCTCTTTAGCAAAACAGGCATGGTTGACCGGTGCTGACCGGTATTGACCGGTCGCCAGGGCTATTGGGCGGTCAGATCTAGATCGGGCGGCTTAGATTAGATGGGGTTTGGGGTTTGATCTGGCCCGTCCAGATTGGATCTGGCGGCCACGGTTGGAGCGGGAGAGGTTCGCCGGCGGCGACCATCGAACGCTGCTGAACATCGCCGGTGCGCGCGGTTCTCGCGAACGAGGGTGCGGCTCGGGACGAGGGCTAGCCAGGGAGAGAGAGCAGGGTCCGGCGAATCTCACCAAGGGTTTGGTTGCAGCGGAAGCTGACCGGAAGTGGGTCAGCGACGGGCGGCGGCGGACGGCGATGGCGGTGTTGACGGGAAGGCGAGGTAGGGTGACTCCGAGGCTCCCAGAACTGGCGGCGAAGCTCCAGAATTGATCTGTGAACACGGTCAAGGGGTCAGAGAGGCCGGAGAAGGAGCAACGGCGAGGAATTGTGCGACGGTGGCGGCGCTTACCGTGCGACTTCGGTGGCGAAATTCGTCGGCGAGCGGGCGCTAGGGCTTGGGCTAAGAGCTTGAGGGCGTGAAGGGGACGGCGGCGAAGGCTGGGGTGCCTTTTATAGGGCCGGGGCTAGGGCGACGGCGCGGAACCGACTCCGAATCTTGCGGAAGGGGCATGGCGGCGTGAGGCTATCCAGACTTGGAGTCCGCTTCGGCTTGGACTCGAGTCCACCGCGTCGTTTCCGCGTCGAGGGAGGAGTGGGGGCTGGCGTGTGTGCCACTGGCACGGGTCGCGGAGTGGGGCCACGGCCAGGGGGGTGCTGAGCGCGGCGGTCCACCGGCAGCGAGCAGGGCCGGCGCGAGGTGAGGGAAGACCCTGACGGGTTGGCCCCACCCGTCAGCGGTAGAGGGGCGCTGGCCCGCAGGTCAGAAAGGGAGCGGGAAGGGGAGGCGCGGCTGGGCCGGCTCGCCCACGAGCTGGGCCGCGAGGTGGGTCGGAAGGGAGCAGGCCGAGCTAGCGGGCTAGTGTTTGGGTTGTTCTGATCTTTTCCTTTTTCCCTCTTTTCTATTTCTCTCTTCTATTTTCTCTCTTTTTCCTATTTAGACAAAGCCACAAACTATGAATTCAAAAGATTTTGAATTCCAAGCCTTGAGACATACAACAAAGTACAATATGCACCAGCATGAATGCACACACATGTTGACACTACGATTCATTTTAATTACTTGCTTGGTAAAATAAATCATTAAATGCAACACTAGGCATATAAAATCCTAGAAAATTGAATAAACCATATTAAATTTATTGTAAAAATACTGGAATTAAAAACTAGGGTATTACAAACCTACCCCCCTTAACAGAAATCTTGCCCCAAGATTCACATAGGTTGGCTAGCAAAGAGATTAGGGTATGCTTCTCTCATTTCATCCTCTCATTCCCAAGTTGCCTCCTTTTCTGTATGGTGACTCTACTGCACTCTGCACATTTTGATCCGCTTGTTTCTAGTGATCCTTTCAGATGTCTCCAAAATCTTAACTGGATGTTCAGTGTAAGTCAGGTCCTCCTGTACATTCAAATCTTCCAAGGGGGCTTGCTCTTCTGGTACCCTCAAACATTTCTTCAACTGAGATACGTGGAACACATCATGCACTCCTGATAAACTCGGAGGCAATTCTAGACGATAGGCTACCTCACCCTTCTTCACCAACACCTTGAATGGTCCAATATATCTGGGGGCTAACTTCCCTTTCATGTTGAATCTATGAACTCCCCTCATTGGTGACACCTTTAGATACACAAAATCGTCCACTTTGAAGTTCAACTCTCTTCTGCGATTATCAGCATAACTCTTTTGTCTTGACTGAGCAATCTTTAGGTTCTCCTGTACCACCCGCAACTGCTGTTCTGCATCTTCTATAATTCCAGGGCCAAACACCTGTTTTTCCCCAATCTGATCCCAAAACAAGGGGGTTCTACACCTCCTACCATATAGAGCTTCGAATGGTGACTTTTTGAGACTAGCTTGGTAGCTGTTGTTATATGAGAATTCAGCATAAGGTAAGCACTTATCCCAACTGGTCCCATAATATATAGCGCATGCTCTCAACATATCCTCAAGTACTTGATTGGTCCTTTCTGTTCGCCCGTCTGTCTGTGGATGGTACGCTGTACTGAACCTGAGCTTTGTGTCCAATGAGTCGTGCAATTGTTCCCAGAAGCGGGAAGTGAACTGTGACCCCCTGTCGGATATAATTTGCTTGGGTACGCCATGCAGGCACACAATTCTAGATATGTATAATTCTGCCAATCTTGCACCTGAGTAGGTGGTGTTCACAGGTATAAAGTGAGCTATTTTGGTTAAATGATCCACCACTACCCATATTGAGTTATAACCCTTCTGAGTGCGAGGTAACCCTACTATAAAATCCATTGTGATCTCCTCCCATTTTCACTCAGGAACCTTCAATGGTTGCAATAACCCTGCTGGTCTCTGGTGTTCTGCTTTCACCCTTTGACAAGTATCACATACTGCCACATACTCAGCTACTGCTCTCTTCATTCCCGGCCACCAAAATCTCTCCTTGAGGTCATAATACATCTTAGTACTCCCAAGATGAATGGAGTAAGCTGTATCATGTGCCTCGCTCAATATCAACTTCCGAATACTATCAAGTTGGGTACACAGATCCGATTCTCATACCACAAGGTACCTCGCTCATCCTCTTTGAAATCAAGTGCTTCTCCTTTCCTAAGTGACTCACGGATCTCCTGGAGCTTCTCATCCTCTTTCTGATACTTGTTGATTTCTTGTTCTAGGGTTGGTTCTGCTTCAAATGCTGCTACTATGGTGTAGCTTAGGAATCCTAGGCTCAAACTTTCAAATTCCTCACATAATTCTGGTGGCATCTGGAAGCCCAAAGCCATATTGGCGTAACTCTTCCGACTCAGGGCATCTGCTGCCACATTAGCCTTGCCAGGATGATAGTGTATCTCCAGATCGTAATCCTTGATCAACTCTAACCACCTTCGCTGACGCACAAGACTGGGATGGGGCAGTCTTAGCTCAGTAATTAGGTCATTTTGGTTTGAGGTAACTTACCTGAGAGGCAAGAGAGGGAGTAAGCTTCAGTGAACCTCGCGCTCCTTGGGTTGAGTGTGCTTTACGTTATATGTATGTGCTTCTCCCCTTGGAGGCTTGCCTCACCGTTGCGGCGCTTGATTCCTTGCGGTTACTTTTCACCAACGTGATCTTTGGAAAGGCTTCGTAGTGTGCTTGCTAGTCATCTCATCTCCAATAATGTGATGAACACCTAGCATAGCTTATGGCTTGTGGGTAAAGATGTGCAACCTCTCGAGAGTGTAAAACTGACTTGTCAGCCATGCTCACGGTTATGAGCGGCCCAGATCCTCCTTTTGATTAGTGGGTTCCCTGGTTATGGTTCTAGAAGTTATCTTTTTAAATACTGTTAATTTCCTTTATGCAATAACTTTGGGCTAATGGTTTATCTTACTCAACTTTAGTAAATAGAAGTTAATAAAACTTTATCAACTAAAAGCTCATGCAGTCATGTCAGCTAATCCTAGAGCCTCACAGTTTATGTTATACTTGTTGAGTACCTCGTACTCACGCTTGTTTTATATTTATTCCTTGTTGAGGGGACAAATTCAACCGCTGCTCAGAAAGATGAAGGCCTGAAGGAGTACAAATGAAGGATCATGGAGTTCTAGGCGTGCGACCCCCAGTCGGTTTCCCTGTGGATGGCTCGAAGATTTAGTTACGCTTCCGCTACTCTGTGTTAAAGACTTAATGTCTTAATGTAAATGTTGTTTAACGATATATATTAAAGCATGTTTTGTGATATCACTGTTTATTGTCTCTATATATGTGAGATTAGATCCTGGCACACATATAGGTTTGCTCTGGTTTGTCTTTTTTAAACCAGGGTGTGACAGATTGGTATCAGAGCCGTGTTGACTGTAGGACGATTGCCTAGTTTAAAACTGGACTGATTTAAGGATTTTCACTTCTCTTTGCCTTACTTGCTGTATATTTTACCTTATTTACTAATCATTTTCTTTTATTCCTTCTGTCATAATAGAACTGATCTTGAACCCTTTCTGTCGTTCCTGTACACGATGGCTCGAACCAGGTTGACCGCACGGAAGAGCATTGGAGGACAAGGCATGCCCCCTCACTATGTACCCCCAGCGGAGCAGGTGGACAATCAAGATGAAGAGGAGTTCTACAACACCGACGACGCCGACTCCAGTAACGAGTCTGGAGGAGAGGACGCCCCCGCACCAGCAGCTCCAGTTCTAGAGGTGCCGCCTGCACCCCAGCAGCAGGAGGAGGAGCCCCCTGCACCCCAGCCTGAGGCGCCCAAGGGGCCGTACCACGCCGTCCTTCCTCAGGCGGACCAGCTCGGCAGCCCCGACTTCGCAGAGAAGGGAGTGGCGACCATTCCCGCCTGGGACGCTATGAAGGTCTACCCCATCGGCAACGGACAGTACCACGAGCTCCTGCAGGACTGCCTCTACGCCACCGGACTGACTACGCACGACGTCGCCTATGAAGTCATGCACCTGGAGCACCCGGACTACAACGAGCAGTGGTTGGCCAAGGCATAGGTCAGGCGCCCCAATGCTGTCTACGGAGGGTACATTGTGGAGACCGAGCACGAAGCCCCGACGCCCCATGAGACTATAGGAGCTGCCACGGAAGATGCTGCACGTCATGCCTTGGGAGCAGTCCGTCACAAGTACCACACCGCTCTCAACCAGAATGTGTGGCGCTACTTTCCACGGCGTGAGCAAGGGAAGGCAGACCACGTGATATCTTCAGCAGCAGGAGAGGAGGATGATCGCTTGAAGATGATGGTTCGACTTGTGGCGGCCCTGAACTCCCAGTATGACATCTTAGTGGATGAGCCTCACCGAGCACACGATGAGATTGTTGATCTACGAGCCCGAGCTGCAGGAGTGACAGGATCAGACCCAGTGGTGCCTTATGTGGAGCGTGCTGAGTCACCTGACCGCAAGAGGACCCGTTATGGAGATGCCGAGGAGTACACACAGGGCTATGATGAGTTCTAGGCGTCCGTTCACCAGTTGACGTCCCTGTGGCGCCCTTAGTTGTCTTTTAAGCTTCCGCAATGTTTTGTTATAACTTTGAGTTTAAGACATGGTCTTATTTATGTAATAATGATGTTAACTTCATGTATGCTTTTATTTTATGACATGTGTCTGTGATGGCACTGTAATTTGTCATACATATGCGAGACTTGATCCTGGAGCATATGTATACTTGCTCGGTTTTGTTCGTTGGAAACCTTATGTGACACTATATGCGCGCCAACTTCCTCAGCAGTGAATATTTTTCCACTCTACTAGGTTTCTAGTGCTCGTAAGGAGCATACCTATGATCTAGAACAATGTGACGCTAAGCAGTGGACACACGACCCCGCAAAACTCATGAAAGTCATGTCCGCTCGGTATAACGGCCATAATTTCATCTAGGGGACTTAGAATCTTCTGCTGTTGGGCTCGTTGGCAAGCTAACTGTGGGAGCAACACTGTAGGAACCGGAAATCAAACTTTTGACATTTCGGGAATATTTGATACCAATTTATAAGGCCAACACCTGGCTCGTCCGCTTTCAGCGTTTGCTCCTTCGGTACGGATCGAAATGTGTGTAGCATGGCTTACTGTTTGAGCGCCAACTTCCTCAGCAGTGAATATTTTTCCACTCTACTAGGTTCCAAGCGCTCGTAAGGTGCATAACTATGATCTAGAACAATGAGACTCTAAGCAGTGGACGGACGACCCCCGAAACCACATGAAATTCATGTCTGCTCGGTATAACGGCCATAACTTCTTCTAGGGGACTCAGAATCTTCGGCTATTGGGCTCGTTGGAAAGCTAACTGAGGGAGCAACACCATAGGAACTGGAAATCATACTTTTGACATATGGGGAATATTTGATACCAATTTATATGGCCAACACCTTGCTCACCCATTTTCAGCGTTTGGTCCTTCGGTACGGATCGAAATATGCGTACCATGGCTTACTGTATGAGCGCCAACTTCATCAGTAGTGAATATTTTTCAACTCTACTAGGTTACTAGCGCTCGTAAGGAGCATAATTATGATCTAGAACAATGAGACGCTAAGTAGTGGACGGACGACCCCCGCAACCACATGAAAGTCATGTCCGCTCGGTATAACGGCCATAACTTCTTCTAGGGGACTCAGAATCTTCGGCTGTTGGGCTCGTTGGAAAGCTAACTGAGGGAGCAACACCATAGGAACTGTAAATCAAACTTTTGACATCTGGGGAATATTTCAAACCAATTTATAAGGCCAACACATTGCTCGCCCGCTTTCAGCGTTTGCTCCTTCGGTACGGATCGAAATGTGCGTACCATGGCATACTGTATGAGCGCCAACTTCCTCAGTAGTGAATATTGTTCAACTCTACTAGGTTACTAGTGCTCGTATATGGGGAATATTTGATACCAATTTGTAAGGCCAACACCTTGCTCGCCCACTTTCAGCATTTGCTCCTTCGGTACGAATCGAAATGTGCGTACCATGGCTTACAGTATGACCGCCAACTTCCTCAGCAGTGAATATTTTTCCACTCTACTGGGTTACTAGCGCTCGTAAGGAGCATAACTATGATCTAGAACAATGAGACGCTAAGCAGTGGACAGACGACCCCCGAAACCACATGAAAGTCATGTCCGCTCGGTATAACGGCCATAACTTCTTCTGCGGGACTCAGAATCTTCGGCTGTTGGGTTCGTTGGAAAGCTAACTAAGGGAGCAACACCATAGGAACTGGAAATCAAACTTTTGACATATGGGGAATATTTGATACCAATTTATAAGGCCAACACCTTGCTCGCCCGCTTTCAGTGTTTGCTCCTTCGGTACGGATCGAAATGTGCGTACCATGGCTTACTATATGCACGCCAACTTGCTCAGCGGTGAATATTTTTCCACACTAATAGGTTTCTAGTGCTCGTAAGGAGCATTCCTATGATCTAGAACAATGTGACGCTAAGCAGTGTACGGACGACCCCCAAAACTCATGAAAGTCATGTCCGCTTAGTATAACGGCCATAATTTGATCTAGGGGACTTAGAATCTTCGGCTGTTGGGCTCATTGGAAAGCTAACTGTGGGAGCAACACCGTAGAAACTAGAAATCAAACTTTTGACATTTCAGGAATATTTGATAAAAATTTATAAGGCCAACACCTTGCTCGTCTACTTTCAGCGTTTCCTCCTTCGGTACGGATCGAAATGTGTGTACCATGGCTTACTGTATGAGCGCCAACATCCTCAGCAGTGAATATTTTTCAATCTACTAGGTTCCTAGTGCTCGTAAGGAGCATACCTATGATCTAGAACAATGTGACACTAAAAGGAAGATGGATGACTCCAAAAACTCATGAAAGTTATGTCCGCTTGGTATAACGGCCATAACTACATCTAGGGGACTCAAAATCTTCGGCTGTTGTGCTCGTTGGAAAGCTAACTAAGGGAGCAGCACCGTTGGAACTGGAAATCCAACTTTTGACATATGGAGAATATTTGATACCAATTTATAAGGCCAACACCTTGCTCACCTACTTTCAACGTTTGCTCCTTCGGTATAGATCGAAATGTGTGTAGCATGGCTTGCTGTATGAGCACCAACGTCCTCAGCAGTGAATATTTTTCCACTCTACTAGGTTCCGAGCGCTCGTAAAGAGCATAACTATGATCTAGAACAATGAGACGCTAAACAGTGGACGGACGACCACTGAGACCACATGAAATCATGTCTGCTCGGTATAACGGCCATAACTTCTTCTAGGGTACTCAGAATCTTCGGCTGTTGGGCTCGTTGGAAAGCTAACTGAGGGAGCAACACCATTGGAACTGAAAAATCACACTTTTGACATACGGGGAATATTTGATACCAATTTATAAGGTCAACACCTTGCTCGCCCGCTTTCAGCGTTTGCTCCTTCGGTACCGATCGAAATGTGCGTACCATGGCTTACTGTATGAGCGCCAACTTCCTCAGTAGTGAATATTTTTCAACTCTACAAGGTTACTAGTGCTCGTAAGGAGCAAACCTATGATCTAGAATAATGTGACGCTAAAAGGTGGACGGACGACCCCGAAAACTCATGAAAGTCATGTACGCTTGGTATAACGGCCATAACTACATCTAGGGGACTCAGAATCTTTGGCTGTTGTGCTTGTTGGAAAGCTAACTTTGGGAGCAACACCGCAGGAATTGGAAATCCAACTTTTGACATTTGGAGAATATTTGATACCAAGGCCAACACCTTGCTCACCCACTTTCAGCGTTTGCTCCTTCAGTACGGATCGAAATGTGTGTAGCATGGCTTACTGTATGAGCGCCAACTCCCTTGGCAGTGAATATTTTTCCACTCTACTAGTTTCCTAATGCTCGCAAGGAGCATAACTATGATCTAGAACAATGAGACGCTAAGCAGTGGACGGATGACCCCTAAAACCACAAGAAAGTCAAGTCGGCTCGGTATAACGGCCATAACTTCTTCTAGGGGACTCAGAATCTTCGGCTGTTGGGGTCGTTGGAAAGCTATCCAAGGGAGCAACACCTTAGGAACTGGAAATCAAACTTTTGACATTTCGGGAATATTTGATAAAAATTTATAAGGCCAACACCTTGCTCGTCCGTTTTCAGCGTTTGCTCCTTCGGTACGGATCGAAATGTGTTTACCATGGCTTGCTGTATGAGCGCCAACATCCTCAGCAGTGAATATTTTTCAACTCTACTAGGTTCCTAGTGCTCGTAAGGAGCATACCTATGATCTAGAACAATGTGACACTAAAAGGTAGATGGACGACTCCAAAAACTCATGAAAGTTATGTCCGCTTGGTATATCGGCCATAACTACATCTAGGGGACTCAAAATCTTCGGCTGTTGTGCTCGTTGGAAAGATAACTGAGGGAGCAGCACCGTTGGAACTGGAAATCCAACTTTTGACATATGGAGAATATTTGATACCAATTTATAAGGCCAACACCTTGCTCACCTGCTTTCAACGTTTGATCCTTCGGTACAGATCGAAATGTGTGTAGCATGGCTTGCTGTATGAGCACCAACGTCCTCAGCAGTGAATATTTTTCCACTCTACTAGGTTCCGGGCGCTTGTAAGGAGCATAACTATGATCTAGAACAATGAGACGCTAAACAGTGGACGGACGACCACCGAGACCACATGAAATCATGTCTGCTCGGTATAACGGCCATAACTTCTTCTAGGGTACTCAGAATCTTCGGCTGTTGGGCTCGTTGGAAAGCTAACTGAGGGAGCAACACCATAGGAACTGGAAATCACACTTTTGACATACGGGGAATATTTGATACCAATTTATAAGGCCAACACCTTGCTCGCCCGCTTTCAGCGTTTGCTCCTTCGGTACGGATCGAAATGTGCGTACCATGGCTTACTGTATGAGCGCCAACTTCCTCAGTAGTGAATATTTTTCAACTCTACAAGGTTACTAGTGCTCGTAAGGAGCAAACCTATGATCTAGAATAATGTGACGCTAAAAGGTGGACGGACGACCCCGAAAACTCATGAAAGTCATGTACGCTTGGTATAACGGCCATAACTACATCTAGGGGACTTAGAATCTTTGGCTGTTGTGCTTGTTGGAAAGCTAACTTTGGGAGCAACAGCGCAGGAATTGGAAATCCAACTTTTGACATTTGGAGAATATTTGATACCAAGGCCAACACCTTGCTCACCCGCTTTCAGCGTTTGCTCCTTCGGTACGGATCGAAATGTGTGTAGCATGGCTTACTGTATGAGCGCCAACTCCCTTGGCAGTGAATATTTTTCCACTCTACTAGTTTCCTAATGCTCGCAAGGAGCATAACTATGATCTAGAACAATGAGACGCTAAGCAGTGGACGGATGACCCCTGAAACCACAAGAAAGTCAAGTCGGCTCGGTATAACGGCCATAACTTCTTCTAGGCGACTCAGAATCTTCGGCTGTTGGGGTCGTTGGAAAGCTAACCAAGGGAGCAACACCGTAGGAACTGGAAATCAAACTTTTGACATTTCGGGAATATTTGATAAAAATTTATAAGGCCAACACCTTGCTCGTCCGTTTTCAGCGTTTGCTCCTTCGGTACGAATCGAAATGTGTTTACCATGGCTTACTGTATGAGCGCCAACATCCTCAGCAGTGAATATTTTTCAACACTACTAGGTTCCTATTGCTCGTAAGGAGCATACCTATGATCTAGAACAATGTGACACTAAAAGGTAGATGGACGACTCCAAAAACTCATGAAAGTTATGTCCGCTTGGTATAACGGCCATAACTACATCTAGGGGACTCAAAATCTTCGGTTGTTGTGCTCGTTGGAAAGATAACTGAGGGAGCAGCACCGTTGGAACTGGAAATCCAACTTTTGACATATGGAGAATATTTGATACCAATTTATAAGGCCAGCACCTTGCTCACCTGCTTTCAACGTTTGATCCTTCGGTACAGATCGAAATGTGTGTAGCATGGCCTGCTGTATGAGCACCAACGTCCTCTGAAGTGAATATTTTTCCACTCTACTAGGTTCCGGGCGCTTGTAAGGAGCATAACTATGATCTAGAACAATTAGACGCTAAACAGTGGACGGACGGCCACCGAGACCACATGAAATCATGTCTGCTCGGTATAACGGCCATAACTTCTTCTAGGGTACTCAGAATCTTCGGCTGTTGGGCTCGTTGGAAAGCTAACTGAGGGAGCAACACCATAGGAACTGGAAATCACACTTTTCACATACGGGAAATATTTGATACCAATTTATAAGGCCAACACCTTGCTCGCCCGCTTTCAGCGTTTGCTCCTTCGGTACGGATCGAAATGTGCGTACCATGGCTTACTGTATGAGCGCCAACTTCCTCAGTTGTGAATATTTTTCAACTCTACAAGGTCACTAGTGCTCGTAAGGAGCAAACCTATGATCTAGAATAATGTGACGCTAAAAGGTGGACGGACGACCCCGAAAGCTCATGAAAGTCATGTACGCTTGGTATAACGGCCATAACTACATCTAGGGGACTTAGAATCTTTGGCTGTTGTGCTTGTTGGAAAGCTAACTTTGGGAGCAACACCGCAGGAATTGGAATTCCAACTTTTGACATTTGGAGAATATTTGATACCAAGGCCAACACCTTGCTCACCCGCTTTCAGCGTTTGCTCCTTCGGTACGGATCGAAATGTGTGTAGCATGGCTTACTCTATGAGCGCCAACTTCCTTGGCAGTGAATATTTTTCCACTCTACTAGTTTCCTAATGCTCGCAAGGAGCATAACTATGATCTAGAACAATGAGACGCTAAGCAGTGGACGGACGACCCCTGAAACCACAAGAAAGTCATGTCGGCTCGGTATAACGGCCATAACTTCTTCTAGGGGACTCTGAATCTTCGGTTGTTGGGCTCGTTGGAAAGCTAACCAAGGAAGCAACACCGTAGGAACTGGAAATAAAACTTTTGACATTTCGGGAATATTTGACAAAAATTTATAAGGCCAACACCTTGCTCGTCCGCTTTCAGCGTTTGCTCCTTCGGTACGGATCGAAATGTGTGTACCATGGCTTACTGTATGAGCGCCAACATCCTCAGCAGTGAATATTTTTCAACTCTACTAGGTTCCTAGTGCTCGTAAGGAGCATACCTATGATCTAGAACAATGTGACACTAAAAGGTAGATGGACGACTCCAAAAACTCATGAAAGTTATGTCCGCTTGGTATAACGGCCATAACTACATCTAGTGGACTCAAAATCTTCGGCTGTTGTGCTTGTTGGAAAGCTAACTGAGCGAGCAGCACCGTTGGAATTGGAAATGCAACTTTTGACATATGGAGAATATTTGATACCAATTTATAAGGCCAACACCTTGCTCACCTGCTTTCAACGTTTGCTCCTTCGGTACAGATCGAAATGTGTGTAGCATGGCTTGCTGCATGAGCACCAACGTCCTCAGCAGTGAATATTTTTCCACTCTACTTGGTTCCGAGCGCTCGTAAGGAGCATAACTATGATCTAGAACAATGAGATGCTTAACAGTGGACGGACGACCACCGAGACCACATGAAATCATGTCTGCTCGGTATAACGGCCATAACTTCTTCTAGGGTACTCAGAATCTTCGGCTGTTGGGCTCGTTGGAAAGCTAACTGAGGGAGCAACACCATAGGAACTGGAAATCACACTTTTGACGTACGGGGAATATTTGATACCAATTTATAAGGCCAACACCTTGCTTGCCCGCTTTCAGCGTTTGCTCCTTCGGTACGGATCGAAATGTGCGTACCATGGCTTACTGTATGAGCGCCAACTTCCTCAGTAGTGAATATTTTTCAACTCTACAAGGTTACTAGTGCTCCTAAGGAGCAAACCTATGATCTAGAATAATGTGACGCTAAAAGGTGGACGGACGACCCCGAAAACTCATTAAAGTCATGTACGCTTGGTATAACGGCCATAACTACATCTAGGGGACTTAGAATCTTTGGCTGTTGTGCTTGTTGGAAAGCTAACTTTGGGAGCAACACCGCAGGAATTGGAAATCCAACTTTTGACATTTGGAGAATATTTGATACCAAGGCCAACACCTTGCTTACCCGCTTTCAGCGTTTGCTCCTTCGGTACGGATCGAAATGTGTGTAGCATGGCTTACTGTATGAGCGCCAACTCCCTTGGCAGTGAATATTTTTCCACTCTACTAGTTTCCTAATGCTCGCAAGGAGCATAACTATGATCTAGAACAATGAGACGCTAAGCAGTGGACGGATGACCCCTGAAACCCCAAGAAAGTCAAGTCGGCTCGGTATGATGGCCATAACTTCTTCTAAGGGACTCAGAATCTTCGGCTGTTGGGATCGTTGGAAAGCTAACCAAGGGTGCAACACCGTAGGAACTGGAAATCAAACTTTTGACATATGGGGAATATTTGATACCAATTTATAAGGCCAACACCTTGCTCGCCCGCTTTCAGCGTTTGCTCCTTCGGTACAGATCGAAATGTGCGTACCATGGCTTACTGTATGAGCGCCAGCTTCCTCAGCAGTGAATATTTTTCCACTCTACTAGGTTACTACCGCTCATAAGGAGTATACCTACGATCTAGAACAATGAGACGCTAAGTAGTCGACTGACGACCCCCGAAACCACATGAAAGTCATGTCCGCTCGGTATAATGGCCATAACTTCTTCTAGGGACTCAGAATCTTCGACTGTTGGGCTCGTTCGAAAGCTAACTGAGGGGCCAACACCATAGGAACTGGAAATCAAACTTTTGACATGTGGGGAATATTTGATACCAATTTATAAGGCCATCACCTTGCTCGCCCGCTTTCAGCGTTTGCTTGTTCGGTACGGATCGAAATGTGCGTACAATGGCTTACTGTATGCACGCCAACTTCCTCAGCGGTGAATATTTTTCCACTCTACTAGGTTTCTAGTGCTCGTAAAGAGCATACCTATGATCTAGAACAATGTGACGCTAAGCATTGGACGGACGACCCCCCAGAACTCATGAAAGTCATGTCCGCTCGGTATAACGGCCATAATTTCATCTAGGGGACTTAGAATCTTCGGCTGTTGGGCTCGTTGAAAAGCTAACTGTGGGAGCAACACCGTAGGAACTGGAAATCAAACTTTTGACATTTTAGGAATATTTGATCAAAATTTATACGGCCAACACCTTGCTCGTCCGCTTTCAGCGTTTCCTCCTTCGGTATGGATCGAAATGTGTGTACCATGGCTTATTGTATGAGCGCCAACTTCCACAGCAGTGAATATTTTTCCTCTCTACTAGGTTCCTAGTGCTCGTAAGGAGCATAACTATGATCTAGAACAATGAGACTCTAAGCAGTGGACGGACGACCCCCGAGACGACATGAAAGTCATGTCCGCTCGGTATAACGGCCATAATTTCATCTTGGGGACTTAGAACCATTGGCTGTTGGGCTCGTTGGAAAGCAAACTGTGGGAGCAACACCGTAGGAACTGGAAATCAAACTTTTGACATTTCGGGATTATTAGATTCCAATTTATAATGCCAACACCTTGCTCATGCGCTTTCAGCGTTTGCTCCTTCGGTACAGAGCGAAATGTGTGTACCATGGCTTACTGTATGAGCGCCAACTTCCTCAGCAGTGAATATTTTTCCACTCTACTAGGTTCCTAGCGCTCGTAAGGAGCATACCTATGATCTAGAACAATGTGACGCTAAGCAGTGGACGGACGACCCCCCCAAAACTCATAAAAGTCATGTCCGCTCGGTATAACGGCCATAATTTCATCTAGGGGACTCAGAATCTTCGGCTGCTGGGCTTGTTGGAAAGCTAACTGAGGGAGCAACACCGTAGGAACTGGAAATCATACTTTTGACATATGGGGAATATTTGATACCAATTTATAAGGCCAACACCTTGCTCTTCCGCTTTCAGCGTTTGCTCCTTCGGTACGGATCGAAATGTGTGTTCCATGGCTTACTGTATGAGCACCAACTTCCTTAGCAGTGAATATTTTTCCACTCTACTAGGTTCCTAGCGCTCGTAAGGAGCATACCTATGATCTAGAACAATGTGACGGTAAGCAGTGGACGGACGACCCCCCAATACTCATGAAAGTCATGTCCGCTTGGTATAATGGCCATAACTACATCTAGGTGACTCAAAATCTTCGGCTGTTGTGCTTGTTGGAAAGCTAACTGACGGAGCAACACCGTAGGAACTGGAAATCTAACTTTTGACATTTGGAGAATATTTGATACTAATTTATAAGGCCAACACCTTGCTCACCCGCTTTCAACGTTTGCTCCTTCGGTACGGATCGAAATGTACGTACCATGGCTTACTGTATGAGTGCCAACTTCCTCAGCAGTGAATATTTTTCCACTCTACTAGGTTACTAGCGCTTGTAAGGAGCATAATTATGATCTAGAACAATGAGACGCTAAGCAGTGGACGGACGACCGCCCAAAACTCATGAAAGTCATGTCCGCTCGGTATAACAGCCATAATTTCCTCTAGGGGACTTAGAATCTTCGGCTGTTGGGCTCGTTGGAAAGCTAACTGTGGGAGCAACACCGTAGGAACTGGAAATCAAACTTCTGACATTTGGAGAATATTCGATACCAATTTATAAGGCCAACACCTTGCTCGTCCGCTTTCAGCGTTTGCTCCTTCAGTACGGATCGGAATGTGTGTAGCATGGCTTACTGTATGAGCGCCAACTTCCAAAGCAATGAATATTTTTCCACTCTACTAGGTTCCTAGCACTCGTAAGGAGCAAAACTATGATCTAGAACAATGAGACGCTAAGCAGTGGACGGACGACCCCCGAGACCACAAGAAAGTCATGTCCGCTCGGTATAACCGCCATAATTTCATCTAGGGAACTTAGAATCTTCGGCTATTGGGCTCGTTGGAAAGCAAACTGTGGGAGCAACACCGTAGGAACTGGAAATCAAACTTTTGACATTTCGGGAATATTTGATTCCAATTTATAAGGCCAACACCTTGCTCATGCGCTTTCAGCGTTTGCTCCTTCGGTACGGAGCGAAATGTGTGTACCATGGCTTACTGTATGAGCGCCAACTTCCTCAGCAGTGAATATTTTTCCACTCTACTAGGTTCCTAGCGCTTGTAAGGAGCATACCTATGATCTAGAACAATGTGACGCTAAGCAGTGGACGGACAACCCCCCAAAACTCATAAAAGTCATGTCCGCTCGGTATAACGGCCATAATTTCATCTAGGGGACTCACAATCTTCGGCTGTTGAGCTTGTTGGAAAGCTAACTGAGGGAGCAACACCGTAGGAACTGGAAATCAAACTTTTGACGTATGGTGAATATTTGATACCAATTTATAAGGCCAACACCTTGCTCTTCCGCTTTCAGCGTTTGCTCCTTCGGTACGGATCGAAATGTGTGTTCCATGGCTTACTGTATGAGAACCAACTTCCTCCGCAGTGAATATTTTTCCACTCTACTAGGTTTCTAGTGCTCTTAAGGAGCATACCTATGATCTAGAACAATGTGACGGTAAGCAGTGGAAGGACGACCCCCCAAAACTCATGAAAGTCATGTCCACTTGGTATAACGGCCATAACTACATCTAGGTGACTCAAAATCTTAGGCTGTTGTGCTCGTTGGAAAGCTAACTGAGGGAGCAACACCGTAGTAACTGGAAATCTAACTTTTAACATATGGGGAATATTTGATACCAATTTATAAGGCCAACACCTTGCTCTTCCGCTTGCAGCATTTGCTCCTTCGGTACGAATCGAAATGTGTGTTCCATGGCTTACTGTATGAGTACCAACTTTCTCAGCAGTGAATATTTTTCCACTCTACTAGGTTCCTAGAGCTCGTAAGGAGCATACCTATGATCTGGAACAATGTGACGCTAAGCAGTGGACGGATGACCCCCCAAAACTCATGAAAGTCATATCCGCTTGGTCTAACGGCCATAACTACATCTAGGTGACTCAAAATCTTCGGCTGTTGTGCTCGTTGGAAAGCTAACTGAGGGAGAAACACCGTGGGAACTGGAAATCCAACTTCTGACATTTGGAGAATATTCGATACCAATTTTTAAGGCCAACACCTTGCTCGTCCGCTTTCAGCGTTTGCTCCTTCGGTACGGATCGAAATGTGCGTACCATGGCTTACTGTATGACCGCCAACTTTCTCAGCAGTGAATATTTTTCCACTCTACTAGGTTTCTAGTGCTCGTAAGGAGCATAACTATGATCTAGAACAATGTGACGGTAAGCAGTGGACGGACGACCCCCCAAAACTCATGAAAGTCATGTCCGCTTGGTATAACGGCCGTAACTACATCTAGGTGACTCAAAATCTTAGGCTGTTGTGCTCGTTGGAAAGCTAACTGAGGGAGAAACACCGTAGGAACTGGAAATCCAACTTCTGACATTTGGAGAATATTCGATACCAATTTATAAGGCCAACACCTTGCTTCCGCTTTCAACGTTTGCTCCTTCAGTACGGATCGAAATGTGCGTAGCATGGTTTACTGTATGAGCGCCAACTTCCTCAGCAGTGAATATTTTTCTACTCTACTGGGTTACTAGCGCTTGTAAGGAGCATAACTATGACCTAGAAGAATGAGACGCTAAGTAGTGGAGGGACGACCCCCGAAACCACATGAAAGTCATGTCCGCTCGGTATAACGGCCATAACTTCTTCTAGGGGACTCAGAATCTTCGGCTGTTGGGGTCGTTGGAAAGCTAACTAAGGGAGCAATACCATAGGAACTGGAAATCAAACTTTTGACATATGGGGAATATTTGATACCTATTTATAAGGCCAACACCTTGCTCGCCCGCTTTTAGCGTTTGCTCCTTTGGTACGGATCGAAATGTGCACACCATGGCTTACTGTATGAGCGCCAACTTCCTCAGCAGTGAATATTTTTCCACTCTACTTGGTTTCTAGTGCTCGTAAGGAGCACACCTATGATCTAGAACAATGTGACGCTAAGCAGTGGACGGACGACCCACCAAAACTCATGAAAGTCATGTCCGCTTGGTATAACGGCCATAACTTCTTCTAGGGGACTCAGAATCTTCGGCTGTTGGGCTCATTGCAAAGCTAACTGTGGGAGCAACACCGTCGGAATTGGAAATCAAACTTTTGACATTTCGGTAATATTTGATACCAATTTATAAGGCCAACACCTTGCTCGCCCGCTTTCAGCGTTTGCTCCTTCGGTATAGATCGAAATGTGTGTAGCATGGCTTACTGTATGAGCGCCAACTTCCTCAGCAGTGAATATATTTCCACTCTACTAGGTTACTAGCGCTCGTAAGGAGCATACCTATGATCTAGGACATTGTGACGCTAAAAGGTGGACGGACGACCAAAAAACTCATGAAAGTCATGTCCGCTTGGTATAACGGCCATAACTACATCTGGGTGACTCAAAATCTTCGGCTGTTGTGCTCGTTGGAAAGCTAACTGAGGGAGCAACACCGTAGGAACTGGAAATCCAACTTTTGACATTTGGAGAATATTTGATCCCAATTTATAAGGCCAACACCTTGCTCACCCGCTTTCAACGTTTGCTCCTTCGGTACGGATCGAAATGTGCGTACCATGGCTTACTGTATGAGCGCCAACTTCCTCAGCAGTGAATATTTTTCCACTCTACTAGGATACTCGCGCTTGTAAGGAGCATAACTATGGTCTAGAACAATGAGACGCTAAGTAGTGGACGGACGACCCCTGAAACCACATGAAAGTCATGTCCGCTCGGTATAACGGCCATAACTTCTTCTAGGGGACTCAGAATCTTCGGCTGTTGGGGTCGTTGGAAAGCTAACTAAGGGAGCAATACCATAGGAACTGGAAATCAAACTTTTGACATATGGGGAATATTTGATACCTATTTATAAGGCCAACACCTTGCTCGCCCGCTTTTAGCGTTTGCTCCTTTGGTACGGATCGAAATGTGCACACCATGGCTTACTGTATGAGCGCCAACTTCCTCAGCAGTGAATATTTTTCCACTCTACTTGGTTTCTAGTGCTCGTAAGGAGCACACCTATGATCTAGAACAATGTGACGCTAAGCAGTGGACGGACGACCCACCAAAACTCATGAAAGTCATGTCCGCTTGGTATAACGGCCATAACTTCTTCTAGGGGACTCAGAATCTTCGGCTGTTGGGCTCATTGCAAAGCTAACTGTGGGAGCAACACCGTCGGAATTGGAAATCAAACTTTTGACATTTCGGTAATATTTGATACCAATTTATAAGGCCAACACCTTGCTCGCCCGCTTTCAGCGTTTGCTCCTTCGGTATAGATCGAAATGTGTGTAGCATGGCTTACTGTATGAGCGCCAACTTCCTCAGCAGTGAATATATTTCCACTCTACTAGGTTACTAGCGCTCGTAAGGAGCATACCAATGATCTAGGACATTGTGACGCTAAAAGGTGGACGGACGACCAAAAAACTCATGAAAGTCATGTCCGCTTGGTATAACGGCCATAACTACATCTGGGTGACTCAAAATCTTCGGCTGTTGTGCTCGTTGGAAAGCTAACTGAGGGAGCAACACCGTAGGAACTGGAAATCCAACTTTTGACATTTGGAGAATATTTGATCCCAATTTATAAGGCCAACACCTTGCTCACCCGCTTTCAACGTTTGCTCCTTCGGTACGGATCGAAATGTGCGTACCATGGCTTACTGTATGAGCGCCAACTTCCTCAGCAGTGAATATTTTTCCACTCTACTAGGATACTCGCGCTTGTAAGGAGCATAACTATGGTCTAGAACAATGAGACGCTAAGTAGTGGACGGACGACCCCTGAAACCACATGAAAGTCATGTCCGCTCGGTATAACGGCCATAACTTCTTCTAGGGGACTCAGAATCTTCGGCTGTTGGGGTCGTTGGAAAGCTAACTAAGGGAGCAATACCATAGGAACTGGAAATCAAACTTTTGACATATGGGGAATATTTGATACCTATTTATAAGGCCAACACCTTGCTCGCCCGCTTTTAGCGTTTGCTCCTTTGGTACGGATCGAAATGTGCACACCATGGCTTACTGTATGAGCGCCAACTTCCTCAGCAGTGAATATTTTTCCACTCTACTTGGTTTCTAGTGCTCGTAAGGAGCACACCTATGATCTAGAACAATGTGACGCTAAGCAGTGGACGGACGACCCACCAAAACTCATGAAAGTCATGTCCGCTTGGTATAACGGCCATAACTTCTTCTAGGGGACTCAGAATCTTCGGCTGTTGGGCTCATTGCAAAGCTAACTGTGGGAGCAACACCGTCGGAATTGGAAATCAAACTTTTGACATTTCGGTAATATTTGATACCAATTTATAAGGCCAACACCTTGCTCGCCCGCTTTCAGCGTTTGCTCCTTCGGTATAGATCGAAATGTGTGTAGCATGGCTTACTGTATGAGCGCCAACTTCCTCAGCAGTGAATATATTTCCACTCTACTAGGTTACTAGCGCTCGTAAGGAGCATACCTATGATCTAGGACATTGTGACGCTAAAAGGTGGACGGACGACCAAAAAACTCATGAAAGTCATGTCCGCTTGGTATAACGGCCATAACTACATCTGGGTGACTCAAAATCTTCGGCTGTTGTGCTCGTTGGAAAGCTAACTGAGGGAGCAACACCGTAGGAACTGGAAATCCAACTTTTGACATTTGGAGAATATTTGATCCCAATTTATAAGGCCAACACCTTGCTCACCCGCTTTCAACGTTTGCTCCTTCGGTACGGATCGAAATGTGCGTACCATGGCTTACTGTATGAGCGCCAACTTCCTCAGCAGTGAATATTTTTCCACTCTACTAGGATACTCGCGCTTGTAAGGAGCATAACTATGGTCTAGAACAATGAGACGCTAAGTAGTGGACGGACGACCCCTGAAACCACATGAAAGTCATGTCCGCTCGGTATAACGGCCATAACTTCTTCTAGGGGACTCAGAATCTTCGGCTGTTGGGGTCGTTGGAAAGCTAACTAAGGGAGCAATACCATAGGAACTGGAAATCAAACTTTTGACATATGGGGAATATTTGATACCTATTTATAAGGCCAACACCTTGCTCGCCCGCTTTTAGCGTTTGCTCCTTTGGTACGGATCGAAATGTGCACACCATGGCTTACTGTATGAGCGCCAACTTCCTCAGCAGTGAATATTTTTCCACTCTACTTGGTTTCTAGTGCTCGTAAGGAGCACACCTATGATCTAGAACAATGTGACGCTAAGCAGTGGACGGACGACCCACCAAAACTCATGAAAGTCATGTCCGCTTGGTATAACGGCCATAACTTCTTCTAGGGGACTCAGAATCTTCGGCTGTTGGGCTCATTGCAAAGCTAACTGTGGGAGCAACACCGTCGGAATTGGAAATCAAACTTTTGACATTTTGGTAATATTTGATGCCAATTTATAAGGCCAACACCTTGCTCGCCCGCTTTCAGCGTTTGCTCCTTCGGTATAGATCGAAATGTGTGTAGCATGGCTTACTGTATGAGCGCCAACTTCCTCAGCAGTGAATATATTTCCACTCTACTAGGTTACTAGCGCTCGTAAGGAGCATACCTATGATCTAGGACATTGTGACGCTAAAAGGTGGACGGACGACCAAAAAACTCATGAAAGTCATGTCCGCTTGGTATAACGGCCATAACTACATCTGGGTGACTCAAAATCTTCGGCTGTTGTGCTCGTTGGAAAGCTAACTGAGGGAGCAACACCGTAGGAACTGGAAATCCAACTTTTGACATTTGGAGAATATTTGATCCCAATTTATAAGGCCAACACCTTGCTCACCCGCTTTCAACGTTTGCTCCTTCGGTACGGATCGAAATGTGCGTACCATGGCTTACTGTATGAGCGCCAACTTCCTCAGCAGTGAATATTTTTCCACTCTACTAGGATACTCGCGCTTGTAAGGAGCATAACTATGGTCTAGAACAATGAGACGCTAAGTAGTGGACGGACGACCCCTGAAACCACATGAAAGTCATGTCCGCTCGGTATAACGGCCATAACTTCTTCTAGGGGACTCAGAATCTTCGGCTGTTGGGCTCGTTGGAAAGCTAACTGAGGGAGCAACACCATAGGAACCGAGGGAGCATAACTATGATCTAGAACAATGTGACGCTAAGCAGTGGACGGACGACCCCCCAAAACTCATGAAAGTCATGTCCGCTCAGTATAACGGCCATAATTTCATCTAGGGGACGTAGAATCTTCGGCTGTTGGGCTCGTTGGAAAGCTAACTATGGGAGCAACACCGTAGGGACTAGAAATCAAACTTTTGACATTTTGAGAATATTTGATACTAATTTATAAGGACAACACCTTGCTCGTCCGCTTTCAGCGTTTGCACCTTCGGTACAGATCGAAATGTGCGTAGCATGGCTTACTGTATGAGCGCCAACTTCCTCAGCAGTGAATATTTTCTCACTCTACTATGTTACTAGCGCTCGTAAGGAGCATA
This sequence comes from Paspalum notatum, assembly GCA_022530915.1. Taxonomy (NCBI): domain Eukaryota; kingdom Viridiplantae; phylum Streptophyta; class Magnoliopsida; order Poales; family Poaceae; genus Paspalum; species Paspalum notatum. The sequence continues at coordinate 12,567,481 of CM039683.1, forward strand.
CCTATGATCTAGAACAATGTGACGCTAAAAGGTGATGGAAGACCCCGAAACCTCATGAAAGTCATGTCTGCTTGGTATAACGGCCATAACTACATCTAGGGGACTCAAAATCTTCGGCTGTTGGGCTCGTTGGAAAGCTAACCGAGGGAGCAACACCATAGGAACTGGAAATCAAACTTTTGACATATGGGGAATATTTGATACCAATTTATAAGGCCAACACCTTGCTCGCCCGCTTTCAGCGTTTGCTCCTTCGGTACGGATCGAAATGTGTGGCTTACTGTATGAGCGCCAACTTCCTCAGTAGTGAATATTTTTCCACTCTACTAGGTTCCAAGCGCTCGTAAGGAGCATAACTATGATCTAGAATAGTGAGATGCTAAGCAGTGGACGGACGACCCCCGAAACCACATGAAAGTCATGTCCGCTCGGTATAACGGCCATAACTTCTTCTAGGGGACTCAGAATCTTTGGCTGTTGGGCTCGTTGGAAATCTAACCGAGGGAGCAACACCATAGGAACTGAAAATCAAACTTTCAACAGATGGGGAATATTTGATACCAATTTATATGGCCAACACCTTGCTCGCCCGCTTTCAGCGTTTGCTCCTTCGGTACGGATCGAAATGTGCATACCATGGCATACTGTATGAGCGCCAACTTCCTCAGCAGTGAATATTTTTTCACTCTACTAGGTTTCTAGTGCTCGTAATGAGCATACCGATGATCTAGAACAATGTGACACTAAGCAGTGGACGGACGACCCCCCAAAACTCATGAAAGTCATGTCCGCTCGGTATAACAGCCATAATTTCATCTAGGGGACTTAGAATCTTTGGCTGTTGGGCTCATTGGAAAGCTAACTATGGGAGCAACACCGTAGGAACTGGAAATCAAACTTTTGACATTTCGAGAATATTTGATACCAATTTATAAAGCCAACGCCTTGCTCGTCCGCTTTCAGCGTTTGTTGCTTCGGTATGGATCGAAATGTGTGCAGCATGGCTTACTGTATGAGCGCCAACTTCCACAGCAGTGAATATTTTTCCACTCTACAAGGTTCCAAGCACTCATAAGGAGCATAACTATGATCTAGAACAATGAGACGCTAAGCAGTGGACGGACGACCCCCGAAACCACATGAAATTCATGTCCGCTCGGTATAACGGCCATAACTTCTTCAAGGGGACTCAGAATCTTCGGCTGTTGGGCTCGTTGGAAAGCTAACCAAGGGAGCAACACCATAGGAACCGAAAATCAAACTTTCGACAGATGGGGAATATTTGATACCAATTTATAAGGCCAACACCTTGCTCGTCCGCTTTCAGCGTTTGCTCCTTCGGTACAGATCGAAATGTGCGTAGCATGGCTTACTGTATGAGCGCCAACTTCCTCAGCAGTGAATATTTTTCCACTCTACTATGTTACTAACGCTAGTAAGGAGCATACCTATGATCTAGAACAATGTGACGCTAAAAGGTGATGGAAGACCCCGAAACCTCATGAAAGTCATGTCTGCTTGGTATAACGGCCATAACTACATCTAGGGGACTCAAAATCTTCGGCTGTTGGGCTCGTTGGAAAGCTAACCGAGGGAGCAACACCATAGGAACTGGAAATCAAACTTTTGACATGTGGGGAATATTTGATACCAATTTATAAGGCCAACACCTTGCTCGCCCGCTTTCAGCGTTTGCTCCTTCGGTACGGATCGAAATGTGTGGCTTACTGTATGAGCGCCAACTTCCTCAGTAGTGAATATTTTTCCACTCTACTAGGTTCCAAGCGCTCGTAAGGAGCATAACTATGATCTAGAATAGTGAGATGCTAAGCAGTGGACGGACGACCCCCGAAACCACATGAAAGTCATGTCCGCTCGGTATAACGGCCATAACTTCTTCTAGGGGACTCAGAATCTTTGGCTGTTGGGCTCGTTGGAAATCTAACCGAGGGAGCAACACCATAGGAACTGGAAATCAAACTTTTGAGATATAGGGAATATTTGATACCAATTTATAAGGCCAACACCTTGCTCGCCAGCTTCCAGCCTTTGCTCCTTCGGTACGGATCGAAATGTGCGTACCATGGCTTACTGTATGATCGCCAACTTCCTCAGCAGTGAATATTTTTTCACTCTACTAGGTTTCTAGTACTCGTAATGAGCATACTATGATCTGGAACAATGTGACACTAAGCAGTGGATGGACGACCCCCCAAAACTCATTAAAGTCATGTCCGCTCGGTATAACAGCCATAATTTCATCTAGGGGATTTAGAATCTTTGGCTGTTGGGCTCATTGGAAAGCTAACTATGGGAGCAACACCGTAGGAACTGGAAATCAAACTTTTGACATTTCGAGAATATTTGATACCAATTTATAAAGCCAACACCTTGCTCGTCCGCTTTCAGCGTTTGCTCCATCGGTATGGATCGAAATGTGTGTAGCATGGCTTACTGTATGAGCGCCAACTTCCACAACAGTGAATATTTTTCCGCTCTACAAGGTTCCAAGCACTCGTAAGGAGCATAATTATGATCTAGAACAATGATGTAGGACCGAGACGAGCGACTAGAGGGGGGTGAATAGGAGCACTTGAAAAACTCAAACTCAAACCCCCAAAGTGCGCTCTCTTGATCACACGCACACCCGAGACCGTCCACTGAACAGATACGTATTGGGTGGAAAGCGGAAGCACTAACTACACCTAGCAGAACATGCACACTAGACGTAGACGAACAAAACAAAGCACGAACAAAACGAGACAAGCTACAAAGCTTGCAAGCGTCGCACACTATCCACTCAACACACCGAAGCGTGCCTCACTTAAGAACAGTGAGTGAAGAGTATGGGCATACAGTGGTTGACACAAAACAAGCTTGAAGCAAACCACAACACTCCAAAGACCAAAGAAACCAAGGAGAAAGGACCAAGGAAGAAGAGGAGGAACTAACACAAGAAAACAGCCTAAAATTGTACAGACCATACTATCCGAACCCCCCCCAAAAGTCCTACACCGTACTAAGTTAAGAAGAGGCTAAAAACAGCCCAGAAACACTACAGACCGGACTATCCAGTCTCTACAGACCGTCCTATTTTACTCCAGACCGTACTATTTAACTCAATAGAAAAACTGCACTCAAAAACAGCCCGGTACCCTTTTGAAAAATCAATCGAAATGGGGTCAAATCTCAACGAAACTTCACGAAAATTTGCATGGATAATCCTAAGGACCTTTCCTAGCAAATCCCAAAAGATCAAGGGATTCATGGGAATTGCAGATCTCGTGAGGTAGGTGAGTTGACCCCGAAAAACCGAGAAATGGGAAGAACGGCCCTTGCTCGTGGTTCAATGATTCTAGCACTTGGCTAGTGAGATTCACCACATCATAGCAAGGCAAAATATCAGCAAAACAAAGATCCCAACCTTGGACAAAAGGAAACACACCAAAATCCAAGGATTGGAACCAAAAACAAACTAGAACGGGGAGGGGAAAAAGAGGACGAAATTGAGCTGCTCAAGACATGGATTTCTCAAGGAGTAATCTTGGATTGAATCACGAAATCAAGTCTTACAAGACTCCCTAGAGCCTACCTCCCATCATCCTCCCACTAATGACAAGATTTGACTAAACTAGGCACTCATCTCCTAGCTAATCTCCTCTCTTTTCTCTTTTTGGACCTTGGCTGCTAGGGTTAGGGAAACTAGGGTATTGTGGCTGCCAAGATGAGCTCCAAGGGAGCCTCTCAAGTCTATTTATACCCTAGGCCCTAAACGACACAATTACATTAAGACCCCTACTCTAAAAATGCCCGGAGGGGGCCAAACTGAAAAGATACAATCGGACGACTACGATGACGTCTTGATCTTCTTCTTCTCCACGCCTCGCTTGGATGTGCGCCATGTAGCCAGTAGTCCAGAAGCTTCCCCCAGTTTTGAAGTCAGAAACCGGGAAACTTTATTCTGCGGACTTCCTGGGCCGAGTCTTGGCCCAATCTTCTATCTTGGCGAGTCGGAGCCCAACCCACCAAGTCACTTGAACTTGGGTGGCGGTTTTGAGCCGAAGCCGCCAAAGCCTCCCTCGCACGCCTTCACGCCATGCACTCGGGTTGGATCACCACGGTGGCACCCGGCTTCTCCAGTCCATCGGAGTTGCCTTGCGGTCCATCGGAGGGCTTACACCACCGTTGCCGAACTCCCCCTCCGTGTACCGAGCTTCCATGACCGATCGACGCCGAGCATTGCCTCCGGTCCATTGGAGGACTTCTGCCTCAGTCCATCGAGGTCTTCGTCATCCTCTACCTCCAGTCCATCGGTGGGCCTCCAGTCCATCGGAGGATTTGTGCTCGTTGACAATCACTCATCACACCAGGAGAGCAATGAGGCCGGTCTATTGGCTCTCAATCTCCCCCTTGATGAGTGCATTGTCAACACCTTCAACCTGTAACCTAAAATAGGTCAAAGACAAAAGAAAAGTGTAAAACCGGAAAAGAAAGAAAATAAAAGAAATGCTCAAGCTGCCCAAAACCCAACAAAGGCAAAACACAAGGCAACTTGTAGCAAAAAGAAGCAAAGCATCGGCTCCTCAAGACAGAGGCAAAAGGCTCAACACACCGATGCAAAGAGCATGCTAAAAGCTCAAACTCCCCCTGAAATGCATCCTCACAAATGCAATATGAATGCAAATCTCTCCCTCAACTAAATCTTTCCTGAGTTCTCCCCCTTGGAGAAGTACACCAATGTCTCCCCAAATTTCTCCCCATTGTTGACAATGGACACATCAAGGGTTCCTTGAACTCAACTCCCCCTGAACTAGATAACTCCCCCTCAAAATATGCCATGAAATGCAAGGAGTGTAACTGAAAGAGCTCAGAAGGGATGGAAAGCTAGTAATCACAAGTTCTAGCATACAGAGCAAGTGAGGGCAAGGAAGCATATAACAAGCTCAAATGAATCTATCTTACACATGTCAAGAGCAAGCTTGTTTTCTGGGTTATCGAAAAGAAAGCATCACCGACATGAATAGCACCTAGCAAGATAGGAATGAACAGCAAGATGCTAGCAATGCATACAAAGTGTGCTACTCTCAACCAAAGCATATACAACCAGCCATAAGCATTTTAGAGACTTGCAAATTTCAGATTTATACATTTGTATTCACAAGCAAGTTCTTTTTGTGCCAGGGGTTATTTACTTGTCTTTTGCCACTTCTTACCAACCAATGCCAAGCCTAGGTTATATAACCATTAGAAGCTTAAGACAAGGTTTTGTGAGAGCCAATGGACCGGCCCCATTGCTCTCCTGGTGTGATGAGTGATTGTCAACGAGCTCAAGCCCTCCGATGGACTGGAGGCCCTCCGATGGACTGGAGGTAGAGGATGACGAAGACCTCGATGGACTGAGGCAAAAGTCCTCCAATGGACTGGAGGCAAGTCTCGGCGTCAATCGGCCATGGGAGCTCGGTACACGGAGAGGCAGTTCGGCGACGGTGGTGTAAGCCCTCCGATGGACCGCGAGGCAACTCCGATGGACTGGAGAAGCCGGGTGCCACCGTGGTGCTCCAACCCGAGTGCATGGCGCGAAGGCGTGCGAGGGAGGCTTTGGCGGCTTCGGCTCAAAACCGCCACCCAAGTTCAAATGACTTGGTGGGTTGGGCTCCGACTCGCCAAGATAGAAGATTGGGCCAAGACCTGGCCTAGGAAGACCGCAGAATAAAGTTTTCCGGTTTCTGACTTCAAAACCGGGGGAAGCTTCCGGACTACTGGCTACGTGGCGCACATCCAAGCGAGGCGGAGAAACCTAAGATGATCAAGTCGTCATCGTAGTCGTCCGATTGTATCTTTTCGGTTTGGCCCCCTCCGGGCATTTTTAGAGTAGGGGTCTTAATGTAATTGTGTCGTTTAGGGCCTAGGGTATAAATAAACTTGAGAGGCTCCCTTGGAGCTTATCTTGGCAGCCACAAACCCTAGGATTTCCTAACCCTAGCAGCCAAGGTCCAAATAGAAGAAATAGAGAGGATTAGCTAGGAGATGAGTGCCTAGTTTAGTCTAATCTTGTCATTAGTGGGAGGATGAAGGGAGGTAGGCTCTAGGGAACTCTTGTAACCTGAATTTCGTGGTTAATTCAAGGTTCTTTGTTGTGAAATTCCAAGTCTTGAGCAGCAATCTCGTCCCTCCCTCTTTGCCCCTTTTCTAGTTTCGTTTTTGGTCCCGTTTCTTGGATTTTGGCTCGTTTTGTGTTGTCCAAGAATGAGACCTTTCTTTTGCCGGTATTTTGCCTTGCTAGGACGTGTTAAATCATGCTAGCCTTGTGCTAGAATCTTTCAATCACGAGCAAGGGTTGTTCTTGGTGTTTTTCGTCTTTTCGTCTTTTTCAACCATCTCCGCGAGATTTGCAATTCCTGTAAGTCCCTAGATCATTTTGAGTTGATTCTTTGGGGGTTTACTTTGGAATGGATTCAAGATCATCTGTGCAAATTTTCATAGAGTTTGGTTGAGTTTTGGTTTGGTTTTGGTCGTTTTTTGGTGGGTTCGTGGGCTGTTTTCTCAATTCCAGACTCGGGCCAGCAGTGAGAACTGACCGGACAATCCGTCCGTTTGTTCGGTCTATTCAAACGGATTGTCCGGTTTGTGTGACGGAGAAACCGAGGTTCGGCCACCCCGTGTGAGTGTCTCAGGTTTGTTTGTCCGGTCTTTTGTCCGGTTTGCCAAACCGGATTGTCCGGTCTGCTGTTTTTCTGTGTGCGTAGTTCTTTTCTCATCTGCTTTGTCCGGTCAGGCCTTCCGGGTAGAACCGGACTGTCCGGTCCGTTGTTCTCTTCGGTACCTAGCGAGTTGTGTTGCTTTGTCCGAAGCTTTGTCCGGTCAGGCCTTCCAGGAAGAAACGGACTGTCCGATTCCTTGTTCCTCTGTCGCCTTTGCGTGTTGTGCTATTTGGTCCGTAGATTTGTCCGGTCAAGCTCTAGGTGCTAGACCTGATTGTCCGGTCAGGCTCTAGGGTTGTCTAGCTGCGCGCGTAGGGGGTTTTCTCTGTTCGAGTCGTTCTTCTTCGTTTGTGCTGTTTGCTTCAAAATTGTTTGTGTCACCCACTTGATGCCCATACTCTTTATTCACTTTTCTAAGTGAGACACGCTCCGGTGTGTTGAGTGGCTAATGTGTGACACTTGCAAGCCTTTTAGCTTGTCTTGTTTCGTCTGTGCCTTGTTGTGTTTGTCTAGGTGTTGTGTGCTTGTTCTGCTAGGTATAGTTAGTGCTTCCGCTTTGCACCCGATACGTATCTGTTCAGTGGACGGTATCGGTTGTGCTTGAGTTTGTTTTGTGAGAGCACACTTTGGGGGTTTGAGTTTGAGTTTTTCAAGTGCTCCTATTCACCCCCCCTCTAGTCGCACGTCTCGGTCCTACAAGGTATCAGAGCCGGTTAGGTTTCCTATACCTTAACCGGTGACGAAACCGTAGCGACGATGACTTACTCCGGGAAAATTCCCGTCCTTGGCTCCGATGGCTATCCCTACTGGAAAGGTAGGATGGAGGCGTTCCTTGTTAGCCAGAGTCAGGACATATGGGATGCTACTCAGAGTACGAATTTTGTGGTGCTTCCAGTTGCTGAGCGTACTACGCAGGACATCGTGGCTCAGCATGAGGCGAATGCCAAGGCTGTTAACTTTCTCTTCTCCGGGTTTGGTCCCATGGATTATGAGAGAGTGAGACACCTTAAGACTGCGCGTGAGATATGGTCACTGCTTAGTGCACACCATGAGGGTACTGCGACGATTAAGGCTAGGCTTGTGGAGACTTACCGACGCGAATATGAGAATTGAATTTCGTCCAGAAGCCGGGACAGTCAGTAGACGACTTGTTTGGTCGCTTTCAGTCGATCATCAACAAGGTGCGTGTCAACTCTACCCCCGCTGCCCTCCCATATACCGATCATCAGCAGGCTGTCAAGTTGCTGTATGCTTTGGACAGAAAAATATGGGAGATCAAGGTGAACTCAATCATTGAGTCGGCAGGGTATGATACGATTGGAGTAGAGGCGCTCTATAGTAAGCTCAAGGCCACCGAGGTAGATTACAAGATGAGGGATTCCCTCGCTTGTACAGGTTCCAAGAGTCTGGCCTTGGCTACCCCCTCTAGTGAGTCTGTCACTAACCCCATGTTACACAACTTCTCGTTTTCTGCTTTGATGTCTATTACAGAGGAGCAGCTAGCGACACTTGGGGATGATGAGTTGTGTCTGGTGTCTAGTCGCTTTCAGCGCCCCTATGACAACCGGATGAGCAAGAAGAAGGGCGAGCGGCCCAAATGCTTCGAGTGCGGAGAGGTCGGCCACTTCATCGCCGAGTGCCCCAACAAGAACGACTACTACAAGAAGGGCAAGAGCTACTACCGCGACTCTGACAAGTACCACTCCGGCAAGCCAAGCTTTGACAAGCACTGCTCCAGCAAGCACGGCTCCGGCAAGCGCTCCTTCGGCAAGAAGAACTTCCGGAAGGCTTTCAAGAGCTACCAGAAGGACAACCGGAAGCGGGACAAGGCCTTCTTCGCCGAGATCGGGTTCTGCAGCAGCGGATCTTCTTCCTCTTCGTCCTCGTCGAGCTCAAGCGATGAGGAGATCACGTATAGGAAGGACAAGAGGAACTATCAAGGCGGTCCAGCTGGCTTGTGCTTCGTCTCCACCAAGTCCAGGCGCAAGAATAAGGACAAGAGGAGCTCCGTTTGCTCCATGGCGCTTGAGGACAAGGAGAACAAGGATGACGGCAGCAACTCTTCTTCCGATGATGAGGTAACTCCTGAGCAAGCCGAAATCCTTGAGATGCTACAGCAGAATAGCCGGGAACTTAAGGCCTAGGATAAGATGCTGGAGAAGGCAGCTAAGAAGCTGCAGAAGTTGAAAGCCCAACTTGCTGAGGCTTTAGAGGAGAATGAGAGGTTGAGGAATGTGAGACCCCAACCTAGTGAGATTGAGTGCCCTACCTGCGAGCCTTTCATGACAGAGCTTGGTGACCAGAGAGATAGGTATGCCAAGCGGGTAGAGGAGATAGATGAGCTGAAGGCTGAGCTGGGCAAACTCCAGTCCAAACTGGATGAGTCTACTTTGAGTGGAGAGCTTGAGTGTGAGTCTTGCCCCTGTCTAGCTAGAGAGCTAGCTGTTCTGAAGGAGAAGTTTGAGGGGTAGCTCATGGAGCTTGAGGAGCTTAGGACTAGACCTATGCTTTTCGGTGCGTGTATGGTCTGTCCTACTTTGAGAGGTGAGTTAGAGCAGTTGAGAGCTGACTTTGAGGTGCTTTCAGCACCTACTGATACTTGTGAGAACTGCCTAACCCTTAGGATGCAGCTGGTGGATAGGGATGCCACCATTAGGAAGTTGGAGAAAGCTGTTGTGGTTCCCTCCCTAGACTGTGATACTTGTGCTGCCCAGACTGTGATTCTGGAGGATCTGAGGGAGGAGATGTTGTCTTTGCAAAATGACAACAACAGGTTGAGAGAGGTGCTCAGTTGGGTATATGCGAGGCAACCTCAACTAGAGATGATTATAGAGAGCACCAAGAGAGCTGAGGGTGAGAAGTGATGTTGGGTTTGGAGAGTGCAGCATTTCGGGTGAGAAGAGTGCCCCAATTAAGGTCAAGACTGCACCTACCCAGCCAGGAGAGACTGTTGATGGGGTTTACCATGAGCCACCCAAGGCTGCCCCAAAGAAGCAGTACTGGACATCCAAGCCTTCTAAGGCTAAGCTGGACAAGATTGTTGAGGAAGAGCTTAAGCCCAAGGGCAAGAAGCCAGTCCTGCAGCCTGAGCCACCCAAGGCCACACCTCCTAAGCCCAAGTTCCAGCCTAACCCAGTTCCTAGGAGGCCTGTCTACCACTGTGAGTTTTGCCAGCGGAATGGCCACCTAGAGGAGTTTTGCTTCAGGAGGAAGCGGGTTGAGAGGTAGGAGAGAGCTTGGGGGAACCAGGATCAGTTCTACCAGGGTGGTAGGCAAGATCCTCCCCACCGCGGTGAGATGAGAGACCGCTTTGCTGGTGGTGAGAGAGGAGGCGGCTTTCAGGCTCATGCTCCTGGTGGTGAGAGACGCTTTACCGGCCGAGCCCCTAGTCATTTTCAGCACGGCTATGGACCTCGTGACCGAGGCTTTGAGAGAGCTTTCGAGGGTTCACGCTTTGGAGGTTGTGGTTACCCTGATCGTCATGATGATTTTTTTGATTGTGCTTACCCCACTTTTGAGCAGATGGCTCGGCACTGGTACAGCAGTTTTGGGACTAACCCCAGTGCCGGACCGTTTGCTCACCGTCGCTTTACTTGACTTTGCAGGATCGAGGCATGGAGGACGTGTGGATCATGGACTCCGATTGCTCTAGGCACATGACAGGGCACCGCAAGTGGTTCTCTAGCCTCAACCCCGTAAGCACCAAGGAGTACATGACATTCGGGGACAATGGTCAAGGTAAAGTGATGGGTGTTGGTTCTGTTTCGCTCTCCGCTAAGCTTTCCCTGAGAGAAGTTGCCTTTGTCCGGAATTTGGGGTTCAATTTGGTTTCTGTTTCGCAACTTCTCGATGAAGGATTTGAGGTTCGTTTTAAGAAAGGTGCGTGCTGCGTTCTTGATGCTGAGGAGACCCTTGTTTGCTCTTTGCTACCTTTTGGTCAGGTTTTTAGGGTCGACCTCACATCTGTTTCTGGCCCTGCTTGCTGTTTGGTTGCTAGTCCATCTGCTGATATTTGGAAGTGGCATAGGAGGCTTGGTCACTTGAGCTTTGATCTGCTAGTCAGATTGAGTTCAATGGGCCTAATCCGAGGATTGCCCAAGTTGAGAGCTGAGAAGGACTTAGTATGCCACCCCTGTCGTCATGGCAAGATGGTTGCCGCTTCTCACATTCCTGTGTCTCAGGTTATGACCTCCTATCCGGGTGAGCTACTCCATATGGATACAGTAGGTCCCGCTCGGGTAGCGTCGGTCAGTGGGAAGTGGTACGTGCTTGTCGTTGTGGACGATTTTTCGCGGTTCTCATGGGTGTTTTTCATGGAGTCTAAGGATGAGGCATTTGGTTTTATTCGGGATCTGGTACTGAGGTTGAGAAACGAGAGTCATAAGGCCATGAGGGCTATCCGCAGTGACAATGGCGGAGAATTCAGAAACTCTCGGTTCGAAAACTTCTGTCGTGACCTAGGTCTTGAGCACCAGTTTTCTTCTTCATATACCCCACTGCAGAACGGTGTTGTGGAACGCAAGAACCGCACACTTGTTGAGATGGCACGGACGATGCTCGATGAGCATAGGACTCCAAGGCGCTTTTGGGCTGAGGCAGTGATTACGGCCTGTTACATTGCAAACCGGATCTTCTTGCGAGCTTTCCTTGGGAAGACCTCGTATGAACTTCAGTTTGGTAGGCAGCCCCGCGTCAAGCATTTGCGAGCGTTTGGCTGCAGGTGCTTTGTGCTGAAGAAGGCGGGGCATTTGGACAAGTTTGAGTCTCGTTGTTTGGATGGGATTTTTCTGGGGTATGCTTCTAATTCTAGGGCTTTTCGTGTGTGGATTTTAGAGGCCAAGCAAGTTGTTGAGACTTGTGAGGTTTCTTTTGATGAGACTATGCCCTGCACAACCCCTGCCTTTGAGCTTTCAGGTAATGATGAAGAAGGCACCCCCATCTTTGAGGATGAGGAAGGTGCAGTTAATTATGGTGATGCAGGAGCCACTGCACCGGCTGCAGCTCCTGCCCCTCTGCTACGAGCTCAGATGATGAAGGAGGACCCTTGCCCACGGCTTCCTCCTCACTCCCCCGACAGCAAGCTCATGCAGAGGCTGGACCCACTGAGGACGCAGGGAAGGTGACTTCTGAGATTGTTCCATCTCGGCAGGTACAGCGGGATCACCCTCCTCACAGGATGATTGGAGACATTCACCAGCGTGTCACACGCTCTTCGGTTAACTCTCTAGCCTTTTTCTCCCACTCTGCATATGTTGCTTCTTTTGAGCCCCGGGATGTGTCACATGCATTATCTGATCCTAACTGGGTGAACGCCATGCATGAGGAGTTGGAGAACTTTGAGAGAAACCATGTCTGGGATTTAGTTGAACCTCCACCAAACTGTCGCCCTATAGGTACCAAGTGGGTTTTCAAGAACAAACAGGGTGAGGGAGGATGGGATGGTTGTGAGGAACAAAGCGAGATTGGTAGCCCAAGGTTTCTGTCAGAAGGAGGGGATAGATTATGAGGAGACCTTTGCCCCTGTAGCTCGTTTGGAAGCCATTAGGATTTTGCTTGCCTTAGCGGCCTCTAAAGGCTTCAAACTGCAGCAAATGGATGTCAAGTCTGCTTTCCTGAATGGGTTCATAGAGGAGGAGGTATATGTGAGACAACCTCCTGGTTTTGAGAGTGCTAGATTTCCAGACCGGGTGTATAAGTTGAGGAAAGCCCTTTATGGTCTGAAGCAAGCTCCTAGAGCTTGGTATGCTAGGTTGAAGAGTTTCCTGCTCAAGTCTAGGTTTGTGATGGGTTCAGTAGACAAGACCTTGTTTTTGTTGAGTCGTGGCGGTGACACCCTGATAGTTCAGATATATGTTGATGACATAATCTTTGGTGGTTCATCTCACGCTTTGGTGTCTAGTTTTGCTGAACAGATGAGCAGGGAATTTGAGATGAGTCTTATGCGTGAGCTCCAGTTCTTCCTCGGGCTGCAGATCAAGCAAGGCCTTGAGGGTACCTTCGTCTATCAAGCCAAGTACACAAGGGACATACTCAAGAAGTTTAACATGGGTGACTCTAAACCCATGACAACTCCTATGAGTACAAACACGGCGCTTGATGCTGATGAAGATGGGGAGGCGGTGGACCAGAAGGAATTTCGAGGGATGATCGGCTCACTTCTGTACCTGACGGCGACCAGACCGAACATTCAGTTCGCGGTCTGCCTCTGTGCGCGCTACCAGGCTTCTCCTAAGACTTCTCACCGTCAAGCGGTGAAGCGCATTTTCAGGTATCTGAAATTCACCCCTGAGCTTGGTCTTTGGTATTCCTCGGGTTCTTCTCTTTCTCTTAGAGGGTTCTCAGATGCTGACTATGCTGGCTGCCGGATTGATCGCAAGTCAACCTCTGGCACATGCCAACTCTTGGGAACCTCTCTTGTCTCTTGGTCCTCTCGCAAGCAAGCTAGCGTATCCTTATCTACAACAGAAGCAGAGTATATAGCTGCTGCTAGTTGCTGCTCCCAGCTTTTATGGATGAAAGCCACCCTTAGTGATTTCGGCCTTAGGTTTGGAAAAATCCCTCTTCTAGTGGACTCTACTTCTGCTATTTCTGTAGCTAAGAACCCCGTCTTGCACTCCAGAACCAAACACATAGACGTGAGGTTTCACTTTCTGAGAGATCACTATGAGAAGGGGGACGTAGACTTAGTGCATGTAGCTTCTGAAAACCAGTTGGCCGATATCTTTACCAAGCCCCTAGAGTTTGGCGCTTTTGTGCGCTTGAGAGGTGAGCTTGGAGTGTGCTATCCCTTTTAGTCAGGGATAATGTGCTATTCCTTTTAGTAAGGGATAGATTCTGTAGTTTAGTTTCTGCTTTTATCTGGTTTTTATTTCTCTTTGCTTCTTTTGCATATTGTATCATATCATGCATCGCATTGTATCTTTTGCATTTTCACTTCACTAGCACTAGAGCTCTTTTGGAATGATAAGTTAGTAATTGCTTGTGCTAGATTGTACAGATGCATGCTTGATCATGGTTGGCTAAGCTCTCTTGAGTCTATTGAATACTAGTTGCGAGCTAAGTCATTTTATTCTTTGCAAATCAAAAACCATGATCACCACTTGATTTGGATACCTAGCATGTGTAGGATTGTTGAATGCTATGCTATCTTTTCATACCTGGATATGCTAGTTGTATGCCTTTGCCATGTAAATGCCTAAGCTTTTATGACACCTTGCTTAAATTGAAATCTGAATCAAAATGCTTACAAGTGGTGTCTTATGTGCCGAATTAAGAAAGATCCAGGTGGGTTTGCTTGTCTCACCGATCTAGTTCGAGATAGCTTGCCTTTGCACTTTGGCATGAACTTGGACTAGACTGTGTATGACCAAAACCCTGTCTTAAGCTTCTGATGGTTATATAACCTAGGCTTGGCATTGGTTGGTAAGAAGTGGCAAAAGACAAGTAAATAACCCCTGGCACAAAAAGAACTTGCTTTTGACTATAAATGTATAAATCTGAAATTTGTAACTCTCTAAAATGCTTATGGCTAATTGTATATGCTTTGGTTGAGAGTAGCACACCTTGTATGCATTGCTAGCATTTTGTTGTTCATGCCTATCTTGCTAGGTGCTATTCATGTTGGTGATGTTTTCTTTTCATTAACCTTGACAAACAAGCTTACTCTTGATATGTGTGAGATAGATTCATTTGAGCTTGTTGTATGCTTCCTTGCCCTCACTTGCTCTGTATGCTAAAACTTGTGATTACTAGCTTTCCATCCCTTCTGAGCTCTTTCAGTTACACTCCTTGCATTTCATGGCATACTTTGAGGGGGAGTTGTCTAGTTTAGGGGGAGTTGAGTTCAAAGAACCCTTGATGTGTCCATTGTCAACAAGGGGGAAAAATTTGGGGAGAAATTAGTGTACTTCCAAAGGGAGAAGTCTTAAAATATGGACAAAGGGGGAGAACTCAGGAGAGTTTTAGTTGAGGGGGAGCTTTGCATTCATATTGCATTTGAGAGGATGCATTTCAGGGGGAGTTTGAGTTTTTAAGCATGCTCTTTGCATCGGTGCGTTGAGCCTTTTGCCTCTGTCTTGAGGAGCCGATGCTTTGCTTCTTTTTGCTTCAAGTTGCCTTGTGTTTTGCCTTTGTTGGGTTTTGGGCAGCTTGAGCATTTCTTTTATTTTCTTTCTTTTTTGGTTTTACGCTTTTCTTTTGTCTTTGTTCTATTTCAGGTTACAGGTTGAAGGTGTTGACAATGCACTCATCAAGGGGGAGATTGAGAGCCAATGGACCGACCTCATTGCTCTCCTGGTGTGATGAGTGATTGTCAACGAGCTCAAACTCTCCGATGGACTGGAGGCCCTCCGATGGACTGGAGGTAGAGGATGACGAAGACCTCGATGGACTGAGGCAAAAGTCCTCCAATGGACTGGAGGCAAGTCTCGGCGTCAGTCGGCCATGGGAGCTCGGTACACGGAGGGGCGGTTCGGCAAAGGTGGTGTAAGCCCTCCGATGGACCACGAGGCAACTCCGATGGGCTGGAGAAGCCGGGTGCCACCGTGGTGCTCCAACCCGAGTGCATGGCGCGAAGGCGTGCGAGGGAGGCTTTGGCTCAAAACCGCCACCCAAGTTCAAATGACTTGGTGGGTTGGGCTCCGACTCGCCAAGATAGAAGATTGGGCCAAGACCTGGCCCAGGAAGACCGCAGAATAAAGTTTTCCGGTTTCTGACTTCAAAACCGGGGGAAGCTTCCGGACTACTGGCTACATGGTGCACATCCAAGCGAGGCGGAGAAACCGAAGATGATCAAGTCGTCATCGTAGTCGTCCGATTGTATCTTTTCGGTTTGGCCCCCTCCGGGCATTTTTAGAGTAGGGGTCTTAATGTAATTGTGTCGTTTAGGGCCTAGGGTATAAATAGACTTGAGAGGCTCCCTTGGAGCTTATCTTGGCAGCCACAAACCCTAGGATTTCCTAACCCTAGCAGCCAAGGTCCAAAGAGAAGAAATAGAGAGGATTAGCTAGGAGATGAGTGCCTAGTTTGGTCTAATCTTGTCATTAGTGGGAGGATGAAGGGAGGTAGGCTTTAGGGAACTCTTGTAACCTGAATTTCGTGGTTAATTCAAGGTTCTTTGTTGTGAAATTCCAAGTCTTGAGCAGCAATCTCGTCCCTCCCCCTTTGCCCCTTTTCTAGTTTCGTTTTTGGTCCCGTTTCTTGAATTTTGGCTCGTTTTGTGTTGTCCAAGAATGAGACCTTTCTTTTGCCGGTATTTTGCCTTGCTAGGACGTGGTAAATCATGCTAGCCTTGTGCTAGAATCTTTCAATCACGAGCAAGGGTTGTTCTTGATGTTTTTCGTCTTTTCGGTCTTTTTCAACCATCTCCGCGAGATTTGCAATTCCTGTAAGTCCCTAGATCATTTTGTTTTGATTCTTTGGGGGTTTACTTTGGAATGCATTCAAGATCCTCTGTGCAAATTTTCATAGAGTTTGGTTGAGTTTTGGTTTGGTTTTGGTCGTTTTTTGGTGGGTTCGTGGGCTGTTTTCTCAGTTCCAGACTCGGGCCAGCAGTGAGAACTGACCGGACAATCCGTCCGTTTGTCCGATCTGTTCAAACGGATTGTCCGGTCTGTGTGACGGAGAAACCGAGGTTCGGCCACCCCGTGTGAGTGTCTCAGGTTTGTTTGTCCGGTCTTTTGTCCGGTTTGCCAAACCGGACTGTTCGGTCTGCTGTTTTTCTGTGTGCGTAGTTCTTTTCTCATCTGCTTTGTCCGGTGAGGCCTTCCGGGTAGAACCGGACTGTTCGGTCCGTTGTTCTCTTCGGTACCTAGCGAGTTGAGTTGCTTTGTCCGAAGCTTTGTTCGGTCAGGCCTTCCAGGTAGAAACGGACTGTCCGATTCCTTGTTCCTCTGTCGCCTTTGCGTGTTGTGCTGTTTGGTCCGTAGATTTGTCCTGTCAAGCTCTAGGTGCTAGACCTGACTGTCCGGTCAGGCTCTAGGGTTGTCTGGCTGCGCGCGTAGGGGTTTTTCTCTGTTTGAGTCGTTCTTCTTCGTTTGTGCTGTTTGCTTCAAACTTGTTTGTGTCACCCACTGGATGCCCATACTCTTTATTCACTTTTCTAAGTGAGACACGCTCCGGTGTGTTGAGTGGCTAGTGTGTGAAACTTGCAATCCTTTTAGCTTGTCTTGTTTCGTCTGTGCCTTGTTGTCTTTGTCTAGGTGTTGTGTGCTTGTTCTGCTAGGTATAGTTAGTGCTTCCGCTTTGCACCCGATACGTATCTGTTCAGTGGACGGTATCAGTTGTGCTTGAGTTTGTTTTGTGAGAGCGCACTTTGGGGGTTTGAGTTTGAGTTTTTCAAGTGCTCCTATTCACCCTCCCATCTAGTCGCACATCTCGGTCCTACATTTTGGTCATACACAGCCTAGTCGAAGTTCATGCCAAAGTGCAAAGGCAAGCTGTCTCGAACTAGATCAGTGTGACAAGCAAACCCACCTGGATCTTTCTCAATTCAGCATATAAGACACCACTTGTAAGCATTTTGATTGAGATTTCAATTTAAGCAAGGTGTCATAAAAACTTAGGCATTAACATGGCAAAGGCATACAACTAGTATATCCAGGTATAAAAAGATAGCATAGCATTCAACAATCTTATACATGCTATGTAGCCAAATCAAGTGGTGATCATGGTTTTTGAGTTGCAAAGAATAAAATGACTTAGCTCATAACTAGTATTCAACAGACTCAAGAGAACTTAGCCAACTATGATCAAGCATGCATCTGTACAATCTAGCACAAACAAGTACTAACTTATCATTCCAAAAGAGCTCTAGTGCTAGTGAAGTGAAAATGCAAATGATACAATGCGATGTATGATATGATACAATATGCAAAAGAAGCAAAGAGAAATAAAAACCAGATAAAAGCAGAAACTAAACTACAGAAGCTATCCCTTACTAAATGGAATAGCACATTATCCCTGACTAAAAGGGATAGCACACTCCAAGCTCACCTCTCAAGCGCACAAAAGCGCCAAACTCTAGGGGCTTGGTAAAGATATCGGCCAACTGGTTTTCAGAAGCTACATGCACTAAGTCTATGTCCCTCTTCTCTTAGTGATCTTTGAGAAAGTGAAACCTCACGTCTATGTGTTTGGTTCTGGAGTGCAAGACGGGGTTCTTAGCTACAGAAATAGCAGAAGTAGAGTCCACTAGAAGAGGGATTCTACCAAACCTAAGGCCGAAATCACTAAGGGTGGCTTTCATCCATAAAAGCTGGGAGCAGCAACTAGCAGCAGCAACATATTCTGCTTCAGTGGTGGAAAGAGCTACACTAGTTTGCTTGCGGGAGGACCAAGAGGCAAGAGAGGTTCCTAAGAGTTGGCATGTGCCGGAGGTTGACTTGCGATCAATCCGGCAGCCAGCATGGTCAGCATCTGAGAACCCTCTAAGAGAAAGAGAAGAACCTGAGGAATACCAAAGACCAAGCTTAGGAGTGAATTTCAGATACCTGAAAATACGCTTCACCGCTTGACGGTGAGAAGTCCTAGGAGAAGCCTGGTAGCATGCACAAAGACAGACCGCGAACTGAATGTCCGGCCTAGTTGCCATTAGGTACAGAAGTGTGCCGATCATCCCTCGAAATTCCTTCTGGTCCACCACCTCCCCATCTTCATCAGCATCAAGCGCCGTGTTTGTACTCATAGAAGTTGTCATGGGTTTAGAGTCACCCATGTTAAACTTCTTAATTATGTCCTTTGTGTACTTGGCTTGATGGACAAAGGTACCCTCAAGGCCTTGCTTGATCTGCAGCCCGAGAAAGAACTAGAGCTCACCCATAAGACTCATCTCAAATTCACTGCTCATCTGTTCAGCAAAACTAGATACCAAAGCGTGAGATGAACCACCAAAGATTATGTCATCAACATATATCTGAACTATCAGGGTGTCACCGCCACGACTCAACAAAAACAAGGTCTTGTCTACTGAACCCATCACAAACCCAGACATGAGCAGGAAACTCTTCAACCTAGCATACCAAGCTCTAGGAGCTTGCTTCAGACCATAAAGGGCTTTCCTCAACTTATACACCCGGTCTGGAAATCTAGCACTCTCAAAGCTAGGAAGTTGTCTCACATATACCTCCTCCTCTATGAACCCATTCAGGAAAGCAGACTTGACATCCATTTGCTGCAGTTTGAAGCCTTTAGAGGCCGCAAAGGCAAGCAAAATCCTAATGGCTTCCAAACGAGCTACAGGGACAAAGATCTCCTCATAATCTATCCCCTCCTTCTGACAGAAACCCTGGGCTACCAATCTCGCTTTGTTCCTCACAACCATCCCATCCTCACCCTGTTTGTTCTTGAAAACCCACTTGGTACCTATAGGGCGACAGTTTGGTGGAGGTTCAACTAAATCCCAAACATGGTTTCTCTCAAAGTTCTCCAACTCCTCATGCATGGCGTTCACCCAGTTAGGATCAGATAATGCATGTGACACATCCCGGGGCTCAAAATAAGTAACATATGCAGAGTGGGAGAAAAAGGCTAGAGAGTTAACCGAAGAGCGTGTGACACGCTGGTGAATATCTCCAATCATCCTGTTTGGAGGGTGATCCCGCTGGACCTGCCGAGATGGTACAATCTTGGAGATCACCTCCCCTGCGTCCTCAGTGGGTCCAGCCTCTGCATGAGCTTGCTGTCGGGGGAGTGAAGAGGAAGCCGTGGGCAAGGGTCCTCCTTCATCATCTGAACTCGTAGCAGAGGGGGCAGGAGCTGCAGCCGGTGCGTGGCTCCTGCATCACCATCATTAACCACACCTTCCTCATCCTCAAAGATGGGAGTGCCTTCTTCATCATCACCTGAAAGCTCAAAGGCAGGGGTTGTGCAGGGCAGAGTTTCATCAAAAGAAACCTCACAAGTCTCGACAACTTGCTTGGCCTCTAACATCCACACACGAAAAGCCCTAGAATTAGAAGCATACCCGAGAAAAATCCCATCCAAACAATGAGTCTCAAACTTGTCTAAATGCCCCGCCTTCTTAAGAACAAAGCACCTGCAGCCAAACGCTCACAAATGCTTGATGCTGGGCTGCCTACCAAACCGAAGTTCATACGAGGTCTTCCCAAGGAAAGCTCGCAAGAAAATCCGGTTTGCAATGTAACAAGCCGTATTCACTGCTTCAGCCCAAAAGCGCCTTGGAGTCCTATGCTCATCGAGCATCGTCCGTGCCATCTCAACAAGTGTGCGGTTCTTGCGTTCCACAACACCGTTCTGCGGTGGGGTATATGGAGAAGAAAACTGGTGCTCAAGACCTAGGTCACGACAGAAATTTTCAAAACGAGAGTTTCTGAATTCTCCGCCATTGTCACTGCGGATAGCCCTCATGGCCTTATGACTCTCGTTTCTCAACCTCAGTACCAGATCCCGAACAAAACCAAACGCCTCATTCTTAAACTCCATGAAAAATACCCACGAGAACCGCGAAAAATCGTCCACAACGACAAGCACGTACCACTTCCCACTGACCGACGCTACCCGAGCGGGACCTACTGTATCCATATGGAGTAGCTCACCCGGATAGGAGGTCATAACTTGAGACACAGGAATGTGAGAAGCGGCAACCATCTTGCCATGACGACAGGGGTGGCATACTAAGTCCTTCTCAGCTCTCAACTTGGGCAATCCTCGGATTAGGCCCATTGAACTCAACCTGACTAGCAGATCAAAGCTCAAGTGACTAAGCCTCCTATGCCACTTTCATATATCAGCAGAAGGACTAGCAACCAAACAACGCGCAGGGCCAGAAACAGATGTGAGGTCGACCCTAAAAACCTGACCAAAAGGCAGCAAAGAGCAAACAAGGGTCTCCTTAGCATCAAGAACACAGCACGCACCCTTCTTAAAACGAACCTCAAATCCTTCATCGAGAAGTTGCGAAACAGAAACCAAATTGAACTCCAGATTCCGGACAAAGGCAACTTCTCTGAGGGAAAGCTTAGCGGAGAGCGAAACAGAACCAACACCCATCACTTTACCTTGACCATTGTCCCCGAATGTGATGTACTCCTTGGTGCTTACGGGGTTGAGGCTGGAGAACCACTTGCGGTGCCCTGTCATGTGCCTAGAGCAACCGGAGTCCATGATCCACACGTCCTCCATGCTTCGATCTTGCAAAGTCAAGTAAAGCGACGGTGAGCAAACGGTCTAGCACTAGGGTTAGTCCCAAAACTGCTGTACCAGTGCCGAGCCATCTGCTCAGAAGTGGGGTAAGCACAATCAAAGAAATCATCACGACGATCAGGGTAACCACGACCTCCAAAACGTGAACCCTCGAAAGCCCTCTCAAAGCCTCGGTCACGAGGTCCATAGCCGCGCTAAAAACGACTAGGAGCTCGGCCGGTAAAGCGTCTCTCACCACTAGGAGCACGAGCCTGAAAGCCGCCTCCTCTCTCACCACCGGCAAAACGGTCTCTCATCTCACCGCGGTGGGGAGGATCTTGCCTACCACCCTGGTAGAACTGATCCGGGTTCCCCCAAGCTCTCTCCTGCCTCTCAACCCGCTTCCTCCTGAAGCAAAACTCTTCTAGGTGGCCATTCCGCTGGCAAAACTCACAGTGGTAGACAGGCCTCCTAGGAACTGGGTTAGGCTAGGACTTGGGCTTAGGTGGTGTGGCCTTGGGTGGCTCAGGCTGCTGGACTGGCTTCTTGCCCTTGGGCTTAAGCTCTTCCTCAATAATCTTGTCTAGCTTAGCATTGAAAGGCTTGGGTGTCCAGTACTGCTTCTTTGGGGCAGCCTTGGGTGGCTCATGGTAAACCCCATGAACAGTCTCTCCTGGCTAGGTAGGTGTAGTCTTGATCTTAACTGGAGCACTCTTCTCTCCCGAAGTGCTGCACTCTCCAAACCCAACACCACTTGTCTCACTCTCGGCTCTCTTGGTGCTCTCTATGATCATCTCTAGTTGGGGTTGCCTCGCATATACCCAACTGAGCACAGAATCACAGTCTGGGCAGCACAGGTATCACAGTCTAGGGAGGGAACCACAACAGCTTTCTCCAACTTCCTAATGGTGGCATCCCTATCCACCAGCTGCATCCTAAGGGTTAGGTAGATCTCACAAGTATCAGTAGGTGCTGAAAGCACCTCAAAGTCAGCTCTCAACTGCTCTAACTCACCTCTCAAAGTAGGACAGACCATACACGCATCCAAAAGCGTAGGTCTAGCCCTAAGCTCCCCAAGCTCCATGAGCTGCCCCTCAAACTTCTTCTTCAGAACAGCTAGCTCTCTAGCTAGACAGGGGCAAGACTCACACTCGAGCTCTCCACTCAAAGTAGGCTCATCTAATTTGGACTGGAGTTTGCCTAGCTTAGCCTTCAGCTCATCTATCTCCTCTACCCGCTTGGCATACCTATCTCTCTGGTCACCAAGCTCCGTCATGAAAGACTCGCAGGTAGGGCACTCAATCTCACTGGGTTGGGGTCTCACACTCCTCAACCTTTCATTCTCATTTAAAGCCTCAGCAAGTTGGGCTTTCAACTTCTGCAACTTCTTGGCTGCCTTCTCCAGCATCTTATCCTGGGCCTTAAGCTCTCGGCTGTTCTGCTCTAGCATCTCAAGGATTTCGGCTTGCTCAGGAGTTACCTCATCATCGGAAGAAGAGTTGCTGCCGTCATCCTTGTTCTCCTTATCCTCAAGTGCCATGGAGCAAACCGAGCTCCTCTTGTCCTTGTTCTTGCGCCTGGACTTGGTGGAGACGAAGCACAAGCCAGCTGGACCGCCTTGATCGTTCCTCTTGTCCTTCCTGTACGTGATCTCCTTATCGCTTGAGCTCGACGAGGACGAAAAGGAACAAGATCCGCTGCTGCAGAACCCGATCTCGGCGAAGAAGGCCTTGTCCCGCTTCCGGTTGTCCTTCTGGTAGCTCTTGAAAGCCTTCCGGAAGTTCTTCTTGCCGAAGGAGCGCTTGCCGGAGCCGTGCTTGCTGGAGCGGTGTTTGTCAAAGCTTGCCTTGCCGGGGTGGTACTTGTCGGAGTCGCGGGAGTAGCTCTTGCCCTTCTTGTAGTAGTCGTTCTTGTTGGGGCACTCGGTGATGAAGTGGCCGATCTCTCCGCACTCGAAGCACTTGGGCCGCTCTCCCCTCTTCTTGCTCATCCGGTTGTCATAGGCGCGCTGAAAGCGACTAGACACAACTCATCATCCCCAAGTGTTGCTAGCTGCTCCTCTGTAACAGACATCAAAGCAGAAAATGAGAAGTTGTGTAACATGGGGTTAGTGACAGACTCACTAGAGGGGGTAGCCAAGGCCAGACTCTTGGAACCTGTACAAGCGAGGGAATCCCTCATCTTGTAATCTACCTCGGTGGCCTTGAGCTTACTATAGAGCGCCTCTACTCCAATCGTATCATACCCTGCCGACTCAATGATTGACTCACTCTCTCATAATCCATGGGACCAAGCCCGGAGAAGAGAAAGTTAACAGCCTTGGCATTCGCCTCATGCTGAGCCACGATATCCTGCGTAGTACGCTCAGCAACTGGAAGCACCACAAAAGTCGTACTCTGAGTAGCATCCCATATGTTCTGACTCTGGCTAACAAGGAACGCCTCCATCCTACCTTTCCAGTAGGGATAGCCATCGGAGCCAAGGACGGGAATTTTCCCAGAGGAAGTCATCGTCGCTACGGTTTCGTCATCGGTTAAGGTATAGGAAACCTAACCGGCTCTGATACCACTTGTAGGACCGAGACGTGCGACTAGAGGGGTATGAATAGGAGCACTTGAAAAACTCAAACCCCCCAAAGTGCGCTCTCTTGATCACACGCACACCCGATACCGTCCACTGAACAAATACGTATCGGGTGAAAAGCGGAAGCACTAACTACACCTAGCAGAACATGCACACTAGACATAGACGAACAAAACAAAGCACGAACAAAACGAGACAAGCTACAAAGCTTGCAAGCGTCGCACACTAGCCACTCAACACACCGAAGCGTGCCTCACTTAAGAACAGTGAGTGAAGAGTATGGGCATGCAGTGGTTGACACAAAACAAGTTTGAAGCAAACCACAACACTCCAAAGACCAAAGAAACCAAGGAGAAAGGACCAAGGAAGAAGAGGAGGAACTAACACAAGAAAACAGCCTAAAATTGTACAGACCATACTATCCGAACCCCCCCAAAAGTCCTAGACCGTACTAAGTTAAGAAGAGGCTAAAAACAGCCTAGAAACACTACAAACCGGACTATCCGGTCTCTACAGACCGTCCTATTTTACTCCAGACCGTACTATTTAACTCAACAGAAAAACTGCACTCAAAAACAGCCCGACACCCTTTTGAAAAATCGATCGAAACGGGGTCAAATCTCAACGAAACTTCACGAAAATTTGCATGGATAATCCTAAGGACCTTTCCTACCAAATCCCAAAAGATCAGCTCCAAAAGATCAAGGGATTCATGGGAATTGCAGATCTCGTGAGGTAGGTGAGTTGACTCTGAAAAACCGAGAAATGGGAAGAACGGCCCTTGCTCGTGGTTCAATGATTCTAGCACTTGGCTAGTGAGATTCACCACATCATAGCAAGGCAAAATATCAGCAAAACAAAGATCCCAACCTTGGACAAAAGGAAACACACCAAAATCCAAGGATTGGAACCAAAAACAAACTAGAACGGGGAGGGGAAAAAGAGGACGAAATTGAGCTGCACAAGATATGGATTTCTCAAGGAGTAATCTTGGATTGAATCACGAAATCAAGTATTACAAGACCCCCTAGAGCCTACCTCCCATCATCCTCCCACTAATGACAAGATTTGACTAAACTAGGCACTCATCTCCTAGCTAATCTCCTCTCTTTTCTCTTTTTGGACCTTGGCTGCTAGGGTTAGGGAAACTAGGGTATTGTGGCTGCCAAGATGAGCTCCAAGGAAGCCTCTCAAGTCTATTTATACCCTAGGCCCTAAACAACACAATTACATTAAGACCCCTACTCTAAAAATGCCCGGAGGGGGCCAAACCGAAAAGATACAATCGGACGACTACGATGACGTCTTGATCTTCTTCTTCTCCACGCCTCGCTTGGATGTGCGCCACGTAGCCAGTAGTCCGGAAGCTTCCCCCGGTTTTGAAGTCAGAAACCAGGAAACTTTATTCTGCGGACTTCCTGGGCCGAGTCTTGGCCCAATCTTCTATCTTGGCGAGTCGGAGCCCAACCCACCAAGTCACTTGAACTTGGGTGGCGGTTTTGAGCCGAAGCCGCCAAAGCCTCCCTCTCACGCCTTCACGCCATGCACTCAGGTTGGAGCACCACGGTGGCACCCGGCTTCTCCAGTCCATCGGAGTTGCCTCGTGGTCCATCGGAGGGCTTACACCACCGTTGCCGAACCGCCCCTCCGTATACCGAGCTCCCATGGCCGACTGATGCCGAGACTTGCCTCCAGTCCATTGGAGGACTTTTGCCTCAGTCCATCGAGGTCTTCGTCATCCTCTACCTCCAGTCCATCGGAGGGCCTCCAGTCCATCGGAGGACTTGTGCTCGTTGACAATCACTCATCACACCAGGAGAGCAATGAGGCCGGTCCATTGGCTCTCAAATGAGACGCTAAGCAGAGGACGGACGACCCCCAAAACCACATGAAATTCATGTCCGCTCAGTATAACGGCCATAACTTCTTCTAGGGGACTCAGAATCTTCGGCTGTTGGGCTTGTTGGAAAGCTAACCGAGGAAGCAACACCATAGGAACTGGAAATCAAACTTTCGACAGATGGGGAATATTTGATACCAATTTATAAGGCCAACTCCTTGGTCGTCCGCTTTGAGCGTTTGCTCCTTCGGGATGGATCAATATGTGTGTCTTACTGTATGAGCGCCAACTTCCTCAGCAGTGAATATTTTTCCACTCTACTAGGTTCCTAGCGCTCGTAAGGAGGATAACTATGATCTAGAACAGTGAGATGCTAAGCAGTGGACAAACGACCCCCGAAACCACATGAAATTCAAGTCCGCTCGGTATAACGGCCCTAACTTCTTCTAGGGGACTCATAATCTTTGGCTGTTGGGCTTGTTGGAAAGCTAACCGAGGGAGCAACACCATAGGAACTGGAAATCAAATATTCGACAGATGGGGAATATTTGATACCAATTTATATGGCCAACACCATGCTGGCCCGCTTTCAGCGTTTGCTCCTTCGGTACGGATCGAAATGTATGTACCATGGCTTACTGTACAAGCGCCAACTTTCTCAGCAGTGAATATTTTTCCACTCTACTAGGTTCCTACTGCTCGTAAGGAGCATATCTATGATCAACAACAATGTGATGCTAAAAGGTGGACGGATGACCCCAAAAACACATGAAAGTCTTGTCCGCTTGGTATAATGGCCATAACTACATCTAGGGGACTCAAAATCTTTGGCTGTTGTGCTCGTTGGAAAGCTAACTGAGGGATCAACATAGTAGCAACTGGAAATCCAACTTTTGACATCTGGAGAATATTGGATACCAATTTATAAGGCTAACACCTTGCTCACCCGCTTTCAACGTTTGCTCATTTGGTACGGATCGAAACCTGTGTAGCATGGCTTACTGTATGAGCGCCAACTTCCTCAGCAGTGAATATTTTTCCACTCTACTAGGTTCCTAGTGCTCGTAAGGAGCATAACTATGATCTAGAACAATGAGACGCTAAGTGGTGGACGGACGACCCCCACAACCACATGAAAGTCATGTCCGCTCGGTATAACGGCCATAACTTCTTCTAGGGGACTCAGAATCTTTGGCTGTTGGGCTCATTGGAAAGCTAATCGAGGGAGCAACACCAAAGGAACTGGAAATCAAACTTTCGACAGATGGGGAATATTTGATACCAATTTATATGGCCAACACCTTGCTCGCCCGCTTTCAGCGTTTACTCCTTCGGTACCGATCGAAATGTGCGTACCATGGCTAACTGTATGAGCACGAACTTCCTCAGTAGTGAATATTTTTCAACTCTACTAGGTTACTAGCGCTCGTAAGGAGCATAACTATGATCTAGAACAATGAGATGCTAAGTAGTGGACGGATGACCCCCGAAACAACATGAAAGTCATGTCCGCTCGGTATAACAGCCACAACTTCTTCTAGGGGACTCAGAATGTTCGGCTGTTGGGCTCGTTTGAAAGCTAACCGAGGAAGCAACACCATAGGAACTGGAAATCAAACTTTTGACATACGAGGAATATTTGATACCAATTTATAAGGCCAACACCTTGCTCGCCCGCTTTCAGCGTTTGCTCCTTCGGTACGGAACGAAATGTGCGTACCATGGCTTACTGTATGAGCGCCAACTACCTCAGCAGTGAATATTTTTCCACTCTACTAGGTTTCTAGTGCCCGTAAGGAGCATAACTATGATCTAGAACAATGTGACGCTAAGAAGTGGACGGACGACCCCCCAAAACTCATGAAAGTCATGTCCGCTCGGTATAACGGCCATAATTTCATCTAGGGGACTTAGAATCTTCGGCTGTTGGGCTCGTTGGAAAGCTAACTGTGGGAGCAACACCGTAGGAACTGGAAATCAAATTTTTGACATTTCGAGAATATTTGATACCAATTTATAAGGCCAACATTTTGCTCATCCGCTTTCAGCGTTTGCTCCTTCAGTACGGATCGAAATGTAAGTAGCATGGCTTACTGTATGAGCGCCAACTTCCTCAGCAGTGAATATTTTTCCACTCTACTAGGTTACTAGCGCTCGTAAGGAGCATACCATTGATCTAGAACAATGTGACGCCAAAAGGTGGACGGATGACCCCCGAAAACACATGAAAGTCATGTCTGCTTGGTATAACGGCCATAACTACATCTAGGGGACTCAAAATCTTCGGCTGTTGTGCTCATTGGAAAGCTAACTGAGGGAGCAATACCATAGGAACTGGAAATTGAACTTTTGACATATGGGGAATATTTGATACCAATTTATAAGGCCAACACCTTGCTCGCCCGCTTTCAGCATTTGCTCCTTCGGTACGGATCGAAATGCGAGTACCATGTGTTACTGTATGAGCGCCAACTTCCTCAACAGTGAATATTTTTCCACTCTACTTGGTTCCTAGCGCTCATAAGCAGCATAACTATGATATAGAACAATGAGACGCTAAGCGGTGGACGGACGACCCCCGAAACCACATGAAAATCATGTCCGCTTGGTATAACGGCCATAACTTCCTCTAGGGGACTCAGAATCTTCGGCTGTTGGGCTCATTGGAAAGCTAACCGAGGGAGGAACACCATAGGAACTGGAAATCAAACTTTTGACATTTGGGGAATATTTGATACCAATTTATAAGGCCAACACCTTGCTCGCCCGCTTTCAGCGTTTGCACCTTCGGTATGGATCGAAATGTGCGTACCATGGCATACTGTATGAGCGCCAACTTCCTCAGCAGTGAATATTTTTCCACTCTACTAGGTTACTAGCG
This sequence comes from Paspalum notatum, assembly GCA_022530915.1. Lineage (NCBI taxonomy): Eukaryota > Viridiplantae > Streptophyta > Magnoliopsida > Poales > Poaceae > Paspalum > Paspalum notatum. Next base: position 12,595,625 of record CM039683.1, read on the forward strand.
CTCGTAAGGAGCATAACTATGATCTAGAACAATGAGACGCTATGCAGTGGACGGACGACCCCCGAAACCACATGAAAGTCATGTCCGCTCGGTATAACGGCCATAACTTCTTCTATGGGACTCAGAATCTTCGGCTGTTGGGCTCGTTGGAAAGCTAACTGAGGGAGTAACACCATAGAAACTGGAAATCAAACTTTTGACATTGGAGGAATATTTGATACCAATTATAAGGCCAACACCTTGCTCGCCAGCTTTCAGCGTTTGCTCCTTCGGTACGGATCGAAATGTGCGTACCATGGCTTACTGTATGAGCGCCAACTTCCTCAGCAGTGAATATTTTTCCACTCTACTAGGTTCCAAGTGCTCGTAAGGAGCATAACTATGATCCAGAACACTGTGACGCTAAAAGGCGGACGGACGACCCCGAAAACACATGAAAGTCTTGTCCGCTCGGTATAACGGCCAAAACTACATCTAGGGGACTCAAAATCTTCGGCTGTTGGGCTCGTTGGAAAGCTAACTGAGGGACCAACACCGTAGGAACTGGAAATCCAACTTTTGACAGCTGGAGAATATTTGATACCAATTTATATAGCCGACACCTTGCTCGCCAGCATTCAACGTTTGCTCATTCGGTACGGATTGAAATGTGTGTAGCGTGGCTTACTATATGTGCGCCAACTTCCTCAGCAGTGAATATTTTTCCACTCTACTAGGTTACTAGTGCTCGCAAGGAGCATAACTATGATCTAGAACAATGAGACGCTAAGTGGTGGAGGCACGACCCCCGAAACCACATGAAAGTCGTGTCCGCTCGGTATAAAGGCTATAACATCTTCTAGGGGACTCAGAATCTTCGGCTGTTGGGCTCGTTGGAAAGCTAACTGAGGGAGCAACACCATAGGAACTAGAAATCAAATTTTGACAAATGGGGAACTTTTGATACCAATTTATAAGGCAAACACCTTGCTCGCCAGATTTCACCGTTTGCTCCTTCGGTACGGATCGAAATGTGTGTACCATGGCTTGCTGTATGAGCGCTAACTTCCTCAGCAGTGAATATTTTTCCACTCTACTAGGTTTCTAGTGCTCGTAAGGAGCATACCTATGATCTAGAACAATGTGACTCTAAAAGGTGGACGGACGACCCCGAAAACACATGAAAGTCTTATCCGCTTGGTATAACGGCCAAAACTACATGTAGGGGACTCAAAATCTTCGGCTGTTGTGCTCGTTGGAAAGCTAACTGAGGGACCAACACTGTAGGAACTGGAAATCCTACTTTTCACAGCTGGAGAATATTTGATACCAATTTATATGGCCAACACCTTGCTCACCCGCTTTCAACGTTTGCTCCTTCGGTACGGATCGAAATGTGTGTAGCGTGGCTTACTGTATGTGCGCCAACTTCCTCAGCAGTGAATATTGTTCAACTCTACTAGGTTACTAGTGCTCGCAAGGAGCATAACTATGATCTAGAACAATGAGACGCAAAGCAGTGGAGGACAACCCCCGAAACCACATTAAAGTCATGTCCGCTCGGTATAATGGCTATAACTTCTTCTAGGGGACTCAGAATCTTCGGCTGTTGGGCTCGTTGGAAACCTAACTGAGGGAGCAACACCATAGGAACTGGAAATCAAACTTTTGACATATGGAGAACATTTGATACCAATTTATAATGCAAACACCTTCATCGCCCGCTTTCACCGTTTGCTCCTTCGGTACGGATCGAAATGTGCGTACCATGGCTTGCTGTATGAGCGCCAACTTCCTTAGCAGTGAATATTTTTCCACTCTACTAGGTTTCTAGTGCTCGTAAGGAGCACACCTATGATATAGAACAATGTGACGCTAAGTACTGGACTGACGACACCCCAAAACTCATGAAAGTCATGTCCGCTCGGTATAACGGCCATAATTTCATCTAGGGGACAAGGAATCTTTGGCTGTTGGGCTCGTTGGAAAGCTAACTGTTGGAGCAACACCGTGGGAACTGGAAATCAAACTTTTAACATTTCAGGAATATTTGATACAAATTTATATGGCCAACACCTTTCTCGTCCGCTTTCAGCGTTTCCTTCTTCGGTACGGATCGAAATGTGTGTAGCGTGGCTTACTATATGTGCGCCAACTTCCTCAGCAATGAATATTTTTCCACACTACTAGGTTACTAGTGCTCGCAAGGAGCATAACTATGATCTAGAACAATGAGACGCTAAGTGGTGGACGCACGACCCCCGAAACCACATGAAAGTCGTGTCCGCTCGGTATAAAGGCTATAACATCTTCTAGGGGACTCAGAATCTTCGGCTGTTGGGCTCGTTGGAAAGCTAACTGTTGGAGCAACACCATGGGAACTGGAAATCAAACTTTTAACATTTCAGGAATATTTGATACAAATTTATATGGCCAACACCTTTCTCGTCCGCTTTCAGCGTTTCCTCCTTCGGTACGGATCGAAATGTGCGTACCATGGCTTACTGTATGAGCGCCAAATTCCTCAGTAGTGAATATTTTTCCACTCTACTAGGTTCCAAGTCCTCGTAAGGAGCATAACTATGATCTAGAACAATGAGACGCTATGCAGTGGACGGACGACCCCCGAAACCACATGAAAGTCATGTCCGCTCGGTATAACGGCCATAACTTCTTCTAGGGGACTCAGAATCTTCGGCTGTTGGGCTCGTTGGAAAGCCAACTGAGGGAGTAACACCACAGGAACTGGAAATCAAACTTTTGACATTGGAGGAATATTTGATACCAATTATAAGGCCAACACCTTGCTCGCCAGCTTTCAGCGTTTGCTCCTTCGGTACGGATCGAAATGTGCGTACCATGGCTTACTGTATGAGCGCCAACTTCCTCAGCAGTGAATATTTTTCCGCTCTACTAGGTTCCAAGTGCTCGTAAGGAGCATAACTATGATCTAGAACAATGTGACGCTAAAAGGCGGACGGACGACCCCGAAAACACATGAAAGTTTTGTCCGCTCGGTATAACGGCCAAAACTACATCTAGGGGACTCAAAATCTTCGGCTGTTGGGCTCGTTGGAAAGCTAACTGAGGGACCAACACCGTAGGAACTGGAAATCCAACTTTTGACAGCTGGAGAATATTTGATACCAATTTATATGGCCGACACCTTGCTCGCCAGCTTTCAACGTTTGCTCGTTCGGTACGGATTGAAATGTGTGTAGCGTGGCTTACTATATGTGCGCCAACTTCCTCAGCAATGAATATTTTTCCACACTACTAGGTTACTAGTGCTCGCAAGGAGCATAACTATGATCTAGAACAATGAGACGCTAAGTGGTGGACGCACGACCCCCGAAACCACATGAAAGTCGTGTCCGCTCGGTATAAAGGCTATAACATCTTCTAGGGGACTCAGAATCTTCGGCTATTGGGCTCGTTGGAAAGCTAACTGAGGGAGCAACACCATAGGAACTAGAAATCAAATTTTGACATATGGGGAACTTTTGATACCAATTTATAAGGCAAACACCTTGCTTGCCCGATTTCAGCGTTTGCTCCTTCGGTACGGATCGAAATGTGCATACCATGGCTTGCTGTATGAGCGCCAACTTCCTCAGCAGTCAATATTTTTCCACTCTACTAGGTTTCTAGTGCTCGTAAGGAGCATACCTATGATCTAGAACAATGTGACTCTAAAAGGTGGACGGACGACCCCGAAAACACATGAAAGTCTTATCCGCTTGGTATAACGGCCAAAACTACATCTAGGGGACTCAAAATCTTCGGCTGTTGTGCTCGTTGGAAAGCTAACTGAGGGACCAACACTGTAGGAACTGGAAATCCTACTTTCCACAGCTGGAGAATATTTGATACCAATTTATATGGCCAACACCTTGCTCACCCGCTTTCAACGTTGGCTCCTTCGGTACGGATCGAAATGTGTGTAGCGTGGCTTACTGTATGTGCGCCAACTTCCTCAGCAGTGAATATTGTACAACTCTACTAGGTTACTAGTGCTCGCAAGGAGCATAACTATGATCTAGAACAATGAGACGCTAAGCAGTGGACGGACAACCCCCGAAACCACATGAAAGTCATGTCCGCTCGGTATAACGGCTATAACTTCTTCAAGGGGACTCAAAATCTTCGGCTGTTGGGCTCGCTGGAAAGCTAACTGAGGGAGCAACACCATAGGAACTGGAAATCAAACTTTTGACATATGGAGAACATTTGATACCAATTTATAAGGCAAACACCTTGCTCGCCCGCTTTCACCGTTTGCTCCTTCGGTACGGATCGAAATGTCCGTACCATGGCTTGCTGTATGAGGGCCAACTTCCTCAGCAGTGAATATTTTTCCACTCTACTAGGTTTGTAGTGCTCGTAAGGAGCATAACTATGATCTAGAGCAATAAGCAGTGGACGGACGACCTCCGAAACCACATGAAAGTCATGTCCGCTCGGTATAACGGCCATAACTTCTTCTAGGGGGCTCAGAATCTTCGGCTATTGGGCTCGTTGGAAAGCTAACTAAGGGAGCAACACCATAGGAACTGGAAATCAAACTTTTGACATTTGAGGAATATTTGATACCAATTATAAGGCCAACACCTTGCTCGCCATCTTTCAGCGTTTGCTCCTTCGGTATGCATCGAAATGTGCGTACCATGGCTTACTGTATGAGCGCCAACTTCCTCAGTAGTGAATATTTTTCCCCTCTACTAGGTTACTAGTGCTCGTAAGGAGCATACCTATGATCTAGAACAATGTGACTCTAAAAGGTGGACGGACGACCCCGAAAACACATGAAAGTCTTGTCCCCTTGGTATAACGGCCAAAACTACATCTAGGGCACTCAAAATCTTCGGCTGTTGTGCTCGTTGGAAAGCTAACTGAGGGACCAACACCGTAGGAACTGGAAATCCTACTTTTCACGGCTGGAGAATATTTGATACCAATTTATATGGCCAACACCTTGCTCACCCGCTTTCAACATTTGCTCCTTCGGTACGGATCGAAATGTGTGTAGCGTGGCTTACTGTATGTGCGCCAACTTCCTCAGCAGTGAATATTTTTCAACTCTACTAGGTTACTAGTGCTCGCAAGGAGCATAACTACAATCTAGAACAATGAGATGCTAAGCAGTGGACGGACAACCCCCGAAACCACATGAAAGTCATGTCTGCTCAGTATAACGGCTATAACTTCTTCAAGGGGACTCAGAATCTTCGGCTGTTGGGCTCGTTGGGCTAGCTGAGGGAGCAACACCATAGGAACTGGAAATCAAACTTTTGACATATGGAGAACATTTGATACCAATTTATAATGCAAACACCTTCCTCGCCCGCTTTCACCGTTTGCTGCTTCGGTACGGATCGAAATGTGCGTACCATGGCTTGCTGTATGAGCGCCAACTTCCTCAGCAGTGAATATTTTTCCACACTACTAGGTTTCTAGTGCTCGTAAGGATCATACCTATGATCTAGAACAATGTGACACTAAGCAGTGGACAGACGACACCCCAAAACTCATGAAAGTCATGTCCGCTCGGTATAACGGCCATAATTTCATCTAGGGGACAAGGAATCTTTGGCTGTTGGGCTCGTTGGAAAGCTAACTGTGGGAGCAACACCGTGGGAACTGGAAATCAAACTTTTAACATTTCAGGAATATTTGATACAAATTTATATGGCCAACACCTTGCTCGTCCGCTTTCAGCGTTTCCTCCTTCGGTACGGATCGAAATGTGCGTACCATGGCTTACTGTATGAGCGCCAAATTCCTCAGTAGTGAATATTTTTCCACTCTACTAGGTTCCAAGTCCTCGTAAGGAGCATAACTATGATCTAGAACAATGAGACGCTATGCAGTGGACGGACGACCCCCGAAACCACATGAAAGTCATGTCCGCTCGGTATAACGGCCATAACTTCTTCTAGGGGACTCAGAATCTTCGGCTGTTGGGCTTGTTGGAAAGCTAACCGAGGAAGCAACACCATAGGAACTGGAAATCAAACTTTCGACAGATGGGGAATATTTGATACCAATTTATAAGGCCAACACCTTGGTCGTCCGCTTTGAGCGTTTGCTCCTTCGGGATGGATCAATATGTGTGTCTTACTGTATGAGCGCCAACTTCCTCAGCAGTGAATATTTTTCCACTCTACTAGGTTCCAAGCGCTCGTAAGGAGGATAACTATGATCTAGAACAGTGAGATGCTAAGCAGTGGACAAACGACCCCCGAAACCACATGAAATTCAAGTCCGCTCGGTATAACGGCCCTAACTTCTTCTAGGGGACTCATAATCTTTGGCTGTTGGGCTTGTTGGAAAGCTAACCGAGGGAGCAACACCATAGGAACTGGAAATCAAACATTCGACAGATGGGGAATATTTGATACCAATTTATATGGCCAACACCATGCTGGCCCGCTTTCAGCGTTTGCTCCTTCGGTACGGATCGAAATGTATGTACCATGGCTTACTGTACGAGCGCCAACTTTCTCAGCAGTGAATATTTTTCCACTCTACTAGGTTCCTACTGCTCGTAAGGAGCATATCTATGATCAACAACAATGTGATGCTAAAAGGTGGACGGATGACCCCAAAAACACATGAAAGTCTTGTCCGCTTGGTATAACGGCCATAACTACATCTAGGGGACTCAAAATCTTTGGCTGTTGTGCTCGTTGGAAAGCTAACTGAGGGATCAACATAGTAGCAACTGGAAATCCAACTTTTGACATCTGGAGAATATTGGATACCAATTTATAAGGCTAACACCTTGCTCACCCGCTTTCAACGTTTGCTCATTTGGTACGGATCGAAATCTGTGTAGCATGGCTTACTGTATGAGCGCCAACCTCCTCAGCAGTGAATATTTTTCCACTCTACTAGGTTCCTAGTGCTCGTAAGGAGCATAACTATGATCTAGAACAATGAGACGCTAAGTGGTGGACGGACGACCCCCACAACCACATGAAAGTCATGTCCGCTCGGTATAACGGCCATAACTTCTTCTAGGGGACTCAGAATCTTCGGCTGTTGGGCTCGTTGGAAAGCTAATCGAGGGAGCAACACCAAAGGAACTGGAAATCAAACTTTCGACAGATGGGGAATATTTGATACCAATTTATATGGCCAACACCTTGCTCGCCCGCTTTCAGCGTTTACTCCTTCGGTACCGATCGAAATGTGCGTACCATGGCTAACTGTATGAGCACGAACTTCCTCAGTAGTGAATATTTTTCAACTCTACTAGGTTACTAGCGCTCGTAAGGAGCATAACTATGATCTAGAACAATGAGATGCTAAGTAGTGGACGGATGACCCCCCGAAACAACATGAAAGTCATGTCCGCTCGGTATAACAGCCACAACTTCTTCTAGGGGACTCAGAATCTTCGGCTGTTGGGCTCGTTGGAAAGCTAACCGAGGAAGCAACACCATAGGAACTGGAAATCAAACTTTTGACATACGGGGAATATTTGATACCAATTTATAATGCAAACACCTTCATCGCCCGCTTTCACCGTTTGCTCCTTCGGTACGGAACGAAATGTGCATACCATGGCTTACTGTATGAGCGCCAACTACCTCAGCAGTGAATATTTTTCCACTCTACTAGGTTTCTAGTGCCCGTAAGGAGCATAACTATGATCTAGAACAATGTGACGCTAAGCAGTGGACGGACAACCCCCCAAAACTCATGAAAGACATGTCCGCTCGGTATAACGGCCATAATTTCATCTAGGGGACTTAGAATCTTCGGCTGTTGGGCTCGTTGGAAAGCTAACTGTGGGAGCAACACCGTAGGAACTGGAAATCAAATTTTTGACATTTCGAGAATATTTGATACCAATTTATAAGGCCAACACCTTGCTCATCCGCTTTCAGCGTTTGCTCCTTCAGTACGGATCGAAATGTAAGTAGCATGGCTTACTGTATGAGCGCCAACTTCCTCAGCAGTGAATATTTTTCCACTCTACTAGGTTACTAGCGCTCGTAAGGAGCATACCATTGATCTAGAACAATGTGACGCCAAAAGGTGGACGGATGACCCCCGAAAACACATGAAAGTCATGTCTGCTTGGTATAGCGGCCATAACTACATCTAGGGGACTCAAAATCTTCGGCTGTTGTGCTCATTGGAAAGCTAACAGAGGGAGCAATACCATAGGAACTGGAAATTAAACTTTTGACATATGGGGAATATTTGATACCAATTTATAAGGCCAACACCTTGCTCGCCCGCTTTCAGCATTTGCTCCTTCGGTACGGATCGAAATGCGCGTACCATGTCTTACTGTATGAGCGCCAACTTCCTCAACAGTGAATATTTTTCCACTCTACTTGGTTCCTAGCGCTCGTAAGCAGCATAACTATGATATAGAACAATGAGACGCTAAGCGGTGGACGGACGACCCCCGAAACCACATGAAAATCATGTCCGCTTGGTATAACGGCCATAACTTCCTCTAGGGGACTCAGAATCTTCGGCTGTTGGGCTCATTGGAAAGCTAACCGAGGGAGGAACACCATAGGAACTGGAAATCAAACTTTTGACATTTGGGGAATATTTGATACCAATTTATAAGGCCAACACCTTGCTCGCCCGCTTTCAGCGTTTGCACCTTCGGTATAGATCGAAATGTGCGTACCATGGCATACTGTATGAGCGCCAACTTCCTCAGCAGTGAATATTTTTCCACTCTACTAGGTTACTAGCGCTCGTAAGGAGCATAACTATGATCTAGAACATTGAGACGCTATGCAGTGGACGGACGACCCCCGAAACCATATGAAAGTCATGTCCGCTCGGTATAACGGCCATAACTTCTTCTATGGGACTCAGAATCTTCGGCTGTTGGGCTCGTTGGAAAGGTAACTGAGGGAGTAACACCATAGAAACTGGAAATCAAACTTTTGACATTGGAGGAATATTTGATACCAATTATAAGGCCAACACCTTGCTCGCCAGCTTTCAGCGTTTGCTCCTTCGGTACGGATCGAAATGTGCGTACCATGGCTTACTGTATGAGCGCCAACTTCCTCAGCAGTGAATATTTTTCCACTCTACTAGGTTCCAAGTGCTCGTAAGGAGCATAACTATGATCTAGAACAATGTGACGCTAAAAGGCGGACGGACGACCCCGAAAACACATGAAAGTCTTGTCCGCTCGGTATAACGGCCAAAACTACATCTAGGGGACTCAAAATCTTCGGCTGTTGGGCTCGTTGGAAAGCTAACTGAGGGACCAACACCGTAGGAACTGGAAATCCAACTTTTGACAGCTGGAGAATATTTGATACCAATTTATATGGCCGACACCTTGCTCGCCAGCATTCAACGTTTGCTCATTCGGTACGGATTGAAATGTGTGTAGCGTGGCTTACTATATGTGCACCAACTTCCTCAGCAGTGAATATTTTTCCACTCTACTAGGTTACTAGTGCTTGCAAGGAGCATAACTATGATCTAGAACAATGAGACGCTAAGTGGTGGAGGCACGACCCCCGAAACCACATGAAAGTCGTGTCCGCTCGGTATAAAGGCTATAACATCTTCTAGGGGACTCAGAATCTTCGGCTGTTGTGCTCGTTGGAAAGCTAACTGAGGGACCAACACTGTAGGAACTGGAAATCCTACTTTTCACAGCTGGAGAATATTTGATACCAATTTATATGGCCAACACCTTGCTCACCCGCTTTCAACGTTTGCTCCTTCGGTACGGATCGAAATGTGTGTAGCGTGGCTTACTGTATGTGCGCCAACTTCCTCAGCAGTGAATATTGTTCAACTCTACTAGGTTACTAGTGCTCGCAAGGAGCATAACTATGATCTAGAACAATGAGACGCAAAGCAGTGGAGGACAACCCCCGAAACCACATTAAAGTCATGTCCGCTCGGTATAATGGCTATAACTTCTTCTAGGGGACTCAGAATCTTCGGCTGTTGGGCTCGTTGGAAAGCTAACTGAGGGAGCAACACCATAGGAACTGGAAATCAAACTTTTGACATATGGAGAACATTTGATACCAATTTATAATGCAAACACCTTCATCGCCCGCTTTCACCGTTTGCTCCTTCGGTACGGATCGAAATGTGCGTACCATGGCTTGCTGTATGAGCGCCAACTTCCTTAGCAGTGAATATTTTTCCACTCTACTAGGTTTCTAGTGCTCGTAAGGAGCATACCTATGATCTAGAACAATGTGACGCTAAGTACTGGACGGACGACACCCCAAAACTCATGAAAGTCATGTCCGCTCGGTATAACGGCCATAATTTCATCTAGGGGACAAGGAATCTTTGGCTGTTGGGCTCGTTGGAAAGCTAACTGTTGGAGCAACACCATGGGAACTGGAAATCAAACTTTTAACATTTCAGGAATATTTGATACAAATTTATATGGCCAACACCTTTCTCGTCCGCTTTCAGCGTTTCCTCCTTCGGTACGGATCGAAATGTGCGTACCATGGCTTACTGTATGAGCGCCAAATTCCTCAGTAGTGAATATTTTTCCACTCTACTAGGTCCCAAGTCCTCGTAAGGAGCATAACTATGATCTAGAACAATGAGACGCTATGCAGTGGACGGACGACCCCCGAAACCACATGAAAGTCATGTCCGCTCGGTATAACGGCCATAACTTCTTCTAGGGGACTCAGAATCTTCGGCTGTTGGGCTCGTTGGAAAGCTAACTGAGGGAGTAACACCACAGGCACTGGAAATCAAACTTTTGACATTGGAGGAATATTTGATACCAATTATAAGGCCAACACCTTGCTCGCCAGCTTTCAGCGTTTGCTCCTTCGGTACGGATCGAAATGTGCGTACCATGGCTTACTGTATGAGCGCCAACTTCCTCAGCAGTGAATATTTTTCCGCTCTACTAGGTTCCAAGTGCTCGTAAGGAGCATAACTATGATCTAGAACAATGTGACGCTAAAAGGCGGACGGACGACCCCGAAAACACATGAAAGTCTTGTCCGCTCGGTATAACGGCCAAAACTACATCTAGGGGACTCAAAATCTTCGGCTGTTGGGCTCGTTGGAAAGCTAACTGAGGGACCAACACCGTAGGAACTGGAAATCCAACTTTTGACAGCTGGAGAATATTTGATACCAATTTATATGGCCGACACCTTGCTCGCCAGCTTTCAACGTTTGCTCGTTCGGTACGGATTGAAATGTGTGTAGCGTGGCTTACTATATGTGCGCCAACTTCCTCAGCAATGAATATTTTTCCACACTACTAGGTTACTAGTGCTCGCAAGGAGCATAACTATGATCTAGAACAATGAGACGCTAAGGGGTGGACGCACGACCCCCGAAACCACATGAAAGTCGTGTCCGCTCGGTATAAAGGCTATAACATCTTCTAGGGGACTCAGAATCTTCGGCTGTTGGGCTCGTTGGAAAGCTAACTGAGGGAGCAACACCATAGGAACTAGAAATCAAATTTTGACATATGGGGAACTTTTGATACCAATTTATAAGGCAAACACCTTGCTTGCCCGATTTCACCGTTTGCTCCTTCGGTACGGATCGAAATGTGCATACCATGGCTTGCTGTATGAGCGCCAACTTCCTCAGCAGTCAATATTTTTCCACTCTACTAGGTTTCTAGTGCTCGTAAGGAGCATACCTATGATCTAGAACAATGTGACTCTAAAAGGTGGACGGACGACCCCGAAAACACATGAAAGTCTTATCCGCTTGGTATAACGGCCAAAACTACATCTAGGGGACTCAAAATCTTCGGCTGTTGTGCTCGTTGGAAAGCTAACTGAGGGACCAACACTGTAGGAACTGGAAATCCTACTTTCCACAGCTGGAGAATATTTGATACCAATTTATATGGCCAACACCTTGCTCACCCGCTTTCAACGTTGGCTCCTTCGGTACGGATCGAAATGTGTGTAGCGTGGCTTACTGTATGTGCGCCAACTTCCTCAGCAGTGAATATTGTACAACTCTACTAGGTTACTAGTGCTCGCAAGGAGCATAACTATGATCTAGAACAATGAGACGCTAAGCAGTGGACGGACAACCCCCGAAACCACATGAAAGTCATGTCCGCTCGGTATAACGGCTATAACTTCTTCAAGGGGACTCAAAATCTTCGGCTGTTGGGCTCGCTGGAAAGCTAACTGAGGGAGCAACACCATAGGAACTGGAAATCAAACTTTTGACATATGGGGAACATTTGATACCAATTTATAAGGCAAACACCTTGCTCGCCCGCTTTCACCGTTTGCTCCTTCGGTACGGATCGAAATGTCCGTACCATGGCTTGCTGTATGAGGGCCAACTTCCTCAGCAGTGAATATTTTTCCACTCTACTAGGTTTGTAGTGCTCGTAAGGAGCATAACTATGATCTAGAGCAATAAGCAGTGGACGGACGACCTCCGAAACCACATGAAAGTCATGTCCGCTCGGTATAACGGCCATAACTTCTTCTAGGGGGCTCAGAATCTTCGGCTATTGGGCTCGTTGGAAAGCTAACTGAGGGAGCAACACCATAGGAACTGGAAATCAAACTTTTGACATTTGAGGAATATTTGATACCAATTATAAGGCCAACACCTTGCTCGCCAGCTTTCAGCGTTTGCTCCTTCGGTACGCATCGAAATGTGCGTACCATGGCTTACTGTATGAGCGCCAACTTCCTCAGCAGTGAATATTTTTCCCCTCTACTAGGTTACTAGTGCTCGTAAGGAGCATACCTATGATCTAGAACAATGTGACTCTAAAAGGTGGACGGACGACCCCGAAAACACATGAAAGTCTTGTCCCCTTGGTATAACGGCCAAAACTACATCTAGGGCACTCAAAATCTTCGGCTGTTGTGCTCGTTGGAAAGCTAACTGAGGGACCAACACCGTAGGAACTGGAAATCCTACTTTTCACAGCTGGAGAATATTTGATACCAATTTATATGGCCAACACCTTGCTCACCCGCTTTCAACGTTTGCTCCTTCGGTACGGATCGAAATGTGTGTAGCGTGGCTTACTGTATGTGCGCCAACTTCCTCAGCAGTGAATATTTTTCAACTCTACTAGGTTACTAGTGCTCGCAAGGAGCATAACTACAATCTAGAACAATGAGATGCTAAGCAGTGGACGGACAACCCCCGAAACCACATGAAAGTCATGTCCGCTCAGTATAACGGCTATAACTTCTTCAAGGGGACTCAGAATCTTCGGCTGTTGGGCTCGTTGGGCTAGCTGAGGGAGCAACACCATAGGAACTGGAAATCAAACTTTTGACATATGGAGAACATTTGATACCAATTTATAATGCAAACACCTTCCTCGCCCGCTTTCACCGTTTGCTGCTTCGGTACGGATCGAAATGTGCGTACCATGGCTTGCTGTATGAGCGCCAACTTCCTCAGCAGTGAATATTTTTCCACTCTACTAGGTTTCTAGTGCTCGTAAGGATCATACCTATGATCTAGAACAATGTGACACTAAGTAGTGGACAGACTACACCCCAAAACTCATGAAAGTCATGTCCGCATGGTATAACGGCCATAATTTCATCTAGGGGACAAGGAATCTTTGGCTGTTGGGCTCGTTGGAAAGCTAACTGTTGGAGCAACACCGTGGGAACTGGAAATCAAACTTTTAACATTTCAGGAATATTTGATACAAATTTATATGGCCAACACCTTGCTCGTCCGCTTTCAGCGTTTCCTCCTTCGGTACGGATCGAAATGTGCGTACCATGGCTTACTGTATGAGCGCCAAATTCCTCAGTAGTGAATATTTTTCCACTCTACTAGGTTCCAAGTCCTCGTAAGGAGCATAACTATGATCTAGAACAATGAGACGCTATGCAGTGGACGGACGACCCCCGAAACCACATGAAAGTCATGTCCGCTCGGTATAACGGCCATAACTTCTTCTAGGGGACTCAGAATCTTCGGCTGTTGGGCTCGTTGGAAAGCTAACTGAGCGAGTAACACCACAGGAATTGGAAATCAAACTTTTGACATTGGAGGAATATTTGATAACAATTATAAGGCCAACACCTTGCTCGCCAGCTTTCAGCATTTGCTCCTTCGGTACGGATCGAAATGTGCGTACCATGGCTTACTGTATGAGCGCCAACTTCCTCAGCAGTGAATATTTTTCCGCTCTACTAGGTTCCAAGTGCTCGTAAGGAGCATAACTATGATCTAGAACAATGTGACGCTAAAAGGCGGACGGACGACCCCGAAAACACATGAAAGTCTTGTCCGCTCGGTATAACGGCCAAAACTACATCTAGGGGACTCAAAATCTTCGGCTGTTGGGCTCGTTGGAAAGCTAACTGAGGGACCAACACCGTAGGAACTGGAAATCCAACTTTTGACAGCTGGAGAATATTTGATACCAATTTATATGGCCGACACCTTGCTCGCCAGCTTTCAACGTTTGCTCGTTCGGTACGGATTGAAATGTGTGTAGCGTGGCTTACTATATGTGCGCCAACTTCCTCAGCAATGAATATTTTTCCACACTACTAGGTTACTAGTGCTCGCAAGGAGCATAACTATGATCTAGAACAATGAGACGCTAAGTGGTGGACGCACGACCCCCGAAACCACATGAAAGTCGTGTCCGCTCGGTATAAAGGCTATAACATCTTCTAGGGGACTCAGAATCTTCGGCTGTTGGGCTCGTTGGAAAGCTAACTGAGGGAGTAACACCATAGGAACTAGAAATCAAATTTTGACATATGGGGAACTTTTGATGCCAATTTATAAGGCAAACACCTTGCTTGCCCGATTTCACCGTTTGCTCCTTCGGTACGGATCGAAATGTGCATACCATGGCTTGCTGTATGAGCGCCAACTTCCTCAGCAGTCAATATTTTTCCACTCTACTAGGTTTCTAGTGCTCGTAAGGAGCATACCTATGATCTAGAACAATGTGACTCTAAAAGGTGGACGGACGACCCCGAAAACACATGAAAGTCTTATCCGCTTGGTATAACGGCCAAAACTACATCTAGGGGACTCAAAATCTTCGGCTGTTGTGCTCGTTGGAAAGCTAACTGAGGGGCCAACACTGTAGGAACTGGAAATCCAACTTTTGACAGCTGGAGAATATTTGATACCAATTTATATGGCCAACACCTTGCTCACCCGCTTTCAACGTTGGCTCCTTCGGTACGGATCGAAATGTGTGTAGCGTGGCTTACTGTATGTGCGCCAACTTCCTCAGCAGTGAATATTGTACAACTCTACTAGGTTACTAGTGCTCGCAAGGAGCATAACTATGATCTAGAACAATGAGACGCTAAGCAGTGGACGGACAACCCCCGAAACCACGTGAAAGTCATGTCCGCTCGGTATAACGGCTATAACTTCTTCAAGGGGACTCAAAATCTTCGGCTGTTGGGCTCGCTGGAAAGCTAACTGAGGGAGCAACACCATAGGAACTGGAAATCAAACTTTTGACATATGGGGAACATTTGATACCAATTTATAAGGCAAACACCTTGCTCGCCCGCTTTCACCGTTTGCTCCATCGGTACGGATCGAAATGTCCGTACCATGGCTTGCTGTATGAGGGCCAACTTCCTTAGCAGTGAATATTTTTCCACTCTACTAGGTTTGTAGTGCTCGTAAGGAGCATAACTATGATCTAGAGCAATAAGCAGTGGACGTACGACCTCCGAAACCACATGAAAGTCATGTCCGCTCGGTATAACGGCCATAACTTCTTCTAGGGGGCTCAGAATCTTCGGCTATTGGGCTCGTTGGAAAGCTAACTGAGGGAGCAACACCATAGGAACTGGAAATCAAACTTTTGACATTTGAGGAATATTTGATACCAATTATAAGGCCAACACCTTGCTCGCCAGCTTTCAGCGTTTGCTCCTTCGGTACGCATCGAAATGTGCATACCATGGCTTACTGTATGAGCGCCAACTTCCTCAGTAGTGAATATTTTTCCCCTCTACTAGGTTACTAGTGCTCGTAAGGAGCATACCTATGATCTAGAACAATGTGACTCTAAAAGGTGGACGGACGACCCCGAAAACACATGAAAGTCTTGTCCCCTTGGTATAACGGCCAAAACTACATCTAGGGCACTCAAAATCTTCGGCTGTTGTGCTCGTTGGAAAGCTAACTGAGGGACCAACACCGTAGGAACTGGAAATCCTACTTTTCACAGCTAGAGAATATTTGATACCAATTTATATGGCCAACACCTTGCTCACCCGCTTTCAACATTTGCTCCTTCGGTACGGATCGAAATGTGTGTAGCGTGGCTTACTGTATGTGCGCCAACTTCCTCAGCAGTGAATATTTTTCAACTCTACTAGGTTACTAGTGCTCGCAAGGAGCATAACTACAATCTAGAACAATGAGATGCTAAGCAGTGGACGGACAACCCCCGAAACCACATGAAAGTCATGTCCGCTCAGTATAACGGCTATAACTTCTTCAAGGGGACTCAGAATCTTCGGCTGTTGGGCTCGTTGGGCTAGCTGAGGGAGCAACATCATAGGAACTGGAAATCAAACTTTTGACATATGGAGAACATTTGATACCAATTTATAATGCAAACACCTTCCTCGCCCGCTTTCACCGTTTGCTGCTTCGGTACGGATCGAAATGTGCGTACCATGGCTTGCTGTATGAGCGCCAACTTCCTCAGCAGTGAATATTTTTCCACTCTACTAGGTTTCTAGTGCTCGTAAGGATCATACCTATGATCTAGAACAATGTGACACTAAGTAGTGGACAGACGACACCCCAAAACTCATGAAAGTCATGTCCGCTCGGTATAACAGCCATAATTTCATCTAGGGGACAAGGAATCTTTGGCTGTTGGGCTCGTTGGAAAGCTAACTGTTGGAGCAACACCGTGGGAACTGGAAATCAAACTTTTAACATTTCAGGAATATTTGATACAAATTTATATGGCCAACACCTTGCTCGTCCGCTTTCAGCGTTTCCTCATTCGGTACGGATCGAAATGTGCGTACCATGGCTTACTGTATGAGCGCCAAATTCCTCAGTAGTGAATATTTTTCCACCCTACTAGGTTCCAAGTCCTCGTAAGGAGCATAACTATGATCTAGAACAATGAGACGCTATGCAGTGGACGGACGACCCCCGAAACCACATGAAAGTCATGTCCGCTCGGTATAACGGCCGTAACTTCTTCTAGGGGACTCAGAATCTTTGGCTGTTGGGCTCGTTGGAAAGCTAACTGAGGGAGTAACACCACAGGAACTGGAAATCAAACTTTTGACATTGGAGGAATATTTGATACCAATTATAAGGCCAACACCTTGCTCGCCAGCTTTTAGCGTTTGCTCCTTCGGTACGGATCGAAATGTGCGTACCATGGCTTACTGTATGAGCGCCAACTTTCTCAGCAGTGAATATTTTTCCGCTCTACTAGGTTCCAAGTGCTCGTAAGCAGCATAACTATGATCTAGAACAATGTGACGCTAAAAGGCGGACGGACGACCCCGAAAACACATGAAAGTCTTGTCCGCTCGGCATAACGGCCAAAACTACATCTAGGGGACTCAAAATCTTCGGCTGTTGGGCTCGTTGGAAAGCTAAATGAGGGACCAACACCGTAGGAACTGGAAATCCAACTTTTGACAGCTGGAGAATATTTGATACCAATTTATATGGCCGACACCTTGCTCGCCAGCTTTCAACGTTTGCTCGTTCGGTACGGATTGAAATGTGTGTAGCGTGGCTTACTATATGTGCGCCAACTTCCTCAGCAATGAATATTTTTCCACACTACTAGGTTACTAGTGCTCGCAAGGAGCATAACTATGATCTAGAACAATGAGACGCTAAGTGGTGGACACACGACCCTCGAAACCACATGAAAGTCGTGTCCGCTCGGTATAAAGGCTATAACATCTTCTAGGGGACTCAGAATCTTCGGCTGTTGGGCTCGTTGGAAAGCTAACTGAGGGAGCAACACCATAGGAACTAGAAATCAAATTTTGACATATGGGGAACTTTTGATACCAATTTATAAGGCAAACACCTTGCTTGCCCGATTTCACCGTTTGCTCCTTCGGTACGGATCGAAATGTGCATACCATGGCTTGCTGTATGAGCGCCAACTTCCTCAGCAGTCAATATTTTTCCACTCTACTAGGTTTCTAGTGCTCGTAAGGAGCATACCTATGATCTAGAACAATGTGACTCTAAAAGGTGGACGGACGACCCCGAAAACACATGAAAGTCTTATCCGCTTGGTATAACGTCCAAAACTACATCTAGGGGACTCAAAATCTTCGGCTGTTGTGCTCGTTGGAAAGCTAACTGAGGGACCAACACTGTAGGAACTGGAAATCCTACTTTCCACAGCTGGAGAATATTTGATACCAATTTATATGGCCAACACCTTGCTCACCCACATTCAACGTTGGCTCCTTCGGTACGGATCGAAATGTGTGTAGCGTGGCTTACTGTATGTGCACCAACTTCCTCAGCAGTGAATATTGTACAACTCTACTAGGTTACTAGTGCTCTCAAGGAGCATAACTATGATCTAGAACAATGAGACGCTAAGCAGTGGACGGACAACCCCCGAAACCACATGAAAGTCATGTCCGCTCGGTATAACGGCTATAACTTCTTCAAGGGGACTCAAAATCTTCGGCTGTTGGGCTCGCTGGAAAGCTAACTGAGGGAGCAACACCAAAGGAACTGGAAATCAAACTTTTGACATATGGGGAACATTTGATACCAATTTATAATGCCAACACCTTGCTCGCCCGCTTTCACCGTTTGCTCCTTCGGTACGGATCGAAATGTCCGTACCATGGCTTGCTGTATGAGGGCCAACTTCCTCAGTAGTGAATATTTTTCCAATCTACTAGGTTTGTAGTGCTCGTAAGGAGCATAACTATGATCTAGAGCAATAAGCAGTGGACGGACGACCTCCAAAACCACATGAAAGTCATGTCCGCTCGGTATAACGGCCATAACTTCTTCTAGGGGGTCAGAATCTTCGGCTATTGGGCTCGTTGGAAAGCTAACTGAGGGAGCAACACCATAGGAACTGGAAATCAAACTTTTGACATTTGAGGAATATTTGATACCAATTATAGGGCCAACACCTTGCTCGCCAGCTTTCAGCGTTTGCTCCTTCGGTACGGATTGAAATGTGCGTACCATGGCTTACTGTATGAGCGCCAACTTCCTCAGCAGTGAATATTTTTCCGCTCTACTAGGTTCCAAGTGCTCGTAAGGAGCATAACTATGATCTAGAACAATGTGACGCTAAAAGGCGGACGGACGACCCCGAAAACACATGAAAGTCTTGTCCGCTCGGTATAACGGCCAAAACTACATCTAGGGGACTCAAAATCTTCGGCTGTTGGGCTCGTTGGAAAGCTAACTGAGGGACCAACACCGTAGGAACTGGAAATCCAACTTTTGACAGCTGGAGAATATTTGATACCAATTTATATGGCCGACACCTTGCTCGCCAGCAATCAACGTTTGCTCGTTGGGTACGGATTGAAATGTGTGTAGCGTGGCTTACTATATGTGCGCCAACTTCCTCAGCAATGAATATTTTTCCACACTACTAGGTTACTAGTGCTCGCAAGGAGCATAACTATGATCTAGAACAATGAGACGCTAAGTGGTGGACACACGACCCCCGAAACCACATGAAAGTCGTGTCCGCTCAGTATAAAGGCTATAACATCTTCTAGGGGACTCAGAATCTTCGGCTGTTGGGCTCGTTGGAAAGCTAATTGAGGGAGCAACACCATAGGAACTAGAAATCAAATTTTGACATATGGGGAACTTTTGATACCAATTTATAAGGCAAACACCTTGCTTGCCCGATTTCACCGTTTGCTCCTTCGGTACGGATCGAAATGTGCATACCATGGCTTGCTGTATGAGCGCCAACTTCCTCAGCAGTCAATATTTTTCCACTCTACTAGGTTTCTAGTGCTCGTAAGGAGCATACCTATGATCTAGAACAATGTGACTCTAAAAGGTGGACGGACGACCCCGAAAACACATGAAAGTCTTATCCGCTTGGTATAACGTCCAAAACTACATCTAGGGGACTCAAAATCTTCGGCTGTTGTGCTCGTTGGAAAGCTAACTGAGGGACCAACACTGTAGGAACTGGAAATCCTACTTTCCACAGCTGGAGAATATTTGATACCAATTTATATGGCCAACACCTTGCTCACCCACATTCAACGTTGGCTCCTTCGGTACGGATCGAAATGTGTGTAGCGTGGCTTACTGTATGTGCGCCAACTTCCTCAGCAGTGAATATTGTACAACTCTACTAGGTTACTAGTGCTCTCAAGGAGCATAACTATGATCTAGAACAATGAGACGCTAAGCAGTGGACGGACAACCCCCGAAACCACATGAAAGTCATGTCCGCTCGGTATAACGGCTATAACTTCTTCAAGGGGACTCAAAATCTTCGGCTGTTGGGCTCGCTGGAAAGCTAACTGAGGGAGCAACACCAAAGGAACTGGAAATCAAACTTTTGACATATGGGGAACATTTGATACCAATTTATAATGCCAACACCTTGCTCGCCCGCTTTCACCGTTTGCTCCTTCGGTACGGATCGAAATGTCCGTACCATGGCTTGCTGTATGAGGGCCAACTTCCTCAGTAGTGAATATTTTTCCAATCTACTAGGTTTGTAGTGCTCGTAAGGAGCATAACTATGATCTAGAGCAATAAGCAGTGGACGGACGACCTCCAAAACCACATGAAAGTCATGTCCGCTCGGTATAACGGCCATAACTTCTTCTAGGGGGTCAGAATCTTCGGCTATTGGGCTCGTTGGAAAGCTAACTGAGGGAGCAACACCATAGGAACTGGAAATCAAACTTTTGACATTTGAGGAATATTTGATACCAATTATAGGGCCAACACCTTGCTCGCCAGCTTTCAGCGTTTGCTCCTTCGGTACGGATCGAAATGTGCGTACCATGGCTTACTGTATGAGCGCCAACTTCCTCAGCAGTGAATATTTTTCCGCTCTACTAGGTTCCAAGTGCTCGTAAGGAGCATAACTATGATCTAGAACAATGTGACGCTAAAAGGCGGACGGACGACCCCGAAAACACATGAAAGTCTTGTCCGCTCGGTATAACGGCCAAAACTACATCTAGGGTACTCAAAATCTTCGGCTGTTGGGCTCGTTGGAAAGCTAACTGAGGGACCAACACCGTAGGAACTGGAAATCCAACTTTTGACAGCTGGAGAATATTTGATACCAATTTATATGGCCGACACCTTGCTCGCCAGCAATCAACGTTTGCTCGTTGGGTACGGATTGAAATGTGTGTAGCGTGGCTTACTATATGTGCGCCAACTTCCTCAGCAATGAATATTTTTCCACACTACTAGGTTACTAGTGCTCGCAAGGAGCATAACTATGATCTAGAACAATGAGACGCTAAGTGGTGGACACACGACCCCCGAAACCACATGAAAGTCGTGTCCGCTCAGTATAAAGGCTATAACATCTTCTAGGGGACTCAGAATCTTCGGCTGTTGGGCTCGTTGGAAAGCTAATTGAGGGAGCAACACCATAGGAACTAGAAATCAAATTTTGACATATGGGGAACTTTTGATACCAATTTATAAGGCAAACACCTTGCTTGCCCGATTTCACCGTTTGCTCCTTCGGTACGGATCGAAATGTGCATACCATGGCTTGCTGTATGAGCGCCAACTTCCTCAGCAGTCAATATTTTTCCACTCTACTAGGTTTCTAGTGCTCGTAAGGAGCATACCTATGATCTAGAACAATGTGACTCTAAAAGGTGGACGGACGACCCCGAAAACACATGAAAGTCTTATCCGCTTGGTATAACGTCCAAAACTACATCTAGGGGACTCAAAATCTTCGGCTGTTGTGCTCGTTGGAAAGCTAACTGAGGGACCAACACTGTAGGAACTGGAAATCCTACTTTCCACAGCTGGAGAATATTTGATACCAATTTATATGGCCAACACCTTGCTCACCCACTTTCAACGTTGGCTCCTTCGGTACGGATCGAAATGTGTGTAGCGTGGCTTACTGTATGTGCGCCAACTTCCTCAGCAGTGAATATTGTACAACTCTACTAGGTTACTAGTGCTCTCAAGGAGCATAACTATGATCTAGAACAATGAGACGCTAAGCAGTGGACGGACAACCCCCGGAACCACATGAAAGTCATGTCCGCTCGGTATAACGGCTATAACTTCTTCAAGGGGACTCAAAATCTTCGGCTGTTGGGCTCGCTGGAAAGCTAACCGAGGGAGCAACACCAAAGGAACTGGAAATCAAACTTTTGACATATGGGGAACATTTGATACCAATTTATAATGCCAACACCTTGCTCGCCCGCTTTCACCGTTTGCTCCTTCGGTACGGATCGAAATGTCCGTACCATGGCTTGTTGTATGAGGGCCAACTTCCTCAGTAGTGAATATTTTTCCACTCTACTAGGTTTGTAGTGCTCGTAAGGAGCATAACTATGATCTAGAGCAATAAGCAGTGGACGGACGACCTCCGAAACCACATGAAAGTCATGTCCGCTCGGTATAACGGCCATAACTTCTTCTAGGGGGTCAGAATCTTCGCCTATTGGGCTCGTTGGAAAGCTAACTGAGGGAGCAACACCATAGGAACTGGAAATCAAACTTTTGACATTTGAGGAATATTTGATACCAATTATAGGGCCAACACCTTGCTCGCCAGCTTTCAGCGTTTGCTCCTTCGGTACGGATCGAAATGTGCGTACCATGGCTTACTGTATGAGCGCCAACTTCCTCAGCAGTGAATATTTTTCCGCTCTACTAGGTTCCAAGTGCTCGTAAGGAGCATAACTATGATCTAGAACAATGTGACGCTAAAAGGCGGACGGACGACCCCGAAAACACATGAAAGTCTTGTCCGCTCGGTATAACGGCCAAAACTACATCTAGGGGACTCAAAATCTTCGGCTGTTGGGCTCGTTGGAAAGCTAACTGAGGGACCAACACCGTAGGAACTGGAAATCCAACTTTTGACAGCTGGAGAATATTTGATACCAATTTATATGGCCGACACCTTGCTCGCCAGCTTTCAACGTTTGCTCGTTCGGTACGGATTGAAATGTGTGTAGCGTGGCTTACTATATGTGCGCCAACTTCCTCAGCAATGAATATTTTTCCACACTACTAGGTTACTAGTGCTCG
The DNA here is from genome assembly GCA_022530915.1 of Paspalum notatum. Taxonomy (NCBI): domain Eukaryota; kingdom Viridiplantae; phylum Streptophyta; class Magnoliopsida; order Poales; family Poaceae; genus Paspalum; species Paspalum notatum. Next base: position 12,618,818 of record CM039683.1, read on the forward strand.
CAAGGAGCATAACTATGATCTAGAACAATGAGACGCTAAGTGGTGGACACACGACCCCCGAAACCACATGAAAGTCGTGTCCGCTCGGTATAAAGGCTATAACATCTTCTAGGGGACTCAGAATCTTCGGCTGTTGGGCTCGTTGGAAAGCTAACTGAGGGAGCAACACCATAGGAACTAGAAATCAAATTTTGACATATGGGGAACTTTTGATACCAATTTATAAGGCAAACACCTTGCTTGCCCGATTTCACCGTTTGCTCCTTCGGTACGGATCGAAATGTGCATACCATGGCTTGCTGTATGAGCGCCAACTTCCTCAGCAGTCAATATTTTTCCGCTCTACTAGGTTTCTAGTGCTCGTAAGGAGCATACCAATAAGCAGTGGACGGACGACCCCCGAAACCACATGAAAGTCATGTCCGCTCGGTATAACAGCCATAACTTCTTCTAGGGGGCTCAGAATCTTCGACTGTGGGCCTCGTTGGAAAGCTAATTGAGGGAGCAACACCATAGGAACTGCAAATCAAACTTTTGACATTTGAGGAATATTTGATACCAATTATAAGGCCAGCACCTTGCTCGCCAGCTTTCAAGCGTTTGCTCCTTCGGTACGGATCGAAATGTGCATACCATGGCTTATTGTATGAGCGCCAACTTCCTCAGCAGTGAATATTTTTCCACTCTACTACGTTACTAGTGCTCGGAAGGAGCATAACTATGATCTAGAACAATGAGATGCTAAGTGGTGGACGCACGACCCCCGAAACCACATGAAAGTCGTGTCCGCTCGGTATAACGGCTATAACATCTTCTAAGGGACTCAGAATCTTCGGCTGTTGGGTTCTTTGGAAAGCTAACGGAGGGAGCAACACCATAGGAACTGGAAATCAAATAATGACATATGGGGAACTTTTGATACCAATTTATAAGGCAAACACCTTGCTCGCCCGCTTTCACCGTTTGCTCCTTCGGTACGGATCGAAATGTGCGTACCATGCCTTGCTGTATGAGCGCCACCTTCCTCAGCAGTGAATATTTTTCCACTCTACTAGGTTTCTAGTGCTCGTAAGGAGCATACCTATGATCTAGAACAATGTGACGCTAAGTCCTGGACGGACGACCCCCCAAAACTCGTGAAAGTCATGTCCGCTCGGTATAACGGCCATAATTTCATCTAGGGGACTTAGAATCTTCGGCTGTTGGGCTCGTTGGAAAGCTAACTGTGGGAGCAACACCGTAGGAACCGGAAATCAAACTTTTGATATTTCAAGAATATTTGATACCAATTTATAAGGCCAACACCTTGCTCGTCCGCTTTCAGCGTTTGCTCCTTCGGTACGGATCGAAATGTGCGTACCATGGCTTACTGTATGAGCGCCAACTTCCTCAGGCGTGAATATTTTTCCACTCTACTAGGTCCCAAGTGCTCGTAAGGAGCATAACTATGATCTAGAACAATGAGACGCTAAGTAGTGGACGAACAACCCCGAAACCACATGAAAGTCATGTCCGCTCGGTATAACGGCTATAACTTCTTCAAGGGGACTCAAAATCTTCGGCTGTTCGGCTCGCTGGAAAGCTAACTGAGGGAGCAACTCCATAGGAACTGGAAATCAAACTTTTGACATATGGGGAACATTTGATACCAATTTATAAGGCAAACACCTTGCTCGCCCGCTTTCATAGTTTGCTCCTTCGGTACGGATCGAAATGTCCGTACCATGGCTTGCTGTATGAGCGCCAACTTCCTCAGCAGTGAATATTTTTCCACTCTACTAGGTTTCTAGTGCTCGTAAGGAGCATAACTATGATCTAGAGCAATAAGCAGTGGACGGACCACCCCCGAAACCACATGAAAGACATGTCCGCTCGGTATAACGGCCATAACTTCTTCTAGGGGGCTCAGAATCTTCGGATGTTGGGCTCGTTGGAAAGCTAATTCAGGGAGCAACACCATAGGAACTGGAAATCAAACTTTTGATATTTGAGGAATATTTGATACCAATTATAAGGCCAACACCTTGCTCGCCAGCTTTCAGCGTTTTCTCCTTCGGTACGGATCGAAATGTGCGTACCATGGCTTACTGTATGAGCGCCAACTTCCTCAGCAGTGAATATTTTTCCACTCTACTAGGTTACTAGTGCTCGTAAGGAGCATACCTATGATCCAGAACAATGTGACTCTAAAAGGTGGACGGACGACCCCGAAAACACATGAAAGTCTTGTCCCCTTGGTATAACGGCCAAAACTACATCTAGGGGACTCAAAATCTTCGGCTGTTGTGCTCGTTGGAAAGCTAACTGAGGGACCAACACCGTAGGAACTGGAAATCCTACTTTTCACAGCTGGAGAATATTTGATACCAATTTATATGGCCAACACCTTGCTCACCCGCTTTCAACGTTTGCTCCTTCGGTACGGATCGAAATGTGTGTAGTGTGGCTTACTGTATGTGCGCCAACTTCCTCAGCAGTGAATATTTTTCAACTCTACTAGGTAACTAGTGCTCGCAAGGAGCATAACTATGATCTAGAACAATGAGACACTAAGCAGTGGACGGACAACCCCCGAAACCACATAAAAGTCATGTCCGCTCGGTACAACGGCTATAACTTCTTCTAGGGGACACAGAATCTTCGGCTGTTGGGCTCGTTGGGCTAACTGAAGGAGCAACACCATAGGAACTGGAAATCAAACTTTTGACATATGGAGAACATTTGATACCAATTTATAATGCAAACACCTTCCTCGCCTGCTTTCACCGTTTGCTCCTTCGGTACAGATCGAAATGTGCGTACCATGGCTTGTTGTATGAGCGCCAACTTCCTCAGCAGTGAATATTTTTCCACTCTACTAGGTTTCTAGTGCTCGTAAGGAGCATACCTATGATCTAGAACAATGTGACGCTAAGTCCTGGACGGACGACCCCCCAAAACTCGTGAAAGTCATGTCCGCTCGGTATAACGGCCATAATTTCATCTAGGGGACTTAGAATCTTCGGCTGTTGGGCTCGTTGGAAAGCTAACTGTGGGAGCAACACCGTAGGAACCGGAAATCAAACTTTTGATATTTCAAGAATATTTGATACCAATTTATAAGGCCAACACCTTGCTCGTCCGCTTTCAGCGTTTGCTCCTTCGGTACGGATCGAAATGTGCGTACCATGGCTTACTGTATGAGCGCCAACTTCCTCAGGCGTGAATATTTTTCCACTCTACTAGGTCCCAAGTGCTCGTAAGGAGCATAACTATGATCTAGAACAATGAGACGCTAAGTAGTGGACGAACAACCCCGAAACCACATGAAAGTCATGTCCGCTCGGTATAACGGCTATAACTTCTTCAAGGGGACTCAAAATCTTCGGCTGTTCGGCTCGCTGGAAAGCTAACTGAGGGAGCAACTCCATAGGAACTGGAAATCAAACTTTTGACATATGGGGAACATTTGATACCAATTTATAAGGCAAACACCTTGCTCGCCCGCTTTCATAGTTTGCTCCTTCGGTACGGATCGAAATGTCCGTACCATGGCTTGCTGTATGAGCGCCAACTTCCTCAGCAGTGAATATTTTTCCACTCTACTAGGTTTCTAGTGCTCGTAAGGAGCATAACTATGATCTAGAGCAATAAGCAGTGGACGGACCACCCCCGAAACCACATGAAAGACATGTCCGCTCGGTATAACGGCCATAACTTCTTCTAGGGGGCTCAGAATCTTCGGATGTTGGGCTCGTTGGAAAGCTAATTCAGGGAGCAACACCATAGGAACTGGAAATCAAACTTTTGATATTTGAGGAATATTTGATACCAATTATAAGGCCAACACCTTGCTCGCCAGCTTTCAGCGTTTTCTCCTTCGGTACGGATCGAAATGTGCGTACCATGGCTTACTGTATGAGCGCCAACTTCCTCAGCAGTGAATATTTTTCCACTCTACTAGGTTACTAGTGCTCGTAAGGAGCATACCTATGATCCAGAACAATGTGACTCTAAAAGGTGGACGGACGACCCCGAAAACACATGAAAGTCTTGTCCCCTTGGTATAACGGCCAAAACTACATCTAGGGGACTCAAAATCTTCGGCTGTTGTGCTCGTTGGAAAGCTAACTGAGGGACCAACACCGTAGGAACTGGAAATCCTACTTTTCACAGCTGGAGAATATTTGATACCAATTTATATGGCCAACACCTTGCTCACCCGCTTTCAACGTTTGCTCCTTCGGTACGGATCGAAATGTGTGTAGTGTGGCTTACTGTATGTGCGCCAACTTCCTCAGCAGTGAATATTTTTCAACTCTACTAGGTAACTAGTGCTCGCAAGGAGCATAACTATGATCTAGAACAATGAGACACTAAGCAGTGGACGGACAACCCCCGAAACCACATAAAAGTCATGTCCGCTCGGTACAACGGCTATAACTTCTTCTAGGGGACACAGAATCTTCGGCTGTTGGGCTCGTTGGGCTAACTGAAGGAGCAACACCATAGGAACTGGAAATCAAACTTTTGACATATGGAGAACATTTGATACCAATTTATAATGCAAACACCTTCCTCGCCTGCTTTCACCGTTTGCTCCTTCGGTACAGATCGAAATGTGCGTACCATGGCTTGCTGTATGAGCGCCAACTTCCTCAGCAGTGAATATTTTTCCACTCTACTAGGTTTCTAGTGCTCGTAAGGAGCATACCTATGATCTAAAACAATGAGACGCTAAGCAGTGGAGGGACGACCCCTGAAACCACATGAAAGTCATGTCCGCTCGGTATAACGGCCATAACTTCTTCTAGGGGACTCAGAATCTTCGGCTGTTGGGCTCGTTGGAAAGCTAACTGAGGGAGCAACACCATAGGAACTGGAAATCAAATTTTGACATATGGGGAACTTTTGATACCAATTTATAAGGCAAACACCTTGCTCGCCCGATTTCACCGTTTGCTCCTTCGGTACGGATCGAAATGTGCATACCATGGCTTACTGTATGAGCGCCAACTTCCTCAGCAGTGAATATTTTTCCACTCTACTAGGTTTCTAGTGCTCGTGAGGAGCATACCTATGATCTAGAGCAATAAGCAGTGGACGGACGACCCCCTAAACCACATGAAAGTCATGTCCGCTCGGTATAACGGCCATAACTTCTTCTAGGGGGGCTCAGAATCTTCGGATGTTGGGCTCGTTGGAAAGCTAATTCAGGGAGCAACACCATAGGAACTGGAAATCAAACTTTTGATATTTGAGGAATATTAGATACCAATTATAAGGCCAACACCTTGCTCGCCAGCTTTCAGCGTTTTCTCCTTCGGTACGGATCGAAATGTGCGTACCATGGCTTACTGTATGAGCGCCAACTTCCTCAGCAGTGAATATTTTTCCACTCTACTAGGTTACTAGTGCTCGTAAGGAGCATACCTATGATCCAGAACAATGTGACTCTAAAAGGTGGACGGACGACCCCGAAAACACATGAAAGTCTTGTCCCCTTGGTATAACGGCCAAAACTACATCTAGGGCACTCAAAATCTTCGGCTGTTGTGCTCGTTGGAAAGCTAACTGAGGGACCAACACCGTAGGAACTGGAAATCCTACTTTTCACAGCTGGAGAATATTTGATACCAATTTATATGGCCAACACCTTGCTCACCCGCTTTCAACGTTTGCTCCTTCGGTACGGATCGAAATGTGTGTAGTGTGGCTTACTGTATGTGCGCCAACTTCCTCAGCAGTGAATATTTTTCAACTCTACTAGGTAACTAGTGCTCGCAAGGAGCATAACTATGATCTAGAACAATGAGACACTAAGCAGTGGACGGACAACCCCCGAAACCACATAAAAGTCATGTCCGCTCGGTACAACGGCTATAACTTCTTCTAGGGGACACAGAATCTTCGGCTGTTGGGCTCGTTGGGCTAACTGAAGGAGCAACACCATAGGAACTGGAAATCAAACTTTTGACATATGGAGAACATTTGATACCAATTTATAATGCAAACACCTTCCTCGCCTGCTTTCACCGTTTGCTCCTTCGGTACAGATCGAAATGTGCGTACCATGGCTTGCTGTATGAGCGCCAACTTCCTCAGCAGTGAATATTTTTCCACTCTACTAGGTTTCTAGTGCTCGTAAGGAGCATACCTATGATCTAAAACAATGAGACGCTAAGCAGTGGAGGGACGACCCCTGAAACCACATGAAAGTCATGTCCGCTCGGTATAACGGCCATAACTTCTTCTAGGGGACTCAGAATCTTCGGCTGTTGGGCTCGTTGGAAAGCTAACTGAGGGAGCAACACCATAGGAACTGGAAATCAAATTTTGACATATGGGGAACTTTTGATACCAATTTATAAGGCAAACACCTTGCTCGCCCGATTTCACCGTTTGCTCCTTCGGTACGGATCGAAATGTGCATACCATGGCTTACTGTATGAGCGCCAACTTCCTCAGCAGTGAATATTTTTCCACTCTACTAGGTTTCTAGTGCTCGTGAGGAGCATACCTATGATCTAGAGCAATAAGCAGTGGACGGACGACCCCCTAAACCACATGAAAGTCATGTCCGCTCGGTATAACGGCCATAACTTCTTCTAGGGGGCTCAGAATCTTCGACTGTTGGCCTCGTTGGAAAGCTAATTGAGGGAGCAGCACCATAGGAACTGCAAATCAAACTTTTGACATTTGAGGAATATTTGATACCTATTATAAGGCCAACACCTTGCTCGCCAGCTTTCAGCGTTTGCTCCTTCGGTACGGATCGAAATGTGCATACCATGGCTTATTGTATGAGCGCCAACTTCCTCAGCACTGAATATTTTTCCACTCTACTAGGTTACTAGTGCTCGCAAGGAGCATAACTATGATCTAGAACAATGAGACGCTAAGCAGTGGACGGACAACCCCCGAAACCGCATGAAAGTCATGTCCGCTCGGTATAACGGCTATAACTTCTTCTAGCGGACTCAGAATCTTCGGCTGTTGGGCTCGTTGGGCTAACTGAGGGAGCAACACCATAGGAACTGGAAATCAAACTTTTGACATATGGAGAACATTTGATACCAATTTATAATGCAAACACCTTCCTCGCCCGCTTTCACCGTTTGCTCCTTCGGTACGGATCGAAATGTGCGTACCATGGCTTGCTGTATGAGCGCCAACTTCCTCAGCAGTGAATATTTTTCCACTCTACTAGGTTTCTAGTGCTCGTGAGGAGCATACCTATGATCTAGAGCAATAAGCAGTGGACGGACGACCCCCAAAACCACATGAAAGTCATGTCCGCTCGGTATAACGGCCATAACTTCTTCTAGGGGGCTCAGAATCTTTGACTGTTGGCCTCGTTGGAAAGCTAATTGAGGGAGCAACACCATAGGAACTGGAAATCAAACAATGACATATGGGGAACTTTTGATACCAATTTATAAGGCAAACACCTTGCTCGCCAGCTTTCAGCGTTTGCTCCTTCGGTACGGATCGAAATGTGCATACCATGGCTTACTGTATGAGCGCCAACTTCCTCAGCAGTTAATATTTTTCCACTCTACTAGGTTACTAGTGCTCGTAAGGAGCATACCTATGATCTAGAACAATGTGACGCTAAAAGGAGGACGGACGACCCCGAAAACACATGAAAGCCTTGTCCGCTTGGTATAACGGCCAAAACTACATCTAGGGCAGTCAAAATCTTCGGCTGTTGTGCTCGTTGGAAAGCTAACTGAGGGACCAACACCGTAGGAACTGGAAATCCAACTTTTGACAGCTGCAGAATATTTTATACCAATTTATATGGCCAACACCTTGCTCACCCGCTTTCAACGTTTGCTCCTTCGGTACGGATTGAAATGTGTGTAGCGTGGCTTACTATATGTGCGCCAGCTTCCTCAGCAGTGAATATTTTTCCACTCTACTAGGTTACTAGTGCTCGCAAGGAGCATAACTATGATCTAGAACAATGAGACGCTAAGTGGTGGACGCACGACCCCCGAAACCACATGAAAGTCGTGTCCGCTCGGTATAACGGCTATAATATCTTCTAAGGGACTCAGAATCTTCGGCTGTTGGGCTCGTTGGAAAGCTAACGGAGGGAGCAACACCATAGGTACTGGAAATCAAGTAATGACACATGGGGAGCTTTTGATACCAATTTATAAGGCAAACACCTTGCTCGCCCGCTTTCACCGTTTGCTCCTTCGGTACGGATCGAAATGTGCGTACCATGGCTTGCTGTATGAGCGCCAACTTCCTCAACAATGAATATTTTTCCACTCTACTAGGTTTCTAGTGCTCGTAAGGAGCATAACTATGATCTAGAGCAATAAGCAGTGGACGGACGACCCCCGAAACCACATGAAAGTCATGTCCGCTCGGTATAACGGCCATAACTTCATCTAGGGGGCTCAGAATCTTCGGCTGTTGGGCTCGTTGGAAAGCTAATTGAGGGAGCAACACCATAGGAACTGGAAATCAAATAATGACATATGGGGAACTTTTGATACCAATTTATAAGGCAAACACCTTGCTCGCCCGCTTTCACCGTTTGCTCCTTCGGTACGGATCGAAATGTGCGTACCATGGCTTGCTGTATGAGCGCCAACTTCCTCAGCAGTGAATATTTTTCCACTCTACTAGGTTTCTAGTGCTCGTAAGGAGCATACCTATGATCTAGAACAATGTGACGCGAAGTCGTGGACGGACGACCCCCCAAACTCGTGAAAGTCATGTCCGCTCGGTATAACGGCCATAATTTCATCTAGGGGACTTAGAATCTTCGGCTGTTGGGCTCGTTGGAAAGCTAACTGTGCGAGCAACACTGTAGGAACCGGAAATCAAACTATTGATATTTCAAGAATATTTGATGCCAATTTATAAGGCCAACACCTTGCTCGTCCGCTTTCAGCGTTTGCTCCTTCGGTACGGATCGAAATGTGCGTACCATGGCTTACTGTATGAGCGCCAACTTCCTCAGCAGTGAATATTTTTCCACTCTACTCGGTTCCAAGTGCTCGTAAGGAGCATAACTATGATCTAGAACAATGAGACGCCAAGCAGTGGACGAACAACCCCGAAACCACATGAAAGTCATGTCCGCTCGGTATAACGGCTATAACTTCTTCAAGGGGACTCAAAATCTTCAGCTGTTGGGCTCGCTGGAAAGCTAACTGAGGGAGCAACACCATAGGAACTGGAAATCAAACTTTTGACATATGGGGAACATTTGATACCAATTTATAAGGCAAACACCTTGCTCGCCCGCTTTCACCGTTTGCTCCTTCGGTACGGATCGAAATGTCCGTACCATGGCTTGCTGTATGAGCGCCAACTTCCTCAGCAGTGAATATTTTTCCACTCTACTAGGTTTCCAGTGCTCGTAAGGAGCATAACTATGATCTAGAGCAATAAGCAGTGGACGGATGACCCCAGATACCACAAGAAAGTCATGTCCGCTAGGTATAGCGGCCATAACTTCTTCTAGGGGGCTCAGAATCTTCGGCTGTTGGGCTCGTTGGAAAGCTAATTGAGAGAGCAACACCATAGGAACTGAAAATCAAACTTTTGACATTTGAGGAATATTTGATACCAATTATAAAGCCAACACCTTGCTCGCCAGCTTTCAGCGTTTGCTCCTTCGGCACGGATCGAAATGTGCGTACCATGGCTTACTTTATGAGCGCCAACTTCCTCAACAGTGAATATTTTTCCACTCTACTAGGTTACTAGTGCTCGTAAGGAGCATACCTGTGATCTAGAACAATGTGACTCTAAAAGGTGGACGGACGACCCCGAAAACACATGAAAGTCGTGTCCGCTCGGTATAACGGCTATAACATCTTCTAAGGGACTCAGAATCCTTGGCTGTTGGGCTCGTTGGAAAGCTAACGGAGGGAGCAACACCATAGGAACTGGAAATCAAATAATGACATACGGAGAACTTTTGATACCAATTTATAAGGCAAACACCTTGCTCGCCCGCTTTCACCATTTGCTCCTTCGATACGGATCGAAATGTGCGTACCATGGCTTGCTGTATGAGCGCCAACTTCCTCAGCAGTGAATATTTTTCCACTCTACTAGGTTTCTAGTGCTCGTTAGGAACATACCAATGATCTAGAACAATGTGACGCTAAGTCATGGACGGACGACCCCCCAAAACTCGTGAAAGTCATGTCCGCTCGGTATAACGGCCATAATTTCATCTAGGGGACTTAGAATCTTCGGCTGTTGGGCTCGTTGGAAAGCTAACTGTGGGAGCAACACCCTAGGAACCGAAAATCAAACTTTTGATATTTCAAGAATATTTGATACCAATTTATATGGCCAACACCTTGCTCATCCGCTTTCAGCGTTTGCTCCTACGGTACGGATCGAAATGTGCGTACCATGGCTTGCTGTATGAGCGCCAACTTCCTCAGCAGTGAATATTTTTCCACTCTACTAGGTTCCAAGTGCTCGTAAGGAGCATAACTATGATCTAGAACAATGAGACGCTAAGCAGTGGACGGACGACCCCCGAAACCATATGGAAGTCATGTCCGCTCGGTATAACGGCCATAACTTCTTCTACGGGACTCAAAATCTTCGGCTGTTGGGCTCGCTGGAAAGCTAACTGAGGGAGCAACACCATAGGATCTAGAAATCAAACTTTTGACATTTGAGGAATATTTGATGCCAATTATAAGGCCAACACGTTGCTCGCCAGCTTTCAGCGTTTGCTCCTTCGGTACGGATCGAAATGTGCGTACCATGGCTTACTGTATGAGCGCCAACTTCCTTAGCAGTGAATATTTTTCCACTCTACTAGGTTTCTAGTGCTCGTAAGGAGCATACCTATGATCTAGAGCAATAAGTAGTGGATAGACGACCCCCGAAACCACATGAAAGTCATGTCCGCTCGGTATAACGGCCATAACTTCTTCTAGGGGGCTCAGAACCTTCGACTGTTGGGCTCGTTGGAAAGCTAATTGAGGGAGCAACACCATAGGACCTGCAAATCAGACTTTTGTCATTTGAGGAATATTTCATACCAATTATAAGGCCAACACCTTGCTCGCCAGCATTCAACGTTTGCTCCTTCGGTACGGATCGAAATGTGCATACCATGGCTTACTGTATGAGCACAAACTTCCTCAGCAGTGAATATTTTTCCACTCTACTAGGTTTCTAGTGCTCGTAAGGAGCATACCTATGATCTAGAACAATGTGACGCTAAGTAGTGGACGGACGACACCCCAAAACTCATGAAAGTCATGTCCGCTCGGTATAACGGCAATAATTTCATCTAGGGGACATGGAATCTTCGGCTGTTGGGCACGTTGGAAAGCTAACTGTTAGAGCAACACCGTAGGAACTGGAAATCAAACTTTTGACATTTTAGGAATATTTGATACCAATTTATAAGGCCAACACCTTGCTCGTCCGCTTTCAGCGTTTCCTCCTTCGGTACGGATCGAAATGTGCGTACCATGGCTTACTGTATGAGCGCCAAATTCCTCAGTAGTGAATATTTTTCCACTCTACTAGGTTCCAAGTGCTCGTAAGGAGCATAACTATGATGTAGAACAATGAGACGCTAAGCAGTGGATGGACGACCCCTGAAACCACATGAAAGTCATGTCCGCTCGGTATAATGGCCATAACTTCTTGTAGGGGACTCAGAATCTTCGGCTGTTGGGCTCGTTGGAAAGCTAACTGAGGGAGCAGCACCATAGGATCTAGAAATCAAACTTTTGACATTTGAGGAATATTTGATGCCAATTATAAGGCCAACACGTTGCTCGCCAGCTTTCAGCGTTTGCTCCTTCGGTACGGATCGAAATGTGCGTACCATGGCTTACTGTATGAGCGCAAACTTCCTCAGCAGTGAATATTTTTCCACTCTACTAGGTTTCTAGTGCTCGTAAGGAGCATACCTATGATCTAGAGCAATAGGCAGTGGACGGACGACCCCCGAAACCACATGAAAGTCATGTCCGCTCGGTATAACGGCCATAACTTCTTCTAGGGGGCTCAGAATCTTTGACTGTTGGGCTCGTTGGAAAGCCAATTGAGGGAGCAACTCCATAGGAATGGCAAATAAAACTTTTGCCATTTGAGGAATATTTGATACCAATTATAAAGCCAACACCTTGCTCGCCAGCTTTCAGCGTTTGCTCCTTCGGCACGGATCGAAATGTGCGTACCATGGCTTACTGTATGAGCGCCAACTTCCTCAGTAGTGAATATTTTTCCCCTCTACTAGGTTACTAGTGCTCGTAAGGAGCATACCTATGATCTAGAACAATGTGACTCTAAAAGGTGGACGGACGACCCCGAAAACACATGAAAGTCTTGTCCGCTTGGTATAACGGCCAAAACTACATCTAGGGGACTCAAAATCTTCGGCTGTTGTGCTCGTTGGAAAGCTAACTGAGGGACCAACACCGTAGGAACTGGAAATCCTACTTTTCACAGCTGGAGAATATTTGATACCAATTTATATCGCCAACACCTTGCTCACCCGCTTTCAACGTTTGCTCCTTCGGTATGGATCGAAATGTGTGTAGCGTGGCTTACTGTATGTGCGCCAACTTCCTCAGCAGTGAATATTTTTCAACTCTACTAGGTTACTAGTGCTCGCAAGGAGCATAACAATGATCTAGAACAATGAGACGCTAAGCAGTGGACGGACAACCCCCGAAACCACATGAAAGTCATGTCCGCTCGGTATAACGGCTATAACTTCTTCTAGGTGTGATGCTCCGGCATCTCAAGTGCATAATCATTCATCATACATGCAACATTCTTAATGATGCATCATACAATGACATGCATTTGAGCCCTAGTTCAAATTTGGTTGAACTGCCACTTGTTAAAACCTGTTTTCTGCATATATGTCTCTGTAATTGAGCCCATAACTTTGATTCTAGTTAGAATTGGGTGAAACTCATATTAACAAACTTGTATATAATTTGATGATGATCAACTTTGGTAATTGGTTCTTTGACATGCATGAAGGTTTGCATAGAGATTTGGGTCTTTTTCTGTCTGTATGTGTTTTCTGCCCAAACTTAATTTGTTTAGTAATTTCAAATTTAAACAGGTCTACAACCATAATCTTGCAAAACTCCAATTGAATAAGTTGTAGATCATTAAATTGTGAACAACATTGGTATAAAACTTCTTTTGTGAAAGTGTCTAGAAAATAGACTTTTAGAATTTCTAAGCTGGAAGGTTCTACTGGTCAAACCTTGGTCAGCAGATAAATTTCAAATTTACACCGAATTTTTGAATATAACATGGTATACAAGTTTATAAGGGAAATGTAGAGGAACAAATTTAGAACACTTCATCCAATTGGGGTTTTATCAAATTCGGCTCCTAGGTTGGTCAAATGGGCGAAGTTCAGAAACCTATTCCCTGGTCAAACTGGGATTTTTCCATTTTCGGGATTTTTGGTTTTCTTCTGTCTCTATGACAAGTGGGCCCCACTGAACAGACCCGCGCCGGATTCCCGCGGCGGGATCGGAAATTCCGGGCCGGTGGGCCCCACCCACGCACGTCGTCCGTACACCTGTCCCATGGACTCCCTCTCTCCATTCCTCCACCCGACCCCACCTGTCAGTGACTCCGGGTCCATGGACCCAGTCCACCGAACGGCACCACCCCTTCTTCCCCGCTGGCTCGCGCCCACGCGGCGCTCGCGCTCTGCCCGCGCCGCGCGTGGACAACGCCGGCCGAAGCCGACGCCGCGCTCGGTCCTCCTCGACCCCTCTGCACCTGGACGTTTTCCAGGCCGTCTCCACGCCCTCAACCCCGCCTCACTCTCTCACTCGCCCCCTCTCCCTTGCCTATTCCTCCCACTCAGAGCTCCACGGCCCGCCATTGCCGAAGCTCGGAGCCGAGCTCACGCCGGCCGCTCCGCCGCTCCCCGCGCCCCCAGATCACCACCATCATCTCCGCCTCCGCCCTCCGCGTCCAAAGAGCTAGGCCTCGTCGCCTCCCTCCGCCTCTCTCTCCCGAGCGCAGTGTGCCCGCCGCCGTTGCCGCCGCGGCGAGCTCACGGCACCCGCCGCCTCGAGCCGCCTCTCGCCCCGCCGAGGAGCGCCTCGCGCTCGCCTCGCCGTCCGCCACCTTTCCCCCAAACTCTTGTCCGCCGCCGGTGCCTCTAGCCCTCTTCCCCGCGAGCGCACCCCCTCGGCCACCATTGCCGCCGGCCCTCGCCGTGGAAGGCCATCTCCCGGCCCTTCCCGCACCTCCACTTCAACCCTAGCGGCTTCCCCATCTCCCCGCGCAACCGGCGCGCTACCCCCGTGGCCCTTCCCCTCACCGGAGCCGGCGGATTGAGCCGCGGCCGCCGCACTCCGTCGCGCCGTGGCCTCTTCGGTTCACCAGCCCGCGCCGCTCGACCACGCCACCCCGAGCAACGAGATCTTAGGGAACGGAGTCCCCGAGACCTCGCCCACGACCCCGGCCTACCTCGGCTCCAAGACCCCGTCCCGACGCGCCGCCCCGTACGCTGGAACGCGGGACGCGCCGCGCCGTTCGCCCCCGGCCGGAGGTGGAAGACGAAGGCGCGGCTTTTTGCAGAAAGGACCCTCCACTTGTCGGTTATTTTCCCACTGTTGCATGAGTCTTGGATATCTTGTGAATACACCCCTAGATCTATTAATGTTTCGCATTTTTAACCGAGCCGTTGCATTTTGCAGATCTAACCCCGAGCTTAGGAGTATTCTCACGCACTATTCACTGAGTCTAAGCAATCTTTCTCGCAGGCCCCTGGAATCTATGGTGAATTACGTTATAGCCCCCAGATTCAAATGTTTTCCATTTAAATGTATTTAATTTAGCTGTGAACTTTAGAAATTCATAACAATTCGTAGAAAAATCCAAAATGGGCAAACTCAGTGGCTATGGACTCCTCTTGAGTAGCTCTACAGGATAGGTATGATGTGGATGTGTAAAAAGACTGTTTTGCCCCTGGTTTAGGTGTGCATGGTGTAGGTAAATAAATGGTAAAAGTGGACCAAATGAACTCCAAAAATCATGAAACTTAGATAGTAGCTTTGTTATGGCATCTAGGTACTGTATGATTTTTGGTAGCCCTAACATTGACTGGTTAATTACTGTTTTGCCCTTATGCATGTGATTTGTGTGTTTAATTAACTTGGAAAATGAGGGCTATATAAAAGATGCTCAAATATGACCTCTAGTATTTTTCATGTACCTTATATAGTATGGGTAGCTTGCTGGTAAAGTTTGAGACGTTGCATGTAAAGTTTGAATGGTGTTTGGAAAATAATAAAGTGTCACATGTTTAACTAAATAATAGGAAAAGGTGAATTTAAACTGCTAGGAAAATTTTGGGAAAAATCTAGTAGCGTTATGGAGTATGTTGCTGCATGTGGTAAAGATTTGAGATCGATTGGAGTTTTCTAACTACATGAACTTATGAGTACATTTTATTCATAAAGGTAGCGTGTCCATTAAATTGCATGTATATGTTTAACTTTAAGGGACAACTTCATTTCATTTGATAGGGACTGTGTACACATATAGAACAATTATTCCTAATAACTTCAAAGATAAAATGTGGCGATGGTTTGCACGATTTCTTAGCAATGGGCTGTATGATTTCTTAGGAAAGTTGTTAAGTTTTCTTATTATGGAATGTGTTTAAATTGAGAGTAACCGAATAAATTCGTCACAAGCTACTTGGCATGCATTATGTATCATTGCACCTCGTATATACAATTGCATTCGTAGCACTCGTTATCGCACCATATCATACATATAACTTGTACCTATTGCATGTATTTGCATTCTCTTGCACTCACTTGCATATTATACCATGCATATAGATTCCGCGAAACAAGGATCAACACAAGAGCCACTCTTGATCGAGAAGCCGTACAACAGATTACACCAGGAGTTGGTCTTTCCCCAACCTGAAGACGAAGGGTCGCTGATTTCATCCGTACCTGTTTCAAGGGGTTGCCTGGGGCAAAGCCTCACAACCCGGCAAACTAACTTAGTTTAGTTTGTTGGTTTTCTTAAGATCAAGCAAAGGTAGGCAGGACCATGCTTTACCCAGCAAATATATTTGATGAATGCTTACGCATCTGCATTAGGAGTTGTTTGGAATCAACTGCATTAGACTTCCTGGCCGCCCTGGCCCTAGCACCTAAAATAGAGTACGTAGGACGAGTATGCCTAGTAATGCTAGGTACGAGTAGACACGAGTGAATGGAGTCACTCGTCCCGTAGGGATTGCTTTTCATAAAAGAAATCTCACTATTATGAATCTTACTTTGATTATGACATGTTTTAAATGGAGACCGGGCGGAGATATGGGTATATAAGAAAAATGATGATGATGAGATGGATGGTTTGGTGGACTCCGCCCGAGTCGTATAAGGCCCGTCCGTTGTTCGCCTATTGGTCGGCATAACATTGCTGAGGTGCTTATCCGGGATAATGGACCGGTGAAAGTCTTACTTGTGCCATCCGAAGAACAGAGACTTGTTCCTACCATGGAACTGGGGGCACTTATCTCATGAGAGGGCTGGACCCGACGAACCGTGGTAACGCTCCATGGGGGCTAAACTCAGGGAAGTGGCGGGTTGGAATCGAACTTGGGATGGGACAAGTGGAGATGGGGGCTATATGTGAGAACGCGATGGCTAGTAAGCATATACCCCTGGCATTTTTAGTTGTTCCCGGGAATTTACAAATCGATTCGAATCGCTGATGCTCACCAGGTGTGAGAATGCCAATGCCTTTGACGTCCGAACGTAGTAATAATTCAAATACTTTATGTTATAATCATGTTTCTTTATTACAACATGCTTGGATGTATATGATCCGTTCCCTTGTTCCTGGTGCTGCCCGTCCACTAGTAGGAGGTCGATGGACTTGGGAGATGCTTTGGAGTCGAGGGAGGGCTGACCCGACGTACCGTGGTATCGCTCCTGAGACGGCTACTCCCAGGGGTGTGATGGAAGTGCTATGAATCTTGGAACGGGACATGTGTTTGTGTTTTACTTACTGCAAGTATTTGCTTTATGATATAAATGATCTTCTTGATTTATGAATAGCATCTGTCAAATCCTGCTATCTTATGTCAACATGACTTGGTTTAAAAAATCAACAGCTAAGGATCCACATGATTAGTAAGCATGCTTTGCGTCAGCCGTAAGCCCCGTCCATTAAGTCCTACTGAGTAATTAGTACTCAGGGTTTGCCCCCACTTTTGGATTACAGGTGCTGACGACATCCGGACAGCTGTGTGAAGGTGGTAGTACCGGTGGGCTCGGTGCTACTCGCCTTGTTTATCTCTACTTGAAGACTAGTTGAGTTTTATTTCCGCTGTGAGATGTTTTGAACGCTTCCGCTATATGTATCTATACATGTATATTTTGACTTCGCTTCCGCTATATTTGAACATGTATTTGACTATTTATCTTCGGTTTGTAAACTAAGTCTACTTATTCTCTACTTCAACTATTTGTGATGATGTAATCTGTTGTGGCTCTTTCGAGAGCTGAATGTGTGTGATGTCGGTATCCTCGGGCGATGGTTACATCGAGTGCCCTTTGGGTAGCTCGACGGACTACCGGGTTTAGTCCGGCCTAAGTGCACTGTGAGCCAGAGGTGGCAGGTGTGCTTAGTCTGGATTAAGCAGGGCGGTTCCGCCACAGCTGGTATCAGAGCCGATCATACACAGACAACAGTTATATCATCAAGTTTTGTTTTACAAACATATTTTCGAAAGCCCTTTTCAAGTAATTCAAAAATGAGAGTATGCGATATGCCCATATTAAGGATGTTAGTGCTATCCATGTGACATCACTGACATTCTGACCTAGATAGAACTCATATGCATTTTCGACACTTTGGGAAGCAACTTTTTGGCCATAGCTATCCCCAGTACTGGTGGAAGCTATTGGGATTTGCGAATAGTTGTAAGCCCTGCATTCATGCCCCGTAGTAAAAGCTCTTTAAGGGTGGTGAGCATGCTTTGGATGCTTTCATACCCACCACACTTACATTTGGTTTTGGGATCCACCTTTTTCTCGACAATCCCCAGTACTGGTGGAAAAGTCAGGCTTTGAGGAAAAGGTGCATCGGCCCACCAACGTTGTCCGCGCAGCGGTCACGCGTGGATGCCACACTAGGTGGTAATGTATGAGCATGCATTCTTCTGCAGGTACACTAACCACGTGCGAAACTAGGAACGACTAGAGAACGGCTAGTTGCATTAAGGAGAGGCGTGCATATATGTCACCGAATTATCGCTAGCTATATATATAATATATAGGATGTGTGATGTGAGACCAAACAGGACGGAACATGCAGCATGTATCTTTTGTTATCATTCTGGGGATATCGATAAAAGACAAATGGAATAAATCGTGAGTTAAGCCAACTTTTGCACGTTTCACTAATGGGAAACATCAAATCCTAGGAACCTATTTCACCCTGATAAATTAAAAGCCTTAAGGAGAGACCCTTAGGGTTGAATTGAAGCTTTGGTTCCGGCTTGCGACCTGAAGTCATGTATACCTGCAGCTAGTAAATAGACCTTGCACCGTTGTCCCAGTCAGATGAATTGGAGTGTGGTCCTATATCCAAAACAACGCACACATTATCGCTTAGCAATGACGATTTTCAAGACCTATAAGATAATGGCTAACACTTTATGTGCAATCAAGTTGTTCTGATTCACTTACATGCTTTCATGTATTCAGAACGTAATTATGGTGCTATGGTCTTTTTATCACCTCATTGGTTGCATTAAAAGTTGTTGAACTAATCACTTTTGGCCTCATTCATGTAGATGGTTACTCCACCGGAGACGTCTACACAAGGGGCTGCCCATGGGGCACAATTCCCTCCTGAGTTGGCTGCTCTGGTCGCTCAGCAAGGTCAAATCATCAACCTGCTCGTTCAAGAGCAACAACGGCGCAACCCGCAAGAGATCAGTTACACTGAATTTGCGGCGCTCCAACCGCCAATCTTCACCACTGCCATGGATCCCTTGGATGCTGATGACTGGCTTCGGATCATTGAGTCCAAGTTCAGTCTACTGCCCCAACTCACTGAGCAACAGAAAGCTCGCTTCGCGGCACAGTGTCTACATGGTCCCTCGGGGGCCGGGTGTGCTTCATTCCTGGCAATGCAACCAGCCGGGCACCAGGTCACGTGGGATGAGTTCCGTGTGGCTTTTCGGGCTCACTATCTCCCGCCTAGCCTCATCGAGCTCAAGCAACGGGAGTTCCGTGCACTCCGTCAAGGTGACATGTCGGTACTCGAATACGTGGAAGCTTTCATCCGCCTGTCGCAGTACTCCCCTGGAGACGTCAACACTGACCCACGTAGGGCTACCCGTCTGCTGGATGGATTCGACCCCACTCTGCTGACTCATTTGGGGCGCAGCTACGACAGCTTCACCCAGCTGGTAGATGCCGCCATCGATATGGAGGATCGCCTTAGGCGGGCCCACGAGGATTAGCGGAAGAAGAGAATTGCAAGCACACCTCCATCAGGTTCATCTCAGCGGCAGCGGGTCGTACATCGCCCACCGCCGCACATATACTATATTGACATGCCCCAGCAGCAAGAGCAACCCAGTGGGACTCAACAGCAACCGTCACCCTACGATGTACCACCGCATCCACCTACTTCAGTGCCGCCTACAACTCGAGGCATCGGCCACCCATGCACCAAGTGTGGGAAAGCCGGGCATACTAGTCGAACTTGCCGCACACCACAAAAGACTCGGGGAGCAGTACCTCTGAGCGAAGGGAAGAAACCAACCCCGAAGATGGGCCAATTGCAGTACAGTCAGCTGGAGCAAGTTCCAGAAAGTGAACCTGTCCTGGCAGGCACCTTTCTGGTCAACACTAACCCTACGGTTGTGTTGTTTGATTCGGGGGCATCCTTCACTTTTATCAGCGAGGCATATGCACTGAAACATGGGTATGATATTATTGAGTTGAAGCAGGACTACCACATTACAGCTGCAGGGTCCGCTATAATCACCAATCACATGGTAAGAGACTTATGTTTGCAAGTAGGAAGGGAGAAGTTGTTCATCAATTCTCTGGTACTCCCACAGCTAGGGATTGATATTATTCTTGGGATGAATTGGCTGAAACAACACAATGCGAAAATAGATGTGGGAAGTAGATCAGTTCAGTTATGCTCAAGCAGCGGCACAGACGTAATCATTCACGTGCCACTTCATAAAAATATGCTTCACACGGTAAATGTCGTAGATGCTCAAGGGGACGCACAAGCACTTGCAAAGATCCCGGTAGTCTGCGACTATCCAGATGTGTTTCCGGAAGAACTTCCGGGACTTCCCCCAGATAGAGATGTTGAATTCAAGATAGACCTAGTTCCAGGCACAGCACCTGTCTCTAGGAGACCATACAGAATGGCGCCTGATGAATTAAGAGAACTGAAAGTACAATTGCAAGAACAGTTGGACAAAGGGTTTATTCGCCCGAGCTCTTCACCTTGGGGTTGCCCAGCCCTCTTTGTTGAAAAGAAGGACCAAGGTGGTAAAAGGCTATGTGTTGATTACCGGCCCTTGAATGCTGTCACCATCAAGAACAAATACCCTTTGCCACACATTGATATTTTGTTTGATCAGTTAGCTGGAGCTAAAGTCTTTTCAAAAATTGATCTAAGGTCTGGCTACTATCAAATAAAGATCAGAGAAGAGGACATACCCAAAACAGCTTTCTCGACCAGATATGGCTTATACGAGTATTTGGTCATGTCTTTTGGGTTAACCAATGCACCGGCTTTCTTCATGTACATGATGAATTCAGTGTTCATGAATGAACTTGACAAGTTTGTGGTAGTATTCATCGATGACATACTAATTTATTCCAAGAGTGAAAAAGAACACGAAGAGCACTTGAAGATTGTACTCACGCGGCTTAGAGAGCACAAGCTCTATGCCAAATTCAGCAAGTGTGCTTTTTGGCTGAAAGAAGTGAGTTTCTTGGGTCACATTCTGTCTGAGAAGGGGGTAGCAGTTGATCCTAGCAAGGTAAAAGATGTTCTAAATTGGAAGCAACCCGAGACGGTGACTGAGATTCGGAGTTTCCTTGGTTTAGCGGGCTACTACCGCCGCTTCATTAAGGACTTCTCCAAAACTGCAAAGCCAATGACCTCGCTAACGAAGAAAAATGCCAAATACCTATGGAGCTCAAATTGTGAAGAAGCCTTTCAAACTTTGAAGAAACTGTTAACATCAGCACCAGTACTAGCACAACCGGACATTACTAAACCATTTGATGTGTATTGTGATGCCTCCGGCATTGGGCTGGGCTGTGTGTTGATGCAGGAAGGTAGAGTAATTGCCTACGCCTCACGCCAACTAAGAAAACATGAAGCCAACTACCCAACACATGATCTTGAGCTAGCAGCAGTTGTGCACGCATTGAAGATCTGGAGACACTACCTGCTAGGCAACACTTGCCACATATACACTGACCACAAGAGCCTCAAATATATCCTCACGCAACCAGAATTGAATATGAGGCAACGACGGTGGTTGGAGTTAATAAAGGACTACGACTTAGAGATTCATTACCATCCCGGCAAAGCAAATGTAGTAGCAGACGCGTTAAGCCGCAAGGCTCATTGCAACTTCATTGAGGCACGTCCAACAGTGAGAGTACTATGCTGTGAAATAGACGAGATTGAAATGCCTACAGAGCAGCATGCTGAGCTCTATAGCCTCATCATTGAACCAACAATAAAAGATCTAGTCATTGCAGCACAAAAGCAAGACAAGGGCATGGCACATATCCGTGAGGGCATAAGTGATAAGCAGAAAGCCTGTTTCACACTTGATGAGCAGGGTGTCCTTTGGTTTAAGAATCGCTTAGTTGTACCTAAGGACATGGAATTAAGAAAGAAGATACTCGATGAAGCCCACACATCCCTGTTCACTATGCACCCAGGCAGTAATAAGATGTACCAAGACCTGAAACAGAAGTTTTGGTGGACTCGCATGAAACGGGAGATCGCCAAATATGTGTCCGAGTGCGACATATGTCAGAGAGTTAAAGCCGATCACCTAAAGCCTGCTGGTATGCTCCAGCCACTCGCAGTCCCAGCATGGAAGTGGGAAGATATACATATGGATTTCATTGTAGGTCTACCTCGCACACAGAAGGGGTATGATTCCATATGGGTGATTATTGACCGATTCACAAAGTCAGCTCACTTCATTCCAGTAAAAACAATTTATCATGCCAAGACCTATGCTGAACTTTACATAGCAAGAATTGTCTCCTTACACGGTGTTCCACTGACCATCACCTCGGACAAAGGCTCGTTGTTTGTATCTCGCTTCTGGGAGCAACTACAACATGCTCTTGGAACCAAATTGATTCGTAGTTCGGCATACCACCCTCAAACCAGTGGCCAAGTAGAAAGGGTGAATCAGATACTAGAGGATATGCTGAGAGCTTGCGCTATGACCTATTCCACCAAGTGGGACGAGTGCCTTCCCTTGGCGGAATTTGCTTACAACAACAGCTATCAAAAGAGCTTAGATATGGCTCCTTTCGAAGCCTTATATGGTAAAAGATGTAGAACTCCACTCAATTGGTCTGAACCTGGAGAGCGTGTCACTTTTGGCCCGGATTTGGTAACACGAGCTGAAGCACAAGTAAAGATGATACACAACAATTTGAAGAGAGCCCAGTCACGGCAGAAAAGTTACTCTGATAAGAGGAGAAGACCCTTAGTTTTTGAAGAGGGCGATCACGTGTACCTTCGGGTGTCACCGATGAAAGGCGTACACCGGTTTGGGGTAAAAGGAAAGTTAGCGCCAAGGTACGTTGGACCATTCAAGATCACCGAACGATGTGGATCTGTTGCTTATCGGTTAGAGCTACCTCCACACCTTACTGCGGTCCATGATGTGTTCCATGTCTCGCAACTAAAGAAGTGCTTACGAGTTCCAGAAGATGAAATTGATACATCTCAAATTCAGATTGAACCGGACCTCACTTATGAAGAGCACCCCATAAAGATCCTCGACCAAAAGCAAAGAGCAACGCGGCGAAGAGCTATTAACTTCTACAAAGTGCAATGGAGTAATCACTCCGAAGAAGAGGCAACGTGGGAACAAGAAGAATTTTTGCAAACTAGATACCCCGGATTTCTTCCATCTACTACGAATTGAGTACGTCACCGCAGTTTAAAAATTTCAAATTCATACACGATGCACTTTCTTCTCGTATAACTTATCCACCCACAGCACATCAAAAATCTCGGGACGAGATTTCTTTAAGGGGGGTGGGTTGTGATGCTCCGGCATCTCAAGTGCATAATCATTCATCATACATGCAACATTCTTCATGATGCATCATACAATGACATGCATTTGAGCCCTAGTTCAAATTTGGTTGAACTGCCACTTGTTAAAACCTGTTTTCTGCATATATGTCTCTGTAATTGAGCCCATAACTTTGATTCTAGTTAGAATTGGGTGAAACTCATATTAACAAACTTGTATATAATTTGATGATGATCAACTTTGGTAATTGGTGCTTTGACATGCATGAAGGTTTGCATAGAGATTTGGGTCTTTTTCTGTCTGTATGTGTTTTCTGCCCAAACTTAATTTGTTTAGTAATTTCAAATTTAAACAGGTCTACAACCATAATCTTGCAAAACTCCAATTTAATAAGTTGTATATCATTAAATTGTGAACAACATTGGTATAAAACTTCTTTTGTGAAAGTGTCTAGAAAATAGACTTTTAGAATTTCTAAGCTGGAAGGTTCTACTGGTCAAACCTTGGTCAGCAGATAAATTTCAAATTTACACCGAATTTTTGAATATAACATGGTATACAAGTTTATAAGGGAAATGTAGAGGAACAAATTTAGAACACTTCATCCAATTGGGGTTTTATCAAATTCGGCTCCTAGGTTGGTCAAATGGGCGAAGTTCAGAAACCTATTCCCTGGTCAAACTGGGATTTTTCCATTTTCGGGATTTTTGGTTTTCTTCTGTCTCTATGACAAGTGGGCCCCACTGAACAGACCCGCGCCGGATTCCCGCGGCGGGATCGGAAATTCCGGGCCGGTGGGCCCTACCCACGCGCGTCGTCCGTACACCTGTCCCATGGACTCCCTCTCTCCATTCCTCCACCCGACCCCACCTGTCAGTGACTCCGGGTCCATGGACCCAGTCCACCGAACGGCACCACCCCTTCTTCCCCGCTGGCTCGCGCCCACGCGGCGCTCGCGCTCTGCCCGCGCCGCGCGTGGACAACGCCAGCCGCAGCCGACGCCGCGCTCGGTCCTCCTCGACCCCTCTGCACCTGGACGTTTTCCAGGCCGTCTCCACGCCCTCAACCCCGCCTCACTCTCTCACTCGCCCCCTCTCCCTTGCCTATTCCTCCCACTCAGAGCTCCACGGCCCGCCATTGCCGAAGCTCGGAGCCGAGCTCACGCCGGCCGCTCCGCCGCTCCCCGCGCCCCCAGATCACCACCATCATCTCCGCCTCCGCCCTCCGCGTCCAAAGAGCTAGGCCTCGTCGCCTCCCTCCGCCTCTCTCTCCCGAGCGCAGTGTGCCCGCCGCCGTTGCCGCCGCGGCGAGCTCACGGCACCCGCCGCCTCGAGCCGCCTCTCGCCCCGCCGAGGAGCGCCTCGCGCTCGCCTCGCCGTCCGCCACCTTTCCCCCAAACTCTCGTCCGCCGCCGGTGCCTCTAGCCCTCTTCCCCGCGAGCGCACCCCCTCGGCCACCATTGCCGCCGGCCCTCGCCGTGGAAGGCCATCTCCCGGCCCTTCCCGCACCTCCACTTCAACCCCAGCGGCTTCCCCATCTCCCCGCGCAACCGGCGCGCCACCCCGTGGCCCTT
This sequence comes from Paspalum notatum, assembly GCA_022530915.1. Taxonomy (NCBI): domain Eukaryota; kingdom Viridiplantae; phylum Streptophyta; class Magnoliopsida; order Poales; family Poaceae; genus Paspalum; species Paspalum notatum. Next base: position 12,643,690 of record CM039683.1, read on the forward strand.
CCCCTCACCGGAGCCGGCGGATTGAGCCGCGGCCGCCGCACTCCGTCGCGCCGTGGCCTCTTCGGTTCACCACCCCGCGCCGCTCGACCACGCCACCCCGAGCAACGAGATCTTAGGGAACGGAGTCCCCCGAGACCTCGCCCACGACCTCGGCCTACCTCGGCTCCAAGACCCCGTCCCGACGCGCCGCCCCGTACGCTGGAACGCGGGACGCGCCGCGCCGTTCGCCCCGGCCGGAGGTGGAAGACGAAGACGCGGCTTTTTGCAGAAAGGACCCTCCACTTGTCGGTTATTTTCCCACTGTTGCATGAGTCTTGGATATCTTGTGAATACACCCCTAGATCTATTAATGTTTCGCGTTTTTAACCGAGCCGTTGCATTTTGCAGATCTAACCCCGAGCTTAGGAGTATTCTCACGCACTATTCACTGAGTCTAAGCAATCTTTCTCGCAGGCCCCTGGAATCTATGGTGAATTACGTTATAGCCCCCAGATTCAAATGTTTTCCATTTAAATGTATTTAATTTAGCTGTGAACTTTAGAAATTCATAACAATTCGTAGAAAAATCCAAAATGGGCAAACTCAGTGGCTATGGACTCCTCTTGAGTAGCTCTACAGGATAGGTATGATGTGGATGTGTAAAAAGACTGTTTTGCCCCTGGTTTAGGTGTGCATGGTGTAGGTAAATAAATGGTAAAAGTGGACCAAATGAACTCCAAAAATCATGAAACTTAGACAGGAGCTTTGTTATGGCATCTAGGTACTGTATGATTTTTGGTAGCCCTAGCATTGACTGGTTAATTACTGTTTTGCCCTTATGCATGTGATTTGTGTGTTTAATTAACTTGGAAAATGAGGGCTATATAAAAGATGCTCAAATATGACCTCTAGTATTTTTCATGTACCTTATATAGTATGGGTAGCTTGCTGGTAAAGTTTGAGACGTTGCATGTAAAGTTTGAATGGTGTTTGGAAAATAATAAAGTGTCACATGTTTAACTAAATAATAGGAAAAGGTGAATTTAAACTGCTAGGAAAATTTTGGGAAAAATCTAGTAGCGTTATGGAGTATGTTGCTGCATGTGGTAAAGATTTGAGATCGATTGGAGTTTTCTAACTACATGAACTTATGAGTACATTTTATTCATAAAGGTAGCGTGTCCATTAAATTGCATGTATATGTTTAACTTTAAGGGACAACTTCATTTCATTTGATAGGGACTGTGTACACATATAGAACAATTATTCCTAATAACTTCAAAGATAAAATGTGGCGATGGTTTGCACGATTTCTTAGCAATGGGCTGTATGATTTCTTAGGAAAGTTGTTAAGTTTTCTTATTATGGAATGTGTTTAAATTGAGAGTAACCGAATAAATTCGTCACAAGCTACTTGGCATGCATTATGTATCATTGCACCTCGTATATACAATTGCATTCGTAGCACTCGTTATCGCACCATATCATACATATAACTTGTACCTATTGCATGTATTTGCATTCTCTTGCACTCACTTGCATATTATACCATGCATATAGATTCCGCGAAACAAGGATCAACACAAGAGCCACTCTTGATCGAGAAGCCGTACAACAGATTTCACCAGGAGTTGGTCTTTCCCCAACCTGAAGACGAAGGGTCGCTGATTTCATCCGTACCTGTTTCAAGGGGTTGCCTGGGGCAAAGCCTCACAACCCGGCAAACTAACTTAGTTTAGTTTGTTGGTTTTCTTAAGATCAAGCAAAGGTAGGCAGGACCATGCTTTACCCAGCAAATATATTTGATGAATGCTTACGCATCTGCATTAGGAGTTGTTTGGAACCAACTGCATTAGACTTCCTGGCCGCCCTGGCCCTAGCACCTAAAATAGAGTACGTAGGACGAGTATGCCTAGTAATGCTAGGTACGAGTAGACACGAGTGAATGGAGTCACTCGTCCCGTAGGGATTGCTTTTCATAAAAGAAATCTCACTATTATGAATCTTACTTTGATTATGACATGTTTTAAATGGAGACCGGGCGGAGATATGGGTATATAAGAAAAATGATGATGATGAGATGGATGGTTTGGTGGACTCCGCCCGAGTCGTATAAGGCCCGTCCGTTGTTCGCCTATTGGTCGGCATAACATTGCTGAGGTGCTTATCCGGGATAATGGACCGGTGAAAGTCTTACTTGTGCCATCCGAAGAACAGAGACTTGTTCCTACCATGGAACTGGGGGCGCTTATCTCATGAGAGGGCTGGACCCGACGAACCGAGGTAACGCTCCATGGGGGCTAAACTCAGGGAAGTGGCGGGTTGGAATCGAACTTGGGATGGGACAAGTGGAGATGGGGGCTATATGTGAGAACGCGATGGCTAGTAAGCATATACCCCTGGCATTTTTAGTTGTTCCCGGGAATTTACAAATCGATTCGAATCGCTGATGCTCACCAGGTGTGAGAATGCCAATGCCTTTGACGTCCGAACGTAGTAATAATTCAAATACTTTATGTTATAATCATGTTTCTTTATTACAACATGCTTGGATGTATATGATCCGTTCCCTTGTTCCTGGTGCTGCCCGTCCACTAGTAGGAGGTCGATGGACTTGGGAGATGCTTTGGAGTCGAGGGAGGGCTGACCCGACGTACCGTGGTATCGCTCCTGAGACGGCTACTCCCAGGGGTGTGATGGAAGTGCTATGAATCTTGGAACGGGACATGTGTTTGTGTTTTACTTACTGCAAGTATTTGCTTTATGATATAAATGATCTTCTTGATTTATGAATAGCATCTGTCAAATCCTGCTATCTTATGTCAACATGACTTGGTTTAAAAAATCAACAGCTAAGGATCCACATGATTAGTAAGCATGCTTTGCGTCAGCCGTAAGCCCCGTCCATTAAGTCCTACTGAGTAATTAGTACTCAGGGTTTGCCCACACTTTTGGATTACAGGTGCTGATGACATCCGGACAGCTGTGTGGAGGTGGTAGTACCGGTGGGCTCGGTGCTACTCGCCTTGTTTATCTCTACTTGAAGACTAGTTGAGTTTTATTTCCGCTGTGAGATGTTTTGAACGCTTCCGCTATATGTATCTATACATGTATATTTTGACTTCGCTTCCGCTATATTTGAACATGTATTTGACTATTTATCTTCGGTTTGTAAACTAAGTCTACTTATTCTCTACTTCAACTGTTTGTGATGATGTAATCTGTTGTGGCTCTTTCGAGAGCTGAATGTGTGTGATGTCGGTATCCTCGGGCGATGGTTACATCGAGTGCCCTTTGGGTAGCTCGACGGACTACCGGGTTTAGTCCGGCCTAAGTGCACTGTGAGCCAGAGGTGGCAGGTGTGCTTAGTCTGGATTAAGCAGGGCGGTTCCGCCACACTAGGGGACTCAGAATCTTCGGCTGTTGGGCTCGTTGGGCTAACTGAGGGAGCAACACCATAGGAACTGGAAATCAAACTATTGACATATGGAGAACATTTGATACCAATTTATAATGCAAACACCTTCCTCGCCCGCTTTCACCGTTTGCTCCTTCGGTACGGATCGAAATGTGCGTACCATGGCTTGTTGTATGAGCGCCAACTTCCTCAGCAGTGAATATTTTTCCACTCTACTAGGTTTCTAGTGCTCGTAAGGAGCATACCTATGATCTAGAACAATGTGACGCTAAGTAGTGGACGGACGACACCCCAAAACTCATGAAAGTCATGTCCGCTCGGTATAACGGCAATAATTTCATCTAGGGGACATGGAATCTTCGGCTGTTGGGCTCGTTGGAAAGCTAACTGTTGGAGCAACACCGTAGGAACTGGAAATTAAACTTTTGACATTTCAGGAATATTTGATACCAATTTATAAGGCCAACACCTTGCTCGTCCGCTTTCAGCGTTTCTTCCTTCGGTACGGATCGAAATGTGCGTACCATGGCTTACTATATGAGCGCCAAATTCCTCAGTAGTGAATATTTTTCCACTCTACTAGGTTCCAAGTGCTCGTAAGGAGCATAACTATGATGTAGAACAATGAGACGCTAAGCAGTGGATGGACGACCCCTGAAACCACATGAAAGTCATGTCCGCTCGGTATAACGGCCATAACTTCTTGTAGGGGACTCAGAATCTTCGGCTGTTGGGCTCGTTGGAAAGCTAACTGAGGGAGCAACACCATAGGATCTAGAAATTAAACTTTTGACATTTGAGGAATATTTGATGCCAATTATAAGGCCAACACGTTGCTCGCCCGCTTTCAGCGTTTGCTCCTTCGATACGGATCGAAATGTGCATACCATGGCTTACTGTACGAGCGCCAACTTCCTCAACAGTGAATTATTTCCGCTCTACTAGGATCCTAGCGCTCGTAAGGAGCATAACTACGATCTAGAACAATGAGACGCTAAGCAGTGGACGGACGACCCCCGAAACCATATGGAAGTCATGTCCGCTCGGTATAACGGCCATAACTTCTTCTACGGGACTCGGAATCTTCGGCTGTTGGGCTCGTTGGAAAGGTAACTGTGGGAGCAACACCGTAGGAACTGGAAATCAAACTTTTGACATTTTGGGAATATTTGATACCAATTTATAAGGCCAACACCTTGCTCGTCCGCTTTCAGCGTTTGCTCCTTCGGTACGGATCGAAATGTGGGTACCATGGCTTACTGTATCAGCGCCAACTTCCTCAGCAGCGAATATGTTTCCTCTCTAATAGGTTCCAAGTGCTCGTAAGCAGCATACCTGTGATCTAGAATAATGTGACGCTAAAAGGTGGACGGACGACCCCAAAAACTCATGAAAGTCATGTCCGCTTGGTATAACGGCCATAACTACATCTAGGGGACTCAAAATCTTCGACTGTTGTGCTTGTTGGAAAGCTAACTGAGGGAGCAACACCGTAGGAACTGGAAATCAAACTTTTGACATATGGGGAATATTTGATACCAATTACCTTGCTCGCCCGCTTTCAGCGTTTGCTCCTTCGTTACGGGTCAAAATGTGCGTACCATGGTTTACTGTATGAGTGCCAACTTCCTCAGCAGTGAATATTTTTCCACTCTACTAGGTTACTAGCGCTCATAAGGAGTATAACTATGATCTAGAATAATGAGACGCTAAGCAGTGGACGGACGACCCCCGAAACCACATGAAAGTCATTTCCGCTCGGTATAACGGCCATAACTTCTTCTAGGGGACTCAGAATCTTCAGCTGTTGGGCTCCTTGGAAAGCTAACGGAGGGAGCAACACCATAGGAACTGGTAATCAAGCTTTTGACATATGGGGAGTATTTGATACCAATTTATAAGGCCAACACCTTGCTCGCCCTCTTTCAGCGTTTGCACCTTCGGTGCGGATCGAAATGTGCGTACCACGGCTTACTGTTTGAGCGCCAACTTCCTCAGCAGTGAATATTTTTCCGCTCTACTAGGTTTCTAGTGGTCGTAAGGAGCATACCTATGATCTAGAACAATGTAACGCTAAGCAGGGGACGGACGACCACCCAAACTCTTGAAAGTCATGTCCGCTCGGTATAACGGCCATAATTTCATCTAGGGGACTCAAAATCTTCGGCTGTTGTGCTCGTTGGAAAGCTAACTGAGGGAGCAACACCGTAGGAACAGGAAATCCATCTTTTGACATCTGGAGAATATTTGATACCAATTTATAAGGCCAACACCTTGCTCACCCGCTTTCAGCGTTTGCTCCTTCGATATGGATCGAAATGTGCATACCATGGCTCACTGTATGAGCGCCAACTTCATCAACAGAGAATATTTTTCCTCTCTACTAGGTTCCTAGCGCTCGTAAGGAGCATAACTATGATCTAGAACAATGAGACGCTAAGCAGTGGACGGACGACCCCGAACCCACATGAAAGTCATGTCCGCTCGGTATAACGGCCATAACTTCCTCTACGGGACTCGGAATCTTCGGCTGTTGGGCTCGTTGGAAAGGTAACTGTGGGAGCAACACCGTAGGAACTGGAAATCAAACTTTTGACATTTTGGGAATATTTGATACCAATTTATAAGGCCAACACCTTGCTCGTCCGCTTTCAGCGTTTGCTCCTTCGGTACGGATCGAAATGTGGGTACCATGGCTTACTGTATCAGCGCCAACTTGCTCAGCAGTGAATATGTTTCCTCTCTAATAGGTTCCTAGTGCTCGTAAGCAGCATACCTATGATCTAGAATAATGTGACGCTAAAAGGTGGACGGACGACCCCAAAAACTCATGAAAGTCATGTCCGCTTGGTATAACGGCCATAACTACATCTAGGGGACACAAAATCTTCGACTATTGTGCTTGTTGGAAAGCTAACTGAGGGAGCCACACCGTAGGAACTGGAAATCAAACTTTTGACATATGGGGAATATTTGATACCAATTACCATGCTCGCCCGCTTTCAGCGTTTGCTCCTTCGTTACGGATCAAAATGTGCGTACCATGGCTTACTGTATGAGTGCCAACTTCCTCAGCAGTGAATATTTTTCCACTCTACTAGGTCACTAGCGCTCATAAGGTGTATAACTATGATCTAGAACAATGAGACGCTAAGCAGTGGACGGACGACCCCCGAAACCACATGAAAGTCATTTCCGCTCGGTATAACGGCCATAACTTCTTCTAGGGGACTCAGAATCTTCAGCTGTTGGGCTCCTTGGAAAGCTAACGGAGGGAGCAACACCATAGGAACTGGTAATCAAGCTTTTGACATATGGGGAGTATTTGATACCAATTTATAAGGCCAACACCTTGCTCGCCCTCTTTCAGCGTTTGCACCTTCGGTGCGGATCGAAATGTGCGTACCACGGCTTACTGTTTGAGCGCCAACTTCCTCAGCAGTGAATATTTTTCCGCTCTACTAGGTTTCTAGTGGTCGTAAGGAGCATACCTATGATCTAGAACAATGTAACGCTAAGCAGGGGACGGACGACCACCCAAACTCTTGAAAGTCATGTCCGCTCGGTATAACGGCCATAATTTCATCTAGGGGACTCAAAATCTTCGGCTGTTGTGCTCGTTGGAAAGCTAACTGAGGGAGCAACACCGTAGGAACAGGAAATCCATCTTTTGACATCTGGAGAATATTTGATACCAATTTATAAGGCCAACACCTTGCTCACCCGCTTTCAGCGTTTGCTCCTTCGATATGGATCGAAATGTGCATACCATGGCTCACTGTATGAGCGCCAACTTCATCAACAGAGAATATTTTTCCTCTCTACTAGGTTCCTAGCGCTCGTAAGGAGCATAACTATGATCTAGAACAATGAGACGCTAAGCAGTGGACGGACGACCCCGAACCCACATGAAAGTCATGTCCGCTCGGTATAACGGCCATAACTTCCTCTACGGGACTCGGAATCTTCGGCTGTTGGGCTCGTTGGAAAGGTAACTGTGGGAGCAACACCGTAGGAACTGGAAATCAAACTTTTGACATTTTGGGAATATTTGATACCAATTTATAAGGCCAACACCTTGCTCGTCCGCTTTCAGCGTTTGCTCCTTCGGTACGGATCGAAATGTGGGTACCATGGCTTACTGTATCAGCGCCAACTTGCTCAGCAGTGAATATGTTTCCTCTCTAATAGGTTCCTAGTGCTCGTAAGCAGCATACCTATGATCTAGAATAATGTGACGCTAAAAGGTGGACGGACGACCCCAAAAACTCATGAAAGTCATGTCCGCTTGGTATAACGGCCATAACTACATCTAGGGGACACAAAATCTTCGACTATTGTGCTTGTTGGAAAGCTAACTGAGGGAGCAACACCGTAGGAACTGGAAATCAAACTTTTGACATATGGGGAATATTTGATACCAATTACCATGCTCGCCCGCTTTCAGCGTTTGCTCCTTCGTTACGGATCAAAATGTGCGTACCATGGCTTACTGTATGAGTGCCAACTTCCTCAGCAGTGAATATTTTTCCACTCTACTAGGTCACTAGCGCTCATAAGGTGTATAACTATGATCTAGAACAATGAGACGCTAAGCAGTGGACGGACGACCCCCGAAACCACATGAAAGTCATTTCCGCTCGGTATAACGGCCATAACTTCTTCTAGGGGACTCAGAATCTTCAGCTGTTGGGCTCCTTGGAAAGCTAACGGAGGGAGCAACACCATAGGAACTGGTAATCAAGCTTTTGACATATGGGGAGTATTTGATACCAATTTATAAGGCCAACACCTTGCTCGCCCTCTTTCAGCGTTTGCACCTTCGGTGCGGATCGAAATGTGCGTACCACGGCTTACTGTTTGAGCGCCAACTTCCTCAGCAGTGAATATTTTTCCGCTCTACTAGGTTTCTAGTGGTCGTAAGGAGCATACCTATGATCTAGAACAATGTAACGCTAAGCAGGGGACGGACGACCACCCAAACTCTTGAAAGTCATGTCCGCTCGGTATAACGGCCATAATTTCATCTAGGGGACTCAAAATCTTCGGCTGTTGTGCTCGTTGGAAAGCTAACTGAGGGAGCAACACCGTAGGAACAGGAAATCCATCTTTTGACATCTAGAGAATATTTGATACCAATTTATAAGGCCAACACCTTGCTCACCCGCTTTCAGCGTTTGCTCCTTCGATATGGATCGAAATGTGCATACCATGGCTCACTGTATGAGCGCCAACTTCATCAACAGAGAATATTTTTCCTCTCTACTAGGTTCCTAGCGCTCGTAAGGAGCATAACTATGATCTAGAACAATGAGACGCTAAGCAGTGGACGGACGACCCCGAACCCACATGAAAGTCATGTCCGCTCGGTATAACGGCCATAACTTCTTCTAGGGGACTCAGAATCTTCAGCTGTTGGGCTCCTTGGAAAGCTAACGGAGGGAGCAACACCATAGGAACTGGTAATCAAACTTTTGACATATGGGGAGTATTTGATACCAATTTATAAGGCCAACACCTTGCTCGCCCTCTTTCAGCGTTTGCACCATCGGTGCGGATCGAAATGTGCGTACCACGGCTTACTGTCTGAGCGCCAACTTCCTCAGCAGTGAATATTTTTCCACTCTACTAGGTTTCTAGTGGTCGTAAGGAGCATACCTATGATCTAGAACCATGTAACGCTAAGCAGGGGACGGACGACCACCCAAACTCTTGAAAGTCATGTCCGCTCGGTATAACGGCCATAATTTCATCTAGGGGACTCAAAATCTTCGGCTGTTGTGCTCGTTGGAAAGCTAACTGAGGGAGCAACACCGTAGGAACAGGAAATCCATCTTTTGACATCTAGAGAATATTTGATACCAATTTATAAGGCCAACACCATGCTCGTCCGCTTTCAGCGTTTGCTCCTTCGGTACGGATCGAAATGTGCATACCATGGCTCACTGTATGAGCGCCAACTTCCTCAACAGTGAATATTTTTCCTCTCTACTAGGTTCCTAGCGCTCGTAAGGAGCATAACTATGATCTAGAACAATGAGACGCTAAGCAGTGGACGGACGACCCCCGAAACCACATGAAAGTCATGTCCGCTCGGTATAACGGCCATAACTTCCTCTACGGGACTCAGAATCTTCGGCTGTTGGGCTCGTTGGAAAGGTGACTGTGGGAGCAACACCGTAGGAACTGGAAATCAAACTTTTGACATTTCGGGAATATTTGATACCAATTTATAAGGCCAACACCTTGCTCGTCCGCTTTCAGCGTTTGCTCCTTCGGTACGGATCGAAATGTGGGTACCATGGCTTACTGTATCTGCGCGAACTTCCTCAGCAATGAATATGTTTCCTCTCTAATAGGTTCCTAGTGCTACGTAAGGAGAATACCTATGATCTAGAATAATGTGACGCTAAAAGGTGGACGGACGACCCCGAAAACTCATGAAAGTCATGTCCGCTTGGTATAACGGCCATAACTACATCTAGGGGACTCAAAATCTTCGGCTGTGGTGCTCGTTGGAAAGCTAACTGAGGGAGCAACACCGTAGGAACTGTAAATCTAACTTTTGACATATGGAGAATATTTGATACCAATTTATAAGGCCAACACCTTGCTCACCCGCTTGCAACATTTGCTCCTTCGGTACAGAGCGAAATGTGTGTAGCATGGCTTACTGTATGAGCGCCAACTTCCTCAGCAGTGAATATTTTTCCACTCTACTAGGTTCCTAGCGCTCGTAAGGAGCATAACTATGATCTAGAACAATGAGACGCTAAGCAGTGGACGGACGACCCCTGAAACCACATGAAGTTCATGTCCGCTCAGTATAACGGCCATAACTTCTTCTAGGGGACTCAAAATCTTCGGCTGTTGGGCTCATTAGAAAGCTAACCGAGGGAGCAACATCATAGCCACTGGAAATCAAACTTCTGACATATGGTGAATATTTGATACCAATTTATAAGGCCAACACCTTGCTCGCCCGCTTTTAGCGTTTGCTCCTTCGGTACGGATCGAAATGTGCGTACCGTGGCATACTGTATGAGCGCCAACTTCCTCAACAATGAATATTTTTCCACTTTACTAGGTTCCTAGCGCTCGTAAGGAGCATAACTATGATCTAGAACAATGAGACGCTAAGCAGTGGACGAACGACCCCCGAAACCACATGAAAGTCATGTCCGCTCAGTATAATGGCCATAACTTCTTCTAGGGGACTCAGAATCTTCGGCTGTTGGGCTCGTTGGAAAGCTAATTGGGGGAGCAACACCATAGGAACTAATGATTCGTTTGGTACGCTAGCTCAGCTAGGTCATAGCTCAGCTGAGCAAGCTCGCTAATTTCAGCTATGCGCAGCTTGCTACTGCAGCCGTTTGGTTTGTCTTTGCCGGGCTAGGATAAGCATTTGGTTATTGCTAAAACTTGCCGGGCTTGCTGGCAGCTGTCTAGCACATTTAATATAAACTACAAACATGATGGTCACAATATGGATAGTCCCGTATAAATAAAACATAAGGCCATTAATTACCGCCATGGAAAAATAACGTACAAAGATAACATAACAAGGTTTTCCAACTAGAAAACATATTAAAATTGAGCTTATTTCAAAACAATAACTAATAAGGAGCTATAAGCTAATTGTTCCAGAATGAATGAACTAAGTGCACCGTACATGCATTATTATCTTACATCCACCGAAAGAATAGAAGTGAACTTATATTGGAGATGGAAAATGTTTAACAAACCATCTCTGAACATACTCTTTGATTATCTCCAATGGTCTTCCCTTCAACATACTAGCAATCTTCTCATTAGTAGCGAGGTACTCTTGTAATTCGAGACGAACAAATATCGGATATTCCTCCATGGAATCAATTGTCTTGAATAAATCTTCATTTGGATGGCTCACATGAGTGAAGCGCATCCTGTCGGACATATCACGTAATACATTAGTCACCTCTGCAATCACCCCATCATCACGCTTTGTCCTCTTACCTTTTTCAGACTTGCGAGCAGTAGGACGCTTTGCAGAAGAACTTCCTCTAGTGCCATCCTCATCAGCAAGGCAGTCTGAATCATACTGCAAGTTAGGATCAAGATCACTATTATTTGCATCCTTATCACCTACTAAATCTGTATCCTGAGAGGATGGCATATCTTATGGTGTTTGAAGAACAGTGAACTCTCCAGTTGCATGCTTGTCTTGAAAGACAAATTCCATCACATCATAATTACGGATGGGAACGTTAAGAAACTTTGCCCTCGCATCTTTGTCCTGCATATGTCCGGGATTAATTTCATAGTCTAATATATTGCAAAAAAAATCAAATCTAAATTATAAATGACATAAAAAACTTACATTGTGCATCCGTACAACCTCTGTTTCATCAGAAAGTATTTTCTTCTCCACATCATCAAAATTTGCTCCACTTAAATTCTTTGCTTGCATTATAACCCTCCATTGACCTTTCAGCTTATGAAACTTGTGATACACTTGTCGCTGAGTGAAGTGCGTGTGGTACTTTGCATTGAGCTGTTTTGCACACTCCTCGTGATGTACCTCCCGAAAAATAAATTGCCTTCCTTCAGCTTGTATCTTCTCTTTGTAGTACTGGAGCATGTCATCCACGACTTGGGGTTGCCACACAACATTATTCCCTGCCATGTTCCTGTAGTTGGCAACACTCAAATGGTATTAGACCAAGAGAGATATCATATATTGCCCAGCCCATGTGATTTCGGATAGGAATAGTAAACTAAAATAATATAAACATAATCATGGTTACACCAAATGGATCACAAGAGTTCATAATAAAACAAAATATTATATACATCCATAGAAATCTGAATAGCATGTATCATCCATGCCTAACATTATGCCTATTTCTCCACATACTGCCAGCTATGGCATCCCTTTCTCGCAATATTTCCCTTTGTTCCTCACGCAAATCTCGTTGAACACGACCAGCAGATCTTGGATAGTTCTCAAACCAAGTTTGTTCACTGTAGACTAGTTCATCAGGTCCACCATTTTGTAAGATCCAGTTGTGAAGAATGCAACATGCTATGACAACTCGTACTTGTGAAGGGAAGGGGTAATATGGTCTTGTTGTCAGAACTTTGAAACGATTTTTTAAAGTACCAAATGCTCTCTCAACAGTGGTTCGAAGAGATGAATGCCTTAGGTTGAATAACTCATTTGGTGTTCGGGCTCTATTACCCCTCCATTCACGCAAATGGTATCGAGTTTGGCGAAAAGGAGATAAGAATCCTCTCCTTGCTGCATAACCAGCATCCGCAAGATAGTATTTACCTACCAAAATATTGAGAAAAAAATCAACTCATATATGTTGTATATTTAAGTATTACTTAATTGGACATTGGATTGACACTTAATATATGTGTGTTACATTGATAGGAACCAACCTTCGGGCACACGAAGGCCATTTGGATGCTCAAGAGAATGTCTTAAGACTGTTGAATCATGTGCCGATCCCTCCCAACCAGCACTTACATACGTGAACATCAAATTGAAATCAACCACCGCAAGAACATTTTGAGTAGGAAACGGTTTCCTACCGCGAAACATGTCTACAATTCGCAATGGAACATTGCATGGAATGTGGGTACCGTCAATAGCGCAATGCAGTCCTAGCCAATCAATTATCATACAGGCAAAATAAATACATACCATTATTTTGTAAGAAAAATATTATATTGTAAGCGTGAAAGGACCGTACCTTAAAGTAGGGATCAAACCGTGGATTCCCTAGAATTTTTGAAGGTATATCGAGAGAGCGATGCCTAAGCATTTTAGGTCCAAGTTGCCCAATTGCATACAACACATGATTAAAGTAGTGACTAACAGTTTCACCAGACCATGTGAAATGAAAACTAATGTCACAGTTTTTTTTATGATGCCCTACAGTAGTTAGAAACATGGCGATTTGTTCCTCTACAGTACAGTGCCAGGTATCTCTAAGTGCTCCCATATTACGTAGTTTTTCACACAGCTTGAAAAACACTGACTTTCGCATGCGCAACTCTGTGATACAGTGTCTCTCCTCACCATAGTAGAGTTTCTGCAAGTATTTCATTCTTTCTTTTTTCCACTCTAACAAAGAGTACCTTATAGGATTATCGGTATTCCAGCGATATATCAGCAATATCCAGTACACCATTATAAGTGAACTAATGAATGCAATCTTTGTGTTAACTACTGCACTCTCGTCCATCTACAATCAATTTACAAAGAGCCCAAACGTTAAACAAAGAAAAAATATAATTTATGCTAGTGCCTAAATTTCTTAAACAAGTCCATAAAAAACTACTTTGTCAATCCGATGACCAACGATGGAATAACCTATAGGCATGAGCCTTCGTGAACAATACTGAATGTCAATTCCATCACAAACTAACTACTGCTTATTATCAAGTAGCAATCCCCAACAGGCAGATCATTCCCCTAGCCGTCGTTTCCTGATCTAGAACCATGCGCAGCACACCCCACTCTAATGCTATTGAATCAATCCCCAAAAGCGGAACCAAATCCAAATCAATTTCTATGGAACAACAACAGCAAGTTTGGGGACTGAGTGCAGACCTTGAAATCAGAAGATCCCAAACGCCCCTTGACTAGATATTTCTCCCACCGATGAAGAATAACTCCAGCAGTTGATTTGTTTACCTCCCTACTGCTAGATCGAAGAGGAATACCAAATTTGCTAGGTGTTAAAGGTTGTGGCATGGACTCTCTGATCTGCTGCAATTTATGGAGCAGGGGCAAGTGCTGGAGTCGCAGGAGGGCGGAAGAATAGCACGTGGTGGAAGATGAGGAAGCGGAGTCCGTTGCGGGAGGAGTCTGTTTCGCGCACGATTCCTTCGGGTGAGAGCGATTTCGCCGTCGAAGGTGAGCCAGATCAGCTATCCCTCAGGGGCGACCTTTTCATGGCTCCGCATGGCTAGGTAACCCTGAGAAGCGTGATTATTTTGTTGGCTCCAAACGCTTATCCTAGCCTAGCGAGGTTACTAATTTCTTTGACGAGGAACCAAACGTACCCTAAAAATCAAACTTTTTACATATGGGGAATATTTGATACCAATTTATAAGGCCAACACCTTGCTCGCCCGCTTTTAGCGTTTGCTCCTTCGGTATGGATCAAAATGTGCGTACCATGGCTTACTATATGAGCGCCAACTTCCTCAGCATTGAATATTTTTCCACTCTACTAGGTTACTAGCGCTCGTAAGGAGCATAACTATGATCTAGAACAATGAGACGCAAAGCAGTTGACGGACGACCCCCGAAACCACATGAAAGTCATGTCCGCTCGATATAACGGCCATAATTTCTTCAAGGGGACTCAGAACCTTCGGCTATTGGGCTCGTTGGAAAGCTAACCGAGGCAGCAACACCATAGGAACTGGAAATCAAACTTTTGACATATGGGGAATATTTGATACCAATTTATAAGGCCAACACTTTGCTCGCCCGCTTTTAGCGTTTGCTCCTTCGGTACGGATCGAAATGTGCGTACCATGGCTTACTGTATAAGCGCCAACTTCCTCAACAGTGAATATTTTTCCACTCTACTAGGTTTCTAGCGCTCGTAAGGAGCATAACTATGATCTAGAACAATGAGACGCTAAGCAGTAGACGCACGACCCCCGAAACCACATGAAAGTCATGTCCGCTCGGTATAACGGCCATCACTTCTTCTAGGGGACTCAGAATCTTCGGCTGTTGGGCTCACCCTTCTACTATTGAGTTCCACAAGTTTTGAATCAATATTTGGATGTAGGTACCAAAATGCACATAAAATAGATGAAAACAAACCAAAGATCAAATATGAGGCACACTGGCCAAAGTGGCCAGGTCGGCCGACCACATGCCTGGTGCAACCAGGTCGGCCGACCATGGGGCTGGCCGCCAGACCCAGAGATAGGGTCGGCCGACCCCTGGCTAGGCCGCCCGACCTTCCAAGTGGGTCACTTGCCACCTCATTGATCCACCTCATGGAGAAACACAAGTGCACTGAAATCCAACCGCAAGACCAAGCATCCAATGTATCCAAAGGCCGAAAATGCACCGTGTCACGGATCCACAACGTCATTAATCCAAGGGAGAAGCAAAATGGCCAATGTAGGCCTGACACGTGGTCGCCCGACCTTCTACAAGGTCGGCCGACCTACCCTCGGAGGCATTTTACATGTGCAACAACTGTCCTCACCGCCAACCACCATGGGGAAGCAAGATCAAGCCGTTGGAGTGCAAAGGCGGTGGATCGGGTGGTCGCCCGACCTGGGAGTAGGTCGGCCGACCACCGACTTCGGCCTCCCATCGACCTAAGCCTCCTACAAATACCCCCCTCTCATATGGGACTATAAATAGGCCTGTAGAGCTCATTTGTAAATGTGTGAAGAAGTTGAGAGCCATATCCTACATTAAAGAGTGTTATTTTCCACATCGTAGTAGTTAGGATAGTCCTGGGAGTTAGAGTGAGTCAAGCTTTGCCTCGGAGTTCTCGGAGATTCTTTTGAGTCTGCGGTAACAGCTCTTGTATCTTTAGTACTCAATCTTCAATATAATTCAGTTATATTTTACTTTATCTCTATCTCTTGCAAGTGTGGTGTACCCTTTATTTTGCATACTTGCTAGGCTTAGACTTGTGGTTATCTTAGTTGGTCAAGTCCCGTTATTCTTGCCGGTGCTATAATCCAACCTGTACGCCAGGCTCTGGTTAGATCCTCTCCTCTGATCAAGGACGATCTATTGTTACTCAAGCTTCGCTTGAGTACGTTTATAGCGTGCCAGCCTATCCACGCAGATTTGCTTGGCAGCCCCACTCGGTGACAGCGTGTGGTGTGCCTGTGTAGTCCAGGCCCATTCGTTCGGTAGGCCTGTAGGCGTTAGCCGGGTTTATTTCGGTTGTCTACTATCTACCCCCTGACTCCTAGAGGCGCCGAAATTTCGCTCGACGCAAGACCCTGACTTGCTACTTGTGTTTCTTAGTTAACCACAATAGAGTCTTTGCAGCAGAATAGAATAGAGTTTGGGAACTTCATCTCACTCGTTGTCCTCCCAGGCAACTATACCCTTTCTACGTGTATCTTAGGTAGTTCAATTTACTTCTTCCCACCATACACCTATCCGTTTACCAGACTTACCCCTGTCTAGTGACTAACTGGTATATTTATTTAAGTACGGTTCATTCGATTTGAGTTTATTCAACTATACTCTCTCGCCTGCCGCTTCCCTGTGGATAAAAATACGATACTCGGAATACTCTGAGTGAAAAGCTACAGCAGTCTCCGTGCGCTAGCGGAGTAAAATCTTATAAGGCTAAGAGACACCAACAAGCTTTTCTGGCGCCGTTGCCGGGGAAGCAATAGGCAGAGATATAGTTGATACTCTCTTTTCGAACCCCGTGTCTTTAATAAAAATACCAACTAGTCGTTAGCAGGCTCACTTGTCTCTGTTGTTTATGTTGTGGTTGCAACAGAGATGTGTATGACCGGTTTCGACCTGCCGGAAAAGTTCCACAATAATCCAGAGGTTTTGCTTAGGAGGGTCCGTTCCAAGACCTTTCACGGGCAGATACCTGTTCCAAGGGAATTGAACCTTGAAACGGCCACGCCAAGTTGTTCCTCGAACACCGACGACATGGCCGTACCTTCCAAGAAGACAATCCATGAGTTCTCCATCCCATCCAGTAGTAATGTCCCTACGAGACCGGCCGTCAATGCAGGGGAGAACTTCGAACTTAAGCCGGGAGTCATTCACATGGTTCAAGCCATTCCCTTCTGTGGTTTAGCAACGGAGGATGCCAACAACCACCTGCAGCAATTCCTGGAAATCTGCAGTACATTTACCATGAAAGGTGCGTCCGCCCATGCTGTCAAGTTACGCCTCTTCCCATTTTCACTTGTCGGAAAGGCGAAGCAATGGTTCTACCTCAACCGCGCAACACTAACTACGTGGGATTAGTGCTCAAACGCATTCCTCGCCAAGTACTTCCCTCTAGGAAAGACCAACGCATTGAGGAACAAGATCTCGAATTTTCAACAACTCGCAGATGAAACGGTGGAGGAGGCCTGGGAATGATTACAGGAATACATAGCAGCCGGCCCCCACCATGGCATGGAAGAATGGCTGATCATTCAGAGTTTCTTTCACGGGTTAAACCGTACTGCTCAAGAGCACTTAGATGCAGCCGCTGGAGGATCTTTCCTATCCCAAAGTGTGAGAGCGGCCAGAAATCTGATTGAGAAGATCGCCACTAATCAGGGATGGAAGGAAGATAGGTCACACTCACGATCCCGTGGAGTCCATCACATCGACAGCACAGATATGCTGGCCGCCAAGATGGACTTGCTTTTAAGGAAGCTAGAAGACAATCCTGAGACCGCACCAGTCCAGGCCCTCGACACTCGCATGACATGTGAAGTCTGCGGGAACACAGGGCATTCGGGGAGCAGCTGCCCTGAAACGCGACCGGAAGACGCCAACTTCATCGGTCATTCTAGCAACTTCAACAACGGGAGTCGTCCCCAACCAGGCTGGAACACGCGCCCATATATGCCTTTCTCCGGACAAGGTAACTCCTCAGGTAATACGCAGTAGTTCAATAAGCCTAGTTCTTTTGATCCTAAAGCTGTGTATGATAGCATTAGTAAAAAGTTTCATGCAAATGATAGACTTTTCGAATCTATTTCCTTGCAAATGGAAACTTTTAACAGTGCTATGAAAAATCAACTGAGTTTCAATAAAATGTCAGAAACACAAATAGCTCAGTTGGCTGCCTCTTTGCCTAATGCTAATGCGGGAAAGCTTCCGGGACAATCAGAACCTCCTCCTAAAGAGCACATCAATGCCGTCACCACTAGGGGTGGTAAGTCCACTCAGGACCCTCCACATCCTAGTGGTACGTCACGCACTAACCATACAGGCAAGGAACAGGACAAGACCACCGAAACGGAGGAGAATGATGATCTCGAGACCAGCACTGGTGCCGCAAAGGAGAAGGCACCACCGAAAACTCTCCCACACGAGTTTTATGACTCAACGGTGTTGCCATTCCCTCAGCGCAATAAGAAGGCTGCCGCCAGTGAACAATATAGTAAGTTTGTTGAGGTCATTAAGAAATTATATGTCAATATACCTCTACTAGATGCAATGCAGGTACCGACATATGCAAAGTACTTGAAAGATATACTCAACAATAAGAAACCCCTGCCATCAGCGGAAATTGTGCAAATGACCGAGGAGTGTACCGCAGCTATACTCAACCAACCTCCACAGAAGAAGAAGGACCCTGGAAGTCCTACCATTCCATGCTCAATTGGGAACCAAGTCTTCAATCAAGCCTTATGTGATCTCGGAGCAAGCGTCAGTGTTATGCCTAAAATTGTCTTCGACAAACTCAATCACGCGGCACCCGTGCCCACAAGTATGTGCCTGCAACTTGCGGACCAATCTATCCGACACCCAGCGGGAATCGCCGAGGATGTCCCGGTGAAGATCCGGAACTTCCTCATTCCCGTGGATTTTGTGGTTTTGGATATGGAGATTGATGCAAAGACACCGCTCATTCTTGGGTGACCGTTTCTGAGCACCGCGGAAGCAAGCATAGATGTTGGGACCGGAGAAGTCCACCTCAACATAAATGGAATGAGGGAGACCTTCTCCTTCAAACCAAAAGTGGAGCAGTGTAGCCAAGTGAAGATCTTCAAGTGCCAAAAGTATATGCCGAAGCCGCCAATCTACGATGCTTTCGGGAAAGAGATGGACAGTCTCGTAGCATTTATGAAACGGAAGTTAGCCACCGAGGCTGCCATCCGACAACGAGAGGAACACGAATGGAAGAAGGCGAGAGCCATGAAGGCTAACCTCAAGAACCAGGAAACAGGAGGCAAAGCTCCTGTTAAGAAGGTCGGCACCCATGATTTTACAAGACCCACCAACTGAGGGTGCAATAAAAATCAACATACCCATGGAGGCCCTAGGATAAATACTATGGGGCATGTTGACAACGAGCGCGCCCAAGACCCTTCCACGACAAATTCCAAGTGGCTCGCAAAGGTACCACTTACCTCCTCGTACGTACGCTCACACGACATCCCAAAGGACGGTAAATGGTTCGCTCCCGCCAAGAGGTAAAATTGGCATTATCTTTCAACGGCATATTTATTTCCCGCTAATTAAAATTCTCATCTTCCACTGCATATTTAATTTTAGCAATGCACTGTTTTTATCCTTCTTTGCATTTAGTTTATACCTCCCGTTTTCAAAAAAAAAAATAGATAGGGTCGGCCGACCCTAGCACAGGGCCGGCCGACCACTACCACCTGTAGGTAAGGCAGGGGCAGCATTGGCCAGGGCCGGCCGACCATATGGTCAGGCCGCCTGACCAGCCTACCCCCCTCTCCCTTCCTCTTCTCTCTCTTTTCTCCTCCTTTCTCTTTCTTTTTCTTTTCCTTTTCTTCTTTTTCTTTCCACTTTCTCTTTGCTCTTTGTCTCATTCCTAAGCAAGGTAGATGGAGATGGGTAGTAGCCCACCGGTCGCCCGACACCCATGGTCGCCCGACACCTTGCTCACTCACGAAGGAAAGCACAAGAGGGGGGCACTGCGATGGTCGCCTGACCAGCCTACACGGTCGCCCGACCTTCGCTCTCCTCTTCCTCAGCATCCTCTTTGCACACACAAAGCAACAGGGCCGGCCGACCCATTGATGAGGTCGCCTGACCCCCTGCTTTTTTCCTCCAGAGCACAAGCAGCAAATCCACCGGTCGCCCGACCACGGTTGAAAGCCGGCCGACCATGCAGCCAGGCCGCCCGACCTCTCTTCAGCCTCACGCATGCTTGAGTGGTCGCCCGACCCTGCCATCATGGCCGCCCAACCATCTTCCAGTACAAGCAGTCCTCTCCTTTCTCTCCCTCTCTCCTTGCACTAGCGTGACCACGAAGCAAAGCTGCAAAGCAGCCAGAGCAGGCCGGCCGACCAGGCCACTAGGCCGGCCGACCAGAGGCCAAGGTCGGCCGACCGCTTTAGCTGGCCGCCCGACCTCCCTGCTGCCTCCACTTCCTCTATAAATACAGCCCATCACCTCCTTCCTCAATGCACCACACAAGTTCCCTTCTCTCCCTCTCTTAATCTCTTTGCTTAGTAGTAGTTTAACCCTTGCTTAGCCAAAATAATGCCCGAATAAAAATCTAGTTGAGCAAGTATTCTAGCTACTAGCCCCTCTCTTTCGCAAAACCACGAACGAGTTGTGGTGGTGTCACGCCCCGCAAGGATGACTAACCGCTAACGCTAATTTTATTTTGTCGACTCGTAGTTTTTGTGGTCAATTTTTGTGCAGGATGAAGCGCGCATTCAAGAGGACAAGAAGCGCTGTCAGCAAGGCAGGGCAGCACATACGGTTCCTGATGTCCTCTAGCTCGCAGAACTCGTAGACGGTGTCCGACAGAGGTTCATCGAGTGCTGGGCCGGGAGGAAAAGAAGCTTCGTCCTCCGTCACTGGGCCCGTATTGCTGCTGGATTCTCATATCCAAACGCGAAATCAAGACGAGGCCGACTCGCTGATGCGACTCCACACCAAGCCTATCACCCTCACCAAGTGCTTTGATGAAGTCCTCATGACGAGCACAGGTATGGATGACGAATTCGATGAAATTTTCAGTATGATAGGCTGGGAGAATTTTGCACATGTTAGCGAGGGAGGCTTAGTCCTCCTCACAAAGGAGTTTCTTATGACCCTCCGAGTAGTATCACTGGAGTCCGGCACAACGGTTCACTTCAGGCTCTTTAACTCTGAGCATGAACTGACACTCCGTCAGTTCAGCAATGCTCTCAGGTTCTCACCTCGCTGTTCTATAGCAGCTGAACCCGTAGGCTTCAATGCAACAGAGTTCTGGAAGGAACTAGCTGGGCTGGACTATAAGGGGAAGAGGAGCATCACGAACATTAAGCACCCCACTATGCGGTTCATGGCCCGCTGGATTACCTTCGTAGTCCTGCCCCGCGATGACACACGTTGCGTGACCATAGAGGACTTAAAAATCTTCTATGCCATGTGGCATAAGCAAAAATTTGGGCCTGTCACCGCCATGCTCTACCATTGGATGAAACTAGTTTGGGATGAAAATTCCATATCAATCACATCATTCGTGACGAGGATTGCATCTGAATAGGTATTAGCTAATGCCCAGGTGGCATTCTTACCCCCTGACACACCCAACCTAGTCACCGAGAGCCATTTCATCCGGGCACACTTCCTGCGCAAAAACCCCAGCACGGACACATATGTCATGATTTATAAGGGGTACAACTTTGAAGTGCCTCTACCAGCACCTCAGTTCAAAATCTACCACGTGGACACAGTCTCTATGCCATTAGAGAGCGTCCTAGAGGAAGAGCCTTTAGAGGAGCCCAGGCACAGTGTAGCGGGAGTCACGACCAGGGCACAAAGGAGGGCAGCCCAAGAGCGCTTACAAAAGCAAGCCCAGGATGCGCAGACCACTGGGACGGGACCTACCTGGTTCCATACTGCGGCTGGCACGACCTGGCACACCCAGGGACCAGACCCGGCGTGGCAGCCCCACGAAGGATCTGGAACACAATGGGGACACGAGCCGAGCGCTGCATTCTCATAGCAGCAAGGAGGAGGAACCTTCTATGGATTTGGGTCAGCACCACACGAGGCAGGATCATCTGCCTCTTCACGCTTTGCAGGAGACCCGTTGAGTGCCATCTTTGGGTCCCTGACCATTCAGGACCAGCGCACAGCTGGGATGGCCCAGCAGCTTAACCAAGTAGATGAGCGCACTCAGGTCATCCAGCAGGCCCAGGACGAACAGTACAACCGCCTCCTCAAAATAGAAGCGACGGCTCAGCGCACCATTGATGAGTCCCAGCGATTCTTCCAGTACTATGGGTACTACCCCGAGTAGCTTCGTTGAAGCTTGGGGGGGGAAACCCGAATCGACAGCTGGGTATGTATGACAGTCCCCTGATTTCTGCACCACTCATGTATCTTTGCTTTGAGAGTTTATTAGTTTGTTTGCTCAATCTAGTTTGTTTAGTTTGCTTAATTTTAGTTTGTTTATTCCAGTATAGAAAAAAAATAAACTCCCATGCTTTAATGATAGCTCACATGCTAGTTCCATTTTGGAAATAATGAATTGTTGCTCTATCAAGTGAATAATTTAATTCTTGCATGTGACTTATGCTTAGCTTAATTTTGAGTTTGTGAATAAAAGAAGTAAACCAACGTTCTATCTTGTGGATGCCATTTGTGATAACAAGCCTAAGTTGTTGTGAGATGAATGATATGACTTAAATATGGGATAATTCTCTCATGCTCTTAGTAAGATGAACATCTCAGGCTTTTATTTTTGAAAATAACAAAATATAGCTCCCCTTGGTCAAAAATACCTACCAGAGCCAAAAATGCTTCAATTAGTTGAAACTGCTACAAAGAGCTGCTTAGTGATATTTTGAGCTTTGTCAAATTTTGTGTCTCTTTGAGTAGAAATATCACCTTCTGTTGAAAGCTGGAGTACAAAATGCAAGTGATCCATTCCGGACTTTGCATCCACCAAAATGTCTCCAAATACTTCTCATAATCCCTAGCCTTCAAATCTCAAGGAGTAAGGGTATGGAGCCAAAGCATGGCAAAAAGAAAATACGTGCAAAAGCACGGCAAAATGAAAAGCATGCAAGTTCAAGCATGGCAAAAATAAATAAAAGATCCATATCCACTCCAAATATACAAAAGGCTAAAAGGGATGAAAACCAAGAGAAGGAGGCATAAAGTACCACCACTCATACTCCAGTGATCAATAGAAGAGGTGATAGAGTACACTCTTTGGTCCAATCTTTGGCTTAGCAAAATAAATATCCTAAGTGTGCCACATTCTCTCTACCCAAAGCTCCACAAAAGCCTTAGTGTAGGAAAGTGTTGGCCGAATCCTGGCCCTTGCTGAGGATACACTTTTGAGCGCCTAAGAGCACCTTGGGGAAGCTACTTTTGTTTTAAAAATTTTGAAAACTCCTGAGAAAGACATCCAAAAAGAGCAAGTTAGAAGAACTCCTGTACAATGGTCATTCCATCTCTCAACCGCCCAAGGCAAGGTAAGCAAACAGATGCACCATAGGTTGTACACAAGGTGAGCTTCAATTATTTCACTTCTCGAAACAAAAGCATGAGTATTGAGTCACGTATAAGAATTTATCATCATCTTCGATATTGCAGCAACTTCTGATCCACTCTCAGTCTTAGCTTTGCTCGAGGACGAGCAAAAGTTTAAGCTTGGGGGGTGTTGACGGTCGTAATCTCACGATATCTACCGTCAATTACCAACCAAATGGAGCTATGCAAGTGCATAATTATGGACTAACCCTTCTACTAATGAGTTCCACAAGTTTTGTATCAATATTTGGATGCAGGTACCAAAATACACATAAAATAGATGAAAACAAACCAAAGATCAAATATGAGTCACACTGGCCAAAGTGGCCAGGTCGGCCGACCACATCACCAGGTCAGCCGACCAAGGGCCAGGCCTGCCAAGTGCAACCAGGTCGGTCGACCATGGGGCTGGCCGCCCGACCAGTGACAGGGTCGGCCAACCCCTGGCCAGGCCGCCCGACCTTCCAAGTGGTTCACTTGCCACCTCATTGATCCACCTCATGGAGAAACACAAGTGCACTGAAATCCAACCGCAAGACCAAGCATCCAATGTATCCAAAGGCTGAAAATGCACTGTGTCATGGATCCACAACGTCATCAATCCGAGGGAGAAGCAAAATGGCCAATGTAGGCCTGACACGTGGTCGCCCGACCTCCTACAAGGTCGGCCGACCTACCCTCGGAGGCATTTTACATGTGCAACAACTGTCCTAACCGCCAACCGCCATGGGGAAGCAAGATCAAACCGTTGGAGTGCAAAGGCGGTGGATCGGGTGGTCGCCCGACCTCGGAGTAGGTCGGCCGACCACCGACTTCGGCCTCCCATCGACCTAAGCCTCCTACAAATACCCCCCTCTCATATGGGACTATAAATAGGCCTGTGGAGCTCATTTGTAAACGTGTGGAGAAGTTGAGAGCCATATCCTACATTAAAGAGTGTTATTTTCCACATCTTAGTAGTTAGGATAGTCCTGGGAGTTAGAGTGAGTCAAGCTTTGCCTCGAAGTTCTTGGAGATTCTTCTGAGTCTGCGGTAACAGCTCTTGTATCTTTAGTACTCAATCTTCAATATAATTCAGTTATATTTTACTTTTTCTCTATCTCTTGCAAGTGTGGTGTACCCTTTATTTTGCATACTTGCTAGGCTTAGACTTGTGGTTATCTTAGTTGGTCAAGTCCCGTTATTCCTGCCGGTGCTATAATCCAACTTGTACGCTAGGCTCTGGTTAGATCCTCTCCTCTGATCAAGGACGATCTATTGTTACTCAAGTTTCGCTTGAGTACGTTTATAGCGTGCCAGCCTATCCACGCAGATTTGCTTGGTAGCCCCACTTGGTGACAGCGTGTGGTGTGCCTGTGTAGTCCAGGCCCGTTCGTTCGGTAGGCCCGTAGGCCTTAGCCGGGTCTCCTTCGGTTGTCTACTATCTACCCCCTGACTCCTCGAGGCGTCGGAATTTCGCTCGACGCAAGACCCTGACTTGCTACTTGAGTTTCTTAGTTAACCACAACAGAGTCTTTGCAGCAGAATAGAATAGAGTTTGGGAACTTTATCTCACTCGTTGTCTTCCCAGGCAACTATACCTTTCTACGTGTATCTTAGGTAGTTCAATTTACTTCATCCCACCATACACCTATCCGTTTACCAGACTTACCCCTGTCTAGTTACTAGCTGGTACATTTATTTAAGTACGGTTCATTCGATTTGAGTTTATTCAACTATACTCTCTCGTCTGCCGCTTCCCTGTGGATAAAAATACGATACTCGGAATACTTTGAGTGAAAAGCTACAGCGGTCTCTATGCGTTCGCGGAGTAAAATCTTATAATGCTAAGAGACGCCAACAGTACACATTTCGATCCGTACCGAAGGAGCAAACGCGGAAAGAGGGCGAGCAAGGTGTTGGCCTTATGAATTGGTATAAAAAATTCCCAAAATGTCAAAATTTTGATTTAAAGTTCCTATGGTGTTGCTCCCTCGGTTAGCTTTCCAACGAGCCCAACAGCCGAAGATTCTGAGTCCCCTAGAGGAAGTTACGGCCGTTATACCTAGCGGACTTAACTTTCATGGGCTTTCGGGGAACGTCCGTCCACCACTTAGCGCCTCATTGTTCTAGATCATAGGTATGTTCCTTACGAGCGCTAGGAACATAGTAGAGTGGAAAATCATTCACTGCTGAGGACGTTGGCGCTCAGACAGTAAGCCATGGTACACATTTTGATCCGTACCAAAGGAGCAAACGTTGAAAACGAGTGAGCAAGGTGTTGGCCTTATAAATTGGTATCAAATATTCCCAAAATGTCAAAATATTGATTTCCAGTTCCTATGGTGTTGCTCCCTCAGTTAGCTTTCCAACGAGCCCAACAGCCGAAGATTCTGAGTCCCCCTAGAAGAAGTTATGGCCGTTATACCGAGCGGACAAGACTTTCATGTAGTTTCGGGGGTCGTCCGTCCACTGCTTAGCGTCTCATTGTTCTAGATCATAGGTATGCTCCTTATGAATGCTAGGAACCGAGTAGAGTGGAAAAATATTCAACGCTGAGGAAGTTGGCGCTCATACAATAAGCCATGGTACACATTTCGATCCGTACCGAAGGAGCAAACGCGGAAAGTGGGCGAGCAAGGTGTTGGCCTTATAAATTGGTATAAAAAATTCCCAAAATGTCAAAATTTTGATTTCCATTTCCTATGGTGTTGCTCCCTCAGTTAGCTCTCCAACGAGCCCAATAGCTGGAGATTTTGAGTCCCCTAGAAGAAGTTATGGCCGTTATACCGAGCGGACATGACTTTCATGTAGCTTCGGGGGTCGTACATCGACTGCTTAGCGTCTCATTGTTCTAGATCATAGGTATGCTCTTTACGAGCGCTAGGAACCGAGTAGAGTGGAAAAATATTCAATGCTGAGGAAGTTGGCGCTCATACAATAAGCCATGGTACACATTTCGATCCGTACCTTAGGAGCAAACGCGGAAAGAGGGCGAGCAAGGTGTTGGCCATATAAATTGGTATAAAAATTCCCAAAATGTCAAAATTTTCATTTCCAGTTCCTATGGTGTTGCTCCCTCAGTTTGCTTTCCAATGAGCCCAACAACCAGAGATTCTGAGTCCCCTAGAAGAAGTTATGGCCCTTATACCGAGCGGACATGACTTTCATGTAGTTTCGGGGGTCGTCCGTCCACTGCTTAGTGTCTCATTGTTCTAGATCATAGGTATGCTCCTTACGAGCGCTAGGAAGCGAGTAGAGTGGAAACATATTCAATGCTGAGGAGGTTGGCGCTCATACAATAAGCCATGGTACACATTTCGATCCGTACCGAAGGAGCAAACGCGGAAAGAGGGCGAGCAAGCTGTTGGCCTTTTGAATTGGTATAAAAAATTCCCAAAATGACAAAATTTTGATTTCCATTTCCTGTGGTGTTGCTCCCTCAGTTAGCTTTCCAAAGAGCCCAACAGCCGAAGATTCTGAGTCCCCTAGAAGAAGTTATGACCGTTATACCAAGCGGACATGACTTTCATGTAGTTTCGGGGGTCGTCCGTCCACTACTTAGCGTCTCATTGTTCTAGATCATAGGTATGCTCCTTACGAGCGCTAGGAACCGAGTAGAGTGGAAAAATATTCAATGCAGAGGAAGTTGGCGCTCATACAATAAGCCATGGTACATATTTCGATCCGTACCGAAGGAGCAAACGCGGAAAGAGGGCGAGCAATGTGTTGGCCTTATAAATTGGTACAAAAAATACCCAAAATGTCAAAATATTGATTTCCAGTTCCTATGGTGCTGCTCCCTCAGTTAGCTTACCAAAGAGCCCAACAGTCGAAGATTCGGAGTCCCCCTAGAAGAAGTTATGGCCGTTATACCGAGCGGACATGACTTTCATGTAGTTTCGGGGGTCGTCCGTCCACTGCTTAGCGTCTCATTGTTCTAGATCATAGGTATGCTCCTTATGAGTGCTAGGAACCATGTAGAGTGGAAAAATATTCAACGCTGAGGAAGTTGGCGCTCATACAACAAGCCATGGTACACATTTCGATCTGTACCGAAGGAGCAAACGCAGAAAGAGGGCAAGCAGGGTGTTGGCCTTATAAATTGGTATAAAAAATTCCCAAAATGTCAAAATTTTGATTTCCATTTCCTATGGTGTTGCTCCCTCTGTTAGCTTTCCAACGAGCCCAACAGCCGGAGATTCTGAGTCCCCTAGAAGAAGTTATGGCCGTTATACCAAGCGGACATGACTTTCATGTAGTTTCGGGGGTCGTACGTTCACTGCTTAGCGTCTCATTGTTCTAGATCATAGGTATGCTCCTTACGAGCGCTAGGAACCGAGTAGAGTGGAAAAATATTCAATGCTGAGGAAGTTGGCGCTCATACTATAAGCCATGGTACACATTTCGATCCGTACCGAAGGAGCAAACGCGGAAAGAGGGAGAGCAAGGTGTTGGCCTTATAAATTAGTATAAAAAATTCCCAAAATGTCAAAATTTTGATTTCCAGTTCCGATGGTGTTGCTCCCTCAGTTTGCTTTCCAATGAGCCCAACAGCCGAAGATTCTGAGTCCCCTAGAAGAAGTTATGGCCGTTATACCGAGCGGACATGACTTTCATGTAGTTTCGGGGGTCGTTCGTCCACTACTTAGCGTCTCATTGTTCTAGATCATAGGTATGCTCCTTACGAGCGCTAGGAACCGAGTAGAGTGGAAAAATATTCAATGCTGAGGAAGTTGGCGCTCATACTATAAGCCATGGTACACATTTCGATCCGTACCGAAGGAGCAAACGCGGAAAGAGGGAGAGCAAGGTGTTGGCCTTATAAATTAGTATAAAAAATTCCCAAAATGTCAAAATTTTGATTTCCAGTTCCTATGGTGTTGCTCCCTCAGTTTGCTTTCCAATGAGCCCAACAGCCGAAGATTCTGAGTCCCCTAGAAGAAGTTATGGCCGTTATACCGAGCGGACATGACTTTCATGTAGTTTCGGGGGTCGTTCGTCCACTACTTAGCGTCTCATTGTTCTAGATCATAGGTATGCTCCTTACGAGCGCTAGGAACCGAGTAGAGTGGAAACATATTCAATGCTGAGGAGGTTGGCGCTCATACAATAAGCCATGGTACACATTTTGATCCGTACCGAAGGAGCAAACGCGGAAAGAGGGCGAGCAAGGTGTTGGCCTTTTGAATTGGTATAAAAAATTCCCAAAATGACAAAATTTTGATTTCCATTTCCTATGGTGTTGTTCCCTCAGTTAGCTTTCCAACGGGCCCAACAGCTGAAGATTCTGAGTCCCCTAGAAGAAGTTATGGCCGTTATACCGAGCGGACATGACTTTCATGTAGTTTCGGGGGTCGTACGTTCACTGCTTAGCGTCTCATTGTTCTAGATCATAGGTATGCTCCTTACGAGCGCTAGGAACCGAGTAGAGTGGAAAAATATTCAATGCTGAGGAAGTTGCTCATACAATACGCCATGGTACACATTTCGATCCGTACCGAAGGAGCGAACGCAGAAAGGGGGCGACCAAGGTGTTGGCCTTATAAATTGGTATAAAAAATTCCCAAAATGTCAAAATTTTGATTTCCAGTTCCTATGGTGTTGCTCCCTCAGTTCGCTTTCCAACGAGCCCAACAGCAGAAGATTCTGGGTCCCCTAGAAGAAGTTATGGCCGTTATACCGGGCGGACATGACTTTCATATAGTTTCGGGGGTCGTCCGTCCACTGCTTAGCGTCTCATTGTTCTAGATCATAGGTATGCTCCTTACGAGTGCGAGGAACCGAGTAGGGTGGAAAAATATTCAATGCTGAGGAAGTTGGCGCTCATACAATAAGCCATGGTACATATTTCGATCCGTACAGAAGGAGCAAATGCGGAAGGAGGGCGAGCAATGTGTTGCCTTATAAATTGGTATAAAAAATTCCCAAAATGTCAAAATTTTGATTTCCAGTTCCTATTGTGCTGCTCCCTTAGTTAGCTTTCCAACGAGCCCAACAGCCGAAGATTCTGAGTCCCCCTAGAAGAAGTTATGGCCGTTATACCGAGCGGACATAACTTTCATGTAGTTTCGGGGGTCGTCCGTCCACTGCTTAGTGTCTCATTGTTCTAGATCATGGGTATGCTCCTTATGAGTGCTAGAAACCGAGTAGAGTGGAAAAATATTCAACGCTGAGGAAGTTGGCACTCATACAACAAGCCATGGTACACATTTCGATCTGTACCGAAGGAGCAAATGCAGAAAGAGGGCGAGCAAGGTGTTGGCCTTATAAATTGGTATAAAAAATTCCCAAAATGTCAAAATTTTGATTTCCATTTCCTATGGTGTTGCTCCCTCTGTTAGCTTTCCAACGAGCCCAACAGCCGGATATTCTGAGTCCCCTAGAAGAAGTTGTGGCCGTTATACCGAGCAGACATGACTTTCATGTAGTTTCGGGGGTCGTCCGTCCACTGCTTAGTGTCTCATTGTTCTAGATCATAGGTAAGCTCCTTACGAGCGCTAGGAAGCGAGTAGAGTGGAAACATATTCAATGCTGAGGAGGTTGGCGCTCATACAATAAGCCATGGTACACATTTCGATCCGTACCGAAGGAGCAGAAGCGGAAAGAGGGCGAGCAAGCTGTTGGCCTTTTGAATTGGTATAAAAAATTCACAAAATGACAAAATTTTGATTTCCATTTCCTGTGGTGTTGCTCCCTCAGTTAGCTTTCTAACGAGCCCAATAGCCGAAGATTCTGAGTCCCCTAGAAGAAGTTATGACCGTTACACCAAGCGGACATGACTTTCATGTAGTTTCGGGGGTCGTCCGTCCACTACTTAGCGTCTCGTTGTTCTAGATCATAGGTATGCTCCTTACGAGCGCTAGGAACCGAGTAGAGTGGAAAAATATTCAATGCAGAGGAAGTTGGCGCTCATACAATAAGCCATGGTACATATTTCGATCCGTACCGAAGGAGCAGACGCGGAAAGAGGGCGAGCATGGTGTTGGCCTTATAAATTGGTATAAAAAATTCCCAAAATGTCAAAATATTGATTTCCAGTTCCTATGGTGCTGCTCCCTCAGTTAGCTTACCAAATAGCCCAACAGTCAAAGATTCGGAGTCCCCCTAGAAGAAGTTATGGCCGTTATACCTAGCGGACATGACTTTCATGTAGTTTCGGGGGTCGTCCGTCCACTGCTTAGCGTCTCATTGTTCTAGATCATAGGTATGCTCCTTATGAGTGCTAGGAACCGAGTAGAGTGGAAGAATATTCAACGCTGAGGAAGTTGGCGCTCATACAACAAGCCATGGTACACATTTCGATCTGTACCGAAGGAGCAAACGCAGAAAGAGGGCGAGCAAGGTGTTGGATTTTAAATTGGTATAAAAAATTCCCAAAATGTCAAAATTTTGATTTCCATTTCCTATGGTGTTGCTCCCTCTGTTAGCTTTCCAACGAGCCCAACAACCGGAGATTCTGAGTCCCCTAGAAGAAGTTATGGCCGTTATACCGAGCGGACATGACTTTCATGTAGTTTCGGGGGTCGTACGTTCAATGCTTAGCGTCTCATTGTTCTAGATCATAGGTATGCTCCTTACGAGCGCTAGGAACCGAGTAGAGTGGAAAAATATTCAATGCTGAGGAAGTTGGCGCTCATACTATAAGCCATGGTACACATTTCGATCCGTACCGAAGGAGCAAACGCGGAAAGAGGAAGAGCAAGGTGTTGGCCTTATAAATTAGTATAAAAAATTCCCAAAATGTCAAAATTTTGATTTCCTGTTCCTATGGTGTTGCTCCCTCAGTTTGCTTTCCAATGAGCCCAACAGCCGAAGATTCTGAGTCCCCTAGAAGAAGTTATGGCCGTTATACCGAGCGGACATGACTTTCATGTAGTTTCGGGGGTCGTTCGTCCACTGCTTAGCGTCTCATTGTTCTAGATCATAGGTATGCTCCTTACGAGCGCTAGGAACCGAGTAGAGTGGAAACATATTCAATGCTGAGGAGGTTGGCGCTCATACAATAAGCCATGGTACACATTTTGATCCGTACCGAAGGAGCAAACGCGGAAAGAGGGCGAGCAAGGTGTTGGCCTTTTGAATTGTATAAAAAATTCCCAAAATGACAATATTTTGATTTCCATTTCCTATGGTGTTGTTCCCTCAGTTAGCTTTCCAACGGGCCCAACAGCTGAAGATTCTGAGTCCCCTAGAAGAAGTTATGGCCGTTATACCGAGCGGACATGACTTTCATGTAGTTTCGGGGGTCGTACGTTCACTGCTTAGCGTCTCATTGTTCTAGATCACAGGTATGCTCCTTACGAGCGCTAGGAACCGAGTAGAGTGGAAAAATATTCAATGCTGAGGAAGTTGGCGCTCATACAATACGCCATGGTACACATTTCGATCCGTACCGAAGGAGCGAACGCAGAAAGGGGGCGACCAAGGTGTTGGCCTTATAAATTGGTATAAAAAATTCCCAAAATGTCAAAATTTTGATTTCCAGTTCCTATGGTGTTGCTCCCTCAGTTCGCTTTCCAACGAGCCCAACAGCAGAAGATTCTGGGTCCCCTAGAAGAAGTTATGGCCGTTATACCGGGCGGACATGACTTTCATATAGTTTCGGGGGTCGTCCGTCCACTGCTTAGCGTCTCATTGTTCTAGATCATAGGTATGCTCCTTACGAGTGCGAGGAACCGAATAGAGTGGAAAAATATTCAATGCTGAGGAAGTTGGCGCTCATACAATAAGCCATGGTACATATTTCGATCCGTACAGAAGGAGCAAATGCGGAAGGAGGGCGGGCAATGTGTTGGCCTTATAAATTGGTATAAAAAATTCCCAAAATGTCAAAATTTTGATTTCCAGTTGCTATTGTGCTGCTCCCTCAGTTAGCTTTCCAACGAGCCCAACAGCCGAAGATTCTGAGTCCCCCTGGAAGAAGTTATGGCCATTATACCGAGCGGACATGAGTTTCATGTAGTTTCGGGGGTCGTCCGTCCACTGCTTAGTGTCTCATTGTTCGAGATCATGGGTATGCTCCTTATGAGTGCTAGGAACCGAGTAGAGTGGAAAAATATTCAACGCTGAGGAAGTTGGCGCTCATACAACAAGCCATGGTACACATTTCGATCTGTACCGAAGGAGCAAATGCAGAAAGAGGGCGAGCAAGGTGTTGGCCTTATAAATTGGTATCAAAAATTCCCAAAATGTCAAAATTTTGATTTCCATTTCCTATGGTGTTGCTCCCTCTGTTAGCTTTCCAACGAGCCCAACAGCCGGAGATTCTGAGTCCCCTAGAAGAAGTTGTGGCCGTTATACCGAGCGGACGTGACTTTCATGTAGTTTCGGGGGTCGTACGTTCACTGCTTAGCGTCTCATTGTTCTAGATCATAGGTATGCTCCTTACGAGCGCTTGGTACCGAGTAGAGTGGAAAAATATTCAATGCTGAGGAAGTTGGCGCTGATACAATAAGCCATGGTACACATTTCGATCCGTACCGATGGAGCAAACGCGGAAAGAGGGCGAGCAAGGTGTTGGCCATATAAATTGGTATAAAAAATTCCCAAAATGTCAAAATTTTGATTTCCAGTTCCTATGGTGTTGCACCCTCAGTTTGCTTTCCAATGAACCCAACAGCCGAATATTCTGAGTCCCCTAGAAGAAGTTATGGCCGTTATATCGAGCGGACATGACTTTCATGTAGTTTTGGGGGTCGTCCGTCCACTGCTTAGCGTCTCATTGTTCTAGATCATAGGTATGCTCCTTACGAGCGCTAGGAACCGATTAGAGTGGAAACATATTCAATGTTGAGGAGGTTAGCGCTCATACAATAAGCCAGGGTACACATTTCGATCCGTACCGAAGGAGCAAACGCGAAAAGAGGGCGAGCAAGGTGTTGGCCTTTTGAATTGGTATAAAAAATTCCCAAAATGACAAAATTTTGATTTTCATTTCCTATGGTGTTGCTCCCTCAGTTAGCTTTCCAACAAGCCCAACAGCTGAAGATTCTGAGTCCCCTAGAAGAAGTTATGGCCGTTATACCGAGCGTACATGACTATCATGTAGTTTCGGGGGTCGTCCGTCCACTGCTTAGCATCTCATTGTTCTAGATCATAGGTATGCTCCTTACGAGCGCTAGGAACCAAGTAGAGTGGAAACATATTCAATGCTGAGGAGGTTGGCGCTCATACAATAAGCCATGTTACACATTTCGATCCGTACCGAAGGAGCAAACGCGGAAAGGGGCGAGCAAGGTGTTAGCCTTTTGAATTGGTATAAAAAATTCCCAAAATGACAAAATTTTGATTTCCATTTCCTATGGTGTTGCTCCCTCAGTTAGCTTTCCAACGCGCCCAACAGCTGAAGATTCTGAGTCCCCTAGAAGAAGTTATGGCCGTTATACCGAGCGGACATGACTTTCATGTAGTGTCGGGGGTCGTACGTTCACTGCTTAGCGTCTCATTGTTCTAGATCATAGGTATGCTCCTTACGAGCGCTAGGAACCTAGTAAAGTGGAAAAATATTCAATGCTGAGGAAGTTGGCGCTCATACAATAAGCCATGGTACACATTTTGATCCGTACCGAAGGAGCAAACGCGGAAAGAGGGCGAGCAAGGTGTTGGCCTTTTGAATTGGTATAAAAAATTCCCAAAATGACAAAATTTTGATTTCCATTTCCTATGGTGTTGTTCCCTCAGTTAGCTTTCCAACGGGCCCAACAGCTGAAGATTCTGAGTCCCCTAGAAGAAGTTATGGCCGTTATACCGAGCGGACATGACTTTCATGTAGTTTCGGTGGTCGTACGTTCACTGCTTAGCCTCTCATTGTTCTAGATCATAGGTATGCTCCTTACGAGCGCTAGGAACCGAGTAGAGTGGAAAAATATTCAATGCTGAGGAAGTTGGCGCTCATACAATACGCCATGGTACACATTTCGATCCGTACCGAAGGAGCGAACGCAGAAAGGGGGCGACCAAGGTGTTGGCCTTATAAATTGGTATAAAAAATTCCCAAAATGTCTTTTGATTTCCAGTTCCTATGGTATTGCTCCCTCAGTTCGCTTTCCAACGAGCCCAACAGCAGAAGATTCTGGGTCCCCTAGAAGAAGTTATGGCCGTTATACCGGGCGGACATGACTTTCATATAGTTTCGGCGGTCGTCCGTCCACTGCTTAGCGTCTCATTGTTCTAGATCATAGGTATGCTCCTTACGAGTGCGAGGAACCGAATAGAGTGGAAAAATATTCAATGCTGAGGAAGTTGGCGCTCATACAATAAGCCATGGTACATATTTCGATCCGTACGGAAGGAGCAAATGCGGAAGGAGGGCGAGCAATGTGTTGGCCTTATAAATTGGTATAAAAAATTCCCAAAATGTCAAAATTTTGATTTCCAGTTGCTATTGTGCTGCTCCCTCAGTTAGCTTTCCAACGAGCCCAACAGCCGAAGATTCTGAATCCCCCTGGAAGAAGTTATGGCCGTTATACTGAGCGGACATGACTTTCATGTAGTTTCGGGGGTCGTCCGTCCACTGCTTAGTGTCTCATTGTTCGAGATCATGGGTATGCTCCTTATGAGTGCTAGGAACCGAGTAGAGTGGAAAAATATTCAACGCTGAGGAAGTTGGCGCTCATACAACAAGCCATGGTACACATTTCGATCTATACCGAAGGAGCAAATGCAGAAAGAGGGCGAGCAAGGTGTTGGCCTTATAAATTGGTATAAAAAATTCCCAAAATGTCAAAATTTTGATTTCCATTTCCTATGGTGTTGCTCCCTCTGTTAGCTTTCCAACGAGCCCAACAGCCGGAGATTCTGAGTCCCCTAGAAGAAGTTGTGGCCGTTATACCGAGGGGACATGACTTTCATGTAGTTTCGGGGGTCGTACGTTCACTGCTTAGCGTCTCATTGTTCTAGATCATAGGTATGCTCCTTACGAGCGCTTGGAACCGAGTAGAGTGGAAAAATATTCAATGCTGAGGAAGTTGGCGCTGATACAATAAGCCATGGTACACATTTCGATCCGCACCGATGGAGCAAACGCAGAAAGAGGGCGAGCAAGGTGTTGGCCATATAAATTGGTATAAAAAATTCCCAAAATGTCAAAATTTTGATTTCCAGTTCCTATGGTGTTGCTCCCTCAGTTTGCTTTCCAATGAACCCAACAGCCGAATATTCTGAGTCCCCTAGAAGAAGTTATGGCCGTTATATCGAGCGGACATGACTTTCATGTAGTTTTGGGGGTCGTCCGTCCACTGCTTAGCGTCTCATTGTTCTAGATCATAGGTATGCTCCTTACGAGCGCTAGGAACCGATTAGAGTGGAAACATATTCAATGTTGAGGAGGTTGGCGCTCATACAATAAGCCAGGGTACACATTTCGATCCGTACCGAAGGAGCAAACGCGAAAAGAGGGCGAGCAAGGTGTTGGCCTTTTGAATTGGTATAAAAATTCCCAAAATGACAAAATTTTGATTTTCATTTCCTATGGTGTTGCTCCCTCAGTTAGCTTTCCAATGAGCCCAACAGCTGAAGATTCTGAGTCCCCTAGAAGAAGTTATGGCCGTTATACCGAGCGTACATGACTATCATGTAGTTTCGGGGGTCGTCCGTCCACTGCTTAGCATCTCATTGTTCTAGATCATAGGTATGCTCCTTACGAGCGCTAGGAACCGAGTAGAGTGGAAACATATTCAATGCTGAGGAGGTTGGCGCTCATACAATAAGCCATGTTACACATTTCGATCCGTACCGAAGGAGCAAACGCGGAAAGGGGCGAGCAAGGTGTTAGCCTTTTGAATTGGTATAAAAAATTCCCAAAATGACAAAATTTTGATTTCCATTTCCTATGGTGTTGCTCCCTCAGTTAGCTTTCCAACGCGCCCAACAGCTGAAGATTCTGAGTCCCCTAGAAGAAGTTATGGCCGTTATACCGAGCGGACATGACTTTCATGTAGTGTCGGGGGTCGTACGTTCACTGCTTAGCGTCTCATTGTTCTAGATCATAGGTATGCTCCTTACGAGCGCTAGGAACCTAGTAAAGTGGAAAAATATTCAATGCTGAGGAAGTTGGCGCTCATACAATAAGCCATGGTACACATTTTGATCCGTACCGAAGGAGCAAACGCGGAAAGAGGGCGAGCAAGGTGTTGGCCTTTTGAATTGGTATAAAAAATTCCCAAAATGACAAAATTTTGATTTCCATTTCCTATGGTGTTGTTCCCTTAGTTAGCTTTCCAACGGGCCCAACAGCTGAAGATTCTGAGTCCCCTAGAAGAAGTTATGGCCGTTATACCGAGCGGACATGACTTTCATGTAGTTTCGGGGGTCGTACGTTCACTGCTTAGCCTCTCATTGTTCTAGATCATAGGTATGCTCCTTACGAGCGCTAGGAACCGAGTAGAGTGGAAAAATATTCAATGCTGAGGAAGTTGGCGCTCGTACAACAAGCCATGGTACACATTTCGATCTGTACCAAAGGAGCAAATGCAGAAAGAGGGCGAGCAAGGTGTTGGCCTTATAAATTGGTATAAAAAATTCCCAAAATGTCAAAATTTTGATTTCCATTTCCTATGGTGTTGCTCCCTCTGTTAGCTTTCCAACGAGCCCAACAGCCGGAGATTCTGAGTCCCCTAGAAGAAGTTGTGGCCATTATACCGAGCGGACATGACTTTCATGTAGTTTCGGGGGTCGTACGTTCACTGCTTAGCGTCTCATTGTTCTAGATCATAGGTATGCTCCTTACGAGCGCTTGGAACCGAGTAGAGTGGAAAAATATTCAATGCTGAGGAAGTTGGCGCTCATACAATAAGCCATGGTACACATTTCGATCCGTACCGATGGAGCAAACGCGGAAAGAGGGCGAGCAAGGTGTTGGCCATATAAATTGGTATAAAAAATTCCCAAAATGTCAAAATTTTGATTTTCAGTTCCTATGGTGTTGCTCCCTCAGTTTGCTTTCCAATGAACCCAACAGCCGAATATTCTGAGTCCCCTAGAAGAAGTTATGGCCGTTATATCGAGCGGACATGACTTTCATGTAGTTTTGGGGGTCGTCCGTCCACTGCTTAGCGTCTCATTGTTCTAGATCATAGGCATGCTCCTTACGAGCGCTAGGAACCGATTAGAGTGGAAACATATTCAATGTTGAGGAGGTTGGCGCTCATACAATAAGCCAGGGTACACATTTCGATCCGTACCGAAGGAGCAAACGCGAAAAGAGGGCGAGCAAGGTGTTGGCCTTTTGAATTGGTATAAAAAATTCCCAAAATGACAAAATTTTGATTTTCATTTCCTATGGTGTTGCTCCCTCAGTTAGCTTTCCAACAAGCCCAACAGCTGAAGATTCTGAGTCCCCTAGAAGAAGTTATGGCCGTTATACCGAGCGGACATGACATTCATGTAGTTTCGGGGGTCGTACGTTCACTGCTTAGCGTCTCATTGTTCT
The DNA here is from genome assembly GCA_022530915.1 of Paspalum notatum. Classification (NCBI taxonomy): domain Eukaryota; kingdom Viridiplantae; phylum Streptophyta; class Magnoliopsida; order Poales; family Poaceae; genus Paspalum; species Paspalum notatum. Next base: position 12,681,691 of record CM039683.1, read on the forward strand.
AGATCATAGGTATGCTCCTTACGAGCGCTAGGAACCGAGTAGAGTGGAAAAATATGCAATGCTGAGGAAGTTGGCGCTCATACAATATGCCATGGTACACATTTCGATCCGTACCGAAGGAGCGAACGCGGAAAGGGGGCGAGCAAGGTGTTGGCCTTTTGAATTGGTATAAAAAATTCCCAAAATGTCAAAATTTTGATTTCCATTTCCTATGGTGTTGCTCCCTCAGTTAGCTTTCCAACGAGCCCAACAGCCGAAGATTCTGAGTCCCCTAGAAGAAGTTATGGCCGTTATACCGAGCGGACATGACTTTCATGTAGTTTCGGGGGTCGTCCGTCCGCTTCTTAGTGTCTCATTGTTCTAGATCATAGGTATGCTCCTTATGAGTGCTAGGAACCGAGTAGAGTGGAAAAATATTCAACGCTGAGGAAGTTGGCGCTCATACAATAAGCCATGGTACACATTTTGATCCGTACCGAAGGAGCAAACGCAGAAAGAGGGCGAGCAAGGTGTTGGCCTTATAAATTGGTATAAAAAATTCCCAAAATGTCAAAATTTTGATTTCTAGTTCCTATGGTGTTGCTCACTCAGTTTGCTTTCCAATGAGCCCAACAGCCAAAGATTCTGAGTCCCCTAGAAGAAGTTATGGCCGTTATACCGAGCGGACATGACTATCATGTAGTTTCGGGGGTCGTCCGTCCACTACTTAGCATCTCATTGTTCTAGATCATAGGTATGCTCCTTACGAGCGCTAGGAACCGAGTAGAGTGGAAACATATTCAATGCTGAGGAGGTTGGCACTCATACAATAAGCCATGGTACACATTTCGATCCGTACCGAAGGAGCAAACGCGGAAAGGGGCGAGCATGGTGTTAGCCTTTTGAATTGGTATAAAAAATTCCCAAAATGACATAATTTTGATTTCCATTTCCTATGGTGTTGCTCCCTCAGTTAGCTTTCCAACGCGCCCAACAGCTGAAGATTCTGAGTCCCCTAGAAGAAGTTATGGCCGTTATACCGAGCGGACATGACTTTCATGTAGTTTCGGGGGCCGTACGTTCACTGCTTAGCGTCTCATTGTTCTAGATCATAGGTATGCTCCTTACGAGCGCTAGGAACCTAGTAAAGTGGAAAAATATTCAATGCTGAGGAAGTTGGCGCTCATACAATACGCCATGGTACACATTTCGATCCGTACCGAAGGAGCGAACGCGGAAAGGGGGCGAGCAAGGTGTTGGCCTTATAAATTGGTATAAAAAATTCCCAAAATGTCAAAATTTTGATTTCCTGTTCCTATGGTGTTGCTCCCTCAGTTTGCTTTCCAATGAGCCCAACAGCCGAAGATTCTAGGTCCCCTAGAAGAAGTTATGGCCGTTATACCGAGCGGACATGACTTTCATGTAGTTTCAGGGGTCGTCCGTCCACTGCTTAGCGTCTCATTGTTCCAGATCATAGGTATGCTCCTTACGAGTGCTAGGAACCGAGTAGAGTGGAAAAATATTCAATGCTGAGGAAGTTGGCGCTCATACAATAAGCGATGGTACATATTTTGATCCATACCGAAGGAGCAAATGCGGAAAGAGGGCGAGCAAGGTGTTGGCCTTATAAATTGGTATAAAAAATTCCCAAAATCTCAAAATTTTGATTTCTAGTTCCTGTGGTGTTGCTCCCTCACTTAGCTTTCCAACGAGCCCAACAGCCGAAGATTTTGAGTCCCCCTAGAAGTTATGGCCGTTATACTGAGCGGACATGACTTTCATGTCGTTTCGGGTGTCGTCCGTCCACTGCTTAGCGTCTCATTGTTCTAGATCATAGGTATGCTCCTTATGAGTGCTAGGTACCGAGTAGGGTGGAAAAATATTCAACGCTGAGAAAGTTGGCGCTCATACAATAAGCCATGGTACACATTTCGATCCGTACCGAAGGAGCAAACGCGGAAAGAGGGCGACCAAGGTGTTGGCCTTATAAATTGGTATAAAAAATTCCCCAAATGTCAAAATATTGATTTCCAGTTCCTATGGTGATGCTCCCTCGGTTAGCTTTCCAACGAGCCCAACAGCCGAAGATTCTGAGTCCCCCTAGAAGAAGTTATGGCCGTTATACCGAGCGGACATGACTTTCATGTAGTTTCGGGGGTCGTCCGTCCACTGCTTAGCATCTCATTGTTCTAGATCAAAGGTATGCTCCTTACGAGCGCTAGGAACCGAGTAGAGTGGAAACATATTCAATGCTGAGGAGGTTGGCACTCATACAATAAGCCATGGTACACATTTCAATCCGTACCGAAGGAGCAAACGCAGAAAGAGGTCGAGCAAGGTGTTGGCCATATAAATTGGTATAAAAAATTCCCAAAATGTCAAAATTTTGATTTTCATTTCCTATGGTGTTGCTCCCTCAGTTAGCTTTCCAACGAGCCCAACAGCCGGAGATTCTGAGTCCCCTAGAAGAAGTTATGGACGTTATACCGAGCGGACATGACTTTCATGTAGTTTCCGGGGTCGTACGTTCACTGCTTAGCGTCTCATTGTTCTAGATCATAGGTATGCTCCTTACGAGCGCTTGGAACCGAGTAGAGTGGAAAAATATTCAATATTGAGGAAATTGGCGCTCATACAATAAGCCATGGTACACATTTTGATCCGTACCAAAGGAGCAAATGCGGAAAGCGGGCGAGCAAGGTGTTGGACTTATAAATTGGTACCAAGTATTCCCCATATGACAAAAGTTTGATTTCCGGTTCCTATGGTCTTGCTCCCTTAGTTAGCTTTCCAACGAGCCCAATAGCCGAAGATTCTGAGTCCCCAAGAAGAAGTTATGGCCGTTATACCGAGCGGACATGACTTTCATGTAGTTTCGGGGGTCGTCCGTCCACTGCTTAGCGTCTCATTGTTCTAGATCATACGTATGCTCCTTATGAGCGCTAGGAACCGAGTAGAGTGGAAAAATATTCAATGCTGAGGAAGTTGGCGCTCATACAATAAGCCATTGTACACATTTCGATCCGTACCGAAGGAGCAAACGCGGAAAGAGGGCGAGCAAGGTGTTGGCCTTATAAATTGGTATAAAAAATTCCCAAAATGTCAAAATTTTGATTTCCAGTTCCTATGGTGTTGCTCCCCCAGTTAGCTTTCCAAGAAACCCTTGATGTGTCCATTGTCAACAAGGGGGAGAAATTTGGGGAGAGATTAGTGTACGTCTCCAAGGGGAAGAAATTTAAAAATATGGACAAGGGGGAGAACTCAGGAGAGATTTTGTCGAGGGAGAGCTTTGCATTCATATTGCATTTGTGAGGATGCATTTCAGGGGGAGTTTGAGCTTTTAGCATACTCTTTGCATCGGTGCGTTGAGCCTTTTGCCTCTGTCTTGAGGAGCCGATGCTTTGCTTTCTTTTGTTATCTCATTGTGCCCTGTTTCTTTGCTTGTATTTGGTTCTTGGGCATTTTGAGCAACTTTCTTCTTTCTTTCTTTCTTTTTCGGTTTTACGCTTTTCTCTTCTCTTTGTTCTATTTCAGGTTATAGGTTGAACGTGTTGACAATGCACTCATCAAGGGGGAGATTGAGAGCCAATGGACCGGCCTCATTGCTCTCCTGGTGTGATGAGTGATTGTCAACGAGCTCAAGCCCTCCGATGGACTGGAGCCCTCCGATGGACTGGAGGCCCTCCGATGGACTGGAGGTAGATGATGAAGACCTCGATGGACTGAGGCAAAAGCCCTCCAATGGACCGGAGGCAATGCTCGGCGTCGGTCGGCCATGGGAGCTCGGTACACGGAGGGGCGGATCGGCGACGGTGGTGTAAGCCCTCCGATGGACCGCGAGGCAACTCCGATAGACTGGAGAAGCCGAGTGCCACCGTGGTGCTCCAACCCGAGTGCATGGCGTGCGAGGGTGGCTTTGGCGGCTTCGGCTCAAAACCGCCACCCAAGCTACCCAAGGCTTGGTGAATTGGGCCACGGCTCACCAAGATAGAGAAGATGGGCCAAGTCCGGCCCAGACGGAGATTTCCTAAAGTTTCCCGGTTTCTGACTTCAAAACCGGGGGTGCAAAGGCGGATTGGACTACTGGCCACGTGGAGGACATCTAAAGATGGCGTGGAAGCTAAGAAGATCAAGTCTTCATCGTGGTCGTCCGTCCCCGATATTTCGGGTTCTTTTCTGTTTTAGCCCTTCCGGGCGTTTCAAGTGTTAGGGGTCTATGTGTAAAAATGCCAAAACTGAACCAGTGTATAAATAGCCTAAGAGCTGGTCATTAGAGGCAGTCTTGGCAGCTAGGTTTTCATTTCCTTAGGGTAATTTTCGTCCTCAAGCTTTGAGCTCCAAGTTTAGGAGGGTTAGGGTGAGATCTAGCCTCCAAATCAAGAGGGAAGGTGAGGGTGGTTGCTCGGGACGAAATCCTTCGTTGTAATCTGACCTAAGACCTCTTTTGAGGCTCATAATCGAAGTGGTTTCGTGCAGCAACTTTGTGTGCTTCTCCTCCCTTTGTTCTCTTTGGTTTTTGGTTTCAATCCTTGGCCTTTTGGGTGTTTGTTTTGGGCAAGGTTGAATCCTTTGTTTTCCTTGTATTTTGGACTTGAAAGGACGTGGAGATTATGTCTTAGAACATCTCAATCCCAAAGGATTGCCATGAGCAAGTTGTTCTTGAGCTTTTTCCTTTCTTGCCCAAATATTCACCTCTTCATGAGATCTGAAATTCCCGCTAATCCCGTGATCTTTTTCCATAGATCTTTTGGGAATTGTTTTGGAATGGGGCTAGGATATCCAGTGCCAATTTTCGTGATGTTTGGAGAAGATTTGGTCAAGTTTCGGATTGCTTTTGTGTGAAGTTTCCTGCTGTCCAGTTTTCCTACTGGTTCTGTCCACTTTCAAGTCTTTTTTGGTTTAGGGGTCAAACCTTCGAACTTTGGGCTGAAATTTTGTGGACCTCTTTATCAGTGAATCATAAAGCTTCCATAAAAATTTCAGATCATTTGGAGGTGTTTTGACCTGGTTTTGTTATTTTTCTTTTCGGGTTAGTCTGTCAGTTTTTAACCACCGGACAGTCCGGTGGTTAACCACCGAACGGTCCGGTGGCTCCAGGAATTTTATTCCTTGTCCAATTGAGCTGAAAATTTGTGGAGTTGTTCCTTGGCCCCTTATTAACCTCTAGTAAAAATTTTATAATTTTTGGAGTTGGTTTGATAGGGTTTTGATTCGAATCTTTTTGGAATGTCAGGCTGTAAGCACCGGACAGTCCGGTGGTCAAAACTTGCTCTAATTGGCCTGAAATTTTCTGGAGTTGTTCCCTATTGCCTTGTGAAGGTGTGGTAATTTTGGGGGATTTTTTGGAGCTTCTCTTAAGGGGTTTTGAGATTTATCTTTGCAGCCCTATCAGTCTGAAAATCTGCAGTTCTCCGGAGTTGGTTCCTTTTGCGCTCTTTTCTTAGCCGTTTGAGCGTGTGCTTCCGCTTAGTGCTTGGTACGTATCTGTTCAGTGGACAGTACCAAGCACGTGTTGTGAGCTAGATACGTATCCTCTCAGTGGACGGTGTCTAGTTTCGTTGTGAGCGTTGTTTCCGTTTTGCACTGCGGTGGGGGTTTGAGTTTGAGTTTTCAAGTGCTCCTATTCACCCCCCTCTAGTCACACGTCTCGGTTCTACAAGTGGTATCAGAGCCGGTTAGGTTTTCTATACCTTAACCAGTGACGAAACCGTAGAAACGATGACTTACTCCGGGAAAATTCCCGTCCTTGGCTCCGATGGCTATCCCTACTGGAAAGGTAGGATGGAGGCGTTTCTTGTTAGCCAGAGTCAGGACATATGGGATGCTACTCAGAGTACGAATTTTATGGTGCTTCCAGTTGCTAAGCGTACTACGCAGGATATCGTGGCTCAGCATGAGGCTAATGCCAAGGCTGTTAACTTTCTCTTTTCCAGGCTTGGTCCCATGGGTTATGAGAGAGTGAGTCACCTTAAGACTACGCATGAGATATGGTCACTGCTTAGTGCACACCATGAGGGTACTGCAACGATTAAGGCTAGGCTTGTGGAGACTTACCGGCGCGAATATGAGAATTTCGTCCAGAAGCCGGGAGAGTCAGTAGACGACTTGTTTGGTCGCTTTCAGTCGATCATCAACAAGTTGCGTGTCAACTCTACCCCTGCTGCCCTCCCATATACCGATCATCAGCAGGCTGTCAAGTTGCTGTATGCTTTGGACAGAAAAATATGGGAGATCAAGGTGAACTCAATCATTGAGTCGGCAGGGTATGATACGATTGGAGTAGAGACGCTCTATAGTAAGCTCAAGGCCATCGAGGTAGATTACAAGATGAGGGATTCCCTTGCTTGTACAGGTTCTAAGAGTCTGGCCTTGGCTACCCCCTCTATTAAGTCTGTTGCTAACCCCCTTATGCACAATTTCTCATTTTCTGCTTTGATGTCTGTGACAGAGGAGCAGCTGGCTTCGCTTGGGGATGAAGAGCAGTGCCTGGTGTCAAGTCGTTTTCAGCGCGCCTATGACAACCGGATGAGCAAGAAGAGGGGCGAGCGGCCCAAATGTTTCGAGTGCGGTGAGGTCGGCCACTTCATCGCCGAATGCCCCAACAAGAACGACTACTACAAGAAGGGCAAGAGCTACTCCCGCGACTTCGACAAGTACCACTCCGGCAAGCCCAGCTTTGACAAGCACCGCTCCAGCAAGCACGGCTTCGGCAAGCGTCCCTTCTGCAAGAAGAACTTCCGGAAGGCTTTCAAGAGCTACCAGAAGGACAGCCGAAAGCGGGATAAGGCCTTCTTCGCCGAGATCGGGTTCTGCAGCAGCGGATCTTCTTCCTCTTCATACTCGTCGAGCTCAAGCGATGAGGAGATCACGTACAGGAAGGACAAGAGGAATGATCAAGGAGGTCCAGCTGGCTTGTGCTTCGTCTCCACCAAGTCCAGGCGCAGGAACAAGGAGAAGAGGAGCTTGGTTTGCTCCATTGTGCTTGAGGACAAGGAGGACAAGGATGACGGCAGCAATTCTTCTTCCGATGATGAGGTAACTCCTGAGCAAGCCGAAATCCTTGAGATGCTAGAGCAGAACAGCCGAGAGCTTAAGGCCTAGGATAAGATGCTGGAGAAGGCAGCCAAGAAGCTGCAGAAGTTGAAAGCCCAACTTGCTGAGGCTTTAGAGGAGAATGAGAGGTTGAGGAGTGTGAGACCCCAACCCAGTGAGATTGAGTGCCCTATCTGCGAGTCTTTCATGACAGAGCTTGGTGACCAGAGAGATAGGTATGCCAAGCGGGTAGAGGAGATAGATGAGCTGAAGGCTGAGCTGAGCAAACTCCAGTCCAAACTGGATGAGTGTACTTTGAGTGGAGAGCTCGAGTATGAGTCTTGCCCCTGTCTAGCTAGAGAGCTAGCTGTCCTAAAAGAGAAGTTTGAGGGGCAGCTCATGGAGCTTGAGGAGCTTAGGGCTAGACCTACGCTCTTGGGTGCGTGTATGGTCTGTCCTACTTTGAGAGGTGAGTTAGAGCAGTTGAGAGCTGACTTTGAGGTGCTTTCAGCACCTACTGATACTTGTGAGAACTGCCTAGCCCTTAGGATGCAGCTGGTGGATAGTGATGCCACCATTAGGAAGTTGGAGAAAGTTGCTGCGGTTTCCTCCCTAGACTGTGACACTTGTGCTACCCAGACTGTAGTTCTGGAGGATCTGAGGGAGGAGGTGTTATCTTTGCAGAATGATAATAACAGGTTGAGAGAGGTGCTCAGTTGGGTATATGCGAGGCAACCCCAACTAGAGATGATCATAGAGAGCACCAAGAGAGCTGAGGGTGAGACGAGTGGTGTTGGGTTTGGAGAGTGCAGCGCTTCGGGTGAGAAGAGTGCCCCAATTAAGGTCAAGACTGCACCTACCCAGCCAGGAGAGACTGTTGATGGGGTTTACCATGAGCCACCCAAGGCTGCCCCAAAGAAGCAGTACAGGATACCCAAGGCTTCTAAGGCTAAGCTAGACAAGATTGTTGAGGAAGAGCTTAAGCCCAAGGGCAAGAAGCCAGTCCAGCAGCCTGAGCCACCCAAGGCCACACCACCTAAGCCCAAGTCCCAGCCTAACCCAGTTCCTAGGAGACCTGTCTACCACTGTGAGTTTTGCCAGCGGAATGGCCACCTAGAGGAGTTTTGCTTCAGGACGAAGCATGTTGAGAGGCAGGAGAGAGCTTGGGGGAACCAGGATCAGTTCTACCAGGGTGGTAGGCAAGACCCTCCCCACCGCCGTGAGATGAGAGACCGCTTTGCCGGTGGTGAGAAAGGAGGCGGCTTTCAGGCTCGTGCTCCTAGTGGTGAGAGACGCTTTACCGGCCGAGCTCCTAGTCATTTTCAGCGCGGCTATGGACCTTGTGACCAAGGCTTTGAGAGAGCTTTCGAGGGTTCACGCTTTGGAGGTCGTGGTTATCCTGATCGTCGTGATGATTTCTTTGATTGTGCTTACCCCACTTTTGAGCAGATGGCTCGGCACTGGTACAGCAGTTTTGGGACTAACCCCAATGCCGGACCGTTTGCACACCGTCGCTTTACTTGACTTTGCAGGATCGAGGCATGGAGGACGTGTGGATCATGGACTCCGGTTGCTCTAGGCACATGACAGGGCACCGCAAGTGGTTCTCCAGCCTCAACCCCGTAAGCACCAAGGAGTATATCACATTCGGGGACAATGGTCAAGGTAAAGTGATGGGTGTTGGTTCTGTTTCGCTCTCTTCTAAGCTTTCCCTGAGAGAAGTTGCCTTTGTTCAGAATTTGGGGTTCAATTTGGTTTCTGTTTCCCAACTTCTCGATAAAGGATTTGAGGTTCGTTTTAAGAAAGGTGCGTGCTGCGTTTTTGATGCTGAGGAGACCCTTGTTTGCTCTTTGCTGCCTTTTGGTCAGGTTTTTAGGGTCGACCTCACATCTGTTTCTGGCCCTGCGCGCTGTTTGGTTGCTAGTCCTTCTGCTGATATATGGAAGTGGCATAGGAGACTTGGTCACTTGAGATTTGATCTGCTAGTCAGGTTAAGTTCAATGGGCCTAATCCGAGGATTGCCCAAATTGAGAGCTGAGAAGGACTTAGTTTGCCACCCCTCGTCATGGCAAGATGGTTGCCACCTCTCACATTCCTGTGTCTCAGCTTATGACCTCCTATCTGGGTGAGCTACTCCATATGGATACAGTAGGTCCCGCTCGGGTAGCATCGGTCAGTGGAAAGTGGTACGTGCTTGTCGTTGTGGACGATTTTTCGCGGTTCTCGTGGGTATTTTTCATGGAGTTTAAGGATGAGGCGTTTGGTTTTGTTCGGGATCTGGTACTGAGGTTGAGAAACGAGAGTCATAAGGCCATGAGGGCTATCCGCAGTGACAATGGCGGAGAATTCAGAAACTCTCGTTTTGAAAACTTCTGTCGTGACCTAGGTCTCGAACACCAGTTTTCTTCTCCATATACCCCTCCGCAGAACGGTGTTGTGGAACGCAAGAACCGCACACTTGTTGAGATGGCACGGACGATGCTCGATGAGCATTGGACTCCGAGGCGCTTTTGGGCTGAGGCAGTGAATACGGCCTGTTACATTGCGAACCGAATTTTCTTGCGAGCTTTCCTTGGGAAGACCTCGTATGAACTTCGGTTTGGTAGGCAGCCCAGCGTCAAGCGTTTGCGAGCGTTTGGCTGCAGGTGCTTTGTGCTGAAGAAGGCGGGGCATTTGGACAAGTTTGAGTCTCGTTGTTTGGATGGGATTTTCTGGGGTATGCTTCTAGTTCTAGGGCTTTTTGTGTGTGGATTTTAGAGGCCAAGCAAGTTGTTGAGACTTGTGAGGTTTCTTTTGATGAAACTATGCCCTGCACAACCTCTGCCTTTGAGCTTTCAGGTGATAATGAAGAAGGCACCCCCATCTTTGAGGATGAGGAAGGTGCAGTTAATGATGGTGATGCAGGAGCCACTGCACCGGCTGCAGCTCCTGCCCCCTCTGCTACAAGCTCAGATGATGAAGGAGGACGGTTGCCCATGGCTTCCTCCTCACTCCCCCGACAGCAAGCTCATGCAGAGGCTGGACCCGCTGAGGACGCAGGGGAGGTGACCTCCGAGATTGTACCATCTCGGCAGGTCCAGCGGGATCACCCTCCACACAGGATGATTGGAGATATTCACCAGCGTGTCACATGCTCTTCGGTTAACTCTCTAGCCTTTTTCTCCCACTCCGCATATGTTGCTTCTTTTGAGCCCCGGGATGTGTCACATGCATTATCTGATCCTAACTGGGTGAACGCTATGCATGAGGAGTTGGAGAACTTTGAGAGAAACCATGTCTAGGATTTAGTTGAACCTCTACCAAACTGTCGTCCTATAGGTACCAAGTGGGTTTTCAAGAACAAACAGTGTGAGGATGGGATGGTTGTGAGGAACAAAGCGAGATTGGTAGCCCAGGGTTTCTGTCAGAAGGAGGGGATAAATTATGAGGAGACCTTTGCCCCTGTAGCTCGTCTGGAAGCCATTAGGATTTTGCTTGCCTTTGCGGCCTCTAAAGGCTTCAAACTGCAGCAAATGGATGTCAAGTCTGCTTTCCTGAACGGGTTCATAGAGGAGGAGGTATATGTGAGACAACCTCCTGACTTTGAGAGTGCTAGATTTCCAGACCGGGTGTATAAGTTGAGGAAAGCCCTTTATGGTCTGAAGCAAGCTCCTAGAGCTTGGTATACTAGGTTGAAGAGTTTCCTGCTCAAGTCTGGGTTTGTGATGGGTTCAGTAGACAAGATCTTGTTTTTGTTGAGTCGTGGCGATGACACCCTTATAGTTTAGATATATGTTGATGACATAATCTTTGGTGGTTCATCTCACGCTTTGGTGTCTAGTTTTGCTGAACAGATGAGCAGGGAATTTGAGATGAGTCTTATGGGTGAGCTCCAGTTCTTCCTCGGGCTGCAGATCAAGCAATGCCCTGAAGGAACCTTCGTTCATCAAGCCAAGTATACAAGAGACATACTCAAGAAGTTTGAGATGGGTGACTCCAAGCCCATGACGACTCCTATGAGTACAAACACGGCGCTTGATGCGGATGAAGATGGGGAGGCGGTGGACCAGAAGGAATTTCGAGGGATGATCGGCTCACTTCTTTACCTGACGGCGACCAGGCCAGACATTCAGTTCGCGGTCTGCCTTTGTGCGCGTTACCAGGCGTCTCCTAGGACTTCTCACCGTCAAGCGGTGAAGCGCATTTTCAGGTATCTGAAATTTACTCCTGAGCTTGGTCTTTGGTACTCCTCGGGTTCTTCTCTTTTTCTTAGAGGGTTCTCAGATGCTGACCATGCTGGCTGCCGGATTGACCGCAAGTCAACCTCCGGCACATGCCAACTCTTAGGAACCTCTCTTGTTTCTTGGTCCTCCCGCAAGTCTACCACAGAAGCAGAGTGAGAGCCAATGGACCGGCCTCATTGCTCTCCTGGTGTGATGAGTGATTGTCAACGAGCTCAAGCCCTCCGAAGGACTGGAGGCCCTCCGAAGGACTGGAGGTAGAGGAGACGAAGACCTCGATGGACTGAGGCAAAAGTCCTCCAATGGACCGGAGGCAATGCTCGGCGTCGGTCGGCCATGGAAGCTCGGTACATGGAGGGGCGGTTCGGCAACGGTGGTGTAAGCCCTCCGATGACCGCGAGGCGACTTCGATGGACTGGAGAAGCTGGGTGCCACTGTGGTGCTCCAACCCGAGTGCATGGCGTGAAGGCGTGCGAGGGAGGCTTTGGCGGCTTCGGCTCAAAACCGCCACCCAATTTCAAATGACTTGGTGGGTTGGGCTCCGACTCGCCAAGATAGAAGATTGGGCCAAGACCTAGCCCAGGAAGCCCGCAGAATAAAGTTTTCCGGTTTCTGACTTCAAAACCGGGGGAAGCTTCCGGACTACTGGCTACGTGGCGCACATCCAAGCGAGGCGGAGAAACTGAAGATGATCAAGACGTCATCGTAGTCGTCCGATTGTATCTTTTCGGTTTGGCCCCCTCCGGGCATTTTTAGAGTAGGGGTCTTAATGTAATTGTGTCGTTTAGGGCCTGTGGTATAAATAGACTTGAGAGGCTCCCTTGGAGCTCATCTTGGCAGCCACAAACCCTCGGTTTTCCCTAACCCTAGCAGCCATGGTCCAAAGAGAGAAAAGAGAGGAGATTAGCTAGGAGATGAGTGCCTAGTTTAGTCTAATCTTGTCAATAGTGGGAGGATGAAGGGAGGTAGGCTCTAGGGAACTATTGTAATCTGATTTCATGAATTAATCCAAGGTTTCTTGTTGAGAAATTCCATGTCCTAGAGCAGCAATTTCGTCCCTCCCTCTTTGCCCCCTTTCTAGTCTCGTTTTTTGTCCCGTTTCTTGGATTTTGGCTCGTTTTGTGTTGTCCAAGGATGAGACCTTTCTTTTGCTTGTATTTTGCCTTGCTAGGACGTGGTGCATCTCACTAGCCAAGTGCTAGAATCATCCAACCACGAGCAAGGGCCGTTCTTGACGGTTTTCGGTTTTTCGGAGTCAACTCACCTACCTCACGAGATTTGCAATTCCCGTGCATCCCTTGATCTTTTGGAGCTGATCTTTTGGGGTTTGGTAGGGAAGGTCCTTAGGATTGTCCATGCAAATTTTTGTGAAGTTTCGTTGAGATTTGATCCCGTTTTGATCGTTTTTCGTTGAGGTGTCGGGCTGTTTTCTGCGCGCAGTTTTTCGGAGAACTGACAGTACTAATCGTTTGTCCTTAGGTTTGTCCGAACCCTATACTTCGGATTGTCCGGTCCCCTTTCCTCGGATTGTCCGGTCTATAGGTTTTTAGGGCTGTTTCAGCCCCTTTCTTTGGGTTTGTCCGGTCAGTTCTTTTGGTTGAGACAGTATTGTCCGGTCTAGTGTATTTAGGGCTGTTTTTGCGTGTTCTTTGCTCCGCTTGCTTTAGGGTTTGTTTTTCTTGGTTTCTTTGTCCGAGTTGTGTCCGATTTGAAGAATCGGATTGTCCGGTCTCCCTCCTTCTTTCGCTATCTCTCTCCCTCGCTCTGTGATTGTCCGGTCCCTTCTTTTACCCAAGACCGGACTGTCCGGTCCCTTGTTTCTCTTTTGTGTTTTGCGTGTTATGTTGTTTGGCCCGCAGGTTTGTCCGGTCTGGGGTTTGTGTTGTCTAGTTTCTTTAGTTTTTGGAGTGTTGTTGTTTGCTTCAAACTTGCTTTGTGTCAACCATTGCATGCCCATTCTCTTCACTCACTTTTCTAAGTGAGGCACACTTCGGTGTGTTGAGTGGCTAGTTTGCGATACTTGCAAGCTTTGTAGCTTGTTTCATTTTGTCTGTGCTTTGTTGTGTTTGTCTAGGTGGTGTGTGCTTCCGCTTTGCACCCGATACGTATCTGTTCAGTGGACGGTATTGGTTGTGCGTGTGCTTTTGTGAGAGCGCCCTTTGGGGTTTGAATTTGAGTTTTTCAAGTGCTCCTATTCACCCCCCTCTAGTCGCACGTCTCGGTCCTACAAGTGGTATCAGAGCCGGTTAGGTTTCCTATACCTTAACCGGTGACGAAACCGTAGTGACGATGACTTACTCCGGGAAAATTCCCGTCCTTGGCTCCGATGGTTATCCCAACTGGAAAGGTAGGATGGAGGCGTTCCTTGTTAGCCAGAGTCAGGACATATGGGATGCTACTCAGAGTACGACTTTTGTGGTGCTTCCAGTCGCTGAGCGTACTACGCAGGATATCGTGGCTCAGCATGAGGCGAATGCCAAGGCTGTTAACTTTCTCTTCTCCGGGCTTGGTCCCATGGATTATGAGAGAGTGAGTCACCTTAAGACTGCGCGTGAGATATGGTCACTGCTTAGTGCACACCATGAGGGTACTGCGACAATTAAGGCTAGACTTGTGGAGACTTACCGGCGCGAATATGAGAATTTCGTCCAGAAGCCGGGAGAGTCAGTAGACGACTTGTTTGGTCGTTTTCAGTCGATCATCAACAAGTTGCGTGTTAACTCTGCCCCCGCTGCCCTCCCATATACCGATCATCAGCAGGCTGTCAAGTTGTTGTATGCCTTAGACAGAAAAATATGGGAGATCAAGGTGAACTCAATCATTGAGTCGGCAGGGTATGATACGATTGGAGTAGAGGCGCTCTATAGTAAGCTCAAGGCCACCGAGGTAGATTACAAGATGAGGGATTCCCTCGCTTGTACAGGTTCTAAGAGTCTGGCCTTGGCTACCCCCTCTAGTGAGTCTGTCACTAACCCCGTGTTACACAACTTCTCGTTTTCTGCTTTGATGTCTGTTACAGAGGAGCAGCTAGCGACACTTGGGGATGATGAGTTGTGTCTGGTGTCTAGTCGCTTTCAGCGTGCCTATGACAACCGGATGAGCAAGAAGAGGGGCGAGCGGCCCAAGTGCTTTGAGTGCGGAGAGGTCGGCCACTTCATCGCCGAATGCCCCAACAAGAACGACTACTACAAGAAGGGCAAGAGCTACTCCCGCGACTCCGACAAGTACCACTCCGGCAAGCCAAGCTTTGACAAGCACCGCTCCAGCAAGCATGGCTCCGGCAAGCGCTCCTTCGGCAAGAAGAACTTCCGAAAGGCTTTCAAGAGCTACCAGAAGGACAACCGGAAGCGGGACAAGGCCTTCTTCGCCGAGATCGGGTTCTGCAGCAGCGGATCTTCTTCCTCTTCGTCCTCATCGAGCTCAAGCGATGAGGAGATCACGTACAGGAAGGACAAGAGGAACGATCAAGGCGGTCCAGCTGGCTTATGCTTCGTCTCCACCAAGTCCAGGCGGAAGAACAAGGACAAGAGGAGCTCGGTTTGCTCCATGGCACTTGAGGACAAGGAGAACAAGGATGACGGCAGCAACTCTTCTTCCGATGATGAGGTAACTCCTGAGCAAGCCGAAATCCTTGAGATGCTAGAGCAGAACAGCCGGGAACTTAAGGCCCAGGATAAGATGCTGGAGAAGGCAGCTAAGAAGCTGCAGAAGTTGAAAGCCCAACTTGCTGAGGCGTTAGAGGAGAATGAGAGGTTGAGGAGTGTGAGACCCCAACCCAGTGAGATTGAGTGCCCTACCTGCGAGTCTTTCATGACGGAGCTTGGTGACCAGAGAGATAGGTATGCCAAGCGGGTAGAGGAGATAGATGAGCTGAAGGCTGAGCTGGGCAAACTCCAGTCCACACTGGATGAGCCTACTTTGAGTGGAGAGCTTGAGTGTGAGTCTTGCCCCTGTCTAGCTAGAGAGCTAGCTGTTCTGAAGGAGAAGTTTGAGGGGCAGCTCATGGAGCTTGAGGAGCTTAGGGCTAGACCTACGCTTTTGGGTGAATGTATGGTCTGTCCTACTTTGAGAGGTGAGTTAGAGCAGTTGAGAGCTGACTTAGAGGTGCTTTCAGCACCTAGTGATACTTGTGAGAACTGCCTAACTCTTAGGATGCAGCTGGTGGATAGGGATGCCACCATTAGGAAGTTGGAGAAAGCTGTTGTGGTTCCCTCCCTAGACTGTGATACCTGTGCTGCCCAGACTGTGATTCTGGAGGATCTGAGGGAGGAGATGTTGTCTTTGCAAGATAACAACAACAGGTTGAGAGAGGTGCTCAGTTGGGTATATGCGAGGCAACCTCAACTAGAGATGATCATAGAGAGCACCAAAAGAGCTGAGGGTGAGACAAGTGGTGTTGGGTTTGGAGAGTGCAGCATTTCGGGTGAGAAGAGTGCCCCAATTAAGGTCAAGACTGCACCTACCTAGCCAGGAGAGACTGTTGATGGGGTTTACCATGAGCCACCCAAGGCTGCCCCAAAGAAGCAGTATTGGACACCCAAACCTTCTAAGGCTAAGCTGGACAAGATTGTTGAGGAAGAGCTTAAGCCCAAGGGCAAGAAGCCAGTCCAGCAGCCTGAGCCACCCAAGGCCACACCACCTAAGCCCAAGTCCCAGCCTAACCCAGTTCCTAGGAGGCTTGTCTACCACTGTGAGTTTTGCCAGCGGAATGGCCACCTAGAGGAGTTTTGCTTCAGGAGGAAGCGGGTTGAGAGGCAGGAGAGAGCTTGGGGGAACCAGGATCAGTTCTACCAGGGTGGTAGGCAAGATCCTCCCCACCGCGGTGAGATGAGAGACCGCTTTGCCGGTGGTGAGAGAGGAGGCGGCTTTCAGGCTCGTGCTCCTGGTGGTGAGAGACGCTTTACCAGCCGAGCTCCTAGTCGTTTTCAGCGCGGCTATGGACCTCGTGACCGAGGCTTTGAGAGAGCTTTCGAGGGTTCACGCTTTGGAGATCGCGGTTACCCTGATCGTCGTGATGATTTCTTTGATTGTGCTTACCCCACTTTTGAGCAGATGGCTCGGCACTAGTACAACAGTTTTGGGACTAACCCCAGTGCCGGACCATTTGCTCACTGTCGCTTTACTTGACTTTGCAGGATCGAGGTATGGAGGACGTGTGGATCATGGACTCCGGTTGCTCTAGGCACATGACAGGGCACCGCAAGTGGTTCTCCAGCCTCAACCCTGTAAGCACCAAGGAGTACATCACATTCGGGGATAATGGTCAAGGTAAAGTGATGGGTGTTGGGTCTGTTTCGCTCTCCGCCAAGCTTTCCCTGAGAGAAGTTGCCTTTGTCCGGAATTTGGGGTTCAATTTAGTTTCTGTTTCGCAACTTCTCGATGAAGGATTTGAGGTTCGTTTTAAGAAAGGTGCGTGCTGCGTTCTTGATGCTGAAGAGACCCTTGTTTGCTCTTTACTACCTTTTGGTCAGGTTTTTAGGGTCGACCTCACATCTGTTTCTGGCCCTGCGCGCTGTTTGGTTGCTAGTCCTTCTGCTGATATATGGAAGTGGCATAGGAGACTTGGTCATTTGAGCTTTGATCTGCTAGTCAGGTTAAGTTCAATGGGCCTAATCCGAGGATTGCCCAAATTGAGAGCTGAGAAGGACTTAGTTTGCCACCCCTGTCGTCATGGCAAGATGGTTGCCGCCTCTCACATTCCTGTGTCTCAGGTTATGACCTCAAATCCGGGTGAGCTACTCCATATGGATACAGTAGGTCCCGCTCGGGTAGCGTCAATCAGTGGGAAGTGGTACGTGCTTGTCGTTGTGGACGATTTTTCGCGGTTCTCGTGGGTATTTTTCATGGAGTTTAAGGATGAGGCGTTTGGTTTTGTTCGGGATCTGGTACTGAGGTTGAGAAACGAGAGTCATAAGGCCATGAGGGCTATCCGCAGTGACAATGGCGGAGAATTCAGAAACTCTCGTTTTGAAAACTTCTGTCGTGACCTAGGTCTTGAAACCAGTTTTCTTCTCCATATACCCCTCCGCAGAATGGTGTTGTAGAACGCAAGAACCGCACACTTATTGAGATGGCACGGACGATGCTCGATGAGCATAGGACTCCAAGGCGCTTTTGGGCAGAGGCAGTGAATACGGCCTGTTACATTGCAAACCGAATCTTCTTGCGAGCTTTCCTTGGGAAGACCTCGTATGAACTTCGGTTTGGTAGGCAGCCCAGCGTCAAGCATTTGCGAGCGTTTGGCTGCAGGTGCTTTGTGCTTAAGAAGGCGGGGCATTTGGACAAGTTTGAGTCTCGTTGTTTGGATGGGATTTTTCTGGGGTATGCTTCTAATTCTAGGGCTTTTCGTGTGTGGATTTTAGAGGCCAAGCAAGTTGTTGAGACTTGTGAGGTTTCTTTTGATGAGACTATGCCCTGCACAACCCCTGCCTTTGAGCTTTCAAGTGATGATGAAGAAGGCACTTCCATTTTTGAGGATGAGGAAGGTGTGGTTAATGATGGTGATGCAGGAGCCACTGCACCGGCTGCAGCTCCTACCCCCTCTGCTACGAGTTCAGATGATGAAGGAGGACCCCTGCCCACAGTTTCCTCCTCACTCCCCCGACAGCAAGCTCAATCAGAGGCTGGACCCGCTGAGGACGTAGGGGAGGTGACTTCCGAGATTGTTCCATCTCGGCAAGTCCAGCGGGATCACCCTCCACACAGGATGATTGGAGACATTCACCAGCGTGTCACACACTCTTCGGTTAATTCTCTAGCCTTTTTCTCCCACTCTGCATACGTTGCTTCTTTTGAGCCCCGGGATGTGTCACATGCATTATCTGATCCTAACTGGGTGAACGCCATGCATGAGGAGTTGGAGAACTTTGAGAGAAACCATGTCTGGGATTTAGTTGAACCTCCACCAAACTGTCGCCCTATAGGTACCAAGTGGGTTTTCAAGAACAAACAGGGTGAGGATGGGATGGTTGTGAGGAACAAAGCGAGATTGGTAGCCCAGGGTTTCTGTCAGAAGGAGGGGATAGATTATGAGGAGACCTTTGCCCCTGTAGCTCGTTTGGAAGCCATTAGGATTTTGCTTGCCTTTGCGGCCTCTAAAGGCTTCAAACTGCAGCAAATGGATGTCAAGTCTGCTTTCCTGAACGGGTTCATAGAGGAGGAGGTATATGTGAGACAACCTCCTGGCTTTGAGAGTGCTAGATTTCCAGACCGGGTGTATAAGTTGAGGAAAGCCCTTTATGGTCTGAAGCAAGCTCCTAGAGCTTGGTATGCTAGGTTGAAGAGTTTCCTGCTCAAGTCTGGGTTTGTGATGGGTTCAGTAGACAAGACTTTGTTTTTGTTGAGTCGTGGCGGTGACACCCTGATAGTTCAGATATATGTTGATGACATAATCTTTGGTGGTTCATCTCACGCTTTGGTGTCTAGTTTTGCTGAACAGATGAGCAGGGAATTTGAGATGAGTCTCATGGGTGAGCTCCAGTTCTTCCTCGGGCTGCAGATCATGCAAGGCCCTGAAGGAACCTTTGTCCATCAAGCAAAGTACACAAGAGACATACTCAAGAATTTTGACATGGGGGATTCTAAACCCATGACAACTCCTATGAGTACAAACACGGCACTTGATGCTGATGAAGATGGGGAGGCGGTGGACCAGAAGGAATTTCGAGGGATGATCGGCTCACTTCTGTACCTGACGGCGACCAGGCCGGACATTCAGTTCGCGGTCTGCCTTTGTGCGCGTTACCAGGCGTCTCCTAGGACTTCTCACCGTCAAGCGGTGAAGCGCATTTTCAGGTATCTGAAATTCACTCCTGAGCTTGGTCTTTGGTACTCCTCAGGTTCTTCTCTTTTTCTTAGAGGGTTCTCAGATGCTGACCATGCGGGCTGCCGGGTTGACCGCAAGTCAACCTCCGGCACATGCCAACTCTTAGGAACCTCTCTTGTCTCTTGGTCCTCCCGCAAGCAAGCTAGTGTATCCTTGTCTACCACAGAAGCAGAGTACATAGCTGCTGCTAGCTGCTGCTCCCAGCTTTTATGGATGAAAGCCACCCTTAGTGATTTCGGCCTTAGGTTTGGAAAAATCCCTCTTCTAGTGGACTCTACGTCTGCTATTTCTGTAGCTAAGAACCCCGTCTTGCACTCCAGAACCAAACACATAGACGTGAGGTTTCACTTTCTGAGAGATCACTATGAGAAGGGGGACATAGACTTAGTGCATGTAGCTTCTGAAAACCAGTTGGCCGATATCTTTACCAAGCCCCTAGAGTTTGGCGCTTTTGTGCGCTTGAGAGGTGAGCTTGGAGTGTGCTATCCCTTTTAGTCAGGGATAATACGCTATTTCTTTTAGTAAGGAATAGCTTCCATAATCTAGAATTTGCTTTTATCTGGCTTTTATTTCTCTTTGCTTCTTTTGCATGTTGTATCATATCATGCATTGCACTGTATCATATGCATTTTCACTTCACTAGCATTAGAGCTCTTTTGAGATGATGAGTTAGTACTTGCTTGTGCTAGATTGTACAGTTGCATGCTTGATCATGGTTGGCTAAGCTCTCTTGAGTCTGTTGAATACTAGTTGTGAGCTAAGTCATTTTATTCTTTGCAAATCAAAAACCATGATCACCACTTGTTTTGGCTACCTAGCATGTGTAGTATTGTTGAATGCTATGCTATCTTTTCATACCTGGAGATGCTAGTTGTATGCCTTTGCTAAATTAATGCCTAAGCTTTTATGACACCTTGCTTAAATTGAAATCTGAATCAAAATGCTTACAAGTGGTGTCTTATATCATGAATTGAGAAAGATCCAGGTGGGTTTGCTTGTCACACTGATCTAGTTCGAGACAACTTGCCTTTGCACTTTGGCATGAACTTGGACTAGACTGTGTATGACCAAAAACTTGTCTTAAACTTCTGATGGTTAGATAACCTAGGCTTGGCATTGGTTGGTAAGAAGTGGCAAAAGACAAGTAAATAACCTCTGGCACAAAAAGAACTTGCTTATGAATACAAATGTCTAAATCTGAAGTTTGCAAGTCTCTAAAATGCTTTTGGCTGGTTGTATATGCTTTGGTTGAGAGTAGCACACCTTGTATGCATTGCTAGCATCTTGCTGTTCATGCCTATTGTGCTAGGTGCTATTCATGTTGGTGATGGTTTCTTTTTATTAACCCTGAAAAACAAGCTTACTCTTGATATGTGTGAGATAGATTCATTTGAGCTTGTTGAATGCTTCCTTGCCCTCACTTGCTCTGTATGCTAGAACTTGTGATTACTAGCTTTACATTCCTTCTGAGCTCTTTCAGTTACACTCCTTGCATTTCATGGCATACTTTGAGGGGGAGTTTTCTAGTTCAGGGGGAGTTGAGTTCAAAGAACCCTTGATGTGTCCATTGTCAACAAGGGGGAGAAATTTGGGAAGAAATTAGTGTACTTTCAAAGGGAGAAGTCTTAAAATATGGACAAAGGGGGAGAACTCATGAGAGTTTTAGTTGAGGGGGAGCTTTGCATTCATATTGCATTTGACAAGATGCATTTTAGGGGGAGTAGAGTTTTAGTTGAGGGGGAGCTTTGCATTCATTTTGCATTTGTGAGGATGCATTTCAGAGGGAGTTTGAGCTTTTAGCATGCTCTTTGCATCGGTGCGTTGAGCCTTTTGCCTCTGTCTTGAGGAGCCGATGCTTTGCTTCTTTTTGCTTTAAGTTGCCTTGTGTTTTGCCTTTGTTGGGTTTTGGGCAGCTTGAGCATTTCTTTTATTTTCTTTCTTTTTCGGTTTTACGCTTTTCTCTTGTTTTTGATCCATTTCAGGTTACAGGTTGAAGGTGTTGACAATGCACTCATTAAGGGGGAGATTGAGAGCCAATGGACCGACCTCATTGCTCTCCTGGTGTGATGAGTGATTGTCAACGAGCTCAAGCCCTCCGATGGACTGGAGGCCCTCCGAAGGACTGGAGGCCCTCCGAAGGACTGGAGGTAGAGGAGACGAAGACCTCGATGGACTGAGGCAAAAGTCCTCCAATGGACCGGAGGCAATGCTCGGCGTCGGTCGGCCATGGAAGCTCGGTACACGGAGGGGCGGTTCGGCAACGGTGGTGTAAGCCCTCCGATGGACCGCGAGGCGACTCCGATGGACTGGAGAAGCCGGGTGCCACTGTGGTGCTCCAACCCGAGTGCATGGCGTGAAGGCGTGCGAGGGAGGCTTTGGCGGCTTCGGCTCAAAACCGCCACCCAATTTCAAATGACTTGGTGGGTTGGGCTCCGACTCGCCAAGATAGAAGATTGGGCCAAGACCTGGCCCAGGAAGCCCGCAGAATAAAGTTTTCCGGTTTCTGACTTCAAAACCGGGGGAAGCTTCCGGACTACTGGCTACGTGGCGCACATCCAAGCGAGGCGGAGGAACCGAAGATGATCAAGACGTCATCGTAGTCGTCCGATTGTATCTTTTCGGTTTGGCCCCCTCCGGGCATTTTTAGAGTAGGGGTCTTAATGTAATTGTGTCGTTTAGGGCCTATGGTATAAATAGACTTGAGAGGCTCCCTTGGAGCTCATCTTGGCAGCCACAAACCCTAGGTTTTCCCTAACCCTAGCAGCCATGGTCCAAAGAGAGAAAAGAGAGGAGATTAGCTAGGAGATGAGTGCCTAGTTTAGTCTAATCTTGTCATTAGTGGGAGGATGAAGGGAGGTAGGCTCTAGGGAACTTTTGTGATCTGATTTCATGAATTAATCCAAGGTTTCTTGTTGAGAAATTCCATGTCCTAGAGCAGCAATTTCGTCCCTCCCTCTTTGCCCCCTTTCTAGTCTCGTTTTTTGTCCCGTTTCTTGGATTTTGGCTCGTTTTGTGTTGTCCAAGGATGAGACCTTTCTTTTGCTTGTATTTTGCCTTGCTAGGACGTGGTGCATCTCACTAGCCAAGTGCTAGAATCATCCAACCACGAGCAAGGGCCGTTCTTGACGGTTTTCGGTTTTTCGGAGTCAACTCACCTACCTCACGAGATTTGCAATTCCCGTGCATCCCTTGATCTTTTGGAGCTGATCTTTTGGGGTTTGGTAGGGAAGGTCCTTAGGATTGTCCATGCAAATTTTTGTGAAGTTTCGTTGAGATTTGATCCCGTTTTGATCGTTTTTCGTTGAGGTGTCGGGCTGTTTTCTGCGCGCAGTTTTTCGGAGAACTGACAGTACTAATCGTTTGTCCTTAGGTTTGTCCGAACCCTATACTTCGGATTGTCCGGTCCCCTTTCCTCGGATTGTCCGGTCTATAGGTTTTTAGGGCTGTTTCAGCCCCTTTCTTTGGGTTTGTCCGGTCAGTTCTTTTGGTTGAGACAGTATTGTCCGGTCTAGTGTATTTAGGGCTGTTTTTGCGTGTTCTTTGCTCCGCTTGCTTTAGGGTTTGTTTTTCTTGGTTTCTTTGTCCGAGTTGTGTCCGATTTGAAGAATCGGATTGTCCGGTCTCCCTCCTTCTTTCGCTATCTCTCTCCCTCGCTCTGTGATTGTCCGGTCCCTTCTTTTACCCAAGACCGGACTGTCCGGTCCCTTGTTTCTCTTTTGTGTTTTGCGTGTTATGTTGTTTGGCCCACAGGTTTGTCCGGTCTAGGGTTTGTGTTGTCTAGTTTCTTTAGTTTTTGGAGTGTTGTTGTTTGCTTCAAACTTGCTTTGTGTCAACCATTGCATGCCCATTCTCTTCACTCACTTTTCTAAGTGAGGCACACTTCGGTGTGTTGAGTGGCTAGTTTGCGATACTTGCAAGCTTTGTAGCTTGTTTCATTTTGTCTGTGCTTTGTTGTGTTTGTCTAGGTGGTGTGTGCTTCCGCTTTGCACCCGATACGTATCTGTTCAGTGGACGGTATTGGTTGTGCGTGTGCTTTTGTGAGAGCGCCTTTGGGGTTTGAATTTGAGTTTTTCAAGTGCTCCTATTCACCCCCCCTCTAGTCGCATGTCTCGGTCCTACACAGAGTACATAGCTGCTGCTAGCTGCTGCTCCCAGCTTTTATGGATAAAAGCCACCCTTAGTGATTTCGGCCTTAGGTTTGGAAAAATCCCTCTTCTAGTGGACTCTACTTTTGCTATTTCTGTAGCTAAGAACCCCATCTTGCACTCTAAAACTAAACATATAGACGTGAGGTTTCACTTTCTGAGAGATCACTATGAGAAGGGGGACATAGACTTAGTGCATGTAGCTTCTGAAAACCAGTTGGCCGATATCTTTACCAAGCCCCTAGAGTTTGGCGCTTTTGTGCGCTTGAGAGGTGAGCTTGGAGTGTGCTATCCCTTCTAGTCAGGGATAATGTGCTATTCCTTTTAGTAAGGGATAGCTTCTGTAGTTTAGTTTCTGCTTTTATCTGGTTTTTAGTTCTCTTTTTCTGTTTTGCATATTGTATCATATCATGCATTGCATTGTATTATATGCATTGTCACTTCACTAGCACTAGAGCTCTTTTGGAATGCAGAGTTAGTACTTGCTTGTGCTAGATGGTACAGTGCTTGCTTGATCATGGTTGGCTAATCTCTCTTGAGTCTATTGAATACTAATTGTGAGCTAAGTCATTTTATTCTTTGTAAATCAAAAACTATGATCACCACTTGACTTGGCTACCTAGCATGTGTAGGATTGTTGAATGCTATGCTATCTTTTCATACCTGGATATGCTAGTTGTATGCCTTTGCTAAGTTAATGCCTAAGCTTTTCTAACACCTTGCTTAAATTAAAATCTGAATCAAAATGCTTACAAGTGTGTCTTTTGTGATGAATTGAGAAAGATCCAGGTGGATTTGCTTGTCACACTGATCTAGTTCGAGACAGCTTGCCTTTGCACTTTGCCATGAACTTGGACTAGGCTGTGTATGACCAAAACCTTGTCTTAAGCTTCTGATGGTTATATAACCTAGGCTTGGCATTGGTTGGTAAGAAGTGGCAAAAGACAATTAAATAACCCTTGGCACAAAAAGAACTTGCTTATGAATACAAATGTTTAAATCTGAAATTTGCAAGTCTCTAAAATGCTTATGGCTAGTTGTATATGCCTTGGTTGAGAGTAGCACACCTTGTATGCATTGCTAGCATCTTGTTGTTCATGCCTATCTTGCTAGGTGCTATTCATGTTGGTGATGCTTTCTTTTCATTAACCCTGAAAAACAAGTTTACTCTTGATATGTGTAAGATAGATTCATTTGAGCTTGTCGTATGCTTTCTTGCCCTCACTTGCTCTGTATGCTAGAACTTGTGATTACTAGCTTTTTCATCCCCTCTGAGCTCTTTCAGTTGCACTCCTTGCATTTCATGGCATATTTTGAGGGGGAGTTATCTAGTTCAGGGGGAGTTGAGTTCAAGGAACCCTTGATGTGTCCATTGTCAACAAGGGGGAGAAATTTGGGGAGAGATTAGTGTACGTCTCCAAGGGGAAGAAACTTAAAAATATGGACAAGGGGGAGAACTCAGGAGAGATTTTGTCGAGGGAGAGCTTTGCATTCATATTGCATTTGTGAGGATGCATTTCAGGGGGAGTTTGAGCTTTTAGCATACTCTTTGCATCGGTGCGTTGAGCCTTTTGCCTCTGTCTTGAGGAGCCGATGCTTTGCTTTCTTTTGTTATCTCATTGTGCCCTGTTTCTTTGCTTGTATTTGGTTCTTGGGCATTTTGAGCAACTTTCTTCTTTCTTTCTTTCTTTTTCGGTTTTACGCTTTTCTCTTGTCTTTGTTCTATTTCAGGTTACAGGTTGAACGTGTTGACAATGCACTCATCAAGGGGGAGATTGAGAGCCAATGGACCGGCCTCATTGCTCTCCTGGTGTGATGAGTGATTGTCAACGAGCTCAAGCCCTCCGATGGACTGGAGGCCTCCGATGGACTGGAGGCCCTCCGATGGACTGGAGGTAGATGATGAAGACCTCGATGGACTGAGGCAAAAGCCCTCCAATGGACCGGATGCAATGCTCGGCGTCGGTCGGCCATGAGAGCTCGGTACACGGAGGGGCGGATCGGCGACGGTGGTGTAAGCCCTCCGATGGACCGCGAGGCAACTCCGATGGACTGGAGAAGCCGAGTGCCACCGTGGTGCTCCAACCCGAGTGCATGGCGTGCGAGGGTGGCTTTGGCGGCTTCGGCTCAAAACCGCCACCCAAGCTACCCAAGGCTTGGTGAGTTGGGCCACGACTCACCAAGATAGAGAAGATGGGCCAAGTCCTGCCCAGACGGAGATTTCCTAAAGTTTCCCGGTTTCTGACTTCAAAACCGGGGGTGCAAAGGCGGATTGGACTACTGGCCAAGTGGAGGACATCTAAAGATGGCGTGGAAGCTAAGAAGATCAAGTCTTCATCGTGGTCGTCCGTCCCCGATATTTCGGGTTCTTTTCTGTTTTAGCCCTTCCGGGCGTTTCAAGTGTTAAGGGTCTATGTGTAAAAATGCCAAAACTGAACCAGTGTATAAATAGCCTAAGAGCTGGTCATTAGAGGCAGTCTTGGCAGCTAGGTTTTCATTTCCTTAGGGTAATTTTCGTCCTCAAGCTTTGAGCTCCAAGTTTAGGAGGGTTAGGGTGAGATCTAGCCTCCAAATCAAGAGGGAAGGTGAGGGTGGTTGCTTGGGACGAAATCCTTCGTTGTAATCTGACCTAAGACCTCTTTTGAGGCTCATAATCGAAGTGGTTTCGTGCAGCAACTTTGTGTGCTTCTCCTCCCTTTGTTCTCTTTGGTTTTTGGTTTCAATCCTTGGCCTTTTGGGTGTTTGTTTTGAGCAAGGTTGAATCCTTTGTTTTCCTTGTATTTTGGACTTGCAAGGACGTGGAGATTATGTCTTAGAACATCTCAATCCCAAAGGATTGCCATAAGCAAGTTGTTCTTGAGCTTTTTCCTTTCTTGCCCAAATATTCACCTCTTCATGAGATCTGAAATTCCCGCTAATCCCGTGATCTTTTTCCATAGATCTTTTGGGAATAGTTTTGGAATGGGGCTAGGATAGCCAGTGCCAATTTTCGTGATGTTTGGAGAAGATTTGGTCAAGTTTCGGATTGCTTTTGTGTGAAGTTTCCTGCTGTCCAGTTTTCCTGCTGGTTCTGTCCACTTTCAAGTCTTGTTTGGTTTAGGGGTCAAACCTTCGAATTTTAGGCTGAAATTTTGTGGAGCTCTTTATCAGTGAATCATAAAGCTTCCATAAAAATTTCAGATCATTTGGAGGTGTTTTCACCTGGTTTTGGTATTTTTCTTTTCGGATTAGTCCGTCAGTTTTTAACCACCGGACAGTCTGGTGGTCAACCACCGGAGGGTCCGGTGGCTCTAGGAATTTTATTCCTTGTCCAATTGAGCTGAAAATTTGTGGAGTTGTTCCTTGGCCCCTTATTAACCTCCAATAAATATTTCATAATTTTTGGAGTTGGTTTGATAGGGTTTTGATTTGAATCTTTTTAGAGTGTCAGGCTGTAAGCACCGGACAGTCCGGTGGTCAAAACTTGCTCCCATTGGCCTGAAATTTTCTGAAGTTGTTCGCTATTGCCTTGTGAAGGTGTGGTAATTTTGGGGGATTTTTTGGAACTTCTCTTAAGGGGTTTTGAGATTTATCTTTGCAGCCCTGTCAGTCTGAAAATCTGTAGTTCTCCGGAGTTGGTTCCTTTTGCGCTCTTTTCTTAGACGTTGGAAAGCTAACTGAGGGAGCAACACCATAGGAACTGAAAATCAAACTTTTGTCATATGGAGAATACTTGGTACCAATTCATAAGTCCAACACCTTGCTTGTCCGCTTTCCGCATTTGCTCCTTCGGTATGGATCGAAATGTGTACCATGGCTTATTGTATGAGTGCCAACTTCCTCAGCATTGAATATTTTTCCACTCTACTCGGTTCCTAGCGCTCATAAGGAGCATACCTATGATCCAGAACAATGAGATGCTAAGCAGTGGACGGACGACCCGCGAAACTACATGAAAGTCATGTCCGCTCGGTATAACGGCAATAACTTCTTCTTGGGGACCCAGAATCTTCGGCTGTTGGGCTAGTTGGAAAGCTAACTGAGGGGCAACACCATAGGAACTTGAAATCAAACTTTTGTCATATGGAGAATACTTGGTACCAATTTATAAGTCCAACACCTTGCTCGCCCTCTTTCCGCGTTTGCTCCTTCGGTACGGATCGAAATGTGTACCATGGTTTATTGTATGAGCGCCAACTTCCTAGCATTGAATATTTTTCCACTCTACTCGATTCCTAGCGCTCATAAGGAGCATACCTATGATCTAGAACAATGAGACGCTAAGCAGTGGACGGACGACCCCCGAAACTACATGAAAGTCATGTCCGCTCGGTATAACGGCCATAACTTCTTCTTGGGGACTCAGAATCTTCGGCTGTTGGGCTCGTTGGAAAGCTAACTGAGGGAGCAACACCATAGGAACTGGAAATCAAAATTTTGTCACATGGGGAATACTTGGTACCAATTTATAAGTCCAACACCTTGCTCGCCCGCTTTCCACATTTGCTCCTTCAGTACAGATCGAAATGTGTACCTTGGCTTATTGTACGAGCGCCAACTTCGTCTGCAGTGAATGATTTTCCACTCTACTAGATTCCTAGCGCTCGTAAGGAGCATACCTATGATCTAGAATAATGAGACGCTAAGCAGTGGACGGACGACCCCCGAAAGCACATGAAAGTCATGTCCGCTCGGTATTACGGCCATAACTTCTTCTAGGGGACTCAGAATCTTCGGCTGTTGGGCTCGTTGGAAAGCTAACTGAGGGAGCAACACCATAGGAACTGGAAATCAAAATTTTGTCACATGGGGAATACTTGGTACCAATTTATAAGTCCAACACCTTGCTCGCCCGCTTTCCACATTTGCTCCTTCAGTACAGATCGAAATGTGTACCTTGGCTTATTGTACGAGCGCCAACTTCGTCTGCAGTGAATGATTTTCCACTCTACTAGATTCCTAGCGCTCGTAAGGAGCATACCTATGATCTAGAATAATGAGACGCTCAGCAGTGGACGGACGACCCCCGAAAGCACATGAAAGTCATGTCCGCTCGGTATTACGGCCATAACTTCTTCTAGGGGACTCAGAATCTTCGGCTGTTGGGCTCGTTGGAAAGCTAACTGAGGGAGCAACACCATAGGAACTGGAAATCAAAATTTTGACATTTTGGGAATTTTTTATACCAATTTATAAGGCCAACACCTTGCTCGCCCTCTTTCCGAGTTTTCTCCTTCGGTACGGATCGAAATGTGTACCATGGTTTATTGTATGAGCGCCAACTTCCTCAGCATTGAATATTTTTTCACTCTACTCGGTTCCTAGCTCTCGTAAGGAGCATACCTATGATCTAGAACAATGAGACGCTAAGCAGTGGACGGACGACCCCCGAAAGGACGTGAAAGTCAAGTCCGCTCGGTATAACGGCCATAACTTCTAGGGGACTCAGAATCTTCGGCTGTTGGGCTCGTTGGAAAGCTAACTGAGAGAGCAACACCATAGGAACTGGAAATCAAAATTTGGATATTTTGAAAATTTTTTATACCAATTTATAAGGTCAACACCATGCTCGCCCTATTTCCGCGTTAGCTCCTTCGGTACTGATCGAAATGTGTACCATGGCTTATTGTATGAGTGCCAACTTCCTCAGCATTGAATATTTTTCCACTCTACTCGGTTCCTAGGGCTCATAAGGAGCATACCTATGATCTAGAACAATGAGACGCTAGGCAGTGGACGGACGACCCCCGAAACTACATGAAAGTCATGTCCGCTCGGTATAACGGCCATAACTTCTTCTTGGGGACTCAGAATCTTCGGCTGTTGGGCTCGTTGGAAAGCTAACTAAGGGGCAACACTATAGGAACTGGAAATCAAGCTTTTGTCATATGGGGAATACTTGGTACCAATTTATAAGTCCAACACCATGCTCGCCTGCTTTCCGCATTTGCTCCTTCGGTACGGATCGAAATGTGTACCATGGCTTATTGTACGAGCGCCAACTTCCTCAGCGGCGAATGATTTTCCACTCTACTAGGTTCCTAGCACTCGTAAGGAGCATACCTATGATCTAGAACAATAAGACGCTAAGCAGTGGACGGACGACCCCTGAAACTACGTGAAAGTCATGTCCGCTTGGTATAACGGCCACAACTTCTTCTTGGGGACTCAGAATCTTCGGCTGTTGGGCTCGTTGGAAAGCTAACTGAGGGAGCAACACCATAGGAACTGGAAATCAAACTTTTTCCATATGGGGAATACTTGGTACCAATTTATAAGTCCAACACCTTGCTCGCCCGCTTTCCGCATTTGCTCCTTCGGTACGGATCGAAATGTGTACCATGGCTTATTGTACGAGCGCCAACTTCCTCAGCAGTGAATGATTTTCCACTCTTCTAGATTCCTAGCGCTCGTAAGGAGCTTACCTATGATCTAGAATAATGAGACGCTAAGCAGTGGACGGACGACCCCCGAAAGCACATGAAAGTCATGTCTGCTCGGTATTACGGCCATAACTTCTTCTAGGGGAATCAGAATCTTCGGCTGTTGGGCTCGTTGGAAAGCTAACTGAGGGAGCAACACCATAGGAACTGGAAATCAAAATTTTGACATTTTGGGAATTTTTTATACCAATTTATAAGGCCAACACCTTGCTCGCCCTCTTTCCGCGTTTGCTCCTTCGGTACGGATCAAAATGTGTACCATGGTTTATTGTATGAGCGCCAACTTCTTCAGCATTGAATATTTTTCCACTCTACTGAGTTCCTAGCTCTTGTAAGGAGCATACCTATGATCTAGAACAATGAGACGCTAAGCAGTGGACGGACGACCCCCGAAAGCACATGAAAGTCAAGTCCGCTCGGTATAACAGCCATAACTTCTAGGGGACTCAGAATCTTCAGCTGTTGGGCTCGTTGGAATGCTAACTGAGGGAGCAACACCATAGGAACTGGAAATCAAAATTTTGACATTTTGGGAATTTTTTATACCAATTTATAAGGTCAACACCGTGCTCGCCCTCGTTCCGCGTTTGCTCCTTCGGTACGGATCGAAATGTGTACAATGGCTTATTGTATGAGCGCCACCTTCCTCAGCATTGAATATTTTTCCACTCTACTCGGTTCCTAGCACTCGTAAGGGGCATACCTATGATCTAGAACAATGAGACGCTAAGCAGTGGACGGACGACCCCCGAAACTACATGAAAGTCATGTCCGCTCGGTATAACGGCCATAACTTCTTCTAGGGGACCCAGAATCTTCGGCTGTTGGGCTCGTTGGAAAGCTAACTGAGGGAGCAACACCATAGGAACTGGAAATCAAAATTTCAAAATTTTGGAAATTTTTTATACCAATTTATAAGGCCAACACCTTGCTCGCCCTATTTCCGCGTTTGCTCCTTCGGTATGGATCGAAATGTGTACCATGGCTTATTGTATGAGTGCCAACTTCCTCAGCATTGAATATTTTTTCCACTCTACTCGGTTCCTAGCGCTCATAAGGAGCATACCTATGATCTTGAACAATGAGACGCTAAGCAGTGGACGGACGACCCCCGAAACTTAATGAAAGTCATGTCCGCTCGGTATAACGGCCGTAACTTCTTCTTGGGGACTCAGAATCTTCGGCTGTTGGGCTCGTTGGAAAGCTAACTGAGGGGCAACACCATAGGAACTGGAATCAAACTTTTGTCATATGGGGAATACTTGGTACCAATTTTTAAGTCCAACACCTTGCTCGCCCTCCTTCCGCATTTGCTTCTTCGGTACGGATCGAAATGTGTACCATGGCTTATTGTACGAGCGCCAACTTCCTCAGCGGTGAATGATTTTGCACTCTACTAGGTTCCTAGCACTCGTAAGGAGCATACCTTTGATCTAGAACAATGAGATGCTAAGCAGTGGACGGACGACCCCCGAAACTACATGAAAGTCATGCTCGCCCGCTTTCCGCATTTGCTCCTTCGGTACGGATCGAAATGTGTACCATGGCTTATTGTACGAGCGCCAACTTCCTCAGCGGTGAATGATTTTCCACTCTACTAGGTTCCTAGCACTCGTAAGGAGCATACCTATGATCTAGAACAATGAGACGCTAAGCAGTGGACGGACGACCCCCGAAACTACATGAAAGTCATGTCCGCCCGGTATAACGGCCATAACTTCTTCTAGGGGACCCAGAATCTTCGGCTGTTGGGCTCGTTGGAAAGCTAACTGAGGGAGCAGCACCATAGGAACTGGAAATCAAAATTTGGAAATTTTGGAAATTTTTTATACCAATTTATAAGGCCAACACCTTGCTCGCCCTATTTCCGCGTTTGCTCCTTCGGTATGGATCGAAATGTGTACCATGGCTTATTGTATGAGTGCCAACTTCCTCAGCATTGAATATTTTTCCATCCACTCGGTTCCTAGCGCTCATAAGGAGCATACCTATGATCTAGAACAATGAGACGCTAAGCAGTGGACGGACGATCCCCGAAACTACATGAAAGTCATGTCCGCTCGGTATAATGGTCATAACTTCTTCTTGGGGACTTAGAATCTTCGGCTGTTGGGCTCGTTGGAAAGCTAACTGAGGGGCAACACCATAGGAACATGAATCAAACTTTTGTCATATGGGGAATACTTGGTACCAATTTATAAGTCCAACACCTTGCTCGCCCGCTTTCCGCTTTTGCTCCTTCGGTACGGATCGAAATGTGTACCATGGCTTATTGTACGAGCGCCAACTTCCTCAGCGGTGAATGATTTTCGACTCTACTAGGTTCCTAGCACTTGTAAGGAGCATACCTATGATCTAGAACAATGAGACGCTAAGCAGTGGACGGACGACCCCCGAAACTACATGAAAGTCATGTCCGCCCGGTATAACGGCCATAACTTCTTCTAGGGGACCCAGAATCTTCGGCTGTTGGGCTCGTTGGAAAGCTAACTGAGGGAGCAACACCATAGGAACTGGAAATCAAAATTTGGAAATTTTGGAAATTTTTTATACCAATTTATAAGGCCAACACCTTGCTCGCCCTATTTCCGCGTTTGCTCCTTCGGTATGGATCGAAATGTGTACCATGGCTTATTGTATGAGTGCCAACTTCCTCAGCATTGAATATTTTTCCATCTACTCGGTTCCTAGCGCTCATAAGGAGCATACCTATGATCTAGAACAATGAGACGCTAAGCAGTGGACGGACGACCCCCGAAACTACATGAAAGTCATGTCCGCTCGGTATAACGGCCATAATTTCTTCTTGGGGACTCAGAATCTTCGGCTGTTGGGCTCGTTGGAAAGCTAACTGAGGGGCAACACCATAGGAACATGAATCAAACTTTTGTCATATGGGGAATACTTGGTACCAATTTATAAGTCCAACACCTTGCTCGCCCGCTTTCCGCTTTTGCTCCTTCGGTACGGATCGAAATGTGTACCATGGCTTATTGTACGAGCGCCAACTTCCTCAGCGGTGAATGATTTTCGACTCTACTAGGTTCCTAGCACTTGTAAGGAGCATACCTATGATCTAGAACAATGAGACGCTAAGCAGTGGACGGACGACCCCCGAAACTACATGAAAGTCATGTCCGCCCGGTATAACGGCCATAACTTCTTCTAGGGGACCCAGAATCTTCGGCTGTTGGGCTCGTTGGAAAGCTAACTGAGGGAGCAACACCATAGGAACTGGAAATCAAAATTTGGAAATTTTGGAAATTTTTTATACCAATTTATAAGGCCAACACCTTGCTCGCCCTATTTCCGCGTTTGCTCCTTCGGTATGGATCGAAATGTGTACCATGGCTTATTGTATGAGTGCCAACTTCCTCAGCATTGAATATTTTTCCATCTACTCGGTTCCTAGCGCTCATAAGGAGCATACCTATGATCTAGAACAATGAGACGCTAAGCAGTGGACGGACGACCCCCGAAACTACATGAAAGTCATGTCCGCTCGGTATAACGGCCATAATTTCTTCTTGGGGACTCAGAATCTTCGGCTGTTGGGCTCGTTGGAAAGCTAACTGAGGGGCAACACCATAGGAACATGAATCAAACTTTTGTCATATGGGGAATACTTGGTACCAATTTATAAGTCCAACACCTTGCTCGCCCGCTTTCCGCTTTTGCTCCTTCGGTACGGATCGAAATGTGTACCATGGCTTATTGTACGAGCGCCAACTTCCTCAGCGGTGAATGATTTTCCACTCTACTAGGTTCCTAGCACTCGTAAGGAGCATACCTATGATCTAGAACAATGAGACGCTAAGCAGTGGACGGACGACCCCCGAAACTACATGAAAGTCATGTCCGCCCGGTATAACGGCCATAACTTCTTCTAGGGGACCCAGAATCTTCGGCTGTTGGGCTCGTTGGAAAGCTAACTGAGGGAGCAACACCATAGGAACAGGAAATCAGACTTTTGTCATATGGGGAATACTTGGTACCAATTTATAAGTCCAACACCTTGCTCGCCCGCTTTCCGCATTTGCTCCTTCGGTACGGATCGAAATGTGTACCATGGCTTATTGTACGAGCGCCAACTTCCTCAGCGGTGAATGATTTTCCACTCTACTAGGTTCCTAGCACTCGTAAGGAGCATACCTATGATCTAGAACAATGAGACGCTAAGCAGTGGACGGACGACCCCCGAAACTACATGAAAGTCATGTCCGCCCGGTATAACGGCCATAACTTCTTCTAGGGGACCCAGAATCTTCGGCTGTTGGGCTCGTTGGAAAGCTAACTGAGGGAGCAACACCATAGGAACTGGAAATCAAAATTTGGAAATTTTGGAAATTTTTTATACCAATTTATAAGGCCAACACCTTGCTCGCCCTATTTCCGCGTTTGCTCCTTCGGTATGGATCGAAATGTGTACCATGGCTTATTGTATGAGTGCCAACTTCCTCAGCATTGAATATTTTTCCATCTACTCGGTTCCTAGCGCTCATAAGGAGCGTACCTATGATCTAGAACAATGAGACGCTAAGCAGTGGACGGACGACCCCCGAAACTACATGAAAGTCATGTCCGCTCGGTATAACGGTCATAACTTCTTCTTGGGGACTCAGAATCTTCGGCTGTTGGGCTCGTTGGAAAGCTAACTGAGGGGCAACACCATAGGAACATGAATCAAACTTTTGTCATATGGGGAATACTTGGTACCAATTTATAAGTCCAACACCTTGCTCGCCCGCTTTCCGCTTTTGCTCCTTCGGTACGGATCGAAATGTGTACCATGGCTTATTGTACGAGCGCCAACTTCCTCAGCGGTGAATGATTTTCCACTCTACTAGGTTCCTAGCACTCGTAAGGAGCATACCTATGATCTAGAACAATGAGACGCTAAGCAGTGGACGGACGACCCCCGAAACTACATGAAAGTCATGTCCGCCCGGTATAACGGCCATAACTTCTTCTAGGGGACCCAGAATCTTCGGCTGTTGGGCTCGTTGGAAAGCTAATTGAGGGAGCAACACCATAGGAACTGGAAATCAAAATTTGGAAATTTTGGAAATTTTTTATACCAATTTATAAGGCCAACACCTTGCTCGCCCTATTTCCGCGTTTGCTCCTTCGGCATGGATCGAAATGTGTACCATGGCTTATTGTATGAGTGCCAACTTCCTCAGCATTGAATATTTTTCCATCTACTCGGTTCCTAGCGCTCATAAGGAGCATACCTATGATCTAGAACAATGAGACGCTAAGCAGTGGACGGACGACCCCCGAAACTACATGAAAGTCAAGTCCGCTCGGTATAACGGCCATAATTTCTTCTTGGGGACTCAGAATCTTCGGCTGTTGGGCTCGTTGGAAAGCTAACTGAGGGGCAACACCATAGGAACATGAATCAAACTTTTGTCATATGGGGAATACTTGGTACCAATTTATATGTCCAACACCTTGCTCGCCCGCTTTCCGCTTTTGCTCCTTCGGTACGGATCGAAATGTGTACCATGGCTTATTGTACGAGCGCCAACTTCCTCAGCGGTGAATGATTTTCCACTCTACTAGGTTCCTAGCACTCGTAAGGAGCATACCTATGATCTAGAACAATGAGACGCTAAGCAGTGGACGGACGACCCCCGAAACTACATGAAAGTCATGTCCGCCCGGTATAACGGCCATAACTTCTTCTAGGGGACCCAGAATCTTCGGCTGTTGGGCTCGTTGGAAAGCTAACTGAGGGAGCAACACCATAGGAACTGGAAATCAAAATTTGGAAATTTTGGAAATTTTTTATACCAATTTATAAGGCCAACACCTTGCTCGCCCTATTTCCGCGTTTGCTCCTTCGGTATGGATCGAAATGTGTACCATGGCTTATTGTATGAGTGCCAACTTCCTCAGCATTGAATATTTTTCCATCTACTCGGTTCCTAGCGCTCATAAGGAGCGTACCTATGATCTAGAACAATGAGACGCTAAGCAGTGGACGGACGACCCCCGAAACTACATGAAAGTCATGTCCGCTCGGTATAACGGTCATAACTTCTTCTTGGGGACTCAGAATCTTCGGCTGTTGGGCTCGTTGGAAAGCTAACTGAGGGGCAACACCATAGGAACATGAATCAAACTTTTGTCATATGGGGAATACTTGGTACCAATTTATAAGTCCAACACCTTGCTCGCCCGCTTTCCGCTTTTGCTCCTTCGGTACGGATCGAAATGTGTACCATGGCTTATTGTACGAGCGCCAACTTCCTTAGCGGTGAATGATTTTCGACTCTACTAGGTTCCTAGCACTCGTAAGGAGCATACCTATGATCTAGAACAATGAGACGCTAAGCAGTGGACGGACGACCCCCGAAACTACATGAAAGTCATGTCCGCCCGGTATAACGGCCATAACTTCTTCTAGGGGACCCAGAATCTTCGGCTGTTGGGCTCGTTGGAAAGCTAACTGAGGGAGCAACACCATAGGAACTGGAAATCAAAATTTAGAAATTTTGGAAATTTTTTATACCAATTTATAAGGCCAACACCTTGCTCGCCCTATTTCCGCGTTTGCTCCTTCGGCATGGATCGAAATGTGTACCATGGCTTATTGTATGAGTGCCAACTTCCTCAGCATTGAATATTTTTCCATCTACTCGGTTCCTAGCGCTCATAAGGAGCATACCTATGATCTAGAACAATGAGACGCTAAGCAGTGGACGGACGACCCCCGAAACTACATGAAAGTCAAGTCCGCTCGGTATAACGGCCATAATTTCTTCTTGGGGACTCAGAATCTTCGGCTGTTGGGCTCGTTGGAAAGCTAACTGAGGGGCAACACCATAGGAACATGAATCAAACTTTTGTCATATGGGGAATACTTGGTACCAATTTATAAGTCCAACACCTTGCTCGCCCGCTTTCCGCTTTTGCTCCTTCGGTACGGATCGAAATGTGTACCATGGCTTATTGTACGAGCGCCAACTTCCTCAGCGGTGAATGATTTTCCACTCTACTAGGTTCCTAGCACTCGTAAGGAGCATACCTATGATCTAGAACAATGAGACGCTAAGCAGTGGACGGACGACCCCCGAAACTACATGAAAGTCATGTCCGCCCGGTATAACGGCCATAACTTCTTCTAGGGGACCCAGAATCTTCGGCTGTTGGGCTCGTTGGAAAGCTAAC
The DNA here is from genome assembly GCA_022530915.1 of Paspalum notatum. Taxonomy (NCBI): domain Eukaryota; kingdom Viridiplantae; phylum Streptophyta; class Magnoliopsida; order Poales; family Poaceae; genus Paspalum; species Paspalum notatum. The sequence goes on from CM039683.1 coordinate 12,718,493, forward strand.
TGAGGGAGCAACACCATAGGAACTGGAAATCAAAATTTGGAAATTTTGGAAATTTTTTATACCAATTTATAAGGCCAACACCTTGCTCGCCCTATTTCCGCGTTTGCTCGTTCGATATGGATCGAAATGTGTACCATGGCTTATTGTATGTGCCAACTTCCTCAGCATTGAATATTTTTCCACTCTACTCGGTTCCTAGCGCTCATAAGGAGCATACCTATGATCTAGAACAATGAGTCGCTAAGCAGTGGACGGACGACCCCCGAAACTACATGAAAGTCATGTCCGCTCGGTATAACGTCCATAACTTCTTCTTGGGGACTCAGAATCTTCGGCTGTTGGGCTCGTTGGAAAGCTAACTGAGGGGCAACACCATAGGAACACGAATCAAACTTTTGTCATATGGGGAATACTTGGTACCAATTTATAAGTCCAACACCTTGCTCGCCCGCTTTCCGCTTTTGCTCCTTCGGTACGGATCGAAATGTGTACCATGGCTTATTGTACGAGCGCCAACTTCCTCAGCGGTGAATGATTTTCCACTCTACTAGGTTCCTAGCACTCGTAAGGAGCATACCTATGATCTAGAACAATGAGACGCTAAGCAGTGGACGGCAGACCCCCGAAACTACATGAAAGTCATGTCCGCTCGGTATAACAGCCATAACTTCTTCTAGGGGACTCAGAATCTTCGGCTGTTGGGCTCGTTGGAATGCTAACTGAGGGAGCAACACCATAGGAACTGGAAATCAAAATTTTGACATTTTGGGAATTTTTTATACCAATTTATAAGACCAACACCTTGCTCGCCCTATTTCCGCGTTTGCTCCTTCGGTACGGATCGAAATGTGTACCATGGTTTATTGTATGAGCGCCAACTTCCTAGCATTGAATATTTTTCCACTCTACTCGGTTCCTAGCGCTCATAAGGAGCATACCTATGATCTAGAACACTGAGACGCTAAGCAGTGGACGGACGACCCCCCAAACTACATGAAAGTCATGTCCGCTCGGTATAACGGCCATAATTTCTTCTTGGGGACTCAGAATCTTCGGCTGTTGGGCTCGTTGGAAAGCTAACTGAGGGAGCAACACCATAGGAACTGGAAATCAAACTTTTGTCATATGGGGAATACTTGGTACCAATTTATAAGTCCAACACCTTGCTCGCCCGCTTTCCGCATTTGCTCCTTCAGTACAGATTGAAATGTGTACCTTGGCTTATTGTACGATCGCCAACTTCGTCTGCAGTGAATGATTTTCCACTCCACTAGATTCCTAGCGCTCGTAAGGAGCATACCTATGATCTAGAATAATGAGACGCTAAGCAGTGGACGGACGACCCCCGAAAGCACATGAAAGTCATGTCCGCTCGGTATTACGGCCATAACTCCTTCTAGGGGACTCAGAATCTTCGGCTGTTGGGCTCGTTGGAAAGCTAACTGAGGGAGCAACACCATAGGAACTGGAAATCAAAATTTTAACATTTTGGGAATTTTTTATACCAATTTATAAGGCCAACACCTTGCTCGCCCTCTTTCCGCGTTTGCATCTTCGGTACGGATCGAAATGTGTACCATGGTTTTTTGTATGAGCGCCAACTTCCTCAGCATTGAATATTTTTCCACTCTACTCGGTTCCTAGCTCTCGTAAGGAGCATACCTATGATCTAGAACAATGAGATGCTAAGCAGTGGACGGACGACCCCCGAAAGCACATGAAAGTCATGTCCGCTCGGTATAACGGCCATAACTTCTTCTTGGGGACTCAGAATCTTCGGCTGTTGGGCTCGTTGGAAAGGTAACTGAGGGAGCAACACCATAGGAACTGGAAATCAAAATTTGGAAATTTTGGAAATTTTTTATACCAATCTATAAGGTCAACACCTTGCTCGCCCTATTTCCGCGTTTGCTCCTTCGGTACGGATCGAAATGTGTACCATGGCTTATTGTATGAGTGCCAACTTCCTCAGCATTGAATATTTTTCCACTCTACTCGGTTCCTAGCGCTCATAAGGAGCATACCTATGATCTAGAACAATGAGACGCTAAGCAGTGGACGGACGACCCCCGAAACTTCATGAAAGTCATGTCCGCTCGGTATAACGGCCATAACTTCTTCTTGGGGACTCAGAATATTCGGCTGTTGGGCTCGTTGGAAAGCTAACTGAGGGGCAACACCATAGGAACTGGAAATCAAACTTTTGTCACATGGGGAATACTTGGTACCAATTTATAAGTCCAACACCATGCTCACCTGCTTTCCGCATTTGCTCCTTCGGTACGGATCGAAATGTGTACCATGGCTTATTGTACGAGCGCCAACTTCCTCAGCGGTGAATGATTTTCCACTCTACTAGGTTCCTGGAACTCATAAGGAGCATACCTATGATCTAGAACAATGAGACGCTAAGCAGTGGACGGACGACCCCTGAAACTACATGAAAGTCATGTCCGCTTGGTATAACGGCCACAACTTCTTCTTGGGGACTCAGAATCTTCGGCTGTTGGGCTCATTGGAAAGCTACCTGAGGGAGCAACACCACTGGAAATCAAACTTTTGTCATATGGGGAATACTTGGTACCAATTTATAAGTCCAACACCTTGCTCGCCCGCTTTCTGCATTTGCTCCTTCGGTACGGATCGAAATGTACGAGTGCCAACTTCCTCAGCAGTGAATGATTTTCCACTCCGCTAGATTCCTAGCGCTCGTAAGGAGCATACCTATGATCTAGAATAATGAGACGCTAAGCGGTGGACGGATGACCCCCGAAAGCACATGAAAGTCATGTCCGCTCGGTATTGCGGCCATAACTTCTTCTTGGGGACTCAGAATCTTCGGCTGTTGGGCTCGTTGGAAAGCTAACTGAGGGAGCAACACCATAGGAACTAGAAATCAAACTTTTGTCATATGGGGAATACTTGGTACCAATTTATAAGTCCAACACCTTGCTCGCCCGCCTTCCGCATTTGCTTCTTCGGTACGGATCAAAATGTGTACCATGGCTTATTGTACGAGCGCCAACTTCCTCAGCGGTGAATGATTTTCCACTCTACTAGGTTCCTAACACTCGTAAGGAGCATACCTTTGATCTAGAACAATGAGATGCTAAGAGTGGACGGACGACACCCGAAACTACATGAAAGTCATGCTCACCCGCTTTCCGCATTTGCTCCTTCGGTACGGATCGAAATGTGTACCATGGCTTATTGTACGAGCGCCAACTTCCTCAGCGGTGAATGACTTTCCACTCTACTAGGTTCCTAGCACTCGTAAGGAGCATACCTATGATCTAGAACAATGAGACGCTAAGCAGTGGACGGACGACCCCCGAAACATGAAAGTCATGTCCGCTCGGTATAACGGCCATAACTTCTTCTAGGGGACCCAGAATCTTCGGTTGTTGGGCTCGTTGGAAAGCTAACTGAGGGAGCAACACCATAGGAACTGGAAATCAAAATTTGGAAATTTTGGAAATTTTTTATACCAATTTATAAGGCCAACACCTTGCTCGCCCTATTTCCGCGTTTGCTCCTTCGGTATGGATCGAAATGTGTACCATGGCTTATTGTATGAGTGCCAACTTCCTCAGCATTGAATATTTTTCCACTCTACTCGGTTCCTAGCGCTCATAAGGAGCATACCTATGATCTAGAACAATGAGATACTAAGCAGTGGACGGACGACCCCCGAAACTACATGAAAGTCATGTCCGCTCGGTATAACGGCCATAACTTCTTCTTGGGGACTCAGAATCTTCGGCTGTTCGGCTCGTTGGAAAGCTAACTGAGGGGCAACACCATAGGAACTAGAATCAAACTTTTGTCATATGGGGAATACTTGGTACCAATTTATAAGTCCAACACCTTGCTCGCCCGCCTTTTGCATGTGCTTCTTCGGTACGGATCGAAATGTGTACCATGGCTTATTGTACGAGCGCCAACTTCCTCAGCGGTGAATGATTTTCCACTCTACTAGGTTCCTAGCACTCGTAAGGAGCATACCTTTGATCTAGAACAATGAGATGCTAAGCTGTGGACGGACGACCCCCGAAACTACATGAAAGTCATGCTCGCCCGCTTTCCGCATTTGCTCCTTCGGTACGGATCAAAATGTGTACCATGGCTTATTGTACGAGCGCCAACTTCCTCAGCGGTGAATGATTTTCTACTCTACTAGGTTCCTAGCACTCATAAGGAGCATACCTATGATCTAGAACAATGAGACGCTAAGCAGTGGACGGACGACCCCTGAAACAACATGAAAGTCATGTCCGCTTGGTATAACGGCCACAACTTCTTCTTGGGGACTCAGAATCTTCGGCTGTTGGGCTCATTGGAAAGCTACCTGAGGGAGCAACACCATAGGAACTGGAAATCAAACTTTTGTCATATGGGGAATACTTGGTACCAATTTATAAGTCCAACACCTTGCTCGCCCGCTTTCCGCATTTGCTCCTTTGGTACGGATCGAAATGTACGAGCGCCAACTTCCTCAGCCGTGAATGATTTTCCACTCCGCTAGATTCCTAGCGCTCGTAAGGAGCTTACCTATGATCTAGAATAATGAGACACTAAGCAGTGGACGGATGACCCCCGAAAGCACATGAAAGTCATGTCCGCTCGGTATTACGGCCATAACTTCTTCTTGGGGACTCAGAATCTTCGGCTGTTGGGCTCGTTGGAAAGCTAACTGAGGGAGCAACACCATAGGAACTAGAAATCAAACTTTTGTCATATGGGGAATACTTGGTACCAATTTGTAAGTCCAACACCTTGCTCGCCCGCCTTCCGCATTTGCTTCTTCGGTACGGATCGAAATGTGTACCATGGCTTATTGTACGAGCGCCAACTTCCTCAACGGTGAATGATTTTCCAATCTACTAGGTTCCTAGCACTCGTAAGGAGCATACCTTTGATCTAGAACAATGAGATGCTAAGCAGTGGACGGACGACCCCCGAAACTACATGAAAGTCATGCTCGCCCGCTTTCCGCATTTGCTCCTTCGGTACGGATCGAAATGTGTACCATGGCTTATTGTACGAGCGCCAACTTCCTCAGCGGTGAATGATTTTCCACTATACTAGGTTCCTAGCACTCGTAAGGAGCATACCTTTGATCTAGAACAATGAGATGCTAAGCAGTGGACGGACGACCCCCGAAACTACATGAAAGTCATGCTCGCCCACTTTCCGCATTTGCTCCTTCGGTACGGATCGAAATGTGTACCATGGCTTATTGTATGAGCGCCAACTTCCTCAGCGGTGAATGATTTTCCACTCTACTAGTTTCCTAGCACTCGTAAGGAGCATACCTATGATCTAGAACAATGAGACGCTAAGCAGTGGACGGACGACCCCCGAAACATGAAAGTCATGTCCCCTCGGTATAACGGCCATAACTTCTTCTAGGGGACCCAGAATCTTCGGTTGTTGGGCTCGTTGGAAAGCTAACTGAGGGAGCAACACCATAGGAACTGGAAATCAAAATTTGGAAATTTTGGAAATTTTTTATACCAATTTATAAGGCCAACACCTTGCTCGCTCTATTTCCGCGTTTGCTCCTTCGGTACGGATCGAAATGTGTACCATGGCTTATTGTATGAGTGCCAACTTCCTCAGCATTGAATATTTTTCCACTCTACTCGGTTCCTAGCGCTCATGAGGAGCATACCTATGATCTAGAACAATGAGACGCTAAGCAGTGGACGGACGACCCCCGAAACTACATGAAAGTCATGTCCGCTCGGTATAACGGCCATAACTTCTTCTTGGGGACTCAGAATCTTTGGCTGTTGAGCTCGTTGGAAAGCTAACTGAGGGGCAACACCATAGGAACTGGAATCAGACTTTTGTCATATGGGGAATACATGGTACCAATTTATAAGTCCAACACCTTGCTCGCCCGCCTTTTGCATTTGCTTCTTCGGTACGGATCGAAATGTGTACCATGGCTTATTGTACGAGCGCCAACTTCCTCAGCGGTGAATGATTTTCCAATCTACTAGGTTCCTAGCACTCGTAAGGAGCATACCTTTGATCTAGAACAATGAGATGCTAAGCAGTGGACGAACGACCCCCGAAACTACATGAAAGTCATGCTCACCCGCTTTCCGCATTTGCTCCTTCGGTACGGATCGAAATGTGTACCATGGCTTATTGTACGATCGCCAACTTCCTCAGCGGTGAATGATTTTCCACTCTACTAGGTTCCTAGCACTCGTAAGGAGCATACCTTTGATCTAGAACAATGAGATGCTAAGCAGTGGACGGACGACCCCCGAAACTACATGAAAGTCATGCTCGCCCTCTTTCCGCGTTTGCTCCTTCGGTACGGATCGAAATGTGTACCATGGTTTATTGTATGAGGCCAACTTCCTCAGCATTCAATATTTTTCCACTCTACTCGGTTCCTAGCTCTCGTAAGGAGCATACCTATGATCTAGAACAATGAGACGCTAAGCAGTGGACGGACAACCCCCGAAAGCACATGAAAGTCAAGTCCGCTCGGTATAACGGCCATAATTTCTTCTAGGGGACCCAGAATCTTCGGCGTTGGCTCGTTGGAAAGCTAACTGAAGGAGCAACACCAAAGGAAATGAAAATCAAAATTTGGAAATTTTGGAAATTTTTTATACCAATTTATAAGGTCAACACCTTGCTCACCCTATTTCCGCGTTTGCTCCTTCGGTACGGATCGAAATGTGTACCATGGCTTATTGTATGAGTGCCAACTTCCTCAGCATTGAATATTTTTCCATTCTACTCGGTTCCTAGCGCTCATAAGGTGCATACCTATGATCTAGAACAATGAGACGCTAAGCAGTGGACGGACGACCCCGAAACTACATGAAACTCATGTCCGCTCGGTATAACGGCCATAACTTATCCTTGGGGACTCAGAATCTTCGGCTGTTGGGCTCGTTGGAAAGCTAACTGAGGGGCAACACCATAGGAACTGGAAATCAAACTTTTGTCATATGGGGAATACTTGGTACCAATTTATAAGTCCAACACCTTGCTCGCCCGCTTTCCGCATTTGCTCCTTCCTTACGGATCGAAATGTGTACCATGGCTTATTGTACGAGCGCCAACTTCCTCAGCGGTGAATGATTTTCCACTCTACTAGGTTCCTAGCACTCGTAAGGAGCATACCTATGATCTAGAACAATGAGACGCTAAGCAGTGGACGGACGACCCCCGAAACTACATGAAAGTCATGTCCGCTCGGTATAACGGCCATAACTTCTTCTAGGGGACCCATAATCTTCGGCTGTTGGGCTCGGGGGAAAGCTAACTGAGGGAGCAACACCATAGGAACTGGAAATCAAAATTTTGACATTTTGGGAATTTTTTATACCAATTTATAAGGACAACACCTTGCTCGCCCTCTTTCCGCGTTTGCTTCTTCGGTACGGATCGAAATGTGTACCATGGTTTATTGTATGAGTGCCAACTTCCTCAGCATTGAATATTTTTCCACTCTACTCGGTTCCTAGCTCTCGTAAGGAGCATACCTATGATCTAGAACAATGAGACGCTAAGCAGTGGACGGACGACCCCCGAAAGCACATGAAAATCAAGTCCGCTCGGTATAACGGCCATAACTTCTTCTAGGGGACCCAGAATCTTCGGCTGTTGGGCTCGTTGGAAAGCTAACTGAAGGAGCAACACCATAGGAACTGGAAATCAAAATTTTGACATTTTGGGAATTTTTTATACCAATTTATAAGGTCAACACCTTGCTCGCCCTATTTCCGCGTTTGCTCCTTCGGTACGGATCGAAATGTGTACCATGGCTTATTGTATGAGTGCCAACTTCCTCAGCATTGAATATTTTTCCACTCTACTCGGTTCCTAGCGCTCATAAGGTGCATACCTATGATCTAGAACATTGACGCTAAGCAGTGGACGGACGACCCCCGAAACTACATGAAAGTCATGTCCGCTCGGTATTACGGCCATAACTTCTTCTTGGGGACTCAGAATCTTCGGCTGTTGGGCTCGTTGGAAAGCTAACTGAGGGGCAAGACCATAGGAACTGGAAATCAAACTTTTGTCATATGGGGAATACTTGGTACCAATTTGTAATTCCAACACCTTGCTCGCCTGCTTTCCGCATTTGCTCCTTCGGTACGGATCGAAATATGTACCATGGCTTATTGTACGAGCGCCAACTTCCGCAGCAGTGAATGATTTTCCACTCTACTAGGTTCCTAGCACTCGTAAGGAGCATACCTATGATCTAGAACAATGAGACGCTAAGCAGTGGACGGACGACCCCTGAAACTACATGAAAGTCATGTCCGCTCGGTATAACGGCCACAACTTCTTCTTGGGGACGTAGAATCTTCGGCTGTTGGGCTCGTTGGAAAGCTAACTGAGGGAGCAACACCATAGGAACTGGAAATCAAACTTTTGTCATATGGGGAATACTTGGTACCAATTTATAAGTCCAACACCTTGCTCGCCCGCTTTCCGCATTTGCTCCTTCGGTACGGATCGAAATGTGTACCATGGCTTATTGTACGAGCGCCAACTTCCTCAGCAGTGAATGATTTTCCACTTTGCTAGATTCCTATCGCTCGTAAGGAGCATACCTATGATCTAGAATAATGAGACGCTAAGCAGTGGACGGACGACCCCCGAAAGCACATGAAAGTCATGTCCGCTCGGTATTACGGCCATAACTTCTTCTAGGGGATTCAGAATCTTCGGCTGTTGGGCTCATTGGAAAGCTAACTGAGGGAGCAACACCATAGGAACTGGAAATCAAAATTTTGACATTTTGGGAATTTTTTATACCAATTTATAAGGCCAACACCTTGCTCGCCCTCTTTCCGCGTTTGCTCCTTCGGTACGGATCGAAATGTGTACAATGGCTTATTGTATGAGCGCCACCTTCCTCAGCATTGAATATTTTTCCACTCTACTCGGTTCCTAGCGCTCATATGGAGCATACCTATGATCTAGAACAATGAGACGCTGAGCAGTGCACGGACGACCCCCGAAACTACATGAAAGTCATGTCCGCTCGGTATAACGGCCATAAATTCTTCTTTGGGACTCAGAATCTTCGGCTGTTGGGCTCGTTGGAAAGCTAACGGAGGGGCAAGACCATAGGAACTGGAAATCAAACTTTTGTCATATGGGGAATACTTGGTACCAATTTGTAATTCCAACACCTTGCTCGCCTGCTTTCCGCATTTGCTCCTTCGGTACGGATCGAAATATGTACCATGGCTTATTGTACGAGCGCCAACTTCCGCAGCGGTGAATGATTTTCCACTCTACTAGGTTCCTAGCACTCGTAAGGAGCATACCTATGATCTAGAACAATGAGACGCTAAGCAGTGGACGGACGACCCCTGAAACTACATGAAAGTCATGTCCGCTCGGTATAACGGCCACAACTTCTTCTTGGGGACGTAGAATCTTCGGCTGTTGGGCTCGTTGGAAAGCTAACTGAGGGAGCAACACCATAGGAACTGGAAATCAAACTTTTGTCATATGGGGAATACTTGGTACCAATTTATAAGTCCAACACCTTGCTCGCCCGCTTTCCGCATTTGCTCCTTCGGTACGGATCGAAATGTGTACCATGGCTTATTGTACGAGCGCCAACTTCCTCAGCGGTGAATAATTTTCCACTCTACTAGGTTCCTAGCACTCGTAAGGAGCATACCTATTATCTAGAACAATGAGACGCTAAGCAGTGGACGGACGAGCCCCGAAACTACATGAAAGTCGTGTCCGCTCGGTATAACGGCCATAACTTGTTCTTGGGGACTCAGAATCTTCGGCTGTTGGGCTCGTTGGAAAGCTAACTGAGCGAGCAACACCATAGGAACTGGAAATCAAAATTTTGACATTTTGGGAATTTTTTATACCAATTTATAAGGCCAACAACTTGCTCGCCCTCTTTCCGCGTTTGCTCCTTCGGTACGGATCGAAATGTGTACCATGGCTTATTGTATCAGTGCCAACTTCCTCAGCATTGAATATTTTTCCACTCTACTCGGTTCCTAGCGCTCATAAGGAGCATACCTATGATCTAGAACAATGAGACGCTAAGCAGTGGACGGACGACCCCCGAAACTACATGAAAGTCATGTCCGCTCGGTATAACGGCCATAACTTCTTCTTGGGGACTCAGAATATTCGTCTGTTGGGCTCATTGGAAAGCTAACTGAGGGGCAACACCATAGGAACTGGAAATCAAACTTATGTCATATGGGGAATACTTGGTACCAATTTATAAGTCCAACACCTTGCTCGCCCGCTTTCCGCATTTGCTCCATCAGTACGGATCGAAATGTGTTCCATGGCTTATTGTACGAGCGCCAACTTCCTCAGCGGTGAATGATTTTCCACTCTACTCGGTTCCTAGCACTCGTAAGGAGCATACCTATGATCTAGAACAATGAGACGCTAAGCAGTGGACGGACGACCCCCGAAACTACGTGAAAGTCAAGTCCGCTCGATATAACGGCCATAACTTCTTCTTGGGGACTCAGAATCTTCGGCTGTTGGGCTCGTTGGAAAGCTAACTGAGCGAGCAACACCATAGGAACTGGAAATCAAAATTTTGACATTTTGGGAATTTTTATACCAATTTATAAGGCCAACACCTTGCTCGCCCTCTTTCCGCGTTTGCTCCTTCGGTACGGATCGAAATGTGTACCATGGCTTATTGTATGAGTGCCAACTTCCTCAGCATTGAATATTTTTCCACTCTACTCGGTTCCTAGCGCTCATAAGGAGCATACCAATGATCTAGAACAATGAGACGCTAAGCAGTGGACGGACGACCCCCGAAACTACATGAAAGTCATGTCCGCTCGGTATAACGGCCATAACTTCTTCTAGGGGACTCAGAATCTTCGGCTGTTGGGCACGTTGGAAAGCTAACTGAAGGAGCAACACCATAGGAACTGGAAATCAGACTTTTGTCATATGGGGAATACTTGGTAATAATTTATAAGTCAAACACCTTGCTCGCCCGCTTTCCGCATTTGCTCCTTCAGTACGGAACGAAATGTGTACCATGGCTTATTGTACGAGCGCCAACTTCCTCAGCGGTGAATGATTTTCCACTCTACTAGGTTTCTAGCACTCGTAAGGAGCATACCTATGATCTAGAACAATGAGACGCTAAGCAGTGGACGGACGACCCCCGAAACTACATGAAAGTCATGTCTGCTCGGTATAACGGCCATAACTTCTTCTAGGGGACCCAGAATCTTCGGCTGTTGGGCTCGTTGGAAAGCTAACTGAGGAAGCAACACCATAGGAACTGGAAATCAAAATTTTGACATTTTGGGAATTTTTTATACCAATTTACAAGGCCAACACCTTGCTCGCCCTCTTTCCGCGTTTGCTCCTTCGGTACGGATCGAAATGTGTACCATGGCTTATTGTATGAGTGCCAACTTCTTCAGCGTTGAATATTTTTCCACTCTACTCGGTTCCTAGCGCTCATAATGAGCATACCTATGATCTAGAACAATGAGACGCTAAGCAGTGGACGGACGACCCCCGAAACTACATGAAAGTCATGTCCGCTCGGTATAACGGCCATAACTTCTTCTTGGGGACTCAGAATATTCGTCTGTTGGGCTCGTTGGAAAGCTAACTGAGGGGCAACACCATAGGAACTGGAAATCAAACTTATGTCATATGGGGAATACTTGGTACCAATTTATAAGTCCAACACCTTTTTCGCCCGCTTTCCGCATTTGCTCCATCAGTACGGATCGAAATGTGTTCCATGGCTTATTGTACGAGCGCCAACTTCCTCAGCGGTGAATGATTTTCCACTCTACTAGGTTCCTAGCACTCGTAAGGAGCATACCTATGATCTAGAACAATGAGACGCTAAGCAGTGGACGGACGACCCCCGAAACTACATGAAAGTCAAGTTCGCTCGATATAACGGCCATAACTTCTTCTTGGGGACTCAGAATCTTCGGCTGTTGGGCCCGTTGAAAAGCTAACTGAGCGAGCAACACCATAGGAACTGGAAATCAAAATTTTGACATTTTGGGAATTTTTATACCAATTTATAAGGCCAACACCTTGCTCGCCCTCTTTCCGCGTTTGCTCCTTCGGTACGGATCGAAATGTGTACCATGGCTTATTGTATGAGTGCCAACTTCCTCAGCATTGAATATTTTTCCACTCTACTCGGTTCCTAGCGCTCATAAGGAGCATACCTATGATCTAGAACAATGAGACGCTAAGCAGTGGACGGACGACCCCCGAAACTACATGAAAGTCATGTCCACTCGGTATAACGGCCATAACTTCTTCTAGGGGACTCAGAATCTTCGGCTGTTGGGCACGTTGGAAAGCTAACTGAAGGAGCAACACCATAGGAACTGGAAATCAGACTTTTGTCATATGGGGAATACTTGGTAATAATTTATAAGTCAAACACCTTGCTCGCCCGCTTTCCGCATTTGCTCCTTCAGTACGGATCGAAATGTGTACCATGGCTTATTGTACGAGCGCCAACTTCCTCAGCGGTGAATGATTTTCCACTCTACTAGGTTCCTAGCACTCGTAAGGAGCATACCTATGATCTAGAACAATGAGACGCTAAGCAGTGGACGGACGACCCCCGAAACTACATGAAAGTCATGTCTGCTCGGTATAACGGCCATAACTTCTTCTAGGGGACCCAGAATCTTCGGCTGTTGGGCTCGTTGGAAAGCTAACTGAGGATGCAACACCATAGGAACTGGAAATCAAAATTTTGACATTTTGGGAATTTTTTATACCAATTTATAAGGCCAACACCTTGCTCGCCCTCTTTCCGCGTTTGCTCCTTCGGTACGGATCGAAATGTGTACCATGGCTTATTGTATGAGTGCCAACTTCTTCAGCGTTGAATATTTTTCCACTCTACTCGGTTCCTAGCGCTCATAATGAGCATACCTATGATCTAGAACAATGAGACGCTAAGCAGTGGACGGACGACCCCCGAAACTACATGAAAGTCATGTCCGCTCGGTATAACGGCCATAACTTCTTCTTGGGGACTCAGAATATTCGTCTGTTGGGCTCGTTGGAAAGCTAACTGAGGGGCAACACCATAGGAACTGGAAATCAAACTTATGTCATATGGGGAATACTTGGTACCAATTTATAAGTCCAACACCTTGCTCGCCCGCTTTCCGCATTTGCTCCATCAGTACGGATCGAAATGTGTTCCATGGCTTATTGTACGAGCGCCAACTTCCTCAGCGGTGAATGATTTTCCACTCTACTAGGTTCCTAGCACTCGTAAGGAGCATACCTATGATCTAGAACAATGAGACGCTAAGCAGTGGACGGACGACCCCCGAAACTACATGAAAGTCAAGTCCGCTCGATATAACGGCCATAACTTCTTCTTGGGGACTCAGAATCTTCGGCTGTTGGGCCCGTTGAAAAGCTAACTGAGCGAGCAACACCATAGGAACTGGAAATCAAAATTTTGACATTTTGGGAATTTTTATACCAATTTATAATGCCAACACCTTGCTCGCCCTCTTTCCGCGTTTGCTCCTTCGGTACGGATCGAAATGTGTACCATGGCTTATTGTATGAGTGCCAACTTCCTCAGCATTGAATATTTTTCCACTCTACTCGGTTCCTAGCGCTCATAAGGAGCATACCTATGATCTAGAACAATGAGACGCTAAGCAGTGGACGGACGACCCCCGAAACTACATGAAAGTCATGTCCGCTCGGTATAACGGCCATAACTTCTTCTTGGGGACTCAGAATCTTCGGCTGTTGGGCTCGTTGGAAAGCTAACTGAGCGAGCAACACCATAGGAACTGGAAATCAAAATTTTGACATTTTGGGAATTTTTATACCAATTTATAAGGCCAACACCTTGCTCGCCCTCTTTCCGCGTTTGCTCCTTCGGTACGGATCGAAATGTGTACCATGGCTTATTGTATGAGTGCCAACTTCCTCAGCATTGAATATTTTTCCATCTACTCGGTTCCTAGCGCTCATAAGGAGCATACCTATGATCTAGAACAATGAGACGCTAAGCAGTGGACGGACGACCCCCGAAACTACATGAAAGTCATGTCCACTCGGTATAACGGCCATAACTTCTTCTAGGGGACTCAAAATCTTCGGCTGTTGGGCACGTTGGAAAGCTAACTGAAGGAGCAACACCATAGGAACTGGAAATCAGACTTTTATCATATGGGGAATACTTGGTAATAATTTATAAGTCAAACACCTTGCTCGCCCGCTTTCCGCATTTGCTCCTTCAGTACGGATCGAAATGTGTACCATGGCTTATTGTACGAGCGCCAACTTCCTCAGCGGTGAATGATTTTCCACTCTACTAGGTTCCTAGCACTCGTAAGGAGCATACCTATGATCTAGAACAATGAGACGCTAAGCAGTGGACGGACGACCCCCGAAACTACGTGAAAGTCATGTCTGCTCGGTATAACGGCCATAACTTCTTCTAGGGGACCCAGAATCTTCGGCTGTTGGGCTCGTCGGAAAGCTAACTGAGGAAGCAACACCATAGGAACTGGAAATCAAAATTTTGACATTTTGGGAATTTTTTATACCAATTTATAAGGCCAACACCTTGCTCGCCCTCTTTCCGCGTTTGCTCCTTCGGTACGGATCGAAATGTGTACCATGGCTTATTGTATGAGTGCCAACTTCTTCAGCGTTGAATATTTTTCCACTCTACTCGGTTCCTAGAGCTCATAAGGAGCATACCTATGATCTAGAACAATGAGACGCTAAGCAGTGGACGGACGACCCCCGAAACTACATGAAAGTCATGTCCGCTCGGTATAACGGCCATAACTTCTTCTTGGGGACTCAGAATATTCGTCTGTTGGGCTCGTTGGAAAGCTAACTGAGGGGCAACACCATAGGAACTGGAAATCAAACTTATGTCATATGGGGAATACTTGGTACCAATTTATAAGTCCAACACCTTGCTCGCCCGCTTTCCGCATTTGCTCCATCAGTACGGATCGAAGTGTGTTCCATGGCTTATTGTACGAGCGCCCACTTCCTCAGCGGTGAATGATTTTCCACTCTACTAGGTTCCTAGCACTCGTAAGGAGCATACCTATGATCTAGAACAATGAGACGCTAAGCAGTGGACGGACGACCCCCGAAACTACATGAAAGTCAAGTCCGCTCGATATAACGGCCATAACTTCTTCCTGGGGACTCAGAATCTTCGGCTGTTGGGCCCGTTGGAAAGCTAACAGAGCGAGCAACACCATAGGAACTGGAAATCAAAATTTTGACATGTTGGGAATTTTTATACCAATTTATAAGGCCAACACCTTGCTCGCCCTCTTTCCGCGTTTGCTCCTTCGGTACGGATCGAAATGTGTACCATGGCTCATTGTATGAGTGCCAACTTCCTCAGCATTGAATATTTTTCCACTCTACTCGGTTCCTAGCGCTCATAAGGAGCATACCTATGATCTAGAACAATGAGACGCTAAGCAGTGGACGGACGACCCCCGAAACTACATGAAATTCATGTCCACTCGGTATAACGGCCATAACTTCTTCTAGGGGACTCAGAATCTTCGGCTGTTGGGCACGTTGGAAAGCTAACTGAAGGAGCAACACCATAGGAACTGGAAATCAGACTTTTGTCATATGGGGAATACTTGGTAATAATTTATAAGTCAAACACCTTGCTCGCCCGCTTTCCGCATTTGCTCCTTCAGTACGGATCGAAATGTGTACCATGGCTTATTGTACGAGCGCCAACTTCCTCAGCGGTGAATGATTTTCCACTCTACTAGGTTCCTAGCACTCGTAAGGAGCATACCTATGATCTAGAACAATGAGACGCTAAGCAGTGGACGGACGACCCCCGAAACTACATGAAAGTCATGTCTGCTCGGTATAACGGCCATAACTTCTTCTAGGGGACCCAGAATCTTCGGCTGTTGGGCTCGTTGGAAAGCTAACTGAGGAAGCAACACCATAGGAACTGGAAATCAAAATTTTGACATTTTGGGAATTTTTTATACCAATTTATAAGGCCAACACCTTGCTCGCCCTCTTTCCGCGTTTGCTCCTTTGGTACGGATCGAAATGTGTACCATGGCTTATTGTATGAGTGCCAACTTCCTCAGCGTTGAATATTTTTCCACTCTACTCGGTTCTTAGCGCTCATAAGGAGCATACCTATGATCTAGAACAATGAGACGCTAAGCAGTGGATGGACGACCCCCGAAACTACATGAAAGTCATGTCCGCTCGGTATAACGGCCATAACTTCTTCTTGGGGACTCAGAATATTCGGCTGTTGGGCTCGTTGGAAAGCTAACTGAAGGAGCAACACCATAGGAACGGGAAAACAGACTTTTGTCATATGGGGAATACATGGTACCAATTTATAAGTCCAACACCTTGCTCGCCCGCTTTCCGCATTTGCTCCTTCGGTACGGATCGAAATGTGTACCATGGCTTATTGTATGAGCGCCAACTTCCTCAGCGGTGAATGATTTTCCACTCTACTAGGTTCCTAGCACTCGTAAGGAGCATACCTATGATCTAGAACAATGAGACGCTAAGCAGTGGACGGACGACCCCCGAAACTACATGAAAGTCATGTCTGCTCGGTATAACGGCCATAACTTCTTCTAGGGGACCCAGAATCTTCGGCTGTTGGGCTCGTTGAAAAGCTAACTGAGGAAGCAACACCATAGGAACTGGAAATCAAAATTTTGACATTTTGGTAATTTTTTATACCAATTTATAAGGCCAACACATTGCTCGCCCTCTTTCCGCGTTTGCTCCTTTGGTACGGATCGAAATGTGTACCATGGGTTATTGTATGAGTGCCAACTTCTTCGGCATTGAATATTTTTCCACTCTACTCGGTTCCTAGCGCTCATAAGGAGGGTACCTATGATCTAGAACAATGAGACGCTAAGCAGTGGACGGACGACCCCCGAAACTACATGAAAGTCATGTCCGCTCGGTATAACGGCCATAACTTCTTCTAGGGGACTTAGAATCTTCGGCTGTTGGGCTCGTTGGAAAGCTAACTGAGGGGCAACACCATAGGATCTGGAAATCAAACTTATGTCATATAGGGAATACTTGGTACCAATTTATAAGTCCAACACCTTGCTCGCCCGCTTTCCGCATTTGCTCCATCAGTACGGATCGAAATGTGTACCATGGCTTATTGTACGAGCGCCAACTTCCTCAGCAGTGAATGATTTTCCACTCTACTAGGTTCCTAGCACTCGTAAGGAGCATACCTATGATCTAGAACAATGAGACGCTAAGTAGTGGACGGACGTCCCCCGAAACTACATGAAAGTCATGTCCGCTCGGTATAACGGCCATAACTTCTTCTTGGGGACCCAGAATCTTCGGCTGTTGGGCTCGTTGGAAAGCTAACTGAGCGAGCAACACCATAGGAACTGGAAATCAAAATTTTGACATTTTGGGAATTTTTTATACCAATTTATAAGGCCAACACCTTGCTCGCCCTCTTTTCACGTTTGCTCCTTCGGTACGGATCGAAATGTGTACCATGGCTTATTTTATGAGTGCCAACTTCCTCAGCATTGAATATTTTTCCACTCTACTCGGTTCCTAGCGCTCATAAGGAGCATACCTATGACCTAGAATAATGAGACGCTAAGCAGTGGACGGACGACCCCCGAAACTACATGAAAGTCATGTCCGCTCGGTATAACGGCCATAACTTCTTCTAGGGGACTTAGAATCTTCGGCTGTTGGGCTCGTTGGAAAGCTAACTGAAGGAGCAACACCATAGGAACAGGAAATCAGACTTTTGTCATATGGGGAATACTTGGTACCAATTTATAAGTCCAACACCTTGCTCGCCCGCTTTCCGCATTTGCTCCTTCGGTACGGATCGAAATGTGTACCATGGCTTATTGTACGAGCGCCAACTTCCTCAGCGGTGAATGATTTTCCACTCTACTAGGTTCCTAGCACTCGTAAGGAGCATACCTTTGATCTAGAACAATGAGACGCTAAGCAGTGGACGGACGACCCCCGAAACTACATGAAAGTCATGTCTGCTCGGTATAACGGCCATAACTTCTTCTAGGGGACCCAGAATCTTTGGCTGTTGGGCTCGTTGGAAAGCTAACTGAGGAAGCAACACCATAGGAACTGGAAATCAAAATTTTGACATTTTGGGAATTTTTTATACCAATTTATAAGGCCAACACCTTGCTCGCCCTCTTTCCGCGTTTTCTCCTTCGGTACGGATCGAAATGTGTACCATGGCTTATTGTATGAGTGCCAACTTCCTCAGCATTGAATATTTTTCCACTCTACTCGGTTCCTAGTGCTCATAAGGAGCATACCTATGATCTAGAAGAATGAGACGCTAAGCAGTGGACGGACGACCCCCGAAACTACATGAAAGTCATGTCCGCCCGGTCTAACGGCCATAACTTCTTCTTGGGGACTCAGAATATTCGGCTGTTGGGCTCGTTGGAAAGCTAACTGAGGGGCAACACCATAGGAACTGGAAATCAAACTTAAGTCATATGGGGAATACTTGGTACCAATTTATAAGTCCAACACCTTGCTCGCCCGCTTTCCGCATTTGCTCCATCAATACGGATCGAAATGTGTACCATGGCTTATTGTATGAGTGCCAACTTCCTCAGCATTGAATATTTTTCCACTCTACTCGGTTCCTAGTGCTCATAAGGAGCATACCTATGATCTAGAACAATGAGACGCTAAGCAGTGGACGGACGACCCTCGAAACTACATGAAAGTCATGTCCGCTCGGTATGACGGCCATAACTTCTTCTTGGGGACTCATAATCTTCGGCTGTTGGGCTCGTTGGAAAGCTAACTGAGGGGCAACACCATAGGAACTAGACATCAAACTTTTGTCATATGGGGAATACTTGGTACCAATTTATAAGTCCAACACCTTGCTCGCCCGCTTTCCGCATTTGCTCCATCAATACGGATCGAAATGTGTACCATGGCTTATTGTACGAGCGCCAACTTCCTCAGCGGTGAATGATTTTC
The DNA here is from genome assembly GCA_022530915.1 of Paspalum notatum. NCBI lineage: Eukaryota > Viridiplantae > Streptophyta > Magnoliopsida > Poales > Poaceae > Paspalum > Paspalum notatum. The sequence goes on from CM039683.1 coordinate 12,737,540, forward strand.
CACTCTACTAGGTTCCTAGCACTCGTAAGGAGCTTATCTATGATCTAGAACAATGAGACGCTAAGCAGTGGACGGACGACCCCCGAAACTACATGAAAGTCATGTCCGCTCGGTATAACGGCCATAACTTCTTCTTGGGGACTCAGAATCTTCGGCTGTTGGGCTTGTTGGAAAGCTAACTGAGGGAGCAACACCATAGGAACTGGAAATCAAAATTTTGACATTTTGGAAATTTTTTATACCAATTTATAAGGCCAACACTTTGCTCGCCCTCTTTCCGTGTTTGCTCCTTTGTATGGATCGAAATGTGTACCATGGCTTATTGTATGAGGGCCAACTTCCTCAGCATTGAATATTTTTCCACTCTACTCGGTTCCTAGCGCTCATAAGGAGCATACCTATGATCTAGAACAATGAGACGCTAAGCAGTGAACGGACGACCCCCGAAACTACATGAAAGTCATGTCCGCTCGGTATAACGGCCATAACTTGTTCTTTGGGACTCAGAATCTTCGGCTGTTGGGCTCGTTGGAAAGCTAACTGAGGGGCAACACCATAGGAACTGGAAATCAAACTTTTGTCATATGGGGAATACTTGGTACCAATTTATAAGTACAACACCTTGCTCGCCCGCTTTCCGCATTTGCTCCATGAGTACGGATCGAAATGTGTACCATGGCTTATTGTACGAGCGCCAACTTCCTCAGCGGTTAATGATTTTCCACTCTACTAGGTTCCTAGCACTCGTAAGGAGCTTACCTATGATCTAGAACAATGAGACGCTAAGCAGTGGACGGACGACCCCCGAAACTACATGAAAGTCATGTCCGCTGGGTATAACGGCCATAATTTCTTCTTGGGGACTCAGAATCTTCGGCTGTTGGGCTCGATGGAAAGCTAACTGAGGGAACAACACCATAGGAACTGGAAATCAAAATTTTGACATTTTGGGAATTTTTTATACCAATTTATAAGGCCAACACCTTGCTCGCCCTCTTTCCGCGTTTGCTCCTTCGGTACGGATCGAAATGTGTACCATGGCTTATTGTATGAGTGCCAACTTCCTCAGCATTGAAAATTTTTCCATTCTACTCGGTTCCTAGCGCTCATAAGGAGCATACCTATGATCTAGAACAATGAGACGCTAAGCAGTGGACGGACGACCCCCGAAACTACATGAAAGTCATGTCCGCTCGGTATGACGGCCATAACTTCTTCTTGGGGACTCAGAATCTTCGGCTGTTGGGCTCGTTGGAAAGCTAACTGAGGGGCAACACCATAGGAACTGAAAATCAAACTTTTGTCATATGGGGAATACTTGGTACCAATTTATAAGTACAACACCTTGCTCGCCCGCTTTCCGCATTTGCTCCATCAGTACGGATCGAAATGTGTACCATGGCTTATTGTACGTGCGCCAACTTCCTTAGCGGAGAATGATTTTGCACTCTACTAGGTTCCTAGCACTCGTAAGGAGCATACCTATGATCTAGAACAATGAGACGCTATGTAGTGTACGGATGACCCCCGAAACTACATGAAAGTCATGTCCGCTCGGTATAACGGCCATAACTTCTTCTTGGGGACTCAGAATCTTCGGCTGTTGGGCTCGTTGGAAAGCTAACTGAGGGAGCAACACCATAGGAACTGGAAATCGAAATTTTGACATTTTGGAAATTTTTTATACCAATTTATAAGGCCAACACCTTGCTCACCCTCTTTCCGCGTTTGCTCCTTCGGTACGGATCGAAATGTGTACCATGGCTTATTGTATGAGTGCCAACTTCCTCAGCATTGAATATTTTTCCACTCTACTCGGTTCGTAGCGCTCATAAGGAGCATACCTATGATCTAGAACAATGAGACGCTAAGCAGTGGACGGACGACCCCTGAAACTACATGAAAGTCATGTCCGCTCGGTATAACGGCCATAACTTCTTCTTCGGGACTCAGAATATTCGGCTGTTGGGCTCGTTGGAAAGCTAACTGAGGGGCAACACCATAGGAATTGGAAATCGAACTTTTGTCATATGGGGAATACTTGGTACCAATTTATAAGTACAACACCTTGCTCGCCCGCTTTCCGCATTTGCTCCATCAGTACGGATCGAAATGTGTACCATGGCTTATTGTACGAGCGCCAACTTCCTCAGCGGTGAATGATTTTCTACTCTACTAGGTTCCTAGCACTCGTAAGGAGCTTACCTATGATCTAGAACAATGAGACGCTAAGCAGTGGACGGACGACCCCCGAAACTACATGAAAGTCATGTCCGCTCGGTATAACGGCCATAACTTCTTCTTGGGGACTCAGAATCTTCGGCTGTTGGGCTCGTTGGAAAGCTAACTGAGGGAACAACACCATTGGAACTGGAAATCAAAATTTTGACATTTTGGGAATTTTTTATACCAATTTATAAGGCCAACACCTTGCTCGCCCTCTTTCCGCGTTTGCTCCTTCGGTACGGATCGAAATGTGTACCATGGCTTATTGTATGAGTGCCAACTTCCTCAGCATTGAGTATTTTTCCATTCTACTCAGTTCCTAGCGCTCATAAGGAGCATACCTATGATCTAGAACAATGAGACAATAAGCAGTGGACGGACGACCCCCGAAACTACATGAAAGTCATGTCCGCTCGGTATGACGGCCATAACTTCTTCTTGGGGACTCAGAATCTTCGGCTGTTGGGCTCGTTGGAAAGCTAACTGAGGGGCAACACCATAGGAACTGAAAATCAAACTTTTGTCATATGGGGAATACTTGGTACCAATTTATAAGTACAACACCTTGCTCGCCCGCTTTCCGCATTTGCTCCATCAGTACGGATCGAAATGTGTACCATGGCTTATTGTACGAGCGCCAACTTCCTCAGCGGAGAATGATTTTCCACACTACTAGGTTCCTAGCACTCGTAAGGAGCATACCTATGATCTAGAACAATGAGACGCTATGTAGTGTACGGATGACCCCCGAAACTACATGAAAGTCATGTCCGCTCGGTATAACGGCCATAACTTCTTCTTGGGGACTCAGAATCTTCGGCTGTTGGGCTCGTTGGAAAGCTAACTGAGGGAGCAACACCATAGGAACTGGAAATCGAAATTTTGACATTTTGGAAATTTTTTATACCAATTTATAAGGCCAACACCTTGCTCGCCCTCTTTCCGCGTTTGCTCCTTCGGTACGGATCGAAATGTGTACCATGGCTTATTGTATGAGTGCCAACTTCCTCAGCATTGAATATTTTTCCACTCTACTCGGTTCCTAGCGCTCATAAGGAGCATACCTATGATCTAGAACAATGAGACGCTAAGCAGTGGACGGACGACCCCTGAAACTACATGAAAGTCATGTCCGCTCGGTATAACGGCCATAACTTCTTCTTCGGGACTCAGAATCTTCGGCTGTTGGGCTCGTTGGAAAGCTAACTGAGGGGCAACACCATAGGAATTGGAAATCGAACTTTTGTCATATGGGGAATACTTGGTACCAATTTATAAGTACAACACCTTGCTCGCCCGCTTTCCGCATTTGCTCCATCAGTACGGATCGAAATGTGTACCATGGCTTATTGTACGAGCACCAACTTCCTCAGCGGTGAATGATTTCCCACTCTACTAGGTTCCTAGCACTCGTAAGGAGCTTACCTATGATCTAGAACAATGAGACGCTAAGCAGTGGACGGACGACCCCCGAAACTACATGAAAGTCATGTCCGCTCGGTATAACGGCCATAACTTCTTCTTGGGGACTCAGAATCTTCGGCTGTTGGGCTCGTTGGAAAGCTAACTGAGGGAACAACACCATAGGAACTGGAAATCAAAATTTTGACATTTTGGGAATTTTTTATACCAATTTATAAGGCCAACACCTTGCTCGCCCTCTTTCCGCGTTTGCTCCTTCGGTACGGATCGAAATGTGTACCATGGCTTATTGTATGAGTGCCAAGTTCCTCAGCATGGAATATTTTTCCACTCTATTCGGTTCCTAGCGCTCATAAGGAGCATACCTATGATCTAGAACAATGAGACGCTAAGCAGTGGACGGACGACCCCCGAAACTACATGAAAGTAATGTCCGCTCGGTATGACGGCCATGACTTCTTCTTGGGGACTCAGAATCTTCGGCTGTTGGGCTCGTTGGAAAGCTAACTGAGGGAGCAACACCATAGGAACTGAAAATCAAAATTTTGACATTTTGGGAATTTTTTATACCAATTTATAAGGCCAACACCTTGCTCGCCCTCTTTCCGCGTTTGCTCCTTCGGTACGGATCGAAATGTGTACCATGGCTTATTGTATGAGTGCCAACTTCCTCTGCATTGAATATTTTTCCACTCTACTCGGTTCCTAGCGCTCATAAGGAGCATACCTATGATCTAGAACAATGAGACGCTAAGCAGTGGACGGACGACCCCCGAAACTACATGAAAGTCATGTCCGCTCGGTATGACGGCCATAACTTCTTCTTAGGGACTCAGAATCTACGGCTATTGGGCTCGTTGGAAAGCTAACTGAGGGGCAACGCCATAGGAACTGACAATCAAACTTTTGTCATATGGGGAATCCTTGGTACCAATTTATAAGTCCAACACCTTGCTCGCCCGCTTTCCGCATTTGCTCCATCAATACGGATCGAAATGTGTACCATGGCTTATTGTACGAGCGCCAACTTCCTCAGCGGTGAATGATTTTCCACTCTACTAGGTTCCTAGCACTCGTAAGGAGCATACCTATGATCTAGAGCAATGAGACGCTAAGCAGTGGACGGACGACCCCCGAAACTACATGAAAGTCATGTCCGCTCGGTATAACGGCCATAACTTCTTCTTGGGGACTCAGAATCTTCGGCTGTTGGGCTCGTTGGAAAGCTAACTGAGGGAGCAACACCATAGGAACTGGAAATCAAAATTTTGACATTTTGGGAATTTTTTTATACCAATTTATTGTAGGACCGAGACGTGCGACTAGAGGGGGGGGTGAATAGGAGCACTTGAAAAACTTAAACTCATACCCCCAAAGTGCGCTCTCACGAAAACACACGCACACCCGATATCGTCCACCGAACGAAAACACGCAGTAAACAGATCACAAAATTCATGTGCCAACTTCGGACAGTCAGTAGATGGGGGTTCGGACAAATGAACTGCCAAAGAGCTGAGAAGTGCACGAGCTGCAGTATTCAGCACGAGTAGACAGGACAGTCAGGTTTATATAGATCGGACAAATGACCTGACAATCCTGTCTTTGTTTCTCGCTAGTCCAAAACTGCAGCAGAAATTTCAGCCTTTGTGTCACCGAAAACGTGATCAAATCAGGTTCAAACCTTCACCAAAAATCACGAAAATTTGCACAGGTGATCATGAACCTATTCCAAAGCAAACTCCAAAAGATCAACTCAAAAAGATCACCGAGTGCACGGGAATTTCAGATCTTGTGAAAGGGGAAAAGTGAAACCGAAAAATGAAAATTCACTCGATTCTCTCTTGCTCGTGGAGCTGAGATTTTAGCACAAGGCTAGTGTGATTCTCCACATCCTAGCAAGTCAAACGACCAAGCAAAAGAGGGATCCCATCCTTGAACAAACCGAAACACCTCAAAATCCAAGGATTGGAACCAAAAACAAACTAGAACGGGGAGGGGGAAAGGAGGACGAAATTGAGCTGCTCAAGACATGGATTTCTCAAGGAGTAATCTTGGATTGAATCATGAAATCAAGTCTTACAAGACCTCCTAGAGCCTACCTCCCATCATCCTCCCACTAATGACAAGATTTGACTAAACTAGGCACTCGTCTCCTAGCTAATCTCCTCTCTTTTCTCTGTCTGGACCTTGGCTGCTAGGGTTAGGGAAAACCTAGGGTTTGTGGCTGCCAAGATAAGCTCCAAGGGAGCCTCTCAAGTCTATTTATACCCTAGGCCCTAAACGACACAATTACATTAAGACCCCTACTCTAAAAATGACCGGAGGGGGCCAAACCGAAAAGATACAATCGGACGACTACGATGACGTCTTGATCATCTTCGGTTTCTCCGCCTCGCTTGGATGTGCGCCACGTAGCCAGTAGTCTGGAAGCTTCCCCCGGTTTTGAAGTCAGAAACCGGAAAACTTTATTCTGCGGGCTTCCTGGGCCAGGTCTTGGCCCAATCTTCTATCTTGGCGAGTCGGAACCCAACCCACCAAGTCATTTGAACTTGGGTGGCGGTTTTGAGCCGAAGCCGCCAAAGCCTCCCTCGCACGCCTTCACGCCATGCACTCGGGTTGGAGCACCACAGTGGCACCCGGCTTCTCCAGTCCATCGGAGTCGCCTCGCGGTCCATCGGAGGGCTTACACCACCGTTGCCGAACCGCCCCTCCATGTACCGAGCTTCCATGGCCGACCGACGCCGAGCATTGCCTCCGTTCCATTGGAGGACTTTTGCCTCAGTCCATCGAGGTCTTCGTCTTCCTCTACCTCCAGTCCATCGGAGGACTTGTGCCGTTGACAATCACTCATCACACCAGGAGAGCAATGAGGCCGATCCATTGGCTCTCATTTATAAGGCCAACACCTTGCTCGCCCTCTTTCCGCGTTTGCTCCTTCGGTACGGATCAAAATGTGTACAATGGCTTATTGTATGAGCGCCAACTTCCTCAGCATTGAATATTTTTCCACTCTGCTCGGTTCCTTGCGCTCATAAGGAGCATACCTATGATCTAGAACAATGAGACGCTAAGCAGTGGACGGACGACCCCCGAAACTACAAGAAAGTCATGTCCGCTCGGTATAACTGCCATAACTTCTTCTTGGGACTCAGAATCTTCGGCTGTTGGGCTCGTTGGAAAGCTAACTGAGGGAGCAACACCATAGGAACTGGAAATCAAACTTTTGTCATATGGGGAATACTTGGTACCAATTTATAAGTTCAACACCTTACTCGCCCGCTTTCCGCATTTGCTCCTTCGGTACGGATCGAAATATGTACCATGGCTTATTGTACGAGCGCCAACTTCCTCAGCGGTGAATGATTTACCACTCTACTAGGTTCCTAGCACTCGTAAGGAGCATACCTATGATCTAGAACAATGAGACGCTAAGCAGTGGACGGACGACCCCCGAAACTACATGAAAGTCATGTCTGCTCGGTATAACGGCCATAACTTCTTCTAGGGGACTCAGAATCTTCGGCTGTTGGGCTCGTTGGAAAGCTGAGTGTGGGAGCAACACCATAGGAACTGGAAATCAAAATTTTGACATTTTGGGAATTTTTTATACCAATTTATAAGGCCAACACCTTGCTCGCCCTCTTTCCGCATTTGCTCCTTCGGCACGGATCGAAATGTGTACCATGGCTTATTGTATGTGTGCCAACTGAGAGCCAATGGATCGGCCTCGTTGCTCTCCTGGTGTGATGAGTGATTGTCAACGGCACAAGTCCTCCGATGGACTGGAGGCCCTCCGATGGACTGGAGGTAGAGGATGACGAAAACCTCGATGGACTGAGACAAAAGTCCTCCAATGGACCGGAGGCAATGCTCGGCGTCGATCGGTCATGGAAGCTCGGTATACGGAGGGGCGGTTCGGCAACGATGGTGTAAGCCCTCCGATGGACCGCGAGGCAACTCCGATGGACTGGAGAAGCCGGGTGCCACCGTGGTGCTCCAACCCGAGTGCATGCCGCGAAGGCGTGCGAGGGAGGCTTTGGCGGCTTCGGCTCAAAACCGCCACCCAAGTTCAAGTGACTTGGTGGGTTGGGCTCCGACTCGCCAAGATAGAAGATTTGGCCAAGACCCGGCCCAAGAAGCCCGCAGAATAAAGTTTCCCGATTTCTGATTTCAAAACCGGGGCAAGCTTCCGGACTACTGGCTACGTGGCGCACATCCAAGCGAGGCATGGAGAAGAAGAAGATCAAGACGTCATCGTAGTCGTCCGATTGTATCTTTTCGGTTGGGCCCCTTTTGGGCATTTTTAGAGTAGGGGTCTTAATGTAATTGTGTTGTTTAGGGCCTAGGGTATAAATAGACTTGAGGGGCTCTCTTGGAGCTCATCTTGGCAGCCACAAACCCTAGGATTTCCTAACCCTAGCAGCCAAGGTCCAAAGAGAAGAAATAGAGAGGATTAGCTAGGAGATGAGTGCCTAGTTTAGTCTAATCTTGTCATTAGTGGGAGGATGAAGGGAGGTAGGCTCTAGGAAACTCTTGTAACCTGATTTTCGTGGTTAATTCAAGGATCTTTGTTGTGAAATTCCAAGTCTTGAGCAGCAATCTTGTCCCACCCTCTTTGCCCCTTTTCTAGTTTCGTTTTTGGTCCCGTTTCTTGGATTTTGGCTCGTTTTGTGTTGTCCAAGGATGAGACCTTTCTTTTGCCGGTATTTTGCCTTGCTAGGATGTGGTGCATCTCACTAGCCAAGTGCTAGAATCATTCAACCACGAGCAAGGGCTGTTCTTGACGTTTCTTGGTTTTTCGGGTTCAACTCACCTACCTCACGAGATTTGCAATTCCCGTGCATCTCTTGATCTTTTGGAGCTGATCTTTTGGTTTTGCTAGAGAAGGTCCTTAGGATTGTCCATGCAAATTTTTGTGAAGTTTCGTTGAGATTTGACCCCGTTTCGATCGTTTTTCTTTGAGGTGTCGGGCTGTTTTCTGCGCGCAGTTTTTCGGAGAACTGACAGTACTAATTGTTTGTCCTTAGGTTTGTCCGAACCCTATACTTCGGATTGTCCGATCCCCTTCCCTCGGATTGTCCGGTCTATAAGTTTTTAGGGCTGTTTCAGCCCCTTTCTTTGGGTTTGTCCGGTCAGTTCTTATGGTTGTGACAGTATTGTCCGGTCTAGTGTGTTTGGGACTGTTTTTGCGTGTTTCTTGCTCCGCTTGCTTTGGGGTTCGGACAAATGAACTGCCAAAGAGCTGAGAAGAGCACGAGCTGCAGTATTCAGCACGAGTAGACAGGACAGTCAGGTTTATATAGACCGGACAAATGACCTGACAATCCTGTCTTTGTTTCTCGCTAGTCCAAAACTGCAGCAGAAATTTCAGCCTTTGTGTCACCGAAAACGTGATCAAATCAGGTTCAAACCTTCACCAAAAATCACGAAAATTTGCACAGGTGATCATGAACCTATTCCAAAGCAAACTCCAAAAGATCAACTCAAAAAGATCACCGAGTGCACGGGAATTTCAGATCTTGTGAAAGGGGAAAAGTGAAACCGAAAAATGAAAATTCACTCGATTCTCTCTTGCTCGTGGAGCTGAGATTTTAGCACAAGGCTAGTGTGATTCTCCACATCCTAGCAAGTCAAACGACCAAGCAAAAGAGGGATCCCATCCTTGAACAAACCGAAACACCTCAAAATCCAAGGATTGGAACCAAAAACAAACTAGAACGGGGAGGGGGAAAGGAGGACGAAATTGAGCTGCTCAAGACATAGATTTCTCAAGGAGTAATCTTGGATTGAATCATGAAATCAAGTCTTACAAGACCTCCTAGAGCCTACCTCCCATCATCCTCCCACTAATGACAAGATTTGACTAAACTAGGCACTCATCTCCTAGCTAATCTCCTCTCTTTTCTCTGTCTGGACCTTGGCTGCTAGGGTTAGGGAAAACCTAGGGTTTGTGGCTGCCAAGATAAGCTCCACAATTACATTAAGACCCCTGCTCTAAAAATGCCCGGAGGGGGCCAAACCGAAAAGATACAATCGGACGACTACGATGACGTCTTGATCATCTTCGGTTTCTCCGCCTCGCTTGGATGTGCGCCACGTAGCCAGTAGTCCGGAAGCTTCCCCCGGTTTTGAAGTCAGAAACTGGAAAACTTTATTCTGCGGGCTTCCTGGGACAGGTCTTGGCCCAATCTTCTATCTTGGCGAGTCGGAACCCAACCCACCAAGTCATTTGAACTTGGGTGGCGGTTTTGAGCCGAAGCCGCCAAAGCCTCCCTCGCACGCCTTCACGCCATGCACTCGGGTTGGAGCACCACAGTGGCACCCGGCTTCTCCAGTACATCGGAGTCGCCTCGCGGTCCATCGGAGGGCTTACACCACCGTTGCCGAACCGCCCCTCCATGTACCGAGCTTCCAAGGCCGACCGACGCCGAGCATTGCCTCCGTTCCATTGGAGGACTTTTGCCTCAGTCCATCGAGGTCTTCGTCTTCCTCTACCTCCAGTCCATCGGAGGACTTGTGCCGTTGACAATCACTCATCACACCAGGATAGCAATGAGGCCGATCCATTGGCTCTCAATCTCCCCCTTGATGAGTGCATTGTCAACACATCTTCAACCTGTAACCTAAAATAGAACAAAGACAAAACCAAAGCGTAAAACTGAAAAAGAAAGGAAAAAGAAAAGAAATGCTCAAGCTGCCAAAAACCAAACAAAGGCAAAACACAAGGCAGCTTGAAGCAAAACGAAAAACAAAACATCGGCTCCTCAAGACAGAGGCAAAAGGCTCAACGCACCGATGCAAAGAGCATGCTAAAAGCTCAACTCCCCTTGAAATGCATCCTCACAAATGCAAAATGAATGCAAAGCTCCCCCTCAACTAAAACTCTCCTGAGTTCTCCCCCTTTGTCCATATTTTAAGACTTCTCCCTTTGGAAGTACACTAATTTCTCCCCAAATTTCTCCCCCTTGTTGACAATGGACACATCAAGGGTTCTTTGAACTCAACTCCCCCTGAACTAGACAACTCCTCCTCAAAATATGCCATGAAATGCAAGGAGTGTAACTGAAAGAGCTTAGAAGGAATGTAAAGCTAGTAATCACAAGTTCTAGCATACAGAGCAAGTGAGGGCAAGGAAGCATACAACAAGCTCAAATGAATCTATCTTACACATATCAAGAGTAAGCTTGTTTTTCAGGGTTATCGAAAAGAAAGCATCACCGACATGAATAGCACCAAGCAAGATAGGCATGAACAGCAAGATGCTAGTAATGCATACAAGGTGTGCTACTCTCAACCAAAGCATATACAACCAGCCATAGGCATTTTAGAGACTTGCAAATTTTAAATTTATACATTTGTATACATAAGCAAGTTCTTTATGTGCCAGGGGTTATTTACTTGTCTTTTGCCACTTCTTACCAACCAATGCCAAGCCTAGGTTATCTAACCATCAGAAGCTTAAGACAAGGTTTTGGTCATACACAGTCTAGTCCAAGTTCATGCCAAAGTGCAAAGGCAAGCTATCTCGAACTAGATCAGTGTGACAAGCAAACCCACCTGGATCTTTCTCAATTCATCATATAAGACACCACTTGTAAGCATTTTGATTCAGATTTCAATTTAAGCAAGGTGTCATAAAAGCTTAGGCATTAACTTAGCAAAGGCATACAACTAGCATATCCAGGTATGAAAAGATAGCATAGCATTCAACAATCCTACACATGCTAGGTAGCCAAAACAAGTGGTGATCATGGTTTTTGATTTGCAAAGAATAAAATGACTTAGCTCACAACTAGTATTCAACAGACTCAAGAGAGCTTAGCCAACCATGATCAAGCATGCAACTGTACAATCTAGCACAAGCAAGTACTAACTCATCATCTCAAAAGAGCTCTAATGCTAGTGAAGTGAAAATGCATATGATACAGTGCAATGCATGATATGATACAACATGCAAAAGAAGCAAAGAGAAATAAAAGCCAGATAAAAGCAAATTCTAGATTATGGAAGCTATTCCTTACTAAAAGGAATAGCGTATTATCCCTGACTAAAAGGGATAGCACACTCCAAGCTCACCTCTCAAGCGCACAAAAGCGCCAAACTCTAGGGGCTTGGTAAAGATATCGGCCAACTGGTTTTCAGAAGCTACATGCACTAAGTCTATGTCCCCCTTTTCATAGTGATCTCTCAGAAAGTGAAACCTCACGTCTATGTGTTTGGTTCTGGAGTGCAAGACGGGGTTCTTAGCTATAGAAATAGCAGACGTAGAGTCCACTAGAAGAGGGATTTTTCCAAACCTAAGGCCAAAATCACTAAGGGTGGCTTTCATCCATAAAAGCTGGGAGCAGCAGCTAGCAGCAGCTATGTACTCTGCTTCTGTGGTAGACAAGGATACACTAGCTTGCTTGCGGGAGGACCAAGAGACAAGAGAGGTTCCTAAGAGTTGGCATGTGCCGGAGGTTGACTTGCGGTCAATCCGGCAGCCAGCATGGTCAGCATCTGAGAACCCTCTAAGAAAAAGAGAAGAACCTGAGGAGTACCAAAGACCAAGCTCAGGAGTGAATTTCAGATACCTGAAAATGCGCTTCACCGCTTGACGGTGAGAAGTCCTAGGAGACGCCTGGTAACGCGCACAAAGGCAGACCGCGAACTGAATGTCCGGCCTGGTCGCCGTCAGGTACAGAAGTGAGCCGATCATCCCTCGAAATTCCTTCTGATCCACCGCCTCCCCATCTTCATCAGCATCAAGTGCTGTGTTTGTACTCATAGGAGTTGTCATGGGTTTAGAATCCCCCATGTCAAACTTCTTGAGTATGTCTCTTGTGTACTTTGCTTGATGGACAAAGGTTCCTTCAGGGCCTTGCTTGATCTGCAGCCCGAGGAAGAACTGGAGCTCACCCATGAGACTCATCTCAAATTCCCTGCTCATCTGTTCAGCAAAACTAGACACCAAAGCGTGAGATGAACCACCAAAGATTATGTCATCAACATATATCTGAACTATTAGGGTGTCACCGCCACGTCTCAACAAAAACAAGGTCTTGTCTACTGAACCCATCACAAACCCAGACTTGAGCAGGAAGCTCTTCAACCTAGCATACCAAGCTCTAGGAGCTTGCTTCAGACCATAAAGGGCTTTCCTCAACTTATACACCCGGTCTGGAAATCTAGCACTCTCAAAGCCAGGAGGTTGTCTCACATATACCTCCTCCTCTATGAACCCGTTCAGGAAAGCAGACTTGACATCCATTTGCTGCAGTTTGAAGCCTTTAGAGGCCGCAAAGGCAAGCGAAATCCTAATGGCTTCCAAACGAGCTACAGGGGCAAAGGTCTCCTCATAATCTATCCCCTCCTTCTGACAGAAACCCTGGGCTACCAATCTCGCTTTGTTCCTCACAACCATCCCATCCTCACTCCGTTTGTTCTTGAAAACCCACTTGGTACCTATAGGGCGACAGTTTGGTGGAGGTTCAACTAAATCCCAGACATGGTTTCTCTCAAAGTTCTCCAACTCCTCATGCATGGCGTTCACCCAGTTAGGATCAGATAATGCATGTGACACATCCCGGGGCTCAAAAGAAGCAACGTATGCAGAGTGGGAGAAAAAGGCTAGAGAGTTAACCAAAGAGCGTGTGACACGCTGGTGAATGTCTCCAATCATCCTGTGTGGAGGGTGATCCCGCTGGACTTGCCGAGATGGAACAATCTCGGAAGTCACCTCCCCTACGTCCTCAGCGGGTCCAGCCTCTGCTTGAGCTTGCTGTCGGGGGAGTGAGGAGGAAACTGTGGGCAGGGGTCCTCCTTCATCATCTGAACTCGTAGCAGAGGGGGTAGGAGCTGCAGCTGGTGCAGTGGCTCCTGCATCACCATCATTAACCACACCTTCCTCATCCTCAAAAATGGAAGTGCCTTCTTCATCATCACCTGAAAGCTCAAAGGCAGGGGTTGTGCAGGGCATAGCCTCATCAAAAGAAACCTCACAAGTCTCAACAACTTGCTTGGCCTCTAAAATCCACACACGAAAAGCCCTAGAATTAGAAGCATACCCCAGAAAAATCCCATCCAAACAACGAGACTCAAACTTGTCCAAATGCCCCGCCTTCTTAAGCACAAAGCACGTGCAGCCAAACGCTTGCAAATGCTTGACGCTGGGCTGCCTACCAAACCGAAGTTCATACGAGGTCTTCCCAAGGAAAGCTCGCAAGAAGATTCGGTTTGCAATGTAACAGGCCGTATTCACTGCCTCAGCCCAAAAGCGCCTTGGAGTCCTATGCTCATCGAGCATCGTCCGTGCCATCTCAACAAGTGTGCGGTTCTTGCGTTCCACAACACCATTCTGCGGAGGGGTATATGGAGAAGAAAACTGGTGTTCAAGACCTAGGTCACGACAGAAGTTTTCAAAACGAGAGTTTCTGAATTCTCCGCCATTGTCACTGCGGATAGCCCTCATGGCCTTATGACTCTCGTTTCTCAACCTCAGTACCAGATCCCGAACAAAACCAAACGCCTCATCCTTAAACTCCATGAAAAATACCCACGAGAACCGCGAAAAATCGTCCACAACGACAAGCACGTACCACTTCCCACTGATTGACGCTACCCGAGCGGGACCTACTGTATCCATATGGAGTAGCTCACCCGGATAGGAGGTCATAACCTGAGACACAGGAATGTGAGAGGCGGCAACCATCTTGCCATGACGACAGGGGTGGCAAACTAAGTCCTTCTCAGCTCTCAATTTTGGCAATCCTCGGATTAGGCCCATTGAACTTAACCTGACTAGCAGATCAAAGCTCAAATGACCAAGTCTCCTATGCCACTTCCATATATCAGCAGAAGGACTAGCAACCAAACAGCGCGCAGGGCCAGAAACAGATGTGAGGTCGACCCTAAAAACCTGACCAAAAGGTAGCAAAGAGCAAACAAGGGTCTCCTCAGCATCAAGAACGCAGCACGCACCTTTCTTAAAACGAACCTCAAATCCTTCATCGAGAAGTTGCGAAACAGAAACCAAATTGAACCCCAAATTCCGGACAAAGGCAACTTCTCTCAGGGAAAGCTTGGCGGAGAGCGAAACAGAACCAACACCCATCACTTTACCTTGACCATTGTCCCCGAATGTGATGTACTCCTTGGTGCTTACAGGGTTGAGGCTGGAGAACCACTTGCGGTGCCCTGTCATGTGCCTAGAGCAACCGGAGTCCATGATCCACACGTCCTCCATACCTCGATCCTGCAAAGTCAAGTAAAGCGATGGTGAGCAAACGGTCCGGCACTGGGGTTAGTCCCAAAACTGCTGTACCAGTGCCGAGCCATCTGCTCAAAAGTGGGGTAAGCACAATCAAAGAAATCATCACGACGATCAGGGTAACCACGATCTCCAAAGCGTGAACCCTCGAAAGCTCTCTCAAAGCCTCGGTCACGAGGTCCATAGCCACGCTGAAAACGACTAGGAGCTCGGCTGGTAAAGCGTCTCTCACCACCAGGAGCACGAGCCTGAAAGCCGCCTCCTCTCTCACCACCGGCAAAGCGGTCTCTCATCTCACCGCGGTGGGGAGGATCTTGCCTACCACCCTGGTAGAACTGATCCTGGTTCCCCCAAGCTTTCTCCTGCCTCTCAACCCGCTTCCTCCTGAAGCAAAACTCCTCTAGGTGGCCATTCCGCTGGCAAAACTCACAGTGGTAGACAGGCCTCCTAGGAACTAGGTTAGGCTGGGACTTGGGCTTAGGTGGTGTGGCCTTGGGTGGCTCAGGCCGCTGGACTGGCTTCTTGCCCTTGGGCTTAAGCTCTTCCTCAACAATCTTGTCCAGCTTAGCCTTAGAAGGTTTGGGTGTCCAGTACTGCTTCTTTGGGGCAGCCTTGGGTGGCTCATGGTAAACCCCATCAACAGTCTCTCCTGGCTGGGTAGGTGCAGTATTGACCTTAATTGGGGCACTCTTCTCACCCGAAATGCTGCACTCTCCAAACCCAACACCACTTGTCTTACCCTCAGCTCTTTTGGTGCTCTCTATGATCATCTCTAGTTGAGGTTGCCTCGCATATACCCAACTGAGCACCTCTCTCAACCTGTTGTTGTTATCTTGCAAAGACAACATCTCCTCCCTCAGATCCTCCAGAATCACAGTCTGGGCAGTACAGGTATCACAGTCTAGGGAGGGAACCACAACAACTTTCTCCAACTTCCTAATGGTGGCATCCCTATCCACCAGCTGCATCCTAAGAGTTAGGCAGTTCTCACAAGTATCACTAGGTGCTGAAAGCACCTCTAAGTCAGCTCTCAACTGCTTTAACTCACCTCTCAAAGTAGGATAGACCATACATTCATCCAAAAGCGTAGGTCTAGCCCTAAGCTCCTCAAGCTCCATGAGCTGCCCCTCAAACTTCTCCTTCAGAACAGCTAGCTCTCTAGCTAGACAGGGGCAAGACTCACACCCAAGCTCTCCAATCAAAGTAGGCTCATCCAGTGTGGACTGGAGTTTGCCCAGCTCAGCCTTCAGCTCATCTATCTCCTCTACCCGCTTGGCATACCTATCTCTCTGGTCACCAAGCTCCGTCATGAAAGACTCGCAGGTAGGGCACTCAATCTCACTGGGTTGGGGTCTCACACTCCTCAACCTCTCATTCTCCTCTAAAGCCTCAGCAAGTTGGGCTTTCAACTTCTGCAGCTTCTTAGCTGCCTTCTCCAGCATCTTATCCTGGGCCTTAAGTTCCCGGCTGTTCTGCTCTAGCATCTCAAGGATTTCGGCTTGCTCAGGAGTTACCTCATCATCGGAAGAAGAGTTGCTGCCGTCATCCTTGTTCTCCTTGTCCTCAAGCGCCATGGAGCAAACCGAGCTCCTCTTGTCCTTGTTCTTCCGCCTGGACTTGGTGGAGACGAAGCACAAGCCAGCTGGACCGCCTTGATCGTTCCTCTTGTCCTTCCTGTACGTGATCTCCTCATCGCTTGAGCTCGACGAGGATGAAGAGGAAGAAGATCCGCTGCTGCAGAACCCGATCTCGGCGAAGAAGGCCTTGTCCCACTTCCGGTTGTCCTTCTGGTAGCTCTTGAAAGCCTTCCGGAAGTTCTTCTTGCCGAAGGAGCGCTTGCCGGAGCCATGCTTGCTGGAGCGGTGCTTGTCAAAGCTTAGCTTGCCGGAGTGGTACTTGTCGGAGTCGCGGGAGTAGCTCTTGCCCTTCTTGTAGTAGTCGTTCTTGTTGGGGCATTCGGCGATGAAGTGGCCGACCTCTCCGCACTCAAAGCACTTGGGCCGCTCGCCCCTCTTCTTGCTCATCCGGTTGTCATAGGCACGCTGAAAGCGACTAGACACTAGACACAACTCGTCATCCCCAAGTGTCGCTAGCTGCTCCTCTGTAACAGACATCAAAGCAGAAAACGAGAAGTTGTGTAACATGGGGTTAGTGACAGACTCACTAGAGGGGGTAGCCAAGGCCAGACTCTTGGAACCTGTACAAGCGAGGGAATCCCTCATCTTGTAATCTACCTCGGTGGCCTTGAGCTTACTATAGAGCGCCTCTACTCCAATCGTATCATACCCTGCCGACTCAATGATTGAGTTCACCTTGATCTCCCATATTTTTCTGTCTAAGGCATACAACAACTTGACAGCCTGCTGATGATCGGTATATGGGAGGGCAGCGGGGGCAGAGTTAACACGCAACTTGTTGATGATCGACTGAAAACGACCAAACAAGTCGTCTACTGACTCTCCCGGCTTCTGGACGAAATTCTCATATTCGCGCCGGTAAGTCTCCACAAGTCTAGCCTTAATTGTCGCAGTACCCTCATGGTGTGCACTAAGCAGTGACCATATCTCACGCGCAGTCTTAAGGTGACTCACTCTCTCATAATCCATGGGACCAAGCCCGGAGAAGAGAAAGTTAACAGCCTTGGCATTCGCCTCATGCTGAGCCACGATATCCTGCGTAGTACGCTCAGCGACTGGAAGCACCACAAAAGTCGTACTCTGAGTAGCATCCCATATGTCCTGACTCTGGCTAACAAGGAACGCCTCCATCCTACCTTTGCAGTAGGGATAACCATCGGAGCCAAGGACGGGAATTTTCCCGGAGTAAGTCATCGTCACTACGGTTTCGTCACCGGTTAAGGTATAGGAAACCTAACCGGCTCTGATACCACTTGTAGGACCGAGACGTGCGACTAGAGGGGGGGTGAATAGGAGCACTTGAAAAACTTAAACTCAAACCCCCAAAGTGCGCTCTCACGAAAACACACGCACACCCGATATCGTCCACTGAACAGATACGAATCTGGGACTAGCGGAAGCTTTCAACTCAACGGCCAAAGAAGGAAGCGCAAGTCAAACTAACACATCCTAAACAGTCATGCAAGATTGCATAGCGTGGACAAGCTATCAACCCTTTGGACACGAAACTGACTCCTAGACAAAAGCGCAGAAATCCTAAAACACTACACCTTTTAGTCTAGTGTGCAAGGTTGCATAGTATGGAGAAACTATCAACCCTAGGACACACTAGAACCTACACGAAAAACTCTCACTAAAGCACTAGCACTAATTTAAACTTCTCAAGGTGCAAAGTTGCATAGACTAGAAGACTATCAATTTTACAACACTTGAGAACCTAACTTCGAGGACGAACAAAGCAAAAGAAAGACACACACAACAACACAACAAAAGCTAGGAAAAACAACTCGGAAAAAGAACCAGAGACCGAACACAAAAACTCTAAGACCTAGCAGCGAAACAGACAAGAGAAACACCCCTATGCGCGCAGCCAGACCAACCCAAGACCTGACCGGACAGTCAGGTCTGGATACCAAGGCCTGACCGGACAAACTGAGGAGAAGAAGAAAATCACGCGACAAGAAAAACAGACCGGACAGTCAGGTTATGGACCTCGGACAGAAGACCTGACAATCAGCCCTGCAGCAACCAACACGCAGTAAACAGATCACAAAATTCATGTGCCAACTTCGGACAGTCAGTAGATGGGGGTTCGGACAAATGAACTGCCAAAGAGCTGAGAAGAGCACGAGCTGCAGTATTCAGCACGAGTAGACAGGACAGTCAGGTTTATATAGACCGGACAAATGACCTGACAATCCTGTCTTTGTTTCTCGCTAGTCCAAAACTGCAGCAGAAATTTCAGCCTTTGTGGCACCGAAAACGTGATCAAATCAGGTTCAAACCTTCACCAAAAATCACGAAAATTTGCACAGGTGATCATGAACCTATTCCAAAGCAAACTCCAAAAGATCAACTCAAAAAGATCACCGAGTGCACGGGAATTTCAGATCTTGTGAAAGGGGAAAAGTGAAACCGAAAAATGAAAATTCACTCGATTCTCTCTTGCTCGTGGAGCTGAGATTTTAGCACAAGGCTAGTGTGATTCTCCACATCCTAGCAAGTCAAACGACCAAGCAAAAGAGGGATCCCATCCTTGAACAAACCGAAACACCTCAAAATCCAAGGATTGGAACCAAAAACAAACTAGAACGGGGAGGGGGAAAGGAGGACGAAATTGAGCTGCTCAAGACATGGATTTCTCAAGGAGTAATCTTGGATTGAATCATGAAATCAAGTCTTACAAGACCTCCTAGAGCCTACCTCCCATCATCCTCCCACTAATGACAAGATTTGACTAAACTAGGCACTCGTCTCCTAGCTAATCTCCTCTCTTTTCTCTGTCTGGACCTTGGCTGCTAGGGTTAGGGAAAACCTAGGGTTTGTGGCTGCCAAGATAAGCTCCAAGGGAGCCTCTCAAGTCTATTTATACCCTAGGCCCTAAACGACACAATTACATTAAGACCCCTACTCTAAAAATGACCGGAGGGGGCCAAACCGAAAAGATACAATCGGACGACTACGATGACGTCTTGATCATCTTCGGTTTCTCCGCCTCGCTTGGATGTGCGCCACGTAGCCAGTAGTCTGGAAGCTTCCCCCGGTTTTGAAGTCAGAAACCAGAAAACTTTATTCTGCGGGCTTCCTGGGCCAGGTCTTGGCCCAATCTTCTATCTTGGCGAGTCGGAACCCAACCCACCAAGTCATTTGAACTTGGGTGGCGGTTTTGAGCCGAAGCCGCCAAAGCCTCCCTCGCACGCCTTCACGCCATGCACTCGGGTTGGAGCACCACAGTGGCACCCGGCTTCTCCAGTCCATCGGAGTCGCCTCGCGGTCCATCGGAGGGCTTACACCACCGTTGCCGAACCGCCCCTCCATGTACCGAGCTTCCATGGCCGACCGACGCCGAGCATTGCCTCCGTTCCATTGGAGGACTTTTGCCTCAGTCCATCGAGGTCTTCGTCTTCCTCTACCTCCAGTCCATCGGAGGACTTGTGCCGTTGACAATCACTCATCACACCAGGAGAGCAATGAGGCCGATCCATTGGCTCTCATTTATAAGGCCAACACCTTGCTCGCCCTCTTTCCGCGTTTGCTCCTTCGGTACGGATCAAAATGTGTACAATGGCTTATTGTATGAGCGCCAACTTCCTCAGCATTGAATATTTTTCCACTCTGCTCGGTTCCTTGCGCTCATAAGGAGCATACCTATGATCTAGAACAATGAGACGCTAAGCAGTGGACGGACGACCCCCGAAACTACAAGAAAGTCATGTCCGCTCGGTATAACTGCCATAACTTCTTCTTGGGACTCAGAATCTTCGGCTGTTGGGCTCGTTGGAAAGCTAACTGAGGGAGCAACACCATAGGAACTGGAAATCAAACTTTTGTCATATGGGGAATACTTGGTACCAATTTATAAGTTCAACACCTTACTCGCCCGCTTTCCGCATTTGCTCCTTCGGTACGGATCGAAATATGTACCATGGCTTATTGTACGAGCGCCAACTTCCTCAGCGGTGAATGATTTACCACTCTACTAGGTTCCTAGCACTCGTAAGGAGCATACCTATGATCTAGAACAATGAGACGCTAAGCAGTGGACGGACGACCCCCGAAACTACATGAAAGTCATGTCTGCTCGGTATAACGGCCATAACTTCTTCTAGGGGACTCAGAATCTTCGGCTGTTGGGCTCGTTGGAAAGCTGAGTGTGGGAGCAACACCATAGGAACTGGAAATCAAAATTTTGACATTTTGGGAATTTTTTATACCAATTTATAAGGCCAACACCTTGCTCGCCCTCTTTCCGCATTTGCTCCTTCGGCACGGATCGAAATGTGTACCATGGCTTATTGTATGTGTGCCAACTGAGAGCCAATGGATCGGCCTCGTTGCTCTCCTGGTGTGATGAGTGATTGTCAACGGCACAAGTCCTCCGATGGACTGGAGGCCCTCCGATGGACTGGAGGTAGAGGATGACGAAAACCTCGATGGACTGAGACAAAAGTCCTCCAATGGACCGGAGGCAATGCTCGGCGTCGATCGGTCATGGAAGCTCGGTATACGGAGGGGCGGTTCGGCAACGATGGTGTAAGCCCTCCGATGGACCGCGAGGCAACTCCGATGGACTGGAGAAGCCGGGTGCCACCGTGGTGCTCCAACCCGAGTGCATGCCGCGAAGGCGTGCGAGGGAGGCTTTGGCGGCTTCGGCTCAAAACCGCCACCCAAGTTCAAGTGACTTGGTGGGTTGGGCTCCGACTCGCCAAGATAGAAGATTTGGCCAAGACCCGGCCCAAGAAGCCCGCAGAATAAAGTTTCCCGATTTCTGATTTCAAAACCGGGGCAAGCTTCCGGACTACTGGCTACGTGGCGCACATCCAAGCGAGGCATGGAGAAGAAGAAGATCAAGACGTCATCGTAGTCGTCCGATTGTATCTTTTCGGTTGGGCCCCTTTTGGGCATTTTTAGAGTAGGGGTCTTAATGTAATTGTGTTGTTTAGGGCCTAGGGTATAAATAGACTTGAGGGGCTCTCTTGGAGCTCATCTTGGCAGCCACAAACCCTAGGATTTCCTAACCCTAGCAGCCAAGGTCCAAAGAGAAGAAATAGAGAGGATTAGCTAGGAGATGAGTGCCTAGTTTAGTCTAATCTTGTCATTAGTGGGAGGATGAAGGGAGGTAGGCTCTAGGAAACTCTTGTAACCTGATTTTCGTGGTTAATTCAAGGATCTTTGTTGTGAAATTCCAAGTCTTGAGCAGCAATCTTGTCCCACCCTCTTTGCCCCTTTTCTAGTTTCGTTTTTGGTCCCGTTTCTTGGATTTTGGCTCGTTTTGTGTTGTCCAAGGATGAGACCTTTCTTTTGCCGGTATTTTGCCTTGCTAGGATGTGGTGCATCTCACTAGCCAAGTGCTAGAATCATTCAACCACGAGCAAGGGCTGTTCTTGACGTTTCTTGGTTTTTCGGGTTCAACTCACCTACCTCACGAGATTTGCAATTCCCGTGCATCTCTTGATCTTTTGGAGCTGATCTTTTGGTTTTGCTAGAGAAGGTCCTTAGGATTGTCCATGCAAATTTTTGTGAAGTTTCGTTGAGATTTGACCCCGTTTCGATCGTTTTTCTTTGAGGTGTCGGGCTGTTTTCTGCGCGCAGTTTTTCGGAGAACTGACAGTACTAATTGTTTGTCCTTAGGTTTGTCCGAACCCTATACTTCGGATTGTCCGATCCCCTTCCCTCGGATTGTCCGGTCTATAAGTTTTTAGGGCTGTTTCAGCCCCTTTCTTTGGGTTTGTCCGGTCAGTTCTTATGGTTGTGACAGTATTGTCCGGTCTAGTGTGTTTGGGACTGTTTTTGCGTGTTTCTTGCTCCGCTTGCTTTGGGGTTTGTTTTTCTTGGTTTCTTTGGTTTTTTGGAGTGTTGTGGTTTGCTTCAAGCTTGTTTTGTGTCAACCACTGCATGCCCATACTCTTCACTCACTGTTCTTAAGTGAGGCATGCTTCGGTGTGTTGAGTGGCTAGTGTGCGACGCTTGCAAGCTTTATAGCTTGTCTTGTTTTGTTTGTGCCTTATTGTTCTTGCTTGGTTTGATGCTGCTTTAGTGTTTTCAGTTTAGGGTTTCTCAATGTGTCCTAGGGTTAGTAGCTTGTCTATGCTACGTAACTTTGCACATTAGAGAGGTGTAGTTTTAGGTGTTGTGTGTGTTTGTCTGGGTGTAGTGTGTTTGCTCGTTTAGGTGTAGTTTGGTTGCTCGTCTTACGTCCTTTTCTTTGGGTGTTAATTCGAGTGCTACCGCTTTCCACCCGATACGTACCTGTTTAGTGGACGGTATCGGATGTGTGTGTGTTTTCGTGAGAGCGCACTTTGGGGGTTTGAGTTTGAGTTTTTCAAGTGCTCCTATTCACCCCCCTCTAGTCGCACGTCTCGGTCCTACAAGTGGTATCAGAGCCGGTTAGGTTTCCCATACCTTAACCGGTGAAGAAACTGTAGCGACTATGACTTACTCTGGGAAAATTCCTGTCCTTGGCTCCGATGGCTATCCCTACTGGATGGGTAGGATGGAGGCGTTCCTTGTTAGCCAGAGTCAGGACATATGGGATGCTACTCGGAGTACGACTTTATTGTGCTTCCAGTCGCTGAGCGTACAACGCAGGATATCGTGGCTCAACATGAGGCGAATGCTAAGGCTGTTAACTTTCTCTTCTCCGGGCTTGGTCCCATGGATTATGAGAGAGTGAGTCACCTTAAGACTGCGCGTGAGATATGGTCACTGCTTAGTGCACACCATGAGGGTACTGCGACAATTAAGGCTAGGCTTGTGGAGACTTACCGGCGCGAATATGAGAATTTCGTCAGAAGCCGGGAGAGTCAGTAGACGACTTGTTTGGTCGCTTTCAGTCGATCATCAACAAGTTGCGTGTAAACTCTGCCCCCGCTGCCCTCCCATATACCGATCATCAGCAGGCTGTCCAATTGCTGTATGCTTTGGACAGAAAAATATGGGAGATCAAGGTGAACTCAATTATTGAGTCGACAGGGTATGATACGATTGGAGTAGAGGCGCTCTATAGTAAGCTCAAGGCCACTGAGGTAGATTACAAGATGAGGGATTTCCTCGCTTGTACAGGTTCTAAGAGTCTGGCCTTGGCTACCCCCTCTAGTGAGTCTGTCACTAACCCCATGTTACACAACTTCTCGTTTTCTGCTTTGATGTCTGTTACAGAGGAGCAGCTAGCGACGCTTGGGGATGATGAGTTGTGTCTAGTGTCTAGTCGCTTTCAGCACGCCTATGACAACCGGATGAGCAAGAAGAGGGGAGAGCGGCCCAAGTGCTTCGAGTGTGGAGAGGTCGGCCACTTCATCGCCGAGTGCCCCAACAAGAACGACTACTACAAGAAGGGCAAGAGCTACTCCCGCAACTCCGACAAGTACCACCCCGGCAAGGCAAGCTTTGACAAGCACCGCTCCAGCAAGCACGGCTCCGGCAAGCGCCCCTTCTGCAAGAAGAACTTCCGGAAGGCTTTCAAGAGCTACCAGAAGGACAACCGGAAGCGGGACAAGGCCTTCTTCGCCGAGATCGGGTTCTGTAGCAGCGGATCTTCTTCCTCTTCGTCCTCGTCGAGCTCAAGCGATGAGGAGATCACGTACAGGAAGGACAAGAGGAACGATCAAGGCAGTCCAGCTGGCTTGTGCTTCGTCTCCACCAAGTCCAGGCGCAAGAACAAGGACAAGAGGAGCTCGGTTTGCTCCTTGGCGTTTGAGGACAAGGAGAATAAGGATGATGGTAGCAACTCTTGTTCCGATGATGAGGTAACTCCTGAGTAAGCCGAAATCCTTGAGATGCTAGAGAAGAACAGGCGAGAGCTTAAGGCCCGGGATAAGATGCTGGAGAAGGCAGCCAAGAAGCTGCAGAAGTTGAAAGCCCAACTTGCTGAGGCTTTAGAGGAGAATGAGAGGTTGAGGAGTGTGAGACCCTAACCCATTGAGATTGAGTGCCCTACCTGCGAGTCTTTCATGACGGAGCTTGGTGACCAGAGAGATAGGTATGCCAAGCGGGTAGAGGAGATAGATGAGCTGAAGGCTGAGCTAGGCAAACTCCAGTCCAAACTAGATGAGCCTACTTTGAGTGGAGAGCTTGAGTGTGAGTCTTGCCCCTGTCTAGCTAGAGAGCTAGCTGTTCTGAAGGAGTAGTTTGAGGGGCAGCTCATGGAGCTTGAGGAGCTTAGGGCTAGACCTATGCTTTTGGGTGCGTGTATGGTCTGTCCTACCTTGAGAAGTGAGTTAGAGCAGTTGAGAGCTGACTTTGAGGTGCTTTCAGCACCTACTGACACTTGTGAGAACTGCCTAACCCTTAGGATGCAGCTGATGGATAGGGATGCCACCATTAGGAAGTTAGAGAAAGCTGTTGTGGTTCCCTCCCTAGACGGTGACACTTGTGCTATCCAGACTTTTGTTCTAGAGGATCTAAGGGAGGAGGTGTTGTCTTTGCAGAATGACAACAACAAGTTGAGAGAGGTGCTCAGTTGGGTATATGCGAGGCAACCCCAACTAGAGATGATCATAGAGAGCACCAAGAGAGCTGAGGGTGAGACGAGTGGTGTTGGGTTTGGAGAGTGCAGCATTTCGGATGAGAAGAGTGCCCCAATTAAGGTCAAGACTGCACCTACCCAGCCAGGAGAGACTATTGATGGGGTTTACCATGAGCCACCCAAGGCTGCCCCAAAGAAGCAGTACTGGGCATCCAAGCCTACTAAGGCTAAGCTGGACAAGATTGTTGAGGAAGAGCTTAAGCCCAAGGGCAAGAAGCCAGTCCAGCAGCCTGTGCCACCCTAGGCCACACCACCTAAGCCCAAGTTCTAGCCTAACCCAGTTCCTAGGAGGCCTGACTACCACTATGAGTTTTGCCAGCGGAATGGCCACCTAAAGGAGTTTTGCTTCAGGAGGAAGCGGGTTGAGAGGCAGGAGAGAGCTTGGGGGAACCAGGATCAGTTCTACCAAGGTGGTAGGCAAGATCCTCCCCACCGCGGTGAGATGAGAGACCGCTTTGCCGGTGGTGAAAGAGGAGGCGGCTTTCAGGCTTGTGCTCCTAGTGGTAAGAGACACTTTGTCGGTCGAGCTCCTAGTCATTTTCAGCGCGGCTATGGACCTCGTGACCGAGGCTTTGTGAGAGAGTTTGAGAGGTCACGCTTTGGAGGTCATGGTCGGACAGATCATCGTGATGATTTCTTTGACTGTGCTTACCCCACTTTTGAGCGGATGGCTCGGCACTGGTACAGCAATTTTGGTACTAACCCCAGTGCCGGACCGTTTGCTCACCGTCGCTTTACTTGACTTTACAGGATCGAGGCATGGAGGACGTATGGATCATGGACTCCGGTTGCTCTAGGCACATGACAAGGCACCGCAAGTGGTTCTCCAGCCTCAACCCCGTAAGCACCCAGGAGTACATCACATTCGGGGACAATGGTCAAAGTAAAGTGATGGGTGTTGGTTCTGTTTTGCTCTCTGCTAAGCTTTCCCTGAGAGAAGTTGCCTTTGTCCGGAATTTGGGGTCCAATTTGGTTTCTGTTTTGCAACTTCTCGATGAAGGATTTGAGGTTCTTTTTAAAAAAGGTGCGTGCTGCGTTCTTGATGCTGAGGAGACCCTTGTTTGCTCTTTACTGCCTTTTGGTTAGGTTTTTAGGGTCGACCTCACATCTGTTTCTGGCCCTGCGCGCTGTTTGGTTGCTAGTCCTTCTGCTGATATATGGAAGTGGCATAGGAGACTTGGTCACTTGAGCTTTGATCTGCTAGTCAGGTTAAGTTCAATGGGCCTAATCCGAGGATTGCCCAAATTGAGAGCTGAGAAGGACTTAGTTTGCCACCCCTGTCGTCATGGCAAGATGGTTACCGCCTCTCACATTCCTGTGTCTCAGGTTATGACCTCCTATTCGGGTGAGCTACTCCATATGGATACAGTAGGTCCCGCTCGGGTAGCGTCGGTCAGTGGGAAGTGGTACGTGCTTGTCGTTGTGGACGATTTTTCACGGTTCTCGTGGGTATTTTTCATGGAGTTTAAGGATGAGGCGTTTGGTTTTGTTTGGGATCTGGTACTGAGGTTGAGAAATGAGAGTCATAAGGCCATGAGGGCTATCTGCAGTGACAATGGCGGAGAATTCACAAACTCTCGTGACCTAGGTCTTGAACACCAGTTTTCTTCTCCATATACCCCTCCGCAGAACGGTGTTGTGGAACGCAAGAACCGCACACTTGTTGAGATGGCACGGACGATTCTCCATGAGCATAGGACTCCGAGGCGCTTTTGGGCTGAGGCAGTGAATACGGCCTGTTACATTGCAAACCGGATTTTCTTGCGAGTTTTCCTTGGGAAGACCTCGTATGAACTTCGGTTTGGTAGGCAGCCCAGCGTCAAGCATTTGCGAGCGTTTGGCTGCAGGTGCTTTGTGCTTAAGAAGACGGGGCATTTGGACAAGTTTAAGTCTCGTTGTTTGGATGGGATTTTTCTGGGGTATGCTTCTAATTCTAGGGCTTTTCGTGTGTGCATTTTAGAGGCCAAGCAAGTTGTTGAGACTTGTGAGGTTTCTTTTGATGAAACTATGCCCTGCACAACCCCTGCCTTTGAGCTTTCAGGTGATGATGAAGAAGGCACTCCCATCTTTGAGGATGAGGAAGGTGTGGTTAACGATGGTGATGCAGGAGCCACTGCACCGGCTGCAGCTCCTGCCCCCTCTGCTACGAGTTCTGATGATGAAGGAGGACCCTTGCCCACGACTTCCTCCTCACTCCCCCGACAGCAAGCTCATGCAGAGGCTGTACCCGCTGAGGACGCAGGGGAGGTGACCTCTGAGATTGTACCATCTCGGCAGGTCTAGCGGGATCACCCTCCACACAGGATGATTGGAGACAATCACCAGCGTGTTACACGCTCTTCGGTTGCTTCTCTAGCCTTTTTCTCCCACTCTGCATATGTTGCTTCTTTTGAGCCCCGGGATGTGTCACATGAATTATCTGATCCTAACTGGGTGAACGCCATGCATGAGGAGTTGGAGAACTTTGAGAGAAACCATGTCTGGGATTTAGTTGAACCTCCACCAAACTGTCGCCCTATAGGTACCAAGTGAGTTTTCAAGAACAAACAGGGTGAGGATGGGATGGTTGTGAGGAACAAAGCGAGATTGGTAGCCCAGGGTTTCTGTCAGAAGGAGGAGATAGATTATGAGGAGACCTTTGCCCCTGTAGCTCGTCTGGAAGCCATTAGGATTTTGCTTGCCTTTGCGGCCTCTAAAGGCTTCAAACTGCAACAAATGGATGTCAAGTCTGCTTTCCTAAATGGGTTCATAGAGGAGGAGGTATATGTGAGACAACCTCCTGGCTTTGAGAGTGCCAAGTTTCTAGACCGGGTGTATAAGTTGAGGAAAGCCCTTTATGGTCTGAAGCAAGCTCCTAGAGCTTGGTATGCTGGGTTGAAGAGTATCCTGCTAAAGTCTGGGTTTGTGATGGGTTCAGTAGACAAGACCTTGTTTCTGTTGAGTCATGGTAGTGACACCCTGATAGTTTAGATATATGTCGATGACATAATCTTTAGTGGTTCATCTCATGCTTTGGTGTCTAGTTTTGCTGAACGGATGAGCAGGGAATTTGAGATGAGTCTTATGGGTGAGCTCCAGTTCTTCCTCGGGCTGCAGATCAAGCAAGGCCCTGAAGAAACCTTCGTCCATCAAGCCAAGTATACAAGAGACATACTCAAGAAGTTTGAGATGGGTGACTCCAAGCCCATGACGACTCCTATGAGTACAAACACGGCGCTTGATGCGGATGAAGATGGAGAGGCGGTGGACCAGAAGGAATTTCGAGGGATGATCGGCTCACTTCTGTACCTTACGGCGACCAGGCCGGACATTCAGTTCGCGGTCTGCCTTTGTGCGCGTTACCAGGCGTCTCCTAGGACTTCACACCATCAAGCGGTGAAGCGCATTTTCAGGTATCTGAAATTCATTCCTGAGCTTGGTCTTTGGTACTCCTCGGGTTCTTCTCTTTTTCTTAGAGGGTTCTCAGATGCTGACCATGCTGGCTGCCGGATTGACCGCAAGTCAACCTCCGGCACATGCCAATTCTTAGGAACCTCTCTTGTCTCTTGGTCCTCCCGCAAGCAAGCTTGTGTATCCTTGTCTACCACAGAAGCAGAGTACATAGCTGCTGCTAGCTGCTGCTCCCAGCTGTTATGGATGAAAGCCACCCTTAGTTATTTCGGCCTTAGGTTTGGTAGGATCCCTCTTCTAGTTGACTCTACTTCTGCTATTTCTGTAGCTAAGAACCCCGTCTTGCACTCCAGAACCAAACATATAGACGTGAGGTTTCACTTTCTGAGAGATCACTATGAGAAGGGGGACATAGACTTAGTGCATGTAGCTTCTGAAAACCAGTTGGCCGATATCTTTACCAAGCCCTTAGAGTTTGGCGCTTTTGTGCGCTTGAGAGGTGAGCTTGGAGTGTGCTATCCCTTTTAGTCAGGGATATTGTGCTATTCCTTTTAGTAAGGGATAGCTTCTGTAGTTTAGTTTCTGCTTTTATCTGGATTTTATTTCTCTTTGCTTCTTTTGTATATTGTATCATATCATGCATCGCATTGTATCATTTGCATTTTCACTTCACTAGTACTAGAGCTCTTTTGGAATGATAAGTTAGTACTTGCTTGTGCTAGATTATACAGATGCATGCTTGATCATGGTTGGCTAAGCTCTCTTGAGTCTGTTGAATACTAATTGTGAGCTAAGTCATTTTATTTTTTTTGTAAATCAAAAACCATGATCACCACTTGATTTGGCTACCTCGCAGTGTAGGATTGTTGAATGCTATGCTATCTTTTCATACCTAGATATGCTAGTTGTATGCCTTTTCTAAGTAAATGCCTAAGCTTTTATGACACCTTGCTTAAATTGAAATCTGAATCAAAATGCTTACAAGTAGTGTCTTATGTGCTGAATTGAGAAAGATCCAGGTGGGTTTGCTTGTCTCACTGATCTAGTTTGAAATAGCTTGCCTTTACACTTTGGCATGAACTTGGACTAGACTGTGTATGACCAAAACCTTGTCTTAAGCTTCTGATGGTTATATAACCTAGGCTTGGCATTGGTTGGTAAGAAGTGGCAAAAGACAAGTAAATAACCCCTCGCACAAAAAGAACTTGCTTATGAATACAAATGTATAAATCTGAAATTTGCAAGTCTCTAAAATGCTTATGGCTGATTGTATATGCTTTGGTTGAGAGTAGCACACCTTGTATGCATTGCTAGCATCTTGCTGTTCATGCCTATCTTGCTAGGTGCTATTCATGTTGGTGATGCTTTCTTTTCATTAACCCTGAAAAATAAGCTTACTCTTGATATGTGTAAGATAGATTCATTTGAGCTTGTTGTATGCTACCTTGCCCTCACTTGCTCTGTATGCTAGAACTTGTGATTACTAGCTTTACATCCCTTCTGAGCTCTTTTAGTTACACTCCTTGCATTTCATGGCATATTTTGAGGGAGAGTTGTCTAGTTCAGGGGGAGTTGAGTTCAAAGAACCCTTGATGTGTCCATTGTCAACAAGGGGGAGAAATTTGGGGAGAAATTAGTGTACTTCCAAGGGGAGAAGTCTTAAAATATGGACAAAGGGGGAGAACTCAGGAGAGTTTTAGTTGAGGGGGAGCTTTGCACTTATTTTGCATTTGTGAGGATGCATTTTAGGGGGAGTTGAGCTTTTACCATGCTCTTTGCATCGGTGCGTTGAGCCTTTTGCCTCTGTCTTGAGGAGCCGATGTTTTGTTTTTCGTTTTGCTTCAAGCTGCCTTGTGTTTTGCCTTTGTTTGGTTTTTGGCAGCTTGAGCATTTCTTTTCTTTTTCCATTCTTTTTTAGTTTTACGTTTTTCTTTTGTCTTTGTTCTATTTCAGGTTACAGGTTGGAGATGTGTTGACAATGCACTCATCAAGGGGGAGATTGAGAGCCAATGGATCGGCCTCATTGCTCTCTTGGTGTGATGAGTGATTGTCAACGGCACAAGTCCTCCGATGGACTGGAGGCCCTCCGATGGACTGGAGGTAGAGGATGACGAAAACCTCGATGGACTGAGGCAAAAGTCCTCCAATGGACCGGAGGCAATGCTCGGCGTCGATCGGTCATGGAAGCTCGGTACACGGAGGGGCGGTTCGGCAACGGTGGTGTAAGCCCTTCGATGGACCGCGAGGCAACTCCGATGGACTGGAGAAGCCGGGTGCCACCGTGGTGCTCCAACCCGAGTGCATGGCGCGAAGGCGTGCGAGGGAGGCTTTGGCGGCTTTGGCTCAAAACCGCCACCCAAGTTCAAGTGACTTGGTGGGTTGGGCTCCGACTCGCCAAGATAGAAGATTTGGCCAAGACCCGGCCCAGGAAGCCCGCAGAATAAAGTTTCCCGGTTTCTGACTTCAAAACCGGGGAAAGCTTCCGGACTACTAGCTACGTGGCGCACATCCAAGCGAGGCGTGCAGAAGAAGAAGATCAAGACGTCATCGTAGTCGTCCGATTGTATCTTTTCGGTTTAGCCCCCTCCAGGCATTTTTAGAGTAGGGGTCTTAATGTAATTGTCTCGTTTAGGGCCTAGGGTATAAATAGACTTGAGAGGCTCCCTTGGAGCTCATCTTGGCAGCCACAAACCCTAGGATTTCCTAACCCTAGCAGCCAAGCTCCAAAGAGAAGAAATAGAGAGGATTAGCTAAGAGATGAGTGCCTAGTTTAGTCTAATCTTGTCATTAGTGGGAGGATGAAGGGAGGTAGGCTCTAGGGAACTCTTGTAACCTGATTTTCGTGGTTAATTCAAGGACCTTTGTTGTGAAATTCCAAGTCTTGAGCAGCAATCTCGTCCCTCCCTCTTTGCCCCTTTTCTAGTTTCATTTTTTGTCCCAATTCTTGGATTTTGGCTTGTTTTGTGTTGTCCAAGGATCAGACCATTCTTTTGCCAGTATTTTGCCTTGCTAGGACGTGGTGCATCTCACTAGCCAAGTGCTAGAATCATCCAACCACGAGCAAGGGCCGTTCTTGACGTTTCTAGGTTTTTCGGGTTCAACTCACCCACCTCACGAGATTTGCAATTCCCGTGCATCTCTTGATCTTTTGGAGCTGATCTTTTGGGATTTGCTAGGGAAGGTCCTTAGGATTGTCCATGCAAATTTTGTGAAGTTTCGTTTGTAGGACCGAGACGTGCGACTAGAGGGGGGGTGAATAGGAGCACTTGAAAAACTCAAACTCAAACCCCCAAAGTGCGCTCTCACAAAAACATACGCACAACCGATACCGTCCACTGAACGGATACGTATCGGACGCAAAGCGGAAGCATAAGCTACACTCACCAAACTGAGACACTATGTCTAAAAGAACACTCACAAAAAGATCGCCCTCAACTATGAGTCACTCACTTAGCCACTCCCACACCTGAGTGCGTCTTACTGAGAATGGCGAGCGAAGAGTATGGGCTTGCGATGAATGATACGCAACCAAGGACAAACCAAAATGACCAACTCATGAAAACTAGGTTTACACAAAGCTCCTACTTAGTGTGCAAGGTTGCGTAGTAGAAAACTACCAACCCTAGGACACACTACAACCTAAAAGGAGAGAACACAAGAGTAAGGAACAACACTAACTAAAACTAAGGAACAAGAACAGAAAACTGCAGTAAAACGCCTAGGCCAAACAACCTAACTACTGACCGGACAAACAAGCAAACAAAGAAACAAAACAGCAAGCAGAAAACTAGAAACCGAAACACTAGAAAATGGAAGCCTAACCGGACAGTCCTCTCTAAAGAAGAATACCAGACCGGACAAACAGAGAGAGATAGAGAAAACTGCAGCTCCAGGGAAGGAGACCGGACGGTCAGACCCCCCAACTTCGGACAAAACACCTGACAAATAAACTTGGGAAGGAAACCAAGCAGCAGGAAAAAACAGGAACACTTCGGACAGTCAGGTCTTGCACCTCGGACAAAAGACCTGCCAAACGCCCAAGAAGATGCACCAGCAAAGCACCCAGCACCAGCAGTTCGGACAGTCAGGTTATAGGGGTTCGGACAAATGACCTGACTGTCCTGTCCATATTTCGCGCTTCTCCAAAACTGCAACTGAAAACTGCACGCGTGCACTCAAAAAAACTGAACTAAAACCCAACCAAACCTTCTCCAAATCCCATGAAATTTTGAACAGATGATCCTCAACAAGTCCCAAAGCAAATCCCAAAAGGTCAGCACCAAAAGATCAAAGGAGTCATGGGAATTGCAGATCTCGCAAAGGGGGACAGAAAAAACCGAGAATCTGAAATCTGCCCGAAAACAAACTTGCTCGTGGATGGATTGATTTAGCACAAGGCTAGTATGATTCACCACGTCCTAGCAAGTTAAAATACCGGCAAAAGAAAGATCCCAACCTTAGACAAACCGAAACACACCAAA
Source organism: Paspalum notatum (assembly GCA_022530915.1). Taxonomy (NCBI): domain Eukaryota; kingdom Viridiplantae; phylum Streptophyta; class Magnoliopsida; order Poales; family Poaceae; genus Paspalum; species Paspalum notatum. Next base: position 12,770,468 of record CM039683.1, read on the forward strand.
ATCCAAGGATTGGAACCAAAAACAAACTAGAACGGGGAGGAGAAAGGGAAGAACGAAAATTGCTGCTCACTCCATGGGATTCTCAAAGAAGGAAACTTGGATTAATCATGAAATTCAAGTTACAAAAGTTCCCTAGAGCCTACCTCCCTTCATCCTCCCACTAAGGACAAGATTAGACTAATCTAGGCACTCATCTCCTAGCTAATCTCCTCTCTTTTCTCTCTTTGGACCTTGGCTGCTAGGGTTAGGAAAACTAGGGTTTGTGGCTGCCAAGATGAGCTCCAAGGGAGCCTCTCAAGTCTATTTATACCCTAGGCCCTAAACGACACAATTACATTAAGACCCCGACTCTAAAAATGCCCGGAGGGGGCCAAACCGAAAAGATACAATCGGACGACTACGATGACGTCTTGATCATCTTCGGTTTCTCCGCCTCGCTTGGATGTGCGCCACGTAGCCAGTAGTCCGGAAGCTTCCCCCGGTTTTGAAGTCAGAAACCAGAAAACTTTATTCTGCGGGCTTCCTGGGCCAGGTCTTGGCCCAATCTTCTATCTTGGCGAGTCGGAGTCCAACCCACCAAGTCATTTGAAATTGGGTGGCGGTTTTGAGCCGAAGCCGCCAAAGCCTCCCTCGCACGCCTTCACGCCATGCACTCGGGTTGGAGCACCACAGTGGCACCCGGCTTCTCCAGTCCATCGGAGTCGCCTCGCGGTCCATCGGAGGGCTTACACCACCGTTGCCGAACCGCCCCTCCGTGTACCGAGCTTCCATGGCCGACCGACGCCGAGCATTGCCTCCGGTCCATTGGAGGACTTTTGCCTCAGTCCATCGAGGTCTTCGTCTTCTCTACCTCCAGTCCATCGGAGGGCCTCCAGTCCATCGGAGGACTTGTACCGTTGACAATCACTCATCACACCAGGAGAGCAATGAGGCCGATCCATTGGCTCTCAATCTCCCCCTTGATGAGTGCATTGTCAACACATCTTCAACCTGTAACCTGAAATAGAATAAAGACAAAACCAAAGCGTAAAACTGAAAAAGAAAGGAAAAAGAAAAGAAATGCTCAAGCTGCCAAAAACCAAACAAAGGCAAAACACAAGGCAGCTTGAAGCAAAACGAAAAACAAAACATCGGCTCCTCAAGACAGAGGCAAAAGGCTCAACGCACCGAAGCAAAGAGCATGCTAAAAAAGCTCAACTCCCCTTGAAATGCATCCTCACAAATGCAAAATGAATGCAAAGCTCCCCCTCAACTAAAACCCTCCTGAGTTCTCCCCCTTTGTCCATATTTTAAGACTTCTCCCTTTAGCTTTGGAAGTACACTAATTTCTCCCCAAATTTCTCCCCCTTGTTGACAATGGACACATCAAGGGTTCTTTGAACTCAACTCCCCCTGAACTAGACAACTTCCCCTCAAAATATGCCATGAAATGCAAGGAGTGTAAAAGAGCTCAGAAGGAATGTAAAGCTAGTAATCACAAGTTCTAGCATACAGAGCAAGTGAGGGCAAGGAAGCATACGACAAGCTCAAATGAATCTATCTCACACATATCAAGAGTAAGCTTGTTTTTCAGGGTTAATAAAAAGAAAGCATCACCAACATGAATAGCACCTAGCACAGTAGGCATGAACAGCAAGATGCTAGCAATGCATACAAGGTGTGCTACTCTCAATCAAAGCATATACAACCAGCCAAAAGCATTTTAGAGACTTGCAAATTTCAGATTTAGACATTTGTATTCATAAGCAAGTTCTTTTTGTGCCAGGGGTTATTTACTTGTCTTTTGCCACTTCTTACCAACCAATGCCAAGCCTAGGTTATCTAACCATCAGAAGCTTAAGACAAGTCTTTGGTCATACACAGTCTAGTCCAAGTTCATGCCAAAGTGCAAAGGCAAGCTGTCTCGAACTAGATCAGTGTGACAAGCAAACCCACCTGGATCTTTCTCAATTCATCATATAAGACACCACTTGTAAGCATTTTGATTCAGATTTCAATTTAAACAAGGTGTCATAAAAGCTTAGGCATTAACTTAGCAAAGGCATACAACTAGCATATCCAGGTATGAAAAGATAGCATAGCATTCAACAATCCTACACATGCTAGATAGCCAAAACAAGTGGTGATCATGGTTTTTGATTTGCAAAGAATAAAATGACTTAGCTCACAACTAGTATTCAACAGACTCAAGAGAGCTTAGCCAACCATGATCAAGCATGCAACTGTACAATCCAGCACAAGCAAGTACTAACTCATCATCTCAAAAGAGCTCTAATGCTAGTGAAGTGAAAATGCATATGATACAGTGCAATGCATGATATGATACAACATGCAAAAGAAGCAAAGAGAAATAAAAGGCAGATAAAAGCAAATTCTAGATTATGGAAGCTATTCCTTACTAAAAGGAATAGCGTAATATCCCTGACTAAAAGGGATAGCACACTCCAAGCTCACCTCTCAAGCGCACAAAAGCGCCAAACTCTAGGGACTTGGTAAAGATATCGGCCAACTGGTTTTCAGAAGCTACATGCACTAAGTCTATGTCCCCCTTCTCATAGTGATCTCTTAGAAAGTGAAACCTCACGTCTATGTGTTTGGTTCTGGAGTGCAAGACGGGGTTCTTAGCTACAGAAATAGCAGATGTAGAGTCCACTAGAAGAGGGATTTTTCTAAACCTAAGGCCGAAATCACTAAGGGTGGCTTTCATCCATAAAAGCTGGGAGCAGCAGCTAGCAGCAGCTATGTACTCTGCTTCTGTGGTAGACAAGGATACACTAGCTTGCTTGCGGGAGGACCAAGAGACAAGAGAGGTTCCTAAGAGTTGGCATGTGCCGGAGGTTGACTTGCGGTCAATCCGGCAGCCAGCATGGTCAGCATCTGAGAACCCTCTAAGAAAAAGAGAAGAACCTGAGGAGTACCAAAGACCAAGCTCAGGAGTGAATTTCAGATACCTGAAAATGCGCTTCACCGCTTGACGGTGAGAAGTCCTAGGGGACGCCTGGTAACGCGCACAAAGGCAAACCGCGAACTGAATGTCCGGCCTGGTCGCCGTCAGGTACAGAAGTGAGCCGATCATCCCTCGAAATTCCTTCTGGTCCACCGCCTCCCCATCTTCATCAGCATCAAGTGCCGTGTTTGTACTCATAGGAGTTGTCATGGGTTTAGAATCCCCCATGTCAAACTTCTTGAGTATGTCTCTTGTGTACTTTGCTTGATGGACAAAGGTTCCTTCAGGGCCTTGCTTGATCTGCAGTCCGAGGAAGAACTGGAGCTCACCCATGAGACTCATCTCAAATTCCCTGCTCATCTGTTCAGCAAAACTAGACACCAAAGCGTGAGATGAACCACCAAAGATTATGTCATCAACATATATCTGAACTATCAGGGTGTCACCGCCACGACTCAACAAAAACAAGGTCTTGTCTACTGAACCCATCACAAACCCAGACTTGAGCAAGAAACTCTTCAACCTAGCATACCAAGCTCTAGAAGCTTGCTTCAGACCATAAAGGGCTTTCCTCAACTTATACACCCGGTCTGGAAATCTAGCACTCTCAAAGCCAGGAGGTTGTCTCACATATACCTCCTCCTCTATGAACCCGTTCAGGAATGCAGACTTGACATCCATTTGCTGCAGTTTGAAGCCTTTAGAGGCCGCAAAGGCAAGCAAAATCCTAATGGCTTCCAAACGAGCTACAGGGGCAAAGGTCTCCTCATAATCTATCCCCTCCTTCTGACAGAAACCCCGGGCTACCAATCTCGCTTTGTTCCTCACAACCATCCCATCCTCACCCTGTTTGTTCTTGAAAACCCACTTGGTACCTATAGGGCGACAGTTTGGTGGAGGTTCAACTAAATCCCAGACATGGTTTCTCTCAAAGTTCTCCAACTCCTCATGCATGGCGTTCACCCAGTTAGGATCAGATAATGCATGCGACACATCCCGGGGCTCAAAAGAAGCAACGTATGCAGAGTGGGAGAAAAAGGCTAGAGAGTTAACCGAAGAGCGTGTGACACGCTGGTGAATGTCTCCAATCATCCTGTGTGGAGGGTGATCCCGCTGGACTTGCCGAGATGGAACAATCTCGGAAGTCACCTCCCCTACGTCCTCAGCGGGTCCAGCCTCTGCTTGAGCTTGCTGTCGGGGGAGTGAGGAGGAAACTGTGGGCAGGGGTCCTCCTTCATCATCTAAACTCGTAGCAGAGGGGGTAGGAGCTGCAGCCGGTGCAGTGGCTCCTGCATCACCATCATTAACCACACCTTCCTCATCCTCAAAAATGGAAGTGCCTTCTTCATCATCACCTGAAAGCTCAAAGGCAGGGGTTGTGCAGGGCATAGTCTCATCAAAAGAAACCTCACAAGTCTCAACAACTTGCTTGGCCTCTAAAATCCACACACGAAAAGCCCTAGAATTAGAAGCATACCCCAGAAAAATCCCATCCAAACAACGAGACTCAAACTTGTCCAAATGCCCCGCCTTCTTAAGCACAAAGCACCTGCAGCCAAACGCTCGCAAATGCTTGACGCTGGGCTGCTTACCAAACCGAAGTTCATACGAGGTCTTCCCAAGGAAAGCTCGCAAGAAGATTCGGTTTGCAATGTAACAGGCCGTATTCACTGCCTCAGCCCAAAAGCGCCTTGGAGTCCTATGCTCATCGAGCATCGTCCGTGCCATCTCAACAAGTGTGCGGTTCTTGCGTTCCACAACACCATTCTGCGGAGGGGTATATGGAGAAGAAAACTGGTGTTCAAGACCTAGGTCACGACAGAAGTTTTCAAAACGAGAGTTTCTGAATTCTCCGCCATTGTCACTGCGGATAGCCCTCATGGCCTTATGACTCTCGTTTCTCAACCTCAGTACCAGATCCCGAACAAAACCAAACGCCTCATCCTTAAACTCCATGAAAAATACCCACGAGAACCGCGAAAAATCATCCACAACGACAAGCACGTACCACCTCCCACTGATTGACGCTACCCGAGCGGGACCTACTGTATCCATATGGAGTAGCTCACCCGGATAGGAGGTCATAACCTGAGACACAGGAATGTGAGAGGCGGCAACCATCTTGCCATGACGACAGGGGTGGCAAACTAAGTCCTTCTCAGCTCTCAATTTGGGCAATCCTCGGATTAGGCCCATTGAACTTAACCTGACTAGCAGATCAAAGCTCAAATGACCAAGTCTCCTATGCCACTTCCATATATCAGCAGAAGGACTAGCAACCAAACAGCGCGCAGGGCCAGAAACAGATGTGAGGTCGACCCTAAAAACCTGACCAAAAGGTAGCAAAGAGCAAACAAGGGTCTCCTCAGCATCAAGAACGCAGCACGCACCTTTCTTAAAACGAACCTCAAATCCTTCATCGAGAAGTTGCGAAACAGAAACCAAATTGAACCCCAAATTCCGGACAAAAGCAACTTCTCTCAGGGAAAGCTTGGCAGAGAGCGAAACAGAACCAACACCCATCACTTTACCTTGACCATTGTCCCCGAATGTGATGTACTCCTTGGTGCTTACAGGGTTGAGGCTGGAGAACCACTTGCGGTGCCCTGTCATGTGCCTAGAGCAACCGGAGTCCATGATCCACACGTCCTCCATACCTCGATCCTGCAAAGTCAAGTAAAGCGACGGTGAGCAAACGGTCCGGCACTGGGGTTAGTCCCAAAACTGCTGTACCAGTGCCGAGCCATCTGCTCAAAAGTGGGGTAAGCACAATCAAGGAAATCATCACGACGATCAGGGTAACCACGATCTCCAAAGCGTGAACCCTCAAAAGCTCTCTCAAAGCCTCGGTCACGAGGTCCATAGCCGCGCTGAAAACGACTAGGAGCTCGGCTAGTAAAGCGTCTCTCACCACCAGGAGCACGAGCCTGAAAGCCGCCTCCTCTCTCACCACCGGCAAAGCGGTCTCTCATCTCACCGCGGTGGGGAGGATCTTGCCTACCACCCTGGTAGAACTGATCCTGGTTCCCCCAAGCTCTCTCCTGCCTCTCAACCCGCTTCCTCCTGAAGCAAAACTCCTCTAGGTGGCCATTCCGCTGGCAAAACTCACAGTGGTAGACAGGCCTCCTAGGAACTGGGTTAGGCTGGGACTTGGGCTTAGGTGGTGTGGCCTTGGGTGGCTCAGGCTGCTGGACTGGCTTCTTCCCCTTGGGCTTAAGCTCTTCCTCAACAATCTTGTCCAGCTTAGCCTTAGAAGGTTTGGGTGTCCAGTACTGCTTCTTTGGGGCAGCCTTGGGTGGCTCATGGTAAACCCCATCAACAGTCTCTCCTGGCTGGGTAGGTGCAGTCTTGACCTTAATTGGGGCACTCTTCTCACCCGAAATGCTGCACTCTCCAAACCCAACACCACTTGTCTCACCCTCAGCTCTTTTGGTGCTCTCTATGATCATCTCTAGTTGAGGTTGCCTCGCATATACCCAACTGAGCACCTCTCTCAACCTGTTGTTGTTATCTTGCAAAGACAACATCTCCTCCCTCAGATCCTCCAGAATCACAGTCTGGGCAGCACAGGTATCACAGTCTAGGGAGGGAACCACAACAGCTTTCTCCAACTTCCTAATGGTGGCATCCCTATCCACCAGCTGCATCCTAAGAGTTAGGCAGTTCTCACAAGTATCACTAGGTGCTGAAAGCACCTCTAAGTCAGCTCTCAACTGCTCTAACTCACCTCTCAAAGTAGGACAGACCATACATTCACCCAAAAGCGTAGGTCTAGCCCTAAGCTCCTCAAGCTCCATGAGCTGCCCCTCAAACTTCTCCTTCAGACCAGCTAGCTCTCTAGCTAGACAGGGGCAAGACTCACACTCAAGCTCTCCACTCAAAGTAGGCTCATCCAGTGTGGACTGGAGTTTGCCCAGCTCAGCCTTCAGCTCATCTATCTCCTCTACCCGCTTGGCATACCTATCTCTCTGGTCACCAAGCTCCGTCATGAAAGACTCGCAGGTAGGGCACTCAATCTCACTGGGTTGGGGTCTCACACTCCTCAACCTCTCATTCTCCTCTAAAGCCTCAGCAAGTTGGGCTTTCAACTTCTGCAGCTTCTTAGCTGCCTTCTCCAGCATCTTATCCTGGGCCTTAAGTTCCCGGCTGTTCTGCTCTAGCATCTCAAGGATTTCGGCTTGCTCAGGAGTTACCTCATCATCGGAAGAAGAATTGCTGCCGTCATCCTTGTTCTCCTTGTCCTCAAGCGCCATGGAGCAAACCGTGCTCCTTTTGTCCTTGTTCTTCCGCCTGGACTTGGTGGAGACGAAGCACAAGCCAGATGGACCGCCTTGATTGTTCCTCTTGTCCTTCCTGTACGTGATCTCCTCATCGCTTGAGCTCGACGAGGACGAAGAGGAAGAAGATCCGCTGCTGCAGAACCCGATCTCGGCGAAGAAGGCCTTGTCCCGCTTCCGGTTGTCCTTCTGGTAGCTCTTGAAAGCCTTCCGGAAGTTCTTCTTGCCGAAGGAGCGCTTGCCGGAGCCATGCTTGCTGGAGCGGTGCTTGTCAAAGCTTGGCTTGCCGGAGTGGTACTTGTCGGAGTCGCGGGAGTAGCTCTTGCCCTTCTTGTAGTAGTCGTTCTTGTTGGGGCATTCGGCGATGAAGTGGCCGACCTCCCCGCACTCAAAGCACTTGGGCCGCTCGCCCCTCTTCTTGCTCATCCGGTTGTCATAGGCACGCTGAAAGCGACTAGACACTAGACACAACTCGTCATCCCCAAGTGTCGCTAGCTGCTCCTCTGTAACAGACATCAAAGCAGAAAACGAGAAGTTGTGTAACATGGGGTTAGTGACAGACTCACTAGAGGGGGTAGCCAAGGCCAGACTCTTGGAACCTGTACAAGCGAGGGAATCCCTCATCTTGTAATCTACCTCGGTGGCTTTGAGCTTACTATAGAGCGCCTCTACTCCAATTGTATCATACCCTGCCGACTCAATGATTGAGTTCACCTTGATCTCCCATATTTTTCTATCCAAAGCATATAGCAACTTGACAGCCTGCTGATGATCGGTATATGGGAGGGCAGCGGGGGTAGAGTTGACACGCAACTTGTTGATGATCGACTGAAAGCGACCAAACAAGTCGTCTACTGACTCTCCCGGCTTCTGGACGAAATTCTCATATTCGCGCCGGTAAGTCTCCACAAGTCTAGCCTTAATTGTCGCAGTACCCTCATGGTGTGCACTAAGCAGTGACCATATCTCACGCGCAGTCTTAAGGTGACTCACTCTCTCATAATCCATGGGACCAAGCCCGGAGAAGAGAAAGTTAACAGCCTTGGCATTCGCCTCATGCTGAGCCATGATATCCTGCGTAGTACGCTCAGCAACTGGAAGCACCACAAAAGTCGTACTCTGAGTAGCATCCCATATGTCCTGACTCTGGCTAACAAGGAACGCCTCCATTCTACCTTTCCAGTAGGGATAGCCATCAGAGCCAAGGACGGGAATTTTCCCGGAGTAAGTCATCGTCGCTACGGTTTCGTCACCGGTTAAGGTATAGGAAACCTAACCGGCTCTGATACCACTTGTAGGACCGAGACGTGCGACTAGAGGGGGGTGAATAGGAGCACTTGAAAAACTCAAACTCAAACCCCCAAAGTGCGCTCTCACAAAAACATACGCACAACCGATACCGTCCACTGAACGGATACGTATCGGACGCAAAGCGGAAGCATAAGCTACACTCACCAAACTGAGACACTATGTCTAAAAGAACACTCACAAAAAGATCGCCCTCAACTATGAGTCACTCACTTAGCCACTCCCACACCTGAGTGCGTCTTACTGAGAATGGCGAGCGAAGAGTATGGGCTTGCGATGAATGATACGCAACCAAGGACAAACCAAAATGACCAACTCATGAAAACTAGGTTTACACAAAGCTCCTACTTAGTGTGCAAGGTTGCGTAGTAGAAAACTACCAACCCTAGGACACACTACAACCTAAAAGGAGAGAACACAAGAGTAAGGAACAACACTAACTAAAACTAAGGAACAAGAACAGAAAACTGCAGTAAAACGCCTAGGCCAAACAACCTAACTACTGACCGGACAAACAAGCAAACAAAGAAACAAAACAGCAAGCAGAAAACTAGAAACCGAAACACTAGAAAATGGAAGCCTAACCGGACAGTCCTCTCTAAAGAAGAATACCAGACCGGACAAACAGAGAGAGATAGAGAAAACTGCAGCTCCAGGGAAGGAGACCGGACGGTCAGACCCCCCAACTTCGGACAAAACACCTGACAAATAAACTTGGGAAGGAAACCAAGCAGCAGGAAAAAACAGGAACACTTCGGACAGTCAGGTCTTGCACCTCGGACAAAAGACCTGCCAAACGCCCAAGAAGATGCACCAGCAAAGCACCCAGCACCAGCAGTTCGGACAGTCAGGTTATAGGGGTTCGGACAAATGACCTGACTGTCCTGTCCATATTTCGCGCTTCTCCAAAACTGCAACTGAAAACTGCACGCGTGCACTCAAAAAAACTGAACTAAAACCCAACCAAACCTTCTCCAAATCCCATGAAATTTTGAACAGATGATCCTCAACAAGTCCCAAAGCAAATCCCAAAAGGTCAGCACCAAAAGATCAAAGGAGTCATGGGAATTGCAGATCTCGCAAAGGGGGACAGAAAAAACCGAGAATCTGAAATCTGCCCGAAAAAAACTTGCTCGTGGATGGATTGATTTAGCACAAGGCTAGTATGATTCACCACGTCCTAGCAAGTTAAAATACCGGCAAAAGAAAGATCCCAACCTTAGACAAACCGAAACACACCAAAATCCAAGGATTGGAACCAAAAACGAACTAGAACGGGGAGGAGAAAGGGAAGAACGAAAATTGCTGCTCACTCCATGGGATTCTCAAAGAAGGAAACTTGGATTAATCATGAAATTCAAGTTACAAAAGTTCCCTAGAGCCTACCTCCCTTCATCCTCCCACTAAGGACAAGATTAGACTAAACTAGGCACTCATCTCCTAGCTAATCTCCTCTCTTTTCTCTCTTTGGACCTTGGCTGCTAGGGTTAGGAAAACTAGGGTTTGTGGCTGCCAAGATGAGCTCCAAGGGAGCCTCTCAAGTCTATTTATACCCTAGGCCCTAAACGACACAATTACATTAAGACCCCGACTCTAAAAATGCCCGGAGGGGGCCAAACCGAAAAGATACAATCGGACGACTACGATGACGTCTTGATCATCTTCGGTTTCTCCGCCTCGCTTGGATGTGCGCCACGTAGCCAGTAGTCCGGAAGCTTCCCCCGGTTTTGAAGTCAGAAACCAGAAAACTTTATTCTGCGGGCTTCCTGGGCCAGGTCTTGGCCCAATCTTCTATCTTGGCGAGTCGGAGTCCAACCCACCAAGTCATTTTAAATTGGGTGGCGGTTTTGAGCCGAAGCCGCCAAAGCCTCCCTCGCACGCCTTCACGCCATGCACTCGGGTTGGAGCACCACAGTGGCACCCGGCTTCTCCAGTCCATCGGAGTCGCCTCGCGGTCCATCGGAGGGCTTACACCACCGTTGCCGAACCGCCCCTCCGTGTACCGAGCTTCCATGGCCGACCGATGCCGAGCATTGCCTCCGGTCCATTGGAGGACTTTTGCCTCAGTCCATCGAGGTCTTCGTCTTCTTTACCTCCAGTCCATCGGAGGGCCTCCAGTCCATCGGAGGACTTGTACCGTTGACAATCACTCATCACACCAGGAGAGCAATGAGGCCGATCCATTGGCTCTCATCGTTGAGATTTGATCCCGTTTCGATCGTTTTTCGTTGAGGTGTCGGGCTGTTTTCTGCGCGCAGTTTTTCGGAGAACTGATAGTACTAATCGTTTGTCCTTAGGTTTGTCCGAACCCTATACTTCAGATTGTCCGATCCCCTTCCCTCGGATTGTCCGGTCTATAGGTTTTTAAGGCTGTTTCAGCCCCTTTCTTTGGGTTTGTCCGGTCAGTTCTTTTGGTTGTGACAGTATTGTCCGGTCTAGTGTGTTTGGGGCTGTTTTTGCGTGTTTCTTGCTCCGCTTGCTTTGGGGTTTGTTTTTCTTGGTTTCTTTGGTTTTTTGGAGTGTTGTGGTTTGCTTCAAGCTTGTTTTGTGTCAACCACTGCATGCCCATACTCTTCACTCACTGTTCTTAAGTGAGGCACGCTTCGGTGTGTTGAGTGGCTAGTCTGCGACGCATGCAAGCTTTGTAGCTTGTCTTGTTTTGTTTGTGCCTTGTTGTTCTTGCTTGGTTTGATGCTGCTTTAGTGTTTTTAGTTTAGGGTTTCTCAATGTGTCCTAGGGTTAGTAGCTTGTCTATGCTACGTAACTCTGCACATTAGAGAGGTGTAGTTTTAGGTGTTGTGTGTGTTTGTCTGGGTGTAGTGTGTTTGCTCGTTTAGGTGTAGTTTTGTTGCTCGTCTTACGTCCTTTTCTTTGGGTGTTAATTCGAGTGTTTCCGCTTTCCACCCGATACGTATCTGTTCAGTGGATGGTATCGGGTGTGTGTGTGTTTTCGTGAGAGAGCACTTTGGGGGTTTGAGTTTGAGTTTTTCAAGTGCTCCTATTCACCCCCTCCTCTAGTCGCACGTCTCGGTCCTACACCAACTTCCTCAGCATTGAATATTTTTCCACTCTATTCGGTTCCTAGCACTCATATGGAGCATACCTATGATCTAGAACAATGAGACGCTAAGCAGTGGATGGACGACCCCCGAAACTACATGAAAGTCATGTCCGCTCGGTATAACGGCCATAACTTCTTCTTGGGGACTCAGAATCTTCGGCTGTTGGGCTCGTTCGAAAGCTAACTGAGGGGCAACACCATAGCAACTGGAAATCAAACTTTTGTCATATGGGGAATACTTGGTACCAATTTATAAGTCCAACACCTTGCTCGCCCGCTTTCCTCATTTGCTCCTTTGGTACGGATCGAAATGTGTACCATCGCTTATTGTACGAGAGCCAACTTCCTCAGCGGTGAATGATTTTTCACTCTAATAGGTTCCTAGCACTCGTAAGGAGCATACCTATGATCTACAACAATGACACGCTAAGCAGTGGACGGACGACCCCCGAAACTACATGGAAGTCATGTCCGCTCGGTATAACGGCCATAACTTCTTCTAGGGGACTTAGCATCTTCGGCTGTTGGGCTCATTGGAAAGCTAACTGAGGGAGCAACACCATAGGAACTGGAAATCATACTTTTGTCATATGGGGAATACTTGGTACCAATTTATAAGTGCAACACCTTGCTCGCCCGCTTTCCGCATTTGTTCCTTTGGTACGGATCGAAATGTGTACCATGGCTTATTGTACGAGCGCCAACATCCTCAGCGGTGAATGATTTTCCACTCTACTAGGTTCCTAGCACTCGTAAGGAGCATACCTATGATCTAGAACAATGAGATGCTAAGCAGTGGACAGACGACCCCCGAAACTACATGAAAGTCATGTCTGCTCGGTATAACGGCCATAACTTCTTCTAGGGGACTCAGAATCTTCGGCTGTTGGGCTCGTAGGAAAGCTAAGTGTGGGAGCAACACCATAGGAACTGGAAATCAAAATTTTGACATTTTGGGAATTTTTTATACCAATTTATAAGGCCAACACCTTGCTCACCCTCTTTCCGCATTTGCTCCTTCGGCACGGATCGAAATGTGTACCATGGCTTATTGTATGTGTGCCAACTGAGAGCCAATGGATCGGCCTCGTTGCTCTCCTGGTGTGATGAGTGATTGTCAACGGCACAAGTCCTCCGATGGACTGGAGGCCCTCCGATGGACTGGAGGTAGAGGATGACAAAAACCTCGATGGACTGAGGCAAAAGTCCTCCAATGGACCGGAGGCAATGCTCGGCGTCGATCGGTCATGGAAGCTCGGTATACGGAGGGGCGGTTCGGCAACGATGGTGTAAGCCCTCCGATGGACCGCGAGGCAACTCCGATGGACTGGAGAAGCCGGGTGCCACCGTGGTGCTCCAACCCGAGTGCATGGCGCGAAGGCGTGCGAGGGAGGCTTTGGCGGCTTCGGCTCAAAACCGCCACCCAAGTTCAAGTGACTTGGTGGGTTGGGCTCCGACTCGCCAAGATAGAAGATTTGGCCAAGACCCGGCCCAAGAAGCCCGCAGAATAAAGTTTCCCAGTTTCTGATTTCAAAACCGGGGGAAGCTTCCGGACTACTGGCTACGTGGCGCACATCCAAGCGAGGCATGGAGAAGAAGAAGATCAAGACGTCATCGTAGTCGTCCGATTGTATCTTTTCGGTTTGGCCCCTTCTGGGCATTTTTAGAGTAGGGGTCTTAATGTAATTGTGTTGTTTAGGGCCTAGGGTATAAATAGACTTGAGAGGCTCTCTTGGAGCTCATCTTGGCAGCCACAAACCCTAGGATTTCCTAACCCTAGCAGCCAAGGTCCAAAGAGAAGAAATAGAGAGGATTAGCTAGGAGATGAGTGCCTTGTTTAGTCTAATCTTGTCATTAGTGGGAGGATGAAGGGAGGTAGGCTCTAGGGAACTCTTGTAACCTGATTTTCGTGGTTAATTCAAGGATCTTTGTTGTGAAATTCCAAGTCTTGAGCAGCAATCTTGTCCCACCCTCTTTGCCCCTTTTCTAGTTTCGTTTTTGGTCCCGTTTCTTGGATTTTGGCTCGTTTTGTGTTGTCCAAGGATGAGACCTTTTTTTTGCCAGTATTTTGCCTTGCTAGGATGTGGTGCATCTCACTAGCCAAGTGCTAGAATCATCCAACCACGAGCAAGGGCTGTTCTTGACGTTTCTAGGTTTTTTGGGTTCAACTCACCTACCTCACGAGATTTGCAATTCCCGTGCATCTCTTGATCTTTTGGAGCTGATCTTTTGGGATTTGCTAGGGAAGGTCCTTAGGATTATCCATGCAAATTTTGTGAAGTTTCGTTGAGATTTGACCCCGTTTCGATCGTTTTTCGTTGAGGTGTCGGGCTGTTTTCTGCGCGCAGTTTTTCGGAGAACTGATAGTACTAATCGTTTGTCCTTAGGTTTGTCCGAACCCTATACTTCAGATTGTCCGATCCCCTTCCCTCGGATTGTCCGGTCTATACGTTTTTAAGGCTGTTTCAGCCCCTTTCTTTGGGTTTGTCCGGTCAGTTCTTTTGGTTGTGACAGTATTGTCCGGTCTAGTGTGTTTGGGGCTGTTTTTGCGTGTTTCTTGCTCCGCTTGCTTTGGGGTTTGTTTTTCTTGGTTTCTTTGGTTTTTTGGAGTGTTGTGGTTTGCTTCAAGCTTGTTTTGTGTCAACCACTGCATGCCCATACTCTTCACTCACTGTTCTTAAGTGAGGCACGCTTCGGTGTGTTGAGTGGCTAGTCTGCGACGCATGCAAGCTTTGTAGCTTGTCTTGTTTTGTTTGTGCCTTGTTGTTCTTGCTTGGTTTGATGCTGCTTTAGTGTTTTTAGTTTAGGGTTTCTCAATGTGTCCTAGGGTTAGTAGCTTGTCTATGCTACGTAACTCTGCACATTAGAGAGGTGTAGTTTTAGGTGTTGTGTGTGTTTGTCTGGGTGTAGTGTGTTTGCTCGTTTAGGTGTAGTTTTGTTGCTCGTCTTACGTCCTTTTCTTTGGGTGTTAATTCGAGTGTTTCCGCTTTCCACCCGATACGTATCTGTTCAGTGGACGGTATCGGGTGTGTGTGTGTTTTCGTGAGAGCGCACTTTGGGGGTTTCAGTTTGAGTTTTTCAAGTGCTCCTATTCACCCCCTCCTCTAGTCGCACGTCTCGGTCCTACACCAACTTCCTCAGCATTGAATATTTTTCCACTCTACTCGGTTCCTAGCACTCATATGGAGCATACCTATGATCTAGAACAATGAGACGCTAAGCAGTGGACGGACGACCCCCGAAACTACATGAAAGTCATGTCCGCTCGGTATAACGGCCATAACTTCTTCTTGGGGACTCAGAATCTTCGGCTGTTGGGCTCGTTCGAAAGCTAACTGAGGGGCAACACCATAGCAACTGGAAATCAAACTTTTGTCATATGGGGAATACTTGGTACCAATTTATAAGTCCAACACCTTGCTCGCCCGCTTTCCTTATGTGCTCCTTTGGTACGCATCGAAATGTGTACCATCGCTTATTGTACGAGCGCCAACTTCCTCAGCGGTGAATGATTTTTCACTCTACTAGGTTCCTAGCACACGTAAGGAGCATACCTATGATCTAGAACAATGAGACGCTAAGCAGTGGACGGACGACCCCCGAAACTACATGAAAGTCATGTCCGCTCGGTATAACGGCCATAACTTCTTCTAGGGGACTTAGAATCTTCGGCTGTTGGGCTCATTGGAAAGCTAACTGAGGGAGCAACACCATAGGAACTGGAAATCATACTTTTGTCTTATGGGGAATACTTGGTACCAATTTATAAGTGCAACAACTTGCTCACCCGCTTTCCGCATTTGCTCCTTTGGTACAGATCGAAATGTGTACCATGGCTTATTGTACGAGGGCCAACTTCCTCAGCGGTGAATGATTTTCCACTCTACTAGGTTCCTAGCGCTCGTAAGGAGCATACCTATGATCTAGAACAATGAGACGCTAAGCAGTGGACAGACGACCCCCGAAACTACATGAAAGTCATGTCCGCTCGGTATAACAGCCATAACTTCTTCTTGGGGACTCAGAATCTTCGGCTGTTGGGCTCGTTGGAAAGCTAACTGAGGGAGCAACACCATAGGAACTGGAAATCAAACTTTTGTCACATGGGGAATACTTGGTACCAATTTATAAGGCCAACACCTTGCTCGCCCTCTTTCCGCGTTTGCTTCTTCGATACGGATCGAAATGTGTACAATGGCTTATTGTATGAGCGCCAACTTCCTCAGCATTGAATATTTTTCCACTCTACTCAGTTCCTAGCGCTCATAAGGGGCATACCTATGATCTAGAACAATGAGACACTAAGCAGTGGACGGACGACCCGCGAAACTACATGAAAGTCATGTCCGCTAGGTATAACGGCCATAACTTCTTCTAGGGGACTTAGAATCTTCGGCTGTTGGGCTCATTGGAAAGCTAACTGAGGGAGCAACACCATAGGAACTGGAAATCATACTTTTGTCATATGGGGAATATTTGGTACCAATTTATAAGTGCAACACCTTGCTCGCCCGCTTTCCGCATTTGCTCCTTTGGTACGGATCGAAATGTGTACCATGGCTTATTGTACGAGCGCCAACTTCCTCAGCGGTGAATGATTTTCCACTCTACTAGGTTCCTAGCGCTCGAAAGGAGCATACCTATGATCTAGAACAATGAGACGCTAAGAAGTGGACAGACGACCCCCGAAACTACATGAAAGTCATGTCCGCTCGGTATAACAGCCATAACTTCTTCTTGGGGACTCAGAATCTTCGGCTGTTGGGCTTGTTGGAAAGCTAACTGAGGGAGCAAGATCATAGGAACTGGAAATCAAACTTTTGTCACATGGGGAATACTTGGTACCAATTTATAAGGCCAACACCTTGCTCGCCCGCTTTCCGCGTTTGCTTCTTCGGTATGGATCGAAATGTGTACAATGGCTTATTGTATGAGCGCCAACTTCCTCAGCATTGAATATTTCTCCACTCTACTCGGTTCCTAGCGCTCATAAGGAGCATACCTATGATCTAGAACAATGAGACGCTAAGCAGTGGACGGACGACCCCCAAAACTACATGAAAGTCATGTCCGCTCGGTATAACGGCCATAACTTCTTCTTGGGGACTCAGAATCTTCGGCTGTTGGGCTCATTGGTAAGCTATCTAAGAGAGCAACACCATAGGAACAGGTAATCAAACTTTTGCCATATGGGGAATACTTGGTACCAATTTATAAGTCCAACACCTTGCTCGCTTGCTTTCCACATTTGCTCCTTCGGTACGGATCGAAATGTGTACCATGGCTTATTGCATGAGTGCCAACTTCCTCAGCAGTGAATGATTTTCGACTCTACTAGATTCCTAGTGCTCGTACGGAGCATACCTATGATCTAGAACAATGAGACGCTAAGCAGTGGACGGATGACCCTCGAAACTACAAGAATGACATGTCCGCTCGGTATAACGGACATAACGTCTTCTAGGGGACTCAGAATCTTCGGCTGTTGGGCTCGTTGGAAAGCTAACTGAGGGAGCAACACCATAGGAACTGGAAATCAAAATTTTGACATTTTGGGAATTTTGCGAATTTTTTATACTAATTTATAAGGCCAACACCTTGCTCGCCCTCTTTCCGCGTTTCCTCCTTCGGTACGGATTGAAATGTGTACCATGGCTTATTGTATGAGTGCCAACTTCCTCAGCATTGAATATTTTTCCACTCTACTCGGTTCCTAGCGTTCATAAGGAGCATACCTATGATCTAGAACAATGAGACGCTAAGCAGTGGACGGACGACCCCCGAAACTACATGAAAGTCATGTCCGCTCGGTATAATGGCCATAACTTCTTCTAGGGGACCCAGAATCTTCGGCTGTTGGGCTCGTTGGAAAGCTAACTGAAGGAGCAACACCATAGGAACTGGAAATCAAAATTGGGAAATTTTGGAAATTTTTTATACCAATTTATAAGGTCAACACCTTGCTCGCCCTATTTCTGCGTTTCGGTACGGATCGAAATGTGTACCATGGCTTATTGTATGAGCGCCAACTTCCTCAGCACTGAATATTTTTCCACTCTACTCGGTTCCAAGCGCTCATAAGGAGGATACCTATGATCTAGAACAATGAGACGCTAAGCAGTGGACGGACGACCCCCGAAACTACATGAAAGTCATGTCCGCTTGGTATAACGGCCATAACTTCTTCTAGGGGACTCAAAATCTTCGGCTGTTGGGCTCCTTGGAAAGCTAACTGAGGGAGCAACACCATAGGAACTGGAAATCATACTTTTGTCATATGGGGAATACTTGGTACCAATTTATAAGTACAACAACTTGCTCGCCCGCATTCCGCATTTGCTCCTTCGGTACGGATCGAAATGTGTACCATGGCTTGTTGTATGAGCGCCAACTTCTTCAGCAGTGAATGATTTTCCACTCTACTAGGTTCCTACCGCTCGTAAGGAGCATACCAATGATCTAGAACAATGAGACACTAAGTAGTGGACGGACGTCCCCCGAAAGCACATGAAAGTCAAGTCCGCTCGGTATAACGGCCATAGCTTCTTCTAGGGGACTCAGAATCTTTGGCTGTTGGGCTCATTGGAAAGCTAACTGAGGGAGCAACACCATAGGAACTGGAAATCAAACTTTTGTCATATGGGGAATACTTGGTACCAATTTATAAGTACAACACCATGCTCGCCCGCTTTCCACATTTGCTCCTTCGGTACGGATCGAAATGTGTACCATGGCTTATTGTATGAGCGCCAACTTCCTCAGCAGTGAATGATTTTCCACTCTACTAGATTCCTAGCGCTCGTAAGGAGCATACCTATGATCTAGAACAATGAGACGCTAAGCTGTGGACGGTCGACCCCCGAAAGCACATGAAAGTCAAGTCCGCTCGGTATAACGGCCATAGCTTCTTCTAGTGGACTCAGAATCTTCGGCTGTTGGGCTCGTTGGAAAGCTAACTGAGGGAGCAACACCATAGGAACAGGAAATCATAATATTGACATTTTGGGAATTTTTTACACCAATTTGTAAGGCCAACACCTTGCTCGCCCTCTTTCTGCGTTTGCTCCTTCGGAACGGATCGAAATGTGTACCATGGCTCATTGTATGAGCGCCAACTTCCTCAGCATTGAATATTTTACCACTCTACTCGATTCCTAGCGCTCATAAGGAGCATACCAATGATCTAGAACAATCAGACGCTAAGCAGTGGACGGACGACCCCCGAAACTACATGAAAGTCATGTCCGCTCGATATAACGGCCATAACTTCTTCTTGGGGACTCAGAATCTTCGGCTGTTGGGCTCGTTGGAAAACTCACTGAGGGACAACACCATAGGAAATGGAAATCAAACTTTTGTCATATGGGGAATACTTGGTACCAATATTTAAGTCCAACACATTGCTCGTCCGCTTTCCGCATTTGCTCCTTCGGTACGGATCGAAATGTGTACCATGGCTAATTGTATGAGCACCAACTTCCTTAGCAGTGAATGATTTTCCACTCTACTAGGTTCCTAGCGCTCGGAAGGAGCATACCTATGATCTAGAACAATGAGACGCTAAGAAGTGGACTGATGACCCCCGAAAGCACATGAAAGTCAAGTCCGCTTGGTATAACGGCCATAACTTCATCTAGGGGACTCAGAATCTTCGGCTGTTGGGCTCGTTGGAAAGCTAACTGAGGGAGCAACACCATAGGAACAGGAAATCAAAATATTGACATATTGGGAATTTTTTATACCAATTTATAAGGCCAACACCTTGCTCGCCCTCTTTCCGCGTTTGCTCCTTCGGTACGGATCGAAATGTGTACCATGGTTTATTGTATGAGCGCCAACTTCCTCAGCATTGAATATTTTTCCACTCTACTCGGTTCCTAATGCTCGTAAGGAGCATACCTATGATATGGAACAATGAGACGCCAAGCAGTGGACGGACGACCCACGAAACTACATGAAAGTCATGTCCGCTCTGTATAACGGCGATAACTTCTTCTAGGGGACTCAGAATCTTTGGTTGTTGGGCTCGTTGGAAAGCTAACTGAGGGAGCAACACCATAGGAACTGTAAATCAAACTTTTGTCATATGGGGAATACTTGGTACCAATTTATAAGTACAACACCTTGCTCGCCCGCTTTCCGCATTTGCTCCTTCGGTACGGATCGAAATGTGTACCATGGCTTATTGTATGAGCGCCAATTCCTCAGCTGTGAATGATTTTCCACTCTACTAGATTCCTAGTGCTCGTAAGGAGCATACCTATGATCTAGAACAATGAGGCGCTAAGCAGTGGACGTACGACCCCCGAAAGCACATGAAAGTCAAGTTTGCTCAATATAACGGCCATAGCTCCTTCTAGGGGACTCAGAATCTTCGGCTGTTGGGCTCGTTGGAAAGTTGACTGAGGGAGCAACACCATAGGAACAGGAAATTATAATATTGACATTTCGGGAATTTTTTACACCAATTTATAAGGCCAACACCATGCTCGTCCTCTTTCCGCGTTTGCTCCTTCGGTACGGATCGAAATGTGTACCTTGGCTTATTGTATGAGTGCCAACTTCCTCAGCATTGAATATTTTACCACTCTACTCGATTCCTAGCACTCATAAGGAGCATACCAATGATCTAGAACAATCAGACGCTAAGCAGTGGACGGACGACCCCCGAAACTACATGAAAGTCATGTCCGCTCGATATAAAGGCCATAACTTCTTCTTGGGGACTCAGAATCTTCGGCTGTTGGGCTCGTTGGAAAACTCACTGAGGGAGCAACACCATAGGAAATGGAAATCAAACTTTTGTCATATGGGGAATACTTGGTACCAATTTTTAAGTCCAACACATTGCTTGTCCGCTTTCCGCATTTGCTCCTTCGGTACGGATCGAAATGTGTACCATGGCTAATTGTATGAGCCCCAACTTCCTTAGCAGTGAATGATTTTCCACTCTACTAGGTTCCTAGCGCTCGTAAGGAGCATACCTATGATCTAGAACAATGAGACGCTAAGAAGTGGACTGATGACCCCCGAATGCACATGAAAGTCAAGTCCGCTTGGTATAACGGCCATAACTTCTTCTAGGGGACTCAGAATCTTCGGCTGTTGGGCTCGTTGGAAAGCTAACTGAGGGAGCAACACCATAGGAGCAGGAAATCAAAATATTGAAATTTTGGGAATTTTTTATACCAATTTATAAGGCCAACACCTTGCTCGCCCTCTTTCCGCGTTTGCTCCTTCGGTACGGATCGAAATGTGTACCATGGCTTATCGTATGAGCGCCAACTTCCTCAGCATTGAATATTTTTCCACTCTACTTGGTTCCTAATGCTCGTAAGGAGCATACCTATGATATGGAACAATGAGACGCCAAGCAGTGGACGGACGACCCCTGAAACTACATGAAAGTCATGTCTGGTCTGTATAACGGCCATAACTTCTTCTAGGGTACTCAGAATCTTCGGCTGTTGGGCTCGTTGGAAAACTATTGAGGGAGCAACACCATAGGAAATGGAAATCAAACTTTTGTCATATGGGGAATACTTGGTACTAATTTTTAAGTCCAACACATTGCTCGTCCGCTTTCCGCATTTGCTCCTTCGGTATGGATCGAAATGTGTACCATGGCTAATTGTATGAGCCCCAACTTCCTTAGCAGTGAATGATTTTCCACTCTACTAGGTTCCTAGCGCTCGTAAGGAGCATACCTATGATCTAGAACAATGAGACGCTAAAAAGTGGACTGATGACCCCCGAAAGCACATGAAAGTCAAGTCCGCTTGGTATAACAGCCATAACTTCTTCTAGGGGACTCAAAATCTTCGGCTGTTGGGCTCGTTGGAAAGCTAACTGAGGGAGCAACACCATAGGAACAGAAAATCAAAATATTGACATTTTGGGAATATTTTATACCAATTTATAAGGCCAACACCTTGCTCGCCCTCTTTCCGCGTTTGCTCCTTCGGTACGGATCGAAATGTGTACCATGGCTTATTGTATGAGCGCCAACTTCCTCAGCATTGAATATTTTTCCACTCTACTCGGTTCCTAATGCTCGTAAGGAGCATACCTATGATATGGAACAATGAGACGCCAAGCAGTGGACGGACGACCCCCGAAACTACACGAAAGTCATGTCCGCTCTGTATAACGGCCATAACTTATTCTAGGGGACTCAGAATCTTTGGCTGTTGGGCTCGTTGGAAAGCTAACTGAGCGAGCAACACCATATGAACTGGAAATCAAACTTTTGTCATATGGGGAATACTTGGTACCAATTTATAAGTACAACACCTTGCTCGCCCGCTTTCCGCATTTGCTCCTTCGGTACGGATCGAAATGTGTACCATGGCTTATTGTATGAGCGCCAATTCCTCAGCTGTGAATGATTTTCCACTCTACTAGATTCCTAGTGCTCGTAAGGAGCATACCTATGATCTAGAACAATGAGACGCTAAGCAGTGGACGTACGACCCCCGAAAGCACATGAAAGTCAAGTCTGCTCAGTATAACGGCCATAGCTCCTTCCAGGGGACTCAAAATCTTCGGCTGTTGGGCTCTTGGAAAGCTGACTGAGGGAGCAACACCATAGGAACAGGAAATTATAATATTGACATTTCGGGAATTTTTTACACCAATTTATAAGGCCAACACCTTGCTCGCCCTCTTTCCGCGTTTGCTCCTTCGGTACGGATCGAAATGTGTACCATGGCTTATTGTATGAGTGCCAACTTCCTCAGCATTGAATATTTTACCACTCTACTCGATTCCTAGCACTCATTAGGAGCATACAAATGATCTAGAACAATCAGACGCTAAGCAGTGGACGGGCGACCCCGAAACTACATGAAAGTCATGTCCGCTCGATATAACGGCCATAACTTCTTCTTGGGGACTCAGAATCTTCGGCTGTTGGGCACGTTTGAAAACTCACTGAGGGAGCAACACCATAGGAAATGGAAATCAAACTTTTGTCATATGGGGAATACTTGGTACCAATTTTTAAGTCCAACACATTGCTTGTCCGCTTTCCGCATTTGCTCCTTCGGTACGGATCGAAATGTGTACCATGGCTAATTGTATAAGCCCCAACTTCCTTAGCAGTGAATGATTTTCCACTCTACTAGGTTCCTAGCGCTCGTAAGGAGCATACCTATGATCTAGAACAATGAGACGCTAAGAAGTGGACTGATGACCCCCGAATGCACATGAAAGTCAAGTCCGCTTGGTATAACGGCCATAGCTCCTTCTAGGGGACTCAGAATCTTCGGCTGTTGGGCTCGTTGGAAAGCTAACTGAGGGAGCAACACCATAGGAGCAGGAAATCAAAATATTGACATTTTGGGAATTTTTTATAGCAATTTATAAGGCCAACACCTTGCTCGCCCTCTTTCCGCGTTTGCTCCTTCGGTACGGATCGAAATGTGTACCATGGCTTATTGTATGAGCGCCAACTTCCTCAGCATTGAATATTTTTCCACTCTACTCGGTTCCTAATGCTCTTAAGGAGCATACCTATGATATGGAACAATGAGACGCCAAGCAGTGGACGGACGACCCCTGAAACTACATGAAAGTCATGTCTGCTCTGTATAATGGCCATAACTTCTTCTAGGGGACTCAGAATCTTCGGCTGTTGGGCTCGTTGGAAAACTACTGAGGGAGCAACACCATAGGAAATGGAAATCAATCTTTTTTTGTCACAACCCAGTTCTCAACCAACGGAACCAGGACAACATATATGCTCCAGGATCAAGTCTAGCATATATTATGACAAACGTAATAACACAGCACATGTTCAAAGAGTTATTACAACGATAAATAGTATAGTACCACTTTATTACACCAAGACCACCGGTCTTGTCAACTCAAAGATAGCGGAAGCGGGAAACAACACTAGGGAGCCGCCACAGGGACGTCGACTGGTGGACGATGAGCCTAAAACTCGTCGAAGTCTTGAATGTACTCCTCCATGTCTCCGTTGACTGAGCAGCAGTTGGATATGACCCACAACAGGAGAAAGTACAAAGAAAGCAAGTGTGAGTACACCAACATGTACCCAACAAGCATAACACGAACTATGAGGCTCTAAGGTTGGCTGACTCGACTGCATTAGCTTTTAGTTGGTAAAATTTTATTTAAAGCTATTTACTAAGTAATGAGTTGTGAAACCGTTACCCAAAATTATTGCATAAGAAAATTAATCAATATTCAGATACAAGATTTAACTCCCCAAACCAAAAACAGGTAACCACTAATCATTATGAGGTTCTGGGCCGCTCTTGACCGTGAGCACGGCTGACATGTCAGTTGTACACTCTCGAGAGGTTGCGCACTTTCACCACCAAGCCGTGAGTCTACGCTAGGAGCTCACCACATTCCCTTTGATGAGGTGACTAGCAAACCCACTACGAGCCTTTCCAAAGATCACGATGGTAAGAAGTAACCGCTAAGGTTTCAGGGTCGCATCGGTGGGGCCCGCCTCCAAAGGGAGAAGCACACAGCACACTCAACCATGAGGTAGCGCAGGGACCACAAACACTAACCTCCCCTCTTGCCCCGCAGGTAAGTTACTCCCGACCAAAACAACCTAATTACTGAGCCGCGTCCGTCCCATTCCGGAACTTGGGGTTGCGCGGTTATCCCAGGTGGCCGCTCTATGAACAGGTCCTTACGGAGAGTGGCTGGCAAAGCACAAAGCACATGCACAAGCCCCCTAGCCCAAGTTGCTAAAAAGCAAGTTTTAACAGAGGCAAGACCACTCAAGCACACAGCACAGAGGGTCAGGCTCACAAATATGTTGCATAGACATAAATAATCAATATTTAAAACAGTAAGGACGTGTGTTCGCGCAGCACCTAGCACGAACTACCCAAATGCAACCCGACAGGTACAAATATTGGATAAAAGTAGCTAGGACAACCATAGGGCAAACAAAATATCACATGCAAATGCAATTAATAAAGATGATAGGTGGTGTTCATGTTACACTTGCCTTCCTCGTAGGGGTCTCGCTGCTGCTGCTCAAAAGCTTCAGGGACCTGGTCACCAACTTCCTCGGACGGATCAACGTCTACTTAACGTCCACGGCAAACCCAGCAACACAAGCACACATACATGCAAACCAAACATACATCTATAAGAAAACAGTACACCATTACATGAAAACAGTACTGGAACAATAGCGTAAAATTAATCTACACACTGCTACGGTCGCGTGAGCGCAAGAATCGCTCAAAACGGAGTTAAGACGTGAAAGTTATGCATAAATTAAGGTTCCAGGGGCATAACTGTGATAAAACAGTCAACCCAGGGGCTACTTTCTCAAAACCGAGGGCTTAACTGCGAAAACCTAAAGTCTCCGAGGGTTTTCTAGCAAAAACGCAGAGCTCTGGACGGCGGGTTCGAAAACCCGAAAACTCAGGGGCTAAAAAGGATAAAACAGGACCTAAATCTAATTATTCTACAACTGCGCTGGACCGCGGGTTGATTCCCGAGAAATCCAGGGGCTCTTTAGCAAAAGGCACGGCGCTGACCCGGTTTTGACAGAGTTTGACCGGTCACTGGCGCATGTGGGCGGTTAGATCTGAATCCGACGGCTGAGGGTGAGAGCGGCCGTAGGCAGTGGTGACCATGCCCATGGCGCTCGTGTCGCGCGACACGGCGCGGCGTGCGGCGGCGGTACGGCTCGGGGACGGCGCTAGGCACGGCTAGGGTTAACCCAGAAGATCTAGGGTGCGGCGGCGAGCTCACCTAGGGGTCGGAGACGGCGGGAGCGGGTCGGTGGTGGCCGGACGAGGTGCGGCGGCGGCGGTCAGGGCACGGCGTGCACGGGCGGCGTCGAGTGGACGTTCGGTCTTCGCGGAATGGCGGGACGACGCGGCTCCGGGCTCCGAAAGTGGTCGGCACAGCTCCGGTGAGTTCCTGCGAAGGGAGAGGAGGTAGAATTAGGGCCGGGGTTGGTGCGGCGACGTCGAATTTGGGCGAGGGAGAGTTCACCGATGCGGGCTCCAATGGCGGACTGTGAGCTCGTGCGGGCACGGGAGCGCAATTGCTTCGGAGTGTGAAGAAAAGGGTGCGCGAGGGGTCTCGGGGCGGGATTTTATGGAGGTTTGGAGGCCGAGCGCATGGGGGGCACGAGCGGGCGTTCCGGTGCGGTCTCGGCGTCATGTGCGCCCGGATGGAAAGAAGGGAGGGAGCAAGGAAACCGAGCGAAAATTGTGGGATTTAGAGCGGGGCGCGTTTAAGGAAGGGAGCGTGGGCTCGGATTCGGGGGAAGGAAGCTTCGTCGGGGTCTCTCGGCCGAGCGGGAGCGAGCGGGATGAGGAGGAGGCAGGCGCGCCATCAACGGCGAAAGGAAAGAGGAGGAGCTGACGGGCGGGGCCCACTGGTCAGCGTCAGGAGGGGGCGCGTCGGACTGGGCCGGCTCGGCGCTGGGGTTGGGCTCGGCCCAGGTGGGAGGAGGGGCGCGCGCGCGAGGGGTGGGCTGGCTGCTGGGCCATTCGGCCCGGCTGGCCGGCCTGCTCTTTCTTTTCTTTTTTTTTTCTTTTTAAATTCAAAACATTTTCAAAGATTTATTTGAAGGGGTAAATTAGCTCTAAAAATTCCCAATAAATTGGGAATAAATCCTTAACACATTCAAGCAATAAAATATGCACCAGCATGTATGCACAACCATGTTTGCTCTATAGTTGATTTTATTTAACTAAGGCAAAATAAATCATTATAATGCAAACTAAACATAGAAAATCCTAGGAAAATAAATAAAGCCTGTGTAAATTATATTAAATTTCCTGAAAATAAAATTAGGGTGTTACAAACCTACCCCCCTTAACAAGAATCTCGTCCCGAGATTCACATAGGTTAGCTAGCAAAGAGATTAGGGTAAGCTGCTCTCATCTCTTCTTCTCTTTCCCAAGTAGCCTCTGCTTCTGTGTGATGCTTCCACTGCACTCTGCACATTTTGATCCTCTTGTTCCTGGTAACTCTTTCTGCTGTATCAAGAATCTTCACTGGATGCTCTGTGTATGTTAGGTCTTCCTGTACATCTAGGCCTTCCAGGGGTGTCTCTTCTTCCGGTACCCTCAAACACTTCTTCAGCTGAGAGACATGGAATACATCATGTACTCCCGTAAGACTGGGTGGCAACTCCAACTTATAAGCTACCACTCCTTTCTTCTCAAGCACCTTGAATGGTCCAATATACCTGGGAGCTAACTTTCCCTTGATGTTGAATCTGCGAATGCCCCTCATCGGTGACACTTTCAGGTACACAAAGTCATTGACTTCAAATGTCAAGTCTCTACGCCTCTTGTCTGCATAGCTTTTCTGCCTAGACTGGGCAACTCTCAGATTTTCCCGTACAATCTTCACTTGCTCTTCGGCATCTTTGATTATATCAGGTCCAAAGACTTGTTTCTCTCCAGTCTGATTCCAGAACAATGGGGTCCTGCACTTTCTGCCATACAAAGCCTCAAACGGGGACTGCTTCAAGCTGGCTTGGTAGCTATTGTTGTAAGAGAACTCTGCATAGGGTAGCATCTTATCCCAACCAGAGCCATACTGGATAGCACAAGCTCTTAACATATCTTCTAGTACCTGATTGGTCCTCTCTGTCTGACCATCCGTCTGTGGGTGATAAGCTGTACTGAACCGAAGTTTGGTGTCCAACGAATCATGTAACTGCTCCCAGAATCGAGATGTGAACTGCGAACCTCTGTCAGATATTATCCTCTTGGGCACACCATGCAAACAGACTATCCTTGAGATGTACAGTTCTGCCAATTTCGCACCAGGGTATGTGGTCCTCACCGGGATGAAGTGAGCCACCTTAGTTAGATAGTCTACTACTACCCAGATAGAGTCATGTCCTCTCTGAGTCTTCGGCAAGCCTACAATGAAATCCATGCTTATCTGTTCCCATTTCCATTCTGGAATCTTTAACGGCTGCAACAGTCCTGCAGGTCTCTGATGCTCTGCCTTGACTCTCTGACAGGTATCACAAACTGCAACATATTCAGCCACTGATCGCTTCATACCGTACCACCAGAATCTCTCCTTCAGATCATAGTACATCTTGGTACTCCCCGGGTGGATGGAATAAGCAGTGTCATGGGCCTCACTAAGTATTAACTTCCTTATGCTGTCCACTGCTGGCACACAGATTCTGTTCTTGTACCATAAGGTTCCTTGCTCATCTTCATGGAAATGGGGCGCTTTGCCAATCTTAAGTAGTGCACGAATCTCCTGGATCTTGGCATCAGTCGCCTGGTGTTTTCTGATCTCTTGTTCTAATGTCGGTTCAGCTTCAAAGGTTGACATGGTAGTGTGATGCAAGAATCCCAAGCTTAGACTCTCAAATTCCTTGCATAACTCAGGTGGCATTTGAAAAGCAACGGCCATATTCACATAACTCTTTCTGCTCAGGGCATCTGCAACCACATTAGCCTTCCCGGGATGGTAGTGAATCTCCATGTCATAATCCTTGATCAGTTCCAACCACCTTCTCTGTCTCATATTCAGCTCATTCTGGGTGAAGATGTATTTTAGGCTTTTGTGATCGGTGTAGAACTCACATTTAGTCCCAAACAGATAGTGCCTCCAAATCTTCAAAGCATGAACCACAACTGCCAATTCCAAGTCATGAGTAGGGTAGTTCACCTCATGTTTCCTTAACTGCCGAGAAGCATAGGCGATAACTTTTCCCTCCTGCATCAGAACACAGCCCAAACCTTCTTTCGATGCATCGCAGTACACTGTGAACTTCTTTGCAGGATCAGGCAAAACTAGGATTGGTGCCGTTGTGAGACGCTTCTTCAATTCATCAAACGCTTTCTGTCTTGCCTCTGTCCACTTGAATGTTGCATCCTTCTCAAGCAGTGAGGTCATGGGTTTTGCGACTTTAGAGAAGTTCTCTATGTATCTCCGATAATATCCCGCTAAACCCAAGAACCCACGGATTTCTCTTGGAGTTCGAGGAATTTCCCAATTGACCACCGCACTAACTTTACGGGGATCCACTGCAATTCCTCCCTTGGAAACTATGTGGCCCAGGAAAGGTACTTCGTCAATCCAGAACTCACATTTGCTCAGCTTGGCATACAACCGATGTTCCCTCAATCTTTGCAACACCAACCTCAAGTGTTCTTCATGTTCTGCCTCTGTCTTGGAATAGACCAGGATGTCGTCGATGAAGATAATCACGAATTTGTCCAAGTAATCCATAAACACAGAGTTCATCAACTGCATAAAGTAGGCTGGAGCGTTAGTCAGGCCAAAGGACATCACTGTGTACTCAAACAACCCATACTTGGTAGTGAAGGCTGTCTTGGGAATATCTGAGGGTCGGATCTTCAACTGATGGTAACCAGACCTCAGATCAATCTTGGAGAACACACAAGCACCTTGAAGTTGATCGAATAAATCATCAATCCGGGGAAGAGGGTACTTATTCTTGACAGTCACCTTATTCAAGGCCCGGTAATCCACACACATCCTTTTATCCTTGGTATCCTTCTTCTCTACAAGCAAGACGGGGGAAGCCCAAGGAGAGGTGCTAGGTTGTATAAAACCCTTTTCTAGTAGCTCATCTATATTCTTTTTAACTTCATCATGTTCTACAGGTGGCATTCTATACTGCCTTGAGGCAATTGGTGCCGTACCAGGTAAAAGTTCTATCAGAAACTCAACATGCCGGTCAGGAGGCATACCTGGTAATTCATTAGGGAAAACATCTGGATAGCTCTGATACCACTTTGTCACAACCCAGTTCTCAACCAACGGAACCAGGACAACATATATGCTCCAGGATCAAGTCTAGCATATATTATGACAAACGTAATAACACAGCACATGTTCAAAGAGTTATTACAACGATAAATAGTATAGTACCACTTTATTACACCAAGACCACCGGTCTTGTCAACTCAAAGATAGCGGAAGCGGGAAACAACACTAGGGAGCCGCCACAGGGACGTCGACTGGTGGACGATGAGCCTAAAACTCGTCGAAGTCTTGAATGTACTCCTCCATGTCTCCGTTGACTGAGCAGCAGTTGGATATGACCCACAACAGGAGAAAGTACAAAGAAAGCAAGTGTGAGTACACCAACATGTACCCAACAAGCATAACACGAACTATGAGGCTCTAAGGTTGGCTGACTCGACTGCATTAGCTTTTAGTTGGTAAAATTTTATTTAAAGCTATTTACTAAGTAATGAGTTGTGAAACCGTTACCCAAAATTATTGCATAAGAAAATTAATCAATATTCAGATACAAGATTTAACTCCCCAAACCAAAAACAGGTAACCACTAATCATTATGAGGTTCTGGGCCGCTCTTGACCGTGAGCACGGCTGACATGTCAGTTGTACACTCTCGAGAGGTTGCGCACTTTCACCACCAAGCCGTGAGTCTACGCTAGGAGCTCACCACATTCCCTTTGATGAGGTGACTAGCAAACCCACTACGAGCCTTTCCAAAGATCACGATGGTAAGAAGTAACCGCTAAGGTTTCAGGGTCGCATCGGTGGGGCCCGCCTCCAAAGGGAGAAGCACACAGCACACTCAACCATGAGGTAGCGCAGGGACCACAAACACTAACCTCCCCTCTTGCCCCGCAGGTAAGTTACTCCCGACCAAAACAACCTAATTACTGAGCCGCGTCCGTCCCATTCCGGAACTTGGGGTTGCGCGGTTATCCCAGGTGGCCGCTCTATGAACAGGTCCTTACGGAGAGTGGCTGGCAAAGCACAAAGCACATGCACAAGCCCCCTAGCCCAAGTTGCTAAAAAGCAAGTTTTAACAGAGGCAAGACCACTCAAGCACACAGCACAGAGGGTCAGGCTCACAAATATGTTGCATAGACATAAATAATCAATATTTAAAACAGTAAGGACGTGTGTTCGCGCAGCACCTAGCACGAACTACCCAAATGCAACCCGACAGGTACAAATATTGGATAAAAGTAGCTAGGACAACCTTAGGGCAAACAAAATATCACATGCAAATGCAATTAATAAAGATGATAGGTGGTGTTCATGTTACACTTGCCTTCCTCGTAGGGGTCTCGCTGCTGCTGCTCAAAAGCTTCAGGGACCTGGTCACCAACTTCCTCGGACGGATCAACGTCTACTTAACGTCCACGGCAAACCCAGCAACACAAGCACACATACATGCAAACCAAACATACATCTATAAGAAAACAGTACACCATTACATGAAAACAGTACTGGAACAATAGCGTAAAATTAATCTACACACTGCTACGGTCGCGTGAGCGCAAGAATCGCTCAAAACGGAGTTAAGACGTGAAAGTTATGCATAAATTAAGGTTCCAGGGGCATAACTGTGATAAAACAGTCAACCCAGGGGCTACTTTCTCAAAACCGAGGGCTTAACTGCGAAAACCTAAAGTCTCCGAGGGTTTTCTAGCAAAAACGCAGAGCTCTGGACGGCGGGTTCGAAAACCCGAAAACTCAGGGGCTAAAAAGGATAAAACAGGACCTAAATCTAATTATTCTACAACTGCGCTGGACCGCGGGTTGATTCCCGAGAAATCCAGGGGCTCTTTAGCAAAAGGCACGGCGCTGACCCGGTTTTGACAGAGTTTGACCGGTCACTGGCGCATGTGGGCGGTTGGATCTGAATCCGACGGCTGAGGGTGAGAGCGGCCGTAGGCAGTGGTGACCATGCCCATGGCGCTCGTGTCGCGCGACACGGCGCGGCGTGCGGCGGCGGTACGGCTCGGGGACGGCGCTAGGCACGGCTAGGGTTAACCCAGAAGATCTAGGGTGCGGCGGCGAGCTCACCTAGGGGTCGGAGACGGCGGGAGCGGGTCGGTGGTGGCCGGACGAGGTGCGGCGGCGGCGGTCAGGGCACGGCGTGCACGGGCGGCGTCGAGTGGACGTTCGGTCTTCGCGGAATGGCGGGACGACGCGGCTCCGGGCTCCGAAAGTGGTCGGCACAGCTCCGGTGAGTTCCTGCGAAGGGAGAGGAGGTAGAATTAGGGCCGGGGTTGGTGCGGCGACGTCGAATTTGGGCGAGGGAGAGTTCACCGATGCGGGCTCCAATGGCGGACTGTGAGCTCGTGCGGGCACGGGAGCGCAATTGCTTCGGAGTGTGAAGAAAAGGGTGCGCGAGGGGTCTCGGGGCGGGATTTTATGGAGGTTTGGAGGCCGAGCGCATGGGGGGCACGAGCGGGCGTTCCGGTGCGGTCTCGGCGTCATGTGCGCCCGGATGGAAAGAAGGGAGGGAGCAAGGAAACCGAGAGAAAATTGTGGGATTTAGAGCGGGGCGCGTTTAAGGAAGGGAGCGTGGGCTCGGATTCGGGGGAAGGAAGCTTCGTCGGGGTCTCTCGGCCGAGCGGGAGCGAGCGGGATGAGGAGGAGGCAGGCGCGCCATCAACGGCGAAAGGAAAGAGGAGGAGCTGACGGGCGGGGCCCACTGGTCAGCGTCAGGAGGGGGCGCGTCGGACTGGGCCGGCTCGGCGCTGGGGTTGGGCTCGGCCCAGGTGGGAGGAGGGGCGCGCGCGCGAGGGGTGGGCTGGCTGCTGGGCCATTCGGCCCGGCTGGCCGGCCTGCTCTTTCTTTTCTTTTTTTTTTCTTTTTAAATTCAAAACATTTTCAAAGATTTATTTGAAGGGGTAAATTAGCTCTAAAAATTCCCAATAAATTGGGAATAAATCCTTAACACATTCAAGCAATAAAATATGCACCAGCATGTATGCACAACCATGTTTGCTCTATAGTTGATTTTATTTAACTAAGGCAAAATAAATCATTATAATGCAAACTAAACATAGAAAATCCTAGGAAAATAAATAAAGCCTGTGTAAATTATATTAAATTTCCTGAAAATAAAATTAGGGTGTTACATTTTTCATATGGGGAATACTTGGTACCAATTTTTAAGTCCAACACATTGCTCGTCCGCTTTCCGCATTTGCTCCTTCGGTACGGATCGAAATGTGTACCATGGCTAATTGTATGAGCCCCAACTTCCTTAGCAGTGAATGATTTTCCACTCTACTAGGTTCCTAGCGCTCGTAAGGAGCATACCTATGATCTAGAACAATGAGACGCTAAAAAGTGGACTGATGACCCCCGAAAGCACATGAAAGTCAAGTCCGCTTGGTATAACGGCCATAACTTCTTCTAGGGGACTCAGAATCTTCGGCTGTTGGGCTCATTGGAAAGCTAACTGAGGGAGCAACACCATAGGAACAGGAAATCAAAATATTGACATTTTGGGAATATTTTATACCAATTTATAAGGCCAACACCTTGCTCGCCCTCTTTCCGCGTTTGCTCCTTCGGTACGGATCGAAATGTGTACCATGGCTTATTGTATGAGCGCCAACTTCCTCAGCATTGAATATTTTTCCACTCTACTCGGTTCCTAATGCTCGTAAGGAGCATACCTATGATATGGAACAATGAGACGCCAAGCAGTGGACGGACGACCCCCGAAACTACATGAAAGTCATGTCCGCTCTGTATAACGGCCATAACTTCTTCTAGTGGACTCAGAATCTTTGGCTGTTGGGCTCGTTGGAAAGCTAACTGAGGGAGCAACACCATAGGAACTGGAAATCAAACTTTTGTCATATGGGGAATACTTTTATACCAATTTATAAGGCCAACACCTTGCTCGCCCGCTTTCCGCATTTGCTCCTTCGGTACGGATCGAAATGTGTACCATGGCTAATTGTATGAGCGCCAACTTCCTCGGCAGTGAATGATTTTCCACACTACAAGGTTCCTATCATCTAGAACAATGAGACGCTAAGCAGTGGACGGACGACCCCCGAAAGCACATGAAAGTCAAGTCCGCTCGGTATAATGGCCATAACTTCTTCTAGGGGACTAAAAATCTTCGGCTATTGGGCTCATTGGAAAGCTAACCGAGGGAGCAACACCATAGGAACTGGAAATCAAAATTTGCATATTTTTGGAATTTTGTATACCAATTTATAAGGCCAACACCTTGCTCGCTCTCTTTCCGCGTTTGCTCCTTCGGTACGGATCGAAATGTGTACCATGGCTTATTGTATGTGCGCCAACTTCCTCAGCATTCAATATTTTTCCACTCTACTCGGCTCCTAGTGCTCGTAAGGAGCATACCTATGATCTAGAACAATGAGACACTAAGCAGTGAACACACGACCCCCGAAACTACAAGAAAGTCATGTCCGCTCGGTATAACGGCCATAACTTCTTCTAGGGGACTCAAAATCTTCGGATGTTGGGCTCGTTGGAAAGCTAACTGAGGGAGCAACACCATAGGAACAGGAAATCAAAATTTTGACATTTTGGGAATTTTTTATACCAATTTATAAGGCCAAGACATTGCTCGTCCTCTTTCCGCGTTTGCTCCTTCGGTACGGATCGAAATGTGTACCATGGTTTATTGTATGAGCGCCAACTTTCTCAGCATTGAATATTTTTCCACTCTACTCGGTTCCTAGCGCTCGTAAGGAGCATACCTATGATCTAGAACAATGAGACGCTAAGCAGTGAACATACGACCCCCGAAACTACATGAAAGTCATGTCCGCTTGGCATAACGGCCATAACTTCTTCTAGGGAACTCAGAATCTTCGGCTGTTGGGCTCGTTGGAAAGCAAACTGAGGGAGCAACACCATAGGAACTGGAAATCAAAATTTTGACATTTTGGGAATTTTTTATACCAATTTATAAGGCCTCCACCTTGCTCGCCCTCTTTCCGCGTTTGCTCCTTTGGTACGGATCAAAATGTGTACCATGGCTTATTGTATGAGCGCCAACCTCCTCGGCATTGAATATTTTTCCACTCTACTCGGTTCCTAGCGCTCGTTAGGAGCATACCTATGATCTAGAACAATGAGACGCTAAGCAGTGGACGGACGACCCCCGAAAGCATATGAAAGTCAAGTCCGCTCGGTATAACCGCCATAACTTCTTCTAGGGGACTCTCTTCGGCTGTTGGGCTCGTTGGAAAGCTAACTCAGGGAGCAACACCATAGGAACTAGAAATCAAAATTTTGACATTTTGGGAATTTTTTATACCAATTTATAAGGCCAACACCTTGCTCGCCCTCTTTCCGCGTTTGCTCCTTCGGTACGGATTGAAATGTGTACCATGGTTTATTGTATGAGCGCCAACTTCCTCAGCATTGAATATTTTTCCACACTACTCGGTTCCTAGGGCTCGTAAGGGGCATACCTATGATCTACAACAATGAGACGCTAAGCAGTGAATATACGACCCCCGAAATTACGTGAAAGTCATGTCCGCTCGGTATAACGGCCATAACTTCTTCTAAGGGACTCAGAATCTTCGGCTGTTGGGCTCGTTGGAAAGCAAACTGAGGGAGCAACACCATGGGAACTGGAAATCAAAATTTTGACATTTTGGGAATTTTTTATTCCAATTTATAAGGCCAACACCTTGCTCGCCCTCTTTCCGCGTTTGCTCCTATGGTACGTATCGAAATGTGTACCATGGCTTATTGTATGAGCGCCAACCTCCTCAGCATTGAATATTTTTTCACTCTACTCGGTTCCTAGCACTCGTAAGGAGAATACCTATGATCTAGAACAATGAGACGCTAAGCAGTGGACGGACGACCCCCGAAACTACATGAAAGTCATATCCGCTCGGTATAACGGCCATAACTTCTTCTAGGGGACTCAGAATCTTCGGCTGTTGGGCTCGTTGGAAAGCACACTACGGGAGCAACACCATAGGAACTGGAAATCAAAATTTAGACATTTTAGGAATTTTTTATACCAATTTATAAGGCCAAGACATTGCTCGTCCTCTTTCCGCGTTTGCTCCTTCGGTACGGATCGAAATGTGTACCATGGTTTATTGTATGAGCGCCAACTTTCTCAGCATTCAATATTTTTCCACTCTACTCGGTTCCTAGCGCTCGTAAGGAGCATACCTATGATCTAGAACAATGAGACGCTAAGCAGTGAACATACGACCCCCGAAACTACATGAAAGTCATGTCCGCTTGGTATAACGGCCATAACTTCTTCTAGGGAACTCAGAATCTTCGGCTGTTGGGCTCGTTGGAAAGCAAACTGAGGGAGCAACACCATAGGAACTGGAAATCAAAATTTTGACATTTTGGGAATTTTTTATACCAATTTATAAGGCCACCACCTTGCTCGTCCTCTTTCCGCGTTTGCTCCTTTGGTACGGATCAAAATGTGTACCATGGCTTATTGTATGAGCGCCAACCTCCTCGGCATTGAATATTTTTCCACTCTACTCGGTTCCTAGCGCTCGTTAGGAGCATACCTATGATCTAGAACAATGAGACGCTAAGCAGTGGACGGACGACCCCCGAAAGCATATGAAAGTCAAGTCCGCTCGGTATAACCGCCATAACTTCTTCTAGGGGACTCTCTTCGGCTGTTGGGCTCGTTGGAAAGCTAACTCAGGGAGCAACACCATAGGAACTGGAAATCAAAATTTTGACATTTTGGGAATTTTTTATACCAATTTATAAGGCCAACACCTTGCTCGCCCTCTTTCCGCGTTTGCTCCTTCGGTACGGATTGAAATGTGTACCATGGTTTATTGTATGAGCGCCAACTTCCTCAGCATTGAATATTTTTCCACACTACTCGGTTCCTAGGGCTCGTAAGGGGCATACCTATGATCTACAACAATGAGACGCTAAGCAGTGAATATACGACCCCCGAAACTACGTGAAAGTCATGTCCGCTCGGTATAACGGCCATAACTTCTTCTAAGGGACTCAGAGTCTTCGGCTGTTGGGCTCGTTGGAAAGCAAACTGAGGGAGCAACACCATGGGAACTGGAAATCAAAATTTTGACATTTTGGGAATTTTTTATTCCAATTTATAAGGCCAACACCTTGCTCGCCCTCTTTCCGCGTTTGCTCCTATGGTACGTATCGAAATGTGTACCATGGCTTATTGTATGAGCGCCAACCTCCTCAGCATTGAATATTTTTTCACTCTACTCGGTTCCTAGCACTCGTAAGGAGAATACCTATGATCTAGAACAATGAGACGCTAAGCAGTGGACGGACGACCCCCGAAACTACATGAAAGTCATATCCGCTCGGTATAACGGCCATAACTTCTTCTAGGGGACTCAGAATCTTCGGCTGTTGGGCTCGTTGGAAAGCACACTACGGGAGCAACACCATAGGAACTGGAAATAAAAATTTAGACATTTTAGGAATTTTTTATACCAATTTATAAGGCCAACACCTTGCTCGCCCTCTTTCCACGTTTGCTCCTTCGGTACGGATCGAAATGTGTACCATGGCTTATTGTATGAGCGCCAACTTCCTCTGCATTGAATATTTATCCACTCTACTTGGTTCCTAGCGCTCGTAAGGAGTATACCTATGATATAGAACAATGAGACGCTAAGCAGTGGACGGACGACCCCTGAAACTACATGAAAGTCATGTCCGCTCGGAATAACGGTCATAACTTCTTCTAGGGGACTCAGAATCTTCGGCTATTGGGCTCGTTGGAAAGCTAACTGAGGGAGCAACACCATAGGAACTGGAAATCAAAATTTTGACATTTTGGAATTTTTTATACCAATTTATAAGGCCAACACCATGCTCGCCCTCTTTCCGCGTTTGCTCCTTCGGAACGGATCGAAATGTGTACCATGGCTTATTGTATGAGCGCCAACCTCCTCAGCTTTGAATATTTTTTCACTCTACTCGGTTCCTAGCACTCGTAAGGAGCATACCTATGATCTAGAACAATGAGACGCTAAGCAGTGGACGGACGACCCCCAAAACTACATGAAAGTCATATCCGCTCGGTATAACGGCCATAACTTCTTCTAGGGGACTCAAAATCTTCGGCTGTTGGGCTCGTTGGAAAGCAAACTGAGGGAGCAACACCACAGGAACTGGAAATCAAAATTTTGACATTTTGGGAAATTTGTATACCAACTTATAAGGCCAACACCTTGCTCACCCTCTTTCCGCGTTTGCTCCTTCGGTACGGATCGAAATATGTACCATGGCTTATTGTATGAGCGCCAACTTCCTCTGCATTGAATATTTTTCCACTCTACTCGGTTCCTAGCGCTTGTAAGGAGCATACCTATGATATAGAACAATGAGACGCTAAGCAGTGGACGGACGACCCCTGAAACCACATGAAAGTCATGTCCGCTCTGTATAACGGCCATAACTTCTAGGGGATCAGAATCTTCGGCTATTGGGTTCGTTGGAAAGCTAACTGAGGGAGCAACACCATAGGAACTAGAAATCAAAATTTTGACATTTTGGGGATTTTTTATACCAGCTTATAAGGCCAACACCTTGCTCGCCCTCTATCCGGGTTTGCTCCTTCGGTGCGGATCGAAATGTGTACCATGGCTAATTGTATGAGCGCCAACTTCCTCAGCATTGAATATTTTTCCACTCTACTCGGTTCCTAGCGCTCGTATGGAGCATACCTATGATCTAAAACACTAAGACGCTTAGCAGTGAACATACGACCCCCGAAACTACATGAAAGTCATGTCCGCTCGGTATAACAGCCATAACTTCTTCTAGGGTACTCAGATTCTTCGGCTGTTGGGCTCGTTGGAAAGCTAACTAAGGGAGCAACACCATAGGAAATGGAAATCAAAATTTTGACATTTTGGGAATTTTTTATACCAATTTGTAAGGCCAACACCTTGCTCGCCCTCTTTCCGCGTTTGCACCATCGGTACGGATAGAAATGTGTACCATGGCTTATTGTATGAGCGCCAACTTCCTCAACATTGAATATTTTTCCACCCTACTCGGTTCCTAGCACTCATAAGGAGCACACCTATGATCTAGAACAATGAGACGCTAAGCAGTGGACGGGTGACCCCCAAAACTACATGAAAGTCATGTCCGCTCGGTATAACGGCCATAACTTCTTCTAGGGGACTCAGAATCTTCGGCTATTGGGCTCGTTGGAAAGCTAACTGAGGGAGCAACACCATAGGAACTGAAAATCAAAATTTTGACATTTTGGGAATTTTTTATACCAACTTATAAGGCCAACACCTTGCTCGCCCTCTATCCGGGTTTGCTCCTTCGGTACGGATCGAAATGTGTACCATGGCTTATTGTATGAGCGCCAACTTCCTCAGAAGTGAATGATTTTCCACTCTACAAGGTTTCTAGCGCTCGTAAGGAGCATACCTATGATCTAGAACAATGAGACGCTAAGCAGTGGACGGACGACCCCCGAAAGCAAATGAAAGTCAAGTCCGCTCGGTATAACGGCCATAACTTCTTCT
Organism: Paspalum notatum; assembly: GCA_022530915.1. Taxonomy (NCBI): domain Eukaryota; kingdom Viridiplantae; phylum Streptophyta; class Magnoliopsida; order Poales; family Poaceae; genus Paspalum; species Paspalum notatum. The sequence continues at coordinate 12,809,336 of CM039683.1, forward strand.
AGGGGACTCAAAATCTTCGGCTATTGGGCTCGTTGGAAAGCTAACCGAGGGAGCAACACCATAGGAATTGGAAATCAAAATTTTGACATTTTGGGAATTTTTTATACCAATTTATAAGGTCAACACCTTGCTCGCCCTCTTTCCGCGTTTGCTCCTTCGCTACGGATCGAAATGTGTACCATGGCTTATTGTATGAGCGCCAACTTCCTCTGCATTGAATATTTTTCCACTCTACTCGGTTCCTAGCGCTCGAAAGGAGCATACCTATGATATAGAACAATGAGACGCTAAGCAGTGGACGGACGACCCCTGAAACTATATGAAAGTCATGTCCGCTCGGTATAACGGCCATAACTCCTTCTAGGGGACTCAGAATCTTCAGCTGTTGGGCTCGTTGGAAACAAAACTGAGGGAGCAACACCATAGGAACTCGAAATCAAAATTTTGACATTTTGGGAATTTTTTATACCAACTTATAAGGCCAACACCTTGCTCGCCCTCTATCCGGGTTTGCTCCATCGGTACGGATCGAAATGTGTACCATGGCTTATTGTATGAGCGCCAACTTCCTCAGCATTGAATATTTTTCCACTCTACTCGGTTCCTAGCACTCATAAGGAGCATACCTGTGATCTAGAACAATGAGACGCTAAGCAGTGGACGGATGACCACCAAAACTACATGAAAGTCATGTCCGCTCGGTATAACGGCCATAACTTCTTCTAGGGAACTCACAATCTTCGGCTATTGGGCTCGTTGGAAAGCTAACCGAGGGAGCAACACCATAGGAACTGGAAATCAAAATTTTGACATTTTGGGAATTTTTTATACCAATTTATAAGGCCAACACCTTGCTCGCCCTCTTTCCGCGTTTGCTCCTTCGGTACGGATCGAAATGTGTACCATGGCTTATTGTATGAGCGCTAACTTCCTCTGCATTGAATATTTATCCACTCTACTTGGTTCCTAGCGCTCGTAAGGAGCATACCTATGATATAGAACAATGAGACGCTAAGCAGTGGACGGACGACCCCTGAAACTACATGAAAGTCATGTCCGCTCGGTATAACGGCAATAACATCTTCTAGGGGACTCAGAATCTTCGGCTATTGGGTTCGTTGGAAAGCTAACTGAGGGAGCAACACCATAGGAACTGGAAATCAAAATTTTGACATTTTGGGAATTTTTTATCCCAACTTATAAGGCCAACACCTTGCTCGCCCTCTTTCCACGTTTGCTCCTTCGATACGGATCGAAATGTGTACCATGGCTTATTGTATGAGCGCAAGCTTCCTCAGCATTGAATATTTTTCCACTCTACTCGGTTTCTAGCGCTCGTATGGAGCATACCTATGATCTAAAACACTGAGACGCTAAGCAGTGAACATACGACCCCCGAAACTACATGAAAGTCATGTCCGCTCCGTATAACGGCCATAACTTCTTCTAGGGGACTCAGAATCTTCGGTTGTTGGGCTCGTTGGAAAGCAAACTGAGGGAGCAACACCATAGAAACTGGAAATCAAAATTTTGACATTTTGGGAATTTTTATACCAACTTATAAGGCCAATACCTTGCTCGCCCTCTTTCCGCGTTTGCACCTTCGGTACGGATCGAAATGTGTACCATGGCTTATTGTATGAGCGCCAACTTCCTCAGCATTGAATATTTTTCCACTCTACTCGGTTCCTAGCACTCATAAGGAGCATACCTATGATCTAGAACAATGAGACGCTAAGCAGTGGACGGATGACCCCCAAAACTACATGAAAGTCATGTCCGCTCGGTATAACAGCCATAACTTCTTCTAGGGAACTCACAATCTTTTGCTATTGGGCTCGTTGGAAAGCTAACCGAGGGAGCAACACCATAGGAACTGGAAATCAAAATTTTGACATTTTGGGAATTTTTTATACCAATTTATAAGGCCAACACCTTGCTCGCTCTCTTTCCGCGTTTGCTCCTTCGGTACGGATCGAAATGTGTACCATGGCTTATTGTATGAGCGCCAACTTCCTCTGCATTGAATATTTATCCACTCTACTTGGTTCCTAGCGCTCGTAAGGAGCATACCTATGATATAGAACAATGAGACGCTAAGCAGTGGACGGACGACCCCTGAAACTACATGAAAGTCATGTCCGCTCGGTATAACGGCCATAACTTCTTCTAGGGGACTCAGAATCTTCGGCTATTGGGTTCGTTGGAAAGCTAACTGAGGGAGCAACACCATAGGAACTGGAAATCAAAATTTTGACATTTTGGGAATTTTTTATACCAACTTATAAGGCCAACACCTTGCTCGCCCTCTTTCCACGTTTGCTCCTTCGATACGGATCGAAATGTGCACCATGGCTTGTTGTATGAGCGCAAGCTTCCTCAGCATTGAATATTTTTCCACTCTACTCGGTTTCTAGCGCTCGTATGGAGCATACCTATGATCTAAAACACTGAGACGCTAAGCAGTGAACATACGACCCCCGAAACTACATGAAAGTCATGTCCGCTCCGTATAACGGCCATAACTTCTTCTAGGGGACTCAGAATCTTCGGCTGTTGGGCTCGTTGTAAAGCTAACTAAGGGAGCAACACCATAGGAACTGGAAATCAAAATTTTGACATTTTGGGAATTTTTTATACCAATTTATAAGGCCAACACCTTGCTCGCTCTCTTTCCGCGTTTGCTCCTTCGGTACGGATCGAAATGTGTACCATGGCTTATTGTATGAGCGCTAACTTCCTCTGCATTGAATATTTATCCACTCTACTTGGTTCCTAGCGCTCGTAAGGAGCATACCTATGATATAGAACAATGAGACGCTAAGCAGTGGACGGACGACCCCTGAAACTACATGAAAGTCATGTCCGCTCGGTATAACGGCAATAACATCTTCTAGGGGACTCAGAATCTTCGGCTATTGGGTTCGTTGGAAAGCTAACTGAGGGAGCAACACCATAGGAACTGGAAATCAAAATTTTGACATTTTGGGAATTTTTTATCCCAACTTATAAGGCCAACACCTTGCTCGCCCTCTTTCCACGTTTGCTCCTTCGATACGGATCGAAATGTGTACCATGGCTTATTGTATGAGCGCAAGCTTCCTCAGCATTGAATATTTTTCCACTCTACTCGGTTTCTAGCGCTCGTATGGAGCATACCTATGATCTAAAACACTGAGACGCTAAGCAGTGAACATACGACCCCCGAAACTACATGAAAGTCATGTCCGCTCCGTATAACGGCCATAACTTCTTCTAGGGGACTCAGAATCTTCGGTTGTTGGGCTCGTTGGAAAGCAAACTGAGGGAGCAACACCATAGAAACTGGTAATCAAAATTTTGACATTTTGGGAATTTTTATACCAACTTATAAGGCCAATACCTTGCTCGCCCTCTTTCCGCGTTTGCACCTTCGGTACGGATCGAAATGTGTACCATGGCTTATTGTATGAGCGCCAACTTCCTCAGCATTGAATATTTTTCCACTCTACTCGGTTCCTAGCACTCATAAGGAGCATACCTATGATCTAGAACAATGAGACGCTAAGCAGTGGACGGATGACCCCCAAAACTACATGAAAGTCATGTCCGCTCGGTATAACAGCCATAACTTCTTCTAGGGAACTCACAATCTTTTGCTATTGGGCTCGTTGGAAAGCTAACCGAGGGAGCAACACCATAGGAACTGGAAATCAAAATTTTGACATTTTGGGAATTTTTTATACCAATTTATAAGGCCAACACCTTGCTCGCTCTCTTTCCGCGTTTGCTCCTTCGGTACGGATCGAAATGTGTACCATGGCTTATTGTATGAGCGCCAACTTCCTCTGCATTGAATATTTATCCACTCTACTTGGTTCCTAGCGCTCGTAAGGAGCATACCTATGATATAGAACAATGAGACGCTAAGCAGTGGACGGACGACCCCTGAAACTACATGAAAGTCATGTCCGCTCGGTATAACGGCCATAACTTCTTCTAGGGGACTCAGAATCTTCGGCTATTGGGTTCGTTGGAAAGCTAACTGAGGGAGCAACACCATAGGAACTGGAAATCAAAATTTTGACATTTTGGGAATTTTTTATACCAACTTATAAGGCCAACACCTTGCTCGCCCTCTTTCCACGTTTGCTCCTTCGATACGGATCGAAATGTGCACCATGGCTTGTTGTATGAGCGCAAGCTTCCTCAGCATTGAATATTTTTCCACTCTACTCGGTTTCTAGCGCTCGTATGGAGCATACCTATGATCTAAAACACTGAGACGCTAAGCAGTGAACATACGACCCCCGAAACTACATGAAAGTCATGTCCGCTCCGTATAACGGCCATAACTTCTTCTAGGGGACTCAGAATCTTCGGCTGTTGGGCTCGTTGTAAAGCTAACTAAGGGAGCAACACCATAGGAACTGGAAATCAAAATTTTGACATTTTGGGAATTTTTTATACCAATTTATAAGGCCAACACCTTGCTCGCTCTCTTTCCGCGTTTGCTCCTTCGGTACGGATCGAAATGTGTACCATGGCTTATTGTATGAGCGCTAACTTCCTCTGCATTGAATATTTATCCACTCTACTTGGTTCCTAGCGCTCGTAAGGAGCATACCTATGATATAGAACAATGAGACGCTAAGCAGTGGACGGACGACCCCTGAAACTACATGAAAGTCATGTCCGCTCGGTATAACGGCAATAACATCTTCTAGGGGACTCAGAATCTTCGGCTATTGGGTTCGTTGGAAAGCTAACTGAGGGAGCAACACCATAGGAACTGGAAATCAAAATTTTGACATTTTGGGAATTTTTTATCCCAACTTATAAGGCCAACACCTTGCTCGCCCTCTTTCCACGTTTGCTCCTTCGATACGGATCGAAATGTGTACCATGGCTTATTGTATGAGCGCAAGCTTCCTCAGCATTGAATATTTTTCCACTCTACTCGGTTTCTAGCGCTCGTATGGAGCATACCTATGATCTAAAACACTGAGACGCTAAGCAGTGAACATACGACCCCCGAAACTACATGAAAGTCATGTCCGCTCCGTATAACGGCCATAACTTCTTCTAGGGGACTCAGAATCTTCGGTTGTTGGGCTCGTTGGAAAGCAAACTGAGGGAGCAACACCATAGAAACTGGTAATCAAAATTTTGACATTTTGGGAATTTTTATACCAACTTATAAGGCCAATACCTTGCTCGCCCTCTTTCCGCGTTTGCACCTTCGGTACGGATCGAAATGTGTACCATGGCTTATTGTATGAGCGCCAACTTCCTCAGCATTGAATATTTTTCCACTCTACACGGTTCCTAGCACTCATAAGGAGCATACCTATGATCTAGAACAATGAGACGCTAAGCAGTGGACGGATGACCCCCAAAACTACATGAAAGTCATGTCCGCTCGGTATAACAGCCATAACTTCTTCTAGGGAACTCACAATCTTTTGCTATTGGGCTCGTTGGAAAGCTAACCGAGGGAGCAACACCATAGGAACTGGAAATCAAAATTTTGACATTTTGGGAATTTTTTATACCAATTTATAAGGCCAACACCTTGCTCGCTCTCTTTCCGCGTTTGCTCCTTCGGTACGGATCGAAATGTGTACCATGGCTTATTGTATGAGCGCCAACTTCCTCTGCATTGAATATTTATCCACTCTACTTGGTTCCTAGCGCTCGTAAGGAGCATACCTATGATATAGAACAATGAGACGCTAAGCAGTGGACGGACGACCCCTGAAACTACATGAAAGTCATGTCCGCTTGGTATAACGGCCATAACTTCTTCTAGGGGACTCAGAATCTTCGGCTATTGGGTTCGTTGGAAAGCTAACTGAGGGAGCAACACCATAGGAACTGGAAATCAAAATTTTGACATTTTGGGAATTTTTTATACCAACTTATAAGGCCAACACCTTGCTCGCCCTCTTTCCACGTTTGCTCCTTCGATACGGATCGAAATGTGCACCATGGCTTGTTGTATGAGCGCAAGCTTCCTCAGCATTGAATATTTTTCCACTCTACTCGGTTTCTAGCGCTCGTATGGAGCATACCTATGATCTAAAACACTGAGACGCTAAGCAGTGAACATACGACCCCCGAAACTACATGAAAGTCATGTCCGCTCCGTATAACGGCCATAACTTCTTCTAGGGGACTCAGAATCTTCGGCTGTTGGGCTCGTTGTAAAGCTAACTAAGGGAGCAACACCATAGGAACTGGAAATCAAAATTTTGACATTTTGGGAATTTTTTATACCAATTTATAAGGCCAACACCTTGCTCGCCCTCTTTCCGCGTTTGCTCCTTCGGTACGGATCGAAATGTGTACCATGGCTTATTGTATGAGCGCCAACTTCCTCTGCATTGAATATTTATCCACTCTACTTGGTTCCTAGCGCTCGTAAGGAGCATACCTATGATATAGAACAATGAGACGCTAAGCAGTGGATGGACGACCCCTGAAACTACATGAAAGTCATGTCCGCTCGGTATAACGGCAATAACTTCTTCTAGGGGACTCAGAATCTTCGGCTATTGGTTCGTTGGAAAGCTAACTGAGGGAGCAACACATAGAAACTGGAAATCAAAATTTTGACATTTTGGGAATTTTTTATACCAACTTATAATGCCAACACCTTGCTCGCCCTCTTTCCACCTTTGCTCCTTCGATACGGATCGAAATGTGTACCATGGCTTATTGTATGAGCGCAAACTTCCTCAGCATTGAATATTTTTCCACTCTACTCGGTTTCTAGCGCTCGTATGGAGCATACCTATGATCTAAAACACTGAGACGCTAAGCAGTGATCATACGACCCCCGAAACTACATGAAAGTCATGTCCGCTCTGTATAACGGCCATAACTTCTTCTAGGGGACTCAGAATCTTCGGCTGTTGGGCTCGTTGGAAAGCAAACTGAGGGAGCAACACCATAGGAACTGGAAATCAAAATTTTGACATTTTGGGAATTTTTTATACCAACTTATAAGGCCAACACTTGCTCGCCCTCTTTCCACGTTTGCTCCTTCGATACGGATCGAAATGTGCACCATGGCTTATTGTATGAGCGCAAGCTTCCTCAGCATTGAATATTTTTCCACTCTACTCAGTTTCTAGCGCTCGTATGGAGCATACCTATGATCTAAAACACTGAGACGCTAAGCAGTGAACATACGACCCCCGAAACTACATGAAAGTCATGTCCGCTCCGTATAACGGCCATAACTTCTTCTAGGGGACTCAGAATCTTCGGCTGTTGGGCTCATTGGAAAGCAAACTGAGGAAGCAACACCATAGAAACTGGAAATCAAAATTTTGACATTTTGGGAATTTTTTATACAAACTTATAAGGCCAATACCTTGCTCGCCCTCTTTCCGCGTTTGCACCTTCGGTACGGATCGAAATGTGTACCATGGCTTATTGTATGAGCGCCAACTTCCTCAGTATTGAATATTTTTCCACTCTACATGGTTCCTAGCGCTCGTAAGGAGCATACCTATGATCTAGAACAATGAGACGCTAAGCAGTGGACGGACGACCCCCGAAAGCAAATGAAAGTCAACTCCGCTCGGTATAATGGCCATAACTTCTTCTAGGGGACTCAGAATCTTCGGCTATTCGGCTCGTTGGAAAGCTAACCAAGGGAGCAACACCATAGGAACTGGAAATCAAAATTTTGACATTTTGGGAATTTTTTATACCAATTTATAAGGCCAACACCTTGCTCGCTCTCTTTCCGCGTTTGCTCCTTCGGTACGGATCGAAATGTGTACCATGGCTTATTGTATGAGCGCTAACTTCCTCTGCATTGAATATTTATCCACTCTACTTGGTTCCTAGCGCTCGTAAGGAGCATACCTATGATATAGAACAATGAGACGCTAAGCAGTGGACGGACGACCCCTGAAACTACATGAAAATCATGTCCGCTCGGTATAACGGCAATAACATCTTCTAGGGGACTCAGAATCTTCGGCTATTGGGTTCGTTGGAAAGCTAACTGAGGGAGCAACACCATAGGAACTGGAAATCAAAATTTTGACATTTTGGGAATTTTTTATCCCAACTTATAAGGCCAACACCTTGCTCGCCCTCTTTCCACGTTTGCTCCTTCGATACGGATCGAAATGTGTACCATGGCTTATTGTATGAGCGCAAGCTTCCTCAGCATTGAATATTTTTCCACTCTACTCGGTTTCTAGCGCTCGTATGGAGCATACCTATGATCTAAAACACTGAGACGCTAAGCAGTGAACATACGACCCCCGAAACTACATGAAAGTCATGTCCGCTCCGTATAACGGCCATAACTTCTTCTAGGGGACTCAGAATCTTCGGTTGTTGGGCTCGTTGGAAAGCAAACTGAGGGAGCAACACCATAGAAACTGGAAATCAAAATTTTGACATTTTGGGAATTTTTATACCAACTTATAAGGCCAATACCTTGCTCGCCCTCTTTCCGCGTTTGCACCTTCGGTACGGATCGAAATGTGTACCATGGCTTATTGTATGAGCGCCAACTTCCTCAGCATTGAATATTTTTCCACTCTACTCGGTTCCTAGCACTCATAAGGAGCATACCTATGATCTAGAACAATGAGACGCTAAGCAGTGGACGGATGACCCCCAAAACTACATGAAAGTCATGTCCGCTCGGTATAACAGCCATACTTCTTCTACGGAACTCACAATCTTTTGCTATTGGGCTCGTTGGAAAGCTAACCGAGGGAGCAACACCATAGGAACTGGAAATCAAAATTTTGACATTTTGGGAATTTTTTATACCAATTTATAAGGCCAACACCTTGCTCGCTCTCTTTCCGCGTTTGCTCCTTCGGTACGGATCGAAATGTGTACCATGGCTTATTGTATGAGCGCCAACTTCCTCTGCATTGAATATTTATCCACTCTACTTGGTTCCTAGCGCTCGTAAGGAGCATACCTATGATATAGAACAATGAGACGCTAAGCAGTGGACGGACGACCCCTGAAACTACATGAAAGTCATGTCCGCTCGGTATAACGGCCATAACTTCTTCTAGGGGACTCAGAATCTTCGGCTATTGGGTTCGTTGGAAAGCTAACTGAGGGAGCAACACCATAGGAACTGGAAATCAAAATTTTGACATTTTGGGAATTTTTTATACCAACTTATAAGGCCAACACCTTGCTCGCCCTCTTTCCACGTTTGCTCCTTCGATACGGATCGAAATGTGCACCATGGCTTGTTGTATGAGCGCAAGCTTCCTCAGCATTGAATATTTTTCCACTCTACTCGGTTTCTAGCGCTCGTATGGAGCATACCTATGATCTAAAACACTGAGACGCTAAGCAGTGAACATACGACCCCCGAAACTACATGAAAGTCATGTCCGCTCCGTATAACGGCCATAACTTCTTCTAGGGGACTCAGAATCTTCGGCTGTTGGGCTCGTTGTAAAGCTAACTAAGGGAGCAACACCATAGGAACTGCAAATCAAAATTTTGACATTTTGGGAATTTTTTATACCAATTTATAAGGCCAACACCTTGCTCGCCCTCTTTCCGCGTTTGCTCCTTCGGTACGGATCGAAATGTGTACCATGGCTTATTGTATGAGCGCCAACTTCCTCTGCATTGAATATTTATCCACTCTACTTGGTTCCTAGCGCTCGTAAGGAGCATACCTATGATATAGAACAATGAGACGCTAAGCAGTGGATGGACGACCCCTGAAACTACATGAAAGTCCTGTCCGCTCGGTATAACGGCAATAACTTCTTCTAGGGGACTCAGAATCTTCGGCTATTGGTTCGTTGGAAAGCTAACTGAGGGAGCAACACATAGAAACTGGAAATCAAAATTTTGACATTTTGGGAATTTTTTATACCAACTTATAATGCCAACACCTTGCTCGCCCTCTTTCCACCTTTGCTCCTTCGATACGGATCGAAATGTGTACCATGGCTTATTGTATGAGCGCAAACTTCCTCAGCATTGAATATTTTTCCACTCTACTCGGTTTCTAGCGCTCGTATGGAGCATACCTATGATCTAAAACACTGAGACGCTAAGCAGTGATCATACGACCCCCGAAACTACATGAAAGTCATGTCCGCTCTGTATAACGGCCATAACTTCTTCTAGGGGACTCAGAATCTTCGGCTGTTGGGCTCGTTGGAAAGCAAACTGAGGGAGCAACACCATAGGAACTGGAAATCAAAATTTTGACATTTTGGGAATTTTTTATACCAACTTATAAGGCCAACACTTGCTCGCCCTCTTTCCACGTTTGCTCCTTCGATACGGATCGAAATGTGCACCATGGCTTATTGTATGAGCGCAAGCTTCCTCAGCATTGAATATTTTTCCACTCTACTCGGTTTCTAGCGCTCGTATGGAGCATACCTATGATCTAAAACACTGAGACGCTAAGCAGTGAACATACGACCCCCGAAACTACATGAAAGTCATGTCCGCTCCGTATAACGGCCATAACTTCTTCTAGGGGACTCAGAATCTTCGGCTGTTGGGCTCATTGGAAAGCAAACTGAGGAAGCAACACCATAGAAACTGGAAATCAAAATTTTGACATTTTGGGAATTTTTTATACCAACTTATAAGGCCAATACCTTGCTCGCCCTCTTTCCGCGTTTGCACCTTCGGTACGGATCGAAATGTGTACCATGGCTTATTGTATGAGCGCCAACTTCCTCAGTATTGAATATTTTTCCACTCTACATGGTTCCTAGCGCTCGTAAGGAGCATACCTATGATCTAGAACAATGAGACGCTAAGCAGTGGACGGACGACCCCCGAAAGCAAATGAAAGTCAACTCCGCTCGGTATAATGGCCATAACTTCTTCTAGGGGACTCAGAATCTTCGGCTATTCGGCTCGTTGGAAAGCTAACCAAGGGAGCAACACCATAGGAACTGGAAATCAAAATTTTGACATTTTGGGAATTTTTTATACCAATTTATAAGGCCAACACCTTGCTCGCCCTCTTTCCGCGTTTGCTCCTTCGGTACGGATCGAAATGTGTACCGTGGCTTATTGTATGAGCGCCAACTTCCTCTGCATTGAATATTTTCCACTCTACTCGGTTCCTAGCGCTCGTAAGGAGCATACCTATGATATAGAACAATGAGACGCTAAGCAGTGGATGGACGACCCCTGAAACTACAAGAAAGTCATGTCCGCTCGGTATAACGGCCATAACTTCTTCTAGGGGACTCAGAATCTTCGGCTATTGGGTTCGTTGGAAAGCTAACTGAGGGAGCAACACCATAGGAACTGGAAATCAAAATTTTGACATTTTGGGAATTTTTTATACCAATTTATAAGGCCAACACCATGCTCGCCCTCTTTCCGCGTTTGCTCCTTCGGTACGGATCGAAATGTGTACCATGGCTTATTGTATGAGCGCCAACCTCCTCAGCATTGAATATTTTTCCACTCTACTCGGTTCCTAGCGCTCGTAAGGAGCATACCTATGATCTAGAACAATGAGACGCTAAGCAGTGGACGGACGACCCCCGAAACTACGTGAAAGTCATGTCCGCTCGGTATAACGGCCATAACTTCTTCTGGGGGACTCAGAATCTTCGGTTGTTGGGCTCGTTGGAAAGCAAACTAAGGGAGCAACACCATAGGAACTGGAAATCAAAATTTTGACATTTTGGGAATTTTTTATACCAACTTATAAGGCCAACATCTTGCTCGCCCTCTTTCCGCGTTTGCTCCTTCGATACGGATCGAAATGTGTACCATGACTTATTGTATGAGTGCCAACTTTCTCTGCATTGAATATTTTTTCACTCTACTTGGTTCCTAGCGCTCGTATGGAGCATACCTATGATCTAGAACAATGAGACGCTAAGCAGTGGACGGATGGCACCCAAAACTACATGAAAGTCATGTCCGCTCGGTATAACGGCCATAACTTCTTCTAGGGGCCTCAGAATCTTCGGCTATTGGTCTCGTTGGAAAGCTAACTGAGGGAGCACACCATAGGAACTGGAAATCAAAATTTTCACATTTTGGGAATTTTTTAAACCAATTTATAAGGCCAACACCTTGCTCGCCCTCTTTCTGCATTTGCTCCTTCGGTACGGATCGAAATGTGTACCTTGGCTTATTGTATGAGCGCCAACTTCCTCTGCATTGAATATTTTTCCACTCTACTCGGTTCCTAGCACTCATAAGGAGCATACCTATGATCTAGAACAATGAGACGCTAAGCAGTGGACAGACGACCCCCGAAACTACATGAAAGTCATGTCCGCTCGGTATAACGGCCATAACTTCTTCTAGGGGACTCAGAATCTTCGGCTATTGGGCTCGTTGTAAAGCTAACTAAGGGAGCAACACTATAGGAAATTGAAATCAAAATTTTGAAATTTTGGGAATTTTTTATACCAATTTATAAGGCCAACACCTTGCTCGCCCTCTTTCCGCATTTGCACCTTCGGTACGGATTGAAATGTGTACCGTGGCTTATTGTATGAGCGCCAACTTCCTCAGCATTGAATATTTTTTCCACACTACTCGGTTCCTAGCCCTCATAAGGAGCATACCTATGATCTAGAACAATGAGACGCTAAGCAGTGGACGGATGTCACCCAAAACTACATGAAAGTCATGTCCGCTCGGTATAACGGCCATAACTTCTTCTAGGGGACTCAGAATCTTCGGCTATTGGTCTCGTTGGAAAGCTAACTGAGGGAGCAACACCATAGGAACTGGAAATCAAAATTTTCACATTTTGGGAATTTTTTATACCAATTTATAAGGCCAACACCATGCTCGCCCTCTTTCCGCGTTTGCTCCTTCGGTACGGATCGAAATGTGTACCATGGCTTATTGTATGAGCTCCAACCTCCTCAGCATTGAATATTTTTCCACTCTACTCGGTTCCTAGCGCTCGTAAGGAGCATACCTATGATCTAGAACAATGAGACGCTAAGCAGTGGACGGACGACCCCCGAAACTACGTGAAAGTCATGTCCGCTCGGTATAACGGCCATAACTTCTTCTGGGGGACTCAGAATCTTCGGCTGTTGAGCTCGTTGGAAAGCAAACTAAGGGAGCAACACCATAGGAACTGGAAATCAAAATTTTGACATTTTGGGAATTTTTTATACCAACTTATAAGGCCAACACCTTGCTCGCCCTCTTTCCGCGTTTGCTCCTTCGATACGGATCGAAATGTGTACCATGACTTATTGTATGAGCGCCAACTTTCTCTGCATTGAATATTTTTTCACTCTACTTGGTTCCTAGCGGTCGTATGGAGCATACCTATGATCTAGAACAATGAGACGCTAAGCAGTGAACATACGACCCCCGAAACTACATGAAAGTCATGTCCGCTCGGTATAACGGCCATAACTTCTTCTAGGGGACTCAGAATCTTCGGCTATTGGGCTCGTTGGAAAGCTAACCGAGGGAGCAACACCATAGGAAATGGAAATCAAAATTTTGACATTTTGGGAATTTTTTAAACCAATTTATAAGGCCAACACCTTGCTCGCCCTCTTTCTGCATTTGCTCCTTCGGTACGGATCGAAATGTGTACCTTGGCTTATTGTATGAGCGCCAACTTCCTCTGCATTGAATATTTTTCCACTCTACTCGGTTCCTAGCACTCATAAGGAGCATACCTATGATCTAGAACAATGAGACGCTAAGCAGTGGACGGACGACCCCCGAAACTACATGAAAGTCATGTCCGCTCGGTATAACGGCCATAACTTCTTCTAGGGGACTTAGAATCTTCGGCTATTGGCCTCGTTGTAAAGCTAACTAAGGGTGCAACACTATAGGAAATTGAAATCAAAATTTTGACATTTTGGGAATTTTTTATACCAATTTATAAGGCCAACACCTTGCTCGCCCTCTTTCCGCATTTGCACCTTCGGTACGGATCGAAATGTGTACCGTGGCTTATTGTATGAGCGCCAACTTCCTCAGCATTGAATATTTTTTCCACTCTACTCGGTTCCTAGCACTCATAAGGAGCATACCTATGATCTAGAACAATGAGACGCTAAGCAGTTGACGGATGGCACCCAAAACTACATGAAAGTCATGTCCGCTCGGTATAACGGCCATAACTTCTTCTAGGGGACTCAGAATCTTCGGCTATTGGTCTCGTTGGAAAGCTAACTGAGGGAGCAACACCATAGGAACTGGAAATCAAAATTTTCACATTTTGGGAATTTTTTATACCAATTTGTATGGCCAACACCATGCTCGCCCTCTTTCCGCATTTGCTCCTTCGGTACGGATCGAAATGTGTACCATGGCTTATTGTATGAGTGCCAACTTCCTCTGCATTGAATATTTTTTTCACTCTACTCGGTTCCTAGCGCTCGTATGGTGCATACCTATGATCTAGAACAATGAGACGCTAAGCAGTGAACATACGACCCCCGAAACTACATGAAAGTCATGTCCGCTCAGTATAACGGCCATAACTTCTTCTAGGGGCTCAGAATCTTCGGCTGTTGGGCTCGTTGGAAAGCTAACCGAGGGAGCAACACCATAGGAACTGGAAATCAAAATTTTGACATTTTGGAAATTTTTTAAACCAATTTATAAGGCCAACATCTTGCTCGACCTCTTTCCGCGTTTGCTCCTTCGGTACGGATCGAAATGTGTACCATGGCTTATTGTATGAGCGCCAACTTCCTCTGCATTGAATATTTTTCCACTCTACTCGGTTCCTAGCGCTCGTAAGGAGCATACCTATGATCTAGAACAATGAGACGCTAAGCAGCGGACGGACGACCCCCGAAACTACATGAAAGTCATGTCCGCTCGGTATAACAACCATAACTTCTTCTAGGGGACTCAGAATCTTCGGCTGTTGGGCTCGTTGTAAAGCTAACTAAGGGAGCAACACTATAGGAAATGGAAATCAAAATTTTGACATTTTGGGAATTTTCTATACCAATTTATAAGGCCAACACCTTGCTCGCCCTCTTTCCGCATTTGCACCTTCGGTACGGATCGAAATGTGTACCATGGCTTATTGTATGAGCGCCAACTTCCTCAGCATTGAATATTTTTTCCACTCTACTCGGTTCCTAGCACTCGTAAGGAGCATACCTATGATCTAGAACAATGAGACGCTAAGCAGTGGACGGATGACACCCAAAACTACATGAAAGTCATGTCCGCTCGGTATAACGGCCATAACTTCTTCTAGGGGACTCAGAATCTTCGGCTATTGGTTTCGTTGGAAAGCTAACTGAGGGAGCAACACCATAGGAACTGGAAATCAAAATTTTGACATTTTGGGAATTTTTTATACCAATTTATAAGGCCAACACCATGCTCGCCCTCTTTCCGCGTTTGCTCCTTCGGTATGGATCGAAATGTGTACCTTGGCTTATTGTATGAGCGCCAACTTCCTCTGCATTTAATATTTTTCCACTCTACTCGGTTCCTAGCGCTCGTAAGGAGCATACCTATGATCTAGAACAATGAGACGCTAAGCAGTGAACATACGACCCCCGAAACTACATGAAAGTCATGTCCGCTCCGTATAACGGCCATAACTTCTTCTAGGGGACTCAGAATCTTCGGCTGTTGGGCTCATTGGAAAGCAAACTGAGGAAGCAACACCATAGAAACTGGAAATCAAAATTTTGACATTTTGGGAATTTTTTATACCAACTTATAAGGCCAATACCTTGCTCGCCCTCTTTCCGCGTTTGCACCTTCGGTACGGATCGAAATGTGTACCATGGCTTATTGTATGAGCGCCAACTTCCTCAGTATTGAATATTTTTCCACTCTACATGGTTCCTAGCGCTCGTAAGGAGCATACCTATGATCTAGAACAATGAGACGCTAAGCAGTGGACGGACGACCCCCGAAAGCAAATGAAAGTCAACTCCGCTCGGTATAATGGCCATAACTTCTTCTAGGGGACTCAGAATCTTCGGCTATTCGGCTCGTTGGAAAGCTAACCAAGGGAGCAACACCATAGGAACTGGAAATCAAAATTTTGACATTTTGGGAATTTTTTATACCAATTTATAAGGCCAACACCTTGCTCGCCCTCTTTCCGCGTTTGCTCCTTCGGTACGGATCGAAATGTGTACCGTGGCTTATTGTATGAGCGCCAACTTCCTCTGCATTGAATATTTTCCACTCTACTCGGTTCCTAGCGCTCGTAAGGAGCATACCTATGATATAGAACAATGAGACGCTAAGCAGTGGATGGACGACCCCTGAAACTACAAGAAAGTCATGTCCGCTCGGTATAACGGCCATAACTTCTTCTAGGGGACTCAGAATCTTCGGCTATTGGGTTCGTTGGAAAGCTAACTGAGGGAGCAACACCATAGGAACTGGAAATCAAAATTTTGACATTTTGGGAATTTTTTATACCAATTTATAAGGCCAACACCATGCTCGCCCTCTTTCCGCGTTTGCTCCTTCGGTACGGATCGAAATGTGTACCATGGCTTATTGTATGAGCGCCAACCTCCTCAGCATTGAATATTTTTCCACTCTACTCGGTTCCTAGCGCTCGTAAGGAGCATACCTATGATCTAGAACAATGAGACGCTAAGCAGTGGACGGACGACCCCCGAAACTACGTGAAAGTCATGTCCGCTCGGTATAACGGCCATAACTTCTTCTAGGGGACTCAGAATCTTCGGTTGTTGGGCTCGTTGGAAAGCAAACTAAGGGAGCAACACCATAGGAACTGGAAATCAAAATTTTGACATTTTGGGAATTTTTTATACCAACTTATAAGGCCAACATCTTGCTCGCCCTCTTTCCGCGTTTGCTCCTTCGATACGGATCGAAATGTGTACCATGACTTATTGTATGAGTGCCAACTTTCTCTGCATTGAATATTTTTTCACTCTACTTGGTTCCTAGCGCTCGTATGGAGCATACCTATGATCTAGAACAATGAGACGCTAAGCAGTGGACGGATGGCACCCAAAACTACATGAAAGTCATGTCCGCTCGGTATAACGGCCATAACTTCTTGTAGGGGCCTCAGAATCTTCGGCTATTGGTCTCGTTGGAAAGCTAACTGAGGGAGCACACCATAGGAACTGGAAATCAAAATTTTCACATTTTGGGAATTTTTTAAACCAATTTATAAGGCCAACACCTTGCTCGCCCTCTTTCTGCATTTGCTCCTTCGGTACGGATCGAAATGTGTACCTTGGCTTATTGTATGAGCGCCAACTTCCTCTGCATTGAATATTTTTCCACTCTACTCGGTTCCTAGCACTCATAAGGAGCATACCTATGATCTAGAACAATGAGACGCTAAGCAGTGGACAGACGACCCCCGAAACTACATGAAAGTCATGTCCGCTCGGTATAACGGCCATAACTTCTTCTAGGGGACTCAGAATCTTCGGCTATTGGGCTCGTTGTAAAGCTAACTAAGGGAGCAACACTATAGGAAATTGAAATCAAAATTTTGACATTTTGGGAATTTTTTATACCAATTTATAAGGCCAACACCTTGCTCGCCCTCTTTCCGCATTTGCACCTTCGGTACGGATCGAAATGTGTACCGTGGCTTATTGTATGAGCGCCAACTTCCTCAGCATTGAATATTTTTTCCACACTACTCGGTTCCTAGCCCTCATAAGGAGCATACCTATGATCTAGAACAATGAGACGCTAAGCAGTGGACGGATGTCACCCAAAACTACATGAAAGTCATGTCCGCTCGGTATAACGGCCATAACTTCTTCTAGGGGACTCAGAATCTTCGGCTATTGGTCTCGTTGGAAAGCTAACTGAGGGAGCAACACCATAGGAACTGGAAATCAAAATTTTCACATTTTGGGAATTTTTTATACCAATTTATAAGGCCAACACCATGCTCGCCCTCTTTCCGCGTTTGCTCCTTCGGTACGGATCGAAATGTGTACCATGGCTTATTGTATGAGCGCCAACCTCCTCAGCATTGAATATTTTTCCACTCTACTCGGTTCCTAGCGCTCGTAAGGAGCATACCTATGATCTAGAACAATGAGACGCTAAGCAGTGGACGGACGACCCCCGAAACTACGTGAAAGTCATGTCCGCTCGGTATAACGGCCATAACTTCTTCTGGGGGACTCAGAATCTTCGGCTGTTGAGCTCGTTGGAAAGCAAACTAAGGGAGCAACACCATAGGAACTGGAAATCAAAATTTTGACATTTTGGGAATTTTTTATACCAACTTATAAGGCCAACACCTTGCTCGCCCTCTTTCCGCGTTTGCTCCTTCGATACGGATCGAAATGTGTACCATGACTTATTGTATGAGCGCCAACTTTCTCTGCATTGAATATTTTTTCACTCTACTTGGTTCCTAGCGGTCGTATGGAGCATACCTATGATCTAGAACAATGAGACGCTAAGCAGTGAACATACGACCCCCGAAACTACATGAAAGTCATGTCCGCTCGGTATAACGGCCATAACTTCTTCTAGGGGACTCAGAATCTTCGGCTATTGGGCTCGTTGGAAAGCTAACCGAGGGAGCAACACCATAGGAACTGGAAATCAAAATTTTGACATTTTGGGAATTTTTTAAACCAATTTATAAGGCCAACACCTTGCTCGCCCTCTTTCTGCATTTGCTCCTTCGGTACGGATCGAAATGTGTACCTTGGCTTATTGTATGAGCGCCAACTTCCTCTGCATTGAATATTTTTCCACTCTACTCGGTTCCTAGCACTCATAAGGAGCATACCTATGATCTAGAACAATGAGACGCTAAGCAGTGGACGGACGACCCCCGAAACTACATGAAAGTCATGTCCGCTCGGTATAACGGCCATAACTTCTTCTAGGGGACTTAGAATCTTCGGCTATTGGCCTCGTTGTAAAGCTAACTAAGGGTGCAACACTATAGGAAATTGAAATCAAAATTTTGACATTTTGGGAATTTTTTATACCAATTTATAAGGCCAACACCTTGCTCGCCCTCTTTCCGCATTTGCACCTTCGGTACGGATCGAAATGTGTACCGTGGCTTATTGTATGAGCGCCAACTTCCTCAGCATTGAATATTTTTTCCACTCTACTCGGTTCCTAGCACTCATAAGGAGCATACCTATGATCTAGAACAATGAGACGCTAAGCAGTTGACGGATGGCACCCAAAACTACATGAAAGTCATGTCCGCTCGGTATAACGGCCATAACTTCTTCTAGGGGACTCAGAATCTTCGGCTATTGGTCTCGTTGGAAAGCTAACTGAGGGAGCAACACCATAGGAACTGGAAATCAAAATTTTCACATTTTGGGAATTTTTTATACCAATTTGTATGGCCAACACCATGCTCGCCCTCTTTCCGCATTTGCTCCTTCGGTACGGATCGAAATGTGTACCATGGCTTATTGTATGAGTGCCAACTTCCTCTGCATTGAATATTTTTTTCACTCTACTCGGTTCCTAGCGCTCGTATGGTGCATACCTATGATCTAGAACAATGAGACGCTAAGCAGTGAACATACGACCCCCGAAACTACATGAAAGTCATGTCCGCTCAGTATAACGGCCATAACTTCTTCTAGGGGCTCAGAATCTTCGGCTGTTGGGCTCGTTGGAAAGCTAACCGAGGGAGCAACACCATAGGAACTGGAAATCAAAATTTTGACATTTTGGAAATTTTTTAAACCAATTTATAAGGCCAACATCTTGCTCGACCTCTTTCCGCGTTTGCTCCTTCGGTACGGATCGAAATGTGTACCATGGCTTATTGTATGAGCGCCAACTTCCTCTGCATTGAATATTTTTCCACTCTACTCGGTTCCTAGCGCTCGTAAGGAGCATACCTATGATCTAGAACAATGAGACGCTAAGCAGCGGACGGACGACCCCCGAAACTACATGAAAGTCATGTCCGCTCGGTATAACAACCATAACTTCTTCTAGGGGACTCAGAATCTTCGGCTGTTGGGCTCGTTGTAAAGCTAACTAAGGGAGCAACACTATAGGAAATGGAAATCAAAATTTTGACATTTTGGGAATTTTCTATACCAATTTATAAGGCCAACACCTTGCTCGCCCTCTTTCCGCATTTGCACCTTCGGTACGGATCGAAATGTGTACCATGGCTTATTGTATGAGCGCCAACTTCCTCAGAATTGAATATTTTTTCCACTCTACTCGGTTCCTAGCACTCGTAAGGAGCATACCTATGATCTAGAACAATGAGACGATAAGCAGTGGACGGATGACACCCAAAACTACATGAAAGTCATGTCCGCTCGGTATAACGGCCATAACTTCTTCTAGGGGACTCAGAATCTTCGGCTATTGGTTTCGTTGGAAAGCTAACTGAGGGAGCAACACCATAGGAACTGGAAATCAAAATTTTGACATTTTGGGAATTTTTTATACCAATTTATAAGGCCAACACCATGCTCGCCCTCTTTCCGCGTTTGCTCCTTCGGTATGGATCGAAATGTGTACCTTGGCTTATTGTATGAGCGCCAACTTCCTCTGCATTTAATATTTTTCCACTCTACTCGGTTCCTAGCGCTCGTAAGGAGCATACCTATGATCTAGAACAATGAGACGCTAAGCAGTGGACGGACGACCCCCGAAACTACGTGAAAGTCATGTCCGCTCGGTATAACGGCCATAACTTTTTCTGGGGGACTCAGAATCTTCGGCTGTTGGGCTCGTTGGAAAGCAAACTAAGGGAGCAACACCATAGGAACTGGAAATCAAAATTTTGACATTTTGGGAATTTTTTATACCAACTTATAAGGCCAACACCTTGCTCGCCCTCTTTCCGCGTTTGCTCCTTCGATACGGATCGAAATGTGTACCATGACTTATTGTATGAGCGCCAACATTCTCTTTATTGAATATTTTTTCACTCTACTTGGTTCCTAGCGCTCGTATGGAGCATACCTATGATCTAGAACAATGAGACGCTAAGCAGTGAACATACGACCCCCGAAACTACATGAAAGTCATGTCCGCTCGGTATAACGGCCATAACTTCTTCTAGGGGACTCAGAATCTTCGGCTATTGGGCTCGTTGGAAAGCTAACCGAGGGAGCAACACCATATGAACTGGAAATCAAAATTTTGACATTTTGGGAATTTTTTAAACCAATTTATAAGGCCAACACCTTGCTCGCCCTCTTTCTGCATTTGCTCCTTCGGTACGGATCGAAATGTGTACCTTGGCTTATTGTATGAGCGCCAACTTCCTCTGCATTGAATATTTTTCCACTCTACTCGGTTCCTAGCACTCATAAGGAGCATACCTATGATCTAGAACAATGAGACGCTAAGCAGTGGACGGACGACCCCCGAAACTACATGAAAGTCATGTCCGCTCGGTATAACGGCCATAACTTCTTCTAGGGGACTCAGAATCTTCGGCTATTGGCCTCATGCAACAATGACCACTGCATCAACAGTCAGGGTGGTGACGCCTGTGCTGTTGTTGGCTGTCTCGCTATCAGCCCTTGCCGCAGCAACCGTCGTTGCCTCTTCCTTTTCTCCGACGGCAACTCCATCCTCTCCATCTATCAACGGCACAAGCAGCACCGACCTCGCCGCGCTGCTGGCTTTCAAAGCCCGGGTCTCGGATCCTCTCGGCGTCCTTGCCAGCAGCTGGACAACCAATGTCTCCTTCTGTCGCTGGGCCGGCGTCTCGTGCAGCCGTCGCCGGCCGCGCGTCACCGCTCTGGCATTGCCGGACGTGCCACTGCAAGGAGAGCTCACGGCTCATCTCGGTAACTTTTCTTTCCTCTCCGTTCTAGACCTCACCAACACCACCCTCGCCGGCTCCATTCCTGACAGTCTTGGTAGGCTCCGGCGGCTACGGTCTCTCCTCCTCGGCGAAAACGGCCTGTCCGGAGCCATTCCACCCGCCATTGGAAACCTCACAGAGCTTGAGTTCCTTAACCTAGGTAACAACAACCTCTCGGAGGGGATCCCACCTGAGCTGATGCAAAATCAGCGCAGCCTTTTGAGGATTGCTCTGCATATGAATGATTTGAGTGGCCAAATACCACCAAATATATTCAACAACACGCCTCTGCTGTGGTTCATCAACATGGGAAACAACAGCCTTTCAGGTCCCATACCACATAGCGTGGCCTCCCTGCCCATGCTCGAGTATCTCAATCTTCGTGGGAACAATCTCTCTGGCGCGGTGCCTTCGGCTGTCTTTAACATGTCTAGGCTGCAAGGCTTGGTGCTCTCACATAACAATCTGACAGGGCCGATTCCGGCGGCCAATGGCAGTTTCAACCTTCCGATGCTCAACACGTTTTCTCTTAGCTCAAACAGCTTTGCGGGCCGGATTCCAGTTGGGCTCTCAGCATGCCCATACCTGCAGACCCTCTCCATACCCTCAAATTATTTTGTGGATGTTGTGCCAACATGGTTGGCCCAACTACCGTATCTCGATGAACTTTACTTGGGGGGAAATTACCTCACCGGCTCTATACCGGCTGTCCTTGGAAATCTTACGCAATCTCCGTTTAACAATCGCTCGTTATTCTCCAGTAGAGCGAACGATGGTGGGCCCCAGGTGGCACAGTGGGGCCGCGTGAGATCGATTCGCGCCGGGACGCCGGTTCCGTGTTCTCCGCGCTCCCCGTACGGTAAGTCTTCCTTTTTCCTTCTTTTTATATTTTTTCCTTTTTATTTTTCTTCAAACTTTATACATGGAATGAAAAATTATGATCATAAATTTAGGATCATAATTTTATGGTCATAACATTTTACATGGTATAAAAAATTATGATGATAAATTTTAGAATTATAAATTTAGGATCATAATTTTATGATCATAACTTTTTACGTGGTATAAAAAATTATGATGATAAATTTAGAATTATAAATTTGTGATCACAATTTTTTACGTGGAATAAAAAATAATGATGATAAATTTAGGATTATAATTTTATGATGATAACTTTTTACGTGGTATAAAACATTATGATGATAAATTTAGAATTATAATTTTATGATCATAACTTTTTACGTGGAATAAAAAATTATGATGATAAATTTAGGATTATAATTTTATGATGATAACTTTTTACGTGGAATAAACAATTATGATCATAACTTTATACGCGGAATGAAAAATTATATCATTAAATTAGGATCATAATTTTATGATCATAGCTTTTTACGCGAAATGAAAAATTATGGTCATAAATTTAGGATCATAATTTTATGATCAAAGTTTTTTACGCGGAATGAAAAATTATGGTCATAACTTTAGGATCATAATTTTATGATCATAGCTTTTTACGTGGAATGAAAAATTATGATCCTAATTTTATTCTGCATCTATTTAAAATTATGATAAAAAATTTTGATGCTAACTTTTCTTCTACGGCTATCTAAAATTGTGATACTAACTGTTTTGCACGGCTATCTAAAATTATTGTCCTATTCTACTAAAATTATACTGACTACACTTTAACCACAAAATAAAGAAGGCTTCGGTGGTCAAGAGAGCTGGGCTTAGCCCGTGCAACTGGGCGGCCATGGTTCAAATCCCCCGGCGCACATTTTTTTTCTGGTACGGACCGCGGAGAGGCGCGTAGGAGGATTGCTCGCGCTATTTTTCCCTGGCGAGCGCTCGCTAACTAGTCACGTGTCTTTACGGCTATCGCTCGCTCCCAACAGACCGAGCGAGCGATTCGGCCGGCGGAGGAGCGCTCCCATGCACAGAAGAAGTGGGCCACATGTGAGATGGCGTGGGCATATATTTTTCCTTTTTCGTTTACTGTTTATTTTTCTTGCTTATATCTTTTTTATTTTTTCTCTCTTCTTTTTATATTTATCCATATTCTCTTTAATCCTAATTTTCATTCCGCATATACTGAAAATTCTATCAAAAAGTCATGATCCTAACTTTCATTCGGTATATATCTAAAATTATGACATAATTTTATTCACGAAAAATTATGCTTATATAATCTTATTTATGGAAAATTATGCTGACATAATTTTATTCATGGAAAATTATGCTGATATAATCTTATGCACGGAAAATTATGCTGACATAATTTTATTTACATGCTGATATAATTTTATGTACGAAAAATTATGCTGATATAATTTTATTCATATGCTGACATAATCTTATTCATAGAAAATTATACTAATATAATTTTATTCACGGAAAATTATGCTGATATAATTTTGTTCATGAAAAATTATGCTGACATAATTTTTATTTACATACTGACATAATTTTATTCATAGAAAATTATGCTGACATAATTTTATTTACATGCTGGACATAATTTTATTCACGGAAAATTATGCTGACATAATTTTATCCACGGAAAATTACGCTGGCATGATTTTATTCACAGAAAATTTTATGACGTAATTTTATTCACAGAAAATTATGCTGAGATAATTTTATTCACGAAAAATTATGATGACATAATTTATAAGATACTTTATAGAAACATAGTTGGCCTGAAACTAATAAAAAAAGGGAAGAAAAAAATTATATCAAAAAATTATGATCATAACTTTCATTCCATGGTTTGATTGGTTTAACTGGTCAGACCATCGGTTGAAAACCGTTCAAATATAGAAACGTTTAACATCATAGGCACGTGAAACTTAATGATGTAGTGGTATGCAGCGACGTTCCATTGGCTGAGGTTGGGGGTTCGAACCCGGCCATCACATTTTATATCTTTTTATGCATGTGCATGCAGGAGCAGGTGGGGCGTCCGCACGTGGAGGATTCGGAGATTTGAGAAGCTATGGCGTCGCTCACTGCGTTGGAATCTAGCGAGCGTTTGCCAATTAGTCTCCCCTGAAATCTTACCAGCCTTACTTCACTAGATCTCGCTTACTGCAACCTCACAGGCGAAATTCCTGCCGAATTAGGACGTATGGAAAAACTCTCATATCTTCATCTCAGGTCCAATCAGCTAACAGGTCTAATTCCAAGCTCGCTTGGGAATTTATCTCAAGTCTATTTCCTAGATTTGCAAATGAATCGACTGTCAGGATCAGTACCAGCAGCTCTAGGCAATATCCCGGCTCTGAATTGGCTTGCTCTATCAATGAATAACTTAGAGGGCAACCTTGACTTCTTGTCCTCCCTTTTCAATAATTGTCCGAATATTTACATCGTTGAGTTCGATTACAATTCTCTCACCGGAAATCTCCCCGACCATGTCGGAAACCTCTCTGCGCTGCATATATTATCAGCAAGTGAAAATAAGATAACAGGCGGGCTTCCATCGTCGTTTGCAAATTTAAGCAGCCTTGAGCAGATACAGCTTCCTAGCAACCTGCTCACAGGGGCAATCCCAGAGTCTATCACCACCATGCAAAATCTTGTAAGGCTAGACCTCTCTAGCAATGACATTTCGAGCCCTATCCCAACACAAATTGGTATGCTGAAGAGCTTACAGAGATTGGACCTCCATGCAAACAAATTATTTGGACCTATACCAGATAGCATTGGCAATCTAAGCGAACTGGAAAACATTATCTTGTCCAATAACCAACTGAACTCAAGAATACCTGTAAGCTTATTCCAGCTTGGTAAACTTATCCAACTAAATCTTTCTCACAACTCCTTCGCTGGTACGCTACCAAATGATCTTAGCGGTCTAAAACAAGCTGACACAATCGACTTATCTTCTAACCTTTTGCTCGGAAGTATCCCAGAATCTTTTGGTCAAATTAGGATGCTCACCTATCTGAATCTATCACACAACTCATTTGAGGACTCAATACCTTACTCATTTCAAGAGCTTACGAGTTTGGCAACATTGGACCTCTCCTCCAACGACATCCCTGGCACCATTCCCAAATTCCTAGCAAATTTCACATATTTGACAGCCTTGAATCTGTCCTACAATAGGCTTCAAGGGCAGATACCAGAGGGAGGTGTTTTCTCAAACATTACATTGGAATCTTTGATAGGGAATGCTGCATTATGTGGTGCTTCACATCTAGGATTTTCACCATGCCTTCAGAAGTCTCACTCAAATAGTAGACACTTCCTGAAATTTCTAATTGTGGCTGTCACCGTTGCATTTGGCTGTGCTCTTATTTGCATTTTCCTAATGATCAGAAGGAAACATAAAAGCAGTGTAGATGCTTCAGGCCAGACTGCAAGTGGTGTCATGAATCATACGATTGTCACCTACCATGACCTTGTTCGTGCCACTGATAATTTTAGCGACGATAACCTATTGGGGACCGGGAGCTTCGGCAAAGTTTTCAAGGGCCAACTGAGCACCGTTTTGGTGGTTGCAGTAAAAGTTCTAGACATGCAGCTAGAAGAAGCCACTAGAAGCTTCGATGCTGAATGTCATGTACTTCGCATGGCTCGGCATCGGAATCTGATAAAGGTACTGAGCACATGCTCTAACATGGAGTTCAAAGCATTGGTGCTTCAGTACATGCCCAACGGCAGCTTAGAATTGCTCCTGCACTATGATAGCAGAGGCCACCTGGGGTACCACGAGAGATTGGACATCATGCTAGATGTGTCGATGGCAATGGAATATCTACACCATGGGCATTACGAGGTGGTTCTGCATTGTGACTTGAAGCCTAGCAATGTGCTATTTGATGAGAACATGGCCGCGCATGTGGCAGATTTTGGCATCGCTAAGTTGCTATTGGGTGATGATAACTCCATGATCTCTGCAAGCATGCCTGGAACACTTGGTTACATGGCGCCAGGTATTAACTAGTGGAATATTGAAATTTTCAGTTCACATAAATCATATTATTATTAGCTAAATTCATCGACTGATTGATTGTGCTAAAGATTTGTTCTGTGAATTTCCTGAGCAGAGTACGGATCTCTTGGGAAGGCATCGCGTAAGAGCGACGTGTTCAGTTTCGGAATCATGCTCCTTGAAGTGTTCACTGCAAAGAGACCCACGGATCCTATGTTCGTCGGAGAACGAAGCATCAGGCAATGGGTCCATCAAGCATGTCCGTCCAAGCTTTCCTCAGTTCTTGATAATAGGCTACTGCATGATGCTACTTCTTCTACATGTAACCTCAATGACTTTCTTTTGCCAATATTTGAGCTGGGTCTACTTTGCACAAGTGACTCACCTGAACAGAGGATGAGTATGAGCGATGTGGTAGTGACATTGAAGAAGATGAAAAATAGGTACGCAAAGTCGACATCAGCAGCACTGTAGGGTGATTGTTTACTTTTACTTGCATCGCTGCACGGTTGGTTATATTTTCGAACTGTATGGAATTTGTGCTACCTTTCTCTTTCTCACTTTCGTATCTCAATGAAAATGAGTTATTTCTCTAGATGCGGTCAAATACATGTTTTGGTGAAGGATGATGATGACTGAAAATGTATTTCAAGGGTGAATGATGATGGTGACTGGCCTTGTGTCAGCTTTCCTAGGATAGAGTGTGTTTTTTAGTTTCAGTGTTCAGAGTATGCTTCAGTTTTGGTCTTCAGATTATGATTCAGATTGAGTCTCCAGAGCCTTTTCAGGCATGGTTAGTGCGTGTACTAACTGGGCGTGGTTATTACGGACCACTAGGGCTAGCTTCTCTTACCTAGGCGTGTACTAACTGGTAGTGGTTATTACAGTCAGTTCAATTGAGAACCTGCCACCGTCTGGTATCTAAGACTATGTGCAGCAGGATGTATATATGCATTGTGTATCCACTATTCCAACTATCTCCCTCTCTGTGAACAGTGTCGCTACAGTGACAATCCATTTACCCAACCCACTGCACATAGTCTGAGCGAGGTTGGTTTACACAGGTGATGCCCAGTGGTGGGGGACAAAATAAAATTTTTTTAGATCATGGAAAAAAAAGTTACGGCTTCAGACCTCCATAGGAGAGACATCAGACAAAAACATTACAACCCAAACACACCAAAGGTTAAAACTAATACAAATTTTACGGTGGTTGAAAAAAATATGAGCCGTCCATCAGATGGTATCTAACGGTTTAAAAATAGACGGTATAGCTGGCGCCAGATAATTCATCTAGCAGTTCATCAATCACCGGCACTGGGTACTTGCCCTTGACTGTAATAGCATTCAAGTGAAAGTAGTCCACACAAAAACGCCAAGTGTTATCTTTATTCTTAACCAGCAGTACAGAAGAAGAGAATGGACTAGCACTTGGTTGGATAATGCCACTAGCAAGCATTTCTGTAATTTGTTTCTCAATCTCATTTTTCAGTACAGGAGCATAGCGGTAAGGTCGAACAGCCACAGATGAAGCACCAGTAATCAAGGGTATTGAATGATCACAAGACCGAGTGGGAGGCAAAGATGATGGTACCTCAAATAAAGAAGGGAACTCATCAATAAGCTGCTGAATCTGAATAGGCAAAGCTGGTTGTGATGAGTCCAACAGTTGGTCAGCAATATGAAACACCTGAACCACTGTGCCCACTGGTAACACACAGCCTTTTTCCTGCAAGATGACAGTATTGCCATTGTAGAAGAATGAAATCCACTTATCCTTCCAATGAATCTTCATGGGACTTAAGGCCTCCAACCAGTCCATGCCAAGTATCATGTCATATGAAGATAGTGGTAACACTTTCAAATCAAACGAGAATGTAACATCCTGAACCACCCACTGCGCTGAAGGCAGATAAAAAGAGCATTCAAGCACCGAGCCATTTGCCACTTGAACTGACAATGAACGCGCCAAAGGGGCCACTCCCACCAATTGAGGTACCAAAGCTGCGCTCAAGAAGGAATGTGAACTGCCGGAATCAAGGAGGATATGCACAGCATGATACTGCAGAAAATCATCAAAACACATAGAACGGGGGGAACTCCCTCCAGTTACTGCAGCCATGGAAACAGCCAGAAACAAGTGAGTTGGAGAGTGATCTTGAGATGTGTCCTCGCCACCAGGATCATCCTCGATGTGGAACAGTTCCAGCACTTCCTGTAGTGCGTTGAGCTGGACGGCAGCAGAGCAATGATGCTCTTTGGTCTACGGTTCAGCACACTTGATGCACAGGCCATGGGCATGGCGATAATCCCGCAATGCCGACCAACGATCCTCCGCGGACTTGGCACGGGACGGATCAGCCTGTCGAAGATCCGCAGGCTTGTCCCACTGCGGTGGAAGAGGCAGCGGCATAGGACCAGCTGGGACAGCTCGCGGTGGCGTGTAAGCGTCAGGACGACGAGGCACTGAACGCTTCCTCGCCACGACCACCTCCTCCTGCAATTGAGCCAAAACACAAGTAGTATCCCAAGTAGAAACACGCTAAAGAAGAACATCAGGCTTAATATCATCAGCTAGCCCATCAACAAAACGAGTTGCATAATACAGAGGATCATCCTGATGGCCATAGGCAATGAGTTGGTCCATCAGACCGGCAAATTGATCAATATACTCGGCAACAGTGCCAGTTTGATAGATATTTAAAAGCTGGCGGAGCAACAGCTCATGCTGATCTCTACCAAAACGATCCATAATCATGGTGCGGAATTCAGCCCAGGAACAACGACGAACTCGCTGCTCCACGGACTGCAACCATCGGGCCGCAGAAGCAGAGAAATGCAGTGAAGCCACCTTCACCCACATGAGAGCATCTACTCCATACAGCTCAAAGTAATCCTCACAGCGAGAGAGCCACAACTTAGGTTGTGAGCCATCGAACTGAGGGAAATGTAACTTGGGAAGTTTGCCACGGCCCGAATACACATCTCCCCCAAAATTACCCCGAGTACCAGAAGACATAAATTGTGGGAATGGAAGTGGGGGAGGATACGCACCCATGACCGGGTGATGATTAGGAGGCTTGACCCCTCCAAAACCATCATCCCGGTGACTTGAATCATCGCAATGCCCATTGGGCCGGGTGGCCGTGTTGCCGGCAGGTGGGCGCGCGGTGACCGCAGGAGAAGGGGCTGGAGCGAGCACCCCCGTCGTGTTGATGGGATGTTCCACCGCGGCACGCTCGCAGAGCTTGGAGAGCTTGATCACATGGAGACGAACGTCGTCGACCGTGCCCTCCACATCGAGATGCCACTCCTCAAGGGACGCGGCCACCAATTCGATGCGCGACACGCGCTTGTCGTTGGCCGTCGAGAACTTCTCCAGCTGGCGTTCCCACTTGGAATCGAGGTCAGAGAGCCGCTGGTCCAGATGGGCGTCGCAGTCGACGAAGCGCTGATCCAGCTTGGAGTCGAGGTCGGAAAGCCGCTGATCGAGCTTGGCGTCGTGCCCATCGAGACGCTTGGTCATCTCATCGAGCAGGAACTTGATGTCAGGATTCATGGCGGCGAGATGGCGGCGGAAACAAGTGAAGTGGTCGTGGGAGATCTCGTGCGGCTCCAGTACGACAGACACACCACGGCAAGCACAGCGGGAAAGGAATTACGGACAAAGAAATCGAACCATACACAGAATTCGATTTCCTCAAGCCCAACTAGATCCAGTGCCACGTGAGCCAGGTGGTGCTACGAGACGCCGAGGATCGAAGACATCTAATACCAATTGTTAGCAGCAGAGATCGGGATAGGTGGAGAAGAGGAAAAGAGAGAGAGAACAGAGATACGGAGGACAGATCCTTTCTTGCTCTCGAGGAAGAAGTTCTTAATACAATTCCCAAGATAACCCTCTCTCTGTCTCACCCACTCCTCATATAGGCGATTACATGGGCCAAGCTGCCCTGGGCCTCACAAGCTTACTTACACCACTCATCACCACTAACCAGAGTACTGGGCTTCCGTGTTCTGGTGCTCCGACGCGGCCCGCCATCGAGGTTCTCTTGATCAGAGAAGCGATTAACACCTTGTGACCTCAAAAAAAAAAATCCTATGAGGTGCCCAGTCGTGGTGCCGCTACCTTGGAGCCCACGTGCCACCTCACCCATGTGTCTTTCTGGGCCCCCAAACTCCAACACCGACGGGACATGTTCTGGTCGCTTCGATGCACAAGCACCCAGTCTCAACACCTTTAGGGGAATGTATTTTGCTAAGTGCACAAGTATGATGGGTTAGTTGAGTTAAACTATTGTAAAACATTGTGTTTTGCTGCTAATTTCTTGGAAGGCCGCCATACATCTTGCAACTGCAACTCCGACCTCATCATATAAGCAGATGATAGTATATTTTAGTTAGTGCCCAATTATTTGATAGCTATCAGCAGGTTGGCGTACGTAGGTCAATGTCCACATCACGCATACGCCAAAATTCTTTGTTATATAATATATACACGATGGTCCAGGGGAGAAAGTGTTGCGATTGACACACTGCATTTTAATTAGAAACCTTATCATTATTACCGAGCAAAGTAACGCGACGTAGTAGTACAAATGTACAATACACAGCACGTACGCACGCCTGCAGCTTGACAGGAACGAGCGAATAATAGCTGTTATTTGGAGGCACAAAATTAAATGTACGCCGAACGAACACAGAACACTCTTCACTCTCGAACCACGATCGAAATCAGATCAAATGCATGTCACTCAACAGGAAAGATATGCGCGGGTACAAAGCTTAGTCGTGCTTGGCATGGCGTGACATAAGAACGAAGAGGTGGACCTCGTTCACGTCCGTCTCCGGCGTGGGCTTGCTGATCATCTTGAACAGCATGTACCCCCTTGCGAGCCTGAACTTCCCGGTGCCGCCGATCACGGCGCGCTCGATGGTGCCGGTGAACCCCAGGATGGGTCCTTCCACGGACAGCGTGCTGCCGGCGTACTCGCCGGCGGTGAACACCAGCGAGATGGAGGACAGGTACCCTTGCCCAGCTCCAGGCTCGTGCCGAAGAACACGCCCTGGTACCTGCCCAGCAGCGCCGACGACCGGTCGGGGCCGGAGCGGATCTCGTCGTCCACCACGCCGATGCTCCCGAACGACGAGGTGTTCGCGCCCAGCGGCGACTGCAGCACCGCCGCGGCCGTCGCGTTTGGGCCCGTGTACGTCTCGTGCACGTACAAGTGGATGTGCGTCAGGGGCCCGTCGTCATGGTCGGTGGCGGCGACCGCGGTCGACGGCGGCAGCGGCGAGGCTAGGAGGAAAAGGAGGACGAGGGGGAGAAGCGTCGTCGTCGGCGAGGCCATGCTGATGAAGGCCATTAGTGGTTGGGGCTGCAGGACAACAGGACACTGCAGGAGTGCAGGAGGACCTCAGATTTGTACGTGCGTACGTGCGTAACACGGTCGTGGTTGTGCGGTTGCTGTTGCGGGCCAGCTGTGCCCTTGCGCTGCTGGGGATTTTCTTGAGCCAATAAATCCCCTCCTGATCCCACCCACTTCATTAATTAAGATTATCCACATTCAAATTGCGAATAAAATAAGTTCACTTTGTGTTTAAAATATACAGTAGTGGTAAGGGAGACAAGACAACCTGAGTGCAAGAACAATCCCGTCCCTTCGGGGGTGTGTGTGTTCCTATAGGTCATTATTAGCAACAGCTAATTAAGTAATGGCATTATTGTCTAATGGCTAATGATTGTTCGTTAGCCATTCATTTGCAAGACTCCCAACTAATGCGGAAAGCATCCTTACTACCTATTAAGCACATAAGGAGGGCGTCCACCATCCCTACGGCCTCACGCCCCTGCGGCCTCGCCCCCCTGCCCCCGCCGAACCCCAGCGCCATCACCGCGCCTCCACCCAACCGTGCCCCCGCCCCCCGAGCACGCCCCACACGCCAGCCGCTCGCCCGCCCCGCACATCCCCCAGCGTGCGCCGCGCCCGCAATCCCCGCCGCCCGCGATCCTCGCCGTCCGGAGCAGCTCCCACCTCGCCCCCCAAGACCGGGTGGCTCGCATCCCACGAGACCCCGCCCCAATGCTCGTACGCCTTTGACCCCGCGCCGCCGCACCTCACCCTCACCTGCGCCACCACGGCCGTCGTCCCTCACCTGCGCCGACCGGGCCTCCACGGCCGCCGCGCGATGCCCGCCACTCCTTGCCTTCACCCGCGCCGGCCCTGCCTCCACCGTCGCTGCCCGCCGCCGCTCGAAGGGCGCAGCCCCTCGTCCTCACCCGCGCCAGTCGCACCTCCACAGCCGTAGGCCGCCGCGCGGCAGCGATCCACTGTAGGGGAGAATGAGCCCTGTGGCCGACCGCCTCTCGCCTCGCCTCGCTTCCCCTGCCCGTGCCGACGCCTCTCTCCGGATCCCAATCTATGTGCCTGCGTGCGTGGGCAATCAACTCACGGCGGCAGGAAGAGGAGGACGAGAGGGAGGGGTGCCCATGCCGCAGGGCAACCGAGGCCGTGGACCACTTCGACCGCCTCCACGACACGGTGTTGCTCGATGTCCTCACACGCATCGGTGACGTCAAAGGCGCTAGGCCACTGCACACTCCTCTCGAGCCACTTACACGCGCAGCCGATGGAGCAGCGTCCGGTTTATTCTGAGATCCTATCACACATCGAGGGAGGTGAAATGAACATTGTCCAATATTAGGTCTTTGATACAAGCGTGCAGGGGGCATTCATCGTCTCCAAGCTCGGCTTCTATTTTAATTACTGATTTCACTGTGCAGTTTGTTGGACCAAAAGTTGTGGATCTTTTGCTGTCATCGAATTGTCGATCCGGGATCTTGGAGCTTCAAGCCATGACACAACACTGCATCCTAAAAATCATGTTTTGTCTATACCTGTTTGGTTACAATGCTTCATTATTGAAGTGTTGACGCGGCTTAAGTACTAAATTTATGTTATAATTTCATATGTTTTTATGCCGTTTCATAAATTAATTATATGATTTATTATTATTTTGCTAACAATTAACCCCGTTTTCGAGAATGCTCTTTGTTTTTGTGCATTATTGATTTTTGCAGGAAAATAGGTATAATTGATATAAATTTGAGGATTTCTCGAAGAAAGGATTTATGCTAAAAGTCCAAAAGAAGACCCAAGCCCATTATGGAGAATGTTCCGGAGGATAAAGGATGAATAATATGAAGATAAGGAAGGTTTATTACAAATCCAATCAAACTTCCAATTAAAACTCGAGATATTCTCGGATTCCAGGACAGCAGCACCTTGTGGGCCCAATTCGGTGACCTTAACGATGTCAAATGAAGAAAGTTTGAATACCAAAGTTGTAGATCTCTTCGAGCTCTACAATTTAGAGTCTGAGTTTGCATTTATTGGACTTCGGAAGACAGAGTTATGGTCAAAATACTAAAGGCTGCAGAATATGGAAATCCTATTTCTGGAAGGACTAGGACAATGGCTTCATATCCAAGCAAGGGAAGATGGAGGACGACCGGGACTCTTCTAGAGGCTTGTATACACATGGAAATAGGTGTTTAAGTCCTACTAGGACTTTTAGAACCGACCTATTAGATTCCTTGTATAGGGGACTCTCCGGAGTATAAATATATGGCCTCCCAAGGGGAGAGGCATCATTGTTCGACACAAATCCATTGTACACCGAGAGTTTAGGGCAGAGTTCGGGGGCCAAAAGCGTTCAACTCGGCGAGAGGGACATCTCGGCGAAAGGAGCAAGCAAGAGGAGGCAGGAGGCCTGGGGGTCGGCCGACCCCTAGGGGGTCTGGTCGGCCGACCCAGGTCCTCCCGAGGGTTGCTCGAGCTCATCTTCCGCCGACTTCTTCGTCTAGTTCAACTCGACGACTTTGGGTCACGGATTTCGATGTATCTCGAGTAAATCCCTCGAACTTCTTATATACTTTGATAAAACCTTGATGATTGATCAATAAAGTTTGTCTTTTAGATTTAGCTTCTTGTTTATGCATGTTTATGATCCATGTCTTTGCAATGCTTCATGTCTACATGTGTTATTGTGGCCACAATCTAGATGTCTCACATGTCTTTTAGTAGATCTATTTTACCTGATCAGTAGATTGAATCTGCTCATGCTTAGAGATGGTTAGGGTTTACTAGTTCGTCGATTACCTGGTTACCAGTGACAGTGGAGCCCGGGGAAAGGTTCGAGTAGATCTTTGACATTCATATTCATGTTTATTTTATGCTTGTTGATTAGATCTTTATCAAGGTGGTTCTTAGTTCTTAAGTTGTTTGTCTCATATCTCTTGTGGATCCTTTTGCCTGTTTAAATCCTATCTATCCCGAGTTTAGTTTAATCGTTGATTATTCCTTTTATGCAATAGATTAGAGCTTGATTAGAGTATATTTAGAGTATAATTAGAACCGTTATTAGATTGCAATTAGATAGCCTTTATCTTTCATTTAAGCTTATTTAGATCTATTAGAATTAGATAGTAATATAGTTAATATTAGGTTGATAGCATCTTAAGCATAATTAATCTCGGATTGACAAACCCAAGATACTCATCCTGGGGAAAAGCTACCGCGATACTGTGCGCTTGCAGTATAAGGATTTGGCGTGCTTAAGTGCCGTCAACAAGCTTTTCTGGCGCCGTTGCCGGGGATAATTATCGTTTACGTTATTATTAATCTTTTATTAGCTTTGTTACTACTAGTTTTAATAGTTAGTTTTATTTATTGTGTGATTAATTAGTTTTGCTTATTTTGCTTTTTAATTAGTGTGCTATTTTATTTATTTATTTTGCTATTATCGAAATTAGGAGTAGTTTTTAAATTTTGAAATTTTAAATTTAGTTTTAAATTTAGTTATTTTGTTTGGATTTAATTTGGTCTAAGTACAGCAAATTTTTGCTGTCATAGATCTTTTGTTTTGTATTTTTGTCTATATTTCAGGTATGACTATGATGAGTGAGGGTCTGACACTCGCGGAGTACTTAACTCCAAGAGTGGAAGATTTGAAGTTTCAAAAGTCAAATCTGATGCCGGAGTCAGGATCCTACGAGTTGAAGTCAGGAATCATCCGAATTGCTGCCGAACATCAGTTCAGTGGTGAAGATGATGAGAACCCGTACAAGCACCTGGAGAGGCTCAAGCAAGTGTGTCGCACATTCCATCAAGACGGAGTTCCAGAAGAGTGGGTCTTGTGGAACCTCTTTCCATTTACACTGGAAGACAGAGCCAGAAAGTGGTACCATGTTGCATCAATAGAAGCTGAAGGTGATTGGAAGATTCTCGAAGTGAAGTTCACTACAAGATTCTTTTCTCCACTGAGAGTGCACAAATTGAGAAAAGCAATCATGAACTTCGAGCAACGAGAAAATGAAGACATTGATGAAGCTTGGGACAGACTGGAAGAAATGAGGACACAAGGACCACCAATTGGATTCACTCCAGAGATGATGATGTCCATTTTCTACTATAGTCTTACCACTAGAGACTTTGAGCGACTGAACACTTGTGCTGGAGGATCACTGCTGACTCGGAAGTGGAGTGAAGCTATGAAGATTTTGTCAGATGTCTGCTTAACCTCAAAAGCTGAAAGAGACAGGAAGGAGAGTGTTATGCAGGAGCCAGTGGTTGTGGCGCCTACATATGCTATCTACAAGGAGCAACAACCTGTCAAAAGAACTACAGTGTCTTATGCAGCTGAGGAAGAGGAGTACGAGAGTTTTGCACCACAAGTGAAGATTGAGTGTTCAAATTACAGAAGCCTTGCTAGTGCAAAACCACTGACAGAATTCGACAAGACAAGCTGGATGCCAGTGGATTTTGGAGATACACTGAAGTGTGCAGGACCACTCCCACCAGAAGACTTAGAGGAAGAGGAAGAATTGTTTCCACCAGAAATTCCACTAAGGAGGAGCTCTGATGATCTAAGTACAAGGGAAGTGCTGCAGAAATTATTCCAAGAAGAAGAGCTGGACAGTGACTTTGTCTCTGAAGTGAAGCGGGTGATTGGTGTCAAGCCGGAGTCATCACTTACTGAGGAGATTATCGTCTACCTGGAGCCAGAAGAATCTTCAACTGGTATTTCTTGCTCCATCAACAAAGAAGACTTCAACAATATTCACTGCTCTATGGAAGCCCAGGTAAGTACTATGAGCTATGAAGTTTATTCTAAATTGAGTGATAAACCACACTTAGTTTCTACTAATATTAAAATTAAACTTTCTAATAATGAAGTAATTAGACCTGTAGGCTTAATTAAAAATGTTGAAGTTAACTTTGCTAATAACATTATACCAACTGATTTTTATATAATTAATGTCTACGATAATGATATTAACATAATTTTTGGTAGACCTTTTCTTAAGTTGGTTAATGCTGTAGTTAATAATGATAAAGGAAAGGTCAATATTAATATTGATGGATTAAAATATGACTTTGATTTCCTACCGGCATCTAAAGTGCCTATTAATCTCACTCCCGATATAGAGGAGATAGAGAGTATTAACTATATTAACGCTTTTAGAGAGCCGTTAAAATTAGTATTAGAAGGAGGAGAAAAAGGATTCTTCTCTGAGGAAACAACCATTGCCACTAATCAACTTGAACTTAATCAAGAAGAGACCCAAGACATTCCTGTAGAGCCACTAGGTGACCCTAACCCACAGGAGGCGCCCGACGTGGAGCTCAAACCACTGCCCGAAGGACTTAAGTATGAATTTTTAGGAGAAGATAAAACTTATCCTGTAATTGTTAGTGATCAGCTGAGTCCAGAAGAAGTGGAAAGATTGCTAGGAGTGTTAAGGAAACATAAGAAGGCAATTGGTTATTCTCTAGCAGATCTTAAAGGAATTAGCCCAGCATTTTGTACTCATAGGATTCCGATGGAAGAAGGCCACAAGCCAGTGGTAGACAATCAAAGGAGACTGAGTAACGAAATGAGATCCGTAGTGAAGAAGGAAGTAATCAAGCTGCTAAACGCCGGAATTATCTACCCAGTACCAACTAGTGAGTGGGTTAGCCCTGTTCATTGTGTGCCTAAAAAGGGAGGTTTAACCGTAGTTAAAAATGAGAAAAATGAATTAATTCCACAACGAACTGTCACTGGTTGGAGAATGTGTATAGATTACCGGAAGCTTAATAAAGCCACTAAAAAAGATCACTTCCCTTTACCCTTTATAGATGAGATGCTAGAGAGACTTGCTAAGAATACCCATTTTTGCTATTTAGATGGTTATTCTGGATTCTTTCAAATCCCTATCCATCCAGACGATCAACACAAGACAACTTTCACTTGTCCTTATGGAACCTTTGCCTATAGGAGAATGCCCTTTGGTTTATGCAATGCACCAGCTTCATTTCAACGGTGTATGATGGCCATTTTCTCAGACTTCATTGAAGATATCATGGAGGTTTTCATGGACGATTTCTCAGTTCACGGCACTAGTTTTGACCACTGTCTACGGAATCTAGAAAAAGTTCTGAAGAGATGTGGAGAAGTAGACTTAGTGTTGAATTGGGAGAAGTGTCATTTTATGGTGAGAAAAGGACTTGTGTTGGGACACGTCATTTCTGAGAAAGGAATTGAAGTAGATAAAGCCAAGATAGAGACTGTAGAAAGGTTGCCACCACCTACAGATATTAGATCTCTCAGAAGCTTTCTCGGACATGCTGGCTTTTATAGGAGATTTATTAAGGATTTTTCTAAAATAGCTAAGCCACTGAATTACCTACTCCAGAAGGATGTTCCTTTTGAGTTCACTGATGAGTGTGAGGTAGCCTTTAGGAAAATTAAGGAATTACTAGTTAGAGCGCCTATCATTCAACCACCTGACTGGAATTTACCTTTTGAGATCATGTGTGATGCCAGTGACTATGCAGTAGGAGCTGTGCTGGGGCAGAGAAAAGACGGAAAAGTACATGCCATTTATTATACCAGCAAAACTCTTAACGAGGCCCAAGTTAATTATGCAACTACTGAAAAGGAGTTGTTAGCAGTAGTTTTTGCCTTTGAAAAGTTTAGATCTTATATTGTTAATTCAAAGGTTATAGTCTACACTGACCATGCTGCTATTAAATACCTCCTCACTAAAAAGGATGCTAAACCTCGTTTAATTAGATGGATTCTAATGCTACAAGAATTCGATGTAGAAATCAGAGACAAGAAGGGAGTTGAGAATGTAGTGGCTGATCACTTGTCTAGAATGAGCCATAGTAAAGGAGGTCCACCAATTGAAGATGCGTTAAGAGACGATACCCTTTATGCGGTTATAGATAAGGATTCTTGGATGCTAGACGTAATTAGAGCCATTAGAGGAGAGCCACTGACTCATCTCAACTATAATTCAAAAAGGAAAGTCCTTGCCGAAGCCAAGAAATTTTATTGGAATTCACCCTACCTATATAGATTTGGATCTGATGGAGTCCTCAGAAGATGCGTACCTGCAGATGAGAGAAGTGAGATTTTGAGAAAGTGCCACGCTGCAGAATATGGGGGGCATCATGGACATTTCAGAACCCAGGCTAAGATATGGGCGAGTGGATTCTATTGGCCAGGAATGCATGAAGATGCAAGGAAATTTGTCGCTTCTTGTCCTGAGTGTCAGAGAACTGGAAATATAACAGCTAGAAATTCAATGCCTTTGACATACAATCTACAAATTGATTTATTTGATGTTTGGGGAATGGATTTTATGGGACCATTTGAAAATTCACATGGATATGAGTATATTTTAGTGACTGTGGATTACGTCTCAAAGTGGGTGGAAGCTTTGCCATGTAAGAAGGCGTCTACGCAAGAGTCCATAGAGATGATTAAGAATAATATCTTTCCAAGATATGGAGTACCTAGAGTTATTATCTCTGATGGAGGATCGCATTTTATTGGAAAAGACTTTACTGATTATTTGGCAAAGATGGGAATTGAACATAGAGTTTCTACAGCCTATCACCCACAGACCAATGGCCAAGCCGAGACATCAAATAAACAATTAAAAGAAATTCTTAAAAAGACGGTGATTAAAGGAGGCAAAAATTGGTCAAAAAAGCTTAATGATGCTCTTTGGGCTTATAGGACTGCATTTAAAGCACCTATTGGAATGACACCCTATCAGTTAGTTTATGGAAAAACTTGTCATTTACCAGTAGAATTGGAGCATAAAGCTTATTGGGCAATTAAGGAATTAAATTTAGATCTAGATGCCGCCTTAGTCAAAAGAAGGATTCAATTAAGTACCCTTGATGAAGCACGGTTACAAGCTTATCATAATGCTACCATTTATAAGGAAAGGGTTAAGAGATGGTTTGACAAGAAACTTCTTAAGAAGGAGTTTAAGCCAAGTGATAAGGTTCTTCTCTATAATTCAAGGTTTAAATTATTTGGAAAAGGAAAATTACAAAGTAAATGGGATGGACCTTATATTGTTCATGACGTATCACCTGCCGGAGCAGTTACCATTATGGATTTTGAAGGGAACAAATATATGGTAAATGGACAAAGATTGAAGGTCTACATTGAAGAGGACAAGATTGAAATCAATTATATTGATACATACAACTTCAAAGAGGTTAGAGTTGACTACCATATATATGACCCTTAGATTTCCATAGGTAACCTATCCTTTGTAAATAATTTAGTTACGTAATTTAAATATTTTTCAAATTTTTCTGTACATAAATATTTTTATTTAATAAATAAACTTACCGACCAAACCTGGGGCCCAGAAGCCAGAGGAGGGGCCCAGGTCGGCCGACCAGAGAGGTCAGGCTCGGCCGACCTGGGTGGTTTTCAAGTCGGTTTTGTTTCAAGTTTTGGTATGCGTAGTTACACGGAGTTCTGAGTCAGTTTGGATTGAATTTAGGGTCGAACTCCAGAGATGACTAGGACACTTAGCATTAGCTAAGTGTGGGGATATGTCTTCCCCGTTAGATTAATAAAGCGTTTGAAATAATAACGCCCTTTTATTATTATTATCATTATTATTATTATTATTGTCTTTTATATTTTATTACTTACTAAGGTGTGAGTTGACAGGATGGCGTTATTATTATTATTATTATTATTAATTTTGTCTCGTTTTATTTAAGTTTATTCTATGCATTTACTTTGATAATTAATTTTGCTTAAGTTGTCATGATTTGAGTAATGTGGGAATTACTAAAATAATTAATAATGCATAACCCATGTTTTGTTGGAAGATTGTGTTTTATAGCTTTGCCAAAGTTTTCAATTAAGAAAAAGATTAGAGGACTTATAAAAAAAAAATCTTTTTATTAAATTTATCTTTATTTGATCAAGTTTTACATCCCTTAAATCAAGAGAGAGTTTTTAATACCTATTAGAGCTTAGTTTATGAAAGCCAGTTTATAAGCAAGTTATTTCATGTGAGTTTGATTAAGTTTGATTTCTTTAGTAATTTTGATCACTTTAAATAATTTTTGGTCATCGATTTTTCATCTTTGCTAGCCTTACTATATTCCAATTGCTTAGAAATAATAAGCAATATCTTTATCCTATAAACCTTTTTATCATCTCATTTTGTTTACCTTTACCTATTTAAGTGAGGTTTTTGCTCATTAATTAAAATTAAATTAAAAAGGGGACTTTTGAGATGAAAAAGGAGTAGAGGTTATAGTAAAAAAAAATAATAGACCAAGTGGTCAAATTAAAAAAAAAAGAAAAAAAAAAGAAAAAAAAGAGGGAGAAAATAATGGCCAAGTGGCCGAAATAAATAAAAGAAAGAAAGGAAAAGAGAGGTAGAATTAGGAAAAAGGAGAAAGGGGGAGAAATTTATATATACATTTAAATTAGTCTCTTTGAAAGCCTTGAGTTATTGTTATAAAATTAATGAGCAAAGACTTTCGCTTTTTCCAACCATGTGCAAAAGTTCTGGAATTTATTCCAATTTTCATTATATACATGCACATGTCCACTATCTATATCTTCTTTTTCTTTGTCTATATATATATATATTATTTTCTTTATTCTCGATGACCAAAATTGTTTAAAGTTGATTGATTGAGCTTTAGAAAGATAACTTATTTGAACAATAAAATGTTTAACTTTGCTAGGCCTTTACCAAGCTCCACATATATTTCCTTGGTGAGAGAGAGAGAGTGTTATCTTTTAAGATAGCCATTTATAATGAGTGCCTTGTTGAGAGCTTGATTTAAAGGGATTAGTGATTTCTTGATCATTTGAAGAGATTTTGTTTTTTCTAAAATTATATTGAAAAACCTCTTTTTATATTCTGAAAGGAGACTTTGGCATAGTTATGATTCATTTGATTTCGTTAAATCTTGTGGGGATCTATATGCATGAAAGTTAAATAAATATTCCCATGTTATGATTTGAGTGATTTCTAAAGTAAAGTTATTTTAAGAAGTATTTGTTTAGAATTAACATAAATTTAGTTGAGAGTTTATTTTAAGATTTATCGATCTTATGCTCGAGGACTAGCATGATCTAAGTGTGGGGATATTGTTGACGCGGCTTAAGTACTAAATTTATGTTATAATTTCATATGTTTTTATGCCGTTTCATAAATTAATTATATGATTTATTATTATTTTGCTAACAATTAACCCCGTTTTCGAGAATGCTCTTTGTTTTTGTGCATTATTGATTTTTGCAGGAAAATAGGTATAATTGATATAAATTTGAGGATTTCTCGAAGAAAGGATTTATGCTAAAAGTCCAAAAGAAGACCCAAGCCCATTATGGAGAATGTTCCGGAGGATAAAGGATGAATAATATGAAGATAAGGAAGGTTTATTACAAATCCAATCAAACTTCCAATTAAAACTCGAGATATTCTCGGATTCCAGGACAGCAGCACCTTGTGGGCCCAATTCGGTGACCTTAACGATGTCAAATGAAGAAAGTTTGAATACCAAAGTTGTAGATCTCTTCGAGCTCTACAATTTAGAGTCTGAGTTTGCATTTATTGGACTTCGGAAGACAGAGTTATGGTCAAAATACTAAAGGCTGCAGAATATAGAAATCCTATTTCTGGAAGGACTAGGACAATGGCTTCATATCCAAGCAAGGGAAGATGGAGGACGACCGGGACTCTTCTAGAGGCTTGTATACACATGGAAATAGGTGTTTAAGTCCTACTAGGACTTTTAGAACCGACCTATTAGATTCCTTGTATAGGGGACTCTCCGGAGTATAAATATATGGCCTCCCAAGGGGAGAGGCATCATTGTTCGACACAAATCCATTGTACACCGAGAGTTTAGGGCAGAGTTCGGGGGCCAAAAGCGTTCAACTCGGCGAGAGGGACATCTCGGCGAAAGGAGCAAGCAAGAGGAGGCAGGAGGCCTGGGGGTCGGCCGACCCCTAGGGGGTCTGGTCGGCCGACCCAGGTCCTCCCGAGGGTTGCTCGAGCTCATCTTCCGCCGACTTCTTCGTCTAGTTCAACTCGACGACTTTGGGTCACGGATTTCGATGTATCTCGAGTAAATCCCTCGAACTTCTTATATACTTTGATAAAACCTTGATGATTGATCAATAAAGTTTGTCTTTTAGATTTAGCTTCTTGTTTATGCATGTTTATGATCCATGTCTTTGCAATGCTTCATGTCTACATGTGTTATTGTGGCCACAATCTAGATGTCTCACATGTCTTTTAGTAGATCTATTTTACCTGATCAGTAGATTGAATCTGCTCATGCTTAGAGATGGTTAGGGTTTACTAGTTCGTCGATTACCTGGTTACCAGTGACAGTGGAGCCCGGGGAAAGGTTCGAGTAGATCTTTGACATTCATATTCATGTTTATTTTATGCTTGTTGATTAGATCTTTATCAAGGTGGTTCTTAGTTCTTAAGTTGTTTGTCTCATATCTCTTGTGGATCCTTTTGCCTGTTTAAATCCTATCTATCCCGAGTTTAGTTTAATCGTTGATTATTCCTTTTATGCAATAGATTAGAGCTTGATTAGAGTATATTTAGAGTATAATTAGAACCGTTATTAGATTGCAATTAGATAGCCTTTATCTTTCATTTAAGCTTATTTAGATCTATTAGAATTAGATAGTAATATAGTTAATATTAGGTTGATAGCATCTTAAGCATAATTAATCTCGGATTGACAAACCCAAGATACTCATCCTGGGGAAAAGCTACCGCGATACTGTGCGCTTGCAGTATAAGGATTTGGCGTGCTTAAGTGCCGTCAACATGAAGTATGGGAAATTGAGATGAATATGCCATGCTGCTTGTGTTTTGTTTTCTAGAATAAGAAATTTTCAGGAATACTGCCGATTATGTACAACATATGGACAATTGGATGCATTTTTTTTCCAATGATTTCTATTTCTCATGAAAATATCTTAACTCTTCCATGCTAACACAA
Source organism: Paspalum notatum (assembly GCA_022530915.1). Lineage (NCBI taxonomy): Eukaryota > Viridiplantae > Streptophyta > Magnoliopsida > Poales > Poaceae > Paspalum > Paspalum notatum. The sequence goes on from CM039683.1 coordinate 12,853,380, forward strand.
TGCCCTAGCACTCACTGATGAGATTAAGATACCAACCATATTTTAGTTTTTGCTTGCCACTGAATTGATGTGATAAAGTAGTCAATGTACTAATAACAACATTTTCCCTTTATCAGATCAACATGACACACCCATTAATCAGGGAATGTGAGCGGGTACTGGATGGTCCATGTTTTTTACAGAGATATAGTGTACTTTGGTGGTTTTGTCTTATTCTTTGTTTATCAGGTGGAACAACTAGAACCATTTCCAGTGCAACATCAACAGGACGGTCGTTGGGAGCACCTGTCAGAGGCAGCACAACTCGTAGCCGAAATTCTGAATAACCAGCACAATCCATTTCTGATGCTATTGGAGCTGATGCGCTCATTGTCACTGGCCTTGCAAAGGCAAGCTACACGTATTGTCAGCTTATGTGTGGTCTCTTTGGCTTCAACAGAGAGCATGAATAGAGTTCAAAGATATTCATTTTCAGTGTCTAATGTTACCAATATATGATACCGATTGCAGATGAAGAGTAATATTTCTATATCAATGCCAAAGAAATGAACATAGTACTCATCAATGAAAAAAATGATGATAGGTGTTCAGCTGGTGGACTAACAGCATTGGTGCATTACGATAGTATGCTGCCAGCAATTGCAGGTTAGGTTCTTTTCAGATGCTAAGGTTTTGTCACTGCGAAAAGCTGTACTAATTGGTGCTTAGAACAAATTGTGCTATCTACCATGTTTTTTGTTCTCTTGGCTTTCAAATCTTGGTTGCAGTATTTTAGTATGACGAGTGCTCATAGTTCAACTATACTAAAGAGGTCTTGTTGGTGCACCAAAGATAATTAGAAGCAGAAAAACTTGCCATTCCAGTTCGGTTGCGGTGAGGATGTGCAAAAGCAATTTAGTGATGCAAATTGTTAGCTCTATAGTTCTTCATCCTTTCCAGCGCTACTAATAAATAACTTTATTGGTGCAATGTTTTATGCCAAATTGATTGCGCTCAATTTTGAAATATGTGTCACAGGATTTAGATCCCTTTTAGTGAAAGTGCACAAATTTTCTTCTTGGGTTGACACTTGACAGGAAATTCAACCATAGAAGCTGTCACGGACAAGATAAAAAAGGCAATATTTTCACTGTATCCTCTGCTTTTTACTTAGGTGAACCTCTTGGTGCCAAATGCAGTATTTCCCTTGTCCCATTTGATGTCCAGGTTAGCTGGAATGTTTTTTTTCCCAAGAATTTAGATCCACAAAAAGTACATATGTATGTTCTTATAGCTATGTTTCCTGGTCTATTCAATTCTGTAATGGAAGTTGAGTTATTGAAGTTTAATGAGACAAGTTCAACAAGCCAAATTATAACTCGAGCAAATGTTTACATATCTCATATAAAGTTTAGTTTATTTTCCCAATCTGATGAATCCTTTTGGCATGCCTCTATTTAAATAGTATCACTGGTACAAAGCTGAGCATATTTTGGTAACTTGATCTATTTATTTGATCACAAATTTGGTTTCTTATTACACTGTTATCCAATTGCTAAAAACACAATCACATTTTTTCCCTATAGCATATATGGAAATGGTGGCTGCCAGACTCAAAAAAGAAATTGCAAATTGTTAGTGCTTGTATTTTTGGTAACTTCAAAGAAACTGTAAAGGCTCTTACTCTTAGACCATCTCCAGTACAGCATCTATCCATCCTTGCCTATCACTATTCCAACCACCTCCCACTCCGTCTATAGTAGCGCTACAGTATCGTTTTGTACTATAGGTAATTCATTTGGGCAACCCGCTGGAGACAGCCTTATAAGACCATCTTCAATGGAGTGTCTATCCACCTTGCCTATCACTATTTTAACTACCTCATACTTTGTTTACAGTAGCACTACAGTATCATTTTGTACTATAAGCAGTCCATTTGGCAACCTACTGGAGACGGTCTTAAAGGTTTCCATGACCCGTGATATGTTTGCTAGGTTCCACCTCTGTGATCTAGATATTTCATGGCATTGATGAGGTCTATTGTTTAGGTACATATGTTCTAAGTGCCTGTCAATTTCTCTTGATCTTTCACCAACAGTTGTATGATCATGAAATCTGAACGTTGTATTGCTTTTACTAGACATTGCTCGTGTAATTCTAAACAGAGCCGAGGCTGTGTAAAGGGTGCCTTGGATGGACAGATTGTCAAAACGTTACTTTGACCACAGTTTATGGCTCATGATTTCCCCTTAAAACATATATTCTTATTATTGATGATATTTATTGGTTATTAGGAATTCTAATTCTCATTTATAGTAGCAAAAACATTTAGTAAAAAATGTTACTTTGTAGTTGAGCTTAGGGTATGATTCTTGGTCGCTTATAGCAATGTCGCCCCGTAGCAACGCACGGGCACCAACCTAGTTTTTTGTATATGTCTTGATCAATCTGAGCCTTGGAAAACCACAATGACAGAAAGGGCCCCTTGATCAATTTGTTCCTTTAATTTGCCAACCACAATGAAGGCAGTGTTCGGTACAGGACAGGAAGAGACCCATCAATGGATTGGATTTCTCCTGCTTTATTTGTTTTTTCAAAAATACAGGAGAGCTGCGCGTCTTTGTTATAAGATGGAGAACAAACTAATTATCAATTACAACAACCAGCTAGCGATCGACAAGGCTCATGCACCTCGGCGCTACAAATTAAATCTCTTGCGCATTATTACGTATACAAATGTGCGAACTGCTGACATTTAGCTCGCAAGCTGCTGCAATTTCTTTGTAAGAAAAATGAACAGGTTCATATGTAGTGGTGGTAGTGGGTCATAATCCAATGTTTCTTCACAGTCCAAAGAAATAGTTGATGACTTTTTAGTTAAAAAATAAACAGAAACGTAATCCAACCTTTTTGGGGCCCTTTACCACCACTGTCATAAGTCCACATTAGTTATCCATCGTGCCAAGAAGTATTTCCCACCTATACAAGCATGGTTTTAGACTCTACTAAGATGAAACTGAGTTTTTTCTTTTTTGCAACTTTTAAAAAAGGATCCTTTTCATTTAATATGTGTATTTATAATCAGTATTGGTTCCCCCCTTGTTTAATCGTATCAAATAAAAGAGAAACAAAAACTTGCATGGCATTGCCACAAACGCGGCTTCACGAACGTGCGTGCACATGGTGGCATGAACGTGTGAGTGTGGTAGCAGCAGCAGGCGTGGCAGCTTCTTGCTCTGTCGACATGTTATTTTATTTTCTTAGAGCAGTGCCATCGCGTTATGCAGGCGTGGCAGATTTTAACCTTGAAATTCCATTTGAATGTCGGTAGGGAGCTCAGAGCTGTGATGAGGAAGAAGAACCCATGTAACGTGGTGTGAGACAATCGGACGCTAAACAGCTCCCGTGGGCCTGTTTATTGTACACTGTCCAAGCTCTCTGGGCCTGCATGGATCGTCACTTTTGTGTTCGAATCTAACCATTGTGAGCTTACATGTGCTGTGGTTAATTTGGATGGGCCACGACTTATGGGTGCATATATATGGGCTACAAACAGAAAACGGAATTTCTGTAGGCTTTCGTCACCACAGCTAGCCCATCATGGTTTGGATACAAGCAAATAAAAGGAAAAAAAAATCCATCGTGGGTACTTCAACTTGCAATGAAGTTCAGGTTTCATCCTAGACTAAAAAACCAAGTATATCGGGTCCCTGAACTTGCAAAACCAGGTACACGCCATCATCGGGCGAAACCGACCCCGGTTTTCACTGACGGCCGCCACATCATCAGTCCACGTGTACCCGGTTATTATGTGTCAAATGTTATATCAAAAAGTTATTATCATATAATTATGCATAAGCTTTTCAATAAAAGATACTCTTATTGAGAAAAGCTAGAAGACAACCGGGTGATGGAAGCATTTCCATCACCCGGCTCTTCCCCCCCCACCCCGGCGGCACGGCTCAGCGCTCCCACCTCCTCCTCCCCTAGCGGCGCGCCCCCACACTCCCACCTCCTCGTGCTCCACCGGAGGCGCGGCCGCCGCCTCCTCTCCCGGCGGCACGGCCCCGCACGCCCACCTCCTCCTCACCTGCAGCACGCTGGCCGGTGGCGGAGGCGCCGCGGAGGCCGGCGGAGGGGGCGGCGGATCTGGCGAGCGAGCTCGAGATGGGGGTGGCCGGGTGGGGTAGAGGAAAGTTACACTGTAATTACAGTGTACATACAGTGTATGCTCCACCCATTCTTAACCTTTCCCCCCTATCCCGGATGTTTTATAGCACGATAAAAATGAAAATCATGATGTGTGTAAAAAGAGAAGAAAACTGCATTAGAAACCCCGTTGTGATCGATCAATAGCAGGAAAAGAAATGAACGTTTATTAGTTCGTGTTCTAATTCTATCTCACACAGGAATTTCGGTCCCTGCAGGTGCTCCAAGCCTCCAATGGGTAGCACCGTAGCAGTGATACATACAAAAAGAGATTACCTTGCCTACCTAGTGATGCAGTACTCTCAAGAAGCCAGTAGACAGCACCTTGATCTGACATAACATCCCCTTTGTTCTACAATATTAAACTAAATATGGGTTTTTGCAGAATTTTGAAAACAAACTCCAATGCACAAAAGCTAGAATTTATAGCTATAAATATATTTCTAAATTAACCCATTCATCAAAAAGCCACAGGTGGGACCATCTGCAAGTTTAGTTTCCTAACCATATAACCTCTTCCACTCAAACCTAGGTCAATGTTCACATCACGCATACGCCAAGATTCTCTGGGTTGATTGATAAGGAAAAAATGTTGGGATCGATCGACACGCCGTTGACATTTTAGCTCCATGCAATGCATGCATGCGAGTATGTATACAGCCCGCTTACGTGTTGCTCTTTAACAAATCGACGAAGAAACCATTATTTATTACTGAGCAAAGTAACGTGACCTGGTACAACATAGTCCAGCGTGCATGCATTGCAGCCTGACACAAGGCGATGGAACCGTGAAACAGTACGGGGAGGCGCGCAAAAATGTACACGCCGAACGAAAAGAGTACGACAGTATACACTTCCGAACCAGCAAATCAAATATAATTTCGTCGATCACTCAATAAGAAATAAAGATGCGCTGCTCTATCTAGGAAGCAAAGCAGCAGGCTAGTAGTCGTGCTTAATTGGCATGGCGTGACATGAGCACGAAGAGTTGGACCTCGTTGACGTTCGTCTCCGGCGTGGGCTTGCTGATGTTGGTGAACAGCATGTACCCCCTTGCGAGCCTGAACCTCCCGGTGCCGCCCACCACGGCGCGCTCGATGGTGCCGGTGAACCCCAGGATGGGGCCCTCCACGGACACGGTGCTGCCGGCGTACTCGCCGGCGGTGAACACGAGCGTGACGGCGGAGAAGAACCCCTTGCCCAGCTCCAGGCTCGTGCCGAAGAACACGCCCTGGTACCTGCCCAGAAGCGCCGACGACGACCGGTCCGGCCCCGCGCGGATCTCGTCGTCCACCACGCCCATCACCCCAAACGTCGACGTGGTGGCGCCCAGCGGCGATTCCAGCACCCTAATCGCCGTCGCGTTCGGGCCCGCGAACGTCTCGTGCACGTACAGGTGGATGTGCGTCAGGCTGTCATCGTCGTGGTCGTGGTCGGCGGCGGCGGTGGTCGACGACGGCGTCGTCGAGGCCAGGAGGAAGAGGAGGACGAGGGGGAGAAGTGTCGTCGTTAGCGAGGCCATGGTGCATGCAGGACAGGACGACTACAGGAATGCAGCAGGAGTAGCTCATTTATGTATACTCCTACGTGCGTACACATGCATGGTGGTTGCCCATCCGCTGTTCCCTTGTGCTCCTTGCGGTTTTCCTATGCCAATAATATATAATCCCTTCCTGATCCCAACCTTAATTACTTCATCAATTAAGGTTATCCACAATTTAATATCTTGAATGAAATTTGACTTTGTTTAAAATATACTTAGTACGGGAGAGACAACCGAATGGGTGTGTCGCTAGCTATAGGTCATTATTAGCGCAACAGCTAATGGCATTATTATCAAATGACCAATTGTTGATAGATCGTACATATACAAACGTGCGAGGCAGGGCCGCCCGCTGACTTTAGCTTGCAGCTACTTGAGTTTCTTTCAGAGATCGACAAAAAAGAAGAGATTCGATCAGGCGCATCTGCAGACGAATAGAATTAGCGCTAGCTCTGAGTCAACTCCGCCGGCCAAGGTTACAACTCCTGATGACGACGAGCGGACCTACAGTCACGCGAGTTCATTCACCCGTTCCCTATGGTATTTTTTTGACATTTTGTTTCGAAACGCAGTGAAGACGAAGCCGAAGCCGGGGCCAAAGCCCTGCCAAACGTAGGAAGTGTCAGGATATGGCTTGGATTAAATAAGATTGACATTTTCTTCGGCAATCTGGTGATGCATTTAGTTCATCATAACCCAATATCTCTTACTATCTTCTAGTGTGGCCAAATTTAGTTGGAAACATATGACTTTTAGCTAGAAGGCTGTAATAAACAATAGTGTCAGTGCATCCGTTAAAAAAGAATCAAAAGCTTTTATTGCATTTCCACAAAAAGCGGCTTCACGAACGTGCGTGCACATGGTGGCACGAAGGTCTACGTGACTGTGAGTAGCAGCTGCATGCACGGCGGTTTCTTGCTCTAAAATCCATCCACGGTTCTTAAAGTCTCCGAACTTCTAAAATCAGGAAAACGGGTCCTCCAACTTGGCAAAACCACCCAAACCCGGATTTGCCCAAACCGGATGCTGACATAGATGCCATGCTGGAGCCCACTTGGGTGCCATGTCTGCAGCTGCGATGAGATGGATCCCGGCCCGCTGTGGCCCCACGCCGGCGCACGCTGGGGAACGATGAGGACACCCCCGTGGCCCTCGCCGTGGACGCGCCCAAGGCCGGCAAGGCCGCGTGCCATCATCATAACCAAGTGTGTGATCGGCGACGGCCACAAGCGCGTGCTCGGTGATGGCCACAAGCGCGTGCTCCTAGGCTCCAGCGAGATGCCACGTCGGCATCCGGTTTGGGCAAACCCGGTTTTGGATGGTTTTAGATGGTGGTGCCAAGTTGAAGGACCCGTTTTTCTGGTTTCGAAAGTTCGGGGACCCAATCGACACAACGTGCCAAGTTTGAGGGCTGCGGATGGATTTTACTCTTTTATTTTCTTAGATCAATGCCATCGCTATCCTATTTCATTAAGACAACATAATCCACATTTGAACTTGGAAATTCCATTTGAATATCGATAGGAAGCTCAGAGCTGTGAGGAATAAGAACCCATATGATGTGGTGTACTGGTGTGAGACAATGAGCTAATATGAGCTAAAAGACTCGCGTGGACCTATTTATTGTACACGGCCCGAATTTTATGGGCCTGCATGGACCGTCACTTTTATGTTTGGCCGAATTGTATTGCAAATGTTGCATGCTCAATTAAATATAAAAGAGTAAAATGTAACGTAGGAAGACGAGTCAACCTTTTTGTTAGTGTATGCCTCTTTTGTGACCAGGAAGACAGTCAACTCAACACATTCTAGTGTCTTCTTCCGGGAGACCTGGACCAAAATCCTCTCTTCTATTGGGCTGCAGGCCGCTGCCCCACAAACTAAGAAAAGTTTTGCAAACCGGTGGGGATGTGCAGTCAACAGAATGCCAAAGGAGAAAAAAAAAAGGATTTAATTCTCTCGTCATTCCTGTTTCTTGGACAATTTAGAAACATAGGAACGTGTGCGTTTTTTAGGGTCTTAGTCCTAGTGTTTCCTTGGTTTGTCAGAAAGTAGCAAAGGAGAGTGATCTCTGGTGTTTGGTCGGAAACACGGCCCTCCATGAGCTTCTCGGCAGGGAGCCAAGGCTGGTAGCCTGAGCAGCCCTGAGTGGTCGTTCTTTTTATGTTTTGCGCGTGGCACGCTTGTAACTTTATTGGTGATGTGTTAAGGGGGGCGGTGGGCTTCATGCTTCCCCTCGGGTGTTGTATTTTTTTCTTCTTAATGAAATGACACGCATCTTTCCTACGCCATTCGAGAAAAAAAAAATAGAGATCCTAATCATGCTCCGTCTTCTGCTATGCTACTTGCCATGGAGATCCTAATCATTCAATGGCATCTATGTGCATGTGCATCTACGTGCACGTGCATTTGTATCAGACACAAGTTCTTGGCTTCCAAAAGTGAAACTTGTCCATCTTGGCTTTTGTGCGGCGACGTCGCACAGGGTTTCTAGTTGGACCGAAGTAAAAGAGAGTAGTTGAACGATAGGGTCTTTGCTGTGCACTGCAGGTTGGCTACGATGCATGCGTCTGCCGTCCTAGCACGAGCTTGGGATTTTCCTCTGAAATGACACGGCGGTCCTGCCTGCCATTGCACAATCAGCGGCTGAATCCATCCATTACTCGATTACAACCTACTAGTAACTGATTGTAGGATACTCCTCTGTAGTACACATACATGTGGATTGCCAATTGGAAAAAGCGATATAACCAATATTATGAAACTTGAACATATCAGTGACAACTTGCAAACTTCTAAAGCTTGTTCACACCTCGTAACAAAAAGGTTGTAGATGTAGTTGTACCAATACACATGGAGCCTCAAGTATAGATATTGCCAATAGTAATTGAGCCACTAGCTTAAAGGCCTCTAAAAGCATATAAATTTTTACTATGGGCAGTTCGGGTTCTTCCCGGGTCCGCGATAGTAGATGTAAGTACCCCAGTCACTATTGATACCATTTGACACATTGTAGCAGTTGGGCCTCTCGGTTGCCAAATACACAGCACTTGGTGATTTCGGATTGTTGGAGGAATCTATTACTTGGATGTTCCTGATCTAGCTGGCCTTACCGAGACCTTCCTCAGGAAAGTGCCCACTGCCCATTTGTGTTGATGTTTCGCTAGTCTCAAGTTCAGAATACACCTCACCACCCCACATAACCAAAGAGGCATTATGTGCCAGGTGCGTGAAGATGGCCGATGGCCAATAGCCCAAAACTTCATGTCCGACTTGCAACCACCAATTGCCATCGTTTGGCTCCTGCAAGTGTGACTTTTTGTAGAAAATTCAGCAGACAAGATTATGATTCAGTAATATAGTTGCTAGTCCCTTCTTATCTTATCTTACTATTACTAATTGAAGGTTCTAAAACATGCACTACTTTCAAAACACGCTAGACAAAAAGATAAATCCTAGAAATTCTTACAATAATCAGAAACATCCGACCATCAATTAGCAGATTGGAATATTGATAGCCATTAGATCTATTTTCTAAGTAATTACCCACATCTGCCATTATGAAAGGTCTTAAGTTCAATTCTCAACGAAAGCAAATATCTTTTTTTTTAGTTTTTTTCTCATTTTCAAATTTACCCTATGAAAGGTCTAGAGTTCAACTCTCAATGAAAGCAAATATTTTCTTTTTGTTTTACAATTTTTTTTTCATTTTCAAATTTATCTTATGAAAGGTCTTGAGTTTAACTCTCAACAAAAAGCAAATTTTCTGTTTTCTAATCTTTCTATTACTGTTTTCAAGTTTATACGTCAATCCTCACAAGATACGCTAGAAAAAAATAAAATCATAGAAATTCTCACAATAATAAAAAACACCCGATCATCAATTGATAAATTGGAATCTTAATATCCATTAGATCTATTTTCAATGTAATCACCCACCTTTGCCATTATCAAAACAATATTAAATAAACCCTTAAACTATATATTAATTACCCACTCTGCTATTACAAAATAAAATATGAAATAACTCACTAAATTTATACCTAATTGCTCACATTTGCTATTATGATGGTTAATACCAAATAGTCTCTCTAATTTATATTAAAATTACCTACTTATGCAATCGTATCAAAGATTATGTAAATCAATTAAGTGTACATATGAAGTAGCAAGATATGCTATTATAAAAAAATAAGTATAAAAATAGATCAATATATGCTGAAGTCTAACCCGTGCGAAAGCACGGGTTGATAGACTAGTTATTTCTAAACATCATGCATGTGCAAAACTCAATATACGTGTTGCATTTGCAGACAAAGGTAGTATGTTAGTGGAATACACGAGGGTGGAATCAACTAATTTCTGTCTCAATGTACCTCAATACATAATGAATGGTTTTATCAATTGAATTCTCGTGTTTTTTTTTTGTTATGCTCATAACGTGAGAGTTTATTTCTTGTGTATTACCTTCCTAACTAAAATATTGATGTCATGTTGTGAGCCGCCGTAGATAGAGACTGGGGAAATGCTGCCACCAATAGCGATCTTATTGTTTGTCTGGATGAACCCTGAGCACCCAAGGTTGTAACATCCTGTTGCTTGATACGCATCACGCTACAATATATATAATATTCCAGAGCAATGGAAAATTAGTTCCCTCATGTTATTCCCTAACTTTTATAAAAGAGGGCCAACATTATTATGAATAAAAAAGAAATGGAAGTTGATTCTTTTCATACAGTCCAGTAGATGAAGAGTCTTGTATTGTTGTCCCCATACAGCTCTGGGAAAACCTGCAATTTTGTAGAGAAAATATAACCATTATCCAGAATTAAAAGGATTGCATAACTTAATTCACATTAGAGAATAATGAAAATCTCATTGCATTTCTGAACCAACCGTACAGATGATTGACGGTTACCTGTATATGGATTGCGCAATATTGCTAGAAATTCACCTACTTTATCATTGTCTCCATATCTCTTGTTTTCATCAATCCTTTAATTTGGTTTTGTTGTGTTTTTCTAGTTGGCAGTTTTGTGGTTGATGTTCTAAATTATGTTTTCTTTGATAAACTATCACCTGGTTTTGCATTTCAAGATGTTTCCTTTATATAAATAATCAAGGTTCATCTCCTATGAGCTACAATCCCTGACTACAATTTTAGGCCATGACGTCGATGAAAACTTGCATTCCTTTTTGTCTTGTTAGGTTGGCTCAACCTAAATAATTCAAAATTGGGACAATTCCTGTGACTCAAATTGATTTAGAAATAGAGTAAAAAAATTGGTTTAGAAGTGAATGGTCTCTATGTTTATTGGAGAATAAAAAAATTACAACATCCTGACCCACTATGGAAGTTGTCTTCAATAGTATCTGCACAGAACATGTACATTTATAAAGACAACAGCGGTCTATACTCTACTCTTTTTTTTTCTACATGCCCTCCGCAAAACATTATTTCTACAAGTCAGAAAAACTGCATGAATAGTGAACCTAGTCTACCTTCTTATCCATGCTAATTAATTCCTTCGGCTGCAAGTCAGTTTGTAATAAGTTTACAAACGTGGGTTTAATTTTCCCAACTTTGTCTCACCTGCCAGCCTGCTTCAATGGAATTGAGGTCCTTGCTGCTAAAGGATCCCGCTAGGACCCAGAACTGGGTCAGGCTGAAGCCAAGGGCCCTCTCAACTGTTGGTTGCCACAAATTGATGCTGGTATTGGTTCCATAGTACACATCTTGCTGTGCATATGCTACGGCATGCTGCTCAATAATGTGCAAACAAAGTTCAATGAACCATTTAACAACACAATAATTGGAAGATTATTGATTATATAAAGGCCAATCTAGAATGAAGTCCCGCACCTGGTGGCCACTCGTCAAATCTAGCTTATCAGAGTTGACAGAAATGAGGTTTCTGATGCTCATTGGCCTCTTTTTGCCATACCTTCTGACAGAGCTAGCCCTTAGGACATCCTTCTCCATGGTCCTTCGGATTGGTATGGTGTTCTCAGGGCACTTGCCATTCTGATGCCATGTTTGAAAGATTGGTTGGATTGGAATGTTGGAATCATCGTGAATGCCTCGTGGGTAGTAAGAAAGCTGCATCTAAAAGGTGAGATGGTACACGTTGAGAGATATCATGATTCATAATACTGCAAAGTGTAACGGCGAACCTTGGTAGTATGATGTTTGAGCAATGGATGATTGAATGCAGGTTGTTTCAAGATGTCAACACAGTCTATAATATTTCCATCTGGGCTCTGAAGTATAAAAAGAGAAGATTATGCACGAATTTATATAGGAATAAAAACTACCAGGGTCATGTCAAAACTTTCAGTAGCAGAAATATGTTAAGTTTTTATTAATTTTTCCGTGGTGGAGTATAAAGTCAGGTGATTGAAAGAAGAGAGGTGGAGACGTTCTAATTTCAACAAATGCAACACCGAGATGATCGAGAAGTATCCTTACAATGAACTACTCCCTCCATCCATGATTGATCTATGTATTTGGTGGAGGCATCATGACCAAGGAACACATCTCTCTACTTATGTCATTCTCAGTGGGAGTTTCATTCTCATTAAATAAGGTGCCATGTCAGCGTTTTTGGTGATGTGGCAAAGTATCAATGAAGAAAGAGATGAAATGGGTTTCATCTAGATGAAACTCTGTCTACACGGTTACCTAGAGTTGTTGTGTCTTGCATGTTGCATATGAAACTGCATCAAATGAAACTATACATTCTCAGTGGTTGTTTCAATCATAATTTCTATCTTCTATGGCTTATGTGGCACATTGGAAATACAAATATGAAATGTTCCACTGACAATGGCCTTATCTTCTCTACCAGTACCCGTGTGGTGATTAATTGCATCGTTTAAGGAGGAAGCAATTGCTCCTATATAGTTGCATGCAATGAATCTTATATATCTAAATAGGAGAACCCCACTACCTATTTGTCTTCACATGTGTGAAGCCACGTCATCATCCATATCACCATCCACTAAGTCCTCCATTTAAACATTCAATTGATCTTCTGTGGCTTATATGCATGCAATGCCTTTCCGTGGTGTATGCAGGAAATATTTTCTTTCATGTCAATCTATGAATCATATCATGTTTAACGTTATAAGATTTCAGCGGCAACGCGCTGGGTATTATCTAGTTGATACAATGGCTCCAATAGCTTATTTCTCTCCACATGCGTGAAGCCACGTCATCGTCTATGTCACCATCCACTAAGGCCTCCATTTAAACATTCCATTAATCTTTTGTGGCTTTATGCATGCAATGTCTTTCCGTGGTGTATGCAGAAAATATTTTCTTTCATGTCAATCTATATATGAATCATATCATGTTTAACGTTATAAGATTTCAGCAGCAACCCGCTGAGTATTATCTAGTTGATACAATGGCTCCAATAGCTATTAAATGCATGGCGCATGCTTCGATGGTTGCATGGTAGAACACGAAGAGATGCTTCTAAAGCCACTGCATATGCAAAGAAATACGAAGATCATTCTTGGACTACTTTTTCCCTCCAAATACGAAGATCAATCCTGGATGGAGGGAGTACGTAATTGTATTTGTAAACATGGTACCAAACTAAATATATATTTAGCACGACCTTGAACGACAAAAGCCAAAATATAATTTCTGGGGAAAAAAGATTCTACTTTTCCTTGAAAGAAAGTATGCAACAAAGCACCTTCCCTTTAAATTCAACGCACCAAAGGAGGGGCATCCGATCCATAAACACTCGAAGTATTTGTATTTGGAGATGCCACAGATGTATGGGTACGTCAATCAGTACCTGAATGCTTGCCATAGGAGGCTTGTTGAGCCGTTTGAGGATGCTGTGCACCTGCTGCCGCCGCTTCACGGTTGGCCTCCCGGCAGTCCCTGCCGCCGCCACACCCTCCAAGGATTGAAAAGAGAGGGCCACGAGAACCGTGATGACTAAGCGTGCTCGTGTCACAGCCATTATTACAGGCGAAATGAAAGGTGGCTAGAGTTAGCTGCTGTGCTAACTACCACATATATATGCACGGAGACCCCTCGGCCAGCTTGGCTATTGGCTCGATCTGGCCTATGTTATTCAGATGCGGACTTCAAAGCACTATATGGAATGTAAAAATGTTATCCAAGCTAGCTAGCCTCTCTAAACTGTGAACTCGACAATTGTTTTGAAATTTTCATCACATTAGGGGCTCCTTTGGAAGCAAAGAGGAGGAAAACCCAAGTAAGAAAATCTCCCCCGGGTTTTTCTTTCTGGCAATTCGTTTCCCTGGGAGCCTTTCCCCGCATGGGTACTACTACCTCGCTATAGTTTGGGAGCACGTGTGGGCCGGGAAGGGGCAAGGGCAACCGTGGAGACGGCGACGCGATCAATATCGAAAAATCAATGTCGCGCAAGGGGGGAGCGCTCCCGGCCTAATCACTCGTGGATTATTCCCCCTTGGAAAATGGAGGGGAGAGGGCAGCTACTCCCCACGGATTGGACTTCCAAAGGCAACGGAAGCTCAGCCCAGGGCAGCCCGTCGCTCGGCTTTCTTGCCCCAGGAAAACGCAGGGAAACCGGCGGGGTTTCACGCTTCCAAACGAGCCTAGAAGGGAATGCGAGCGTCAATATCATTGGGGGCGTGGATTCTGTTGTGATTTGAATTGTAACCAGGGCGAGGAGCGGAGCGTCGATGAGGTGCATCGTCGGCAGAGCTGGCCAGCGGCACTTTGTTTGATCCCATGGACTACGCCATTTTCATGCATGGTTATATATCTTTCCCTTCTTAACAAATGTCATTACGTTCGTTCTGGGGGCGACGACTTGGGTGCAAGTGGCCTCCTGGTGCAACAGCAAGCGTGCAAGCGAGACGCTTTGGCAGTCAGATCCTCATCCAACGGTGTGTCAGCTTTTTGCACTTAAGCCCTCCCGCGCTCTCAATTCTGCTGCAGAACAAAAACATGAATAACCCCCCTAGATGAATGAACATGTTACTAATGGCTCTTGCCTTCTCTGGTACGTACGTATCTATGCCGGAATGCCGCCGCTCCGTACTGCCCGGTGCCCCTTCCCTCCCGCCGTCGCCACGGACGATCAGCCGCGCCCCCGTCAAACATCGGCTGCGCCGCGTTGAAACGTCAGTTGCGTGCGTCGCTATCCGAATCTCCACCGGCGCTGAGAAGCCGTGGCTGCTGGACAATCATTACGGCTTGCCGGCAGTATCGTAATCTCATCGGCGCATTTGTTTTTCCTTGACGCTAGCTTCCTGGACTGGTGAGACAAATTCACGTATACAGCTTAACTAATGCTTACAATTTCCAAGTTGTTTCTTGCCATTGCATCTGGTCAAGCATATTTGAAACACCACATTGGCACAATTTGGTAGCAAACATAAAGACGGGCAATTTGCTCGCAACCTGGATCTTGCGAAAAAATACATTGCAAACTCTCAGATATATTGCAACCAAAAGGAGTTTTTTACACTCATTCTATTACACAATTTTTTTTTTGCAATCACAAGGCTACTGTCTCCTCACGAACATATAAACGTGATACAAATTTTACACACAGCAAGCATATGGCACATCTGCTCAGCAACGGATTGGTTGATCGAGGAGGCCTGGCGACCACAGTGCACCATCAACAACACAAAATTTCTTTGAGGGCCGGCAACCTCGTAGCCATGTGGATTCTTGAAGAGCGATGGCGCAAGACCTGCTCGGTCGGTGGTGGATCTGTAGGCGACCAATCAGCGGCAGGCATGGAAGAGGCCCGGTCGGCGGCAGCAACATGGAGGAACCCAGACGACGATGGACTTGTGGTGCTTGGGGGAGCATGTTCGGCGCCGGGCTTGGGGGAGCCTGGGCAGTGCGCCCGAGGCCGACAAATCTCCATGGTGGGGTTGGCCGGTGACAGTCCAAAATCTTCCAATCCCAAGTCCAGGAGCTCGGAGGTGATTGGATCTTGAAGGAGCCCTGCCGGCGTCGTATTTGGGTGGAGGCGGCGACGGCGTAGATACGTACGCAAAGGACAGAAGGACCTATTAGTAACATGTTCATTCATCCAGGGGGTTATTCATGTTTTTATTCTGCAGCAGAGTTGAGAGCGTGGGAGGGCTTAAGTGCAAAAAGGTGACACGCCGTTGGATGAGGATCTGACCGCCAAAACGTCTCGCTTGCACTCTTGCACCAGGAGGCCGCTTGCACCCAAGTCGTCGCCCGTTCTGGGGCCTTGAAGCGTTATTTTTGTACTTACCTCAGCAAACAGAGCTGTCCGTCACCGACGTATTGAGGCGTTGAGATGCTTCCCCGAGACTTCCTCCCACCAACAAGACAACAGGTCGTACCTTGTTATATTTATGCCACAGAACAAAGGTCGATCTAGACAACGTCCAGGAATTTCCATGCATGTTTTGTCACCGATGCCGAGGTTTATATCTTTGTTTTCGTTTACAGGGGGTCGTTATGATCGATATGTACCGGTGACAGATACAGATGCATAGCTCTATATACAGGTTAATTAATCACGTGATATCTAATTAAATAAAACAATAGTATCAATACCGGCGATGCAAGAAAGTAGAATACTAGGTAGGTAATGTGTGGTCTCCATGTTAATAATTATATGATGGAAGTGGTTATCAAATCAATGTAACTAGGAAATATGTCCATGCGTTGCAACGGATGATGGCTGTATAGATATATTATCGCACTAATTAATATGTTCATGCATTGCTAAGTATGATAGACAATATGTTTGCAACTACACTAAAAGCTTGGGCAAAAAGAGACAATGTAGATCAACTACAGCTTTGATAAACATTTGACAACAAAAGGACAAAGAGAATATAGACTCCTTGATAGTGCTAGTGCCGATGGCCTTACTCAATACATCACTTTGTATCCTCATTAACTGCACAGTTTTAGTACAAGCGACATAGCGATGGAAGAGAAGCAAGGCACATATACGATAGAGATGAGCAATGAAAGGGAAGTCTAGGCACACAAAAAGATGGAGATAAGCAAAGCCATGAGACCTACTCAAGTGATGTCATTCAAATTCAACATGCTAATAAAAATATTCCAACATCTCAAGATTTTCTTTAAGTCACATTTCTACCCAACAACATCTGCCATCTAATAACCTTAGGTATATATATATAAGAAGACTAAACAGCCCCTAAAATGATCACCCTACCGAGCAGCCGCCTCTGCCTCTGCTTCTACTTTACGCATAACATGGTAAGCTACACCAAGTTCTACACCACTTACCCCTGCGCCTATGCCAAAATGAATTCAACAAGTCCCGGGTGCCAGTTGTTGTTGACTGGGTCATCTGAAACAAAACCTGTCGAGCTGCATGCACACAACCTGTTGGTGGTGCTGGATATCCATGCGTCAGCGACTACAGCGAATGCGTCGACACAAGCGGAAGTCGACCCGGCTACCGCTGCCATTGCGCCCAGGGTTTCCAGGGCAACCCTTGCGTCAAAGATCCTGAACATTGCTGCAAAGGTACGTAGGTGCGGTGAACCGGGCTCTTCCCTGTCTCATCACACACTCCCTGTCTCTATATATATAATCACTCTCTCTATATATAAAAAAACAAAAGTATACCAATGCGTTGCAACGGGAGAAAAAACATATATATATTCTAAGGTCGCTTTTATAAGCTCTATGATTTTATTTATTTATTTTTCTTTTACTATAGAAAACTATCTAATTCATATCAAATTGGTTTTGCGACTAACACTTGGCTCTCATAATCTAAAGCATATATAAAGGCTATGAAAGTATTTTTTTTTCCCTCCCACAAATTCATCCTTTTGGTCGGCCCAATAGGTCTTCTCCCCTTTCTTGTGTTCATGAAAAAAGGCCCGCCGCAGTCTGCACAATGCCTTCACTGTGATATTTTGTGTGTGTGTGTGTGTTTATCGTTACTTTGATTCCCGTACATCAATTCATAAGAGACCATGGGACTAGCGATCGACAAGACTCATGCACCTAGGCGCTACAAATCTCTTGCTTTATTATGTATACAAACATGCGAACCGCTGACATTTAGCTCGCCAACTGCTACAATTTCTTCGTAAAAAAAATGAACCGGTTGATAAGTAGGGGTGGTAGCACATTAGTCATGATCCAAATGTTTCTTCACAGTCTTAATAAATAATCGATGATTTTTTAAATAGGAATATAATCTGACCCTTTTTGGGTCCTTTACCACCCGTCCACCCCTATAATAAGTCCATATTAGTTATCCATCGTGCCAATAAGTATTTCCCACCTATATGTGCATGGTTTTAGACTCTACTAAGATGAAATGGAGTTATTTACATCGTTTGAAAAGGAATCCTTTTCATTTGATATGTATCTTACTATTACTAATTAGACGTGACAAAAGAACCACAAAGCGCTAGAAAAAAAAAGTAAATTCCAGAAAATCCCACAAAAATTATAAACATCTGGTCATCCGTCAAAAAGCATCAAGTAATACTTAGACACTAGATCTATTATATTTTTTTAAAAAATTACCCACCATGCCATTATGAAAGACTGTTAAAGTAACCTCCTAAATTTCCATATAAACTACCCACTATGTCATTATTAAAACCCATTAAACATAGCTCCCTAAATTTTCATATAAAATACCCATCATGCAATTATAAAATATGAATTAAAATAACACAAAATTTGCATATAAATTATCCATCATACCATCATAAACAATAAATTAGCCCATGCCATTATAAAATATGTATTAAATATCTTCCCAAATTTGCAAATAAAATTATTGTTTGCATCTAAACTCTAAATAACAAAATTATGTTCTTATAAGATATTAAATTATATATACTGCTAAATTATCGATTGTTGCTACTATTGATGTTACATGTATACTTTTAATACATACCTACTAATAGTCTATCATGTGCGAGAGTATGGGTTGATAGACTAGTATTTACAATCAGTACGGGTTCCCCACTTTCCCCCCTTGTTTAATCGTATCAAATAAAAGAGAAACAAAAACTTGCATCGCATTGCCACAAACGCGGCTTTACGGACGTGCGTGCTATGATATAATCCAGATTTCAACCTCGAAATTCTATTTGAATGTCGGTAAGGAGCTCACTCTGAGCTGTGCTGAGGAAGAAGAACCCATGTAACGTGGTGTGAGACAATTAGACGCAAAAAAAACTCACATGGGCCTATTTATTGTACACGGCCCAAGTTTTATGGGCTTGCATGGGTCGTCAGTTTTATATTGGAATCTAACCATCCATGGTGGGCTTACCTGTGCCGTGGTTCGTTTGGATGGGCCACGATTTATGTTGCATATAATGAGATACAAACTGAAAATGTTGCAGACTCTGTACAAAACAAAACACACATCTACAGACTGATGGAAAAATGTTTCAATTTGCAGCGATGGTGGCTTATCATCAAAGACGTCATCACGGGGAAGGAGAACACTGGTGGTGGTGACCCAGCGAGGAAGAATATGGAAGGAGCTGCCTTTATTTGCTCATCAGTCATACCCACTTGGCTCTAATCTTGTTTTGTACCTGAACTCGCAGGTGAGTGCGACGCTGCCATCCGTCGTCCTCCTGAGCACGAACCTCTCCACCAGCAAATAATGGAGTAGCACCCAAACTTGCGCCACTGCCCCAATCCGCCGCCACCGTCACGGCGTCACGCCGATCTCCACACCCTCTCGATCCTCTCGAGCCCTCAGCCGATGATCGAGCTGCCGACATGGCAAGATAGCTGTAGCTGCTCTACTCATTGTGTGGGCTAGCTGCTAGCTTGGCCGGCCTTGGTCTGCTGGTATGTAGGGCGCACAGTGGGTTTCTGGCTTTCTGCAATAGGATAAGGTGCCCCACGTGCCAAGTTGCCAACTCGATCGGTCGGCGACGGCAGCAACATGCATGCTGCTAGCTGGTGCCCGTAACAGTGAAAGGCGCCTTTGTTTGGATTTGGCAGCCGGGGAGATGTATCACGCATGCATGCTGCTTTAGCACGAAACCTCACATATTGGTTCGTCTTGGTGGTGTCTTCATATCTTTTTTTCGGTTTCTATTGCATGTTGTTTCTTCTCCCTGTCTTTTTTTTTTATTTCACGTTTGAGGCCAACTGATAATGGGCCGGTTTATTCTTCAGTGGAAAAAAAAGGAAGACAAAAATATCAGCATATATAGATTCTACCAAAAAGTAAGGAGAATATCAATGGATACCTTAATAGAACTTTTACGGTGGTTGGAAAAAATGAGAGCCGTACATCGAGCGAGATCTAACGGCTTATAAATAGACGGAACCACAAAACCGGACCAGACGGTACCAAATAGGTAGGCCCGAAACAAAAAATGGTGGACTCGGTACCAATAATTATTTTAATTTTATAATTATTTACATAATTCGGCCATAAAAATTAAAAAATGAAGGGTACCATCTGGTTCCGCCTGATTCCGGTCCAACCACTGTAAAAGGTCTCATACCTTAAATGGAGATTAATTTGTAAAGAAGACATCAAATCGACTAAAATGATATGTTACAAATAACAAAGATAAATTAGTTATGAGATGTTTAGGATATAAATAGTGGAATATAAATGTATACAGATAATCATGTTATCTGTTGCGTCTAGGAGACATAATCAACTGTATTTGCCTATATATCTTTGTTCTGAAATGCCTCTTTAAGAATACCAATACCAATTCCTGTAAATTATCTCCCAGCTAATAAATTGGACTTTAGATATGCAAGCAAACAACCACATTCAACGAAATTAGTCACGACAAATCTCTCCAGTCTAGACAACAATGGGCCTATTGTCCACGATCCTGATTCTATGGGCCTGTATTTATCGATCCAACCCATGATGGGCTAGCTATAGGCATGAAGCCTGGAGAAAGAAAAAATTGAGAATGGTGCAGCTTGAACAGAAGATGCAGATAGATAGAAGCTTATAAAATTCTGAAACAGTGCAGTGCGTGCCAAACAAAAACATTCCTTCCGAAAGATTCCAGGGCTTTAGGTTAGGTTATGACATACACCACCACAAAATCTCAACTGCACAACTGATTTCATCTTAAGTTACGGGCTGGTGGGCTTTATACTCGTATGATCTAGTTGACAAATGGGCCATAAGGTGTGTATAAAAAACATATTGTGTGGGCTTTATAGTTTATACTGGCATTCTCTAGTTAACAAAAATGGTGATTTTAGAGATCATAGAGTACAACCGGTTAGAATATCCGTTTCGTTCTATAAATGCCCTCCCAATCGTCCCCAAAAATTGGTTGTGTAGTAGTGTACGATGATGGACTGGTAATATATATTTGGATATACTTGCTCCACAAAATGGGAGATTACATACCGTGCATTATTTGAGGTTTTCCCGATATATAGAAGAACGAATAATGCTTCAGTAAAAAAATCATTCTTATTCTGAAATCTCACGTAGTTTGCCCCTACTCGCCTATCCCTACGACATCACTAGGAAACCGCGAAGGACGACTTTTATATAAAACTGTACTTGATTTTGACTTATTGAGGGGAGAAATCAGCTCGGTGCTATTAGAGAGATGTCGGAATTAGTTACCGCTCATCACTTCGTAAGCAGACGCATGCATGCAGTAGGTGTTATTCAGAACTGTCTAATGTGTGGTCCATTATTATTCCATCCTATATCAACCCGTGCTTTTTCACGAGTTGCAGTTTTAGAAGATATAAATTGAATCCTTAATAATGAAGGTGATTATTTATATTTTGTAGTGAAATTATGGATAATTTATATGTTTATTTAGGAATTATTTTAATTTATTTTTCATAATGGTATATTGGGTAATTTATACGTAGATTTAGGGCTTATTTTAATTCATCTTTTATAATAGCACGGTGAGTAATTTATATGCAAATGTAGGGGATAATTTAATTTATATTTTATAATGGCATGGCGGGTAATTTTTTATGCAAATTTAGTGGGTTATTTTAATGCGTATTCATAATGGCATGGTGGGTACTTTTTATGTAAATTTAAGGGGTTATTTTATTTCATCTTTCATAATGTATGGTGGGTAATTGTTATATAAAATTTAGGGGCTTATTTTATCACATCTTTCATAATGGTACAGTGAGTAATGTTTTTAAAAAATATAATAGATCTAATGGCTATTATTATTAGAACTGCACGATGGGCGGCCGAATGTTTCTGATTTTTATGAGAATTTCTAAGATTTATCTTTTTTTAGTGCATCTGGTGAGGATTAACATTGACGCTTTAAAAGGAGTCTCCAATTTGTAATATTAAGATAGCTAGGACTGTTAGTTGTCATGGTCTATAATCGTCAATGGAACCTGATGATCTGAGCTCGAAGTGCTGCTGCTGGGTGAAATGAAACCCTGGAATTGCTGCAGCAAACTCTCAGTAGCAGTTATGGTTTTCGCATGGCATGTAGCCATCGCATAGAGTAGTACTGTACATACATGAGAACCGAGGATAGCTCGGGTGGCAAGCACTGCCGTCGTGCGGGCTACCCAGCTGGTTTCGATTTCTGTTGTGGACGATCCCGGGTGTCTCTCCTCCTTAATTGATGGATAGGCTTGTCCCATCTTTTCATTTGTACTATACATACATGCTTGCATCAATGGGATCATCAGGTTATTATCAGGTTCGTTCTCATTAGATACTGTGGAAATTAATTAATGAGTGGGCTCGTTCTCATTAGATACTGAATAATCATACTGCTGGAAATTAATTAATGAGTGGGCCGGGGTTCAACACAAACACAAGGCATGTTGTGGCAGTACACCATGAATAGTTCGCTACAGGCGGGACCTGGACATGAATGTATGCAATGCAACTTAATTATTCCCAAGGACCACCGTCCGGGGGCGGGCTGAATGAACTCTCCACTCCAAATTCCTGCAGCTGAACTGAATCAATGATTGGACTCTGGCTAATTAATTATACTAGTCTATTAACCTGTGTGAGCATGGGATAGAGTTTTAAATGTATTATAAGTTAGAATATAACATATATAGATCTTTTATAATAGCATAATTTGCTACTTTATATGTATGCTTAATTGACTTAGATAATCTTTTATACGATTGCAAAAACAGGTATTTTAATATAAATTTGAGGGGTTATTTTTATTGTACTATCAATCATAATAACTAAGGTGAATAATTTATATATAAATTCAAGGAGCTAGTTGGTATTAACCATCGTAATAGCAAATGTGAGTAATTAGGTATAAATTTAGTATTTCATATTTTTTCGTAATGGCAGAGTGGGTAATTAGTATGTAGTTTATGTTGAGAAATTAGACAATATCCGAATTAATTTCCGAAAGTAAATCATGCACAGCATAGCACAAACTAGTATGTACTCATCTAACATACTAGATAGAACAGTCACAGCAAAGATCTCACAGATCATAATTAACATATAGATTGGATAGATCTGTTTATACCTGTCGGCAGCTAGAGCCGATTCCGTACTGGGGATGACGTTGACGATGACCGTGTCGCGGACGTCGCAGGTACTGTACGCAGCACGATGCAAAAGCCCGTGAAGAAGTCAGCGGCGATAGCCTCCGGCAGTGGAAGAAGACGGCCGACCCGTGGTGAAGACATCGAGTAGTCGCGCGAAGCGCTTCCCAAAAACCTTATTCGCCTTCTCCCGGTGCAGAAGCTCGAAAGGCGAAGGGTTCCGGAGACCTGCTCTCCCGGTCGCAGATGCACGTCGGCGGCGGGATGGAGAGAACTATGAAGGCGGTGCAGTAACAAGCGTTGGCAAAACCCTAGGTTTTTCTGGTGTGTCTTTTGGTGGCGCCGGTAGGCTGCTTATATAGGACCCGATGACCCAAACTCGTGTCGCGATCACGATCTCGATCGGATACAGTTTCCTTAGCTTGACGACCAAGTCAAATCAGATAAGGAAACCAAAAACTTGCAGGACAAGTCACCAAAAATAAAAACAGCAAAAGGCGCAAGGTCAGGATCTGGATTTCGGCGGACCATTCACGCAGGTGCCGCGCGCCCGCACCCATCGTCCCGGCCCGGGCCCGGGCCCGTGCCCGTGCCCGGCGAGGCGAGGCGAGCGAGCGCGCGCGTGTAGTCTTCCTTTCTCCCTCCGCACCATGACTTAGTAGAAGGGGAAGAGTCTCCATATTTAAGTAGGTGGAACTTCCCCTTCCACTAGCAAGGTGGGACTAAAGGTTCCACACTCCCCTTGCATACACACACATGGGCCTTTGAGATTTTCAATTATTAAATAGATGGGCTTGGCCCATATATTCAACAATCCCCCACCAGATCTCAAATGCCCATTTTGAGATTTGACAATACTTACTACTGTTTATATACAAGTGTTTCAGCAGAGACTGTGAAGTTGAACTTCTGCCTAGAACTTCAAGTTACACTCATTCACAACTTGAACAATTGACTATGCCTTGAATTGCAAGTTTTGTGCAAACAAGTTTTGCTTAAAGTCATAACTAGTACGTGACTGCCAGTAATCCCCTCCGCGGGTGGAGCATATGCGTCGTACTCCCTGGTCTCTTCATGAGCTTACTAGAGATCACCCAAGTCTCATAGACTGCGACGTTTTACAGTCAAACTCATATAGGTGTGTTCTTTCAAGAATGCTCTGTAGGACAGCATCTTTGCTTAGTTAAAAGCCAACAGAAACACATTAAGACATAAAGTCACCCTACCATACAGCTTTTGAGAGTGTTGCATTTTCACATAGAGAGGGTTAATAGTCACTCTCCTCAGTTCACCAATAGATTGTTATTACCCAGATCCTAATTCACGGAATCTCCGATCACAAAGGCTGGGTTTCCACTATTGCAACTTAAATAGGTCTCAAACCCATCTCTCTCGATGCAATGTCTATCACATTACGTGATAGTCCCTTCGTAAAGGGATCTGCCAGGTTCTTCTCTGTTTGAATATAAGCCACACTTATCACTCCAGAGTGTCTCATCTTCCTGACAGATTTAACTCGTCTTCTAACGTGTCTTGAGGACTTCGCATTTTCCTTATCACTGTTCACTTTGGCAATCGCGGTCTGATTGTCACAGTTCATAAGAATAGCCGGTATTGGTTTCTCAACCACTGGCAAGTCCATCAAGAGCTCACGTAGCCAATCTGCTTCTACAGACGCTGTATCTAAAGCAGCTAGCTCAGCCTCCATGGTTGACCTTGTCAAAATAGTCTGTTTGCAAGACCTCCATGACACGGCACCACCACCAAGCATAAATACATATCCACTTGTGGCATATAGCTCATCATCAGATATCCAGTTCGCATCACTATATCCTTCAAGCATAGCAGGGTGCCCTGAATAGTGAATACCATAACTCATTGTTCCTTTCAAATAGCACATAACCCTTTCAAGTGCATGCCAATGATCTGTACCCGGGTTGGACATGAACCTACTCAATTTGCTCACAGCAAATGATATGTCGGGTCTGGTAGCGCTAGCAAGGTACATGAGCGAACCAATAATCTGAGAATATTTTAATTGGTTTACACCAATTCTCTTATTCTTTTTCAATGTCACACTGGGATCATAAGGAGTGGGAGAAGGCTTGCTGTCTATATAGCCGAACAGGCTCAAGATCTTCTCTACGTAGTGGGTTTGAGAAAGAGTAATCCCACTCTCATCCTTAATAAGCTTGATGTTTAGAATCACATCTGCTTCTCCCAGATCTTTCATATCAAACTTCGTTGATAAGAAAGACTTGACTTCATTGATCACATCAATGTCTGTGCCAAAAATCAATATGTCATCAACATATAGGCACAATATAACCCCTTTACCCCCACCATAGCGATAGTACACACAACTATCTGCTTCATTAACAGCAAAGCCTGCTGATGTTAAGGTGGTGTCGAACTTCTCATGCCATTGCTTAGGCGCTTGTTTCAGGCTGTACAAAGATTTCAATAACTTACATACTTTGCTCTCTTGACCCTTTACTACAAACCCATCGGGCTGTTCCATATAAATCTCCTCTTCCAACTCTCCATTAAGGAAAGCTGTCTTTACATCCATTTGATGAATGATAAGACCATATGAAACAGCCAGCGAAAGTAGTACACGAATAGTAGTCATTCTAGCAACAGGTGAGTAAGTATCAAAGAAGTCTTCGCCCTCTTTTTAGGTATAACCCTTGGCCACAAGTCTCGCCTTGTACTTCTCAATAGTACCATCAGGCCTAAGCTTTTTCTTGAACACCCACTTACAGCCTACTGGTTTACAACCATAAGGCCATTCGGTCAACTCCCAAGTTCCATTGGAGAGAATAGAGTCCAGCTCACTCTGAACAGCTTCTTTCCAATTATCTGCATCTGGAGATGCATATGCCTCACTAATAGACGTAGGAGTATCATCCACGAGGTATACAATGAAATCATTGCCAAAGGATTTTTCAACCCTTTGTCTCTTGCTCTTTCTCGGAGCTTCATTGTTATCCTCCTCTGGACTTATTTCACGTGGTGGTTCAAAAACTTCAGTTGGTGCATTAAGTTCAGGAGTTATCTCAGAAGAAAATCTAGAAGTACTATGCATATCTTTCATAGGAAATATATTCTCAAAAAAAGTAGCATCACGAGACTCCATAATAGTATCAACATATATATCAGGCACATCAGGTTTTACTACTAAGAATCTATAAGCAATGATCTGATGAGCATATCCCAGAAAGATACAATCCACCGTCTTAGGTCCTAGCTTGCGCTTCTTGTTAATAGGCACATTAACTTTTGCCAAACAACCCCAAGTACGAAGGTAAGAAAGTGATGGTTTCCTCCCAATCCACTCCTCATAAGGAGTTTTGTCTTTGTTTTTATTAGGAACTCTATTTAGGACATGACAAGAAGTCAATATAGCCTCCCCCACCATGCCTTAGATAAACCAGCAATGTCTAACATGGAATTCACCAAGTCAGTCAATGTGCGGTTTTTCCTCTCGGCAAACCCGTTAGATTCGGGAGAATAGGGAGGCGTCCTCTCATGAATAATACCATGTTCCGCACAGAAATCATCAAAGACTTTAGGAAAATACTCGCCACCACGATCAGACCTAAGACGTTTAATCTTTCTCTCTAGTTGATTTTCAACTTCAGCTTTATAGATTTTAAAGTAGTCTAACGTTTCGTCCTTAGATTTCAACAAGTAAACATAGCAAAATCTAGTCGCATCATCAATCAAAGTCATGAAATACCTCTTTCCACCTTTTGTCAACACACCATTCATCTCGCATAGATCAGAATGTATGAGTTCTAGAGGTGCCAAATTCCTCGGCTCAGCAGCCTTGTGAGGCTTTCGGGGTTGCTTAGATTGCACACAACTATGGCACTTAGAACCTTTGGCAAAGGTGAAACTCAGAATTAATCTCATGCTGGAAAGCTGTTTCATAAGACCATTCCAAAGACTCACATCATCATTAACACCACCGCAAATATGGTTCAAACACTTATTGCTAAAATCCGAAAGAGATAAGCGGAACAAGCCTCCGCTAACATAGCCTTTACCAATAAATAAACCATGTCTCGATACAACTACTTTATTAGACTCCAACACTACCTTAAACCCATCTATCAATAGAAGAGAGCCACTAACGAGATTCTTGTTCATGGAGGGGACATGCTGCACGTTCTTCAGCTGCACGATCTTTCCCGAAGTAAACTTCAGATCCACCGTACCAGTGCCAAGAACAGAAGCAGCGGACCCGTTCCCCATCAAGACGGAGCAATCTCTTATGACCTGGTAAGAAGAGAACATAGTAATGTCAGAACACACATGAACATTAGCACCCGTATCAATCCACCAATCGAAAGATTGAATAACTGAAAAGACAGTAGGTAAATTACCATACCCTGCATCTCCAGTTTTGCTAGCAGTCACAGTGTTGACAGTCTTGGACGATTGTCCATTGCCACCTCTTTTCCCTCGACAGTCTGCACGCTCTGGACAGTCCTTGGAAAAGTGCCTAAGTTCACCACACGTGAAGCAGGGCAACTCAGCCTTGTTCTTCTTCTTCTTCTTCTTCAAGTTGGTAGTCTTGTTAGGCTTGAACTTCCTTTTCCCCTTGCCTTGGTTCCTCTGATTCTGAACCGTATTGGCAACTGAGTGGCCCTCACCTCCTTTAGTGTCCTTAGCCCGAGCCTTCTCTTCCACATCAAGAGACGCTATCAGTTCTTCAACTGATATCTTCGTCCTCTTATGCTTCAGAGCTGTGGCGAAACTCCTCCATGAAGAAGGACGTTTTGCAATAATGCAACCAGCCACAAACGGATCAGGAAGAGAACACTTAAGGATTTCGAGTTCCTTAGCAATGCACTGTATGTCATGAGCTTGCTGGACAATTGATTTGTCATTGACCATCTTAAAGTCATGAAAGCTCTCCATGATATACAGATCACTGCCTACATCCGATGCACCAAACTTAGCTTCCAGTGCATCCCACAGCTCTTTTCCGTCTTTTATGTGCATATACACATCAACCAGGCGGTCGGTAAGAGCACTCAGTATGGCTCCTCTGAAGAGAGTATTGGCCTCGGTAAACCTCTGCAGATCTGCATCTGAGAGATCACCCTCAGGTTTGCCTTCACTCACCCAGAACACATGCATAGCCTCAAGCTAGAGGGTGCACTTGATTTGCCACCTCTTGAAGTGCACACCAGAGAACTTCTCCGGTTTCAGTGCATCAGCAAACACAGCCATTGATAATTCAGGAAATTGTCTACAATAAGGTTTTTGGATTGTTGAGAAATTAGACAATATCCAAATTAATTTCCGAAAGTAAATCATGCAAAGCATAGCACAAACTAGTATGTACTCATCTAACATACTAGATAGAACAGTCACAGCAAAGATCTCACAGATCATAATTAACAGATAGATTGGATAGATCTGTTTATACCTGTCGGCAGCTAGAGCCGATTCCGTACTGGGGATGACGTTGACGATGACCGTGTCGCGGACGTCGCAGGTACTGTACGCAGCACGATGCAAAAGCCCGTAAAGAAGTCGGCGGCGATAGCCTCCGGCAGTGGAAGAAGACGGCCGACCCGTGGTGAAGACAGCGAGCAGTCGCGCGGAGCGCTTCCTAAAAACCTTATTCGCCTTCTCCCGGTGCAGAAGCTCGAAAGGCGAAGGGTTCCGGAGACCTGCTCTCCCGGTCGCAGATGCACGTCGACGGTGGGATGGAGAGAACTATGAAGGCGGTGCAGTAACAAGCGTTGGCAAAACCCTAGGTTTTTCTGGTGTGTCTTTTGGTGGCACCGGTAGGCTGCTTATATAGGACCCGATGACCCGAACTCGTGTCGCGATCACGATCTCGATCGGATACAGTTTACTTAGCTTGACGACCAAGTCAAATCAGATAAGGAACCAAAACTTGCATGCCAAGTCACCAAAAATAAAAACAGCAAAAGGCGCAAGGTCAGGATCCGGATTTCGGCGGACCATTCACGCAGGTGCCGCGCGCCCGTGCCCGGCGAGGCGAGGCGAGGCGAGCGAGCGCGCGCGTGTAGTCTTCCTTTCTCCCTCCACACCATGACTTAGTAGAAGTGGAAGAGTCTCCATATTTAAGTAGGTGGAACTTCCCCTTCCACTAGCAAGGTGGGACTAAAGGTTCTACACTCCCCTTGCATACACACACATGGGCCTTTGAGATTTTCAATTATTAAATAGATGGGCTTGGCCCATATATTCAACAGTTTAAGGGTTTATTTAATATTGCTTTGATAATGGCAAAGGTGGTTGATTACTTAGAAAATAGGTGTAATGACTATTAAGATTCCAACCTGTCAATTGATGATCTGATTATTGTGAGATATTTTATGATTTTATTTTTTTTAGCGTATCTTGTGAGGATTGACGTAGAAATTTCAAAAGGAGTTGTCATACCCGATTTTAAGAATAAAATCAAGTGCTAACTATGTATGTGCTAGGATCAGTTCAACCATATACACAGCATAAACAGAAGTAATAACACAACCAGTACTTTAACTTAAAAACATAATCAGTATTACAGACCATAATTGTCTTTAACGAAACCGAATATTATTAACGAAACGGATATCTAAGCGACAGCGGAAGACGACCATGCTCCATAGGCGACTGACGGATGGCACACCAGCCTAGAACTCATCGTAGTCTTAGAACTCCTGGTTGGGATCACCACAACTCCCTTCTGGATCTGAGCAGCGGTTGCAATGGATGCAACGTAGTATAAAACAAACAAGAGTGAGTAAATCCCGTATCCAGCGAGTATTCCGTTTAGGCAAAGTGGACTGGCTTTTTAGTGGACAGGCAAAGCGGTTGCTTTTAGTTAGTTAGAATTTTATTGCTAGCATTGATTAATATAAACCCAGCCCATAGTTAATGTAATATAAAAACAGTTTAGCAAAGAAAGCATAAATCATTGTCCAACTTGTCACCATAGCCATCGGCCATTCCACCCCTTATGGTTGTACTGTTTTTCTGGGTGGTCGCTCGGCGAACCGATCCTTAGAGTGAAGCACTCGAGCAAAAACCCACAAAAATATGCTCAAGTCCCCATGTTGCAAAGTAACCAGACTTTCATCATCATTATACCATTAATTAATCAAAATTAGCAACATGAGTAAGATTTGTTGAGCGCTAGCATTAAATTAAACATCACAGTCCTCCCATAGGATAAAATATTGACAGGAAACCAGTGGCTAGTCATCCTTAGGTTGAAAATGCTTGGTTGTGCGATAAAGTAAGTTTTTATTGTGAATAGGATATAAGTCAAAGAATACTTGCCTTCTTCAGCAAAAATTTGCTCAGGAGCTTCCCAAGATTGATTTTCAGCTAACACAACCGGTTCGTCTCCTACACATTGCACACATAAAAGCAATAAGCACAAAATAACTAAAACAGTACAACAATCATCATAAACAGAGGCTAAAAAGTACTTAAAATTAATCTACACATTACTACGATTCCTTAGGTTCAAGAATCGCTCAAAACGGACTTATAATGCAAAAGATATGCACAAAACAAGAAAATAGGATTTAAATAAAGGATATTTAAAACTATAGGGGCCAAACCGCAAAAATCAGGGACCTATTTATAACGGATCTGGACTGCGGGTTGAATAACGGAAAATTCAGGGGCTCTTTTGCAAAACCTATGGCGCGGACTGGTATTTGACCAGGTCGCGTGGGCTACGGACGGCCGGATCTTGATCCAACGGTTCAGATCCGATCGGGGAAGAAAGAGGCCGGCGGCGCGGCTTGGCCGGCGCTCCCGCGGCTGGGCGCGGCGGAGGCTTGCCTGAGCTCCGCGGTTCCGCGGCTCCGGTGGACTAGGGTTAGCAGGGCGAGGCGCGCGAGCGAGAGGGCGACGCGGCGATCCTAGCGGTGCAGCTGCGGCGGCGGCGCATCGGCCGAGGGCGGACAACGACGGGGCAGGGCGGCAGCACTACTCCGGCGAGCAATCGCCGGAGCTTCGGTGCGCGATAGAGGACGAGGTTGGTTCAGTTAGCTTCCTCACCTCGGCGCGAAGCTACGAGCGTAGGTGCCGTCGACGGGGAGGCGGTGACGGTGTACGGCGACGTCGGCGGCGAGTGCGGCGGCTCCTGCATGAACCGAGGCGACGGGTTGAGCCGAAACTCCGGCGAATGGAGACAGAATTGGGGCCGGGGTTGAGCGGATAAACTCCCTACCTTGCGGCGAAGCACGGCAACAAGGACTCGTCGGCGGTGGGGGACTGCAGCAGCGAATTCCGGCGGTGCAAGCTCGCAGGCGGCGTGCAGGAGCTTGAATCGCGATGGCGGCTGCGAGGGTTTGGATGTTGGGTAGGCGCGGACGTCGAGGGTTGGAGCTACTTATAGGCGTGGAGCCCGTGCCTTGCGGCAGGGGCATGGGACGGCGCGGCGTTGGGAGTCCGGCTCGGCCACGATCACCAAGTCCGACGGCCCTGGTTCATACGTGCACCGGCAGAGAAAAGGAAGGGGAAGGAGGCTGACTGGTGGACCCCTGCTGCCAGTGGAAGGTTGAGAAGTTGCTGCTGCATTGGACCTCAACGTGAGAGAAGGAGAGAAGAGGATAGAAAGAGCCGACTGCGCAGCTTTGCTGATCTCTGCTGCTGGCTTGTGCCAAGGCGAGGGGAAGTTAGGATGCTGCTGCTACTGCGCTTGGCAAGGTAGAAGCGAAGGAGAGAGCATGCAGCTCTGCTGCTCAAACCAACATCTGAAGAAACAAAGGGAAAGGGAGAAAAGAGAAATTTCCAAGACATTTGGAGAAGAGGGGATGATAGTTGAGGAATATATACATGAACTCGAATTCAATACCAACAACTGCAAATCACACAATAAAAGTATGCAGCGACATGCATGCATCAAACAAATAATTCCTATGATTCATTTTACTCGATTAATTAGAAAACAAAGAAAGAATTATGGTGTCATACCTAAACAACCAATGCTAGTTGAATTTAAATTACGTGGCGAGAAAATTTCATATACCAAAATCAGGGTGTTACAAACTTACCTCCTTAAAGAAATCTCGTCCCGAGATTTTAGGATTGGCTAGCAAAGAGCTCTGGGTAATCTGTTCTAAGATCGTATTCTCTTTCCCAGGTAGCCTCCTCTGCCAAATGATGACTCCATTTAACTTTGCACATTTTTATTACTCTCTTTCTGGTAACTCTCTCTGCCGTTTCTAAAATCTAAACCGGATATTATGTATAAGTCAAATCATCCTGTACATTAAGATCATCCATCTGCAACTGTTCTTCAGGTACCCGCAAACACTTCTTCAATTGGGACACGTGAAACACACCATGTACACCTGATAACCTATCCGGCAATTTCAATTGATATGCAACTTTTCCCTTGCGGTTAATTATTTTAAAAGGCCCAATATACCGCGGCGCTAATTTTCCCTTCACTTTAAATCTGCGTAGGCCTCGAATAGGTGACACTTTTAAATATACATAATCCCCCACTGCAAATTCAAGATCCCTACGGCGATGATCTGCATAACTCTTCTGTCTAGTCTAGGCAATCCTCAAAATTTCCTTCACCATCTGCACCTGTCGTTCGGCATCTTCTAATTTCTGGACCAAAAATTTGCTTCTCACCAGGCTGATCCCAATGTAACGGCGTTCTACATCGTCTGTCGTACAAAGCTTGAAAAGGCGACATCTTGATACTAGCCTGATAACTGTTGTTGTAAGAAAATTAGGCATACGGCAAACTTTTATCCCAGCTGGATCCATACTGTAACGCACAAGCTCTCAACATATCCTCCAAAATTTGGTTGGTTCTTTCAGTCTGACCATCAGTTTGCAGATGATATGCTGAACTAAAATTTAATTTAGTATCCATAGACTCATGCAAACGCTTCTAAAAGTGAGATGTAAATTGAGTTCCACGGTTAGACACAATTTTCTTAGGTACCCCATGTAAACATACAACCCTGGACATATATAGCTCGGCCAATTTAGCTCCTGTATAAGTGGTCTTGACAGGAATAAAGTGAGCAACTTTTGTTAATCTGTCTACCACTACCCATATAGAATCAAAACCACTTTGAGTACGCGGCAAACCGACGATAAAATCCATACCAATTTCCTCCCACCTCCACTCTGGAATTTTGAGCGGTTGTAATAATCCTGCTGGCTTTTAATGTTCAGCTTTGACCCTCTGGCAAATATCACACACGGCCACATATTCGGCGACATCTCGTTTTATGCCGTACCACCAAAATTTCTGTTTTAAATCCTGATACATTTTCTCACTTCCCGGATGTATGGAATAAGCTGTTTCATGTGCCTATTTTAAAATCAGCTCTTGTATGGACTTAACACTGAGGACACAAATTCTATTGCCATGCCATACGATACCTTCATTGTCCTATCTAAAACCAGGAGCCTTACCCAACTTAATTAACTCTTTTATTTCTTTGATTTTCTCATCATTAATCTGCCCCTTCTTGATGTCCTGTTCCAAAGTAGGCTCAATCTCCGCTGTGACGCCTCCGATATTATTAAGAAAACCCAAACTGAGTCGGTCAAATTCTATTGCTAATTCCTCTAGTAATGTTCTAGTCCACAACAAATTAATTTGGCTCTTCTGGCTCAATGCATCTGCCACTACGTTGGCTTTACCCGGATGATAATGGATCTCCAGGTCATAATCTTTAATTAATTCCAACCACCTTCTTTGTCTTATATTCAGCTCAGTCTGAGTAAATATATATTTTAAGCTCTTATGGTCGGTATAGATATCACACCTTTGTCCGAATAAATAATGCCTCCAAATTTTTAATGCATGCACTACTGCAGCTAACTCCAAATCATGAGTAGAGTAATTTTTCTCATGATCCCGCAACTATCTCGACGCATAGGCAATAACTTTACCCTCCTGCATGAGTATGCATCCCAGGCCTAGCCGTGAGGCATCACAATACACTGAGAAAGGTTTGTGCATGTCCGGAAAAGTTAGCACAAGTGCTGTTGTCAACTTTTTTAGCTCCTCAAAAGCTCCCTGACATTCGGGTGTCCATTTGAACTTGGCATTCTTCTCTAGCAAGGCTGTCATTGGTTTTGCAATGTTAGAAAATCCTTCAATGAAGCGTCGATAATATCCGGCCAATCCGAGAAAACTTCTGATCGCCTTGACATCTTCCGGTACCTCCCAATTTTGTACTTCGGCTACTTTACTTTGATCGACGGCAATCCCTCCATTGGATATAACATGACCGAGAAACTGAACCTCCTTCATCCAGAAGTCGCACTTACTAAATTTTGCGTACAACTTGTGTTCCCGGAGTTTCTGCAACACGAGCCTCAAATGTTCCTCATGTTCGGCCTCCGTCTTGGAATAAACCAGGATATCATCGATGAACACCACGACAAATTTATCCAGATATTTCATAAACACACTATTCATCATATACATGAAGAAGGCTGGGGCATTGGTAAGGCCAAAGGACACAACGGTATACTCATATAAAACATAGCGACTAATGAATGCCGTTTTAGGTATGTCTGGAGGCCTAATCCTTAACTGATGATAACCAGACCGTAAATCAATTTTAGAAAAAACACAGGCACCTTTGAGTTGATCAAATAAATCTTCAATTCTGGGCAGGGGATATTTATTCTTTACTGTGACGGCATTAAGACCTCTATAATCAACACACATCCTCAGCAAACCATCTTTCTTCTCAGTAAGCAGTACAGGTGAATCCCAAGGTGAAGTGCTCTTGCAAATAAATCCTTTTTCTAACAGTTCATCTATTTGCTTCTTTACTTCAAGCAATTCAACATCAGCTATTTTATATGCTTTCTTATAAATTGGTGCAGTTCTAGGAACAAGCTCAATAGAAAATTCGATGTCGCGTTCAGGCGGCATACCTGGCAGTGATTCTGGGAAGACGTCGGAAAATTCTGACACGACTCTTATGCCTGCCAGTGCTGAAGCATCCATAGCATTAACTTCCAATTGCGGCACTGGAATTGGAACCTCCATGCGTTCCCCAACTGGTGTAGTTAGGATTAATTTCCTCTCGGCACACATAATTACTCCATGGTACCTTTGCAGCCAATTCATACCCAGAATGACATCTATTCCACTTGACTCCAAAACTATGAGCTCAGCGGGAAAATCTACCTCCTTAAATTAATTTTAACCGTGGGACACATAGTGTCAACCTTCATCTCTCCACCCGGTGAACTGACTAGCATGGAATGTTTCATAGTTGCTATTGGTATTTCATATTTATTTTTGTATCGGGCAGTAATAAAAAAAATGCGATGCTCCGGAATCAAAAAGAACTGAGGCAGGGTGTGAATCAACTAGGAACGTACCTAGCACCACGTTGGGAGCCTCCTGCACAGCTTCTGCGGCAACATAATTCACATATCCACTTGCATTGCGCGACTGGCCAGAGGCCGGAGTGGTGGCGCCTCCTCTTGGGGTTTGCTGGGGAGTTTGTTGTGGAGCATTCCTCTGCGGGCAGAACTTGGAGTAGTGGCCGGTTCCACCACACTTGAAGCAGGTATTGCTCCCAGGCTGTACGGGCATGCCGGCCTTCACTGGAGTGCTGACAGGGGTCTGTTGGCGGGGAGCCTAATTATTGGGGCGCTGCATCTGACCATTGTTCTGCTGGGGCTGATAGTTCGGACACTGATACTGATTGTTGCCATTATTGTTGTAGCGCTGGAACTATTGTGGCTGCTGTCCGGCGTTCTGTGTAGGACGGTTCTGATAATTCTGCGGCCCAGAATACCGCGGACGGGTGTTGCTGCTAGCCTGCTGCGCCCTCTGCCTGCCCTTCTTTTCCTCCATCTCGCGGCGAGTGTTTTCCGCCACGATAGCCCGAGCAGATCAACCAAGCCTTTGAGAAAGTGGTACTGCTTCTTGGGATCAGTATTAACCTCCTCCGAACAGTAGCGGGACAGCTGTAGGAATTTGTCCCGATACTCACTGACAGACATAGCACCCTGAGTGAGTGCTAGAAATTCCTCCTTCTTCAACGACATCACACCAGCAGGAACGTGATGCGCCCTAAACCTCTCCGTAAACTCTTGCCAGGTGATAGTGTTGGGGTTGTTGTGGGCAAGGCGGTACGACTCCCACCATTGTTGGGCGGCACCACGCAATTGGTAAGGACCGTAGAGAACCTTCTCTTGATCGTTGCACTGAGCGACGTCCAGCTCCCGCTCTACTGCGCGGAGCCCGTCTTCTGCATCCATGAGGTCGGCAGAGTGAGTAAACACAGGCGGGTGTCCTTTCAGAAAGTCCGCGCGTCTGTCACGCGGTTGCGGCGGTGGTGGCGGGGGTGGTTGCTGTTGGACCTGGTGCAAGGCCGCCACAGCTTGTCCGAGAGCTTGTATTACTTGGGTCTGGTTCATGATCAGCTGTTCCATAGTCATCGGCGGCAGTGGATTCGAAAGTCCTCCGCCTCCACGACCTCCTCTACCTCCACGTCCACGGCCACGACCACGACCACGACCAGCATCCATCTGTTAGTCCACAATAGTCATCAGTACGGTTAAACAGTTAAGCCTTTATCCATGGTGGTCAACACAAACAGTAAGCAAAAGTAGAGAAACGTGGCTTCTTCTCTGCTGTTGTTGTTTTTTTTCCTTCATTTGCTAGCGCCAGTTCAGGAAAAATGCAGCTGTTAACGTGGTTTTTTTTCTCTGGACGAACTAACTGTTAGCTGTGTCGATTTTCTTCCATTTTTTTCTTTAACCCGCAGCCTTGCTGATCGCTAGAAGCTAAGCGTCTTCCATATATATATATATAAATATATATATTTTCCAAAACCTTATGCATCGAACCACAGTAACAAGGTGCCAAGTACCCTCGTTCATCTATCTGTAGTAACACTGATAAAAGGTACGAATAGGATTTGGTATTTTCTCCCAACTATCTTTATTAAACTTTTATAATCACACATCAGAAATAAAAATTAAGTTGCGGACATCACCCCGCAAGTTAAGCACACATAACAAAGATCCAAATCATCCATATGACACCATCACAAGCAAACTGCACACTTTTAAACGATCTAAAACTATTCGAACTAACTAAACTAGACGATGCTGATAGACCCTGTTACAATGGTGACCCTCCTAAGGATGCCGGATGTAGGTCCTTACTGCTGGGTCATTATAGCGAACTCTCTTCCTTGGTGGGTAGTAGACGGGGTTGAACACTTGCACGTTTGGCGTAATTTGTGCACGCAGTCTTGAATTTTCCAGCTTTGCCGCGCGCAACTCCTCAGCAAAGGCAATGTAGTCGGTGTTGAGCGCGACCAGGTAGTCGATGGTGGCTTCAAGGCGCGGGTTCTTCTCCGCGGCAGGAGTGGCGATCCACGTGTCGAGTCCTCCAGGCTGACGGCAGGGAAAGTAACGCAGCGTACCGTCGGCTAACAGGCTCTGGCAAGAGTAGCATAGGGTCGCCAAGACTTCCTGAGCTGCATCACTGATGGCGGCTTCATAGTCGTGGCGAAGGGCAGGGGCGTAGCTGTACTCGCCCAAAATGCTGATCTGTACGGCCATAGTCCACTCTTCATGATAGATGCGGTGACGATAGCGAGTTTCCACATACGTGACCCATGCGTGGCCAAGTCGGAGC
This sequence comes from Paspalum notatum, assembly GCA_022530915.1. Taxonomy (NCBI): domain Eukaryota; kingdom Viridiplantae; phylum Streptophyta; class Magnoliopsida; order Poales; family Poaceae; genus Paspalum; species Paspalum notatum. Next base: position 12,891,255 of record CM039683.1, read on the forward strand.
CTCACTAACGCCTCCCGCAACATCCGAGGAAACGGCAGTGGGTAGTCGAACCAACGGTGAACGCTCTCGTACCAGCGATCTTCATCTTCCTCCTGCTGTTCTTGGGCTGGTCCTCCGTCTTGACCTTGAGCGGCGGCTTGGTCTTTTGGAACGGCAGGTGGCACTTCTAGCTGTGCTTCAGGCTCTCCTTGCGGCGGCTGGTCCTGTGATGGCGCCACAGGTGGCTGCTCCTCCGGTGGTTCCTCATGCGGCTCTCCTTCAGGCTGCTCTTCTGGCTGCTCCTCATCAGACAAATCCGGTACTAGCTCTTCGGGATCCTCCTCATCAGTGTCGACCAGATCTTCCGCTCTAGTGGCGGTGGGGATGGTGGGGTTGGTGTTGGCAGCCTGGTCCTGTCAAGTCTACCAATACGTCCACCAACACCCATGTGGGCAGTACGCTTGAAACTCGACATCTGCAGGCGCACAACGAAAGCAAACATAAGCATACGCTCTATTATTGGATAGATAAGCAGATATGGAAAATCATAATTGAAGTAGATAAGTACAGATATCAAAATAGCATATATTGCAAGTATTTGAATGGAGAAAGTAAGAGTAAGATAAGCAAGATCCTTAAAAACGACCAGTTTTATTTTAGGCTTGCATCCTACGGTCAGCACGGTTCTGGTACCACTTTTGTCACACCCGATTTTAAGAATAAAATCAAGTGCTAACTATGTATGTGCCAGGATCAGTTCAACCACATACACAGCATAAACAGAAGTAATAACACAACCAGTACTTTAACTTAAAAACATAATCAGTATTACAGACCATAATTGTCTTTAACGAAACCGAATATTCTTAACGAAACGGATATCTAAGTGACAGCGGAAGACGACCATGCTCCACAGGCGACTGACGGATGGTACACCAGCCTAGAACTCGTCGTAGTCTTGGAACTCTTGGTTGGGATCACCACAACTCCCTTCTGATCTGAGCAGCGGTTGCAATGGATGCAACGTAGTATAAAACAAGCAAAAGTAAGTACATCCCGTACCCAGCAAGTATTCCGTTTAGGCAAAGTGGACTGGCTTTTTAGTGGACAGGCAAAGCGGTTGCTTTTAGTTAGTTAAAATTTTAATGCTAGCATTGATTAATATAAACCCAGCCCATAGTTAATGTAATATAAAAACAGTAAAGTAAAGAAAGCATAAATCATTGTCCAACTTGTCATCATAGCCATCGGCTATCCTTTTCTTGTTTAAAAACACTAATCTGTGAGGGTCCAGACAGCTCATAACCGTAAGCACGGCTGTTATAACAGTTTTAAACACTCTCGAGAGGTTGTACACTTTACCCACGACTCATGATTCCCAGTGTGTCCGAAGTTTGCAATGCCCCATTTATTCGTACCTTAGATGAATCGGCAGGGTTTTATTACTAAACCTTTACAAAGAATTCCTATAGTGTAGCCGCCCGTTCCAGGTTTCCGTTACCCAGGCATAAAAGTCCCCTCCCGAAGGGTGACTAATAAAGCCAAATAAACCAAACTGCACCCACTCAGGAGAGCGAGTCTTATACCCGTCAACACCCCCCTTACACCATCTTTCAGGTAGGCAAACCACCCGCTCTAGTCCATCTAATTACTCAGTCAAGGGTGTCCCATTTCACCCCTTGTGGTTGTACTGTTTTCCTAGGTGGTCGCTTGGCGAACCTATCCTTAGGGTGAAGCACTCGAGCAAAAACCCACAAAAATATGCTCAAGTCCCCCATGTTGCAAAGTAACCAAACTTTCATCATCATTATACCATTAATTAATCAAAATTAGCAACATGAGTAAGATTTGTTTAGCGCTAGCATTAAATTAAACATCAGAGCCCTCCCATAGGATGAAATATTGACAGGAAACCAGTGGCTAGTCATCCTTAGGTTGAGCATGCTTGGCTGTACGATAAAATAAGTTTTTGTTGTGAATAGGATATAGGTCAAAGAATACTTGCCTTCTTCAGCAAAAACTTGCAAAGGAGCTTCCCAAGATTGATTTTCAGCTAACACAACCGGTTCGTCTCCTACACGTTGCAATAAGCACAAAATAACTAAAACAGTACACCAATCATCATAAACAGAGGCTAAAAAGTATTTAAAATTAATCTACACATTACTACGATTCCGTAGGTTCAAGAATCGCTCAAAATGGATTTATAATGCAAAAGATATGCACAAAACAAGAAAATAGGATTTAAATAAAGGATATTTAAAACTACAGGGGCCAAACCGCGAAAATCAGGGACCTATTTATAACGGATCTGGACTGCGGGTTGAATAACGGAAAATCCAAGGGCTCTTTTGCAAAACCTACGGCGCTGACCGGTATTTGACCGGGTCGCGTGGGCTACAGACGGCCGGATCTTGATCCAACGGCTCAGAGCCGATCGGGGGAAGAAAGAGGCCGCCGGCGCGGCTTGGCCGGCGCTCCCGCGGCTGGGCGCGGCAGAGGCTCGCCGGAGCTCCGCGGTTCCGCGGCTCCGGTGGACTAGGGTTAGCAAGGCAAGGCGCGCGAGCGAGAGGGCGACGCGGAGATCGTAGTGGAGCAGCTGCGGCGGCGGCGCATCGGCCGAGGGCGGACAACGACGGGGCAGGGCGGCAGCACTACTCCGGCGAGCAATCGCCGAAGCTTCGGTGCGCGATAGAGGACGAGGTTGGCTCAGTTAGCTTCCTCACCTCGGCGCGAAGCTATGAGCGTAGGTGCAGTCGACGGGGAGGCGGTGACGGCGTACGGCGACGTCGGCGGCGAGTGCGACGGCTCCTGCATGAACCGAGGCGACGGGTTGAGCCGAAATTCCGGCGAACGGAGACGGAATTGGGGCCGGGGTTGAGCGGATAAACTCCCTACCTTGCGGCGAAGCACGGCAACAAGGACTCGTCGGCGGTGGGGGACTGCAGCAGCGAATTCGGGCGGTGCAAGCTCGCAGGCGGCGTGCAGGAGCTTGAATCATGATGGCGGCTGCTAGGGTTTGGATGTTGGGTAGGCGCGGACGTCGAGGGTTGGGGCTACTTATAGGCTGGAGCCTGTGTCTTGCGGCAGGGGTATGGGACGGCGCGGCGTTGGGAGTCCGGCTCGGCCACGATCACCAAGTCCGACGGCCCTGGTTCATACGTGCTCAGGCAGAGAAAAGGAAGGGGAAGGAGGATGACTGGTGGACCCCTGCTGCCAGTGGAAGGATGAGAAGTTGCTGCTGCATTGGACCTCAACGTGAGAGAAGGAGAGAAGAGGATAGAAAGAGCCGACTGCGCAGCTTTGCTGATCTCTGCTGCTGGCTTGTGCCAAGGCGAGGGGAAGTTAGGATGCTGCTGCTACTGCGCTTGGCAAGGTAGAAGCGAAGGAGAGAGCATGCAGCTCTGCTGCTCAAACCAACATCTGAAGAAACAAGGGGAAAGGGAGAAAAGAGAAATTTCCAAGACATTTGGAGAAGAGGGGATGATAGTTGAGGAATATATACATGAACTCGAATTCAACACCAACAACTCCAAATCACACAATAAAAGTATGCAGTGGTATGCATGCATCAAACAAATAATTCCTATAATTCGTTTTACTCGGTTAATTAGAAAACAAAGAAAAAATTTTGGTGTCATACCTAAACAACCAATGCTACTTGAATTTAAATTATGTGGCGAGAAAATTTCATATACCAAAATCAGGGTGTTACAGGAGTCTACAGTTAGTAATAGTAAGGTTACGCACAAAATATTTGTTTCATAGAAAGGTTTCTAGTATCTTTAATGAGAAAAGATAGACAAAATTGAAGATAAATTTGAAAATAGGAAAATATGAAAAAAAAGATATTTGTTTTCGTTGAGAGTTGAACTCAAGACCTTTCACAAGATAAATTTGAAAATGAGAAAAATTTAAAAAAAAGAAGATATTTGTTTTCGTTGAGAGTTGAATCATAATGATAGAGGTGGTAATTACTTAGAAAACAGATCTAATGGCTCTCAATATTAGAATCTACCAATTGATGGTTGGATGTTTCTGATTATTGTGAGAATTTATAGGATTTATTTTTTTTAGCGCGCTTTGAAAGTATATTTTTTTAGAACTTTCAATTAGTAATAGTTTGTGAGAAATTTTAGGATTTATTTTTTTTCCTAGCGCGCTTTGAAAGTAGCGTTTTTTTTAGAACCTTCAATTAGTAATAGTTTGTGAGAAATTTTAGAATTTATCTTTTTTTTCCTAGCGCGCTTTGAAAGCAGTGTTTCTTTTAGAACCTTTAAGATGCAAGCAATTAATATGCATAGTGTATTAATTAATCCTGTATGATCTCAAGTTCTCAACCTCATTTCCATGGAATAAATTGAAGCCGCCGACCGAGAGAGATCGAGCTGCCGGTTAACCAAAGAGCAATCAATGCATACAGATGCATTATATGCATGCATCATCAATTCAGTTCATGGCGCTCTGTTGCCCGTACGTTTGCATTGTGTGCTAGTACGAATCATTGTGCCCTAGCAGCTCGTTGCGTTACGACTGCTGCTGCAACAACGCTACCGGCCGGCACCATCCTCATTATTTCTTGCCTTGTGTTGCATTTGCATTGCAGGTACCTTAACGCATGCATGCATGTACATCACACTAGACAGGACAAAGTAAACACAGCGAACTCACCGCTACAGATCCTGGATGCTTTAACAGTGCGTTTCCTATACCATACGTTTCTGTGTTCATCCATCGACACTGCTAAACTGGTCCTTCAAATATGTACTGTTCATAAGTTCATAGCTCTCTGGTCCAGTCGGTGGCAGGCACGCACTGATGACAGTACGCATGTATGTACTGTTCGGGTGTTTAAGTATATGCATGGACCGATATTGATATGATCCGATCCAATGTGATGCGGTGCGTGTGGTCAGTGGTCACAGTCTGTGTGTAATGTGCCTGATTGGCTACATACATTATCCTCTTGGCCGAGAGAGACACACAGAGAGATCTGTTGTCTGCGTGCATGCTCCTGAGATCAAATCCAGCAAATCATCTATATCGTTATTTATAGTATGAAAATGACACTGTAGCTATATTATATAAAATGTAAAGTGTAACTATAAACGATGAGAATATGAGATAAACGGTATGCTAAACTCAGCATCAGAGATCAGAGGACGTCGTCGTGGAGGTCGATCAGATCTGTCACCTTGCTCCTGATTGGGCGTGGCCGGCTGGCCGCTCCATGCGTTTCCCTTCAGTTGCCGCCGTCTCACCGATGTATGTAATACGTACATGTCTGCATGTGCTTCGTTCATCACATTGCAGTGCACTGCAAGCATGCATGCAGAGATGAGGCAATGACGACAATCATCAGTGGCTTGGATTGATTAAAGCCCCGTTCGGATACTAGGGGCTAAATTTTAGCCCCATCACATCGAATGTTTGGACGCTAGTTTGAAATATTAAATATAGTCTAATTATAAATCTAATCACACAGATGAGGACTAAACGGCGAGACGAATTTATTAAACCTAATTAATCTATGATTAGCAAATGTGATGCTACAGTAACCATTCGTTAATCATGGATTAATTAGGATTAATAAATTCATCTCGTCGTTTAGTCTTCGTCTATGTAATTAGTTTTTTAGTTAAATCATATTTAATACTTCTAATCAGTGTCCGGATATCCGATATAACACGGGCTAAAGTTTACTCTATGGATCCAAACACCCTTGCCGTTGCTGCAGCTTTTGTTGTTGGGCGTCTGGACTGCCTCCGTTACGGCGTGTGCATGCATGCATGGCAGAAAACGATGGAAGCACAGTGACTAAACTGTGGAGCCATTATTTGTTGCTACACTATTACCCTACGCACCATCGTCGGACCTGTGCAAGATTTATTAATCGTTCGAAATGACTAATTGTTCGATCAATAACTCCGTCACGTCCAGTCCACTAACTTTTCTGCACGTACGTACTGTTTAGCTGTGGATGCATTAACGTACGGTGCGTCTAGATCAATCATAGTTGAAGCATGTCGTCTCACCGATCACCATGCTTGCGAAGATGCAGAGTGCACCACGTGAATTTATTAATTTCCAGATTAATTGCTAGAGCTAGCAGGATCTATGATCTATCCAATGCATGCAGTTTCCATGCACCACCCTCAGTAATTTCATTTCGTTATAGTACTCTCACTCATCACCATATCCAATTACAGGACAAAGCTGGGTAACCAGAACATCATGCATGCCATGCATGTGTTTCTTTTGATCCTGCACAAAGATACGATGCTGCATCATAAGAGTACAAATCACAAGTTTTTACTGCTACTCCTTATTCATTCACACTGTACGTACTGCTTTTCACACAGTACATATATTTCCAGATATACAAGCTTATATAGTTTCTTCACATAGATATAATTCATAAACAACAAGGGAATATCACAAAACATCCCTACAACTAAACCTATTTAGAGTAACAAATAAATAAATATCAACTAAAGAAGAAGGAAGCAAAATAGCAGGAGAAACGAAAAGATAATATACAGGGTTAGTAATATGCATATGTTAATCCTGTATGATCTCAACCACATTTCCATTCGAATAAATTAAGGCCACCGGCTGATCGACAGAGGTAGCTGCCGGTTAACCAAAGCAAAGCAATGCATGCAGATACATTATTATATGCATCATCAATTCAGTTCATGGTGCCGCCCGTACGTACGTTGTTTGCACATTGTGTGCCACGAATCATTGTGCCCTAGCAGCTCGCTCGCTGTTACGACTTATGACTGATGTCTGCTGCGACAATGCTACCGGCCGGCCGGCACCATCTTCGTTCATTATTTCTAGCCTTGTATTGCAGGTAGCTTACTACTCAACGCATGCAATGTACTAGAACATCAGACAGGACAAAGTAAACAGCGAGCTCACCGCTATTGATCGATACTAGATGCTTTAACAGTGCGCGTTGCCTATACGTCTCAGTGTTCGTCATCCATCCATCGGTCGACACTGCTACACGTACGTCCATCAAATATGTACTGTTCGTAACTTCATATATACCTGTAGTTAGCTCTGTGGTCCGTTCTAGTCAGTGGCACGCACTGACGACATTACGTATGTAGTGTTCGATCAGGTAAGTACGTATGGACCGATCTGATCCGATCCGATGTGATCCAGTGCGTGAGGTCAGTGGTCACAGTCCGTGTGTGATGTACTGATTGTCTACATACATTATTACATTATTATTCTCTTGGCTCTTTAATTTTTGGCCGTGCTCATGAGAGAGACATTGTCTACTACGTGCATGGTCTCTCACGCTTGTCGACCGATGCGACACTGAGGTACCGTATAGATACCTAGGGCGTGGGCACTACCACTGAGTCCCACAACTGCAATGAAGGCAAGAGAGTTATAAACGTTCGGGCCACCCGGAGGTGTAACACCCTACGTCCTCTTGAAGTATCACTATGAGAATAGTGGACAAGATTACAACCCCGGGACCAAGAACTCAGGCTCCCGGGTAAGGGCGTGGATGTGGGAATGTGTATATCGAATCCCTTTCTAGGGCCACCACTCCTTCCTTTTATAGACAAGTAAAATGCATTTACGGTCCCCGAAGTTGGCTCAGGGTGTCACTTAGGTCCCCGAAGTTGGTTTTTGCGTCATCTAGGTCCAAATGGGCGCATTCCCAACCCGTTAGGTTACGTGGCATGCCACGTTGTCCACGTGGGGCCCATTGCTATCTCTGGCCCACATGTCATCCCCTTCCCCATTTCTTTCTCCATCTTGTTTCTTTCTTTTGGGGCCCCCGTCATGGCAGGGCGCATCCGAGTTCACGCCCTGGCCACCCACCCTAACGGTGAGATGAAGGCGGCGTCCAGCATCGGGATGGCGACCAGCACGATGTGCAGCCGCTTAGGGAGTGGCGGTGGTGCCCGGCGACGGTTGGAGGAGCTGCGACGAGGCCGGGCGGACAACGTTGGTCGGCGGCCATGGCAAAGAAGGGGAGGGCAGATGACGGCGTGTGGTGGACTGGGCGAAGAAGGGGAGGGGAGGCGACGGCGAGGCGCAACGGCCTTTGCTGACGGGCGGTAGGCCGGTGCTACTGATGGGCGAAGGGAGGGCGGGGGGAGAGGCTGACATGTGGACCACAGATAATATTTGGCCCATATGGGACAGCGTGTACTGCCACGTAGACCTAGCGGGTTGAGGTGGTGCCCGTTAGGACCTAGATGACACCAAAAACCAACTTTCGAGACCCAGATGACACAACAAGCCAACTTTATGGACTCGGAATTGAGGTTTCTTAACTTTGGGGACCTACTCAACACTTCGAACCAACTTCGAGGACCGCCAGTGCATTTCACTCTGTATAGACCAAGGGAGGGACTGGTCTATACAGAGTAGGTAGCATAGTGCTACAGTGGTGGTTTCAATAAAACTACTGTTTAAGTATGGCTTCAGTCCGGACTACATTGTGCCACTTGCCCTGTCATGTTTTGGTCTCACGATGCACTAGTCCTTCTGTGTCTCACTGAGTGGGGATATACGACGTGGGGGCGCTGTTCCTTCCCTCGTCTCTGGCTTGGACGGGCAACGTGCCATCCTGTTTCGCGAGGCGGTGATGGGACACACACGTCTGGCTGGTATGGTGTGCAGGTGCCATCTTGACCGTGCAGTCCTACCACATTTAATGGGTAGGTGTGTAGTTCCTTGCTTCGGAGGAGACCCTCTCCAGGGCTCACTTTAACCCCAGACACTCCCCGGGGTTTACCATCCTCCCGAGGTTAACCCCGGAGTCTTGTAGAGGATGGCCACGGTCTGCTGTGGCCATTTATGCTGTAGCCCACATGGGGCTTTTTGGTGGGATCCGGTCTGTCAGTGTATTCTATCTAAAGTATAGCTACAGTATAGCTATCCAGAGTATAGCTACAGTATAGCTACAGTGTTGTTTTTTATACTATAGACGATACAATCTGGTAGACCCAAGAATCAGAGGACGTCGCCATGGAGATCGATCAGATCTGTCACCCGGCTCCTGGTTGGGTGCCTGGCTGGCCGCTGCGTTTCCGGCCACTTCCGTTGCCGTCACCGATGCAGTACGTACGTGTCTGTCTGCCTCGTTCGATTCATCACATTGCAGAGCACTGCAGTACTGCAGCATGCATAGGTTAACTCAGTTGCCATTAGTTGCCGCGGGTACGGTGCATGCATGCATGGCAGAGAACGATCGAAGCAGTGAATTAACCGTGGAGCCTTTATTTGTTGTTACTATTAATTACGCCACCATCGCCGGACCTGTGCAAAATTAATAAAAGGTGACATACATACAGTGCACACGAACTGACTAATCGTTCGATCAATAACTCCGTCACGTACTGTTTAGCTGTAGATGCATTAACGTACGTCTAGATCAATAATAGTTGAAGCATGTCTCACCAATCACCACTATGCATGGGAAGATGCTGAATGCACGTGAATTTTATTTCGTTACATTGTACTCTCTCACTCATCACCATCCAGGCATCCAACGCTGTACTAGCCAAAACTCGACCGTCCTCCAGATCCTATATATGACATGTCTCCTCTGATAGCCAAAGGACTAACCGTCCAGCTATAGGCATATCTCCCTATCAGCTAGGCGTAGGAGTGTGTGTGTGTGTGGATGGATGGATAGGCGCGCTTACTGGATCGTCATTTTTGTGTAGAATGGCTAAATCTATATACTACAGTGATAGCCATCACATATACGTACGTATATAGCAGCTAGGCTCCCACATGCATATTCTTGTGCATGCATCCAAGTGATGGTCATCCATCATCCGGACCATCGATCTACCGATGGAACAGACCAAAAAAGGATGTACAGAATCTACGTACGATCGACGTACGTAGTATCTGCCCATGTACAGTACAGTACGTAGTTCGGTTTGGTTATTCATGCTTGAGTAGGAATTAAACCATCGACCGAGAGCGCCGCGTGACGACTGACGACGACGCAACAAATTAAACCAGAATCGAGATCACAAGCAGAGCGCTATATATATATAGGGCCGGCCAGCAATGATCAATCCAAGTACAAACGGCGTGGATCGGATCGATCGATTGGAGAGCACGGGCAGCGAGCGAACCAACGTACGCGATCTACATCTATCCAATGCCATGCATGCATGCACCTAGCTTAATGTGCATCTGCCTATGCCTGCCTGCCTGCTTTCTGAAGCAAAACAAGGTGTGCGGTGGAAATAGATCAGAGCAAGACTAATAAATTTATAAGCCCGCTGGCAGTATATAAGGCCATGTCACATATAGCCAATCTAATAGTCTATTCATACAATAGTCTAATGTACTACACCACTTTGCTCTCTCACAGAGCTTCTTAGAACTTGTGTATCAGCTGGCTGCAAGCTTGCAGCCTGTTTTACTTCTATCTCCTCTTCTCTTTCTTCCACATCATCGTAAATCTGATATGGCAAGGTATAAAGCCCGCTTCGGTAACTTTATTATACTTGCTCTCAGAGGCACGGACACGCATCTGGTGCTTGATTGCTGATTATTGATGACTGACGATGGTGGTGGCAGAGGTCGATCGGAGGACAATTAATGGACAAAGTAAAAGAATGACAAAATCAAAAGCACCCCCATGCATTGTTGGATCATCAACATGCCAAGGTCCTTCGTTCCCTGCTAGCTGCAGATATTTCTTCAGTAGCATAGGACTATCAACGTGCCAAAATATCTCCCGATGCTTATTTTTCATGATTATAAGACTATAAGAGTTATAATTTGCCCACATAAAAAAGAATAAATCTCCCTCTCCTTTTAGATCTGTTGTTGATGAGTCATTTTTACCAATAAATCGCCGCCAACGATGTCTAAAGAAGTCATGATTAATTCCCGTGCATGCTGTTTTCAGCATAGCTTTCTTCTTATTAGTAAGCCACCTGTATATAATATCCAACTTGCACACATATGTGGTCTGTCCAATGCAACATCTCCTTGTTGAATAAAGTGGTCCATTCAATTTCCTGATTGGGGTAGTAGCCAAATTAAAGTGGCGAGAGGGAGTGAGTTATCACCAGGATTAAACTGGATAATGTATCATCGCTTGACAGAAGAAGAGGTCGCAAATTCTGGCCGGCCGGGTTTGTTTCTTCAATTCTTCAGAGGTTCACAATCCTGTCCATTTTTTGTGTTGCTAAAATTAAAGAGGGTGTCTTCTATCTTCTATACCTAAATAGGAGAACCCACTGTCTATTTTTCTCAACATGCGTGAAGCCACGTCATCATAAGGGCTTACAAAGTTGAATGCTATGTCTCCATCCACTAAGACCTCTATTTAAACATTTTATTAGTTTTCTGTGGCTTCATGCATGCAATGACTTTCTTTGGTGTGTGCGGGTACCATTCAAATTTTTGCAAATAATGTTAATATTTTGTTTATTATTTTTGAATCTATGAATCCTATTATATTAAAGGTTATAAACTTTCAACAGCAACGCACTGGTTATCGTCTAGTATAAAGCTTGGATTGCTTAGCTTGGAGGGTTTTGCAGGACAACGCTCGGTAACGAGAAAATCATGCATGCCATGCATGTTTACATGTGTTTTTTTGATCCTGCACAAGGATATGCTGCACAGCTGCATCATAGAAGTACAACTCACAAGTTTTTACTGCTACCCCTTATTCATTCACACTGTACGTACTGCATCACAGAAGAAGAGCTCGCAAATTCTGACCGGCCAGGTTTGTTTCTTCAATTCTTCTGAGGTTCACAATCCTGTCCTTTTTTTGTGTTGCTAAAATTAAAGAGGGTATCTTCTATCTTTTATATCTAAATAGAAAAAACTCACTATCTAATTGTCTCAACATGCATGGAGCCACGTCATCGTAGGGGCTTACTAAGTTGAATGCCACATCACCGTCCACTAAGACCTCTATTTAAACACTCCATTAGTCTTATGTGTCTCCTTGCCTGCAATGACTTTCTATGGTGTTTGTGTGGGTATCATTCGAATTTCCGCACATAATGTTAATATTCTATTTACTATTTCTTAATATATGAATCCTATTATATTTAACGTTATAAAATTCCATCGGCATAAAGCTCCGATTGCTTAGCATGGAGGGTTTTGCATGACAAAGCTAGGTAACTAGAGAACATCATGCATGTGTACATGTGTTTCTTCGATCCTGCACAAGGATATGCTGCAGCACAAGAGTACAAATCACAAGTTTTTACTACTACTCTTTATTCATTCACACTGTACGTACTGCTTTTCACACAGTACATATATATTTCCAGATATACAAGCTTATATAGTTTCTTTACATACATATAATTCATAAACAAAAAGAAGAATCACGAAACATCGTCCTACAACTAAACCTATTTAATTTAGAGCAACAAATAAATAAATAAATATCAACTAAAGAAGAAGGAAGCAAAATAACAGGAGAAATGGAAAAGATCAACAACGTACAGCGAAGTCTACCAAACTCCCTCCCAAAGCCGCCTAAAACCAAACCCAAAGTACACTACACCTGAGTTCCAGTCCAGGCAGCATGTGTTCTTCTTCTTCATCTTCTTCTATGTGCTCTTTTTCTTCGTCTCCTCCGTGGCGGCGGCGTCCGTTGACCGGCGGACGATGCCGTCGTTGCCGGTGAGCATGAGGTACTTGTCCTTCCTAGTGAGCATGGTGCACCCGTATCCAAGTGCATCGCCCATCTTCCTCTGCACGAGGTTAGCCATGTCGGTGCTGGGCGCGTCGCCAGCCTTAACAGCCGACGTGTCGACCCTATCAAGGAACTGCACGGTGTAGGCGTAGCACATCCTAGGGTTAACCATATAGTAAAGCGGGTCGAAGCACTTGAGCCCTCCAGCCATGGTGGCGTAGAACATGGAGGTCTCGACGGCGACGACGCCGACGGGGACGACGTCATCACTGAGCTCAGCGAACAGCGGGCTGAACCGCAGCATGTAGGGTTCCCGGCACGTGGTGCCCTCGGGGCAGACGACGACGAGGTGGCCGGCGCCGAGCAGCTTTGCCATGACGGCGCCGTCGCCGCGCTGGTCACGCGTCAGCCGCACCGTGCGCCCCATAGGGGAGATGAGCTCCGACAGGCGGCTCAGGCTGTAGGACACGGCGGCACCTGCCGGTCCAGCACCACCGACACGTATGTTAGCCTATAATCCCGTGCAAACGTGTGTGCGTGAGTAGCGTGAGTGCCACTAGAACTGCGCTGCGTTCGCGGTGTGGTGGAGCGAGTATTCAGGCTGCGTGAGGTCCGATTCTTCAGCAATGTGCTCGTGCATGCAGGGCAGCAGCAAGTGGCTGAAATCGTGCCCGTTTTTGTAGCTCGATCGTGTATTGAGGTGTGCGTATTAATAATAAGAAAAACCCAAAAAGCAGCGCATGTTGGCTGCGCCCCAAATCCACTTCTCCACTCTGAAAAACTCTGCGTTTCTTCTCTGCATTCAGTTCATCCGAATCTCGTCAGACCATTGCTCATCCGGCAAGTTCAGGTAGCTGCGATCCTGCTCATCTCTGAGCTCGTCGTCGCGTGCAGCTCCAACACGTGGTATCAGAGCCACGGTTGAAGATCCTGGGCGGCTGCAATGCCCAGCGGCGGCGGAGACAAGTCCGGTGACAAGACGAACGACGACACCGGCGACGACACCGCATCAAGCAGTCACAGCACAACTCGAACACTACTCGGCGGAGGCGGTGCCACGAGCGAGGTGGTGCTGGAGCGCGTGGTGAAGAAAGTCGGAGCGTCGGTGGTGTACCCGGAGCTGACGAAGACGAACTACCATGAGTGGGAGTTGGTGATGCAAGTGAACTTGGAGGCGCAAGGACTGTGGGAGGCGATCGAGAGCGGCGACGTCGAGCGCCGCGAGGATCGGCTGGCACTAGCAGCCCTCCTTCGCGCGGTGCCAACGGAGATGTGTCCCACTCTCGCGGTCAAGAAGACGGCCAAGGCGGCATGGGAGGCGATCCGGGTGATGCGGATGGGCGTCGAACGCGTCTAGGAAGCCAACGCCCAGAAGCTCCTGACCCAATTCGAGAACATCACGTTCAAGGATGGGGAGAGAGTTGATGACTTCGCCATGTGCATCTCTGGGCTGGCGAGCAAACTGCGTTCTCTCGGCGAGAAGGTTGAGGAGGTACGCGTTGTCAAGAAGATCCTACGGGTACTGCCGTCGCGGTACCACCAAATCGCGGTCTCAATTGAGACCTTGATCGATCTCAAGACCCTGTCCGTGGAGGAGCTTGTGGGGTGGCTGCGCGTCGGAGGATCGTTTCGACGTCCAAGCCGTCACCGACAAGGCGGGCAGATTGATGATGGCGGAGGAAGATTGGTTCGCCAAGCACAAGCACCGTCTCATGCCGGAGACGTCATCCTCAAGCGGTGAGAGGGCGAGCTCGGGAGGTCAGTCCAAGCCAAAGGGCGGAACGCGGCAAGAAGGTCGCGATGGCGCACCAAAACTGACGTCCGAGGGCACGCCGCGCCGCCGTGGGAGATGTCGGAACTGCGGCATCTATGGCCATTGGTGAAGGAGTGCAAGAAGCCGCGGCGGGAGCGCAAGGAGGAGGCACACGTTGCAAAGACAGACGGGCAAGCATCTCAGCCCGGCCTGTACGTCGCCACAACCACCATGACATCGTGCACCACGGCGCAAGAGGTGCACCTGAATGAGAAGTTGGTGATCCCGGAGCCGATGAACGATGACACCTGGGTCCTCGACACGGGAGCTAGCAATCACATGACGGGGTGCAAATCCGCGCTGGCAACGCTCGATAGCAGCGTGCGCGGGTCTGTGCGCTTCGGGGATGGATCGGTCGTGGAGATTGTTGGCACTGGCTCTGTGATGCTGCAGACACAAAACCAAGGCCAAAAGGTATTATCAGAGGTATATTTCATACCAAAGTTAAAGTCAAATATTGTGAGTTTGGGACAGCTTGAAGAAGGGGGGTGCAAGGTTGTTCTAGAGAATGGGTACTGCAGTGTGTTTGATGCTGAACGCATGCTGATAGCCCGAGCTCCACGAGTACAGAACAGGTTGTATCTGCTCCAAGCGCAAGTTACTGCACCGGTGTGTCTGATGGCTAAGATCGAGGACCAAGCATGGTTGTGGCATGCCCGCTATGGTCACCTGAATTTTCGTGCCCTTCGCGAGCTGGGCATGAAGAACATGGTGGAAGGTTTGCCGGTGATCAAGCGCATCGAGGAATGATGGATGTGCACTGGGCAAGCAACACCGAGTGCCATTTCCCCAAGTGGCAGAGTACCGAGGAAAGCACGGCCTGGACCTCTTCCATGCTGATCTCTGTGGACAGATTCGACAAAGGACGCCAGGAGAAAGGAACTATTTCCTGTTGATTGTTGATGATTACAGCCGTTACATGTGGCTGGAACTTCTGGCGACCAAAGATGAGGCGTTCTAGTGCTTCAACAGGGTGAAGGCGATGGCGGAGAATGAACATGGTGGGCGTCTCAAGGCGTTCCGGTCTGACCGGGGCAGTGAGTTCAACTCGCTCGAGTTCGAGACGTACTGCAGCGAGAACGGCATCAAGCACTTCACCACCACAGTGTACTCGCCGCAGCAAAACGGCGTTGTCGAGCGCCAGAACCGCACGGTGGTTGAGATGGCACGCTGCCTTCTCAAGAGCAAGGGCGTCCCGGCTGAATTCTGGGGCGAGGCCGTGAAGACGGCTGTCTACATCTTGAACCGTGCGCCCACAAGAAGCTTGTAGGGGAGAACGCCATATGAAGCTTGGCACAACCGTAAGCCCAAGGTGAGTCACATGCGCACGTTTGGGTGCATTGCTCATGTCAAGCGTGTTGGTCCAGGCGTGGATAAGTTGGCAGATAAGTCAATGCCCATGGTATTTCTAGGCTATGAGGCTGGAACAAAGGGCTATCGGGTGTATGAACCAGTGGCCAAGAAGCTTCAAGTCTCTCGTGGCGTGGTGTTCGAGGAGCACCGCTCATGGAATTGGGAGGAACCTGTGAGAAGCAGCAAACCACCCGTCACGTTCGATGTCGAGTTCTTCACTGTGACTGAAAATGGTACAATGTCGGGTAGGGAACAGGTGGCAGCACCCGCAACGCCAGGTGCAGCAGACTCAGCAGCGAGCACCACCACCAACAGGTGGTGACCATGACTCTGAAGGGGTGCCGCAGCGGTATCGCACCATGCGAAATCTGCTGGACACTACTGAGGAGATCATCGAGTATGAGTATAGTGGCCTGTGCTTACTTGCAGCAGAGGAGCCAACCAGTGTTGAGGAGGCGCTGGCAGATGAGTCATGGCGGCTAGCAATGGAGGCAGAGCTGCAGTCAATTCGTGACAACAAGACCTGGGAGTTTGCCACTCTCCCAGCTGGGCACAAGGCAATTGGCCTCAAGTGGGTATTCAAGGTTAAAAAGGATCCAGCCGGAAATGTGATCAGTACAAGGCACGGCTAGTGGCAAAAGGCTATGCTCAGCGAGAAGGAGTTGATTTTGATGAAGTATTTGCTCCGGTTGCAAGAATGGAAACAGTTCGGCTACTTCTAGCACTTGCTGCACATGGTGGATGGCAGGTACATCACATGGATGTGAAATCAGCATTTCTCAATGGTGATCTTTCAGAAGAAGTGTATGTTCAACAGCCACCTGGATTTGTTGAAAAATACAGCGGCAGCAGGGTACTGAGGCTGAGCAAAGCATTGTATGGCCTTAGACAAGCTCCAAGAGCTTGGAATGCAAGGCTGGACAAGGAGCTGCTTGGGTTGGGGTTTGTGAGAAACCCATTTGAGCATGCTGTGTACAGACGAGGAAGTGACCAAGAAATTCTGCTGGTAGGGGTTTATGTTGATGATCTCATAATCACCGGACCAAGCAGTCGTGAAATTGATGTGTTCAAAGAGCAGATGAAAGAGAGCTTCAGCATGAGCGATCTTGGACTCTTGAGCTATTATTTGGGAATTGAAGTCTGTCAGACTGAAGGGAGTATCACTGTCTGTCAGAGTGCCTATGCAAGAAAAATCTTGGAAAATGCAGGAATGGGTGAATGTAATATGTGTCACACTCCAATGGAGAGCGGACTGAAGTTGAGCAAGAAAGAAGATGGTGAGCCAGTGGATGCAACCAGATACCGCAGCATGATTGGGAGTTTGCGCTACCTGGTTAATTCTCGGCCTGATCTGGCATACTCAGTCGGAATTGTGAGTAGATACATGGAGAACCCAAAATCAAGGCATTGGGCAGCAGTCAAGCAATTATTGCGGTATGTGGCAGGGACTATCAACTATGGTTGTCGGTTCAAGAGACAAAGTGCAGCTGAATGCAGGCTGGTTGGATTCAGTGATAGCGATCATGCCGGGGACGTCAATGATAGGAAGAGTACTGGTGGGTATGTCTTTTTCTTTGGCACGAGTCTGATCAGCTGGGCATCACAGAAACAAAGAGTTGTAGCTCTCTCATCTTGTGAAGCTGAATACATAGCAAGTGCAACAGCAGCCTGTCAGGCAATTTGGCTTAGTCGAGTTCTGACAGAACTGACAGGAAGAGAAACACCTATGGTGAAGTTGCTGGTTGATAACAAGTCTGCAATTGCTCTCAGCAGGAACCCAGTGCATCATGATCGAAGCAAACACATCGACACTCGTTTTCACTTTATTCGGGAGTGTGTGGATGAAGGAAAAATTGATGTGAGGCATGTGGGCACTGAAGAACAGTTAGCAGATATTCTGACAAAAGCTCTTGGCAAGGTCAGATTTGTGGAACTTCGACAGCAACTGGGTGTGGTTAATTTGCAACGGGATTAGGGTGGTGATTTGTTAGCCTATAATCCCGTGCAAACGTGTGTGCGTGAGTAGCGTGAGTGCCACCAGAACTGCGCTGCGTTCGCGGTGTGGTGGAGCGAGTATTCAGGCTGCGTGAGGTCCGATTCTTCAGCAATGTGCTCGTGCATGCAGGGCAGCAGCGAGTGGCTGAAATCGTGCCCGTTTTTGTAGCTCGATCGTGTATTAAGGTGTGCGTATTAATAATAAGAAAAACCCAAAAAGCAGCGCATGTTGGCTGCGCCCTAAATCCACTTCTACACTCTGAAAAACTCTGCGTTTCTTCTCTGCATTCAGTTCATCTGAATCTCGTCAGACCATTGCTCATCCGGCAAGTTCAGGTAGCTGCGATCCTGCCATCTCTGAGCTCGTCGTCGCGTGCAGCTCCAACAACGTACACCGGGTCGATCAGCGTGCGGTGGTTGCACACGAACAGCTGCCCGCGGCCGCCGGCGAGGAGAGCGGGGCGAGAGCCCTTGAGCCGCCACGACATGCCCGTCGCCGCCAGGATCGGGGTCGAGTACCGGTACGACACGGTGAGCACCACGGCCAGCCGCGCCGCGCCCAGGACGGCGCCCAGGGGCAGCCACGCGAACATGGCCAGCGTGTCGGCCGCCGTGGGGCGGAACGCCAGGCGGCCGTCGTGGAACACCACCGGCTTCGGGTACTTGTCCGTCGGCAGCGGACGCCACCGGCTCTTCTCCGCGCTCACCACGACGATCTCCTGTACGTAGTAACGGGGTGATTTAATTATAAGCGATCTTGTTCAGGAAATGAAATCAAATTAAGACGTTGTATTTGGTAAACTAATTAATTGCAGGAGAATTCCCGACGACGTATGAATTACTCTACTATATATGAATCTAATCTAGTTCAATAAATAAAGGAGATGTATGCAAATGGAATATTGGAGTACGACGGGACGATGAGAAAATCTAGCATGCATGTCTACTGTTGTTGTGCTGCTACTTTCTTTTTTTTTTTTTTTTCGAATACGCAGGAGAGCTGCGTATCTTTGTATTAAGAAGAGTTTAGAACAAAGTACAAGACGAGACCGTCAAGGCGGCCTAGGGACTACCGGGACTACTCACGCACTAACTCCCCAAGAAGCTTCGCCCCCGCTCGCACCCACAGCGAAGCAACAGCTAGAGTGGTATGTAGAAAAGTAGATAAATCAGAGCGCTCATTCCTAAAACACCTCTCGTTCCGCTCCTTCCACAGCTGCCACGCCACGAGCTGGAAGAGGGAATCAAAACCAGTGCGCAGCTCAGGAGGCCACCTCCTTCTCGCATGGGTCCAGAAAGTGACTATGGAGTCGGAGTAGCTCCAATCCGGCCGAGGCTGCCGCAAAGAAGTGCAAATAGCGGCCCAAACCTGAGTCACGAAGCTACATTTGACGAATAGATGTAAGCACGACTCCTGCTCAAGGTCGCAAAGGAAGCACCGTTCTCTGGCATCGAGGCCGTGGCGCCGCCGCCTATCCGCCGTCCAGAGACGCTGCCGAAAAGCCAACCAAAGGAAAATCTTCACCCTGAGCGGAGCCCAAGCATCCCAAATAAGCTCGTAGCCCGGGAACATCTCAGACCCAGCATGCAGCATCTCATAGGCTGACTTGGCACTGTACTGTCCATCAGCTGACCATCTCCAAACGGTCTCGTCCTGAGACTGCAGGAGCTGCACACCGTCAACGGCATCCCAGAGGCGTACGTAGTCGGCGATGGCTGGAACCGAGAGGCCACCCTTGGAAACTAGAGATATATGGAGAAGCTTTTTAATTTGTTTCTGGATCACCAGTACAGCTAGCTTCAGAGGCAACAGATGGGAAGAATGGTGAATGATTGCTGATGAGTTGCATGACAAGCACGACAGCAACAGTGAGAAAGATGAGTGTATATCTGTGGACTGTGGTGGCGTGGTACACGTGTTGTCGGTGTCAGCCATACAAATACGTAACTTTCTACGGGTGCCTGCAGGTAGATACCTCATACTAGACCAGCACACAACCTGAATAATCTAGTTGCACTTTGTACGTTACTTTGCTTAATTAATTAATTAACTTGCCGATTATAGTAGTGGCATGTCAGTTACTTAATAATCGGAGTAGTAGGTAAGTTTGGTCGGTTCTCTCCTAGTACCTTGCAGAACCGCGAGATCGGACGGTCAAGAAACTCCAGTGATGCGGCAAAGCCGACAACGCCCTTCTGCTCGTCCCCCTCCTCCGCCGTCGCCATCACCGCCGCCACCTCCGCCGAGAGCCAATGGACCGGCTTCATTGCTCTCCTGGTGTGATGAGTGATTGTCAACAGAACAAGTCCTCCGATGGACTGAAGGCCCTTTGATGGACTGGAGGTAGAGAAGATGAAGACCTCGATGGACTGAGGCAAAAGTCCTCCAATGGACCGGAGGCAGGTCTCGGCGTTGGTCAGCCATGGGAGTTCGGTACACGGAGGGGCGGTTCGGCAAGAGTGGTGTAAGCCCTCCGATGGACAGCGAGGCGACTCCGATGGACTGGAGAAGCCGGGTGCCACCACGGTGCTCCAACCCGAGTGCATGGCGCGAAGACGTTAGAGGAAGGCTTTGGCGGCTTCGGCTCAAAACCGCCACCCAAGCTACGAAGACTTGCCTAGTGGACCGAAACTCGTCAAGATAGAAGATTGGGCCAAGTCACGGCCCAGGAAGCCCGCAAAATAAAGTTTTTCGGTTTCTGACGTCAAAACCAGGGGAAGCTTGCAGACTACTGGTTACGTGAAGCACATGCAAGCGAGGCGTGAAGAAGAAGAAGATCAAGACGTCATCGTAATCGTCCGATTGTATCGTTTACATTTCAGCCCCTCCGGACATTTGTAAGATAGGGGTCTTAGTGTAAACTGTGTCTATTAGGGCCTAGGGTATAAATAGACTTGAGAAGCCTCCTTGGGGGTGATCTTGGCAGCCACATACCCTAGTTTCCCTAACCCTAGCAGCCAAGAGCCAAAGAGAGAAAAGAGAGGAGATTAGCTAGGAGATGAGTGCCTAGTTTAGTCAAATCTTGTCATTAGTGGTAGGATGAAGGTGGTAGGCTCTAGGGATCTTGTATAACCTGAATTCGTAATCTAATCCAAGGTTCCTCTTTGCTTAATCCATGTCTTGAGCAGCAATTTTGTCCTTCCCCCTTCTAGTTTAGTTTTGCCATGTCTGTCCTTTTAAATCTTTGCTAGCAACATGAAGGTGGAGTCTTCCTCCTCTCTCTTGAAAATCCATGCCGATGGCGACCCACCCTCCCTTGTCCACCTCCCACCTCATCCTCTCCCACACCGCCATGTCCAGCCCTACAACTCCCACTCCGCCCACGGCTGTCGTCCCCGCCGCCGGTGGTCGGAACCACATGACCCCCACCGTCGTCGTCCGCCTGTGGGCACACCACGCTCGTGCCACCCAGCCGCGCCATCAACATCCGCACCGTCACGGTCACCGTCCAACACGGATTTGGTACACCCATGAGTAGGTACACCTACGCCAGTTGGCTGACACGTGTCCTGCTTCGATGTGTGAACACATTGACCACTTAGTGTGAACACGTTGACAGCACAAATCTCAAAGCAGGTAAGTCAGAATCAACGGCACGATAGCGTGAGTGTACCTACGCATGAGAGTAGGAGGACAATTGTGCTGCCGGCTCGCTACCCGGACCTGGACCGTGCGTGCCCTCACAGTCGCGCTCACGGCTGTATATCTGCTCCCAGCTCTGCTCCAACGTCATCTCGTAGAACGTGCACCGCCGGAACTAGTCCTTGAGGCGGCGCTCCCCGTCGGCCTTCACGAACACGAACACGAACGGGACGTACCACCTGCCGACGACCACGACGCCGGCGCCGTCGAGGCCGTTCGGCATGAGGGCGCGGAGCGCGGTGTCCACGCGCTGAGCGTCGTCGGCGAGGTCGTAGACCGGCGACGCCATGCCCACCGCCTTCCAGCCCTTCTTCTTCCTCAGGTAGTCCGGCGGGATGCCGTCCCCGGCCACCGCCACCGCCCTGAACCCGTTCTTCCCGGGCACGCGCGAGCTGCTGCACCTCCACCTGCTGGTACACGTCGCCGTGGTCGAAGCTCCTCGGCGGCACGTCGTTGGTGACGGAGCAGAAGCAGCAGCACGTCGTCCTGTCCTCCTCCCTGGACCAGGAACACGCCGACACCTTCCCGGTGTGCTTGCCGTCGGCGCGGACGACATAGTAGAGGCGGGACGACAGCGGCTGGCCGACGACGGGCACGAACACGGCGTAGTAGGCGGCGGTACGGTGACATTTCTGGTGCCGGGAGGTCTGCTGGGGCCGGAGGAGATGTCCAAGCACTTGTCTAGTATCTCCGGGAGACAGTCAGAAGCTGTCTCGGCAGGATGAGGCGTGTCGTCCTGCTTGAGCGACAGCTGCTGGCTCTGCGGGAACGGGGAGCTGCGCACTCCCCTGTCCCGGCACATCCGGCTGGCTTGCTCCACGGCCGCCTCGTCCACCACCACGAGGAAGCCGGAGCCGGGGCCTTCCGGCGGCGCCTCCGCCGCAGCCATGGGGTTGGCTAGGTACCGCGATAGGGGCCTCCTCGTCACGTGCATTATTTTTCCCTGCTGCTGGCTGGGATGTATGTGCATGCGTGTGTGGCAAGATGCATAAACAACGTGTCGTATAATATAGCCACCAGCAGCCGATCGAGCTGCTCGACTCATTGTGTGGGCTACCTAGCTTGGCCGGCCTTGGACTGCTGGTATGTAGCGCACAGTGGGGTTTCTGCAATAGGATAAGGTGCAGCACGTGCCAAGTTTCCAACTCCATCGGTCGGCAACGGCAGCAAGATGATGATGATGATGATGATGAGAATGCTGCTAGTAGGGAGCTTAGCTGCTAGCTGGTGCCCGTAACAGTGAAAGGCGCCTTTGTTTGGCTTTGGCAGCCGGGGAGATGTATCATGCTTCATGCATGCTGTAGCACGAAAGCTTTAGACCAGGACATGGTTTGGTTTTACGTTCAAATTAAGCCAAAAGACAACGCGCAGGCACATGGTTTTTGGTTGCATGCTGTTTTGTTCATCCCGTCTCTTCGATTTCGCCTGTGAGGCCAAGTGATAATGGGTTCAGCTTATTCTTTAGTTGCAAAGGATGGCAAAAAATAAGAACCATATATAATTCTGTTACTTGCGTTCAGGCGACATAATCAACTGCATGTATTTTTCCTATCTTTAATTGTTCTGAAATGCCTCCTTAATACTTTCAAGATCAATTCCTCTAAATTATCTCCCAGCTAATATAGGACTTTGGATATGCAAGCAAGCAACCACATTCAACGAAATTAGCCCAAAAAATCTCTCCAGTCATAGACAATAATGGGCCTATTGTCCATGATCCTAATTCTATGGGCCTGCATGAATCGTCCCTTTTATCTTCGATCCGAACCATGATGGGCTAGCTGTAGGGATGAAGCCTGCAGAAGAAAAAAAAAAACTGAGAATGGTGCAAATTGAACAGAAGATGCATATAGCTGCTTCTAAAATTCTGAAACAGTGCATGCCAAACAAAAACATTCCTTCTAAAAGATTGCAGGGCTTTAGGTTAGGTTATGACGGACACCACCACAAAATCTCAACTACGGCACAACTGATTTCATCTTAGGTTATGGGCTGGTTGGCTTTATACTCGTATTCTAGTTGACAAATGGGCCACAAGGTGTGTAGGAAAAAAAAACATTGGTTGGGCTTTATACTGGCATTCTCTAGATAAAAAAAGATGGTGATTTTTAGAGATCATCATAGAGTAGAAATGGTTAGAATATCCATGTCTATAAATGCCCTCCCAATCGTCCCCCCGTAAATTGATTCTGTAGTAGTTTACGACGATGGGCTGGTAAGCTCCACAAAATCGAAGATTACGTTCATGCATTCTTTGAGGTTTTCCTCATATATAGAGGAACGAATAATGCTTCCTCCAATCAAAAATCATACTACTTATTTTGAGATCTCACGTAGTTTGCCCCTACTCGCCTATCCCTATATGGCATCAGTAGGACGGAAACCCCGAAGGACTTTATAAAACTGTATTTGTTTTTTACTTGAAGGGAATCAGCTCATTTCTATTATAGAGAGATGTCAGAATGACCGCTCACTTCATTAGCAGACGCATGCATGCAGTAGGTGTATTCAGAACTGCTGTCTGATGTGTGGTCCATTATTATTCCCTCCTCGGAATGTTAGTTGCCAGGGTCTGTAATCGTCAATGGGGCCTGAATCACCTGATGATGATCTGAGCTTGCAGTGCTACTGCTGGGTGAACTGAGACCCTGTATCGGAATTGCTGCTGCAAACTCTCAGTCGCAGTTATGGTTTTGGTACGGCATGTAGCCATCGTTCGTATATACTACAGTAGTACTATACATGCATGCTTGCATCAATGGGATCATCAGCTTATTATTATCAGCTTCGTTCTCATTATATAGATACTGAATATAATCATACTGCAAATTAATGAGTGGGCCGGGGCTCAGCACAACACATGGCATGTTGTGAAACACGTACCATGAATAGTTAGCTATAGGCGGGACCTGGGCATGAATATATGCCACTTAATTATTCCCAAGGTCCACTGCCGGGGCGGGCTGAATGAACTCATCTCCAAATTCCTTCAGCTACGCTGAATGAACTTAATTAATGGACGGACCACGGATCGATGATTGGCGTCTGGTTAATTAATTAGGCAAGGAATTAATATGCATGTGTTAATCCTGTATGGTCTCAACCACATTTCCATGCGAATAAATTAAGGCCGCCGGCCGATCGAGCGAGAGAGCTAGCTGCATGCCGGTTAACCAAAGCAAAGCAATGCATGCAGATACATTATTATATGCATCATCAATTCACTCCGTTCTATATATTGAAAAGAAAGAGGGCGCACGACTTGTTTGGTTTTCAGCATTATGCTAGTTTTTTTTTTTCATGTTATTCACTCCGTTCTAATAAAATACAAAAAGTTATAAACTTCTATAGATAGATTTATAAAATAATCTACATACGTGTGGTTTGTATGTGTAGGTTCCTCAAAATCAAGATAAATAAGACAACATGCCCGCGCGAAGCTAGCACAAAAACAAAGGTAGTGCACTACTTAAGTAACTCATTATTGATTTCCTCATGATATATGACAAATTCTACTCAATTTGCAAAGAAAAGTTTGGTGCACCCTGGTGCCATGGCATCAAGGAGACGGGGACACACAACATGTCGTCGCCCACGATGCCCGGTATACTACATAGGTTTCATCTCTATTAAACACAACTCTCGTCTTTCATTAATTTTTTACTTTATTATAATTTTTTTATATGGCACCCTATCTTACTATTACTAATTGGAGACTTTTTTTTGAGCTTCCACGTTAATCCTCACCTGATGTGCTAGGAAAAAAATAACTTTTAGAAATTTTCATAAAAATTAGAAATATTCGGCCGTCCATCATGTAGATGTAATAATTGTAGTCATTAGATCTAATATATTTTTTAAAAAATTATCCACCAATCCATTGAGAAAGATGAAATAAAATACACCCCCTAAATTTATATAAAAATTACCCACTATGCCATTATAAAATACGAATTAAAATAATCCCCCTAAATTTGCATAAAAATTACTCATCATGCTATTATAGAATATAAATTGAATAGCCTCCTATATTTACATATAAATTACTCACCATGCCAATATAAAAAATGAATTAAAATAAGCTCTAAATCTGCATATAAATAAGCCTTAAATCTACATATAAATTACACAATATGCCATCATGAAAGGTACATTAAAATAATTTCTAAATGTGCATATAAATTGCCCACAATGCCATTACGAAAAATGAATTAAAATAATCACCTCTAATATAACTACGGATTAAATCTATATTTTCTAAAACTCTAACCCTTGTGAGAACATGGGTTGATAGACTGTTTTAATAAGAATGAAAGTGTCAATAAGAAGGGCCTAGCATCATAAATCCATCCAATAACATGCAGCCGTTATAAAGCATAAAGCAGCCGGTGGCCGTCGCCACAGCCATCACTCCGCCGGAGGCATGGAGGGTCGTCTTCTGGGGGGTGGAGATCAGGGCAGCAGGGGTGGTGGTGGTGGTGGCCATGCGGCTGCAGCAGGTTGCCGCAAGCGGAGCCTCGGAAGACACGGCCGAGCAGGTGCGCGTGCTCCATGCACATGCAGTGGTGGTTCCTTCCGATCCGATGCATGCATGCGCTGTTGTGCTATCTGTTGCGTTGTTGATTGCTGCATGCATCAGTATATACAGCACAGGTCGAGCTGCGGCACATCCACACATGCTTGCTCGCGTGACCGACGACGTGATCTTAATTTGAATCTTTCCGTTCATGTACTATAATCTTTTTCGTAGGGGGTTAGCTTCTATAAGATCGTGGAGATACGCGGCAACGATTCCCTCAGCCATCTCTCCGAGATGCTCGCTTCGTCCCAGTCCCAGTCCCAGGGCCTCACTGCCAAGTACAATCACGTGGAGAAGAAGCTGGCCGAGGCGGTGGACATGGCAAGAGCTCAGGACGGCGACAAGCTCAAGATCGTGCTGGCGATGGTTCGCGGATGCTACGGCATGCTTGTGCTCGCCTGCGCCTTGTACCCGAGCCCGGCTGGCGACGGCCTTGTACCACCGCGGCTGCCCGGGGAGCAGGACTTCATCACCGTCTGCCTCGCCCCCAAAGACCGCCGCAAGGACGTCATGACGCCGCCGATGGAGAGTTTGCTGAACCTCGGCGAGCCCAAAGAAATGCCGCGGATCATCCCAGAGCTTCCCGAGACCGACCTCGTAAGTAGTGTGTTTATATATATAATAAAACATATATATGCTTCCATCTTTTTTTGCTGTTTCTAATTAAAACGGAATCGAGTGCAAACTTTCTTGACTAATTCATAGCAATGCCGTGTGTGCTGTTGTGTACATGTAGAGGTTCGTGGAAACTATCTTTTTCGCTACTGGGGTTGCCATGAGCGCCGCCAAGGCTCTCTCCACGAACGCGACACTGACCTACTACTCCTCCTGCGACGGGATGGCTCCTTGAGCGGCGGCAGGCCAGTGGGGGCCTAGCGGGTCACAGCAGTGCCATATATTTACCCACATCGGATATGGTCAATGTATCCCTAAGGTGTTAGCCCTACAAGCAAGCACTCTATTACTCGGTCTAGTATCGATCTGAGTTGTTCGGAAGCATGCATCAAATTCAAGCAGTAGTAATATATAGTCGTCGTATCGTACTATATATGTTGGCTTGAGCTAATAAGGGATTGGATGAATGTAATGCAACTACTATATCATCAGTTATCGAGTATTTCGTTTGATGTATATATGTGCATCATAGTAGGCATGAAACCGGATCAGATACGGACGGATATATACGGATTCGAATACAGCTAATTATTTTTTTCTCGGATCGGATTCGGATACGGACAATGTCAAAATGCTTCGGATATTGATATACATCCCGTCGCCATACAAATACCCAATTTTGAATCTCCAGATACGGATACGGATCACATATTAACTGTTCGGGCTCGGATATCGGGCGTCCCATTTAAATTTTGAACCCTTCGGGACGGACGGATAGTCGGGAAATATCCGTCCCAGTTTCATCCCTAATCATAGCTATTAGTAGCCCTGCTCGTCTCTTGTGATTCTGCCTCCCCCAGATGCTCAGCTTCGGCTGAATAACTTGAGCATCAGTCTAATTTTGTTCTAGATGGTACTACCTCTGTTCTCAAATATTTATCGCTAATTAGTTCTGAAGCAAAAAGAAAAAAAAAAACCGTCAAATAAGAAAATTGAAGGCTGTACGTAGCTAGCTAGTTTGCTCGGTTCCTGCCGTGCAACTCGGTCCGCGGCGTAACTCTTATTGAGTTTTTTTTTCCACCGTGTTATCTACCCACCTCTATGTACCCGCCTTTCATCAGGAAGTCTAGAGTCTTGTTATTATGGTCATTGTTCCGGAATAGGATATACACAACAAAAGAAAAAAATATTTGTAAATTGCAACAAGGCAGACGAAACATCAGGTGTCAAAGAAGATCCATGATAGCCCAACAAGCAGATATACATGACATACAATACAAACGCTGGCCCAAAATAAAAAAAAAAGTTATAACAAACATGGTACATTCATTATAAGTACCACATCGCTCATGAAAACCAAAATATGCATATTCTTAATCTATTCGCATGTTCTTCGAATCACCAGAGAATTACTCACAAAATTATTCAGTGAGTTCAGAGACACGGTGCGCTTCAGTGTTGTGGATCGTGGATCTTGGTGCCTTTTCCAAGAAAAAAATATAAGATGTCTGAGAAAAAAAAGAGAGAAGAGAGAGACGAGACCTCTTCAGTCAAAAGAAGTGACTGAGCCAAAAAAAAAAAAAAATCTTCAGAGAAGAGAGAGACGAGATCTGCTGTGAAGCAGAACCAAATCGCAGCAAGCGGGTGAGAGAGGGATGATGAGATCTCGTGTGAAGCAGACCAAATCAAAGCCAGCGGATGGGAGAGGAAGAAAGGAAATCAGCACCCTCAGGCATCGCAAAAAATGCGCCGAAAAGCAGTGTCTCGTGCCGTCAGAGCTGGAGAGAAAGAAACTGAGGGGCCGTAGAAGAGTGAAATGGAGTGAGAGTAGGGTTTGCTCGCTTGCTGGTTTATCTGGGACAGCGGCGAGCCATGAGCCGTCTGATCTCATCCAGCGGCCAAGGCTGACTGAAGTGCTGCTTGTGTAAGTGGGCCGGGCTGCTAAGAGATTTGGACCAACACGATCACTTTTCAATTTTATCACATGTTAAGCTAAATTAGCATAATTAAGATGAGAGATAATTTTCCATTTAGTTTTGTTCCCACTTCAATTAATATTTATTTGTGTGATTTATATTTAATTATTTTTCAACTATTTTAAGTATGTCTTGGGAGTATTTGCGTGTATAAGTCTTGATGCATTAGTTTTATGAGCTTAATGTTTTATATGCGATATTAAGATTAAGTTGAGTTTAATATAAATTTTTTATTCTTCTCATGGATCAAGGGTTTTTTGTTTAACATTTTTTAAGTTTAAATTTTCATTCAAGAATAAGTATTATGCCTGATTTTAAAGTTTAATTAAGAGTTAGATTAATTCTAACATTTCATTATGTGCCAAGTTCAAGCTAGGAGTCTGCCTCCAGAATTCGAGGTGACGGCGGGAGGATGTGAATCAAGGAGTACTATGATGCGACACAGGTTGCGGCCGCCGGACCGGATCAGACACGAGCGCGACAAAGGCTCCACTCGACTGAGGCGCACGCAATGTGGACGCACTTTAGCGAGGAGGGTGGGGGTGGGCTAGGGTTTTGGGTTGAGGACATCGTAACCCTTTTGTTTGAGGCCGAGCGTAAGAGGACCGTTTGATCGAGATCGATGGTTGAGAAAGAGGCGGAGCTGCAGCGCGTACCTGGGCCAAGTTGGCGGCCTAGGGCCTGCTTGCGGGGTGTGGGGCAGAGGCGAGGTAGGCCTTTGGCCATCATTTTGGACCGCGCTGTTTTTTACTTTTTCTGAGCTTCATTTCCGGTACTTAATAGCTCACTGTTACTTTGGACATTTTTGTTCTCTTTGTTATATGATAATCAGACGGTCCTGGCAAACTGTCCACTAAATATAAAGATATAATTCATAGCACCTTCAACTAACACATTAAATAGATAACAAAATAGTACACCTAATTCAATACACTAAATAGACAATAGCACAGTACACACAATTCAGTATCCATATAATTTTAAAAATTACCTATGGTATCTTTTTCATGGTCACGTGCACGTGTATTTTTACCTATGTTACCTATGGTATTTTTTTATGGTCACGTGCGGACGCACGTGCATTTTTACTAGTTTATAATAAACAATCCATAATACAAGTTGTCTATACACAGGGGAGAGATTTTACGCAGACGGGCCAGTAGAAATATTGATCAAGTACTACTTTTAAACCCAAGCAGCACACCGTACAAAACTAGTGCACGAGAAAAATATACGGCCTCTAATTTTTGCACCTCCGATCCAGATTTAGAAAAATCAGGGACAGCCAGCAATCTTGGCCAGAAGCTCCTTGATGAGGGATGGGCAACTGCTCATGAGATGATCAAAGCCCTCAGTCGCCATGGCCGTCTTCAGCTGGCTTGGCGACTTGAGCAACTTGAAGCACGCCTTGTTAAGCCCACGGCAACCAAGCTGTTCAGCGAGCGCCAGCGCAGTCGCCACGGTGCTCGCGTCCATGTCGCAGCAGAGCTTCTGCTCGCAAATCAGCTTCAGCCTCTCTAGGTCATACCGATCAGCAGCCACAAGCAAGTGCTGAGTCAGCACGAACTCATCGTCTCCCTCGTCTACAAACTCCAGCACGGTGTCAGCACGCACCTGTGCGCGGAGAACTGCTCTCCGGCGACCTCTCGAACGTGACGTCCCTCCCCTCCGCGCTCGAGAGGAGACGACCAAACTGCCGGCGCATATCGCGCGGCGGCACGACGACGAACTGCGTGCCGGCCTCTGCATGGACGGATGGCGCGGCCATTATTGCGACGGCGATGTCGCACCTCCTAAGGCAGTCATCTTTCACATACGTCGACTCCTCGACGTCCTTCCTTTTGACAAATTTGTTGTAGCTCCAAGATTTAAATGTGGTGGTAGAGAATAAGGCCAAGGAGAAGGTGGTGGTGGATCCAAGGCTGAACGTCGGCATACCGCATACGGCACCCCTCATCCCGTCGAGACAGCGGCTGACTGTCTCCCGGAGATACTAGGTATGTGCTTGGACGTGTCCTCCGGCGGCAGAGCTCCTGGCCTCAGAAATGTCACCGCCCCCGACTACGCCGTGTTCGTTCCCGTCGTCGGCGAGCCGCTGTCGTCCCGCCGCTACTACGTCGTCCGCGCCGACGGCAAGCACACCGGGAAGGTGTCGGTGTGCTCCAGGGAGGAGGAGGAGGACAAGACGACGTGCTGCTTCTGCTCCATCACCAACGACGTGCCGCCGAGGAGCTTCGACCGCGGGGACGTGTACCAGCAGGTGGAGGTGCAGCAGCTCGCGCCCGGGAAGAACGGGTTCAGGGCGGTGGCGGTCGCCGGGGACGGCATCCCGCCGGATTAACTGAGGAAGAAGAAGGGGTGGAAGGTGGTGGGCGCGGCGTCGCCGACCTACGACCTCGCCGAGGACGCGCAGGGCGTGGACACCGCGCTCCGCGCCCGCATGCCTGACGGCGTCATCGTCGGCAGGTGGTACGTCCCGTTCATGTTCGTGAAGGCCGACGGGGAGCGCCGCCTCAAGGACCAGTTCGGCCGGTGCACGTTCTACAAGATGACGTTGGAGCAGAGCTGGGAGCAGATATACAGCCGTGAGCGTGACCGTGAGGGCACGCACGGTCCGGGTCCGTGTAGCGAGCCGCCGGAGGAGGTCACGGTGACCGCGATGGTGCGGAGGTTCACAGTGCAGCCACAGGTGGACGGCGGGGTGATGTGGTTCCGACCACCGGCCGCGGGGACGACAGCCGTGGGAGGTGTGGGGCTGGACATGGTGCTGTGGGAAAGGATGAGGTGGGAGGTGGGCAAGGGAGGGTGGGTCGCCGCGGCCGCCGGCAATGGTGGGGGTGACGAGCTGGAGAGGATCGAGAGGGTGGAGAGGCGTGACGGCGCCGGCGGCTTGGGGCAGTGGCGCAAGTTCGCGTGCTATTTGCTGGTGGAGAGGTTCGTGCTCAGGAGGACGGATGGCAGCGTCGCATTCGCCTCTGAGTTCAGGTTTACAAACAAGATCAGAGCCAAGTGGGTATGAAACTATGAATGATGAGCAAGACACAGCTCCTATCTTCCTCATTTCTGATGATGTTTTTATTTCACTAGATTTCTTCTTCCAAGGTTCCTGGAATAAGTTAGCATCACTGCGACTTTGAAACCTTTAGAAAAGGAAAAACAAACATGGGAATGGGCCGGATAGAAAAGCCCAATGACGTGTACAAATCTTAAAGTAATCACAGCCACACAAAAAAAAAAAGATAACTGAAAATCATCCGGTGGATAAATAGAAATTCCAAAAAATAAGAACTGAGAATGGTGCAAATTAAACAGACGATACATAAGCTCCTAAAATTCTGAAACAGTGCATGCCAAACAAAAACATTCCTTCTGAAAGATTGCAGGGCTTTAGGTTAGGTTATGACCTACACAACCACAAAATCTCAACCACACAACTGATTTGATCTTAGGCTATGGGCTGGTCACTAGTGGGCTTTATACTCGTATTCTAGTTGACAAATGGGCCATAAGGTGTGTACAAAAAACACAGTGGGTGCCGGCATTCTCTAGTTAACAAAAATGGTGATTTTTAGAGAGAGTAGAAACGGTTAGAATATCCGTTCCTATAAATGCCCCCAGTAAAAAATCATACTTATTTTGAGATCTCACGTGGTTTTGTTAGCAACACAAACACACAAACTCCAATATCAAGCACAACAAAGCTCTGACAGATCGAATCGATCCGATCCGAGTAGAGATAGAGTCGGGGAAGGCAGCAAAGCAGGGGACTCGGGAAGGATCAGAGGTGTGAATATCATATATCTACGAGTACCTTATGGACTCGGATCACCTGCACTCTGACAGTTTCCAGTATTATTTGCCCTGGCGTACTCCATCTTCGATTGCTACGCAGGTGAAGCCAACCTTCGATCCAGGTCACTCCTGGCGTATCTTTAACTTGCATTATTCTTGAAGGCTTGGTAAGTGATTGATTTTGCAAATTGCAACGTGCTAGTTGGCCAGGGCACACATTAATCATTGTTTCCATTTGAGAGGATCAACTGATCTATATGATAGTACTGAAAGCCTTGTCAATACGTAAGTGGATGTTTATCCTATGTGAATACGTAAGCTTGCATTGGGCCCGTTACGAGATAGTAAAAAATTAAACACACAGTTCCTATTAAATACCTCTCCCGCTATTTTGTATACCAACGTATCCATCCTTGCTTGATCACAACTTTAGATAATTGTATAGATATAAAAATACTAAAATATACTCTCTCTGTCCTAAATTATAATTCGTTTTAGAATTCAAATAGGTTCATTTATTATTTCATAAATGTGATTTTTATATATGTTTAGATTAATCAATATCCGAACATGGATGGATAGAAAGAGAGCTAAAAAAAATTATAATTTGGGACCGAGGGAGTATATAAAACTGTTATATTAAGATTAACTAGCTTGGTAACCCTGACACATTTGTGGGCATAGTTCACATATTTTCTCAACAGCTAATAATCCATTTTTAATGTAGAGTTTGTCACCGATCCAATTTCATATGACAAATAGTTAACTCTTGTCACTTCCGGTAGTAATTAACAAGGAGGAAAGTTTGACCGATTAATCAATTTCAACAGTACGTAGATAGGCA
The DNA here is from genome assembly GCA_022530915.1 of Paspalum notatum. Lineage (NCBI taxonomy): Eukaryota > Viridiplantae > Streptophyta > Magnoliopsida > Poales > Poaceae > Paspalum > Paspalum notatum. Next base: position 12,924,520 of record CM039683.1, read on the forward strand.
TTAAGATAAGTGGAAATGGACCAAGTCAGTCTTTCTATGCTACCTCCGTCCCAGAAAACAAGTCATTCTGGATTTGTCCTAAGTCAAATTTTGTGAAGTTTGACCACATTTATAGAGAAAAATATCGATATTTACAAAACCAAATAGGTACCTAATGAAAAATATATGCGACAAGGAATCTACCAATATTCATTTGATATTATAAACGTTTATATTTTTTTATATAAATTTGGTCAAACTGACAATCCCAGAATGACTTGTTTTCTGGGACGGAGGGAGTACATTGTATGCAGAATCTACTTACATAATTAATAAGAATGATATTTTTCAAGGCCCCGTGGCCAAGTTGGTAGCGCCGCTGGGACTCTGGAAGGACCCGGGCCAACCTCTCGACAATATTTTGCCAAGTATAAATAGCCGTGCCTGCGGTGCTCGCTAGCTTGTGCTTGCAAGAAGCTATTTCTATCTTCCGTTCTTGCTACGAGTCTTCAGAAGGTTCGGTGAGTGAGTGATTTGTTTTTACAGTCAACTAGTTTATCAGGAAATTTTCATTGTTATTCATATTTAAAGTGATCAGCTTTTATTCAACTCTAAATTATAGCCTTCCGGATTTTTAGATGGACCGAAACAGTGTCGACGTAATGTCTGCTTCTATGTTTTTAATGATTGTTTGATTACTCTTTGTGAAGGTAATTAACACAGGCCGGTTGAGAGATCAGGTCCACAACACACACAGTGTGTCTGTTCATTCCTATTAGTTACGCCTTCCATTCTTCTTGTACATGTCGTATATGGTACAAGTTTTACGATAGTTGGAAAAATACGAGCCGTCCATCAGAGAAAATCTAATGGTTTAGAAATAGGATTGGAGTGTCCGGTAAAAAAAAGGGTAGGACCGGTACCCATATTTTTTTAATTTTTAATTACACAAAGGACATAAAGGGCACTAAAATAAAAAAGAGTGGTACCGCCTGGTATACTTGTGGGTACCTTTCCAACCACTGTAAAATCTCTCCATAGATTTCAACACGTGTCATTGAATTACATATTTACAAGTTTTACGGTGCTTAGAAAAAATTGGAGCCGTCCATCAGTGGAGATCTAACGGCTTAGAAATATAGACGGTACCATGGTACCAGTACCAAGCGGTACCAACGCAAGAGGGTCCGGTACTAAAAATATGGGTCCGATACTCATATTTTTTAAATTTTAATTACAAAAAAGATATAAAGGTCATTAAAAATAAAAAAGAATGGTACATCCTAGTACCGGTGGGTACCTTTTAAACCACTATAAAATCTCTCTTTATAGTTACATAGAAACCAAATTATAGAAATATATTGTAGTGAGGACATATTTTTATGAAATGTACACTGTTAATTGTATACCATAATGTTCAATTTAGTTCCTTTGGCTATATGTTTATCTGGGATTGCTTTAGGAGATGATTAAGGGGTTTTGGTTTATTTCATTTTTTCTGGGTATAGTAGTTCATAGTAGTGAAGCTGGATCACCTCCTTTCGCCTTTTCATTAATATAAATACAACCTCTACCATTTTAATAAATGACATGTTGACTTTTCAGATCGATGTTAAAATATCCTTAGAAAAGAGGGGTGTGAGTGTTTTTTTGTGTTGGGGGAGGAGGGGGTCAGATAACATACCACGATTTGACCTTTTTATTATATTTCTGAATGAATAGAGATCTGTAGATAAAGTTATGCTGTACAGAAGCTTGTCCCTGCATACACAAAAAAAAAACATTAGTTTGCAAAGATTTATAAAATAGCTGCATGAGGCATGGTAGGTTCATCTCATCAATAGATAAAATTAATTTACTTCCTGGTAAAAACTTTTGAATTTGAATTTAGCAGTCATATTGTGTTCCGTGATCAGGACAACTATTTGACTAGAAATTTCTACACTAATACATGATTCTTAGGTTATTCCCAATGGATATTATCATACTTATCAATATGATGACATGTATGATTTTTAGCTGATGTGGCAGAATATTTAATAGGCGGGAGAAGAAAGTAGTATCTTGAGCAACATACTACTTTGGCACGATACCTTAGATCATGACACAAAATCTATTATCATGGACCCACTTTCATATATAGACACAAATATCATCCTAATTAATTACTTTGAACATTGATGTATGATATCATGTATTGTGGAGGGTGTTTTTTTCTTAACAATATCATATTTTTCATCCAATGTGGTATTTTTGGATATTGGAGTACGATACTTTGCACTGAAATAGCCTTATAATACAAAAGTGATGGCATTAAATTTGTATGAGAAGAACTTATTTATGATTAAAACTTTGAAACACATAAATGATAGAGTAATTCGTAACCAAGGTCTTGTCCTACCAAAATAAAATATGCCTACTAATTAAAAACATAGATTGGATAAAATAAGATTGCTTCGAACATGAGAAGGAAATTAAGAGGACCCATGTGTTGTGGCATGCATGACCGTTGGTCTGGGAGGATTGTTTCTCTCTATACGGCCTAGTTTGGATATTATTGGATTGAAAGGTATCGGAGTGCATTGGATTGGATAAAATATTCCGTGTTCAATCAAAGGTGCGGGATCGGAACAGTCCATGACGGTGGGCCTTAATTTAGATCACTGGGCTCTATGTTTGTTCATCTGGGACTAGTTGAGGCGATGATTAAGGGCTAGTTCATTTTTATTGTCGGTACAGTAGTGGAGCTAGACCAGCCCCTTTCTCTTTTTTATTAATATAAATACAACCTTTGTTATTTTGATATATGACATTTTTGGGCTCGATGTTTGACAGTTCATTCCATTTAACAGTTTAGTACAAACATACAAAAAATATGCGCCATGCTCAAAGTACGAATATGGCAAAATTGGTCAAAATAAAATAATTAAATTAAAGTTTTGCTTGCAATTTTTTTGAAATACAAATATATCCAAACACCAGAACAAAAACTCAACAATCCCAAGTATTTAAAAAAAACAAACGAGGTAAGAGGGCACACCTAGTTTGAGACGTGATAAATAAAATAATATTATTTCCTTTCCTTTCTATCCCATTTTGAGTGGCACTACAACAGCGCGATCTTATTCAGGGAGCGGCAAACTTATTATGGAACTGAAGCTTTAATTGTTTGGAAAACTCATCTCAGAGCAAACAAGATATAGGCCGGACGCCGTGTCATCTATCACCATCCAGCTTCGTCATATGTCATCGGTCATCGGACGATAAAAGTCGTAGATGAACTGACAATCAAAGACATCCACAGACTGGTAGGGGTTTGCTGATCCCTGAATTAACTTGTTATATTGAAAATTAATTGACCCTAGAGAGGACGATCCCTGGATCGTCGGCATGCGCAGCAACGATGGCGGAGCGAGCACCGGCGAGCACAGGAGGAAGCAGCATGGGAGGCTGCGAGGAGGCCTCAGATCTGAAAGCTGAGATACTGAGCCTCGCCGAGTCCATCGTGGAGAAGGCCAAGTGCCTGAGGCAGAACGAGAAGGAGATCCTTGAGCTAGTGAAGTTCGTGAGACAGGAGGCCAGCATCATCCGGCGGGCTTTATTCCGAGATTTCGGGGGATCCCGAGGCAATAATGGCAATGCTCAACGATCTAAAACTACATCTAAAATTTGCACTCAATATTGTGTTGCACAACAGGCAGCACGAGAGCTACTCCAGTGTCGGGGAGGCATTCGTCTACGGCGTCGACGGCGCCAACTCGTGGCAGCAACCCGAAGAGATACTCCAGGTAGCGTCAAAGATCGAGTCCTACGTGCAGGTCCTCCGTCCTCCCCGCCGTTGCTATTCCGGTGCCGGCGGTGCCCGACGCGTCAGATACACACGGACGCCCTGGATCATCGGCGGTGGCATTTGCGGGGAAGACGACGACGGAGTCTTTAGAGGAGGCATCAACTGTGGAAGCTGAGATACTGAGCTGAGCCTCACCGATCGAGTCCATGTCCGTGGAGGATGCATCAACTACCAAAGCTGAGATCCTGAGCCTCGTCGAGTCCATCGAGAAGGAGGCCACTCGGGTGAGGCTGGAGGAGAATGATAAGGAGATCACGCAGCTGCTGAAGGCAGTGCAGCAGGCCGGCGGCATGATGCAGAACCTTCAGGCTTCCGACCTGTCGCGGGCCTCCGAGGCAATGCCGATGCTGAATGATCTAAAACGACATCTCAAAGATGCGCAGGATATCGTCGGCGGCGGCGCCGGCTAGTGGCAGCAACCCGGCCAGATACTCCAGATCACGTCCAAGATCGAGGACTACGTCCAGGTCCTCCCCGCCGTCGTTGGCATACGTCACACATCTGCGTGACACGCGTACTAGCTAGTACATAGTGTACTCCGTATGGCTGGGAGACTGTGAATGCTCTGGTTGCATCCGACTTCGCCCAGTCCTCTCGCCTTGACGCGTGTCCCGTTTCTTTCATGGACGGCTCTGGTGGATTGCGCAGGTCGCGTGCTTGCGACGCACAAGGCTGCTACTGGATGGACCTCCGTCCTCCTCGGCGTCCTCTCTCTGTACATGTCTAAATGGGCGTGTCGTGCCGGCCCGGCACGGGCACGCCTCGGCACGGCACGGCACGGCACGGCGAGCTTGTCGTGCCGTGCCGTGCCGGCACGCAGGCCGCCGGCACTGCCCAAGCACGGCACGGCTAACCTTACACGGGCCGTGCCGTGCCGGAGGCACGACGAGCCCGGCATCCGTGCCCGGATCCACGCGCCGCCAGACAAGGAGAGGAAAGGGAGGGAGAGTCGGAGAAGGCAACCACGCCGGCGGGAATGGAGAGCCACCACCGCTGCTACCGGCGGGGAGGGAGAGTTGGTCGTGCCGGCATAGATCTTGCTCCATGGCGGCGGAGAGGAGGCCGGGACCGGCGGGGAGGCGACCGCACTGGTGGAGAGGGAGAGCCGGTCGCGCCGGCGTAGATCTGGCTCCACAGCGGCGGGGAGGAGGCCGGGAGCTCGGGAGGCACCGACGGCGACGCGATGCAGCGCGGCGCAGCACAGCGCAGCAACACTCCAGGAGAAGACGGGCCGGAGGAGGACGGAGCAGGCAGGCCGGCGAGGGAGCTGAGTGAGGGGGATGGGGAGGCTCCGTCGGCGAGGTGCTAAGCGAGGGCCGAGGGGAGACGTGGAGTTGGGAGGCGCCAAGGCGGGCACGGGGAGGCGGCGGGGGAAGGGAGGGAATGAGCTAGGGTTAGGGTTAGGGGCGACCGCGGGTTATTTATATCCCAGGGTGTTTTAGCGGGCCGATGCCGGGCCGGCCGATTAACCGGGCCGTGCCCGTGCCTGCACCGTGGGCCAGCCTTGCGGCCCAAGCACGGCACGGGCCTCGTGCCGGGCCGGCACAGGCACGGCGGCCTACGTGCCGTGCCGGGCTTGGGCCGTGTTGCGCCGTCCCGGGCCATGGGCTGCACCACGGGCCGGCCCGTTTTGGACATGTATACCTCTCCCCAGAGTCTATTTCGTCACTTCGTCACTGCCATCTACTTCTCGCCCTGGATTTTCCCGCCTGCCGCATCTTGCTGCGAACCCCGCTGGCCTAGCGTAGCAGCGCTCCCAGCAGCATCGCACTGTTGCGGATCCCGGCCGCCTAGGGTTCGCTGCCGTAGTCGCCTCCGTTCGCCGCTTCTCCGTCAGACTCGCCTCCGCCGGCCAGTGAGGCTCCTCCGCGAATGCTGAGGTTCCATCCGGCTTCGCACCGGCTGCCAGCTCTACGCGTGTTGCGTACTTGCCACGCACAAGTCTCCTGCTGGGCCTCCGATTGCTTGGGCCACGTCGGCATCCTCTTCTCGGAGTCCACTTCCTCGCTAGAGCTTGCCTCTCCCCCTGGATCTTGCCGCCGGTGTCACCCTGCTGCCAACCCCGGTCGCCTGCCTCTCCCGTAAGGCCGCAACCCCCTCCCCGCTCTCACTCGTCTGCATGGGAAGTGGTGACTGGTGTGGCTCCGCTCGCAGTTGTTCTCCGTGCCTCCTCGCAGTCGTCGCCTCCTCCTTTCTCCTGCCTTGTCAGCTCCTCCGCCCTGCTGCGCCGGTTGATGCGCCGCCGAGGCAGCGCTGTGCACGGCGCTGCGATAGAGGAGGCAGATGCGCTGGCCAAAGGCATGCTGACGCCCACCACCGAGAATTCCTCGCCTTCTCCGCCCCTCCTCCAATTCACATCAAGGATATCGGTGCTGTTTCCTTCCGCACAGCGGCACGGCCCCATCCTTAGCATGATCCCATTCTCCTTCCCTGGCTGCTCCCGTAAATTGCTAACATACTGAAAAGTTAAGTAGGCTCTGCGGAAGCTTCGTCCATAAAGAAAAATGGATTTCACAGTTTTCTTTGCAAAGGATTATTTTAGCTCACTAAGGTTTATCTTGCAACCTTGAAAGAAAAAGCTTCCACATACATTTTCCTTTTTTGGGAGTTGAACATAATATGTTTTAAATTGTCAGTTACTGTTTATTTGTAGAAAGCATATTGTGCATGGAGAGACGTTATCAGGTGCAGATCTAGAGAAAATGTATCTATTGTTGTCGTTAACCTTTTATCTTATCAAACCTTAGCATCATTTTTAGATGATGTTTAGCCTGCACATGAGCTGACTGCATTGTTCGTGTCAGGTTTCAGGAGAACAGGGAGCATCCATGGGGGCACAAGTTGCACCGCCGAACAGGGACTCCCCTTCATTGCCAGTTGAAGTGGTTGGCAAATTTGGCCTGCAACCATTCTTCCTTTTTTGTTTCTTTCTTTACAGTTTTCTTAAATAAAAGTTTCGATTTAGTTATGACTCAAAACATGTTTGTCTCGCTGCTAATTTTCAGTACCATGTCAGTATGAAAATACATTCACGGTTCCAAAGGGAAATGGAACTTTTATTAGGTAGTAGCAGCACAGCTAGCAGCCGAATGCCCTGCTTTGTTCATTATTATTCTGCGCAGCTTCCTTCTCGAGGTGGCATGGCATAGAGATGCACTCATGCTCTGGATTGATTTCTTTCTTTGGTAAAGAACTCAGCTTCTGTGGATGTGATGGTCATTGCATGCGTGCCACAGGAAGGACGCAGCGAAGCGCGTCTACTGTACTAGTACTACACAGGCATGGAGATCGCCGGGCTCCGGCTGTCCGGCAGGCAGGCAGTGAGACAGCCACCGGAGCTATAGCTACCCTTGATATTGCGTACTCTATGTTCCTACGTACGTATTGTGTGTCCTCCTGAATCCACTAATACGCACACGTTTATTATCTTACGCATCTACGCTATAAAAAAGCAAGTTTTCGCTAAACCTTTTTTATCAACGAAAGCCAACATATACCCCTCACGCTGCCCCCACTGCGCATATTGGAGGAGGTTGGAAAGGGGTGAAAAGTCCCAAACCAATAACTACAAATTATTTTCACTCTTTCATTGATTTTTTTCACAACTAATTCCTACCCCGTACCCACCCTTAATGATGGAAAGAAATTGTGGATTGAAAATAACCTTCCAAATCCACCTAACCCAGCGCCCAACGCCCAGCCGAGGAGCGCCCTCTCTCATGCGCACGCCCAGACCCTGGCCACCCAGCGGCACCAGCATCTTGCGCCCAATGCCCTCGGCAGCCAGCGGCTGGACACCCTGCGCCTCGGCCTCCTGCGTCCAGCGCCCAGCACCTAGCGGCCGGCCACTGCACGCCGCGTTCGCCCTATTGGGAATAAACGCGCCATTGGCGCAAGAGGTTGAGAGCGCGCCATGGGCGCGGCGATCGCGCCGTGCGCGTTAGGTGTTCGAGTCATGTCTCGAGTCTGTACATCGCGGATGTGTACCGCGATTATGTCAATTAGGTGTAGGTGTGCACGGCGAGCCTGGTGCGCGCGGTTTGAGGGCGGGAGAGGAAGCCGGTGTTTGGGTCTGAGATGGTCTGTCCAGCGGCGACGAGGTCATGGCGGACCGCGTCACGTGGAGGCCGTTAGGTGTAGGTCGTTAGGATCGTTGAAGTGGTGAGCGTCAAGGTAGGTGTAGGGGTGGTGCTCGAGGGCCAGAAGATCGCACGAGTTGTGGCCACTTCTATCGGGAACGTGGGCGACGCGCGTGGACGAGGTGGCCGGTGATCGCGGTCATGGCGTGCCGAGCGAAAGCATCCGAGGAGTGTGAGGTGAATCCCGAGTATAAAGCCCCATGTAACCCCACCATTGTAAGCGCCTCGAGTCGAATTGAAAGCTAAGATACAAGGCCAAAGAATTGGCCGCGGCGTTCATTCCCAATTCACGAGTTCACTGTTCATGTTCTTCCTCCGTACGCCGAGCAAAAGTCTTGAGCGCGTGAGCTGGCCGGCGTTCGTGAGCGTGTGCGTGAGATAGAGCGGAGGCAGGGGGCCCAACAATTGGTATCAGAGCCTAGGATGGGCGGGAGGATGTTCGGAACACCGGAGACGCCGGAGAGTTCCCGTGCCGCCGCGGAGCGCGTCACGACCTTGAACACCGTCGAGCTGCCGCTGCTGATGAAGGCCAACTACCACTAGTGGGCGCTCATCATGCAGGTCTCGTTGGAGGCAACGGAGCTGTGGGACGCGGTGGAGAAGATGTGCAAGGATCGCGCGTGGGACCGGCGGGCGCTGTCGGCGATCCTGCGCGCGGTCCCATCGGACATGAAGGCCGGGCTCGCCGTGAAGAAGACGGCGAAGGAGGCCTGGGATGCGGTGAAGGCGATGCGTGTCAGCGACGATCGGGTGAAGGCGGCGAGCATGCAGCGGCTGTGGAAGGAGTTCGAGAACTTCCGGTTCCGCGATGGCGAGGGCGTCGACGACGTCGTGGTGCGCATCAACAGCCTCGTCACGAGCTTGCGGGAGATGGGGGAGACGCTGGAGGACCACGGCGTCATGAAGAAGCTCCTGCGCGTCGTCCTAAGGAAGTTCAAGCAGGTGACCGTCGCGATCGAGGTGTTGACGGACCTCAGCACGGCGACGGTCGAGGAGTTCGTCGGCCGTCTGCGCGTGGCGGAGGACGCGGACAAGGAGGACGCCGAGGAGGTCATGGAACAAGGCGGTGGACGGCGCTACCTCACGGAGGAGCAATGGGAGGCGCGGCACCGGCAGCAGATCAAGGAGCAGAGGCGCGGCGGTGATTCGTGTCACGGCAGCAGCAACGGAGACGGACGGCGCAGCAGCAACGGCGGCAACCGTGGAAATGGCGGCCACGGGGACGACGACGACGCGAGCAGCACGTGCTCGAGGCGTAGCCGACGCGGTGGGCGGCCGCGGTGCTTCGAGTGCGGCAAGCGTGGCCATTTCGCTCATGAATGCCGTGCTCGCAAGGAGAAGAAGGAGTCCGCACTGCTTGCGGGCGCGGAAGAGGAGCCGGCGCTCCTGTGACGGCGTGGCGGCGCCGCGGGTCACGACGGTGGGCGGGTGGCGCCATGTCTCTATTTAGGAGGGGCAATGTTGCGAATAAACGCGCCATTGGTGTGAGAGTTTGAGAGCGTCCATGGGCGCGGCGATCGCGCCGTGCACGTTAGGTGTTCGAGTCGTGTCTCGAGTCTGTACATCGCGGATGTGTACCGCGATCATGTCAATTAGGTGTAGGTGTGCACGGCGAGCCTGGTGCGCGCGGTTTGAGCGCGGGAGAGGAAGCCGGTGTTTGGGTCCGAGGTGGTTTGTCCAGCGGCGACGAGGTCATGGCGGACTGCGTCCCGCGGAGGCCATTAGGTGTAGGTCGTTAGGATCGTTGAAGTGGTGCGCGTCAAGGTAGGTGCAGAGGTGGTGCTTGAGGGCTAGAAGATCGCACGAGTTGTGGCCACTTCTGTCGGGAACGCGGGCGACGCGCTTGGACGAGGTGGCCGGTGATCGTGGTCATGGCGTGCTGAGCGGAAGCATCCGAGGAGTGTGTGGTGAATCCCGGGTATAAAGCCCCATGTAAGCCCACCATTGTAAGTGCCTCGAGTCGAATTGAAAGACAAGATACAAGGCCAAAGAATTGGCCGCGGCGTTCATCCCCAATTCGCGAGTTCACTGTTCATCTTTTTCCTCCGTCCGCCGAGCAAAAGTCGTGAGCGCGTGAGCTGGCCGGCATTCGTGAGCATGTGCGTGAGATCGAGCGAAGGCAGGGGGCCCAACACGCCCGGCGAGGCCGCCCAACCCCCGCCTCATTCGCGCACGGCGCGGGCATCGCAAGGCGTGACCGACCTGCGCGCTTTGTCCACCTTCGCGCCACGGCGGCCCAGCCCCCAGCCAACGGTGCAGCACGCCGTGGCCTGCCGCGACCGGCGCCGCACGCCGCAGCCAGCCACGACCGGTGCCCCCGCCCACGGCCAACAGCGCTGCACACTGCGGCTGCATGCAACGCACGCACGGTGCATTAGCCCACTGACGACGCATGTCCCCCGCCAACGACGCCGCGGCTGCCTGCGCCGTACGACAGCGCATGTGGCGTCGCCGACCTCCGCCATGCTCCCTGCCGACGGCGCCGCACGCCCAGTGCCGCAACTCTCCTGCGACGCACGCCCTGGATGCCTGACGCCGTGTCCGTTGTCGCCCTCCAGGGCCACCATATATGATCCGGCAGTAAGCTCTTCGGCGGTCTGCTGCATACAACTCCATGACATGCACTTATTTCTATTCAAACTTATAATTGTATTTATGTTTTTCCAAAATATGAAGCCTCCTCGGCTTGTTGTTCGATCACAATCTTTACGCAGACTGCTTGGAGATATCACCAACACAGTTAATGATGAATCAGCCAATGAATGCAAGCAAAGACAACAACCAAATCCTAATGATGCGAAGGAGCGGCGATTTAATCCAGAGGAGCACCAGGCGGTGGCGCCATGGATGGACCTCGTATGATCATGTCTTTATTGCTGGATCTCACAGACTTAATCGGACAAGGCGAGCGTAGAAGCTCAGCGGTGGATCCTGCACAACTGGCTAGACCAATGAGGGGTGACGCAGGAGGAAAACGCCGACCAGGAGTGCTGCTTGTTCGCTTGACTACAAGCAGCTATGTGCTGCAAGCCTGCGACTGAAAGATTTAGTTCAGGTAACATGCAGTCATGCACACATGTTTCGTTGTTGCTGTGGGTAATTTAATTATAATTAGGCTTTTTTACTATCATTGCAAAAACAGCGGGGTGGAACATAGCTTTAATGTTAAGCTTGTATTTAGAATTGCACTACTATGATTTTGGTGCGCTGAGCTCATCCCTATGAGATCAAAATTAGTGCAAGGAAAAATATCTTAACGAGATGTCTGAGGAAGAGTTTTCTTTTTTCCATAGGCAGATTTGACGCTGGTAGGCTAGACTTTCCATCCCCATGACGGCATAGGAGCTGTTGGTCGTGGTGTAAGTTTTGAAATTACTCCCTTGTTATATGCCTTTTTTATTGCAATCAGAGTGTGTGTTGGGTTTGCATTTGATTACCATGCATGTATTCATGATCAGGCAGCAGAAGGTGCAAGGATTGCTGGAGCATCGAGGTTCATTAGTGTTGACCTGAACCCCAGCATATTCTAAGGCTGACCGCAACAGTATCCTACAAATTTCATCCCCTAAATTAGTATTTACGGCCACCAGCTTCAGTTTAATCTATCGCAAGTGTGGTTCTCTATAGCTTCAGTTCTTTAACTCATATTCTTTCACCACCAGCTTCAAATTCTGTTCTTCTTCCACCAGGAGGAGCTCGACGTGGTTCTCCCTCCTTGCCATTGTTGTTCATGGTACAACCTTGTTCCCTATAAGCATACCTCTATTTAGCATTTGATATGTCAACTAGGATGGTTGGCAGATGCTGGGGATGCTCTTGAAGAACCTTGTTTATCAGAGTGTCAGATTCTTCTTGAACATTGTTTATCAGAATTCAAAACAAGCATTTTTCTTGCCCACCGGCAAGGAAACTGAACTTGAAGCAAATCACTTACTTTTATGTAGGGTTGTAGATTTGTCAGCGCTGCCTACATAGATATTGTCTTTATCTGAATATTATTCTTTCACAACACAGGAAAGTCGTGAACTTTGGATGGAGTGTGATGATAATGCCTGTTTGGAAACAAAGGCGGTTAACAAGGTACAACCCATTGGATTGTTGAAATAATGGCAACCTCTGTCTGAAGCTATCTGATGGTGTCTGCTTAGGTATGGGTGTGGGTAACACTGCTTATGGAGTATAAGGTTAATATTTGTACTTCCAACGTATGTATACTTCAGTGTGTGCAACATTAAAATGCAATTTACATGACTGTGTCTCTCTCCTGGAAGGTTGTGAATATAACTATACAATCTGGCTTTCATTTAGCAAGTACCTTCAAGATATTCCAGTGTGTTGACCTTAGCTGGTTTTCATTTGGAGAACCTGATGCTCACTGAATTTTTTGGCCCTAAACAAAAGGACAAAGTATACATAACCCCCCAACCTTTGGGTGGTGGTTTACTCCACCCCCTGAACTTCAAAACCGGATATTTAACCCCCTAAACTTTGCAAAACTGGATAAAACACCCCCTAAGGCGGTTTTGAGGGTGGTTTTGCTATATTGGCATGGGAAAAAGTATACATAACCCCCAACCTTTGGGTAGTGGTCTACTTCACCTCCTAAACTTCAAAATAGAATATTTAACCCCTTTAAAGTTCGCAAAACCAGATAAAACATCCCTAGGGCGGTTTTACTACAGTGGCACGCCAGGGCCCACATGTCAGTCCCCTCTCCTTTTCTTCTCTCCCGTTTTGCTCCCCTCCTCCTCTGCAGTCTAGCGGCTGCCACATCCCATCTACTTCGTGGTTGGGTGCCACCGCGCCTCCACCTCGCTTATGACCAGGCGCCAAAGCACCCCCGCCTCCCATGCAGCTGTCGCGGCCCCTGCTCCGCGTGCCACCCGCTCACCGCGGCCTCTGCACTGCGGCCGTGAGCAAGATGGAGGCACGGCGGCGCTCGACAAGATTGGCAAAGCCTCTGGTGGATTGGAGTGGAGTCCCACTGGGATACTGTCCGGTGCACGGCTACGGCCCGTGCGTACTTCGCGACGCCGGTGTCCTTGAGTTGCTTCGTATGGGCGCTGCTGCCGTCGCGACAACCACTGTCCCTACCCCTTCTCCTCCTGTCGACGACCCCGCTCTTGCGGATATGTTGGCCACTGTGGTGGCCCCTCGCCTCGCTTCAACGACGCCGACAAAGGAGGACGACCCACCATGCTGGAGGTCCCCCGACTCTGATCCCGTCAACGTCAACACAGGCAGACCGGCGGGACGACGCGCCCTTCTACACCGGCAGTGGATGTCACCACCGTCCGTCAAACCGCTCCCCACCTCGGCTCTCCTCAATCGACGCCGTCATGTGGGAGAAACTGCAGCACACCGGCCCTGCCTTCACATCCTCGACGCCGGCTCCTCCACCAACCTCGCGAACGGCTACGTCCCTGGCCTGGCGCCCGGCTCCACGGCCGGCCTCGCCGACGGGGACTCCTCCTCCACCGATGAGGGGGAGGGCTCCAACTTCTAAATGACAGAAAAAGGCCACCAACCACCGGAGGTTTGGATCCATCAGATCTGGGCATGGACGCACTGGATCAGCTTTCTGCGGTAGTGGATCTGGTGGCTTGAGGACGACGACGGCGGTGGAGGATGGCGGCGGCGGGCGGCAGTTGCGGCGGAGGAAGAGGCCGTTACACTGCCTGACCGGGTTATATACGACCGATGGGCAGGGCTGACGGCCCACTTGCCGCCACCCACCCTCGGACTGGGCCACCTGTGAAGCTTAGGCCCACGCCGATATAGCCCTTAGCTTTTTATCCGTTTACTGTTTTTTATTATTTACAGTAATTTATGCAGTTATGCATTTGAGTCCTCACTCATCATTAACTGATTCTGCATTATGCAAAGTTATCAGCATGTGTCTTTTATTTTAGACCCCTGATATAAAATGTACTATATATCTTTGTGTGCATTTTATGAATGTGTTTTTATTTTTATTTTTTTGTACATACTTATATTTTACTCTTGCAATTTTATACTTGCAATTGAATGTTTTATATACTCTCACAATTATTAAACTTAGTTGTCTTAGAGTTATCTATGATTTAAAACTCGCATGATTAAGTTAAAGGGTAAAAAAAATGCACATATGAATTAATGGATAACAGTATGTCATTTCACATATAACTTGCATTGTAATCATGTGAAACCCTCAAAATTTAATTGTCTTAAGGGTTATTCGCCACAACTCACTCAATCATGTGAAATGAGACTTAATTGTCAAAAGGGTTTACACCAAAACTCTCCTAATTAAGTTAGTTCCTTTTGTAAAAGGGTTTTTAGTGACTAATCATTTAATTGACAATGGGGAAATTTCCGAGAAAACCTAGATTTTTCGCAAAATATGGCTCTTTTGTAGCGAATCAAAATAGATTTCGCAAAACTATAGCCCTATCCACTTATTGTACTATGTAATTAGTGCAATTTTGTTTCGGTCTATGACTTGAATATATCGACCTTTTCAATTTTTGCAATTTCTTCCAAAAAAAAATTGCATTTCAACATAAACAAATCCTCTCAATTAAGTGCTTATTAAGTGATCCAGGATTGAATGCAGAATTTTTGATCCAGGATTGAATGCAGAATTTTTCAATCATATCTTGTATCATTTTGGAGTGCAAACACAAGGTGATAGAGTCATAGGCATTGGCTGCATTTTATTCTCATAAATAATTCTGCCATGAGACCATACCTAATGCAACGAATTTTTCGTCTGTCACTGAGAGGTCTACATCATGTTATCCAAATTTGATGACTACCTACGTAGTGTTTCCCGCAGAATGAATATTTTGGATCTATAGTTTACACCTTTATGGTGATAACCATTGTTCATGGTTATTTTTTGTTATACACAGGGTAGTAGAGCCTTAGTCATTGGCTGCGGTATGTTCTTATGTGAATATATCAGCCCAGAGACCATGTCTATAGCAGCAGTTTTAATTGCATACTACTGAGAGATCTACTCTATGTTTTAGATATAGAGATTATCTATAAAGTGTATACCATTACTAATAATGATAGATTTGTGAAGTCGACATTTTATGTAAGACTTCTAATGATCTAAGTACACTAACAAGATATGAAACTGGATGAATTTTGCATTTAGATTATTACAACCTTACCATTAAACAAATGATTTTATACCATGTTAGGGATAATTGATACGAAGTTCTATGAACTCGCCCTATAGACACCTTTAATCCCCATGGATAATGGACATTAACACATGTTTCATCCTATGAACTAGTAGAAGCATATACTGAAACCCCATCAGGAGGAGATTTCATAATAGATCAAATTAATTGGTATCTTTACTATTGCTAAGAAACCATATGATGCCAAAGAGATATTTTACAAGAATATTTTGTGGAGCAACTTTTATGCATTTTGGGCTTATTATTCAAATTAATGAAGAAAAGTCAATGCGCAAAAAGAGCAACAATGGCAATTTTAAACCCAGATATGACAACTAATTGTCATGATTGTGGTCTCGTTTAGCATTTTTGATTAACAGTGCCTTACCCATAAAGTTCTCATTTGATCTATACCAAAGTGTAAGGATGATATAAGAGATTGGTTGCTTATCATTGGATCTTTTGGATCGTGTGACAACATTTATCTTCTAAAATAGGAGAATCTCGCAAGAATGGACATAACGCTCATCGAATATATTCAGATGACTCTGTTTTGGGATTTCTAATAATCTCAATGTCTATTCACATAAAAAAAATGTCCAATTAAAATGTGTTGTAATAATTAATGTTGTCAAGGCATGTTTGTTGCATATATCATATTTATGTATTTGATATTCAACAATATGTCATAAATTACTGTATGTTTGATATAGATGTATATTGGCATCATTATTATAGTAGATGAATGTCACAAACTCTATAATTAGGGCTAGACAAAACTTCAAATGTCAAGTTTTGGCAATCACTAAATGTGATATGATAATGGAATGGTCGTACCATTATCATGCCCTCCCCTTAAATAATGAGTGTTGCTCAATCTTATTGAATTATAGAGATATGCATAAATTTTGTTTCCTATAGAAGCATGAGATGACAACAACGGATATAACATATACATCAAACCCATAAAACATGTTGCATATAAGGTAATTTTTAAGAATGTCGATGCATTCCAAAATTTGGCATGATCGATTTGGGCACCCCGAAATCGGGATAATAAGAAAAATTACCACCAATTCCATTAGTCATGATCTGGATGTTGCAAAATTTCCCACTAATAATGAGTATATATGCACCGAATGTGCTATAGGGAAATTGATTTTAAGACCTACACATCTTAAAATTCGAGTAGAACCACTTAGATTCCTTGAAAAAATTTAAGGAGATATTTGTGGACCAATTAAGCCATTCTCTGGACTGTTCAGATATTTCATGGTTTTAGTTGACACATCTACAAGATGGTCCACTAAAAACCATGCCTTTGACAAAATAATGTCTCAAATTATACAGTTAAAGGCACATCATCCGGAATATCGGATTCAATCAATCTAAATGGACCATGCTACTTAATTTTCCTCCCATATTTTAGTGACTATTGTATGGCTTTAGGAATTCAAGTTTCAGCACTCAGTTCCATATGTCCACACTCAAAATGGTTTGGCTGAATTTTGGTCAAGAGGATTAAACTCGTTGCATGTCCATTATTAATGAATTGCTCTTTGCCTATGTCGTGTTGGGGTCATGCCGTATTACACGCTGCTGATCTAATTTAACTACGACAAACTGCATATCATGACTCTGCTCCCTTGCAATTAGTACAAGGGGAACCTTCTAGGATTTTCGATTGCGTAAATTCGAAGGATTTCCCATTGCGTAAATTCGGATGTGCTGTTTACATGCCGAATATCACCACCACAGCGTACCTCTATGGGCCCCCACAAAAACAGTTAGGGATTTATGTGGGTTACCAATTTCCGTCGATAACAAAGTATTTAGAACCCCTAACGTGTGATCTATTTATAGCCCGGTTCGCTGATTTTATTTTTAATGAGGAACATTTCCCGGCATTAGGGGGAGATTTCAAGTACCAGAAAAGAGAATGCCGAGAAATTGATTGGGATGCGAAGAGTATCTCCTCCTCAGATCCCCGTACTAAAGAAACTGAACTTCAAGTTCAGAAAAATATTGCAAATAAGCTGCCTAATGCATTCACTAATTACAAAGATGTAATAAAGTCTTTCATTTCTACTAGGATTGCGCCTGAAAGAGTGGAGGTACCAAATTAAACCACTCAAAACAAGTAAGGCATCCAAGAAGGATTAATCTTATTTAAAGAAAAAAAGACGGTAAATGCACATCAACAAGATGTTGATGAAACTCAGAGTGGACCTGATCCACAGCCCTCTTCGAATGCGCGCATGGTCGAAGAAGGAAGATCGGAAAACCCGAGGACCATGGATAAGGGAAATCCTGATGAGTCCTTAAGGGTAAATAAACTTGCTACCAATTATATTGAGACTGGTGAAAACTTTGACCGCAAGGCTACTATTGTCGATACTTAGAAAAAAAATTGTCTCGCTTTATAAATATAAGTATTCCCGGAAGTGATGTTAACACCTCGAGGCACTTTCCCTGCAGGATACAAGTGGGTTTTCGTTCGTGAGCGAAACGAAAATATCAAAGTGGTGAGATATAAAGTAAGACTAGTAGCACAAGGCTTCACGCAAAAGCCCGGCATCGATTATAATGAAACATATTCTCCAGTAACGAGTGGCACTTCCCATACATAATATCACTGGCAGTACAAAATCGTCTGTCTTTGCAGTTGATGGACGTAGTAACCCACATATTTATATGGGTCACTTGATTCAGAAATTTACATGAAGATTCTAGATAGAATCAATGTTCCGAATCCAAAGGCAAATCATAACATGTATTGTGTAAAGTTGAGAAAGTCATTAATATGGCTTAAAAAAATCAGGGCAGATGTGGTACCATCGATTAATTGAAGTCCTTTCTCTTAAAAGGTACACTAAAATGATGATTGCCCGTGTGTGTTCATTAAGAAGTCCTCTATAGGATTTTGTACCATTTCAGTATACGTTGATGACCTCAATATTATTAGGAATGAAAATGGTATAAATGAAGCACGTCATCATTTAAAGACGGAATTTGAAATGAAGGATTTGGGTTAACCAAATTTTGCTTAAGTTTTCAACTCGAGCATTTACTTTCGAGAATATTTGTATACCAAGCGGTTTATACCCAAAAGTTTAGAGAAATAATGGATAAATCATATCCATCCAGAATCCCACTGGTAGTCAAATCACTAGACAAAGAAAAGGACGCTTTTCGATCTAGGGATGATGGAGAAAGAGATTTTGGGATCAGAGTACCCATATCTAAATACCATCGGTACACTAATGTATCTAGCAAATAGTACCCGGCCGAACATTGCATTTGCGGTGAATCTACTTGCCAGATATAGTGCAACTCCAACCAAATGTCATGAGACTGGAGTTAAGGATATTTTAGATATCTTAATGATACAAGGAATCTTGGTATTTTCTAAGGAAGAAACTGAGATCAAACTTTGATTGGATATATAGATACTGGCTATTTCATATCCCTACAATGCCAGATCTCAAACCGGATTTGTATGCTTATAGGGTGGACTGCTATCTCTTGGAAATCATCCAAACAAACTTTGGTAGCTACATCCACTAATCATTCTAACATTGCATTATATGAAGCCTCCAAAGAATGTGTTTGGCTTCACATAATGATAAGCCACATAACCCAGTCACGTGGTATTGGTGCAATTTATTCACCAGCTATTATCTATCCAAATAATATTGCCTATGTTGTTTAGATGGAAACTGGTTATATTGAAAATAATACATTAGAGCATATTGCTCCACAATTATTTTATCCTCATGAATTATAAAAGAAGGTATAGATAAACATTTTGCAAACTAAGTCGTATGATAATCTTGGTGACTTATTTACGAAGTCATTACCATATTCCACATCTTCAAAATATGTTAAAGGAATAGGTACGAGGCGACTTAGAGATTTGCAGGTATCAGGGGGAGTATCACTCTCCAAAGTATAACCCAGTTAACATTATATTGTACTCTTTTCTTTTTATGGATTTTTCGCTCAATGAGGTTTTACCATATAAAGTTTTTAATGAGGTAATATCAACATAGGAAATATGTCATATTGTCTATTTTCCCCATAGGGATTTTTGGAGAACGATATTAGGCATACCATATTTATGGATAATATATTCAAAAATGATCTCAGAAGAAGATGGATTCGATCAAGGGGGAGTGTTGAGAACCAAAAGACAAGGGTGATCTCATCCTTACGTGGAGGCACCTATTCGTGAAGGGATACAACCATTCATCATCAAGAGACAACCCTTCACCAGAAGACATCTCTACGCGAAGAGACACGACGAACAGACACCAGTGATAGGACACCTATTCATTCTCTCTCCCTTCTGTAACTCCCAAAAGGGTGAAGGGACGTGTCCCTTCATGAACGGACACGTCCATTCACCATGTATATACATGTGTGATCATCAATCAATACAGACATGAGATTCATTCAGCATCAATCATTCTCGTTTTCTACTTTTACTTTTAACATTCATATTGCAGATGATCCTTAAATTTATTTTTTTGGGATTGAAATTTTCATTGAAGTTAATTCTCGGCAATGTCATTTTGTCAAAACTAGTCCTCAACTGAATGTCGTTCAGTGTGTACGGGTACCAAATACTCCACTGCATGACTTCGTGCTTTCTTGGATTGGTGCATCTATCTATCTTCAGGTGTGGGGATTAATGTGCATTAACCCACTGACTTCGTGCATAGTGTTTAATTTGGTCGTAGTCGTATATAAAAGTTTTTAAGATGCCTGCTGTCGTGGAGCAGGCTAGATACCTTGATCCAGCCCATATACGTCCAAAGCTGGCGTGGAATATATTGCAGGCTGGCTAACTCGGCGGCTAACTCGGATTATATTACCCTACAAGTCTATAACGCAGGCATCTCAATGTGCCCACCTGCTTGCATAGAAAAATAAATGCAAATTAGTGCATCCTGGTTAATTAGTCTTCGTTCTATAGTCCATACGATAAAGAAACATAGAGAGCAGGCATGTTCACACCACCTCAATATAGGTTACATTCATCAGCACTGTAATATCTTTAGCCACATGCAGTTGCTAGCTGGACTATCAGTTTGGCTAGCGACTTGCGATGTTCATTCCATGCACCTAGACTAGATTCCATTGACGGTATTTCTATTGACAAATCATAACCCTAGTCCTGTTTATTAATTTGTGAGGTTGCTTGTTATTTCTGTTTACAGATTATAACGCACACCTAGTCAAGTCGGTAGGTCTTCGTATTTCTATTGACGGTTCATCCGCCTAGTAAAAGTCGTGTACACGTAGTAAAGAAATGGGCAATGCAAATTATTGCTTACGCCATCTTGTTTTGCTTTAATTTCGATCCTAAAGTCATCCACTCCAAAACTTCATACGTATTTACCCCGTATATTAGATCCGCTGAGGTCATGTATATACGTACGTACGTATGTACAGGTACATATTTCAGAGGTCCACGTGAGCCATCTGCAGTTTTCAAGTTGTTTCTATCATGTTTAACGACAGTCAATCTTAATCTTACTATTACTAATTGGAGGTTGTAAAAGTAACATTGTTTTTAAAGCGCAAAAGCACTATTTTTAAAGCGAAGCACTATTTTTAAAGGGAAAAGCACATCTTACTATTACTAATTGGAGGTTGTAAAAGTACCACTGTTTCTAAAGCGCAAAAGCACTATTTTTAAAGCGAAGCACGATTTTTAAAGCGAAAAGCAATATTTTTAAAGCGCACTAAAAAAATAGAGGCAAGAGATCGAGGGTTCAAATCTTCGCGCTGGCAATATTTAGCGTATTAATTAAAAAAAGCCAATCACAGCAAATGTAGAGGCAAAAGATCAGGGTTTGAATCTCCACACCGGCAACATCTTACTATTACTAATTGGAGGTTGTAAAAAAAGCACTATTCTTAAAGCACGAAACACTATTTTTAAAGCAAAAGCACTATTTTTAAAGCGTGCTTAAAAAATGTGTCACACCCCAAATTTTCCAATTTGGAATGTGACACTTTTGGCTTGAATTAATACAGTGAATTTCTTGAATATTTAAAATTTTGTGAAGCACTTATATATTTACATAGGTATTTAGTGTAGGAAATAATTATTTTGTAAAGAGAACAAATATAATCTATGTTATAATAATATATGTGTTGCATTCATGCTGGTTCACATGATGTTTTTGAGTGATAAAGATTTTCTAAATGAGTTTAAACTACAAGTAACCTTTTCTGAGAACTTTTTAGATTTTCCTAGAAGCTTTTCCTGTTTTCCGTAGAGCACAATCCATTTATTGGAAGCTCTTAAGAACATTTTCATGAGCTCCAAATATTTTATTTGGGTTCATTAGGTCCAAAACTATTTTTGGGATTTTTTCTAAAATTTTTGAGACCGTCGGCATATTTTTTCGGACTTCAAGTATTGATTCTAGACTTATCTATAATTATTTTAATTCCGAAAATAAATAATTCCGAATTTACTTGGGCTTTCTCCATTTAAATATGCCGGAATTTTAATAAACCCCGAAAACCCATTTATGGGTTCTCTAATGGGCTTTAAGCTCACTAAGCCCATTAGTGAAGTTGGGAGGTGTAAATCAATTAGTACCACCTTGCTAGTTGACGCGTATCTACCGGCTCTTCTCCCTATATAATAAACCCAACCCCTCCTCTAAACGGCACACAAAAAAAAATATTAGAATGCCCCGAACTTTGGAAATTCTAACATAGTCTATATCTCTTCCCGGATCCGGCGTGATCTTCCGTTACCGGTGAGCCTTTTTCCTTTCTTCCATCTTTTCGCTTTCAATCTTTTGTTTCTTTCTGTCTCGCCTAATCGGACGGCGGTCACTCCCTGGATCCACTTATTAGTTGCATGCTACCGTGGGCCAGTGCTGCCTAGGACCGCACGTCGCCGGCGTGGCCGCTGTCCGACGACCCCTGTCTCTCCCTGCAGTCCTACAGCAAGACCTGAAGCATGAGAACCTGGTCCGAGCTGATCAAAGTCCATCCGTGTACAATCACAGTGCAGAAGGAGATGCGTTCTGTACGTGGAAGATGGTAACCCTATCTATACGCTAGCTTCTCTAGTTCACCTTTACGTTTAAACCCTAAAAAGACTCTGATCCCTTGCTTCCCCAGGCGTGAGCAGCAGGCAATCAGCAGCTCGTCACGTAATGCATACGATAGTTTTCAACCAGCTGATCAAGGCACAAGCAGGACTCTTTGCACCGACTGTCCGGCCTCTGTACACACCGTCATCTTTGGCGTATGCCTCAGGAAGATGCCCTGGCCGCGTGCCTGTATAAGATGGACGTTCCTGGCCCTTCTGCAAATCCCTGCTACCCTATCGATCTCATCGTCGTCATTGGACGTCGTTGTCACGCAGCCAAGCCGCAGCAACCCCTCTCACGCTAGGTTCCATGGGCCTCGCGTCACCATGTCCTCGTCGACGACTGCAGGAGCCATGCACCGTGAAGGTGAGGGTTTGCGAAACCAGAGGGTAATCCTCCGCATATATCCGATTTGTTATGACAACCTTGCATCTCAACAGTAGATCCCTTTTATCTCTTTAATCAGATCCATTCCATATCTTTCAGCAGATCGAATCCCAATTTTTGGCCAATTCAGGAGTACTATTCGTTGAGCCCATCAATGTTCTCTTTCAGCTCATAAGGTATACAATTAATCGTGTTTTGTGCTCTTTGATCCTTAATGTCTTGTATCTTATTCGTTTTAGCTATGCTTATGTCCGTTCTTGTTGCATTAGAGTCGTAACGCCAAAACATACGCTTATAGTATTGATGTTTACCATGTTTTGTATTTCTAATTTTCAAATTAAATATTAATTTGGTTAATAATATCTCATAGGATTTTCTGAATAAAAGCAATCTAGCGTTTAATCTCGCTTTTTCTTAAACTCTTGTTAATTTGGATAAATCTTTCTCTAATGATTTCCAATTAAAAATTATTTAGGTTTAAACCACGGTTTTGTTAAACTATATGTTAACTTGATTAATGATTATGCAATTGCTTCCTAATTAAAATATGCATAGGTTTATACCTCGGCTTTTCATAATTCATCAAGTTAATTTGATTAATGCTGACTATAATGTGTTTTTAATTATAACTTGTTTAGATCAAACACGTTATATGCTAAAAGTCCGAATAGGTGATCTTATAAAACTACTCTTTCTTAAATTAATTATTTTAATGCTACAATGAGTCTTTATAAATAAAATCTGGTTAGTTTCAACTACGGTTTTTAATTCAAATATAATTTGAATTAATTCTAAGTTGGTTATTTCTCTGAAATATCCATTTGAATTATTTTATTAATTAAAATAAATGATGCTCATAGTCTTTTCTTTGAGGGTCAAGACTACAAATCTTACGTTAGACGTATCTTTTCAACCGTAGCTCTGTTTGCGGCGTTTCTCGCGCTCTTGTGACCATAGTGACGTTTCCTCTCTTTTTGGCACATGTTTTATGAAGCTTTTCTTTTGATTGGTGTATTGTTTCTTATGCATGTATGATTGTCTGTCTTGTATGTCGTTTGTGTTGTCACGTATAGAACGAGTATCATACGCGAGAGTGAACGTCGAGGTTTTCAAGATCTACAGCTGAAGAATTCCTTGAGCAGCTATATATACTTGGGAATAAAGGCAAGTATTCTTTGACCTATGTCCTATTTACATTAACTACACAATCTAGAGCCCAATTTGATTGCTCCTAATAAGGATGACTAGCTTCATATACCTTTACATGTCTATGAAACTTGGGATGGGCTATGATGCGTAGATTAATGCTACCGCTCAACATATTTTTATGTTGCTAATCTTGATTAATTAATGATGCAATGATGATGAAAGTTTGGTTATTTAGCAACATGGAGACTTGAGCATGTTTTTGTTAGTTTTGCTCAAGTACTTCGCCCTAAGGATCGGTTCGCCGAGCGACCACCCAGGAAAACAGTACAACCACAAGACTCACATGGGCAATGGGCTTGACTGATTAATTAGATGAACTAGAGTTTTGGCTTACTTTCCTGAAACATGGCGTATGAGGGGTCTGGGGGATATGGGACTTTGCCCTTTGCCAATGTGGTGCAGTTTGACTGTCACCCTTTGGAACGGAACTCTCATATCTTTAGTTAACTGGAGTAACCTGTAACGAGTGGGCCATAACTCTAGGAATTCTTTGTAAAGGTCTCGTAATGAAACCCTGCCAATTCATCAAAGGATAGTGAATATATGGGGTTTGGCCACCTCTTGGCATATGGGAATCATGACTTGTGGGTAAAGATGTACAACCTCTCGAGAGTGTTTTAAACTGATATATCAGCCGTGCTCACGGTTAAGAGCGGCCTGGACCCTCACAGATTAGAGTTTTCAAAGAAAATGGCTCATGATGATAATGGTGATGACAGTGGTGATGACAGTGGTGATGATGGTAATGGTGGCAGTTACGACAATGGTTGATACTCATTTATTTTATTTACTTATAATATTTCAGTTATGGGATGGGTTATGCTAATTCATTGCTAGTAATAAAACCTGACCAACTAAAAGCAACCACTATGCCTGTCCACTATAAAGCTAGTCCACTTTATCCTAAACGGAATACTTGCTGAGTGCGCCATGTACTCACCCTTGCTATCCCAAACCTATAGTTCTTCTCTATACAAGTTGATGATGATACGAAGACAGAGTGGATCCAGAAGTTTATAATGTGTTTAGGCGTACGTGCCCCCAGTCAACCCTCCTGTGAAGATGGAGTTCCGCTACGAGATAGAAGTTCCGCTATACTCTGATATATTGACCTTTGTGTCAAATGTAAGTTTTATACGCTTATATAATGCACTGTTTATTGATATTCACTGATGAAGTCGGCTGTATGTGTGGAAAATAGATCCTGGGCACACATACGGTGTCATCTGGTTTTGTTTCTAAAACCGGGTGTGACAGAAGTGGTATCAGAGCTGTGTTGACTGTAGGACGTAAGCCTAGTTAGCATGGTTTCTTTTCTGACCTTAGATTGCTATATACTCATTCACCTTCGCTATACTTGCTTTCCAAGTTATCAAATTGCTGCCCCAAAGCATTTGGTGTATCTTTGTTCTCGTCCTATTTCTTTTCTCCGTCCTCTTACATAGAACTTAAGGAGGGTAGAGCCTAAATCAAGTTTTGGCACATGAAAGTTTCTTTCCACGTAATTCTATCCAAACATTACTCTTCTCATACAACCCATTCTTTCCATTATTTTTTTTTTGTTACGTCATCCCATGTCAGCTTTGGTTGTCCCCTGTCTCTCTTCACAGTATTGTCTCGCCTTACGATGCTTCTATGCACTAGTGCATCCAAAAGTCTTCTTTGTACATGTCCAAATCGCCTTCACCGAGGCTTGATAGATTTTCTTCAATTGGAGCTACCCTAGCCTATCACCTATCTCATCATTCCTCATTTGGTCCAACTTGTATGCCCACAGATCCAACCTAATATAAGCGTCTCCATTGAATTTAACTATTGAACATGCCACCTCTTAGTAGGCCAACACTTTGTCCCATATAACATGGCTAGTCTAATTTTCATCCTATGGGATTTACCTTTTGGGGTACCCTCTTGTCACATAGAACTTCAGATTCTTGACACGACCACATCCATTCCGCTTTCACCCTATGGCCAACTTTCTCATCAAATATTTCCATCTCTTTGTAATATCAATTCCAGGTACCAAGAAGTATCTTTCTTAGGTACCACATGGCCTTCTAAACTCATATCCCTATACTCCATCTTTAACTAATCATCACCTATCATTAACCAATCCATTTGACTCACTTCTTGATTCACATGTTGCCCTTGGTAATGGTTATACTCTTTATAACCAGTTTGCCTTTATCCCTTTTCTATAATATTTAATGTCTTCTCCCCTAAACTGCTTTCCATCCTTTCGGCTAGTCTAGTCTCATCATGTACCTTTCTGTCTTACATATGTGGCCTTTAATAGCACGTTCCTTATCTTACCCTTATCTTGTGGTCTTTAGGGAATATAGAAACCCCTTTTAAGGAAGTCCACCATATAAGTTAAAGAGAACGAATAGTGCGAGTTTGTATGCTTGTTATTGTGCTACATGTGTGATTTGGTTCTTTGTAATGATTGTTGATGTGTTGTTGGATTTTGATCCACAATAGCATAAGAGTTGTTATATAATAAATAGATGAGTTCTTTTCTATCCCTATTCATCTTTCCTTTTTCTTTTGCAAAACTTATTCCTAATTGAAGTGCAACTACAAGGAAGAATAATGCCTCCACCAACATGGCCAAGATCAACACTCTACTATTATCCCTTTCATCAAGTGCAGTAAGGAACAACTCGTAAAGCCTCATCTTTTTAAGGGGGGTAGATGTAGAGATTGCAAGAGGTTGGACTAACAAGAATTTGGTCTATCATGAGAATTGAGTATTTCAGATGAAGTGAGGAAATTACCACCAGGAAGTCGCTAATGGTAAAGAGTCAATCATGGATGAAGAATTTTAAACCATCCGTCTTTTCTTGCTAGCCTGTCCAAATCTCGAGGACGAGATTCCTTTAAGGGGGGTAGTTTTGTCACACCCCAAATTTTCCAATTTGGAATGTGACACTTTTGGCTTGAATTAATACAGTGAATTTCTTGAATATTTAAAATTTTGTGAAGCACTTATATATTTACATAGATATTTAGTGTAGGAAATAATTATTTTGTAAAGAGAACAAATATAATCTATGTTATAATAATATATGTGTTGCATTCATGCTGGTTCACATGATGTTTTTGAGTGATAAAGATTTTCTAAATGAGTTTAAACTACAAGTAACCTTTTCTGAGAACTTTTTAGATTTTCCTAGAAGCTTTTCCTGTTTTCCGTAGAGCACAATCCATTTATTGGAAGCTCTTAAGAACATTTTCATGAGCTCCAAATATTTTATTTGGGTTCATTAGGTCCAAAACTATTTTTGGGATTTTTTCTAAAATTTTTGAGACCGTCGGCATATTTTTTCGGACTTCAAGTATTGATTCTAGACTTATCTATAATTATTTTAATTCCGAAAATAAATAATTCCGAATTTACTTGGGCTTTCTCCATTTAAATATGCCGGAATTTTAATAAACCCCGAAAACCCATTTATGGGTTCTCTAATGGGCTTTAAGCTCACTAAGCCCATTAGTGAAGTTGGGAGGTGTAAATCAATTAGTACCACCTTGCTAGTTGACGCGTATCTACCGGCTCTTCTCCCTATATAATAAACCCAACCCCTCCTCTAAACGGCACACAAAAAAAAATATTAGAATGCCCCGAACTTTGGGAATTCTAACATAGTCTATATCTCTTCCCGGATCCGGCGTGATCTTCCGTTACCGGTGAGCCTTTTTCCTTTCTTCCATCTTTTCGCTTTCAATCTTTTGTTTCTTTCTGTCTCGCCTAATCGGACGGCGGTCACTCCCTGGATCCACTTATTAGTTGCATGCTACCGTGGGCCAGTGCTGCCTAGGACCGCACGTCGCCGGCAAGGCCGCTGTCCGACGACCCCTGTCTCTCCCTGCAGTCCTGCAGCAAGACCTGAAGCATGAGAACCTGGTCCGAGCTGATCAAAGTCCATCCGTGTACAAGCACAGTGCAGAAGGAGATGCGTTCTGTACGTGGAAGATGGTAACCCTATCTATACGCTAGCTTCTCTAGTTCACCTTTACGTTTAAACCCTAAAAAGACTCTGATCCCTTGCTTCCCCAGGCGTGAGCAGCAGGCAATCAGCAGCTCGTCACGTAATGCATACGATAGTTTTCAACCAGCTGATCAAGGCACAAGCAGGACTCTTTGCACCGACTGTCCGGCCTCTGTACACACCGTCATCTTTGGCGTATGCCTCAGGAAGATGCCCTGGCCGCGTGCCTGTATAAGATGGACGTTCCTGGCCCTTCTGCAAATCCCTGCTACCCTATCGATCTCATCGTCGCCATTGGACGTCGTTGTCACGCAGCCAAGCCGCAGCAACCCCTCTCACGCTAGGTTCCATGGGCCTCGCGTCACCATGTCCTCGTCGACGACTGCAGGAGCCATGCACCGTGAAGGTGAGGGTTTGCGAAACCAGAGGGTAATCCTCCGCATATATCCGATTTGTTATGACAACCTTGCATCTCAACAGTAGATCCCTTTTATCTCTTTAATCAGATCCATTCCATATCTTTCAGCAGATCGAATCCCAATTTTTGGCCAATTCAGGAGTACTATTCGTTGAGCCCATCAATGTTCTCTTTCAGCTCATAAGGTATACAATTAATCGTGTTTTGTGCTCTTTGATCCTTAATGTCTTGTATCTTATTCGTTTTAGCTATGCTTATGTCCGTTCTTGTTGCATTAGAGTCGTAACGCCAAAACATACGCTTATAGTATTGATGTTTACCATGTTTTGTATTTCTAATTTTCAAATTAAATATTAATTTGGTTAATAATATCTCATAGGATTTTCTGAATAAAAGCAATCTAGCGTTTAATCTCGCTTTTTCTTAAACTCTTGTTAATTTGGATAAATCTTTCTCTAATGATTTCCAATTAAAAATTATTTAGGTTTAAACCACGGTTTTGTTAAACTACATGTTAACTTGATTAATGATTATGCAATTGCTTCCTAATTAAAATATGCATAGGTTTATACCTCGGCTTTTCATAATTCATCAAGTTAATTTGATTAATGCTGACTATAATGTGTTTTTAATTATAACTTGTTTAGATCAAACACGTTATATGCTAAAAGTCCGAATAGGTGATCTTATAAAACTACTCTTTCTTAAATTAATTATTTTAATGCTACAATGAGTCTTTATAAATAAAATCTGGTTAGTTTCAACTACGGTTTTTAATTCAAATATAATTTGAATTAATTCTAAGTTGGTTATTTCTCTGAAATATCCATTTGAATTATTTTATTAATTAAAATAAATGATGCTCATAGTCTTTTCTTTGAGGGTCAAGACTACAAATCTTACGTTAGACGTATCTTTTCAACCGTAGCTCTGTTTGCGGCGTTTCTCGCGCTCTTGTGACCATAGTGACGTTTCCTCTCTTTTTGGCACATGTTTTATGAAGCTTTTCTTTTGATTGGTGTATTGTTTCTTATGCATGTATGATTGTCTGTCTTGTATGTCGTTTGTGTTGTCACGTATAGAACGAGTATCATACGCGAGAGTGAACGTCGAGGTTTTCAAGATCTACAGCTGAAGAATTCCTTGAGCAGCTATATATACTTGGGAATAAAGGCAAGTATTCTTTGACCTATGTCCTATTTACATTAACTACACAATCTAGAGCCCAATTTGATTGCTCCTAATAAGGATGACTAGCTTCATATACCTTTACATGTCTATGAAACTTGGGATGGGCTATGATGCGTAGATTAATGCTACCGCTCAACATATTTTTATGTTGCTAATCTTGATTAATTAATGATGCAATGATGATGAAAGTTTGGTTATTTAGCAACATGGAGACTTGAGCATGTTTTTGTTAGTTTTGCTCAAGTACTTCGCCCTAAGGATCGGTTCGCCGAGCGACCACCCAGGAAAACAGTACAACCACAAGACTCACATGGGCAATGGGCTTGACTGATTAATTAGATGAACTAGAGTTTTGGCTTACTTTCCTGAAACATGGCGTATGAGGGGTCTGGGGGATATGGGACTTTGCCCTTTGCCAATGTGGTGCAGTTTGACTGTCACCCTTTGGAACGGAACTCTCATATCTTTAGTTAACTAGAGTAACCTGTAACGAGTGGGCCATAACTCTAGGAATTCTTTGTAAAGGTCTCGTAATGAAACCCTGCCAATTCATCAAAGGATAGTGAATATATGGGGTTTGGCCACCTCTTGGCATATGGGAATCATGACTTGTGGGTAAAGATGTACAACCTCTCGAGAGTGTTTTAAACTGATATATCAGCCGTGCTCACGGTTAAGAGCGGCCTGGACCCTCACAGATTAGAGTTTTCAAAGAAAATGGCTCATGATGATAATGGTGATGACAGTGGTGATGACAGTGGTGATGACAGTGGTGATGATGGTAATGGTGGCAGTTACGACAATGGTTGATACTCATTTATTTTATTTACTTATAATATTTCAGTTATGGGATGGGTTATGCTAATTCATTGCTAGTAATAAAACCTGACCAACTAAAAGCAACCACTATGCCTGTCCACTATAAAGCTAGTCCACTTTATCCTAAACGGAATACTTGCTGAGTGCGCCATGTACTCACCCTTGCTATCCCAAACCTATAGTTCTTCTCTATACAAGTTGATGATGATACGAAGACAGAGTGGATCCAGAAGTTTATAATGTGTTTAGGCGTACGTGCCCCCAGTCAACCCTCCTGTGAAGATGGAGTTCCGCTACGAGATAGAAGTTCCGCTATACTCTGATATATTGACCTTTGTGTCAAATGTAAGTTTTATACGCTTATATAATGCACTGTTTATTGATATTCACTGATGAAGTCGGCTGTATGTGTGGAAAATAGATCCTGGGCACACATATGGTGTCATCTGGTTTTGTTTCTAAAACCGGGTGTGACAAAATGTAGAGACAAGAGATCGATGGTTCAAATCTCTGCGCCGGCAACATTTAGCGTAGTAATTAAAAAAAAGCTAACCATAGCAAATGTAGAGATCGAGGGTTCAAATCTCCACGCCAGTAACATTTAGCGTATTAATTTAAAAAATAAAACCTATAGCTGTAGGAGACCACTGTTCAAATCCCCATGCCGGAAACATTCGGCGTATTAATTAAAAATATTACTATTATTAATTAGAAGGCTAAACGATTTGGATCCATTATTGGAGAGTGATATCTAAATTAATAGATTCGTTGGAGAGCAAAATCTCAAAAATTAATTTATAAACAAACATGTACCTCATATGGTCTCACGTGAAATGCACATCTGTATAATATCTTCCCAAACATTGAAAGGGTTAGATACATTACTTTTCTAATGTCACATAAATATGAGCATAGATCGTATAAGGTATTTTGCTATATTACAACGGTAGAAAACAATTATGCTATTTTACATAACAAAATAAACAAATATATACTTCATCTGTTACCTTCGAGAAGGTCAAAAGTCATCATATATATCTATTTTCGATAAATTAAATTCATGATCTATAGTTATTTCAGAACACTATAGCAATTGTCTAAAGAAAAAATAGATAAGATATGTATAAGTTTTGAATTTCCAACTTCTATCACTACTAAATTTATCTATGAATTGATAACACAAATATTCAATATAACTATAAATCTTACGAGCTCATGTGATTCTAAATTTTATGAGAACGTAGGTTTATAGATAATTTTACTATTGCTAATTCAAAACTCTAAAAGATGCGTTAATTACGAGGCATTCTAGAAAAATAGATAAATTTCAGAAATTCTCAAAGAAAAAAATATCCGGTCATCAATTTAGCGGCATCTACAATGCAATAGTATCAATTGTATGGATAATCTAAAATAACACCCATAACAATTGAAAACAGCTAACCATTAATTAGATAGATTAAAATATTAATAGTGATTAGATATGAACCTTTTTTAAATAATTACACACATACACAATTATAACAATGGTCTATGTCTTAATTAAATTGCATATGCTAGGGTAAAAATCATATAAAATAACTTCCCAAGGTTATATCTAAATTGACCATATTTAATTGTTATGATAAAATATCTAAAATAACTATTTAATTTTATATTAAAATTATCCATATTTTGATATACACATAATAATATATGTGTGTGCCTTGAGATTAATCTGTGCGACGCACGGGTTGATGGACCAGTTTATTGTATTAATTAAAAAAATAAATCCTATGGCAGTAGGAGACCACGATTTAAATCTCCATGCCGGCAACATTCGGCGTATTAATTAAAAATATTACAATTATTAATTAGAAGGCTAAAAGATTCGGATCCATTGGAGAGCGATATCTAAATTAATAAATTCATTGGATAGAAAAATCTCAATAGTTAACTAAAAAAACATGTAGCTCATGTGGCCTCATGTGAAACGTACAGCCGTATAGTATGTTGTCAAACATTGAAGGGGCTAGATATGTTACTTTTCTAATGTTACGTAAATACGAGCATAGATCGTATAAGGTATTTTGCCATGTTAAAGTGGTAGAAAACAATTTATGCTATTTTACATAACAAAATAGAAAAATATATACATCATCTATTACCTTCGAGGAGGTCAAAAATCATCATATCTATCTATTTTTGATAAAGTAGTGCACTATAGCAATTGTCTAAAGAAAAAATAGATAAAATATCTATAAGTTTTGAATTTCCAACTTCCATCGCTACTAAATTTATCTATGAATTGATAACACAAATGCCCCGTACAACTATAAATCTTATGGGAGCATATTTATGACATTAATGTCTCATGTGACTTTGAATGTTACGAGAACATAGGTTTATAGATAATTTTACTATTATTAACTAAAAACTCTAAAAGATGTGTTAATTACGAGACGTTCTAGAAAAATAAATAAATTTCTGAAATTCTCACACAAAGAAATAAAAATATCCGGTCATCAATTTAGCGGTATCTACGATGCAATAGTATCAATTGAATGGATAACCTAAAATAACTCCCGTAACAATTGAAAACATCTAATCATTAATATTAATAGTTATTAATAGGATCATTTCTTATATAATTACACACATGCACAATTATAAAAGGCAACGTATCCGATGCAACCGAAGAAATGGTGCAACTACCGTGCAATCCAACTAAAAAAGTTTCAACAAATTCTGAGAAAAATTATATATGTACATCTCAGCCTACCCCATCTATATATAAAATTTCATGATCAAATTCAGTCTACTCTACCAGTTACAAAAAAAAAACAAATTGTATAACAAACAGTAAAGTTTAAATGCACCCCAAATTTGTTTTTTTTTAACTGCTAGAGTAGGACAAATTTGATTATAAAATTATATGGGGTAGGCTGAGATGTACATTCATGATTTTTTTCAGAACTTTTTGAAAAAAAATTTGGTTAGGTTGCACAGCGTTTGCACCATTCTCTCAGTTGCGCCAGATATGTTCCCATTATAAAAATGGTCTAAGCATTCATTAAATTGCATATGCTATGGTAAAAATCATATAAAATAACCTCCCAAGGTTATATCCAAATTAACCATATTTAATTGTTACGATGAAATATTAAAATTATCTATATTTTGGTATACACATAATAATATGTGTGTGCCTTGAGACTAGTCCGTGGGACGCACGGGTTGATGGACTAGTGTTTCTAATTGGTTTCAAAAGAAGCACTACTTATCAAACGCACTAGAAAAAAAAAGGTAACCACTAGATATTTAAAAAAAACATCTGACCGTCTATCAGCCTCTTATGATACTAGTCATTGGATATGGTATCTTTTCTATAAATTTACTCACCATACTATTATCAAGATTAATTTAAATGTTCCCTAAAAAATTACATATAAGTTACTCACCATATCTGAAAGTTCTACTAAAGAAGTACTAAATTTTCATACTCCCTCCATATTTAAATGTAAGTCGTGGTTCATTTTTTTTCAAAACTTCAAACCCTCATCTTATTAAAAATTTATAATTTAATATTTATTTTGTTGTGATTTGTTTTCTCACTGCAAAGAGTTTTAGCACGAGTTGTTTCTTTATTTGTTTACAGAAATTTTTGAATAAGAAAAAAGATTGGAGTTTTGGAAAAAAAAAGTCAACCAAGACTTATTTAAATATGGAGGGATTCAAAGTATCATATGCCATACTGAAAGATAAAAATTAAAATAACCCACTAAATTCACATATAAATTACATACGATGCCATTCTAAAATATAAATTTACACATAAATTATGTATTACGCAATTATGAAAAATGAATCAATGGATGCATACCCTTAATTTACAAACAAATTACCTATTGTGCGATTATGAAAACTAATTAAAAGCAGCTCTTTGATACAAAGATAGTTTATATGAAATGATGAACATGCGCTGTTTGGAGACGTCACCGCATGCATAAGCGAAGAAGCGATGCCGCCAAATGTTAAGATCATCTACTACCTTAGACATAATTACCTGTGCACAGGACACTACATTCCTAAAAACCTGAATTCTCCAAAATGTGCTTTGAGCATCTAGGCCGAACCGTTCTGGCCTATAATTTATGTGCAAGCAAATGCAATTTTATGGTCTATTTGGATCTTCAAAAACAATGAGGCAGCCTTTGATAGTACAAGATTGTGTTCTTGTTTGCAAATTAATTCCCTAAGTGGGAGTGTCGTACTCTGGAGAATAGTGGAGATCCACCCCCTTTATAATCATTTTATTGGCTTAATTTAATTTTCTTGCTCAATTTGGGATAGATAATGGATAGCCTGCTTAGTCTTCTTACAAAATGGTCATTGTATTCTAATGATGTAACGCATGTGCCTAGCACTACTACACAAACACGCAGAAGGAGCGGTGCAAAGTGGCTCTACAAGAGCAGTTATAGGAACCGCTCCTCCTCGTGGGCTCCTGCAGTGGAGACCACTGTAGGAGCGGTTCCTCAACCGCTCCTGTAAAGAACTTAGCAGGAGCGGGTAAATCCTTCCACCGCTCCTACTGAGTTTTGTAGCAGGAGCGGCTAATGCGATCCACCGGTCCTGCTGTGCAATAAAAAATAAAAAATAAACACCGCTGGTCCCGCTGCCCCCTCCCCCGTCGCCGCCGGTCCCGCTGCCCCCCACCCCCTGCCGCCGCCGCTCGGCCCGCCGCTCCCGCTGCTCCCCTCCGCTGTTGCCGCCGGTCCCGCTGCCCCCACCCCCTACCGCCGCCGCTGGGCCCGCTGCCCTCCTCCCTCGTCGTCGCCGCTCCAACTCTAGATCCGCCGTCGCCCGGCCCCTTCCCCGGGACAGATGGGGACGAGCACCGTGGCCGCCGTGAGCCACGCGGCCGGCGTCGCTCGGTCGCCGTCGCCCCGTGGCGTCACCGCTCGGTCGCCGTCGCCTCCTCCGCAAGCTCGATGACCGCCGCCTCCTCGTGCTGCAACTCCTTCCCCACCGCGGCGACGCCTCCGCCAAGCGCTCGCCGGCGTCCGCCGCGCTCGCCCCACACGCCGCGGCGCGCTGGACCGCGGCCTCCGCCGGCCGCTCGCCCCGCCAACCGGCAGCTCTGGCCCGCAGCCTCCGCGCCGGGGAGCGCCGTCGCGCCGAGCTGCATGCACTACAGGAATCCAGACAATTTTCGGCGGCCAAAAACCGCCGAAAATAAGCCCTTTCCCGCCGAAAATAACTATTTTCGGCGGCAAAAGCCTTATTTTCGGCGGTTGTCGCCCGCCGACAATGATCAGCCGAAAATAAGCTTATTTTCGGCGGTTTGCCGCTGAAAATAGTCTTATTTTCGGCGGTTTTTGTTGGCCGCCGAAAATAACTCAGGAATGGCTTATTTTCGGCGGGGTTACTGTAGCCGCCGGAAATAATAGCATAATTTTCGGCGGTTTACTGTAGCCGCCGAAAATAATGAATTTTTTAATTAAAAAAATAAATAAGTCAAAAAATTCATATAAAGCACCAAAAAATATAGGAAAAATCACAGAAAAATTATGCAACATCGTGTAATCACTTACAACAAGTTATAACATCACCTCAAGTTACAGCCATACAAAAACTCATCAAAAGTCTTGCTTTATATGAAGGAAAAAGTGTAAACACAGGCAAACTTGCATAACTTCCAGAAATTAGCAAATTATAACCTACATATGACCTGCATTGTACAGTTTACAAATTCTGTTGATCACACGAGCAGAAAACTGCATTGCTACCAGTAACTTCTGCATGTTCCAGTTCACTAGTAAGATTTGAGTCTGACAACCATATTTACTTGCGCAATAAATCCTGCATAGTGGTGGACCTCTAAAAAACTTGTAACTGATGAGGGACTAAGCTTATAGAATTGGGGACTAAGCTTATAGAATTGAACAGATGCTTTACCAGAGACAAGAATACATGGTGCTGCTTCACTCATGCCACTGAATAGCTATCAGCCTGCAGCAGAAGAAAATAGAAAAGTTTAAAACAATGCAATCAATAGGCAACCACTTGAAGTATAAAACAATGCATAAGGAGTGGGATTTTGAAAAAAGAAATAGCATTCACAGACGCTGGGCACAATTGTCATGGCCATCTAAATTCGTTACTTTGAGCTCAACCTCTTCCGTTGCTGCAGTCAGCTCCACCCCAAGTGATGCCAACCTCTTCCTTTGCTGCCAAAGAAAATGGAGAACATTTAGACACAAGCAGTTAATATACCATATAACCAATCTATGGTCAAACTTTTACTTAAGTGACAGAACACAATTCATAGATTGGTTACTTATGTGTAACTTTAATTTCATCTAGAAATTTCACTTTTACAATGTCAGTTGTTGTAACTAGAAACAGCAGTAAATAGAGTTACTAAGTTCAGCACTAAAATTAAGCAACCTTCAAGGTAGCAGGATGACAACTCTATCCTTCCTCTTTCCATTAAGCCATCATCTTAGTGGCACTCCTGCATATGCTACAACAATTCCTATAAACAATGCTATATGTCAATTTATAAGCTGTCGTAGCAACGCATTTTATAGTTCAATATTGTTTATAAACAAATGTTCCACACCATATAGCATTATGCACTCATATCAGTGAACAAATGAGTCATATCTATTGTTCAGAGAAAACCATACACCACAGTATTGCCCTCACTGGGAAGAGTTAATAAGTTAGATAATAATGACCATATGTAGCCAAACTGTGTAACAAATTCGTACTAATTTCCATGGAATCTACTGTGCAGCAAAATACAGATAGAGAGTAGACTATTGTTAGTGAATAAATAAGTGCATGATGTAAATAAATAAGTCAGCATTCGAAATGTACAGGATGTGCTTTGATGTATAATCATTACCAAGGTAAAATCAGAGAGCATGAACAGAGCTAGTAATTTAACAAGCTAGGAAGTACTAGACATCAGAATTGAAACCAGGGAAAAATTAATCTACACGGAACACAATGAAAATTAGTTAGTCACGCTGGCAAAAAATAATGAAAAAAAACGACGCCACGGCTCATGCCGGACTGCATCTTGGCTAGCAGCGACGGGATCTCTTAGGCACATATTTAAATTCCTACTAAATCAAATTGTGTAACCAATATAATTTACAATTGCTTGTGGCTGGATGACAAGGGGATTGATTATTAGATGTCTCCCTGTCCTTGGATTTCGACGAGCCATCATCACGTGGATTCATGTCAGCCTACAGATAAGAGTACAGGGCAATATTAGAAGTTTGCTTATCGAAACAGGAACATGACAAAAGAAAAACAGATTGTCTCATGGCAAAATAAAAGTGCAACAAACGGTAATCCTGCTACCAAAGCTGTTCTTCAAAAAAAAATTAGTAGAAAGTAACAACATGACCATGCCAATATTAGTCCTCAGTTATCATTAGCATGCAATCTAGACTCTAACCCAGAAATAAGAAATAGCAATTGTTATTGCATTGTATTGTTGACAAACAACACACTCCTATCCTAACTGGCTTTTGGTACTATTTCATATTTCAAAAGCACTAAGAGCTTTTTGTACCTAAGAGATGTTATCCAATAGCACCAAGGTAGTGTTCACCAGCCAACTGAATTTGAAAACCCAAAATAGATGTAGTCAAGTGTTTTAGCACTTCACATACAATCAAATAAAAATAATTGCATTCGGTAAATAAAATGAAAAATTAGAGCAGTAGATTCAAGTGACAACTAAAATGGCCTATTCCAATTGGAGTCACAGGTTTAGTAGCTCTGTAAAGCAGAACAAGATCATTATCTAACTACTTCTAGTTGAATTCAGCAAACCTGCAAAGCAGCAATGTGCATACAAAAGCCTCCAACGCACATCTCTGGTGTGCTCTTCATGCATAGGAATATCCTGCATGTGAATGTCAATCCAATTACTCCATTAAATTCTCCTAGTTACTCCATTAAATGATTAAGCGATGACCTCAATTAGATAATGAACAAGCAAGGAACCCAAGCCTAACATTGATTAACAACGACGCAGCATCAGCAGCGAACGGATTGCTACGCTCTAATCCCTCTCCTCACTCTCTCTCAACTACAATCAAGCACGTGGATTCAACTACAATCACAAACAAATAACAATCAATCACGAACATCGACCACGATAATGAAGGATGTTGGCACCTGCGTGAACTGGATCTCAAACTCCATGGACGGAGGAGCAGTCAGCGTTGATGGAGGCGATGGGCGACATCGATCTGGAGCAGAACGCGGTGACGCCCGAAGCGGATCTGGAGGAGCGCACCTCCCGCCGCAGCTCCAGCGCGGCGTCGGCGGCGCAGGGAGGTGTGGGGGTGACGCAGGGAGCTCGGCGCGCCGCCGGGTCGCGCGATGTTGAGGCCGGGTCGCGCGGGGTCTGGCGGTGCGAGGAATCGGTGCCGCCTCGCGGTTGGCGGCGCGAGGAGCTTGGAGTAGTGGGTGGCAGGCGGAGGAGGAGGGGTTACCGGTCGGCGATGTTGGGCCGGCGCACCGCCGGGTCGCGCGGGGTCGGGGCGCGGCCGGGGTCTGGCCCCTGCGCGGTGTCGGCCGCAAGACGGCGGCGCGGGGAGGGGCGGAGTGGAGCGGTGAGGCGCGGCGGCGGCGTGGGGAGGGGTGGGCGGGGAGCGGACGAGCGGTCGAGTGAGAATCAGGATGGGATAGGGTTGGGCGGAGATCGACGGGCTGGGTGGTTTACCCTTTCGACTTTCGGCGGGGAAACCACCGCCGAAAATAAAAAGACTATTTTCGGCGGTTCACGGTGGCCGCCGAAAATTAAGAGGTTATTTTCGGCGGTTCATGGTGGCCGCCGAAAATAAAGTCTTATTTTCGGCGGTCAGAACATGCCGCCGAAAATAACTGACTAATTTTTGGCGGCCACAATTAGCCGCCGAAAATTACTGTAGCCACCGAAAATGTATGGATTTCTTGTAGTGATGCTGCAGGTGGAGAGAGAGAGGAGAAAGAGAGGAGAGCTGCATGAAGAGGTGGAATTGTGGAAAGAAGATAAGGATGAGGATGGATCGGTGGAGTGCTGTGACCCTGCTATGGGAGCGGTGGAAAAGGAGCACCGCTCCTGCTACCTTGACTATAAGAGCGGTGCACTCTACGCACCCCTCCTATAGTGGGAGTAGCAGGAGCGGTGCTCTTTATGCTAATCTAATTTAACTACGACAAACTGCATATCATGACTCCGCTCCCTTGCAATTAGTACAAGGGGACCTTTCTAGGAGCGGTGCACCTTATCAGCCGCTCCTGCTATAGATTATTCGGAGCCGGGCATTCAGGAGCAACATGCGATACTTTAAGGTAGCAGTATTTTTTTCTCGAGTGACGATTCAATGCAACGTGAGCAATGTGCACCCTTCCTCAAGTTGATAACATCTAATTTGCCAGAGCTTGAACAGTTTAGACCGGATCAGAGACATCTACAACTACGCTATTTTTGTCGGCACATAGGTCGTGCTTTGTATTAATTGAGTCTACTGCTTTTAATTAGCAAATGATGGCATGCAGGTTTATGTGAACTGCTCCCAAGTGGACAGTGCGTATTCATACAGAAAAAAGTGTTCATATATAGAATGCAGGCAATAATCAGGGTAGATTCGAGCTACTAATTCGTGAGCGTTCGAGCCTGAACTAGCTCATGCCCATGTCTCTATCCCCAAAATAACAAGTTATCCTACTTTTCTAGACAAAACCCATACCTCAAGAGTCAAGAATCAGAATAAATTGAACTTTTTACAAACTATCGAAACTGAAACTCTAGCCGATCGACTGAAAGTCTCACTACTACAAAAGTCCGCTACGGGAACACCATCCAAATGACATTAGGAGCGGCTCCAATTTAGGGCCGTTCCTGCTGTGCCTATGGTGGGTCCCACCTTGTGCACCGCTCCTGCTACAAGCATAACAGAAGCGGTGCACCTTATCAGCCGCTCCTGCTATGCAGAGCTCCTGCAGGAGGAGCGGGCCACCTTACCACCCGCTCCTGCTATGCTCCCTTCAGCAGGAGCGGTTGCTCCTGCTGTTTCTTTTGACGGGAACGGTACGCAT
Organism: Paspalum notatum; assembly: GCA_022530915.1. Classification (NCBI taxonomy): domain Eukaryota; kingdom Viridiplantae; phylum Streptophyta; class Magnoliopsida; order Poales; family Poaceae; genus Paspalum; species Paspalum notatum. Next base: position 12,964,895 of record CM039683.1, read on the forward strand.
AACCAACCGTTCTTGGAAATGAATAGTAGAAACAGTGAAAAAAGAGAACCGCTCCTGCTATTTGTGTCCAACCACGTCATTGATCCGTGGCACATATCGTATCTTGGTGTTGCACCAAACGATAGCAGCTAAGCACATATCGTATAATGATGATGCATTGGAAACCCAATGGATATATCTAGAATCAGGACAAGTACAAAAGTCAACTCATATCAAATAAGAATATTACCGAGATATGTGATTCCATATGAGATGGGACTTACTTAGGTGTGACAAAACTTCTGAAGTGAAGACTCTCTGGGAAGGTAGTAAAAATAAACAAGATAAATGCATATACATAAATAACATCCATTTTATGACGGAGGGAGTATGATGTTACCAGGAAAAGAATAAAGTGCTCGGATGCAAATATGTGCATCTTGAGATGTATAGTAAGTTGAAGTATAGAGTATTTTGCAGCTAGCGTTTACAGCTCCTCTTGTGGCTACAATTCATCCTATAACAGAAGTCATGGGACATCTGGGAAGGCAGTGCGCCATAATTTTACTATTTTCTACGGAATATGAGGGATGCTCCAGCCCTAGACCAAGTATATATAATCCCATGTGATCCATCCCATATAGTGAATCTACCAAGGAAGAGAGGTTTGGCCTACTTTACCGATCCTCTGATTTACCGAGTCTACCAAGAGAATCTACTAAGGGAAAAATAAATAGGTAGTTAAAGGGACATAATACTTACATAGTGTTATATATAATATATACTGTCTAAAATCTAACTGGTCTTAGCGGTTTGGTTTGGGTTTCAACTCTAGCTTACCTCCAACTTGCATGGGATTAAAAGGCTTTGTTATTGTTGTTGTTGTTGTTGTGCAAGAGTACGGATTGAGGGACTATTGTCTTATAATTAGCTTATTCATACAAACAAATCGTGAAACCAGCTTATTCGATTTGTATCTATCAATAAATTAAGATATTTTCAACCGAAACGAATAAAAAAAAACTATGTACTCTCTCGTCATGTGTTTGGTAGTACTTTTATTGTTTAAATAAATCATAAATAGAGCATTTATCACATACGATACATCAAGCCAAACCAAAAGACGAGCTCAGAATATCTTTCTCAAACAATCCACAAGCCCAACCCAACAAGTCATCTCTATACTCAAGTCTCTTTGACGGCATTGAGCTAGCCGACGACTGCATGTAATGTCGAGACAACGGCCAGGTGTGTTCACATGAGCTCGATCTAAGGCACTGGAATAGACAATAGGGAGGCTCCTTATTAGTCTCCTTGCAAATGGGTCATTGTACATTTTGTTATCTCTGGTATGTCGTAATTAGCAATCTTGGACAGTTTAGGCAGGAGATTTAAACAAAATTTGAATTTGAACTGATATAAAAACATGGTGAGACAGCAAAAGAGATTATAGGACCATAAAGCTGCATCTTGGGAGTATAAGTATAAAGACCAGGCATACGTTGTGTAAATTTAAGAAACCTCCATAGACTACCCCTATGAAATCTTACAATTACTAATTGGAGATTATAAAAGAAGTACTATTTTTAAAGCGCAAAGCACTATTTTTAAAGTGCAAAGCACTAATTTTAAAGCGTGCTAAAGAAAATGTAGAGGCAAGAGATCGAGGGTTCAAATCTCCGCGCCGGCAATATCTAGCATATTAATTAAAAAGCTAATCACACCAAATGTAGAGGCAAGTGATCGAGGGTTTAAATCTCCACGCCGGCAACATTTAGCGTATTAATTAAAAAAATAAAGCCTATGGTAGTAAGAGACCAAGGTTCAAATCTCCGTGCCGGCAACGATCGGTGTATTAATTAAAAATATTATTATTATTAATTAGAAGGCCAAAAGATTCAGATCCATTGGAGAGCGATATCTAAATTAATAGATTCATTGAAGAGCAAAATCTTAAAAATTCATTAATAAAAAAACATGTAGCTCATATGGCCTCACGTGAAACACACGGCCGTATAGTATCTTTCCAAACATTAAAAGTGTTAGATACGTTACTTTTCTAATGTCATGTAAATATGAGCATAGATCATATAAGGTATTTTGCCATGTTACAGTGGTAAAAGAAATTCATTCTGTTGTATATAAAAAAATAGAGAAATATATACTTCATCTATTACCTTCGAGAAAAATTATAGCAATTGTCTAAAGAAAAAATATGTAAGATATGTATAAGTTTTGAATTTTCAACTTCCATCACTACTAAATTTATCTATGAATTGATAACACAAATGTTCCGTATAACTATAAATCTTACAGGAGCATATTTATGACACTAATAACACTAATGTCTCATGTGATTCTGAATCTTATGAGAGCGTATGTTTATAGATAATTTTACTATTACATATTCAAAGCTCTAAAAGATGTGTTAATTACGAGGGGTTCTAGAAAAATAGATAGATTTCATAAATTCTCAACAAACAAATAAAATTATCCGGTCATCAATTTAGCAGCATCTGCAATGCAATAGTATCAATTGTATAGATAACCTAAAATAACTCCCATAACAATTGAAAACATCTAACCATTAATTAGATATATTAAAATATTAATAGTGATTAGATATGATCTTTTCTTAAATAATTACACACATGCACAATTATAAAAATGGTCTAAGTCTTAATTAAATTGCATAGGCTATGGTAAAAACCATATAAAATAACCTCGCAAGGTTATATCTAAATTAACCATATTTAATTATTATGATAAAATATCTAAATAAATATTTAATTTTATATTAATATTATCCATATTTATACACATAATAATATGTGTGTGCTTTAAGACTAACTCGTGCAACGCATGGGTTGATGGACTAGTTGTGGAATAATTGTACTGCTATTGATGATTGTTGCCTTCTGGTTAGTCTTCGTGCTATAGTCCAGAAGTTGTACGTTAAATAAGGAAAGAGAGCAGGTATGCTAACGCCAGCTCAATCTAGTTTAGATTCTACAACATTGTATTTAGCCACATGCAGTTGTTGGCCTGTAGGTTTAGCGAGAGGCTTGTGATGTTCATTCCATGCACCTAGACTAGATTCCGTTGACGGTATTTCTGTTGACGGTATTTGTGAGGTTGCTTGTTATTTCTATTGACGAATCATAACGCACATGTTGTCAAGTCTGTGTAGGTCTTCTATGTATTTTTATTGACGGTTCATCCCGCCTAGCAAAAGTCTTGTATACGTAGTAAAGAAATGGTCAATCCAAATTATTGGTTACGTCTTCTTTGTTTTGCTTTAATTTCGATCTAAAGTCATCCCACCCAAAAAGTGATACAGGCGTCTGGCCCATATTGTTAGTTCTGCAAAGGACATGTATATACGTACGTATGTACAGGTACAGATTTCAGAGGTCCACGTGAGCCATATGCAGCTTGCAAGTTATTAATTACCCTCTTAGATATTGATTTTACCATATCTCTACCATGTTTAGAGACAGTGAATCTTACTGTTTCTAATTGGCTCCCAAAGAAACACTACTTATCAGATGCACTAGAAAAAAAATATGTAAATGCTAGATATTCCCACAAAAATCAGATCTGTCTATCAGGTAGCCTCTGATAATGCTGGTGGTCATTGGATCTATTTATCTTTTTTGAAAAATTTACCCACCGTACTATTATGAAAGTTTAATTAAAATTACATCTAAGTTTACATGTAAATTACTCACCATGTCATTATGAAAGTTCAATGAAAGTAATAATAAATTTACATACAAAGTATCATATGCCATTGTGGAAGATAAATTAAAATAACCCACTAAATTCGCATAAAATTACCCATGATGCCATTTTAATATATGAATTAAAGTAACCACTAAGTTTACACAAAAATTACTTGCTATGCCATTATGAATAATGAACCAATGTAGTTCATAATGGGATAAAAGTCTCTATCTTTACAATGAACTTCATAAAAGAGACTTTTTAATTACTTATTACGCCATTATGAATAAAATGTTTCTATGATTATAATAAACATTTTAGACACCTTAGTTACTTCATTTAGAGGGAAAATTCAACAAAAATCTATGACAATATAATAAAGTCATAAATTTATTGAACCAGTTTATGACAAATTACATTCATCATTAAGCAATATATCATTTCTCACTAAGCTATCATCGAACCAATTTGTGATGAATTTAGTGACGCACGATTTGTCAGGTGAATCTAGCCAAACGATACAAGTACATTGTGAGGAATGACTCGAACTTGAGTGAATCTAGCCAAACGATACAATTACATAGCCGTAATAAGGCTAATAGACACAATAGATCAACAACAATTCCTCAAAGATAGTAGCAAAAAAAACTAGAAAAAGAAGCTGGCCAGCTCCAAATTAGGGAGGAGAATCACGGAGCAGGAAGCGTCCAATGCAAACACGTCACACGTCCCACGGCGGTGGATACATAGAAATCTAGGCGGGCGGATGTGGCAAGACTAAGCAGATGTCATGGTGGGGCATTATTATTATCTGCAGTACGTAGCGTAGGTGCTGGAAAGAATAGGATGATCTAATTGCCTGTGGCGCGCAACAGCATGGTCTCGACTGTAAGCCCTGGTCCGAGCCCCACCATGGCGCCCCACTCGCATTCTTCCTTCTCCATCATCTCACCACAATCCTGCTGCTGGTCTCCCTTGCGCTGGCGTTATTGTCAAAAACGTCCATTATTTTTATATTGGAGGGAGAATGGTGTTGTATTAAGGAGTTTACAGTTGTTTGGTGATACGTCAAAAGTTTTGGCCTGTGAGAGATTTATTACGGTTATGGTGTTCTTTATTTTTCTCTAGAACAGGGTGGTGCTCCGCCAACTCAATTGAATGTCGTTCAATGTATACCGGTATAAAATAGTAGTTTATCTAAACTCTGGGGGCAGCGCATGATGGTGGACTTCGCCTAATGGAGCGGTACATAGCAAAGCAATACGATCAACCTATATTTTGATACACTTAGACCATGTCCAGCAGATCATGTTAGTGATCGTCTATAGTGAAAAAACATTATAGCTACGCTGTAGACAGAGTGAAATTGAAATAGAAAACGAAGATAGACGATCTATTCGACTTAGTCTTACCAAGGCAAAGGGGGCATATTTGTAATGCCAGACCAGGTAGTGTGTTCCTAGCTACTGCAAGTAATCCACGAATAGCCTACTTTATACGTCCATGACGTATCACAGTTTGTGTAAATTCAAGAAACCTCCATAGAGTAATTTACCCCTATGAAATTGTGGAATAATAATTGTGCCCCTATTTTTTTTGAAGGTCAATGGGGGGAGAGCATCCCCACCAGATATATTAATATGTGTGGCCCAGGAGACCGGTTTCAGTATTGTACGTACCCCTATTGGTGGCTGTTGCCACTTGGTTAGTCTTCGTCTATAGTCCACAAGTTGTATGTTAAAGAAGGAAAGAGAGCAGGTATGTTCACGCCAGCTCAGTCTAGGTTAGTTTCATCAGCATTGTATTATATTTAACCACAAGCAGCTGCTGGCCTGTTGGTTTAGCGAGCGACTTGCGATGTTCATTCCATGCACCTGGAGTAGATTCCGTTGGTATTTCTATTGACGAATCATAACCGTAGTCCTCTATATTAATTTGTGAGGTTACTTGTTATTTATATTGACGGATCATAATGCACACCAAGTAAAGTCAGTAGCACTATGCCAGAGAATGTCATCACAGAAGCGTCCAGAGGGTCATCATAGACGCCACAACAACGTGTCTATGATTTTGCTTCTGTGATGTGAAAGTCATCACAGACGTGGTTTCACCAAAACGCATCTGTGATGACTAAAAACATGTCTATGATGACCATACATCACAGACGCGTTTTAGGCAAAATGCGTTTGTGATGTAAGTAATCACAGATGCGTTTTCTCCATCAGCGTATGTGATTATGAATGAAATAAATGAAAATAGAAAGGAAATAGGGAAGCAATTCTCTAGCTTCCCTATTCTCTGCTTCTCATAATCGTTTCATATTATGAATCATACAATCGCAATACAACAGATCGTTGGTACATCCAATTAATAGAAAACCCTGAAGCACAATAATATACAAGGAGTGGCCATCAAAAAAGAAGTGGAATCCCATTCTATTCTTCTCATAGCAGCGATATGTCATCTAGTTATTGTTTGGATTTTTACCAATTAGCAATAGTTAGTATGTCAAACATTGGCAAAATCCATTTATTAGCCATACAACTTTAACTTCACTATACTGGCAAAAGGGTATATGAAGTAAGGCATCGAATGGAAATCTATCTTGGACCAGTTGTACTTGGCAGACAATGAGACAAATGCTCAAAGGTTTGTTAACAGAAATTAATTACGACAAGAAAACAATGTAATTAAAATTGGCTACTAGTTAATATAAGGTGGATAAAATGTATCAATCCGTTAGGTACCAATAAAGTTTGTTTCGAGATTATGCATGCGCCTCTTGAATTTAGAAGACAAGCAAGGATGTCAAAATGAGATACTCTAGGAGAGCATTCCTTGACGTTGCTATCATTTACCCTGAAGATGCTGACTAGAGCACAGCACATTAACATGAATTATTGTCTGGCCTACATCTGTGTTTGGAGCCGGCTTCTCTTGGCTTGACAGGTGCACAGCTTGTGCCGCGCGACATGGTGCATATGCATGTACCACGTGTATACGTGCGTGTCCCACAAGGCACCATGATGTATAGCCCAATGTCGTGATAAGACTGATACGGGCCTACCACACAATGTCAAAGAAAGGAACAGGCATGCACCCCCATCTGTATTTCAAGGCCAGAACACGGTGTAATAATTAAGCAATCTATATGATGGGCGCATGCGTTGCTTAATTAGTTTGGTCTCATCTATCAAAGGTTGTCTCCTGTGCGCGGCTGCATTCTTTTGGGACTTTGAGGGCCCTCGAGCAAAACGTGTGCGTGCCTGCGTAGGCGTGGCTACAATCAACATTGAGCCGGGCGGCATTCCTTTTGGGACAACTGACGATCCATCAATAGGTCTTCTATAAAGGTATTTCCATTGACGGTTCATCAGTAAATTAAGATGAATTATTGTCTGGCCTACGTGCTTGTTTGGAGCCGGCTTCTCTTGGCTTTATATGGTGCCGAAAGGGGCACAACATGTACGACATTCCACATGTATACGTGCGTGTCCCAGCGGCATTATTCCTTTTGGGACATCTAACTATCCATCAGTTGATCTTCTATATATGTATTTCCATTGACGGTTAATCCCGCCTAGTAAAAGTCTTGTATACATAGTAAAAAAATAGGCAATGCAAATGGTTGTTACGCCTTCTTGTTTTGCTTTAATTTCGATCCAAAGTCATCCACGCCAAAAATCCATACAGGCCCATATTAGATCCGCTGAGGTTATGTATATATGTACGTATGTATGTACAGGTACAAATTTCAGAGGTCTACGTGAGCCATGAGCAATTTGCAAGTTGTTAATTGCCCCCTCTTAGATATCTATTTTAGCCTATCTCTACCATTTTAAAGAGAGTCAATCTTACTGTTTCTAATTGGCTCCAAAAGAAGCACCGCTTATCAGACGCACTTAAAAAAGTAAATGCCAGATATTTCAGCAAAAATTAAAAACATCTGATCGTCTATCAGCCTCTGATTATACTATCATCGGATCTATTATCTTTTGTAAAAATTTATCCTCCATGCTATTATGAAAGATTAATTAACATTTCCCCTAAATTTACGTATAAGTTACACACCATGTCCGAAAGTTCAACTAAAGTAATACTAAATTTACATACTTTCTCCGTTTTTTAAATTTAAGTCACGGTTGATTTTTTCAAAACTTCAAACCCTCATCTTATTAAAAGTTACAAATTTAACATTTATTTTGTTGCGATTTGTTTTCACAGTGCAAAGATTTTGAGCACGACTTGTTTCTTTATTTGTTTACGCCAAATTTTTGGATAAGAGAAATGATTGGAGTTTTAGAAAAAAAATCAACCACAATTTATATTTAAATATGGAGGAATTACAATTGTACAAAGTATCATATGCCATTGTGAAAGATAAATTAAAATAGCCCACTAAATTCACATATAAATTTCCTAAGTTGCAATCATAAAATATAAATTTACACATAAATTATGTATTATGTACACAATTATGAAAAATGAATCAATGTATGTATTCCCTAAAATTACAAACAAATTACTTATTGTTTGATTATGAAAATAATTTAAAGCATCTCCTTCAAACAAAGGTAGTTAACATGAAAAGATGAACATGCGCTGTAGGAGACCTCACCGCATGCATAAGCGAGGAAGCGATGCCGCCAAATGGTTAAGATCATCTGCTACCTTAGACATAACTACCTGTGCACAGGACACTACATTCCTAAAAAACTGAATTTTAAAGGGTGTGCTTTGAGCATCGATCTTGGCCAAACCGTTCGGACCTATAATTTCTGTGCAAGGAAATGCAATTTTGTGGTGTATTTGGATCTTCAAAATACAACGAGGTAACCTTTGATAGTAGAAGATTGTGTTCTTGTTTGCAATTTAATTTCCCAATTGGGAGTGTCGTCTGGAGAATAATGTAGATCCTCCCCCTTTATGATCATTTTATTGGATTAATTTAATTTTCTTGCTCAGTTTGGGATAGATAATGGATAGCCTGCTTAGTCTTCTTACAAAATGGTCAATGTATTCTAATGATGTAATAAAATGTAGCAGCACTGGTCTGTCGGTTTCTGAGGCTGCAATGCATGCCCCTAGATTATTCGGGGCCGGCATCCAGGAGCAACAAACGATACTTTAAGGTAGCAGTATTTTTTTCTCGAGTGAGGATTCAATGCAACGTGAGCAATGTGCACCCCTTCCTCAAGTTGATAGCATCTAATTTGCCAGAGCTCGGACAGTTTAGACCGGATCAGAGGCATCTACAACTACGCCATTTTTGTCGGCACGTACGTTGTGCTTTGTATTAATTGAGTCCACTGCTTTTAATTAGCAAATGATGGCATGCAGGTTTATGAACTGCTCCCAATTGGACAGTGCGTATTCATACAGAAAATAGTGTCCATATATACTAATCTCCATTCACAAATGTTTGACAACTTTGACCACTTTATGTTTTCACAAATACTTGTCCCTACACGGTTTTGAAGAATTTATTTCCAATTTTGCCCTTCTGTGGACCCACTGTGTTATTGCAATAAAGAAATAGTCAATACTACAAAGAGAAGATTTTTGTCATTTTACAAAAGCCATGGACAATCTCTATAGGTTTCTAGAAGCTTCAACATTTTGCAAGTATGGCATTAATTTTTTATTAAAGGGCATACTTGTCATTTTACTTATAAAAGGAAGTTGCCTTGGCTTTTGTGCCATTGTCAAAATTGCCAAGTAAACGTGAACGGAGGTCAGTAGATTGCAGGCAATAATCAGGGTAGATTCGAGCTGCTACTCAACACATCATTCGTGAGCGGTCGAGACCGAACTAGCTCATGTCCATGTCTCTATCCCCAAAATAACAAGTTATCCTAGATTTTTATCATTCGTTAAACATTTTTGGCATACTATTTGTAGATGTGTGGACCGCAATGTGGTTTCGGACTAGAAATCGATCTCTAGCCCTAGCGTTGCCCTAGAAATACCCAATTTCTAGAGAGAGGGGCCTACCGACAGCTAGAAAATTATTCTTAACTGCAGGTTATTTCCTTAGGCCCACATTTATAGTAAAGAGATATGGGTGCAATTTTGTCCATAGATTAAAAATAAACGGATGTTGTTGCCAAAAATTGTTTTTTATAATTATATATGTTAGAAAATAAACAAAATTGTCTAGTAATAGCAATTAACAATAGAATAACATTTTCAAATATTTTTCCTCGATTGACTAGGGTACAAAGTTAGTGGTGGTTTGAACTTTAAGATATTGAGCTACATATGGTGTAAATGATATATAGCTACAATAGCTTGAGAAGTTAACCTAAGAACCCCAATGCATTGTAAACATCTCTTGATGATATGAACAAATGAAGAACCCCCCCCCCCCCCCCCCGCGGGTAACCAGAATGGTATACTATAGCATTGAAAAATGAATCAAGGAAAGTAGAATCACCTGTTCATACACTGTGACCAGAAAATAAGAGTAATGTATGTTTTCCTTGTCATCAATGAATGTCACACAACATATTCACGTTTAATCTGAACATACAAGTCCATGTTCTAGTTGATTGCAACCACTTCGTTTACTTGCTACTCAAAATTGGTCTCAACTCTCAACTCTCAAATAATATAACGGGTCCTACTGACATGGCGTTTCAAAACAATATACTGCTCACAAGTCACTACAACCCTATAAATACAAGGAGCCAGAAGCGGTTAACACAGCACGAGCATCTCTGAGTAGTCTTGTGAGGCTGCAGCACCAAGGCCCTCAATTCACGACTCCTCCGATCTATTGTGTTGTGGTTGTAATCCATGGCCGCGGCCGGTTGGATTATGAATCGCAGCATGCCAGCGCTGGGGTGGTGGCTCATCGCTGTCGGCTCCTTCCGCTCCGCCTACACCTTCTCTTGCTTCTTTGGTTCCACATGGCTCTCCTCAGCCACCTTCTCTGCCATACACAGTACGTCTATATATGCTATATAGATCAGTACAGTAGTAATCTTTAGACTTTCTTCCCTAATGATGATCATCTCATGTGTACGGTGGGCTTCTCGATCAGTGACGGGAGTGCATGGGCGAACGGTTGGGGTGTGGACTCTGCTATCATGCACGCTCTGCTTCCTGTGCGCCTTCAACCTTGAGAGCAAGCCGGTGTACATGGCCACCTTCCTCTCCTTCTACGCCATCGCTTACCTTGGCATCGAGTGCCTCATGTACCACACCATCCGTTTTGCTAGTCTCGTCCCCTTCATCTTCATTGCAGGTAAAACCTTAGTATCAGATTACAATGTTGGCCGTCGGTTTTTAAGGCTGTAGCTGTTCATATGACCTCTGATTTAGAACACATATTTGACCTAACTTATATTTTCCTTTCTCAATGTTGCAGGGACAACCATGGTTTGGATGCTGCTTCATTGGAACTCCCATGGTGCCCATGGGCCCTATCCTCGTGGGGGTACAAAGAAGCTGTGATGAATGTTCCTTCTATGGAGCCGTTAGGACAGAGTGCGTGTTGTCTGTAGTGTGCGTGCTGTAATTCTGGGCGTATACAAAATTGCAAAGTCCAAGTGAAATCTCAAGGCTTTCTATCATCTTGATGTACTGTTCTTGGAATAGAAATTCAGAAAAAAATCTATGACTAACATATGGTGTTTTGTACCTTATTTGTTAAGTATCTCGTTTTAAAAATTTAAATCACAATGCTCAACGATAAATATCCTAAAGATTCCAGCTGGTTAAGCTAAGTCACCCTTGTGTCTTCACGTCTATAATCTGAACCCTGACTTTCGAAAACTTTTTCTTTATAAGATCACTAGTAAAAATGTACGTGCGTCCCGCACGTGACAATAAAAAATAATATGTATTTTTTTTCAAATTGTATGATTATTGAATTCAATAGGTTGATTCTGTTTATTTAATATTTAAATGAAGCAAGACATGTTGCTACATTTTTTCTTACATATTATCTACCTCGTGTTTCATTATCTGTTTATTAGCTAGAGAAATGATTGATCTATATTTATATATGGATCCGATTTAAGTTTAGGCCTAAGATCCATAACTTTACAATGACCATGACAGTCGTTGTCGTGCCACGCTTCGTGAGACGACTGATTTAACCTGATAGAATCACAAGGAATGGTGGATGGTTATGGCAAATCCTTAGTTCGGCATGAGGTTGCAACGGCACAACATCTATTATTGTGAGAAACATGTGTAAAAAACATGTTTCTATTCCTGATCTTGTGAGCCATGATTATCGTGGATTAAATTAATAATTTGATTGCAAAATAACGCTTCACTTTTTCATCTCTCGGAATTAATAACTTGACTGTAAAATAACGCTTCACCTTTTCATCTCTGGTAGACCCCACACAGCAGATGTACCATTTGGCCACATGCCCACGCGTCCCTCTTACCTGCCCACGTGTATTCAACCGAGAGAGCAACCGAGAGAGAATCTCTTGGAATTAATAACTTGACTTGTAAAATAACGCTTCACCTTTTCATCTCTGCTAGACCCCACGCAGCATCCACAGCCGCTCTTCCTCCTCCTCCTCCTCCTCTTTCCCGGTGCGGTGGTGCGATGCCGACCAAGCGGCCGCGGCCAGATCTGCCCCGTGGCGTCCTCCTCTCCTTGTCCTCTGGGCCCCGCCACGTCCAGATCCGCCCCACAGGCCGCTGCCATCTCCTCATCCTCGTCCTCCCTTCCCCGGCCCCACGGCATCCTCCTCTCCTCGTTGGCGGTCTCCTTCTCCCCCCTCCCGGCGCCGACCAGGCCAGCGCCCCGCCGGCCGCTGCCATCTCCCCTCCCCCGGTACCGGCACAGTGTGCTCCTTCCCTCCACGCCGGCCAACCAGGCTGGCGCCCCGACCTGCCGCGGCCACCGCCTCCTCCTGCCCCCCGGCGCCGGCATAGAGATCCGCCTAGGCAACCCGAGGCCGCCTCGTCGTGTCCTCCTAGGTAGGGGCGCCGCCGCTCAGGATTTGAGCACTGCTCGTTTGCATTGTATTTCCTTGACGAGAACAACCAAGGATGATTATTTATGTATATATGTCTTCTTTGTCCTTTTTGTTTCGCATCTGGTTCTTGACTGAGTAGATGGCTGATTCAGCCTTGTCTTCATTTTGGTTCCCATCATGCATGATTGTGCTGAGATGATGATTTAAAATAGCGTTGTGCAGAGTTCCAATGGCGATTTGGGATCACAACCCTGTATATATCATGCGATTTTTATGCTCTTGGCCATTATATGTGTTGTACTTCTCCGGGCCATAATGGATCCAAATCATTTGGATTGTTGGGCTTGTTACGAGTTTTTTGTTTTATTCTGCCTGCCGAATTGGGCTTCTCGCATGCCAAGTTTTTTATTGACATGTTGTGGGATGGGTATACAAGCGGGTACATCAATTTTGGGTGAAAAAAGTCACGTGCGTGGCGCATGTGAATTTTTTAAAGATCAAAGTTAGTTACTACCCTTTTAAAAAAATATTTGTGAAAGCTTATATTTAAGAAAATATGAGTTTATGATTTTATTAATTGTTTTGAATGTTTTAAGTCACAAAGTAAATTTTTAATGGGTGATTTTTAGTTTTTAGGCAGCCCTAAACATTTTTTATGGTTTCAGTTTGTATGGGTGATTTTTAGTGTGCAGACAACTCTCTTCGCTGGTCCCCAATCTGCACAACTTCTGGAATATATAATTTGAAAACAGTATTAGAATTAGACTTAAGCCTAAAAACAATAGCAGCCCAACTTCATCCCAAACTGGACGGCCCAAAGCCCGTCTCACCTCACCGCCCTTGCAACCGTCCAATTCATCCGACGGCTCATAGCCGCAGAACAAAAGCCGGGAAGAGGAGGAACAGAGGGAACCCTTACCACACTCTCAGTCCCCCCTTCTCGCTTCTCATCTGCCGCCGCCCCGATGCTGTCCTCCCTCCCCGCCCGTCACCGGCCGCCTCGCCGGAGTCCCCCCCTCTTCTCGCTTCTCATCCGCCGCCGCGCACACCAGGATCCGGCTCGGCGCGCTGCTCCTCTGATCCGGCCGCATCGCCTCCTCCACAGAGAGATCTGGCCCGCCGCCGCCGCCGCCATGTGATGTGGTGGTAACTTTTACCACTCGTTCACTGTTCCCCTTTCTGATCCCTTCCTGATATCCTTGCGATGATGACGAGCTTGTTTGCTCAATAGTTATGAGTAGGTCTAGTCATTGTTGCAATGACGATTTGGTACTAACATATTTGTTCATCATTGGTCTTTATTGTTCAGATTTTATTTCGGGCTGTCACCACGGCCCGCAAACATATTCGGATTTGTATTTTTCATTGTGCAGCCGTCAAACTCTTGGTGTGATCTGGGCGGTGGGTAGATTTTTTTTGGGTGAAAAAAAATGAGTCAAAAATCATGGGTGCTATGCCGTACAACAGCAGGAACGCCCATCCTGGCGTTCTGCCGTAGGTTTTGGTGGGCCCTGTCCCTGGGTGTGGGGACAATCTAAATCTATGGGTCTAGTGGGTATAGATTTGTAAAAGTAAAAAGGATTTATTACTAACTCGCTCTTTATTAGTTGAGATTAGATAACTTCATTCCGAGTGTTCATCACATAAACAATCTTTCCCTCAAAACCGTGTGTATAGCTAGAAGACGTTGCAGGTGTGTTAACAGTAACACCGTGTGTATACCTTAAAGTAGCGCTTGATGTTAGTCTTTCAACCAAAAACAACTAAATATATACTCGAAGAACCCAAATTAATTTCATCTTCTTATACTAGCAAAATGCCCGTGCGTTGCAACAGAAGAAAGAAAAAAAATTAAATCAATGCGTATAAATTCCATTTCTCATTGTTTCGATTTTTTTTCCTAGGAGCAAAATTTGGGGTGGCGTCACTTGAGCTAGAAATATAGCTTTTTTACTTTTAGCATTATATAGAATATCGAATACGGAGTCAGTACGGGACATATGTATCCGTTTTGACGTATCCCGCTCCTGTAGTCTAAATCAGGCTCGCGAATAAATTTCACGTCACATTGTTTCGACGATTTCTGTTCACTGAGATTGAACATTCAAACGGTTTCAATTGGATTGGAAAGTTTATGATTTTAGCTTTCCATCGATATATAGAACATTGAAAACGGAGTCCGTATGTGACATAGACGTCCGTTTTCGCGTGGATTCTTTTTCTGTCCGAATCTGGTTCGTTAATAAATTTTACGTCACATTGTTTCGTCGATTACCATTGACTGAGAGTGAATTTTAACGTGGTTTCAATTGGGTTGAAAAAGTTATGATTTTAGCTTTCCATCGATATATAGAACGTTGAAAACGGAGTCTGTATGTGACCTGGGTGTCCGTTTTCGCGTAGACTCCTCCTGCAGTTCAAATCTGGTTCGTTAATAAATTCTACGTCACATTGTTTCGTCAATTACCGTTGACTGAGAGTGAATTTTAATGTGGTTTCAATTGGGTTGGAAAGGTTATGATTTTACCTTTCCATCTATATATAAAATGTTGAATACGGAGTCCACATGTGACTTGGGTGTCCGTTTTCGCGTGGACTTCTCCTGCAGTCCGAATCTGGTTCACAAGGCAGGAAAAAAACCTCCTCTCTTTATTATTGACAAGCGGATCCCACCTGTCAGGACGGACCGAGGGACCGAAGAAGTATGAAAGCTTTAATATTAGGTAGAGATTAGGGGCACGGGCATCCATCCATGGGCGTCATGTTTGTTCAAATAAAGAGATCAAGGGCTTCAAGTACTGGTTTTCCACGTTAAGGCCAACTCCATGAAGGCCCTTGGATATAATCACGGCCCATCTGACCGAGCCACGCATTTGGCGGTACGGACCGTATTTTTTTGACACGATACCGTCGATGGACTTGGCGTGGGGCCATGGGCTATGATCTTTTTATCAGAAACCTCACCCAAGGACAAAAATACCCGAATCGTAAACGGGATTTCTAAACATCTTCCGGATGATTTTTGATCTTGTTTTCATTCAGATTTGTGTGGTTAAGATCTCCTTCAAGATTCGTGTTGTATGTTTTCGTAATGGGCCTGTGTATGATGTTTCTATCGGCCCACCTTGTTTCGTTCTCGTGCACCGGTGCACGGTCGCACCCTCACGCACGCCACCCCGGGGCCGAGCGGCGCGGCACGTGTTCTGAGCCACGGTCCGCGGAGCCGGAGCCGCCCTCCGCCGGCCGGCTGCGCCCCTGTTCCGGCGACCGTCCCTCAGGTGTACAGCCTCCGCGTGCGCGCCCCACCTGCTGCCAGCCTCCCGGCCATGGCCGCGGCCCCGCCTAGGCACCTCGCAGCCTCCTGCCGGCTTTCGGCGCGCTGCTGCTCGCTGTCCCTGCCTCCTCGGTCGCCGGACGCCGGCTCGCCGTCACCGCTCCCGCTTGGTCGCTCAGCTTCAGCAGACAGGAGCTCCCTCTGGCCTGTCTCTGTCGATCCCTCCCTGCTGGCGGCAGAAGACAGTGAGAAAGCAGGCAGCAGGTCCCTCCCCTGCTCCCTGCCTACACGAAGGATTGGATGGATCATGTATCGGGTTTGTGAAGGATTTTCTGGGTCGCTGTGGAAGGGGCTCGGGAGAGAATCGGCGAGGTCATCTCAGAATCTGGATGATTCTTTGTTGTTTTCATTCGTTTATTTCTTTCTGTGTTTGTAGCATGGAATACGAACGAATTTCTTTGCTGTTTCATTCCGTTTTATTAATTAATGGGATCTTTTTTTATTTGATTGTATGACGTGGCATAATTTAATTGGTCCAAAAAGTGAATGAAATTTGATATGATAATCATCCGATTGATGAGTAGTCAGTCCCGTAATCTTGACACTAAAAAACAATTGTATTGGATAGATGGATGGAGCCTGACAATGCAAAGCAGGCGAACACACGCGTTAGGATTTCACCCACTATCATTTTTTTTAAAAAAAGTGGGCTTTAAAACTTTATTTATTAGCTAGGAAATCACAGGTCTTTTATATCTGACACAACTGAGAACATTCAGGCTCGGCTGATATGCACCCATTTATTGAACGTGACAAGATTATTCACACTCACCACATATAAACCACATATAGCGTAGGTGCTTGTAGGATCTAATTGCCTGTGGCGCGCAACAGCAAGGTCTCGACGGTAAGCCCTGGTTCGAGTCCCACCATGGCCCCCCACTCGCATTCTTCCTTCTCCATCATCTCACTCTCACTACCATCCTGCTGCTGGTCTACTCCCTTGAGCTGGCGACGACGCATCTCATCGAGCACAAAGATGATGGTGGCGCCACTCATGTTACCATACTCACTGAGCACCCGGCGGCTTGCGCTGAGCTTGGATTCATCCAGCTTAAGAGACCCCTGGATGCCATCCAGGACAGCGCGGCCTCCAGGGTGCACCACCCAGAAGAGGTCGTTCCAGTCGCATCTCAGCCCCAGTTGACAAGGCAATGCTCAATGTTGTCAGCAACGAACGATGGCTGCCCCTTTGGGAGGACGTAGACGAAGCCGCACTCGGCGAGCGTCGTGGAGGCGACGTGGTCGCTCCCGGGTATGGTTGCTTGGGCAGACGACACCAGCTCAAAGATCGGGTGCTCGACGGCGTCGGTGCCTGCTATGGTCGTTGTTGCTGGATCGGAGCCGACGACGACGGCGCCGGCGCCGTCACCGAACAAAGCAGGGAACACGAGCGTGTCGGTGCGAGCCTCATCCGGCGCGCGGAAGAAGATGAGGCTGGTCTCGGCACAGGCGACCAGGACGCGCGCGCCGCGGTTGTTCTCGGCGACGTCCTTGGCGAGGCGGAGCGCGGCTGCGCCGGAGTTGCAGCCGGTGAAGTTGAGCATGGTGCGCTGCACGGAGGGGCTGAGACCCAGCAGGAACGCCAGCCGGAGGTCGGCGCCGGGCATGTGGGTACAGGAATAGGTGCAGAAGATGAGGTGGGTGATGTCCGACGGTGGTCGTCCCCGCTCGGCGATCGCCTTCGCCCCGGCAGCCGCTGCGAGCTCCGGCACGGCCGTAGCCGTGATGGCTTGCCGTGCCGTCAGGGATGGTAGCGTGCTGTCCAGGAAGTCTGGGTTGCTGCGGATCAGGTCCTCGTCGTAGTGGAAGTAGCGTTTCTTGATTTCGGTTCTGCCACCTGCAGTGTGGTGGATGGCGAAGACGCGGTTCTCTTGCACAGTGTATTGCAGGAACCCCTGGGACTGTCCGAGGCACCCGAACCGGAAGCAGGTGGCCACCGGCAAGAAAATCAGGCGGCACGCCCGGCCCTCTGGATCAACAGACAGAACCTTCTTCTCGTGAGTGAGCCACTGATACGGCCTGCCTGACCCCCGCGTCGTCCGCCCCGGGCGACTCGGGGGGCGATCCGCGCCGCCCCTCCGCTAAGCCCCATCCGCGGGATCTCCAGCCGCTGCCGCCGGCCGGCGGCAGCAGCCAGCGGCGGAGCCCACAAGGTGCCCACCGTCGCGGCCTCTTTCCTCCCTCCCCTCTCCTCTCTCTCCCCTCCCTCGTCCCCTTTCCTGCGCCTCCTCTCCTGCCGCCGGCGAGCGCTACCAGGGCTCGGGGCGTCGGATCCGGGCCTCTAGGGGCTGGATCTGCCTCCCTCTTGGACTCCTCGCTGGTCCGGCGGGCGAGGCGGGCCGTGGGGGTGCGGCGGCGCGGCGGGCGTGGCGGCGCGCCTGGCCGTGCAACGGCGCGCGCTTGTGGCCCGGCATGGGCTCGGCCCCGTCTTGGGTCCATGGATCCGGCCTGGCGGGCGAGGGGCATGGCGCGTCGGCGGCGAGCGGCAGCGGGCTGCACCGGCTTGTGCGACGTCTCCGCGGCGTGGCGCGGTGGGTGACCTAGCGGCCCTGTCGGCGGTTGCCGCCGCGGCTGCCGGAGGTCTTCCCAGCGGGGGACGCACGGCGTGGTGGTCTTGGCAGGACGCGGCACGTGTGAGAGCGTGGCTCCGCGGCCCTGCCCCCTCCTCCCCGACGTGCTACGGGGCTGCGCCGCCACTGTCACCGACTATGATTTGGGTGCAACAGCGGCAAGCCCTGGCGTCTCGCTGGCAATGAACAACTCATAGCAAAGGTTTAGAGCACATGGCTAGTTTTGCAGGGCTAGGATCAAAGGCGAAAGCCTCGCTGGATTTTTTCGGCATGTCGACGGCGTCGCCCTCGGGCGTCGTCCCCTCCATGGAGGCGTCGACTCGATCTCTATGCCTCTGCTTTTTTTCTACAGGGTGAAAACCTCGTCCTCTGGACGAACGGCAGCGGCGGTATGCGTCGTACCCTTCGTGAAGATGTCGTGGTAGAAGACTTCTATGTTCGAAGATCCTTGTTACTGAGATATCGTCCAGTGCTC
Organism: Paspalum notatum; assembly: GCA_022530915.1. Classification (NCBI taxonomy): domain Eukaryota; kingdom Viridiplantae; phylum Streptophyta; class Magnoliopsida; order Poales; family Poaceae; genus Paspalum; species Paspalum notatum. Next base: position 12,983,930 of record CM039683.1, read on the forward strand.
GACGCGCGGCTCTCTATCCTGAACATACTTAACATCCTTCGGTGTCGACAGATCCTGTGGTGGTTTGATTTTGGTTGTCAGAGTTGGATCGACTCAAGCTGTCATCAAGTTCTTCGGCAAGGGTGAATTTGACTCATGCTGCTCCTCTTTCTAGAGTGCTGTGAAGATTACTTGTTAGGGGATGTTTGCTATATAGAGGCTTATCAAAATATGTCACTCAGGCGTACACTAGTTTTGTATGTTTGGGTTTTGAGAGTCTTCTTTTTCTTTACTCTTTTCTCCAAGTGTTTTGGTCACATACCTGTAGGTTATGTGCCAACACTTTGTAATAATATGGTCTGATGCATCACTCTGGTGGTGACTGAAGCCGGAATTTAATTCCATCATCTAAAAAAACCTGAAGTGTGGTGTGTGCAGTCGTGCAGAAGAAGAAAAAAATATCAAGAAATAAATTCTTGTTCCGAGACAAGACATGATGAAGAATCCTCGCTAAAGTAAATCAAATTAAATTGAAGGACGAGTAGTATTGTAGATCGAATCCTCAATCCTACGTACAGATTCTCTTCATCTTGGCTTTGAGGTGGGTGAGGTGGTCGGTTTGGGTGACCCAGAAGAACCAATCAGGGTACTCCTCCTGCGTTATGCACTTGGGTGGGTTTGCAGTGCCGATCGCCAGTACATTCGCAAGGCCGTCGGCTCGCCGGGGAAGATGGTCAATCAGTGATTCTTGGCTGTGAACAGTTGGGCGCTCCCAGGCGGTGGACAAGCTTGACGCCGGCGTTGCAGCGCCTCGTCCGGAAGCTGAAGCCAAATGCAAACGACGAGGACTGTGGCATTGGCTGCTCAGCAGTCGCAGCGGACATGGCGGGCAGCGGATTGCGTTGTTGGCGGCAAAGAGTGCGGCGGGAGCCATCATGGGCAGCGCGCAGATAAGGACTGTACCAAGCGATTAGCTATTTAGCTTTGGTACATAGGGTTCATGCATGTGTTCAAGTGAATGAACAACTCCACTGCATCTATATATATATATACATGTACACGCACACGTTATTAGCGTAAAATATACATACGCCTCCTGTTCAGTGTTGCACCACGCTCTAGTGTCATGAAACAAGCCTCTCTCTCTCTCCACAAACATTTTCATCTTTTCCAACGGAGACGATGTAGTCACTACAACAACTCGAAATATTTCATCGGCCAATGGCTCATGGAAATTAGTCCAACATAAGGTTTATTTATTAGTAGGCCGCCAACGAGAAGTAACAGCTTTTATTGGCCAAAAACTAGTTATTAGTAAATTTCGTTGCTATCCAATTGATGAAAATTAAGCATCATTTTTGTAGGTATTTTGCACAACATTTGAGGGAAGTAACTTAGCCTTATTTCCATGGGTTTGGTGTATTTTAGGCTTGTTTCGTGGGCTATGTGCCGATGAAAATAGTTTATGACAATTTTTGCCGGCCACTTGCTGCATCCAGAGCATAAAAAATGCCATTATATTCATTTCAATCACAAATTAATATTTAGTTGTTTGAGCAAACACTCGATAAGTATAATTAATAAGGCTGATATATACGAGTGTTTCGCCCATTAGTTTATTGTCTGGTAACTGATTGATCAGCAAAGCACGTGGTAGTTGCTACGCCGGCAGGCAGGACGTCATGTGGTGCCGTAACTTGCACGACGTCATGCAGTGGCGTCACATGCATCATGCGGCTTGGAGAGACAAAATTGGAGCAAAAGTTTTGCGTCATCATGTTTTAAATGGACCTTTTCACTATGGAGTCATACATGTTCAGGCCGCGGTCCGCAGCGAGGGCGCAGCGCCGGAGAGGAGATGCCTTGGCGGCGCACACGACGGCTGCTAGCCAGGGGATCGGAGGAAGTGGATTGGAGGAAGGGGCCCAGCGGGGATTGGAGGAAGCGGCCGAGCACAGATCGGTACATATTCAATGTTCTAGTCAGGAATATTTGACGTCCAGCTATGGAAGCATCAGGCCGTGAGCCGTATGGTGAACCGTGTGATTCTCACTCTACCAACGATTGCAAGGTGCTACTGTTGCACACAGATACCGGAGGGCGGCGAGGTCCTGGGTGCAGCGCACATGGGAGCCGGGGATCGCGCTGCTGCTGCAGTCGTCTCCCAGGTTTGCGGCTCCGATCGGCTCGTTGCTGCGGAGCCGATAAATCGTTTGTGTCGATGCGGCCTGACCTGGCCAGAAAGGTTGTGGTGGATGCTGCTGCTGGCTTCTGTTCTCTCTGAAAAACACACACAACAGACGTAAACATTAAAATGACTCAAATTAATGGAATATGCTTATTTTCATTCATAATGTAGGTCGCGAAGGCTATATGGTGCTTCTACTGCATGTCCGAAATCCAGAATATTTGACATTAGAATATTCGATTAAGAAAGTGCAAATATTCAACTCAAACATCTCAACTAAAATAAATTCTACCCCACATATGAGAGGACTTTTAGTACTTTGCTTTGTTCTACCAAAATCCTTAACATGCATCACGACCCCTCGCGCGCTCTGAGATAGCGCCTACACCCCGCCAAGTTTTACCGGTGGATTGTTGGGCAAAGGCTCAGTGAGGGCAATTTTGTAAGGACTAAGGACCTATATGTAATAACTTAAAAAGTTAATTGAATGGATAAAACAATCACTCCTCCACTATATATGTAGCCCACAAGTATATAATCACGGTACTTTTCTCTACACTCGCACTCTTCTTCAAAGCACAGAGTCAATCTTTCACCCCAAAGCTTCATTTTTCACCAATGGATTCTTCTTCCTCTCATGCTTCGGCCTCCCTCCTCATCTCCCTCAGCCGATCGAGTTTCCACCTTCCCTCCCTATGCAGAGTCAGATCGACCCTGAATCTAAGGACCTATATGTAATAACTTAAAAAGTTAATGGAATGAATAAAAACAATCACTCCTCCACTATATATGTAGCCCACAAGTATATAATCACGGTACTTTTCTCTACACTCGCACTCTTCTTCCGAGCGTAGAGTCAATCTTTCACCCCAAAGCTTCATTTTTCACCAATGGATTCTTCTTCCTCTCATGCTTCGGCCTCCCTCCTCATCTCCCTCAACCGATCGAGTTTCCACCTTCCCTCCCTATGCAGAGTCAGATCGACCCTGACTCTAAGGACCTATATGTAATAACTTAAAAAGTTAATGGAATGAATAAAAACAATCACTCCTCCATTATATATGTAGCCCACAAGTATATAATCACGGTACTTTTCTCTACACTCGCACTCTTCTTCCAAGCATAGAGTCAATCTTTCACCCCAAAGCTTCATTTTTCACCAATGGATTCTTCTTCCTCTCATGCTTCGGCCTCCCTCCTTATCTCCCTCAGCCGATCAAGTTTCCACGTTCCCTCTCTATGCAGAGTCAGATCGACCTGACTCTGACTCTTATACCGCCAGCAACGAGGGAGAGGACATCGCCCTTCTTCTTCTTGATGACGAGACGATTTCATAGGGCTCTGAAGATCGCTTCTCCTGGGACAGCTACCGATTAATCCGGAGACTGAACAGCATCAGAAGAAAAGAGATGTTTCAAAGGACAAAGCATCTGTTGTTTCAAAGGACAAGGCATCTTTGTCTATACAGCCACCGATTAATCCTAAATGCAAAACATTCGTACACCTGAATCCAAATTGGTGAGCACATTTAGCCGCCCGAGTCACCCTCCCCCTACGCCGCCGACCTCGGACTCGCAGGGGACGGTGGTGCCCCGCCGCCCGACGACGACGCCCAACCGCCCTTCGATGATGCCGACGACGACTCCGACCCGCCGCCCGCCGCCGTCCCCTTCAAGCGCCTCTTCGCCTGCGCCGACCGCCTCGACTGGGCGCTCATGGCCGGTGGCAGCCTCGCAGCAGCGGCCCATGGAGTCGTGCTCGTCGTCTACCTCCACCTCTTCGGGAGGGCCATCAACTTGCTCCATGCTCACGGCCGACACACCCACGACCTCTTCCACAACATCAACCAGGCAGGGGAGCTGCTACCCTAGCCTTTATATCGTTTCCTTTCCTTGATGATGACCGAGTTCCTAATGGCTGTTGTTTCCTCTGCAGCACGCTCTGTACTTCCTCTATATAGCCATTGGCGTGTTCTTTGCTGGTTGGATAGGTAAGAAGTCAGACTCCAGTGCTCCCTATATTTAGGGTTGGTTCGTCGTTGCATGCTCACGAGGGTCTACCAACGCAAATCTCTCTTTACTCTCCAGAGGTTTCATGCTGGATTTTGACCGGTGAAAGACAGACGACAGTTATTAGATCAAAGTATGTTCAAGTCCTGTTAAACCAAGACATGAGCTTCTTTGATACCTACGGCAACAACGGTGACATTGTCAGCCAAGTACTCAGTGATGTCTTGCTCACTCAGTCTGCTCTGAGCGAGAAAGTGAGCTCCTCTGCCAAATTTCCACGCTTATAGTTGCCTTCCTGTCATATATGGCCTACTCATTGTTTCTTAACCTGTCCATATTAGGTTGGAAACTACATTCACAACATGGCTACATTCTTCGGAGGCCTTGTCATTGGTCTGATCAACTGCTGGCAAATAGCTTTATTGATGCTAGCAACTGGGCCCTTCATTGTTGCTGCAGGAGGAATTTCAAACATATTTCTCCACAGGCTTGCAGAAAACATTCAGGATGCCTATGGTGAGGCAGCAAGCATTGCTGAACAGGTACCTGACTTTGTAATTTGAGTAACCTTGTCTCATTTGACTTTCCCAAAACATACGAGACTTGCGTAAATCAAGTTTGAATGTTGGTATCGCTCTGGGAAAACAAAAGTTTGAATCTTGTGTCAGTAAACAATGATAAATTTCTGAGGTAAACTGAAAATATTTCTCAAAACTGTCGTTTTTTTAATGAAGAGACTATTGAGACTGAATGCAAGTATTGCTCTTATCTACATCCTCCCAGTGTTGTGTGTGTTTCTGTTACCAGGCGCTTCCATAATTCAGAAGCCATTTTGTGAGGAACCTACACACACGTATGCATGGAGCGCTTAGGTCTTGAAACTTGCAGGCTTGTTTTAAGTTAGGCAGTGACGTAGCTTGTTTCTGTTCTATCGGTTTACTGGAAGCTGGAAACTAAAACGTGTGGCAATGCTTGTTTTGCAGGCAATCTTGTATGTTAGGACTTTGTACTCCTTCACAAATGAGACCCTTGCAAAGTATTCTTATGCTACTTCACTTCAAGCAACACTGCGCTATGGAATTCTTATAAGTTTGGTGCAAGGTCTTGGTCTCGGATTTACATATGGGCTTGCCATATGTTCTTGTGCCTTACAACTTTGGGTTGGGAGGTTCCTTATCTCTCATGGAAGAGCTAATGGTGGTGAAGTTGTAGTGGCACTGTTTTCTATTATCTTGAGCGGACTGTAAGCATGTAGCTTTTAAGAGTTTGAATCTAGTTAAATTTAAAAATTTACCCTGATATTCATCTTACTAAAATCTATGGATTGATTGTAGTGGACTTAATCAAGCAGCAACAAACTTCTATTCCTTTGAGCAAGGACGTATAGCTGCATACCGACTCTATGAAATGATAAGCCGTTCAACATCTACTGTAAACCAGGATGGCCGTACCTTGTCTTCAGTGCAAAGCAACATTGAATTTCGCAATGTCTACTTTAGTTATCTTTCCCGCCCAGAAATCCCCATCTTAAGTGGATTCTACCTTACAGTACCAGCCAGAAAGACTGTTGCTCTTGTCGGCAGAAATGGTTCAGGAAAAAGCAGCATAATTCTGCTAATGGAACGCTTCTATGACCCAACCTTAGGTATTGTATTTATAGTTGCTCTCTATTAGTTAATATTTATTTTTACGTCAATTGTGTTTTTTTGATTACCTGTGGGGCTATGCTTAAATGTTACAGGTGAAGTGCTTTTGGATGGGAAGAACATAGAGAATTTAAAACTAGAGTGGTTAAGAAGCCAAATAGGACTTGTGACTCAAGAACCAGCTTTGTTGAGCTTGAGCATTAGGGAAAACATTGCATATGGTAGATCTGCCACAACCGACCAAATTGAAGAGGCAGCTAAAACAGCTCATGTGCATGCTTTCATCAGTTCACTAGAAAAAGGATATGAAACACAGGTTCTACACTCTCTGTATCACAATTGTCTATTAAACTGCACTTTTTTAACATACTTATTTGATTAAAACTAAATAGTATGAAATAGGTTGGTCGGGCTAGCCTTTCTCTGACGGAAGAACAAAAGATAAAGCTTTCCATTGCTCGGGCTGTGCTCTCAAATCCATCAATTCTTCTACTGGATGAGGTCACTGGTGCTCTTGATTTTGAGGCTGAGAAAACTGTTGAGGAAGCACTGGATATTCTAATGCTTGGGAGGTCTACCATTATCATAGCTCGGCGCCTCAGTCTTATCAGGAATGCTGATTATATAGCAGTGATGGAGGAAGGTCAACTTGTTGAGATGGGGACACACGAAGAATTGTTAAACCTTGATGGACTTTATGCGGAGCTTCTTAGGTGTGAAGAAGCAGAAAAACTTCCAAAGAGGTTAGTCCATCCATCCTCTTGCAAACAGCAATATACTGATTTCTTAAAAATAGCAATATTTTTTTTGCCCAGCTAGAATGCTGCACAACTTTCTCGGTTCTCTCTGTCAATAGCCGACGTCTTTGTTTACTTCTAATTTTCAATGCTAATGCATATGTGTATTAAAAAAAAAATCTGCTTAAGCAGTACTATCAGGTGTTCAACTAACAGGTTTAGTTATGCCAATTGTGCTCGCAATTTTACTTTATTTTTAATCAGGTTCCTTATCATAATGCTTGTTCTGGTTGTTCTTTGTATTCTGATACGATGGTAATACTTTCCTCGTTTTTGTTGGTTGCAATCTTTGAGTTTACGGTTTACCTAGTAAACTCGCAGCTTTGTTTCCAGTAGTGTATTTATTTTTATTGTCTGCTAACCCAGATGTATGGTTTGCCATTACTCATTCCTTCATCGATGCCCTTCAACTATCTGTGCATTTTAAGTATAATTTGCCTGCATATGCCAACTTGCTTGGAATTTAAATTCTTTGTTGTAAGTGACTTGTATTGTGAAGCTTATGTTTACATAGGCATTATGGTTTAGCTGTTTGTGTCAAGCATTATGTCTAAATGGCCAGTAAAAGTTTGTAAAGTGTTGTTAGCTACTTAGCTTCTAATATTGAATTAATAAATTGCACAGTTAGGGATCCTTTAATTATTATGATTCTATTTTTATGTTGGGTTCAATGTAATTCAGCTCTTTAGATGGGCTTGTTGCTATTTCCTTTACATAGCTACAACTAGCATGAGAAATTTATTCTTCAGGCCTGTGGTACATAGGAATCAACACTTTGTTTATTTTTTTTACTAATGGGACCTAAGGGTTTTGTGGGCGAACTGAAACGTTTATTTCCCTTGAATTGTTTCAGGACACCAATGAGAAATTATAAAGAGACAAGTTCCTTCCAAATTGAAAGGGATTCGTCAGCAAGTCAAAGCTTTCAAGAGTCTTCTTCTCCAAACATGTCCAAATCACCATCACTTCGGAAAACACATGGCTTTCTTTCATTCCGAAATTCAGATGCCAATCATAACTCACATGAATCACCAAATATTCAAAGCCCCCCTTCAGAGCAAATGGCAGAAGCCAGATTACCAATGGTTGCTTCTGAGAGAGCTCCATCCATCAAAAGGCAGGACAGTTTTGAAATGAAATTGCCTGATCTCCCCAAAATTGATGTCCCGCTGCACCGACAGTCTTCAAATACATCAGATCCAGAATCACCAATATCACCATTATTGACTTCTGATCCCAAAAATGAGCGCTCCCACTCAAAAACTTTCAGTCGACCTCTCGACATATTCGATAGTTTTCATGCTGAGGACTCCAAGCTTCGGCAAACAAAAGCACCATCTTTTTGGAGGCTTGCAGAGCTTAGTCTTGCAGAATATTTTTATGCTCTGTTAGGAAGTGCTGGCGCTGCTCATTTAATCCTCTTCTTGCTTATACAATCTTAATATTACTAATTGGAGGCTCCTTTTGAGGTCTCCACGTTGATTCTCACGAGAGGTTCTAGAAAAATAGAGAAATCCTAGAAATTCTCACAAAAAAGCAAAACATCCAGCCATCCATTTATAATGCGTAATCATCGTAACCATTGGATACTAATCTACACAGCCCTACATGAGCTAGCGGCCGCCGTGCCCTACCGTACGTAAGCACCAGCCTCTTCCCGACGCGGCTACCTACGCACGACAGGCTGGAGAGCCTGCTGCTGCGCTGGGAAGGCCATCGCCTATGACTTCCCGTCCAAGTTCCGCGAGCTGCGCGACTACATCTCCGCCCACCGCCACACCACGTACAACCGCGCGTCCGACGCCTGGATGTTCCCCGCGTTGCGGGACTGCTAGCATGCGGGCAAAAGGCCGCCATGTGGCTGGAGAGAGCAGCCGACAAGTGCCAGATCAATTGGATGCTCCAGCTCCTGGGCCGCCGCCAAGTGCCAGATGAACTGGATGTTCCTGCTCCTGGGCAAGATGCTCGGCTGCTGCACGGTGGAGCAGCTCAAGTTCTTCTGGCAAGGACAGGGTGCGCATACGTTGAGATGTGCAACCAGCTTCAGCCATTTGATTGAACTAGTCCATCAACCCGTGCTCCCGCACGGGTTAATGTTTTAGGAGATACAGATTTAATCTTAGTAATATTAGAGGTGATTATTTTAATTCATCTTTTATAATGGTATTGTGGGTAATTTTTATGAAAATTCATAAATTATTTTAATTTATCTTTTATGGTGGTATATTGGTTAATTTATATGCACATTTATGGCTTATTTTAGGTATAGTTTACCTTTAGCCAAAGTCAAAGACGGGTAATTAAGATGTAAATTTAAGCTATTATTCTATAATATCAACCATAACTTAGGTATAAATTTAAAAGTTTTTTTATTATCTACCATACTATAAAGGTAGTTAATTTATTGTCGTAATAATTTCTAGAACTTATATTTTTCTAGTGCCTTGTGGGAATTAACGTAAAGGCTCCAATTGATTATATCAATTATCTATTTTTTCATATTTAATACAATAATCTATAAAGTTAGGGAGTAGATTATTTTATCATAATAACATAGGTGAATAGTTTAGGCTTAGAGATATAGTGTGTACTATATCTAGATTATTTTAATAACAGTATAGGTGATTTTTTCTAGGCATATATACTTCAGCCAATGTTATTTTAAGATTATAATTTATGTGCGTGTCCGTAGAACGTTTTTTTCGATGTCATAGACAACTAATTGAAATGAATATGCGGTGTAAGATGCCAAAGTGTTGTTAATTAAGATATAGATTTAAATTTTATTTTCTTTTTTTCTTTTTTTGAGTCATATTTTATTTTTTCATAATGACGGATGTAGGTACCGCTTTTAGATATAGAACAGATTCAATTAATGGCTAGTATTGTGAACCGTGATTAGAATTTACCAAATCGATGGTAATGTATTTCTACAATAATTTTGACATGACCGAGAACAATGATAGAGGAACAATTTATCATTTCATATTTGTAAATATATTCTTTATAGATCTACATTCTTATTTTCGGTTATGGTAGTACATACATTAATTTCTTTTGAAGCACGATCCATATATACTTTTAGCTAGTGATTAGTTAGGGTGTTCACCTTTGTTAATTGGGCAGCTAAATTGAGGTGCTTGCAGCTTTCGTCTTTGTGTACGACCTCTTTCCCACCGGGCGGGTGATGCACCTGTATTTCGGTGTGCTTGTGGGAGCCACGGTCCTATAACCTCCTAGAACCTGTAGGATGCATGACATGTCATTAGGTCGTAGCAGCTGCCCCACTGCATGTAGGGTAAAAATCTGAGGCATAAAGTAGATGATGTGAATACTTGCCTGCTGATCGACCTGGTTAGCCTGGACCTTGGTGGTCTGGTTGTAGTACTTGACTGCATCGCTAGCCTCAATCTGGACCTTCATAAGACGCCACCAGTTGCTTGTAACTTGATGCAGTACCTGCCTTGTGCCTTGATCCGGTGGCACCCTACACGCACGCGCGCATGCAGGTCTCTTGATTCCATGCCCCACGACCTGTGCAGAGAATACTATCTGCCGTTGCCATGAGAATACAATCTGACATTGCCACTGCCGAGATCATGCATGACGTGAAGGAAAAAAAATACCAGCTATCCTGTCACCATTCAATCAAATGGCTGAAGCTGGTTGCACATCTCAACCTATGCGCACCCTGTTCTTGCCAGAAGAACTTGTCGCGCGGTTGTACGTACGTGGTGTGGCGGTGGGCGGAGATGTAGTCGTGCAGGGTCCGTGGTTTCAGCTGGTTTTCAGAAGCATTGCCTGACCTGTTCTGAACATGCTTGGGCTTGGGATCAGGCAGCCTGGCTGGCCTGGCCGGCCGCCCTTGTCGAAGCAGCATAGATTATTCTATCAGGGGCGGCACCTATCAGGCATTTTCATCTCATCCCTACCTGAGTAGGCGCGGTCATGGAGTAGTTGTACACTCAACGTACGCCGTCGCTGGCAGCATTAGAGTAGTACTGGCACGCACGTGAGGGCGCGACGTGCCGTGACGACCACGCGCGTGGCCGTGGCCGCGGCCGCCTCCGCCGCCGGCGCTCGCTGCCCGGCCTGTCCGTGGCCGGCCACCCTGCACGCGGGCGCCGTGGCCTTCCTAGCGCCGCAGCAGGCTCTCCAGCCTGTCGTGCGTAGGCAGCCGCATCGGGAAGAGGCTGGTGCTTACGTACGGACGTACGGTAGGGCGCGGCGGCGGCGGCTAGCTCATCTAGGGCTGTGTAGATTAGTATCAATGGTTACGATCATTACACATTATAAATGGATGGCCGGATGTTTTGTTTTTTTGTGAAAATTTCTATGATTTCTCTATTTTTCTAGAGCTTCTCGTGAGAATCAACGTGGAGGCCTCAGAAGGAGCCTCCAATTAGTAATATTAAGATGGTGACAGGAATACAGGATAGCTGGTTTTTTTTTTCCTTCACGTCATGCATGATCTCGGCAGTGGCAATGTCAGATTGTATTCTCATAGCAACGGCAGATAGTATTCTCTGCTCAGGTCGTGGGGCATGGAATCAAGGGACCTGCATGCGCGCTTGCGTGTAGGGTGCCACCGGATCAAGGCACAAGGCAGGTACTGCGTCAAGTTACAAGCAGCTGGTGGCGTCCGATGAAGGTCCAGATTGAGGCTAGCGATCGAGGCAAGTACTACCACCAGACCACCAAGGTCTAGGCTGACCAGGTCGATCCGCAGGCATCACGTATTCACATCATCTACTATATGCCCCAGATTTTTACCCTACGTGCAGTGGGGCAGCTGCTACGACCTGATGACATGCATGGAGGTGCCTACGGTGGTGCGACACGCAGCCCGACAACTGTGTCATGCATCCTACAGGTTCTAGGAGGTTATAGGACCGTGGCTACCACGAGCATGCCAAAAAACAGGTGCATCACCCGCCCGGTGGGAAAGAGGCCGTACACAAAGACGAAAGCTGCAAGCACCTCAATTTAGCTGCCCAATTAACAAAGGTAAACACCCTAACTAATCACTAGCTAAAAGTATATATGGATCGTGCTTCAAAAGAAATTAATGTATGTACTACCATAGCCGAAAATAAGAATGTAGATCTATAAAGAATATATTTACAAATATGAAATGATAAATTGTTCCTCTGTCAATGTTCTCAGTCATGTCAAAATTATTGTAGAAATACACTACCATCGATTTGGTAAATTCTAATCACGGTTCACAATACTAGCCATTAATTGGATCCGTTATATATCTTAATTAACAACACTTTGGCATCTTGGAAACATAAGTTAATATACACCGAGTATTCATTTCAATTACTTGTCTATGCCATCGTAAAAAAAGTTCTATGGACACACACATAAATTGTAATCTTAAAATAACATTGGCTGAAATATATATGCCTCTCTTCTACATGTTCAAGAAAAAAAAATCACCTATACTGTTATTAAAATAATCTAGATATAGTACACACTATATCTATAAGCCTGAACTATTCACCTATATTATTATGAAAAAATAATCTACCCCCTAACCCCCCTAACTTTATAGATTACTGTATTAAATATGAAAAAAATAGATAATTGATATAATCAATTGGAGCCTTTATGTTAATTCCCACGAGGCACTAGAAAAATATAAGTTCTAGAAATTATTACGACAATAAATTAACTACCTTTGTAGTATGGTAGATAATAAAAAAACTTTTAAATTTATATCTAAGTTATGATTGATATTATAGAATAATAGCTTAAATTTATATCTAAATTACCCGTCTTTGACTTTTGCTAAAGGTAAACTATACCTAAAATAAGCCATAAATGTGCATATAAATTAACCAATATACCAACATAAAAGATAAATTAAAATAATTTATGAATTTTCATAAAAAATACCCGCAATACCATTACAAAAGATGAATTAAAATAATCACCTCTACTATCACTAAGATTAAATCTATATCTCCTACAACATTAACCCGTGCGGGAGCACGGGTTGATGGACTAGTATCTCTAATAGTAGTGGCATACTACAAAATAGGTCTTCGTGATGTACATGACGAAGTGAATAAGTACTGCTCATTCATTGTTGGCATGGGTATTATTACTGTACTAGCGAACTTCTTGCAGCACTTCTATTTTGGTATAATGGGAGAGAAAATGACCGAGCGTGTAAGAAGGATGATGTTTTCAGGTATCATTGTGCCTTTTTTTATATAGATTAATTTCATAGTCTCATCCTAGTATAGTTGATGGTGCAACCCCACCTTCTAAAACAATCTGATTCAACATCTGTGCATAAAGCACATATTCATGAGTGTCTGACATAGCGCATACTGCTGATAGTTTTATTGTGGATAGATTTTACTAAACTGCTGTTTGAAATATCAGACTTAACACCTGTTTTGTATTCCAGCAATTCTGCGCAATGAAGTTGGTTGGTTTGATGACGAAGAAAACAGTGCAGACACATTATCAATGAGACTTGCAAATGATGCGACATTTGTTCGCGCTACTTTCAGCAACAGGCTTTCTACATTCATCCAGGATACATCAGCCATTTTTGTTGCACTTCTTCTTGGTATGTTACTACAATGGCGTGTAGCTCTTGTTGCACTGGCAACGTTGCACATCCTTGTCATTTCTGCGGTTGCACAGATTAGTTCTCATCTGTTTTAAACATTCAACATGATTTTACTACGATTCTTTGACATTGCAAGGTCGACTTTGCAGAAGTGAGCCTTTCCTTGTATGGATGTATTTTATTACGATTTTCTCATCTAAATTTTTAAGTATGCATTTTATGGAGCTTTATGTGGAACAACAGCAAAACTTAGTCTTGCACAATTACACAGCCCCAGTTAAGGCGCTCTGACCAGTACACATGTACGGTCTGTGCTTCTAGTAACTTAAAAAGAAAGCTAGACTTCTAGTGTCTATGAGACCGAAAGCGTTGATAGCATACAGTCATTCTAGATACTTGCTTCAAAACTTAGTAAATTTCTCGTTAAACTTCTTAATTGGGCTCATGCTTGGTTTCTCTTTTTGCAGAAAATGTGGCTTTCTGGTTTTTCCAGAGGAATCCAGGAGATGCACAGGAAAGCTTCTTTAGTTCTTGAAGATGCAGTTAGGAATATATATACTGTGGTGGCATTTTGTGCTGGTAACAAAATAATGGAACTTTACAGATTGCAGCTTAGAAATATTCTCAAGAAAAGCTTTATTCATGGGATGGGCATTGGTTTTGCCTTTGGCTTCTCTCAGTTTCTTCTTTTCGCGTGCAACACACTTCTGTTGTGGTATACAGCCGCTGCTGTGAAGGATGGGCATCTTAGTCTGGTAACTGCTCTCAAAGAATACATGGTTTTCTCTTTTGCAACTTTTGCACTGGTGGAACCATTTGGCCTTGCCCCTTATATACTGAAACGCCGGAAATCCCTGGCCTCAGTATTTGAGATTATTGATCGTGTACCCAAGATTGATCCAGATGATGCCAGTGGCCTGAAACCCCCTAACGTTTATGGGAGCATTGAATTCAGGAATGTTGATTTTTGCTATCCTACGCGCCCTGAGATGGCAGTTTTGAGTAATTTTAGCCTTAGAGTCAATGGAGGGCAAACTGTTGCCGTAGTAGGTGTATCAGGATCTGGGAAGAGCACAATTGTTTCTTTAATCGAGAGGTTCTATGATCCAACTGCTGGGCAAGTTTTGTTGGATGGCCGTGATTTGAAGTTGTTCAACTTGAGATGGTTGCGGAGTCACATGGGGTTGGTACCTCAGGACCCTGTTATATTTTCGACAACCATAAGAGAAAACATAATATATGCAAGGCACAATGCAACTGAATCTGAGATGAAGGAAGCTGCCAGGATTGCGAATGCCCATCACTTCATTAGCAGCCTGCATCATGGTTATGACACGCACGTGGGGATGCGTGGGGTGGATTTGACTCCTGGGCAGAAGCAGCGCATTGCCATTGCTCGCGTGGTGTTGAAGAATGCACCCATTTTGCTGCTTGATGAGGCGAGCTCTGCTATCGAATCTGAGTCGAGTAGGGTGGTCCAGGAAGCCCTTGACACCTTAATCATGGGGAACAAGACAACGGTTCTCATTGCACACAGGGCAGCGATGATGAAGCATGTGGATAGCATTGCTGTGTTAAATGGTGGAAGGATTGTCGAGCAGGGAACACATGATTCTTTGGTGCAGTTGAATGGTTTGTATGTGAAGTTGATGCAGCCTCATTTTAGCAAAGGGTTCCGGCAGCGTAGACTAATATAGCAGATCTGGTAGATTGTGTACATTAGCAAGCCCATGGAACTAATCTAATCAGCTCTGCTTGACTGACCCGATGCCCTTTTCTTTTATGTATCTGATTTCTGATCATCATTAGCCTGTGGGCTTATTTAGCTAGGTGTAGTTTTTTATGTCAATTTTGTTTCTGGCGTGAGCCTTTAAAATGGACCGGTGCTTACATTGTTGCTGGTGCTGCGTGTGAGGTGTAGTTTGGAATTGAAAGTCTAATTGTAATCAAGGGCGCTGGATTGGATAAAGGAGTGGTATTGTTTCGAAGCAACTGCTCTCTAGTATGATGGTAGGAGATGGTTTTGTCATGGAGTAGGACGATTGCAATTTCTTATTATTGTTGTTTGCTTATAGGGTGTTTGGTCTCAGGAATGAGGTGGTCTATCATTTTATTAATCACTTTTTTGTTTGGTTCGTGGAATAGAATAAGTTGATCTATTATCATTTCTTTCTTACAAGCTAACAATTAGTATAGTTATGAGTAGTGGGTTTATTTCACTAAATTTTGTGCAGTGAATTGATCCATCACCACCCTATTTTTATGGGTAGATTTCTCAACCCAAACACTCCCTCAGTGAAGTTCCACATCCTTTTGTTTGCAAGGAACTTACTAAGATTCGGGAGCAGTTTATAGCAACGAGACCAAGAGAATACCATTTTATGCTCACCAGTGAGCCTATTCCATCGTTTATATTTCAAACTCTTTTTTACCTACAGTGTCCGTACAGGCGTCTCCACTCATTGGTGAGCATGGTCGAGAGGAGCGAGTCCTTTTACAGGGCACCGGACAGGGTGAACTGAAAGCAGGAGGCATACTAATGTTGGTGTTCTTTACCTGAACAGCTAATGTGTAAGCGGTTTCTTTTAATTCTAGTTTAGAGCCTAAGATAACTGCAACAATTACGGGCAGTGAATAGCCGACTAGACCCTCGCTCCTAATAAAAAAAAGAGCATGGCTAAATTACGGCTGGCTGTAAAAAAACCTCTCCGCACGCACCGCCAAAAAAAAAAATTCCACCACCTTGCCCCAGCCCTCTCGGCGGCGACAGCAGCGGTGACCGGTGGGAAAGGGGCAAGGATCGCCACTCCTTCACTCCTGTCGGTCAAAATGAAAATGCAAAAAAATGCGCACGAAGAAAACACGAATAGGCATTATAGTGCTTTTCATTAAGCACAAATACTAGTGTTAGTAGGCAAGTATATTAGTATCGGTAGGCAAAAATGCTAGTGTCATTTTTGCCTAATGGAAACCATGATTTTGCTTACTGAAAATCACTATTTTGCCTAATGAAAACATACAAAATAGCTTAATGGCGATGGCGACGATGGTGGCCGGCGCGGGAACGGGGACAGGGACGAGCGCAGTGGCTTCCAAATCCGGCCACCATGGGCGTCGGCGTGGCCGATGGCGCGGTGCCGCGGCCAGGGCAGGCGGCCAACAAGGCGGGCACGGGTGCCGGTGGCCGTCGTGCGAGGAAGGCGCCATGGGGCTAGCAGCCGCGCTGGAGGAAGGACGACATCACCATGGCCGACGGCCGGCGCGCGAGGACGATGGTACGATGGTGGCCGGCGTTGCCACGTCCAAGGGCGGCACCTCCAGATCCGGCCGCCATGGGTGTCGGTGTGGCCGGCGGCGCGGTGCCGGGGACAAGGTCGGCGGCCGCGCGAGGTGGAAGCGGGTGCTGGCCGCTGCGTGTGAGGGAGGCGCCATGGGGGCTGGCAGCCATGCGGGGAGGGACGACGGCGTCACCATGGCCGGCAGGCCCCGCTCAAGGACAACGGGGATGGAGGAATCGCCGGGGATTAGAAGACCAAGCTCTGGAAATAGAGGAGTCGCCTGGGGGAATCCGAAGAGCACAGAGGAGAGAGAGGAACACTAGAGAGAGAAAGAAAGAAAAGGAAATGAATCGGTCTGTCGGTGGCACATGGCTCAGGGCCGGCCAGCTGGCTAAAAAAATCTTGAGAAAATTCTCTACAGGCCATCCAATGTTAGCCAATTTCTCCACAACCCACTGAAAAACTCATCCAGATGTACAAGTCACCAAGTTAGTTTTTTGGTTCTCTACAGGCCACTGCTGTAAGTTCCGCTAGCATCCGTTATGTTCCAAAGCAATGAACAGGTACCATACTTGCAGTTATGTCCATCCTACCCCTACCCACACGGAGTGAACCGATGCCAGCCGCAATCGTGGAAACCATCGATCCCCATTGATATCTCATCCCCATTCCCCTTCCTCGCTGAAACGTTGAAACCCTAGATCAAGGGGCGAGCCCACGACCGCCGCTCGCCGCCCTACCTTCCCTGCCTCGACGTCCCCGGCCTGGACGGCGGCACGACCATGCGCGCGTCTCGGACGGGCTCCGCGGCGGCGGCGCCTGGAGTCCGCGGCGCCTTGACCCCGACGCGGTGCCTCGACCTCAACGCCGGCGCTAGAGTCAGCGCGGCGCCTCGACCCCGACGCGGCGGCGGCCACAACCCCTGTTCGTCTCGAGCCCGCGCATAGCACCACCCCCCTCGAAAGCCCTCCATCCCTTTCCTCGCATCCCGTAGCCATACGCGACGAGAAGGATGGTGTAGAGGCATCCATGGACGATTGGAGTGCGTGGAAGGAGATGGTGTCGCCAACTACAGCGACAGATCCAATGCCACCTCATCCAGAATGGCTTCCAAAAGGGTAAGAAGCTCAATTCTCTCTATGTTATGGTTGAGTGTTTGCATGTACTGGATGATTGTGTGTAGACTCCATAGTTTTGAATGCCACTCTCTAGTTCTTGATGCCCTGTTCATCTGTAGGATGGACCCGAAAACAAGTTTCTAATTGGAAATGCGTCTCTTTGGTAACAACAATAGAGCAGATTGCAGCTGGTACAGTTGCAGCACAGTTGTAGACTCAGACACTACTAATTTCAAAGACTTCGTTGATGATATATTGCACACCTATCCTTGTGTTCCAACAGAGGTAGTGAAGTTGTACTACTTCTGTGATGAATCCAACTCCCATGTTCAAGTTTGTACTGACCAGGACCTAGTTGCGATGTTTGCTAAACATGATGCCACTAAAACCATTCGCTTGTCCATTGGGTATTTTGATGTGAGTAAGCCTGATGTTCCTGTACCTGATTGGAGCTGCTCATCCAAACCAGCAGTTGGTGAGGCATCTAAATCTACCTTGAATGCTGCATCTGCATCTGAGACAGTTACTGCTGATTGTGTTCCCTCTGCCATCACCGTAGGTCAAACATCTAGCCAGCCTATTGAACCCAGCCAAGATGAGCCAGCTTACACTTACCTTATGAATCCACATCCTGAATATGAACATGTTGGAGTGGATGATGAGGGGATTTATAGTGATGTTGATGTTGACATATCTGACAAAGCAAAGCCTGGAAAGGATCATGAGGAGGAATATATACCAAGCTCTGATTCAGACAAAGAAGATTCTGAGCATGATTTCTCTGATGATGAGGAGCACCAGGATCCAGTTCCACCTCATGAACCTGTACAAGTACACAATGACAACGACCCACCAATGACTGTGGGCACAATTTATGCCAATATGAATGTTTTTAGGATAGCTCTTGCGTCACACTCAATCAAGCATGAGTTTGAATATGACATTGAAACGAGTGAACCAGGGAGATTCAGAGCATATTGTCGCGCCAAGTCTGAAGGCTGCAAGTGGAGGATCCGTGCTTCAAAGATGCAGGACGATGTATCAATTCAGGTGAACAGCTAGTTTTTTGTGTGCAATCCCATATAATTAATGAGACATATTTATTAGTTGCCTGAGTTTTGAGTTTTAATATGCAGGTGAAGGTGAACCCCCATATTCATGAGTGTGCAAGTGCCAGGAGGAAAGGAAAATTCAAGCAGGCAACCAAATTTTGGGTGGCAGAGAAAATCAAAGATTGGTTAATGGATGATGATGAGATAGGACCAAAAGAACTGCAGAGGAGGATTAAAGATGAGCATAAGGTGACAATTTCATACAAAAGGGTGTATTATGGTAAGGAGCTAGCACTAAATCAGTTGCATGGTGATTGGTGTGAAAGTTTCAACAACCTGTACAGATTCAAAGCAGCTGTAGAGGAGGCTAGCCCTGGCAGTTTTGTGGTGATAGATCATGAAGTAATAAATGAGAAGACCAGATTTAAGAGGGTATTCTTTGCCCTTAAGGCTTGTGTAGATGGCTTCTTGAATGGATGCAGGCCATACTTGGTAATAGATAGCACTTTTTTGACTGGAAAGTTTAGGGGCCAGCTAGCAGTAGCATGTGCAGTGGATGGACATAATTGGCTATTTCCTGTAGCTTTTGGTGTGTTTGATTTAGAAACCATTGATAACTGGTCCTGGTTTATGGAGAGGCTGAAAGATGCAATAGGCACACCACCAGGCTTAGCTATATGCACTAATGCAGGGAAGTCAATTATGGAGAGTGTTATAGCTGTGTTCCCTAGTGCAGAACATAGAGAGTGCATGGTTCATTTAGTGAATAATTTCAAAAAGAGTTATCGTTGAAAGGTATTTGATGACAACTTGTGGCCAGCAGCATATGCATGGAATCCATATTACTTTGACAAGCATTGGAAAGCTATGGCTGAGGCCAAACCAGCAGCTGTGAAGTATTTGAGAGACAACCACAACAAGATTTGGACTCGGAGCCAATTCTCAACTTTGAGCAAAGTGGACTATGTGACAAATAATCTTGCAGAGAGTTGTAACAATTGGGTCAAGGGACACAAGGGCATGCATTTGGCAAAAACTAATGGCCAAGTTTCACAAAAGAAGGAAACTAGGAGACACAATGCAAGGGAAGATCTTAGAACACATTGTTAAGAATCTGGCAGAGAGGGGTAAGAATCTAAACATGGATGTAACTGGAAGCTCTAATGACATAGGGGAGGTTTCATGAAGAGGCGGCTCTGGTTACAGGTATGCAGTCAACCTAAAGGAGAGGACTTGCACCTGTAGGGAGTGGCAGATATCTGGCAAGCCTTGTCTGCATGCAATAGCTATGATCACTTCAATTAGAAATGAAAAGTTAGAGGACTATGTGGATATGTACTTCTCAGTTGAAAAGTTTAGAAAAGCTTATGAGGGTATAATCCCTGCCTTGCCAGACAAGACTCAATGGCCTGAGTCTACTCATGGTTTTTTCATGCATCCTCCATTGCTCAAGTCTACAGCTGGTAGAAGGCAAACAAAGAGATTCAAGGGCTCTAGTGAGGGTACAAGTGGTAGAAAAGGAAGACACAGATGTCCAATTTGCAAGCAGCTAGGGCATCACTGGTACACATGCAAAGATGGTGATCCAAATGATATTGCTGAAATGCTTGCTGCCAGGTTCTCAACAAATTCCTTCTTATCGTTTTACTTCCATTTGTACACTCATATTCTACTCACACATTTAACCATGCAGAGGTAAACCAAAGGCAAGGAAGAGGAAGCCCAAGGAACCTACTACTGAGGCAAGCGGAGTAGATGCCTCTACTGCATCTGGACTTGCCACAGTCAAGATGGTGTTCCCACCTGAGACAAATAGTGAGCTTGCTGTTGTTCCTGCCAAGAAAAGGAAGAAAAATGCAGCAGCAACCAGCTCTACTGGGATAAGGTGAGAAACTACACATTAACTTGTTGGCGCTGCACGGTTAGCTGAACCAAAACTCATGTATGAATCCATTCTCCAGGATGTCAGGATCTGGTTCGAACCAAGTTGTTGCTGCTCCACTTGCTATTGTCCTTCCTCCTCCTGAAGTACAATCAAAGGAGAGTAAACAGAGCAAGGCCAAAGAGAAGAAGAAGAACAAAAACATCAAGAACAAGACAGAGAAAAAGAAGACAATACATGTTCCTCAAGATAGTCCAGCAAACTGCACTAGGAGCAAGGGACAGGGCCAGCCAACACCTGACAGCCCAGCAATGAGTACTAGGAGCAAGAGAAAGCTTCAGATTTGATCTTCTGATAATGCCAGGCAACACTTCACGTTGTTCAGCCGATCTTTTGCCTAAGAACTTAAATCTATGTTATTTTGGTAATGCCAAGACATTTCTGTAATGGATGTTACTAATATTTAATATGTACGACTGCTCTATGTAAGGCCATGTGACCTATAAATGTCACTTGCTACTTCATATGACTGTGTACTATGAATATCACTTGCATTTGGACTTAAGTGTATGAGATTCTACTGTATTAAGATCCTTGCATTAAAGCTTGCAACGTTGTACTATGCAGACTGTACTCTATTTAATATGTACTCACATGATGGGACTTTATATCAGCTTGTGGAACAGACCTATTTTAGTGCCTTTCTCTGCTGCCCAGAGTGGCATAGAAAGAAATAAAAGTTTGGAGCTTGCTGGCCAAGGAAGGGCAATATTGTCTTTCCACACCTAACTTAACTGCCATTACTGCTACTGTTCACGGCAGTGGTACACAGAGAACCAAAAAACTGATTCGATGACTTCCACATCCAGATGAGTTTTTTAGTGGGTTGTGGAGAAATTGGATAACATTGGATGGTCTGTAGAGAATTTTCTCAAAAATCTTCTTGTGCTGGCCGCTGGGTGCCCTCTCCAATGCAAATCAACGGTTGTAAACAGGTATGCGTGCGGTGGATAGAAATTACAGCCGGCCGTATCAAAGACCATACCTAAAAAAACTCTACGTGTCTCCCGATAAAAAAAACTCCACGTGTCTCTTCATTGCCACAGGCCTGTGGAAGGCGAACAAGCGTTGAGCCGGTGACCCTTCATGTTCTCCGCCGCCTTCCAATCTCCTCTCTCCTCCCTCCTGCACTCCACTGTTCACTCTCCCTCCCGAGAGCGCTCTGCTCTTTGCAGAAGCTGGTGACTGGTGACTGGTGAGTCTTCGATATGTGGCCATTTGGGAGGTTGCTATTTTGTGACCGCAACCTTCTGCACCGGCCACAGGATGGCTGCTAGGCTGCGATCCTCCCATACCTCAGCGCTCTAGCAGCGATTCTCCCATACCTCAGCGCTCAGACCTTCTCCCGTACCTCTGTGGACTGCCGTTTCGTCGGTCAGAATCCACACCTCGCGGCGCTTGCCCGCAGAGGTGTCGAGGGTGCAATGTCCTTTCGGCTATCGCTCGCTCCCAGCGGACCGAGCCAGCGATTCAGCCGTCGCCACGTCATGTGGGCCCGGGGAGGAGCGCTCCCACGCAGTGGGCCACAGGTGAGATGCGTGGCCGAATTTTTTTCTTTTTTTTTGTTTGTTTATTTTCTTGCGTTGTCTTTTTTTCTTTTTCTTCTTTCTATTTTTTTCATATTTTTTCTAAAAATAAATTATACCAACGACCTATGTTATGTCCTATATTATACCAACGACCTATGCTATGTCATAAATAATGATAAATTATGTTACTGTAAATTGTGCTTGCATAAATTATGTTAGCATAATTCTACGCTAATAAGTTATACCAACAAGCTATATATATGTTACGTCATGTAGTTATGACAAATTATGCAACCGTAAATTATGTTAGCATATCTTTACCATAAAGTTATGATAAGAAAAACTTACATCCTAAAGTTGTTATAATGAGCATAAATTATATTAGCATAATTTTATGTCATACAATTATGACAAATTATGTTAGCGTAAATTATGTTTTTATAATTTTATGTCATAATTCCTACTATAAATTATACCAAAAAGTTACAATCATTTACTTTTATTCTATATATGTATCTAAAATTATACCAAAACTTAATGTCATAACTTTGTTATAATCATAGCTACTCCTTAATTATAAAGAAGCAAAAGCTGCGTTGGTCAGGGTCGGTAAGGTAAGCCCTTCAACCGAGAGGTGGGGGGTTTGAAGCCCTGTCACTCATATTTTTGCAGATTTTCCGCGGGTGAGGGAACACGTGGCGCACGGGGATCATCGCTCGCATGATTCCTGTTGGGCGAGCGTTAAAAATTTGTTTTAGTACAGTTTGCTGGCTTGCAACTTTATCATGGAGATAAAGTTGTATAGTCTCTTGTATCAAAAAGTTTGTATCTCTAACTCTAACTTGCATCCTCTGTTAGATTCTGAAGCTTCTGAAGTGGATTTCTTTTCTTGGTGATATCTGAAGATTGCCAGGAGACTGAGGAGATCATTGCATTGGTTTCCGTGGGTGAAGGACCTTCTAAAAATACTAAATTAGCTGGGACCCAAGGTAAGCCCCGGAGCATTTACACCTATTATTTTCAGAAATTCTTATATCATGTGTCCATCTATTGGTTATTCATGTTTGTGCATTAGGTTTGCTAGGAGTTGTGTGAGACCCAATCTTTATGCATGTTCCATCCTTGTTTGGACATCTTTGCCAACTGTTCAACCTAAATTAGTAATATTCCTATGCTTAGTCCTGCTTAGTCGTTACCTAGCAAGTAACTCTACCCTGTTCACCTAAGGTTAATTTGATTATCCATTTATGCAAGGAAAAGGCTTGTTTTCAATATGTGGGCAGAAGCTAGTGATAATAGTTCTGTCCACTATGATATAATTTGCTCAAGGATCGTTCGTTGTTGTAACCGCTGATCAAGTGATTTTTACCTGGTCCCTTACTGTTTATGGGACCAGCAAAGCCCGGTAATTAGTTGTGTCTTGAATTGGAAATGATCTGTACCTGTGCTTGGCGTGTGGGAGAAAGGCAGGGGCGTAGCCTGAAACTCACATTGGAGATCAGGCCAGACGTGGGGTCCCATGTGGGAACCTCTGGGTTCGGGTAATTTCAATTCCGATTCTTGAATACAATTAATTGTTGCATTGTTGTGTATAGTCCGTACAGCTGTACATAGCTGGTGGTTGGGTATCTCCTGCATGATGTAAATCGGTCCGGATCACCGCAATTCTCGGTTATTGAATGCACTTGATCACTGTTATGCATCGTAGTTAAGCATGTTTGATCAATGAAGTTTTCCTTGATATAAATGCTGCCTGAGTAGTATAACTTGTGATGGAAAATGTTTTGTTTCTAGATGCTAAG
The DNA here is from genome assembly GCA_022530915.1 of Paspalum notatum. Classification (NCBI taxonomy): domain Eukaryota; kingdom Viridiplantae; phylum Streptophyta; class Magnoliopsida; order Poales; family Poaceae; genus Paspalum; species Paspalum notatum. The sequence goes on from CM039683.1 coordinate 13,007,862, forward strand.
GAAAAACTAAATTGAATATAAAATCACAAAATAAGGATGAACCTTTAGTAAGCTCTTTGGCAAAATGGTGAGTCAGCTAGTACACTCAAAAGCTTTCATACTCTAGTCTTGGCTTATATACTATACTAGTTAGTCAGGTCAGTCTTGCTGAGTACCTTCGGTTCTCTTGTTGTGGTTTTTCAGAGACTCATCAGCTTAGCCTCTCTATTGAAGAAGAGATCCCGAAGAACTGAACTCTACTGGTCTTTAGATGTTTAGCTTAAACCTAGTTGGAGTTGTATAATTACTTGCTTACTGGCTTGGTTGTTTTAAACTCTTAGTACGCTCTGACTTGCGCCTAAGTTGTTTCAATCTATGGTTTGTAATAAATCGTACCTCCTATATTTATGTAAAAATGCAATGGATATTGGTGCTTGCCCATCGTGGAAGCGATCCTGATGCACAATCGTAAAACGTGGATGATTCGGGTTGTCCCGAGGACGCCTGACAGACTACCGGATTTGGACTAGTTTAGGTGCGTTATTGCATAATTACTGTTCCAACAGTAATTCAACGCACTTAAGCCAGTTTAAGTCGAGCGGTTCTGCCACACAACTGCATCTCCTCACTGATACACCAACTGCAAAAATATGGAGATAACCTACAGATCTTGCAAAAACAACTCTCACTGGCCCTTCATCGGCGCCGGATCGGACATTGTCGAGGTAGGAAGACGCCGGAGAGACCTTATTCCACAACGTCATCATCACCACCACCTTTTGTGACATATATAGCTCCCATATCCCCGATATCGTCTCGCAGGAGTCCAAATAAATCTTCACTCGTACAGCCTAGGCCCTACATCCTCCCCGCTGCCGCCGCCGCCGTCCTTGCCGAGCCGTGCTACCTCGGCTAATGATGCTTCTTCGCAGGCTACCAACGGTGCTCTTGGCAATGGTGAGAAATCCTACCTCTGTCCTGTCTTGCATGCATGTGTGTGGATCCCGGATTGATGTGCATCTTGCTGTTTTTACACCACCTTGTTTTTATACTTTGTCTTCTGTCTTACACCTTGTTGTTTTTACATATGCGAAGATTGGGTATTTAATTTGAGTTTGTATAAGTAAATATTTCACACACCATCAAGCTTTATGCTTATAGACGAAGTTTGTTTTGCTCATAGCAATGCATGGCTACTATCCTAGTTTTATCTATAATTTTGGTCAAACGTGAAATTATTTGACTCTTCAGAAAAGTTGGAATGACTTATAATTTGGAATCGCAGGGAGTTGGTCCTTAGCCTATGCATTTTGAGAGTTTGGAAGATGGCATGAAAACAACACAAAGTTTGGAAGTCGTATATGTCTAACCAACAACTGCTGTTGCATAATCTTCCTGATCTCTTGGAACATTATTTTTCGAGCAAGAAATAACATGAAGATATTGGCAACAATACACAGTAAAAAGGAAAAACAAATTGCACACAAGATGAGAACGAGGACAACCCCTGTCCGTCTGCTTATTTTTGGAAGGCAAAGGCTGGGAAATGTCTTTTCAGGCGTCTACCTAAGCCATGAAGATTCTTAACCAACATGTGCATCCGTGTTACCAGCTTTAATTTTCAGGTGTATAATAAACTCCAAGTGCATTAACCGCTTCCCCAGCACGTGCGTAAAATCCTGCGATGCTTTTATTAGATTCTGGATCCTCGCTGCAGAAAGGAGTACCATTTGTTGTTCCAAAGGGCCCATATGTTGTGAGGTTGCTGACCAAAATAAGTGATGTAACAACGGTGTCTTTTCCAACTGTACTAGTTGTTCCAAGAACCTGCTTTATAATCTCGGATGGAGCAAGCATAATCTGCAAGGGAACAAATCGTCACAAGGGATGAAACGATCATAACAAAGATGTTTACTATCTACTCTTGATTCAACACACTTCCACTGTAGTGTTTGGGTGGAGATAATTATATTGCTGTTTAGCACGCACACACATATAAAGGGTCAGGCTAATACGTGGTCAGTTATAGAATAACTTATTCTATAATCAATAACTTATTCGATAATTTTTATACTAATTTACAATAAATAAAGTAAATACCAATTTACGATACTTGTGTTACTATAACTCATGGGGGTATTTATGTTAACGTTATAATAAATAACTTAGTAGAGAGTTACTATTAATTATCCTTAAATTAGTGTATGTATGTATGTGTGTGTGTATGTATGTATGTATGTATAAAACCTTGAAACGATGGAATATCACATGAATCATATAGGAATTTCAGAAGAATCAGTTCACCTTTCTTTGGAAAAACGCGGGAACATAAAAAAATCTCGTGTTCCAAAGGGGCCTAAACTACCTGTTGCCACAGCAAACAATACACAAATTACAATGAATATAAAAATCACTCACCGTCCTAGTAAGTGCACCGTGAGAACCCCATGGTCCAGCAGTTTTCTTCTCACCAGCTTCGTTAGTGTAGGAAAACGCAATAGAGTTGATCACTTCACCATATCCAATTGTCACGGTTTGAAGACACCTGGGTGGCTCCGTCTCCGGGATGTCAAAAGCTGCTCCTGCCTCCCTATCCCAGGGGCCCATCGTTGTCTGCCCATAGTAGATAGATGCAATATTTAATAATATCATAAAAAACTTCATAATTCGTCGCTCCTTTTTTCCAAAAAAAAAAATCATTGCTCTAGGCAAATAAGGTAATTAAACTACTCCCTGAAATCTCTTTATAAGACGCATACATATATCGAAATTTAAACTTTGAAAAAGAATGGAGGGAGTAAATTACAGAAGGCCAAATAATGCATCTCACCTTTTCAGAGACACATAAACAGAAAGCACGGATACGAAGGTCCCAGATACGCCCGGTAGCAGCAGTATGTCTCTGGATTACTTTGGCAGTGACAGCGCCATTCGCATAGGCAAACTCTCCAGTTCCTCCCACGATAGCCCATCCAGCATCATTTTCGCATACGAAATCTCCAAGCATCTTAAGGCTGGACCCCTTAAACCTAATTAATTGATTGATTAATAATTAACTAATCAGCGTAGCCAAAATATAATCACACAAAATCTCAGCAAATAAAGCGTAATCTACTAGTTCAAAAGGTAATCTTACTATACATAACAAGTCCAAAATAAAATAAAAGAAACCTGGTGTCGGTGAACACTATGCTGTGACAGAATAGCCAGTGGTCGTCGCCCATACCATCACAAACGAGCATGCCTCGGGCACGTCCAACAAGGTTTGCATTAGGGGCAGGACCATCACGTATGGTAAAGTCACTAACACCGATAGTACCAAAACCAAAGCATTGGACAGCAACTTTCTCGTTACTAGGAGCAGCCCCCCGCTGGGTCATGTATAAGTGGAAGAGATGCTCTTTCTGCCTGATGTCCTGGCTAACGCCACTCCGGTAGTAGTCAGGATCAGTAGAAATTTTGTCTATCTGAGGTTCTAGCTTTTCCAGTTCATTGACAATGCCCTTAACATCAGGCCTCTCATTTCGTTCATCCTTAACACATCTCAATGCTATATCCACACAAGTCTTGAGTTGCAGGATGTCTGATTCTTGTGACAAATATACTTTGGTCCCCTGAAGTTTTTCCTTCCACTTTTCAGTTACCTGCAAAATTGGCAAATGAAATTACAAACAATGATAGGAGCTTGGTGCCTCAGAAAAAAACTAGCTAGCTAGCACAAATAAAACAAACAATAGTAATTTTCCTTACAAACTCAATAAATCTTTCGGGAGGCATTTCATGACGGCGGTCGTAGCCTGTATTTCCGGCCAGCATTTTTATAATTATAACCCCTAAACTGAACACGTCAAACTTGTTTGATACGACACCGTCTTTTATGTATTCGGGTGGCATGTAACCTCTTCATGGTATCATGGAAAACATCAAAACCACGGTCAGTTGTTTTAGAGCATTACCAAAACACTAATTGGATTGGGACGACATACTTACTTTGTTCCTTTGCGATCCTCAGGTCTTTGGTTTTTTGTTGAAGTAGCCAGATTGGACAAACCAAGATCTCCAATTTTTGCCGTCTTGTTCTTATCGAGCAATATATTAGCAGGTTTTAAGTCCAAATGGTAAATAGGTTTCCCCTTTGTAGTATGCAAGTGGTTTAAACCTTCACAGATTCCTCTAATAATTTTGAAGCTTGTCCGCCAGTCAAGATCACAAGATTCATCTACATACAATGGAAAAAAGGACAAACAAACTAATTTTGAACTGCCGAACCATGCATTTGCCATGCATGAAAAGTATTTTCAACGAATACTAGTTTACCTGAAATATGTTTTTCGAGGCTTCCACCTTCCATATATTCGATGCAGAGGAGTCTTTCGATATGTTCAGCACGAACTATCCCTCCGTTGTGATCGACATACATATGGTGTGATACATAACAGTAGCCAAGTAACCTAACGATATTCTGATGTTGAATCTCCCTAAGGTTAAGGACTTCGTTATCGAACTCCTTATCGTCTAGCCTTTCCAAATCCTGGTGAAACTTCTTCACAGCAATCTCTTCCCCATTATACATGGCCTGTTATTTGTGATCTAGTAGCTAGTTAGATAGGAGTAACATAATACGCGTAGTGATCGTGATCTGTGATTCAACATACCCGGTAAACATCTCCATACCCACCACTGCCAACTTTTTGTGCCTCTGAAAAGTTGTTCGTAATCTTTCGAAGCAACTCGAGTTTAACGACCATGTCGTCACCCTCAAGGCTCATCGTGGTTCCTCCTTCGCCTGCTGCTTGCTGGCCGCTGCTGCCTGCTGGTGATGGTCGCTGGTACTGCCGCTATTGCTGGCCGCTGGTGCCTCCTGCTTGCATACTCCGTGCCGGCTACAACCTACTACATGAATGATCACACAAGTGGAAAACAAAAGCAGTGATGTCACTTGTGGAAAAAATAGATGTCTTTGCTCTCCTACGGAAAAATCTTCACTGCCGACAAGAAAGTTTCCGAGGCTGATGTTTTTTAAACATGGACCTAAAATAATGTTGGTTACTTACATGTCCTAGATAGTTATTGTATGGCACAAAAGCATTGTCAGTTACATCAGACTGCTGCTGTGACAGTGATACGGATGGAGCGTCACCCCAGTATAAAGTCCAATTAGCAGTTTCGAGGAAGAAGAGGCAGATGCCGACGCCTTCTAGCTGGCCAATAGTATTGCATCTCAGTTTTTTTTCTTCTTTCATCAAAGTATAAAGAGACATGCAGAACGGACGGATTCATTGCATTGAGTCCGCAAGGCATATTTGTAAGAGATAAAGACTTTGATTTGACTATGACTGAAACGGACTGGGATTCAAGAATCCAACCAAGCCCTCGTACCTCCGTGATAGTCCAAAAGGCTATTACGTGTAAATTCTTTCCTCAGATAGTACAAAATCATACCAAATACAGAAATACAGAAGCATCACAGTAATTATGTTTATTTACGTAATAGGTACATCGACGACACATGACAGTACAATTCACAACATCAGGAAAGGTAAAACATCTACGCTGCAGAAACATGTAGCGAGGTAAATAAACTACATTTCCATAGGCATCTTGAGAGAAAGACCATCCCTAATGGTCCCATCAATCCTTGTCGAGGTTATAGTCTGGTTTCGAGTCTGAAAAGTCATCATCTATCCAAGAAGCGGGTAGGCTAGGTCAACTTCCAATAGCACAAGCTCAGAGGGGAAAATATATTATATGCATGGACAAGCCTCTATACGAAGAGTCTTTTTACCTGTATGCCATTACAAAAGATGGCTCCGATTTATATGTCAGTGAAAAGTTCGTTCACACCCTGGTGCCATCCACCTAAACTCTTTTGACCTCTACGCCATTCCGTCCATGGTCTATCCAGTTTTCACTGTTAAGTTCATCTGACAAGTGGGTCCTACCAACGAAGATGTCTAAAATTCCCCTACCGCTGTCCTCTCCTCTGAAACTCTGTTCTTGGTTCTCCTCTGCTCGCCTGTGGCACTCGGTGGGATGGCGGCGAGCGCGCACTCAACAGCAGGGGTCGAGCTCCCCGCGCGCGCCCATGGCGGCGAGCGGTGGAAAGCTCCCCAGCGCGCTCGCGGCGGCGGCCGGGGTCACGCTTCCCCGCGTGTGCCCATGGCGGCGAGCGGTGGAGAGATTCCCCGCGAGTGCCCATGGCGGAGACCGGGGTACAGCTCCCCTGTGCACTCGCGGTGGTGGCCGGGGTCAAGCTTCCCCGCGCGCGCGCCCATGGCGACGACAGGGGTAGAGCTCCCTCGCGTGCCCATGGCGGCGACCGGGGTAGAGCTCCCCCGCATCTGCCCGCAGCGGCAGCGGCCGGGGTCGAGCAGCTCGAGATGGCGGAGGGTACGCGCGGTCTCGATTCCCAAACGGAGGAGCTTGCCTGCGGCCCTCGGCGCTATCTAGATGGAGGAGCTCGCCCATGGCCTCCTCGCCACCGGCAGACTCCTTCTTCTACTTGCCTCCATTCAATCTCCTCCATGGCCTCCGCTTCTTGTAGCTCCAGCGCAGCGCGGCACGGCACGGCATAGGGCACGACGGCGGCGCATGAACCTGGTGCGGCGCGACACGACCCCAACGCGAAATCTACGGCGACGGGGACCTCAGCGTGCGGTTGCGCCATTGACCGCGGCCCGCGGGTGATGGCCTTGATAGTCGCCGGCCACTTGCCTCATCCTTGGCCTCCGTGCCTGGAAGGCCGCCCAGCCTCCTCGTCTGTCCACGGGAGAGATGGGGAAGTTTATGTGGCTAACCAATGGGTCCCATTTGAGGGTAAAGTCGTCATTATACGTGTCTGTTTGACACCGTTAATTAAAAAATTAGATGGAATGGCATGGGAGACAAAAGAGTTTAGGTGGATGTCACGTAGGTGCGAGCGAACTTTTTAATGGCATACATGTCAGGGCCATCTTCTTTGATGGCATACAGGTAAAAGACTCATATATGAACGTGGAGTTATATAAAGCAGCAACAACAACAATCATGGATGCATCATAGCAAAAGCATTTCCGAGATCCACACCTCACACATCAAGGAAGTCGTCACAAGAATTCAATACCCAAACACACTAGGCGATTTGAGAGCTCCCATCCCCTCACATCTCAACGGCCAAGCCGACCCTACCTCAAAATAGGAGCAGCAGAAGTATGATATAAAGTCTAGTTAGAAGTAGCGGTAGTCAATACTACTATTCATAAGCAGTGGACATGGACTATAGCTATAATTTTATATTTATACGCTCTGCAGAGGTCGTAGAACTGTACCCACTCATTTTTTTTTAATAATGGAAATAAGAGTTTCCGGCTTCCTCTCCAACGGGGTGGAGAATCAGACCAACCATATTACAAACGCACGCTCACAAAGCACCAAACACATAACAAAGCGCAGTCCACATGACTCAAAACACATCCAAAAAAGTTCATCAAATACTCCAAACTACGCAAAGGAAATCCTGGCCGGGATCTGCCAACCGAACGAACTGAAAACCTGCAAAGCCGCCACTTCGAGATTATGAGCGCCCTGCGTTAACCATTGGATCTGGTCATCATTTCGCTGCAACTTGGCCCACTAGCGGAGCCAGAAAGTTCCCCTGAAGAGTACCTGCAGAAAATTTTTGGGTTGTTTCCTGTCAAAAACTGAGTCATTTCTCTGCAGCCAAATCGCCCAAATCAAAGCTGCAACTCCTGTCAACAGGAAGGGTTTATATTTCCTACCCCTTTGACTGGACCACTGATTTAAAAGGTGTTCTGTACTAAGAGGCGGAGAGAGACCTAGTGTCATAAAGACAACCCGCCAAATGAACTTGGCTAACCGGCAATCGAAAAAGAGGTGTTGTATACTTTCATTATGACAACAAAAACAGCAGCCTTGAGACCCATTCCAGTTTCTTCTGGCTAAATTGTCTTTGGTTAGTAGTACCCCTCTCTTAACATACCACATAAAAATCTTCGTTTTTAATGGTATTTTTGTTTGCCAAATCTCCTGGGACACTGTTATTCCTTTGTTTATTAGGTATTTATACATCGATCTAACTGTGAAAACACCCGTTCTACAAAGCCCCCATTTAAACACGTCCCTCCCCGTTCTCAGCTCAAAGTTCATGACTCTCCCTACCAGCTGGTACCATGCACGCAACATGTCCCCATATAAACCTCTTCTAAAGGAGACATTCAGTGGAACCGAACTCATCACCTCGGCCACTGTCGCTCCTTTTTTCCTTACAATGTTAAACAGCGAAGGATAAATATTTTTTAGGGGTTGGTTGCCGCACCAGATGTCCTCCCAAAAGCGAACCCGGGAGCCATCGCCAATATGAAATGATCCCAGACTAAGAAAATCCTGTTTTATATCCATAAGTCCAGCCCAAAAGTGAGGGACCCCAGGTCTTTTAGTTCCACTTCCCAAAGGTTTGGACTTGAGGTATTTGTTTCTGAGTAGAGTTTGCCAAATACCGTCTTCGTTCGATAATTTGAACAACCATTTACTCAAAAGGCATTTATTCTGTACCTCAAGGTCAATGATTCCTAAACCTCCTTGTTCCTTAGGTTGCCAGATCTGATCCCACTTTATGAGATGATATTTCTTGTTGTGCTGGTCGTTTTGCCATAAGAAGCGAGATCTAAGGTATTCAAGTTTTTTAAGGACGCCTTTTGGGATCGCAAAGAAAGAAAGCATAAACATCGGTAGACTTGAAAGTACCGAATTTATTAACACTAACCTTCCCCCCACCGACAAAAGCTTCCCTTTCCACCCAAGAAGCCGTTTTTCAAATCTCTCCTCTATGTGCTTCCAATCACTATTATTTAATTTTCTATAGTGCATCGAGAGTCCTAGGTATCTAAAAGGAAAAGATCCCAATTTACAACCAAAAAGTTCAGAGTAGTCATTCTCACACTCCTTTGCTTGACCGAAACAAAAAATTTCGTTTTTATGAAAGTTTATTTTCAGCCCTGACAACTTTTCGAACAAACACAAGAGGACTTTCATGTTCCTTGCCCCTTCCAGATCGTGGTCCAAAAAGATAATTGTGTCATCTGCGTACTGTAGTATAGACAAACCGTCCTCCACAAGATGCGGAATGACACCATTCACCTTTCCTTCTGATTTCGCTCTATTAATAATTATAGCTAACATGTCCGCTACAATATTAAAGAGGATAGGTGAGAGTGGGTCGCCTTGTCTTAGACCCTTCTTGGTTTGAAAATACGAGCCACTCTGGCCATTGACATTGACTGCCACATTTCCTCCTTTGACAAAAGATCTAATCCAGTTGCACCAGGTAGGCGAAAACCCCTTGATGCGCAAGGTCTGCTGAAGGAAGTCCCATCTCACCTTGTCATATGCTTTTTCGAAGTCAATCTTAAAGATGACTCCATTCAGGTTCTTCTTATGCAACTCATGCAAAGTCTCATGCAGGACCACTGCCCCTTCCATAATATTTCTCCCCGGAAGGAAAGCCGTTTGTGAAGGCCTGATGATTGTGTGTGCAACTCTCACTATTCTGTTCGTTGCTACTTTGGTAAATATTTTAAAGCTAACGTTTAACAAACAGATAGGTCTGTATTGTTGTATTTTGTTAGCATCCCCCACTTTGGGAATGAGGATTATATTACCAAAGTTCAACCTGTCGATCCTGAGGTTACCTCTATGGAGATCCTCAAAAAGCGCCATTAGGTCAGCTTGGATAACATTCCAGAACACCTGATAAAATTCTGGTGGGAATCCATCAGGTCCAGGGGCTTTGTTATGCTCCATCTGGAAAATCGCTGCCCTAACCTCCTCAACCGTGAACGGAGCTACTAGGAACTCATTTTCCTGTGGGGACACTTGAGGAATGTCGTCAATCCTATCTTCATCAAGAACAACATCCGAAGTGTCCAGGTGTCCAAAGAGGTGTTTATAATACTTGGTGATGTATTTTTTTATTTCTACATCTCCAGAGATAGTTCCCTCCTCTTGATCCAGGCTAAAAATCCTCGTTCTACGATGTTTTCCATTTGCTACTAGATGGAAGTATTTCGTGTTCGCATCTCCTTCTAGTAGGTTTTTAACCTTGGCCCGTTGATACCATTTGATTTCCTCATATGGGGCCTGAACGGTAGCTAGACGCCCGAACTCCACCTAACGACTGGAGCCCTAGTAAGTGGACATAATTGTCCTGTTTCCTCAAGTCTAGTACCGTATTCAACAACAAAGCACATCTTCCAGCTGAAGTCCTCGAAGTTGTGAATCCTTCCTACGCTGGAGCATAGCCTGGTCAGAGCAGGTCTACTCCAAAGTATGTGCTAAACCATCTGCAATGTACAAGTACGCCACCTACTCTTGAGTTTCAAAAAAAGTACCCACAACAGGCACAGGGGGCTGGAGAGAGACCAAAACACTATCTCCTAGCTAGGCACTCCTTAGTACCAACCGCGGCTCGCTCCCACCAAAACATGTCAAGGAATCACACTCACCCAAAACACACGCGAGAGTGTACAAGGAATCCCATCACCAAGTCCATAGCATATGCCCATCCATAACTCAAATGCATATATATATATGGATATATAAGTAAGATGTCTAGCTAGGGGCATGTAGCTAGTCCACAAATGGGTAACAAGCAAAACAAGATAAACAAATTATCAAGGCATGGCCAAAAATCATAGATTAAGCAATCCATCATCATCCAAGTATCATAAACAAAATGCTAGTAACTAAGCATGCATAGGATCTATATAATTGTAAGTGACATAACACATTGCCCCTCAGTGTAGTCTGGGTCTTGAGCGTCTTCCTAGTCGTTGCTCAGGTCTGTATAGAACAAGATACAACACAAAAATCTTACTATTACTAATTGGAGGTCGTAAAAGAAGCACTATTTTTAAAGCGAAAAACACTATTTTTAAAGCGTGCTACAAACTGTAGAGAAGAGATCGAGGGTTCAAATCTCCGCGCCGGCAACATTTACCATATTAATTAAAAGAAGCTAATCACAGCAATTATAGAGGCAAGAGATTGAGGGTTCAAATCCCCACGCCGGCACAATTTACCGTATTAATTAAAAAAATAAAGCCTATGGCAGTAGGAGATCACGGTTCAAATCTCCGTGCCGGCAACATTCGGCGTATTAATTAAAAATATTACTATTATTAATTAATTAATTAGAAGGCTAAAAGATTTGGATCCAATGGAGAGCGATATCTAAATTAATAGATTCATTAGAGAGCAAAATATCAATAATTAATTAATAAAAAAATATGTAGCTCATATGGCCTCACTTGAAACGAACAGCCGTACAGTATCTTCCCAAACATTGAAAGGGTTAGATACGTTACTTTTCTAATGTCACGTAAATATGAGTATGGATCGTATAAGGTATTTTGCCATGTTATGGTGGTAGAAAACAATTTATTCTATTTTACATAACAAAATAGAGAAATATATACTTCATCTATTACCTTCGAGAAGGTCAAAAGTCATCATATCTATCTATTTTCGATAAATTAAATTCAGGATCTATAGTTATTACAGAAAACCATAGCAATTGTCTAAAGAAAAAATAGATAAGATATGTATAAGTTTTGAATTTCCATCTTCCATCGCTGCTAAATTTATCTATGAATTGATAACACAAATGTCCCATATAACTATAAATCTTAATTATGAGAGCAAATTTATGATACTAATGTCTCATATGACTCTGAATCTTATAAGAATATAGGTTTATAGATAATTTACTATTACTAATTCAAAGCTCTAAAAGATGAGTTAATTACGAGGCATTTTATAAAAATAGATAAATTTCAGAAATTCTCACAGACAAAAATAAAAAAAATCCGGCCATCAATTTAGTGGCATCTACTATGCAATTGTATTAGTTGTATGGATAACTAAAATAACACCCATAACAATTAAAAACATCTAACCATTAATTAGATAGATTAAAATATTAAAAGTGATTAGATATGATCCTTTCTTAAATAATTACACACATGCAAAATTATAAAAATGTCTAAGTCTTAATTAAAATGCATATACTATAGTAAAAATCATATAAAATAACATCCCAAAGTTATATCTAAATTAACTATATTTAATTGTTATGATAAAATATCTAAAATAACTATTTTGTTTTATATTAAAATTATCTATGTTTTGATATACACATAATAATATGTGTGTGCCTTGAGACTATTAAAAGTGAAAGGTGAATGAACCAAATGATTTCATTGATTGTGAATGAACATGGGTTACATATATTTATACATGGTGAAGAGATATGAACATATCCCTTCGGAGGGACGTGTCCCTCCATAGAGGTGTCTCTTAAGAACAGACACCTCTTCACTAATATCTATTAATTTCATAGCTATTATACTAATTGATCACTATACAATTATTTCTAACACTCCCCCTTGATCAATTTGCTCCTTGGATCTTCTATGTCTTCTTGTCACGTTCATTCTTGAAATCAACGCAGCTGAAATTCCTCTGAAAAACCCTGTGAGAAAAATCTGAGGATATACCATGATATCTCCTTAAAACGTACTAGTAAAATGTGGAGTACATCACGATATACTATTCGTCAATAAATTTTGTATGCCTAATATCATCCTCTAAAAATCCCTGCGGGAAAGTAGATGATATGACATATCTCCTATGTTGATATTACCACATTAAAAACTTTATATGGTAAAACCTCATTGAGGGAAAAATCCATAAAAAGAAAAGAGTATAATATAATGTTAACTAAGTTATACTTTGGAGAGTGATACTCCCCCTGATTCCTGCAAAATTCTAAGTCTGTCTCATACCTATTCCTTCAAAATATTTCGAAAATATGGAATATGGTAATAATTTTGTAAATAAGTCAGTAAGCTTATCACAGGACTTAGTTTGCAGTAAGTTTATCTCCCATCTTTTTATAATTCATGAGGATAACACAATTAATAACCAGTTTCCATCTAAACAACATAGGTAGCATTATCTTCATAGATAATGGTTGGTGATTAAATACAATCAACACCACATGTCTTAATTATGTGGTTTATCATTCTGTGAAGCCAAACACATACTTTGGAGGCCTCATATAATGCAATAACTTCAGAATGATTAGTGGATATAGCTACCAAAATTTGTTTGGATTATTTCCAAGAGATAGCAGTTTCACCCTAGAAGTATACGAAACTGGTTTGAGATCTGGCATTATAGGGATATGATAAATAGCCAGCATTTGTATATCCAACCAAAGTTTTATCTCGGTTTCTTTCATAGAAAATACCAAGATTTATTGTACCATTTTAGATATCTGAAAAATATCCTTAACTCCAAACTCATGAAGTTTGGTTGGAGTTGCACCATATCTGGCAAGTAGATTCACTGCAAATGCAATGTCCGGCCGGGAACTATTTGCTATCCGGCCGGGAACTATTTGCTAGATACATTAGTGCACCAAGTAGATATGGGTACTCTGGTCCTAAAATCTTTTTCTCCATCATCCCTAGGTCGAAAAGTATCCTTTTCCATGTCCAGTGTATTTGACTACCATTGGGACTCTGGATGGATATGATTATCCATTATTTCTCTAATACTTTTGGATATATAAACCGCTTGGTATACAAATATTACTGAAGGTAAATGCTCAAGTTGTAAACCTAAGCAAAATTTGGTTTAACTCAAATCCTTCATTTCAAATTCTGTCATTAAATGATAACGTGCTACATTTATACCATTTTCATTTCTAGTAATATTGAGGTTATCAACATGTACTGGAATGGTATAAAATCCTATAGAGGATTTCTTAATGAACACACACGGGCAATCATCATTTTGGTATATCCTTTGGAGAAAGGAATTCACTTAATCGATGGTACCACATCTGCCCTGATTTTTTTAAGTCATATAATGACTTTTTCAACTTTACACAATACATGTTATGATTTGCCTTTGGATTCGGAACATTGATTCTATCTATAATCTTCATGTAAATTTCTGAATCAAGTTACCCATATAAATATGTGGGTTACTACGTCCATCAACTGCAAAATAGACGATTTTGTACTGCCAGTGATATTAAGTATCGGAAGGTTATGCCATTTATTACTGGGGAATACGTTTCATTATAATCAATGCCGGGCTTTTGCGTAAAGCCTTGTACTACTAGCCTTGCTTTATATCTCACCACTTTGATATTTTCGTTTCGCTCACGAACGAAAACCCACTTGTATCCTGCAGGGAAAGTGCCTCGAGGTGTTAATATCACTTCCGGGAATACTTTTATTTTATAAAGTGAGACAATCTAAGTGTCGACAATAGTAGCCTTGCGGTCAAAGGTTTCGCCAGTCTCAATATAATTGGTAGCAAGTTTATTTACCCTTAAGGACTCATCAGGATTTCCCTTATCTATGGTCCTCGGGTTTTCCGATCTTCCTTCTTCGACCATGCGCGCATTCGAAGAGGGTTGTGGATCGGGTCCACTCTGAATTTCACCAAATTCTTGTTGATGTGCATTTACCGTCTTTCTCTTCTATAAATAAGATTAATCCTTTGATGATGCCTTACTTCTTCCCTTCTTATTTGTAGTAGGGTTTTGAGTGGTTTTATTTGGTACCTCCACTCTTTCAAGCGCAATCCTAGTAGGAATGAAAGACTTTATAACATCTTTGTAATTAGTGAATGCATCGGGCAGATTATTGCAATATTTGCAAAGCAAAATATTTCTGAACTTGAAGTTCAGTTTCTTTAGTACGGGGATCTGAGGAGGAGATACTCTTCGTATCCCAATCAATTTCTCGGCATTCTCCTTTCTGGTACTTGAAATCTCCCCCTAATGCCGGGAAATGTTCCTCATTTAAAAATATAATCAGCGAACCGGGCCGTAAATAGATCACCCGTTAGGGGTTCTAAATACATTATTATTGACGGAAATTGGTAACCCACGTAAATCCTTAACCTTCTGTGGGGGCCCATAGAGGTACGCTGTGGTGGTGATATTCGGCATGTAAACAACACATCCGAATTTACGCAATGGAAAATCCTTCGAATTTACGCAATGGGAAATCCTAGAAGGGTCCCCTTTACTAATTTCAAGGGAGTGGAGTCATGATATGCAGTTTGTCGTAGTTAAATTAGATCAGCAGTGTGCAATACCACGTGACCCCAAAACGACATAGGCAAAGAGCGATTCATTAGCAATGGACATGCAATGAGTTTAATCCTCTTGATTAAAAATTCAGCCAAACCATTTTGATTGTGGACATATGGAACTGAGTGCCGAACTTGAATCCCTAAAGCCATACAATAGTCACTAAAATATGGGAGGAAAATTTAGCAGCATTGTCCATTCAGAATAATTGAATCTGATATTCCGGATGATGTGCCTTTAACTTTATAATTTGAAACATTGTTTTGTCAAAGGCATGGTTTCTAGTGGACAATACGTACACATGTGACCATCTTATAGATGCATCAATTTAAACCATAAAATATCTAAATGGTCCAAAGGATGGCTTAATTGGACCACAAATATATCCTTAAATGCTTTCAAGGAATAAGTGGTTCTACTCGAATTTTAAGATGTGTAGGTCTTAAAATCAATTTCCCTGTAGCATATTGGATGCATACATACTCATTATTAGTGGGAAATTTTGCAACATTCAGATCATGACTAATAGAATTGGTGGTAATTTTTCTTATTATTCCGATTTCGGGGTGCCCAAATCGATCATGCCAAATTTCGGAATGCATCGACATTCTTAAAAATTACCTTATATGCAACATGTTTTACGGGCTTGATGTATATGCTATATCCATTAGTGTCATCTTATGTTTTTGTAGGAAACAAAATTTATAGATATTTCTATAATTCAATAAGATTTGAGCATCACTCATTATCCAAGGGGGCATGATAGTGGTACGGCCATTCCATTATCATATCACATGGAGTGATTGCCAAAACTTGACATCTTCAGTGCGATTCAGAAGAACTTTGAAGTTTTGTGTAGCCCTAATTATACAGTTCGTGGCATTCATCTACTATAATAATAATGCCAATATACATCTATATCAAATATATAAAAAAATTTATGGCATATTGTTGGGTATCAAATACATAACTATGATATATGCAACAAGCATGCCTTGACAACGTAAATTATTACAACATATTTTAATTGGACATTTTTATGTGAATAGACATTAAGATTTCTAAGAAAAATCTTAAAACTGAGTCATCTAAATATATTTGATGAGCGTTATGTCCATTCTTGTGAGGTTTTCTTATTAAAAAAAATGTTGCCACACGATCCATAAGATCAGTGATAAACAACCAACCTCCAACTTTAGGTATTTAAAATGTTTTTTTATGTCATCCTTAAACTTTTTGGTACAAATCAATTTGAAACTTTATAAATAAAGCATATTGAGCAAAATATGAACCAAAACCACAATCATGACAATTACTTGTCATTCAAGTTTCTGTATTGCCATTGTTCCTCTTTGTGCAATGACTTTTCTTTATCAAATTGAATAATAAGTCTAAATTCCATAAAAGTTGCTCTATGAAATACTTTTATCGAATATCTCAATGGCATCATATAGTCTCTTAGCAATAGCAAAGATACCAATTAATTTGATCTGTTATGAAATCTCCTCCTGATGGGGTTCCAGTATATGCTTCTACTAGTTCATAAGATGAAACTTGTGTTAATGTCCATTATCCATGGGGATTAAAGGTGCCTATAGGGCGAGTTCATAGAACTTCGTATCAATTATCCCTAACATGGTATAAAATCATTTGTTTAATGGTAAGGTTGTAATAATCTAAATGCAAAATTCATCCAGTTTCATATCTTGTTAGTGTACTTGGATCATTAGAAGTCTTACATAAAATGTCGACTTCACAAATCTATCATTATTAGTAATGGTATACAATTTATAGATAATCTCTATATCTAAAACATAGAGTAGATCTATCAGTAGTAGGCAATTAAAACTGCTGCTATAGACATGGTCTCTGGGCTGATATATTCACATAAGAACATACCGCAGCCAATGACTAAGGCTCTACTACCCTGTGTATAACCAAAAGAACCATGAACAATGGTTATCACCATAAAGGTGTAAACTATAGATCCAAAATATTAATTATGCGGGAAACACTATGTAGGTAGTCATCAAATTTGGATAAATATGATGTAGACCTCTCAGTGACAGACGAAAAATTCGTTGCATTAGGCATGGTCTCTAGGCAGAATTATTCATGAAAATAAAACGCAGCCAATGCCTATGACTCTATCGCCTTGTGTTTTAACCCCGAAATGATACAAGACATTATTGAAAAATTCTGCATACAATCCTGGGTCAACTAAGGAGCATTTAAGTAAGCGGATTTTATGTTAAAAATGCATTTTCTGAAGAAATTTCAAAAATTGACAAGGTCGATATAAAGTCAAAGACTAAAACAAAATGACATTAATTACACGGTACAATAATTTGGTAAGGCTATAGTTTTGCAAAATCTATTCTAATTTACTAAAAAAAGCCATGTTATGTGAGAAATCTAAGTTTTCTCACAAATTCCCTGATAATTAAATGTTACTTTAATTGTGAGGGATTAGTCATAAAACCTTTTACAAATGTTGACTTAATTTGGACAGTTTTGGTGTAAACCCTTTTTTAAAAAAATTAAGTCTCATTTCACATGATTAAATTGCAAGTTATCAAATTGTAAACTTAAAAAGAGGTATGGTATGTAAACTTAACATACACGTATCTATTAATTCATATGTCATATGTGCATTTTCTACCCTTTAACTTAATTATGCGAGTTTTAGTCTATAGATAACTCTAAGATAACTAAGATTTATAATTGTAAGGGTATAAAATATTTAATTGCATGCAAGAATAAAATAGCAAGTATGTAAATAAAAGTACATACATAAAATGCACAGAGTATACATAGTACACATTGCGCAGATGAGACTTGATGAGAGGATGGCGCAATGGTGGAGGAGCGGAGAGGAGAATGTTCTGGGTAAATCAAATGTCGTCAAGCGCTTTGGAGTATTATTGGTGCCGGCGGCTGTACGTCGCGGGTCCGCGTACCTGTGTCGTCGCTTATCCTCGTCTGGCCCCGTCCGGAACATTATTGTGCTCGCTCGCTCGTCCATCCTGCATTTCCTGCCTGCGGTTGATGCGTCGACGTCGTGGGGGCATGCAATGCAAAGCAACCGATCGCGCCCACAAATGCATGGCCCGCGTGCAGCCATCCTTGACTGACTCGCTCTCACTGCTATGCTAACCAATGGCCAGACCCAGACACCCAGTGCGGTCTACAATGGCCAGCTGCTGCGATCGTGATCGTGATGCCAGGCCATCCCGAATACAGTAGAAATTTCTTCGTCCGTTCCCCTCCAATTAATTTGGCGCCACAGTCCACACTACTTTTCGATTTCCTCTTCTTGGAAGTCGCCGTCTTTCTCTCGACAAGTGGGTTCATCGTTTTCTATGAGCATCTGTGGCCCACTCCAGCTGCCATTATCTCTCAATGCAACTAACATGGGATATTATAATGAGCCGGCCGATTAGCTAGCTAGCGTTTTCAGCAGGTCCCCTTTGCTTTTAAATCGTCGAGAGCGAGGTCCAGTCCACCACACCAGCACTCAACCGAAACTATAGAACTATTGCTTGCATGCACATCGATCTTATCTCACTGTGTTAGTCTGTGTACTCCCTAATTAGAGATGGAAAATGCTATAAAAAGGACAGAATTCATCTAGAAATTAACACGCATGCATACTTGTGTTTCATTCACTATGGGGCCCAAGGAGTCTAGTGCATGCATGTTCCCCAACTAGCTGGCCTTGGTCGATCGGCCGGACGAGGACGACGACCGTGCAAATCGATGCGTTGCGTTAGAGACGGCCACACAACGACAGCAAGCAGTACGACGGCAGCGAGGTGCCACAGGCTTGTAAATTAATCCGGCCAAAGGACAACAAAATCTTTTTTTTTTGTTAATTAACCCCGCTTAGCCACTCCGGTGAAAACGAGTCTGTTAGCACTAGTTTGCTTAACAACTGATGAAGGTTACTGTGGCTGACGAAAATTTACATATTCACTTACTACGGTGTAGAGCATCATTAGTTAGAAGCAAAAGCTTCTATAAAGGAATATACAGCCCAACTTGCCAGCCCACCACCGAGATGGCTGACCGGCCCAAAAGTACAAATGCATTCCGCCCACATCCTTGGTACAAGTGAAATTTCTCCTGTTTAGAAATCTAGTTAATATAATAGCAATACATCTAGGCAAAAACTCAAAAAACAATCTAGATCTAAAAGATCCAAACAACACCAAACTAGCTACAAACAGCACGGCTTGATTTTACGAGTTTAATGCAACTGGTTTCATATTTTTCTGAGTTTTATGAATTAGTTATGAATTACTTAAGATTAAATGGTTTATTAAACATTTATTTAATAAATTTATTTAAGAAAAGCATTTATTGGGTGACACGTATCAGCCCATGGTTGTTTCATGTGGCAGCTCCAGGGCGTGCCACGTGCCAGTTGACGTCAGCATTGATCCGTTCAATGGCCAACGTTGATTCGGTTAACGGTTGGTGTTGATCCGGTCAACAGTCATGATTGATATGGACAACGGTAAACTGGCTTTAGCTTCTTGGATTAAAGTCACTTATTAAAACCACCTGGTCAGCATTTAATTTATCCGGTCAAGGGTTGGGATTAACACACTTGTGATTTGGCTGGACGAATGCGAACAATTAGGGGAACACCAGTCCATCAACCCGTGCGTCGCACGGGTTAATTTCAAGACACACATAATATTATGTGTATATCAAAATATGGATAATTTATTTTAGATATTTTATCATAACAATTAAATATGGTTAATTTAGATATAACAGGTTATTTTATATGATTTTTACCATAGCATATGAAATTTAATTAAGACTTAGACCATTTTTATAATAGTGCATGTGTGTAATTATTTAAGAAAAGATCATATCTAATCACTATTAATATTTTGGGTGTGTCTCCACGTCAAGTGATTGAAATTTAACATTCCATCAGTCACTTTTTTCAACCACACGATTTGCATCCAATGGCTAGAAAATTTGATTGATGGATCAGAAAAAAAACACACACACAGTTGAACACACTCTATCGGATCTCCATCACACGGTCAGAAATGTGACTGATATACAACCAACAAATCAGTCACCTGATGAGAAACAAATCCATCAGTTATATATCAAAATTACATAACACAATATAAAAAATACAATTCAGCAATATATATAATTTTTGCATATATATATGTAGTAATTTAACAAAACAGACACAAAACACACACACAAGAATTGACCGATGGATAGACAAATATCAGGCGATTGAAGAGGAGTAAATCCGTAATATTTTAATCTATCTAATTAATGGTTAGATGTTTTCAATTTTTATGGGAGTTATTTTAGGTTATTCATACAATTCATACTATTGCATTGTAGATGCCGCTAAATTGATGCCCGGATATTTTTTTAAGAATTTCTAAAGTTTATCTATTTTTCTAGAACGCCTCGTAATAAACACATCTTTTAGAGCTTTGAATTAGTAATAGTAAAATTATTTATAAATCTAGGTTCTCATAACATTCATAGTCACATGAGACATTAGTGTCATAAATATGCTCTTGTAAGATTTATAGCTATACTGGACATTTATGTTATCAATTCATAGATAAATTTAATAGTGATGGAAGTTGGAAATTCAAAACTTATACGTATGTTATCTATTTTTTCTTTAGATAATTGCTATAGTGTTCTGAAATAACTATATATCATGAATTTAATTTATCAGAAATAGATAGATATGATGACTTTTGATCTCCTTGAAGATAATAGATGAGGTATATATTTCTCTATTTTATTATGTAAAATAGCATAAATTTTTTTCTACCACTATAACATGGCAAAATACCTTATACGATCTATGCTCATATTTATATGATATTAGAAAAGTAACGTATCTAACCCTTTTAATGTTTGGGAAGATAATATATGGATGTGCGTTTCAAGTGAGGCCATATGAGCTACATGTTTTTTTATTAATTATTATTGAGATTTTGCTCTCCAATAAATCTATTAATTTAGATATCACTCTCCAATGGATCCGAATCTTTTAGCGTTCTAACTAATAATAGTAATATTTTTAATTAATATGCCGAATGTTGCCGGCACAGAGATTTGAACCGTGGTCTTCTATTGCCATAGGCTTTTTTTTAATTAATACGCTAAATGTTCCTGACGTGGAGATTTGAACCCTTGATCTCTTGCATCTACATTTGTTGTGATTGGCTTTTTTTTAATTAATACGCTAAATGTTGTCGGCACGTAGATTTGAACCCTCAATCTCTTGTTTCTACATTGTTTTTAGCGCGCTTTAAAAGTAGTGTTTTTTGCTTTAAAAATAGTGTATTTTTTACAACCTCCAATTAGTAACAGTAAGATTATCAAAGGAGACTATCGTGGCGTGACTTCAGTTTTCAAGATGATGGCTGATGAGTACTCCACACGAAAGGAGATGACCGCGACCATAATTGGCGTGATGTCGATTTCCACTATGGCAAGTACTCCACGAAAGGAGACAGCTACGACCGAGAACAGCGTAGGGCTGGTTTCCACGAACCACGATGGCTCGTAATTTACATAAAACTATAAAGAGATGCACGTGCGACACGCACGTAGAAAAAAACAAAAAAACATAAACCATCCAGAAGGTAAACTGTCATATCAGTCGAATTGCACGGGTGCCACATCTGGTCATCTTCATGGTAACTGAATATTGAATGAGCAATACATCCCCAAAAATAATTGATAAATAAAATAAATGAATTTAGAGGAGAAGTTTTGAACGCTCATATATGTTGAAATTGACATGACACTCTGTGCATGAACATACATAAATTTACATGGAATTTTCTCAGGGGGACACTGTGCATGAACATACATAAATTTACATGGAATTTTCTCATTCGTTCCTAAATGCACGTGCAAAATAAATAGCAAAACAAATATCATATATCTAACACTTCCATAAAGACAATGTTCTTTGTACTCTTCCTGGTTGGGTCAACATTAACGTTCGTCTTCGCCAATACCCATATACTATGTCGAGTCACACCTATGGACAATGCAACATATAATTGACCATGAGAAAACACCAGCTCAGGTTATTTCTGGTGTCATCTTCCACTGAGTCAAAGCTATAAAATATATGCTCCACCATGCCGAAAAGGACTAACATTATTGGACAGTAACTGAGTACTTGACCCGCTGCACCCAGGCCTAGCCTGCCCAAGCCATCGAAGTCCAATTTGTTGGATCACGCTTCGTCGCCGCCGCCCACCGGAGCCACATCCTCCACAGGTGGCAGCCAATGCCTGTCGCCGTCCCCTCTGCAGGTGGCCTCCTCCACATATTTTCCTTCTCCACCTCCTGATATATTCTCAAGACATCCAAGGATCGAATAAGCCACGCAGCATATGCATAAATTCTCAAGAAGGATGTCTTGCAAATCGAGAACACCAGGGATATGAAAACAGATGGGCCAGATCAGGCCTCAAGATGCGGTGGTATCTGTACAAAAAGTAGGAACCAAGTACTAACCTCCAGATCCTTGACTGCTTTGCTCCCTTGATGTCGCTTTCTGCTGCCTAGAACATTTTAACACACCAGGGCACAATATGCCCTACATGTTCAAAGGTACTGTCAATCATTTGTTACATAACAATCACAAGATCATACTTTGCTAACGATAGACATGGCAGGCTACAAACTTCATGATACTATTAGATGTCATGACCATGCTAATATATTTGTAAGAGAACTTCCACCGAATATTTCAAGCATTCAGCTAGTTCACAATGCTATGAAACCAATCAAATAAGGGAAAGATGGTTGAAAAGTACAAGGCAACACTGTCCTACAAGATTTGATATCTGGCACTACTGCATTTAAATTCAGAAGTAGAAACTCTGTTGCACCAACACAGATGAAGCATGAACTACCAAAACTCTATCATGTTTGTGAACAGGCTAAATACTTGGATCCAGAAAAGTAGTGAAAAATGTTTGTGCTTGATCACTGAAAATCATGACAGAAATTGCAGGTCATATATCGCGTCTTCAAAGCTTCCAACGTCCTACTGGATGAGTTCAGACTTTAGAGCAAAACTTTCAGATTTTGGATTGGCAAGGCAAGGGCCATAAGCAGATCGTACTCACGTCTCAGATTTTAAATTAGAATTTTCCCTACTGAACTCTATCTAAATGGAAACAATTTGCAATCAGGTTATGGGGACCTCAAGGGCCTTGTTATTGCCACCACACACCAGCCACTTGTATCACACTCCTAAGTGTTCGTTGCCGATGCCACTATAGCATTTCTGCTACATCGAAGACATACACACATGCAGGCCACTTTACATGAGCTGCAGGCCTCTTAACAAAGCATATCCAAAAATGATAAAAGTAACAAGCACATTCTGGAAGTTAAAATAGACAAAGCTTGCCTAAAGAGTAAAGATCATAGCACATATAAACCTAAGAGGAGCTACTGCATAATATAATTCCAGAAGCTAGCAATATGATCTGAACCAATAGCAACATTTTGGCATGGATGCAAGAAAGATGAGTTCATGCTAATTACAATTGGAATAATAGTGTCCCTATGTGCAAACACATGGTAGGAAAAATGCAAAGTAGGATTGATACACACCACCAAATGAAGCTACAATCATAGATCAGAAGATGATGCCACCGCCCACCAGCTATTGCCATCCCCTTGGAATCACCTGTTCTTGGAACATAGAAATGAATTGACCAAAATTCGATGCATTTGATAAGCTGCGTGAACAGCAACACAACAGTGCCACCCTTTAATTAGTTGCCACCCTACAAACAAGCAGTAGCATTTAGACAAGCTACATGATCCAGATTTTTCATGCAAATAAACCCCTGAATATGTAGACATGCAGTTGAAAAGCAAAGAGCAATGCAAATTTTCTGTTCCACATCGCCTCGTATAAAGACCATATGAATTATGTTGCCAATTTCACCTATGGACGAGACATGGTCAATCAACAAGCAGAAATCAGGATAGAAAGAATATCAATAGGAGTGGAAATCAATTAACTAATCTCTGGCAAGATTAGAATATCAGGATAGGAAGAAGAAAAATTGGAGACAAATTAATCACCATGGTTAGGGATAATCTATGTGTGCCCAAATCAGGGTAGGAATAAGCAAAACTGGAAACTAATTAACACCATGGTTAATGCCGTAGTAGTTCACATTTCACAGCAGAAATCTATGAGCACCCAAAGCTACATTGCCTGTAAGGTAGCTTCAAATAAGAATGCAGTGAGTTATTGGCCATAAATTGTAAAGTGCTAAATTGGAAGTAAGCATTTCATATTTAAATTTACTTGAGAAATAAATACAATTATGAGTTTTCGTTTCAAGAATGAACTTGCATTTGCATTTAACAAATATTTTTCAAAGTTTATATGGTAGCATAAAGTATTTGCGATAGTCAATCAGATATGGGGAGTAACAAGTAAATGACAATTGTGTAGCACAATGAAAGAAAGAATTAGCAAGATGTGAACTCACCAACCACCTGTTTGCTCTTATGTCCCAGATTTCACCGTTGTTTAGGTACATTTCATAAATATGTTCTGGGCAGCTTGCTGTACAGACCAAAATTCCAACAGATAAAATCAGAAAGTAACTGAATTTGCATCGATCATTTATTCAGTCTTGCAGTAAGGAGAATGTTGATGGATACATGAGGCAAAGTTTGTATAGAAGAGAACACACACCATTAGAAGGCAAACAGGCTAGCAGTAGTTGGAACGGTACACACAACAAGATGGCAGGTCCTCCTCGAGGACCTTGGCTGAATCTCGGAGTTAAGCGTCACCACCGCGGCCCTGTTCTTGTCTTGTTCGAGTCTTTGATTTCTGTTCCATACAGACCATCCTGAGATTCAATCATTCAAATCGATTGTTCCCAGATGCAGATGCCGAGAGAGTGTGGATGAAGAGGATAGGATCAGATGAGCTATTGAAGCCAAGCCATATGCCAGCCTATTCAAGAAATTAAATGAAATCACACTCGTGCGACAGACAATTGCATGTTATTTTTTCTAGAAAACCTTAGGACATTCTATTAATTAATTTAGCTACCGAATAATGACACATACTGTATCCCTGAGAAGTGAGAAGTGAACACCATTATTTTCTTATAGATATATGCCTAGCAAACTACACCTAAGAAAGGAGGACCATACCTGCAATGTAGGCAGCAGCAGTTTACCTACAAAATACAAGCAAAGAAATATAAGGAAGAATTCTACCTTCAAAGAAATATGTTGGGATAAAGATGAAACTACCAACAAAGAGCACATGCAAAGGAAATATATCGGGATAAAGCTGAAATGATCTGCCTATCTTCCAACAAAATAAAAAACGATTGGAGCAATGATCTTCTTTACCTTCTGTGATGCTTGCTTCAGATGATAAATCTTCTTTGTGACCATTATTATGATGTTAGATTCGAATGAAGCAGCTGAAGGCTTAGTTGAACAACATGTTTTCCAAAAATAAATCTTAGGTAAGCTTGAATAGAATTCAGTAAGTAAAAGAAATATATTATAGTCTGCTAACCAATCCGGATCATAAGGCATATATTCTGAACTGGCCAAAGACCATGGTGGGCAAGCACCTATCTGCATTAGATATATCCACTGAAATGTTAAAAAATGTGAACAAATTATCAACTAAAGATTTTTCAACACATAAATTAGCACTAATATGTAAAGGCGTAAAGCAAGCAGGCAAAAAAAAAATTCAAAAGCAATGTGCCAATGTGTCCAAGAATCAACAAGCTCCCTGTCATGCATGGATTCAGAAATTGTATGATCCCCTAATTAAATCTCAATTATCTTTACCGATTATTGATTAGATCAAATTTAACAATAATTAATCCTTGAGCAATGTGGCAACTGATTGATCAACTAAATGGCAAATGATACACTGATGTTTCGCAGTATTTTGAAGCATGAAGCGCCATGGCAGCAACAGCACATACATACACAGCTGTTACAATTGCAAGTAAATTTTTTACGCACACGCGTACAAGTGGAACAATTGATCAATACACACACGAGCTCAAAGCTGCAACGACAGCAAGAGAGGATACCTGATCAATGTGTGGAATTGCGGAAGGAGAGGAGACGACCTGGCTGGTATTACAAAACAAAAATGAAATCCCTTAGTGAGAAGCATGAAGGGATCTCATAGATTAGTAGTAACTAAAGTCATGTATTTAGAGCGATATCATCCAATCACTGATTTAGCGATTGAACATCTCGGAGGATCAGTGAAATATTGTGATTTTCACAATCAACTGATTTCATCTACAATCCACAAAACAACAGTGTTTAGTCAAATAAAAGAACACCCACACCGTAAGCATGTAAATCAGCAAGTGAGGAGCCAAGAGACATCTCGATCTTACATGTGGGGCAGCGGACGGATGCGAGGGCGGTGGGGCTCGTCCGCGCCGCTTGCCTGTGTGCCGTTCCGCAACTGCCACCACCGCGCCGAGGGACGGCCAAGCGGCTCCACGAGCTCGGCAGGTACGACGTAGCGCCGCTGCCCTCCACCGGTGCCGCAGCGCTTCTGCCGCCGGCCCGGCACGCCCCGCACCTGTAGGCTAGCCGCGCGGCGGGGACGGGCGCAGGGAGAGGCGACGGCGCGAGCACCGTGGCGCCGCTGCTCGGCCACGCCACCTCCGTCCACCAGCGCCGCCGCACTGCAGCCGCATGCCTCACCATGCCGGCATGCCGCTCGCTCGGGTGGTGACCGCGCGGTGGCGACGGGCGCAGGGAGCGGCGGCGGCGGCTGTGCGACGGCGAGGTGGAGCGGTGCCGGGGACGGAGCAGGGCGGCACCGTGGCGAGGCGGTGCCGGGGCCGAGGCGGAGCGGGTGGTGCGGCGGCGAGGCGAGGCGAGGCGGCGCTGGGGGAGGTCACCTGTGCACGGCAGCGCCCGCCGTCGCTCCGCCCGACCGCCTACCGTTTGCGTCCGCCGCAGACTCCGACCAACCGGTTCGTTGCCGCGCCCGCCGCTGCCTCCGTCCGACTTTTGCTGCCCTTCGCCCTGGATCTGGGTACGGGAAGAGGCCATGCTTGCGGTGCGAGATTGGAAGGGGAGGGGGCGAGGCGATGCAGGGAGGGGAGGGGTGCGGGCGAGGCCGCGACTTGGGGCGGACGGGATGGGACGGGACAAGGGATCGGGAGAGTTTCCAAAGCTGTTGTTAGGGAGAAGGATGGGTACGCGGGCAGGTAGGTGGCGTCGTACGGTGAAAAAAGTCAGTCTCGGATGGATGAAACATTTTCCTTCTATCAATTTTAGCCCTTTCCACCCCTTTCCAAACTGCGCAGTGGGGCCAATGTGAGAGGTATACCTTGGATATCTCAGGTAAAAAAGATTTTAAGAGAACTCGCTCTTTTATAGTGTAGAAAAGCTGGTTACCACTATGGACATGGTGAACATATAGTATCGATCTTGTTGAGTGAGCACCGGAAGGCTGACGACCACACAACTCTCGCCCGTTGCTTGGGAGCGAGAGGTGATGTTAATCCAATCAAATAAACGATCGGCCGGCCTGCTATGTCATTCACATGTGGAAAGAGCTATATTGCTCTCCCATTAATTCTCTAGGTCAAATCTCCCTCGTTTCTAGCCTGATTCAACCAACACAGCCCAACTTACCTTTTGTTTCTTACTCAATAGCCTAGCATTTTACTAGGCTTGTCACTCTTCTTTCCTCGCTTTGTGGCCCATAACTGCACCAGGCCCAGGTTGCTTGTTTTGCTTGTAACTGTGGTGGGCATGGGAGAGATTTAGCGTAGGCTTTGCCAGGTAATAAGTTGAGTGGTCAAGGATTCAAATAAAACATGTATGTAACCTGTCATCCATGTGATTTCATTTTTAGATTTTCACTCACTTTCTAGACCAATGATATAATAACACACAATATTTAAAAAAATGAAAAACTGAATAACACACTGATGAGACTCAGTCCCGATCTTCACGACATAGGATCCCGATCAAGATAACTAGCTGTAGAACAGCTAAGATAATTTGCTGCAAGTAGCAATAACTAGTGCAACATGACAAATAAAGTTGAAGCCAACCACCGTCTTTAACCGGCAACCTGAATCGATGATTCGTCCAACCACACTGTCAAAGAAACCAACCAACACAACCTGGAATCAAACGGACCAGGAGCACCAATTGGGAACCAATGACGCAACTGCTTCCGTAATCCCTCATGGAAATCACAAGAGTAAACGGGTAGAGATCACTCTCTGAATTTGTTAGCACATAGCTGAACATAAGAGGTTCTATTTCATTGTCAAAGTCTTCTTTAATCTCTGAGATACATGGGGTATTTATACAAGGAACAACCCTCCTTGTTGGATGTGAATAGACCTTTGAATTTTTGAACTGCTTCTTCCCCTGGTACGAGTCGTTGCTTGGCACCTTCACCGCAATCTCCTTCCCATCACTCAGCTTCTCGTAGTACACTATCCCGAACCCCCCTGAACCGATCCTGTTGGCAAACTTGTTGGTCGCCGCTTCAAGTTCAGAC
The DNA here is from genome assembly GCA_022530915.1 of Paspalum notatum. NCBI lineage: Eukaryota > Viridiplantae > Streptophyta > Magnoliopsida > Poales > Poaceae > Paspalum > Paspalum notatum. The sequence continues at coordinate 13,036,607 of CM039683.1, forward strand.
AATCTGTAGGGATGAGCCGTCACCGTGGCGATTTCGCATGACTGCAGCATGCTTGGACTTGGATTATGCTGCTTCTGCAACTTGGTCTGTGCTGCAGGCAGGACCTTGTTTTTGTTTGCAGCATCGCCGTCGCAATCTGCATGCAGACAGGAAGGTCGAGCAATTCAAAGAGCTGATATAATAAGATGCAGTCGGTTAGTTGTAGATCGAACAAATTAAGCAAGCAATAGCGACCTGCTGCTTCTGGTGAGGAGTCCCGCCGCCTTTTGATGCTTCTGCGTGTCAGCACGTAATAGCAACACAGGGCGGCAGTAAGTAACAAGGATGCTCTAAGCAGAGCAGATATAATGATGATTACATGCTTCTTCTCTTGCTTTCCTATTCCTCCAAGATACATGTTCCCGGAGTAGCTGAAAATTTACAAAATCCCTTAGCTGAGCCCTGGGAATGGGTCCAGACAGCTTGTTGTTTTGAAGGTACCTGCATTGTTTACTTTATTTGGTGAAAAAGGAATAGTATAGCTAGCTCCTTTATGTAAATACATGCTTACTTACTACCAATAAATTCAGATTAAAGAAGAAAATCATAGTTTAATTTTCAGGTAGTACTACTTACAGCTCGCTCAGTTTTGGCAACCTGCCAAAGTATGAAGGAACATTTCCGGTCAGCTGATTGTTCTCCAAGTGGCTGCATTCATTTTACCGAGAAAATTAAGGTCACGATCGTGCTAGAAAAGGCGGTCAAGAAGCAACCGGTTGAGGGACTCAAGTGTACCGAGTCTGGTCTTTCGTCCTGGCTGTGATGAGCGCTTGTCAACACCGAAGACTTGCTGAAGGACGAGCGAGCACCTCCAGAGCGGGACTTGGAGGAAAGCCCACCAGAGTGTACTGGGTGGCGGCGCCAGAGTGGACTTGGCATGACAAAAGCCCTGCCGAGTGGACTGGCAGGTGGCTTGGGCTACTGGTCTAAGTTAGGCCCGGCCCATAAGTGTGACCTTGGGCCGGGACGGTGTCGTGAGCCGTAAAATCACCTGAAGACGGAGACCCATGATCGTTTCCCGGTTCGAGCGTCAAAACCGGGGCCCAGCTATCGTTTGCTGGTTCCACCGTCAAAACCGAAAGCTACCCTCCGCCTTGGTGAAGATGGGCTTCGCCAAGATAGAAGATAGGCCAAGACGGGCCCGAGAAGAAATCCTAAAGTTTCCCGGTTTCTAACTTCAAAACCGTGGGCAGATCGGCGGATTTGAGCTACTGGCCACGTGGAGCACATCCGAGGGTTGCGTGAAGCTTACGAAGATCAAGACTTCATCGTGGTCGTCCGTCCCCGATATTTCGGGTCTTTTTCTGTTTTAGCCCCTCTGGGCCTTATGTAATATAAGGGTCTTAGTGTTAATGTGTCATTTAGGCCCTAGACTATAAATAGGGAGGCAGCAGCCTTGGACTCTCGCTCTTGGTCATTTTCTGGTTTTAGACTTCATTATCTAGGGTTTAGAAGTCCTAATCTCGTCACCAAGCATGAGCAGCAATTTCTAGAGGCGTTAGAGTGATCTAATCTCCATGTTTAGAGGGTAGGAAGAGGGAGGAAGCTTGGGACGTGATCCCTGCTTGTAATCCAAATCTTGAGACCTGTTTTGGAGTAGAAATAGATGGATTTGTGGGCAGTAATCTGAGTTCTTGTGGTCATCTCCTTCCTTCCCCCTTTCCCTTTGGTTTTTGGACTTGATTCTTGCTCTTTTGGATGTTTGTGTTTGAGCAAGATCAAGGGCCTTTTTCTGTTGATGTTTTGCCTTGCAAGGACGTGGAGAATCTCACTAGACATGATCTAGATCTTTGATTCCACGAGCAGGGGCTGTTCTTGAGTCTTCCCCAATTTGCTTGCCCAAGGGTTCCCCTTCACAAGATCTAAAATTCCCGCTATCTCCCGGATCTTTTCCCGTGGATCTTTTGGGGATAGCTTAGGAATGGAGTTAGGATAGCCTGAGCAAAATCTTGTGAAGATTGGAGAACGTTTGGTCAAGATTTGGATTGAGGAACTCAAGTTTTTCAGGCTGTGTTCTTCCCTGGTTTTACCATCCGACGGGGTACCGCCGGACCGTCCGTCGGTTAACCGCCAGACCGTCCGTCGGTGTGTAGAGGTGGGTCTCAGCTTTACCGTTCGGCGGTTTGAGTTTTATCGTCCAGCGGTTGCTTTTTCGTCCGGCGGCTCTGTGGTTAGCGTCCGGTGGCTGGCTTTTGCGTCCGGCGGCTCGGGTGTGACCTGTCTAGGTCTCGGCCGTTTCCATCCGGCGGCTGCTTTTACCGTCCGACGGCTAGGCGCCGGACTGTCTGGCAGTGAGGCGCCGGACTGTCCGACGGCTCTGCCTGAGGCGGTCCTTTGCTTGCTTTGCGTCGTTTTCTCTCGGCGTTTGAGCGAGCGGTCTTTTGTGCTTCCGCAGTGTTTTCCTCTTCGTGTCTAGAGTTGGTAGCTTCCTAGCTACGCGATTCTACGCGAGTGAGAAGAGAGGGCTTTTTGGGGTTGTAGGTTTTTTTGGTGTCGACCTATTCACCCCCCTCTAGGTCGCTTTCCGGTCCTCACTGGTACTGTACGTTATTAACCGAACTACTGAAATACTAGTACAGTACTGCATATATAGCTCCTCACATGATGGATAGGTTGGAGGAGCCACTGAGGTCAGGAATTGGTCCTGTCAACATGTTATTAGCAAGGCCGCTGCAAGGGAGCAGAAGAAGGAATAATTAATCAAATATCCGTATTCAATTCAATCATGGACTGTAGAATTAATCGAGATGGTAAAGCAAGGCGAGCTTACATTTCTGCCAAGCATGGTAAAGCAGCTACTTCGGGTGGTAGGCTCCCTGTCAAGTTCTTTCCTGAAAGATTTCTGATGGTCTCGAGTGGTTGTGGTGTCAGTAGCATACATCTTCAGTACAACTGAAAAACAAAGGTTGAGTTGGGTACATTACATGGAGATGACTCTTGGCTGCTGCTGTGCTTCTGAATAAGTGCTGCATTTCACCCAAGACCAGGGTGAAGGTAGACAGGGATCGCCGCCTTCCATTGCCCAATCATCAGGGTAATAACGCGAGGCCAGGCTTGCCATGACAGGCGCTGCGTGCATAGACATACATCATCATTCATCAGATGATCGATGTGTATATGTATATGTATATGTATATGTATATGTATATGTATATGTATATGTATATGTATATGTATATGTATATGTATATGTATATGTATATGTATATGTATATGTATATGTATATATATATATATCACACATATATATAACTAGTAGAGAAGCACGTGCAACATGCACGTGTCAAAAAAAATCTCACAATCAAAATTATATCTAGATACACTTGTAAGCCATTATTCTAAAATTTTATAACACTTATGTTGATTTAGAACGAGAAATAGCCTGATTCTCTGAAATTGTATGATCATTAGTTAATTTTGGTGTAGCATTCATGCGGATCGCATCTCTGGTGCAAAGTAATGTTTTCTTTTCAACACCTTCTAGGTTTAGACCCGACATGAACCTTGAGTTTCCAAAACCCTGATCAAATCTTCATATAAATCGAATTCATATTTGTAAACCAGGGCCGTAGCCCAGCTCTCTTCTTTCTCCTTTTACGCATTGTCTCCCTCCCCCATTGGCTAGCTGACTCCCTTGGCCTAGAGGCCAAGGAGCCACCCATGCAGAACACGACCCTGTAATCTGCTTTCCTGTCTCTCTGCAAATGGATCCCACTCGTTAGACCAGCTTCAACGGTACACTCAAAATGAGTATTCTGGCACTGTAGATAGAGTGGAGTTTAAAATGATGAATACGAGATGAGTAGACCGTTGGCGATAGCGTTTGATCCGTCTCTGACCACGAATCCCACCTTCCATGGTGGCCCTCGTAACCTTCAAATCCCACCCGGGTGCCAATCAATCCCATGCCACATGGCGGTCGCGTCAACGATGTGTGACGACCCTCTTGCACCACATGGGGTATCCGCTTGTGCCTCGTGGCGGTCGCGGTTGACACTGTTGTCGTCCTGCCTGAACCGTGTGGCGACTCCGATTGCCATTGTTCCCACCTTTTGCGGCCTCACATGGGTTAGTTACATGTATGCCTCGCATGGGCTATGTATACTGAAGGAAGTAATACCTTCTAGATCTAACATCATCAAGCACAAAACAATTGGACCTAGTTGGGAATTAGCATTACAATCTATGAGAACACAGCATGATCGATAGACAGATAGCAAGTTGCATGCTTCTTACAACTATTTGCTCCAAGAGTCATGATGATACCATTATTCCTATTTAAACTGACACCACACCTACAAAGATTCATATAGTTATGTAAAATATTATGTATTTACTATCGTGTTCCAAAAAAATTATTATGAAGCCCCAAGGAAGATGCACCAAAAGGAAAAAAATATTAAAATGTATTTAACATGTGGCGTCATCCCTCTTGTACTCTCTCCCTCTCTATCTCTGCCTATTTCTCCCCATTTCTCTTGCTCTCTCCCTGTCCGTCCCCTTCTCTCCCTAGTCCCTTTCCCTCTCGGTGTTCTCTCTCATGTCACCATTATATCCCTCTCATATAACATATCTCTCCATCCTGTCATTAATTATTATGAAGCCCCAAGGAAGATGCACCAAAAGGAAAAAAATATTAAAATGTATTTAACATGTGGCGTCATCCCTCTTGTACCCTCTCCCTTTCTATCTCTGCCTATTTCTCCCCATCTCTCTTGCTCTCTCCCTGTCCGTCCCCTTCTCTCCCTAGTCCCTTTCCCTCTCGGTGTTCTCTCTCATGTCACCATTATATCCCTCTCATATAACATATCTCTCCATCCTGTCATTAATTGTCACGACTTCCTTTCTCCCTCCATCCTCCCTCCTTCCATCTCACATGTGACCTATATCTCTAACTCCCTCTCTAACTCTCATGTAACCTCTCTCCACCCCCTTCACTTCTCGCTCGCTCTATCTCCTCTCGTGGTCTTCATAATGGTGTAAAAACACATCCTTTCATGCTGTTATAAATGATAAATTAAAATGGAACGTACCAGCAGCCATTGCATTGGCTAGGTCCAATGTGGATCTAGTCATCTCGTTCCCAGAGGTTGCAGCAATGAATACATCTTGGTTAGGCATCGTTGAAACCTCCTCCATACGTTGTCTTTGATGGCAGCTAGCTCTTGCCTTAGACCGTTTTTCTTCTTCTTCTTTTTTTGTCTTCTTACCAGCTCTGGTAAGCTTGTATATTTTTCTCTTGCCATTTTCCTATTATGCTCTTTAATGCTCATCGAACCATCTTCTATCTTAAAATTTGGTTCTCATCTCTAGTTGCATTCAGTGGTTGATTTATCATTAACTGTGTTGGTGATATCTCCAAGCGTTCTGCGTAAAGATTGTGATCGAACAACAGGCCGGGAGGCTTCATCTTATAGAAAAAACATAAATACAATTATAATATACAATAGAAATAAGTAGACCTTAACCAAGCAATACGTATGATGTATGAACCAAACCGTCGCAAGGTTGCTACCGGATCGTGTCTCGCGTCTTTAGAGGGCGACGGTGGGCACGGAATCTAGCGTCCGAGCTTAGACTGTTTATCTTCTCCCTTCTCCTCGGTAAGCTTGCATATATTTCCCGCGCTCTTTAACGGTCAATGTGGCATACTCTATATTACAATTTGGTTCTTGTCTCTGTTTGCATTCATTGGCTGATTCATCATTAACTGTGTTGGTGATATCTCCAAATGTAGGCTTTATCTTCTGGAAAAACATAAACACTATTATAAGTTACAATTAAAATTAGTAGACGTCGTGTCGGCAATATGTATGATTACGAACCAGACCGCCGAAGAGGTTGTAAATTTTAGCTCCTGTCACATCGGATGTTTCGACGCTAGCTAGAAGCATTAAATATAGTCTAATTATAAAATTAATTACACGGATGATGACTAAATGAATTTATTAAGCCTAATTAATCCATGAATAGCAAATGGTTACCAGCATCATATTTGCTAACCATGGATTAATTAGGATGTGCTATTCATGGATTAATTAGGCTTAATAAATTCGTCTCGTCGTTTAGTCCTCATCCGTATAATTAGTTTTATAATTAAACTATATTTAATATTTTTAACTACCACCGAAATATCCGATGTGACATGAGCTAAATTTTAGCCCTTAGATCCAAAATCCAAAAACACCCCTTTAGAGCAATGGAGCCTTCCTCTGGGACAGCTGACCTCCACACAGCTTTAGGTTGCCATGGGCATACAACTCGATCCCTATCCCAGTCTACTGTGGCGATCCCGATCCCGATCCCCGTCCCTATCCCGGTCTCTACCTCGATCTCTGTCACGGTCCCTGCGACAGTCTCTGTCCTTGTCCTTTTCTCTATCTTTCTCCCTGTCCTTAGATTTCGACAAGCCATCATCACGTGGATTCATGTTGGCCTGGAGATAAGAGTACAGGGCAATGTTAGCTGTTTGCTTATCGAAATAGGAACACGATAAAAGAAAAACAGATTGTCTATAGGTGGCAAAAATAGAAGTATAAATCCATGAAAACAAATCTGCAACACTGCCCATGTAAATCTGCGCTGTGAGCAAACTAAAAGGGGAATAATCCACAGCCAGCAGGTCCAAACACACAAGATCCGGGCACCATCTTGAGCCTCGGATGGCTGCCATGCGTAAGTCAGAACATTCAGTTCCAACAAGAAAACACTAGTGAAGTAAACCACTGGCCTCTGCTAATTCGCCGTGGATCTAAACAGCACCATCAAGAGTCAAAACACTGCGTCGCTCAGCAGCAGCTGGTAGTCACACCATGGTATAACCAAATCAGGCCACCCCATCTATGTACCTTCTACCCCTAAACAAACACGTCCGTCCGCCCGCCCGCCCGCGCCAACCGAGACGACAGGAGGGCGGACGCGTCGCGGCCGGATTCCCTCCACCTTAACACCACGGCGCGACATCTCTACCCCCGAAATTGAACCAGACGCAGTGGAACCACCGCCAGCACGAGCAGATCGGGGGCGAGCCGAACTAGACCGGCGCAGGCAAGCAGAGATTGGGTCACCCCGCGCACGGAAGTTAGAGGAGGCGGAGGGCGCTCACCTCGGCGCGGACGACGTCCTCGGCGGCGCGGTCCCCGCAGGCCCGTTCCGATAAAAACCGAGGCCCTATATGGAACTTTAGAATGAGGCCCATCTCAATAAAAATAAATAAAACTAGAAAGGTTGCAATGTATCCATAGATGTTTTCCGAGACCGAATTAAAACACATGCATACAAGAAAATGAATAGAATAAAATTATTTAATTAAAGAAGTTTGCGAATAATTGAAACGAGAATAGTGGTACAAACTTACGAATCTAGCAAGTTAGTAATGAAGAATAATAATGAATAAATAACCAAATTGAAGAAACAGATTAAAAAAATCACTTTGACTTGAGCATTCCTGGTGGCAGGCGGGAGACTAGTCCTGCGGCTGCCGATCCTGGCCCTCGATGGCTTCGGGCTGCCGTCGCCGTCGGCCATCGGCCGTCCAGTGGCGAGCTGTGCTGGCATCATGGCGAACTGTGAGGCAGAATGAGTGGACGAGGATGACAAACAATCTAGGACGGTGGCGGTGGCGGCAGGCGAATGAAACGTTGCGGGATTAACGATTAACTTTTGCTACGTTGTATTATCTGGTAACCGTAGCGGGCCTTTTCTTCCTATACCAACTGCAGTGTTGAGACTCTGTGGGCCCTCAAAAAATGGGAGCCCTGTTCGATAGAACAGCCTGCACATGCCCTTGCACGGCCCTGGGTCCCCAGCCCCGTCACCGGCGGTGGGGTCGTCGGCCATCTCGTCGCGCCGTAGCTTTTTTTTAGGTGCTGACAAACTACGTTACTGCAGATCACCAGATCCGTTCCCCTTCCCTTCCGCAGCAGATCAGGCGTGGAAAAATTGTAGAACCCGTCTCCCATCACAGATACACGGCAGATAGAACAAACGGAAGACAGATGTAGGTAGAACTTCTGGCCTCTTCTTTTATTCATTATAGATACACAGGGTGTTGATTATACAGAGGTGGATAACCCTTCAGAGGTATATTTGGTATGAGCCCACCCAAACCCTAATTATGATTGGGTTTCTTAACACTCCCCCTTGGACGAATACCACGACCAACTCATGCCTCGTTAAAACTCCCAATAAAAACCCAGTGGGAAAAATATAGAGAAAGAGCGCATAGTGCCACAAGTTGCATTTGCATGTTTGTTGCCTCGTTAAAAACCTCATGTGAGAAACTTCAGGAAAACTCACCAAGGGAAAAACAGTACAACATGTCTTCAAGACATAATGTGATCTTCTGGATCTAAATTCTATTGAATCAATTTGCAATGGCTAACATAAGGATGTGCTCCCCGTGATCTTTGCAGGACTCTCGATATGGCAAAAACACCTTCTTCTGGAAGTACATGCACATAGAGATTTAGCAAACAAATTGCATATGGTTGCAAGATTATATCAGGAAACTTTACCTCAATTCTCTTCTGGGATTCACGAGGTCAGTGCACATAAATAAGCCACTTTCATTAGTGGTGTTGATCTACAAGATCTGATTATTGATAGAGCCTTCTACGAAAGTTTGCTTATGAATTGACCATCAAAGTAACGCCTTCGGGGTATACAAGAAGACATCTAGTGTCTCACAAATGTGATCAATATTGAGCATCCGCTCCCCCGGACAATGACATACGTCAAAGTCACTATTTCTCATAACTCAAACATATTCTTCAAGATATGTGCCTCATCATTCTTCTGGAACAATGATTGAGAAATCTTGGGGTATATTTTCATCTCAGTCACACACCACAATCTGCATAGTTGTGCAATGCAAATAACATGTCCCTCTAAAGGGCATAGGGGATAACAAAGGTAAAAAGATTATCAAAGACTATTTATAATCCTCCAAGGATCTTCATGTATCAAATACACTGATATAGTCTATTATTCTGGCACAATGGGGATATTTTGCCAATAACACCAAACCTTCTGGGTTTCTGCCTTCAAGCCATTAGAGGATACCGTTATTCCAAAACTTCATGTGGAGAATGCATGATAGTGAACATATATCGCGAGTGTACTTACATACACACCCAATAAAACTCGCGAGATGTACGTGTTTATCAAGTAAACTTTAAGTTGTTTGGTTCCTCATTTAATTCATTCTTTGGTCTTGTATGGGTCTTTCTCTCTCATCGGGATTATCAAATTTCGGTGTTTAATTCAGACTTTTATTTCTTCAAAAAAATTCCTTCGAGAAAGTATTCTCTCTACTAGGAGAAATACTCTCTGCATGAGAGAGTAGTCATTCTTCGAGATGACATGCTTCATCAGGAAAGCAATGTTGGTATGAGATCTACATGTTGCATATTTATAATTCGATATTCTGAGTCCTACTGGGATCTCATGACGGATTTTCAGAATCCTTTAACTGCATAATTCAATTCATGCTATTTGCCAGATATATTACATAACGAAACCGTGTTTATTCAACACACGTGGGGATGGGTCTCTTTTAGGACCACTTAAACCATCGTATTCACCACACTTTATTTTGACAGTGATCCATAAATGTCCGAACTCCAGGTCGCGACTTTCACTTTGCGATTTTTGGTTAAGCCTCAATTGCACTTTTCATTGACCCAATATGAGAGCTTCAAGCACTCATGCCTAGGACTTTGTTCCAGATCCGGGTTCTCTCAAAAAGAATCATTTGCAACTTGAGAGGCAAGATAGGTATCGACACATTCGTCTCCCACATTTAATTAAGATCTTCGTCGTTTCTCAAAACGAATGATCAATTGTTCCGTATTCCCAGCATAATATACTGCGCATTGCTAGGAATTTCATCTTCAAGATGAGTCTCTTCATGAGGCATATCACCAGCAGGGTGAGTTCATCGGAGGAGAGATTCACATACAGTGTGAATTTGCATCAAGAGCATATGCTTGACTGAGGCTGACGGATCTTATTCATAGGCGTTCCCCCAGAATTAGATCAAATGCCAAGAAGTCAAATATGGATATGATATTAATCCTGGGTATATCCATATCTACTTCAGGTAGAAGCATTTACAATGTATCACAATAGATACGGTTACTCCTCAACAATTTTCTGGCAAACTCTCTAAACACAGGAGTATACAATGAACAACAGGTTCAGTTCGGCTTTTGTGCGTTTTATTATTCTATAGGAATATCAATGCATTATATAACATGGACTTTTATCTCCCCCTAATGCCGAGATATTTCAAAGCATACTAATACGATCCCCAACCACAATCTTCTGACTGTGGCCAAAGCATGCTTGGTGGTGAATTATTGGGGAATCTTACGCACATAGATAAAGGGGGTTTACATTTAAACATTATATGCAGCGAGTTTGGACTTAGATTAATGCAGCGGCATGAATACTGCATTGGATTCCTTCTACAAGAAGGGAGTATGTCTCAACTTCCAGTGAGACACAGAACTACTACAGGTTGTTCATTAGTTACAATTCTGCAAACTTAGTACCTTTGCTCAATTAGACAAATAATCTTCAGGATTTAAAATGTCATATGCAAACACAATATTAACCAAAGTAATTCTTCAGAAGTCTATGCACACATCTCCTATTTGGGAGCAAATAGTTGATTTCAGATCAACAAAAAAAATATTTTCCCCATTTGCAGTGCTCATAAGGACAAACACATAGTTGATTTCAGATCAACTAGTTGCATCGCGCTTCAGGCGCGTGGAGAAATATGTGCATTTATTAGGATAGCAAAGTACATGGCATCGGGCAATGCCGCCAAGCAGTGATTTTGGTATGCAGAGTTGTATAGTCCAGCTCGTTTAATCATTGCCCATGATTTACCCAATTACTCGTATCATTCAAAAAAATTGGGCATTATTAATTGCAATAGTTTAAGGTATAACGGTTATGAGAGAATTAAAACCACATTAAGCAAGAAAATGTCTGAGAATAAACCAGGGAATATGCCTGCATATAACTAAGGCACAGTTGGATCTCAATGGAACGACCTACGAGGCCGATATACAGACATGCATCTTTAAGTGCACGGTAAGATCCAAAGACACGTGGCAAGTTTATGTTCTGCACAAAGCTAAAACTTAATCACAACTTTAGGTGATTGATGCCAAACGCTACGATTAATCGTTTCCCAAGATATATATTTGTGGTGCAAAATACCTGCAAGACAAGTTTTTCTCCTCATATTATATACCATTTGTTCTATAAAGCATAATTTCAAACTCTTTATTTTTCGGCATGAAGATAAGCTTTAGAACAGAATAGACAAGGCCAAGAATTTGTATTATCCGGGAAATATCATCCAAATGCAAAGTTTTTGACTAATCAAAGGACGATAACTGCTTGGCGAGAGCGAAACATGACCAATATCCTTCTGGGACAAGTCTCAGTCAACAAACGGTGCTCTCATATGAAGAAGTCATCAAGACTAAGAAGAATGCAGCAGGTCTCCACGATCTTCATTTTATATCACAAATTATCATCGCTAGCAACGGTCAAATTTGTATAGCATTCAGTGCCAAAATAAAAATACAGTGACCAAGGATGTCTTAGCACCCAATTTAGCTTCTAGCTCTGCGATGATGTGGGATCCCATATTTAGCTTCCAAACATTCATACTTATGGTAAATTAGAGGAAAATTATGCAAAGAGGTGTGCAATCCAATATAGTTCTGCTACATAAACCCCAATGACATGTCCATCGAGGACTGACCTTTACCATTTGGCATACTCCCCCAAAAGCCTATTCAGTGGCTATGATTGGTTAACATTCTGAGAATTATATGCTACATGAGCAAACGGGGTCCAAAGTGGTTCTTCAAGAACACACAATTTGTTTCCACACAACACATGGCGGAAGAATTATCTCAGAATAACCGTTTAGGATATTTGCAACTTCATGTTGCACAGGGGTTATTGCCTTTTATCTCAGATTATGCTTTATGTCTTTTCAGCGACAACAATAGCAATGTGCCAACTTCAAGTCGACCAATTATGACTGAAATATTGAGCCACTATTTAAAATATAGAGCATTGGTAAGGTATTTTGAGCTCACGACTTGAGCACATAAGGAAGATCACAATTTGTGATGTCTTATTAGTCAATGAGACTTTGATGCATTATGTTATATTTCTTCTAGTTACTTCGGGTAAAAATAACTTTATGCACAAGGAGAGAGCAGAGAGACAAGGCTGGTCTTCCATGTGTTTCATTAATTTCCTAGAGTTTCAAGATATTATTATAATCTTTTTAGTTGTCAGCCACTTGGCTATATATGTATATAACATATGATGCCACACAACACAAATCATACAAAAAAATACAGGGCCAAACAATAGAATTGTCCATGCACGTGAAATTTGCCAAACAAAACCATGTCTTCAGGGGTTTACACGATCCATCACGTCCTACGCGAGCACAAGCTCCAGCGTCTAGGACTATCAGCGCGTGTGCGGCCATTAAGACCATAGTAATGTGCTAGTAATGTGCAAAGCAGCAATAGCAACAGCTCACTCATGGTCATCATGGCAGTGGTGGTGTGCGTGGCTCTCCTAGAGTTAGCCTAACTTGCACAAACATGTGACATATTTTGCTATGTCCACGGATAGCAGAACAGGCACGCGCATCTGGCGCGACAACATATGACACAACAATGACAAAGGCGCAAAGTGGTGCTACAGGCGCAACATAAATTGTTAGGTACGCACAACTAGTGGCCTGCGACGGCATAATGGTACGATGGATGTGGCAGACATGCAGAGCTTGCATGCTCATATAACACGTGACATGTGCGGTGAACAAAAAATCCTTGTGTGAACCTTCTGGGCGCAAAAACAATCGGAAAAAGTATACATACAACTACAGGTGTATAGAGCAAATTTTACAACATTCCCGGTTTCATGCATTTATAAATTTTCTACGAATTATTTGCTACTGAAAATAATTAATAAACGTAGAATATGATATCAAATGTATGCATGAAAAAACATTGTAAACTGTTTCAGCAGGAAACAATTCGCAAGATAAAAAAAATACAAGTGCTAAAAAGTGCTCATCGCGGCCCAACTAATCAGGGCGCGGCCCAGCGGGGCAAGGCGCGCGGGCACGGCCCGGCATTACGCTCAGCCCAACGGGGGCGGGGGTCCAGAGTTGCGCTCAGCCCAACGCGAGTGCGGTGGCCCAGTCTATGGAGCGGCCCAGCCGATGCGCGGCCTGCCTGCGGGGCGGCCCGGCCTGGCCGGCCAGATGGCATGCGCGCGTGTCCGCTAGGGTTTGCTGGGACGGCCTGGCACGGCAGGGCTAGGTGCGGCAGCACGCGGCGCGAGGGGACCTGTGGCAGCGGCCTCCTAGACGGCGTGCACGGTGACGTGGTGTGACCGTGTGGGGCGGCTGGCCCCGGCAACTCGCGCAACGGCGCATCGCGCACAGCGGCGCATGGTACACCAGTGTCATCGCAATAACGCAAAGAGGCAAGGATGACGAGAAGTCAACCAGCGGTGGAACGTTCCGTCAGGGAACATTCATGGCGAATTTGGATGCGACTTCTGGCGCATGACACAATAGCCCGGTCATCATAGCCAGTAATCCACGTGCACCAGAGGTAACGCAAAAAAATTCAAGGAACTTGCATTACGATAAAGCATCTTGGCTGATCAATCTACTGGATCGAAAACAGTTGCCGGAATCTATGGTGAAATCCAGTCTAAAATATTGGGAAGTGGTCTTCTGGACGCAATAGATCATACCTCCGTTGACGCAAGACAAGAGATCGAAGCCTGTCGTGTAGGACAGTTCGGCTATGGTCAAAGACCTGCCAACTTGACGGAAAGTTGATGCAGAACAGTTCTGATTCCACAGCAACGCGATGTCGAGGTAGAGCATGCTGATAACATGTTGAGAAACTACGTTACTGTGGATCACCAGATCCGTTCCCCTTCCCTCCCGCAGCAGATCAGGCGTGGAGAAGTTGTAGAACCCGTCTCCCATCACAGATACACGGCAGATAGAACACACGGGAGACAGATATAGGTGGAACTTCTGGCCTCTTCTCTTATTCATTATAGATTCACAGGGTGTTGATTATATATATTTGGTATGAGCACACCTAAACCCTAATTAGGATTGGGTTTCTTAGCGGAGGGGAGGGGGAAGGACGGGTCTGGGAGAGGGTTTGCGGGGCTTTCGCCGGATTCGTCGCGACTCGCGAGTTCTTCGCCTTATCGCGGGGATCTGGGCCTTCTGTGCGCTCGAGCCGGCCCGTGCACGTGAAGGCCGTAACAGATAGGAATCGTTTGGGAACAAGTCTTCTCATCCCCCTTGGACTTTGCCTAGAGTTTGTGTAACCTCCTTGGACTGCAAAACGAGGAACTCAGGGTACTTCAAACTCTTACAAGAAAGACCAGTAGTAACTATTCAAAACCACTCCCTCAATCCCATAATAACTACTTCAGCAAAATTTAGTTAAGTAGGCAAAGATGCACGTACCACTAGTTATCTTTGTATACTTTTGACAGTCAACGGAGGGTGGAGCATCCCTACCTGAGTTTCATTGATATTCGTGTGGCCAGGCCACGCATCAACGACCTCGTTTTTAGAAAGAAAAAATAAGACAAAATCCAACGCCGCTCGGTTAATTAGAAAAAACCGGGCTAAAACTACAACAAGCTACCTAGCTAAACTAGACCTACACTCAAAGCACTTGGGATCTAGGTAGATTTTGATTTAGTGTGGATTCAAACCCACTTCAATGCCTCTAATACACTCCAATCCGATGATTTCCAAACAAGCCTCACTGATCTAGTAATCTGCCGCCATGTGGATAGAAATCTGACGGCACTTTGCTATTGCAGAGGGAGGCGCCTGTGTCTTTGATCTGTTACACAGAGCGGAGCAAATGTTGTGTCCAATGCGTTCATCTCTAGTACCACCTAGACCGCAGCTGATCCAAGTATCCAGCTCGGCTTAAAAAGGAGAAGACTTGCATACATATTTACATTAATGCACATGAATTCTTTTGGAGATGACAATTCAGGTGGCTCTGATTTGAAGAAGAGTATATATATAATATCACTGTTTTTTTTATAAAGCTATATAATATCACTGTTGATGGTAGTACAAACGTACAAGGCGAGGGCACACACCCAGCTATGTGTTGTTCCATATTTATTCCAATAAAGAGAGAAAATACATAAATAGTGAAGTGAAGTTTGATCGATGTTTAGGTCTACTTCACATACAACTTCACGATGAGCCAAGTTATTTGAAACAACAACATTTCGTTCCAAAACCAACATAGATGGGAACCGAAGGTGGCTTCGCCTTGCATGTGCACTTTGTTCATTATTCTTCAAACAGCTCTTGCAACATCTCTTCCAGCTCGCCGGGACTAAATTTTGGGGTAGTAACTTGGTTTTCCTCTATGTATTTTGCATAGTCTGGAACGATTTTCCAAACAATAGCTCTGTGCATCTTTTTCCTCAGCCTAGGGTCTGGGACCTTCCACTGCTTTTGGGCAGTGTAGATTTTCTGAAATTCGGACTCGAACATAAGCAGACAGGTGTTGTTTTCCCCAAAGAGAAGCTGATTAGGATTCAATAAGCATGACAACATTGGTTCCCATGATATTTGTAGATAGCTCATGAAGTAATCATTAATTTTGTAATTAAGGCCTGCCACCCGTACTTGGGGATGGTGGTCGTGGTTGCTAAGCTGTCGCCTTATGAAGTATGCATTATTGAGCAAGAACAAGGACCTGAGCCTCTGATCCGGGAATGACTCTGACCTGCCAGCAAGCTTTTCTTCTAGACAAGATGCAATCTCTGCCATCATATTGTCGAAAAATGGCATGTCTCCAATCTGTAGCCTATTAGCTTCCGTGGGTACAATTAGAGCTATTGACGAGCGATGTGACCGTAGGACATTGATGTACCTCATTATGGACCGAGTGGCCTCGTGAATGTCTGACGATCCTTGTGGAGTTAGAGAGCTCGACCAGTCACAACTGTCCTCTGTCAGCTCCGTCCTAATCTGCTCCACAATGCTCCATATGGCCTCACCTGTCTTGCCATCCTTTGATGACAAGAGGTTGATTATCTGGGCCTTGATAGTTTCAACTTTCGTAGAGCGCGAAGCGAGCTCTGACAGCCGGATGTTGACACGGCGTAGAGCACCGTGTACACCCAGTAGGGTACTGATCTTCTCGCAAGGTAGAACCAGCCCCGAATCCGTCGTGAGAAGAACCTGTGTTGTCGTGTTATTAGTAGCACTTGAAGCGACTACGACATCAACAAAAGCGAGCATTTTGGCCATGGCCACTTGGATAAACTGTGCAAATTGGAAGAGATCCAGAATAGGGTCTTTGTTCCCCCCACTCTCAGTCTCAGCAGGTTCTTCCTCATGAATAATACCGGGTAGGCCCAATGAGGCACCATCTTCCGAAAAGGACGACCACGTGTGGTTGATGGTTTTCATGATTTCAGCGAGACCACGGATCCAGCTCCGTGCATCATTATTGTCATCATCAAAACCATGGTGGTCGAGTTCCCTGCCAGAGCCAGCAGATGCAGATGCAGATGCAGATGCGCCATCTTCAGTGAGGTGGAGAACCCAGGCTACACCTAGCTCCGTGAACCACCTCTCCAGGATCCTCATGTTGCCGCTGTAGTTGGCAGACGGCAGCGGCGCAGCGAAGAATTCATGGACCATTTGCTTCACCTTCTCCCACACTAGAGGTAGAGAGAAGGCAGTATCCTCCCCCTCCGTCTTTTCACAGAAGATGGCATCCAAGTCCTCATCAGAGGACAGGTGAGAGGCGCTAGATGTGTTGGTACTTGAGGAGACTATGGTACCTGCTGCTGCTGACGAGCTGCTAATGCCGTCGTTGTTGGAATTGGAACCGGGTCGGCCGGTCTGCGGGCGGCGGTAGCTCCAGCTCCGGCTCCAGCTCCGACGCCTGAGAGGAATTGATATCATGCTCGCCCACGTGAGGTGATGGGATTTGGGGGCTCCTGTCCTCCGACCTTCAGGCCGTCGTTTTTTGCTGCTATATTATGTATAACGTTTGATCTAATCTACCGTCGTCCGTCGTCTACATATATACAGTAGGTGGGAAAACTGCCAGAACGTATATGTACATTTAAGTTGACTAAAGGCAAAGCTGTTGGATGTCGTCGCCGACGAAGACAAGCGGAGAGGCGGCAGGAGCTATATATGACGGGGCCTGCCCGGCGGCCTGAATGCTACATACACATCGTATTATGAAATTAAATGCGCGCGTTTTGTCGGGCCAGCATCGACAAACAAGCTGAGCTACTTGCTGACCTCTGCACTTACTGTATAATTAATTCTGTCAAGGTACCAACTAATTATCTTAGCATCGTTTGATTACAGCGCTAGCTAGCTGTATGCATGTAGCAAAGCATGCAGCTAGCTCCTGTGTTGTCTGTTGTCCCATTTATTAGTTGATCAATCTGCAGCAGAGCGATGCAAATGAAATGATCATGGAATAGCATCATCACCCTCGCTCATCGACTCAAAAAGCTGTCCTTCTTCATTTGCGTACGTGTTCAACCAGTCGATCGCTAGGCCCAGCTCACTGGTGTAAGTTCAGACTCGAGGGAATGGCAGGCAAATACTCATCGAAATGAAACATGGAAATGTCTCATCTGGATTACCATACACATGCTCCCTGCGCTATCTGCTGTACAGATCGGATGGTAATAATGGTGAGCAAAAACCAGTGCCTCTCTGTCTCTGCTGCTGCAGAGGATCTACCGGGGCAATACTGGTGCCACACAAATAGGCTGCAACTGATCCAACCTGACTTCAAATAAAATGACAAGGCACACTTAATTAAGAAATGTTTATTCAGTGGTCGAGGAGCAACAATGTTGCGTGCGAGTGCGATGCTTCATCCTCCAGCGGCTCATATATTATTACAACACTCAGCACGCATGGCTTCCAAATGACAAGACTTACTCGAACAACTTTTTGAGTTGTCACGAATTAGTTTGGACAAATTGACAATCCAGGAGGCTTGATTTGAAGAGAGAGAAGAGCATATAGATATCACTGGTGCTAGTACAACCGTACACGTCTGCAAGGCAGCAGGTACATACAAGTAGCCAAATGAAATCTTTAAAATCTAAACAGCTGCCCCTCTACCTATTTCTCTTGACATTCATGAAGCCATATCATCATAAAAATCCACTAGGTTACATGCCATGTCAATTTCCACCATATGTATTTATATCTTCTATCGATTTTCTACAACTTCATACATGCAGTGTTTTTCTGTGCCATATGCATTGCTATTCTTCAAATGCTTTTCTGTGCCATATGCATTGCTATTCTTCAAATGCTTTTCTGTGCCATATGCATTGCTATTCTTCTAATTCCTGCAACAACGTGCGGGGAATTTCATCTAGTTTTACAATGCTTCAAACATACAGTTCCAAAGGCCTGCTCATTTGAAGCAATAACATTTCATTCAAAAATCAATACAAATGTAAACAATTGGTGACTTTGCCTTGTGTGCTGCACTCTGATCATCATCCTTCAAACAACTCTTGCAGCATCTCTTCTACCTCCAGGGGATTGAAATTTGGGGTTGTAACGTTGTTTTCTTCCATGTATTGTCTATATCTGTTTCATAGAAAGGTTTCTAACATTTTTGTAAAAAAAGTTACGGGGTCATTCAGCAGGGTAAATTTGTAAATGGGAAAAAATATGAAAAAAAATGAGTGTAAATTTGAAAATGGAAAAAAATCTTAAAAAAAAAGAAGAAATTTTCTTTCGTTGAGAGTTGAACTCGAAACCTTTTATAATGGGAAATGTGGTTAATTTCTTAGTAAACTCATCTAATGGCTATTAATGTTCCAACCTGACAATTGACGGTCGCATGTTTTGATTATTGTGAGAATTTCTAAGATTTTATCTTTTTTTTCTTAGCGGTCTTGTGAGGATTAACGTGGAGGCTCCAAAAAAAGCCTTCAATTAGTAATACTAGTACGTTAACCCGTGCACAGCACGGGCTAGTATAGTTATGAACATCAATGTTACAAATTTAAATAATTTTATGACGCCCAATTAATTAAAATTATTATTACTTGATATCTCTTATTTATTTATACTTTAATAGAAAATCTGTGTATATTTATTTATTTATTGACCATATATATATAACATATAAAATGCATGCTCTAGTTAATCTTTGCATTTCATTGTGGCGTATTAGATACATTATATACAAATTTAGAGATTTAGTTTAAATCATACAAATTTAGGAGATATTTTTATCAATCACAATGGCATGGTAGGTAATTTATATGCAAATTCAGGAGTTATTTTAATTTATCTTTCATAATGACATGGTGGATAATTTCCATGCAATTTTAACAGGTTAGTTATTTTAATTCATCTTTTATAGTGGCATGGCGAACAATTTCTATTCAAATTTAGTGGGTTATTTTAGTTAATATTTCATAAAGACATGTGGGCATTTCTATGCATATTTAGGGGTTATTTAAATTTATCTTTCATAATGACATGGTGGATAATTTCCATGCAAATTGAATAGGTTAGTTATTTTAATTCATCTTTTATAGTTGCATGGTGAACAATTTCTATTCAAATTTAGTGGGTTATTTTAATTAATTGTTCATAAAGACACGTGTGTATTTCTATCCAATATAGGGGGTTATTTTAATTCTTGTTTCATAATGGCATTGTGGTTAGTTTCTATGCAATTTAGGGGGTTATTTTTATTTGTATTTCATAATGGCATGTTGGGTAATTTCAATGCAAATTTAGGTGGTTATTTTAATTCATCTTTCATAATGGTATGGTTGGTAATTTTGTAGAAAATAGTCAGATGTTTCTCTTTTTTGGAGAATTTCTAAGATTTTATTTTTCAAGCATATCTGGTGATGATTACGTGGAGCCTCCAATTATGTTAATTACGTAGAAAACAGATCTAGAGTCTATTAAAATTTCAATCCGCAATCGATGATATGAAGTTTCTGATTATTGTGAGAATTTCTATAATTTTATCTTTTATGTAGCTCATCTTGTGAGGATTAATAAGGAGGCTCCAAGGGGAGTCTTCAATTAGTAATAGCAAAATTAGGCATAAAATATCTGTTTCACATAAAAGTTTTCTTGGATATTTGTGAAAAAAGTTACAGGATCATTTAGTAGTGTAAATTTGTAAATGGGAAAGTTTGACAAAAAACTGAGAGTAAATTTGAAAATGAAAAAATTTTACCGAAAAAGAAAAAAAAATTCTTTCGTTGAGAGTATCTAATGGCTATTATTAGTTGAGTCATCTGATGGATGGTCAGATGTTTCTTTTTTTTAGAATTTTTCTTTTTTTAGCGCATTCTGGCGAGAATTAACGTGGAGCCTTAAAAAAACCTTTAATTAGTAATAGTAATATTAAGATAAGAAGTGGTCGTTAGGATAGACGATTGACTGTTCTGGCATTGGAATGAAAGCTAGCTACGCTTTTGGCCGGAAGGTCATCTGCACATTATCGATTTTTAGCAGTCTCTAGCATAGCGTTTATAGATTGTCTATACTACAAAACTTAATATTGTAAAAAAAGTGAAATTTAAAATAGACAATGAGAATCTGGGACGACCTAACCCACATGCATGCATATATATCGATTGCTTTAATCAATTGATACTGCAGGTCAGAATGGTCCTGGAGTTGTCGATCAGCTAGAGGCTTCGTCCGTAAACGTGTGCATAGTTGCACGGGATGGGGCTCCGCTGCCGTAGTGACCCCTCACTAGCAAGTGGGCCTGGAGCCACGCGCCAGTGGCTCAATGGCAGCAGGCAGTACGTCAGTGGAACCCTCTGATGTACGGAGCTACCCTCCTCGAAGGACAAAAGCTCTGGGGAGTTGGACGGAGCCACGCATATATAGAGAGAGGGCCAGAGGGGCAATAAAAAAAGATGATGGTGCACTTGTAGTACGTCGTCAACTCGTCACTGCGTTCCGTCCAGCTCAACAAACTAACTCATTAATATTCCGTCCATAAGCAAGATGCGTATCGGGCCACAAGCACAGAGCAGACGTATTTTTAGATAATGGAATAAATCCGGTTTCAGTCTTTTTAGAGAAGCATCGGACCAAAATTATTATACAACTCCCACGATCACACATCTTGTCTTATCTTACTATTACTAATTGAAGGTTCTAAAAGAAACACTAATGTCAAAGCACACTAGAAAAAAAGATAAATCCTAAAAATTCTTAGAATAATCAGAAACATCGGACCATTAGTTGGCAGATTGGAATATTAATAGCCATTAGATCTATTTTCTAATTAATTACCCGCATCTGCCATTATGAAGGTCTTGAGTTCAACTCTCAACGAAAACAAATATCCTCTTGTTTTCATTAGATTCATTTTCTAAGTAATTACCCGCCTCTACCATTACGAAAGGTCTTAGAGTTCAATTCTCAACGAAAGAAAATATCTTCTTTTTTAGATTTTTCCCTATTTTCAAATCTACCTTCATTTTTGTCTTTTTTTTCCATTAGAGTTGCTCGAAACTTTTCTATGAAACAAATATTTTGTAGACTCTTTTTTTAAATTTTCACGTCAACCCTTACAAGATGCACTAAAAAAATCATAGAAATTCTCACAATAATCAAAAACATCCGATCATCAATTGACAGGTTGGAATCTTAATAGCCATTAGATCTGTTTTTTAAGTAATCACCCACCTTTGCCATTATCAAAACAATATTAAATAACCCCTAAAACTACATATTAATTACCTACCCTGCCAATATAAAAGAAAATATGAAATAACACACTAAATTTATACCGAATTGCTCACATTTGCTATTTCGATGGATAATACTAAATATCGCCTTTAATTGTTCACCTTAGTGACCGATGATATAATGAACGTAATAACTCAAAATTATATTAAAATCACCTACTTTTGCAATCGATCAAAGATTATCTAAATCAATTAAGCATACATATAAAGTAGCAAGATATGCTATTATAAAAAACTAAGTATAAAAATTAATGTATGTATGTTGTATGGTAACACATAATACATTTAAGACTTTAATCCGTGCGAAAGCACGGGTTGATTGACCAGTGGTCTAAAATTAAAGTCCAATCCGATACATAAAAGACCAGCCATGAGAAACATAAAAATTCATAGAAGTGGATTCTATCACTTTGCAAGCTCTCACTATTGCATCTCTTCCTTCATCAGTGCGCTGCAACACAGCCCACCGATGGAGCCAGTATTTCCCCCTAAACAACACCTGTAAGAATGTTTTCGAATTGCTTTTATTAAAAACTAGATCATTTTTTGTGAGCCAGATTGCCCATCAAAATCCAGCCGATGCTGAACACACACAAAAAGAGGGTTGTCAGAATTTTTCTTACCAAACTAAGAGGGCAAATAGAGATACTACTATGTTTGATTCAGACAGCAGCCGGTTCACATTTCTTGGCACTCAGCATTAATTATTCAGACGGCAGTTCTTTTCTCACAGGGAAGACGCGCTTTACATAATGTCTTTGGAGGGAACATGCTTGATCTTTTGCCAATTTTCGTGTCCCTCCTCTTGGCAGGTTCTACGGAGCACGTCGCACCAGGAGATTGAAATCTTCTTAAGAGACAGCGGCAGCGTGGGAAGAATCTCCATCTCGAAGCAACGATGAATATCCAGACTCTCGAGCGACACGAGGTGCTCCATATTTTCTAGCACCAAGATCGATTCGAAAATCCAAATCTTGCGAAGTGACCGCGGCAGTGTGGGGCCGAGCACCATCGTACTCTTACTGTTGTCACATCCAACAATGAACAAACTCTGGAGCGACACGAGACGCTCCATATTTTCTGGCAGGCTGTCATGCTCCCAACTCCTAATAAGAAGCTCATGCAGATTCATGAAGAGCTCGCTGTCTTCAGGAAATGATGTCAATGGGCAGCTGCAATGTATTAAGTGAAGTCTGCGCAAGTGCTTTGGGGCGTCCGGATGCTGCTGTCCACTCAACATCCAGCTAGGATACCTTGAACCTCTGTAGCCCTGGATAGTGAGCTCTTGAAGATCCTTCGGGGGGTAAAGGCCCTCAAGTACCTCTGCCTCAACGTCTGGATGATTCTTAGTACTGCTGTCGAAGTCGAGCAATAGATCCGTGACTCGGTTCTTGCTGGCCAGATCAGCTTCAAGAGCTTCGTCTTTGCTTCCAACACTCTCAAGGCCAAATATCATTAGACTGCCTCGAAGCTTGTTTAGCTGCTCCAGCTGCTTCAACTCGTGCCCTTGTTCCTTCTTTACACTGAAGTAAGGCATGGTTTGGAGTGACGTCATCCTGCCAATGTTAGGGACACCACCCAAATCTCCGTGCCGCAAGCGGATGAGATTAGCCATACCATCTGGATACGACACGGTCCCACCACGTAGAAAAAAACATAAGGTCTGCATCTGGTAAAGCTTGCTAAATGTGCTTGGCAAAATCAGTTTCCCTTCGTAATCCCACCAGTGACAACGGAAACTAATATAACGCAGATGCTTCATCTGATCAATTGATACTGGGAATGACAACTCGTCAGTGTCATTATTAACAAGTTTAATGATTAGCACCTGCAGTTTCATCAGCTTCCTGAACAAACGGTCAAAGATTTTTTCAAAGTCATGCCTTCTTTGCTCCCCATTCGTACTATTATTATAGGTCTCGTCAATGATGAGGGTGCGCAAATTCCCTAGGTCCAGATTTTTCTCTCCTGCAGTTTCTGCGTCTTGTGCTGCATTCTTGCTCCCAATGAAAAGATGGCGAACACCTCGCGGAAGATCTTTTTCCGGCAAGACACTCGAATCATCAATTCTGAAGAAGTCACTTCCAGCAACCCTCTCTGCCAACTCGTGTAGCAGGTCATGAATTGTGATTTCCTCCCCAATGCCCCAAGTGTTTCTTACTTGCAGAAATGAGGATTTCACTAACTCGTCAAGGTAGCGGTCGCCTGCATCTTCCATTTCCTCTGTTTTATTACCTGTAGTGTTTAGAAACCCATGTGCTATCCAGATGCGAACCAATTCATCACGTTTCAGCTTGTACCCAGCTGGGAAAGTGCTGCAGTACACAAAGCATCGCCTGATGTCAACATCAAGCTGCTGATAGCTCCACCACAGAGCTCCCATGGTCCTGCTCAACACGTCAAGGTTTGCTGTTCTTTCCCAGAATCTGATACTTCTGTTCATCCCAAGTCGCTTTGCTACTGTTACTGCTGCAATTGGTGACCTGTGCAGCTTCTCTACAATAATTTTCCCAATCCTTTCAAATTCACCTTTATCATAAACTGCGCCTTGTAGAGCATGATGCATGAACAATTTTATGTATTCCTCCTCTTCAAGATCTGGTATTGGTATTTGCTCCTCAGCGCCAAGGCCTGCGGCTGCATCATCTCTTTGAGCAGTCACCAGGATTATGCTCCCATTCTGCCCAGCAAGGAGTGCGTCAAGTAGAATATCCCGTTCCTTCTGATTACCATCATTGACCCAGAGATCGTCCAGCACCAGCAAGAAACGTTTTCCTTCCAATTTTCCCATCAGCTCATTGCGTAGAAATTCTATATCCTTGCTGTCAGACTGCTGATCCTTGCTGATCTCCCTCAGCATGTCACGGAAAATCTTATCTACTCTGAAATTCACAGAGACTTTACTGAACATGATAAGGTCAAAATATTTTTCTCCTGCCTTCTTCTCATGATCACAAACATAGTTTGCCAGGGTACTCTTCCCAGACCCAGCAATTCCATGTATACCAAGCACAGAATAAGGTTTACTGCCATGCCCATAAGGTCTCTTACGAAACATTTCACATATACGCTTAAGCTCGATGTCGCGGCCAAACACCTTCCGTTCAATCTTTCTGTCCAGGTTGTCAATCTGCTCTCGTCTGCTGCTGCTTTCCTTCTTAGTATCATTGATTGAAATTTCGCTGCTGCTGCTTTCCTTGCTAACTGGAATTTTACTGCTGCCGCTTTGCTGATTCAACAGATTTGATTTCTTCGAATCATCGAGAATATTTTCTATGTGTTGTATTCTTTTGCTCAAGCTGTTTGCGCCAAAAGGAGGGAAGAAAGAGTAGTCTGCAATTTTACCCCTCTGTAAGAAGTAAGCTAGTATCAGTGAACGATTTAACACACTTACGTAAAACAATAAGATTAATCCTAACATTAAGATTATATTGAGTAAAGGAATGGCATTAAAAACACACACTCCATGTATATTCCATTCTAGAATAGGTGCAATTTATGTTATTAAAAAAGATAACTAATGTACAGAATAATTATTCATAAGGTTACATGAGAATTAAGAAAACTGTATTCAGTAGGTTTGCAATAAGTATACGTGTTATTTCCTAGCATTGATAAGAAGTAAACATCTTGCTTACACCTTTTTTAGATGTATTAGTCCATCAACCCGTGCTCTCGCATGGGTTAGATTTTTAAGAAGTATATGTATTAAAAGTTGATATGTAATTTTAATAGTAGCAGTAATTGATAATTTAGAAGAATATATAGGTTTATTCTTGTAATTTATTTTTTTATAACAACATAATTTTGTTGTTTAGAGGTTAGATGTTATTTTGTTTTTATATTTAGTTTATTAGAGCTGATTATTTTAATTCATCTTTTATAATAATTTGGTGGATAATTATATATAAATTTAGGGGTCATTTCTATTTATCCTTCACGATGGAATGGTGGGTAATTTATATGCAACTTTAGAGTTTATTTTAATTAATATTTTATAATTGTATTGATGGGTAATTTATATACAAATTTGTAAGGTTATTTAATAGTTAATACATATTTTATAATGGCATGGTGAGTAATTTATTTGCAAATCTAGAGAGTTATTTAATACATATTTTATAATAGCATGTGGGATAATTTATATGCAAATTTAGGAGATTATTTTAATTCATCATTCATAATGGCATGAATTTATATGAAAATTTAGGGTGTCATTTCAATTAATATTTCATAATGGCATGTTGGGTAATTTATATGAATATTTAGCGGGTCACTTTAATGGTCATTCATAATGGCATGGTGAGTTATTTTTATAGAAAATATAACACATCTAGTGGCTAGTATTATTCAATACTCTGATGAATGGTCAGATGTCTCTGATTTTTGTAAGAATTTCTATGATTTATTTTTTAGCGTATATTGCAATTCGTGCTTTTTTTTAGCTCTAGTTAGTAACAGTGAGATAAGATTATTAAACTAGAGGCTTCCATTGAGGCGCACACACGAAAGTATGCACCTAGGTGAAACAACAAGGTTATTCTAATATCATGGATAAATTTGTTTCGTTGTCCCTACAGATGTCTTTCCAAATCTTATTAATTGGAAATCTCTTCCGGAGCCTCTGTGTTAATCATCACCGGACGAGTTATATAGAAATGTTAAGCTCGTGGTGTCGGCATGATGGTCAAATGGTACCTGCTGATTACTTTCGATGCCAAAAACTTCTTGATATGACCAGTCCCGGTAAGAACGGGCAAACACAATTGCATTAGATAAGCAGATGAGCATGGATCTGATGCAGCGGTAGAGAGCTCCATTTTCGTCCTCCCTCACTTTATCTTGTTCTTCCTTTCTCACACTCTCTTTCTTCTCCTCTTCTTTGTCATGTTGTTTTTCTTCTTGTATTTCCTCCTTAACTTTCTCTTGTTCTTCCTCTTTCTTCTCCTCCTCTCTGTCATTTTCTTCTTCTTCTATTTCCTCCACTTTCTCCTCGGCTACTTCCTCTGTTGGCCGTAGCAGGGGAGGCTTGGGGCCACCCAGCTGACTCGGTGCATCCCCAAGCCCAATCGCTTCGAGAGCAATCGACGACGAGATGGTTGTACCTGTACCAACCATGGAGGTTCCAGACTCAGAAATGGGGAGAAGTGGACCTGGTGTGGTGGCAGCGGCACCTCTAAATTGCCGCTGGCAGAAGAAGGAGATTTGTGCATGCTGCAGGAGACCATGAATGATGATGAATCTCCCGGCGGCCACCTGGTAAAACCTCTGTGCGCACTGCAGCGTCGCAGCTCGGGCGACGTCGATCTGCCGCCCCAGCCAGAAGCAGCCGGCGATACAAGCGCCGGCAGCATCGAGGCGACGCCTCACCCAGCTGCTTGTACGCCCGATGGATTCCTCCTCGGTTCGACGGTACTCGACGGTATCCATGATGTCTTGGGCTTCATACCAGGCAGACTTGAGATGCTCCTCTGTTTTGGCCAGTCTCTCCAGATCGCACCGAGGACCCTTGTCTTCCACTGTTCTCTGCATCCTCTGCTCCTGGACGGTGTTGAGCGTCCGCTCCAGATCTGAGACTGTGGTGGTCTCCAGCCTCCGGTACTTCCTTGATATGTCGGAGAGGAGGTAGGCAAAGAGCTTGTTCACGAGCAAGGTCGTGATGGGTGACAGCAGCCAACCCATTACGAGGAAGCACCAGCCCGTCCATGCGATGCTCCAGGGACTTGCCATGCATGGATTATTGGGATGCTATAGATGTGCTAGCTCTCTTGGATGCAAAGGAGAGTGGAGACGAGATGAGGGGGCCGGAGCGTCTGATCAATGCCGCGTGAATAATGCTAGGACTCAGACAGAGGTCGGGCCTCGATTCCCCAGCGTCGTTCAGCGAATTATCACCGTGCTTGCTGCCAAATTAAAGGCTCAGCGACGACCAAGGAAAGAACGTAATGGTAAGACAAAGTGAACAGAGCAAGATAGGATGGATATAAATTCTGAAATGTCATATTCACTATCGCTCGCTCGTTTCGAACCTGACTGCCGATCCAAAAGCCTGATTTATTTTTCTCCGCCTGTCCCTTCCACACATGACTAGGTCCACATCTATCGAACGGTCTGCTCCACCATGGTGCTATCTTACTATTACTAACTAGTCCATCAACGGGTTAGAGTTTTATTAGCAATGCTCATCTTGTGACGATTAATAAAAAATGCTCATCTTGTGACGATTAATAAAAAAGGCTTCAAAAGATTTTTTTTAATTAGTAATAGCGAGATTAAGCACAAAATATTTGTTTCGTATAAAGATTTCTAGCGTCTTCATGAAAAAGTTACGAGATCATCTAGCAACATAAATTTGCAAATGGGAAAAAATCGATAAAAAACTGAGAGTAAATTGAAAATGGAACAAATTTGCCAAAAAAAAAGAAGTTTGATTTTGTTGAGAGTTGACGTCATAACCTTTCGTAATGGAGAAGGTGGGTAATTACATAAAAATAAATTGAAATGGAAAAATCTGCTAAAAAATTTTTTGCTTTATTTAAGAATTGAACTCAAAACCTTTCATAATGGCAGATGTGGGTAATTATTTAGAAAATAGATCTAACGGCTATTAGTGTTCCAGTCTGCCAATTGATGGTTGGATGCTTCTAGCGTGCTTTGAAATTAGTGCAGCTTTTGAAACCTTCAATTAGTAATAGTAAGATAATATTAAAGGTTACAAAAGCACGAATTGCAAAGTGCGCTAAAAATAAAGATAAATCTTAGAAATTCCAAAAAAAATCAGAAACATCCAACCATTCATTGGCATATTGGAATATTAATAGCCATTAGATCTATTTTCCAAGTAATTATCCACCTCTGCCACTACGAAAGGTCTTGAGTTCAACTCTCAATGAAAACAAATATCTTCCTTTTTTGGCAGATTTTTCCATTTTTAATTTATTTTCTAAGTGATTACCCACATCTGCGATTATGAAAGGTTTTGAGTTCAACTCTCAACGAAAGCAAATATCTTTTTTTTTTTTGCAGATGTTTTTCCTTTTCAAATTTACTCTCAATTTTTAGTTAATTTTTTTGATTTAGAAATTTAGACTACTAAATGATTCCGTAACTTTTTTTTGAGTTCAACTCTCAACGAAAGCAAATTTCATTTTTTTTTGGCAAATTTTTTGTAATTCAAATTTACTCTCAGTTTTTAGTTAAGTTTTTCCCATTTACAAATTTACACTACTAAATGACCACGTAACCTTTTTTCATAAAGATGCTAGAAACTTTTCTATAAAACAAATATTTTGTGCCTAATCTTGCAATTACTAATTGAAGACTCCTTTTGGAGCCTCCTATTAATCCTCATAAGATGTGCTAAATAAAAAATAAAATGATAAAAATTCTCAAGATAATTAGAAACATCTGTCTAATCTTGCTATTACTAATTGGAGCCTCCTTATTAATTCTCATAATATATGCTATATAAAAAATAAAATCATAAAAATTCTCACAGTAATTATAAACATCATATTATCGATTGCATATTGAAATTTTAATAACCACTAGATCTTTTTTCTATGTAATTAATATTCAATCCATCGTGTAGCTCTAACAATATATCTGTTTTCTAACACAAAGATAAATCCAAAAAATTCTCACAAAAATCAGAAACATTCCGTCATCCATCATGTAGCTTTAATAATAATAGTCATTAGATCTATTATATTATAGTTTCTAAAAAATACCCACGTGACATTATGAAAGATGAAATAAAATAATCTTCTAAATTTGTATAAAAATTGTCCATCATGCCATCATGAAATATGAATTAAATAACCCCATAAATTTGCATAAAATTACCCACAATGCCATTATGAAATATGAATTAAAATAACCCCTTAAATTTGCATATAAATTACTCAATATGCCATTATAAAAGATGAATTAAAATCAGCCCTAAATATGCATATAAGGTACCCAATATGCCATCATAAAATATAAATTAAAACAATTTCTAAATTTGTGTCTACATTACCCACGATGACATTACAAAAGATGATTTAAAACAATCAGCTCTAATATTATGACGGATTAAATCTATATCTCCTAAAACTCTAACCCGTGTGAAAGCACGGTTTGATGGACTAGTCCGTCTAATCGTCTGTCATTTTTCTCTTTTTCCCCTCGACGACGCAACTCAATCCAGGGACTTCGTACTAATAATAAATTAGGGATAACTTTTATGTATCATCAACGTTAGATTTAGATAGTTATGATCCTAGCATGAAGAATAAATTTTAGTCTGTATAAAATTATACGTGATATACTATAAAATTACGATCAAAACTTGCATCCTAAAGTTATTACTTATTAATTTGGCGAAGACAAACGTCGAAGACGGAAAATAGTAAATATGCACACACAAGAGGACACATATCCGATAATCATATATTTCATTAAATTCTTTTTTGAATTTAGAAAATACATGATCATCGTGACTAAATCTTCGCTTGTCTTTAGCGTCATGCTTAAGGAGAAGTCTGACTGTATATTATTGTAGAGATTGCGTAGTTCGTTTATTTCCGGGACCTATATGTTAGGCACGACTAGTTAATTACATCCACAGAGCGAGTCTACGAAAAGCTCCGATTAAGCTGCGCCTCTAATGACTGTCGTCAAATAAATCATCTGCTCATCGTCCATATGCAATATATGGTATAGAAATATTGTGGGTAAAATTCGTGTGACATAGGTGCCTTAATATCGCCGAAACCCAGTCAAACCTGTCCATCACCACGTCGTAGTAAACGGAAAAAATTGTTGATAAAGGGAATAACTTTCGCCTTGTCGGTGTCTAGTTATGTCGACCACAAATTGCTGAAACACATGAATGATACTTGCAAGATGAATGATTTTCTGATGGCCTTTCGGCTTGCAGAATAATCGGAGACTTGGTTAATAAAAAGAGCAAAAATTGCCTTTTTGCTTTTACGAATATCGGCGCAATACTCATGCTCATATAGCACAGTAGCAAGTATTTAATTAGCTCTGTAAAACTTTTAGTGCTTATAGCCGTGGCTTCAAAATATAAATCATTAAGCACTGAAAGCTTGTATATATTTTCAGTGACAAATCACAAGGATGCTTGCTATAAAATATTATCATCCATGCTTGAATCGAAGCACAACTTTTCAAATTAACTTGCTTGCACATGTGCCGAACCATTAAGGTGCACAATTTCTTCCTCGTAGCTTTGCTGGAAACAAATATAACTATGTCGGCTATGCAAATTTATTCACAAGACTTGATAGCGGCACTTGGTAAAAATTCGAAACATTGTCGTATCTATTCAAGACCAGCTTCACGTGGCAGCAGCAAGCACTTGGTAAAAATTCAAGGTTTGGTATTAAGCTTCGTCAGTAATCTTAAACTTCGGTGCTTCAACGCAATTTGCGTTTCAACGCCTCGGTGGTAATCTTGAGCTTCAGTGCTTGAACGGAATTTTTGAGCTTCGGCGCTTCGGTGCTAATTCGGAGCTTTAGTGCAAAAATTGGAGCTTTATTGCAAGGTCGGAGCTTCAGTGCAAAATCAGAGCTTCATTGCTAGATCGGAGCTTCAGTGCAAAATCGAAACTTCAATGCAAAATTGGAGCCTCATGGCTTTCAACTATATCTCTTGAGTCTCTTCTCTACTCCTTTTAAGTGAGTAGTTCGTGCGTTCTCTTCCTCTGCCTGACTCCCGTAGCATCTCGCACGTGGGCTTCCAACTCGCAGTGGGCCGGTCTAGCCCAGTTGCACACAACCACCTCCGCATCTCCACTCCATCCGGGCACCGAGACACGCGGCCTCCACCATCCCACGACGCCGCCTCTTTCGCACATGCAGAAGCTCTCCCTGGCCACTGTCGGTGAAGCCCTGGCAGTTGCTGCTGTGATGGCCGTTCTTTTCTAACCCTGGTGGAGTGGAGGCGCTGTACACCACCGCCAACGACATCTGCGCGAGGAGGATGCTTACCAACAGGTCGAGGCCCCTCTGATCCAGCAACAAGTGTCGATCCAGATTCAAATGGCGAAAGATGGAGACTCTGAGAGGGACGCACGAGCATGGCTATGTGGTGTGCGCAAGGTTCAAGAATCGAACTCTCCCCATAGCAGTTCCGTGAGGTCCACAACTAGCTCCACATGTGTTCAACAAAATGCTTCTGTCCTGCTGCACATAGTTCAGTGCGTGTGCCATCACTACAAGTTAGTAGAAGAGCTCCTTGAGAGGTATTGATTTGATCATTTTGCTGATGTTCGGCAGAAAATGTTTGATCAATTTCTTT
Source organism: Paspalum notatum (assembly GCA_022530915.1). Classification (NCBI taxonomy): domain Eukaryota; kingdom Viridiplantae; phylum Streptophyta; class Magnoliopsida; order Poales; family Poaceae; genus Paspalum; species Paspalum notatum. The sequence continues at coordinate 13,068,827 of CM039683.1, forward strand.
CCTTTCTTCTTTGTATGGCCGGTGCAGACTTATGCTTTTAGGTAATCCGTTCCACATCACGTGCCGTGCTCTATGTTTTTTTGCTCAATGTTTCCCAGTTGCATGTGTAAAAGGTTCTATTTAGCAAACTTAGAGAGATGTCTTGACATCTTAACGTGCAGTTTTAATCTGCAAAACAATTATCCTTGACACGCCTTTCTCCTCACACGGTGGTGGATTCGACAGCTTGATAAACACAGTGATCAAGAAGATCGCATGAGCAGTCCAGCATCTTTGGTGCATTGGAATTTGGAAAATAAAAACCGTTGCAAAGCACGGGTATTCCGCTAGTACTCCTTTAAGTGGGAGTAGTTCGTGCCTCGTTTGAGAGAAGGCCGAGAGAAACAGTGCGGTCGCGCGTAGATAGACCACGAACCGTTCGTTCCTTCCCAGCCTCCCACTACGTAACGCGGCCCCACCCCCGGATTTCTCGGATCGGAACCGCTAGCACGGTGCCCCCGCCGCCTTCCACGCAATTGCCGCTCTCACCCTGCTCGGCCGCCGCGCGCTTGCCCCCTTCGGCTGCGCCGCGCCTGCATCCGGTGGCCTTCTCCCACCCGCGCCCATCGACCACTCGGTGCCGCTTGCTCGCTCCGATTGGCGGCTGCTCGCCCGCGCCCATCCACCGTCGCGAGCTCGCCCCGCCCAGTGCTGCCACGCAATGGCGGAGCCAGGATTTTGGTATAGGGGGGCCAATCCACTAACTATATAAAATGGCTGCAATATAGCATGATATATACACATACATATACTTATTTTCATATAGCATATATAATAAGCAAATCAATATAATTTGCACCGGTTTATATCACAATCAAGGGTTTTTGTCCTCTTCATATTGCCTAAAAACAGTAAACAATCATCTAAGTGATCAGAAGATAAAGGAATTATGGTGCAGTACGCAATGGACCCAATGTACCGAGGACGAGAACTCGATCCTATGTTTGGCTACGTAATGGACCTTGTTGTCTTTTGGGCCGGCAATGGTGCAGGTGGACCAATATTAAATTGGCTAATTGAGTTGAGGGAGCCTAATGAATAGAATTAGTAACTTTTTAATCCTAAATACTACTCGTTTACGTGACGCTTGGGGGGGCCTGGCCCCTGCCCCCCCCCCCCCCCCCCCTTCTCTCCGCCACTGCTGCCACGCCCACTCCTGCCTGTGTTCGCCCCGCCGCCTCTCGACCACCCTATCCCACAAGGCAGTAGGAGAAGCTGCGGCTGCAGCCTGCAGCGGCGGGCCACTTGGGTGAGCACCGACATCCTGCCGCGGACGAGGCCCAGGACACCTGCCACGTCCACGGAGAGCCCCTCGTTGTCGTGCCCGCACCCGACGGCGACGCGCAGCACCCGCGCGCCGTGAGCGAAGGCGAGCATCTCGGGTGGCCACTGGCCAGGTCCCCGCGGTGATGGACTTGTACTCGTGGTCACCTGGTACAAGCAGGACCCATGGCGCCGGTCGCAGCCAAGGGAGTCGAGGTCGCGGCAGAGCGGCGCGGCGCAGGCCATGGCGGCGTAGGAACTCGAGCGGCGCGGGGTCGAACACAGGCAAGGGGTTTGAGGGCTGAGGACGGAGCAGTGCCGAGTGATGATCGAGCAGCAGCACAAGATGATGAAGAAGTTGGCGAGGTGAAGAGGTAGCAGTAACGGACGGGGCGGTCAGGTTGGGGAGTCAGGCATGACGATGCTCACGACTCTAGATAAAAATCGCCGTCCCGTCCAGGTGGTACTGTCATCCATGATCCAATAAGGTTATACTTTTCATTGCCTCTGTGTAGTGTCCTTTATCAATATCTTAGAGCATCTAAAATTGAATAGCTTACATCGCTATTCCGCACAAATGAGTTCCAATGTTGGAGACAAGTAATAATAGATTTCAGCCCTTTGATGTTCATCCAGTCTAATCATGGTAGTAATATTTGTTGGGATTTCTATATTTATTTTGTCATTGCAACGCGTGGGCACAATATTCTCAAATATCAGTGACATTTATACATTGGAGGTATGAATTTTATCATCGCGTAGCAACGCACGGGTACTCTGCTAGTTAACATTGATCAACCGGAATTCGGCACAAATCCGAACTCTCTCGTGGGCCTTTGGGTTTGGGCGTCTTGCCATCACCACTCGACGCTGATTTGCTGCTGGGGGCTCATTCCGTCGACTTTGGGCCCCATCACTACTTGGGCTAGTTTATGCGACAGTTTTAGCTAGGCCCGGCATAGGACGCGAGGTCAGCCCACTTCGACTTTCGGCGCCAACAGCACGGTCTTGTAGGGATGGAAACGGATCGCATCGGAGCGGATAATGTCTTTTCCATATCCATATCCTATGTCTTTTGTCGGATTCGGAGCGGAGCGGATTTTACTCGGTTACGGATATGGATACTGATTTTTTAGGATATCGGAAATGGTGCGGACTCGGATCGTTGTCGGAACGGAAGCGGATTAAAAAATATCGGATAATACATGCTTATATATAGTTTTTTTACAATGATCAATAAGTTATAAAGTAAAATATAATTGTTCATGTCATAGTTTACATATCAGTAACTAAAAAATAATAGTGCCGGTGTTTTTGGCATGAATCAATCATCGTTGACTCTTATGTACTTATCAAACTAATCGGATTATCCTATTATAAATATCATATCGGATAATCCGCATTCAAATATCGGATACTCCATATCCATCGGATTTTGGTGATACCATATCCTACTCCGCATCCACGTATAAATTGGATTCGGATTATCTATATCCGCATGGATATAAAACTCCTCCTCCGTATCTGCATAATTAGGATTCGGATCGGATCGGATAATTATCCACTTGCACGGGTCTTGTGTGTGCAGTTCAAATGTGCGTGCACAAACGAACATGGTGCTCTTTCCTTCGTTGCACTGCATGGCTTATCATGATCAGATGAAAAATATTGAAAGAATATATTATGTTCTTATTAGAAGAACCACGTTCCTTGTTTATGTAATAGAAATATTCTAGCTTCACTCGCCGCAATAAAAACATACTAAATTTAGAAGAATGATATTCTATATTCATGAGAAAATTATTCTACTTTTACTAGCGAATATCCTGTATCCATAAAAAGGATGTTCTATCTTCACAGGAAATTTCAGAGTATATTATTCTATTTCCTTAAAAAAATGTTCTCCTTTTGCAAATAAAATATTCTATCCTTCCAAGAAGAATATTCTAGCTTTATATGTAAATGTCAACTCCTCTAGCGACGACTACATAGTAGATAAAACACAAGTCTAGAGAGGACATTAATTTAATTTGACTAAAAAGTCGGATCTTAACTCATCTTCATGGGTTGATCAAATGAAACTCTGTCACAGCGAAAAAATGCAGGCTTTTCATCTGTCTACAACTGTATACAGAATTGCATAATTGCGTGGAAATTAAAATAAAGCTATATTATTAGCCGCCAGTACGCAATAGATCGACGATTGACTGTTGAGCATTGGAATGCAAGCGAGCTAGGCTGTTGGCCGGCCGGAAGGTCAGCTGCATATATGTCGATCCTCATTGGATTTGGATGGGGAAGAACTAATTAACCCGCATGCATGCATTTATTTGCAACTTGTGCAGCTTGCTTCCTTGATTAATTGGTACTAGTGCAGCCGTGCAGGTCAGAATGGTCTTGGACTCTTGGCGATGTCGCATAGTTGGCGAGCGCTATTCTCACGGCCATTCAACACAGCACGCACGGCATCCACACAAGTCGTGGCCTCATGCATACTTGCATGCTAAAAATGCTAAAACAAGCAAATACCAAAACTGAGCACAAGATTTAATTATTATTCAAACTCTTTGCAAGGGATGTGCTGGATCTTTTGCCAATTTTCGTGTCCCTCCTCTTGACAGGTTCTACTGAGCACGTCACAAAAAGCGATCCGAATCTTCTCAAGAGACTGCGGCAGCGTGGGAAGGAACTCCATCTTGTGGCAAAGATAAATAGTCAAACTCTCAAGCGACCCGAGGTGCTCCATATTTTCTACCTCCAAGTCCCACTTGCAAAGTCTAATCTTGTGAAGTGACCGCGGGAGTGTCGGGAGGAACACCATCTTATTGCGTCCATTTCCATGAATATTCAAACTCTGGAGCGACACGAGACGCTCCATATTATCTGGCAAGCTGTCCCACGCACACCACCCAATCTGAAGCTCACGCAGATTCATGAAGAGCTCGCTGTATTCAGGAAAAGATACCAATGGGTAGCTGCAGTGTTTTAACACAAGACTGTGCAGGTGCTTTGGGGCGTCTGGATGCTGCTGTCCACTCAACATCCAGCTAGGATACCTTGAACCTTTGTAGCCATAGATAGTGAGCGCTTGAAGATCCTTCGGGAGCTGTCGCTGGACGCGCGCCGAGGCAATGCCGGTGCTCCGCGATCTAGAATAACAGCACCGGGAGAAGTCCATGATTGGGGAGGTCTTCATCTGCGACGTCGACGGCGCATACACTCGTGGCAGCAACCCGACCGGATCGATACTCCAGGTCGCGGACAAGATCGAGGACTACGTCCAGGGTTCGTTCTCCCCGCCGTACGTCGTTGACATGCGTCAGACATCTGCGTGGCACGCGTACGTGTACTGCTTCCAGTAATGTTCGTGTCCGTTGCTCTTCTTGACAGGATGTACTGAGCACATGGGCCACAAATTCGTCAGCGCCTCGAGTCTGTCCATCTCATAGCCGGCACATCTTTTGCCCTTTTTTTTTTCGAGGGATACATCTTTTGCCAGCCTCTGGCTCTGGCTCTGCAGTGCATCTCGGGCGGGCCATTTATTTTCGCTGGAACGACCCGGGGTGCACTTGATGGGCCTCACACGACTTTGAGTGAGTGCAACTGAACTGGCCTGCATGCATATGGGCCTAAATATATGGTTCTGCTTGCGGTTGGCTTCCTGTAGCTAGCTAGTAGTGAGCAACAAGTCGCACACGTCGTTGTGAAGACGAACGAGGCAGCCCTGAGGCAGGCAATTAAGCAACGGAGACTGAGGTTCAGAGAATAACGTTCGCGGATTCTGCAGACAAGACGTGTGCAGATCTAGCTAAACGGACGGAGCCCAAAGTCCAAATAGACCTTATTAAGGATGAATACACACACATCGGACCACAACGATCACAAAGTGCTGCGAGCGCAGATCACCAGACCCATGGCCGGCGGCCGGCCGGTCACAAGGATGATGCGTGCATGCAAGGTGCACATCATGCACAAAAAAGATGACAAGGATACACGCACCAGAATCCCTCTTGCAAACACGTACCAATTCAAATGGACAAATACATACGTTACCTTTGAGTCAGTCGGCACCTCCGCTGGTCCGCATTCACGGCGCCTGGAATTCCCACCGAACAAAGGTTTCCTTTTCACCGGACGAAATACGCCTCCTGCCAATGTGCTGGATCTTTTGCCAATTTTCGTGTCCCTCCTCTTGACAGGTTCTACCCAGCACTTCGCCGGAGATGTAAATCTTCTTAAGAGACCGCGGCAGCGTGGGAAGGACCTCCATCGAGTCGCAATCATGAATATCCAAACTCTCGAGCGTCACGAGGTGCTCCATATTTTCTATCACCAAGTTCGATCGGTAAACCCAAATCTTGCGGAGTGAGCGCGGCAGTGTGGGGCCGAGCACCATCGTACTCTTACTGTGTCCACATCCAACAATGGACAAACTCTGGAGCGACACGAGACGCTCCATATTTTCTGGCAAGCTGTCCCACTCACAACCACTAATAAAAAGCTCATGCAGATGCATGAAGAGCTCGCTATCTTCAGGAAAAGATGCCAATGGGCACCTGCAGTCGCGTAACTTAAGTCTGCGCAGGTACTTTGGAGCGTCTGGATGCTGCTGTCCACTCAACATCCAGCTAGGATACCTTGAACCTTTGTAGCCCTCGATAGTGAGCACTTGAAGATCCTTCGGGGGGCAAAGGCCCTCAAGTACCTCTGCCTCAATGTCTGGATTATTCTTGATCCTGCCGTGGAACCAGAGCTCTAGATCCGTGACTCGCTTCTTGCTGGGAAGGTCAGCTTCAAGAGCTTCCTCTTTGCTTCCAGCATTCTCATGGACAGCTATCTTCAGACAGCCTCGAAGCTTGTTTAGATGCTTCAGCTGCTTCAACTCGTACCCTTGTTCCTTCGTTACATGGAAGAAATCATCCATCGTTTGGAGTGACGTTATGTTGCCAACGTTGGGGGAAACCAGCTGACCTTGGATGTGCCGCAAGCGGATGAGATTAGTCATACCTTCTGGATACCACACGGAGGTGTTAAAAGCTAAAAATATGGTCTGCATCTGGTAAAGCTTGTTAAATGTGCTTGGTAAAATCAGTGTCGTTTGGAAAATATTGGGATCACCGAAACGAAAATAACGCAGATGCTTCATCTGATCAATCGATGCTGGGAATGACAACTCGTCTGGGTTTAGTACCAAGTCTAATGATTAGCACCCGCAGTTTCCTCACCCTCCTGAACAAACGGTCAAAGATTTTTTCCAAGTCATGCATTCTTTGCTTCCTATCCGTACTTGTATAGGTCTCGACAATGATGAGGGTCCGCAAATTCCCCAGGTCCAGATTTTTTTCTGTGGTTTGTGCCCCTTGTGCTGCATCCTTGCTCCCAATGAAAAGATGGCGAACTGACCGAATATCTTTTGCCGGTAAGACACTCGAATCAACAATTCTGGAGAAGTCACTTCCGGCAACCCTCTCTGCCAACTCGTGTAGCAGGTCATGAATTGTGTATGCCTCACTGTGATAAATTCTTTTTTGCAGAAATGAGAATTTCAGTAACTCTTGAAAGTAGCGCATGCCTACATCTTCCAATTCCTCTATTTCGTTACTCCCTGCGTTTACAAACCCTTGTGCTATCCACATGCGAACCAACTCATCTCGTTCTAACATGTATCCTTTGGGGAAAGTGCTACAGTACTGGAAGCACCGCCTGGTGTCAACACCAAGCTGCTGATAGCTCCACCATAGAACACCCATGGTCTCGTTTAACACGTCAAGGTTTACTGTAGTTTCCCAGAAAGTGACAGATTTTTCTACTTGAAGCCTCCGTCCTACAGCTACTGCTGCAATAGGTGATCGGTGCAACTTCTTTGCAATACTTCTCCCAATCCTTTGGAATGTACCGTCATCATCAACTGCGCCCTGTAGAGCATGATGCATGAACAACTTTAAGTATTGCACCTCTTCGAGATCTTGTATTGGTATTTGCTCCTGAGCACCTAGAGCTGAAGCTGCATCTTCTGTTTGAGCTGTCACTAGGATTATGCTTCCATTTTCTCCAGCGCTGAGTGCATGAAGCAGAATCTCCCGTTCCTTCTGGTTCTCACCTTTGATCCAGAGATCATCAAGAACCAACAAGAAACGCCTTCCTTTCAATTTTTCCATCAGCTTTTTGCCTAGACTTTCAATATCCTTGATATCAGACTGCATATTTGTGATATCCCATAGCATGTCACAGAATATCTTCTCCACTCTGAAAGTCACAGACACGTGAATGAACATGATAGGATCAAAATGTTTGTCTTCGGCCTTCTTGTCATGATCACAAATATAGTTTGCCAGGGTACTCTTCCCGGAGCCTGCAATGCCATGTATACCAAACACAGAGTAAGGTTTACTGCTACTGCAGCTTGCTTTTCCATAAGGATCTGATCTCTTACGAAACATTTTACATATACGCTCGAGATCCTTGTCTCGACCAAAAACCTTCCGTTCAATCTTTCTGTACCAGTCGTCGATCTGCTCTTGTCTGCTGCTGCTTTCCTTCTTAGTATCCTTGGCTGTAACTTCGCTGCTGCTTCTTTCATTGTTAGTGTCTTTGTTGGGAATTTCACTGCTGCTGATTTGCTGATTTAACAGATTTGATTTCTTCATGTCATCAAGAATATTGGCTATGTGTTCTATTCTTTTGGTCAAGCTGTTTGTGCCAAAAGGAGGGAAGAAATAATATACTGCAATTCCATCCCTCTGCAATAAGCAAGCTAGCGTCAGTTAATACACTTATATAGTAAAATAACAATATGAATTCCCACATCAAGATTAATACTAAATGAACTAGTTAATCAACCCGTGCCGGTCAATTCCATGCCCCTTTTCGCGCTGTGCCGGTTAAGTCCATCAACTCTCGAATTAATCTTGTGCCGGTTAATACACTTATATATCTATTAACTTTTCACGCTGTGCCGGTTAAGTCCATCAACTCTCGAAGTGCATTTTTGAGTCCATCAACTTTTTAAATGGTTCACCGCAGGTCCATACCTCTTCGTTTTATATTGTATTTTTCATTGAGGTCCCTGAAATTTTTTTCACACTCTCACATATGCCCTTCTTAGGCTGCGGTGCGGACGGCTTGGGGCAGCGGCGGCTCTTGCTCCCCCTCTCCCCGTCCCTCTCCACCATCTCCGTCGCGCTCACCTCCGCCGCCGGCCTCACCGCGCCACCAGTGCCGGCGCAGACACGCTCCACCCGTGCGCGCTGCCCCAGTTCCCGCCCGCGCACCCTTCCACGGCCGGCTCGGCAGCGGCGGCGGCCCGGCCCCAGGGCCCCCGCGCGTCGGCTGCCTCCGCGCCCGCCCGTTGCCGTCTCGGCGGCAGCAGCACGGCCCCAGCTCCCGCCGCGCACCAGTTGCCTCCGCGCCCGCCCACGGTCGGCACGGCCCCAGCGCCCGCGCGTGCACCAGTTGCCTCCTCCGCGCCGTCGCGGAAGCTGTGGACGCAGGCGAGCCGGCCAACCTCACCCGTCTCGATTTCCTGTGCGCACTCGAGGACGTGTCGGCGCGCCAGCTGAGGCGAGGGTCCGTTGGGCGAGGATGTTCGCGTCCGTCTAGTGGGGAGGGCGAACAATGGCTTGAGCCAGCGCGTCACACACGGAGGTGTCGGACACTGGGTCGTGGCGGCGTGGATCTGGAGGCAGAGGGGGAAGGGGAGGCCGAGGATGGGCACCCCAATTGCGCGTGACGAAGGCGCGCCCGGTGGGAAATACATGAAGGAGAGAGAAAGGCCGGAGGGTGATGTTCCACCGTGTGGTGCGGCGGTCGATGGGGTGCTCAATGGCGGTGGAGAGGGAGACGGCAACAGGGCCAACGAAGTTATGGAATCGGGATACGGTGGCGGTGCGCGCGCTAAGACGGAAAGAGGATAACAGAGGTGATGAGCACGAGGAGCTTGCCATGAGCTCTCATGGCGGGACCGCGGAATCCTGTCGTCCGTGGCGTTCGCTGACAGAGGGGGAGCGGAAGAAGCGCCTGTCTAGGATGGTGAGAAGAATTTCAAGGACCTAAATAAAAAATACAACATAAAAACGAAGGGGCATGGATCTGTGGTGAATCACTTAAAAAATTGATGGACCCAGAAATGCACTTCGAGAGTTGATGGATCTAACCGACACAGTGCGAAAAGTTAATGGACTACATGTGCATTTTACTCGGTAATTTATATGCAAATTCAGAGCGTTAGTTTAATTTATATTTCATAATGGCATGGTGGGTAATTTATATGCAAATTTATGAGCCTATTTTAGTTCATCTTTCATAATGGCATGGCGGGTAATTTATATGCAAATTTAGGAGCCTATTTTAATTAATTTTAATTAATAAGCACTAATTAGAGAAACAAAGATAAATCCAAGACAATCAGAAACATTTGGCCATCTATCAGGTCGCCTCAAATATTACTAGCCATTGAATGTATTATCCTTTCTGAAGAATTACCCAACATGCCATTATGAAAGAACATTAAAGTAAGACACTAAAATTGCATATGAATTACCAACCTTGCCTTTATGAAAGATCAATTAAAATAACCTCTAAATTTGTGCATAAATTATCCACAATGTCATTATGAAAGTTCAATGAAAGTAACCCATAAATTTAAGTATAAATTATACCCGCCATGCCATTATAAAAGATCAATAAATAACCCCCTAAATATATACATATAAAATAGACATCATGTCATTGTAAAAGATGAATTAAAACCACTAAATTTGCATATAAATTATTTTCTCATGCTATTATGAAATATGAATTGAAGTATCCCTAAATTTACATATAAATTGCCTATTGTGCTATTATGGAAGATAATTTAAAGCAACTCCATGAATTAAATTACTACTACATTATTGTGCATGTGTTGGCTTGGATCAAGCAAAAAGAAACGCTCACGCAACAACACAATTACGTGAAACAACAAGAGGTTAATCCAGCAACAAAGGATAATTCTGTTTTTGCAATGCCTTGTCGATGTAATCATGTATAATTCCTCCCAAATGATAATAAGAAAAAGATATCTCTGCATTTGATGCTACTTTGAGAGAAAACAGTCACCCAACGTTCTGACATTCAAAGCTATAGGTAACCTTTTCCGCAGCAATAATGTAGGTGGTTGAGAGTCAATATAAACCGGTAATTACGATCCATAAAGAAAATGGACTTCTTTTGGGCGGAAGAAAACGCAGTAGAAATATTAAGCTTCTCGAATTGACATGAGGATCAAATGGTACCTGATTACTTTCGATGCCAACAACTTCATATGACCAGTCCCGGTAAGAACGGGCGAATGCAATCGCATTAGTTAAGCAGATGAGCATGGATTGAAAAGATTGACGGACACAGTGGTAAAGAGCTCCATTTTCCGCCTCCTCTTCTATGTCCTCCACTTTCTCGTCTTCTTCTTGTTTCACCTCTGCTTCCTTCTCCACTTTTTCTTCCTCATCCTCCACTGCCTTCTCCGCTGGCCGTTGCAGGGGAAGCTCAGGGTCACCCAGCCTCCTCTCTGCATCCACCATCACTTGAAAAACATTCGGTGAAGTCGAGGACGAGGTGCCTGGACCAACCATGGAGGTTCCGGACCCAGAATCCGGGGTTTGGACGGAAACGGGTAGAAGGTGCTGGTGGCACAAGCATTGTGCGCACTGCTGTAGCATAGCTCGGGCGGTTTGTATGGCGCTATGCATCTTGCAAACGAGGTCTTGAATGATGAATCGCCCCAGCTGGTACAACCTCCGCGCGCACTGCAGCAGGGCAGCAGCTCGAGCTCGGGTGACGTCGATCCATGGCCGCAACCAGACCCAGCTCCTCCTGAAGCAGAGGGCGATACAAGCGCCAGCCGCAGCGAGGCGCAGCTGCACCCAGCTGCTGGCGTGCCCCATGGCTTCCTCCTCGGCTCGATGATAGTCGACAATATCCATGATGTCTTGGGCTTCGTAAAAGGCAGACTTGAGATCCTCCTCGATTTTGTCGAGTGTCTTGAGATCATCTCGAGACCCCTTGTCTTCAAATGATCTCCTCATCCTCTGCTCCAGGACATTGCTCAGGGCCTGCTTCAGATCTGGGAGTGTGATGGTCTCCAGGTTCCTGAACTTCCTTGACACGTCGGAGAAGAGGTAGGCAAAGAGCTTGTTCACGAGCAAGCTGATGATGGGTATCAGCCACCAACCAACTAGGACGAGCCAGCCCGCTGTTTTCAAGTAATCCGCCATGGATTGGGATGCCATGAATGTGCTGGATATCTTTGGATGGAAGATGCAGGTACAGGGGAAGAGGGACAAGGGAGAAGGCCAGAGGTTAGGAAATATCTTGGCCGCCGCCCGATGACACTTGGGAAGGGAGACTAATCAATCAATCCTGGTGTACGCGTCTTGTTATGACTAGTATTCGTCTGGTTCACACTATGATACGGATTTTCCATGAGCCTCAATCACTCACCATCAAACTGCGAAAGCTTTGCAAACGACAAATCAAAACTGATGACAGCAGCACAGCACACGGTCTCTGACTGTTGAGGAGAAATTTCAGAGCGCCAAGCACAGGACAGGAGCGGGAAATAAATCAGACAGCGGGGCCAGGTCGCCGGATGCCGGAGGACGTTGTGGGAGCGAGTTTGCGCCGGGGCACGCCGTCGAACCTCGGGCTCCCGCCCTTCTCCCCGACGAGGCGCCGCTGAGCAGGTGCCGCGGCTCAGTCCCCCGCCGCCGCGCTACATCCGTTCGGCGGAGTGCCCCACCGACGGCCCGGCAATTCTTCCAGGCTGGGTTGGGCCGGGCCCTTCTTCTGATGGCCCAAATCCTTAAGCTGGCCCGCTGTTGTGTTCTTCTTTTCTCCCAGCTTGGACCGACGAGCGGCGGCGCCACGCCGCGCGGAGCTTCTCCTCCACCGCGGCGGCGCCATGCCCATGCCCTTCCACCCGCTCGCCACCCACCCGCACCCGGCAGTGGCGGCGTTCCCTTGCGCGGGCTTCTCGTTCCTCGCCGCGGCCCACCCGCTCCTCGCGCGCGCCGTCCACGGCCTCTCCCTCCGCCGCGCGCTCCCGCTCAGCGCGTTCCTCAGCAACACGCTCCTCGCCTTCTACTTCTGCGACCGCGCCTCCCCCGCCGCCGCCCTCCGTCTGTTCGACGAGATGCCGCGCCGGACGCCTTCCTCCTGGTACACGGCCGTCTCCGGCTGCGTGCGCTGCGGCCTCGACTCCACGGCCTTCGCGCTGCTGCGGGACATGCGGGGGCGAGGCGTCCCGCTCAGCGGCTTCGCGCTCGCCAGCCTCATCACAGCCTGCGAGCGCTGCCGGGGCTGGGAGGAGGGCGGCGCTGCCATCCACGCGCTCACGCTCCTGCACTTGTATGGCTCCTGTGGCCTTGTCTCTGATGCGTGGATAGAACGTCGTTTCTTGGACGGCGATCATGGTGGCGTTGTCATCGAACGGGTACGTGGAGGAGGCGCTGGGTACGTATCGTCAGATGAGGAGGGAAAAGGGTTGCTTGCAATGCGAATGCGTTCGCCACGGTGGTCAGCCTGTGTGGGTCGCTTGAGGATGAGGTGGCCGGGCTTCAGGTCGCTGCCCATGTCATGGTCTCTGGCCTCCAGAGGCATGTTTCGGTGGCGAATTCCCTGATCACCATGTTTGGTAACCTCAGGAGGGCGCAGGATGCCGAGAGGCTCTTTGATCGAATGGAAGAAAGGGACAGGATATCGTGGAATGCGATGATATCCATGTACTCGCATGAAGGGGTCTGCGGCAAATGCTTTATGCTGCTTTCAGATATGCGTCGTGCTGGAGTGAGGCCCGATGTGATGACTCTGTGCAGCTTAGTACCTGTCTGTGCCTCGTCAGATCATGTTGCCCAGGGAAGCGGGGTTCATTCCCTATGCATCAGGAGTGGTATGCATTCTTCTGTTATGGTCGCTAATGCCCTGGTTAATTTGTAGGGGTCTGCAGCAAATGCTTTATGGTGCTTTCAGATATGCGCCGTGGTGGTGTGAGGCCTGATGTGACGACTCTGTGCAGCTTGGTATCTGTCTGTGCCTCGTCGGATCATGTTGCCCTGGGAATCTGATGTAGCTGATTATCAAACTCACACTCCTTTTGCTGTACAGATGTTAATTTTCATCTAGAGCACATCTGATACCTCTTTTTTATGCTTTGACCATGTAGATGTTTTGTATCCACTGCTTTCTCCTTGGCACACAATTCTACATAGTGGTAGCTTAGATGCAACCAATGGCTCTACATTAATGTTTTCATGCTCCTGTTGCTTTCATGGCTTCGCACCACCAGATCCTCTATCCCTTGTTTTTTCCCTATGCATGACTGAATTACTCTCCAGAAGCTAAACTATAGGAGGTGAAACAACTTTAAAAATGCACGCAATTTGCATTGCATTTGATACATAAATGATATGGAACCTGACTTCAAATCTGTTCTCCGGGGATGCCTCTGAACCTTCTTATTCCTATTTGTTGTCGATGGTGACATCATCAACCACTGGAGTAGTTGTGCCATTTTAATCCTAAAATGCATCTAGAATTAGATAGTTAGGTAAGGTTCTACCACAAGGAACCCAGTAAGTGACAGGAGTACTCGATTCATATCCCGTATAGTAACTTCGATGGACCAGTGTTTTTTAATCTCGATCTATCATGTCCTGTCCTGGTAACGTGGTCGCACATGCTTACTTTTTTTTTTAATTTGCACTCTACATGTTAATATTTTAGTTAATATAAGATACTTTGTAATAAGTTGGGCCTTGAGAGCTATCATATACTCCGTATTCGTCCATGCCCAGTTGGATCCATGAGTACATGTGTCATTTGCAATTGCTACAAAACTATCCTAAAGTTACTTCATTCTCATGTAGACAGAGGGAGTATATGCGGATTTATTGGTGTATCGTGATTTGTTTCATCATTAATGGAACTTTATGTATGCCCTATACTTTTTTTGTATATTTTTGTATACCTTTTTGAACGATAAATGATCAAAAGGCATGTTGAAAAAGCAAATAATGTCATTTATTAAAAAAAAGACTATAGTTAGTGCTTGATTATTTGATACTTAGCCAGCGTCAAATTCACATAATACAGGGTTATGCATGTTCACATTACACCACAATATTCACGGTGAAAGACGACGACGCACCAGGGAAAATGTTGCCAGACAGTAGGCACACACACGGCATTATTTTATCGAGCAAAAAGTGATGACATGGTACAATACATTGTACAGTAGCTTGACAAGAACGAACAATACACGTCGATTGACGAAATGGCGCTCAAGATGTACTAGGTAGCTAGTGGTACTTGCCATGGCGGTGCATGAGCACGAAGAGATTGAGCTCGGCGGCGAACAAATCCGGCGCGGTGCTCACCGTCTCGAACAGCATGTACCCGCGCGCGAGCCTGAAGCTGCCGGTGCCGCCGACGACGGCGCGCTCGATGGTGCCCTTGAACCCGAGCATGGGGCCCTCGACGGAGAGCGTGCTCCCGGCGTACTCGCCAGCGGTGAACACCAGGCTGATGGACGTCAGGTACCCCGCGCCCAGCTGAAGGCTGGTGCCGAAGATGACGCCCTGGTACCGCCCCAGGAGCGGCGACGTCCGGGACGCGCCGGCGCGCAGCTCATCGTCCACCACGCCGATGCTCCCGAACGACGAGGACGAGCCCAGCGGCGACGGCAGCACAGCCGCGGCCGTCGCGTTTGGGCCCGCGTACGTCTCGTGCACGTACAGGTGGATGTGCGTCAGGCCGTGCTCGTCGGCGTTGTCTCCGCCGCTTCCGGCGACGGCGATGCCGGGCGACGGCGCTGAGGCCAGGAGGAGGAGGAGGAAGAATCCTGGGAGAGGAGGAAGGGCCGGCCATGGTGTGAGTGTGTGACTGTGGTGTAGGCAGTGTTTGGTGCAGGAGGACCTCTCGAGTCTCGACTCGATCCAATCTTGGTGTACTTGTACGTGCGTGCACATGGACGGACAATATGCATGGTGGCAGTAGCCATTTTTGCTCGTAGCGACTTGTGATTTTCTTATGGCAATATATAACCCCAATCACGTGATCGATCCCGTCCACTGTACTAGTACTTGATTAGTTAAGACTGTCCACATTACTTTGAATCTGCTGGGAAACTGAGTGAGTAACGACGGGTTAGTTGTAGCTGAATAATGGCCCTGATCTATCGCCGGATATTAGGCTATCCCCAGCCATTGGCTATATGGGCTGCCTATAATACTATTTGACACTGTAGCGCTACTGTAGACAGAGAGAAGGGTAGTTGGAATAGTGGATATGAAAGGTTTTTTAGACAATGGTTGGGGATAGTCTTATGGAGCGAATCAATCTCACGTGCTCCTCCAGTCCGGCGAAGAACCAGAGGAGGTCTGGATGTGTGGAGGTTTCCCCGTCCCTGCCGCACACTGGTGGAGAGAGCTGTGCTCCACCCGCTGTGGCACCGTTCCCGTCCGCATGTCCATTCTGATTTAGCTTTGACTAGTCAATCAATCCGTACTTTCGCACGGGTTGGAGTCTTAAATGTATTATTTGTTATAATACAACATATATAGATCTATTTTTATATTTAGTTTTTCTATAATAGCATATATTGCTACTTTATAAGTATGCTTAATTGATTTAGAGAATGTTTGATCGATTGCAAAAATAGGTGATTTTAATATAATTTTGAGGGATTATTTTCATTATACTATCAGTCATAATAATTAAAATGAATAATTTAAATATAAATTAAAAGGGATATTAAGTATTATCCATCAAAATAGCAAATGTAAGCAATTAGGTATAAATTTAAAGTGTTATTTCATATTTTCTTTTATATTGGTAGAGTGAGTAATTAATATATAATTTTAGGGGTTATTTAATATTGTTTTGATAATGGCAAAGTTGGGTGGTTACTTAGAAAACAGATCTAACGGCTATTAAGATTCCAACTTGTTAATTGATGATCGGGTGTTTTTGATTATTGTGACAATTTCTATGATTTTATTTTTTTCTAGCGCATCTTATGAGGATTGTCGTGTAAATGTCAAAAGGGGTATACAAAATATCTGTTTCATAGAAAGATTTCTAGCATCTTTAATGAAAAAAAACAAAAACTGAATGTAAATTTGAAAATGGAAAAATCTAAAAAAAAATATTTGCTTTCGTTGAGAGTTGAACTCAAGACCTTTCGTAATGGCAGAGGTGGGGGTAATTACTTAGAAAATATATCTATTGAAGAAAAAGAGGATATTTGCTTTCGTTGAGAGTTGAACTCAAGACCTTTCATAATGGCAGAAGTGGGTAATTACTTAGAAAATAGATTTAATAGCTATTAATATTTTAATCTGCTAATTGATGGTCGGATGTTTCTAATTATTGTGAGAATTTCTAGTATTTTTTTTTTCTAATGCGCTTTAAAATTAGTGTTTCTTTTAGAACCTTCAATTAGTAATAGTAAGATTGATGGTCGGATGTTTCTGATTATTGTGAGAATTTTTAGTATTTCTCTTTTTTTTAACGCGCTTGAAATTAGTGTTTCTTTTAGAACCTTCAATTAATAATAGTAAGATTGTCTAGCTCTGAATGTCGGCCGGATCGAGCAAACTTTGTGTTCATCGCAAGTCTTTAGCTGCTTGATTTTGTCTAGGTCAAACGTAATGATTTGGTACTGACACGGAGTGCTAGTACCTTGAATTATTGGGCAACACAATGACACATAGTTAATGCCAAATTATGCTTTGAGGTAATTTTGTGCACAGACTGTTGGGCATTCTGCATTTGCACAAGAAAATGTGACTTGTGGGCTATACTACTGTTGTAGATACAAGCACAACCAGCAAACTCTGAATGTTTTGAAATCTGGGAACACAAGGAACGTTTGATGTTTAATACTCCTTGATTAGTGCTATTGGATTACACTGGAATAACGATGTTCACCACACAATCAGTACATTTATTAGTCTACTCTGTATCTCATACTGTAACTAAAAACATAAACTCTGAATGTTCAGAGCATTGATGTCTGCTTTGAACACAGTGTTTTTGAAATTGTAAACTCTGAATATCGTTAGCATTGAGGATAAAAGGCAGTGTTTCCGAAATGCTCTGCGTAATGTGCTCCCAACTGGAACCATAAATAAACACTTGAGTGGGTTCATGGGCATTTGCTTCTGAGATCCGCATGAAAATCGAAGCATAAGTAGTTGATTTTCCTATGCATAGAGCATTTCAGACGAGGGAACAGTTTTTGTAAATGAGGATTTTGCTGCCTGAATACAAACCTGTATGCTGTGTTGAGTAGCAGACAGGCTTCTCAGCTGACATTTGGATGATGTATGTGCTATCTTCCCTGACTAGCGCTGTTTAAACACTGGATGTTGTGAATTCTGAATATGGTGAGCATTCAGAGACATTCAGAGCTAGTGCTCTGTTTTTTGACCTATTTTTGACCCAGACTTGGATACTACTGTCAGATGAGGGACTAATGGGCTTATCCATGTCGCTGCTGACGCAGATAAGACTTATAAGCGATGACTTATTTTAATGTCAGTCAAAGGGAGACACAAATCAGCTTTTGGTGTCGACAAAAGGCTTATTTGTGTCGGTCTTTAAAAAGTTTTTTTGTAATATTTATTTACTCTTTTCATATATATACCAGATTACCTCAGGCTCATGCAACAGCCTTTTCGTTCTAATTCGATCACCTTCAACTAAACTCCCTTGTTCATTTGAAATATCCAAGGGAATATATTCCTGTGTTTAACTTTGTCTTTTCCTCAGGTTTGCAGCATTCACATTAAGACCCCAGCCTCTAGTTTTTTTTCCCAACGAGGCGAATCATAGGCTAACATCACCAGTGGGGAAATGCATGGCCATGCATAATATTGTTACACACTGTTGTAATAGAGTGGAGTTTGAAATGGAAGGTTAGATAGAAGGTGAAATGGAAGGCCTTGGTGAGGTCAGCCTAATGTTGCTGGCCATTCTCCGGCTGCAGAAGGTAGGCATAGAAAACTTGTGTAGGCAGGTTTAGGTCCTCCCAATTTATGTCGTGGCGCTGCAGCCTTGATTTTTACAGATTTTTGTATGAAATTCTTTCTTTTGCTTGTATTAATTCTTTTATGAAAGTATTTTGTATCGGCATCACTCAATTTTAGGTTGGCAATTCTTGACCTTTGCTTGGAACGCGTCCTCTCGATCACTGGAGAGGCCTAGGATACGCTTTTTAAGCTTTTCTCTCTGGCTTTGTTCAGCTGGGCTTAGGATTCTATTTTCTTGGGCGATGTCTGTTGGATCGACTCACACTCTCCTCTCTCTGTGGATGAACACTCACTCAATGCTCTCACGAACTGGAAGTGAAACAAGAGACCAGCAAGTACAAATTAAAGACACCCACCAGAATTGTTTCTCAGCGCTGCACACCAGCGCTACACTAGCACTTGTATTGATCACTAGCACTCAGCAGTACATGGCACAACATACGCACACACTAAACTCTCAGTACTCTGAATCATGAACACACGTCCAGCACTTGCACTTTGCACACACTGCAGCACCCCCTCGGTCTGCAACTCACGTAGATTTATACACGGACGCTAGCTGAGCCACGTTTGGCTGCACACCACCTGTGCACGTCGCCACTTGCTCAGTCTCACACAGGCGCACGTCTTCCAATATCCGGCCGGCCGTAAGAACCGTTACGTCCAAACTCTCCACCACGCAAGGCACACGAATAAGCATCCGATGCATGCAGCTCATGCGCGTTGGCACGACTCCTCCGCGTCCACTGCTGCTCCACAAGATCCGGCCGGCCGGCTCCCACGATTCGATCACACACGCCTGCATGTCTGATCATGGCCACGCCACGCTCTGACTTAAAACTACCTAGCTACCTAGCTTTTTGCCTGCCGCACGACTAGTCACAAGCTAGCTGCTAGCCGAACACACTGACACATACATATTTAATTAACCAAACACTACCTAATCAAGATTAATTCTACCGATGTCGTCTAAGCAAAGGATGACTTGATGCGCCATCAGGAAGAGTTCTCCCGCATCGGAGGTGAACTTCTTACTCCAATTATGCAACCTCTTGCCGTTGTCCCCAGTTTTGTGGTAGAGCACATGGAATGGCTCGTAATGATTAGAGTGCTCTTGCCAGGCCTCTGCAACGGTTTCTTTGGAAACCTGGCAGCTGAGCCTAGAAGTTCTCAAATTTGAAAGATTTGGGGCACCTAGGACCACTTTGGTTGGAGAGGAGCAGCGGGCTGTGATCCGAAAGTGAAGTGGCTAGGGCGTGCAACACATAACAGCTGAAAGCCGCATCCCACTCTGCCTTGCAAAAAAAAAAAAAAAAACACAATCGAGTTTAACTAAGGTTGGGTTTCTTCTCCAAGTGAATTTTCGATTTTGTAACAGGATTTCTGAGAGCTCATAGTTATTGATCGTTTCCCGGAATTGCTGCATTAGCCCGAGGTCGAGGTTTGTGTTATTTTTATCCTTAGCTTTGTAAATTAGGTAGAAATCTCCAAGTAGCAACCAGCTTGCACTACCTCGGCGAAGGTGCAGCGCACCTCAGAGTCGGAGGTCTCCGATACTCTAGAGAGGTCGCTGGTCATCGGTCTTCCAAATTTAGGCGGAGGGGGTGGGGTTTGAAAATTTGAAAACAAAACAGGATCTGAGTCCCGACCAAGGCTCGGGTGGGTAGGAATAGTGGCTGGAGGGAGGTGGGCGTCGAGGAAGGCAGGGGGAGCGGAGAGGGTGCTGGGATGAAAGAGGATTTTTGGTGGAGGCGCCCGGCGGCAGAGGGGGTGGAGGAAGACAGGGCATAGTTACCTATGCTCATTCTCTCTAAGACCATTCTCAGTGGGGTTTTATTCTCTTTAAATGGTGTGTCACGTAAAAAAATGGTGACATATCGGTCTATTTATGTTTTATGAGGAGAGAGATGAAATGAGTTTCATGGGATGGAATTGGAGACATGTTGTTTCTAAGACTATGAAACTCATTAAATTTTCATTGAGAGGGTGAGAGTTTGATTTCATCCAACTATGTCGTCCAATCATATGCATCGCAATTAAATATCATTGTATATAAAACTATAAAATGAAACAATATATATATGTATGTATATATACTATTATTATTATTGTGATTATTAAAACAAACCAACACGGCCTAAAAAGTACCATGTTAACCAATGAAAAACCTACACCACCAAATTTTATGAACATCTAACCATCTATATTAATACAAGTTTACAACGGTTGGGGAAATAAGAGCCGTCCATCGAGCAAAATCTAAGTATTTTAAAATTAGTGGTGCCAAGGGGATGATACTAGAATATACCAAATTAGTGGTCCGATTGCAGAAAAGATGGGATCAATACCATTAGCTATTAATCATTCACTGGTTTAATTAAGCTAAATATTTTGTATCACATAAAATGATAAACATTTGAATTTCGAAAAGGAAAATTTATCAAAAATATTTATTATTATGTTAATGGAAGAAAATGATATAAAAGTGTGCTAAGAAGAAAAATATTTACATATTGGTTGTCATGATGGTTATTAATTATTATAGATATTTTTTATCAAGTGTAAGTGATAGAAAAGCAAGGTATTTTGCGAAAAGAACAAAAAATTCCATCGTTAATTATAAAAGGGTTCCATCCCTATTTTCAAGACTTCAAAATTACCTTATTAATTGGCTAAAAAATTAATATATGCATTATTCACATAATGGTTTCGAGTTATATCTAGGAAGATTAATTTGTTTTGAATTGTCAAAAACTAAAATTAATATTATGTACATATACCTCACACAATAAAAATAAAATGAGATGTACGAAAGAAAAAGAAAATGATAACAAAGATAAAAGAACAATCAATTTTGTATTAACCATCGCCAAAATAAAGCCACAACTGTCTTTCCGTTTGGAGATCAATGTTATCGCCACTTACACAAACCACGGGTCAATTTTATAAACCGGCGACATCACAACTTCCTTGTGCCCATTTGTTAATTATACACAGTTGAGCTAGGCCTTCCAAACATATACCTTCCACACATCATAGACCACATTATGAGTAGGGACTTGAACAGTTTTTCTAATATTTTATTTAGGACAAATAAAGTAAAAACAATAAAAAAAGTTAAATAAAGATAATCAAACAATATCAATTTCAAAAAAAATAATTTTTTTAAAAAAACTAGGTATCCACGCTATTTGCGCAGGCCGCTAGTTTTTTAAAGGGAAAGCAGCTATATAGTCGTCGATACACGTCGTACCCTTAATTATTTTGTTCTCTCCATATTGGTCACTTGAAAAACGAATAAAATAAAGGAATGCGATAGATGCAGACGGATGATGTACCAACTTTATTCACTTTGTTGCTCTGCTGCAATCCATACTGACCTCTTTTGCATGCGTGGGACGGCTAGCTTTTGCATGAGTAGATGATAGTAGAACAGAACAGGTCCGATGCACTAATCAAATAGTGATGCTGCACGCATGCAAAGGTTGGCGCGTGGAACAGAACAGGTTCCACCATCTGCCATATATATTTGATGGAGGACTGTACATATCGGCCTGTCAGAAAGCGACCACCGGGGCACCTGCTGGCGGGCCCCATGCACCACCACCCTGCTGGGCAGGAGGAGGAGGTTGTCGTCGTCCGATCACTCCACTCCGGCCGGTAGATAGCTAGTATACATCACTGATCGTCCGTCCGCCCATGCATCCACAACCATGCACAACCAATCGCGTGCGTGGCCTTTAATTTTTCCAAACCCAACAAATAAAGGCTCAATTAACAGCTGCTTTCTTGCTTGCACACCTACCAAAAAAAAACTCCATCCATTCCATTCCATGCCGTCCCACCACGTAGTAGCAGCTCCTGTGCTGTGGCTGCTCTGCGCCACGGCACTCGCAGCGCCCGTGACAGGGAGGACGACCACCGCCACCGCCACCGGCATGGAATGGAATGGATCACCGCCGAGACTAGGTCCTCCGCCGCCTAGCAGCGTCGTTGACGCCAGTGGGTGCCAGAGGCAGTGCGGCGACGTGCACATCCCGTACCCGTTTGGCGCTGGGCCTGCTGACAGCTGCCCAGTCTCACAGGAGCTTCGCCTGCACTGCAACGACACTGGAAACGGCGTCCACAAGCTGTTCATAGAGCTTTTTTCGGCTTCGGCTCTTTGCTACAGTACCTCAGGAGCTGGACCGAAGAAGCTACTTTTCACCGGCTCCACGGGTTCTGTGAGAGGAGGAGGGAGGAGAGAGAAATTTGGCTTCTGCTACAGTACCACGGGCAGGGCAGTCGGGCAGCGAAGCCGGAGCCATTCTGCGTGCAGCCAAACAGGGCCTAAGAGGCAGCTCGTGGGATGGGCCGGATGGCACGGACGTCGAGGTGGTCGACATCGACGTGGTTCAAGGCCAGATACGGGTGGTGAGCGACATCTTCTATTCATGCTTCACCAACGACAACACTACCAGCGAAGGCAGATATCTGCCATATTACCTGCCGGAGCCGTACCGCTTCTCCAGCGCCCGCAACAAGTTCACGATCCTCGGGTGTTTGGCTGTGACATACATGCTCGGTCCTGCCGTCGAGGACGACGACGGTGGCGATGGCGACGAGTGGTGGCGCTGGTATATGACCGGGTGCGTGGCCGATTGCCGCGGTAACAGCAGCAGCCTGAAGCAGTACCCCACCAACAACGGCTCCTGCACTGGGAAGGGCACGGGCTGCTGCCAGGGGACCATCCAAGGCAACGAGGGCCTACGTTACTACTATGCCACGTTCCAGAACTTGGTAGACACCACCGACTTCAACACCACTTACCCCTGCGCCTATGCCCTGCTCATGGACTCGTCCTACCCCTTCAACTTTTCGACGAGCCACCTGGCGCCTAGTAATGAATTCAACAAGACTAAGGTGCCAGTTGTTCTTGACTGGGTCATCCGAAACAAAACCTGTCGAGCTGCACAGACACAGCCTGCTGGATATGCCTGCGTCAGCGACCACAGCAAATGCGTCGATGCAAGCAGACGTCGACGCGGCTACATCTGCCAGTGCGCCGAGGGTTTCCAGGGCGACCCTTACGTCAAGCAAGGTTGCAAAGGTACGTGAAGTGAACCGGCCTTCTCCCTGTCCCATATCATGTTATCGATCTCTATATGTTTGTGCGATCTCGGATCCTGCCTGGCTCCCCTTGGAGGCCTTGTTTGATTTCCTTAACTTCGGCATAGTAGATTGAGCTGGTGTGCACGCGTGGGGCGGGGCGAGGAGGACCAAGGGCTAAATGCAGATTCAGATTCCGGTGTGGTGTATTGGGGAGGGAAACTACACGCTGTATTTAGGGCCGAGGAGCGCTAAGCCATCCAGAAAAGCAGGGAAAAGCGCCGCGACCCTTCGGTTGACAACGGCTCATTTGAAGAACTAGTCAACATGCACGCGCGACACGCGCGTATAAAGAAAATATTCATATGTCCAAATAATCTTTAAAAGAATAATTATAGAAAAGGAATACCATTAATTATTTGAGAAGTCAGCTATATATAATTGACGTTAATAAATTACGTAAAAGTTTACAATAAACACATTTGTCTAGAGAGTAATTTTGGCCCTCCTCTTAAAATTTAGTGCTTATTGTAAGTTCTTTGTCCATGAGCGCGACTAAAATAATGTTTATTGTCGCTTAAACACACGATAGAAGAGGCATACATAGGGGGACATCCAGACACAAACATAAACGGATGGTTCATGCCTTCAAGGTAGGCAGTCTGTGATGCCACCGGCATCACTAAACTTTATGGTGTACTTACAATAAGAGGTGTAGCAAATTACATTACAGGCATGTATAGATAAAACAGCTATTTTGTACAGAACAATATCAAGCATGAAGGTCGCCGACACTGTAGGACCACATAATTTTAGATAAACCGCTGATTTTGGAGCACAATATAGTGGCATCTAGGCAAAACTACAAAACAAAGAACCATACTGAGCTCTGACTATGAACCATACCAAGTTGATTATGGAGCATATCAACATCTAGACAGAAACATCAGGGAGTAATATGAGACGTCACAAATAAATCTCCGTTACTATTCAACACAGGTGCCAACTTCAATCCAACTCCTGTTCATCCTCACCAAGAAGGCCTGAAGCATAAGTACATGGGTGTAAAATTACTGATAGCAAACTCTGGAACACAAGCATATAAATGGCTACGAACCTTTTACCTGTGAAGTCATAGCCAATGCAATTGTCATCAAGCGAAGGCAGTTGATTGGTTCTCTTGGCGGTATCCTCTGCTGTCACACCATAGACAATCAGTGGCTAAGCATGCCATGGTAGTTGGGAGGAATAGAACTTTACCACTCAGATTAGGAGGTAACCCTGGAACTTTACTTCTCAGCTTAGGAGGTAACACTGGATAATGCATAGCTGACACCTCCTAATCCTCGGAGGGCTTCCTTTGCATCACCATTAATTTTCATGGCATATTGTCTGTACATTTCTCTTATTCAGAAGCTTCCAATTATTTTAAACATACCCCCGGTGGCACCCATTTGAGGATACAAGCTGCACTTATATACACACAATTTAGATTTCAAAAAAACACTGAACTGCTATGTTAGTACATCAGGTGGTTCGGTTTTTATCTAATAGCTCCACTGGTATTCTTTAGTTGACATAAAAATACAATGCAAGTATAAATGATGGAAGGCCATTAGTTTGTTTGTATATGGATGCATTGTACACTCCGCATGTAACAGAACATGAAATAATTTTGAATCTATAGCAGTTTGCACATAATATAACCAGGAGATAAACCATATTCTACTCAAGTAAAAACATCAACACTTCCCAACATGCATAAGAGAATCCAAACAAAATGCTCTTCCAAACCCTCTAACAACTTATGTAAGGCTATTTTTTACCTTTAAGCATAATTTTGAAGCCAAAAAGATCAGTCTAGCACTACTCTAACATGGCTACAGCCATGAATAAGTTAGATTAATCACTCAGATCTGAAAGCACATGAAGCTACACATAATGATAGAGACAAATATAATCTGTAAAAAGCAGTAAGGGGAAATAAGAAAGAAATGCCCAAGGGATTATGCAGGTAGTCTCGTAGGTAGCTGCCACCCCTTCCTTTTGATGCACACAATTGCTTTGGCTTAAGATCCAAGCACCGCTAGCATTCCAAGTTTTACAGTGGTTATCTGAATGCATGAGGAATATAACCAGGCAGCTCTTGCTTCTATTTTTTTCAGGCTTTATGGAGAGCTTTTAGTAAAATATCCAATACTAAATCAGTGTGCAAAGGAAACTATAGCAGACATGGCCTAAATTAAGGCACTATTAGAAAGATGAATGAACAAATCAATCGTATGAGGCAGAAGCATCAGAACAGAAGGTAGAAGCAGAAATATTACTACGGTAGAATAGCGCACAATAGTCTAGATGCACAAAAAAATATGCTTTCAATTTTGAACATGCTGCACAGATATGATGCTAAGATACAATCAACAATTCTGCATTGCTCTAGAGTTTCTAAAATTGCAGAAATACCTCTACAGTTTGTTTAAGGCCAAAAAGTTCAGTGAGCATTAGGTTCACCAAATGAAAACCAGCTAAGATCAACACACTGAAATATCTTGAAGAGATTTGCTAAATGAAAACCAGAGTGTACGAGTTATATTCACAACCTGCCAGGAGAAAAAGAGACATAGTAATGTAAATTGCATTTTAATGCTGCACGCAATAATGTATACATATGTTGGAAGTACAAATTACCTTATACTACTCCATAAGCAGTGTTGCACACACCCATGCATAAGCACACACCATCCGATAGCTTCAGAAAGAGGTTGCCATTATTTCAACAATCCGATGGGCTGTACCTTGTTAACTGCCTTTGCTTCCAAACAGGCATTATCATCGCACTCCATGCAAAGTTCATGACTTTCCTGTGTTGTGAAAGAATAATATTCAGATAAAGGCAATATCTATGTAGGCAACGCTGATAAATCTACAGCCCTACATAAAAGTAAGTGATTTGCTTCAAGTTCAGTTCTGGCAAGAAAAATACTTGTTTTGAATTCCGATAAACAAGGTTCAAGAAGAGTCTGACACTCTGATAAACAAGGTTCTTCAAGAGCATCCCCAGCATCTGCCAACCATCCTAGCAGACAGATCAATTGCTAAATAGAGGTATGCTTATAGGGAACAAGGTCGTACCATGAACAGCAATGGCGAGGAGGGAGAACCACGTCGAGCTCCTCCTAGTGGTAGAAGAACAGAATCTAAAGCTGGTGGTGAAAGAATATGAGTGAGTTAAAGAACTGAAGTTGTAGAGAACCACACTTGCATTAGATCAAACTGAAGCTAGTGGCCAAAAACTGAAAGATGATGAACAATACCACTCCGTTTTCAGAAAACCTTTCAGGCCGAAAACTGAAAGATGATGAACAATACCACTCTGTTTTCAGAAAACCTTTCAAAGCCTCTGACCTCTAGTATTTTGACGCTCTAAACTGAAGCCTCTAACGTCTGAACTTTTGAAAACAAAAAATTCAGATATTACAACACGTACGGGCAAGGTATTAAAAAGCATGACGAGTTTTTAACCGTGAGTATACTTTAATTTGTGTGACAGAGAACACATATCACTCTTTTTTTCCTTTTTTTTGTTTTTTTCTCAGAGCTATCGGGAAGCTTTCTGTGTTACTGCAGTGGCTTCCACAGCAACAGTTGGCGATCAATCGGCTTGAGGGGTGGCTCGGCCCTGAACAGAGTTCACAGCTGCCATCTAAAAATCGAGGTGACCTCTACCGGGTAGACCCAACAATCAAATCCGATGGAATAATGTAGCAGCACCTTCTATCT
The DNA here is from genome assembly GCA_022530915.1 of Paspalum notatum. Classification (NCBI taxonomy): domain Eukaryota; kingdom Viridiplantae; phylum Streptophyta; class Magnoliopsida; order Poales; family Poaceae; genus Paspalum; species Paspalum notatum. The sequence continues at coordinate 13,096,063 of CM039683.1, forward strand.
TGAAGGATGAACAAAAAAAGGCAGTCATGCAATTAAGCACTGAGATACTGCTACCTTTTTGCCGGCGTGAAGCTTGAGATGCCTTTCACGCTACGACAATAGGATTGTCTTCAGCATTGATCTTCAGCAGCTACATTGATGAAATAATCCAAATATGCTGTTAGGATGATTCTCATATGCTGACAAGTAACTATGTGTGCTTCAATATTTGAACAATGATAACAACCAGCTATGCCATGATAAGGTCAGTGATACCATTAAAAGCAACGCATGATAACACCAGCAATCTCAAATAACAGCCATGTGCATAGGATAAACTCAACTATGGCAATATTGGAATGTTTAGTATCAGCCTATCCTTTCAATTCAGGTAAGCCATCCCAGCGGCTCAAAAAGATTTAGCTTTTTAGTGTGTTCATATTTCCAAACAGAACATGGGGAACAACATTGTTTTGTTAGCAAAGTCATCACTCTGGAATAATCACATCCAGCATATAGCCATATATGGTTATTTTCATGCTTCTGAAAGGGGGGTAATCCCACAAGGAAATAAAGGCAACTTGACCGATGTCTGCGAGCAGAGGCGAAGCCAGCTCCCAAAAGAGGGCGGTGCACATCCATGTAATTTTTAGAATTTTGAGTCAAATATATGGTAAATTTAAACAAACCAGTAGTCAATTTTCTATTTACCCTGGTGCCAGTGCACCAGGGTCACTACACCTGGCGTCGCCCTTGTCTGCTAGCACCCAGCTGGTAATCAAAATCATCGTTACGGAAAGCGAGTACACTGGATACCTATGACATAATGCAAACAATCTAGCCAAAGCATCCTACAATGACATAAAAGTGAATTGCTCAAACAATTGTGAGAGGACATGTATCAGGAGTACAAGATAGCACATTTTTCAAATGAATAGATAAATAGGTAATTACAGATGTTTTTGAACTGTTAAAACAGGGCACACAAATAATCTGAACCGGTAAATGAAAAAAAAGATACGCTTTCTAGCAGTGAAGTTGTTATAGGTTTATAGAGGGAAGAGAGGAATATATATACCTTGACATAACTGTGGGATAAATGTATCAGAAAAATAAAGGTAGCATGTCTTTCAAGTTTCAACCAATAAACTGTGAAAAAATCGAACATATCTTGCAATCAATAAACTGTCAAAAAAGTGAAAAACATCTCCGGCTAATATCAAGGCAGTATATAGTTGGGATTCTCACCTGCTTCTGGTCATGTTGAGAATAATTTAAACCATTATATATCCACGATCGTACATGTGCACCGTTACCTAAACATAAGAATAGAAAAAGAACAGAGCAATGAATTTGAGCTTAGTGTGATCAATATAGATGAAAATTGACAAACATGTTGATATTAAGGAACACCCTCATTACAATATCACCTAAATACAATTTTGACATAACTCCTCATTAATCGAAAAGAAGTGGATAGCAAGTCAAATAAATGAGAAGCCAGTAGTGTGAACAGTATAATTAATATTCTACATAGATGCTTGCCTGCTTTCTAGGATTATTTATGCCATCCATATCCAATGTTGATCTTGATCATATTCAGTGGTGGCAAAATGGCTTGAAAGATAGGATATCCATTTTTCTAGAAAAAATATAGCTTGGTCTGATCAGAACGTATTATTTGGTGCAACAAGATATATTGAAAAAAAATGACATCAACCTTACGACTCTGTCACATCAAAAGGATTCACCGCCTTAGAATCTGCTGGGGTTCAGGTCATCACTAATGAACCTTGATGCTCCAGCAATCCTTGCACCTTCTGCTGCCTAATCACGCATACATGCACGGTAATCAAATGCAAACCCAGCACACACTTTGATAAGTAACTCTACAGTGTCCTCTACAGTAGTATAAACAATGCAGATAAGTAACTCAACTTTGGATCATCAGTGGGACCAGGCTGGCGAGGTACCTCACGTGGAGCGCAAGTGCGCAACAGTGTAAACGAAGGTCGTCGTTGCCAGCGAACTCAATGGAGCTCGCAGTGTCATCGTGGGGTAGTGCTGTGCGGAGCAGCGCAGCATATGCGACAACGATGAGGGTGCTAGTTGTTAGCCGCCTCCCCTCTCTCATGGCCATCGGGTGGCCACTGCCCTGCTGCTCGCCTGCTCCCTGCGCTGCGATGGCAGCCACCGCAGCTCACCACTGCCTCCGCCATGTCACGGGGAACCGTGAGATCTAGTCAAACATCTAGTGATTAGTCCATTCCTATGTTAGAAGATTAAAGCATTGTGGGGGAACCATGTGCATTCAGATCCTTTAGGGAGTAAAGGGAAGAACACTACATGCATTGCAAGAAAAAGAAACCGCAGGTGGAGTGATTCAGATGTCGAGCAATCAAGTGCCATCAAAACTAATCTGCAAAAGATCTTCTCAAGCAACAGATCCAACCCAGCCACAAGATCGAGTCGGGTCCGTTCGTACCTGAGCGAACTTCGCGACGGCGCCGCACCCGCCGGAACGCACCATGGCTCCACGGGCTTTTGCATCCGCTGCTCCATGTTCTCCCGATCCGCGCGGATGTCGACCTCCCCGGCGCCTCTGCCACCATGGGGTCATTGGACGGCCGGACCCGCCTCCTCAGACCCAGAGCCGCCACCTGGTCCGCGGTGGCGGTGGCGGCAAACACGTCGGGGAAGTGGTCACTGACGGTGGCTCTGGCGATGTCGTGCTTCCATGGCCGGCCCCACCTTCTCGGACCCAGAGCCCCCACCTAGTCCACAACGATGCTAGGGAGAGGGAGAGGGGAGGAGGCGCTCGCCTGCACCTCCGGCCGACGAGGGCGGTGTGAGGATGAGGACGGGCGCGGGCAAGAGGAGCTCGGGAGAGAGAGGGGTCGAATGCGCTCGGGACGGGGGTGAGGGCACGGTGACGCTGGGGAGGGAGAGACCGGCAGGGTGTGGGTGAGCGGCGGCCCGAGGACGGTGCGAGGGCGACGCAACGCTGTGGAGGGGGAAGGAGCGGGGTGCGGGCGAGGGCGATGCACGGATGCACGGCGGCGGCGGCTCCGGTAGGCTAGGGTTTAGGTGGGGGATTTTGTGCGTATTTTTACGGAGGCAAGGTGCGGGTGGCTGGGCGGGTACGGCGGGCGGGTAAGCGGCGTAGGGTGGTGAAAAAAATAAGGTCAAAATGGATGAAACAATTTCCTTCTATCAATTTTGGCCCCTTTTCAACCCTTTTCCAACTTTTCAACCTGTGCGGTGGGGCTAACATGAGGGGTACACTGCTGGTTCGTTGGGTAAAAATGATTTATCAAAAACTCGCTCTTTTATAGTGTAGATAAGCCCCACCACCAGGTCACGCCCCATGGTGGGCCTGAGGGCCACTGTCACCGTGCTAGGAACCAGATACCAAGCAAACGCGCCCCTCATACCAGCTAAGGTGGGATCCCAGACCGGCATGTGGCAGGTCGGTTCCGGTTCCACACAGCCCAAGCGGGGCCATAACGGGGATGCAGGAGGGGGGTTGGGTCAGCGTACGGTGGGATGGAGCCAGCATATGTGAGCCACGCCACTGCCTAGCGTGGGCTCAGGCATGCGCACAAAGAAAGGACCTGCATTTAATACGGGCCTATGCTGCATTGCGGGGGATCCTCTCTGCTTACGCGTATGTCAGCAGTCGGCCCAATGCTGGAACTAGGTGCATTTAGTATGCCCGGAATGCGACGGGACAAGGCGCAAGGGACAAGAGGGGCCAAGACATTCGCTGCAACACCTTTCATAGGGAACCACTCGAGTATGTTCAGAAAGAGAATGTTACATCATTTACTGCACAAGTCAAAGCATATTCCTATATAGCTAGGATATCATAACTCCATCTCATTCAAGGGTAGATAAAACGTTTTGTACAATATAGTGCCCTAAGCAGGGCGCACATCTGGATAGTCCCCCTTTGGACTATAAAAGGGAGGACTTGCCCCATCTAAAGCCTCGCTAAGCTCGCATAGCTCATCAAACACATGCTTAGAGGATGTCGTTTGTTACGCTCCGGCAATCCGAATCTCTTCAAACCCTTGTATTCCAGAGCTCTGGTTGCATAGATCTCCATCGTCGTCGGCCACACACTGACCCCTTCTACTCACAAAGGGGCCACATAGGGTGACCCTATCAGTCATTTCATAACAAGCTCCACTCCGACACACTTGGAGCATGGCCTCAAGATTTCCCTATTCAAAAGTCATGCTACTTTTCAAGATCCAAATGCCCTTTTTACACTACAAGTGAGCCATTAGCTAGTTGTTTTTTGGTCAAAACATACATAAATTAGAGCCCTTTATATTTTGAGATTGGAGAGTAATTTACTTGAAGGACACACATATGAAACATATTCCATATCAGATAGATAAATATATTATTGTGAGTTTTACCTATCAAATAGACGTATGTGCAACACGCACATGTTATAAGATAACCAGCCGTGCAATGAAATGAGAAAAACAAGAATGAATGAGTTAAAAGAAGAAGACATGTTTGATTGACGTCCTTCCTTTCTCGTTAATTTCAAGTCAAGGAAAATATCCGGTGGATATGGGTACAAAATGAGATGGGAAAATAGAAGACTAAAGGGTGAAAACATTTTCCTTCATTCGGTTTTACACTGTCCCACCCTTTCCAACCTACGCAGTGAGGCCAACGTGTGAGAGGCACTTGAACCATCGTAGGTAGGAAAAAAAATGATTTTCTAGATAAACTAATAAACCTACAACTTATTAATTTATATGAACCATATTTGAACACTAATACAGAATTGATCTTTCAAGACGCCTCCCTTTTTTTAGAAGTGGTTGCAAATTTGAGCCGTCTCTAAATGATTTTTAAAGGCGGTGCATCTTTCCAATCGCCTCTAAAGATTGATTTTCATGGGGCGGTGCACCTTGCAAGTTACCAATCATCCCTAAAAAACGATTTTCAAAGGTGGTGCACATTACCAACCATCCCTTAAAATTGGTTTTCAGAGGTGGTGCGCTTTACCAATTGTCCCCTGAAAATGGTCAATTTTTAGGGGCGGTGCACTTGATCAACCGCCTCTAAAAACCGATTTTGAGGGACAGTGCACCTTACCAACCTCTTCTAAAAATCGATTCAATGTAAGTACAAATGGTACGCATAGCTTTCTTAGACACATGTGATGGTGTGGTCTGGTGGTGGGAGGGTGCTACATGAGGCATGAGGTTATGGCTTCTATTTTTGGAAGTCAAGATGGCGTACATCTTCAGAAGTTAATAAAAAAAAATCGGCTCAGGTAAAGATACTTTATTCTGCCCGGGGGCAGATAAAGCCGATTTTATTATCTGCAACATCCGCCAACAAGACAAGCAACAACGACAGCGTCGATTAGCAATGGAAAAAAAATGTTTTGGATCAGAATCTGTCATGATGTGCCAATCAACGAGAAGGATCGGCTTGCTAAAAAAAATATATTTTTTATTCTGTTAGGGGGACAGAAAGAGCCGATCTATTATTTGAAACAACGCATTCTGACGGCTAGATCACAACAAGAACATCCACGAAAAATCAGCTTTGATGGAAGAAAAACCCGAAACCGTGAGAAAGATGGACAACGGCCGATTGGATGTGATATCGGCTCTTTTTGATAAACAAGAAGTGCCATCGGCTCTTTTGGGGAAGAAGCGCAATAGGCTCTGGTGCAATCAAGGTTAAAAGAACAGCCCCACCATATATTAATACTGCCCTGTACGTGCATGTGGCCGGTGGCAAGGAGGCACCTGAAGAATAATCAGCATACACGCATGACCATGGACAGGCAAGATGCAAGCAGGAAAGATGATCTACGTACGCATGCACACCTCCATGCATGGCCATGCAGGGACGCAAAGCAGGAAGCAAGGTAGAAGCAAGCAAATACAAACCACGCACACATATGACGCCTGGCCGTACGTACTCAGGTACTGGACGCATCTGGACGCGGGGCGTTGGCCACACGGCGGCGGTCTCGTGATTATCAACATGACAGCGTTGGCGACCACAGCGTCCGCAGCCTGGCTGAGCCCCGCGACTATAGATGGCTAAACGGGCGGCACGGCACAGCACGGCACAGCACGAGCCCGGCCAAAGCACGGCACAGCACGGTTGGCTAACCGTGCCGTGCCGTGCCGCCTGGCGTGCTCCATTCCTTGTCCAAGCACGGCACGTCACAGGCACAACGGCACGGCGAGCACGGCACGATTAGCGGGCCGTGCCAGCCCGGGCCCGGTCTCAAAAAAAAAACCCTCTATCAACCACAAATTTCATGGCAAAGACGAAAATGAAGAAAAAAACACAGATCGGCCGACGGGATCTACATCGGAGAGGGGGAAGATGAGAGAGAGGCCAGCGGCGGCCGACGAGCGAGCGCGGAGGGCGGCAGCCGGCGGCCGGCGAGCGACCGGAGAGGGCGCGGGGGCTACCGACGGCCGGTGCCGCCACGACAGCGTGTCCGCGTGCTCCTTCTCGGCCGGCAGCGGCAGCCTCCGCCACGGGTCTTCTCCTCTGGCGCCTTCGCCTCCCGTTCCCCCACCGTGATGCGCCTGCCGGATGACCCGGACCCCGGTGAGCGAGAGCGGGGAGGATGGCGACTGGCGAGCGAGTTACTGGAGAAGGGTGAGCGGCCGGTGAGCGAGCGGCGGCGAGGAGGCGAGCGGGGTGAGCGGCAGAGGGTGGCGGTCGACGAGGGAGCCGAGGGAGGAGGGCGACGGTCGGCGAGCGAGCGGCGGGAGGTAGGCGAGAAGGAAGAGCAATGACCGGCTGTAGGATTGGGGAATTAGGGCGGATGTCTAGGGTTTCGGGGATGGAGATGAGAAAGGGTTTATTTAGTGGGCCTTGACGGGCCGGAGGCTGGTAACGGGCCATGCCGTGCCGGCCCAGCGTGCCACATTTCGCAAACGGGCACGGCACGGCCGCCGTGCTGGGCCAGGCACGGGCCCGTTGGCTGTCGGGCCGGGCCGTGTCTGTGTCGGGCCCAATAAGTGGGCTTCGTGCCGGCCTGACGGGCCACGGGCTTTTTGGCCATGTATACCCGCGACCACGGCACGGCCGACGTCCTCTTCCACGTCAGCAAGGAGGTGGCCGGCTGGCGCCCGGAGATGAGCGCGTGGCTGCACGAGGGCACAGTGGCACGCGCGAGGGCCGACGGCCGTCGGAAAAGAGCAGCGGACGGTGGCCGGAGATGAGGACACGATGACACGCACCGACGCGCGAAGGCTGGCGACCGCTGGAGATGGGCGCGCAGCCGCGCGAGGATTGGCATCGGCTCTCTGCCAATGCATACAGGATAAACTGGCATGAAGCCAATCGTATTGGGTCAGAACTAGTACGAGGAGGATAATACAGGTGACAACCAATGATGGCACCTAAAGGACAAGCAGAACCAATGTCGTATATTTATTCAAATTTTGGAAGGAGCTGCTGATTCTTAGACCGTGGTCACCAGTTGGTGCATTTGTATCGTATACAGTGCGTAATCATTGCTTTTTCACTCTGTGTACAGTGTGCAAACAGTATTTTCTATATTCATTTTCACTCTCTGGTGACCATGGTGTTGAGATGGGATCATGGGAAATAAGCAGAATCGGCTCAAAGAGAAGAGCAAGCGCAGGCATCCTTACAACTAGTCTACTCGAAGATACAGCACCATGATACAAATTGGATCAGTATTTTATTCAGAAGGCAAGACGAGCCGATTTTACAGCAGCCGCAAGAACCAGAAGCGATCAGACCTGAGAGGCAATCGGCAAAGCCTCACTTCCTAAACAAGGCAGGGCATCAAGCAAGGCATCGGCAAAATTCAGGGCATCGGCTCAGAAAAAAAAAAAACAAACAAGCAGTCCCGATCTGTATCAAAGCAATTGTTGGCCTGTTGCCGGTTGCCGCATAAGAGGACGCACTCGACAATGAACCTCGTGTGGCTACTCACACTCCGGCTATGGAAGCAAGAGCAAGGACGAAGATTGCTGTGGCTAGTACTGAGAGTACGCCCGGCGACCCGACCAGCTGTGCCCGGCTCCAGTAACGCAACGGCACCTCGGCTGCCAAGGAAGGAGCCAGAAGGCGACGACGCAGCCACCGCTCATCCGCTCGGCGACCGGCGCCGTCCCCACTCTGGCTCCCACGACCGGCACGGCCCCCGCTTCGGCTCCCGTTCCGGCGACTGGCGCGCCTCTCCGCTCGGCGAAAGCGCCGCCCCGCTCCGGCTCCAGTCCCAGCGACTGGCGCAGCCCTCCGTCGGCGAACGGCGCTGCCCCTGCTGGCCCGCTCCGGTTCCCGCTCCGGCGGCCGCAGCCGATTCCGCTCCGACTCCCGGGACTGGCGCGTTTCTCGGCGGACAGAGCCGCCCCTGCTCCGGCTCTCGCCGCTGGCGCGATCCTCCTTCATCGAACGGCGCCGCTCCCGCGACTGGCGCGCTTCTCCCTCGGCGGATAGCGCCACCCGTACTCTAGTCTCTGCTTCAGCACCGTCGTCGCCGATCCCGCTCCGTCTTCTGCGTCGGCGCCGCCCATCTTGCTCCGGCCTCCTCCTCCGATGGCCGCAACCACACCTGCCCCGGCGACTGGAGCAACTCCTACGCCGACCCCTGCCCCAGTCGGTCGGTGCGGCCCCAGGCCCATGCTCCATCGATTTGTCGACTCCCGGCCCCTGCCTCAGTAATTGGCGCGGCCCCCTGTTCCAGCGGCCGCAGCCCCTGATCCTCTGGCGACCGGTGCGGCTCCCGCTCCGACCCCTGCCCCGGCGAGCGGCGCAACCCCATGGCGCGGCGCCCTTGTTCTAGCCGCCGCCGCCCCTGCTCCAGCGAACAACATGGCCCTATGGCGCGGCCTCCTGTTTCCAGCGGTCGCCGTTCCTGCTCCATCAGCGCCGCCCGGCCTGGCGCGGCCTCTGCTCCGGCGACCTGCGCGACTCCTGCGCTGGCCTTCGCCCCGGCAGACAGGCGCGGTTCCCAGACCTTGCTCCATCGGCACGGCCCCTGCTCCAGTGGCCGCAGAAGCCCCTGCTCCAGCAACCGCTGGCGCGGCCCCTGTTCCAACGAATGCCGCCGCCCATGCTTCAGTGCCGGCCCTTGTCTAGCGACAGCCGCCACCCCTGCTCCGGCCTCTGCATTGGCAACCGGGCGCGGCCTCTGCTCTGGTGACCGGCGTGGCTCCTGCTCCGGCCTCCGCTCTGGCGGCCGCAGCCGACCCTGCTTCGGCTATTGCACTACATAGGCGAATTGAAGGCTTACGCAGTGCCAGGAGTCTGTCCCCGTCGGTTCATACATCGGCATCGGTTCCTACATTGACGTCAAAAGTCCTGTTGACCACATCAGGTACACCGGCCGCGGGAACTCCGTCATCAATGGCAAGCAGCGCCATGCGTGCCGCCTCGCCAGGGTCGCCGGCAGCAGCAGCATCACACCCATGTACCAATTCATCCAGGCGCGGCAGTGCGGCCAGCCCAAGGACCACACGGAGATGCATCTCGTGAATGCCAACCGCATCAAGGACGACATCCTCCTCCGTGGTAAGCTCGACCGTATGTCATCGACCAGGTGAAGCGCCCTGAGGAGGGTTGGAAGTACAGCGTCGGCTTCGTCAAGGAGGCCGACTTACGACGACGACATGCTGGCCCTCGCCTGCGGGCCGTCGCCGACGATCCAATTCGCCGTCTCGCCCAAAACTTGAAGAAGCTGGGACCAATCCACGTGGTCAGCCGACAAGGGAGCACGTGCTTTTATTAGCACACGAGGGGAAGCGCTCTCTCTTGGGGGGCAGGTGACCTGCCTTAGGATCATGGAGCTGGTGATGCTGTTCCATCAGTTGCGCTCGGGGGGCAGTGGAGACAGTCTCAAGAAAAATAATGGAACGGCCGACACAATATTGTCGGCTATGCACTGAATATCAAGGATACAAGTATTATAAAGAAGCCATCATTACAGCCGATCGATCTAGCGCTTCTATGACACCATCGCCATCGGCTATTTTCGGCTCCCCCGTGAAGCATACGTCATGGTAGCCGGTCGACTCGGCCTCCGATGTTCCTGCGACATCATCGATGTTGGCTGCTCTGGCTCCTACAGCAAAGCGTTCGAAGAATTTTATGGGACTACAAACTACTGGTTGAATTTTAGATCGACTTCACCCTAAAGTCAGTATGTGTTGTTTCCACTATATGCTTCACTTGTCTACTACAGGCTACAGATGTTCAGCTTGCCAACAGCCGATAGTTATGATGAGAACACATAGCAAGCACGGACCAGTCGGGATGTCAACCATCGGCTCAGCCAATTTAATTGGTAATATTCAAACCCACCATTGCATTGTCACACAGTATATGCACTTATCACTTGCACTAGCTTCCTTGTATGGTTAGTAGCTTTTACTTGTGCTTCATATATGTGTTTTGAGATGTGGATGCTTTTGACCATGTGTAGTTAAGCTCATTTGAATATGTTGAATATCCGATGCTGAGCATGGCTTTTGTTCTTTGAAAATCTGAAACATGGTCACCGCTTTACTTGGCTACTAGTATGTGTTGGCTGATTTTGCTTTTGCTATCTTGTACATGCCTGATAGCTAAGTCCTTTGTTTGGAATCAATTATGCAACTTGAGTCTTAATGCTTACATGGTTATCATGTGCTGAGTTGAATTAAAAGTTTATAAGATGACCATGTGTATGCCAAAATGAAAAGATCCAGGTGGGTTTGCCTTATCTCACTGATCTAGTTCGAGACTGGTTGCTATTGCACTTTAGCATGAACTTAGACTAGGCTGTGAATGACCGAAACCTTGCTTTAAGCTTCTGATGGTTCTACAGACCTAGGCTTAGTATTGGTTGGTAAGAAGTGGCCTAACAAGCAAATAACCCCTGGCAGACTTGTTTTGAAAATATCCAAGAGGGTTGCTTGATCTAAAACGTGTCGTCAAAAGTTACCTGACAAGGACTAACCGCTGGCAGCCTTAATTGAAAAATCTGATCTAAATGGACTAGATATTGATATCAGACCTGGGGGCATTGGAAATCGAGTTTGCTAAAGATCCTTGTTTTCAAAAGCTCACTTGTATAGATACTTGCTAGTTTTTGCTTATCATGCTTTATCATGCTAGTTGGCTGGGCTAAGTGGTGCTGCTTTTATTTTGAAAAATCTTAAAATTGCGTGCTCATGTTCTAATATAAATATATTCTTTTGAGCTTTTCTATGTGGTGTCTTTATGCTATATCCTCACTGTATGTATATGCTAGCACTTGTAAATGTTTTTAGACATACTCGGAAGCTTTCACTTACACGCCTTGTATGACATAACATATCTTGTGGGGGAGAGATTCTTTTATCATTGCTGTTGGGTCGGCTTGCATGATTTTTGCCTCGTCAAATATGATCCATCGGCTTTTAGCCGAGTCATAGTGTTCTCTGTAGTGCCGGTCCAGCAAGTGATTGTTTTGCAGCATTCGACGGTTATAAAGGGGAGGCTGGTTCAAGCAATCGGCCATAAAAAAATTATTATAAAGGAATCAAGCTGATGATGAACCGATCCATCGGCTCGGGGGGAAAGACCATCAGAAGCATGAGAAGACAATTTGAAGAGATGATGTTCTTGTATAGTTTGCAGCTGATGCTTAGAAGATTCTGTCACATTTGGCCAAACTTGGGGGCATGTGTTGGCACCGGATTTTGACCAAGACTAGCTATTAGGCCAAAATGTCAGAAGGAGCCCATGGTGAAGGAATCTACTTGGCCAGGCTTATATGATAAGTTTGGCCAAATATGATGATAATTGTGCGCTCAAGGCCCTAGCTGAGATAGAGTCACAGGCCTAATCCATGGTGAAGCCCAGTTTATTCGCGAGGCAGGTTCGGACTATAGGAAGAGGCCGTACGAAAACGAGCGCCCAGGCCACATACGGACTCCGTTTGGGACGTTCTATATATGGATGGAAAGCTGCGGAGATAAGCTTTCCAATGCCGCTGGAATCACGTCAAGATATGTTCGGAGTCAACAGGAATTGCCGAAACAATAGGACGACCAGAATCTGTCAGGATTATACGGCATGTTTCAGCTGATATTTGGAAGCTTCACGAGGATCTGGATCAATAATAGGAAGAGTCCAGATCATATTATCAAGTAATAGAGTCCTATTTGAGTTGTAATTTATTAGTTAGGAAAGAGTTTAAGTCTATCTAGGAAAGGGTTTGCCTTGAGAGTCAAGTCTTCGGACTATAAATATGTATCCATACTTTCGGAATAAAGCAGACGACATACGTTCATCCAACGCGGGTGTCTCTCAACTCTCTCTTGGCGCATCGCCACCTCTAGAGACTAGAGTTTCAAGGTAATCGTCATGCTACTCTAATGATTTACTTTGTTAGGGCATTAGACGTTAGTCGCCCGGTAGACCGTGTACTGAAGCGTTTTTGATGGCACGGTTTGCTGGCTACCGCACGAGATTCATTAGTTTTCCTGATGAAGCTCGGGTCAAGCCTTGCTTGGCGCGGGACGCACGGGTCGATCTGCCTTTGTATCCATGCTTCATGTTATGGATCGGCTCATGCAGACCCCTCATCATGCTGTTCTCCCAAGTTGCTTCGCGACACGATCCGCGCCGTGCCGCGAGCCTTGCTTTTGTGTAGCATGGTAGGTTTCTCTTTTAGCCGATGGTAGCTTGTAGATAAATCGGCTCATGCTTTGTGACTCGACGGCCTTCTATCGTGGCTGGTGCTTACGTGCTGGATCTACGATGGACGGCCACCCGGTCTTTTACTTATGTTCTCATCGCATGTCCGTCGCGCACTACATATGCTAGTAGACAGATCTTATTTACTGTTTTACGTATCGCTTTATTGTATCGACGGACGAGATCGGTTAACATGAGCCGATGACGAAAGACCCGACCCGGGCAGAGCCGATCCTAGCGATCCGGCTAGTATTTGACATTTCCCTTGTTTTTCTGTCTGTCTTGCAGGGAGAACGAGAGCCATCCGTCGCAACCACCACCATCGTCAACTTTCCTGGTTAGGTCGTCAACCAGGTGGCACGCCGGCACCACTACCGCCATCGATCGGTTAAGCTCACTAGCCGATCGCCGAGCCGCAGCAAGGAGGAGCGACCCCGACGGTCCACATACACCTCCCGGCTCTATTGTGTTGCCACCCACTCGCGGGGACGCGCGACCCCATCGGTTCTCCGCGACAACACAAAGACAAAAGCAAACATTCAATTGTAGCTTGATCGCTCAGATCGGCATCACGGGGTCGTGACAGTCCATCGGCAGATGTGCCGATCTCAGGTAGCATAGATGTATATATATGGAGAATTGATAAACCGCATCCAAGATGAAATAACAAAGACAAAAACCTATCAAGATCATAATATAGGCGATCTCCTTACCCAGATCGGTTCTTGCTGAACACAAATGAAAAGCAATGAAACAAGCAGATCTAAACATGCACGAACATAACCAGAGCCTCCAAAGAAGCTCATCCAAGAAAAGAAGAGGCACCTAAGACATGTGCTAGACAGGGTGCTCGGCATACGTTCATCTATCGGCACGTCTCATGCACGTGTTGCAGCGCACGTCGTGGATTATGACAAACTATTAGACAATGTATGCCGAGCTACATGAAACCGATCTAAGACTTAAAGCCCGGATACAAGAGTAGATTGATAAACATGCAAGATAAATGATGGATCCCGCGTAGCTTGACGCGAGATCCATCGGGATAACTAGCAAACCTTGCCATAAAAAAACGCTTCAGTACAAGGTTCACCATGTGGCTCACGCCCTAAAACCCTAATGAATCTACGAAAGAAACATCAAGGCAGCATGACGATTACCTAGGGGTGGCGATGCACCGAGAGAATCTGGAGACAACCGCAGCTTGGGAACTTATGTCGTCTGTTTTTCATGTATAACATGGGTTCATATTTATAGTCCGAAGACTTGGACGACAAGTCCACTCTTGCTAGAGCTAAGAAAACCTATATTAACTAGGCTAATCCGACTTGACTAAATACGATACAAGGCCAATCGGCTCTCTAATGATACGCAGACCACCTCTGCCTTGGACGTCCCACCTTAGCTCATTTGCCGATTCAGCCACATCTGGATTGGTTGATTTCTAGTGATAACACATATCCCCCTGGTTTCGGCAATAATAATTATTCCAAAACCAAGATAGAAAACTGCACGCCCCCCTCACAAGTAGTGACCAAGGAAACCCGGTTTCAAAGACATCGATTTGCGAGATTTGAACAAAGTGCGTGAGCCGATTCTGGTGGATCGTCGGTCATACTTTGGATTCCCTATGTCACTTGTTTCTTTCTGTCCTCTCCTCTTTACTTGTGTATGTCAAGCCTTTCTCAACAGATGCACCGAGTGCAGCACTTTGGAATGGACGGGTCATAGGATCCAGCTTTCACTTCGGTGTGCGCTAAGCAAAACTGTTTCAGCCTTGTCGTGTAGCCTTCTTTGTGTCAATCTTTGTAGTCATTTCACCGAAAGCAGTGCTGGAGGGAGCTATCTTTGGTCTTCCCTGCACGCGTGCAGATTCCCCGTGCCTGGCGACACTTATTGCTTGGTTCCTTTGCAGTTTTTTCCTTCTGTCTTTCTGAAATCGACCGAATACCCTTGCCTAGGCGTATAAATAGAATGTCTCAACCGATGTTTTCCTCATGGATCCACCAAGTCCTTACTTCACCACTACCTCTGTCGACTCTTCGCTAGAATGTCACTACCAACCTTAAGACGTTCAGACCAAACCATGGCTGGAATACCCCTAGATTGAAGATAAGGATTGGCCAACAAAATTCGAGCTTACGTAGCCATCACAGCAGAAATCCTAGAGGTCCATCGGTAGGCACGGTCTCGCATTGGCGTCTTCCCGGTCAAAGGTTATACCAATATTCCCCATGTGACCTTTCTTCCAGATATGCTTGATCGTCCTGGCGACAGTGATTATACCAAGGCTGACAAGAAACACCGCCGATCGGTGTACATCTCAAGCTTAAGTATAGAACTTCAATCGTGGATGATTCCCAGAGTGTCGGCCGTTAAGCCGACTATACCTCCTGAGTACAAATGAATCCTCATAACGTTTCTTGCATGGTTGGTAGAATAGGGTGCCAGAGTATAAATGAATCCTCATGAAGTTCATCCTTTCGGGCTGTGGTCATTCCTCATGGTGTTGCTAGACGTTCTTGCTTTGACCATGTAAGCCAGAGCATCCCAGCTTGCATACATAAACAACCATGGAAACAAGGACACATAGTATGGTTGCATAGAGGAAATATGGGAACTCGGTTATGGCCCTCACATGAGGTTCCTTATATTTCGATGCCAATGGGTGAAGTTAAACGGAGGTGTAATGGTTGATCCAGACTATGGTATGACAACCGTTGACCTCAACAATATTGGATATTGAGACGAATCTTTCGTCCTAGCAAAGGATGTCGTTGAAGTTTTTTATGTGAAGGACATGTCTACAATACTCAAGAAGAGGTTAGCAAAGCACAATGTTCAATCATATGGTGAGCCAAGGCGACACATAATTCTTTCAGGCAAAAGAAAGATCTTGGGAATTGGCGAGGTCAACGACGAAGAAGATTACAATAAGCTCGATGATATTCCTTTATTCTCAGTACGATTTGATACAAGTGTATTGTTGGCTAGTGAGGAAGCTTCTTACTTGTGTAGAAATCATAATGATGGGATACTTATAAAGAGGAAGTATATTACTGTTCCAATATAAGTTGTAATGATTAAACTATTGTTGGCTAGAGAAGTCTAATGTAACAGTTGTTTTCCTACTATTGTATACTATATAGTAGTTGTTTTCCTACTTAATAGTACCAATTAATAAATTCTAATTCTAGAGAAAACAGAAGGTCCAAAGGGCCTAGGATATTTAGTCCTGGTTGTAGTTACCAACCGGGACTAAAGGTCAACTGGGACTAATCACATCTTGGAGGATTTAGTTTTCGTGCACATATTTTCGCTCATTTCGGCCCCTTCGCCTTCTCACCGCGAGCCCGTCGTACCCATCGTCCTTGCCTCTGCCGCCGTGTTGTCTCTGTCGCCATCTCTGTCTTCGGCCGCCACGTCGCCAGCCGCCCGTCGTCCCCGTCGTCCTCGCCTCTGCCCACCGCGCCGTCTCCGTCGTCATACTCGCCGCGCTGTCTCCATTGCCGTCTCCATCTCCGGCCACCGCGTCGCCAGCCGCCCGTCATCCCTGTCATACTCGCCTCTGCCCGGCATGCCGTCTCTGTCTCCGTCGCTGTCCTTGCCGTGCCGTCTCTGACCCACTACTACATAACAAGGTTTCAGTAACACCAACTTGTGATACTGTACCTCAATTAAAGTGTTACCAGTTATTTTTGTAACACATATTGTTTGTGTTACCATTGCCTATGTTACTATTGAACTAATGTTTTAGAACACAAGACATGTGTTCCTGTATATCCAAAAAAGTGTTACCACATTGTGTTACTACTTCGTACACATTTTTGTTGAAAATGAAAAAATTTCATATTTTTACTAGGAATTGAACTCACGACCTTATGTTTGTTCTAAGACTTCCACTCCACCACACTACACAAGCACTTGTGTATAAAGAAAGGATGTTTTCTTTTTCTATACATTATGATGAATTTTATATTGTATATTTAAACACTTAAATAATATTAGATGAAAAATCTCTCAACTACAAAGTTTTAAATCTCATCAAATACTACATCTTTGGTATAGCTACATATCCATACAAGGTTATTCGATGAATTATATGGAAAATACATTGGAATTTACAGGGGCAATAAATGATCTCAAATAATAGAAAATTTATCAATTATGAAATTGTTGATCTCATCAAATACTATAACATTGGTATTGTATCTTGATGTAATTTTATATAAATACTTATGAATTTTTCACTATTAAAAAACTATTTCTACATGCAGACAGTAATACGGTCTGCCTCTAAAAACTATTTTCATATGTCTATGTTATAGATCACCTCTAGAGCATTTTTAGATGTGCTTTGTAGTATGTTCAGCGTACAGAAATGAGTATTTTGAGTGATGATGTATGTTATAGATCATGTTTGTAAACAAGGGCTATTTCTAGTGGTGGCCTGTAATATGGACGACCTCCAAAAACTAATTCTAAGAAAGGTATTTTAGGTGGAGCCCTTGCTAGTAAGAGCATACTTGGCTTCTTTTTTATTTGTCACTAAAAAAAATAAAATGAGGATGTGTGCACAAAAACCAATTTTGTAATACTGAATTGTATCATATATGTTTTTTAAGAACACTTTGTAGGTAACGTTACCTTGTGTTACCGTATGATCTGTTTTTGCATTATATTATACGTGTTCCATCTATGTGTTACAATATCTACAATCTTTGTAACATTTTAGGAGTAACATAACCTTTTTGTACTACTAAATTCATTATTTGTAACACAATTTTGCAAAACAAATACTATGTGTTAATGGCTTCTATTGTAACACATAGTTTGTGTTACTATAAAAGGTTTTCGTAACACATTACTATATGTGTTACAGAAGTGTGTTACAGTAGCTATGTTTTGTAGCAGTGACCTCATCCTCGTCCTCGTCGCCGGCCACGGCACGTACATTGCTCCTCTCCTACACCTCGCACCCGCCAGCTCCCCGCGTGGTGCGTGCTCTGCCGTCAGGACTCCGTCATTCTGTTTGCCACCGCGCTAGCTCACTCCCGCACCCAACCGCACCAGCTCTATGTCCTGGTTCCACGAAAACGCGTAATTATTTATGTAATTTGTTATGTATTAGTAATTATTAATGCAATCTGTTTATGTAGTGATGCTATCTATTTATACATTGTAACTATATGCAATCCATATGTAAATGTGATTTATGAAAAACAATTTATATGGAAATGCAACTGTTTATGCATAGGGAAACTAGAAAATGGACAATTGTTGACGGCACTTAAGCATGCCAAACTTTATAATGCAACCGACAGTATCGGCGTAGCTTTTTCTCAGGATGAGTATCATGGCTTTGTCAATCCATGAAAACGACTAATAAAGAATTAACTATATCAAGCTTAAGGTAAACTGAAGATCAAAGGGATTAATCTATCTCTAAACTAACTCTAATCTACTTCTAATCTAAGTCAGAGTTAGATGATAAACAATTAGAACATAATTAGAACATCCAATTAGGAGGAACTAAACATAGTCTAATCAAGCTCCAATTGGATCCAAAACAAGCATGATAGGTACAACCAAGAGATTAGAGCACTCGAGATAACTAGTTGTTCAAGGCAAATAAATGAGCACGATCAAGCTTATTCTTCATAGCATGATTAAATCAAGATATATAACCAAACCCCCTTAATCGAGCTTAACCTTTCCCTCCAACCATTTGTCACATAAGTCAGGGTAATCGACTAGAAGCTCTCATAAGGCATACAATTACGCATAGTCTAATAACATGATCAACATAACTAGACTTCTAATCACCATGATCACAAGAACTAGCTACGCAACCACATCACTAGTAAGCAAGATCAAAGATCAAGAACGCTAGAAGAACATAACCTTTAACAACATGATTCATGAACTCATGCATCTAGATCCGAACATGAAGAACTAGAACTAGAACATGAAGAATTGGAACCAAGAATATGATAATTAGAACAAGATCATTACTCTAAAAAATATTCATATCAAAGTTACAACCATGATCATAGGTCCCACGATGATATGAAGAGCCTCTATGAAAAATATAATTAGAAGACCATGCAAGGCCTTTAATCACGTCTAGGAACTAGAAGAGCCTCTAATCCCTAGTCTAGAACTCGACCCTCGGCTCTCCTCTGGTTGATGTCCCTTTTCACTACATCTTCTTGCCTTGATAATAAATTGGATGCCCGACCATGGGGCCTAACCTCGCTATTTATACCATAGGGAAGATGCTATAAAAAGGAAACCGCAAACTGAGGTAAAAAGGGGCCAAGTTGGCCAACCCAGGGGTTCAAGGTTGGTCGACCCTAGCCTTTTTTGGCTCCTCTCGTGTTCATCTTTTTCGAGGTTTGTTGTTACTTGATTAGATCAATAAATGGCCACCGCATGTGGGCTCTTGAGCTTTGGAATCATCGGTATAAGTCGTTTTATGCCAAATCTTCCATATTTGTGCATGTCTTCATGATTTCCCGAGATCTTTTAGCAAAACCCTTCCAAATCTTTCTTTATAATGCTGAATCAAAGCAAATCCTCGAAGATCTTCTCTAGAAGCCTCCGGAAGGGGGCGACTCGACCGACCCTAGGAGCGCTAAGTCGGCCGACCCAGGCTATTTTTGGGCTTCTGGGCCTCATCTTTCTCTGAGCTCTTCCTCTCTCAATATGAATCATAAATGAAGTCTCAAATATGGCCTTGAAATCTGCAAATTTTGAGTATAACACAAGACCAAAACAATATTGCAAAATCTCCATTTATTGGAGGTATTTGTTAGTAAACAATAACATTGACGCTCATATTCAATGAAAAAACATGTAAAATGATGCAATTATTTTATCATTATGCAGCGCCAACAACAATTGTGAGGATGAGTTCATACTTCATGAGATGAATAGAGACGGCACGCAAGACGAAGAAAATGCTAGTCACGACACCAATGTATACCTCAACTTTGAGAACAAAGACAATGACCCGCCCGATAATGTAAACGAAGACACCGATGCTCCTGGGAATGCAAACGAAGACATCGGTGCTCCTAACGATGTTTATAAATCTATCGATGCTATCACCTTATTCGTGAACTGGACATTCGTGTGTAGTAATAATTTTGTTTTGGTTTCTTATGTTTGTTAGCAATCCGCCTCTAGTTTGAAGAAGAAATCAAAGCGCAGAGGTCCAACTAGCATGAAGAACTTTGAGGGGAGGTTCATTATCAATGAAGTCGGAGAAGATGGACCGTCCACAGCCGCAACTAAGCTTGTGAACTACTATGGCTATCTCGTTAGGGACCACGTGCCCATCAGCTTTCGGACATGGAGGCCCAGTTGTGCCAATGATCCACATGCAGTTCCAAAAGGTCAAAAGGCCATGTTATGGGACTCTATGAAGCGGAAGTTTAACATCCCTCAAGAACTTCAGGAAAAGGTTGAAGATTGGACTCTAAAAAAAGATGGCCATGCAATTTCAAACCCATAAGAAGAAACTATACGAAGCCTTCAAAAAGCATGGTTTGGTGCCCGACTTTCAGGCCTTCCTAAAGTACAGGGGACACTAGGAGGCATTCCTAATTTACAAGCAATCGGAAGAGGGGAAGGCACTTTCGGCCCGAAACAAGGCGAGTGCTGAAAAAAGGAATATCACCACGGGCGCAGCCTGGGTGGTTACAAAGCATGTGCTGAGCAGTGGGCTAGGATGGAAGCAGACCTCGAGTGAAAAGGTATCACCCCTACGATGCATGGCTTGCTAGAACACTTAATGCATTGGTACTATGCCCACCATGGAACCCTCGCAGAAGATGGTAGCCTAGTATACAAGAACGACAAGGCAAAAGAGGTAACAGAGAAAGTGGTTGAAGCTGTCCAGAAGACGGTGAGAGGTGAATTCGTCCCCGACAAGGAAAAGGATGAGCTAACTCTTGTCCTGCAGAACCCAGAGCACCCGGGCCATACAAGAGGATATGGAAATTTGTCGTGGTTTGATGCGGATGAGCCAACATAGAAGCAAGACCATACAAGAGGCAAGGATGTGTAACTTGGAAAATGAGCTACCTCAAACCAAACTTCTATTCCCAGCGAGGTCGTACGTCAAGTGGCAATTGCAATGGACTCCATAAGGATGCAAGGGTTACTACCTTCTCCTCCTGCCAACATGCTTAACCCCAAGCACCTGGGCTGTACAAGAGTATATGGAAGTAGTTGTACTTCCACGGAGCTCCCTGATCAGCGATACCCTTTGGATGAGATTCAACATCGAACGTGCTGTCAGCTTCATATACCAGAGACGAACCAAACCACTAGCATGGCTTATGGTATGGCCTTACCTCCTATGCCAGATCAGAGGTACCACGGTGAAGAGATTCCAGAAGGGTACTCAGTTGTCATCGTGGATGAAGTGTGCGAAGGGTATGGAGACTTAGAGCTCCCAATCGTAGGCAGTTATGGAGAAAGGCGATTGTAGAGGATCACCACGAATTCATTCTATGGAAGAAAGCGTTAATTGTAATTAGAGGAGATACCAAGGCAATGACTGCAGGTGGGGCTCCTTCACCACCAGGCTCTCCACATGGAAGCCCCTCACCTCCAAAGAAGATTCCCTCACCTCCACACAGGAGCCCCTCACCACCTCCACGCAAGAGCCCATCACCACCTCCATGCAGGAGCCCCTCACCACCTCCACGCCGCCGCAAGAATGCCCCTACAAAGATGGGCTGCTTAGGTGCACCACCTCAACCGACGGGACAAGGAAAGAGTTAGAGCAAATCACAGCAAACAAGCAGCTCCTCAGTTAAGACGACACAAAAGAAGCTACCTTATCACTTAACTAATGAGGAGTTGAATGCTCATGTGAAAGAAGATGTCCACAGGCAAATATTTAAGAAGAGAAGTCCTCCGAAAAAACATCGATAGATCCGGCTACGAAACACTACAAGAATTAGGAGAAAGTTTGTCGGCAGAAACCCATGAACTTAGGCCTATACCCACAAATTTAGACTAATTTTGTTGGGCATGCGTCGAACTTAACCCGTCGAAATTATGCAAATAAGTTCGTCGGCCCCGACGAACTTTGCTTAAGTTCGTCGGTTTTCACGTGACCGACGAATTTATCCACATGGCCCAATTAAATTCGTCGACCAGGTGGGGCCGATGAATTTAATGTCCATGTGGCAGTTAATTCATCAGTTTTTATAGGCCCACGAATTTAGTGTTTTTAATTAAAAAATAAAGTCACACCCATAGAAAATCTGATGATTCATAGAAAATTCCAAAAAAATCATCGAAAAATAGCAGAACATCGTATAGTCACATATAGCAACTCTACGTATACTATATAGTCGCAATAAACCTGTAGGCAACCAACTATATAGTCGCAAAAGGGGACCTTATGTTTCACCACTGTTCTTCTATAATTAGGCTGACTTCACCCTTGGAGCAACCAACTAGAAATTCGGGAGCTCAAGGATTGAACCCATTGACCCTCCCACTTACACTCAGTTTCTAACTTATTCTAGATTATTATAGGACAGTTAGTTTCTTTAACTTTACACCCCTTTGGACTTTTGGAGACAAAAAAATCTCAGCAGGTTTTCATTTCAAATGCAACAAAGTTTTATTTTGGTTTTTTTCAAAATTGGTAGGGGGTTCTTCAAAATCTGCGCGGGGGACGATGCGGTAGCCTGCGGAGGTCGACGAGAGGCGGCGACATGCACCGCGACGCGGCGGGGGCAGGCCGCGCGGGGCCTCGGCCGAAGCCGGGCAGCGCGGGAGGCCAGGCGGCGGCCGGCGCCGCGGGAGGCCGGGCGGCGTGTGGCCTCACCGGTGCAGCGTGGGAGGCCGGGAGCGAGGGACCCAGCTCGGGGAGGTGGGGTGGGTGTGTGAGGAGAGAGAGGAGAGGGAGCGAGGAGAAAAAAGAGGAGAGGGAGTGGCCGGGTAGCAGTGCCGGTGAGTGCATTTTATATCCGCCAATAATTTCGTCGATTGGAGCTGGTCTAGACAACGAAGTTAAATAATTTTGTGGCTATTAAGGAACCGACGAAGTTAATGAATTTTCAAAAAATTTTGACAGCTAAGTTCATCGGATGCGGGTTGTGGTCAACGGACTTATTTAAATTCGCCGGGGATTTGTCAAAACCGATGAATTTATCCTAATTTCATCGGGGACCAGGAACCGACGAACTTAATGGACATAAGTTCGTCGGCTGCTTTGTGCCTGATGAAATTAAAAAAACCCACAAACTTTATCGTGTTTTTTGTAGTGAATGTCTTCTTTATTAACATGAGCAAAAATCCCAAGAAGCAACTTTTATCAGACTTTGATCACACAATGAAGAAATCTTGTGTGCAAAAGCGTCATAAGAAGAATGATGAGCCGCCCCAGCTTGGACAACAGCCACAAGCCACTCTTGACATGCCCCAAGAACGAGGAGATCTAGAAAGGACGGCCAAAGAAGCTGGCCTTACGGTACAACAGCTGCTGGAGCAGGAAGAAGTTGCATCTGCGGAAGAAGTTTGGAAGTTTCAGCCTGGAAAGCCACTAGTCAAGCCAGATCTTGTCAAGCCTTTGCCAACACAAATGCATAGATTCCATGCTTGGTACGTGAAGATATCAGCGACCAATCCGCATCACCTTATTGTTGTGCATGTGAAAGAGATAGACTACTTCAATGGCGTTGATATCTTCTATCTGGATTTCAAAGATATTTATGAGATATACCATCGAGGCCCCCTCAACATTTCTCTCATCAGCTGCTGGGTTCTGTAAGTGTGCTTTCATGCATCTCTCCTTAGGCGTCGTCTATATATTAATCGTTTTCATGTCATCCTGATATCTACTTTACACCGATTGCAGAATGAAGACCCAAAGGTGCCGTAAAGACGGGATTTACGATGCGGGCTTCATGGACCCTGTTGTGATTAATCAGAAGACCATAAACGACCATCATGAGGAAGTAAGGCAGAGGGTTGTAAAGTTTTTTATCAACCAACATTCAAGCAATTCATACTTCTACCTTACAACTAGGGGTTAGTGTCTATTATCTCGTACCTCGTACGTTTTCCATTTGTAATTGTTTCGTCTAATATGCTCTCTATGTTTAATTGTTCACCTTCCACTTCCACCGGATACTGCTTGTCATAGAGATAGAAACTAGAATTGTTAATGTGCTTGACTCCATGAGGAAGCCAACCTCTGACGACGACGAAGTCGTGGATGTCCTTAACGAGTATTTCATGTCATTTCATCTCAACTATCTAATATAATCATGGCATTTCATCATCTCAACTTTGTCATTCCTTTTCATGTGTAGTGCATGGAAAGAACTGCGCAAAAGCCAGCCAGGCCTTAGAGATGAACTTAATCTTAGACTTAACTTTCCGGTATGAATGCACGACCGCATGCATGTCGTATCTTCTTTGCCAATAATGTGTACTAACTTTATATCTTTCAGTGTTTTAGACAGGCTCAAGGCACCAATGTATGTGGATACAATGTTTGTGAGTTCATTCACAATTGCGTGACACAACGTGATATGCGTGTATGCAAATATCGGCCACAATCTCAATAATACTGTCTTAGCATTTTGATTTAGTATGTTGTTGATTGTTTTTTTATCAAATGATAGATGCTACAAATGAGGGATGAACTTCTCCCTGGAGATAAGATCAAGGCAGCCCAAGAAGGTCTTATGAGGTTCATAAATAAGGAGATAATTCTTGACACCGGAGTGTTTTTTGACACTAGATAACAGCTTCCGCCACCCAATGATTATGTACCAAGTCCACAAGGCGCACATGGGCATTATAGTTGTTCTTCAGAAAGATTGTAGTTGGACATTATATATATTTTGTAGTTAATTGTGTAGATATGTATAAATTTTATAGTTAGTTGTGTAGTTAGAAAGATTCTACATATGCATTGCCTTTATTTATACCTATATATGTAAATTTACATACATATATAATGCATTTAATATGCCTAATAGATTTAAATGCACATCTATGTAGTAGATATATATATATATAAAGGAAAATTGGGCGTTGATGATTTAGTCTCGGTTGGTAACACCAACCGGGACTAAAGTGGCGCAGCCACATGTGCGTCTTATCACATTTAGTCGCGGTTGGTAGCACTGACCGGTACTGTAGGGGTGCGCAGCCACATAGGTTGCTGACACGGGGTAGCTAGTTTAGTCCTAATTTGTGCTATACCAACTGGGACTAAAGGAGCTTTTAGTCCTAGGCTATGCAACCGGGACTAAAGTCTGAGGGTTTTAGTCCCACTTCAATAGTACCGGTTGGGAATCCGGGACTGAAGGGGGTTCCCAACTGGACTGATAGGTTGTTCTCCATTAGTGTTAGGAAATCTCAACCTCAGGATTAGTTCTTAGGGAGCTAGCTATCAATCGATAGTCATGTGTTTGTAAACGGTAATATTTGTATATGGATAGTTGTCACCTAGGGCATGCAATGTTTATTTTCTGCAAACAACGGTAATATTTGTATATGGATATACAAGACCTCGTCACACGTCCTCCTAAATATATTCTGACTGCTACCTCCGCTATAATATATTAGACACGTGTGATCTTATCACAAAACGTGTACAGATATTTTGTTTCTATAAAACTTGGGTACCAACAAATACCCATTTGGTCCAAAATTGCCCCTGGATAGATAATTCATCATCAGACGCAATATAATAGTACCATGGGAGATGTGTATAATATCGGCATTAATGAATGTGTCAACCTCCCTTTTTAATGCGCTAACAGCTCATGCGCCGACGGGACACCTGGGCAGTGGGCACTACAACGAAATTTTACAGGGATAATCGCTCCAGAGTACCGTGATTGGCTAAACGCGGCGTGTACCTGCCCATGAGAAAAATAAAAATACCTATATATATAGGTGGCTTTGCTGATCCATATTGTACTACAGAGGCAACAACAATATATTCTTGCTCTATATTCTTGGTCCGATCAATCCATCGTTTGAGTCTTTGAGATGGCAGAGCTGATAGCAAAAAACGCTGCCACTCAGTGGTTTTTGGGCTTCGACTCCGGCCCCTGGGAACCGCAGTCCTATTGCTCTGAATAAGCTGAAGCCGGAAGCTTTGCCAAAGAGGCCCATAATTGAGACACACATGAATACTTCAAATATACCAAAGAGCTGGAAGATCATGAAATAAATTTTAGAAGACAGGATTTTTCGTACCTATCCTGCATAGAGGAGACAGCAAAAAGTGAAGTTGACAATGAGCGGTTGACGTCAGCTAGTGTGAACAAGGACGACGTCAATGGCAGTACCGTTTTAGTGTAGAAGTAAGCTCTTGAAAAAATGATTACGAGCGGTTCGTGCAGAGTGATTTCCAAAAATCATATCCATCCCAAGGGCTCGATGAAGACTAGGGCAGGCACAACCCACACCAGTAGTCGCCGCCAGAAAACGAAGGGCGAGCCAGCGGTAGTGGTGGCCGAACAGGGCCGGCATAAGCCTCCTTGGGCGGCACTAGATGTTTGGAGCGAGGTTGGTTTTGGACAACAGCGGCGCCGGGGAGGGGTGCTGCTCCAGCGCGTGGCACGAGGACCCATGTGAAGGTGGAGTGGGTGGCCGTGTGGGGTACTAGAGCATAGCAGCTAGGGCAGATTTGGATGCGAGGATGGGGAAAGACCAGGGTAGTGGAGGGGGAGAGGGAAAAAGAGATGGGCCAGCATTAGGGGAAGCCATGTAACTTCATCGTGGCATGGAGGCTGACGAAAATACTTAAAATTTGTCGGTTTTTATATGTAGCCGGCGAATTTAAGTAAAAACATCAGTTCAATTTATAACCAACAAATTTGTTCCTATTAAATTTGCCAGCTTATTTAGCCTGACAAATTTAGAAAACTTACGAATTTTGTCATCTTTCTTGTAGTGAGCATGGTTTCAATTCCCGGACTTATCCGGCAACGGGATTTCGCCCCAAAAAACCAGCGGAAACCGCCAAAACCGAACGGGGGAGCACTTCAAATTGAAAAGAAGGTTTCCATCGTTCCCCAGCCGGGAACCGGTGAAAACTAGTCGAGAAATCGTGAATATGACAGGGAAATGGAAATGTCAATGAAAAAATAGGAAATTTTGACAGCATTTCAGCCTAATATGTATACATAAATATATTCCAGACATGAATCGAATGCATGATCTAAAGTCCATATTACTTTCATCCATTCAGCAAACCAATTTCATCATAATAATCTTCGACATGCATAACAAAATCATTTCATGAAATCACATCGACCACATGAAAACACATGCATGTCACATGAGAGCACAAATCAAATACATGGTCCAAAGTCCATGCGACCTCGTCCTCTAGATGTGTGAAGTAAATAAAATGAGAATGAAACAATGGACTATCTGTACGAAGTATGAACTTCTATTTGTATGCTAGCTAGCTATTCATATGAGGATATATGATTTTTTTATACATTGCCATGATTTGGGCTACACAACAAATTTTCCGCAGCAGCAATAATTAATAGCCAATTTTCTAGAAGTGACATTGGCAACAGTTTCTACAATATATATTAGTTTTTTTACAACTTTTACAATATAATATCATAGATATTTCCTCTAACAAATTTTGAACACACGGTTAATATAATGTTGTTGGTTTGTTGATAGGAGGAAGTTGACATATCAACTACGCAAAGTGCATATTAGCCTACAGATGATAACCACGGTCTTGAGCGATCATACTTGATCTAGCCACCATGACTTAGGAAATCTTAACCTCAGGATTAGTTCCTAGGGAGCTAGCTATCAATCGATAGTCATGTACTACCTCCGTTTTTATTTGTATGTCGTTAGGACAAAAAAAAGTTAATAGAAAATGAACTGTGTTCGGCTATCGGAACGCCATATAATAAGAAAACGGAGGGAGTATTTCTAAACGTTAATATTAGTATATGGATAGTTGTCACCTAGGGCATGCAATGTTTATTTTCTGCAAACAACGGTAATATTTGTATATGGATGTGCAAGACCTCGTCACACGTCCTCGTAAATATTTTCTGACTGCTACCTCCGCTATAATATATTAGACACGTGTATTATCACAAAACATGTACATATGTTTTGTTTCTATAAAACTTGGGTACCAACAAATAACCATTTGGTCCAAAATTGCCTCTGGATAGATAATTCATCATCAGACGCGATATAATAGTACCATGGGAGATATCTATAATATCGGCCATTAATGAATGTGTCAACCTCCCTTTTTAATGCGTTAACAGCTCATGCACCGACGGGACACCTGGGCAGTGGGCACTACAACGAAATTTTTCAGGGGATAATTGCTCCAGAGTACCGTGATTGGCTAAACGCGGCGTACCTGCCCATGAGGAAAAAAAAGCCTATATATATAGGTGGCTTTGCTGATCCATATTATACTACAGCGGCAACAACAATATATTCTTGCTCTATATTCTTGGTCCGAACAATCCATCGTTTGAGATGGCAGAGCTGATAGCAAAAAACGCTGCCACTCAGTGGTTTTTGGGCTTCACCGGCTCCGGCTCCGTCTCCGGCTCCGGCTCTTGGGAACCTCAGTGCTACTACTATTGCACTGAATAAGCTGAAGCTGGAAGCTTTGCCAGAGGGGCCCATAATTGAGGCACACATGAATACGTCTAATATACCGAAAGAGCTGGTAGATCATGAAATAAATTTTAGAAGACAGCATTTCTGCGTACCTATCCTGCATAGAGGAGACAGCAAAAAGTGAAGTTGACAATGAGCTGTTGGCGTCAGCTAGTGTGAACAAGGACGACGTCAATGGCAGTACTGTTTTACTGTAAAAGTAAGCTCCTGAAAATGATTATGAGCGGTTCGTGCGGACTGATTTCCAAAAATGATATCCATCCCAAGGGCTCGATGAAGAATGGGCCAAGGGCATACCGCACACCAGTTGTCGCCTCCGGAAAACGAAGGGCGAGCCAGCGGTAGTGGTGGCCGGGCAGGGCCGGCATAAGCCTTCTCGGGCGGCGCTAGATGTTTGAAGTGAGGTTGGTTTTGGGCAACAGCGGCGCCGGGGAGGGGTGCTCTAGCGCGCGGCGCGAGGATACCCATGTGAAGGTGGAGCGGGGTGTCCGTGTAGGGTGGCGGCGTGTAGTGGCTAGGGCAGCAATTGCTGCAGGGACGGGGAAATTCCAGGGTAGGGGAGGGGGAGAGGGGAAAAGGGCTGGCAAGTATTAGGGGAAGCCATGTAACTTGGTCAGGGTATGGAAGCTGGCAAAAATACTTAAAATTTGTTGGGTTTTATACGTAGCCAACGAATTTAAGTAAAAATTTTGGCTTAATTTAGAACCCACAAATTTGTTTCTATAAAATTCGTCGGTATTTAGACCAATGAATTAAAAAACAAATAATTTTCTCCTGTTTTTTGTAGCGAGAAGGGTTTCACTTTACGACGTTTTACAAGTCCTGGATGCATTTAGGAACGGGATTTTGCCTGGAAATCATCGAAAACCGGTTTCAAATTTGTTTCCTGCTTTCCGTTGTATCCCTATCGTTTCACGTCGGTAACCTCTGAAACCCGGTCGAGAAATTGTGAATATGATCGGGAAATGGAATTTGCAATGAAAAAAATAGGAAATTTTAACATCATTTCAGCGTGATATGTATAAATAACTATATTCCACACATGAATCGAATGCATGATCTAAAGTCCATATTACATTAATCCATTCAGCAAACGAATTTCATCATAATAATCCTTTCGACATACATAACAAAAGCATTGCATGAAATCATATCGACCACATGAAAACGCATGCATGCCACATGAGAGCACAAATCAAATACATGGTCCAAAGTCCATTCGACCTCGTCATCTCGGTGTGAAGTAAATAAAATGAGAATGAAACAATGGACTATCTATATAAAGTATGAACTTCTATTTGTATGCTAGCTAGCTATTCATAAGAGGATATTTGATTTTTTATACAATGCCATGATTTGGACTACGCAACAATTTTCTACTGCGGCAATAATAGCCCGGTTTCTAGAAGTCTAGTTTTTACAATCATATAATAGTTTTTACTGTTGCTTACATTTTTTTCAGGAAAAAAGGTGCCCCTTAATTACTCAGAAAAGGATTACAATCCTGAGCAATAATTTGCTCTCAACACACTAGATAAGAAAAACGCCACATTGCTGAATGTTTGGAACACTTGGCCAGTTGTGTGAGCTCATGTGGTGCACCATTATGCTCCCTTTTCACATGGACAATTTTCCATTCAGGCAAGCGTTCCTCTATCTCCTTGGCTTCAGTGATGATGAGGTTAGTTTTGATCTTAAACATCTTGGTCTTTTAAGGCTTCCTTAACAGATACATAGTCTGTCTCTAAGATAGCTTTTTTTTTAATTCATTCTGCTGCCAAAGACAGACTGTCCTTGCTAGCACTATATAATATCATTGATATTTCTTCTAACAAATTTTGAACACAAAGTTAATATAATGTTGTTGGTTTGGTGATAGGAGGAAGTTGACATATCAACTACGCAAAGTGCATATTAACCTACAAACGATAACATTGGTCTTGAGCTTTCATACTTGATACAGCTAGCATGACTTAGGAAATCTCAACCTCAGGATTAGTCACGTGTACAGATATTTTGTTTTTTACAAAACTTGGGTACCAACAAATACCCATTTGGTCCAAAATTGCCTCCGGATGGATAATTCAACATCAGACACAGTATAATAGTACAATGGGAGATGCTTACAATATCGGCCATTAATGGATGTGTCAACTTCCCTTTTTAATGCGTTAACAGCTCATGCACCGACGGGACACCTAGGCAGTGGGCATTACAACAAAATTTTAGAGGGGATAATCGCTACAGAGTACCATGATTGGCTAAACGTGGCGTACCTGCCCATGAGGAAAAATTAAAATAAACCTATATATATATAGGTGGCTTAACCGAAGAGCCGGAAGATCATGAAATAAAGTTTAGAATACATGATTTTTTCGTACCTATCAAGCATAGAGGAGACAACGAAAAGTGAAGTTGACAATGCGCTGTTGTCGTGTCCTAGTGTGAACTAGGACGACGTCAATGGTAATACTGTTTTAGTGTGGAAGTAAGCTCTCGAAAATGGTTATGATCGGTTCATGCATAATGATTTCCAAAAGTCATATCCACCCAAAGTGCAATGAGCTAGTTTAAGAGACTTACTCTCCTTTTCTCTTAAAGGAATATTTAATGGTAACAGGACAATTATATCGAAGTGAGACAAACATCTTGAGATCATTCCCAGCCGCTGCACAACAATGTACCCAAAATATTGTAATATTTCAGCAGAACATTACAGGTAAACTAATCACTACCAGTCTGCAAACTAGATTGCCAATAATGTACCTAGGTAAAAATATATAATTTTGTCCTACGTAACTTGTACAATGTCATTTACCGAGATTACGAGAAAACGTAACTGATTTTTTTAATTTTTCATGGTTTCTCGACCGGAAAACACTGGTCACTGACCGGGAAATCCGGTTTTCGGTTTTTATAAATATTTTTTGACTTTTGGAATTTTAAAACAGACTTTTCTTAAAAATAGACAGGGATCCTTTCCCAGACCAGACCGGGAAAGGGAAAAATTCCTTCAAAGTGCCGGATCACGATTGGGATTGTGTATACTCTGGTCTCTAGTGAGGCATTTACAAAGCATCTTCGCTATTAATGCACACTAGGAAGTCTGCAATGATTGTCATTGTACATCTTGGGAACCGAAAGGACCAATGTGTGATGCAAGTGACTATGCAGTGGGAGCTGTGCTAGGACAAAGGAAGGAAGGAAAGGTACATGCTATATACTATGCCAGCAAGACTCGCAATGATGCTCAAGTGAATTACGCCACTACAGAAAAGGAGCAGTTAGTAGTGGAATTTGCTTTTTAGAAATTCAGATCGTATATTGTCAACTCAAAGGTGATAGTCTACACTGATCATACTGCTATCAAGTACCTACTTACCAAGAAGGATGCTAAGCCCCGACTCATAAGATGGATACTTATGTTGCAAGAATTTGATGTGGAAATAAGAGACAAGAAGGGGACTGAGAATGTAGTGGCAGATCATTTGTCAAGAATGAATCATGGAAAAGAAGGACCACCAATTGAAGATGCACTAAGAGATGATGCTCTTTATGGAATTCTGGATAAAGACACTTGGATGAGAGATGTGATAAGAGCCTTGAGAGATGAACCAATGACACATCTTGATTATAATTCAAAGAGATGAGTTTTTGCTGAAGCAAAGAAATACTATTGGGATTCTCCCTACTTATATAGATATGAATCAGATGGAGTGCTTGGAAGATGTGTGCCATTAGAGAAAAGAGAAGAGATTTTGAGAAAATGCCACTCTTCAGAGTACGGAGGTCATCATGGTCATTCCAGAACTCAAGCTAAAGTGTGGGCAAGTGGATTCTATTGGGCAGAAATGCATGAAGATGCAAGAAAGTTTGTTGCTTGTTGTCTAGGGTGTCAGAGATCTAGAAATGTATCTACAAGAAATTCAATGACACTGACATACAACTTGCATATTGACTTGTGTGATGTATGGGGAATTGATTTCATGGGGCCATTTGAAAATTCACATGGATATGAGTATATTTTGGTGACTTTGGATTATGTTTCAAAATGGGTAGAAGCTATACCATGCAGACGAGCTTCTATAGAGGAATCTATTGAAATGATCATGAATATTAATTTCCCAAGGTATGGAGTTCCAAGAGTAATTATTTCAGATGGAGGATCACATTTTACTGGCAAGGATTTCACTAAGTGCCTGTCTAAACTTGGGATTGAGCATAGAGTTTCTACCGCATACCATCCACAGACTAATGGTCAAGCAGAGACATCAAACAAGCAGCTAAAGGAGATTTTGAGAGAAAACGGTGATTAAAGGAGGAAAAGATTGGTCAAAGAAGTTAAACGATGCACTTTGGGCTTACAGAACTGCATTTAAAGCTCCAATCGGGATGGCACCTTATCAGTTTGTTTATGAAAAGACTTGTCATTTGCCGGTAGAGATGAAGCATAAAGCTTATTGGGCAATTAAAGAGTTGAATTTTGATTTGGATGCTGCTCTAATCAAACGGAGGAATCAAATTAGTAATCTTGACGAAGCCAGGCTTAATGCTTATCATAACGCAAGCATTTAGAAGGAGAGGACAAAAAGATGGTTTGATAAGAGAATTCAAAGGAAAGATTTCAAAGAAGGTGACAATGTTCTTCTCTACAATTCAAGATTCAAATTATTTGGCAAAGGAAAATTGCAAAGCAAATGGGATGGGCCTTATATTGTGCATGATGTGTCACCTACGGGAGCTGTCACAATAATGGATATTAAAGGGAATCGTTTTATGGTGAACTGCCAGCGATTAAAGGTATTTCTTGAACAAGATAAATTTCAAATTTAATATATTGATACCTACGAGTTTATGGAAACAAAGGTACCTCGTGTATCATGGACCCTTAGCCTTTTGCAAGCTCTTGTATATGTGTATGTATATTTTCATGTCTTGTTTTTTGTTTCCTTTCGGTTTCTCGACGCATTAAAGTTTTAAATTACGAAAGAAATCTTCCGACAAAATTTGGCGGCTTTTAGCCAGAGGGAAGGGCCAGGTCGGCCGAACCCAGAGGGGTGGCTTGGCTGACTTTGCCTCTTTTCCTCTCAGATTGCTTTCATTTTTGGTAGGCATGGTTCCCGATGTTTCACAATTGAACAAGAGCTGAAATCTTATATCTGATGGCATTATAGTGGGTAACGTTTTAGAAAATAAAATATATCTGATGACACATTATTACTAGAGGCTACCTGATAAAAATGTTTCTGAATGTTATGAGAATTTTTAGATTTTTTTTCTAGCACGTCTCTTAAGTAATGTTTTATTTGAAGCTTTCAATCTTACTACTACTAATTAGAAGTTTAAAAAGCACGAATTACGAAGCGCATTAGAAAAATAAATAAATCCTTGAAATTCTAAAACCATCTGGCCGTCTATAAAGAAGTCTCAAATAGTAATAGACATTGAATATATTATATTTTCTAAACAATTATCCACCATGCCATCATAAAAGACCATTAAATTAACCTCCTAAATTTGCATATAAATTACCTACTATGCAATTAAGAAAGACCAATAACTAAAGTAACATCTAAATTTGCATATAAATTACCCACCATGCCATTATGAAAGACTAATTAAAGTAATCTCTGTAATTTACATATAAGTTACTCACCATACCATTATGAAAGATGAATTAAACTAACCCTTAAACTTGGATGTAAATTACCCACCATGCTGTTGTGAAATATGACTTAAAGTAACTTTGCACATAAATTACCTATTATGCTATTGTAAATGATTATTTAAAAAACTCTAATTTGCATATTGATTATCACTATGACAGTATAAAATATAAATTTTAATTAGCTAGAGCTTATTATAGATAGATAAGATAAAAACTATGTATATGCAAACATTCTTTTAAAGTATAACATATGAGATATATTGAGTAATAACATTTTTGATTAATTGTCTGTCTGAAATTTATATTTTTTAATATTTTATTTTATACTAACCCGTACTTTGCACAGGGTTGACATACTAGTTAAATTAGTAATAGTAAGATAATACTTCCTTTATCTTTATAGACTTCGTAAAAAAATATTAATGGACGTACACATCAGCTCATTATATTTTAGGTGAGGAGAGTGCGTCGGAGAGCGGACACAAGCACGGAGATACATTCGAATATTTAATGGTGATTTGCTCCACTTGCCGCGTCATCATAGTACTATGCATAGCTACTCATTGTGCCCCGCATGCATGGTCCAACTAATAATTAATCTTGTCCCCTCAAGCAAACCTTTAATGCAA
This sequence comes from Paspalum notatum, assembly GCA_022530915.1. Classification (NCBI taxonomy): domain Eukaryota; kingdom Viridiplantae; phylum Streptophyta; class Magnoliopsida; order Poales; family Poaceae; genus Paspalum; species Paspalum notatum. The sequence continues at coordinate 13,130,722 of CM039683.1, forward strand.
ATTAATTACGGACTAGCTGGTACCACGCCCAATCTAACTCAGCGATCATCAATGACGTTGGTCCGGAGCCCAACTATTGCCTTATTGCTGACATATATAACCATTAAGCAATGGAATCATGAATAAACCTTGGCACCTTGCAACAAATAAATTCAGGTGAAATGGTGCTTCTTGCTTGAAAACACTAGGGCCCTGTTTAGAATTAAAGTATTTTATAACCATAGTTTTCAAATACTATAGTTTACGATTGTCATGACACGAATACCATGGTTTTCAGATACTTCAGTAAAATCATAGTATTGCTTAAAACTGAGGATTGTTTGGTTCATTGCAAAACCACAGTATGCACTGCCCCTACTCCCTTCCCCACGCGCGCGGCCGGGGAGACGAGCCAACGGCGGCGGCGAGAGAGGCCTCGGAGGGAGGAATCAAGACCAACCAGTAGGTGGGTGAAGGAACGAATCATGGTAGGAAACGGGAGGGGGACACGTAGTGAATACGTCAGAAGGGGAAGCACAAATCAATCAAGAAGAAGACAGCCGTCGTGGGCTCATCTCGGACTCCCGGGCGGCTGCTCGTCTCGAACTCGCCGGCGTAGGGAGGCTCGCTCGTCGCGGCTGGGCCGATGCACTCAGGCTCCGCGGCGGCGGCCGCGGCGCGGGCAGCTTTGACGGGCGGCGCTGGCTGCGGCGCGGCCGCGAGACAAGCAGAGGAGCTATCAAACACTTTTTTCTCTTAATACTACAGTATCATCTCAAAACTGCAAAAATACGGAGGTACCAAACAAGCCCTAGCTTGTAGTAGTATGTCCGTCAACTTGTGACGGATTACCAGTAGAGTACTGTTCTTGTCCGATCTCTGGTTCACTTCTCTTATCACCCCTGGTGCAACGACCATCCATCGCCACCCCGCACGCCATATATACCCCTCACAGCATTCAGTAGTCGCCTAGCTATGTGGGCGTCTAAAGGATGGTAGTCCCAACAACGAGGTGCGGGTGGACGTCAAATCTCACCCATGGGTCAAACCCCATCTGTAATAAGATAGATTAGGCCGGCTGTAATAAGATGTGTTAGGGCGGTGTGATTTTTCACCCATAAATAGGTGCCTAATGCGGGACAAAAATATAAACGTAAGCAATGGCATGTGGCAGAGTATAGATGATCTTGTGCCTAAGGTAACGAGGTTAGCACGGAATTGAATGATTCTGTGTCTAGCTGACAAGAAACAAGAAATGGAGAGATTAATAGAGATTATGAGGAGGCAAATGGACTCTGGACTGATTCTCCTTTGATGTCTGCTGGTGGTGAAGCAAGAACTGAGGAACTCATAAGAAGTTTCAAGTGGTACAGGCTAGAGGATCCAGTCATAAATTTGGGACCTGCCCAGGACGAAGATGATGTGGTGATAAAAAGCAAAGAAAGACAAAAAAGCGGTTTGCAAGTGCTGTTCTCTCCTGGTGATGTTGGGTACAAGAAGATGATGTCTGGCGGCTGGGCGCCTAAGCTTTTTTGGTTTCGGTTGCTCTCTTTATGTTTTTGTGATTTCTAAAGTTTCCCTATGGTCAGAACCTTTTCATGAGTTTTTTAGTGCTAGAGCAGTGGCTACGCTCTAGTGTGGAGTTTTCTGGGATGCATACCATCCTCTTATGCTGTAAAAGCATGCTGATGTCTGTATTTTAATGATTCAAGACACAGTGGTTCCCCCCTAAAACTCTAAAAATAATATAAAGGTACAATCAAGTAATTTAGCTTGCCTCTTCACATGAAATTATTAGTCCACAGTGGAACCCTGGCTGGGAGTCACCTACACTACCACTCCTTTGTTATTTGAACATGTAATGATTAGTATTTTGGCCTATGTTGTTGACTGGTTGTACTGCTGCTATTTGTGAGATGTTCGATTTGAACTATTTTTTAGCATGTTGGATTGTCAATATAATATCATATTGTGATCTTTGGACACAATGTGCCCATGTCTGTGTTGAGTGTGGAGGTTTTAGAGTTTTTTTTTTTTGTTAGTTGATAGCCTTCACCCCCATGGGCACCTAACACCTAGCGGGTGCGGATGTGAAAAAACCCGCTAGGTATAATGTGTGTGGCCTAACGAGTCAGGTGTTAATGTGGACCGACAACATTTGCGATGATGTACATCGAGCCAACTAATCAGATGCTTGTTCCTCATCACCACCCCCACCCCCCACCCCCGGGAAACACACACACACAATCCAAGAAATCAAGGACTAAGAAGATATCTCCTTGTCGTAGCAATTTGAAGCCAATAGAACTGAGGTTGACATCTCAAATCGTATGAAAAAAAAACTAAAGATGGCGTCTCAGATCCCATTGTATAGACCTATTTAATAATGGTAGAAATTTGTAATTTAGCAATATATAGATCTATTTTTATTTAATTTTTATAATACCGTATGTTGGTAATTTAGCTGTAGGTTTGGTTTTTTTAGTTTATGTTTACTATAAATACTGAAGGTGGTTAATTCAGATTAAAATTTAAGGTGTCATTTTAGATCATCTATTAAAACCTAAAAGGTACGTAATATACATACAAATTTAGGCATCATTTTATATTATGTTTCATAATAGTAGATTGGTATTCTTGGACCCGTTATCGTACACAACATGTTCCCTTTTGAGAGGTAAATGGCAGTCCTAAAGAAGTATGTCTGCAATCGTTCTAGACAGAAGGATGCATCGCTATGAGATACGGGGCAGAGGAGGTTATTTAGTTCTGTACTGACTACATTGATGAGCTTAAGCCAATTGGAGCTCCTTTGTCTTGCTATGAGGGGAGACTAGCAGCTAAAGGTACATTAGAAAGGAAAGTAATGATTTGCAGTGATCATGTTTTATTTGATAGAGCACACTTCACGGTCTTTGATCACTCAACCTTGGTGGCTCCGTACATGGAGGGTCATAAAAAGATCATACGCTCTGAATACCCGGGGAAGTCTGAGGCCTGGATTACACGTCGTCACATAGAAAGTTTCAACGCGTGGTTGAAACAACATCTCATGTGTAACGAGGAGATTGATGACCAACTTGCTTGGTTGGCTAGGGTCCATCTGCATCAATTCCAACATTCAAAGGATACAAGATAAATAGAAATACATTTTACACGAGATCCCAAGACCAGAAGAGCATCAACCAAAATAGTGGGGTTCAGATAGATGCCATAGACACAACTGGGAAAAGGACAAATATTATGGTTATATAGAGGAGATCTGGGAACTTGATTACGGGCCATTTCTCAAGGTCCCTTTGTTTCGGTGTCAGTGGGTGAAACTGAGTGCAGGAGGTGTTATGATAGACCCAGATTATGGCATGACAACCGTGGACCTCAATAACACTGCATACAGGGATGAACCATTCGTCCTCGCCGCGAATGTCACTAAGTTTTCTATGTAAAGGACATGTCTACTAAACCCCAGAAGAAGAGAACTAGGAAAAATATTCCGTCAGACGAGAGCCGAAGCGACACATTGTTCTTCTAGGAAAAAGGAAAATAATGAGAGTGGAGGACTTCGCAGACGAAGAGGATTACAACCGGTTAGATGATGCACCACATTTCAAAGTGGAGGTTGACACAAGCATCTTGTTAAACAATTAAGAGGTTCCATACATGTGTTGCGATCATAATGAAGGGATTATTAAATAAAGTTGTATTAGCTAGTGTTCAAGTGCAATGTAATGGCGGAATTTTATTTTGTATTTTAATATTAAGACGGCAAACAGACCTAACTATTTTATTCTAAGTAATATGGAGTAGTATTTTGGATACAAAACTGCCAAGGGCGGGAGTTACCAAAATCAATCGTATTAGCATCGGGTGGTAAACCAAATGGGCTGAAAAACTTAGCGCGAAAAATAAAATAGTATCTGTGACAATCTAGGCCCGGTATTAATAGATACCTTTGCGCCATTTTTCTCGACGTCCTGTGGACATCTTAGTACCGGAAATTTGTATGTCCCGGCACTAAAGATGTTTTAGTACCGGAGTTTTTCAAGGCCCGACGCTCAAGGCCTACCCGTATATATGGACTCCGTCATCCTTTCGCAGTTCATAGTTCCTCGACGCCGTCCCCGCCGTCCCTGTCGCAGTCTCCGCCACCGGCATTGCGCATCCTCCACCATCGCTCCTCGTCCCCGTCGCAGCGCATCCATTGCTGTCTCCCGGTTGCTGCTCACCCCCTACGCCAGCGCGCCGCCACATCGACGACCCTGCCTATCTGCCTACTGCCGTCATCGACGCCGCCGCCGCCTCGACGATGTCACCCCTCTCCCTGCTGCCGTCATCGACACCACCGACGACTCCACGGCCTCGGATATTGCAGCTCTTCCCCGACCCCAGACGGTCCGTATCCGTCACGACGGCCCCGCCACCGCCCCCCGGTCCTCTCTGTCAGTGAGTATTCTTTCCCTCCTTAATTAGTAATATAATGACTTATATGTGTCTAAATTTGCATATAGCTATTAGAGAAAAACAACCCAATTTGTTTAAATTTGTTTGTACACAACTTAGCTAAGATGCGTGACGAGCGAGCGTACAAGTACATGGAATCAATTATTAGAGAGGGGACGGAAGAAGAGATCAGTGCGCAGCACCACGAGGAGGTTGATTCTTATGTCAACTATGAAAATGTCGAGGCTGATTCCGATCGGGAGGATAACGCCGATCACTCCAATGAAATTCCATTGGGCAATAGCCAGGTATAGACATTATACATACTTCTTATAGCTATCCACCTCCCCATTGTTGACGTGCATAATGATTTAGAGTAACACTATCCTTTCATCTTGACAGCCCACCACCTCCCCAGCAAAGAAAAATAGGAAGCCTCGAGGCCCCACAAAGAAGAAAAACTTTGAGGAGAGATACACAATCACACATGTGGGAGACGATGGACAACCTCTAGAGCCCGTTAAAGCCGCCACCACATTTGTGAACTACTGCGGCATTATAGTCAGGGAGAACGTTCCCATAAGCATCCCTGCTTGGAAAAAAAGCTGACAAAAAAAAGCTCAATCTGAAGATGCTCATGTTCAATCTAAAGCTTGAGAGCCAATGGACCGGCCTCATTGCTCTCCTGGTGTGATGAGTGATTGTCAACGAGCTCAAGCCCTCCGATGGACTGGAGGTAGATGTTGAAGACCTCGATGGACTGAGGCAAAAGCCCTCCAATGGACCGGAGGCAATGCTCGGCGTCGGTCGGCCATGGGAGCTCGGTACACGGTGGGGCGGATCGGCAACGGTGGTGTAAGCCCTCCGATGGACCGCGAGGCAACTCCGATGGACTGGAAAAGCCGGGTTCCACCGTGGTGCTCCAACCCGAGTGCATGGCGCGAAGGCGTGTGAGGGAGGCTTTGGCGGCTTCGGCTCCAAACCGCCACCCAAGCTACCTAAGGCTTGGTGAGTTGGGCCACGACTCGCCAAGATAGAGAAGATGGGCCAAGTCCGGCCTAGACGAAGACTTTCTAAATTTTCCTGGTTTCTGACTTCAAAATCGGGGGTGCAAAGGCAGATTGGACTACTGGCCGCATGGAGGACATCCAAAGATTACGTGGAAGCTAAGAAGATCAAGTCTTCATCGTGGTCGTCCGTCCCCGATATTTTGGGTTCTTTTCTGTTTTAGCCCCTCCGGGCGTTTCTAGTGTTAGGGGTCTATGCGTAAAAATGCCAAAACTGAATCGATGTATAAATAGCCTAAGAGCTGGTCATTAGAGGGAGTCTTGGCAGCTAGGTTTTCATTTGCTTTGTGTAATTTTTGTTCTCAAGCTTTGAGCTCCAAGTTTAGGAGGGTTAGGGTGAGATCTAGCCTCCAAATCAAGAGGGAAGGTGAGGGTGGTTGCTTAGGACGAAATCCTTCGTTGTAATCTGATCTAAGACCTCTTTTGAGGCTCATAATCGAAGTGGTTTCGTGCAACAACTTTGTGTGTTTCTCATCCCTTTGTTCTCTTTGGTTTTGGCTTCAATCTTGGCCTTTTGGGTGTTTGTTTTGGCCAAGGTTGAATCTTTTGTTTTCTTTGTATTTTGGACTTGCAAGGACGTGAAGATTATGTCTTAGAACATCTCAATCCCAAAGGATTGCCACGAGAAGTTGTTCTTGACGTTTTTCCTTTCTTGCCCAAATATTTACCTCTTCACGAGATCTGAAATTCCCGCTAATTCCGTGATCTTTTTCCATAGACCTTTTGGAAATGGATTTGGAATGGAGCTAGGATAGCCTATGCCATTTTTCGTGATGTTTGGAGAAGGTTTGGTCAAGTTTCGGATTACTTTTGTGTGAGGTTTCCTGCTGTCCAGTTTTTCTGCTGGTTCTATCCGTCTTCAATTATTGTTTGGTTTAGGGGTCAAACCTTCGAATTTTGGGCTGACATTTTGTGGAGCTCTTTATCAGTGAATCATAAAGCTCCCATAAAAATTTCAGATCATTTGGAGGTGTTTTGACCTGGTTTTGGTATTTTTCTTTTGGGGTTGGTCTGTCAGATTTTTAACCACCGGACAGTCCGGTGGTTAACCACCGGACAGTCCGGTGGCTCTAAAAATTTTATTCCTTGTCCAATTGAGCTTAAATTTGGTGAAGTTGTTCCTTAGCCCCTTCTTAACCTTCAGTAAAAATTTCATAATTTTTGGAGTTGGTTTGATAGGGTTTTGATTCGAATCTTTTTGGAGTGTCAGGCTGTATGCACCGGACAGTTCGGTGGTTAACCACCGGATAGTCCGGTGGTCACAGCTTGCACCAATTGGTCTGAAATTTTTTTGAGTTGTTCCCTATTGCCTTGTGAAGGTGTGGTAATTTTGGAGGATTTTTCGGAGCTTCTTTTGAGGGGTTTTGAGATTTTTCTTTGCAGCCCTATCTGTTTGAAATCTGCAGTTCTCCGGAGTTGGTTCCTTTTGCGCTCATTTTCTTAGCCGTTTGAGCGTGTGCTTCCGCTTGGTGCTTGGTACGTATCTGTTCAGTGGACGGTACTAAGCACATGTTGTGAGCTAGATACGTATCCTCTCAGTGGACGGTGTCTAATTTCGTTGTGGGCGTTGTTTTCGTTTTTGCACTGCGGTGGGGGTTTGAGTTTGAGTTTTCAAGTGCTCCTATTCACCCTCCCTCTAGTCGCACTTCTCGGTCCTACAAGTGGTATCAGAGCCGGTTAGGTTTCCCATACCTTAACCGGTGAAGAAACTGTAGCGACTATGACTTACTCTGGGAAGATTCCCGTCCTTGGCTCCGATGGCTATCCCTGCTGGAAGGGTAGGATGGAGGCGTTCCTTGTTAGCCAGAGTCAGGACATATGGGATGCTACTCAGACTACGACTTTTGTGGTGCTTTCAGTCGCTGAGCGTACTACGCAGGATATCGTGGCTCAGTATGAGGCGATGCCAAGACTGTTAACTTTCTCTTCTCCGGGCTTGGTCCCATGGATTATAAGAGAGTGAGTCACCTTAAGACTGCGCGTGAGATATGGTCACTGCTTAGTGCACACCATGAGGGTACTGCGACGATTAAGGCTAGGCTTGTGGAGACTTACCGGTGCGAATATGAAAATTTCGTCCAGAAACCGGGAGAGTCAGTAGACGACTTGTTTGGTCGCTTTCAGTCGATCATCAACAAGTTGCGTGTCAACTCTGCCCCCGCTGCCCTCCCATATACCGATCATCAGCAGGCTGTCAAGTTGCTGTATGCTTTGGACAGAAAAATATGGGAGATCAAGGTAAACTCAATCATTGAGTCGGCAGGGTATGATACGATAGGAGTAGAGGCGCTCTATAGTAAGCTCAAGGCCACAGAAGTAGATTACAAGTTAAGGGATTCCCTTGCTTGTACAGGTTCTAAGAGTCTGGCCTTGGCTACCCCCTCTAGTGAGTCTGTTGCTAACCCCCTGTTACACAACTTCTCGTTTTTTGCTTTGATGTCTGTTACAGAGGAGCAGTTGGCGACACTTGGGGATGAGGAGCTATGTCTGGTGTCTAGTCGCTTTTAACACACCTATGACAACCGGATGAGCAAGAAGAGGGGCGAGAGGCCCAAATGCTTCGAGTGCGGAGAGGTCGGTCACTTCATCGCCGAGTGCCCCAACAAGAACGACTACTACAAGAAGGGCAAGAGCTACTCCCGTGACTCCGACGAGTACCACTCCGGCAAGCCCAGCTTCGACAAGCATCGCTCCAGCAAGCACGGCTCCGGCAAGCGTCCCTTCGGCAAGAAGAACTTTCAGAAGGCTTTCAAGAGCTACCAAAAGGACAACCGGAAGCGGGACAAGGCTTTCTTCGCCGAGATCGGGTTCTGCAGCAGTGGATTGTGGCGGAACCGCCCTGCTTAATCTAGACTAAGCACACCTGCCACCTCTGGCTCGCAGTGCACTTAGGCCAGACTAAACCCGGTAGTCCGTCGAGAGTCCTTCGAGCTCTCGATAACACCAATTCCGAGGAACCGACATCAAACACATCCGACTCTCGAAGGAGCCACAACAATTACATCATCACAGGCAGTTGAAATAGAGAGTTATAGGATTAATTTACAACTCAATTGTATGAAATCAAATACATGTTCAAATATAGCGGAAGCGAATTTAGAGTATATAAATATAGCGGAAGCGTTTTCAAAACATCTCGCAGCGGAATAATATACTTAAGTAGTCTTCACGAAGGGATGAACAAGGCGAATAGTACCGAGCCCATCGGTACTACCACCTCCAGCACAGTTGTCCAAAATCATCGGTACCTGTAATCCAAAAGTGGGGGCAAACCCTGAGTACTAATTACTCAGTAGGACTTAATGGACGGGGCTTACGGCTGACGCAAAGCATGCTTACTAATCATGTGGATCCTTAGCTGTTGATTCTTAAACAAGGTCATGTTGATATCAGATAGCAGGATTTGACAGCTGCTATCCATTATTCATAAAGATTCATTTATAACATAAGGTAAATACTTGCATGAAAAGTAAATCATGAAAACATGTCCTGTCCCAAGATTCACTGCGCTTCCATCCAACCCCTTGGGAGTAGCCGTCTCAGGAGCGATACCACGGTACGTCGGGCCAGCCCTCCCTCGACCTCAAAGCATCTCCCAAGTCCATCGACCTCCAACCGGTGGATGGGCAACGCCCTGAATAGTAGGACAGATCATACACATCCAAGCATGTTGTATTAAAAGCGTGACTTCGTAAACAGTATGTTCCAATTATTACTACGTTGCCCGTGTGCGATATCTGGCATTCTCACACCTGGTGAGCATCAGCGATTCGAATCGATTTGTTAATTCCCGGGAATAACTAGGAATGCCAGGGGTATATGCTTACTAGCCATCGCGTTCTCACATATAGCCCCCTTCTCCACTTGTCCCATCCCAAGTTCGATTCAATCCTTCCGTTGTTCCCAGGTTGTGCCGCCTTAGGAGCGATACCACGGTCACGTCGGGTCAGCCCTCCCTCGACTACAAGCTCCCCAAGGTGTCACAGTAGGAGTCTGTCTCTGTTCTTCGGATGGCACAAGTAAGCTTTCACCGGTCCATTATCCCGGATAAGCACTCTAGCAATGTTATGCCGATCAGCAGGCGAACAGCGAACGGGCCTTATGCGACTCGGGCGGAGTCCAGTGCACAATATCATAAACCATGAGTAACTCATAAAATCTCCGCCCGGTCTCCATTTAAATCAGAAGCATATAAAACAACTTACCTCAGTGAGATTTCTGTAAGTTTTGAAATCACCTACGCGACGAGTGACTCCATTCACCCGTGTCTACTCGTACCTAGCATTACTAGGCACTCGTCCTACGAACTCTAGGTGTAGGTTCTAGGGCCAGGGCGGCCAGGATATCTAATGCAGTTGGTTGCAAACAACTCCTAAGGCATATGCGTAATCATCAAACAAGATAGTATTTGCTGGGAGAAATCATGGTCCTGCCTACCTTCGATTGATCTTAAGAAAACCAACAAACTAAACTAGGTTAGTTTGCCGGGTTGTGAGGCTTTGCCCCAGGCAACCCCTTGAAGCAGGGACGGATTTAATCAGCGACCCTTCGTCTTCTGGCTCCGGATATAGCCTGTTGTCCGTTTCCTTGATCGCTGGTTTCTCCGGTGTTGATAGCTCTTTGCACGCGGGGTCTATATGCATGATAAAATGCAAGTGAGTGCAAGAGAATGTAAATGCAGGCATATGATACAGGTTATATGCATGACATAGTGCAACTATGAGTGCAACGAATTGCGAATGTATGCATGAGGTGTCAATGAAATATAAGGCATGATCAAGTAGCTTGTGAAGAATGGGTTCGGGTACTCTTAGTTTAAACACACCCCATAACAAGAAAACTTAACGACTTTGCTAAGAAATCATACAGTCCATCACTAAGAAATCGTACAAACCCTCACTACATTTTATCCTTGAAGTTATTAGAAATAATAGTTCTATATGTGTACACAGTCCCCATCAAATGAAATGAAGTTGTCTCTTAAAGTTAAACATATACATGCAAATTAATGGACACGCTACCTTTATGAATAAAATGCACTCATAAGTTCATGTAGTTAGAAAACTCCAATCGATTTCAAATCTTTACCACATACAGCAACATACTCCATAACGCTACTAGATTTTTTTTCCTTAATTTTATTAGCAGTTTAAATACACTTTTTCCTATTTTCTTTTCAACTAGTAGCATTTTATTATTTTCAATTAAGCAGTTTAACATGCATGCACAACCTCATATTCTACCGGTGAGTTACTCATACTATGTGAAGTGCATGAAAAATACAAATGGTCATAGTTGAGCATATTTTATATAGCCTTCATTTTCCAAGTTAATTAAACACACAAATCACATGCATAAGGGCAAAACAGTAATTAACCAATCAATGCTAGGGCTACCAAAAATCACACAGTACCTAGATGCCATAACAAAGCTACTGTCTAAGTTTCATAATTTTTGGAGTTCATTTGGTACACTTTTACCATTTATTTACCTACACCATGCATGCACCAAACCAGGGGCAAAACAGTCTTTTCACACATCTACATCATACCTATCCTGTAGACCTACTCACAAGGGGTCCATAGCCACTGAGTTTGCCCATTTTGGATTTTTATTTTAATTGTTATGATTTTTCAAAGTTTCAGCCGAAATAACTAAAAATTAATGGAAAAACATTAGATCCAGGGACTCATACGTAATTAACCATAGATCCCAGGGGCTAGACTGTAAGTTTCGCGAGACTCAGTGTACAGCGCTCTGGATCTAACCGCGAAACGCCGAAAGCCCGGGGTTAAATCTGCAAAATGCGACGGCTCGGGTTAAACTGTGAAACCCTAATAGATCTAGGGGTGTATTCATAAGTTATTCAAGACTCATGCAACAGTGGGAAAATAACCGACAAGTGGAGGGTCCTTTCTGCAAAATCAGCGCCTTCGTCTTCCACCTCCGGCCGGGGCGAACGGCGCGGCGCGTCTCCCGTTCCCGCGCGCGGGACGGCGCGTCGGGGCAGGATCTTGGAGCCGAGGTAGGCCGGGGTCGTGCCTCCCGCGACGGCGAACTTGACCCTCTAGGTCTCGTCGCCGGCGGTGCAGAGGAGAGGCAGGCGGCGGTGGTGAACTGGCGGCCGCGGTGTCGTGCACCGACGGCGGCGCGGGTGTGGATCCGGCGGCTCCGGTGAGGGGAAGGGCGACGGGGTGGCGCGCCGGTTGCGCGGGGAGATGGGGAAGCCGTTGGGGGTGAAGTGGGGGCAGGGGGATGGCCCGAGGGTGGTCCTCCGCGGTGAGGGGCCGGTAGCTATGGCGGCCACGGTGGCACGCGCGTGGGGAGAGGGGCTAGGAGCGACGGCGGGGGACGAGAGCTACCCCGGAGGGTGGAGGGAGGCGAGGGGCGTGCGGGGCGCGCGTTGGACGGGGAGGAGGCGGCCCAAAGCGGTGGGGCGAGGTCGGCCCGAGCGCCGTCAATGGCGGCTTCGGTGCACCGAGCGAGGGAGAGTGAGAGCGGGGAAGTGAAAGGGGGAGCGGAGGGGGTGTCGTCCGCGGCTTAAGGCCGAAGGAGGAGTGGCCCTGGCCGGGACTCCGTCCAGGTGCGGGCGGGGCGCGGGGCGCGGCGTCGGCCGGCCGGCGTCGGCCACGCGCGGCGCGGGCAGAGCGCGCCTGCCGCGTGCACGCGAGGGAGAAGGGAAGGAGGCCGGTGGAGAAGGGGTGGACGTGGTCCAGTGGACCGGGGCGGTTGACAAGTGGGCCCGAGGTGAGAAAGAGAGAGAGGTGGTCCACGGACCGAGTGTATGCAGCGAAAAGAACGGTGGGACCCACCGTCGGCCGGTTCCGAAACCCGCGGGCGGGAATCCGTCCGGTGGGGCCCGCTGTCAGTGAGTGAGGAAGAGGGAAAAATCCCGAAATTGCAAAACCTCAGTTTGACTGCAGAGACTAGGGTTTGTATTTCGCGTTTTTGAATGAGTTAAAGGCCTAATTCGAAAATACCCCAATTGGATGAAATGTTCTAAATTTGTTCCTATACATTTCTCTTATAAACTTGTATACCATGTTCTATTCAAAATTCTGGTGTAAATTTGAATTTAAACTGCTGACTAAGGTTTGACCAACAAAACCCTCTAGCTTGTAAATTCTAAAAGTCTATTTTATAGGCACTTTCACAAAAGGAGTTTTATACCAATGTTGTTTAGAATTTCATGATCTACAACTTTCTCAATACCAGCATTGCAAGATTTTGGGTTTAAGATCAAGAAAATTCAAAATTACTAAACTGGTCAGGTTTGGACAGATTTCACATGTTAACAGAAAAAGCCCCAAAACTCTATGCAAACCTTCATGCATGTTAAAGCACCAATTACCAAAGTTGTTCACAACAAAATTGTCTACAAGTTTGTCAATATAAGTTTCACCCAAATCTAAATAGAATCAAAGTTATGAGCACAATCACAGAGACGTATCTGCAGAAAACAGGTTTCAACAATTTGCACCTCAACCAAATTTGAACTAGGGCTCAAATGCATGTCATTGCATGATGTATTATGATGAATGTTGCATGTATGATGAAGGATTATGCACTTGAGATGCCGGAGCATCACAACCCACCCCCTTAAAGAAATCTCGTCCCGAGATTCTGATGTGAAGTGGGTGTATAAGTTAATGAGAAGAAAGTGCATTGTGTATGAGTTCAAAACTTTAAATTGCTGTGACGTACTCAATTCGAAGTGGATGGAAGGAATCCGGGATACTTTGTTCGTAAAAATTCCTCTTGTTCCCATGTTGCCTCTTCTTCGGAGTGATTACTCCATTGCACCTTGTAGAAGTTGATGGTTCTTCGCCGTGTTGATCTTTGCTTTTGGTCGAGGATTTTTATGGGCTTCTCTTCATAAGTGAGGTCTGGTTGGATCCGTATTTGAGATGTATCAATCACTTCCTCTGGCACTCTTAAACACTTCTTGAGTTGCGAGACATGAAACACGTCATGAACCGCAGCTAGATGTGGTGGTAGCTCCAGTCGATAAGCAACTGGCCCACATTGCTCTGTGATCTTGAACGGACCAACATATCTTGGTGCTAGCTTGCCTTTTACTCCAAACCGGTGTACTCCTTTCATGGGTGATACTCGAAGATATACATGATCATCCTCTTCAAAGGTTAGCGGTCTTCTCCTCTTATCTGAGTAGCTTTTCTGCCTAGACTGTGCCCTCTTTAGATTTTCGTGAATGAATTTAACTTGTTCTTCTGCTTGTGTTACCAAGTCAGGTCCAAATGTGACACGCTCACCTGGCTCAGACCAGTTGAGTGGTGTTCTACACCGTCTACCGTATAGGGCCTCGAAAGGTGCCATATCTAAGCTCTTTTGATAGCTGTTGTTGTAGGCGAACTCTGCCAAGGGGAGACATTCATCCCACTTGGTGGAATAGGTCAATGCACAGGCTCTCAACATATCTTCAAGGATCTGATTCACTCTTTCAACTTGGCCGCTGGTTTGAGGATGGTATGCCGAACTGTGAATTAATTTGGTTCCAAGAGCAGTTTGCAATTGCTCCCAGAAGCGTGACAAAAACAGTGAGCCTCTGTCCGAAGTGATGGTTAGAGGGACACCGTGCAAGGATACAATCCGGGAAATATATAGTTCAGCATATTGTTTTGCTCGATAGGTGGTCTTGACAGGGATGAAATGTGCAGATTTTGTGAACCGGTCAATAATTACCCAAATGGAATCATACCCCTTCTGTGTGCGAGGCAATCCCACAATGAAGTCCATGTGTATATCCTCCCACTTCCAGGCGGGAACTGCTAGGGGCTGAAGCATACCCGCAGGCTTCAAGTGGTCAGCTTTCACTCTTTGGCATACGTCACATTCAGACACATACTTGGCGATCTCCCGTTTCATCCGGGTCCACCAAAATTTTTGCTTTAAATCTTGGTACATCTTGTTGCTGCCCGGGTGTAGGGTGAACATGGAGGTGTGAGCTTCATCTAGGATTTTCTTTCTCAGCTCCATATCCTTTGGCACTACTAAGCGGTTTTTGAACCACAAGACTCCTTCTTCGTCAAGCTTGAAACAGGCCTTCTTCTTGTCATCGATCTCATCTCGAATATGTGCCATGCCCTTATCTTGCTTTTGCGCTGCTATGATTTGATCTTTTATGGTTGGTTCAAGGACAAGGTTGTAAAGTTCAGCTTCCAGCGCTGTTGGCATTTCTATGTCCCCAATCTCACAGCATAGCACTCTCACTGTTGGACGAGCTTCAATGAAGTTGCAATGAGCTTTACGGCTCAATGCATCTGCTACTACATTAGCCTTGCCGGGGTGGTAATGAACCTCTAGGTCATAATCTTTTATCAACTCTAACCACCGTCTTTGCCTCATATTTAATTCAGGTTGGGTAAAGATGTATTTGAGACTCTTGTGGTCAGTGTAAATGTGACAAGTGTTGCCTAGCAAGTAATGTCTCCATTTCTTCAGTGCATAAACAACTGCAAGTAGCTCAAGATCGTGAGTTGGGTAATTCACCTCATGTTTCCTCAGTTGGCAGGATGCGTATGCAATCACTCTCCCTTCTTGCATCAGAACACAACCGAGGCCGCTACCAGAGGCATCACAATAAACGTCAAACGGCTTGGTGATGTCTGGTTGAGCCAGAACAGGTGCTGAAGTCAGGAGCTTCTTCAATGTTCCAAATGCTTCTTCGCATTTTGGGCTCCACGCAAACTTTGCATTTTTTTGGGTTAATGCTGTCATAGGCTTTGCTATTTTTGAGAAATCTTTGATGAAGCGGCGGTAGTAGCCCGCTAAACCAAGAAAACTCCGTATCTCTGTCACAGTTTGTGGCTGCTTCCAATTCAGCACATCTTCCACCTTGCTGGGATCGACAGCCACTCCCTTCGCTGACAAGATATGGCCTAGGAATGCCACTTCCTTTAGCCAAAACGCACACTTGCTGAACTTGGCGTAAAGTTTATGTTCTCTAAGGCGAGATAGCACTATCCGCAAATGTTCTTCATGCTCCTTCTCATTCTTGGAATACACTAAGATGTCATCAATGAATACTACCACGAATTTGTCAAGCTCATTCATGAACACCGAGTTCATCAGGTACATGAAGAAAGCCGGTGCATTTGTCAAACCGAAGGACATGACAAGATACTCATAAAGCCCATAACGCGTGGAGAAAGCAGTCTTCGGTATGTCTTCTTCTCGGACCTTAATTTGATGGTACCCGGACCTAAGATCAATCTTGGAGAAAACTGTGGCTCCCCCAAGCTGATCAAATAGGATATCAATGTGTGGCAAAGGGTACTTATTCTTGACAGTAACAGCATTCAACGGTCGATAGTCCACACATAATCTCTTACCACCTTGGTCTTTCTTCTCAACAAAGAGGGCGGGACAACCCCAAGGTGATGAGCTAGGTCGAATAAACCCTTTGTCTAACTGCTCCTGCAGTTGTGTTTTTAGCTCCTTCAGTTCATCAGGTGCCATTCTATACGGTCTCTTGGAGACAGGTGCCGTGCCAGGTACAAGCTCAATGGCGAACTCAACATTTCTATCCGGTGGGAGCCCTGGAAGCTCTTCCGGGAACACATCTGGAAAATCAGAAACCACCGGTATTTTCTTGATCAACTGGGCTTCTGTGGCATTTACTGTGGGTGGCGAATGCTTGTGACTTGGCAGATGAATGTGCATAACTTTCCCACTCTTGCTAGACTTAATCTGAACTATCCTACTAGTAATATCCAACAAGACGTTGTGCTCCTTCATCCAATCCATCCCCAAGATAATGTCGATCCCCTGGTTAGGAAGTACCACAGGGTCAACATAGAAATCCTCTGTGCCTATGCACAAGCGTAAGTGCCTCACAATCTGATTCGTGTCAATCGGTGATCCCGGGGCTGTGATATGGTATTTGGCCTTCATATTATCAATGTGATAACCATGTTTGGTTGCATATGACCTGCTGATGAAAGTGTGGGTTGCTCCGGAGTCAAATAAAACCACAGTAGGGTGCTCGTTGACAAGAAATATGCTTGCTAACACTGGTTCACCTTCTGGAATCTGATCTACATGGGTATAGTGCACACGACCTTCTGTTGGGGCTAGATCTCGCTTTGGTCCTTTCTTCTTACTTTGGCGTGGGTTGTCTCTAATCAACAATGGTGCCTGGCTTCGCCGACGGGCAAAACAATTCTTGCTGAAATGGCCGGTCTTTCCACAATTGTAGCAGGGGTATTTGGCACTTTGTTTGGCCGGTGGCACTGAAGCAGGCGGACGAGGTGGTGCACTGCAAGAGGAGGGTTGTTGCGTTCCCCAGTGTGGTTCTTGTTGCTGGGGCATGTCGATGTAATGTATAAGTGGTGAATGATGAAGCACAACCCGTTGCCGCTGAGAGGAACCTGACTGAAGTGTGCTTGCAAGTCTTTTCCTGCGCTGATCCTCATGGGCATGATTAAGGCGATCCTCCATGTCGATGGCGACGTCTACCAACTCAGTGAAGCTGTCGTAGCTGCGCCCCAAGTGAGTCAGCAGGGTGGGATCAAATCCATCCAACAGACGGGTAGCCCTACGTGGGTCAGTGTTGACGTCTTCCGGGGAGTACTGCGACAGGCGGATGAAAGCCTGCACGTACTCGAGTACCGACATGTTCCCTTGTCGAAGTGCACGGAACTCTCGTTGCTTGAGCTCGATGAGGCTAGGCGGGAGATAGTGAGCCCGAAAAGCCGCACGAAACTCATCCCACGTGACCTGTGCCCGGCTGGTTGCATTGCCAGGAATGAAGCACACCAGGCCCCCGAGGGACCATGTAGACACTGTGCCGCGAAACGAGCCTTCTGTTGCTCAGTGAGTTGGGGCAGTAGACTGAACTTGGACTCGATGATCCGAAGCCAGTCATCAGCATCCAATGGATCTGGGGCAGTGGTGAAGATGGGCGGTTGTAGCGCCGCAAAGTCAGTGTAGCTGATCTCTTGCGGGTCGCGCCGTTGCTGCGCTTGAGCTATCAAGTCGATGAGTTGCTGAGCGACCTGAGTGGCCAACTCAGAAGAAGATGGGGCTCCATGAGCAGCCCCCTAAGCAGATGTCTCTGGTGGGGTGACCATCTGCAGAAATAAAGCCAGTCGAGTTTAGTCCAAGAGCTTTTGTGCAGCCGATGCGGTGATAAAAAGGTCATAACACCATAATTACATGCTGGATGCATGAAAGCATGTAAGTGAACAGAATAGCTCAATTGCACTTAGAGTGTTAGCAAACGTCTTATAGGTCTGGATAAACGAATCTGCTAATGGGAACTTGGGCGCAGTTTTAGATGCTGGTCAAGACGATCGATTTGGATGGATGTCCAATTATGGAAGTTCTCTAATGTCTAGTCCTCTATTCCTTTGGTATGTAACTAGCTCTAATATCAAATTTCTCACGAATTGGGTGAGGGATGCAACTTCATTCAGGTGTTGCTTCTGACCGTGGTCGTTCGGGTTATCGTGGGGGAACCCCTCTTTGTAAAATTAATTGTATTATGAGAGTGAAATGTGTAGGAAGTTTGGTTAGGTCGCAATTTATCCCATTTGTCTTTTAGTAGTATCCCCAAAATGATAGCAAAAGATACATGATGCATGATTCGTCCTATTCGGTCTCACATCCCACATCCTATGTATTATATATATAGCTAGCGATAATTCGGTGACATATATGCACGTCTCTCTTTAATGCAACTAGCCGTTCTCTAGTCGTTCTTAGTTTCGCACGTGGTCAGTGTACCTGCAGAAGAATGCATGCTCATACATTACCACCTAATGTGGCATCCACGCGTGACCGCTGCGTGGACAACGTAGGTGGGCCGATGCACCTTTTCCTCAAGGCCTGACTTTCCACCAGTACTGGGGATTGTCGAGAAAAAGGTGGATCCCAAAACCAAATGTAAGTGTGGTGGGTATGAAAGCCTCAAACATGCCCACCACCCTTAAAGAGCTTGTACTACGGGGCATGAATGCAGGGTTCACAACCGTTCGCAAAACCCGATAGCTTCCACCAGTACTGGGGATAGCTATGGCCGAAAAGTTGTTTCTCAAAGCACCGAATATGCATATGAGTTCTATCTAGGTCAGAATGTCAGCGATGTCACCTGGATAACACTAACATCCTTATACGGGCATAGCGTATACTCTCACTTTGAATTACTTGAAGATGGGTTTTCGAAAATAGGTTTGTAAAACAAAACTTGATGATATAACTGTTGTCTGTGTTTGATCGGCTCTGATACCAGCTGTGGCGGAACCGCCCTGCTTAATCTAGACTAAGCACACCTGCCACCTCTGGCTCGCAGTGCACTTAGGCCAGACTAAACCCGGTAGTCCGTCGAGAGTCCTTCGAGCTCTCGATAACACCAATTCCGAGGAACCGACATCAAACACATCCGACTCTCGAAGGAGCCACAACAATTACATCATCACAGGCAGTTGAAATAGAGAGTTATAGGATTAATTTACAACTCAATTGTATGAAATCAAATACATGTTCAAATATAGCGGAAGCGAATTTAGAGTATATAAATATAGCGGAAGCGTTTTCAAAACATCTCGCAGCGGAATAATATACTTAAGTAGTCTTCACGAAGGGATGAACAAGGCGAATAGTACCGAGCCCACCGGTACTACCACCTCCAGCACAGTTGTCCAAAATCATCGGTACCTGTAATCCAAAAGTGGGGGCAAACCCTGAGTACTAATTACTCAGTAGGACTTAATGGACGGGGCTTACGGCTGACGCAAAGCATGCTTACTAATCATGTGGATCCTTAGCTGTTGATTCTTAAACAAGGTCATGTTGATATCAGATAGCAGGATTTGACAGCTGCTATCCATTATTCATAAAGATTCATTTATAACATAAGGTAAATACTTGCATGAAAAGTAAATCATGAAAACATGTCTTGTCCCAAGATTCACTGCGCTTCCATCCAACCCCTTGGGAGTAGCCGTCTCAGGAGCGATACCACGGTACGTCGGGCCAGCCCTCCCTCGACCTCAAAGCATCTCCCAAGTCCATCGACCTCCAACCGGTGGATGGGCAACGCCCTGAATAGTAGGACAGATCATACACATCCAAGCATGTTGTATTAAAAGCGTGACTTCGTAAACAGTATGTTCCAATTATTACTACGTTGCCCGTGTGCGATATCTGGCATTCTCACACCTGGTGAGCATCAGCGATTCGAATCGATTTGTTAATTCCCGGGAATAACTAGGAATGCCAGGGGTATATGCTTACTAGCCATCGCGTTCTCACATATAGCCCCCTTCTCCACTTGTCCCATCCCAAGTTCGATTCAATCCTTCCGTTGTTCCCAGGTTGTGCCGCCTTAGGAGCGATACCACGGTCACGTCGGGTCAGCCCTCCCTCGACTACAAGCTCCCCAAGGTGTCACAGTAGGAGTCTGTCTCTGTTCTTCGGATGGCACAAGTAAGCTTTCACCGGTCCATTATCCCGGATAAGCACTCTAGCAATGTTATGCCGATCAGCAGGCGAACAGCGAACGGGCCTTATGCGACTCGGGCGGAGTCCAGTGCACAATATCATAAACCATGAGTAACTCATAAAATCTCCGCCCGGTCTCCATTTAAATCAGAAGCATATAAAACAACTTACCTCAGTGAGATTTCTGTAAGTTTTGAAATCACCTACGCGACGAGTGACTCCATTCACCCGTGTCTACTCGTACCTAGCATTACTAGGCACTCGTCCTATGAACTCTAGGTGTAGGTTCTAGGGCCAGGGCGGCCAGGATATCTAATGCAGTTGGTTGCAAACAACTCCTAAGGCATATGCGTAATCATCAAACAAGATAGTATTTGCTGGGAGAAATCATGGTCCTGCCTACCTTCGATTGATCTTAAGAAAACCAACAAACTAAACTAGGTTAGTTTGCCGGGTTGTGAGGCTTTGCCCCAGGCAACCCCTTGAAGCAGGGACGGATTTAATCAGCGACCCTTCGTCTTCTGGCTCCGGATATAGCCTGTTGTCCGTTTCCTTGATCGCTGGTTTCTCCGGTGTTGATAGCTCTTTGCACGCGGGGTCTATATGCATGATAAAATGCAAGTGAGTGCAAGAGAATGTAAATGCAGGCATATGATACAGGTTATATGCATGACATAGTGCAACTATGAGTGCAACGAATTGCGAATGTATGCATGAGGTGTCAATGAAATATAAGGCATGATCAAGTAGCTTGTGAAGAATGGGTTCGGGTACTCTTAGTTTAAACACACCCCATAACAAGAAAACTTAACGACTTTGCTAAGAAATCATACAGTCCATCACTAAGAAATCGTACAAACCCTCACTACATTTTATCCTTGAAGTTATTAGAAATAATAGTTCTATATGTGTACACAGTCCCCATCAAATGAAATGAAGTTGTCTCTTAAAGTTAAACATATACATGCAAATTAATGGACACGCTACCTTTATGAATAAAATGCACTCATAAGTTCATGTAGTTAGAAAACTCCAATCGATTTCAAATCTTTACCACATACAGCAACATACTCCATAACGCTACTAGATTTTTTTTTCCTTAATTTTATTAGCAGTTTAAATACACTTTTTCCTATTTTCTTTTCAACTAGTAGCATTTTATTATTTTCAATTAAGCAGCTTAAACATGCATGCACAACCTCATATTCTACCGGTGAGTTACTCATACTATGTGAAGTGCATGAAAAATACAAATGGTCATAGTTGAGCATATTTTATATAGCCTTCATTTTCCAAGTTAATTAAACACACAAATCACATGCATAAGGGCAAAACAGTAATTAACCAATCAATGCTAGGGCTACCAAAAATCACACAGTACCTAGATGCCATAACAAAGCTACTGTCTAAGTTTCATAATTTTTGGAGTTCATTTGGTACACTTTTACCATTTATTTACCTACACCATGCATGCACCAAACCAGGGGCAAAACAGTCTTTTCACACATCTACATCATACCTATCCTGAAGACCTACTCACAAGGGGTCCATAGCCACTGAGTTTGCCCATTTTGGATTTTTATTTTAATTGTTATGATTTTTCAAAGTTTCAGCCGAAATAACTAAAAATTAATGGAAAAACATTAGATCCAGGGACTCATACGTAATTAACCATAGATCCCAGGGGCTAGACTGTAAGTTTCGCGAGACTCAGTGTACAGCGCTCTGGATCTAACCGCGAAACGCCGAAAGCCCGGGGTTAAATCTGCAAAATGCGACGGCTCGGGTTAAACTGTGAAACCCTAATAGATCTAGGGGTGTATTCATAAGTTATTCAAGACTCATGCAACAGTGGGAAAATAACCGACAAGTGGAGGGTCCTTTCTGCAAAATCAGCGCCTTCGTCTTCCACCTCCGGCCGGGGCGAACGGCGCGGCGCGTCTCCCGTTCCCGCGCGCGGGACGGCGCGTCGGGGCAGGATCTTGGAGCCGAGGTAGGCCGGGGTCGTGCCTCCCGCGACGGCGAACTTGACCCTCTAGGTCTCGTCGCCGGCGGTGCAGAGGAGAGGCAGGCGGCGGTGGTGAACTGGCGGCCGCGGTGTCGTGCACCGACGGCGGCGCGGGTGTGGATCCGGCGGCTCCGGTGAGGGGAAGGGCGACGGGGTGGCGCGCCGGTTGCGCGGGGAGATGGGGAAGCCGTTGGGGGTGAAGTGGGGGCAGGGGGATGGCCCGAGGGTGGTCCTCCGCGGTGAGGGGCCGGTAGCTATGGCGGCCGCGGTGGCACGCGCGTGGGGAGAGGGGCTAGGAGCGACGGCGGGGGACGAGAGCTACCCCGGAGGGTGGAGGGAGGCGAGGGGCGTGCGGGGCGCGCGTTGGACGGGGAGGAGGCGGCCCAAAGCGATGGGGCGAGGTCGGCCCGAGCGCCGTCAATGGCGGCTTCGGTGCACCGAGCGAGGGAGAGTGAGAGCGGGGAAGTGAAAGGGGGAGCGGAGGGGGTGTCGTCCGCGGCTTAAGGCCGAAGGAGGAGTGGCCCTGGCCGGGACTCCGTCCAGGTGCGGGCGGGGCGCGGGGCGCGGCGTCGGCCGGCCGGCGTCGGCCACGCGCGGCGCGGGCAGAGCGCGCCTGCCGCGTGCACGCGAGGGAGAAGGGAAGGAGGCCGGTGGAGAAGGGGTGGACGTGGTCCAGTGGACCGGGGCGGTTGACAAGTGGGCCCGAGGTGAGAAAGAGAGAGAGGTGGTCCACGGACCGAGTGTATGCAGCGAAAAGAACGGTGGGACCCACCGTCGGCCGGTTCCGAAACCCGCGGGCGGGAATCCGTCCGGTGGGGCCCGCTGTCAGTGAGTGAGGAAGAGGGAAAAATCCCGAAATTGCAAAACCTCAGTTTGACTGCAGAGACTAGGGTTTGTATTTCGCGTTTTTGAATGAGTTAAAGGCCTAATTCGAAAATACCCCAATTGGATGAAATGTTCTAAATTTGTTCCTATACATTTCTCTTATAAACTTGTATACCATGTTCTATTCAAAATTCTGGTGTAAATTTGAATTTAAACTGCTGACTAAGGTTTGACCAACAAAACCCTCTAGCTTGTAAATTCTAAAAGTCTATTTTATAGGCACTTTCACAAAAGGAGTTTTATACCAATGTTGTTTAGAATTTCATGATCTACAACTTTCTCAATACCAGCATTGCAAGATTTTGGGTTTAAGATCAAGAAAATTCAAAATTACTAAACTGGTCAGGTTTGGACAGATTTCACATGTTAACAGAAAAAGCCCCAAAACTCTATGCAAACCTTCATGCATGTTAAAGCACCAATTACCAAAGTTGTTCACAACAAAATTGTCTACAAGTTTGTCAATATAAGTTTCACCCAAATCTAAATAGAATCAAAGTTATGAGCACAATCACAGAGACGTATCTGCAGAAAACAGGTTTCAACAATTTGCACCTCAACCAAATTTGAACTAGGGCTCAAATGCATGTCATTGCATGATGTATTATGATGAATGTTGCATGTATGATGAAGGATTATGCACTTGAGATGCCGGAGCATCACATGGATCTTCTTGCTCTTCGTCCTCATCAAACTCAAGCGATGAGGAGATCACGTACAGGAAGGACAAAAGGAATGATCAAGGAGGTCTAGCTGGCTTGTGCTTCGTCTCCACCGAGTCTAGGCGCAAGAACAAGAACAAGAGGAGCTCGGTTTGCTCCATGGCGTTTGAGGACAAGGAGATCAAGGATGACGGCAGTAACTCTTCTTTCGATGATGAGGTAACCCCTGAGCAAGCCGAAATCCTTGAGATGCTAGAAAAGAACAGCCGAGAGCTAAAAGCCCAGGATAAGATGCTGGAGAAGGCAGCTAAGAAGCTGCAGAAGTTGAAAGCCCAACTTGCTGAGGCTTTAGAGGAGAATGAGAGGTTGAGGAGTGTGAGACCCCAACCCAGTGAGCTTGAGTGCCCTACCTGCGAGTCTATCATGACGGAGCTTGGTGACCAGAGAGATAGGTATGCCAAGTGGGTAGAGAAGATAGATGAGCTGAAGGCTGAGCTAGGCAAACTCCAGTCCAAACTGGATGAGCCTACTTTGAGTGGAGAGCTCGAGTGTGAGTCTTGCCCCTGTCTAGCTAGAGAGCTAGCTGTGCTGAAGGATAAGTTTGAGGGACAGCTCATGGAGCTTGAGGAGCTTAGGGCTAGACCTGCGCTTTTGGGTGCGTATATGGTCTATCCTACCTTGAGAGGTGAGTTAGAGCAGTTGAGAGCTGACTTTGAGGTGCTTTCAGCACCTACTGATACTTGTGAAAACTGCCTAACTCTTAGGATGCAGCTGGTGGATAGGGATGCCACCATTAGGAAGTTGGAGAAAGCTGCTGTGGTTCCCTCCCTAGAGTGTGACACTTGTGCTACCCAGACTGTAGTTCTGGAGGATCTGAGGGAGGAGGTGTTGTCTTTGCAGAATGACAACAACAGGTTGAGAGAGGTGCTCAGTTGGGTATATGCTAGGCAACCCCAACTGGAGATGATCATAGAGAGCACGAAGAGAGCTGAGGGTGAGACAAGTGGTGTTGGGTTTGGAGAGTGCAGCACTTCGGGTGAGAAGAGTGCCCCAGTTAAGGTCAAGACTGCACCTACCAAGTCAGGAGAGACTGTTGATGGGGTTTACCATGAGCCACCCAAGGCTGCCCCAAAGAAACATTACTGGACACCCAAGCCTTCCAAGGCTAAGCTGGACAAGATTGTTGAGGAAGAGCTTAAGCCCAAGGGCAAGAAGCCAGTCCAGCAGCCTGAGCCACCCAAGGCCACACCACCTAAACCCAAGTCCCAGCCTAACCCAGTTCCTAGGAGGCCTGTCTACCACTGTGAGTTTTGCCAGCGGAATGGCCACCTAGAGGAGTTTTGCTTCAGGAGGAAGCGGGTTGAGAGGCAAGAGAGAGCTTGGGGGAATCAGGATCAGTTTTACCAGGGTGGTAGGCCAGATCCTCCCCACCGCGGTGTGAGGAGAGACCGTTTTGCTAGTGGTGAGAGAGGAGGCGGCTTTCAAGCCCGTGCTCCTGGTAGTGAGAGAAGTCCTGCCGGTCGAGCTCCTAGTCGTTTTCAGCGCGGCTATGGAACTCGTGACCATGGCTTTAGGAGAGAGTTCGAGGGTCCACGCTTTGCTAGTCGTGGTTACCCTGATCGTGGTAGGAGGGATGATTTCTTTGATAGTATTTACCCCTCGTTTGAGCAGATGGCTCGGCACTGGTTTAGCAGTTTCACTAACCCCAGTATCGGACCGTCTGCCTCTCGATACTATCGCTGATCTTGCAGGTTTGAGTTCTGGAGAACATGTGATGAGTGAGAGTTGATGGTTCTCCAGGCTTTGAGGTTGCTCATGGGCTTATATCCTTTGTACATTTGAGAGCTTTGCTCATTGCTCTCCTGTGTATTTTGTATAGCTTGTGCCATTTTTTTTTTGTTTCTTTTGATACTTAGCTTTCTTGCCTGTATGCTTGGTGGACTAGCCACATATCTTGCTAGCTTTGTTTGTGTTGGTGGACTAGTCACCTTTATATGTTAGCTTGTGATAGCTCATGAATATCATGCCATGTGACTTTTCAAACAGCTATTAGCTGAAAGCTTTTCAAATGATATTGTTCTTGGCATGTTATTCATGTGTTATCATTTTGATTGTTTCCTTCTCTAACTTGATGTTGTGTAGTCTAGCTACCTTGTCTCATAACTTGGTTAATCTTTGCTTTGGGTAGTGTAGACTTGTGCCTATTTATTTTGGTTGAGCTAGTTTTTCCTTGTGTCTGTGAGTTTTGTATATATTTGCTCACTTTGTTTTGCAGGAATCATGGTTTATGCTTAATCCCACAAGTGGTACTTTCCACAGGTGGTTTCTGTTATGCATGTTTGTCTGCTCTAACCCCCTAACTTGGGCCATGGACTATCATAGTTCATTGGTTTCTTTTGTTTCTTTTATTTTTAGCTTTTGTACAGCTAGTAGGCTCATTTTGAAGGGGAGCTTCATCTCTGTTTTATCACCTTGGAGGAGGAAACATGTACCACTACTTCTACTTCAACTTGTGTTCCACCTCTACAAGGATAGCTTCATGTACATGCAGAGATGAATGCGCTGAGGACGCAGGGGAGGTGACCTTAGGGCGTGCATACACCCAAAAGGTCCAGCGGGATCGTCTCAAGCTTTTGAGCTTGTCAGGTATATGATGTGGTTCTTGTCTTCCCTTGGGAAGATTTTGGTCTTGGCTTTTTCGATGGCTTTTCTACATGTTTAGATCATAGCATGCATGGCATTCATGTATCATATTCATTTTCACTTACACTAGCACTAGAGCTCATTTAGAATGATAAGTTAGTACTTGTTTGTGCTAGATTGTACAGATGCATGCTTGATCATGGTTGGCTAAGCTCACTTGAGTCTGTTGAATACTAATTCTGAGCTAAGCCTTTTATTTTTTTGCAAATCAAAAACCATGATCACCACTTGATTTGGCTACCTAGCATGTGTTGGATTGTTGAATGCTATGCTATCTTTTCATACCTGGATATACTAGTTGTATGCCTTTCCTAAGTTAATGCCTAAACTTTTATGACACCTTGCTTAAATTGAAATCTGAATCAAAATGCTTACAAGTGGTGTCTTATGTGCTGAATTGAGAAAGATCCAGGTGGGTTTGCTTGTCACACTGATCTAGTTCGAGACAGCTTGCCTTTGTACTTTGGCATGAACTTGGACTAGGCTGTGTATGACCAAAACCTTGTCTTAAGCTTCTGATGGTTATATAACCTAGGCTTGGCATTGGTTGGTAAGAAATGGCAAAAGACAAGTAAATAACCCCTTGTACAAAAAGAACTTGCTTATGAATACAAATATCTAAATCTAAAACTTGCAAGTCTCTAAAATTCTTATGGCTAGTTGTATATGCTTTGGTTGAGAGTAGCATACCGTGTATGCATTGCTAGCATCTTGTCGTTCATGCCTATCTTGCTAAGTGCTATTCATGTTGGTGATGTTTTCTTTTCATTAACCCTGAAAAACAAGCTTACTCTTGATATGTGTAAGATAGATTCATTTGAGCTTGTTGTATGCTTCCTTGCCCTCACTTGCTCTGTATGCTAGAACTTGTGATTACTAGCTTTCCATCCCTTCTGAACTCTTTCAGTTACACTCCTTGCATTTTATGTCATATTTTGAGGGGGAGTTGTCTAGTTCAGGGGGAGTTGAGTTCAAGGAACCCTTGATGTGTCCATTGTCAACAAGGGAGAGAAATTAGTGTACCTCCAAGGGAAGAAATTTAAAAATATGGACAAGGGGGAGAACTCAGGAGAGATTTAGTTAAGGGGAGCTTTGCATTCATTTTTGCATTTGTAAGGATGCATTTCAGGGGGAGTTGAGCTTTTAGCATGCTCTTTGCATCGGTGCGTTGAGCCTTTTGCCTCTGTCTTGAGGAGCCGATGCTTTGTTTTCTCTTGTTGTCTCATTGTGCCCTATTTCTTTGCTTGTATTTGGTTCTTGGGCATTTTGAGCAACTTTCTTCTTTCTTTCTTTCTTTTTCGGTTTTACGCTTTTCTCTGGTCTTTGTTCTATTTCAGGTTATAGGTTGAAGGTGTTGACAATGCACTCATCAAGGGGGAGATTGAGAGCCAATGGACCGGCCTCATTGCTCTCCTGGTGTGATGAGTGATTGTCAACGAGCTCAAACCCTCCGATGGACTGGAGGCCCACCGATGGACTGGAGGTAGATGTTGAAGACCTCGATGGACTGAGGCAAAAGCCCTCCAATGGACCGGAGGTAATGCTCGGCGTCGGTCGGCCATGGGAGCTCGGTACACGGAGGGGCGGATCGGCAACGGTGGTGTAAGCCCTCCGATGGACCGCGAGGCAAGTCCGATGGACTGGAGAAGCCGGGTGCCACCGTGGTGCTCCAACCCGAGTGTATGGCGCGAAGGCGTGCGAGGGAGGCTTTGGCGGCTTCGGTTCAAAACCGCCACCCAAGTTACCCAAGGCTTGGTGAGTTGGGCCACGACTCGCCAAGATAGAGAAGATGGGCCAAGTCCGGCCCAGACGGAGACTTCCTAAAGTTTCTCGGTTTCTGACTTCAAAACCGGGGGTGCAAAGGCGGATTGAACTATTGGCCACGTGGAGGACATCCGAAGATTGCGTGGAAGCTAAGAAGATCAAGTCTTCATTGTGGTCGTCCGTCCCCGATATTTCGGGTTTTTTTTCTGTTTTAGCCCCTCCGGGCGTTTCTAGTGTTAGGGGTCTATGTGTAAAAATGTCAAAACTGAATCGGTGTATAAATAGCCTAAGAGTTGGTCATTAGAGGGGGTCTTGGCAGCTAGGTTTTCATTTGCTTTGTGTAATTTTCGATCTCAAGCTTTGAGCTCCAAGTTTAGGAGGGTTAGAGTGAGATCTAGCCTCCAAATCAAGAGGGAAGGTGAGGGTGGTTGCTTAGGACGAAATTCTTCGTTGTAATCTGATCTAAGACCTCTTTTGAGGCTCATAATCGAAGTGGTTTCGTGCAACAATTTTGTGTGTTTCTCCTCCCTTTGTTCTCTTTGGTTTTGGCTTCAATCTTTGGCCTTTTGGGAGTTTGTTTTGGCCACGGTTGAATCCTTTGTTTTCTTTGTGTTTTGGACTTGCAAGGACGTGAAGATTATGTCTTAGAACATCTCAATCCCAAAGGATTGCCACGAGCAAGTTGTTCTTGAGCTTTTTCCTTTCTTGCCCAAATATTCACCTCTTTACGAGATCTAAAATTCCCACTAATCCCGTGATCTTTTTCCATAGATCTTTTGGAAATAGTTTTGGAATGGAGCTAGAATAGCCTGTGCCATTTTTCGTGATGTTTGGAGAAGGTTTGGTCAAGTTTCGGATTGCTTTTGTGTGAGGTTTCCTACTGTCCAGTGTTTCTGCTGGTTCTGTTCGTCTTCAAGTCTTGTTTGGTTTAGGGGTCAAACCTTTGAATTTTGGGCTGACATTTTTTGGAGCTCTTTATCAGTGAATCATAAAGTTCCCATAAAAATTTCAGATCATTTGGAGGTGTTTTGACCTGGTTTTGGTATTTTTCTTTTGGGGTTGGTCTATCAGATTTTTAACCACCGGACAGTCCGGTAGCTCTAGAAATTTTATTCCTTGTCCAATTGAGCTGAAAATTTGTGAAGTTGTTCCTTGGCCCCTTCTTAACCTATAGTAAAAATTTCATAATTTTTGGAGTTGGTTTGATAGGGTTTTGATTCGAATCTTTTTGGAGTGTCAAGCTATAAGCACCGGACAATCCGGTGGTTAACCACCGGACTTGCTCCAATTGGTCTGAAATTTTCTGGAGTTGTTCCCTATTGCCTTGTGAAGGTGTGGTAATTTTGGAGGATTTTTCGGAGCTTATTTTGAGGGGTTTTGAGATTTTTTTTTGCAGTCCTGTCTATCTGAAATCTGCAGTTCCCCGGAGTTGGTTCCTTTTGCGCTCATTTTCTTAGCCATTTGAGCGTGTGCTTCCGCTTGGTGCTTGGTACGTATCTGTTCAGTGGACGGTACCAAGTACGTGTTGTGAGCTAGATACGTATCCTCTCAGTGGATGGTGTCTAGTTTCGTTGTGGGCGTTGTTTTCGTTTTTGCACTGCGGTGGGGGTTTGAGTTTGAGTTTTCAAGTGCTCTTATTCACCCCCCTCTAGTCGCACGTCTCAGTCCTACAAAGCTGATCATGAAGAATCTGTGGTCCCTCAAGCGGTCTCCAAAGCATCAAAAAGAATTTCTATGGACAGATTTGTCAAATAAGTTCACGTTACCTCAAGGAATTGAAGAGATGGTGAAGCAATGGGCCGTAAAGAAGATGGCAGTTCTCCTCCAAACCTTCAAGACAAAACTGTGGGGCAACTATGTGAAGCATGGCCGGCCCCAGATTTTGCAAAATACCCAAAGTTAAGAGGGGATTGGGAATTGTTTGTACAGTACAAGGAATCAGAGGCGGCCATCGGACGTTCGAACAAAATACAGAAAGTTCAAGGAAAAGAAAGTACAGTCATAACATGGGTTCCGGTGGTTGTAGAAGATCTATACCGAAATGGGAAAAGATAGAAGCAGAGCTCGAACAACGAGGGATCAACCTACCTACAGCCAATTGGCCCCGATGTTCCAAATCTTGGTATTATAGATACGGGGGAAGTTTGTCAAGTGATGGGACCCTGATCTTTAATGACAAAATAAAGCGGGCAGCAAAAAGGCTTGTCGAGGCCATCGATAAGTCCTCCAAGGAAGAATTCATCCCTGAAAAAGAAAAGGACGAGCTGACTTGGGCCCTACAGAATAGAGAGCACCCTAGTAGAACAAGAGGGCTTGGCAATGTGTCGTGGAAGGTAGGGTTTCCTGAGGAGAGGGGATCATATAGAAAGCGGAGAACCTAGAGCGAGGCGGATGTGAAGATCCGTAACTTAGACGGAAAATAGAAGGCCTCACAGAGGATTTAGCAGTTCTTCGCCAAATAATGGTAGAAAATGGTATTAACCCTGCACCGGAGATTGGGCCTCATGGTGACACAAATGCCTCCTACAAAAAGAGTAGCGTCGCCTCCACACAGCTGATCCTTGATCAGGTCGATAACCAGGAGGAGGCTCAACAAACGGTGCACGATCAACGACCGGCAGCGGAGGCTCAACGACCGGTAGAGGAGGCTCAACAAACGGTGCACAATCAACGTCCGGCAGAGGAGGCTCAACAAACGGTGCACAATCAATGACCAGCAGAGGAGGCTCAATAAACGGTCCACAATCAACGACCGGTGGAGAATGAAAAACGTTACCCGGTCGATGACCTCAAGCACCGTTGCCCGTGTGAGCTACATATACCCATGAGGAACCTAACCACACCCGTAGCGCATGGTGTGGCTTTACCGGTGGTACCAGGACAAAAATACCACTGCTCTGGTATTCCACCTGGGTACTCCACTATCTCAGTGGAGCAAATAGTATCTGGTTATGAGGACCTGGAGGTCGAACACAAAGGAGGCAACGATGAAGGGACACTTAAAGCTGCTCTCCACGGAATGGTTCTTTGGCAGAAGGCTTACATTAAATTAGTGTCAGAAAACCATGATGGGGGAACAACCATTGCTGCATCAACAGCAACTGCGGGTGGCTCACGAATAGAGTCCCCATGGTGCAGGAGCCCCAACAACAACCCTCCTTCACCCAGAGCCCTCCACCCCCAATAGCCGCCCCAACAAACCTCAAACACATAGGAGCCCTCCGCCAAGCAAAACATCCAAATCAAGTCAAAAGAAGACAACCTCCAAATCCTATGTGGCGCCAAAACCGCCTGAAAAGCTGCAGAAAATAGATCCGAAGGCCAAGCAGCACTTTTTGGAGGTGATGGAGCCTCGTGAGGAACCTAGGTTAACAGACTACGAGCGTCAGTTGAAAAAGGCTACGGCAAAGAAAAACAGAAAAGTGTCGTAGCTCGGAGTGCAGGAACAACGGGAGTATACGATGCCACCGGAACAAAACTACATTAATCCGGCATATTTAAAGGAATTAGGCATTACATTGGAGCAGTACCTGGACGAAGGAAAACTCATAGAAGAGCAATTTGTGCCGAAAATGAAATATGTTTTCGGAAAACCTCTAGTTATGCCAGAAGAGTTGAAAGCCCTACCAACTAAAATGCGTCGATTCCATGAGTGATACATGTCCATAGCATCCAAAGGTGTTATTACTTTTCCTGCATGTGTCAAAGGCGACTACTACGGCCACGGTGATCACAAGATTTGGTTGGACTTTAAAGATATATTTGATGTTTACCAGCAAGACGCTATGGACGTAACGCTAATCAACGTTTGGACTCTGTATGTTTTTTTTATAACCCCTCCATATGACTCTTGTTGATCTGTGTATCCTCACTATATATGGTTCACCCGTGTAGTCTCATCGATGTATGCAGAATGGAGATGCAATCGTGCCGAAAGGCTAAAATTACAAATGTGGGATTTATCAACCCTGAGTTGGTGAACCAGGACAATATAAATCGAGGTAACAATCCGATTTATGAAAGCTTAAAAGGAATGGTCAGGGGGCAAGGCTACAAGTCTTTCTTTCTTTTACCTTATCGCTTCAAGTGAGTACTTACTGTCACATACGACCCTTTTCTTTTTCTAAATCAGTGTTTTACTTAATAATTTAATGTTGCTTGTATGTGCAGGTTCCATTGGATACTAATTATACTCTCAATCAAAGATGGATCCATCACTATAATGGACTCCTTGAGAAAGCCAACAACAGATTACCCCAAAATCATACACATGCTTCACAGGTAATTTAGGCCATTCCACTTGACCTCAGTCACTATTTAATTTCTTCCATCCAATCAACAATTAATCTTTTCATGCGCAGATTATGGGAATACCACATCCTCACGGTGCACCCCAAGTCCCATCAACTTCGGCGAAAGTTAACAGTAGTCAAACTTTCCGGTATTATGTTCCACTTGCACTGCATCGTTTAACTGTTTATGCAGTACATGGACTTACTTCTAATAACTTTCCTCTTATGCTAGTGTTATAAACAACCACAGGGCAATAATCACTGTGGTTACTATGTCTGTGAGGTCATGCACATTTTTTAGGCGAAAGGACAATTCAACGAGACTTAATGGTACGTTAACAACACATTCAGTAAATACTTTCCCATTAATAATGTCTACAAGCTTTGTTAGTTCATAACTACTGTACAGGCAATGAATAGGAGAAATCAGGTCCTCCCGTCCGACAGATTAACTACAATCCAAGAACAGTTGATGGGATTTATTCTTGACCACATCGCTACGGAAGGCGGAGAGTTTTATTGCCCACCAGAAGAACATTAGATATATATGTGTAAGAGTGGTCATGGAAACAATATAATTATCTCAAGACTTAGTTTGCAGTGTAAGAGTGGTCATGGAAACAATATAATTATCCCCATGTATACAGTGTATTATGTAATAATACACATACAGTGCTATTATTATGCAATTATGCTTTTATTATCATGTGCATATGCGGTGGTATTATAATGTAATAATTATATATGTATTACGATTACAACATCATATATAAATAATAACAAAAATGTTTCATCCCTGCTTAAGTACCGAGCAAGGATACAACTCCGATACTAAAAGGTATTAGAGGACACGTGGATGCAACTTTAGTACCGGGTGAGGACAACACTGGTACTAAAAAAGTGTAAACGGACATGTGGATGCATCATTTAATACTGGGTGAGAATAATCCTGGTACTAAAAGGGTGCGCGCACGCACGTGGGCGCCATATATTTAGTACCGGTGGGTGATACAACCCAGTGCAAGAAGGAGGGCGGCCTCACGTGCGGTGCTAGGAGTTTAGTACCGGGTGGTTACTACAATAGCTGCTACATGAGGGCCCACCTGAGCGTCGTAGCTGGCCTGGCTGGGCAACTCTTAGTACCGGTTCTTGCCTTCGTTCCGCAACACCCGCTGCTGATGCTCCGGGTCTTTAGTGCCGTTTCGATAGTGTCGGTATAGTTTTCGGTGCTACATAGGGGTTATCACCCGATGCTAAAGGCCCCTTCCGCAGTAGTGATACGTACATACATGGCTGATCCGTAAATCCTCTCCAGGAACATGACGTGGTGATGTTTCAAAAGAAAAACATGACGTGGTGTGCATAGCTGAGGGACGCGTTGTGTCTATCAGCGGCAGGCGTGTTTCTCGTTGCGCAAAAGACATTGTACCTTTTAAAATTGCTAAATATGCAAGTTTTTTGTGCTGTACATGGTACCAACATCTCAAACTGCCTTTTAACAAGAGCAGCTCAATTATACTCAAGCAACGTCACACACCTTTTTCTCTCAGATGGCCTCCTCTTCCGTACTCGTTCCTATACACAAGTGACGTGCGCCTACGATTGTACGTTTTCTTCAGGGAAAAAAGCCTTTAGTCCAGCCGGCTCAAGTAACCTTGGTTCCCGCTGCCCGTACGCGTATCTCATGGAAAAGTAACGTGTGAACATGAGGGACCGGTTGGCAGCAACCTCTTGAAGCATCGACAAGGCAGCACAAAATGTTTGTTCTCTTGTTTGGGCATGGTCGTCCTGACGAGCACCTGGGGTGATCCGTAAATCCTCTCCAGGAACATGACGCGGTGAATGTTTCAAAAAAAATGACGTGGTGTGCATAGTTGAGGGACGCGATGTGTCTTTATCAGCAGCAGGCGTGTTTCTCGTTGCTCAAAAGACATTTTACCTTTTTAAATTGCTAAATATTTATGTTTTTTTGGGCTGTACATGGTACCAGCATCTCAAACTTCGTTCACGCCAGGTCGTATCGAAATATTATGGCGGGGCAGTGATACTACGTGAAGCAATCCATGGACTACATATCAAAAAAATCGACACAGTAACTCTGAAAATTGATCGTAAAAAGGCACGTGTGTACATACATCATGTATACATATACATACATATATATATATAGGAATTCTACTGTGCACATGTGCGCACTGCACATGCATGGTGCGCATAGGGCTGTTGCGATCTGTAAGTGTGTACTCTCACTATTGCGACCTGTAGCTGTTACTGCTTAAAAAAATCGCAACCAGTTACTATTTTTCCATGTACTAGCTGTTACTACTTAAAAAAATCGCAACCAGTTACTACTTTTCCATGTACTAGCTGTTACTGTTTAAAAAAAACGCAACCAGTTACTACTTTTCCATGTACTAGCTGTTACTACTTTAAAAAAATCGCAACCAGTTACTACTTTTTTATCCCACTTCCCTCCCCACTCTTGCGTATTGTCGCAACTCGTTACTACTTTTCCATTTACAATTTTTCAGTTATCTTGCAACTGGTTACTGTAGCTACAGCATCTTCCTTGCCTCCTCGCTGGGGAAGAAGGGGGAGAGGCCGCCGGCGCCTACCTACTTGGCCTCCTCGCAGGGGAAGTGAGGGGGAGAGGCCGCCGCCGCCTGTGAGCCTCGCCTCCTCGCCGGGGAAGAAGGGGAGAGACGTCGCGCGCCTGCCTGCTTGCCTCGCCTCCTCGCCAGGGAAGAAGGGGAATAAGGGAGAGTGGCCACCGGAGAGGAGCGTCGGAGGCGCGTTTAGGGGCGGGGGCTTCTGGATTGGGGTTGTCGGGGGGTGGATTTGCATCCTCCGGCCATAAAGGAGGCGCCGGGGAGGAAGGCCACGTCGGCGGGGCGGCTTTGGCTGGGCGGCGCGGCGCTTCCGGCAGGCAGGGCAGGACGGGCGGTGGGCAGGGTCTGGGCGGGGAAGCGCCGCCGTGGCGGAGCCCGAGGAGGGGCGGACGAGGTCAGGCGCCAGGATGCAGGCAAGCGAGGTGGGGCGCCGTCTCCGCCGCGGGCCGCGTCGAGGCCGCCGACCGCGTGGTGCTCCTCTCGCGCGTCGTGCAGCGCGCGGATCCGTCCCTGGTGGCTGCTGTCCGGGAGAGCGGAGCGGGGATGGCCGGGGAACTCGGACGAACGGGGATGGCGGTCAGCGAGGTTGTGGGGCAGGGCGGCGTGGCGGTGTGGCGGCGGCCGGGGAGGCCCAGCGAGTGTTGGGGGGGTGCGCCGCCGGCAGAGGGTGGCGGCGGCCAGGGCGGGGTGGGTGGTGGCGACGGGCAGAGGAAGAAGAAGAGAGAAGGTGGGTTGTGACTTTATCCGTTGCGAGTTTTCTCCGTTGCGACTCTATCGCTGTGTACTGTAGTAGGTGTAGTTTGCGATTCATTCTTGTATCTGATGTCTCCGGTTGCTATTTTTTTGGACATAAACACATCGCAACTGTCCAAGGACGAAATCGTAACTGATGTCTTCTCCTGTCGTGTTGTAGCTGTCAGGGGGACAGGCTGACAGGTCCATGTGCGCTTCCACATATACAGATGTGCATATGTGCTGTTTAGACGTGTCATATATATGTCTTATGGAGGTTGCATGCATGGTACTATTAAATTTGGTGCTAGCCTACCAAATTTCATGGTGCTCTTTTTCAAAATCCCAAAAGGTAAAAGCTTGATTAGTACTAGTCAAGATTATTTTGGCAAATACTAATAGTAGTGCTTGGTTAAACTGGACATCCTAACCCAAATGCGGACCCTACCTGAAAATAAGTATCTGAGCTCCCAAGACCTTATCCTATCAGTACAAATGCTGCAGATTTTCGTCGGCCAATTTTTCATCGGTAATTGCCATATTTTCGTTGGGAATCAGCCTCAAAATAACTTATTTTCGTCGGCACAACTGCCTCCGATGAAAATAGCCGATTCCTGACTATTTTCATTGGGAGATAGCTGACGAACATAGTTCTTCTACTTCCGTTGGTTTCCACGATGGCTGTTAAAATTCATGACGAATTATTATCGTCGGATTTATAGGGCCAGCACAAAAAAATGCTCGATGAAAGTTTTTTATTTTTCAAAAAAAAAGTCAAAAAAATCATATAGAGCACATGAAAGTTTAGGGAATTGTGAAAATGATCTCAATCAAGCTAAAGCTGTTATAGTAGTCATAGTGAAGATACATCTGTATACCAAATTCTAAAGAAAAGATGTACCTTTAGCTCATGCAATCAATCTAAACTGAAATTTGTATACCAAATGGTGAAGAATGTGCACTGCAGCAAACGAAATGATACTTTTCAGTTGTAACTACAATTTGCGTCTCGTGTTGCACTCGATGAAAAACAGGGTTTATTATATTTGGCCAGTCTACACTAGGCCCCACAAACAAACTAAACCAGCAGCGCGCGTCAAAACACATGGATAGATCCTTGCAGCGACAACGAATTGAAGCCGTACCCATCAAGTAAACATAACGTGTACGTGCGACAAAAATCGATTGAGCATAATCATAACCTAGCACGTACGGCAAATAGTAACTGTGATCCCCTGTTGGTCGCTGGCTATAAAAGGGCGCCGCTGCAGGGTGGGATTTGCACCTCGCCGCCTAACTAGCTT
This sequence comes from Paspalum notatum, assembly GCA_022530915.1. Taxonomy (NCBI): domain Eukaryota; kingdom Viridiplantae; phylum Streptophyta; class Magnoliopsida; order Poales; family Poaceae; genus Paspalum; species Paspalum notatum. The sequence continues at coordinate 13,167,630 of CM039683.1, forward strand.
GGATAGAGCTGAGGATACCACGCACGATTTAATAATCTGTGAAAAGTCTCTGTTGGGCCGGGAGCCATGCATAGTGGTGGTGCATCGGTGCTGCAGCTGCAGCCTGGCCCTGGCGTCTTGCTCGCCAACCAGAGCCCGAACCGTAGGTCCCATAAAAAATGGTCCGTCGCTGTGAAACCGTCTTTAGAGATACATGCGCTGCAGGCAGGCCCTGCTTTTGGGGCCATTTCTGGACGATCCAGTGTGAGGAAATCGTCTCTACCAGACCTGCAATGCCGCGCCCAGGTTAGTACAACTGAACCATATATGTTTTCAATATATATTTACATATATCTATCTAATAATCTGTATGGTTCATAATAATGACAAGACTACTCTCGGGACGGTCACGTTGGAGATGCCGGTGAACTGCTTTGGTGAAATAGTGGACGACGCCATGGTGCAGCAATTTGGCATGGCCCCGACGCAGGAAAACCGAGCACGGCTGGCCTTGCGTTTTATCAACATCGATGACAAGAAGGGCCAGGCGTCCAGGTTTGTGTCTAACCTCAAGGAGATGTATGGCAACGGATCATCCACACTGTGCCTACTCTACAATGCCTCCGGCGACACCATCCACTACTCCGCCAACCACGACTGGTATAGCGGTAGCCTCTTTCGCCATGGGTACCCTGAGCAGATAGGCAACGGCCAGTGGGCTGCCTTCCTCCACGTCCACAATGCAGGCGCAGCGACAGGCTCGTTTGGAGCCGTCGTGTACCGCGGCAAGAGCAGACAAGGCCGGGACCGAGACTTCCTGGTCGCCTGGGATACTCCCTGGTCTCTGGCTTATACCAACAAGGTACGTGTGACAATTAGCGACCCCAGCTCCGCCCCTAGCTAAAAGCACACTAGTGTAAATACCCTTTGTTAGGCCACATACGCCCTCAATCTAGCTCGAGATACACTGATGAGTACCTCTGTACCTACACGTGGCGGTATAAAGGACCTTTCCCCCCTGCATACTCATGGAATGTCCGTGCATGCAGGCTTACTGCGAGATCGGTACAGTCAACTTCTATGAAGGACGTTGGGACGAGATATATACCGCAATGGAGAACTCCAACTATACTTCAACAAGTACGGCCGATGGTGTCCAGATTCAGGCTGAGACTGAACGCGGCACTAGTCCAACATTCACTGCAGTAATCAGTAGTCAGTGAACCATGTAAAATGTTTGTCCTAGGTAGGGGCTTGTATCCGGTCTAAAACAATAAGTTGACTATATTCGGTCTAAAACAATAAGTTGAGCTGTACTCTTTTCCTTACGGGGGAAAACCCCATTGTCCCGGGGGTGTAAGGTTTTTAACGAGGCAGCCATATATTTTCCATATCAATAAAGCTGTGCTATTTCCCCAATAATGTTCCCTTTATCCCCCACCTGCCACATGGTTGCCCGCCAAACGAACGGGGAGCACCTCCAACACGCCTGTTTGGAGAGAAATTTCAGAATGATTTCTACATGAGAATGAAATTAGTGCGGACGTGCTGTTGACTGCTAAGTTTTTTGCTAGGAAGCAGAAGCATATACGGTCGAGACACTTCCGAGGAGAGCATTTTCCTAGAGCTCCTAATGGGAAATAAAACTCAAAGATGTATTTATCTGAGCACGTACGTGGCAGGATGGTTAGTTGGTATGAATTGCCGGTAGTTGCGTATAGTACTTAGATTGAAGCTATACAAGTTTTTTGGTATGCAAAGCTTACTTAAAAAAAATAGGGGACATATGTTAGCACTCAGTTTTGGCTCATAGCCAAAACCCGATCGACAGGTTGATATTCATAATCGGACAGGTCGGTTCTGGGAATATGTAGGTAAACAAACGTTAACTAGCTAGAGCATGTTATATAGATAAGGTAAACAAACATGTATATTTCCTTCCCCGCGAGTATAGCATGATGAGCCCAAGTTACGGCAGCTCCGGATGAAGGAAGAATAGGGGTATTAAGAAGAGGGATTTCCCAAGGATCTAAAACCCCAATCCCTTTTGGGGGCCAAATATCTCCGATCTCTACCGTAGGTGCCAATGAAAAATGAGAAGAAGCCCAAAAATAAAAGCAAAAAGGAATATAACCTCCGAGACTATGAAGAGAATAGAACCATATCGAGGTCCTAATTGTACAGCTTTTGTATGATGCTCTTCCAACGTGGATTCACGTAGAACATCCCGCCACCATACGAACATGGTATAAAGGAGAAATATTAGGCCCAAACTGAGAAGTGTTACACCCCCTTGAATAATAGTGATTTTTATTAATTGTGGATCTCAAATTTATATAAATTTCCAACATTTATGTTTCGTAACAATGCTGGACTGTGTGGCTGACATACTAGTCTTACTATTACTAATTGGAGACTTTTTTTTGCAGCCTTTACGTTAATCCTCATCAGACGCACTAGGAAAAAAATAAATCCTAAAAATTTTCACAAAAATCAGAAACACCCGGTCGTCCATCATGTACCTCTAATCTTACTATTGCTAACTGGAGGATCCTTTTAGAGCCTCCACGTTAATCCTCACCAGATGCGCTAGGAAAAAAGATAAATATTAAAAATCCGCACAAACACTACAGGAAACGACTATTTTTTCGTGGGCCAAAAACCCATGAAAATAGACCAATACCCACGAAAATAGACCTTTTCATCGGCAGGCCGACGAAATTATTTCATGAAATTAAGTCGGACGAAATTACATAAGTAATTTCGTGGGCCCCACAAATTTACATTAAATTCGTGGGCTTGGCGACGAATTTAAAGTGGCCGATGAAATTAAAGCCACGGGACAAGTAATTTCATGGGCCGACGTGGACCCACGAATTTACATGTCCTCTATAATTTCGTCGGCCTTGTGGCCCCATGAAAATACAGCATTTTTCGTTAAAAAAATAATAACATACATCGAAAATTAAAAAAAAACGCAGAAAATTCAGAAAAATCTGGAAAAAAATTATATGCAGTCATACAATCCACCAAATTGAACAGAATTCATATATACATATACATATTCATATGCATAAACCAAAGTCCATATGATACAACATACAAGTCCATACATACACTGGTTGACAAAATTAATTTCTCATGACAAATCCTCTACTATTTTGGCATACCACCATAACCTTCCACTATTTTGTGTACATCTTACCTATTACCTAGTTTGTGGAGATGTCGATGACGGCTGTAGAGGACGTCGGCCGTCAGCTAGTGGGGCCATCCACAGTGGCTGCAGCAGGGATGGGGCACTGGCAACAAGCGAATTACCTCCGTGCCAAGTTGAGGACGGGGAGGTGGCCGGGGAGGCGGTCGCGCAGCGTCGGGGCCGGGGAGGCGCGGTGGAGGACGGGGAGGCGCCGCCGCACCAAGTCGGTGCTGGGGACGCGGCCGCGTCGAGTCACGGCCAGGGAGGCGCCGCGCCAGGTGGAGGACGGGGAGGCACCACCCCACGTTGGGGCCGGGGAGGCGGTCGCGCCGGATCCGGCCGGGGAGGCGGTCGTGCCGCGTTGGGGCCGGGGAGGCGCCTCCGCGCCATGTCCGGGCCGGGGATGCGGCCGCGCCGACAAAGAGCCGGGGAGGCGCCGCCGCGCGTCGGCGCCGGGCCAAGGCCCCGGAGGTGGCTGGCAGCGGGTATAGGGAGGTGGCGGGTGTGTGGGCGTGTGTGAGTTAGGGTTGAGGCGAGTGAATATATTAGGGCCCTGAAAAGCCCACGAAAATACTATAATTTCATGGGTCTCACGGGCCGACGAAAATATGTGCCAAATTTTGAATTCTCACGGCGGAAATTATTTCGTCGGCCGTGTTCAAGGCCAACGAAATTACGTTAGTCTGTGGCCGACGAAATTGAGTCTATTTATGTCGGCCTTGATTATTGCCGATGAAATTAAGTTTATTTTCATCGGTTTGTGATGCCGACGAATTTAATCCTCATAATTTCGTGGACCGGCCCATGGAATTAGTTCGGCCCTCGAAAAAATACAATTTTCTTGTAGTGAAAATCAGAAACATCCGGCCGTCCATCATGCATGTACCTCTAATAATAGTAGTCATTAGATCTTTTAAATTTTCTATAAAATTCTCCACCATGCCATTATGAAAAATAAAATAAAATAACTCTCTAAATTTATATAAAAATTACCCACCATGATATTACGAAATACGAGTTAAAATAACCTCTAAATTTGCATAAAAATTACCCACCGTGCATTATAAAATATGAATTAAATAACTCTCTAATTTGCAATACATTGCTCACCATGCAATTATAAAAGATGAATAAAAATAAGCCATAAATCTGTATATAAATTACCCAATATGCCATCATGAAAGATAAATTAAAATAAGTTCTAAATTTGCATATAAATTACCGACAATGTCATTAATAAAAATGAATTAAAATAATCACCTCAAATATTACTAATATTACTGAGGATTAAATCTATATCTTCTCGCATGGGTTGACGGACTAGTTTCTCTAATCCCGTCCGGTTTATATTGAAAACACCAACGTCTACATCAATAAACAAGTTTCATATGAAACACACACCATAAGATACTTTAGTGAATTTCTCTTGGTATTGCAGATTTTTGGGAAAAATAAGTCGACATTAGAGAAGTTTGACTTAGTAGAAAACCCAAATGAAATATAGTTTTGAATGGAGGGAGTCAACATCATAGATGAGAAATAGGATTAGCATAAGTGTTACCTTGGCTTTATTATTCTTAGTTTTTGCACTGTGATAGCTCGCAGGAGCCTGAATGGATATCTAGGTGCAGTAGTTTGCGAAGCCGTTCTTCACCTGGCAGTTGCAGGAGAAGAATAGATTACTAATCCCTTCAACACAATTTCTTATGGAGCGATTATAAATTGGGCAGTCAGCAACCATCTGGACTTTTCTCGCTCGTCCGCCTCTCCGCGGCCGCCGCGCTCTGCTTCACTGCGCCACCGCCGCCTTGTCTCCCCGCGCCCTCACAACTGCCGCCTCGATCCCCTCCCCAGCCTCGCCTGTGGTGCTGCCACATCTCCCTGCGGCTGCGTGCTCGGTCCTGTGATGGCAAGGAGCAGCAGGCCTCACCGCTGCCCCCATCACCCTCGCTGCGGGCATCAGTATTCCCTAGAGCTCCACGACCATGATGCGCCGCCCCTGCACGTATCGCTGGTGTGCATCGGCATGCTAGCCCTTACGCCGCCGTACCGTGCTTCCCTTGGCCGCCTCGCCGGTATGCATCGGTGTTGTCACCCCTACCGCAGTGCTTAGTGATAATCCTGCCTTGGCCAGACCTCCAACCACAGCTTTCCCTACCTCGGCCTCCTCTATATCCCCTCTTGCTGCTCTTAGATTTGTGAGGAAGATGAGATTGGTAGAAGAGGAACATGAATTTAGCCTTATAGCGTGGTGCCGTTCTTCTGATTTCTGGTGCTGTCCTTTTATTTGAAGGCTTGTCAATCAGCGCGGTCCTGTTCGCATGCAGACGAAGCCGGGTGCAAGGTGTCAGAGGACATACGGAGTGGCCGCCAACATAAAATTGCTTGCTGGAGAGTTACCTTAAATCAGTTGCAGTTGGCACAGCTGCAGCAGGCCGATCTTTTCCATCTAGATATATATGTGCAATTTAATTTAACCAAATTAGTTCTTAATAATTGCAGGGCAGGTGCGTGGGCATCATATCAATGGCAATTGTGCGTTCCCTAAGGATGGCTTTCTCTGTTTAGTAAATGCTCTTGTCGAAATTAAATATCTGTTTAGTTTACATAAAGGAATAAAATATGATGAGTTTTAGCAATTTGAATCCATTTATATATACTGTTAGCGACAAGGTTCAATACTTGAGAACATGGGCATGGGCTTCCTGGTGCCATGTTGGTAGGCCACACCATGAGTGTGGTTCAGCTGCGTAACTAGACATGGTTAGCAGCTAGCAGCCCAGCTCGCTTAGCATGAACGCAGTGCGGGAACGATTGTTGTTTTGATAATAACGCCAGCGTGCAAACAAATAAAATTTCAGTAGAGTCTTCTCCCAGTTTTTTGTCTCAGCCAAGCCAACAAAAGCCAATTTTCTCTAGATAACTATCCGAAATTTGTGCCTCAGCTTCCACCCTTCAAGGTACTTCCTAAATGTATTTTCTTCCTAAAAAGGTGAAGATCCTGCGCATCCCAACGTATGCAAGGTGAGGGACGACCACGAGAGAACCTGGAGACGTTCCCGCTCACCGACGAGCCCCCTACAACTGCGCCTTCCCGTCGTCCAACGCGGAGGGCACCAAGCTCGTGTTCCGGGGCAGAAGGGACAGGGTCAAGGGAGGCGAGAGGCACCACAAGAACCTCTTCATCATCGACGCCGTGCATGGGGAGTTTACCGCCGCCGGTGCGGTGCCGCTCACCGACGGGCCCTGGACCGACACCCACTGCAGCTGGTCGCCCAGGGAGGGGTGCGACTGGGTCGTCTTCTCCTCGTCCGGCCGGCCCAAGAAGGACGTCGTCAAGCCACCGGGCGAGTCGGAGAAGGACCACGGCCTGGACCCCGGCTACTTCGCCATCTACCTCGTGAACGCCAAGGACGTCAAGCGGGGCGAGGTGCCGCCTCCCGTCCCGTGAGGGTGATCCACAGCGCGCCCACCATACCACCCCGCCTTCAGCCCAGACATGAAGAGCATCGTCTTCACCGCCGACCTCGCCGCGGTCTCCGCCGCCGACCCCATCTCCATGCCGCACTTCACGCACTCCGTCAGGCCCTACGGCGACATCTTCTCCGTCCAACTCCGGAGCACCGCGGACATTGCTAAGAACAGGGACATCCAGGAGTTCCACCGCATCACGCACAGCCGCTACGAGTACTCCACGCCGACATGGACGAGCAGCGCCGCAGGCGACGACGGCCACGAGTACCCCAACGTCAAGTGGAAGATGCTGGAGAGCCTCCCTAACTTCACGCCCCAGGCCCCACTGCCCGTACGCACGCGGCGAAGCAAATGAGAAAGAAGGCTGGCACATGACCGGGCACCTCACCATCCAAAAGAGGTGCTGCTGATGACCTGCAGGCATTTGCACATGCATGCATGTCTGCTTGCATCAATAAGCGTTGAGCATTTAAAAAAAATGCAAGCGTTCCGTTTTGTTTTCGATTGCTTCCCATCCGTCTCATCAAGACTACAATCATTTTGCTTGCAATAAATAAGGGCAGTTGTTTCTGTTTAGTTTTTTATATAATAATAACTAGCAAAATTCCTGTGCGTTGCAATAGGAGCAAAATTCCTGTGCGTCTCACCGGCCTGTCCGGTGAAAGCAGTGCCTTGAGTGCTCTCTGGATCTTATCTTGTGCTCGAGTCTTTTCTTCAAAATTAGTAGGCAAAAATAAGGATTTTTGTAGTCTTTATTTTTGAGCATTTCGAAGCAATTTATATATATTATATAAAGATAGATTTGTACACATATTACAATTGATTTTTATGAATGTAATCCCTCAGGTTTTTCAGTAAATGTGATCCCCACAAGCCTTTTCATTTTAGTATCGTGCCAATGTCACATGAAGTTCATCATATGTGCAGAAAGGCTTCGCTACAGGGTTATTTATTTGTAGGCTCGTAAACTGGGCGAGCAAGCTCGGTTGTTTCCCGCCCTAAACACATATGAACACAAGACACAAGTTTAGTTCACACAGGTACTTTTATTATAAACTAATTTACATAAAAATATGAATATTCTCTAATAGGAGTATTAATACAAATCGAAGTTAACATATCCTACGACAATCTCTTTCCATTTCAACAATAAGAATATTTTTAGTTTATGAATGAAATATATCAAAACCAATCTTATTTTTTTCAGAAGTCAAGTTAATGTCAATTTTAGATTGTTATGAACAAAATAAACGATTCATCATTTTGATTAAATATTGGGTTAATGCTTTAACCAAATATCAAATTATATGAAGAGAAAAAAATATTTTCTACCATGTAGATATTGAAGTTGTATTATTAGTAAATAGTAATGAAAGTAAAGTAATTACAACTTAATATTAACTATTTACTTGTTTCTAAATACTAAGATGAATGTGAACAAATGTAGCTAGCTTAGTTATTATTATTAGCCCCGACTATATTATTCGATTTCATGTGGAGTTGAAAATAATATCCACCTAGTTTGTATCCATCTACTAGCCATTAGTTATATTCCGGTTTCTAGAAAAATCCTAAGATTTCTTTAAAAATCAGAAACATCCGTCTAGTAGTCTCTAGAAAAATAGGCATCGTCAGACATTCAAATATATGCCGTTACAAAGATGACTTAATTAAACTTGTAAATCATATCAGCATCAAAGATTATCCAAGTCGCCATTGTAGTAGAATTGCATAGCATATATTAATATTGTGCCCATCTTGCAAAGCATGCACCAGGCTCTCCTCAGTATATGTAGTTCGTCTGTGGATGGCTGCGTTGGTGTAGCAGTGGCCATGCGAGGACCGACCTTATGGGGCCTGCATGTGCAGCACTGCAGCCCTTGCCTTGCATGCTCAATGCAAAAAGGCGCCTGCACTGTATCAAGTAGATATATTATTAGTAGCAGCTATATATAGTTGCACCATGGCCAATAGCAGAGCTAGAAATTTGAATATTTTATTATTAGAAGAGACCAATAGCATTAAATTTTTAAAATTTATTTTAATTTTAAAAATTTTAATGTAAAGTTTTTGGCCATAGGGGGCCCTAGCCCCTCCACGCCCCTCCTGTCTCCGCCCCTGACCAGGGGCGGATCTACAGGGTATGCCGGGTGGGCTATGGCATACCCTGTAAAATCCAGCCCATGTACACATGTTGGCCCATTTGCGAAAACTCCAACCAGTAGAATAGTGGTATACGAGGAGTCGTGCGATCCTTCCGCCGCCTCAGCCCCACGTCTGGCGACTACGAGTCTTTCATTGGCACGGCGACCGGGGCGACGCCGGCAAGTCAGCGTCTCGGCCGATCGTCAATCCACAAGACCAACACCATCCGTGAAGCGTTCCGTCGAACTCCCGTCTCCCTCTCCCGGCTGCCGACAGTGAGGCACTACGGATTTCTAGTGCTGATCCCACATCCGTTGGCCTGCATGCTTGCACTGTCCAAGGTCCGATCTGGCGATCTCCTGGTAAGTAGTAGTATACTAATAATCTAATATGGTATAAGTTGATTAGCTAGTGTTTCTCTCCTTTATTAAATACGATGGATACAGGAAATTGCATCTGCATAGTGGATAGATTTGATAGATTAATGATTCATCGAGATGCAAATTAATATGGATTCCCCTTGTAGGCTGACAGAAGCGAACACCAATTCATCAAGACATCCACTGATCGACAACAACCACACTGATCAGGACATCAGGTAGCAGCCATCTGATAATTTACAGATTCAGTGCAGCCATACTTTAGAAACAAATATAATTCCTAAATTATTGTAGCATATAGAGTATCTCGTTTAGTGTTAACTCATCGCCAATTTTGTTTTATAGAATTGTTGAATATATGAAGAGGAACGGAGACATTGCATCTCTTTTTCAGAAATATTCAGCAAAGAAGGCTGCTGTTCCTGCTGAAACCGTGGTGGAAGATGAACCAGAAGTGCAAGAGAGTGATTGAAGAAATTGCAAACCCTATGCCATCGTCTCCGCCATCAATTCCAATTGATGATGTCTCACCGCCGCAGCCACAGCCAGTTTATGATATCAATCGTCTTCCACATGATCCAGGTAAAAGAATGCCCATCCAAAGTTATCCTATTAATGATCAAGATGCAATTCGTAGAGCATATATTCTTAAAGGTCCATTGCAGCCATATGCGCATCAATTTCCAAAAAAAAATAGGAAAGAGATATCGTCAGTTCAATTTTGTATGGTTCCATAAACATCATTGGCTTGAATATAGTATCAAGAAGGATTCTGTATTTTGCTTTATATGCTATTTGTTCAAAGACAACAAATGTAAGAGCAAGGGTACAGATGCATTTATTATGGGTGGTTGGAGAAATTGGAATACAGGAGAGAAGGCACTTTTGAAACATGCGGGTTCTAATGCACACAATGCAGCTCAAGAGAGGTACAGTGGCTTTGTGAATCCAGAGGCAGCAATTGATTATCACATTGATAAGTGGAGTAAAGAGGATCTTCGTCTTTACAAGATCAAGTTGACTTATTCACTTAGATGTTTGAAGTTTCTATTGCGTCAAGGATTGGCATTCCGTAGACATGATGAGAGTAAAGAGTCTAGCAACAAAGGGAATTTTCTTGAACTTATGAAATTTCTTGCATCAAACAGTGAAGAGGTGAAGAAATATGTTTTGGAGAATGCTCCAGGTAATTGTACCTTAACTAGCCCAGAGATACAGAAGCAGATTATTCATTGTTGTGCCATAGAAACTAGAAAGAAAATAATTGAAGAAGTTGGTGAAGAACCCTATGCAATTTTAGCTGATGAGTCTAGTGACATATCACATAAAGAACAATTAGCTCTTTGCTTGCGTTATGTTGATAAATTGGGAAGGCCATGTGAACGACTTATTGGAGTTATCCCCGTAGATGATACTAGCTTTTTATCACTTAAGGAAGCAATCGAAGCTCTACTTGTTAGTCATGGTTTAACTATGGCTCAAATCCGTGGTCAAGGTTATGATAGAGCCAGCAACATGAAAGGAGAGATAAAAGGGCTGAAAACATTGATAATGAAAGAGTCGCCTTCTGCTTATTATATACATTGCTTCGCACATCAACTCCAACTAGTTCTTATTGCTGTCGCTAAGGGGAATACTGATTGTGTGACATTTTTTGATCAAATATCTCTCTTGCTGAATATTATTGGAGTGTCTAGTAAGCGCCATGGTATGCTTCGAAATGCTAGACTTGAGAATATCAGAAAAGCACTAGATTGTGGGGAACTTGAAACTGGGACTGGATTAAATCAAGAAATGGGTTTGCCTAGGCCTAGTGAGACTCGTTGGGGCTCTCATTACAAAACTGTTTGCAACATCATTTCTATGTACCCCACAATCCGTGGCGTACTCATCACTCTTGGGGATGATAATTCACATAAGGCTGATTGGACAAAAATTCATTTTGTTCTTGGAGCATTTGAGTCCTTTGAGTTTGTTTTCTTTGCACAATTCATGTTTGTTATTCTTGGATACACAAATGAATTATCTGAGTGTTTGCAAAGAAAGAAGCAAGATATCCTCAATGCAATCTCACTTGTTAATGTGGCAAAGAGCAGAATGCAACAATTGAGGTCTGATGGCTGGGATCAATTCCTACAAAGGGTTACTTTGTTTTGCAATCAACATGGCGTCCAAGTTCCTGCAATGCAGGATAATTATGTGCCTTACGAAAAATCAGCACGATATGCTCGAAACCAAACAAATGATGACCACTTCAGAAGAGAAGTTTATATTGGTGTCATTGATCAGATTAGTCAAGAGCTTGATAACCGGTTTGATGAGGTCAATATGGAGTTGCTTTCTTGTATGACAGCCTTTAATCCTTCTGATTCATTTGCTTCCTTTGATGCACAGAAAATACGAAGACTTGTTGAATTTTACCCTAATGACATATTTGGGAATGATTTGCTGAAACTTGAATTGCAACTTAATAATTATATTGATGCAATGAGGCAAGATGATAACTTTAAAGGCCTTCATAGTCTTGTTGACCTGTCAGTTAAGCTTGTTGAAAAAAAGAGGCATACTGTGTTTGATATGGTTTTCTTGCTTCTCAAATTGGTATTGTTTCTGCCGGTGGCAACAGCAAGTGTTGAGAGGGTATTTTCCGCAATGATTTTTAGTCAAAACTAAGTTAAGAAATAAAATGGGTGATAGTCTTTTGGACGATTGTCTAGTCACATTCATTGAGCGGGATATTTTCTTCGAAGTGGATGAAGATGATATAATTGAGACTTTTATGGCCTTCAGAAAGTGTCGACCGGACAAATCGGACAAATAGTATGGTAATTATTTTGAATCATTGTTTGTTGCAAATTTCATATTTAATATTTTTGCAATCTATATAGTGTAATCTAGTTCAACTTTTCCTATGAGTTATTAAGTTTATGATGCATTATCTTATGTTTATCTTTATATGGAAAATTTCTTGATGCATTTTAAAATATTTACCGAATTATATATGGGCTATACCAATTTATACATGAATTATACCGAACAGTGCAAAAAATTTTATTATGGCATACCCTTAGTAAAAATCCTAGATCCGCCACTGCCCCTGACCATGGCCAGCTGCATGTGTTCCCATCACCTGTACTACATTGCACTACGCCAGCTGTATGCATGCTGTGAATTTGTGATCACTATTTACATAAGTGTTGGATGACATATACCGCTCCTAAAATACCATCCACCGCTCCCGTGTGGATGGCATGAACCGCTCCGACTACTTTTAGGAGCGCTCCATGGCTTTCCAACGCTATTGCTAAGTTGTTAGCAGGAGCTATGGATATTTTAGGCCCCACTCAAGAACAGTAGAGATGGCTCCACTTTTGAGCCGCTTCTACAGTAAGTCTGTAGTAGTGTGTGATGGAGACAATTGCAGAAATTATATATGGGGTAAGCAGCGTGGTAGTGCAGCATGAAAGGAGAAATGGTATACAACTGCTTTGGCAATTAGTGAATAATGAACTCGTGCAGCATGAAAGGAGAAATGGTATACAACTGCTTTGGCAATTAGTGAATAATGAACTCCAATTCCATATAATTAATTTTGACCATCAATCTGTGTTAAAATCGCCATATTATATTCGACTAGATAGCAAATTGTATAGGTGTTTTGTCTATATATGTATTTCTAGAATTAATATGATATAATATAAATTATTCTATAAAAATATGACTACTTATTTTAAATGAAAAAATGCAAAACTAATTTTATAGATGTCGTTCTAGCTAGATCCAACAGATGACGAAATTTCATTTTCAGGATTTCTTTCGTATTGAACTTTGATTTCTGCTGCAGCCCATGGTAGTCATGAAATTTAATGTGTATTTTCATTGGTTGACTCCCATCACTTTTGTGCATTCGGGTGTGTTTATCTGGGCTACAGAGACCGAAAGAACCGAAGCTGAACCTGAATATTGTTCTCGGATATGTGACGTCACCACCACATGTGTTTTTTTTTGTCGCCCACCACTTAAAAGAAGCTAGAAAGTACACACTTTCGAAAAAAAAGTTCTTCTTCTACATATATAAGAACCTCAACCGGAAACCGGTCATCCAATATACTAAATTTTGAAAAAAACGAACAAAAATACACCCTGAGTGGTTTTGGCTATGGACCCACATGTCATGTGGTTTTTTTTCTTATCCTCTCTCATCTCCTCTCTGTCCGCCCTAGCTTGCGCGCTTGCCGAAGCGTCCGCTGCCGCCCGCCCCTATCTCCCATGGCTGAAACGAGGCAGTGATGATGGAGAGAGAAGAGAGGGAGAGAAATGAGAGGATAAGGGGAAAAAAGCATATGACACGTGCCCCTAGTCCCCCATAGCCACATAGACACTCCATGTCGGTAAAACAACCTATGAAAACCACCCAGGCAGGCCTTGTTTCGGTTAATCCATCTCCCAAGGAGATTGTATTCGGTGGTACCGCAAGGGATTTAATCCCCCTTAACACAACCAATCCCCCTTCAGTCCTAGGCTAACCGAATGAACCTTCAGGGTGTTTTAGTAAATTGGTTTTCAGTTGGGCGCTTTATATATCCTACCCATTGAATTCTAGGGGTTATATAGACTTTTGTTCCTTTTTAATCATAAAAAAAACACACTTAAAGGGAAGAGAATCATCCATTCTGGTAGGCTGGGCTGGGTTGGGCTAGGGTTCCATCTACTAGATTAAAAAAATGTTTTCACAAATTTTCAAACAAAATTTATAAAATAACTGTACAATTTCTTCAATAAATCATATGGACTATTTTTTAACAATTTAACATCAAAAAATAGGTCTACAAACACAACAACAAAATGAATGACAACAACGTTATATGTGCGGCCTGTGTATCTGCAATGGCCACGGTTCGATAAAAAATCGGGATAAAAAATGGAGAAGTGATTTTATGGCTAAATGTAAGAGATTCACGGCTCTTTTTTTTAATCCTAGTCTAGTAAGGCTATTTTGGGAGACAATTTCAAAACTGACAGATAGTGTAAAAAACCAGCCCGAATATCGGGTTTCTCGTTTGTTTTCTTGGCCGAGAAAACATTCCCTGGGCTGGGCCGGGCCGTTTTGGTGGACGGTCCAAATCCTTAAACTGGCCCGTTGTCTCTTCTTCTCTTCTCCCAGACGAGGGAAGGGAAAGGAAAACCGAAACTGGCCATGCCACCGCTCCGCCGCCGCCACGCGGGCGCGGCCACGCCTCGCCGCGCGCCGCCTCTCCACCGCGGCGGCGCCATGGCCCCTCGAAGCTCCGCAGACTCCCGCGCCCGTTCCTCCTGCTCTCAATGCCGCGTCGCCCTTCCACCCCCTCGCCACCCACCCGCACCCGGCCGTGTCGGCGTTCCCTCGCTCGGGCTTCTCGCTCCTGGCCGTGGTCCACCCGCTCCTCGCGCGCGCCGCCCACGGCCTCGCCTTCCGCCGCGCGCTCCCGCTCAGCGCCTTCCACCGCAACACGCTGCTCGCCTTCTACTTCCGCGACCGCGCGTCCCCGCGCGCCGCCCTCCGCCTGTTCGCCGAGATGCTGCGCCGGACGCCGTCCTCCTGGTACACGGCGGTGTCCTGCTGCCCGCGCTGCGGCCTTGACTCCGCCGCCTTGGCGATGCTGCGGGACATGCGGGGCCGCGACGTCCCGCTCAGCGGCTTCGCGCTCGCCAGCCTCGTCACCGCCTGCGAGCGCTCGGGCTGGGAGGAGGGCACGGCATGTGGCGTCGCCATCCACGCGCTCACGCACAGGGCCGGGCTCATGGGGAACGTCTACATGGGGACTGCGCTCCTGCACATGTACGGCTCCCGCGGACTTGTCTCTGACGCGCGGATGTTGTTCTGGGAAATGCCTGAGAGGAACGTCGTTCTTGGACTGCAATCATGGTGGCGCTGTCGTCGAACGGGCGCTTGGAGGAGGCGTTGGGTGCGTATCGTCGGTTGAGGAGGGTAGGGGTTACTTGCAACGCGATTGTGTTCGCCACGGTGGTCAGCTTGTGTGGGTCACTTGAGGATGAGGTGGCCGGGCTTCAGGTCGCTGCCCATGTCGTGGTCTCTGGCCTCCAGGGACATGTTTCTGTGGCGAATTTGCTGATCACAATGTTTGGCAACCTCAGGAGGGTGCAGGACGCCGAGAGGCTCTTTGATCGAATGGAGAAGGACAGGATATCGTGGAATGCGATGATATCCATGTACTCACATGAGGGGTCTGCAGCAAATGATTTATGATGCTTTCAGATATGCGTCGTGGTGGAGTGAGGCCTGATGTGACGACTCTGTGCAGCTTGGTATCTGTCTGTGCCTCGTCGGATCATGTTGCCCAGGGAAGCGGGATTCATTCCTTGTGCATCAGAAGTGGTCTGCATTCTTCTGTTATGATCACTAATGCCCTGGTTAATATGTACTCTCCTGCTGGGAGACTGGATGAGGCTGAGTCTCTGTTCTAGAACATGAGCAGACGGGATCCGATATCATGGAACGCTATGATTTCATCATATGTGCAGAATGATAGAAATGTTGAAGCATTGGAAGCATTGCGTCAGTTACTTCAGACCGATGAAGATCCACCAAACCACATGACATTTTCTAGCGCTCTAGGAGCATGTTCAAGTCCAGAAGCCTTGATGGATGGTAGAGCAGTTCATGCCATGATATTGCAGTGGAGACTTCAGAACGACCTACTGGTTGGTAATTCTCTCCTCACAATGTACAGTAAATGCAATTCGATGGAGGATGCGGAGAGAGTATTTCAGTCGATGCTGTGTTGTGATGTTGTTAGTTGCAATGTGCTTATTGGGGGTTATGCAACACTTGAGGATTTTACTAATGCAATGCGTGTGTTTTCTTGGATGAGAGGTGCCGGGATAAAGCCAAATTACATCACAGTGATAAATATCCAGGGCGCTTGCAAATCTCCAGATGACTTGCACAGTTACGGAATGCCACTGCATGCATACATAACACAGACTGGATTATCATCAGATGAGTACATTACAAACTCATTGATCACGATGTATGCAACCTGTGGTGATTTGGAATCTAGTACTGATATATTCTGCAGAATCAACAATAAAAGTGCAGTTTCTTGGAATGCCATCATAGCTGCAAATGTACGGCATGGCCGTGGAGAGGAAGCTCTAAAGCTCTTCATGGATTTGCGGCATGCTGGTAACAAACTTGACCGTTTTTGTCTAGCTGAATGTTTGTCTTCCAGTGCAAGCTTGGCATCATTAGAAGAAGGCATGCAGCTACATGGTCTTAGTGTGAAATGTGGGCTGAATTATGATAGCCATGTTGTTAATGCCGCAATGGATATGTATGGGAAATGTGGAAAGATGGATGATATGTTGCAATTGATTCCTGAACCTGCCTGTCGGCCTACACAGTGCTGGAATACATTGATATCAGGATATGCAAGATATGGCTACTTCAAGGAGGCTGAGGATACATTCAAGCACATGGTCTCTATGGGGCAAAGGCCAGACTGTGACATTTGTTGCTCTACTCTCAGCTTGTAGTCATGCTGGTCTAGTAGACAAGGGCATCGATTACTATAACTTTATGGCATCTACATTTGGTGTTTCCCCTGGAATAAAACATTGTGTTTGCATAGTGGATCTTCTTGGGCGTCAAGGGCGATTTCCAGAGGCAGAAAAATTTATTGAAGAAATGCCAGTCTTGCCAAACGATCTTATATGGAGGAGTTTGCTGTCTTCTAGTAGAACTCACAAAAATTTGGATATTGGGAGGAAAGCTGCCAAGAACCTCCTGGAATTGGACCCATTTGATGATTCAGCTTACGTTCTTCTGTCAAACTTGTATGCTACAAATGCAAGATGGGTAGATGTTGACAATTTAAGAACCCACATGAAGACCATTAAGTTAAACAAAAGACCTGCCTGTAGCTGGCTTAAGTTGAAGAATGAGGTCAGCACCTTTGGTATAGGTGACCGGAGTCATATGCATGCACAAAAGATCTATGCAAAGTTGGATGAAATCTTGCTAAAGCTCAGGGAAGTGGGTTATGTTGCTGATACCTCATCTGCACTTCATGATACTGATGAAGAGCAAAAAGAGCAGAACCTTTGGAACCACAGCGAGAAACTTGCATTGGCATATGGGCTTCTTGTTGTGCCAGAATGCTCTACAATAAGGATATTCAAGAATCTCAGGGTCTGTGCAGACTATCATTTGGTATTTAAGTTGGTTAGCATGGTTTTTCAAAGGGAAATTGTTCTGAGAGATCCTTATAGGTTCCACCAATTCAAACATGGATCATATTCTTGTTCAGATTTTTGGTGATATAATTTGACACCAATTCAGATTTTTGGCTGCACATGTCAACACTGGACTAGCTCCCCTCCCACCTGTCAGGCACATATCAAAATCAAAACTGATGAAGCTGATTATCAATCTTACACTCCCTGTAAATATGTTAATTCTCATCCAGCACGCATGTGAGTTCCCTTTTTTATTGCTTTCACCATATAAATGTTTTGTATCCATTAGGCTGAGCCCAGCAAATCGTCTATCTCATTGCCTATATTTAAACTCCACTCTGTCTACAATGTAGCTACAGTATCATTTTCATACTATAGATGATCATATACACGATCTGCTGTACTTGGTCTTACTTGCTCCCTTGCCAGAATTCTACCTAGAGGTAGCTTGATGGTACCAATGATTAACTGTTTTTAATGTTATCTAGCTCCTGTTTGCCTTAATAGTTTTGCATCACATTTAAAGGTGGGCATGGATGCTCCACGGGGCGACCCTGGAACTATCCATCGAACCAATTAAGTCTAATGGAGCACCGCGAGATCCATTTCTCCATAAGCAAGATCCATGGATACCCTATGGTTCGGGTGGATCGGACCATTTGTTAATCAACATACAACAGCCAATGTGTTATTGAACATGCGCAAAGGACATCAAACTTGGGCATATCATCTCATCTGTAATGTCATCATTGAGAACTCCATATCGCTCAAGCTTGGGCTGGTACAGGTAGAAGGATCTATCAGAATATCTCTGAACTGAACATGAACATACAAAGTAGATGGATTTTTTTGTTACCTTAACATTAGGCATTCCTAGGTGCTCGTGTAGCCACTGAGCAGAAGCAATTGGATCATCCTGCGCCATTGCTGACTTGCGAGCTTGAGACGGAGGTCGCCAGACTGGATTAGCTAGAAATTGGAGCCCGCAGATGCGATCCCCATGCTAGAGGATAGCGTTTCCTAAGAAGAATAATCAAAAGGGCCAGGAGGCGAGTAACAGCTTCTCAGCGGCAGAAAGCTGGTTAGGATTGGAGCTGACCTCGTTGATTCGGGTTCCTGCGGGAGAGAAGGGCGCGGCGTAGGGCTCAAGAAAGACGAAAGAGGATGATGACGGAGCAGATGTGCAGGGCGCCGCAGCCGCTGCTTGGGCTCGCCGCCGTCAGGGAGCGAAGTTTGAACCTGGCCGCGGGTCGTGGCTGCAAGGTCAGACGCCACCGCTTCCGCTCGGGTGCGTGGATCGACCCTGGCGACCCTAAGGGTCGAGTTATTCCAACCCACGGAACCAAATAAACTGCATGGGTAATCGTAGGAGCCCATTAGGGGCGTTTTTTTGGACCGGTTCGGCGATCCAGTGGGTCGATCCGAACCACGCCCACCTTTATTCACATTCTCAGTCCTAGGACTTTGTCCCACTCGTGATTGAATGTACTCTCTTGGCGGGCTGAATTATGGGAGATGACCACTTTAGCAGTTCACGTAATACATTGTATATATGGGGATGGGCCATCCATGGTTCGACCCTCACCCGAACCAGCAAACCATTTAATATAGCTAGGAGCACCGGTTCGCTCCATCTGTTGACCCTTAAGACCCCTTGGATACCGTGGGTCGCTCCATCAGCGAGAACGTTTTCTCATGTCAACTATACCAGTTAAGGTACAACTATACTAGTTACGGTATAGCCAACGGTAGCACAGCATCAGAGTATCAAGTATCAACTATACCAGTTACAGTACGGCCAACTGTTGTGTGCTTTCTTAGCCAGAGATAACTCGATAGAACAAACCAAACTAGAAAGGTACAGTACGCTACATGCAACCAGTAATTAAGAATACCCTGAAAAATTGTTGCCTAGTTCTAATAGTCTGTTAGAAGACAAAGATATGCGCACGTATGCTCAATGTAGCTTCTGAGATCTCTCCGCACTATGCAGGAGAGGCAATGTATTATGGCAGTGGAACAGACTTGTATCAAGCAACATGCAGTTCAGAGCCAAATAAAATGGTATTTCTCCCAAAATTCACGATCTACAAATCCATGACAGACAGGTTCAATAGTTTTTGGGTTCAACCAGACTGTTGTATGTGACGCAATGGACAGTCAAACCTCCTGGACGCTCAAACCTGCAGCAATGGACAGTACACTGTCAAAAATACAGAACTTCAACCAGACTAACGTATCGAGCAAATGACAGATAAAAATGGATGACCTTACAAACAAAATTGTGTAATCACAAAAAAGCTCACAAAAGACACAGACAGAGACCAACCAAATCAGGAAAGAAAAAAAACAGTAGCAAACAAGGTTACTTTAGCTACCAGAACATGAGGCCGGATAGAGTGATAGCCGACACATATGCATTTTGGTAACTTGCTGCATATCAGAGACTTGTCTACCCCACGAGGAATAGGTGTGAATACAATGTGTCTAATTTCACAGCACATTATTCTATAGAAGCAAGTACACCACATTGTTCTAATGCTGGCCCAATACTTAATAAGAAAGAGGAACTTTGATGTTTCGGTTGAACTATAAACAACTGAAACAATCAATACCAATATCAGTTGAACAACACAGCCAAAATATTTGTCGACAAAAGCAGACATCTAGGATAGAAAAAAACAGCAGCAAACAAGTAGAAAGAGGACATGCAGAGCTTATGTACTAGTGAATGTCTGAAACTCCCAACTTACCTCTGAAACTGATCATGTTGTTCAAACTTCCATACTTTCAGCAAGCTGATGACTAAGGTCAATTGCTTCCATAGAAAATTGAGATGAGCCTACAATAATCATTTAGAATATTTATTTGTTTTAGACATATAGATCAAACAGAAAAGAAACTACAAAGAAATAGGCTTATACCAGAGGCTCGAATCCAATCTTGAAGGCATACAAGGGCTTCCACTGTTTTAGAGGTTAATCGACTTCGAAAATCTGATAGAATTCTTCTGCCCATGCTAAATGCTGACTTAGAGGCAACGGTAGAAGCTTGAACAGCTAGAATATCTCAAGCCATACGGGAGATAGTGGGATATTCGGATGCATTGCTCTTCCACCAAGCTAGAATATCGAAGTTTTCGCTTCGAGGAATTGGTGGTTTAGTTAGATAGCTTTCAAGCTCTAAAGGCACCTCACTTGTTGAGCATGCACTAGACCTCATGTGGGTATCCCAATCTGCATACCTTCCACTTGCATTCCTAACATCACTAACTTGTCTTGTTTCTCGGTAACCATCTGAGTAATCCTTGAACAGCCCCAATAATACCTTCTTCACTATGTCAATTTTTGAGTTTGCCCTATTTCCAAATGCTTGTCTCAAACGAAAATCAATGAAAGCAAGCTTAAAGCGTGGATCAAAAATAACAGGAAATGAGACTTGGAGCCATGTTAATTTCCAGTATTTTTTGAACTTTGCTTGCATAAACTTGATTGTGTCAATGAGCTCAGCATCTTGCTCAAGAATTCCATTCTCCAAAGCAATCTTCACTTCTCAAATCTCATGAAAATATAAGTTTGATGTTGGGTAAAGTGATCCTGAGATGACCATGGTTGCATCATAGAAACTTTTCAGCAGCCCACACACCTTCTGTGCCTTTTCCCACTCATCAAATGAGGGTGCATAAGTATAATTTGGCTCTTGCTGGTCAAGGGACTCAAAAGCTCTTTTCAGATGTAAGCAAGTTTCAAGCATAACATATGTCGAGTTCCAACGAGTACAGGTATCAATATTAGGGCGTTTTTGATATGTGATACCTAGCTGCTGAATGATGTCCTCAAACTTTTGCTTTCGGGATGGAGAACCTTCAAGGAACTTCACACTCTCCCGAACCTTGTGCACAATTGGATTAACAATCGCAAAGCCTGCTTTGCATGCCAAATTCAAGATATGACCACACATCGGCAATGAAACAGCATTCCTTCTCCACCTAGCAATTTTTTCTCTAGCAGATTTCCTCTCAAGAGCTTGGTCATCGCATTGTTGTTCCCAGCGTTATCTAGTGTTATTGCAAACAACTTATGTTCAATGCCCCATTCTTGAATGGACTTAAGTACAGCATTGAACATTCCAATTCCTGTGTGTGGTGTTTTCAAGAAAGAGAACTTGATGATTCTTTTATGCATCTTCCAATCATCGTCGATGAAGTGACCTGTGATGCACATATACCCTAGAGTCTGATTGGAAGTCCACATATCCATTGTCAAGGAGATTCGACTCTTGGTACTGCTGAAAAAATTTCGAAGTGATTGTTTGTGCTCTTCAAATCTCTTCAAACAATCAGTCGAGATTGTCCTTCTTGAAATCATTCTGAACACTGGATTCAAGCTAGAGACAAACCTTCGAAAACCATCATAATCCACCATTGCAAGTGGGAATCCATGGAGTGAGATCATTCAAACTAGTTCATTCCTTGAAACATCTTGACTGAACCTCCAGTTCTCCAATGCAACTCCTTCAGGTGACATCACAACAGATTTCAGTTGGCGGCCAACATTTGTCACATTTTTTCGAACTTTGCATCTCTTCAAATGAGTCCTCATAGCACTAGTTCCTACTCCATGCCTGGCAGTGATCTTAGTATTGCAATGCATACACTGTCCTTTTGTAACAACACCATCCATATGAATTTTAGAGAACTCATCCCAAACTCTGGATCTGAATTTTCTATTTTCCTCTCCATGTACGAAGTTTTCAACCATTTCTGGTTCAGTTTGTCCCTCAGCATCCTCTCCCTCCCAATCATTATCAATGTCCTCTCCCTCCCAATCATTATCAATGTCCTCTCCCTCCCAATCATGACCAATATCCTCTCTCTCCCAATCATGACCAATATCCTCTTCCTCCCCATCATGACCAAGTACTTCCACAATATTGGGATGATGTTCAAGTTCTGGAGCACTCTGGTTCCATTCTTCTGCAACTTCCAGAGCATTGGATGGATTGGGAGTGCTATTCTGATTTCCTCCACCGATTGTATGGGGAATTCTCTTTCCCTTAGGCTGCTCTGTTTCACCTTCTGGAGCACTAGCTAGACGAGGAGTTCTCTTTCGCTTAGGCTGCACTGTTCCAACTACTTCTGGAGTATAGATTGTTTGAGGAATTCTCTTTCCCTTAGGCTGCTCTGTTTCAGCTTCTGGAGCACTAGCTGGACGAGTTCTCTTTTGCTTAGGCTGCACTGTTCCAACTACTTCTGGAGTACTAATTGTTTGCGGAATTCTCTTTCCCTTAGACTACTCTGTTTCAGCTTCTAGAGCACTAGCTGGACGAGTTCTCTTTTGCTTAAGCTGCACTGTTCCAACTTCTGAAGCATTGGTTGTATGAGTTGTCTTCTGCTTCCTATTGCTTGGCTGCACTCCCATAGTTCCTTGGGGGTGGGGTATATCCATAATCTTACCCACTTTCACATTGCTACAACAGGTAAAATGACATGAGTGCTCAATCAATTGTGTGATAGCAGCAGCAATAAAATTAATCAATTCAAAAATTGATCATTTAAAATTAAATATACCACAGCATAAAAGATGTATCACTATGAAACATGTATCACCAAGAAACCATCAATTGGACCCAAGGCTAGCATAATAGGGGAAGGGCACTCCCTCACCTAGAAATAGGAGATGCCGTGACGCTGGTAAGGGACAGCGCATGTACTGAATCGGCAATGCCCCCAGAGTAGGCTGTCATTCCCTCTCCGCTTCAGTGTTCTCTTTCATGTTCACCTCTGGCAGCGGGATGATGTCCTTCCGATGGTCCATCCGATGAAAATGACGATGAAGAGGACAATGGTGGGACTGTACCAGTTGAACAAAAATCATAACTAGATGTAAATGTAGCTGAAAAATATTCTGAATTTCCATCATATAAAAAATCACAAAATCACAGGGAGGAACAACAGCTGATGTACTGCTACGTGAATTAAATACCTGACCTGAATATATATGATTAATCGGTGCCAAGTGCTAGAAGATATGTGCTCGATCTTGTGGACAATTAGAGGGAAACTGCTGGGAATATATGCTTTATTTGAGCTCGTATTATTTCACTTTCATTAGGAACGAACGTGTCTATTAAAAAGATATAGTATCACTATGAGAGCAAACAGTAAAAATCTGATCACTCATGATGAATTGTCTTATTAATAAGTACTGTTGCCTAGCCATATTCACAAATATATAAACTTCATTAAAAAAACAAAATTTTCGACTGCATGTCCTTAAGAGAATGCAATTCTAGCTCTTAGAATTGTAGTATTATTCTAGCTCTTATGAAACACATAAGTCTATATTTAAAACAAACTATATATATATGTCCTATATATATACACGTGTAGTAGCAGTAGTTTGTTAGCGGTTTTTGCAGAGATGATTTGTTGGACAGGACCACAACACCACATTTCCAAAACTGGAAAGACGGGCAGAAAGCTCAGCTATTACAGGAGTGTCAGTTCGGCTTCATGAACACGTTGTCTTAAGCCGGCCATTGGCACGTACGCAACTAGCCAGACGACTAATCATGGCCCAAATCTTCCAAACTTCGCAAGTACTCAAGTAATAGGGGTGTACAAACAACGGCAGCACACCCTACACATCAGATTAGATCCTAATTAAGCAAAACTTCGGTTCTAAAACAAGAACCGGATGGAAGGCACAAGGCAGAGAAGCTCCCTGGCGGATCTTGTCTGGCTAGCTCGGCGGAGGAAACAAGTCAGGATGGAGGGAGGAGAAGCAAGGGGGTGTACCTTGTCTGTGCGCAGTAGGGCCGCGGGAAACGCCCACCGCCGCTGTGCGGGAGGGAGAGCCCGGGTGCCGCCGCCCCGGGAGCCGCAGCGGATGGGGAAGGGGAAGGGGAAGGGGAAAGGGAAAGGAAGGGCCACCAGCCCACCACGCCCGCTCAGGAGCAGGCGACGAGGCTCTGTGCGGTGGCCGACGCGCCAGAACTTCCACTCGGGAGCGCTAAATCGGGAGTCGCCGTCGCTCGGGAGCGGAGTCCGCCGAGCCAGCAGCCGCCGAGACACGAGGGTCGACCCGCTCGACCCTAGGGTTCGATCCACAGAACCAAGGCAGCTGTATGGATAAGAGATGGAGCCCATTAGATTCATTCTCGTGGGCCGGTTCGGCGAACCGTTGGGCTGACCCGAACCACGCCCATCTTTAATACATTGCATATGATACATAAATGGCATGGTGCCCGAGTTTAAATATGTTTCTCAAGGATGCCTCTTATTTCTACTGCCTATTTGTTGCACCTTTCATGGTGTAGGTTGCATTATGTAATTGCTATAGTCGATAAGCTGAAAAAATGACAACAAGATCAGTCTTCAGCATCAACCAAGAATCCTTGTTCAGATCTCAACTGCATTTTGTTGCCATTGAATTGTAGTGGTTTGAATGCTGATCCATAATCCATTGAACCAATGCAGCAACAGGATGAGTCATTTACAAAAACCAAGGTTAGATTTCTGCACCGAATGATGAATCAGAAATAGTATTTTTCATATGCTTAAATTGCATCAGGAATATACAGTAACAAAGGAGCTGGGAATGGGCAAATCATTAGCAAAGTAGATATGTGATGAGTAAGTCCATAAAACTATGATGTCCCTCTTATTTTATTCCCAAAACTGTAGAGGACATGAGAAATAGGTGTCCGTGCAACAGTGTAACCTCTATCAATAACGTAACTGTACTTATATATGTAACTTTGCTCGGGGGTTCAGTAATTCAGTTGGTGAAAATAAAATGGTTGTTTTTCTCTTTTTGGAATTTGGGGGGGGGGGGGGGGGGGGGGCGTCAAAGCAACCTCCTTTGATCCACTAGGAGAAAGGACAGGTTGCTGGAAAACTACTCAAGAAACCATCCCCTGTTACAGCGAGGAACAACTGCCGGACCTGACCTTCCTAATGCGTCCTAATGCCATGGCCTAAGCTTAGTAGCTGGTTGACATACTTGAGAATCTGATCAACCAACTTCAAAGTATTCTGGATGAGGACTGGAGGAGCAACTCTATATTTGTCCTTTAGGAAGAAGATGTTCAGGGACCAGAAATTACAGGTTTGTGCTTATTAGATCTTTTTTAAAAATCATAATCTAATGCCTTGTACATAGCATAAAAAACATTACTTTTCAATCCACTGTCTAGGTCGAAGCATTACTTTCTCCTACAGAATGTCAGTTACTATCTCGTGCTTGAGGGTAAACAGATAGAGCTATCCAAGCATTTGAAAGAACTACCTCTCACATATAACAAGGTATCACATTTCTATTTTATTGTGTAGCACTTTGACATCTTGATAGCAAGATAGTAGATTAATTAAAGTTTGCCAATGAATTTAACAGATGATGAAAGTGTAAGCTGCAAACAGCCAGCAACAGGTTCTGTCCAGAGGACACCCAGGATAGCTCACACTGACACATGTACACACCGGAGCGGATTTGGTTCTGTCTGCCGGGCTACCTTCTGCTGCCCTGGTTTTGTCCTGTGTATGCACAGGCGCACAGCCGTAGCTGCTTCTCTAGTTGTGTGCTTCATGTATCCTCTGGGTCACATGGAAATATGTAGCCTTTTGGTTCTCATTTATGTTTTCAGCTGAATCTTACATACTGAATCGATGTACTGGAAGAGTTTCATGAAGAAAACTCTGCTTGAGAGGTGCTTGGCAATTGCATCTTATTCCTGCTGTTGTTGCCGCTGCCATTTGTGGCTATTGGATTACAGTGCTTTCCCGTACATAGATGATCTTTTTGGTTGTTTTGTGCAGAACATTTTTATTGAGTGGTACACGTACAGGTCAATAATAGATGACCAGTAATGAGGTAGCATATGTTGAAATCTGAAGTTGCTCGGCCTTGTTTGGGTAACCTCGGATTAAGAGGGATTGCAGTGGATTAAAAGGAATTGAGAATGATTTTGATCCATTAGGTATCTAAACACATTCCAATCCAACTCAATATGAGATTACCCAAACAAGGCCGTATGGGGAAAAAATCCAAGTCTATCTGCGGGAAAAATTCCCCCGCATATAGACGATCAATCAATGAGCAAATATATCTTAAAATAAAATACTGATGCATGGTGTGAGGCAACTAATGAGCACACTGCGTGGCGCCTGGATTTCGAACAATGGTCTTTGTTCTCGCTGTATTGGTCACTTGAAAAAAATGAAAACGAATATAATAAAGGAAGATGCGATAGATGGAGACGAATGAGGTACCTACTTTATCCTCTTTGTCGCTCTGCTGCACTGGCCGAGCTTTGCATGCATAGGACTAATAGCTAGTACTCCAGATAACAGTAGAACAGAACAGAACAGAACAGATTCGATCCACTAATTAAATAAATAGTGATGCTGCACGCATGCAAGGTTGGCGCATATATCTACCATATACTACTAGTATAGGAGTATATTTATAGAGGACGGTACCAGCCTGTCAGAAAGCAACGACTGAAGCACCTGCTGGCCCCACCACCCTGCTGGGCAGGAAGAGGAGGTCGTGTGTGGCCTTTAAATTTTCACTTCCAAACCCAATAAATAGAAGCTCAATTAACAGCTGTAGCTACTAGCTATAGCAAACTGTCCGCTTGCTTGCCCACCAAAACCTCGATCCATTAATTCCAATGCCGTCCCCCCACCACTACTATTACTCCCACTCCCACCACGTAGTAGTAGCTGCTGTGCTGTGGCTGCTCTGCGCGGCGACCACCGGCGTTGGTCCTCCGCCGCCTAGCAGCGTCGTGGACGACAGCGGGTGCCTAAGGCGGTGCGGCGACGTGGACATCCCGTACCCGTTTGGCGTTGGGCCTACTGACAACTGCTCAGTCTCATCGGAGCTCCACCTGCACTGCAACGACACCGCCGGGAACGGCGGCGTCCACAAGCTGTTCGTAAAAGACCAGAATGGCATCGACAACTTTGAGGTGATCGACATCGACGTGGTTCACGGCCAGATGCGGGTGGTGAGCGAGATCTCCTACTCATGCTTCAACAACGACGACAACACCACGAGACAAGGCAGGTCGAAGCAGACGGGGCTGCCGGAGCCGTACCGCTACTCCAGCGCCAGCAACAAGTTCACCGTCCTTGGATGTTTGGCCGTGACATACATGCTCGGTGATGCCTTCGAGAACTACGGCGACAACGGCGACGTGCGCTGGTACATGGCTGCCGGGTGCGTGGCCGATTGCCGCGGTAACTGCAGCAGCGTGAACTCCCTGAAGCACCGCACCACCACCAACGGCTCCTGCCAGGGGACGATCCAGGGTGACGAGGAACTACGTTACTACTATGCCACGTTCCAGAACCTGGTAAACACCACCGACTTTAGCACCACTTACCCATGCGCATATGCCGTACTCATGGACTCATCCTACCGCTTCAACTTCTCGACGAGCCACCTTCTGGATCCCAATAATGAATTCAACAAGTCTCGGGTGCCGGTTGTTCTTGACTGGGTTATCCGAAACAAAACCTGTCGAGACGCACACACACAGCCTGCTGGTGGTGCTGGATACGCCTGCCTCAGCGACCACAGCGAATGTGTCGATGCAAGCGCAGGTCGACACGGCTACATCTGCCAGTGCGCTGAGGGTTTCCACGGCAACCCTTATGCCAAAGATCCTGAGCATGGTTGCAAAGGTATGTACGTGCGGTGAACCGGCCTCCTCTCTGTCCCATCACTCTATCTATACATAGGTTTGTGTGATCTCGGATCCCACCTGGCTCCCCTTGCCGGCCTTGTTTGATTTGCCTAGCTTAATTTGGCGTAGCGGATTGAGCGGATGTGCACGCGCCGGGTGAACCAATGAAAGATCTAGAACATGAATGATCGACATGATCTACTATCCTAAGAGATGAACACACTAATCACGAGTTAATTTGTCACTGACCTTAATCACGTAGATGCTGATGCCTCTGTCCTTGACATTGATGAGGCCGGGACTCACCTTCTGTGTTCATGTACGAGGTGAAATTGCCGTCAGGGGAAACGGCGATGGTTCTCGGTCTTCAGGGCGTGGACCAAGCCATCCCTGATCGGTAGGTGATTAGGAGGTGATTGACTCAGTTAGGCCGGTGATTAGCCCGGTAATCCTCCTCTTATAGGCTTGGACGTCCTAGGACCGGGCCAAGAAAGGAAACGCTTAATGTGCGCCCACGATCGTGCGCAACAGGAAAGGAAACAAGGGGCGTGGCCCCATTTTCTCAGTCAAGGGGTTATGTCCAAGATTAATTCCAATACCAAGGGCTCAATAAGGCAAAGGGACGGCAATGCAGATTTAGATTTCGGTGTGGTGTGTTGGGGAAGGAAACCACAAGTTGTATTTAGGGCTGAGGAGCGTTAAGCAGTCCAAATTGACAACGGCGCATTTGAAGAACAAGCCCCACCATTAGGCCGCATCCCATGGTTGGCTTGGGGCCACTGTCAGCATGCTAGGAACCGGGTACCAGGCAAACGCGCCCCTCATACCAGTTAAGGTGGGCTCTAGGACCAACAAGTGGTAGGTCGGGTCCGGTTCCACATAGCACAAGCTGGGGCCTAACCGTAACCATAGGCTGCTCGGACCCTCTCGGATCTGGGAGAGGGGTCAGGGTCGGTGGGGCGGAGCCAGAACATGTGAGCAACGCCACTGCCCAGCGTGGGCTCAGGCGTGCGCATCAAGAAAGGATATGCATTTGTGGGGATATGCTGCAGTGCGAGGGATCCTCTCTGCTCAGGTGTGTGTCAGCAGGCAGCCCAATGGTGGAACTAGGTGCATTTAGTGTGCCCAGAATGCGACAAGACAAGGCGCAATGCACAATACCGGGGAAGACATCGGCTACAACATAGCATATGTTCAGAAAGAGAATGCTACATCATTTATTGTAGAAGTCAAAGCCTATTCCTGTATAGCTAGGATATCATAACTCTATCCCATTCAAGGAAGATAAAACTTTTTGTACAATACAGTGCTCTAAGCAGGGGCGCACATCTGGATAGTCCTTCCTTGGTTTATAAAAAAGAGGACTTGCCCCATGTAAAGCTTAGGCTAAGCTCACACAGCTCATCAAACACACACGTAGAGGATGTCGGATGTTACGCTCTAGCAGTCTGAATCTCTTTAAACCCTTATCTTCCAGAGCTCCCATCGCATAGATCCCCAGTGTTGTCGGCCACACACCGACCCCTCCTTGACAAGCTCCATCACGATGCACTTGGAGCACAGCCTCAAAATTTCCCTATTCAAAAGTCATGCTACTTTTCAAGATCTAAATGCCTTTTTTTACATTACAAGTGAGCCATTAGCTAATTGTTTTTTGCTCAAAACATACATAAATTTGATTGTGTTTTTTTAGTCCAATCTTTAAAATTTTAGACAAAATTTGAACCCTTTATATTTTGAGATTGGAGAGTAATTTACTTGGAGGACACATATATGTAACAGATTCCATATATATGTTCTTGATTCTAGAATATTGACCGGTGTTGTACAAACCAACACAGATTGGTAGGTAGATAGATATATTATTGTGAGTTTTACATATTAGCGTAAACATATATGCAACACGCACTGATCATATCTCAATTGATTATTTTAGTTTTTTACAACACATACATGCAACACGTGTGAAGGGCATTGGAACCGTCGTAGGTAAAAAAGATTTTCCAAAAACTCACTTTTTTATAGCATAGATAGACTAATAAACCTACAACTTATTAATCTATATGAACCCTATTTGAGCACGACTATTGTATTTGCCCTAATCATATCTCGATTGATTATTTCAGTTTTTTACAACCAACAATGTTTTGACAGCATTTCATGATCTTAGATATTGACGAGTGCAAGGATAACAGTACGTATCCTTGCTAAGGAAACTGCAATAACAGAATTGGCACATATGATTGTGTTTGTCCGGAGGGAACTCAAGGAATAAATGCATCGATTAGTGGAGACTGTATCAGAGATCCATTTCCCTTTCGAGTACGACTGGCAATTGGTAGGCATATTTAATTTTATTGTATACTATTTCCTATAAGGATTTTCATGATTTACATAATTTTTTTAATCAAGATGTACTTGTGGTCTACAAATTTACAACTTTGTACAATACTACTAATGCTTGTGAATTATATTTACTTGAGAAAATTTCCAAAGACAAAGCTGCTAACTCTAGACAACCTTGGAAGTTGCACATAGATAATTTTAATTTTTTTTGTTACAATGATTGGAAGGTTCTATGGTACTTTTAGATACTTTCTCTTGTTATTAGTATAATTTAAAAAAATGATTAAGAAAATATAGAACTGGTAGTTGACTCATGTACCTTTGGTACTTACCCTACCTAATTTTTAGTACTTTTTAGTTGGTACAACATATTTTTTTAGGCATTAGATCCATTCAAATGGAGGGCTTACACTAATCACAATCATAATAAAAGCTGTAAAAAACAAATTGGGGTGCAATGTATATAGTTTGTTTTGGTTTAGATATGGTAATCGGTTTATTTACAAGCATATATGTAATCTATTCAACATATAACATGTACAGCTGTGTAGAACACTTGACAAACAAAGCACAACTGTGTTTCCAGGGATTTCGGCCGGTGTTTTGGTTGCGGTAATTGTTTTTCTTGCCATAAAAGTGCTCCTCCACAAGAGGCGGATGAAAAGGCAAGCTCTTTTTCAGCACAACGGAGGACAGCTACTGAAGCACATGCTCAAGGTAGAAGGCAACGCTTCCTTCACCGTCTACAATAGAGGAGACATCATGATTGCGTCACGTAACTTCCACAAAACGAAGATCGTTGGGGAAGGGGCTCATGGGACGGTCTACAAGGTGACCCTTGTCGTCAGTGTCAGAGCCACCGCTGTGGCGCTGAAGCGATGCAAGGCGATAGACGAGAGCAAGAAGGAGTTCGTGCAGGAGCTGGTCATACTCTGCCATCTCAGCCATCCCAACATCGTGAAGCTCGTCGGCTGCTGCCTGGAGTTCGAGGCACCCCTGCTTGTGTATGAGTTCGTGCAGAATGGCAACCTGAACCTGCTGCTTCACGGGAGGCCTCGGCGCCGTGTGTTGCTGCTGACCCGGTTGAGGATTGCGGCGGAGTCCGCTGAAGCGCTCGCACACCTGCACATGCATCCTGTGCATCCAGTGCTCCACGGCGACGTGAAGCCGGAGAATATCCTCCTTGCTGACGGCTGGATCGCCAAGGTCTCTAACTTTGGCTGCTCAACGATCAAGGACAACGTGTGGTGCCCAAGGGCACCGTGGCCTATCTGGACCCGGAGTTTCTGCACACCTTCCAGCTCACGGATAAGGGCGATGTTTACAGCTTCGGGGTCGTCCTCATTGAGCTCTTAACTCGTAAGAAGCCACGATCCACCTCCAAAGAAGAGAAGAACATGGCATGGATATTTCAGGAGTGTATGAGGCAAGGCACCCTTCATGAGCTGCTGGACAAGGACATAGTACTCGAAGGAGAAAGCAACATGGTGGTGATCAAGCAAGTTGCCGAGTTAGCGAACCGCTGTCTAGCTGTTCCGAGCGCAACAAGGCCGTCCATGGAGCAGGTGGCGCAGCAGCTCCGGCAACTTAAAGACCAAGTGGTGGAAGTGGAATGCCCACAGGAGGTTGAGGATGATCTCGGCCCAACGGAGATGGAGATGACGACTGGTTATC
Organism: Paspalum notatum; assembly: GCA_022530915.1. Classification (NCBI taxonomy): domain Eukaryota; kingdom Viridiplantae; phylum Streptophyta; class Magnoliopsida; order Poales; family Poaceae; genus Paspalum; species Paspalum notatum. The sequence continues at coordinate 13,199,760 of CM039683.1, forward strand.
CTACTGCTCAGACTCTGAGTACTGAAGCCCCCGGCGGACCTCCAACTTGAGCACAGAACAGGGGACCGGCCAGATTATCAGCATTCTCAGCCTTCTTGCATTGCTTTCCGTTGTGATATCGTATTACCTAATCGTATCTATATGTCTATTAATTCAAGCTTCTGAGATCGTGTGATGCTTTCTGCTAGCTAGCTAGCCATCGAACGAAAACGATGGAGATGTAATAAAACTAATAATCTTTGCTACAATGCCCAAAGGATTGCTTTGTGTAACGATAGTATTTGTTTCAGCACATGAATACTTGACTGCATATATATGTATGGAGCCATAGAGTGAACTTATGTAAAGGTTGCTAACTTGCTAAGCATGGTTTGAGCTGGTACCTGGGTCACTGGCATGTGTGGAGTGATCCCGTCCTGGAACCTGTAAATTGTCTTGTCCTTGGTGATCTCACATATCACACTAATGAATGAAGTGCACATTCGGGAGTGTAAAAAAAAAAGCATCTAGATGGGCGCGGGGCTGCTGCCAAAAAATTACAAGTTTGCGGTGGATTATAACTTATAAGCTTGAGAGGCCGAAGGGCAATTTCGTCTTTATTGTATTTTGATTTATCAATACTGACTGGAAGGATACCGAGCAAAAATTAGCTACTACTCCAGTAAATTTCTAAATGCCAACCATATAACATTCATCATTGTTTGTGAATCAGGTTAGTGTAGCGCTCCAATGGCGTTCTTTCTACCTGTCGTGTTGCTTTTGCTTACCTTGCTCATCGTCTTCTCCACCTACGTCCTCCAGCTTTTCCACGATTCTCTTCACCGCCTTCCACCAGGCCCACGGCCGCTCCCGCTGATCGGCAACCTGCACCAGCTAGACCACCTGCTGCACCGCTCCCTCGCGCCCCTCGCCGCGCGGCACGGCCCGCTCATGTCACTTCGTCTGGCGCCGTCCTCGCCGTCGTTGCCTCTCGTCCCCGGACACGGCGCGCGAGATCCTGCAGCGGCACAACGCCGACATCACGGCCAGTCCATCGGCGACTCCATGCGCGCGTACGGCCACTGCGAGAGCTCCGTGCTCTGCCTGCCCCGCGCTGCAAGTGGCGTGCGCTGCGGAGGCTGGGCGCCACCGAGCTCTTCTCGCCGCAGCGGCTGGCGGCCACGCGGCCACTCCGGCAGGAGGCGGCGGCGGGTCTCGTCCGGCGCGTGTCGGACCACGCGGCACGCAGCCACTCCGGCAGGAGGCGGCGGCGGGTCTTGTCCGGCGCGTGTCGGACCACGCGGCACGCGGCGAGCCCATGGACGTCGGCCGCGGCGCGCACGCCGCCGCGCTGGGCCTCCTGTCGCGCACCATGTTCTATTATATTATGTTGCTACTTTTAAAATATATTTTTATGTTGGTGTATTGGATTCAAATTTCATTGTTATTTTTAATTTATAGTTTAGATTATATCTACTATCTAGATTGTTATAATTTGTATTACATCTAAACATGATCTTAGGCACTGTGTTTTTATAATTGAATAACGGTTGAAGCTGTGATTTGGTCTTCAAAATAAATTTAAATATAGTTCCACCATCCAACAATTGAAGTTATCTTTATCCTATCTCAAACTTTTATAAAACTAATGAAGACTGACTTGAGTTCTAATGGCCATAGTGAGGATCTAGGGCTAGTGCATGGGAGCCATAGTGCGGGCTTAGGACCATGTCGTGAATTGGGACACAACGGCCAGAGACTATGCGAAATCGGTCTCTCTCTCTCTCCAGTGCACCTTGGGTTTCCACTTTCCGCCAAAACCTTGGTTGCCATCTCGTTCTCCATTATGTCTTGAGCTTTCAGCAAAACTTTGGGTTTGTGTAAGTGTACAAAATTCTTGCGTTCTGTGAAGGCCATGAAATCTTTATACAGGAAATGTTATATTCAATTCTTGCAGCATGTCCTTTGAAGACCGGTCCTTTGAAATTTCTTCAGAAATATTGCATTCTAGATGTAGTCTTCTCTCTTATCCGATGATATTCTTCTAACGTTCATCGTGTCTATGTTGTCCCTCTCTCACTAATTCTCATCTCTTTATTAGCAATCCTACAACATGCTAATCAAGGTGGCGTGTGCTAGATCTACATCTTTTATTATCAGATTGGACTCAAAGACGATTTATTACGCCGTCCTTATTCTTATTGTTACTGTATCTCTCCCATGATATCTATATATTTATCCAAATAAATGAGTGGTCAATATTAAGATGTACATAGTCTTAATAGTGACCAATCAATTACTGGATAAGTGTACATGCACAATACAAAATAAAATGATGAGTATAAAATATTTAGATTAATCTAAATCGATGGATGATCATGACAACAAATAATATAGACCTTCTCTTTTATTTTGTTAAAGTTCTTTAGAACTTCGAAGTCGTTAGTTTATTAAGATATTTCCTTATTAGTAGTTTTTAACAACTTTTAGAGGGATGATTCGAGTATATATGTAGTCTTAATAGCAGCAACTCACGTATTCATAGGCATACTCATAGGCTTACATACAAAATACAAATTAAAATAGTTTGCCATATTTTGTACAATATATTTTATAATCTGGACCATCAAACGATCAACAACCAATGTTAATGATCTTGATGAGTTAACATATTTAGTTGTATATAGGCATATGCATATCAGCATATGTACGGGATCTATATATCATTGTTGCTTTAAATTTATAATCTAGATATTTGCATCCTACGTGGATTGCTACATTTTATTATATGACATACAAACATGATATAGGGCAAGGCGTTTTGTAATTTATTAATTATTGAAGTAGTATGAATTTGTCCAAAACATACTCCGTCCATCTTAAAAAATAAGGTCTATAATTTCTTTTAAAAAACTCAACCTTTTAAATATTTCCATATGTCTTAGTGGGTGTATGTCATATGATTGCATTTATATTCAAATTGAATTTAATATGATTATAATTTTGTTTTTGTTGATGGCATATTTTTAAATAAATAGATTTAAGATTTTTTCTTTAAATGTCAAAATCTATAATCATTATTTTTTAGATGGAGGAAATAGCTTTTTATATAATTTAACAGTTTCAAATATAGTCTATTTTTACGTTCACTAAATATTTTTTGTAATGTTATCTATGTGATAGTTTATTGTCTTCTTAGCGGTTAACATTGAGTGGTATTTAGCGAAATATTTTTTCAAATTAGCAACAGTTTTTTTTTACAAATTTTACAGTGGTTGGAAAAAATAGGAGCTGTTTTTATATGATGTTGATTAGCTTAAAAGTAAACTAAGGGCCCGTTTGGATCCCAGAAACTAAATTTTAGCCCCGTCCCATCGAATGTTTGGACACTAGTTACTAGCATTAAATATATTGTAATTAGAAAACCAATTACACAAATGAGGACTAAACGGCGAGGCAAATTTTTTAAGCCTAATTAATCCATAATTAGCAAATGTAATGCTACAGTAACCATTCGTTAATCATGGATTAATTAGGCTTAATAAATTTGTCTCGCCGTTTAGTTTTCGTTCGTGTAATTAGTTTTCTAATTAAACCATATTTAATACTTCTAAGTAGCATCAAAACATCGGATGTGACGTGAGCTAAAGTTTTGCCCTTGGATCCAAACACCCCCTAATAATCAACGTCATACATATAAAGATGGAAGATAATATTATTTTGGCAAGAACAGAAAGTACCACAATACCTACTACTCCCTCCGTCACACAATAAGTGTTATTTTAGATTCAATATTTGTCTTACAATAAGTGTTGTTTTAGAAAATTATTTGCTTTTAAAAAAACCAATATGCATACATGCACGCATATACCACAAAAGGAAAGGTTAGTCTGTTAATCAGGGGCGCATTCGTCATATCCTAGCCTCCTTATTTTGTCCTAAACATACTAAAATAACACTTATTGTGGGATGGAAGAGTACTTGTATAGAAAATTCGCTCAAAACAAAAGGTGTGTGCTAGCTAGCTACTTTCAGTGGATTGTCGGGTGGTCGTTTCTTCCACTTGGCTTGATTCCGGTTCGTGTCTTTAACATCCATCAGGCCAGAGGGCAGAAGCTGGCTTCAGTAAATTGTCTATTCTATTGTTTATATGCAAAATTTATTTGTTTCCGTACAATGTATCTACACTATCATATTTTATTATGAACGACCATATATGCCTCGTCACCTTGTTTGCCCTGTTGCCATCGGCTTGCCTGGCTTGCTGCTAGTGGCAGCAGCTCCGTCAGTCTGGCCGCAGCACAGCAGCGACAGATCTTTCCATTGCCGGCACACTCTGCACCCCATCGGTGTCCTTCCTAATTGATTTTTTTGACCGTGAATTAGTACTTCGTGGTGATTGTTAATTTGTTCTTATATTGACAAATAAAATAATTGTTCCATCGATTTGCTTCTAGGCTTATGACACGATCCAGTATGAAGTGATGTCTGTGTTTCTTGGAGCTAAAAGTTTATATTAGATTCGGAGATGACAGCCCTTTTAGCCAATGGACGTAACATAAGCTTTTTTTTATGTATGTTTTGGACGTATCGGTGTCAGATTCAACGGATAAACCGTAATATTCACTTCTTTCCGTTTCAGAATCGACTTGCCACGAATAAAGAAACTCTATGGATCTGATATAATTCTATTGAATGTAGACTGTTAGATTTTCATAGAATCCAACGGTTTATATTTTTTTATTAATATACTAATATATGATTTAATATATACCGTTAGATGTTCATAAAATCCAACGGTAAAGAGCTTCTCTTTTTTCTGATTAACGTGGGAATTTCTTGATCCTCTCGGTATACGTGGTGGCTTCTTTTAGAGTGACTCCTCATCTTCCGAACGATTTTATCACTAGAAATCATTCAGTCTTTTTTACAAATCAGAACATGACACGTCACGTTGCCAGGAAAATCAAAAACTGGGCGATTAAGTGAAAAAAAAAATCATTCAGAACCCAACTCTCCTCGGACTCCGCCTCCACGGCGGCCGGTGCGGTGCCATGCTCCACCGACTGCTCGGAGCAGCCCCGGCGTCGGCGTCGCCGCCTCCACTGTCCTCGTGCTCGGCTCTGGCTCCTCCCTCCCGGCGTTGTCTCCTCCGGCCGCTCAAAGCGTCCCTGGCGCTGCCGCCACCCGCGCCAGAGGAGGGGAGTCCGGCGTCCGGCGGCGCGCCGGAATGGGAGGAGTTGGGTCGCGCTCTGCTCGCGGAGGGAGACGGGAGAGCCACGCAGCAGGCAGCACGCTGGACGGGGCGGGGCCGAAGGAGGATGGAAGAGCGGCGCGGCGGTTAGCACATCTAACCGCGCCGGAGGGTGAGGGGAGAGGGGACAGGGAGGGGTGCGCCAGACGAGGACGAGAGAGCGGCGCTTCGTGCTCGCCGCCGATGCGGACGCGAGCAGGCCGGTGGCCGCGTGGAGCTGGCGACGGCGCAGGTCGAGGAGGCCTGGCAATGGCGGCGTGACAAGAGAGCCGACGGTCGGCGGCCCTGGCGGCCGGCCGTCCGCGTCACGCGCGTCGTGAGGGGAGGGGAGAGAGGCGCGACGGGTAGCACGTCGGCCGGGGATGGGGGCGCCGGCCGACGGGGGTAGAGGGCGGCGCCGGTGGCAGGCCACGGATCTCGGCGAGGGAGGCGCGGAATGAAAATGAAACAGAAAAAGGAAAAATGGAAGGAAAATAAGCCAAATGTAAAAGCCCAATGACATATACAAATCTTAAAGCAATCACAGCAACACAAAAGTGAATGAAAAGCCAACTAAAAATCTCCCGGAAGATAAATAGAAATTCCGTTCTTTTAAGCCTCTCTTATTAATATAATAGATGAGATATTGGTGGTAGTAGAGTGAATATAAAATAGTGTTTTTCCTTTCACGCACGAGGATTTGCCAGCCCCACCGGATTTGCCTCGCTGGAATATAATGATTTGCGTGGTTTGGGTCGGCCCATTGGTTTACCGAACCGGCCCGCGAAAACGAACCTAATGGGCTCCTTCTCATATCCACACAGATGATTTGATTCTCCGAATCGAACCCTAGGTCGAGGGGGTCGACCCACACCCTCGCGGACTCCCGAGACCCAGCTGGGCTACTCCCAACCACGAGTCCCGAGCGGCGGCGGCTCTTGAGCGGAGGCGGCAGCGGTGCGGCACCTCCCAACTCGGCGGCTCCCAAGCGGGCGCAGAGCCCAAGCGGCGGGGGCGCTGCAGCGGCAGCTCCCAAGCGGCCACGGCGCCTGAGCTGCGGCGGTGTCGTCCACGTAGCGCTCACCGGCGTCTACCTCCGCCGAGTAACATGCAAGACACCCTCCTCCACAAAGCCCACCTCCTGCAAGCTCAGGATTATGCAAGTAGCAGCAAGCCAGCAAGCATGCTAGTTCCGCTGGTGAAGCGACCGGTGGTATACAAGTGGTCTCAAGGGTCGGCAGATGGAGCGAACCGGTGCTCCTAGCTAAATTAAATGGACCGCTGGTTCAGCTGCGATTCGAACCATGGATAGCCCATCCCATGCATACTGGAATCCCATGTCGGACCTCGGCTCCTCTGCCACCGCAGAGAGGCTGCTCTTACCAAATAGCCCAAAAAGAGACCCAAAACACTGTTTTAGACGCACGGTAGACATAGAGGGAAATAGTTGGAACAGTGTTTTAGGCATCCATTTGGGCCAATTGGTGAGTCTAGCCTCACCATGGTCTAAGGGGAGAAGTGTTTTATTTACGGAAAAATTTGATAAAAAAAGTTGATCTTCAGTCGTCAGATATTGATGGACACTCAGAATTAGACAACAGCCAGGTTTGGGCCAGAAAGATAAATGGGCCAAATCATGTTTGTTTTTCAATTCCAGTTCCCATTTGATGTATTTTATGATATGATTTTTTTGCAATAATTGTTACTTGTATTAATTTCCCCCCTGCATACTCATGGAATGTCCGTGCATGCAGGCTTACTGCGAGATCGGTACAGTCAACTTCTATGAAGGACGTTGGGACGAGATATATACTGCAATGGAGAACTCCGACTATACTTCAACAAGTACGGCCGATTGTGTCCAGATTCAGGCTGAGACTGAACGCGGCACTAGTCCAACATTCACTGCAGTAATCAGTAGTCAGTGAACCATGTAAAATGTTTGTCCTAGGTAGGGGCTTGTATCCGGTCTAAAACAATAAGTTGAGCTGTAATCTTTACCTTACGGGGGAAAACCCCATTGTTCCGGGGGTGTAAGGTTTTTAACGAGGCAGCCATATATTTTCCATATCAATAAAGCTGTGCTATTTTCCCAATAATGTTCCCTTTATCCCCACCTGCCACATGGTTGCCCGCCAAACGAACGGGGAGCACCTCCAACACGCCTGTTTGGAGAGAAATTTCAGAATGATTTCTACATGAGAATGAAATTAGTGCAGACGTGCTGTTGACTGCTAAGTTTTTTGCTAGGAAGCAGAAGCATATATGGTCGAGACACTTCCGAGGAGAGCATTTTCCTAGAGCTCCTAATGGGAAATAAAACTCAAAGATGTATTTATCTGAGCGCGTACGTGGCAGGATGGTTAGTTGGTATGAATTGCCGGTAGTTGCGTATAGTACTTAGATTGAAGCTATACAAGTTTTTTGGTATGCAAAGCTTACTTAAAAAAAATAGGGGACATATGTTAGCACTCAGTTTTGCTTCAGCCAAAACCCGATCGACAGGTTGATATTCATAATCGGACAGGTCGGTTCTGGGTATATGTAGGTAAACAAACGTTAACTAGCTAGAGCATGTTATATAGATAAGGTAAACAAACATGTATATTATTCCTTCCCCGCGAGTATAGCATGATGAGCCCAAGTTATGGCAGCTCCGGATGAAGAATAGGGGTATTAAGAAGAGGGATTTCCCAAGGATCTAAAACCCCAATCCCTTTTGGGGCCAAATATCTCCAATCTCTACCGTAGGTGCCAAAGAAGAATGAGAAGAAGCCAAAAAAAAAAAAAAGGAATATAACCTCCGAGACTACGAAGAGAATAGAACCATATCGAGGTCCTAATTGTACAGCTTTTGCATGATGCTCCTCCAACGTGGATTCACGTAGAACATCCCACCACCATACGAACATGGTATTAAGGAGAAATATTCGGCCCAAACTGAGAAGTGTTGCACCCCCTTGAATAATAGTGCTTTTTATTAATTGTGGGTCTCAAATTTATATTAATTTCCAACATTCCACGTGGCTGACATACCAGTCTTACTATTACTAATTGGATATTTTTTTTTGCAGCCTCTGCGTTAATCCTCATCAGACGCGCTAGGAAAAAAGATAAATCCTAAAAATTTTTACAAAAATCAAAAACACCCGGTTGTCCATCATGTACCTCTAATCTTACTATTGCTAACTGGAGGATCCTTTTAGAGCCTCCACGTTAATCCTCACCAGATGCGCTAGGAAAAAAGATAAATCTTAGAAATTTTCACAAATACTACAGGAAACGACTATTTTTTCGTGGGCCAAAAACCCACGAAAATAGCCCAATACCCAAGAAAATAGGCCTTTTCATCGGCAGGACGACGAAATTATTTCATGAAATTAAGTCAGACGAAATTACTTACTTCGTGGGCCCCACGAATTTACGTTAAATTCGTGGGCATGGCGACGAATTTAAAGTGGCCGATGAAATTAAAGCCACGGGACAAGTGATTTCGTGGGCTGACGTGGACCCACGAATTTATATGTCCACTATAATTTCGTCGGCCTTTTGGGCCCACAAAAATATAGCATTTTTCATTAAAAAATAATAACATACATAGAAAATAAAAAAACGCAGAAAATTCAGTAAAAATCTGGAAAAAATTATATGCAGTCATACAATCCACCAAATTGAACAGAATTTATATCCATATACATAATCGCATGCATAAACCAAAGTCTATACGATACAACATACAAGCCCATATATACACTGGTTGACAAAATTAATTTCTCATGCCAAATCCCCTACTATTTTGGCATACCACCGTAACCTTCCACTATTTTATTACATCTTACCTATTACCTAGTTTGTGGAGATGTCGATGACGGCTGTAGAGGACGTCGGAAGTCGGCCGGTGGGGCGATCCGCAGTGGCTGTAGCGGGGATGGGGCACTGGCAACCGGCGCATTACCTCCGTGCCGGGTCGAGGACGGGGAAGCGGTCGCGCCGCATCGGGGCTGGGGAGGCGCCGCCACACCAGGTGGAGGACAGGGAGGTGCCGCCGTGCGTCGGGGCCAGGGAGGCGGACGCGTTGGATCCGGCCAGGAAGGCGGCGCGCTGCGTCGTGGCGGGGAGGCGCCGCCGCACCAAGTCAGGGCCGGGGACGCAGCCACATCGAGTCGGGGCCGGGGACGCACCGCGCCAGGTGGAGGACGGGGAGGCACCGCCGCGCATCGGGGCCGGGGAGGCGGTCGCGCCGGATCCAGCCGGGGAGGTGGTTGTGCCGCGTTGGGGCCGCAGAGGCGCCGCTGCGCCAAGTCCAGGCCGGGGACGCGGCCGCGCCGACTCAGAACCGGGGAGGCGCCGCGCCAGGTGGAGGACGGGGAGGCGCCGTCGCGCATCAGCGCCAGGTCAAGGCCCCGGAGGCGGCTGGCGGCGGGGATGGGGAGGTGGCCGGTGTGTGGGCGTGTGTGAGTTAGGGTTGAGGCGAGTGAATATATTAGGGCCCTAAAAAGCCCAAGAAAATACTATAATTTCAAGGGTCTCACGGGCCGACGAAAATTGGTGCCGGATTTTGAATTCTCAGGGCGGAAATTATTTCGTCGGCCGTGTTTGAGGCCAACGAAATAACAAGTAATTTCGTGGGCTTAGTCTGTGGCTGATGAAATTGAGTCTATTTATGTCGGCCCTTGATTATTGCCGACGAAATTAAGTTTATTTTCGTCGTTTTGTGATGCCGACGAATTTAATCCTCATAATTTCGTGGACCGAGCCACGAAATTAGTTCGGCCCACGAAAAAAATACAAGTTTCTTGTACTAAAAATCAAAAACATCCGGCTGTCCATCATGCATGTACCTCTAACAATAGTAGTCATTAGATCTATTAAATTTTCTATAAAATTCTCCAGCATGCCATTATGAAAAATAAAATAAAATAACTCTCTAAATTTGTATAAAAGTTGCCCACCATGATAATACGAAATACGGGTTAAATAACCCCTAAATTTGCATAAAAATTACCCACCATGCCATTATAAAATATGAATTAAATAACGTTCTAAAATTGCAATACATTACTCACCATGCATAAACCAAAGTCCATACGATATAACATACAAGTCCATACATACACTGGTTGACAAAATTAATTTCTCAGGCCAAATCCCCTACTATTTTGGCATACCACCGTAACCTTCCACTATTTTATGTACATCTTACCTATTACCTAGTTTGTGGAGATGTCGATGATGGCTGTAGAGGACGTCGGAAGTCGGCCGGAGGGGCGATCCGCAGTGGCTGTAGCGGGGATGGGGCACTGGCAACCGGCGCATTACCTCCGTGCCGGGTCGAGGACGGGGAGGCTGTCGCGCCGCGTCAGGGCCAGGGAGGCGCCGCCGCGCATCGGCGCCGGGTCAAGGCCCCGGAGGCGGCTGGCGGCAGGGATGGGGAGGTGGCCAGTGTGTGGGCGTGTGTGAGTTAGGGTTGAGGTGAGTGAATATATTAGGGCCCTAAAAATCCCACGAAAATACTATAATTTCAAGGGTCTTACGGGCTGACGAAAATAGGTGCCGGATTTTGAATTCTCAGGGCGGAAATTATTTCGTCGGCCGTGTTCGAGACCAACGAAATTACAAGTAATTTCGTGGGCTTAGTCTGTTGCCAACGAAATTAGTTCCGCCTACGAAAAAAATACAATTTTTTTGTACTGAAAATCAGAAACATCCGGCCGTCCATCATGCGTGTACCTCTAATAATAGTAGTCATTAGATCTATTAAATTTTCTATAAAATTCTCCAGCATGCCATTATGAAAAATAAAATAAAATAACTCCCTAAACTTATATAAAAATTACCCAACATGCTAATATGAAATACGTGTTAAAATAACCCCTAAATTTGCATAAAAATTACCCACCATGCCATTATAAAATATGAATTAAATAACCCTATAAATTTGCAATACATTACTCACCATGCAATTATAAAAGATGAATTAAAATAAGCCATAAATCTGCATATAAATTACCCAATATGCCATCATGAAAGATAAATTAAAATAAGTTCTGAATTTGCATATAAATTACCGACAATGTCATTAAGAAAGATGAATTAAAATAATCACCTCTAATATTACTAATATTACTGAGGATTAAATCTATATCTTCTCGCATGGGTTGACGGACTAGTTTCTCTAATCCCGTCCGGTTTATATAGAAAACACCAACGTCTACATCAATAAACAAGATTCATATGAAACACACACCATAAGATACTTTAGTGAATTTCTCTTGGTATTGCAGATTTTTGGGAAAAATAAGTCGACATTAGAGAAGTTTGACTTGGTAGAAAACCCAAATGAAATATAGTTTTGAATGGAGGAAGTCAACATCATAGATGAGAAATAGGATTAGCATAAGTGTTACCTTGGCTTTATTATTCTTAGTTTTTGCACTGCGGTAGCTCGCAGCAGCCTGAATGGACATCTAGGTGCAGTAGTTTGCGAAGCCGTCCTTCACCGGGCAGTTGCTGGAGAAGAATAGATTACTAATCCCGTAACACAATTTCTTTTGGAGCGATTATTAATTGGGCAGTCAGCAACGCGCAACTCTAGTTGACAGTAGCAACACACTAAATTAGATCTTTGGTGGGCGGCCACGACGCGCATGCAGGAACTACCAACGAGGAGGAAGGAGCAGCTGTTGCCGAGGACGACGTACTACTACAAAATGCACAAGCTCCCCCTACTCACATTAGGAGGGATTCCAATAACGAACCGATTCTGTTGTTCTCAGAGCGGACCCCACAGGGTGGGTGGTGCGTGGCACCAACCGTTCCTAAAAATAGCTGGAGCGGTTGGTGCCTTTCATCGCTCCTGCTAGCTTCTTGTCCATATAAAACCTTTTTTCTTCCTCGGGTTACTGTATGTCCGAGGAGGAGCTTTATTCTTAGAAGCAATAGCGGCCAAGAATAAAAAAATAGGAGGGAAAGCTTTCTTTTTTCTATTTTTTGAGAGTTACAAGCTACATAAGATAAGACTACACTATCTATGCATCTAATTTGAGTATCTTCAAAGTATTAGGTGGTAAAGTAGCGAGGATTAAATATATAATTCTCTCTCCTCTCATCTATGGAGAATTTATTACCTTATACCATTGGATTTTTTAGGGTAATGGATTATTTTTGGGTTGTCTCAACTTGGCAATAGCATGCAATTGGGACAGGAAGACGCTGAACCTGAGCACAGGCCTTCTAATTTCATTGCACTCTTCCTCATATTACTAAAAAACATGTCAGTGTAAAAAAGTTGAGCGAGAAGGAGATCCATCAGCTGGTAGTCTGGTACAGTTCATGAAGCAGGCAGCCGACATCATGCAGCACCCACAGGCGGCTTCCGAGCTGTTGCTGGACGCCGAGGCAATGCCAATGCCCAGAGATCTAGAACAGCACCTCAAAGACGCGCGCAATATCGTGTTGCACAACAGGCAGCACAGGAACAACTCCACGATTGGGAAGAACTTCGTCTGCGGCGTCGACGGCGCCAACTCGTGGCAGCAACCCGACCAGATTCACTCCATGTCGCGGGCAAGATCGAGTACTACGTCCAGGTTTTCCCCGCCGTACGTCGTTGGCATGCGTCAGACATCTGCGTGAGAAGGCGTACATAGGGCCATAGGCACGGAGATCAGGCAGAAAGTCTCGTAGTCATTTCCACGTCCAAACATCTTCTAGCTCTGGCTCTGCAGTGCTTCTCGGGCGGGCCATTTTTCTTTTTCGCTGGAGACGGCCCAGGGTGCACTTGATGGGCCTCACGCGACTTTGAGTGGAAATGAACTGGCCTGCATGCATATCTACATCTACACCGTAAAAGAGCGAGTTTTCTCAAAATCTTCTTTTACCTAAATTGGGCCCACTGTACCCCTCACGTTGGCCCCACTGCGTAGGTTAGAAAGGGGTGGAAACGGGTGGAAAGGAGTCAAAAACGATAGAAGGAAAAATGTTTCTGCCGTATTATGTTTACTTTTTTCACCACCTAAACCACGTACCCGCCCGCCGCATCCATGACACAATTTTGGAATCCCCCGTGATTGTGGCTTTGCTTTAGAGTAGATCCCGCCATGCCGAAACCCTATCGATGCCTCGGCCTCGCCCTGCCCGTCTCTCCCTTCCCAATGCCGCCTCGCCATCACCCCCATCCTCGCGCCGCCTTCGCCGTCCTCGCAGAGGTGCAGGGGCCGTCCTCACGCCGCCCCCGCCTGGCCCCGTCCTCGCGCCCGCGCCTCGACGGCAGGACGGCTTCTCTCAGACCCCAGCTGCCCGTTAGCCGTGGCCCGGCGCTGGGTCCTAGAGCCTTAGCCTGCATGTGCCGTGCGCGCCCGACACCCCGGCTGCCAGACACCCCGCCCGCCCGAGGATAACAAAATGTAAGGACAAGAAATTTGTCAACTTAAAATCTCATGACTGCCACGTGTTAATGACACAACTGCTTCCGGTCGTGCTGAGAGGATTTCTACGACGTAGGGATTTGCATGGGGCATTGCGCGTCGCGTCGGAGATTGTCAAAAACAATAGAAGGAAAATGTTTCTGCCGTATTATATTTACTTTTTTCACCACCTAAACCACGTACCCGCCTGCCGTATCCATGACACAATTTTGGAATCCCCCGTGATTGTGGCTTTGTTTCAGAGTAGATCCCGGCCTAAACCCTATCGAAGCCTCGGCCTTGCCCTGCCCGTCTCTCCTTCCCAGTGCTGCCTCGCCATCACCCCCGTCCTCGTGCAGCACCTGCCTGGCCACATCCTCGGGCCGCCTTCGCCGGCCTCGCAGAGGTGCAGGGGCCGTCCTCGCGCCGCCCCCGCCTGGCCCCATCCTCGCGCTAGCGCCTCGATGGCAGGATGGCTTCTCTCCGACCCCGGCTGCCCGTTAGCTGTGGCCCGGCGCTAGGTCTTGGAGCCTTAGCCTGCATACGCCGCGCGCGCCCGACACCCCGGCTGCCAGACACCTCGCCCGCCCGAGGATAATCAAATGTAAGGACAAGAAATTTGTCAACTTAAAGTCTCATGACTGCCATGTGTTGATGACACAACTGCTTCCGGTCATGCTGAGAGGAATTCTACCAAAAAATGTTAGAAAATCAATCACAAAGTTGTGTGATTCCTGGATGCTATATCCCAGAAGGTAATTCACCCAGATAACCTGCTCGGTCTACAGAATGATGTTGTGCAATGTCTGCTCGGCCTAGAGCTAATCTTTCTTCATCATTTTTTGATATCATGACACATCTCTTGGTTCACATTATCAAAGAGATTGGTATTCTTAGACCCGTTTTCGTACACAACATGTTCCCTTTTGAGAGGTACATGGCCGTCCTAAAGAAGTATGTCTGCAATCGTTCTAGACAGAAGGATGCATCGCTAAGGGATACGGGATAAAGGAGGTTATTGAGTTCTGTACTGACTACATTGATGAGCTTAAGCCAATTGGAGTTCCTTTGTCCTGTTATGAGGGGAGACTAGCAGGTAAAGGTACACTAGGAAAGAAAGCAATGATTTGCAGTGATCATGTTTTATTTGATAGAGCACACTTCACAGTCTTGGATCACTCAACCTTGGTGGCTCCGTACATGGAGGGTCACAAAAAGATCATACGCTCTGAATACCCGGGGAAGTCTGAGGCCTGGATTACACGTCGTCACATAGAAAGTTTTGACGCGTGGTTAAAACAACATCTCATGTGTAACAAGGAGATTGATGACCAGCTTGCTTGGTTGGCTAGGGGTCCATTTGCATCAATTCCAGCATTCAAAGGATACGAGATAAATAGAAATACGTTTTACACGAGATCCCAAGACTAGAAGAGCATCAACCAAAATAGTGGGGTTCGGATAGATGCCATAGAGACAACTGGGAAAAAGGACAAATATTATAGTTATATAGAGGAGATCTAGGAACTTGACTATGGGACATTTCTCAAGGTCCCTTTGTTTCGGTGTCAGTGGGTGAAACTGAGCGCAGGAGGTGTTATGATAGATCCAGATTATGGCATGACAACCGTGGACCTCAATAACACTGCATACAGGGGTGAACCATTCGTCCTCGCCGCGGATGTCACTAAGTTTTCTATGTGAAGGACATGTCTACTATACCCCAGAAGAAGAGAACTAGGAAAAATGTTCCGTCCGACTAAGAGCCGAAGCGACACATTGTTCTTCAAAGGAAAAGGAAAATAATGGGAGTGGAGGATTTCGCAAACGAAGAGGATTACAACCAGTTAGATGATGCACCACATTTTAAAGTGGAGGTTGACACAACATCCTGTTAAACAATACCGGGTTGTGAGGCTTTGCCCCAGGCAACCCCTTGAAACAGGGATGGAATAAAATCAGCGACATGTCGTATTCTTGCTCTTGGGGTAATTCGTTGTTCGGTTTATCGATCAATATCAGCTCCTGTGTCGATCCTCCTTTCACGGAATCTATATGCATGATAAATTATGCAAGTGAGTGCAAGAGAATGCAAATACATGCATATGGTACAGGATATATGTATGACATGTTGCGATCATGAGTGCAACGAATGCAAATGTAGGTATGCGGTGCAAATGAAACACAAGGCACATCAAGTAGTTAGTGACGAGAGGACTCAAACATGCTTAGTCCCATTACACCCCATACTAGGAAACTTAACAACTTTGCTAAGAAATCATACAACCCATCACTAAGGAATCGTACAAACCATCACCACATTTTATCTTTGAAGTTATTAAAAATTTCTGTCTTATATGTGTACATAGTCCCTATCAATAGAAATCAAAGTGTCTCTTAAAAGCCTTTCATTGTATACCCTTTGAATCACACGATGTATTTGATGGGGTGCAGCAAACAACTTTATATATGCACAAAAATGTTGTCACTTGCAGTTAAACATATACATGCAAATTAATGGACACGCTACCTTTATGAATAAAATGCACTCATAAGTTCATGTAGTTAGACAACTCAAATTGATCTCAAACTTTTACCACATGTAGAAACATGCTACATAATGCTACTGCCAAAATTTCAGCTACAAGCAAGTTATAATTAATTTATTAAAATTCCAGCAAGTTACCAGCCCTATAGCTTCTCGGATTTTTCATAATTTATAGGAATGGTTTCTGGACTTGAAATTTCTACAATAAGTATTTCATTGTATAAACATCATATACAAAAATCAGCAAGCTCAAAATCCATAGCCACTGAGTTTGTCTATTTTGAATTTTTCTATCATGTAGATCTACTCCTAAGGAATCCATACCCACTGAGTTTGTCCATTTTGAATTTTTCTATGAATTGTTATAATTTTTCAAAGTTCACCAATTTAATAATGAAATAAAAGGAAAAAACTTATAGATCAAGCACTTGTACGCAATTAACCGTAGACATCCGGGGCTAGATCGTAAGATTCGTGAGACTCGGTGTACAGCGCTTCGGATCTAATCGCGAAACGTTGAAAAGCCGAGGGCCAAATCGTAAAGCGACCATCGTCTTCCTCCTCTCGCCGTCGCGCTCGGCGCTCCGGCCATGCGGGGCCCAACTACCTGATTCGACGGAGAAGGACCGGAGGAGGCCCGCGGCGGAGCTTGTGGATGGCGGAGGTTCGGCGGCGCGGTGTGCAGCGGTGGAGGGGAACCGGCGACCTAGGGCTAGGGTATGCGAGGGAGGGGTGGTTGGCGAAACCCGGCGCGGTGGTGTGGTGGCTCGGGAACGGCCGGAGGAGGCCGACGACGGTGAGGAGATGTGGTTCATGCACCGGCGGCGCGGCGCGGTTGAACCGGGCGATGGAGAGGCGGGCAGCGGCCGAGATCTAGAGCGCTACGTGTGAGAACTAGGCGGAGGTAGTGGTGGTGTCCTGGAGGCGCGAGGCGGTCGGAGAGGGCAACGCGCGGTGATGAACCGAGCATGAACCCGGGGCGTGGCTGCGCCGTGGCGATGGCTGTGCGGCTTCGATCCATCCGCTAGAGAGGGGTACAGCGGCCCAGACCTAGCGCGTTGGATGCGCAGGGTGGAGGCGAAGGTGGAGGCGGCGGTCTGGAGGCGCGGGGAGCAGCAGAGCGGCTGGCGTGAGCTCGCCTCCGAGATCGGCAATGGCGGGCGGCTATGGCGGCTTGCTCCTGGGCGCGAGGAAGCGAGGGGAAAAGAAACGCCGAGGGCGCGGGGTAGAGGAGTGGGGAGGTGGAGAGCGCGTGGACGTGGCCGGGGGAGCGTCCAGGTGCAGGCGGGGTGAAGGTGCGGCGTGGGGCAAGGCGCGCGGCCAGGCATCGGCCTTGGCTGTCTGCCGGCAGGCGCCGGGCGCCTCGTGGACGAGAGGGAGAGGGGAGAAGGGACGGTGGCTATTGGGTCGACCTAGTCCATAGACCAGGAGTCACTGACGGGTGGGGCCAGGTGAGAGAAAGACAGGACGGCGCAGTGGACCGGGTGCGCGGACGCGTGGGGACGGTGGGACCCACCGGCCGGGTTTTCCAATTCCTCGGGCTGGATTCCGGCGCGGCTCTGGTGTGTGGGTCCCGCGTGTCAGTGAGACAGAGAACAAAGGAAAAATCCGGAAATTGAAAAATCAGCTTTGACTGCAGGAAGCTCCGTTTGTATTCTAAGTTTTTGAATAGGTTAGAGGCCAAATTTAAAAAGGACCCAATTGGATGAAATGTTCTAAAATTTGAGCTCTACAACTTTCTTATAAACTTTCATATCATGTTATATTCAAAATTGTGGTTTAAATTTGAAATTAAGCTGCTGACCAAGGTTTGACCAGCAGAACCTTCCAGTTTAGAAATTTTAAAAGTCTATTTTATGTTCACTTTCACTCAAAGGGTTTTATACCAATGTTGCTCAGAATTTCAAGGTCTACAACTTTCTCAATATCAGCATTGCAAGGTCTTAGCTTTAAGGTCAAGAAAATTTAAAATTACTAAACTGGTCATGTTTGAACAGAATTCACATGTTGACAGAAAAAGCCCCAAATCTCTGGGCAAACCTTCATGCATGTCAAAGCACCAATTACCAAAGTTGTTCACCATGAAAATTGTCTACAAGTTTGTCAATATGAGTTTCACCCAAATCTAAATAGAATAAAAGTTATGGGCACAATCACAGACATATATATGCAGAAAACAGGTTTCAACAAGTTGCATTTCAACAAAGTTTGAATTAGGGTTCAAGTGCATGCTAATGTATGATGCTTTATGATGAATGTTGCATGTATGATGAATGATTATGCACTTGAGATGCCGGAGCATCACATCTTCCGCAGTAGTGATACATACATACATGGCTGATCTGTAAATCCTCTCCAGGAACATGACGTGCTGATGTTTCAAAAAAAAAAAAATGACGTGGTGTGCATAACTGAGGGACGCGATGTGTCTATCAGCGGCAGGCGTGTTTCTCGTTGCGCAAAAGACATTGTACCTTTTGAAATTGCTAAATATGCAAGTTTTTTGTGCTGTACATGGTACCAACATCTCAAACTGCCTTTTAACAAGAGCAGCTCAATTATACTCAAGCAACGTCACACACCTTTTTCTCTCAGATCGCCTCCTCTTTCGTACTCGTTCCTATACCACTGCATGAAAATAGCCTTCTAGATACGTTTTGATAGCAACGATGGTTAAAGCGTCACTACACAAAAGGCGTAAACATGCTTTTTGACATGTTTTCTGGAATGTCTCAAATTGACACGATGTTAGACACGATTAGAGTGTCGAAAGACATAAAGTGACATTTGTTGTCATGTTATTTAATTCATCTCAACATGACACGTAGTTAGCTACGATATTAACCATCAGTAGCATCTAGATACGACATCAAACGTGTCAAACAAACGTGCATATGCATGTAAATATGTTTTTTTATACAACTTAAAAGTATCTTAAAATAACACGAATTAAGACACATTTTCAACCGTCAATAGCATAGAGACACACAAAAAACGTATCAGACAAGCGTGTCTATAGGCACATAAAGACGTTATTTGACACGGTATTGAGAAATTGAAATTCGTTAATGGTAAATATAAAAACAGTGCATTACTTAGCTATTCACATGCGCTACGGTGGTCTAGTGGTGGGAAGACATTATGTGAGGTATGAGGTCACAAGTTCAATTCTTAGCGATTGCATTGCATGAAAATCATATCATGTAGTATATATTTTTTACTATTTTTAAACACATATTAAAGCGTTTTTACAAAATGTAACAACGTCTTTAGACACGTTGTATAAATGTATTTATAAAAGTGTATCAAAATGCATAGACATGCATATAACATTTCTATGAAGCGTCTCAACTATAGATACAATATAGTAATCCGTCTCTACGATCTTTGTTACAGTGCTTGCGAAGACGCTCTTAACACGCTTTAAGAAACGTGTCAACATTTATGTAGATACGAAATAAAACGTGTCATTACATAAATAAAACGTATCTACAGGGTAGGTTTTCTGCAGTGTACACAAGTGACGTGCGCCTACGATTGTACGTTTTCTTCAGGGAAAAAAGCCTTTAGTCCAGCCGGCTCAAGTAACCTTGGCTCCCGCTGCCCGTACGCGTATTCTCATGGAAAAGTAACGTGTGAACATGAGGGACCGGTTGGCAGCAACCTCTTGAAGCATCGACAAGGCAGCACAAAATGTTTGTTCTCTTGTTTGGGCATGATCGTCCTGACGAGCACCTGGGGTGATCCGTAAATCCTCTCCAGGAACATGACGTGGTGAATGTTTCAAAAAAAATGACGTGGTGTGCATAGTTGAGGGACGCGATGTGTCTTTATCAGCAGCAGGCGTGTTTCTCGTTGCTCAAAAGACATTTTACCTTTTTAAATTGCTAAATATTTATGTTTTTTTGTGCTGTACATGGTACCAACATCTCAAACTTCGTTCACGCCAGGTCGTATCGGAATATTATGGCGGGGCAGTGATACTACGGGAAGCAATCCATGGACTACATATCAAAAAATTCGACACAGTAACTCTGAAAATTGATTGTAAAAAGGCGCGTGTGTACATACATCATGTGTATATATACAGGGATTCTACTGTGCGCACGTGCGCACTGCACATGCATGGTGCGCATAGGGCTGTTGCGATCTGTAGGTGTGTACTCTCACTGTTGTGACCTGTAGCTGTTACTGCTTAAAAAAATCGCAACCAGTTACTACTTTTCCATGTACTAGCTATTACTACTTAAAATTTCGCAACCAGTTACTACTCTTCCATGTACTAGCTGTTACTACTTAAAAAATCGTAACCAGTTACTGCTCTTCCATATACTAGCTGTTACTATTTAAAAATATCGCAACCATTTACTACTTTTTCCATGTACTAGTTGTTAACCAGTTACTACTTTTTCATCCTACTTCCATCCCCACTCTTGCGTATTGTCGCAACTCGTTACTACTTTTCCATTTACAATTTTTCAGTTATCTTGCAACTGGTTACCGGAGTTGCAGCATCTTTCTCGTCTCCTCGCCGGGGAAGAACGGGGAGAGGCCGCCGGCGCCTACCTGCTTGGCCTCCTTGCAGGGGAAGTGAGGGGGAGAGGTCGCCGCCGCCTGTGAGCCTCGCCTCCTCGCCGGGGAAGAAGGGGGGGAGAAGGGGAGAGACGTCGCGCGCCTGCCTGCTTGCCTCGCCTCCTCGCCGGGGAAGAAGGGGAATAAGGGAGAGTGGCCGGCGGAGAGGAGCGCCGGAGGCGCGTTTAGGGGTGGGGGCTTCTGGATCGGGGTTGCCGGGGGGTGGATTTGCATCCTCGGTGCGGCGCTTCCTGCGGGCAAGGCAGGACGGGCGGTGGGCAGCGTCTGCGCGGGGAGCGCCGCCACGGTGGAGCCCGAGGAGGGGCGGACGAGGTCAGGCGCCAGGAGGCAGGCGAGCGAGGTGAGGCACCGACTCCGCCGCGGGCCGCGTTGAGGCTGCCGGCCGCCGTGGTGCTCCTCTCGCGCGTCGTGCAGTGTGCAGATCCGCCCCAGGTGGCTGCTGTCCGGGAGAGCAGAGCGGGGATGGCGTGGGAGCTCGGACGAACGGGGATGGCGGTCAGCGAGGTTGTGGGGCGGGGCGGCACGGCAGTGTGGCGGCGGCCGGGGAGGGCTGAGTGTTGGGGGGTGCGCCGCCGGCAGAGGGTGGCGGCGGCCAGGGCGGGGCGGGGTGGTGGCGACGGGCAGAGGAAAAAGAAGAGAGAAGGTAGGTTGTGACTTTATCCGTTGCGAGTTTTCTCCGTTGCGACTCTATCGCTGTGTACTGCAGTAGGTGTAGTTGCGATTCATTCTTGTATCTGATGTCTCCGGTTGCTATCTTTTTAGACATAAACACATTGCAACTGTCCAAGGACGAAATCGTAACTGATGTCTCTGGTTGCTATTTCTCCTGTCGTGGTGTAGCTGTCAGGGGGATAGGCTGACAGGCCCATGTGCGCTTCCACATATACAGATGTGCATATGCGCTGTTTAGCCGTGCCATATATATGTTTTATGGAGGTTGCATGCATGGTACTATTAAATTTGGTGCTAGCCTACCAAATTTCATGGTTCTCTTTTTCAAAATCCCAAAAGGTAAAAGCTTGATTAGTGCTAGTCAAGATTATTTTGGCGAACACTAATAGTAGTGCTTGGTTAAACTGGACATCCTAACCCAAATGCGGACCCTTCCTGAAAATATGTATCTGAGCTCCCAAGACCTTATCCTATCAGTACAAATGCTGCAGATTTTCGTCGGCCAATTTTTCATCGGTAATTGCCATATTTTCGTTGGGAATCAGCCTGAAAATAACTTATTTTCGTCGGCCCAACTGCCTCCGATGAAAATAGCCGATTCCCGACTATTTTCATTGGGAGATAGCTGATGAACATAGTTCTTCTACTTCCGTTGGTTTCCACGATGGCTGTTAAAATTCATGACGAATTATTATCGTCGGATTTATAGGGCCAGCACAAATAAGTGCTTGATGAAAGTTTTTTATTTTTCATGAAAAAAGTCAAAAAAATCATATAGAGCACATGAAAGTTTAGGGAATTATGAAAATGATCTCAATCAAGCTGAAGCTGTTATAGTAGTCATAGTGAAGATACATCTGTATACCAAATTCTAAAGAAAAGATGTACCTTTAGCTCATGCAATCAATCTAAACTGACGTTGGTGGTGAAGAATGTGCACTGCAGCAAACGAAATGATACTTTTCAGTTGTAACTACAATTTGCGTCTCGTGTTGCACTCGATGAAAAACATGGTTTATTATATTTGGCCAGTCTACACTAGGCCCCACAAACAAACTAAACCAGCAGCGCGCGTCAAAACACATGGATAGATCCTTGCAGCGACAACGAATTGAAGCCGTACCCATCAAGTAAACATAACGTGTACGCGCGACAAAAATCGATTGAGCATAATCATAACCTAGCACGTACGGCAAATAGTAACTGTGATCCCCTGTTGGTCGCTGGCTATAAAAAGGGCGCCGCTGCAGGGTGGGATTTGCACCTCGCAGCCTAGCTAGCTTGGATAGAGCTGAGGATACCACGCACGATTTAATAATCTGTGAAAAGTCTGTTGGGCCGGGAGCCATGCATAGTGGTGGTGCATCGGTGCTGCAGCTGCAGCCTGGCGCCTTGCTCGCCAACCAGAGCCGGAACCGTAGGTCCCATAAGAAATGGTCCGTCGCGGTGAAACCGTCGTCTTCAGAGATACATGCGCTGCAGGCAGGCCCTGCTTTTGGGGACATTTCCAGTGTGAGCAAATCGTCCCTACCAGACCTGCAATGCCTCGAGGGTGGTCTTTCGAGGTTCGACTTCTCTTTATGCGCCCAGGTTAGTACAACTCTCTTAAGAACCATATGAGCGAAATGATGAAACGGAAGATGTTTTCAATATATATTTATATGTATATATATATATGGTTTATGATTAAAAGGCTCGGGGAACGGTCATGTTGGAGATGCCGGTGAACTGCTTTGGTGAAGTAGTGGACGACACCATGGTGGAGGAATTTGGCAAGGCCCCGACGCAGGAAAACCGAGCATGGCTGGCCTTGCGTTTGATCAACATCGATGACAAGAAGGGCCAGGCGTCCAGGTTTGTGTCTAACCTCAAGGAGATGTATGGCAACGGATCGTCCACGTTGTGCCTACTCTACAATGCCACCGGCGACACCATCCGCTACTCCGCCAACCACGACTGGTATAACGGTAGCCTCTATCGCCATGAGTACCCTGAGAAGATAGGCAACGGCCAGTGGGCTGCCTTCCTCCACGTCCACAATGAAGGCGCAGCGACAGGCTCGTTTGGAGCCGTCGTGTACCGCGGCAAGAGCACACAAGGCCGGGACCGAGACTTCCTGGTCGCCTGGGATACTCCCTGGTCTCTGGCTTATACCAACAAGGTACGTACGTGTGACAATTAGAGACCCGGCTCCGCCCCCAGCTAAAAGCACACTAGTGTAAATACCCTTCGTTAGGCCACATGCGCCCTCAATCTAGCTCGAGATACACTGATGAGTGCCTCTGTACCTACACGTGGCGGTATAAAGGACCTCCCCCCTGCATACTTATGGAATGTCTGTGCATGCAGGCTTACTGCGAGATCGGTACAGTCAACTTCTATGAAGGACGTTGGGACGAGATATATACTGCAATGGAGAACTCCGACCATACTTCAACAAGTACGGCCGATGGTGTCCAGATTCAGGCTGAGACTGAACGCGGCACTAGTCCAACATTCACTGCAGTAATCAGTAGTCAGTGAACCATGTAAAATGTTTGTCCTTGGTAGGGGCTTGTATCCGGTCTAAAACAATAAGTTGAGCTGTACTCTTTTCCTTACGGGGGAAAACCCCATTGTCCCGGGGGTGTAAGGTTTTTAACGAGGCAGCCATATATTTTCCATATCAATAAAGCTGTGCTATTTCCCCAATAATGCTCCCTTTATCCCCACCTGCCACATGGTTGCCCGCCAAACGAACGGGGAGCACCTCCAACACGCCTTTTTGGAGAGAAATTTCAGAATGATTTCTACATGAGAATGAAATTAGTGCAGACGTGCTGTTGACTGCTAAGTTTTTTGCTAGGAAGCAGAAGCATATATGGTCGAGACACTTCCGAGGAGAGCATTTTCCTAGAGCTCCTAATGGGAAATAAAACTCAAAGATGTATTTATCTGAGCGCGTACGTGGCAGGATGGTTAGTTGGTATGAATTGCCGGTAGTTGCGTATAGTACATAGATTGAAGCTATACAAGTTTTTTTTGGTATGCAAAGCTTACTTAAAAAAAATAGGGGACATATGTTAGCACTCAGTTTTGCTTCAGCCAAAACCCGATCGACAGGTTGATATTCATAATCGGACAGGTCAGTTCTGGGTATATGTAGGTAAACGAACGTTAACTAGCTAGAGCATGTTATATAGATAAGGTAAACAAACATGTATATTTTTCCTTCCCCGCGAGTATAGCATGATGAGCCCAAGTTACGGCAGCTCCGGATGAAGGAAGAATAGGGGTATTAAGAAGAGGGATTTCCCAAGGATCTAAAACCCCAATCCCTTTTGGGGGCCAAATATATCCGATCTCTACCGTAGGTGCCAGAGAAGAATGAGAAGAAGCCAAAAAAAAAAAAAAAACCTAAAAGGAATATAACCTCCGAGACTATGAAGAGAATAGAACCATATTGAGGTCCTAATTGTACATCTTTTGTATGATGCTCTTCCAACGTGGATTCACGTAGAACATCCCGCCACCATACGAACATGGTATAAAGGAGAAATATTCGGCCCAAACTGAGAAGTGTTGCACCCCCTTGAATAATAGTGCTTTTTATTAATTGTGGGTCTCAAATTTATATAAATTTCCAACATTTATGTTTCGTAACAATGCTGGACCGCGTGGCTGACATACTAGTCTTACTATTACTAATTGGACACTTTTTTTGCAGCCTCTACGTTAATCCTCATCAGACGCGCTAGGAAAAAAGATAAATCCTAAAAATTCTTACAAAAATCATAAACGCCCGGTCGTCCATCATGTACCTCTAGTCTTACTACTGCTAACTGGAGGATCCTATTAGAGCCTCCATGTTAATCCTCACCAGATGCGTTAGGAAAAAAGATAAATCTTAGAAATTCTCACAAATACTACAGGAAACGATTATTTTTTCATGGGCCAAAAACCCACGAAAATAGCCCAATACCCACGAAAATAGGCCTTTTCATCGGTAGGCCGACGAAATTATTTCATGAAATTAAGTCGGACGAAATTACTTACTTCGTGGGCCCCATAAATTTACGTTAAATTCGTGGGCTTGGCGATGAATTTAAAGTGGCCGATGAAATTAAAGCCATTGGACAAGTAATTTCGTGGGCCGACGTGGACCCACGAATTTATATGTCGACTATAATTTCGTCGGCCTTTTGGGCCGACGAAAATACAGCATTTTTCGTTAAAAAAATAGTAACATACATAGAAAATAAAAAAAACGCAGAAAATTCAGAAAAAATCTGTAAAAAATTATATGCAGTCATACAATCCACCAAATTGAACAGAATTCATATCCATATACATATTCGCATGCATAAACCAAAGTCCATACGATATAACATACAAGTCCATACATACACTGGTTGACAAAATTAATTTCTCATGCCAAATCCGCTACTATTTTGGCATACCACTGTAACCTTCCACTATTTTATATACATCATACCTATTACCTAGTTTGTGGAGATGTCGATGACGGCTGTAGAGGACGTCGGAAGTCGGCCGGTGGGGCGATCCGCAGTGGCTGTAGCGGGGATGGGGCACTGGCAACCGGCGCATTACCTCCGTGCCGGGTCGAGGACGGAGAAGCGGTCGCGCCGCATCGGGGCTGGGGAGGCGCCGCCGCACCAGGTGGAGGACGGGCAGGCGCCGCCGCGCGTCGGGACCGGGGGGCGGTCGCGCCAGATCCGGCCGGGGAGGCGGTCGTGCCGCGTTGGGGCCGGGGAGGCGCCGCCGCGCCAAGTCCGGGCCGGGGACGCGGCCGCGCCGACTCAGAACCGGGGAGGCGCCGTGCCAGGTGGAGGATGGGGAGGCGCCGCCGCGCATCAGCACCGGGTCAAGGCCCCGGAGGCGGCTGGCGGCGGGGATGGGGAGGTGGCCAGTGTGTGGGCGTGTGTGAGTTAGGGTTGAGGCGAGTGAATATATTAGGGCCCTAAAAAGCCCACAAAAATACTATAATTTCAAGGGTCTCACGGGCCGACAAAAATAGGTGCCGGAATTTGAATTCTCAGGGCGGATATTATTTTGTCGGCCGTGTTCGAGGCCAACGAAATAACAAGTAATTTCGTGGGCTTAGTTTGTGGCCGACGAAATTGAGTCTATTTATGTCGGCCCTTGATTATTGCCGACGAAATTAAGTTTATTTTCGTCGTTTTGTGATGCCGACGAATTTAATCCTCATAATTTCGTGGACCGGCCCACGAAATTAGTTCGGCCCACGAAAAAAATACAATTTTCTTGTACTGAAAATCAGAAACATCCGGCCGTCCATCATGCATGTACCTCTAATAATAGTAGTCATTAGATCTATTAAATTTTCTATAAAATTCTCCAGCATGCCATTATGAAAAATAAAATAAAATAACTCCCTAAATTTATATAAAAATTACCCACCATGATAATACGAAATACGAGTTAAAATAACCCCTAAATTTGCATAAAAATTACCCACCATGTCATTATAAAATATGAATTAAATAACCTTCTAAAATTGCAATACATTACTCACCTTGCATAAACCCAAGTCCATACGATATAACATACAAGTCCATACATACACTGGTTGACAAAATTAATTTCTCATGCCAAATCCCCTACTATTTTGGCATACCACCGTAACCTTCCACTATTTTATGTACATCTTACCTATTACCTAGTTTGTGGAGATGTCGATAACGGCTGTAGAGGACGTCGAAAGTCGGCCGGAGGGGCGATCCGCAGTGGCTGTAGCGGGGATGGGGCACTGGCAACCAGCGCATTACCCCCGTGCCGGGTCGAGGATGGGGAGGCTGTCGCGCCGCATCGGGGCCAGGGAGGCGCCGCCGCGCATCGGCGCCGGGTGAAGGCCCCGGAGGCGGCTAGCGGCGGGGATGGGGAGGTGGCCATTCTGTGGGCGTGTGTGAGTTAGGGTTGAGGCGAGTGAATATATTATGGCCCTCAAAAGCCCATGAAAATACTATAATTTCAAGGGTCTCACGGGCCGACGAAAATAGGTGCCGGATTTTGAATTCTCAGGGCGAAAATTATTTCGTTGGCCGTGTTCGAGGCCAACAAAATTGAGTCTATTTACGTCGGCCCTTGATTATTGCCGACGAAATTAAGTTTATTTTCGTCGTTTTGTGATGCCGACGAATTTAATCCTCATAATTTCGTGGACCGCCCACGAAATTAGTTCGGCCCATGAAAAAAATACAATTTTTTTGTACTGACAATCAGAAACATCCGGCCGTCCATCATGCGTGTACCTCTAATAGTAGTAGTCATTAGATCTATTAAATTTTCTATAAAATTCTCGAGCATGCCATTATGAAAAATAAAATAAAATAACATCCTAAATTTATATAAAAATTACCCACCATGCTAATATGAAATACGTGTTAAAATAACCCCTAAATTTGCATAAAAATTACCCACCATGCCATTATAAAATATGAATTAAATAACCCTCTAAATTTGCAATACATTACTCACCATGTAATTATAAAAGATGAATTAAAATAAGCCATAAATCTGCATATAAATTACTCGACATTAGAGAAGTTTGACTTAGTAGAAAACCCAAATGAAATATAGTTTTGAATGGAGGGAGTCAATATCATAGATGAGAAATAGGATTAGCATAAGTGTTACCTTGGCTTTATTATTCTTAGTTTTTGCACTGCGGTAGCTCGCAGCAGCCTGAATGGATACCTAGGTGCAGTAGTTTGCGAAGCCGTCCTTCACCGGGCAGTTGCTGGAGAAGAATAGATTACTAATCCCGTAACACAATTTCTTTTGGAGCGATTATTAATTGGGCAGTCAGCAACGCGCAACTCTAGTTGACAGTAGCAACACACTAAATTAGATCTTTGGTGGGCCACCACGACGCGCATGCGGGAACTACCAACGAGGAGGAAGGAGCAGCTGTTGCCGAGGACGACGTACTACTACAAAATGCACAAGCTCCCCCTACTCACATTAGGAGGGATTCCAATAACGAACCGATTCTGTTGTTCTCAGAGCGGACCCCACAGGGTGGGTGGTGCGTGGCACCAACCGTTCCTAAAAATAGCTGGAGCGGTTGGTGCCTTTCATCGCTCCTGCTAGCTTCTTGTCCATATAAAACCTTTTTTCTTCCTCGGGTCACTGTATGTCCGAGGAGGAGCTTTATTCTTAGAAGCAATAGTGGCCAAGAATAAAAAAATAGGAGGGAAAGCTTTCTTTTTTCTATTTTTTGAGAGTTACAAGCTACATAAGATAAGACTACACTATCTATGCATCTAATTTGAGTATCTTCTAAGTATTAGGTGGTAAAGTAGCGAGGATTAAATATATAATTCTCTCTCCTCTCATCTATGGAGAATTTATTACCTTATACCATTGGATTTTTTAGGGTAATGGATTATTTTTGGGTTGTCTCAACTTGGCAGTAGCATGCAATTGGGACAGGAAGACGCTGAACCTGAGCACAGGCCTTCTAATTTCATTGCAATCTTCCTCATATTACTGAAAAACATGTCAGTGTAAAAAAGTTGAACGAGAAGGAGATCCATCAGCTGGTAGTCTGGTACAGTTCATGAAGCAGGCAGCCGACATCATGCAGCACCCACAGGCGGCTTCCGAGCTGTTGCTGGACGCCGAGGCAATGCCAATGCCCAGAGATCTAGAACAGCACCTCAAAGACGCGCGCAATATCGTGTTGCACAACAGGCAGCACAGGAACAACTCCACGATTGGGAAGAACTTCGTCTGCGGCGTCGACGGCGCCAACTCGTGGCAGCAACCCGACCAGATTCACTCCATGTCGTGGGCAAGATCGAGTACTACGTCCAGGTTTTCCCCGCCGTACGTCGTTGGCATGCGTCAGACATCTGCGTGAGAAGCCGTACATAGGGCCATAGGCACGGAGATCAGGCAGAAAGTCTCGTAGTCATTTCCACGTCCAAACATCTTCTAGCTCTGGCTCTGCAGTGCTTCTCGGGCGGGCCATTTTTCTTTTTCGCTGGAGACGGCCCAGGGTGCACTTGATGGGCCTCACGCGACTTTGAGTGGAAATGAACTGGCCTGCATGCATATCTACATCTACACTGTAAAAGAGCGAGTTTTCTCAAAATCTTCTTTTACCTAAATTGGGTCCACTGTACCCCTCACGTTGGCCCCACTGCGTAGGTTAGAAAGGGGTGGAAACGGGTGGAAAGGAGTCAAAAACGATAGAAGGAAAATGTTTCTGCGTATTATGTTTACTTTTTTCACCACCTAAACCACGTACCCGCCCGCCGCATCCATGACACAATTTTGGAATCCCCCGTGATTGTGGCTTTGCTTTAGAGTAGATCCCGCCATGCCGAAACCCTATCGATGCCTCGGCCTCGCCCTGCCCGTCTCTCCCTTCCCAATGCCGCCTCGCCATCACCCCCGTCCTCGCGCCGCCTTCGCCGTCCTCGCGCCGCCCCCCGCCTGGCCCCGTCCTCGCGCCGGCGCCTCAACGGCAGGACGGCTTCTCTCAGACCCCAGCTGCCCGTTAGCCGTGGCCCGGCGCTGGGTCCTAGAGCCTTAGCCTGCATGTGCCGTGCGCGCCCGACACCCCGGCTGCCAGACACCCCGCCCGCCCGAGGATAATAAAATGTAAGGATAAGAAATTTGTCAACTTAAAGTCTCATGACTGCCACGTGTTGATGACACAACTGCTTCCGGTCGTGCTGAGAGGATTTCTATGACGTAGGGATTTGCATGGGGCATTGCGCGTCGCGTCGGAGATTGTCTAAAACAATAGAAGGAAAATGTTTCTGCCGTATTATATTTACTTTTTTCACCACCTAAACCACGTACCCACCCGCCGTATCCACGACACAATATTGGAATCCCCCGTGATTGTGGCTTTGTTTCAGAGTAGATCCCGCCATGCCTAAACCCTATCGATGCCTCGGCCTTGCCCTGCCCGTCTCTCCTTCCCAGTGCCGCCTCGCCATCACCCCCGTCCTCATGCTGCACCTGCCTGGCCACGTCCTCAGGCCGCCTTCGCCGGCCTCGCAGAGGTGCAGGGGCCGTCCTCGCGCCGCCCCCGCCTGGCCCCATCCTCGCGCTAGCGCCTCGACGGCAGGACGGCTTCTCTCCGACCCCGGCTGCCCGTTAGCTGTGGCCCGGCGCTAGGTCTTGGAGCCTTAGCCTGCATACGCCGCGCGCGCCCGACACCCCGGCTGCTAGACACCTCGAACGCCCGAGGATAATCAAATGTAAGGACAAGAAATTTGTCAACTTAAAGTCTCATGACTGCCACATGTTGATGACACAACTGCTTCCGGTCATGCTGAGAGGAATTCTACCAAAAAATGTTAGAAAATCAATCACAAAGTTGTGTGATTCCTGGATGCTATATCCCAGAAGGTAATTCACCCAGATAACGTGCTCGGTCTACAGAATGATGTTGTGCAATGTCTGCTCGGCCTAGAGCTAATCTTTCTTCATCATTTTTTGATATCATGACACATCTCTTGGTTCACATTATCAAAGAGATTGGTATTCTTAGACCCGTTTTCGTACACAACATGTTCCCTTTTGAGAGGTACATGGCCGTCCTAAAGAAGTATGTCTGCAATCGTTCTAGACAGAAGGATGCATCGCTAAGGGATACGGGATAGAGGAGGTTATTGAGTTCTGTACTGACTACATTGATGAGCTTAAGCCAATTGGAGTTCCTTTGTCCTGTTATGAGGGGAGACTAGCAGGTAAAGGTACACTAGGAAAGAAAGCAATGATTTGCAGTGATCATGTTTTATTTGATAGAGCACACTTCACAGTCTTGGATCACTCAACCTTGGTGGCTCCGTACATGGAGGGTCACAAAAAGATCATACGCTCTGAATACCCGGGGAAGTCTGAGGCCTGGATTACACGTCGTCACATAGAAAGTTTCGACGCGTGGTTGAAACAACATCTCATGTGTAACAAGGATATTGATGACCAACTTGCTTGGTTGGCTAGGGGTCCATTTGCATCAATTCCAGCATTCAAAGGATACGAGATAAATAGAAATACGTTTTACACGAGATCCCAAGACTAGAAGAGCACCAACCAAAATAGTGGGGTTCGGATAGATGCCATAGAGACAACTGGGAAAAAGGACAAATATTATAGTTATATAGAGGAGATCTAGGAACTTGACTATGGGACATTTCTCAAGGTCCCTTTGTTTCGGTGTCAGTGGGTGAAACTGAGCGCAGGAGGTGTTATGATAGACCTAGATTATGGCATGACAACCGTGGACCTCAATAACACTGCATACAGGGATGAACCATTCGTCCTCGCCGCGGATGTCACTAAGTTTTTTATGTGAAGGACATGTCTACTAAACCCCAGAAGGAGAGAACTACGAAAAATGTTCCGTCAGACTAAGAGCCGAAGCGACACATTGTTCTTCAAAGGAAAAGGAAAGTAATGGGAGTGGAGGATTTCGCAAACGAAGAGGATCACAACCAGTTAGATGATGCACCACATTTTAAAGTGGAGGTTGACACAACATCCTGTTAAACAATGCCGGGTTGTGAGGCTTTGCCCCAGGCAACCCCTTGAAACAGGGATGGAATAAAATCAGCGACACGTCGTCTTCTTGCTCTTGGGGTAATTCGTTGTTCGGTTTATCGATCAATATCAGCTCCTGTGTTGATCCTCCTTTCACGGAATCTATATGCATGATAAATTATGTAAGTGAGTGCAAGCGAATGCAAATACATGCATATGGTACAGGATATATGTATGACATGTTGCGATCATGAGTGCAACGAATGCAAATGTAGGTATGCGGTGCAAATGAAACACAAGGCACATCAAGTAGTTAGTGACGAGAGGACTCAAACATGCTTAGTCCCATTACACCCCATACTAGGAAACTTAACAACTTTGCTAAGAAATCATACAACCCATCACTAAGGAATCGTACAAACCATCACCACATTTTATCTTTGAAGTTATTAAAAATTTCTGTCTTATATATGTACACAGTCCCTATCAATAGAAATGAAAGTGTCTCTTAAAAGCCCTTCATTGCATACCCTTTGAATCACAAGATGTATTTGATGGGGTGCAGCAAACAACTTTATATATGCACAAAAATGTTGTCACTTGCGGTTAAACATATACATGCAAATTAATGGACACGCTACCTTTATGAATAAAATGCACTCATAAGTTCATGTAGTTAGACAACTCAAATTGATCTCAAACTTTTACCACATGCAGAAACATGCTACATAATGCTACTGCCAAAATTTCAGCTACAAGCAAGTTATAATTAATTTATTAAAATTCCAGCAAGTTACCAGCCCTATAGCTTCTCGAATTTTTCATAATTTATAGGAATGGTTTCTGCATTTGAAATTTCTACAGTAAGCAATTCATTGTATAAACATCATATACAAAAATCAGCAAGCTCAAAATCCATAGTTTGATAGGACACCTATTTTCCATATATTTATCTTATGCAAATTAAGACGCACTTATCAACAGTGTTAATAAATTCTCCGAAAATACTTTCTGGACTCCCAATCATACTAGTAGCATGCTAGATTTTTCATAGAATTATCTTTGCATTCTAAAGCCACTTTTTCTAATTATCAAGTCTAGCAAGTATCATTTTGTCAATTTCAAAACAGCAGCTAAAACATGCATGCACAATCTCATATTCCACCAGTGAGTTAGTCATACTATGTGAAGCACATGAAAAATACCAGAGGTCACATTTGAGCATATTTTATGTAGCCTTCATTTTCCAAGTTAATTAAATACACAAATCACATGCATAAGGGGAAAACAGTAATTTACCGGTCAATGCTAGAGCTACCAAAAATCTTACAGTACCTAGATGCCACAACAAAACTATTGCTCAAGTTTCATAATTTTTGGAGTTCATTTACATCCCTTTTTCCATTTATTTACCCTCCATATGCATGCATCTTAAACAAGGGCAAAAACAGTCAATTCACACTTCCACATCTTACCTATCATGTAGATCTACTCCTAAAGAATCCATAGCCACTGAGTTTGTCCATTTTGAATTTTTCTACGAATTGTTATGATTTTTCCAAGTTCACCAATTTAATAATGAAATAAATGGAAAAAACTTATAGATCAAGCACTTGTACGCAATTAACCGTAGAC
This sequence comes from Paspalum notatum, assembly GCA_022530915.1. Taxonomy (NCBI): domain Eukaryota; kingdom Viridiplantae; phylum Streptophyta; class Magnoliopsida; order Poales; family Poaceae; genus Paspalum; species Paspalum notatum. Next base: position 13,233,349 of record CM039683.1, read on the forward strand.
ATCCGGAGCTAGATTGTAAGGTTCGTGAGACTCGGTATACAGCGCTTCGGATCTAATCGCGAAATGTTGAAAAGCCGAGGGCCAAATCGTAAAGCGACCATCGTCTTCATCCTCTCGCCGTCGCGCTCGGCGCTCCGGCCATGCGGGGCCCGAGGGCTCACCGGCGGCGGTCGGGGAGAGGGAGTGGAGTTCGGGGATGCTTACCCAACTACCTGATTCGACGGAGAAGGACCAGAGGAGGCCCGCAGCGGAACTCGTGGACGGCGGAGGTTCGGCGGCGCGGTGTGCAGCGGTGGAGGGGAACCGGCGACCTAGGGCTAGGGTATGCGGGGGAGGGGTGGTTGGCGAAACCCGGCGCGGTGGTGTGGTGGCTCGGGAACGGCCGGAGGAGGCCGACGACCGTGAGGAGATGTGGTTCATGCACCGGCGGCGCGGCGCGGTTGAACCGGGCGATGGAGAGGCGGGCGGCGGCCGATATCTAGAGCGCTACGTGTGAGAACTAGGCGGAGGTAGTGGTGGTGTCCTGGAGGCGCGAGGCGGTCGGAGAGGGCAACGCGCGGTGATGAACCGAGCATGAACCTGGGGCGTGGCTGCGCCGTGGCGATGGCTGTGCGGCTTCGATCCATCCTCTAGAGAGGGGTATAGCGGCCCAGACCTAGCGTGTTGGATGCGCAGGGTGGAGGCGAAGGTGGAGGCGGCGGTCTGGAGGCCCGGGGAGCAGCAGAGCGGCCGGCGTGAGCTCGCCTCCGAGATCGGCAATGGCGGGCGGCTATGGCGGCTTGCTCCTGGGCGCGAGGAAGCGAGGGGAAAAGCAACGCCGAGGGCGTGAGGTAGAGGAGTGGGGAGGTGGAGAGCGCGTGGACGTGGCCGGGGGAGCGTCCAGGTGCAGGCGGGGTGAAGGTGCGGCGTGGGGCAAGGCGCGCGACCGGGCGTTGGCCTTGGCTGTCCGCCGGCAGGCGCCGGGCGCCGCGTGGACGAGAGGGAGAGGGGAGAAGGGACGGTGGCTGTTGGGTCGACCTGGTCCATAGACCAGGAGTCACTGACGGGTGGGGCCAGGTGAGAGAAAGACAGGACGGCGCAGTGGACCGGGTGCGCGGATGCGTGGGGACGGTGGGACCCACCGGCCGGGTTTTCCAATTCCTCGGGCTGGATTCCGGCGCGGCTCTGGTGTGTGGGTCCCGCGTGTCAGTGAGACAGAGAACAGAGGAAAAATCCGGAAATTGAAAAATCAGCTTTGACCGCAGGAAGCTCCGTTTGTATTCTAAGTTTTTGAACAGGTTAGAGGCCAAATTTAAAAAGGACCCAATTGGATGAAATGTTCTAAATTTCGAGCTCTACAACTTTCTTATAAACTTTCATATCATGTTATATTCAAAATTGTGGTTTAAATTTGAAATTAAGCTGCTGACCAAGGTTTGACCAACAGAACTTTCCAGTTTAGAAATTTTAAAAGTCTATTTTATGTTCACTTTCACTCAAAGGGTTTTATACCAATGTTGCTCAGAATTTCAAGGTCTACAGCTTTCTCAATATCAGCATTGCAAGATCTTAGCTTTAAGGTCAAGAAAATTTAAAATTACTAAACTGGTCATGTTTGAACAGAATTCACATGTTGACAGAAAAAGCCCCAAATCTCTGGGCAAACCTTCATGCATGTCAAAGCACCAATTACCAAAGTTGTTCACCATGAAAATTGTCTACAAGTTTGTCAATATGAGTTTCACCCAAATCTAAATAGAATAAAAGTTATGGGCACAATCACAGAGACATATATGCAGAAAACAGGTTTCAACAAATTGCATTTCAACCAAGTTTGAATTAGGGTTCAAGTGCATGCTAATGTATGATGCTTTATGATGAATGTTGCATGTATGATGAATGATTATGCACTTGAGATGCCGGAGCATCACACCTTCCGCAGTAGTGATACATACATACATGGCTGATCTGTAAATCCACTCCAGGAACATGACGTGCTGATGTTTCAAAAAAAAAATGACGTGGTGTGCATAACTGAGGGACACGATGTGTGTATCAGCGGCAGGCGTGTTTCTCGTTGCGCAAAAGACATTGTACCTTTTAAAATTGCTAAATATGCAAGTTTTTTGTGCTGTACATGGTACCAAAAAATGTTAGAAAATCAATCACAAAGTTGTGTGATTCCTGGATGCTATATCCCAGAAGGTAATTCACCCAGATAACGTGCTCGGTCTACAGAATGATGTTGTGCAATGTCTGCTCGGCCTAGAGCTAATCTTTCTTCATCATTTTTTGATATCATGACACATCTCTTGGTTCACATTATCAAAGAGATTGGTATTCTTAGACCCGTTTTCGTACACAACATGTTCCCTTTTGAGAGGTACATGGCCGTCCTAAAGAAGTATGTCTGCAATCGTTCTAGACAGAAGGATGCATCGCTAAGGGATACGGGATAGAGGAGGTTATTGAGTTCTGTACTGACTACATTGATGAGCTTAAGCCAATTGGAGTTCCTTTGTCCTGTTATGAGGGGAGACTAGCAGGTAAAGGTACACTAGGAAAGAAAGCAATGATTTGCAGTGATCATGTTTTATATGATAGAGCACACTTCACAGTCTTGGATCACTCAACCTTGGTGGCTCCGTACATGGAGGGTCACAAAAAGATCATACGCTCTGAATACCCGGGGAAGTCTGAGGCCTGGATTACACGTCGTCACATAGAAAGTTTCGACGCGTGGTTGAAACAACATCTCATGTGTAACAAGGATATTGATGACCAACTTGCTTGGTTGGCTAGGGGTCCATTTGCATCAATTCCAGCATTCAAAGGATACGAGATAAATAGAAATACGTTTTACACGAGATCCCAAGACTAGAAGAGCACCAACCAAAATAGTGGGGTTCGGATAGATGCCATAGAGACAACTGGGAAAAAGGACAAATATTATAGTTATATAGAGGAGATCTAGGAACTTGACTATGGGACATTTCTCAAGGTCCCTTTGTTTCGGTGTCAGTGGGTGAAACTGAGCGCAGGAGGTGTTATGATAGACCTAGATTATGGCATGACAACCGTGGACCTCAATAACACTGCATACAGGGATGAACCATTCGTCCTCGCCGCGGATGTCACTAAGTTTTTTATGTGAAGGACATGTCTACTAAACCCCAGAAGGAGAGAACTACGAAAAATGTTCCGTCAGACTAAGAGCCGAAGCGACACATTGTTCTTCAAAGGAAAAGGAAAGTAATGGGAGTGGAGGATTTCGCAAACGAAGAGGATTACAACCAGTTAGATGATGCACCACATTTTAAAGTGGAGGTTGACACAACATCCTGTTAAACAATGCCGGGTTGTGAGGCTTTGCCCCAGGCAACCCCTTGAAACAGGGATGGAATAAAATCAGCGACACGTCGTCTTCTTGCTCTTGGGGTAATTCGTTGTTCGGTTTATCGATCAATATCAGCTCCTGTGTTGATCCTCCTTTCACGGAATCTATATGCATGATAAATTATGTAAGTGAGTGCAAGAGAATGCAAATACATGCATATGGTACAGGATATATGTATGACATGTTGCGATCATGAGTGCAACGAATGCAAATGTAGGTATGCGGTGCAAATGAAACACAAGGCACATCAAGTAGTTAGTGACGAGAGGACTCAAACATGCTTAGTCCCATTACACCCCATACTAGGAAACTTAACAACTTTGCTAAGAAATCATACAACCCATCACTAAGGAATCGTACAAACCATCACCACATTTTATCTTTGAAGTTATTAAAAATTTCTGTCTTATATATGTACACAGTCCCTATCAATAGAAATGAAAGTGTCTCTTAAAAGCCCTTCATTGCATACCCTTTGAATCACAAGATGTATTTGATGGGGTGCAGCAAACAACTTTATATATGCACAAAAATGTTGTCACTTGCGGTTAAACATATACATGCAAATTAATGGACACGCTACCTTTATGAATAAAATGCACTCATAAGTTCATGTAGTTAGACAACTCAAATTGATCTCAAACTTTTACCACATGCAGAAACATGCTACATAATGCTACTGCCAAAATTTCAGCTACAAGCAAGTTATAATTAATTTATTAAAATTCCAGCAAATTACCAGCCCTATAGCTTCTCGAATTTTTCATAATTTATAGGAATGGTTTCTGCACTTGAAATTTCTACAGTAAGCAATTCATTGTATAAACATCATATACAAAAATCAGCAAGCTCAAAATCCATAGTTTGATAGGACACCTATTTTCCATATATTTATCTTATGCAAATTAAGACGCACTTATCAACAGTGTTAATAAATTCTCCGAAAATACTTTCTGGACTCCCAATCATACTAGTAGCATGCTAGATTTTTCATAGAATTATCGTTGCATTCTAAAGCCACTTTTTCTAATTATCAAGTCTAGCAAGTATCATTTTGTCAATTTCAAAACAGCAGCTAAAACATGCATGCACAATCTCATATTCCACCAGTGAGTTAGTCATACTATGTGAAGCACATGAAAAATACCAGAGGTCACATTTGAGCATATTTTATGTAGCCTTCATTTTCCAAGTTAATTAAATACACAAATCACATGCATAAGGGGAAAACAGTAATTTACCGGTCAATGCTAGAGCTACCAAAAATCTTACAGTACCTAGATGCCACAACAAAACTATTGCTCAAGTTTCATAATTTTTGGAGTTCATTTACATCCCTTTTTCCATTTATTTACCCTCCATATGCATGCATCTTAAACAAGGGCAAAACAGTCAATTCACACTTCCACATCTTACCTATCATGTAGATCTACTCCTAAAGAATCCATAGCCACTGAGTTTGTCCATTTTGAATTTTTCTACGAATTGTTATGATTTTTCCAAGTTCACCAATTTAATAATGAAATAAATGGAAAAAACTTATAGATCAAGCACTTGTACGCAATTAACCGTAGACATCCGGAGCTAGATTGTAAGGTTCGTGAGACTCGGTATACAGCGCTTCGGATCTAATCGCGAAATGTTGAAAAGCCGAGGGCCAAATCGTAAAGCGACCATCGTCTTCATCCTCTCGCCGTCGCGCTCGGCGCTCCGGCCATGCGGGGCCCGAGGGCTCACCGGCGGCGGTCGGGGAGAGGGAGTGGAGTTCGGGGATGCTTACCCAACTACCTGATTCGACGGAGAAGGACCAGAGGAGGCCCGCAGCGGAACTCGTGGACGGCGGAGGTTCGGCGGCGCGGTGTGCAGCGGTGGAGGGGAACCGGCGACCTAGGGCTAGGGTATGCGGGGGAGGGGTGGTTGGCGAAACCCGGCGCGGTGGTGTGGTGGCTCGGGAACGGCCGGAGGAGGCCGACGACCGTGAGGAGATGTGGTTCATGCACCGGCGGCGCGGCGCGGTTGAACCGGGCGATGGAGAGGCGGGCGGCGGCCGATATCTAGAGCGCTACGTGTGAGAACTAGGCGGAGGTAGTGGTGGTGTCCTGGAGGCGCGAGGCGGTCGGAGAGGGCAACGCGCGGTGATGAACCGAGCATGAACCTGGGGCGTGGCTGCGCCGTGGCGATGGCTGTGCGGCTTCGATCCATCCGCTAGAGAGGGGTATAGCGGCCCAGACCTAGCGTGTTGGATGCGCAGGGTGGAGGCGAAGGTGGAGGCGGCGGTCTGGAGGCCCGGGGAGCAGCAGAGCGGCCGGCGTGAGCTCGCCTCCGAGATCGGCAATGGCGGGCGGCTATGGCGGCTTGCTCCTGGGCGCGAGGAAGCGAGGGGAAAAGCAACGCCGAGGGCGTGAGGTAGAGGAGTGGGGAGGTGGAGAGCGCGTGGACGTGGCCGGGGGAGCGTCCAGGTGCAGGCGGGGTGAAGGTGCGGCGTGGGGCAAGGCGCGCGACCGGGCGTCGGCCTTGGCTGTCCGCCGGCAGGCGCCGGGCGCCGCGTGGACGAGAGGGAGAGGGGAGAAGGGACGGTGGCTGTTGGGTCGACCTAGTCCATAGACCAGGAGTCACTGACGGGTGGGGCCAGGTGAGAGAAAGACAGGACGGCGCAGTGGACCGGGTGCGCGGATGCGTGGGGACGGTGGGACCCACCGGCCGGGTTTTCCAATTCCTCGGGCTGGATTCCGGCGCGGCTCTGGTGTGTGGGTCCCGCGTGTCAGTGAGACAGAGAACAGAGGAAAAATCCGGAAATTGAAAAATCAGCTTTGACCGCAGGAAGCTCCGTTTGTATTCTAAGTTTTTGAACAGGTTAGAGGCCAAATTTAAAAAGGACCCAATTGGATGAAATGTTCTAAATTTCGAGCTCTACAACTTTCTTATAAACTTTCATATCATGTTATATTCAAAATTGTGGTTTAAATTTGAAATTAAGCTGCTGACCAAGGTTTGACCAACAGAACTTTCCAGTTTAGAAATTTTAAAAGTCTATTTTATGTTCACTTTCACTCAAAGGGTTTTATACCAATGTTGCTCAGAATTTCAAGGTCTACAACTTTCTCAATATCAGCATTGCAAGATCTTAGCTTTAAGGTCAAGAAAATTTAAAATTACTAAACTGGTCATGTTTGAACAGAATTCACATGTTGACAGAAAAAGCCCCAAATCTCTGGGCAAACCTTCATGCATGTCAAAGCACCAATTACCAAAGTTGTTCACCATGAAAATTGTCTACAAGTTTGTCAATATGAGTTTCACCCAAATCTAAATAGAATAAAAGTTATGGGCACAATCACAGAGACATATATGCAGAAAACAGGTTTCAACAAGTTGCATTTCAACCAAGTTTGAATTAGGGTTCAAGTGCATGGTAATGTATGATGCTTTACGATGAATGTTGCATGTATGATGAATGATTATGCACTTGAGATGCCGGAACATCACACCTTCCGCAGTAGTGATACATACATACATGGCTGATCTGTAAATCCTCTCCAGGAACATGACGTGCTGATGTTTCAAAAAAAAAAAAAAATGACGTGGTGTGCATAACTGAGGGACGCGATGTGTCTATCAGCGGCAGGCGTGTTTCTCGTTGCGCAAAAGACATTGTACCTTTTAAAATTGCTAAATATGCAAGTTTTTTGTGCTGTACATGGTACCGACATCTCAAACTGCCTTTTAACAAGAGCAGCTCAATTATACTCAAGCAACGTCACACACCTTTTTCTCTCAGATGGCCTCCTCTTTCGTACTCGTTCCTATACACAAGTGACGTGCGCCTACGATGGTACGTTTTCTTCAGGGAAAAAAGCCTTTAGTCCAGCCGGCTCAAGTAACCTTGGCTCCCGCTGCCCGCACGCGTATTCTCATGGAAAAGTAACGTGTGAACATGAGGGACCGGTTGGCAGCAACCTCTTGAAGCATCGACAAGGCAGCACAAAATGTTTGTTCTCTTGTTTGGGCATGATCGTCCTGACGAGCACCTGGGGTGATCCGTAAATCCTCTCCAGGAAGATGACGTGGTGAATGTTTCAAAAAAAAAGACGTGGTGTGCATAGTTGAGGGACGCGATGTGTCTTTATCAGCAGCAGGCGTGTTTCTCGTTGCTCAAAAGACATTTTACCTTTTTAAATTGCTAAATATTTATGTTTTTTTGTGCTGTACATGGTACCAACATCTCAAACTTCGTTCACGCCAGGTCGTATCGGAATATTATGGCGGGGCAGTGATACTACGGGAAGCAATCCATGGACTACATATCAAAAAATTCGACACAGTAACTCTGAAAATTGATTGTAAAAAGGCCTGTGTACATACATCATGTGTATATATACAGGGATTCTACTGTGCGCACGTGCGCACTGCACATGCATGGTGCGCATAGGGCTGTTGCGATCTGTAGGTGTGTACTCTCACTGTTGCGACCTGTAGCTGTTACTGCTTAAAAAAATCGCAACCAGTTACTACTTTTCCATGTACTAGCTATTACTACTTAAAAAATCGCAACCAGTTACTACTCTTCCATGTACTTGCTGTTACTACTTAAAAAATCGCAACCAGTTACTACTCTTCCATGTACTAGCTATTACTATTTAAAAATATCGCAACCAGTTACTACTTTTTCCATGTACTAGCTGTTAACCAGTTACTACTTTTTCATCCTACTTCCATCCCCACTCTTGCGTATTGTCGCAACTCGTTACTACTTTTCCATTTACAATTTTTCAGTTATCTTGCAACTGGTTACCGGAGTTGCAGCATCTTCCTCGTCTCCTCGCCGGGGAAGAAGGGGGAGAGGCCGCCGGCGCCTACCTGCTTGGCCTCCTTGCAGGGGAAGTGAGGGGGAGAGGTCGCCGCCGCCTGTGAGCCTCGCCTCCTTGCCGTGGAAGAAGGGGGGAGAAGGGGAGAGACGTCGCGCGCCTGCCTGCTTGCCTCGCCTCCTCGCCGGGGAAGAAGGGGAATAAGGGAGAGTGGCCGGCGGAGAGGAGCGCCGGAGGCGCGTTTAGGGGTGGGGGCTTCTGGATCGGGGTTGCCGGGGGGTGGATTTGCATCCTCGGTGCGGCGCTTCCTGCGGGCAAGGCAGGACGGGCGGTGGGCAGGGTCTGGGCGGGGGAGCGCCGCCACGGTGGAGCCCGAGGAGGGGCGGACGAGGTCAGGTGCCAGGAGGCAGGCGAGCGAGGTGAGGCGACGTCTCCGCCGCGGGCCGCGTCGAGGCCGCCGGCCGCCGTGGTGCTCCTCTCGCGCGTCGTGCAGTGTGCAGATCCGCCCCTGGTGGCTGCTGTCCGGGAGAGCGGAGCGGGGATGGCGTGGGAGCTCGGACGAACGGGGATGGCGGTCAGTGAGGTTGTGGGGCGGGGCGGCACGGCGGTGTGGCGGCGGCCGGGGAGGCCCGAGTGTTGGGGGGTGCGCCGCCGGCAGAGGGTGGCAGCGGCCAGGGCGGGGCGGGTGGTGGCGACGGGCAGAGGAAAAAGAAGAGAGAAGGTTTGTTGTGACTTTATCCGTTGCGAGTTTTCTCCATTGCGACTCTATCGCTGTGTATTGCAGTAGGTGTAGTTGCGATTCATTCTTGTATCTGATGTCTCCGGTTGCTATCTTTTTAGACATAAACACATTGCAACTGTCCAAGGACGAAATCATAACTGATGTCTCTGGTTGCTATTTCTCCTGTGGTGTTGAAGCTGTCAGGGGGATAGGCTGACAGGCCCATGTGCGCTTCCACATATACAGATGTGCATATGCGCTGTTTAGCCGTGCCATATATATGTCTTATGGAGGTTGCATGCATGGTACTATTAAATTTGGTGCTAGCCTACCAAATTTCATGGTGCTCTTTTTCAAAATCCCAAAAGGTAAAAGCTTGATTAGTACTAGTCAAGATTATTTTGGCGAACACTAATAGTAGTGCTTGGTTAAACTGGACATCCTAACCCAAATGCGGACCCTTCCCGAAAATAAGTATCTGATCTCCCAAGACCTTATCCTATCAGTACAAATGCTGCAGATTTTCGTCGGCCAATTTTTCATCGGTAATTGCCATATTTTCATTGGGAATCAGCCTGAAAATAACTTATTTTCGTCGGCCCAACTGCCTCCGATGAAAATAGCCGATTCCCGACTATTTTCATTGGGAGATAGCTGATGAACATAGTTCTTCTACTTCCGTTGGTTTCCACGGTGGCTGTTAAAATTCATGACGAATTATTATCGTCAGATTTATAGGGCCAGCACAAATAAGTGCTTGATGAAAGTTTTTTATTTTTCAAGAAAAAAGTCAAAAAAATCATATAGAGCACATGAAAGTTTAGGGAATTATGAAAATGATCTCAATCAAGCTGAAGCTGTTATAGTAGTCATAGTGAAGATACATCTGTATACCAAATTCTAAAGAAAAGATGTACCTTTAGCTCATGCAATCAATCTAAACTGACGTTGGTGGTGAAGAATGTGCACTGCAGCAAACGAAATGATACTTTTCAGTTGTAACTACAATTTGCGTCTCGTGTTGCACTCGATGAAAAACATGGTTTATTATATTTGGCCAGTCTACACTAGGCCCCACAAACAAACTAAACCAGCAGCGCGCGTCAAAACACATGGATAGATCCTTGCAGCGACAACGAATTGAAGCCGTACCCATCAAGTAAACATAACGTGTACGTGCGACAAAAATCGATTGAGCATAATCATAACCTAGCACGTACGGCAAATAGTAACTGTGATCCCCTGTTGGTCGCTGGCTATAAAAAGGGCGCCGCTGCAGGGTGGGATTTGCACCTCGCCGCCTAGCTAGCTTGGATAGAGCTGAGGATACCACGCACGATTTAATAATCTGTGAAAAGTCTGTTGGGCCGGGAGCCATGCATAGTGGTGGTGCATCGGTGCTGCAGCTGCAGCCTGGCGCCTTGCTCGCCAACCAGAGCCGGAACCGTAGGTCCCATAAGAAATGGTCCGTCGCGGTGAAACCGTCGTCTTCAGAGATACATGCGCTGCAGGCAGGCCCTGCTTTTGGGGCCATTTCCAGTGTGAGCAAATCGTCCCTACCAGACCTGCAATGCCTCGAGGGTGGTCTTTCGAGGTTCGACTTCTCTTTACGCGCCCAGGTTAGTACAACTCTCTTAAGAACCATATGAGCGAAATGATGAAACGGAAGATGTTTTCAATATATATTTATATTTATATATATATATGGTTTATGATTAAAAGGCTCGGGGAACGGTCATGTTGGAGATGCCGGTGAACTGCTTTGGTGAAGTAGTGGACGACACCATGGTGGAGGAATTTGGCAAGGCCCCGACGCAGGAAAACCGAGCATGGCTGGCCTTGCGTTTGATCAACATCGATGACAAGAAGGGCCAGGCGTCCAGGTTTGTGTCTAACCTCAAGGAGATGTATGGCAACGGATCGTCCACGTTGTGCCTACTCTACAATGCCACCGGCGACACCATCCGCTACTCCGCCAACCACGACTGGTATAACGGTAGCCTCTATCGCCATGAGTACCCTGAGAAGATAGGCAACGGCCAGTGGGCTGCCTTCCTCCACGTCCACAATGAAGGCGCAGCGACAGGCTCGTTTGGAGCCGTCGTGTACCGCGGCAAGAGCACACAAGGCCGGGACCGAGACTTCCTGGTCGCCTGGGATACTCCCTGGTCTCTGGCTTATACCAACAAGGTACGTACGTGTGACAATTAGAGACCCGGCTCCGCCCCCAGCTAAAAGCACACTAGTGTAAATACCCTTCGTTAGGCCACATGCGCCCTCAATCTAGCTCGAGATACACTGATGAGTGCCTCTGTACCTACACGTGGCGGTATAAAGGACCTCCCCCCTGCATACTTATGGAATGTCTGTGCATGCAGGCTTACTGCGAGATCGGTACAGTCAACTTCTATGAAGGACGTTGGGACGAGATATATACTGCAATGGAGAACTCCGACCATACTTCAACAAGTACGGCCGATGGTGTCCAGATTCAGGCTGAGACTGAACGCGGCACTAGTCCAACATTCACTGCAGTAATCAGTAGTCAGTGAACCATGTAAAATGTTTGTCCTAGGTAGGGGCTTGTATCCGGTCTAAAACAATAAGTTGAGCTGTACTCTTTTCCTTACGGGGGAAAACCCCATTGTCCCGGGGGTGTAAGGTTTTTAACGAGGCAGCCATATATTTTCCATATCAATAAAGCTGTGCTATTTCCCCATTAATGCTCCCTTTATCCCCACCTGCCACATGGTTGCCCACCAAACGAACGGGGAGCACCTCCAACACGCCTTTTTGGAGAGAAATTTCAGAATGATTTCTACATGAGAATGAAATTAGTGCAGACGTGCTGTTGACTGCTAAGTTTTTTGCTAGGAAGCAGAAGCATATATGGTCGAGACACTTCCGAGGAGAGCATTTTCCTAGAGCTCCTAATGGGAAATAAAACTCAAAGATGTATTTATCTGAGCGCATACGTGGCAGGATGGTTAGTTGGTATGAATTGCCGGTAGTTGCGTATAGTACATAGATTGAAGCTATACAAGTTTTTTTTGGTATGCAAAGCTTACTTAAAAAAAATAGGGGACATATGTTAGCACTCAGTTTTGCTTCAGCCAAAACCCGATCGACAGGTTGATATTCATAATCGGACAGGTCAGTTCTGGGTATATGTAGGTAAACAAACGTTAACTAGCTAGAGCATGTTATATAGATAAGGTAAACAAACATGTATATTTTTCCTTCCCCGCGAGTATAGCATGATGAGCCCAAGTTACGGCAGCTCCGGATGAAGGAAGAATAGGGGTATTAAGAAGAGGGATTTCCCAAGGATCTAAAACCCCAATCCCTTTTGGGGGGCCAAATATCTCCGATCTCTACCGTAGGTGCCAAAGAAGAATGAGAAGAAGCCAAAAAAAAAAAAAAAACCTAAAAGGAATATAACCTCCGAGACTATGAAGAGAATAGAACCATATCGAGGTCCTAATTGTACAGCTTTTGTATGATGCTCTTCCAACGTGGATTCACGTAGAACATCCCGCCACCATACGAACATGGTATAAAGGAGAAATATTCGGCCCAAACTGAGAAGTGTTGCACCCCCTTGAATAATAGTGCTTTTTATTAATTGTGGGTCTCAAATTTATATAAATTTCCAACATTTATGTTTCGTAACAATGCTGGACCGCGTGGCTGACATACTAGTCTTACTATTACTAATTGGACACTTTTTTGCAGCCTCTACGTTAATCCTCATCAGACGCGCTAGGAAAAAAGATAAATCCTAAAAATTCTTACAAAAATCAGAAACACCCGGTCGTCCATCATGTATCTCTAATCTTACTATTGCTAACTGGAGGATCCTTTTAGAGCCTCCATATTAATCCTCACCAGATGCGTTAGGAAAAAAGATAAATCTTAGAAATTCTCACAAATACTACAGGAAATGACTATTTTTTCGTGGGCCAAAAAACCCACGAAAATAGCCCAATACCCACGAAAATAGGCCTTTTCATCGGTAGGGCGACGAAATTATTTCATGAAATTAAGTCGGACGAAATTACTTACTTCGTGGGCCCCATAAATTTACGTTAAATTCGTGGGCTTGGCGACGAATTTAAAGTGGCCGATGAAATTAAAGCCACGGGACAAGTAATTTCGTGGGCCGACGTGGACCCACGAATTTATATGTCCACTATAATTTCGTCGGCCTTTTGGGCCCACGAAAATACAGCATTTTTCGTTAAAAAAATAGTAACATACATAGAAAATAAAAAAACGCAGAAAATTCAGAAAAAATCTGGAAAAAATTATATGCAGTCATACAATCCACCAAATTGAACAGAATTCATATCCATATACATATTCGCATGCATAAACCAAAGTCCATACGATATAACATACAAGTCCATACATACACTGGTTGACAAAATTAATTTCTCATGCCAAATCCGCTAGTATTTTGGCATACCACCGTAACCTTCCACTATTATATTTACATCTTACCTATTACCTAGTTTGTGGAGATGTCGATGACGGCTGTAGAGGACGTCGGAAGTCGGCCGGTGGGGCGATCCGCAGTGGCTGTAGCGGGGATGGGGCACTGGCAACCGGCGCATTACCTCCGTGCCGGGTCGAGGACGGAGAAGCGGTCGCGCCGCATCGGGGCTGGGGAGGCGCCGCCGCACCAGGTGGAGGACGGGCAGGCGCCGCCGCGCGTCGGGGCCGGGGGACGGTCGCGCCAGATCCGGCCGGGGAGGCGGTCGTGCCGCGTTGGGGCCGGGGAGGCGCCGCCGCGCCAAGTCCGGGCCGGGGACGCGGCCGCGCCGACTCAAAACCGGGGAGGCGCCGCGCCAGGTGGAGGACGGGGAGGCGCCGCCGCGCATCAGCACCGGGTCAAGGCCCCGGAGGCGGCTGGCGGCGGGGATGGGGAGGTGGCCAGTGTGTGGGCGTGTGTGAGTTAGGGTTGAGGCGAGTGAATATATTAGGGCCCTAAAAAGCCCACGAAAATACAATAATTTCAAGGGTCTCATGGGCCAACAAAAATAGGTGCCGGATTTTGAATTCTCAGGGCGGAAATTATTTTGTCAGCCGTGTTCGAGGCCAACGAAATAACAAGTAATTTCGTGGGCTTAGTTTGTGGCAGACGAAATTGAGTCTATTTATGTCGGCCCTTGATTATTGCCGACGAAATTAAGTTTATTTTCGTCGTTTTGTGATGCCGATGAATTTAATCCTCATAATTTCGTGGACCGGCCCACGAAATTAGTTCGGCCCACGAAATTAGTTCGGCCCACGAAAAAATACAATTTTCTTGTACTGAAAATCAGAAACATCCGGCCGTCCATCATGCATGTACCTCTAATAATAGTAGTCATTAGATCTATTAAATTTTCTATAAAATTCTCCAGCATGCCATTATGAAAAATAAAATAAAATAACTCCCTAAATTTATATAAAAATTACCCACCATGATAATACGAAATACGAGTTAAAATAACCCCTAAATTTGCATAAAAATTACCCACCATGTCATTATAAAATATGAATTAAATAACCTTCTAAAATTGCAATACATTACTCACCATGCATAAACCCAAGTCCATACGATATAACATACAAGTCCATACATACACTGGTTGACAAAATTAATTTCTCATGCCAAATCCGCTAGTATTTTGGCATACCACCGTAACCTTCCACTATTATATTTACATCTTACCTATTACCTAGTTTGTGGAGATGTCGATGACGGCTGTAGAGGACGTCGGAAGTCGGCCGGTGGGGCGATCCGCAGTGGCTGTAGCGGGGATGGGGCACTGGCAACCGGCGCATTACCTCCGTGCCGGGTCGAGGACGGAGAAGCGGTCGCGCCGCATCGGGGCTGGGGAGGCGCCGCCGCACCAGGTGGAGGACGGGCAGGCGCCGCCGCGCGTCGGGGCCGGGGGACGGTCGCGCCAGATCCGGCCGGGGAGGCGGTCGTGCCGCGTTGGGGCCGGGGAGGCGCCGCCGCGCCAAGTCCGGGCCGGGGACGCGGCCGCGCCGACTCAAAACCGGGGAGGCGCCGCGCCAGGTGGAGGACGGGGAGGCGCCGCCGCGCATCAGCACCGGGTCAAGGCCCCGGAGGCGGCTGGTGGCGGGGATGGGGAGGTGGCCAGTGTGTGGGCGTGTGTGAGTTAGGGTTGAGGCGAGTGAATATATTAGGGCCCTAAAAAGCCCACGAAAATACAATAATTTCAAGGGTCTCATGGGCCAACAAAAATAGGTGCCGGATTTTGAATTCTCAGGGCGGAAATTATTTTGTCAGCCGTGTTCGAGGCCAACGAAATAACAAGTAATTTCGTGGGCTTAGTTTGTGGCCGACGAAATTGAGTCTATTTATGTCGGCCCTTGATTATTGCCGACGAAATTAAGTTTATTTTCGTCGTTTTGTGATGCCGATGAATTTAATCCTCATAATTTCGTGGACCGGCCCACGAAATTAGTTCGGCCCACGAAATTAGTTCGGCCCACGAAAAAAATACAATTTTCTTGTACTGAAAATCAGAAACATCCGGCCGTCCATCATGCATGTACCTCTAATAATAGTAGTCATTAGATCTATTAAATTTTCTATAAAATTCTCCAGCATGCCATTATGAAAAATAAAATAAAATAACTCCCTAAATTTATATAAAAATTACCCACCATGATAATACGAAATACGAGTTAAAATAACCCCTAAATTTGCATAAAAATTACCCACCATGTCATTATAAAATATGAATTAAATAACCTTCTAAAATTGCAATACATTACTCACCATGCATAAACCCAAGTCCATACGATATAACATACAAGTCCATACATACACTGGTTGACAAAATTAATTTCTCATGCCAAATCCCCTACTATTTTGGCATACCACCGTAACCTTCCACTATTTTATGTACATCTTACCTATTACCTAGTTTGTGGAGATGTCGATAACGGCTGTAGAGGACGTCGGAAGTCGGCCGGAGGGGCGATCCGCAGTGGCTGTAGCGGGGATGGGGCACTGGCAACGGGCGCATTACCTCCGTGCCGGGTCGAGGATGGGGAGGCTGTCGCGCCGCATCGGGGCCAGGGAGGTGCCGCCGCGCATCGGCGCCGGGTCAAGGCCCCGGAGGCGGCTAGCGGCGGGGATGGGGAGGTGGCCATTCTGTGGGCGTGTGTGAGTTAGGGTTGAGGCGAGTGAATATATTATGGCCCTCAAAAGCCCATGAAAATACTATAATTTCAAGGGTCTCAGGGGCCGACGAAAATAGGTGCCGGATTTTGAATTCTCAGGGCGAAAATTATTTCGTTGGCCGTGTTCGAGGCCAACAAAATTGAGTCTATTTACGTCGGCCCTTGATTATTGCCGACGAAATTAAGTTTATTTTCGTCGTTTTGTGATGCCGACGAATTTAATCCTCATAATTTCGTGGACCGCCCACGAAATTAGTTCGGCCCATGAAAAAAATACAATTTTTTTGTACTGACAATCAAAAACATCCGGCCGTCCATCATGCGTATACCTCTAATAGTAGTAGTCATTAGATCTATTAAATTTTCTATAAAATTCTCGAGCATGCCATTATGAAAAATAAAATAAAATAAAATAACTCCCTAAATTTATATAAAAATTACCCACCATGCTAATATGAAATACGTGTTAAAATAACCCCTAAATTTGCATAAAAATTACCCACCATGCCATTATAAAATATGAATTAAATAACTCTCTAAATTTGCAATATATTACTCACCATGCAATTATAAAAGATGAATTAAAATAAGCCATAAATCTGCATATAAATTACCCAATATGCCATCATGAAAGATAGATTAAAATAAGTTCTGAATTTGCATATAAATTACCGACAATGTCATTAAGAAAGATGAATTAAAATAATCACCTCTAATATTACTAATATTACTGAGGATTAAATCTATATCTTCTCGCATGGGTTGACGGACTAGTTTCTCTAATCCCGTCCCGTTTATATAGAAAACACCAACGTCTACATCAATAAACAAGATTCATATGAAACACACACCATAAGATACTTTAGTGAATTTCTGTTGGTATTGCAGATTTTTGGGAAAAATAAGTCGACATTAGAGAAGTTTGACTTAGTAGAAAACCCAAATGAAATATAGTTTTGAATGGAGGGAGTCAATATCATAGATGAGAAATAGGATTAGCATAAGTGTTACCTTGGCTTTATTATTCTTAGTTTTTGCACTGCGGTAGCTCGCAGCAGCCTGAATGGATACCTAGGTGCAGTAGTTTGCGAAGCCGTCCTTCACCGGGCAGTTGCTGGAGAAGAATAGATTACTAATCCCGTAACACAATTTCTTTTGGAGCGATTATTAATTGGGCAGTCAGCAACGCGCAACTCTAGTTGACAGTAGCAACACACTAAATTAGATCTTTGGTGGGCCGCCACGACGCGCATGCGGGAACTACCAACGAGGAGGAAGGAGCAGCTGTTGCCGAGGACGACGTACTACTACAAAATGCACAAGCTCCCCCTACTCACATTAGGAGGGATTCCAATAACGAACCGATTCTGTTGTTCTCAGAGCGGACCCCACAGGGTGGGTGGTGCGTGGCACCAACCGTTCCTAAAAATAGCTGGAGCGGTTGGTGCCTTTCATCGCTCCTGCTAGCTTCTTGTCCATATAAAACCTTTTTTCTTCCTCGGGTTACTGTATGTCCGAGGAGGAGCTTTATTCTTAGAAGCAATAGCGGCAAAGAATAAAAAAATAGGAGGGAAAGCTTTCTTTTTTCTATTTTTTGAGAGTTACAAGCTACATAAGATAAGACTACGCTATCTATGCATCTAATTTGAGTATCTTCAAAGCATTAGGTGGTAAAGTAGCGAGGATTAAATATATAATTCTCTCTCCTCTCATCTATGGAGAATTTATTACCTTATACCATTGGATTTTTTAGGGTAATGGATTATTTTTGGGTTGTCTCAACTTGGCAATAGCATGCAATTGGGACAGGAAGACGCTGAACCTGAGCACAGGCCTTCTAATTTCATTGCACTCTTCCTCATATTACTGAAAAACATGTCAGTGTAAAAAAGTTGAGCGAGAAGGAGATCCATCAGCTGGTAGTCTGGTACAGTTCATGAAGCAGGCAGCCGACATCATGCAGCACCCACAGGCGGCTTCCGAGCTGTTGCTGGACGCCGAGGCAATGCCAATGCCCAGAGATCTAGAACAGCACCTCAAAGACGCGCGCAATATCGTGTTGCACAACAGGCAGCACAGGAACAACTCCACGATTGGGAAGAACTTCGTCTGCGGCGTCGACGGCGCCAACTCGTGGCAGCAACCCGACCAGATTCACTCCATGTCGCGGGCAAGATCGAGTACTACGTCCAGGTTTTCCCCGCCGTACGTCGTTGGCATGCGTCAGACATCTGCGTGAGAAGGCGTACATAGGGCCATAGGCACGGAGATCAGGCAGAAAGTCTCGTAGTCATTTCCACGTCCAAACATCTTCTAGCTCTGGCTCTGCAGTGCTTCTCGGGCGGGCCATTTTTCTTTTTCGCTGGAGACGGCCTAGGGTGTACTTGATGGGCCTCACGCGACTTTGAGTGGAAATGAACTGGCCTGCATGCATATCTATATCTACACTGTAAAAGAGCGAGTTTTCTCAAAATCTTCTTTTACCTAAATTGGGCCCACTGTACCCCTCACGTTGGCCCCACTGCGTAGGTTAGAAAGGGGTGGAAACGGGTGGAAAGGAGTCAAAAACGATAGAAGGAAAATGTTTCTGCCGTATTATGTTTACTTTTTTCACCACCTAAACCACGTACCCGCCCGCCGCATCCATGACACAATTTTGGAATCCCCCGTGATTGTGGCTTTGCTTTAGAGTAGATCCCGCCATGCCGAAACCCTATCGATGCCTCGGCCTCGCCCTGCCCGTCTCTCCCTTCCCAATGCCGCCTCGCCATCACCCCCGTCCTCGCGCCGCCTTCGCCGTCCTCGCGCCGCCCCCGCCTGGCCCCGTCCTCGCACCAGCGCCTCAACGGCAGGACGGCTTCTCTCAGACCCCAGCTGCCCGTTAGCCATGGCCCGGCGCTGGGTCCTAGAGCCTTAGCCTGCATGTGCCGTGCGCGCCCGACACCCCGGCTGCCAGACACCCCGCCCGCCCGAGGATAATAAAATGTAAGGACAAGAAATTTGTCAACTTAAAGTCTCATGACTGCCACGTGTTGATGACACAACTGCTTCCGGTCGTGCTGAGAGGATTTCTACGACGTAGGGATTTGCATGGGGCATTGCGCGTCGCGTCGGAGATTGTCAAAAACAATAGAAGGAAAATGTTTCTGCCGTATTATATTTACTTTTTTCACCACCTAAACCACGTACCCACCCGCCGTATCCACGACACAATTTAGGAATCCCCCGTGATTGTGGCTTTGTTTCAGAGTAGATCCCGCCATGCCTAAACCCTTTCGATGCCTCGGCCTTGCCCTGCCCGTCTCTCCTTCCCAGTGCCGCCTCGCCATCACCCCCGTCCTCATGCTGCACCTGCCTGGCCACGTCCTCAGGCCGCCTTCGCCGGCCTCGCAGAGGTGCAGGGACCGTCCTCGCGCCGCCCCCGCCTGGCCCCATCCTCGCGCTAGCGCCTCAACGGCAGGACGGCTTCTCTCCGACCCCGGCTGCCCGTTAGCTGTGGCCCGGCGCTAGGTCTTGGAGCCATAGCCTGCATATGCCGCGCGCGCCCGACACCCCGGCTGCCAGACACCTCGAACGCCCGAGGATAATCAAATGTAAGGACAAGAAATTTGTCAACTTAAAGTCTCATGACTGCCACGTGTTGATGACACAACTGCCTCCGGTCATGCTGAGAGGAATTCTACCAAAAAATGTTAGAAAATCAATCACAAAGTTGTGTGATTCCTGGATGCTATATCCCAGAAGGTAATTCACCCAGATAACCTGCTCGGTCTATAGAATGATGTTGTGCAATGTCTGCTCGGCCTAGAGCTAATCTTTCTTCATCATTTTTTGATATCATGACACATCTCTTGGTTCACATTATCAAAGAGATTGGTATTCTTAGACCCGTTTTCGTACACAACATGTTCCCTTTTGAGAGGTACATGGCCGTCCTAAAGAAGTATGTCTGCAATCGTTCTAGACAGATGGATGCATCGCTAAGGGATACGGGATAGAGGAGGTTATTGAGTTCTGTACTGACTACATTGATGAGCTTAAGCCAATTGGAGTTCCTTTGTCCTGTTATGAGGGGAGACTAGCAGGTAAAGGTACACTAGGAAAGAAAGTAATGATTTGCAGTGATCATGTTTTATTTGATAGAGCACACTTCACAGTCTTGGATCACTCAACCTTGGTGGCTCCGTACATGGAGGGTCACAAAAAGATCATACGCTCTGAATACCCGGGGAAGTCTGAGGCCTGGATTACACGTCGTCACATAGAAAGTTTCGACGCGTGATTGAAACAACATCTCATGTGTAACAAGGAGATTGATGACCAACTTGCTTGGTTGGCTAGGGGTCCATTTGCATCAATTCCAGCATTCAAAGGATACGAGATAAATAGAAATACGTTTTACACGAGATCCCAAGACTAGAAGAGCACCAACCAAAATAGTGGGGTTCGGATAGATGCCATAGAGACAACTGGGAAAAAGGACAAATATTATAGTTATATAGAGGAGATCTAGGAACTTGACTATGGGACATTACTCAAGGTCCCTTTGTTTCGGTGTCAGTGGGTGAAACTGAGCGCAGGAGGTGTTATGATAGACCCAGATTATGGCATGACAACCGTGGACCTCAATAACACTGCATATAGGGATGAACCATTTGTCCTCGCCACGGATGTCACTAAGTTTTCTATGTGAAGGACATGTCTACTAAACCCCAGAAGAAGAGAACTAGGAAAAATGTTCCGTCAGACTAAGAGCCGAAGCGACACATTGTTCTTCAAAGGAAAAGGAAAATAATGGGAGTGGAGGATTTCGCAAACGAAGAGGATTACAACCAGTTAGATGATGCACCACATTTTAAAGTGGAGGTTGACACAACATCTTGTTAAACAATGCCGGGTTGTGAGGCTTTGCCCCAGGCAACCCCTTGAAACAGGGATGGAATAAAATCAGCGACACGTCGTCTTCTTGCTCTTGGGGTAATTCGTTGTTCGGTTTATCGATCAATATCAGCTCCTGTGTTGATCCTCCTTTCACGGAATCTATATGCATGATAAATTATGCAAGTGAGTGCAAGAGAATGCAAATACATGCATATGGTACAGGATATATGTATGACATGTTGCGATCATGAGTGCAACGAATGCAAATGTAGGTATGCGGTGCAAATGAAACACGAGGCACATCAAGTAGTTAGTGACGAGAGGACTCAAACATGCTTAGTCCCATTACACCCCATACTAGGAAACTTAACAACTTTGCTAAGAAATCATACAACCCATCACTAAGGAATCGTATAAACCATCACCACATTTTATCTTTGAAGTTATTAAAAATTTCTGTCTTATATATGTACACAGTCCCTATCAATAGAAATTAAAGTGTGTCTTAAAAGCCCTTCATTGCATACCCTTTGAATCACAAGATGTATTTGATGGGGTGCAGCAAACAACTTTATATATGCACAAAAATGTTGTCACTTACAGTTAAACATATACATGCAAATTAATGGACACGCTACCTTTATGAATAAAATGCACTAATAAGTTCATGTAGTTAGACAACTCAAATTGATCTCAAACTTTTACCACATGCAGAAACATGCTACATAATGCTACTGCCAAAATTTCAGCTACAAGCAAGTTATAATTAATTTATTAAAATTCCAGCAAGTTACCAGCCCTATAGCTTCTCGGATTTTTCATAATTTATAGGAATGGTTTCTGGACTTGAAATTTCTACGGTAAGCATTTCATTGTATAAACATCAAATACAAAAATCAGCAAGCTTAAAATCCATAGTTTGATAGGACACCTATTTTCCATATATTTATCTTATACAAATTAAGACGCACTTATCAACGGTGTTAATAAATTTTCCAAAAATACTTTTTGGACTCCCAATCATACTAGTAGCATGCCAGATTTTTCATAGAATTATCTTTGCATTTTAAAGCCACTTTTTCTAATTATCAAGTCTAGCAAGTATCATTTTGTCAATTTCAAAACAGCAGCTAAAACATGCATGCACAACCTCATATTCCACCAGTGAGTTACTCATACTATGTGAAGCACATGAAAAATACCAGAGGTCACATTTGAGCATATTTTATGTAGCCTTCATTTTCCAAGTTAATTAAATACACAAATCACATGCATGAGGGAAAAACAGTAATTTACTGGTCAATGCTAGAGCTACCAAAAATCTTACAGTACCTAGATGCCATAACAAAACTACTGCTCAAGTTTCATAATTTTTGGAGTTCATTTACATCCCTTTTTCCATTTATTTACCCTCCATATGCATGCATCTTAAACAAGGGCAAAACAGTCAATTCACACTTCCACATCTTGCCTATCATGTAGATCTACTCCTAAGGAATCCATAGCCACTGAGTTTGTCCATTTTGAATTTTTCTATGAATTGTTATGATTTTTCAAAGTTCACCAATTTAATAATGAAATAAATGGAAAAAACTTATAGATCAAGCACTTGTACGCAATTAACCGTAGACATCCGGGGCTAGATCGTAAGATTCGTGAGACTCTGTGTACAGCGCTTCGGATCTAATCACGAAACGTTGAAAATCCGAGGGCCAAATCGTAAAGCGACCATCGTCTTCATGCTCTCGCCGTCGCGCTCGGCGCTCCGGCCATGCGGGGCCCGAGGGCTCACCGGCGGCGGTCGGGGAGAGGGAGTGGAGTTCGGGGATGCTTACCCAACTACCTGATTCGACGGAGATGGACCGGAGGAGGCCCGCGGCGGAACTCGTGGACGGTGGAGGTTCGGCGGCGCGGTGTGCAGCGGTGGAGGGGAACCGGCGACCTAGGGCTAGGGTATGCAGGGGAGGGGTGGTTGGCGAAACCCGGCGCGGTGGTGTGGTGGCTCGGGAACGGCCGGAGGAGGCCGACGACGGTGAGGAGATGTGGTTCATGCACCGGCGGCGCGGCACGGTTGAACCGGGCGATGGAGAGGCGGGCGGCGGCCGAGATCTAGAGCGCTACGTGTGAGAACTAGGCGGAGGTAGTGGTGGTGTCCTGGAGGCGCGAGGCGGTCGGAGAGGGCAACGCGCGGTGATGAACCGAGCATGAACCCAGGGCGCTACTGCGCCGTGGCGATGGCTGTGCGGCTTCGATCCATCCGCTAGAGAGGGGTACAGCGGCCCAGACCTAGCGCGTTGGATGCGCAGGGTGGAGGCGAAGGTGGAGGCGGCGGTCTGGAGGCGCGGGGAGCAGCAGAGCGGCCGGCGTGAGCTCGCCTCCGAGATCGGCAATGGCGGGCGGCTATGGCGGCTTGCTCCTGGGCGCGAGGAAGCGAGGGGAAAAGCAACGCCGAGGGCGTGGGGAAAAGGAGTGGGGAGGTGGAGAGCGCGTGGATGTGGCCGGGGGAGCGTCCAGGTGCAGGCGGGGTGAAGGTGCGGCGTGGGGCAAGGCGCGCGGCCGGGCGTCGGCCTTGGCTGTCCGCCGGCAGGCGCCGGGCGCCGCGTGGACGAGAGGGAGAGGGGAGAAGGGACGGTGGCTGTTGGGTCGACCTGGTCCATAGACCAGGAGTCACTGACGGGTGGGGCCGGGTGAGAGAAAGACAGGACGGCGCAGTGGACCGGGTGCGCGGACGCGTGGGGACAGTGGGACCCACCGGCCGGGTTTTCCAATTCCTCGGGCTGGATTCCGGCGCGGCTCTGGTGTGTGGGTCCCGCGTGTCAGTGAGACAGAGAACAGAGGAAAAATCCGGAAATTAAAAAATCAGCTTTGACCGCAGGAAGCTCCATTTGTATTCTAAGTTTTTGAACAGGTTAGAGGCTAAATTTAAAAAGGACCCAATTGGACGAAATGTTCTAAATTTCGAGCTCTACAACTTTCTTATAAACTTTCATATCATGTTATATTCAAAATTGTGGTTTAAATTTGAAATTAAGCTGCTGACCAAGGTTTGACCAACAGAACCTTCCAGTTTAGAAATTTTAAAAGTCTATTTTATGTTCACTTTCACTCAAAGGGTTTTATACCAATGTTGCTCAGAATTTTAAGGTCTACAACTTTCTCAATATCAGCATTGCAAGATCTTAGCTTTAAGGTCAAGAAAATTTAAAATTACTTAGCTGGTCAAGTTTGAACAGAATTCACATGTTGACAGAAAAAGCCCCAAATCTCTGGGCAAACCTTCATGCATGTCAAAGCACCAATTACCAAAGTTGTTCACCATGAAAATTGTCTACAAGTTTGTCAATATGAGTTTCACCCAAATCTAAATAGAATAAAAGTTATGGGCACAATCACAGAGACATATATGCAGAAAACAGGTTTCAACAAGTTGCATTTCAACCAAGTTTGAATTAGGGTTCAAGTGCATGGTAATGTATGATGCTTTACGATGAATGTTACATGTATGATGAATGATTATGCACTTGAGATGCCGGAGCATCACACCTTCCGCAGTAGTGATACATACATACATGGCTGATCTGTAAATCCTCTCCAGGAACATGACGTGCTGATGTTTCAAAAAAAAAAAAAAAATGACGTGGTGTGCATAACTGAGGGACGCGATGTGTCTATCAGCGGCAGGCGTGTTTCTCGTTGCGCAAAAGACATTGTACCTTTTAAAATTGCTAAATATGCAAGTTTTTTGTGCTGTACATGGTACCGACATCTCAAACTGCCTTTTAACAAGAGCAGCTCAATTATACTCAAGCAACGTCACACACCTTTTTCTCTCAGATGGCCTCCTCTTTCGTACTCGTTCCTATACACAAGTGACGTGCGCCTACGATGGTACGTTTTCTTCAGGGAAAAAAGCCTTTAGTCCAGCCGGCTCAAGTAACCTTGGCTCCCGCTGCCCGTACGCGTATTCTCATGGAAAAGTAACGTGTGAACATGAGGGACCGGTTGGCAGCAACCTCTTGAAGCATCGACAAGGCAGCACAAAATGTTTGTTCTCTTGTTTGGGCATGATCGTCCTGACGAGCACCTGGGGTGATCCGTAAATCCTCTCCAGGAAGATGACGTGGTGAATGTTTCAAAAAAAAAGACGTGGTGTGCATAGTTGAGGGACGCGATGTGTCTTTATCAGCAGCAGGCGTGTTTCTCGTTGCTCAAAAGACATTTTACCTTTTTAAATTGCTAAATATTTATGTTTTTTTGTGCTGTACATGGTACCAACATCTCAAACTTCGTTCACGCCAGGTCGTATCGGAATATTATGGCGGGGCAGTGATACTACGGGAAGCAATCCATGGACTACATATCAAAAAATTCGACACAGTAACTCTGAAAATTGATTGTAAAAAGGCCTGTGTACATACATCATGTGTATATATACAGGGATTCTACTGTGCGCACGTGTGCACTGCACATGCATGGTGCGCATAGGGCTGTTGCGATCTGTAGGTGTGTACTCTCACTGTTGCGACCTGTAGCTGTTACTGCTTAAAAAAATCGCAACCAGTTACTACTTTTCCATGTACTAGCTATTACTACTTAAAAAATCACAACCAGTTACTACTCTTCCATGTACTAGCTGTTACTACTTAAAAAATCGCAACCAGTTACTACTCTTCCATGTACTAGCTGTTACTATTTAAAAATATCGCAACCATTTACTACTTTTTCCATGTACTAGCTGTTAACCAGTTACTACTTTTTCATCCTACTTCCATCCCCACTCTTGCGTATTGTCGCAACTCGTTACTACTTTTCCATTTACAATTTTTTAGTTATCTTGCAACTGGTTACTGGAGCTGCAGCATCTTCCTCGTCTCCTCGCCGGGGAAGAAGGGGGAGAGGCCGCCGGCGCCTACCTGCTAGGCCTCCTCGCAGGGGAAGTGAGGGGGAGAGGTCGCCGCCGCCTGTGAGCCTCGCCTCCTTGCCGGGGAAGAAGCGGGGAGAAGGGGAGAGACGTCGCGCGCCTGCCTGCTTGCCTCGCCTCCTCGCCGGGGAAGAAGGGGAATAAGGGAGAGTGGCCAGCGGAGAGGAGCGCCGGAGGCGCGTTTAGGGGTGGGGGCTTCTGGATCGGGGTTGCCGGGGGGTGGATTTGCATCCTCGGTGCGGCGCTTCCTGCGGGCAAGGCAGGACGGGCGGTGGGCAGGGTCTGGGCGGGGGAGCGCCGCCACGGTGGAGCCCGAGGAGGGGCGGACGAGGTCAGGCGCCAGGAGGCAGGCGAGCGAGGTGAGGCGCCGTCTCCGCCGCGGGCCGAGGCCGCCGGCCGCCGTGGTGCTCCTCTCGCACGTCGTGCAGTGTGCAGATCCGCCCCTGGTGGCTGCTGTCCGGGAGAGCGGAGCGGGGATGGCGTGGGAGCTCGGACGAACGGGGATGGCGGTCAGCGAGGTTGTGGGGCGGGGCGGCACGGCGGTGTGGCGGTGGCCGGGGAGGCCCGAGTGTTGGGGGGTGCGCCGCCAGCAGAGGGCGGCGGCGGCCAGGGCGAGGCGGGTGGTGGCGACGGGCAAACGAAAAAGAAGAGAGAAGGTAGGTTGTGACTTTATCCGTTGCGAGTTTTCTCCGTTGCGACTCTATCGCTGTGTACTGCAGTAGGTGTAGTTGCGATTCATTCTTGTATCTGATGTCTCCGGTTGCTATCTCTTTAGACATAAACACATTGCAACTGTCCAAGGACGAAATCGTAACTGATGTCTCTGGTTGCTATTTCTCCTGTCGTGTTGTAGCTGTCAGGGGGATAGGCTGACAGGCCCATGTGCGCCTCCACATATACAGATGTGCATATGCGCTGTTTAGCCGTGCCATATATATGTCTTATGGAGGTTGCATGCATGGTACTATTAAATTTGGTGCTAGCCTACCAAATTTCATGGTGCTCTTTTTCAAAATCCCAAAAGGTAAAAGCTTGATTAGTACTAGTCAAGATTATTTTGGCGAACACTAATAGTAGTGCTTGGTTAAACTGGACATCCTAACCCAAATGCGGACCCTTCCCGAAAATAAGTATCTGAGCTCCCAAGACCTTATCCTATCAGTACAAATGCTGCAGATTTTCGTCGGCCAATTTTTCATCGGTAATTGCCATATTTTCGTTGGGAATCAGCCTGAAAATAACTTATTTTTGTCGGCCCAACTGCCTCCGATGAAAATAGCCGATTCCCGACTATTTTCATTGGGAGATAGCTGATGAACATAGTTCTTCTACTTCCGTTGGTTTCCACGATGGCTGTTAAAATTCATGACGAATTATTATCGTCGGATTTATAGGGCCAGCACAAATAAGTGCTTGATGAAAGTTTTTTATTTTTCAAGAAAAAAGTCAAAAAAATCATATAGAGCACATGAAAGTTTAGGGAATTATGAAAATGATCTCAATCAAGCTGAAGCTGTTATAGTAGTCATAGTGAAGATACATCTGTATACCAAATTCTAAAGAAAAGATGTACCTTTAGCTCATGCAATCAATCTAAACTGACGTTGGTGGTGAAGAATGTGCACTGCAGCAAACGAAATGATACTTTTCAGTTGTAACTACAATTTGCGTCTCGTGTTGCACTCGATGAAAAACATGGTTTATTATATTTGGCCAGTCTACACTAGGCCCCACAAACAAACTAAACCAGCAGCGCGCGTCAAAACACATGGATAGATCCTTGCAGCGACAACGAATTGAAGCCGTACCCATCAAGTAAACATAACGTGTACGTGCGACAAAAATCGATTGAGCATAATCATAACCTAGCACGTACGGCAAATAGTAACTGTGATCCCCTGTTGGTCGCTGGCTATAAAAAGGGCGCCGCTGCAGGGTGGGATTTGCACCTCGCCGCCTAGCTAGCTTGGATAGAGCTGAGGATACCACGCACGATTTAATAATCTGTGAAAAGTCTGTTGGGCCGGGAGCCATGCATAGTGGTGGTGCATCGGTGCTGCAGCTGCAGCCTGGCGCCTTGCTCGCCAACCAGAGCCGGAACCGTAGGTCCCATAAGAAATGGTCCGTCGCGGTGAAACCGTCGTCTTCAGAGATACATGCGCTGCAGGCAGGCCCTGCTTTTGGGGCCATTTCCAGTGTGAGCAAATCGTCCCTACCAGACCTGCAATGCCTCGAGGGTGGTCTTTCGAGGTTCGACTTCTCTTTACGCGCCCAGGTTAGTACAACTCTCTTAAGAACCATATGAGCGAAATGATGAAACGGAAGATGTTTTCAATATATATTTATATTTATATATATATATGGTTTATGATTAAAAGGCTCGGGGAACGGTCATGTTGGAGATGCCGGTGAACTGCTTTGGTGAAGTAGTGGACGACACCATGGTGGAGGAATTTGGCAAGGCCCCGACGCAGGAAAACCGAGCATGGCTGGCCTTGCGTTTGATCAACATCGATGACAAGAAGGGCCAGGCGTCCAGGTTTGTGTCTAACCTCAAGGAGATGTATGGCAACGGATCGTCCACGTTGTGCCTACTCTACAATGCCACCGGCGACACCATCCGCTACTCCGCCAACCACGACTGGTATAACGGTAGCCTCTATCGCCATGAGTACCCTGAGAAGATAGGCAACGGCCAGTGGGCTGCCTTCCTCCACGTCCACAATGAAGGCGCAGCGACAGGCTCGTTTGGAGCCGTCGTGTACCGCGGCAAGAGCACACAAGGCTGGGACCGAGACTTCCTGGTCGCCTGGGATACTCCCTGGTCTCTGGCTTATACCAACAAGGTACGTACGTGTGACAATTAGAGACCCGGCTCCGCCCCCAGCTAAAAGCACACTAGTGTAAATACCCTTCGTTAGGCCACATGCGCCCTCAATCTAGCTCGAGATACACTGATGAGTGCCTCTGTACCTACACGTGGCGGTATAAAGGACCTCCCCCCCTGCATACTTATGGAATGTCTGTGCATGCAGGCTTACTGCGAGATCGGTACAGTCAACTTCTATGAAGGACGTTGGGACGAGATATATACTGCAATGGAGAACTCCGACTATACTTCAACAAGTACGGCCGATGGTGTCCAGATTCAGGCTGAGACTGAACGCGGCACTAGTCCAACATTCACTGCAGTAATCAGTAGTCATTGAACCATGTAAATTGTTTGTCCTAGGTAGGGGCTTGTATCCGGTCTAAAACAATAAGTTGAGCTGTACTCTTTTCCTTACGGGGGAAAACCCCATTGTCCCGGGGGTGTAAGGTTTTTAACGAGGCAGCCATATATTTTCCATATCAATAAAGCTGTGCTATTTCCCCAATAATGCTCCCTTTATCCCCACCTGCCACATGGTTGCCCGCCAAACGAACGGGGAGCACCTCCAACACGCCTTTTTGGAGAGAAATTTCAGAATGATTTCTACATGAGAATGAAATTAGTGCAGACGTGCTGTTGACTGCTATGTTTTTTGCTAGGAAGCAGAAGCATATATGGTCGAGACACTTCCGAGGAGAGCATTTTCCTAGAGCTCCTAATGGGAAATAAAACTCAAAGATGTATTTATCTGAGCGCGTACGTGGCAGGATGGTTAGTTGGTATGAATTGCCGGTAGTTGCGTATAGTACATAGATTGAAGCTATACAAGTTTTTTTGGTATGCAAAGCTTACTTAAAAAAAATAGGGGACATATCTTAGCACTCAGTTTTGCTTCAGCCAAAACCCGATCGACAGGTTGATATTCATAATCGGACAGGTCGGTTCTGGGTATATGTAGGTAAACAAACGTTAACTAGCTAGAGCATGTTATATAGATAAGGTAAACAAACATGTATATTTTTCCTTCCCCGCGAGTATAGCATGATGAGCCCAAGTTACGGCAGCTCCAGATGAAGGAAGAATAGGGGTATTAAGAAGAGGGATTTCCCAAGGATCTAAAACCCCAATCCCTTTTGGGGGCCAAATATCTCTGATCTCTACCGTAGGTGCCAAAGAAGAATGAGAAGAAGCCAAAAAAAAAAAAAACCTAAAAGGAATATAACCTCTGAGACTATGAAGAGAATAGAACCATATCGAGGTCCTAATTGTACAGCTTTTGTATGATGCTCTTCCAACGTGGATTCACGTAGAACATCCCGCCACCATACGAACATGGTATAAAGGAGAAATATTCGGCCCAAACTGAGAAGTGTTGCACCCCCTTGAATAATAGTGCTTTTTATTAATTGTGGGTCTCAAATTTATATAAATTTCCAACATTTATGTTTCGTAACAATGCTGGACCGCGTGGCTGACATACTAGTCTTACTATTACTAATTGGACACTTTTTTTGCAGCCTCTACGTTAATCCTCATCAGATGCGCTAGGAAAAAAGATAAATCCTAAAAATTCTTACAAAAATCAGAAACACCCGGTCGTCCATCATGTACCTCTAATCTTACTATTGCTAACTGGAGAATCCTTTTAGAGCCTCCATATTAATCCTCACCAGATGCGTTAGGAAAAAAGATAAATCTTAGAAATTCTCACAAATACTACAGGAAATGACTATTTTTTCGTGGGCCAAAAACCCACGAAAATAGCCCAATACCCACGAAAATAGGCCTTTTCATCGGTAGGCCGATGAAATTATTTCATGAAATTAAGTCGGACGAAATTACTTACTTCGTGGGCCCCATAAATTTACGTTAAATTCGTGGGCTTGGCGACGAATTTAAAGTGGCCGATGAAATTAAAGCCACGGGACAAGTAATTTCGTGGGCCGACGTGGACCCACGAATTTATATGTCCACTATAATTTCGTCGGCCTTTTGGGCCCACGAAAATACAGCATTTTTGTTTAAAAAAATAGTAACATACATAGAAAATAAAAAAAATGCAGAAAATTCAGAAAAAATCTGGAAAAAATTATATGCAGTCATACAATCCACCAAATTGAACAGAATTCATATCCATATACATATTCGCATGCATAAACCAAAGTCCATACGATATAACATACAAGTCCATACATACACTGGTTGACAAAATTAATTTCTCATGCCAAATCCGCTACTATTTTGGCATACCACCGTAACCTTCCACTATTTTATGTACATCTTACCTATTACCTAGTTTGTGGAGATGTCGATGACGGCTGTAGAGGACGTCGGAAGTCGGCCGGTGGGGCGATCCGCAGTGGCTGTAGCGGGGATGGGGCACTGGCAACCGGCGCATTACCTCCGTGCCGGGTCGAGGACGGAGAAGCGGTCGCGCTGCATCGGGGCTGGGGAGGCACCGCCGCGCATCGGCGCCGGGTCAAGGCCCCGGAGGCGGCTAGCGGCGGGGATGGGGAGGTGGCCATTCTGTGGGCGTGTGTGAGTTAGGGTTGAGGCGAGTGAATATATTATGGCCCTCAAAAGCCCATGAAAATACTATAATTTCAAGGGTCTCACGGGCCGACGAAAATAGGTGCCGGATTTTGAATTCTCAGGGCGAAAATTATTTCGTTGGCCGTGTTCGAGGCCAACGAAATTACAAGTAATTTCATGGGCTTAGTCTGTGGCCAAGAAAATTGAGTCTATTTACGTCGGCCCTTGATTATTGCCGACGAAATTAAGTTTATTTTCGTCGTTTTGTGATGCCGACGAATTTAATCCTCATAATTTCGTGGACCGCCCACGAAATTAGTTCGGCCCATGAAAAAAATACAATTTTTTTGTACTGAAAATCAGAAACATCCGGCCGTCCATCATGCGTGTACCTCTAATAGTAGTAGTCATTAGATCTATTAAATTTTCTATAAAATTTTCCAGCATGCCATTATGAAAAATAAAATAAAATAACTCCCTAAATTTATATAAAAATTACCCACCATGCTAATATGAAATACGTGTTAAAATAACCCCTAAATTTGCATAAAAATTACCCACCATGCCATTATAAAATATGAATTAAATAACCCTCTAAATTTGCAATACATTACTCACCATGCAATTATAAAAGATGAATTAAAATAAGCCATAAATCTGCATATAAATTACCCAATATGCCATCATGAAAGATAAATTAAAATAAGTTCTGAATTTGCATATAAATTACCGACAATGTCATTAAGAAAGATGAATTAAAATAATCACCTCTAATATTACTAATATTACTGAGGATTAAATCTATATCTTCTCGCATGGGTTGACGGACTAGTTTCTCTAATCCCGTCCAGTTTATATAGAAAACACCAACGTCTACATCAATAAACAAGATTCATATGAAACACACACCATAAGATACTTTAGTGAATTTCTCTTGGTATTGCAGATTTTTGGGAAAAATAAGTCGACATTAGAGAAGTTTGACTTAGTAGAAAACCCAAATGAAATATAGTTTTGAATGGAGGGAGTCAACATCATAGATGAGAAATAGGATTAGCATAAGTGTTACCTTGGCTTTATTATTCTTAGTTTTTGCACTGCGGTAGCTCGCAGCAGCCTAAATGGATATCTAGGTGCAGTAGTTTGCGAAGCCGTCCTTCACCGGGCAGTTGCTGGAGAAGAATAGATTACTAATCCCGTAACACAATTTCTTTTGGAGCGATTATTAATTGGGCAGTCAGCAACGCGCAACTCTAGTTGACAGTATCCCCCGTGATTGTGGCTTTGCTTCAGAGTAGATCCCGCCATGCCTAAACCCTATCGATGCCTCGGCCTTGCCCTGCCCGTCTCTCCTTCCCAGTGCCGCCTCGCCATCACCCCCGTCCTCGTGCTGCACCTGCCTGGCCACGTCCTCGGGCCGCCTTCGCCGGCCTCGCAGAGGTGCAGGGGCCGTCCTCGCGCCGCCCCCGCATGGCCCCATCCTCGCGCTAGTGCCTCGACGGCAGGACGGCTTCTCTCCGACCCCGGCTGCCCGTTAGCTGTGGCCCGGCGCTAGGTCCTGGAGCCTTAGCCTGCGCGCGCCCGACACCCCGGCTGCTAGACACCCCGCCCGCCCGAGGATAATCAAATGTAAGGACAAGAAATTTGTGAACTTAAAGTCTCATGACTGCCACGTGTTGATGACACAACTACTTCCAGTCATGCTGAGAGGAATTCTACCAAAAAATGTTAGAAAAACAATCACAAAGTTGTGTGATTCCTGGACGCTATATCCCAGAAGGTAATTCACCCAGATAACCTGCTCGGTCTACAGAATGATGTTGTGCAATGTCTGCTCAGCCTAGAGCTAATCTTTTCTTCATCATTTTTTGATATCTTGACACATCTCTTTGTTCACATTGTCAAAGAGATTGGTATTCTTGGACCCATTTTCGTACACAACATGTTCCCTTTTGAGAGGTACATGGCCGTCCTAAAGAAGTATGTCTGCAATCGTTCTAGACAGAAGGATGCATCGCTAAGGGATACTGGACAGAGGAGGTTATTGAGTTCTGTACTGACTACATTGATGAGCTTAAGCCAATTGGAGTTCCTTTGTCCTGCTATGAGGGGAAACTAGCAGGTAAAGGTACACTAGGAAAGAAAGTAATGATTTGCAGTGATCATGTTTTATTTGATAGAGCACACTTCATAGTCTTGGATCACTCAACCTTGGTGGCTCCGTACATGGAGGGTCACAAAAAGATCATACGCTCTGAATACCCGGGGAAGTCTGAGGCCTGGATTACACGTCGTCACATAGAAAGTTTCGACGCGTGGTTGAAACAACATCTCATGTGTAACGAGGAGATTGATGACCAACTTGCTTGGTTGGCTAGGGGTCCATTTGCATCAATTCCAACATTCAAAGGATACAAGATAAATAGAAATACGTTTTACATGAGATCCCAAGACCAGAAGAGCACCAACCAAAATAGTGGGGTTCGGATAGATGCCATAGAGACAACCGGGAAAAAGGACAAATATTATAGTTATATAGAGATCTAGGAACTTGACTACGGGACATTTCTAAAGGTCCCCTTATTTCGGTGTCAGTGGGTGAAACTGAGTGCAGGAGGTGTTATGATAGACCCAGATTATGGCATGACAACCGTGGACCTCAATAACACTGCATACAGGGATGAACCATTCGTCCTCGCCGCGGATGTCACTAAGTTTTCTATGTGAAGGACATGTCTACTAAACCCCAGAAGAAGAGAACTAGGAAAAATGTTCCGTCAGACTAAGAGCCAAAGCGACACATTGTTCTTCCAAGGAAAAGGAAAATAATGGGAGTGGAGGATTTCGCAGACGAAGAGGATTAAAACCAGTTAGATGATGCACCACATTTTAAAGTGGTGGTTGACACAACATCCTGTTAAACAATTAAGAGGTTCCATATATGCGTTGCGATCATAATGAAGGGATTATTAAATAAAGTTGTATTAGCTAGTGTTCAAGTGCAATGTAATGGCGGAATTTTATTTTGTATTTTAATATTAAGACGGCAGACAGACCTAACTATTTTATCCTAAGTAATACGGAGTAGTATTTTGGATGCAAGACTGCCAAGGGCGGGAGTTACCAAAATCAATCGTATTAGCATTGGGTGGTAAACCAAATGGGCTGAAAAACTTGGCGTGAAAAATAAAATAGTATCTGTGACATTCTAGGCCCGGTATTAATAGATACCTTTGCGCCATTTTTGTTCGATGTCCTGTGGACATCTTTAGTACCGGAGTTTTACAAGGCCCGATGCTCAAGACCTACGCGTATATATGGACTCCGTCATCCTTTCGCAGTTCACAGTTCCTCGACGCCGTCCCCGCTGTCCCTGTCGCAGTCTCCGCCACCGGCAATGCGCATCCTCCACCATCGCTCCCCGTCCCCATCGCAACGCGTCCATTGCCGTCTCCCGGTCGCTGCTCGCC
Source organism: Paspalum notatum (assembly GCA_022530915.1). Classification (NCBI taxonomy): domain Eukaryota; kingdom Viridiplantae; phylum Streptophyta; class Magnoliopsida; order Poales; family Poaceae; genus Paspalum; species Paspalum notatum. The sequence goes on from CM039683.1 coordinate 13,268,133, forward strand.
CCCTACGCCAGCGCGCTGCCGCATCGACGCCGCCGCCGCCGCCCCTCTCCCTGCTGCCGTCATCGACACCGCCGACGACTCCACGGCCTGGGATTTTGCAGCTCTTCCCCGACCCCAGACGGTTTGTATCCGTCACGATGACCCCGCCACCCCCCTGTCCTCTCTGTCAGTGAGTATTCTTTCCTTCCTTAATTAGTAATATAATGACTTATATGTGTCTAAATTTGCATATAGCTATTAGAGAAAAACGACCTAATTTGTTTAAATTTGTTTGTACACAACTTAGCTAAGATGCATGACGAGCGAGCGGATGAGTACATGGAATCAATTATTAGAGCGGGGACAGAAGAAGAGATCAGTGCACAACACCATGAGGAGGCTGATTCTTACGTCAACTATGAAAATGCTGAGGCTGATTCCGATCGGGAGGATAACGCCGATCACTCCAATGAAATTCCATTGGGCAGTAGCCAGGTATAGAAATTATACATACTTCTTATAGCCATCCACCTCCCCATCGTTGACGTGCATAATGATTTAGAGTAACACTATCCTTTCATCTTGACAGCCCACCACCTCCCTAGCAAAGAAAAATAGGAAGCCTCGAGGCCCCACAAAGAAGGAAAACTTTGAGGAAAGATACACAATCACACATGTGGGAGACAATGGACAACCTCTAGAGCCCGTTAAAGCCGCCACCAAATTTGTGAACTACTGCGGCATTATAGTCAGGGAGAACGTCCCCATAAGCATCCCGGCTTGGAAAAAAAAGCTGAAAAAAAAGCTCAATCTGAAGATGCTCATGTTCAATCAAAATCTGATCATGAAGAATCTGTGGTCCCTCAAGCGGTCCCCAAAGCATCAGAAAGAATTACTATGGACAGATTTGTCAAATAAGTTCACGTTACTTCAAGGAACTGAAGAGATGGTGAAGGAATGGGCCCTAAAGAAGATGGCAGTTCTCCTCCAAACCTTCAAGACAAAACTGTGAGGCAACTATATGAAGCATGGCCAGGCCCTAGACTTTGCAAAATACCCAAAGTTAGGAGGGGATTGGGAATTGTTTGTATAGTACAAGGAATCAGAGGCGGCCATCGCACGTTCGAACAAAATACAAAAAGTTCAAGGAGAAGAAAGTACAGTCATAACATGGGTCCCAGTGGTTATAGAAGATCTATTCCGAAATGGGAGAAGATGAAAGCAGAGCTCGAACAACGAGGGATCAACCTACCTACAGCTAATTGGCCCCGACGCTCCAAATCTTGGTATAATGGATACGGGGGAAGTTTGTCAAGTGATGGGACCCTGATCTTTAATGACAAAATAAAGCGGGCAGCAAAAAGGCTTGTCGAGGCCATCGATAAGTCCTCCACGGGAGAATTCATCCCTGAAAAAGAAAAGGACGAGCTGACATGGGCCCTAGAGAATAGAGAGCACCCTAGTAGAACAAGAGGGCTTGGCAATGTGTCATGGAAGGTAGGGTTTCTAGAGGAGAGGGGATCATATAGAAAGCGGAGAACCTTGAGCGAGGCGGATGCGAAGATCCATAACTTAGATGGAAAATAGAAGGCCTCACAGAGGATTTAGCAGTTCTTCGCCAAATAATGATAGAAAATGGTATTAACCCTACACCGGAGATTGGGCCTCATGGCGACACAAATGCCTCCTACAAAAAGAGTAGCGTCGCCTCCACACAGCTGATCCCTGATCAGGTCGATAACTAGGTGGAGGCTCAACAAACGGTGCACGATCAACGATCGGCAGCGAAGGCTCAATGACCGGCAGAGAAAGCTCAACAAACTGTGCACAATCAACGTCCGGCAGAGGAGGCTCAACAAACGGTGGACAATCAATGACCGACAGAGGAGGCTCAACAATTGGTGCACAATCAACGACCGGTGGAGAATGAAAAACGTTACCTGGTTGATGACCTCAAGCACCGTTGCCCGTATGAGCTACATATACCCATGAGGAACCTAACCCCACCCGTAGCGCATGGTGTGGCTTTACCGGTGGTACCAGGACAAAAGTACCACTGCTCTAATATTCCACCTGGATACTCCACTGTCTCAGTGGAGCAAATAGTATCTGGTTATGAGGACCTTGAGATCGAACACAAAGGAGGCGACAATGAAGGGACACTTAAAGCTACTCTCCACAGAATGGTTCTGTGGCAGAAGGCCTACATTAAATTAGTGTCAGAAAACCGTGATGGGGGAACAACCATTGCTGCATCAACAGCAACTGCGGGTGGCTCATGAACAGAGGTCCAACGGCGCAGGAGCCCCAACAACGACCCTCCTTCACCTAGAGCCCTCCAACTCCCAAGAGCCACCCCAACAAACCTCGAACACATAGGAGCCCTCCACCAAGCAAAACATCCAAATCAAGTCAAAAGAAGACAACCTCCAAATCCTATGTGGCGCCAAAACCACCTGAAAAGCTGTAGAAAATAGATCCGAAGGCCAAGCAGCGCTTTTTGGAGGTGATGGAGCCTCGTGAGGAACCTAGGTTAACAGACAACGAGCGTCAGTTGAAAAAGGCAATGACAAAGAAAAACAGAAAAGTGCCATAGCTCGGAGACCAAGAACAACGGGAGTATACGATGCCACCAGTACAAGACTACATTAATCCGGCATATTTAAAGGAATTAGGCATTACATTGGAGTAGTACCTGGACGAAGGAAAACTCATAGAAGAGCAATTTGTGCCGAAAATGAAATATGTTTTCGGAAAACCTCTAGTTATGCCAGAAGAGTTGAAAGCCCTACCAACTAAAATGAGTCGATTCCATGAGTGATACATGTCCATAGCATCCAAAGGTGTTATTACTTTTCCTGCACATGTCAAAGGCGACTACTACGGCCACGGTGATCACAAGATTTGGTTGGACTTTAAAGATATATTTGATGTTTACCAGCAAGACGCTATGGACGTAACGCTAATCAACGTTTGGACTCTGTATGTTTTTTTTATAACCCCTCCATATGACTCTTGTTCATCTGTGTATCCTCGCTGTACATGGTTCACCCATGTTGTCTCATCGATGTATGCAGAATGCAGATCCAAGCGTGCCGAAAGGCTAAAATTACAACTGTGGGATTTATCAACCCTGAGTTGGTGAACCATGACAATATAAATCGAGGTAACAATCCGATTTATGAATGCTTAAAAACAAATGGTCAGGGGGCAAGGCTACAAGTCTTTCTTTCTTTTACCTTATCGCTTTAAGTGAGTGCTTACTGTCACATACGACCCTTTTCTTTTTCTAAATCAGTGTTGCACTTAATAATTTAATGTTGCTTGTATGTACAGGTTCCATTTGATACTAATTATACTCTCAATCAAAGATGGATCCATCACTATAATGGACTCCTTAAAAAAAGCCAACAACAGATTACCCCGAAATCATACACATGCTTCACAGGTAATTTAGGCCATTCCACTTGATCTCAGTCACTATTTAATTTCTTCCATCCAATCAACCATTAATCTTTTCATGCGCAGATTATGGGAAGACCACATCCTCGCGGTGCGCCCCAAGTCCCATCAACTTTGGCCAAAGTTAACAGTAGTGTCAAACTTTCCGGTATTATATTCCACTTGCACTACATCGTTTAACTGTTTATGCAGTACGTGGACTTACCTCTAATAACTTTCCTCTTATGCTAGTGTTATAAACAACCACAGGGCAATAATCACTGTGGTTACTATGTCTGTGAGGTCATGCACATTTTTTAGGCGAAAGGACAATTCAACGAGACTTAACGGTACGTTAACAACACATTCAGTAAATACTTTCCCATTAATAATGTCTACAAGCTTTGTTAGTTCATAACTACTGTACATGCAATGAATAGGAGAAATCAGGTCCTCCCGTCTGACAGATTAACTACAATCCAAGAACAGTTGATGGGATTTATTCTTGACCACATCGCTACAGAAGGCGGAGAGTTTTATTGCCCACCAGAAGAACATTAGATATATGTGTAAGAGTGGTCATGGAAACAATATAATTATCCCCATGTATACAGTGTATTATGTAATAATAATCTACGTACAGTGCTATTATTATGCAATTATGCTTTTATTATCATGTGCATATAACTGTTGTCTGTGTATGATCGGCTCTGATACCAGATATGGCGGAACCGCCCTGCTTAATCCAGACTAAGCACACCTGCCACCTCTGGCTCATAGTGTACTTAGCTAGACTAAACCCGGTAGTCCCTCGAGAGTCCTTCGGGCTCTCGATAACACCATTCCTAGAGAAACCGACATCAAACACATCCGACTCTCGAGGGAGCCACAACAATTACATCATCACAGGCAGTTGAAATAGAGAATAATGGACTTAATTTACAAACTAAATGTATGAAATCAATTACATATTCAAATATAGCAGAAGCGAATTCAGAGTATATATATATATATATAGCAGAAGCGTTTTCAAAATCTCGCAGCGGAAACAATATACTTAAGTCGTCTTCATGAAGAGATGAACAAGGCGAGTAGCACCGAGCCCACCGGTACTACCACCTTCAACACAGTTGTCCAGATGTCTTCAGTACCTGTAATCCAATAGTGGGGGCAAACCCTGAGTACTAATTACTCAGTAGGATTTAATGAACAAGGCGAGTAGCACCGAGCCCACCGGTACTACCACCTTCAACACAGTTGTCCAGATGTCTCCAGTACCTGTAATCCAATAGTGGGGGCAAACCCTGAGTACTAATTACTCAGTAGAATTTAATGGACGGGGCTTACGGCTGACGCAAAGCATGCTTACTAATCATGTGGATCCTTAGCTGTTGATTTTTAAATAAGGTCATGTTGATATAAGATAGCAGGATTTGACAGCTGCTATCCATTACCCATGAAGATCATTTGTATCATAAAGTAAGTACCTGCATGAAAGTAAAACATAAGAACCATCAGTAACTTGCATAATATCCAAGATATACCCCTATTCTACACATGTCCCGTCCCAAGATTCACAGCGCCCCCACCTAACCCTTGGGTGTAGCCGTCTCAGCAGCGATACCACGGTACGTCGGGTCAGCCCTCCCTCGACCTCAAAGCATCTCCCAAATCCATCGACCTCCTATCAGTGGATGGGCAGCACCATGCATAGTGAGACGGATCATACACATCCAAACATGTTGTATTAAAAAACATGAATATAAGCATAAAGTATTTAAGTTATTACTACGTTCGGACGTCAAAGGCATTGGCATTCTCACACCTGGTGAGCATCAGCGATTTGAATCGATTTGTTAATTCCCGGGAATAACTAAAAATGCCAGGAGTATATGCTTACTGGCCATCGCGTTCCCACATATAGGCCCCATCTCCGCTTGTCCCATCCCAAGTTCGATTCCAACCCGCCATTTCCCCGAGTTTAGCCCCCATGGAGCGTTACCACGGTACGTCGGGTCCAACCCTCCCATGTGATAACCGCCCCCAGTTCCATGGTAGGAACAAGTCTCTGTTCTTCGGATGGCACAAGTAAGACTTTCACCGGTCCATTATCCCAGAAAAGCACCTTAGCAATGTTATGCCGACCAATAGGCGAACAAGGACGGGCTCTAAACGACTCGGGCGGAGTCCACCATACCTTGCCACATCATTTTTCACAATATTCTCATAACTCCGCCCGGTCTCTATTTCAAACATAGCATATAAAAATCTTCCATAAGATTTTTGTTTTTGAAAACACCTACGCGACGAGTGACTCCATTCACTCGTGTCTATTCGTACCTAGCAATTCTAGGCAACTCGTCCTACGAACTCTAATATATAGGTGCTAGGGCCAGGGCGGCCAAGGAGTCTAATGCAATTGGTTCCAAACAACTCCTAATGCAGATGCGTAAGCAATTCATCAAATATATTTGCTGGGTAAAGCATGGTCCTGCCTACCTTTGATTGTTCTTAAGAAAACCAACAAACTAACTCCGGGTTGTGATGCTTTGCCCCAGGCAACCCCTTGAAACAGGGATTGAATAAAATCAGCGACACGTCGTCTTCTTGCTCTTGGGGTAATTCGTTGTTCGGTTTATCGATCAATATCAGCTCCTGTGTCGATCCTCCTTTCACGGAATCTATATGCATGATAAATTATGTGAGTGCAAGAGAATGCAAATACATGCATATGGTACAGGTTATATGTATGACATGGTGCGATCATGAGTGCAACGAATGCAAATGTAGGTATGCGGTGCAAATGAAACACAAGGCAAGTCAAGTAGTTAGTGATGAGATGACTCAAACATGCTTAGTCCCATTACACCCCATACTAGGAAACTTAACAACTTTGTTAAGAAATCATACAACCCATCGCTAAGGAATCGTACAAACCATCACCACATTTTATCTTTGAAGTTATTAAAAATTTCTGTCTTATATGTGTACACAGTCCCTATCAATAGAAATGAAAGTGTCTCTTAAAAGCCCATCATTGCATACCCTTGGAATCACAAGGTGTATTTGATGGGGTGCAGCAAACAATTTTATATATGCACAAAAATGTTGTCACTTGCAGTTAAACATATACATGCAAATTAATGGACACGCTACCTTTATGAATAAAATGCACTCATAAGTTTATGTAGTTAGACAACTCAAGTTGATCTCAAACTTTTACCACATGCAGAAACATGCTACATAATGCTACTGCCAAAATTTCAGCTAGAAGCAAGTTATAATTAATTTATTAAAATTCCAGCAAGTTAGCAGCCCTATAGCTTATCGGATTTTTCATAATTTATAGAAATGGTTTCTGGACTTGAAATTTCTACGGTAACCATTTCATTGTATAAACATCATATACAAAAATCAGCAAGCTCAAAATCCATAGTTTGATAGGACACCTATTTTCCATATATTTATCTTATGCAAATTAAAACGCACATATCAACAGTGTTAATAAATTTTTCAAAAATACTTTCTAGACTCCCTATCATACTAGTAGCATATTAGATTTTTCATAGAATTATCTTTGCATTTTAAAGCCACTTTTTCTAATTATCAAGTCTAGCAAGTATCATTTTGTCAATTTTAAAACAGCAGCTAAAACATGCATGCACAACCTCATATTCCACCAGTGAGTTACTCATACTATGTGAAGCACATGAAAAATAGCAGAGGTCACATTTGAGCATATTTTATGTAGCCTTCATTTTCCAAGTTAATTAAATACACAAATCACATGCATAAGGGCAAAACAGTAATTTACCAGTCAATGCTAGAGCTACCAAAAATCTCACAGTACCTAGATGCCATAACAAAACTACTGCTCAAGTTTCATAATTTTTGGAGTTTATTTACATCCCTTTTTCCATTTATTTACCCTCCACATGCATGCAACTTAAACAAGGGCAAAACAGTCAAATTCATACTTCCACATCTTACCTATCATGTAGATCTACTCCTAAGGAATCCATAGCGACTGAGTTTGTCCATTTTGGATTTTTCTATGAATTGTTACGATTTTTCAAAATTCACCAATTTAATAATGAAATAAATGAAAAAACTTATAGATCAAGGACTTGTACGCAATTAACTGTAGACATCCGGGGCTAGATCGTAAGATTCGTGAGACTCAGTGTACAGCGCTTCAGATCTAATCATGAAACGTTGAAACGCCGAGGGCCAAATCGTAAAGCGACCATCGTCTTCCTCCTCTCGCCAGAGAGGAGGCGCGACGGCGCTCGGCGCTCCGGCCACACGGGGCCCGAGGGCTCACCGGCGGCGGTCGGGGAGAGGGAGTGGAGTTCGGGGATGCTTACCCAAGTACCTGATTCGATGGAGAAGGACCGGACAAGGCCCGCGGCGGAGCTCGGGACGGCGGAGGTTCGGCAGCGCGGTGTGCAGCGGTGGAGGGGAACCGGCGACCTAGGGCTAGGGTATGCGGGGGAGGGAAGGTTGGCGAAACCCGGCGCGGTGATGTGGTGGCTCGGGAACGGCCGGAGGAGGCCGGCGACGGTGAGGAGATGTGGTTCATGCATCGGCGGCGCGGCGCGGTTGAACCGGGGGACGGAGAGGCGGGCGGCGGCCGAGATCTAGAGCGCTAGACGCGTGAGAACGAGGCGGAGGTAGTGGTGGTGTCCTCGAGGCGCGAGGCGGTCGGAGATGGCCACGTGCGGTGATGAACCGAGCTTGAACCCGGGACGCGGCCGCGGCGTGGCGACGACGGTGCGGCTTCGATCCGTCCGCTAGAGAGGGGTACAGCGGCCCAGACCTAGCGCGTTGGATGCGCAGGGCGGAGGCGAAGGTGGTGGCGGCGGTCTGGAGGCGCGGGGAGCAGCGGAGCGGCCGGCGTGAGCTCGCCTCCGAGCTCGGCAATGGCGGGCGGCTAAGGCGGCTTGCTCCTGGGCGCGAGGAAGCGAGGGGAAAAGCAACGCCGAGGGCGCGGTGTAGAGGAGTGGGGAGGTGGAAAGCGCGTGAACGTGGCTGGGGGAGCGTCCAGGTGCAGGCGGGGTGAAGGCGCGGCATGGGGCAGGGCGCGCGGCTGGGCGTCGGCCTCGGCCGTCTGCCGGTAGGACCGGGCCCCGCGTGGACGAGAGGGAGAGGGGAGAAGGGACGGTGGCTGTTGGGTGGATCTGGTCGACCAGGAGTCACTGACGGGTGGGGCCGGGTGAGAGAAAAAGAGGACGGCGCAATGGACTGGGTGCACGGACATGTGGGGACGGTGGGACCCACCGGTCGGGTTTTCCAATTCCACGGGCGGGATTCCGGTGCGGCTCTGTTGTGTGGTCCCGCGTGTCAGTGAGACAGAGAACAGAGGAAAAATCCGGAAATTGAAAAATCAGCTTTGACCGCAGGAAGCTCCGTTTGTATTCTCAGTTTTTGAACAGGTTAGAGGCCGAATTTGAAAAGCACCCAATTGGATGAAATGTTCTAAATTTCGAGTTCTACAACTTTCGTATATACTTTCATACCATATTATGTTCAAAAATGTGGTTTAAATTTGGAATTAAGCTGCTGACCAAGGTTTGACCAACAGAACCTTCCAGTTTAGAAATTTTAAAAGTCTATTTTCTGTTCACTTTCACTCAAAGGGTTTTATACCAATGTTGCTAAGAATTTCAAGGTCTACAACTTTCTCTATATCAGCATTGCAAGATCTTGGTTTTAAGATCAAGAAAATTTAAAATTACTAAACTGGTCATGTTTGGACAGAATTCACATGTTGACAGAAAAAGCCCAAATCTCTAGGCAAACCTTCATGCATGTCAAAGCACCAATTACCAAAGTTGTTCACCATGAAATTGTCTACAAGTTTGTCAATATGAGTTTCACCCAAATCTAAATAGAATAAAAGTTATGGGCACAATCACAGAGACATATATGCAGAAAACAGGCTTCAACAAGTTGCATTTCAACCAAGTTTGAATTAGGGTTCAAGTGCATGCTAATGTATGATGCTTTATGATGAATGTTGCATGTATGATGAATGATTATACACTTGAGATGCCGGAGCATCACACCTTCCGCAGTAGTGATACATACATACATGGCTGATCCGTAAATCCTCTCCAGGAACATGACGTGGTGATGTTTCAAAAAAAAAAAAAAAAAAAAACATGACGTGGTGTGCATAGCTGAGGGACGCGATGTGTCTACCAGCGGCAGGCGTGTTTCTCGTTGCGCAAAAGACATGGTACCTTTTAAAATTGCTAAATATGCAAGTTTTTTGTGCTGTACATGGTACCAACACCTCAAACTGCCTTTTAACAAGAGCAGCTCAATTATACTCAAGCAATGTCACACACCTTTTTCTCTCAGATGGCCCCCTCTTTCGTTCTCGTTCCTATACACAAGTGACGTGCGCCTACGATTGTACGTTTTCTTCAGGGAAAAAAGCCTTTAGTCCAGCCGGCTCAAGTAACCTTGGCTCCCGCTGCCCGTACTCATATTCTCATGGAAAAGTAACGTGTGAACATGAGGGACCGGTTGGCAGCAACCTCTTGAAGCATCGACAAGGCAGCACAAAATGTTTGTTCTCTTGTTTGGGCATGATCGTCCTGACGAGCACCTGGGGTGATCCGTACATCCTCTCCAGGAACATGACGTGGTGAATGTTTCAAAAAAAATGACTTGGTGTGCATAGTTGAGGGATGCGATGTGTCTTTATCAGCAGCAGGCGTGTTTCTCGTTGCTCAAAAGACATTTTTCCTTTTTAAATTGCTAAATATTTATGTTTTTTTGTGCTGTACATGGTACCAACATCTCAAACTTCGTTCACGCCAGGTCGAATCGGAATATTATGGCGGAGCAGTGATACTACGGGAAGCAATCCATGGACTACATATCAAAAAAATCGACACAGTAACTCTGAAAATTGATTGTAAAAAGGCGCGTGTGTACATACATCATGTGTATATATACAGAGATTCTACTGTGCGCACGTGCGCACTGCACATGCATGGTGCGCATAGGGCTGTTGCGATCTGTAGGTGTGTCCTCTCACTGTTGCGACCTGTAGCTGTTATACTTAAAATAATCGCAACCAGTTACCACTTTTCCATGTACTAGCTATTACTACTTAAAAAAATCGCAACCAGTTACTACTCTTCCATGTACTAGCTGTTACTATTTAAAAATATCGCAACCAGTTACTACTTTTCCATGTACTAGCTGTTACTACTTTAAAAAAATCGCAACCAGTTACTACTTTTTCATCCCACTTCCATCCCCACTCTTGCGTATTGTCGCAACTCGTTACTACTTTTCCATTTACAATTTTTCAGTTATCTTGCAACTGGTTACTGGAGCTGCAGCATCTTCCTCGTCTCCTCGCCGGGGAAGAAGGGGGGAGAAGGGGGGAGACGTCGCGCGCCTTCCTGCTTGCCTCGCCTCCTCGCCGGGGAAGAAGGGGAATAAGGGAGAGTGGCCGGCGGAGAGGAGCGCCAGAGGCGCGTTTAGGGGCGGGGGCTTCTGGATCGGGGTTGCCGGGGGGTGGATTTGCATCCTCGGCGCGGCGCTTCCGGCGGGCAAGGCAGGACGAGCGGTGGGCAGGGTCTGGGCGGGGGAGCGCCGCCGCGGTGGAGCCCGAGGAGGGGCGGACGAGGTCAGGCGCCAAGAGGCAGGCAAGCGAGGTGAGGCACCGTCTCCGCCGCGGGCCGCGTCGAGGCCGCCGGCCGCCGTGGTGCTCCTCTCGCGCGTCGTGCAGTGTGCAGATCCGCCCTTGGTGGCTGCTGTCCGGGAGAGCGGAGCGGGGATGGCGTGGGAGCTCGGACGAACGGGGATGGCAGTCAGCGAGGTTGTGGGGTGGGGCGGCGCGGCGGTGTGGCGGCGGCCGGGGAGGCCCAGCAAGTGTTGGGGGGTGCGCCGCCGGCAGAGGGTGGCGGCGGCCAGGGAGGCGGGTGGTGGCAACGGGCAGAGGAAGAAGAAGAGAGAAGGTGGGTTGTGACTTTATCCGTTGCGAGTTTTCTCCGTTGCGACTCTATCGCTGTGTACTGCAGTAGGTGTAGTTGCGATTCATTCTTGTATCTGATGTCTCCGGTTGCTATCTTTTTAGACATAAACACATCGCAACTGTCCAAGGACGAAATCGTAACTGATGTCTCCAGTTGCTATTTCTCCTGTCGTGTTATAGCTGTCAGGGGGACAGGCTGACAGGCCCATGTGCGCTTCCACATATACAGATGTGCATATGCGCTGTTTAGCCGTGCCATATATATGTCTTATGGAGGTTGCATGCATGGTACTTTTAAATTTGGTGCTAGCCTACCAAATTTCATGGTGCTCTTTTTCAAAATCCCAAAAGGTAAAAGCTTGATTAGTACTAGTCAAGATTATTTTGGTGAACACTAATAGTAGTGCTTGGTTAAACTGGACATCCTAACCCAAATACGGACCCTACCCGAAAATAAGTATCTGAGCTCCCAAGACCTTATCCTATCAGTACAAATGCTGCAGATTTTCGTCGGCCAATTTTTCATCGGTAATTGCCATATTTTCGTTGGGAATCAGCCTGAAAATAACTTATTTTCGTCGGCCCAACTGCCTCCGATGAAAATAGCCGATTCCCGACTATTTTCATTGGGAGATAGCTGACGAACATAGTTCTTCTAGTTCCGTTGGATTCCACGATGGCTGTTAAAATTCATGACGAATTATTATCGTCGGATTTATAGGGCCAGCACAAATAAGTGCTTGATGAAAGTTTTTTTTTCAAAAAAAAAGTCAAAAAAATCATATAGAGCACATGAAAGTTTAGGGAATTGTGAAAATGATCTCAATCAAGCTGAAGCTGTTATAGTAGTCATAGTGAAGATACATCTGTATACCAAATTCTAAAGAAAAGATGTACCTTTAGCTCATGCAATCAATCTAAACTGACGTTGGTGGTGAAGAATGTGCACTGCACAAACGAAATGATACTTTTCAGTTGTAACTACAATTTGCGTCTCGTGTTGCACTCGATGAAAAACAGGGTTTATTATATTTGGCCAGTCTACACCAGGCCCCACAAACAAACTAAACCAGCAGCGCGCATCAAAACACATGGATAGATCCTTGCAGCGACAACGAATTGAAGCCGTACCCATCAAGTAAACATAACGTGTACGTGCGACAAAAATCGATTGAGCATAATCATAACCTAGCACGTACGGCAAATAGTAACTGTGATCCCCTGTTGGTCGCTGGCTATAAAAAGGGCGCCGCTGCAGGGTGGGATTTGCACCTCGCCGCCTAGCTAGCTTGGATAGAGCTGAGGATACCTCGCACGATTTAATAATCTGTGAAAAGTCTGTTGGGCCGGGAGCCATGCATAGTGGTGGTGCATCGGTGCTGCAGCTGCAGCCTGGCGCCTTGCTCGCCGACCAGAGCCGGAACCGTAGGTCCCATAAGAAATGGTCCGTCGCGATGAAACCGTCGTCTTCAGAGATACATGCGCTGCAGGCAGGCCCTGCTTTTGGGGCCATTTCCAGTGTGAGGAAATCGTCCCTACCAGACCTGCAATGTCTCGAGGGTGGTCTTTCGAGGTTCGACTTCTCTTTATGCGCCCAGGTTAGTACAACTCTCTTAAGAACCATATGAGCGAAATGATGAAACGGAAGATGTTTTCAATATATATTTATATTTATATATATATATGGTTTATGATTAAAAGGCTCGGGGAACGGTCATGTTGGAGATGCCGGTGAACTGCTTTGGTGAAGTAGTGGACGACACCATGGTGGAGGAATTTGGCAAGGCCCCGACGCAGGAAAACCGAGCATGGCTGGCCTTGCGTTTGATCAACATCGATGACAAGAAGGGCCAGGCGTCCAGGTTTGTGTCTAACCTCAAGGAGATGTATGGCAACGGATCGTCCACGTTGTGCCTACTCTACAATGCCACCGGCGACACCATCCGCTACTCCGCCAACCACGACTGGTATAGCGGTAGCCTCTATCGCCATGAGTACCCTGAGAAGATAGGCAACGGCCTGTGGGCTGCCTTCCTCCACGTCCACAATGAAGGCGCAGCGACAGGCTCGTTTGGAGCCGTCGTGTACCGCGGCAAGAGCACACAAGGCCGGGACCGAGACTTCCTGGTCGCCTGGGATACTCCCTGGTCTCTGGCTTATACCAACAAGGTACGTTCGTGTGACAATTAGAGACCCGGCTCCGTTAGGCCACATGCGCCCTCAATCTAGCTCGAGATACACTGATCAGTACCTCTGTACCTACACGTGGCGGTATAAAGGACCTCCCCCCCCTGCCCCTGCATACTCATGGAATGTCCGTGCATGCAGGCTTACTGCGAGATCGGTACAGTCAACTTCTACGAAGGACGTTGGGATGAGATATATACTGCAATGGAGAACTCCGACTATACTTCAACAAGTACGGCCGATGGTGTCCAGATTCAGGCTGAGACTGAACGCGGCACTAGTCCAACATTCACTGCAGTAATCAGTAGTCAGTGAACCATGTAAAATGTTTGTCCTAGGTAGGGGCTTGTATCCGGTCTAAAACAATAAGTTGAGCTGTACTCTTTTCCTTACGGGGGGATAACCCCATTATCCCGGGGGTGTAAGGTTTTTAACGAGGCAGCCATATATTTTCCATATCACTAAAGCTGTGCTATTTCCCCAATAATGTTCCCTTTATCCACACCTGCCACATGGTTGCCCGCCAAACGAACGGGGAGCACCTCCAACACGCCTGTTTGGAGAGAAATTTCAGAATGATTTCTACATGGGAATGAAATTAGTGCAGACGTGCTGTTGACTGCTAAGTTTTTTGCTAGGAAGCAGAAGCATATATGGTCGAGACACTTCCGAGGAGAGCATTTTCCTAGAGCTCCTAATGGGAAATAAAACTCAAAGATGTATTTATCTGAGCGCGTACGTGGCAGGATGGTTAGTTGGTATGAATTGCTGGTAGTTGCGTATAGTACTTAGATTGAAGCTATACAAGTTTTTTGGTATGCAAAGCTTACTTAAAAAAAATAGGGGACATATGTTAGCACTCAGTTTTGGCTCATAGCCAAAGCCCGATCGACAGGTTGATATTCATAATCGGACAGGTCGGTTCTGGGTATATGTAGGTAAACAAACGTTAACTAGCTAGAGCATGTTATATAGATAAGGTAAACAAACATGTATATTTCCTTTCCCGCGAGTATAGCATGATGAGCCCAAGTTACGGCAGCTCCGGATGAAGGAAGAAAAGGGGTATTAAGAAGAGGGATTTCCCAAGGATCTACAAACCCAATCCCTTTTGGGGGCCAAATATCTCCGATCTCTACCGTAGGTGCCAAAGAAGAATGAGAAGAAGCCCAAAAAAAAGCAAAAAGGAATATAACCTCCGAGACTATGAAGAGAATAGAACCATATCGAGGTCCTAATTGTACAGCTTTTGTATGATGCTCTTCCAACGTGGATTCACGTAGAACATCCCGCCACCATACAAACCTGGTATAAAGGAGAAATATTAGGCCCAAACTGAGAAGTGTTGCACCCCCTTGAATAATAGTGATTTTTATTAATTGTGGGTCTCAAATTTATATAAATTTCCAATATTTATGTTTTGTAACAATGCTGGACCACATGGCTGACATACTAGTCTTACTATTACTAATTGGAGACTTTTTTGCAGCCTCTACGTTAATCCTCATCAGACACGCTAGGAAGAAAGATAAATCCCAAAATATTCTAACAAAAATCAGAAACACCCAGTCGTCCATCAAGTACCTTTAATCTTACTATTGTTAACTGGAGGATCCTTTTAGAGCCTCCACGTTAATCCTCACCAGATGCGCTAGGAAAAAAGATAAATCTTAGAAATTCTCACAAATACTACAGGAAACGACTATTTTTTCGTGGGCTAAAAACCCACGAAAATAGCCCAATACCCACGAAAATAGGCCTTTTCATCGGCAGGCCGACGAAATTATTTCATGAAATTAAGTCGGACGAAATTACTTACTTCGTGGGCCCCACGAATTTACGTTAAATTCGTGGGCTTGGAGACGAATTTAAAGTGGCCGATGAAATTAAAGCCACGGGACAAGTAATTTCGTGGGTCGTCGTGGACCCACGAATTTGCATGTCCACTATAATTTCGTCGCCCTTTTGGGCCCACGAAAATACAGCATTTTTCGTTAAAAAATAATAACATACATAGAAAATAAAAAAATGCAGAAAATTCAGAAAAAATCTGGAAAAAATTATATGCAGTCATACAATCCACCAAATAATTGAACAGAATTCATATTCATATACATATTCACATGCATAAACCAAAGTCCATACGATACAACATACAAGTCCATACATACACTAGTTGACAAAATTAATTTCTCATGCCAGATCCCCCACTATTTTGGCATACCACCGTAACCTTCCACTATTTTGTGTACATCTTACCTATTATCTAGTTTGTGGAGATGTCGATGACGGCTGTAGAGGACGTCAGCCGTCGGCCGGTGGGGCGATCCGTAGTGGCTGCAGCGGGGATAGGGCACTGGCAACCAGCGCATTACCTCCATGCCAGGTCGAGGACGGGGAGGTGGCTGGGGAGGCGGTCGCGCTGCGTCGGGGCTGGGGAGGCGCCGCGGCACCAGGTGGAGGACGGGGAGGCGCCGCCGCGCGTCGGGGCCCGGGAGGCGGACACATCGGATCTGGCCGGGGAGGCGGCGCGCTGCATCGGGGCAGGGAGGTGCCGCCGCACCAAGTTGGGGCCGGGGACGCGGCCGCGTCGAGTCGGGGCCGGGGAGGCACCACGCCAAGTGTAAGACTGGGAGGCACCGCCGCGCGTCGGGGCCGGGGAGGCGGTCGCGCCAGATCAGGCTGGGGAGGCGGTCGTGCCGCGTTGGGGCTGGGGTGGCGCCGCCGCGCCAAATCCGGGCCGGCGACGCGCCAGGTGGAGGACGGGGAGGCGCCGCCGCGCGTCGGTGCCGGGTCAAGGCCCCGGAGGCGGCTGGCGGCGGGGATGGGGAGGTGTCGGGTCTGTGGGCATGTGTGAGTTAGGGTTGAGGTGAGTGTATATATTACCTCCCTGAAAAGCCCACAAAAATACTACAATTTCATGGGTCTCATGGGCCGACGAAAATAGGTGCCCGATTTTGAATTCTCAAGGCGGAAATTATTTCATCCGCCGTGTTCGAGGCCAACGAAATTACAAGTAATTTCGTGGGCTTAGTCTGTGGCCGACGAAATTGAGTCTATTTACGTCGGCCCTTGATTATTGCTGATGAAATTAAGTATATTTTCGTCGGTTTGTGATGCCGACGAATTTAATCCTCATAATCTCGTGGACAGGCCCACGAAATTAGTTCGGCCCACGAAAAAATACAATTTTCTTGTAGTGAAAATCAGAAACATCCGGCCGTCCATCATGCATGTATCTCTAATAATAGTAGTCGTTAAATCTATTAAATTTTCTATAAAATTGTCCACCATGCCAATATGAGAAATAAAATAAAATAACCCCCTAAATTTATATAAAAATTACCCTCCATGATAATACGAAATACGAGTTAAAATAACCCCTAATTTGCATAAAAATTACCCACCATGCCATTATAAAATATGAATTAAATAACCCTCTAAATTTGCAATACATTACTCACCATGCAATTATAAAAGATGAATTAAAATAAGCCATAAATCTGCATATAAATTACCCAATATGCCATGATAAAAGATAAATTAAAATAAGTTCTAAATTTGCATATAAATTACCGACAATGTCATTAAGAAAGATGAATTAAAATAATCACCTCTAATATTACTAATATTACTGAGGATTAAATCTATATCTTCTCGCATGAGTTGACGGACTAGTTTCTCTAATCCCGTCCGGTTTATATAGAAAACACCAACGTCTACATCAATAAACAAGTTTCATATGAAACACACACCATAAGATACTTTAGTGAATTTCTCTTGGTATTGCAGATTTTTGGGAAAAATAAGTCGACATTAGAGAAGTTTGACTGAGTAGAAAACCCAAATGAAATATAGTTTTGAATGGAGGGAGTCAACATCATAGATGAGAAATAGGATTAGCATAAGTGTTACCTTGGCTTTATTATTCTTAGCTTTTGCACTGCGGTGGCTCGCAGCAGCCTGAATGGATATCTAGGGACTAGGTGCAGTAGTTTGCGAAGCCGTCCTTCGCCGGGCAGTTGCTGGGGAAGAATTGATTACTAATCCCTTCAACACAATTTCTTTTGAAGCGATTATTAATTGGGCAGTCAGCAACGCGCAACTCTAGTTGACAGTAGCAACACACTAAATTAGATCTTTGGTGGGCAGCCACGCGCGCATGCAGGAACTACTAACGAGGAGGAAGGAGAGGCCGTTGCCGAGGACGACGTACTACTACAAAATGCATGAGCTCCTTCTACTCACGTTAGGAGCAACTCCAATAACGAACCGATTCTGTTGTTCTCAGAGCGGACCCCACAAGGTGGGTGGTGCATGGCACCAACTGTTCCTAAAAGCAAGAGCGGTTGGTGCCTTCCATCCCTCCTGTTAACTTCTTGCCCATATAATACCCTTTTTCTTCCTCAGGTTACTGTACGTCCGAGGACGAGCTTCATTCTTAGAAGCAATGGCGGCCAAGAATAAAAAAAAGGAGGGAAATCTTTCTTTTTTCTATTTTTTGAGAGTTACAAGCTACATAAGGTAAGACTACACTATCTATGCATCTAATTTAAGTATCTTCAAGTATTAGGTGGTAAAGTAGCTAGGATTAAATATAATTATCTCTCCTCTCATCTATGGAGAATTTATTACCTTATACCATTCTATTTTTTAGGGTAATGGATTATTTTAGGGTTGTCTCAACTTGGTAGTAGCATGGAATTGGGACAGGAAGACGCTGAACCTGAGCATAGGCCTTCTAATTTCATTGCACTCTTCCTCATATTATTGAAAAACATGTTAGTGTAAAAAAGTTGAGCGAGAAGGAGATCCATCAGCTGGTAGTCTGGTACAGTTCATGAAGCAGGCAGCCGACATCATGCAGCACCCACAGGCGGCTTCCGAGCTGTTGCTGGACGCCGAGGCAATGCCAATGCCCAGAGATCTAGAACAGCACCTCAAAGATGCGCGCAATATCGTGTTGCACAACAGGCAGCACAGGAACAACTCCACGATTGGGAAGGACTTCGTCTGCGGCGTCGACGGCGCCAACTCGTGGCAGCAACCCGACCAGATTCACTCCATGTCGCGGGCAAGATCGAATACTACATCCAGGTTTTCCCAGCCGTACGTCGTTGGCATGCGTCAGACATCTGCATGAGAAGGCATACATAGGGCCATAGGCACGGAGATCAGGCAGAAAGTCTCGTAGTCATTTCCATGTCCAAACATCTTCTGGCTCTAGCTCTGCAGTGCATCTCGGGCGGGCCATTTTTCTTTTTCGCTGGAGACGGCCCAGGGTGCACTTGATGGGCCTCACACGACTTTGAGTGGAAATGAACTGGCCTGCATGCATATCTACATCTACACCGTAAAAGAGCGAGTTTTCTCAAAATCTTCTTTTACCTAAATTGGGCCCACTGTACCCCTCACGTTGGCCCCATTGCGTAGGTTAGAAAGGGGTGGAAAGGAGTCAAAAACGATAGAAGGAAAATGTTTGTGCCGTATTATGTTTACTTTTTTCACCACCTAAACCATGTACCCGCCCGCCGTATGCACGACACAGTTTTGGAATCCCCCATGATTGTGGCTTTGCTTCAGAGTAGATCCCGCCATGCCTAAACCCTATCGATGCCTCGGCCTTGCCCTGCCCGTCTCTCCTTCCCAGTGCCGCCTCGCCATCACCCCCATCCTCGCGTTGCACCTGCCTGGCCACGTCCTTGCACCTCCTTTGCCGGCCTCGTAGAGGTGCAGGGGCCGTCCTCGCGCCGCCCCCCGCCTAGCCCCGTCCTCGCGCTAGCGCCTCGACGGCAGGACGGCTTCTCTCTGACCCCGGCTGCCCGTTAGCCGCGGCCCGGCGCTAGGTCCTGGAGCCTTAGCCTGCATGCGCCGCGCGCGCCCGTCACCCCGGCTGCCAGACACCCCGCCCGCCCGAGGATAATCAAATGTAAGGACAAGAAATTTGTCAACTTAAAGTCTCATGACTACCACGTGTTGATGACACAACTGCTTCCGGTCGTGCTGAGAGGAATTCTACCAAAATATGTTAGAAAAACAATCATAAAGTTGTGTCATTCCTGGACGCTATATCCCAGAAGGTAATTCACCCAGATAACCTGCTCGGTCTACATAATGATGTTGTGCAATGTCTGCTCAGCCTAGAGCTAATCTTTCCTTCATCATTTTTTGATATCATGACACATCTCTTGGTTCACATTGTCAAAGAGATTGGTATTCTTGGACCCGTTTTCGTACACAACATGTTCCCTTTTGCGAGGTACATGGCAGTCCTAAAGAAGTATGTCTGCAATCGTTCTAGACAAAAGGATGCATCGCTTAGGGATTCGGGACAGAGGAGGTTATTTAGTTCTATACTAACTACATTGATGAGCTTAAGCCAATTGGAGTTCCTTTGTCCTGCTAGGAGGGGAGACTAGCAGGTAAAGGTACACTAGGATAGAAAGTAATGATTTGCAGTGATCATATTTTATTTGATAGAGCACACTTCACAGACTTGGATCACTCAACCTTGGTGGCTCCATACATGGAGGGTCACAAAAAGATCATACGCTCTGAATACCCAAGGAAGTCTAAGGCCTGGATTACAAGTCGTCACATAGAAAGTTTCGACGCGTGGTTGAAACAACATCTCATGTGTAACGAGGAGATTGATGACCAACTTGCTTGGTTGGCTAGGGTCCATCTGTATCAATTCCAACATTCAAAGGATACGAAATAAATAGAAATACGTTTTACACGAGATCCCAAGACCAGAAGAGCACCAACCAAAATAGTGGGGTTCGGATAGATGCCATAAACACAACTGGGAAAAAAGACAAATATTATGGCTATATAGAGGAGATCTAGGAACTTGACTATGGGCCATTTCTCAAGGTCCCTTTGTTTCGGTGTCAGTGGGTGAAACTGAGTGCATGAGGTGTTATGATAGACCCAGATTATGACATGACAACCGTGGACCTCAATAACACTGCATACAGGGATGAACCATTCATCCTCGCCGTGGATGTCACTAAGTTTTCTATGTGAAGGACATGTCTACTAAACCCAGAAGAAGAGAACTAGGAAAAATATTCCATCAGACGAAGAGCCGAAGCGACACATTGTTCTTCCAGGGAAAAGGAAAATAATGGAAGTGGAAGACTTCGCAGACGAAGAGGATTACAACCAGTTAGATGATGCACCACATTTCAATGTGGAGGTTGACACAAGCATCCTGTTAAACAATTAAGAAGTTCCACACATGCGTTGCGATCATAATGAAGGGATTATTAAATAAAGTTGTATTAGCTAGTGTTCAAGTGCAATGTAATGGCGGAATTTTATTTTGTATTTTAATATTAAGACGGCAAACAGACCTAACTATTTTATCCTAAGTAATACGGAGTAGCATTTTGGATACAAAACTGCCAAGGGCGGGAGTTACCAAAATCAATCGTATTAGCATCGGGTGGTAAACCAAATGGGCTGAAAAACTTGGCGCGAAAAATAAAATAGTATCTGTGACATTCTAGGCCCGGTATTAATAGATACATTTGCGCCATTTTTTTTATGTCCTGTGGACATCTTTAGTACCGGGGATTTGTATGCCCCGGCACTAAAGATGTTTTAGTACCGGAGTTTTACAAGGCCCGATGCTCAAGGCCTACCCGTATATATGGACTCCGTCATCCTTTCGCAGTTCATAGTTCCTCGACGCCGTCCCTGCCGTCCCTGTCGCAGTCTCCGCCACCGGCATTGCGCATCCTCCACCATCGCTCCTCGTCCCCGTCGTAGCGCGTCCATTGCCGTCTCCCGGTTGCTGCTTGCCCCCTACGCCAGCGCGCCGCCGCATCGACGACCCTGCCCATCTCCCTGCTGCCGTCATCGATGCCGCCGCAACCTCGATGATGCCGCCCCTCTCCCTGCTGCTGTCATCGACACCGCTGACGACTCCACGGTCCGGGATATTGCAGCTCTTCCCTAACCCCAGATGGTCCGTATCCGTCACGATGACCTCGTCACCGCCCCCTGTCCTCTCTGTCAGTGAGTATTCTTTCCTTCCTTAATTAGTAGTATAATGACTTATATGTGTCTAAATTTGCATATAGCTATTAGAGAAAAATGACCCAATTTGTTTAAATTTGTTTGTACACAACTTAGCTAAGATGCGTGATGAGCGAACGAATGAGTACATGGAATCAATTATTAGAGAGGGGACGGAAGAAGAGATCAGTGCGCAGCACCACGAGGAGGCTGATTCTTATGTCAACTATGAAAATGTCGAGGCTGATTCCGATCGGGAGGATAACGCCGATCACTCCAATGAAATTCCATTGGGCAGTAGCCAGGTATAGACATTATACATGCTTCTTATGGCCATCCACCTCCCCATCATTGACGTGCATAAGGATTTAGAGTAACACTATCCTTTCATCTTGACAGCCCACCACCTCCCCAGCAAAGAAAAATAGGAAGCCTCGAGGCCCCACAAAGAAGGAAAACTTTGAGGAGAGATACACAATCACACATCTGGGAGATGATGGACAACCTCTAGAGCCCGTTAAAGCCGCCACCAAATTTGTGAACTACTACGGCATTATAGTCAGGGAGAACGTCCCCATAAGCATCCCGGCTTGGAAAAAAAGCTGACAAAAAAAAAAGCTCAATCGGAAGATGCTCATGTTCAATCTAAAGCTGATCATGAAGAATCTGTGGTCCCTCAAGCGGTCCCCAAAGCATCAGAAAGAATTACTATGGACAGATTTGTGAAATAAGTTCACGTTACCTCAAGGAACTGAAGAGATGGTGAAGCAATGGGCCATAAAGAAGATGGCAGTTCTCCTCCAAACCTTCAAGACAAAACTGTGGGGCAACTATGTGAAGCATGGCTACGCCCCAGACTTTGTAAAATACCCAAAGTTAAGAGGGGATTGGAAATTGTTTGTATAGTACAAGGAATCAGAGGCGACCATCGGACGTTCGAACAAAATACAGAAAGTTCAAGGAAAAGAAAGTACAGTCATAACATGGGTTCCGGTGGTTATACAAGATCTATTCCGAAATGGGAGAAGATGGAAGCAGAGCTCGAACAACGAGGGATCAACCTACCTACAACCAATTGGCCCCGATTATGGGAAGACCACATCCTCACAGGTAATTTAGGCCATTCCACTTGACCTCAGTCACTATTTAATTTCTTCCATCCAATCAACCATTAATCTTTTCTTGTGCAGATTATGGGAAGACCACATCCTCACGGTGCACCCCAAGTCCCATCAACTTCGGCGAAAGTTAACAGTAGAGTCAAACTTTCCGGTATTATGTTCCACTTGCACTACATCGTTTAACTGTTTATGCATTACATGGACTTATCTCTAATAACTTTCCTCTTATGCTAGTGTTATAAACAACCACAGGGCAATAATCACTGTGGTTACTATGTCTGTGAGGTCATGCACATTTTTTAGGCGAAAGGACAATTCAACGAGACTTAACGGTACATTAACAACACATTCAGTAAATACTTTCCCATTAATAATGTCTACAAGCTTTGTTAGTTCATAACTACTGTACAGGCAATGAATAGGAGAAATCAGGTCCTCCCGTCTGACAGAATCCAAGAACAGTTGATGGGATTTATTCTTGACCACATCGCTACGGAAGGCGGAGAGTTTTATTGCCCACCAGAAGAACATTAGATATATATGTGTAAGAGTGGTCATGGAAACAATATAATTATCCCCATGTATACAGTGTATTATGTAATAATAATGTACGTACAGTGCTACTATTATGCAATTATGCTTTTATTATCATGTGCATATGCGGTTCTATTATAATGTAATAATTATATATGTATTACGATTACAACATCATATATAAATAATAACAAAAATGTTTCGTCCCTGCTTTAGTACCGAGCAAGGATACAACTCCGATACTAAAAGGGTATAAGAGGACATGTGGATGCAACTTTACTACCGGGTGAGGATAACACTGGTATTAAAAAAGGTGTAAACGGACACGTGGATGCATCATTTAGTACTGGGTGAGAATAACCCTTGTACTAAAAGGGTGCGTGCACGCACGTGGGCACCATATATTTAGTACCGGTGGGTGATACAACCCGGTGCAAGATGGAGGGCGGGCTCACGTGCGGTGCTAGGACTTTAGTACCGGGTGGTTACTACAACCGTTGCTACATGAGGGCCCACCTGAGCGTCGTAGCTGGCCTGGCTGGGCAACCCTTAGTACCGGTTCTTGCCTTCGTTCCGCAATACCCGCTGTTGATGCTACGGGTCTTTAGTGCCGTTCCGATAGTGTCGGTATGGTTTTCGGTGCTATACGGGGGTTATCACCCGATGCTAAAAGTCCCTTCCGCAGTAGTGATACATACATACATGGCTGATCCGTAAACCCTCTCCAGGAACATGACGTGGTGATGTTTCAATAAAAAAACATGACGTGGTGTGCATAGCTGAGGGACGCGATGTGTCTATCAGCGGCAGGCGTGTTTCTCGTTGCGCAAAAGACATTGTACCTTTTAAAATTGCTAAATACTATGGAAGTTTTTTGTGCTGTACATGGTACCAATATCTCAAACTGCCTTTTAACAAGAGCAGCTCAATTATACTCAAGCAACGTCACACACCTTTTTCTCTCAGATGGCCTCCTCTTTCGTACTCGTTCCTATACACAAGTGACGTGCGCCTACGATTGTACGTTTCTTCAGGGAAAAAAGCCTTTAGTCCATCCGGCTCAAGTAACCTTGGCTCCCGCTGCCCGTTCGCGTATTCTCATGAAAAAGTAACGTGTGAACATGAGGGACCGGTTGGCAGCAACCTCTTGAAGCATCGACAAGGCAGCACAAAATGTTTGTTCTCTTGTTTAGGCATGATCGTCCTGATGAGCACCTGACGAGCTCCAGGAACATGACGTGGTGAATGTTTCAAAAAAAATGACGTGGTGTGCATAGTTGAGGGACGCGATGTGTCTTTATCAGCAGCAGGCGTGCTTCTCGTTGCTCAAAAGACATTTTACCTTTTTAAATTGCTAAATATTTATGTTTTTTTGTGCTGTACATGGTACCAACATCTCAAACTTCGTTCACGCCAGGTCGTATCGGAATATTATGGCGGGGCAGTGATACTACGTGAAGCAATCCATAGACTACATATAAAAAAAAAACAACACAGTAACTCTGAAAATTGATTGTAAAATGGCGTGTGTGTACATACATCATGTGTATATATATACAGGGATTTTACTGTGCGCACGTGCGCACTGCACATGCATGGTGCACATAGGGGTGTTGCGATCTGTAGGTGTGTACTCTCACTGTTGCGACCTATAGCTGTTACTACTTAAAAAAATCGTCAATGAAATTAGTTCGGCCCATGAAAAAATATAATTTTCTTGTAGTGAAAATCAGAAACATCCAGCCGTCCATCATGCATGTACCTCTAATAATAGTAGTCATTAGATCTTTTAAATTTTCTATAAAATTCTCCACCATGCGATTATGAAAATAAAATAAAATAACTCCTTAAATTTATATAAAAATTACCCACCATGATATTACGAAATACGAGTTAAAATAACCTCTAAATTTGCATAAAAATTAACCACCGTGCATTATAAAATATGAATTAAATAACCCTCTAAATTGCAATACATTACTCACCATGCAATTATAAAAGATGAATTAAAATAAACCATAAATCTGCATATAAATTACCCAATATGCCGTCATGAAAGATAAATTAAAATAAGTTCTAAATTTGCATATAAATTACCGACAATGTCATTAATAAAGATGAATTAAAATAATCACCTCTAATATTACTGAGGATTAAATCTATATCTTCTCGCATGGGTTGACGGACTAGTTTCTCTAATCCCATCCGGTTTATATTGAAAACACCAACGTCTACATCAATAAACATCTGGAATGGGCAAGTCATTAGCAAGTAGAAATGTGATGATTAAGTCCATAGAATTGTGATGTCCTACTTATTTTATTTCCAATCACATACACCACAATTAAATGTTATGGCATATGAAACCGCGAAATAAGAATACATATTGAAAGACCCGATTTCATTTTCTAAATAATGTGGCACTTTGAAAACCACGAATTGGAACTTGCCATTAGGAATGACATGAGGATCCGAGAAGCGATTTTTGTAAAGCGAAAGCGGCTGTACGGTCATGGATACACATCGTACCCTTAATTATTTTGTTCTCCCCGTATTTTGGTCACTTGAAAAACGAATAAAATAAGGAAGATGCGGTAGATGGAGACGGTTGAGGCACCAACTTTATTCACTTTGTTGCGCTCTACTGCAATGCATACTAGTAGATAACAGTAGAACAGAACAGATCCGATCCACTAATCAAATAGCTGGTGATGCAAAGGTTGGTGCGTGGAATAGAACAGGTTCGATGATCTACCATATATATTTGATGGAGGACTGTACCGGCCTGTCAGAAAGCGACCACCGGGGCACCTGCTGGCCCCACCACCACCACCCTGGTAGGCAGGAGGAGGAGAGGATCGGAGGTTGTCGTCCGATCACTCCACTCCGGCCGGTAGATATATTGCTACATCGATCACTGATGACCGTCCGTCCGCCCATGCATCCCCAACAATCGTTCTCGCGCGTCCACAACCCAATAAATAAAGGCTCGCTGTCCGCCGCTTGCTTGCACACACCTAGCTACCAGAAAAACTCGATCTGTTCCATTCCATTCCATTCCATGCCGTTCCCCCACTACTACTCCCACCACGTAGACGTAGTAGCAGCTGCTGTGTTATGGCTGCTCTTCGCCGCGCCGGGGATTGGGATGACGACCATCGGCGGTGGTCCTCCTCTGTCATTGCTGCCGCCTAGCACTAGCAGCGTCGTTGGCGACAGCGGGTGCCTGAGGCGGTGCGGCGACGTGCAGATCCCGTACCCGTTTGGCGCTGGGCCTGCTGACACCTGCTCAGTCTCGCCGGAGCTCCGCCTGCACTGCAACGACACAGGCGGGAACGGCGCCCACAAGCTGTTCGTGAATGGCTGGCATGGCATTGGCGACAACATTGAGGTGGTCAACATCGACGTTATTCAAGGCCAGATGCAGGTGGTGAGCCCCATCTTTTCTTCATGCTTCATCAATGGCAACACCACGAGCCAAGGCAGATCGTTGCATTATGCCCTGCCAGAGCCGTACCGCTTCTCCAGCGCCCGCAACAAGTTCACGGTCCTCGGGTGTTTGACCGTGACATACATGCTCGGTGCTGCTTTCGAGGACGACGACCTCGGCAGGCGGTGGTACATGGCCGGGTGTGCTGATTGCAGCGGTAATAGCAGCCTGATGAAGCACCCACCAACGGCTCCTGCTGCACCGCGACCATCCAGGGTGACGAGGGCCTACGTTATTACCATGCCACGTTCGACAACCTGGTAAACAAAACTGACTTCAACACCACTTACCCCTGCGCCTATGCCCTGCTCATGGACTCGTCTTACGCCTTCAACGTTTCGATGAGCCACCTGCTGGCGCCCAGTAATGAATTCAACAAGTCCCGGGCGGTGCCAGTTGTTCTCGACTGGGTCATCCGAAACACAACCTGTCGAGACGCACACATACAGCCTGCTGGTGGTGCTAGATACGCCTGCGTCAGCGATCACAGCGAATGCGTCGATGCAAGACTTCGACATGGCTACCGCTGCCAGTGCGCCAAAGGTTTCCACGGCAACCCTTATGTCAAGCAAGGCTGCAAAGGTCCTCTCTGTCCCATCACTCTATCTGTCTATACGTTTGCTATATTTACAAACACAAAAAAAAAAGAAGTATACCAATGCGTTGCAACCAGAGAAAGAAATGTATCATGCCACAAGCCTACAAGGACACCCGTATTTTCTAAGGTCACTCTTATAAGCTCTATGAATTTATTTATTTTTCTTTTATTATAGAGAACTACCTAATTCATATCAAATTGATTTTACGACTAACACTTGGCTCATAACCTAAAGCATATATAAAGCTTATAAAAGTTTTTTTTCCCGTGGATGGTGCTCAAAAGGGCTACCCATACCATCTATCTCCATCCTAGATTCATCCGATCCACCCATGAGCCAATGTAACCACTCCAATACAAACAACACCACCCAACCCTAATCGACCACCTCCCTCATCTCCACTCCTCTTTCGTCAAGGTACCGCAAGTAATGGTTGCACCAGCACTCCCATCTCCCACATGACATGCCACCTTACCACAAAGCACACCAACACCACCAGGCAATCATCTAAGGCCTAGAACTTCAGCCACTGTTCAACTCCATGGCGATGGATTAGTCTAGAGCAGGAATCAGTGATAGAAGTAACAATGGCCGATAACTCAGCTCTAGCAGCCTCAAGATCTTTCAGCTATGGTGTTTCCTCCGTCTCGACACTCAATGAAGGCTTTAGATGATACTGTCTATCCATCATTCGGGTGTTGGAGAGATTCCCAACACCCAATTTTTGGGCCATTGGATCTTAAGATGGATAGACATAACCCTACCCTGTGCCTCCTCCTCCTCTCAACGCACCACTGCCCACGCGCCTCCTCGCGCTGCCCCGCACCTCGCGCCCTCCTCCGCGTCCCTCCCGTCAGCCCCTCCCTGCAACAGTGTCTCTCCAGCGGCTACTGCCGACGCCTCCCCTCCCACACTTACCTGGCTTCGTCAGGGTGGCTACGTCCAGCTCCCCCGCCATCACCTTCTACCCCGTCGTCTCGCCCCCACGATCCACCACCACTGCCAAGACGTCAGCCTCCCCAGTACCCCCTCTAAGCCCGGAGATGACACAGGTAACCGCCACCCCAAACCCTATCTTCGCCGAAGTTGTGGAAGAAGGTTTAGGTGCTCAAAAAAATTCAGGTGTTGGATCTTGCGAAACACTCAGTTAAGGTTTAGCATTCCTCCTTTGGATTCGTTAGCAACCCAGGTGCCAAAAGTAGTTTCCTGCCTCCTATAAATCCTGCCAAAGCCCACCATACCGATTATGGTCATCCACATGACACAGGCCTTAATTGGGCATGGCAATGTTGGTAGACCGTATGTGTCCTGGTAGACTGTATGCATTTTCCAAATGCATATGTGCACACATGTACTATCGTAGCCGTTAAACAAGACCGGACGGTCCGGGACATAGCATGCTTAAGCACAGCACGGCATTGTGCTCGTGGCGGCCGTCCTGGCACGATAGCCGTGTTGTGATTAGGCTGCGTGCGCAGCACGCCGTGTCATCCCGGGTACAGTCCGTTAAGCCGATCGGTGGTGACATCAGCCGACGGCGGCACGACCGCAGCTCTTGCGCGGGACGGAACCTGGCGGCGGCGCGCGTAGACGGCAGCATGATGAGCGGCGCGACGGCCAGCGGCATAGTAGGGCATGAGGCACCGGCACGGCACAGCACAACACGCTTCCGTTCTCATGTCGTGCTTAGCCCGCTGTCTTCGTGCCGTGCTCGACCCGTGGCCGCGTTGGACATCTATAATCGCCATCAACATGCAAGCCACACCTAGATCCACCGTGCCTCGAAAACTCGGTCATGCGAGACCTCGGATGTTTGCATGCATTCGCAACGATCCAATCCTCCGCACGACTTAATTATAGCTCTTGTTGCATGAGCACTCACCGCTAACTCGTGCATGCTAGTATCGCCTAACTTGCACGCACATACAGCCTCAGAATACGAAGTTGTCAAACCTTGAAGATGAATTCAAAATCATAACGGAAATAATTAAGAGAAAAGTCTATTATTGAATCTATATCCATTCTTTACAAAAATATCTATCGTAATGACCTCCAATGCCTTGCACACCATGTGGATAGTTTCCCTTTTATCCTCGTGTTGCAGTTTTTTAGATAAAGGAAGCTTTATTTCAAGATGAAATAATGTTTCGGCATATGCATTTAGGAGTGCACTCAGCCAAGAACAAAGAAAAAGAAAATAGGTAGAAACCTAGAATGCTCTAAGCAATCTAGAAATACAAACTCAACATACAACCCACACCACCTATCAACACAAAAGACCCAATATCGGTGAAAAGCTTGATGCAACTACACCTATTCTCATATACCACAAAGTGAGATGGTCAAAGTCCATGAAAACCCTGTTGTCCTCCTCAAACGAAGTTGACGAGTAGAGCATCTTAAACATCTCACAGATTGCTGAAGTCCACCTTCTACCCTGACCATCCACAAGACCGACAATCACAAATGAGGATCGATATCAAAGACAAGATAGCCAGCAAATTAAACCATTGAGTTGTATGCAGTTGAGCCTCTTCTATCCGCTTAGCTTCCACGAACGGAAGCCCCCTTCTCCTCCGAAGCACATACCGTCAAAAAAACTGGAGACACATCCATGGACGATTGGCGTTGAGGTGGACCATGCAAACGTGAATCACCCCCTGTGCACCGGGCCCGAAGCTTTCGCTGCATGGTAGGTGTGGGCAAGGTGCAGAGAGGACGCCTCCAAGGAGAACGAGATGTCCATAGACGATGCCATCCAAGTTTTTGCCCAAACCTCTGTCAACCCACCCATATCCGAACACAATGAATACCAAAAGAATCAAATCTAAAGCACCAGATCTTGACGGGCTTGAACGGACCCCGGAGCCGTGAAAACCATGGCCGGAGCGGAGCACTGCTACCGTCCGACCCCAGCAGCACCACCACCACTGACGTATTGGAGGAGCAGCACCGGCAGGGGACGAGGTCGCCAGACCGACAAGGGTAGCAGCCGCCGCCCGGCCTCCGGCTGGATCCGATCCGGACGACGCCGGCCTCTAGCCCGCCAGCACCGGCGGGGGACGAGCGCAAGGTGGCGCCCGCAGCCGTTGGCAGAGAATGAGAGCAAGGCGGAGGCGCAAGAGGTCGCCTATGGAGGGGCGGTGGCCGGGGCAGCGGCTCCATCTTTGATCGGCGAGCGTTAGGGTATTGGGATTTTGCTTTGCAACAGAATGGGACAAGTGTGGGGTAAAAATGCAAAGAACCACAACACCGTTGGATGGCGATCTGGCAGATCAAAGCCGCTGCTTGCATGCAGTCGCGCCCCCCGGTAGCAACATGGACAACTCTCCATATAGTTTTTGTGTGCTGGCTGTCAAAGAACAAATGTTCAATTGTTTCATTACTTTTACAGAAACAACACATTTTACTCCCAGTCCAATTCCTCTTAGCAAGATTATCCTTTGCTAGAATAAGCCCATGCCATAAGCACTAGAGGAAAATTTTAATTTTCAATGGAATCTTCAAATTCAAATAAATTGGCTATTGGAGGGTGTATCCTGGTTGATCAAAAAACTTTACATAGACTGCACAGAGAACTCACCATGTCTATGCAAGCTCCAGTATTTCTCCCACTAGATAAATGAAAATTAGTAATTATTGATACTAGGTTGTGCCATGCTGTCAACTTGTCCCTAGCTAAAGCTCTTCGAAAGGTAATATTTGGCGGCATTTGAATCATGACATCGACCACAACTTTCTATGGGTAATGGACAATATTATAAAAGCTAGGAAATTGATCTTTGAGTGGTTTTGTTCCCACCCAAGTGTTCTCCGAGAACCGGGTTTATGAACCAATTTGCTTTTTCTAGTCACACACTAGCAGTACACAAGCTTTGTGCCCCTTACATTGCACAACTCGTCCATGCATCCTACTAACACACTTAACTAATCAGAACACTCAACTAATCAAGATCAATCTAACAGAAGGGACGGCCAGCTGTTGCAATGAACTGATGATCCACCGAAACACCCCTCGATCGCCACCAGATTGCCGCTCCGCAAAAACGAGAATTTAAAATTCGAATGCTCGACTAGTCTAGTATAAATTATTCACTATTCAGAATATTTTTATGTTTATTTAAAAAATGTTACAATTCAAAAGTAAACGACATGAAAGGTAATATTCTAGATTATTTTGGTGGCTTAGTAATAATCTAAGAAAAATGTTGCACGAGTGAGTGCCTGCGTGCAAATATGGAGTGTGAGCTCCATCATGAGGCACTAGGAGCACGGCTTCAAAATTTCCCTATTCAAAAGTCATGCTACTTTTCAAGATCTAAATGATTTTTTTACATTACAAGTGAGCAATCAGTTGTTTTTTTCAAAACATACATAAATTTAATTGTATCTTTTTTGGCCCGTTCTTCAAAATTTTAGAAAAAAATTATGAACCCTTTATATTTTGAGATGGGAGAGTAATTTACTTGAAGGACACACACACACATATGTAACAGATTCCATATATACGTTCCTGTTTCTCAGAAATTTGGTGGTATTGTACAAACCATGACAGATAGATAGATCGATCGATCAGATATATAGATATATAGATATATTCTTGTGAGTTTTACATACTAAACATGCAACTTATTAAACTATATGAACCCTATTTGAATACGACTACTATTATGTTTGCCCTAATCATATCTCGATTGATTATTTCAGTTTTTTACAACCTACAATGTTTTGACAGCATTTCATGATCTTAGATATTGACGAGTGCAAGGATAACCGTACGTATCCTTGCTATGGAATCTGCAATAACATAATTGGCACATATAGTTGTTCTTGTCCGGAGGGAACCCATGGAAAATCCATCAAGTATTGGAGAGTGTATCGATAATCCATCATTACCGCCTCTTCCTTTTCAAGTACGGCTGGCACTTGGTAGGCATTTAATTTTATTGTATACTATTTCCTATGAGGATTTCCGTGATTTACATAGTTATTAATAATCAAGATGTGCTTGTGATCTATAAATTCACAACTCTGAACAGTACTATTGTGCTTATGAATTATATTTATTTGAGAAAATTTCTAAAGACAAAACTACTAATGTTATATCCCTCTAGACAACCTTGGAAGTTGCATATAGATAATTTTATGTTTTTTGTTACAATGATTGGAAAGTACCATGGGTGCGTTTTTTTAAATACTTGGTAAGTACCTATAGTCACTACTACAAAGAGGGCCTTCAGCACCGGTTGAGAACCCCCTTTTAGTAGTGAATTCGCTACCGACACTACAAAAGCGACACTAATGTCTCTCAGGGTAGAAACCGATACCAAAGTTCGTAAAAAGCTGAAAGATATGTTTCCATTGGAGCTCAAACTCAAGACAAATAGCATTGTGCATGAACCAACCAACCACTGCATCACACAGTCATATCTGACTACATAGAGGATGTTTTTCTTTTATTGTAAGTATCTGAAAGGCTTTAGTATCGATTGGTAAGGCTTTAGTATGGGTTGGTGTTAAGAACCAATACTAAAGGATACCTTTTAGTACCGGTTGGTAACTCCAACCGATACTAAAAGTCTCTGGGAGCATTAATTTCTATGAACCTTTCCATCCGGTACTAAAAGGTAGTATGTGTTTGTATTGCCAACCGATACTAATGTCTCTAGGGGCCGGTACCTTTCCACCTGGTATTAAAAGATACCTTTTAGTATGGGTTTGTATTGCAACCAGTACTAATGTCTCTCCAGGGACTAGCACCTTTCCACCCAGTGTTAAAGACAACATCTGTACCGGGTGCAGATGTTAGCCGATCTTTCTCTTATAATTAATTTAATTAAATAAAACATGATTAAGAAAATATAGAACATGTACCGAACTCATGTACCTTGGTACTTACCCCACCTAATGGGTACTTCTTATTTGGTACATCCTATTTTTTTAGCCATTAGATCCATTCAAATGGAGGGCTCCAATTAAATCTTTATAAAAGTTGTAAACAACAAAGAATGGTTGTTCGGTGCAATAATTTATTTTGGTTTAGATATGTAGTCGGTTTATTTACAGGCATATACGTAATCTATTCAACATATAACACAGCTGTGTAGTACAACACTTGACAAACAAACTTAAAGCACAAGTGTGTTTCCAGGGATTTCAGCCGGTGGTTTGGTTGCGGTAATTGCTCTGCTTGCCATAAAAATGCTACTCCACAAGAGGAGAATGAAAAGGCAAGCTCTTTTTCACCACAACGGAGGGCAGCTGCTGAAGCACATGCTGAAGGTAGAGGGCAACGCTTCCTTCACCGTCTACAGTAGAGGAGACATCATGATTGCGTCACGTAACTTCCACAAAACAAAGATCGTTGGGGAAGGGGCTCATGGGATGGTCTACAAGGTGACCCTCGATGTCGGTGGCAGAGCTGCCACTGTGGCAGTGAAGCGATGCAAGGCGATCGACGAGAGCAGGAAGAAGGAGTTCGTGCAGGAGCTGGTCATACTCTACCATCTCAGCCATCCCAACATCGTCAAACTTGTCGGCTGCTGCCTGGAGTTCGAGGCACCCATGCTCGTGTACGAGTTCGTGCAGAATGGCAACCGGAACCAGCTGCTTCACGGGAGGCCACGGCGCCATGTGTCGCTGCCAACGTGGCTGAGGATTGCGGCGGAGTCTGCTGAAGCGCTTGCACACCTGCACACGCATCCTGTGCATCCAGTGCTCCACGGCGACGTGAAGCCGGAGAATATCCTCCTTGCCGATGGCTGGATCGCCAAGGTCTCCGACTTTGGCTGCTCAACGATCAAGGACAACGTTCACGTGGTGCCCAAGGGCACTCTGGCTTATCTGGACTCGGAGTTTCTGCACAGCTTCCAGCTCACCGACAAGGGCGATGTTTACAGCTTCGGGGTCGTCCTCGTTGAGCTCTTAACTCGTAAGAAGCCACGGTCCACCTCCAGAGTAGAGAAGAACATGGCATGGATATTTCAGGAGTCTATGAGGCAAGGCACCCTTCATGAGCTACTGGACAAGGACATAGTACTCGAAGAAGAAAGTAGCATGGTGGTGATCAAGCAAGTTGCCGAGTTAGCGAGCCATTGCCTAGCTGTTCCGAGCGAAACAAGGCCGTCCATGGAGCAGGTGGCGCAGCAACTCCGGCAACTTAAAGACCAAGTGGTGGAAGTGGAATGCCCACAGGAGGTTGTGCCAGATGATATCGGCCCAATGGAGATGGAAATGACGACTGGTTATCCTACTGCTCAAACTCTGAGTACTGAAGCCCCCGGCGGAACTCCACCTTGAGCACAGAATAGGGCACCGGCCAGATGCTTTCCAATGTGATATCGTATTACCTAATCGTAGTATCTATGTCTATTAATTCGAGCTTCTGAGATCATGTGATGCTTTCTGCTAGCTAGCTAGCCATCGAACGAAAACGATGGAGATGTAAAACGAATAATTTTTGCTACAATGGCCAAAGGATTGCTTTGTGTGACGATAGTATTTGTTTCAGCACATGAATACTTGACTGCATATATATCTATGGAGCCATAGAGTGAACTTATGTAAAGGTTGCTAAGCATGGTTTGAGCTGGTACCCGGGTCACTGGCATGTGTGGAGTGATCCCGTCCTGGAACCTGTAAATTATCTTTGTCCTTGGTGATCTCACAGATCACACTAATGAATAAAATGCATCATTTGGGAGTGAAAAAAAAAAGCATCTAGATGGGCGCGGGGCCTACAAGTTTGCGATGGATTATAAGCTTGAGAGGCCGAAGGGCAATTTCATCTTTGATGATTTGTTATTGTATGTTGAGTTATCAATACTGACTGGAAGGATACCGAGCAAAAATTAGCTACTACTCCAGTAAATTGCTAAATGGCAACCATATAACATTCATCATTGTTTGTGAATCAGGTTAGTGTAGCGCTCCAATGGCGTTCTTTCTACCTGTCGTGTTGCTTTTGCTTACCTTGCTCATCGTCTTCTCCACCTACGTCCTCCAGCTTTTCCACGATTCTCTTCACCGCCTTCCACCAGGCAGGCCCACAGCCGCTCCCGCTGATCGGCAACCTGCACCAGCTAGACCACCTGCCGCACCGCTCCCTCGCACGCCTCGCCACGCAACACGGCCCTCTCATGTCGCTCCGCCTCAGCGCCGTCCTCACCGTCGTGGCCACCTCCCCAGACAAGGCGCGCGAGGTCCTCCAGAGGCACAACGCCGCCATCGCGGCCCGGTCCATCAGCGACTCCATGCGCGCTTGCGGCCGCTGCCAGAGATCCGTGCTCTGCCTGCCCCCGCACCGCAAGTGGCGCCGCGGCGGCTGGTGGCCACGCGGTCCCTCCGGCAGGAGATGGTGGCGGGGCTCGTCCGGCACGTGTCGGACCACGCGGCGCGCGGCGCGCCCGTGGACGTCGGCCGTGCCGCGCTGGGCCTCCTGTTCGCACCATGTTCTCCGCCGACCTGGACCCCAGCACGGCGCGCGAGGTGAGCGACGTCATGGACCAGGCGTCGGTGCTTGCCGCGGGGCCCAACATGTCCGACTTCTTCCCGGCGTTGGCGACTGCTGACCTCCAAGCCGTGCGCCGGAGGATGGTGAGGTTGGTGCAGAGGATGTACGCCATCATCGACGAGCAGATCGAGCAAAGGATGCACAGCCGTGCCGCCGGCGAGGCACGCCACAACGACTTGCACGACGTGTGGTGCTGGACAAGGAGGGAGAGCTTGAAGAAGAAAGCACCGACGACATGAGGCGTCATGCTACCATCCGGGGACTGTTCACAGTAAATAGCAAGACGTTTTTTTTTCACAGAAAATTATTGGTGTCAAACAGTTAAATGGCCCATAATTTACAATGGAGGGAATGGACAGCGGGATCAATCAATGATCAAGGCATACATCAGACTTCAGTATTGTTTTTTTTACCTACTCTGAAATACTAGAGAGGAGGGTGACGATCCAAGGTTGAAATCCATGTGTAGAGCTCCAAAGTTTATTGCAACTATGATTATCCTATGCATACATGTAGGTGTATTCCCCCGCTCCAAAGTATTTGTCATATGCTTAAATTGCATCAGGAATATACAGTAACTAAGTATCTGGGAATGGGCAAGTCATTAGCAAAGTAAAAATGTGATGAGTAAGTCCATAAAACTGTGATGTCCCACTTATTTTATTCCCAAAACTGCAGTGGATATGAGAAACAGCGTAACCTCTATCAATAATGTAACTGTACTTATATATGTAAGTTTGCTCGGGGGTTCAGTTAATGAAAAAGGTTGGGCCCTCCAAATGAAGTGGCTGTTTTTTCTTTTTGGAATTGGGTGCGGGGGTGTTCAAAGCAACCTCCTTTGATCCACTAGGTGAAAGGACATGTTGCTTGAAAACGAGTCAAGAAACCATCCCCTGTTACAGCGAGGAATAACGGCCTGACCTGACCTTCCTAAGGCAGCCTAATGGCATGGCCTAAGCTTAAGGGGGTGTTTGGATCCCATGAGATAAAATTTAGCACCGTCACATCATATGTTTGAACGCTAGTTAGAAATATTAAATATAGTTTAATTATAAAACTAATTACACAGATCAGGACTAGATGGCAAGATGAATTTATTAAGCCTAATTAATCTATAATTAGCAAATGTGATGCTACAGAAACCATTCGTTAATTATGGATTAATTAGGCTTAATAAATTCGTCTTGTCGTTTAGTACTCGTCTATATAATCAGTTTTCTAATTAAACTATATTTAATACTTCTAACTAGTATCTAAACATCCGATGTGATATGAGCTAAAGTTTAGCTCCCGGATGCAAACACCCCCTTAGTAGCTGGTTGACATACTTGAGAATTAGATCAACCAACTTCAAAATGTTCTGGATGAAGACTGGAGGAGCAACTCTATATTTGTTTTTTAGAAAGAATGAAAGATAGGAGATGTTCGGGGACCAGAAATTACAAGTTTGTGCTTATTAGATCATTTTAAAAATGATAATCTAATGGCTCGTACATAGCATAAAAACGTTACTTTTCAATCCACTGCCCAGGTTGCAGCATTACTTTCTCCTACAGAATGTCAGTTTAGTGAGGCATGAGAGAGGGAGGGAAGGAGTATAAAAGAGCTACCTCTCACATATAACCAGCTGGTATAACATTTCTGTTAATTAGTCCTGCTGTTGTTGCTGCTGCCATTTATGGCTATTGGATTACAGTGCTTTCCCGTACATAAGATGATCTTTTCGGTTGGTTTGAGCAAAAACAATTTTTGAGTGGTACAACAGGCAGAAATAGTTGCCGATTCGCCATGCTCGTAGCAGACGTGGTCTTGTTGCGTATTCTCTTCTGTACCAATGAGGCTGCTTATAGATCACTCTTGTATATATGCAGCTAGGGCTGGGATGCAGCCATGCAAGCCCGGTCAAGTCGCCGACCAGAGGGAGATGTGCTCTACAGCCATCCGAGCTCGAGATACGGCTGCGATGGTGATATTCTTGTTTAGTCGTTCTGGGCCGGGCCAGTTCGAAGTGTGACTTTGGCACGGCCATATTCAAGCAAGATACATCTTAGATTGATTATTATATTGATTAATGAAAAATGTGGGTAATTTTCAATTAAATATTTGAGGTTATTTTAGGCTTTTATCGCTATTGATGACACCGAATTGATTGTTGGATGTTTTCCTTTATTTTTAGAACTTTTTTTTTCTCGCATGTCTCTATAGGATTAATCCAAAGGGCTTGAAGAAGAGTCTCCTCCGATTAGTAACCGTAACATACACGTCGATACACACCGTACCCTTAATTATTTTGTTCTCCCCGGCCCGTATTGGTCACTTGAAAAAGAACTAGGAAAAGTGCCTGTGCGTTGCACCGGCCGGGTGTGACATGCTTATCTTTCCTTTATTAAAAAAATATTTATCTAGTGTGTTGCCCTGGAAGATAAAATAATTTTCATGGCATATTGGTTCGACCTTTTTTGTTGATTGCGAATTGGGTTAGAATGTTAGGAAGGAGTCGTATGTGATATGAACGTCCTTTTGCGTCTGAGCTCCTTCTGCATTCTAAATCAGGCTCGTAAATAAATCTCACATCGTATTGTTTCGACTATTTCCATTGACTACGAGCGAACTTTAGGATAATGTTACTTGGGTTGAAAAGGATTAATATATAGAACGTAAACGGAGCCTTTTTTTTCGACCTGTGCATCCATTTTCACGTGGGCTCCTCCTGCAGTCTGAATCGAGCTCGCTAATAAATTTCGCATTATATTGTTTCAATGATTTCCATTGATTGTCAGCAAACTTTTATAGTAGTATCAGTTGGGTTTGAAAGATTATCATTTTAGCTATTCATCGATATACAGAACGTTAACAACGAAGTTTGTATGTGACCAAAGCTGGCATTTTCGCGTGGACTCCTCCTGCAATCAGAATCAGATTCATAAATAAATTCCATGCCATATCTTTTCGACGATTCTCGTTGATTGCCAACTATATTTTACGGTGGTGTTAGTGAGTTAGAAATATTATCATTTTATCTTTCCATCATATGTAGAATGACAAAAATAGAGTACATATGCGACTAGAGCATCCGTTTTGGCATGGGCTGCTCCTACAGTCCGAATTAGGGTCACAAATAAATTAAATTTTAGATGAACCGGACCCATGTATAAAAATGTGAGGTTAGACAGCAAAATCACTTAGTCGTCATCTGTCACTGCTGTCATGTGGGTCTCGCGTGTGCCACATCACCAAAACCACTCCGGAAACAGCCAGTCCATATTTGAACTAAAAGTAGACAACCATCACAAGTAAGTGGTTCAAAAATGGACTTTACCCTAATGTAAATATATATCGTTAAATGAAAATAATGTGAAAAATAGTTACCACTCTCAGCCCCAGCCCACTTCCCGTGGCTCTGATGTGGGGGAGAGAGCCAGTCGTCGAATGTCATCGGGCGACCGGAATCATCCACCTCGCCGCGGAACCTAACCAACCACACTCTCTCCTCTCCTCTCTCTCTCCAACTCAGCTGCATCCAACCCCCCATGGTCAGTCGTTGAATGTCATCGGGCGACTGGAATCATCCACTGCGCCGCAGAACCTAGCCAACCACACTCTCTCCTCTCCCCTCTCTCCAACTCGGCTGCATCCAACCCCCCATGGTTCTGTTCGTGCTGCGGCATGGGTAGCCTTTGTGTGCTACGGATCATTCTTGAGGCCAGCTCAAGCTTCTCGGATTTTTTTTACGGATGTCATCGGGCGACCGGAATCATCCACTGCGCCGCAGAACCTAGCCAACCAAACTCTCTCCTCTCCTCTCTCTCCAACTCGGCTGCATCCAACCCCCCATGGTTCTGTTCGTGCTGCGGCATGGGTAGCCTTTGTGTGCTACGGATCGTTCTTGAGGCCAGCTCAAGCTTCTCGGATTTTTTTACGGATCGTTTCTTTGCATCGCGGTTCCTGAGGCCTGCTCTCTTTTTTCCAGATTACGGATCGTTCTTGACTTGAGGAGGCCGGCTCTCTTTCGGAAGCCGGTTCTCTCCTTGCTCTGATTTTTTTGGGAGAACTCTCGATCTGCCTTCCTCTATTTGCTTCTCGGTGTTTCGAGATCCTCGATGAGCAATAATGAATTGGCATAAATAGAGTTTATTTGGCGATGTGGTATATATGATTTTGATGTTGGGTAGAAAACATTGACAGATTTGGGCCAAAACGGTTCTAAAGCAGGATTATTGGGCTGTCAACGTTCAGTCGATCTGCGTCGCCAGGTGCCATCCGGGAGGAGCTGTCTGGTTGCTGGCAGGTTTGAACTCCGAGAAGCATACAAACAAGAACACTTATCGTTGACAAGCGTATGTTCTTGTTGTTCTCGGACGATAGACGGACGAAGAAATTAAGGTAGGCCCATCAATCAGGACGGACCCTATTATTAGTAGAGATAGAGAAGACAAGCAGGTCCCACGTGTCAGAACTGAGTCACGACGGACCAGGAAACCAACCGGCGGATCGGGAATTCTTATTTGCTTTAGGTAGTGTTTGGATCCAAAGTGCAAAAGGGCAAAAGGGAAAAAATTTTGCCATTTGCCAAAAGTGGCAAAAGTTTTGCCATTATGGGTGTTTGGATCCAAATGGCAAAAGTTTTGGCAAAAGCCTATTTAAACCCCATTTCTCCCTCTCCTATCCTCTTTCCCGCCATTTCATACAGAGTGCATAAAATTGATAATCCAAAATTTATACAGTCCAAACCAAAGTGCATACAATTATTTATCCAAAGTTCATACAGTTCCATACAAAGTACACAAAATTGCACTTCTAAAGTTTATCTATTGTACAAAGCATTGGCTAGTTGATCTCGAAATTATTCATGTTGCGATCTTCATCCAATAGTCCCGTGTCCCGTGTACGTGTTTGTGACATTGATGCCTCAACTAGAACATAGTGCTCATCATGGTCGCAACGATCAAAGTGTTCATCCATGAGCTTACTCTCTCTAATAAAATTATGCAATGTCATGCATGCTACAATTATTCGGGCTTGCTTTGCCGGTGGGTAGCTTGGCACTTTCAACAACATCCTCCACTTCATTTTTAAAACTCCAAAGGCCCTTTCCACGACATTTCTAAGTGAAGAATGAGCAAAACAAGATAATCTATCCAAGCATTCAATAGAAGTGTAGGTTGTCAGTGAGCATATGAGGCAAAAAAAATTCTAAAGTATGAAGGCTTGGTTGGTAATAGTAACTGCATCGCCTGATCCATGTTTCCTTTTGTTCTCGTTTTAATTACTATGTTAGTGATTTCAACCTAAAATTGTATGCAACCAAGTCGTCATCCTCAAATAGCAATGATCAAGCATCAAGCACAAAGCATCACAATACCTGAACGATGTCCTGCACGTCCTCATCATCCTCAAGCTCTGTCCCGTCGCTGGCGCCGTGCCGAGGACCAGAAGGACCACCGGGAGCAACCGAGGCAGGTGGCAACCCACCACCTTGGCCGCGGCTAGATGACAGACCTCGACCGCGTGGTTTGC
Organism: Paspalum notatum; assembly: GCA_022530915.1. Classification (NCBI taxonomy): domain Eukaryota; kingdom Viridiplantae; phylum Streptophyta; class Magnoliopsida; order Poales; family Poaceae; genus Paspalum; species Paspalum notatum. The sequence goes on from CM039683.1 coordinate 13,309,537, forward strand.
GAAGGCCAACTGTGCGGATCGGGCCTCCTGTGCCACGGGGCGGTGGAGGGGAATGAACGGGCCTCCTGCGGCCGTCGCTTCCGCTCCCGCCGTCAGACTGCACCAAGCTTTGGTACCTCGCCAGGTAGGGCCACCCTTCCGGCTGCGAGTTGAGGGCGAGACCTTCCATGCCCAGACGAGAGACCGGCGTCCGGGCCGCGTCGTCGGAGTAGAAATCAAATCCCTCGTCAGGGGAGTATGGATCGGGCTGGGAGAAGACATCCCGGGTCCCGTCAGCCCCAAATCCGGCCATCTCCGGTCCTGCGGTGGGGTCGTCGGAGGCGGAGGCCGAGGAGATGCGCCGGTGGCGGTGGACTCGGCCAGTGAGGACGTGGGCGCGGTCACAGGGAGTAGTGGCTGCTGCTGGCGGTGGGCGTGAGGGAGAGGCGGAGGCGGGCGCTGGCGGCGAAGGCGGGCGCGGCCGGCGGTGGGCGTGAGGGAGAGGCGGAGGCGGGCGCTGGCGGCGGGGTCGGCAGAGGCCGGTGCGGCGGGGTCGGGTGGATGCGGGGTGCGGCGGGGAAGGGAGCGACAGCGACCGAGCGAGAGCGGAGGCGGGTGAGATGTGGATAGGGTTGGACACTTTTTTCCCCTTCTATTTTGCTCTTTCCCTTTTGCCAAAGGGTGTTTGGGTCCAAATGGCAAAAAAAGAGCAAAATTTTTGCTATTTGTCCTTTTGCCAAAGGATCCAAACAGGCCCTTAATATAAGTATAGATATAGATATAGATAAAATATATTTTGTTCTCCCCGGCCCGTATTGGTCGCTCTGCTGCACTGACTGACCTTTGCATGCATGGATGGGACTACTACCTAGTACTCTAGATAATGTACTCTTTCGGTAAAATACAAGTCACTTTTGATTTGAGTGTACTACCTTAAATTATTTGTTTTATTCAAAAAAATTATTTATTTTTTTAGTGATTACATTTGTAATCTTAAATTTTTTTTATTTTTAAATTAAATTTTTGAATAAAACGAGTGATTAATTGTATACGGAGTTAAAAACGGTGACATCCTTTATGGACAGAGAGAGTAGAATCGAACATATTCTCGATCCACTAATTAAATAATATTGATGCTGCACGCATGCATGCAATGCCAAGGTTGGTGCGTGGAAGAGAACATGTTCCGAGTGTCAGAAAGCGACGACCGTACCGGGGCCGCTGCTGCTGGCCCACCACCCTGCTGGGCAGGAAGGAAGAAGAGGTTGCCATCGTCGTCCGATATGATGACAGATAGATCATTGTCCGTCCGCCCGTCCGCCCAAGCATCCCCCAACAATCGATCTCAATTAACAGCTGCTAGTAGCTAGTAGCAAACTGAGTAACTGACCAAGCCAAAAAAACTCGATCCATTCCATGCCGTCCCCCCTCTACTACTCCCACCACGCAGTAGCAGCAGCTGTGCTGTGTGGCTGCTCTGCGCAGCGCTGACGACCACCACCGGCGGTGGTCCTCCGCTGCCATCGCCGCCGCCTAGCTGCGTCGTCGACGACAGCGGGTGCCTGAGGTGGTGCCGCGACGTGCACATCCCGTACCCGTTTGGCGCTGGGCCTGCTGACAACTGCTCAGCCTCACGGGAGCTCCGCCTGCACTGCAGGAGCCGTTGGTGGGCGGCTGCAGGCTGCGCCTATGCCGTGCTCATGGACTCGTCGTACGGCTTCAACCATTCGACGAGCTACCTGCTGGCGCCCAGTAATGAATTCAACAAGCCCGGGTGCCAGTTTATTTATTTATTTTTATTTTTTTTGAAAAAGGCAGCATTATATTAACTTAACATATAGTTACACAGGATAGCTCGGATAGCATCCGGAGCTTCATTACACCAAACTGAATCAGAAAGATGTCCAGCTAGTTTAACCATAACATGAGCTGCCTCATTGCAACATCTGCGAATATGAATAAAGGAGAAAGGAGCCTCTCTAGTTAAGTTTTTAACATCATATATGATAGTGCCAACATGAGATCTATCCATCTCCGGGGATTGAATCTTCTTGATAACATTTATACAATCCGACGCTACAATGATATGTTTAAGGTTTTTTTCCTTTGCGAAAATCACTGCACATCGGATTGCCAAAGCTTCAGCCATTTCAGGATCTTTAAATCCATGCACAATCTTACAGAAAGCCATTTTAAAGTCCCCAGCGTGATCACGAATTACTGCCCCTACTCCAATACGAGCTGAATTTTTAAAGATAGCTGCATCCACATTAACCATCAACCATCCAATCGGCGGTGGAGTCCATTTGGGTATAGAGCAATTAGACTCACACCTTTGAATTGTTGGTTGTTTTGTTGTATGAAGCAAAACCATCTCTATGTATGCAATTGCGCGTTCAGCGATAGAGCAAGGGTGCACCATATTCTCACCACTTCAGACTGCATTTCTTGCCTCCCAAATATGCCATACTGTAATTGTGAAAGCTGTCACTACATCATCTTTTGCACTATCCAGGAGATCAAAAAGCCATTGTCTAATGTGAATGAAGATGAAAGGCTTAAAATTTATATTGTAAATCCTTTTGACATAATGCCATACCTCAGAAGCATATTGGCAAAAGAAAATTGCATGCTCCACAGTTTCCTCGCTTCCACAATAGTAACATACATCAAGAGGGAGAATATGTCTCTGTTTCAATAGAGCCCCTGTTGGAAGACAGTTGTGAGCAACTCTCCATAATATTATTTTCATTTTAGGTGGAGATTGGACGGCCCACAGTTGCTTCCAACACTTTGTTGTTTCACTTTGGTTGGAGGTTTGACCTCTCCCATTTTCTAAGTGAAAATGGGAGAGGTCAAACCTCCAACCAAATTACTTTGGTTGGAGGTTTGACCAGCAAAGAGAAGGTGGGATATTGCTGGTCCAGTTTTACCGTTTTTTACACCCTTCAATTGGCCTTCAGCTTCTTTTTTCTTGATTAAGAAGGATAAGCCTTCTGCACATAAAAGAAAAAGATACGGGCTGATAGGGTCTCCTTGCCGCAGTCTCCTAGTTGGAAGGAAAGGCTCTGAAAGTTCACCATTAACCCGTACAGCATACCTAACATTAGTAACACACCTCATTACTGTATGGATCCAATCGTCAGCGAAACCCATTTTACTCATAACTCCTTGTAGATATTTCCATTCAACACGGTCATAAGCCTTCATCATATCTATTTTTAGCGCAAAAAAAGGTGTGTTAGACTTCTGTCTCTTGATGGTATGCATGCACTCATATGCAACTAAAACATTATCTGTAATAAGCCTGCCAGGAATAAAAGCGCTCTGTTCCTCAGAGATAATGTCAGGAAGAAAAATTTCCAATCGGTTAGCAAGCACCTTTGATGCAATTTTATAAAGCACATTGCATAAGCTGATTGGGCGGAAATTAATCAGCCTCTCTGCTTTTGCGATTTTAGGAATTAGAACAATAATTGTATCACATAGACCATCTGGTATAGCATCACCTTGTAAAAAGCTCCTAACAGCTGAGCAGATATCAGCCTGTAAAAAATTCCAGTGGCGCTGGTAGAACAACGCCGGGAAACCATCAGGACCAGGCGCCTTGGTCGGTCCCATCTGGAACAGGGCTTCACGGATCTCCTCATCTGTATAGGGTTTACACAAGATATCATTGGTGCTTTCATCTATTTTGCGTGGGATGGCCTCCAAAATTTTATCCATATAATGACATTGTTCAGTTGAAAATAAATTTATATAGAAATCCCGAGCCATACCTTTAAGCACATTTTTGTCTTCACATCTTGTACCATCATCTCTTAGTAAATATGAAATTCTATTAGTTTTCCTCCTGGCAGATGCCCTTGCATGGAAAAAAGAAGTATTCCGGTCGCCAGCTTGGAGCCAATCAACTCTAGATCGTTGGCGCGCCATAATTTCTTCACATTCAAACAAGTCACACAATTTTTGTTCTATTTTCCTCTCTTCAGATGAAAAAGCTGATGTGGCACTTGAGGAGCGAAGCACCGCCAACTGATGTTCAAGTTTCTTGATCTCCTTCTGGATGGACCCAAATGTTCTCTTACTCCATTGTTTCAAAGATATTGCCATTCTACCCAGATTTGACCAGATGGACTGGAGATTTCTTGGACCCCCAAAGCCCTCAATCCAATTCTTTTCAACATATTCATTATAATCCGCCGCCCTTGCCCACATTGCTTCATATTTAAAGCTATGGTCAAAGTAACTCTTATCATTGTGTTGAATCTCTCTATCCACTGAAATTAGAATGGCATAATGGTCTGATGATGATGTGATAATATTTTCAACATGATATTCTCCAAATAATTGAATAAAATGACCATTCGCCACAGCTCGATCTAAGCGTACCTTCACATTTTTGTTACCTTCTTGCCTGTTGTTCCAAGTGTACTTTGGCTGGGAGTGGGTCATCCCAAACCAAACCTGTCGAGCCGTGCACACACAGACACAGCCTGCTGGTGCTGGATACCCCTGCGTCAGCAACCATAGCGTATGCGTTGACGCAAGTGGAGGACGCAACCACGTACGTACATGTTGTTATAATGTCTTAGAAGGAGTAGAAGAGATTTTTGTAAAGCGGCAGTGTATAGTAGTCGATACACACCACGTACCCTCAATAATTTTGTTCTCCCCGTATTGGTCCCTTGAAAAACGAATAAAATAAAGGAAAATGCGTTAGATGGAGACGAATGAGTTACCTACTTTATTCCCTTTGTTGCTCTGCTGCACTGGCCTTTGCATAGCTGATAGCTCCTCGTAGATAATAGTAGAACAGAACAGATTCGACCCACTAATTAAATATTGATGCTGCACGCATGCAATGTTGGTGCCTGCGTGGAAGGAGAACAGGTTCGATCTACCATATATCGAGTATATTTGATAGAGGACGTTAACAGCCTGTCAGAAAGTGAAGAGGAGGTTGTCGTCGTCGTCCGATCACTCCGGCCACTCACAGATAGCTAGATCACTGACGACCGTCCGTCCGCCCATGCATCCCCAACAATCGATCTCGCGCGTCGGGAAAGGAAGCAGCCACAACCATGCACAACCAATCGTGCGTGGCCCTTAATTTTGATTTCCATATAAACAAAGGCTCAGTTAACAGCTAGCTAGCAAACTGTCCGCTTGCTTTGCACACCAAAAACTCGATCCATTCCAATGCACTACTGCTCCCACCACGTAGTAGTAGCTGCTGTGCTGTGGCTCTGTGCGGCGGCACTCGCAGCGCCCGGAAGTACAGGAAGGACGACCACCGGTACCGCCACCGGTGGTGGTCCTCCGCTGCCATCACCGCCGCCTCCTAGCAGTGTCTTCGACGACCGCAGGTGCCTGAGGTGGTGCGGTGACGTGCACATCCCATACCCGTTTGGCGCTGGGCCTGCTGACAACTGCTCAGCCTCACCGGAGCTCCGCCTGCAATGCAACGACACTGGGAACGGCGTCCACAAGCTGTTCCTAGGAGGCCCTCAGGATTGCATGGAATGCAATGCTACTGAGGTGATCGACATCGACGTGCTGCGAGGCCATATGCGGGTGGTGAGCCCCATCTTCTATTCATGCTTCACCAGCCACAACACTACGAGCGAAGACGTATCGCTGTGGTATGACGACCTGCCAGAGCCGTACCGCTTCTCCATCGCCCGCAACAACTTCACGGTCCTCGGTTGTTTGACCGTGACATACATGCTCGGTTATTTCTACGAGGGCGACGACTACGAAAGCTGGCAGTCGGCCATGGCCGCGTGCTTGGCCGATTGCAGAACCCATAACGGCTCCTGCACCGCGAATGTCCAGGGTGACGAGCAGGGCCTACGTGATTATTTTGTCACGTTCAAGAACCAGGTAAACTACACCGACTTCAACACCACTTACCCCTGCGCCTATGCCCTGCTCATGGACTCGTCCTACCGCTTCAACCATTCGACGAAGTACATGCTGGCGCCCAACAATGAATTCAACAAGTCCCGGGTGCCAGTTGTTGTTGAGTGGGAGTGGGTCGTCCCAAACCAAACCTGTCGAGCCGCACAGACACAACCTGCCGGATACGCCTGCGTCAGCGACCACAGCAAATGTGTCGACGCAAGCGGAGGACGCGGCTACCTCTGCGGGTGCGCCGACGGTTTCCAGGGCGACCCTTACGCCAAGCAAGGCTGCACAGGTACGTACGGCCTCCTCACTGTCCCATCTCTATCTCTGTAGACGTGAGGTGAGCGTCTAGGCTGGCTCGAGGCCCGTTTGGTTGGCGGATTGAGCCCAAACCAACTTTTTATACCTGATTTTGATATTTTCTAACTTCGGGGATCCAAGTGACACTCCTCACCAAGTTTGGGGACCGCTCATGCATTTTTACCCAATTATTCACTATTCAGAATCTTCTTATGTTTATTTTTAAAAAGGTTACAATTCAAAAGTAAACGAACAACAAAGGTAATTTTCTAGATTATCTGGATGGTATAGTAATAATCTAAGAAAAACGTTCGACGATCGAGTGCCGGCGTGCAAATATGGAGTGTGAGCTCCATCATGAGGCACTTGGAGCACGACCTCAAAATTTCCCTACTCAAGTCATGCTACTTTTCAAGATCTAAATGTGTTTTTTTTTTACATTCCAAGTGAGCCATTAGTTTTGTTGCTCAAAACATACATAAATTTGATCGTGTCTTTTTGGTCTGATCTTTAAAATTTTAGACAAAATTTTTGAACCCTCTATATTTTGAGATGGGAGAGTAATTTACTTGAAGGACACACAAATGTAACAGATTCCATATATATGTTCTTGTTTCTGGGAAATTGGGTGGTGTTGTGCAAACTAAGATAGATTTTTGTGAGTTTTACATACTAAACCTGCAACTTACTGATCTATATGAACCCTATTTGAACACGACTACTATTGTGCTTGCCCTAATCATATCTCGACTGATTATTTCAGTTTTTTACAACCAACAATGTTTTGACAGCATTTCATGATCTTAGATATTGACGAGTGCAAGGATAACCGTAAGTATCCTTGCTACGGAATCTGCAATAACAAAATTGGCTCATATAATTGTTCTTGTCGGGAGGGAACCTATGGAAATGCATCGAATATTGGAGAGTGCTTCGATAATCCACCATCTCCACCTCTTTCCTTTCCAGTACGACTGGCAATTGGTAGGCATTTAATTTTATTGTAAACTATATCCTATGAGAATTTTCATGATTTACATAGTTATTTATAATCAAGATGTGCTTGTGATCTATAATTTTACAACTCTGTATAATACTATTAATGGTTATGAATTACATTCATTTGAGAAAATCTCCAAAGACAAAACTACTAATGTTATATCCCTCTAGACAACATTGGAAGTTGCACATAGATCATTTTAATTTTCGTTACAATGATTGGAATGTACCATTGGTACGTACTTTTACGGTACTTGGTAAGTACCTATATAGTACTTTTAGATACTTTCTCTTATAATTAGTTTATAATTAAATAAAGTACAAGTTTTACAATGATTGGGAGTAATGTGAGCCCTCTATTTTATTGGATCTAATGGCTTCAAAATTAGGAAGTACTAATCAAGAAGTACCAATGAGTGGGACCGGTACCAAAAAAGAGTGGGACTAGTACCAAAAAGACGTGGGTCTGGTACCAATTTTTTTATTTTTAAAAATTTAAAGGGTAAAAAAATATTCCACATTTGTAATTATATGAATGTACCATTGGTTCTTATCAATTATCTTGAATCCAATCATTGTAACAAGCCTCTGAATAAAACATGATTAAGAAAATATAGAACGGGTACTTGGTTCATGTACTTTTGGTACTTACCCCACATAACTGGTACTTCTTAGTTGGTACATACTATTTTTTAGCCATTAGATCCATTCAAATGGAGGGTTCACATTAATTCCAATCATTATAATAGTTGTAAACAACAAATAATGTTTGTTGGGGTGCAATAATTTGTTTTGGTTTAGAAATGGTAGTCTGTTTATTTACAAGCATATATGTAATCTATTCAACATATAACACAGCTGTGTAGTAGAACACTTGACAAACAAATTAATTTAAAGCTGTTTCCAGGGATTTCGGCCGGTGTTTTGGTTGCGGTAATTTCTTTTCTTGCCATAAAAGTCCTCCTCCACAAGAGGAGGATGAAAAGGCAAGCACTTTTTCAGCACAACGGAGGACAGCTGCTGAAGCACATGCTGAAGGTAGAGGGCAACGATACCTTCACCGTCTACAGTAGAGGAGACATCGTGATTGCGTCACGTAACTTCCACAAAACGAAGATCGTTGGGGAAGGGGCTCATGGGGCGGTGTACAAGGTGACCCTCGAAGTCGGTGGCAGAGCTGCCGCTGTGGCAGTGAAGCGATGCAAGGCGATCGACGAGAGCAGGAAGAAGGAGTTCGTGCAGGAGCTGGTCATACTCTGCCATCTCAGCCATCCCAACATCGTCAAGCTCGTCGGCTGCTGCCTAGAGTTCGAGGCACCCATGCTCGTGTACGAGTTCGTGCAGAATGGCAACCTGAACCAGCTGCTTCACGGTAGGCCTCGGCGCCGTGTGTCGCTCTTGACCCGACTGAGGATTGCGGCGGAGTCTGCTGAAGCGCTCGCACATCTGCACACGCATCCAGTGCATCCAGTGCTCCACGGCGACGTGAAGCCGGAGAATATCCTCCTTGCTGATGGCTGGATCGCCAAGGTCTCCGACTTTGGCTGCTCAACGATCAAGGACAATGTTCAGGTGGTGCCCAAGGGTACCCTGGCTTATCTGGACCCGGAGTTTCTGCACACCTTCCAGCTCACCAACAAGGGCGATGTTTACAGCTTTGGGGTCATCCTCATTGAGCTCTTAACTCGTAAGAAGCCACGGTCCACCTCCAAAGAAGAGAAGAACATGGCATGGATATTTCAGGAGTCTATGAGGCAAGGCAACCTTCATGAGCTACTGGACAAGGACATAGTACTCGAAGGAGAAAGCAGCATGGTGGTGATCAAGCAAGTTGCCGAGTTAGCGAGCCGCTGCCTAGCTGTTCCGAGCGCAACAAGGCCGTCCATGGAGCAGGTGGCGCAGCAACTCCGGCAACTTAAAGTCCAAGTGATGGAAGTTGAATGCCCAGAGGAGGTTGAGGATGTTCTCGGCCCAACGGAGATGGAAATGACGACCGGTTATCCTACTGCTCAGACTCTGAGTACTGAAGCCCCACGGCGGACCTCCACCTTGAGCACAGAATAGGGCACCGGTCAGATGATCAGTATTCAACCTTCTTGTATTGCATTCCGTTGTGATATTGTATTACCTAATCATGGTATCTATATGCCTATTAATTCGAGCTTTTGGAGTCGTGTGATGCTTGCTGCTAGCTAGCCATCAAACGAAAACAATGGAGATGTGTAACTAATAATCTGAGCTCCAATGTATGCCAAAAGGATTGCTTTGTGTGATAGTATTTGTTTCAACACATGAATACTTGATTGCATATAATGGCATGTGCAAATTATGGGACCGTGGTGAATGTAATGTCCATGCGGAATTTAAATCAGCAAATGTGTCGTTTGGCCTGGATTAGTGTTCTAATTTCTAGAAATATCCATTTTACAACTCTAATTTCATGTAAACCGTACCTGTGGTATGGTGTATACTGTAGCGGCAGACGGCGGCTAGGGTTCTCTCCCCTGGAACCCTAAACTGCTTTTGTCTGCAGGATTTGTACTTATCCATCGGATTATTTTCAGTTGTCATTTCATCCACTAATATATGGCTGTGATTGTTTTAAGATTTATGTAGGTCGTTGGGCTTTTTATCAAGCCCATTCCTAGACTTGTTTTTCCTCTTTTTTGTTATTTTCATCTGACCTCCATCCCCTTCCCCCTCTCCCGCTCCTACTGATTAAGCCGCCATCACTGGGCACCGGCCGCTGCGGGAGGACACGGCCACGCCGCGGTAGGAGGCACGTCTCCACGGTGGTGGGCCGCTGCGGGGAGGAGCTGGGCCCTCATGGGAGGAGGCCGGTAGGGTCGGGGCAAGGAAGAGGAGGCCGCCGGGTTAGCCGCGCGGGACAGCACCATTGGCCGAGGCTGCCATGGGAGGAGGCGGCCGCGTGACCGGTGCCACGCTACCGGTCGAGCCACTGTGGGCCCCGCCGCCGCGTGAAAGTACGTTGACGACGGTGGCGGGCCGCTGCGGGGAGGTGCCGAGTCGCCGCGGGAGGAGGCCAGCAGGGTTAGGGGCGAGAAAGAGGAGGTCGACCGGGTCGGGTGCGTTCTCTTCGCCCCCTTGGTTGTGGAGAGGTGAGGAGGAAGGAGGGAGATGGACTCGGGAAGGGAAAAATCGATGAAAACAGAATACATTATCATCCGGACCCATCATCGCTTGTAGCCCATTAATGTGGTGTTCGGATCCGGGGGCTAAAATTTAACCCACGTCACATCGGATGTTTGATGCTAGTTATAAGTATTAAATATAGTCTAATTATAAAATTAATTAGACAGACGAGAAGTAGACAGCGAGATAAATTTATTAAGCCTAATTAATCTATGATTAGCAAATGGTTACTGTAGGCTTAATAAATTCATCTGGACGTTTACTCCTCGTCTGTGTAATTAGTTTTATAATTAGACTATATTTAATACTTTTAACTAGCGTCCAAACATCCAATGTGCTGGGAGCTATATTTTAGCCCGCAGATCCAAACACCTCCTGATATACTTTAACCCTCAAGGATCATGTCACATTATTTGAGCTCAATAGTGGATCCAATCTGGTTAGCTCTAGCTAGGTCATATATCCAACGGTAGCTCCACCATGGGAACTGATCTGCTATGTATGGAGCAACAGAGTGAACTTATGGATAGGCAAGGAGCACTAGATGGGCGCGGGGCCGCTGCCAAAAAATTACAAGCTTAAGGTGGATTATAAGCTTGAGAGGCCGAAGGGCATTTTCATCTTTGATGATTTATTTATTGTATTTTGTGTTAACAATCGTGACTGAAACTACCGAGTAAAAATTACCTTACTAGTCTTACTATTACTAACTGGAGCTCCTTTTGGAGCCTCCACGTTAATCCTCATCAGATGCGCTAGAAAAAAGAGAAATTCTAGAAATTCTCAAAAAAAGAGAAACATCTAGCCGTTAATTTGATAGACTGAAATATTACTAGCCATTAGATCTATTTTGTCTTTAAAAAATTTATCCACCATGCCATTATAAAACAACACAAAAATAACTCCCTAATTGTATGTATAAATTACCCACCTCTGTCATTAATCACCGAGTAAGTTATATAGTAAAAAATAAAAAGGGGAAACCCTATGAGCGACGTTTCCCTAGGATCTCCCTTAACCACGATAACAAGCTCTGCGCCTAGATTGATGTCGTGTACATGGCCGTGAAGGCCATAGGATGCGGACATGGGCGTGAGGATCTTGGAGACGGCTGGCTGTCCAACAGCAACGAGGACGCAACCGGTGCCACCAGCAGTGTACAACGGGAACCAGGAGACGCCACTCACGCCCAATGTGCCCTTGACCTCGCACTACAAGAAACGTGATAAAGTTCGTGGGTTTTTTTTAACTTCGTCGGGCACGAAGCAACCCACGAACTTATGTACATTAAATTTGTCGGTTTTAGATAGGCCGACGAATTTAGAGTAACTTCGTCGGTTTGGCGCCCGCCGGACGAATTTATCCAACCGCCAGAATTTTTTGAATTTTATTAAATTTGTGGGTCTTTTCAAACCCACGAAATTAAGTTAACTTCGTGGACCGGTTCATCAGGCTGACGAACTTATCTGCAACCCATTAATAAATGAGACCGAGATCCAGCCGCCGCCTGGCTCTTTTCCCCCTCCCCCACGAGCGCGAGATCCAGCCGCTCCCCAGCCGCCGCCCCCGCTCCTCGCCCCTGCCTACCGCGCCGCCACCGAGGGGAAGCACCACCGCTGCTGGGTCCAGCCGCGGGGACTGCCCCGCGGGTCGCCGCCGCCGCCATGCCCTACTCCGCGACCCTTCCCCGCGCGCAGATCCGGCGTCCTCCCCCGCGTCGTCGACCGGCCGCCGCCACGTTCGCCCTCCGCCACGCTGAAGACTGCCGCCGCCCTCCCAAGCCGCCTGGGCAGCCCGCGCCGCGGCCCCTCACCGCCGCGGAGCCGCCGGGGGCCTAGCTGCCGGCCACCGCGGGTGTGGGGTCGCCGAGGCCGCCCGAGGGCGCACTGCCACGGTGCCGCCGCCGGGGAGTGGGCGACGGGCGGCAGCGCGGGCGTCTGGCCGCCGGGGGTGCCGCTGGGGCCGTGGCCGACGGGTCCTCCGCACATCAGCGCCAGCGACGAGGGGGAATCGGGCCATGTAAGGTGATATGCTGATACAGCAATTTAATCCAATCTAATGTTTGACGAAGGTACGGTCATTGATGCCATTGCACATACGTCACTGCTTCCAGTATCCTAAGTACGACGCATAAATTCGACGGTTGGCCGACGAATTTAGGCTAAGTTTGTGGGCAATGGCCTAAATTCGTGGGTTTTTGGCCGTCGAATTTTAGCTAGTTTCCTGTAACGTCGACGGTATGTGTTCGCGCTCTACAACGAGGACATGAAGCCCGGACCGCAGAATTATGGATTGTGCTACTACCCCAACGGCTCGCAGGTCTAGGGCAAGCTACGGCTCAACCCATGCTGACTGTATATACCTCCAAGTATTCTCCTCATCCAAATCAGCGATAAGAGCAGATTTTTTGACAGAATGAGTGATACCATCACTGATATGTTGAAAGCAATTATATATAATACTCAGACGATCATAGCGGCATGTGGTCGTAGCGGCGCGGCAAACAGCAGACAAGGGCGCCGGATTGGATAGACCGGCGTCATTACAACATTCTTGAAGATTTTTGGCGGCCAAAACAGGCCGCCGAAAATTGCAGGCTAATTTTTGGCAACCTAGCCTAGCCGCCGAAAATAACTGGATAATTTTCGGCGGCCACGGAAGCCGCCGAAAGTAGCTCCTTATTTTCGGTGGCCAGTCCTGACCGCCGAAAATAACCATCTTATTTTCGGCGGCTCCACCTGGCCGCCAAAAATTAACCTACCCCTATCCAGATCCCGTTTCCGTCGCCCACACACACACGCACCCACGCAGAGCGCCGCCGCCGCGTCCCCGCCCACCGCCCGCCGTAGCCGCCCCCGCCTACCACTGCCGCCGCGCCCCCCGCCAACCACTGCCACCGCCGCGCCGCCGCATCCCCCGGCCGCCGCCCCCACCCGCTGCCCTCCACGCGCGGCGCTAGCCCGTCGCCGCCCGATGCCTTCCTCCGCATGGCGCCGGCCAGCCACGCCGCCGCCCTCCGCCTGATGTCTCCCTCCGCGCGGCGCCGGCCAGCCGCACTGCCACCCTCCGCCCTGGGCGTCCCTCCCCGCGCGGCCTCTCCCTGCGGCGGCCTCCCTGCGCGGCGCCCCTCCCGCCCGGCTCTCCTCGCCGACGCTCCTCTCCGGCAAGGTCCTCCCCAACAGCCGTTCAAAGTGAGCAATCTGAATATTTTATAGTGTTTGCAGCTAATTTTCGGCCGCATTACGCGCTTGGCCGACGAAAGTTAAGATTATGAGTGCATTGTAGTTAATTTTTGACGATTCTTATGCGTGGCCGTCGAAACTTATGATAATAGGATGTTTAATTAGTAAAAACTATATGAATTAAGTCAAATGTCATGCTTGCTTATCTATTGAGTTATGATTTGTTATGGTTTAACATGCTTAGTTATATGTTGCCACTTATACAATGTCTTATCATTTTGATATGTTATACCATGTCTTTGATATATATTATATGTTATTATATGTTATATGTTGCATTTTGATTTATATGTTGCCACTTATACTATGTCTTTGTTATACAATGTCTTATCAAGTAAGTATGAATGTCAACGATTACCATTCCTATCATTATCAAAACGAGTTACTAACGTGTTGCATTCTGCAGTCTTTGTTCCAGCAGCAGTACCGCCGCAGTGGGGACAGTTGCTCAGATGCCTTTTTCTCCAGCAGCTCAGGCGAAAGTTGCTCAACTTTAGCTAAACTTGTTCAACTTTAGCAAACTATAGCTATACTTGCTAAACTTTGGTATATTCTAGCTTCAAGTAGGTAAAATTGCTAAACATGTTCTAATTAAACTATACTTGCATGTAATAGGGATCGGGAGTTTATGCATCCGATCCTTACCAAACTCCTCCGCCAGTGTTACCAAAACCAGGCGAAGAGGTTTGTTTCGTCACTTGAGCCATTAAAATTCTTCGCTAATATTGTGTCTGTGTCTATGTGTTGTCACTTATCTAAAATTCTTGGCTAATATTGTCATTTGTTCTATTTGTCAGCAATCTGGACACAACACTGATTTTGTAAACAACCTCTTCGCCTCTGGAGGTAGCGGCCACAACTAGTTGAGTGACCGATTTGAGACTATATATGTGCGTATGGACTTGTGTTATGGACAAACGGTTTCTAGTATGGCTTCGAGACTATATATGAACTTTGTGTATGGTTATGCATGGTTATATGGACTATGTGTATGGTTATGGATGTTATATGGACTATATGTGTATGGTATGGATGTTATATGGACTATATGTGTATAGTTATGGATGTTATATATATATGTGTGTATGGATATATACATGTTTGTGAATGTGGATGTTATATATGTGTGAATGTGAATGTGGATGTTATATATGTGTCAAAATCTGGGGAAAAATTAAATTTTGGGGCTGGTTTTGGCCCTTAAAAATGGCTTATTTGAAAATAGACCATATAATTTTCGGTGGCTGGGCTAGGCCGCCGAAAATAGCCCATATAAGCTCAGCCGCCGAAAATATCCCATATAATTTTCGGCGGCTGGCGCTGGCCGCCGAAAATAAGAAGGGCCTATTTTCGGTGGCCTAGCGGCCTATAGACACCGCCGAAAATAAGTCTCGCCGCCGAAAATAGTCTTATTTTTCGGCTATTTTAGTTCGGCGGACCAAAACTGCTGAAAAAAAAGCGAAAAAACCGCCGAAAATAGCTATTTTTGACGGTTTTGGCCTTATTTTCTGTGGTTTTTGGCCGCCGAAAATTGTCTATTTTTGTGTAGTGCATTGGGCAAACGAGTTGCTGATGTCTGGCGCCGCAAGGGATGTACAGCAGTAGCCTTCACGTAATCAGGTTCATTTTAGCTTCTTATTACTTGCTTCGCCGTCAATTATGCAGCCGTTCAGGCTCTTATGGATTTAAATATTAAGGAATAAGCTAGCATTTATCTTATTAAATTTATTATTAATTATATTACTATACTATCCCTCGATTAGATAATTGCTACATTTGTTTGTACAATTGTACTATTCAATTTTTTTTTGAAGCTAAGCATGAAGAGGGATAGAGATATTTCATTTCTTTTTTTTTAAAAAAACACGTGGCAAATAACATTGTTTCTCCTTCACACTCCAGATCCAAGGGAAGATGTTTCATAGTCGCCTTTGTTGCCACAACAATGTTCTGTGTTATTGATCGCATCTTCCACATTCTCAGGGGAAAGACCACACACTGTAATCTTCTTCAAACTATTGAGTCATGTAAGCTTTAATTAGTCAAGTTTTATACTAAATTATAAATTAGTTTAAGATGTATATATAACACAATACTAATATATCATAAAAATTAAATTCTTCTATATTTTCACATTATATTTGGGGTATTTAAAGAAATTAAGTTTAATTGTACTACCCATACTTGAAAAAATCCAAGAATACGCCGCTGCTACTAATAATAACCCCTTATAACTGTATCTAAATTTCGCGCCATCTTTGCTATTATAATAAATAATCTAAAACAACCCCTTAGATTTATATCTAACTTATCTACTTTGGTATTGTTACTGTAATCTAATATAACTGTTTGGAGAGAAAAATTACGGAGGATCTCTCTGCTGAGATAAAATAAAATGCGCGGACGTGCGAGTCTACCGAAGTAAACAAAGACAAATAGGGAACAATACTTTATTTATATTATGAAAATACAAATACATGTTCCCGTTACATAAGTGCGCTCTATAGCCTGCCGTTGGGCAGATCTGACTATGTGGTGATATAGTTCGTTGGTTCCTGGGGCCTCGGAAGGCTCCCGATTAATTACCATCGCAAGTTTAACTTGCTAAGGTACCTCCGATTAAGCTGCCGTCGTCGTCGTATTCAATCTTCGCTTCACTTCTCCTTGCATGCGATGGTGTTGGTGTAGAGGTGGGCATGTCGATGTCATCCATAGCCTCGTCGGTGTCCATGAGCCGGTGTAGCCCCGCGTCGTCCGCCTTGTCGGTGTCGAACGGGCGCGTGAAGATTGTCGTAGTAGAGGTAGTAGATCAACATGCAGGCTGGTGTAGCTGAACTGGATCGGACGTGTCACGACAGCGTCATTATCATCGGTGAGATTAAACAGCAATGAACACAGCAGGTGGTTGGAGGGCCATCGACGTCGCATGGCCCTTCCTACCTTCTGTAGATTAAGATACGCAGCCTTGCAGCACGGCGTAGTACATGCACGTACGCATCTGGTTCAGGTGCCATGCATCATACTGTCTGCGCATGCCCATGGCCATGGGTGTCGGCCGTTCAACCAGCGCGTTACGTACACGGCGTGCAGCTGACAACCGCAGCCGCGATGGACAGACGCCATGGTGATCGGCATACTTGACGTGGATCCGAAGACCGGCCGTGGATGCAAGCGCATGGATCAACAGCACATCCATCCTTGTTAGCTTCTTCGGGTTGTGCATGGCCACGGGCGTGAAATTCCTGCACAGATATCGGCGGCATGGCGCCTGCGACGCAGGCTCGGCTGCTGTTCACCGGCGATCCACCCGCCGCCGCTACTCCTCTCGGCGCTCCATCTCCATGCATGCACCTGTCTGGCCAAGAAAAACAAGATAACAAGGTCAACAAACCTGTTCACCCATGGAGGATCAGTTAGACATCCTGGCAGGGGATGTCACGTCAGATGGCGGAAACGTCTGGTGCCCGGCGGCGTGGTTTATCTAGGCGATGCGGGTGTCCAGCGCCAGCAGCTTCTCTCATCTGGTTGATGCAGGTGGCCCGGTGAACTGGCTGGCTGGACGGTGTGGGCGTGCCACGGCCACCAGCGGGGCTCGTCCAGATGTCGCGGCGTCCGGCGGCGGGCTAGCAGCAGCTCCTCGTCAGATCGATGTGTTGGAGCCCAGGAACAGCTGCTGCAGTGCTGCACCCCTCGCCTCACTCTCTCTCGCTCATACTCGTCGGCGACCCGAGGAGGAAGATGAACAGCACGATATCGGCGACGAACGCCCCGGGCGACGAACGCCCTGTATGTTGGCCTTTTCATTCAACACAAATCGGCAGTGATTACAATAGCGACCGGCGCCTCTTATAGCCTGCATCGGAGCCCACCTCCACACGTCTGGCTCCCGCGCCACGCTGATCATCACGGCGGGCGAGGGGCGACTGGCTCGCCCACGAGCCCACGCACAACATCGTGGCGACGAGCGACTCTTTCGCCCTGCCGACGCGGCTTCGCCCAAAGGCCGATGCAACGCGCACGCCACCTCTCCAACTGACTCCGGCCGCACCCGTCGCAACGCCTCCGACTCGTTCCACCAGCGTGCCGTGGCCGCAGCTCGTCTGCCGCCTGCGCCAGGGCCTTGGTGACACACGCCATGCACGCCCGCACACTCCCCTAACACACGTACATGCATAGACGCACACAACTCACACAGCCATGTCTAGCTCACTGCTAACACGATGCAGGCTGCCGGCGGCGGGTTCGTCCAGGCGATGCCGGCGTCCGCCAGTTGCAGCCTCTCCCCGAGGTGGTGCTTGACGGCGTGGACGCACCCAGGCAACGCCGGTGTACGGTGGCCAGCAGCTCCCCGTCGGCAGCGAGGCATGGTGATGACGCTGAGCAGCAAATGAACGGCCGGCAGCGAGGCGGGAGTCCTGAACTGCGCAGGACAAGGCCCGGGCTTCCGGGCCGCAGATGGAGAGTCTCGGTGGCAGGCCCTGCGCCGTCGTTGCGGCGCTCCCTGGCCAAGTGGCCATGCTCCTTGCTGATGAGATCTAGGATCGGCGGCGTCGGCGGCGCTCCCTGGCCGGGCTCCGGATTGCAGGCCGTCTCGACGTGTCGATGGACGGGATGCTTCGTCCACCCGATGGGGGCTCCTCCCGCCTCCCGGCGCACGTAGGTGCTACCGGCGACCGCGCCGGACGCGCAGCTCGAGCTCTCTCGATCAGCCTCTTCTCCGTAGGGGTGAGGTCTGTTTATATAGGCACGTGAGGTCGGTGCAGGCGATGCCGAGTCGGTTCGTCTGATCCGTGCAGCCCGGGATTTAGCGCCCGAGTTTGTTATACGGCCCGTGCACGCACGCATGGAGCTGCATGCATGTTGGTACTCCTGCCAATCAGGTTCATGCGGACGCATGCACCTCTCACGTACAGACCAAGGATTAATATGCCAAGTCCTTTTGAATAATTATGATATCAGACCGTGTACAAAATATCATCCAACAATAACATCCTAAATTTATATCTACATTTAATAAATAATAGAAAATAGACCAATATATATTACTGAAATATCAACATCTGCCATTATTAAATTTACGTACCAAGTTTAACAAATATGTCTCTTGAGACTAACCCTGTGCGAGAGCATGGGTTGGTGGACCAGTTAATAGCTAAATGGCCAACCATACGACATTCATCATTGTTTTTGGAAAAAAAATAAAACATATTTTTAAGAAAAAGCTTATCTTGCTTCAATGGCTACAACAATTAAACTGTAAGAATCTAGATCATATATTGTAAATATCTACAAAACAAGATTATAGAAAAAATCTAGATTATTTCCATTCTGGAATTATAAAGTTTATGTACGATAGATTGTATATTAAAATGTTACGATAGAGAACAACCCTGGTATTAAAACAATCAAGAAAACATGAATCTAGTGGTGATATGTACATATTCCAATCACAAATGCAAAGACAATAATATATATTAAAAAGTAAATCAAAATATTAGATATCCGCTGAATTTGCGTGGGACTAGTTCATGACGATATACTCTGTGAGTAGTTGATAAGAAACAACTTACCAAACCTTATTGTGGAATGAGTAAGCAATATCCGTCATATATAATGAAGCAGCTGTGTAGCACGATGGCACTCCAAACGGCCACGGGAATGCTTAGTATAGCTCTCCAATGGCGTTCTTCTTACCTTTGGTGTTGCTGCTTATCTTGCTCTTTGTCTTCTCCTCCAGTCCTCCTACGTCCTCCTGCTCTTCCACGATTCTCGCAGCCGCCTTCCACCAGGCCCCTGGCCGCTCCCGCTGATGGGCAACATGCACCAGCTAGACCACCTGCCGCACCGCTCCCTCGCGCGCCTCTCCGGGGGCACGGCCCTCTCATGTCGCTCCGCCTCGGCGCCGTCCTCGCCGTGGTCGCCTCGTCCCCGGACACGGCGAGCGAGATCCTCCAGCAGCACAGCGCCGACATCGCAGCCCGGTCCATCGGCGACTCCATGCGCGCGTGCGGCCACAGCGAGAGCTCCGTGCTCTGCCTGCCCGGCTGCCCCCGAGCCGCAAGTGGCGCGCCCTGCGGAGGCCGGGCGCCGCCGAGCTCTTCTCGCCGCAGGCCCGCAGCGGCTGGCGGCCACGCGTCCCCTCCGGCAGGAGGCGGTGACGGGCCTCGTCCGGCGCGTGTCGGACCACGCGGCGCGCCGCGCGCCCGTGGACGTCGGCCGCGCCGCGTACGCCGCCGCGCTGGGCCTCCTGTCGCGCGCCATGTTCTCCGCCGACCTAGACCCCGGCACGGCCGCGAGGTGAGCGACGTCGTGGACGAGGCGTCCGTGCTCGCTGACCTCCAGGGCGTGCGCCAGAGGATGGCGAGGCTGGTAAGGAGGATGTACGCCATCATCGACGAGCAGATCGAGCAAAGGATGCACAGCCGTGCCGCCGGCGAGGCACGCCAAAACGACTTGCTTGACGTGATGCTGGACAAGGAGGGAGAGGTTGAAGAAGAAAGCACCGACGACATGTGGCGTCATGATACCATCCGTGGACTGTTTAGTTAAGTAGCGACACCGTTTTTTTTTTCAGAAAATTATTAGTAACAGTTAGAAAGAGCCACAGCTACCATCTTTGAACGAGTAGACGACGCAAATCAACTAGAAAACCCAGCTTGCTGTTAAATTCTAAGACAGCGAAATTTAATTACAGGAAGACTGTCTTATTTAATTTGATTTTTAAAAAACATGCTACTAAATTCTACTATTAAAAATAATTTCCAAATTTTGTAGGACTTGTTCACTGGGGGAGAGACAACATCCCACACCATCTTGCCTCCCAAATATGCCATACTGTAATTGTGAAAGCTGTCACTACATCATCTTTTGCACTATCCAGGAGATCAAAAAGCCATTGTCTAATGTGAATGAAGATGAAAGGCTTAAAATTTATATTGTAAATCCTTTTGACATAATGCCATACCTCAGAAGCATATTGGCAAAAGAAAATTGCATGCTCCACAGTTTCCTCGCTTCCACAATAGTAACATACATCAAGAGGGAGAATATGTCTCTGTTTCAATAGAGCCCCTGTTGGAAGACAGTTGTGAGCAACTCTCCATAATATTATTTTCATTTTAGGTGGAGATTGGACGGCCCACAGTTGCTTCCAACACTTTGTTGTTTCACTTTGGTTGGAGGTTTGACCTCTCCCATTTTCACAACCAAATTACTTTGGTTGGAGGTTTGACCAGCAAAGAGAAGGTGGGATATTGCTGGTCCAGTTTTACCGTTTTTTACACCCTTCAATTGGCCTTCAGCTTCTTTTTTCTTGATTAAGAAGGATAAGCCTTCTGCACATAAAAGAAAAAGATACGGGCTGATAGGGTCTCCTTGCCGCAGTCTCCTAGTTGGAAGGAAAGGCTCTGAAAGTTCACCATTAACCCGTACAGCATACCTAACATTAGTAACACACCTCATTACTGTATGGATCCAATCGTCAGCGAAACCCATTTTACTCATAACTCCTTGTAGATATTTCCATTCAACACGGTCATAAGCCTTCATCATATCTATTTTTAGCGCAAAAAAAAAGGTGTGTTAGACTTCTGTCTCTTGATGGTATGCATGCACTCATATGCAACTAAAACATTATCTGTAATAAGCCTGCCAGGAATAAAAGCGCTCTGTTCCTCAGAGATAATGTCAGGAAGAAAAATTTCCAATCGGTTAGCAAGCACCTTTGATGCAATTTTATAAAGCACATTGCATAAGCTGATTGGGCGGAAATTAATCAGCCTCTCTGCTTTTGCGATTTTAGGAATTAGAACAATAATTGTATCACATAGACCATCTGGTATAGCATCACCTTGTAAAAAGCTCCTAACAGCTGAGCAGATATCAGCCTGTAAAAAATTCCAGTGGCGCTGGTAGAACAACGCCGGGAAACCATCAGGACCAGGCGCCTTGGTCGGTCCCATCTGGAACAGGGCTTCACGGATCTCCTCATCTGTATAGGGTTTACACAAGATATCATTGGTGCTTTCATCTATTTTGCGTGGGATGGCCTCCAAAATTTTATCCATAAAATGACATTGTTCAGTTGAAAATAAATTTATATAGAAATCCCGAGCCATACCTTTAAGCACATTTTTGTCTTCACATCTTGTACCATCATCTCTTAGTAAATATGAAATTCTATTAGTTTTCCTCCTGGCAGATGCCCTTGCATGGAAAAAAGAAGTATTCCGGTCGCCAGCTTGGAGCCAATCAACTCTAGATCGTTGGCGCGCCATAATTTCTTCACATTCAAACAAGTCACACAATTTTTGTTCTATTTTCCTCTCTTCAGATGAAAAAGCTGATGTGGCACTTGAGGAGCGAAGCACCGCCAACTGATGTTCAAGTTTCTTGATCTCCTTCTGGATGGACCCAAATGTTCTCTTACTCCATTGTTTCAAAGATATTGCCATTCTACCCAGATTTGACCAGATGGACTGGAGATTTCTTGGACCCCCAAAGCCCTCAATCCAATTCTTTTCAACATATTCATTATAATCCGCCGCCCTTGCCCACATTGCTTCATATTTAAAGCTATGGTCAAAGTAACTCTTATCATTGTGTTGAATCTCTCTATCCACTGAAATTAGAATGGCATAATGGTCTGATGATGATGTGATAATATTTTCAACATGATATTCTCCAAATAATTGAATAAAATGACCATTCGCCACAGCTCGATCTAAGCGTACCTTCACATTTTTGTTACCTTCTTGCCTGTTGTTCCAAGTGTACTTTGGCTGGGAGTGGGTCATCCCAAACCAAACCTGTCGAGCCGTGCACACACAGACACAGCCTGCTGGTGCTGGATACCCCTGCGTCAGCAACCATAGCGTATGCGTTGACGCAAGTGGAGGACGCAACCACGTACGTACATGTTGTTATAATGTCTTAGAAGGAGTAGAAGAGATTTTTGTAAAGCGGCAGTGTATAGTAGTCGATACACACCACGTACCCTCAATAATTTTGTTCTCCCCGTATTGGTCCCTTGAAAAACGAATAAAATAAAGGAAAATGCGTTAGATGGAGACGAATGAGTTACCTACTTTATTCCCTTTGTTGCTCTGCTGCACTGGCCTTTGCATAGCTGATAGCTCCTCGTAGATAATAGTAGAACAGAACAGATTCGACCCACTAATTAAATATTGATGCTGCACGCATGCAATGTTGGTGCCTGCGTGGAAGGAGAACAGGTTCGATCTACCATATATCGAGTATATTTGATAGAGGACGTTAACAGCCTGTCAGAAAGTGAAGAGGAGGTTGTCGTCGTCGTCCGATCACTCCGGCCACTCACAGATAGCTAGATCACTGACGACCGTCCGTCCGCCCATGCATCCCCAACAATCGATCTCGCGCGTCGGGAAAGGAAGCAGCCACAACCATGCACAACCAATCGTGCGTGGCCCTTAATTTTGATTTCCATATAAACAAAGGCTCAGTTAACAGCTAGCTAGCAAACTGTCCGCTTGCTTTGCACACCAAAAACTCGATCCATTCCAATGCACTACTGCTCCCACCACGTAGTAGTAGCTGCTGTGCTGTGGCTCTGTGCGGCGGCACTCGCAGCGCCCGGAAGTACAGGAAGGACGACCACCGGTACCGCCACCGGTGGTGGTCCTCCGCTGCCATCACCGCCGCCTCCTAGCAGTGTCTTCGACGACCGCAGGTGCCTGAGGTGGTGCGGTGACGTGCACATCCCATACCCGTTTGGCGCTGGGCCTGCTGACAACTGCTCAGCCTCACCGGAGCTCCGCCTGCAATGCAACGACACTGGGAACGGCGTCCACAAGCTGTTCCTAGGAGGCCCTCAGGATTGCATGGAATGCAATGCTACTGAGGTGATCGACATCGACGTGCTGCGAGGCCATATGCGGGTGGTGAGCCCCATCTTCTATTCATGCTTCACCAGCCACAACACTACGAGCGAAGACGTATCGCTGTGGTATGACGACCTGCCAGAGCCGTACCGCTTCTCCATCGCCCGCAACAACTTCACGGTCCTCGGTTGTTTGACCGTGACATACATGCTCGGTTATTTCTACGAGGGCGACGACTACGAAAGCTGGCAGTCGGCCATGGCCGCGTGCTTGGCCGATTGCAGAACCCATAACGGCTCCTGCACCGCGAATGTCCAGGGTGACGAGCAGGGCCTACGTGATTATTTTGTCACGTTCAAGAACCAGGTAAACTACACCGACTTCAACACCACTTACCCCTGCGCCTATGCCCTGCTCATGGACTCGTCCTACCGCTTCAACCATTCGACGAAGTACATGCTGGCGCCCAACAATGAATTCAACAAGTCCCGGGTGCCAGTTGTTGTTGAGTGGGAGTGGGTCGTCCCAAACCAAACCTGTCGAGCCGCACAGACACAACCTGCCGGATACGCCTGCGTCAGCGACCACAGCAAATGTGTCGACGCAAGCGGAGGACGCGGCTACCTCTGCGGGTGCGCCGACGGTTTCCAGGGCGACCCTTACGCCAAGCAAGGCTGCACAGGTACGTACGGCCTCCTCACTGTCCCATCTCTATCTCTGTAGACGTGAGGTGAGCGTCTAGGCTGGCTCGAGGCCCGTTTGGTTGGCGGATTGAGCCCAAACCAACTTTTTATACCTGATTTTGATATTTTCTAACTTCGGGGATCCAAGTGACACTCCTCACCAAGTTTGGGGACCGCTCATGCATTTTTACCCAATTATTCACTATTCAGAATCTTCTTATGTTTATTTTTAAAAAGGTTACAATTCAAAGGTAAACGAACAACAAAGGTAATTTTCTAGATTATCTGGATGGTATAGTAATAATCTAAGAAAAACGTTCGACGATCGAGTGCCGGCGTGCAAATATGGAGTGTGAGCTCCATCATGAGGCACTTGGAGCACGACCTCAAAATTTCCCTACTCAAGTCATGCTACTTTTCAAGATCTAAATGTGTTTTTTTTTTTACATTCCAAGTGAGCCATTAGTTTTGTTGCTCAAAACATACATAAATTTGATCGTGTCTTTTTGGTCTGATCTTTAAAATTTTAGACAAAATTTTTGAACCCTCTATATTTTGAGATGGGAGAGTAATTTACTTGAAGGACACACAAATGTAACAGATTCCATATATATGTTCTTGTTTCTGGGAAATTGGGTGGTGTTGTGCAAACTAAGATAGATTTTTGTGAGTTTTACATACTAAACCTGCAACTTACTGATCTATATGAACCCTATTTGAACACGACTACTATTGTGCTTGCCCTAATCATATCTCGACTGATTATTTCAGTTTTTTACAACCAACAATGTTTTGACAGCATTTCATGATCTTAGATATTGACGAGTGCAAGGATAACCGTAAGTATCCTTGCTACGGAATCTGCAATAACAAAATTGGCTCATATAATTGTTCTTGTCGGGAGGGAACCTATGGAAATGCATCGAATATTGGAGAGTGCTTCGATAATCCACCATCTCCACCTCTTTCCTTTCCAGTACGACTGGCAATTGGTAGGCATTTAATTTTATTGTAAACTATATCCTATGAGAATTTTCATGATTTACATAGTTATTTATAATCAAGATGTGCTTGTGATCTATAATTTTACAACTCTGTATAATACTATTAATGGTTATGAATTACATTCATTTGAGAAAATCTCCAAAGACAAAACTACTAATGTTATATCCCTCTAGACAACATTGGAAGTTGCACATAGATCATTTTAATTTTCGTTACAATGATTGGAATGTACCATTGGTACGTACTTTTACGGTACTTGGTAAGTACCTATATAGTACTTTTAGATACTTTCTCTTATAATTAGTTTATAATTAAATAAAGTACAAGTTTTACAATGATTGGGAGTAATGTGAGCCCTCTATTTTATTGGATCTAATGGCTTCAAAATTAGGAAGTACTAATCAAGAAGTACCAATGAGTGGGACCGGTACCAAAAAAGAGTGGGACTAGTACCAAAAAGACGTGGGTCTGGTACCAATTTTTTTATTTTTAAAAATTTAAAGGGTAAAAAAATATTCCACATTTGTAATTATATGAATGTACCATTGGTACTTATCAATTATCTTGAATCCAATCATTGTAACAAGCCTCTGAATAAAACATGATTAAGAAAATATAGAACGGGTACTTGGTTCATGTACTTTTGGTACTTACCCCACATAACTGGTACTTCTTAGTTGGTACATACTATTTTTTAGCCATTAGATCCATTCAAATGGAGGGTTCACATTAATTCCAATCATTATAATAGTTGTAAACAACAAATAATGTTTGTTGGGGTGCAATAATTTGTTTTGGTTTAGAAATGGTAGTCTGTTTATTTACAAGCATATATGTAATCTATTCAACATATAACACAGCTGTGTAGTAGAACACTTGACAAACAAATTAATTTAAAGCTGTTTCCAGGGATTTCGGCCGGTGTTTTGGTTGCGGTAATTGCTTTTCTTGCCATAAAAGTCCTCCTCCACAAGAGGAGGATGAAAAGGCAAGCACTTTTTCAGCACAACGGAGGACAGCTGCTGAAGCACATGCTGAAGGTAGAGGGCAACGATACCTTCACCGTCTACAGTAGAGGAGACATCGTGATTGCGTCACGTAACTTCCACAAAACGAAGATCGTTGGGGAAGGGGCTCATGGGGCGGTGTACAAGGTGACCCTCGAAGTCGGTGGCAGAGCTGCCGCTGTGGCAGTGAAGCGATGCAAGGCGATCGACGAGAGCAGGAAGAAGGAGTTCGTGCAGGAGCTGGTCATACTCTGCCATCTCAGCCATCCCAACATCGTCAAGCTCGTCGGCTGCTGCCTAGAGTTCGAGGCACCCATGCTCGTGTACGAGTTCGTGCAGAATGGCAACCTGAACCAGCTGCTTCACGGTAGGCCTCGGCGCCGTGTGTCGCTCTTGACCCGACTGAGGATTGCGGCGGAGTCTGCTGAAGCGCTCGCACATCTGCACACGCATCCAGTGCATCCAGTGCTCCACGGCGACGTGAAGCCGGAGAATATCCTCCTTGCTGATGGCTGGATCGCCAAGGTCTCCGACTTTGGCTGCTCAACGATCAAGGACAATGTTCAGGTGGTGCCCAAGGGTACCCTGGCTTATCTGGACCCGGAGTTTCTGCACACCTTCCAGCTCACCAACAAGGGCGATGTTTACAGCTTTGGGGTCATCCTCATTGAGCTCTTAACTCGTAAGAAGCCACGGTCCACCTCCAAAGAAGAGAAGAACATGGCATGGATATTTCAGGAGTCTATGAGGCAAGGCAACCTTCATGAGCTACTGGACAAGGACATAGTACTCGAAGGAGAAAGCAGCATGGTGGTGATCAAGCAAGTTGCCGAGTTAGCGAGCCGCTGCCTAGCTGTTCCGAGCGCAACAAGGCCGTCCATGGAGCAGGTGGCGCAGCAACTCCGGCAACTTAAAGTCCAAGTGATGGAAGTTGAATGCCCAGAGGAGGTTGAGGATGTTCTCGGCCCAACGGAGATGGAAATGACGACCGGTTATCCTACTGCTCAGACTCTGAGTACTGAAGCCCCACGGCGGACCTCCACCTTGAGCACAGAATAGGGCACCGGTCAGATGATCAGTATTCAACCTTCTTGTATTGCATTCCGTTGTGATATTGTATTACCTAATCATGGTATCTATATGCCTATTAATTCGAGCTTTTGGAGTCGTGTGATGCTTGCTGCTAGCTAGCCATCAAACGAAAACAATGGAGATGTGTAACTAATAATCTGAGCTCCAATGTATGCCAAAAGGATTGCTTTGTGTGATAGTATTTGTTTCAACACATGAATACTTGATTGCATATAATGGCATGTGCAAATTATGGGACCGTGGTGAATGTAATGTCCATGCGGAATTTAAATCAGCAAATGTGTCGTTTGGCCTGGATTAGTGTTCTAATTTCTAGAAATATCCATTTTACAACTCTAATTTCATGTAAACCGTACCTGTGGTATGGTGTATACTGTAGCGGCAGACGGCGGCTAGGGTTCTCTCCCCTGGAACCCTAAACTGCTTTTGTCTGCAGGATTTGTACTTATCCATCGGATTATTTTCAGTTGTCATTTCATCCACTAATATATGGCTGTGATTGTTTTAAGATTTATGTAGGTCGTTGGGCTTTTTATCAAGCCCATTCCTAGACTTGTTTTTCCTCTTTTTTGTTATTTTCATCTGACCTCCATCCCCTTCCCCCTCTCCCGCTCCTACTGATTAAGCCGCCATTACTGGGCACCGGCCGCTGCGGGAGGACACGGCCACGCCGCGGTAGGAGGCACGTCTCCACGGTGGTGGGCCGCTGCGGGGAGGAGCTGGGCCCTCATGGGAGGAGGCCGGTAGGGTCGGGGCAAGGAAGAGGAGGCCGCCGGGTTAGCCGCGCGGGACAGCACCGTTGGCCGAGGCTGCCATGGGAGGAGGCGGCCGCGTGACCGGTGCCACGCTACCGGTCGAGCCACTGTGGGCCCCGCCGCCGCGTGAAAGTACGTTGACGACGGTGGCGGGCCGCTGCGGGGAGGTGCCGAGTCGCCGCGGGAGGAGGCCAGCAGGGTTAGGGGCGAGAAAGAGGAGGTCGACCGGGTCGGGTGCGTTCTCTTCGCCCCCTTGGTTGTGGAGAGGTGAGGAGGAAGGAGGGAGATGGACTCGGGAAGGGAAAAATCGATGAAAACAGAATACATTATCATCCGGACCCATCATCGCTTGTAGCCCATTAATGTGGTGTTCGGATCCGGGGGCTAAAATTTAACCCACGTCACATCGGATGTTTGATGCTAGTTATAAGTATTAAATATAGTCTAATTATAAAATTAATTAGACAGACGAGAAGTAGACAGCGAGATAAATTTATTAAGCCTAATTAATCTATGATTAGCAAATGGTTACTGTAGGCTTAATAAATTCATCTGGACGTTTACTCCTCGTCTGTGTAATTAGTTTTATAATTAGACTATATTTAATACTTTTAACTAGCGTCCAAACATCCAATGTGCTGGGAGCTATATTTTAGCCCGCAGATCCAAACACCTCCTGATATACTTTAACCCTCAAGGATCATGTCACATTATTTGAGCTCAATAGTGGATCCAATCTGGTTAGCTCTAGCTAGGTCATATATCCAACGGTAGCTCCACCATGGGAACTGATCTGCTATGTATGGAGCAACAGAGTGAACTTATGGATAGGCAAGGAGCACTAGATGGGCGCGGGGCCGCTGCCAAAAAATTACAAGCTTAAGGTGGATTATAAGCTTGAGAGGCCGAAGGGCATTTTCATCTTTGATGATTTATTTATTGTATTTTGTGTTAACAATCGTGACTGAAACTACCGAGTAAAAATTACCTTACTAGTCTTACTATTACTAACTGGAGCTCCTTTTGGAGCCTCCACGTTAATCCTCATCAGATGCGCTAGAAAAAAGAGAATTTCTAGAAATTCTCAAAAAAAGAGAAACATCTAGCCGTTAATTTGATAGACTGAAATATTACTAGCCATTAGATCTATTTTGTCTTTAAAAAATTTATCCACCATGCCATTATAAAACAACACAAAAATAACTCCCTAATTGTATGTATAAATTACCCACCTCTGTCATTAATCACCGAGTAAGTTATATAGTAAAAAATAAAAAGGGGAAACCCTATGAGCGACGTTTCCCTAGGATCTCCCTTAACCACGATAACAAGCTCTGCGCCTAGATTGATGTCGTGTACATGGCCGTGAAGGCCATAGGATGCGGACATGGGCGTGAGGATCTTGGAGACGGCTGGCTGTCCAACAGCAACGAGGACGCAACCGGTGCCACCAGCAGTGTACAACGGGAACCAGGAGACGCCACTCACGCCCAATGTGCCCTTGACCTCGCACTACAAGAAACGCGATAAAGTTCGTGGGTTTTTTTTAACTTCGTCGGGCACGAAGCAACCCACGAACTTATGTACATTAAATTTGTCGGTTTTAGATAGGCCGACGAATTTAGAGTAACTTCGTCGGTTTGGCGCCCGCCGGACGAATTTATCCAACCGCCAGAATTTTTTGAATTTTATTAAATTTGTGGGTCTTTTCAAACCCACGAAATTAAGTTAACTTCGTGGACCGGTTCATCAGGCTGACGAACTTATCTGCAACCCATTAATAAATGAGACCGAGATCCAGCCGCCGCCTGGCTCTTTTCCCCCTCCCCCACGAGCGCGAGATCCAGCCGCTCCCCAGCCGCCGCCCCCGCTCCTCGCCCCTGCCTACCGCGCCGCCACCGAGGGGAAGCACCACCGCTGCTGGGTCCAGCCGCGGGGACTGCCCCGCGGGTCGCCGCCGCCGCCATGCCCTACTCCGCGACCCTTCCCCGCGCGCAGATCCGGCGTCCTCCCCCGCGTCGTCGACCGGCCGCCGCCACGTTCGCCCTCCGCCACGCTGAAGACTGCCGCCGCCCTCCCAAGCCGCCTGGGCAGCCCGCGCCGCGGCCCCTCACCGCCGCGGAGCCGCCGGGGGCCTAGCTGCCGGCCACCGCGGGTGTGGGGTCGCCGAGGCCGCCCGAGGGCGCACTGCCACGGTGCCGCCGCCGGGGAGTGGGCGACGGGCGGCAGCGCGGGCGTCTGGCCGCCGGGGGTGCCGCTGGGGCCGTGGCCGACGGGTCCTCCGCACATCAGCGCCAGCGACGAGGGGGAATCGGGCCATGTAAGGTGATATGCTGATACAGCAATTTAATCCAATCTAATGTTTGACGAAGGTACGGTCATTGATGCCATTGCACATACGTCACTGCTTCCAGTATCCTAAGTACGACGCATAAATTCGACGGTTGGCCGACGAATTTAGGCTAAGTTTGTGGGCAATGGCCTAAATTCGTGGGTTTTTGGCCGTCGAATTTTAGCTAGTTTCCTGTAACGTCGACGGTATGTGTTCGCGCTCTACAACGAGGACATGAAGCCCGGACCGCAGAATTATGGATTGTGCTACTACCCCAACGGCTCGCAGGTCTAGGGCAAGCTACGGCTCAACCCATGCTGACTGTATATACCTCCAAGTATTCTCCTCATCCAAATCAGCGATAAGAGCAGATTTTTTGACAGAATGAGTGATACCATCACTGATATGTTGAAAGCAATTATATATAATACTCAGACGATCATAGCGGCATGTGGTCGTAGCGGCGCGGCAAACAGCAGACAAGGGCGCCGGATTGGATAGACCGGCGTCATTACAACATTCTTGAAGATTTTTGGCGGCCAAAACAGGCCGCCGAAAATTGCAGGCTAATTTTTGGCAACCTAGCCTAGCCGCCGAAAATAACTGGATAATTTTCGGCGGCCACGGAAGCCGCCGAAAGTAGCTCCTTATTTTCGGTGGCCAGTCCTGACCGCCGAAAATAACCATCTTATTTTCGGCGGCTCCACCTGGCCGCCAAAAATTAACCTACCCCTATCCAGATCCCGTTTCCGTCGCCCACACACACACGCACCCACGCAGAGCGCCGCCGCCGCGTCCCCGCCCACCGCCCGCCGCAGCCGCCCCCGCCTACCACTGCCGCCGCGCCCCCGCCAACCACTGCCACCCGCCGCGCCGCCGCATCCCCCGGCCGCCGCCCCCACCCGCCGCCCTCCACGCGCGGCGCTAGCCCGTCGCCGCCCGATGCCTTCCTCCGCATGGCGCCGGCCAGCCACGCCGCCGCCCTCCGCCTGATGTCTCCCTCCGCGCGGCGCCGGCCAGCCGCACTGCCACCCTCCGCCCTGGGCGTCCCTCCCCGCGCGGCCTCTCCCTGCGGCGGCCTCCCTGCGCGGCGCCCCTCCCGCCCGGCTCTCCTCGCCGACGCTCCTCTCCGGCAAGGTCCTCCCCAACAGCCGTTCAAAGTGAGCAATCTGAATATTTTATAGTGTTTGCAGCTAATTTTCGGCCGCATTACGCGCTTGGCCGACGAAAGTTAAGATTATGAGTGCATTGTAGTTAATTTTTGACGATTCTTATGCGTGGCCGTCGAAACTTATGATAATAGGATGTTTAATTAGTAAAAACTATATGAATTAAGTCAAATGTCATGCTTGCTTATCTATTGAGTTATGATTTGTTATGGTTTAACATGCTTAGTTATATGTTGCCACTTATACAATGTCTTATCATTTTGATATGTTATACCATGTCTTTGATATATATTATATGTTATTATATGTTATATGTTGCATTTTGATTTATATGTTGCCACTTATACTATGTCTTTGTTATACAATGTCTTATCAAGTAAGTATGAATGTCAACGATTTTACTAACGTGTTGCATTCTGCAGTCTTTGTTCCAGCAGCAGTACCGCCGCAGTGGGGACAGTTGCTCAGATGCCTTTTTCTCCAGCAGCTCAGGCGAAAGTTGCTCAACTTTAGCTAAACTTGTTCAACTTTAGCAAACTATAGCTATACTTGCTAAACTTTGGTATATTCTAGCTTCAAGTAGGTAAAATTGCTAAACATGTTCTAATTAAACTATACTCGCATGTAATAGGGATCGGGAGTTTATGCATCCGATCCTTACCAAACTCCTCCGCCAGTGTTACCAAAACCAGGCGAAGAGGTTTGTTTCGTCACTTGAGCCATTAAAATTCTTCGCTAATATTGTGTCTGTGTCTATGTGTTGTCACTTATCTAAAATTCTTGGCTAATATTGTCATTTGTTCTATTTGTCAGCAATCTGGACACAACACTGATTTTGTAAACAACCTCTTCGCCTCTGGAGGTAGCGGCCACAACTAGTTGAGTGACCGATTTGAGACTATATATGTGCGTATGGACTTGTGTTATGGACAAACGGTTTCTAGTATGGCTTCGAGACTATATATGAACTTTGTGTATGGTTATGCATGGTTATATGGACTATGTGTATGGTTATGGATGTTATATGGACTATATGTGTATGGTATGGATGTTATATGGACTATATGTGTATAGTTATGGATGTTATATATATATGTGTGTATGGATATATACATGTTTGTGAATGTGGATGTTATATATGTGTGAATGTGAATGTGGATGTTATATATGTGTCAAAATCTAGGGAAAAATTAAATTTTGGGGCTGGTTTTGTCCCTTAAAAATGGCTTATTTGAAAATAGACCATATAATTTTCGGTGGCTGGGCTAGGCCGCCGAAAATAGCCCATATAAGCTCAGCCGCCGAAAATAGCCCATATAATTTTCGGCGGCTGGCGCTGGCCGCCGAAAATAAGAAGGGCCTATTTTCGGTGGCCTAGCGGCCTATAGACACCGCCGAAAATAAGTCTCGCCGCCGAAAATAGTCTTATTTTTCGGCTATTTTAGTTCGGCGGACCAAAACTGCTGAAAAAAAGCGAAAAAACCGCCGAAAATAGCTATTTTTGACGGTTTTGGCCTTATTTTCTGTGGTTTTTGGCCGCCGAAAATTGTCTATTTTTGTGTAGTGCATTGGGCAAACGAGTTGCTGATGTCTGGCGCCGCAAGGGATGTACAGCAGTAGCCTTCACGTAATCAGGTTCATTTTAGCTTCTTATTACTTGCTTCGCCGTCAATTATGCAGCCGTTCAGGCTCTTATGGATTTAAATATTAAGGAATAAGCTAGCATTTATCTTATTAAATTTATTATTAATTATATTACTATACTATCCCTCGATTAGATAATTGCTACATTTGTTTGTACAATTGTACTATTCAATTTTTTTTTGAAGCTAAGCATGAAGAGGGATAGAGATATTTCATTTCTTTTTTTTTTAAAAAACACGTGGCAAATAACATTGTTTCTCCTTCACACTCCAGATCCAAGGGAAGATGTTTCATAGTCGCCTTTGTTGCCACAACAATGTTCTGTGTTATTGATCGCATCTTCCACATTCTCAGGGGAAAGACCACACAGTGTAATCTTCTTCAAACTATTGAGTC
This sequence comes from Paspalum notatum, assembly GCA_022530915.1. Taxonomy (NCBI): domain Eukaryota; kingdom Viridiplantae; phylum Streptophyta; class Magnoliopsida; order Poales; family Poaceae; genus Paspalum; species Paspalum notatum. Next base: position 13,343,063 of record CM039683.1, read on the forward strand.
ATGTAAGCTTTAATTAGTCAAGTTTTATACTAAATTATAAATTAGTTTAAGATGTATATATAACACAATACTAATATATCATAAAAATTAAATTCTTCTATATTTTCACATTATATTTGGGGTATTTAAAGAAATTAAGTTTAATTGTACTACCCATACTTGAAAAAATCCAAGAATACGCCGCTGCTACTAATAATAACCCCTTATAACTGTATCTAAATTTCGCGCCATCTTTGCTATTATAATAAATAATCTAAAACAACCCCTTAGATTTATATCTAACTTATCTACTTTGGTATTGTTACTGTAATCTAATATAACTGTTTGGAGAGAAAAATTACGGAGGATCTCTCCGCTGAGATAAAATAAAATGCGCGGACGTGCGAGTCTACCGAAGTAAACAAAGACAAATAGGGAACAATACTTTATTTATATTATGAAAATACAAATACATGTTCCCGTTACATAAGTGCGGTGATATAGTTCGTTGGTTCCTGGGGCCTCGGAAGGCTCCCGATTAATTACCATCGCAAGTTTAACTTGCTAAGGTACCTCCGATTAAGCTGCCGTCGTCGTCGTATTCAATCTTCGCTTCACTTCTCCTTGCATGCGATGGTGTTGGTGTAGAGGTGGGCATGTCGGTGTCATCCATAGCCTCGTCGGTGTCCATGAGCCGGTGTAGCCCCGCGTCGTCCGCCTTGTCGGTGTCGAACGGGCGCGTGAAGATTGTCGTAGTAGAGGTAGTAGATCAACATGCAGGCTGGTGTAGCTGAACTGGATCGGACGTGTCACGACAGCGTCATTATCATCGGTGAGATTAAACAGCAATGAACACAGCAGGTGGTTGGAGGGCCATCGACGTCGCATGGCCCTTCCTACCTTCTGTAGATTAAGATACGCAGCCTTGCAGCACGGCGTAGTACATGCACGTACGCATCTGGTTCAGGTGCCATGCATCATACTGTCTGCGCATGCCCATGGCCATGGGTGTCGGCCGTTCAACCAGCGCGTTACGTACACGGCGTGCAGCTGACAACCGCAGCCGCGATGGACAGACGCCATGGTGATCGGCATACTTGACGTGGATCCGAAGACCGGCCGTGGATGCAAGCGCATGGATCAACAGCACATCCATCCTTGTTAGCTTCTTCGGGTTGTGCATGGCCACGGGCGTGAAATTCCTGCACAGATATCGGCGGCATGGCGCCTGCGACGCAGGCTCGGCTGCTGTTCACCGGCGATCCACCCGCCGCCGCTACTCCTCTCGGCGCTCTATCTCCATGCATGCACCTGTCTGGCCAAGAAAAACAAGATAACAAGGTCAACAAACCTGTTCACCCATGGAGGATCAGTTAGACATCCTGGCAGGGGATGTCACGTCAGATGGCGGAAACGTCTGGTGCCCGGCGGCGTGGTTTATCTAGGCGATGCGGGTGTCCAGCGCCAGCAGCTTCTCTCATCTGGTTGATGCAGGTGGCCCGGTGAACTGGCTGGCTGGACGGTGTGGGCGTGCCACGGCCACCAGCGGGGCTCGTCCAGATGTCGCGGCGTCCGGCGGCGGGCTAGCAGCAGCTCCTCGTCAGATCGATGTGTTGGAGCCCAGGAACAGCTGCTGCAGTGCTGCACCCCTCGCCTCACTCTCTCTCGCTCATACTCGTCGGCGACCCGAGGAGGAAGATGAACAGCACGATATCGGCGACGAACGCCCCGGGCGACGAACGCCCTGTATGTTGGCCTTTTCATTCAACACAAATCGGCAGTGATTACAATAGCGACCGGCGCCTCTTATAGCCTGCATCGGAGCCCACCTCCACACGTCTGGCTCCCGCGCCACGCTGATCATCACGGCGGGCGAGGGGCGACTGGCTCGCCCACGAGCCCACGCACAACATCGTGGCGACGAGCGACTCTTTCGCCCTGCCGACGCGGCTTCGCCCAAAGGCCGATGCAACGCGCACGCCACCTCTCCAACTGACTCCGGCCGCACCCGTCGCAACGCCTCCGACTCGTTCCACCAGCGTGCCGTGGCCGCAGCTCGTCTGCCGCCTGCGCCAGGGCCTTGGTGACACACGCCATGCACGCCCGCACACTCCCCTAACACACGTACATGCATAGACGCACACAACTCACACAGCCATGTCTAGCTCACTGCTAACACGATGCAGGCTGCCGGCGGCGGGTTCGTCCAGGCGATGCCGGCGTCCGCCAGTTGCAGCCTCTCCCCGAGGTGGTGCTTGACGGCGTGGACGCACCCAGGCAACGCCGGTGTACGGTGGCCAGCAGCTCCCCGTCGGCAGCGAGGCATGGTGATGACGCTGAGCAGCAAATGAACGGCCGGCAGCGAGGCGGGAGTCCTGAACTGCGCAGGACAAGGCCCGGGCTTCCGGGCCGCAGATGGAGAGTCTCGGTGGCAGGCCCTGCGCCGTCGTTGCGGCGCTCCCTGGCCAAGTGGCCATGCTCCTTGCTGATGAGATCTAGGATCGGCGGCGTCGGCGGCGCTCCCTGGCCGGGCTCCGGATTGCAGGCCGTCTCGACGTGTCGATGGACGGGATGCTTCGTCCACCCGATGGGGGCTCCTCCCGCCTCCCGGCGCACGTAGGTGCTACCGGCGACCGCGCCGGACGCGCAGCTCGAGCTCTCTCGATCAGCCTCTTCTCCGTAGGGGTGAGGTCTGTTTATATAGGCACGTGAGGTCGGTGCAGGCGATGCCGAGTCGGTTCGTCTGATCCGTGCAGCCCGGGATTTAGCGCCCGAGTTTGTTATACGGCCCGTGCACGCACGCATGGAGCTGCATGCATGTTGGTACTCCTGCCAATCAGGTTCATGCGGACGCATGCACCTCTCACGTACAGACCAAGGATTAATATGCCAAGTCCTTTTGAATAATTATGATATCAGACCGTGTACAAAATATCATCCAACAATAACATCCTAAATTTATATCTACATTTAATAAATAATAGAAAATAGACCAATATATATTACTGAAATATCAACATCTGCCATTATTAAATTTACGTACCAAGTTTAACAAATATGTCTCTTGAGACTAACCCTGTGCGAGAGCATGGGTTGGTGGACCAGTTAATAGCTAAATGGCCAACCATACGACATTCATCATTGTTTTTGGAAAAAAAATAAAACATATTTTTAAGAAAAAGCTTATCTTGCTTCAATGGCTACAACAATTAAACTGTAAGAATCTAGATCATATATTGTAAATATCTACAAAACAAGATTATAGAAAAAATCTAGATTATTTCCATTCTGGAATTATAAAGTTTATGTACGATAGATTGTATATTAAAATGTTACGATAGAGAACAACCCTGGTATTAAAACAATCAAGAAAACATGAATCTAGTGGTGATATGTACATATTCCAATCACAAATGCAAAGACAATAATATATATTAAAAAGTAAATCAAAATATTAGATATCCGCTGAATTTGCGTGGGACTAGTTCATGACGATATACTCTGTGAGTAGTTGATAAGAAACAACTTACCAAACCTTATTGTGGAATGAGTAAGCAATATCCGTCATATATAATGAAGCAGCTGTGTAGCACGATGGCACTCCAAACGGCCACGGGAATGCTTAGTATAGCTCTCCAATGGCGTTCTTCTTACCTTTGGTGTTGCTGCTTATCTTGCTCTTTGTCTTCTCCTCCAGTCCTCCTACGTCCTCCTGCTCTTCCACGATTCTCGCAGCCGCCTTCCACCAGGCCCCTGGCCGCTCCCGCTGATGGGCAACATGCACCAGCTAGACCACCTGCCGCACCGCTCCCTCGCGCGCCTCTCCGGGGGCACGGCCCTCTCATGTCGCTCCGCCTCGGCGCCGTCCTCGCCGTGGTCGCCTCGTCCCCGGACACGGCGAGCGAGATCCTCCAGCAGCACAGCGCCGACATCGCAGCCCGGTCCATCGGCGACTCCATGCGCGCGTGCGGCCACAGCGAGAGCTCCGTGCTCTGCCTGCCCGGCTGCCCCCGAGCCGCAAGTGGCGCGCCCTGCGGAGGCCGGGCGCCGCCGAGCTCTTCTCGCCGCAGGCCCGCAGCGGCTGGCGGCCACGCGTCCCCTCCGGCAGGAGGCGGTGACGGGCCTCGTCCGGCGCGTGTCGGACCACGCGGCGCGCCGCGCGCCCGTGGACGTCGGCCGCGCCGCGTACGCCGCCGCGCTGGGCCTCCTGTCGCGCGCCATGTTCTCCGCCGACCTAGACCCCGGCACGGCCGCGAGGTGAGCGACGTCGTGGACGAGGCGTCCGTGCTCGCTGACCTCCAGGGCGTGCGCCAGAGGATGGCGAGGCTGGTAAGGAGGATGTACGCCATCATCGACGAGCAGATCGAGCAAAGGATGCACAGCCGTGCCGCCGGCGAGGCACGCCAAAACGACTTGCTTGACGTGATGCTGGACAAGGAGGGAGAGGTTGAAGAAGAAAGCACCGACGACATGTGGCGTCATGATACCATCCGTGGACTGTTTAGTTAAGTAGCGACACCGTTTTTTTTTTCAGAAAATTATTAGTAACAGTTAGAAAGAGCCACAGCTACCATCTTTGAACGAGTAGACGACGCAAATCAACTAGAAAACCCAGCTTGCTGTTAAATTCTAAGACAGCGAAATTTAATTACAGGAAGACTGTCTTATTTAATTTGATTTTTAAAAAACATGCTACTAAATTCTACTATTAAAAATAATTTCCAAATTTTGTAGGACTTGTTCACTGGGGGAGAGACAACATCCCACACCATCTTGCCTCCCAAATATGCCATACTGTAATTGTGAAAGCTGTCACTACATCATCTTTTGCACTATCCAGGAGATCAAAAAGCCATTGTCTAATGTGAATGAAGATGAAAGGCTTAAAATTTATATTGTAAATCCTTTTGACATAATGCCATACCTCAGAAGCATATTGGCAAAAGAAAATTGCATGCTCCACAGTTTCCTCGCTTCCACAATAGTAACATACATCAAGAGGGAGAATATGTCTCTGTTTCAATAGAGCCCCTGTTGGAAGACAGTTGTGAGCAACTCTCCATAATATTATTTTCATTTTAGGTGGAGATTGGACGGCCCACAGTTGCTTCCAACACTTTGTTGTTTCACTTTGGTTGGAGGTTTGACCTCTCCCATTTTCACAACCAAATTACTTTGGTTGGAGGTTTGACCAGCAAAGAGAAGGTGGGATATTGCTGGTCCAGTTTTACCGTTTTTTACACCCTTCAATTGGCCTTCAGCTTCTTTTTTCTTGATTAAGAAGGATAAGCCTTCTGCACATAAAAGAAAAAGATACGGGCTGATAGGGTCTCCTTGCCGCAGTCTCCTAGTTGGAAGGAAAGGCTCTGAAAGTTCACCATTAACCCGTACAGCATACCTAACATTAGTAACACACCTCATTACTGTATGGATCCAATCGTCAGCGAAACCCATTTTACTCATAACTCCTTGTAGATATTTCCATTCAACACGGTCATAAGCCTTCATCATATCTATTTTTAGCGCAAAAAAAAAGGTGTGTTAGACTTCTGTCTCTTGATGGTATGCATGCACTCATATGCAACTAAAACATTATCTGTAATAAGCCTGCCAGGAATAAAAGCGCTCTGTTCCTCAGAGATAATGTCAGGAAGAAAAATTTCCAATCGGTTAGCAAGCACCTTTGATGCAATTTTATAAAGCACATTGCATAAGCTGATTGGGCGGAAATTAATCAGCCTCTCTGCTTTTGCGATTTTAGGAATTAGAACAATAATTGTATCACATAGACCATCTGGTATAGCATCACCTTGTAAAAAGCTCCTAACAGCTGAGCAGATATCAGCCTGTAAAAAATTCCAGTGGCGCTGGTAGAACAACGCCGGGAAACCATCAGGACCAGGCGCCTTGGTCGGTCCCATCTGGAACAGGGCTTCACGGATCTCCTCATCTGTATAGGGTTTACACAAGATATCATTGGTGCTTTCATCTATTTTGCGTGGGATGGCCTCCAAAATTTTATCCATATAATGACATTGTTCAGTTGAAAATAAATTTATATAGAAATCCCGAGCCATACCTTTAAGCACATTTTTGTCTTCACATCTTGTACCATCATCTCTTAGTAAATATGAAATTCTATTAGTTTTCCTCCTGGCAGATGCCCTTGCATGGAAAAAAGAAGTATTCCGGTCGCCAGCTTGGAGCCAATCAACTCTAGATCGTTGGCGCGCCATAATTTCTTCACATTCAAACAAGTCACACAATTTTTGTTCTATTTTCCTCTCTTCAGATGAAAAAGCTGATGTGGCACTTGAGGAGCGAAGCACCGCCAACTGATGTTCAAGTTTCTTGATCTCCTTCTGGATGGACCCAAATGTTCTCTTACTCCATTGTTTCAAAGATATTGCCATTCTACCCAGATTTGACCAGATGGACTGGAGATTTCTTGGACCCCCAAAGCCCTCAATCCAATTCTTTTCAACATATTCATTATAATCCGCCGCCCTTGCCCACATTGCTTCATATTTAAAGCTATGGTCAAAGTAACTCTTATCATTGTGTTGAATCTCTCTATCCACTGAAATTAGAATGGCATAATGGTCTGATGATGATGTGATAATATTTTCAACATGATATTCTCCAAATAATTGAATAAAATGACCATTCGCCACAGCTCGATCTAAGCGTACCTTCACATTTTTGTTACCTTCTTGCCTGTTGTTCCAAGTGTACTTTGGCTGGGAGTGGGTCATCCCAAACCAAACCTGTCGAGCCGTGCACACACAGACACAGCCTGCTGGTGCTGGATACCCCTGCGTCAGCAACCATAGCGTATGCGTTGACGCAAGTGGAGGACGCAACCACGTACGTACATGTTGTTATAATGTCTTAGAAGGAGTAGAAGAGATTTTTGTAAAGCGGCAGTGTATAGTAGTCGATACACACCACGTACCCTCAATAATTTTGTTCTCCCCGTATTGGTCCCTTGAAAAACGAATAAAATAAAGGAAAATGCGTTAGATGGAGACGAATGAGTTACCTACTTTATTCCCTTTGTTGCTCTGCTGCACTGGCCTTTGCATAGCTGATAGCTCCTCGTAGATAATAGTAGAACAGAACAGATTCGACCCACTAATTAAATATTGATGCTGCACGCATGCAATGTTGGTGCCTGCGTGGAAGGAGAACAGGTTCGATCTACCATATATCGAGTATATTTGATAGAGGACGTTAACAGCCTGTCAGAAAGTGAAGAGGAGGTTGTCGTCGTCGTCCGATCACTCCGGCCACTCACAGACAGCTAGATCACTGACGACCGTCCGTCCGCCCATGCATCCCCAACAATCGATCTCGCGCGTCGGGAAAGGAAGCAGCCACAACCATGCACAACCAATCGTGCGTGGCCCTTAATTTTGATTTCCATATAAACAAAGGCTCAGTTAACAGCTAGCTAGCAAACTGTCCGCTTGCTTTGCACACCAAAAACTCGATCCATTCCAATGCACTACTGCTCCCACCACGTAGTAGTAGCTGCTGTGCTGTGGCTCTGTGCGGCGGCACTCGCAGCGCCCGGAAGTACAGGAAGGACGACCACCGGTACCGCCACCGGTGGTGGTCCTCCGCTGCCATCACCGCCGCCTCCTAGCAGTGTCTTCGACGACCGCAGGTGCCTGAGGTGGTGCGGTGACGTGCACATCCCATACCCGTTTGGCGCTGGGCCTGCTGACAACTGCTCAGCCTCACCGGAGCTCCGCCTGCAATGCAACGACACTGGGAACGGCGTCCACAAGCTGTTCCTAGGAGGCCCTCAGGATTGCATGGAATGCAATGCTACTGAGGTGATCGACATCGACGTGCTGCGAGGCCATATGCGGGTGGTGAGCCCCATCTTCTATTCATGCTTCACCAGCCACAACACTACGAGCGAAGACGTATCGCTGTGGTATGACGACCTGCCAGAGCCGTACCGCTTCTCCATCGCCCGCAACAACTTCACGGTCCTCGGTTGTTTGACCGTGACATACATGCTCGGTTATTTCTACGAGGGCGACGACTACGAAAGCTGGCAGTCGGCCATGGCCGCGTGCTTGGCCGATTGCAGAACCCATAACGGCTCCTGCACCGCGAATGTCCAGGGTGACGAGCAGGGCCTACGTGATTATTTTGTCACGTTCAAGAACCAGGTAAACTACACCGACTTCAACACCACTTACCCCTGCGCCTATGCCCTGCTCATGGACTCGTCCTACCGCTTCAACCATTCGACGAAGTACATGCTGGCGCCCAACAATGAATTCAACAAGTCCCGGGTGCCAGTTGTTGTTGAGTGGGAGTGGGTCGTCCCAAACCAAACCTGTCGAGCCGCACAGACACAACCTGCCGGATACGCCTGCGTCAGCGACCACAGCAAATGTGTCGACGCAAGCGGAGGACGCGGCTACCTCTGCGGGTGCGCCGACGGTTTCCAGGGCGACCCTTACGCCAAGCAAGGCTGCACAGGTACGTACGGCCTCCTCACTGTCCCATCTCTATCTCTGTAGACGTGAGGTGAGCGTCTAGGCTGGCTCGAGGCCCGTTTGGTTGGCGGATTGAGCCCAAACCAACTTTTTATACCTGATTTTGATATTTTCTAACTTCGGGGATCCAAGTGACACTCCTCACCAAGTTTGGGGACCGCTCATGCATTTTTACCCAATTATTCACTATTCAGAATCTTCTTATGTTTATTTTTAAAAAGGTTACAATTCAAAGGTAAACGAACAACAAAGGTAATTTTCTAGATTATCTGGATGGTATAGTAATAATCTAAGAAAAACGTTCGACGATCGAGTGCCGGCGTGCAAATATGGAGTGTGAGCTCCATCATGAGGCACTTGGAGCACGACCTCAAAATTTCCCTACTCAAGTCATGCTACTTTTCAAGATCTAAATGTGTTTTTTTTTTTACATTCCAAGTGAGCCATTAGTTTTGTTGCTCAAAACATACATAAATTTGATCGTGTCTTTTTGGTCTGATCTTTAAAATTTTAGACAAAATTTTTGAACCCTCTATATTTTGAGATGGGAGAGTAATTTACTTGAAGGACACACAAATGTAACAGATTCCATATATATGTTCTTGTTTCTGGGAAATTGGGTGGTGTTGTGCAAACTAAGATAGATTTTTGTGAGTTTTACATACTAAACCTGCAACTTACTGATCTATATGAACCCTATTTGAACACGACTACTATTGTGCTTGCCCTAATCATATCTCGACTGATTATTTCAGTTTTTTACAACCAACAATGTTTTGACAGCATTTCATGATCTTAGATATTGACGAGTGCAAGGATAACCGTAAGTATCCTTGCTACGGAATCTGCAATAACAAAATTGGCTCATATAATTGTTCTTGTCGGGAGGGAACCTATGGAAATGCATCGAATATTGGAGAGTGCTTCGATAATCCACCATCTCCACCTCTTTCCTTTCCAGTACGACTGGCAATTGGTAGGCATTTAATTTTATTGTAAACTATATCCTATGAGAATTTTCATGATTTACATAGTTATTTATAATCAAGATGTGCTTGTGATCTATAATTTTACAACTCTGTATAATACTATTAATGGTTATGAATTACATTCATTTGAGAAAATCTCCAAAGACAAAACTACTAATGTTATATCCCTCTAGACAACATTGGAAGTTGCACATAGATCATTTTAATTTTCGTTACAATGATTGGAATGTACCATTGGTACGTACTTTTACGGTACTTGGTAAGTACCTATATAGTACTTTTAGATACTTTCTCTTATAATTAGTTTATAATTAAATAAAGTACAAGTTTTACAATGATTGGGAGTAATGTGAGCCCTCTATTTTATTGGATCTAATGGCTTCAAAATTAGGAAGTACTAATCAAGAAGTACCAATGAGTGGGACCGGTACCAAAAAAGAGTGGGACTAGTACCAAAAAGACGTGGGTCTGGTACCAATTTTTTTATTTTTAAAAATTTAAAGGGTAAAAAAATATTCCACATTTGTAATTATATGAATGTACCATTGGTACTTATCAATTATCTTGAATCCAATCATTGTAACAAGCCTCTGAATAAAACATGATTAAGAAAATATAGAACGGGTACTTGGTTCATGTACTTTTGGTACTTACCCCACATAACTGGTACTTCTTAGTTGGTACATACTATTTTTTAGCCATTAGATCCATTCAAATGGAGGGTTCACATTAATTCCAATCATTATAATAGTTGTAAACAACAAATAATGTTTGTTGGGGTGCAATAATTTGTTTTGGTTTAGAAATGGTAGTCTGTTTATTTACAAGCATATATGTAATCTATTCAACATATAACACAGCTGTGTAGTAGAACACTTGACAAACAAATTAATTTAAAGCTGTTTCCAGGGATTTCGGCCGGTGTTTTGGTTGCGGTAATTGCTTTTCTTGCCATAAAAGTCCTCCTCCACAAGAGGAGGATGAAAAGGCAAGCACTTTTTCAGCACAACGGAGGACAGCTGCTGAAGCACATGCTGAAGGTAGAGGGCAACGATACCTTCACCGTCTACAGTAGAGGAGACATCGTGATTGCGTCACGTAACTTCCACAAAACGAAGATCGTTGGGGAAGGGGCTCATGGGGCGGTGTACAAGGTGACCCTCGAAGTCGGTGGCAGAGCTGCCGCTGTGGCAGTGAAGCGATGCAAGGCGATCGACGAGAGCAGGAAGAAGGAGTTCGTGCAGGAGCTGGTCATACTCTGCCATCTCAGCCATCCCAACACCGTCAAGCTCGTCGGCTGCTGCCTAGAGTTCGAGGCACCCATGCTCGTGTACGAGTTCGTGCAGAATGGCAACCTGAACCAGCTGCTTCACGGTAGGCCTCGGCGCCGTGTGTCGCTCTTGACCCGACTGAGGATTGCGGCGGAGTCTGCTGAAGCGCTCGCACATCTGCACACGCATCCAGTGCATCCAGTGCTCCACGGCGACGTGAAGCCGGAGAATATCCTCCTTGCTGATGGCTGGATCGCCAAGGTCTCCGACTTTGGCTGCTCAACGATCAAGGACAATGTTCAGGTGGTGCCCAAGGGTACCCTGGCTTATCTGGACCCGGAGTTTCTGCACACCTTCCAGCTCACCAACAAGGGCGATGTTTACAGCTTTGGGGTCATCCTCATTGAGCTCTTAACTCGTAAGAAGCCACGGTCCACCTCCAAAGAAGAGAAGAACATGGCATGGATATTTCAGGAGTCTATGAGGCAAGGCAACCTTCATGAGCTACTGGACAAGGACATAGTACTCGAAGGAGAAAGCAGCATGGTGGTGATCAAGCAAGTTGCCGAGTTAGCGAGCCGCTGCCTAGCTGTTCCGAGCGCAACAAGGCCGTCCATGGAGCAGGTGGCGCAGCAACTCCGGCAACTTAAAGTCCAAGTGATGGAAGTTGAATGCCCAGAGGAGGTTGAGGATGTTCTCGGCCCAACGGAGATGGAAATGACGACCGGTTATCCTACTGTTCAGACTCTGAGTACTGAAGCCCCACGGCGGACCTCCACCTTGAGCACAGAATAGGGCACCGGTCAGATGATCAGTATTCAACCTTCTTGTATTGCATTCCGTTGTGATATTGTATTACCTAATCATGGTATCTATATGCCTATTAATTCGAGCTTTTGGAGTCGTGTGATGCTTGCTGCTAGCTAGCCATCAAACGAAAACAATGGAGATGTGTAACTAATAATCTGAGCTCCAATGTATGCCAAAAGGATTGCTTTGTGTGATAGTATTTGTTTCAACACATGAATACTTGATTGCATATAATGGCATGTGCAAATTATGGGACCGTGGTGAATGTAATGTCCATGCGGAATTTAAATCAGCAAATGTGTCGTTTGGCCTGGATTAGTGTTCTAATTTCTAGAAATATCCATTTTACAACTCTAATTTCATGTAAACCGTACCTGTGGTATGGTGTATACTGTAGCGGCAGACGGCGGCTAGGGTTCTCTCCCCTGGAACCCTAAACTGCTTTTGTCTGCAGGATTTGTACTTATCCATCGGATTATTTTCAGTTGTCATTTCATCCACTAATATATGGCTGTGATTGTTTTAAGATTTATGTAGGTCGTTGGGCTTTTTATCAAGCCCATTCCTAGACTTGTTTTTCCTCTTTTTTGTTATTTTCATCTGACCTCCATCCCCTTCCCCCTCTCCCGCTCCTACTGATTAAGCCGCCATTACTGGGCACCGGCCGCTGCGGGAGGACACGGCCACGCCGCGGTAGGAGGCACGTCTCCACGGTGGTGGGCCGCTGCGGGGAGGAGCTGGGCCCTCATGGGAGGAGGCCGGTAGGGTCGGGGCAAGGAAGAGGAGGCCGCCGGGTTAGCCGCGCGGGACAGCACCGTTGGCCGAGGCTGCCATGGGAGGAGGCGGCCGCGTGACCGGTGCCACGCTACCGGTCGAGCCACTGTGGGCCCCGCCGCCGCGTGAAAGTACGTTGACGACGGTGGCGGGCCGCTGCGGGGAGGTGCCGAGTCGCCGCGGGAGGAGGCCAGCAGGGTTAGGGGCGAGAAAGAGGAGGTCGACCGGGTCGGGTGCGTTCTCTTCGCCCCCTTGGTTGTGGAGAGGTGAGGAGGAAGGAGGGAGATGGACTCGGGAAGGGAAAAATCGATGAAAACAGAATACATTATCATCCGGACCCATCATCGCTTGTAGCCCATTAATGTGGTGTTCGGATCCGGGGGCTAAAATTTAACCCACGTCACATCGGATGTTTGATGCTAGTTATAAGTATTAAATATAGTCTAATTATAAAATTAATTAGACAGACGAGAAGTAGACAGCGAGATAAATTTATTAAGCCTAATTAATCTATGATTAGCAAATGGTTACTGTAGGCTTAATAAATTCATCTGGACGTTTACTCCTCGTCTGTGTAATTAGTTTTATAATTAGACTATATTTAATACTTTTAACTAGCGTCCAAACATCCAATGTGCTGGGAGCTATATTTTAGCCCGCAGATCCAAACACCTCCTGATATACTTTAACCCTCAAGGATCATGTCACATTATTTGAGCTCAATAGTGGATCCAATCTGGTTAGCTCTAGCTAGGTCATATATCCAACGGTAGCTCCACCATGGGAACTGATCTGCTATGTATGGAGCAACAGAGTGAACTTATGGATAGGCAAGGAGCACTAGATGGGCGCGGGGCCGCTGCCAAAAAATTACAAGCTTAAGGTGGATTATAAGCTTGAGAGGCCGAAGGGCATTTTCATCTTTGATGATTTATTTATTGTATTTTGTGTTAACAATCGTGACTGAAACTACCGAGTAAAAATTACCTTACTAGTCTTACTATTACTAACTGGAGCTCCTTTTGGAGCCACCACGTTAATCCTCATCAGATGCGCTAGAAAAAAGAGAAATTCTAGAAATTCTCAAAAAAAGAGAAACATATAGCCGTTAATTTGATAGACTGAAATATTACTAGCCATTAGATCTATTTTGTCTTTAAAAAATTTATCCACCATGCCATTATAAAACAACACAAAAATAACTCCCTAATTGTATGTATAAATTACCCACCTCTATCATTAATCACCGAGTAAGTTATATAGTAAAAAATAAAAAGGGGAAACCCTATGAGCGACGTTTCCCTAGGATCTCCCTTAACCACGATAACAAGCTCTGCGCCTAGATTGATGTCGTGTACATGGCCGTGAAGGCCATAGGATGCGGACATGGGCGTGAGGATCTTGGAGACGGCTGGCTGTCCAACAGCAACGAGGACGCAACCGGTGCCACCAGCAGTGTACAACGGGAACCAGGAGACGCCACTCACGCCCAATGTGCCCTTGACCTCGCACTACAAGAAACGCGATAAAGTTCGTGGGTTTTTTTTAACTTCGTCGGGCACGAAGCAACCCACGAACTTATGTACATTAAATTTGTCGGTTTTAGATAGGCCGACGAATTTAGAGTAACTTCGTCGGTTTGGCGCCCGCCGGACGAATTTATCCAACCGCCAGAATTTTTTGAATTTTATTAAATTTGTGGGTCTTTTCAAACCCACGAAATTAAGTTAACTTCGTGGACCGGTTCATCAGGCTGACGAACTTATCTGCAACCCATTAATAAATGAGACCGAGATCCAGCCGCCGCCTGGCTCTTTTCCCCCTCCCCCACGAGCGCGAGATCCAGCCGCTCCCCAGCCGCCGCCCCCGCTCCTCGCCCCTGCCTACCGCGCCACCACCGAGGGGAAGCACCACCGCTGCTGGGTCCAGCCGCGGGGACTGCCCCGCGGGTCGCCGCCGCCGCCATGCCCTACTCCGCGACCCTTCCCCGCGCGCAGATCCGGCGTCCTCCCCCGCGTCGTCGACCGGCCGCCGCCACGTTCGCCCTCCGCCACGCTGAAGACTGCCGCCGCCCTCCCAAGCCGCCTGGGCAGCCCGCGCCGCGGCCCCTCACCGCCGCGGAGCCGCCGGGGGCCTAGCTGCCGGCCACCGCGGGTGTGGGGTCGCCGAGGCCGCCCGAGGGCGCACTGCCACGGTGCCGCCGCCGGGGAGTGGGCGACGGGCGGCAGCGCGGGCGTCTGGCCGCCGGGGGTGCCGCTGGGGCCGTGGCCGACGGGTCCTCCGCACATCAGCGCCAGCGACGAGGGGGAATCGGGCCATGTAAGGTGATATGCTGATACAGCAATTTAATCCAATCTAATGTTTGACGAAGGTACGGTCATTGATGCCATTGCACATACGTCACTGCTTCCAGTATCCTAAGTACGACGCATAAATTCGACGGTTGGCCGACGAATTTAGGCTAAGTTTGTGGGCAATGGCCTAAATTCGTGGGTTTTTGGCCGTCGAATTTTAGCTAGTTTCCTGTAACGTCGACGGTATGTGTTCGCGCTCTACAACGAGGACATGAAGCCCGGACCGCAGAATTATGGATTGTGCTACTACCCCAACGGCTCGCAGGTCTAGGGCAAGCTACGGCTCAACCCATGCTGACTGTATATACCTCCAAGTATTCTCCTCATCCAAATCAGCGATAAGAGCAGATTTTTTGACAGAATGAGTGATACCATCACTGATATGTTGAAAGCAATTATATATAATACTCAGACGATCATAGCGGCATGTGGTCGTAGCGGCGCGGCAAACAGCAGACAAGGGCGCCGGATTGGATAGACCGGCGTCATTACAACATTCTTGAAGATTTTTGGCGGCCAAAACAGGCCGCCGAAAATTGCAGGCTAATTTTTGGCAACCTAGCCTAGCCGCCGAAAATAACTGGATAATTTTCGGCGGCCACGGAAGCCGCCGAAAGTAGCTCCTTATTTTCGGTGGCCAGTCCTGACCGCCGAAAATAACCATCTTATTTTCGGCGGCTCCACCTGGCCGCCAAAAATTAACCTACCCCTATCCAGATCCCGTTTCCGTCGCCCACACACACACGCACCCACGCAGAGCGCCGCCGCCGCGTCCCCGCCCACCGCCCGCCGCAGCCGCCCCCGCCTACCACTGCCGCCGCGCCCCCGCCAACCACTGCCACCGCCGCGCCGCCGCATCCCCCGGCCGCCGCCCCCACCCGCCGCCCTCCACGCGCGGCGCTAGCCCGTCGCCGCCCGATGCCTTCCTCCGCATGGCGCCGGCCAGCCACGCCGCCGCCCTCCGCCTGATGTCTCCCTCCGCGCGGCGCCGGCCAGCCGCACTGCCACCCTCCGCCCTGGGCGTCCCTCCCCGCGCGGCCTCTCCCTGCGGCGGCCTCCCTGCGCGGCGCCCCTCCCGCCCGGCTCTCCTCGCCGACGCTCCTCTCCGGCAAGGTCCTCCCCAACAGCCGTTCAAAGTGAGCAATCTGAATATTTTATAGTGTTTGCAGCTAATTTTCGGCCGCATTACGCGCTTGGCCGACGAAAGTTAAGATTATGAGTGCATTGTAGTTAATTTTTGACGATTCTTATGCGTGGCCGTCGAAACTTATGATAATAGGATGTTTAATTAGTAAAAACTATATGAATTAAGTCAAATGTCATGCTTGCTTATCTATTGAGTTATGATTTGTTATGGTTTAACATGCTTAGTTATATGTTGCCACTTATACAATGTCTTATCATTTTGATATGTTATACCATGTCTTTGATATATATTATATGTTATTATATGTTATATGTTGCATTTTGATTTATATGTTGCCACTTATACTATGTCTTTGTTATACAATGTCTTATCAAGTAAGTATGAATGTCAACGATTTTACTAACGTGTTGCATTCTGCAGTCTTTGTTCCAGCAGCAGTACCGCCGCAGTGGGGACAGTTGCTCAGATGCCTTTTTCTCCAGCAGCTCAGGCGAAAGTTGCTCAACTTTAGCTAAACTTGTTCAACTTTAGCAAACTATAGCTATACTTGCTAAACTTTGGTATATTCTAGCTTCAAGTAGGTAAAATTGCTAAACATGTTCTAATTAAACTATACTCGCATGTAATAGGGATCGGGAGTTTATGCATCCGATCCTTACCAAACTCCTCCGCCAGTGTTACCAAAACCAGGCGAAGAGGTTTGTTTCGTCACTTGAGCCATTAAAATTCTTCGCTAATATTGTGTCTGTGTCTATGTGTTGTCACTTATCTAAAATTCTTGGCTAATATTGTCATTTGTTCTATTTGTCAGCAATCTGGACACAACACTGATTTTGTAAACAACCTCTTCGCCTCTGGAGGTAGCGGCCACAACTAGTTGAGTGACCGATTTGAGACTATATATGTGCGTATGGACTTGTGTTATGGACAAACGGTTTCTAGTATGGCTTCGAGACTATATATGAACTTTGTGTATGGTTATGCATGGTTATATGGACTATGTGTATGGTTATGGATGTTATATGGACTATATGTGTATGGTATGGATGTTATATGGACTATATGTGTATAGTTATGGATGTTATATATATATGTGTGTATGGATATATACATGTTTGTGAATGTGGATGTTATATATGTGTGAATGTGAATGTGGATGTTATATATGTGTCAAAATCTAGGGAAAAATTAAATTTTGGGGCTGGTTTTGTCCCTTAAAAATGGCTTATTTGAAAATAGACCATATAATTTTCGGTGGCTGGGCTAGGCCGCCGAAAATAGCCCATATAAGCTCAGCCGCCGAAAATAGCCCATATAATTTTCGGCGGCTGGCGCTGGCCGCCGAAAATAAGAAGGGCCTATTTTCGGTGGCCTAGCGGCCTATAGACACCGCCGAAAATAAGTCTCGCCGCCGAAAATAGTCTTATTTTTCGGCTATTTTAGTTCGGCGGACCAAAACTGCTGAAAAAAAGCGAAAAAACCGCCGAAAATAGCTATTTTTGACGGTTTTGGCCTTATTTTCTGTGGTTTTTGGCCGCCGAAAATTGTCTATTTTTGTGTAGTGCATTGGGCAAACGAGTTGCTGATGTCTGGCGCCGCAAGGGATGTACAGCAGTAGCCTTCACGTAATCAGGTTCATTTTAGCTTCTTATTACTTGCTTCGCCGTCAATTATGCAGCCGTTCAGGCTCTTATGGATTTAAATATTAAGGAATAAGCTAGCATTTATCTTATTAAATTTATTATTAATTATATTACTATACTATCCCTCGATTAGATAATTGCTACATTTGTTTGTACAATTGTACTATTCAATTTTTTTTTTGAAGCTAAGCATGAAGAGGGATAGAGATATTTCATTTCTTTTTTTTTTAAAAAACACGTGGCAAATAACATTGTTTCTCCTTCACACTCCAGATCCAAGGGAAGATGTTTCATAGTCGCCTTTGTTGCCACAACAATGTTCTGTGTTATTGATCGCATCTTCCACATTCTCAGGGGAAAGACCACACAGTGTAATCTTCTTCAAACTATTGAGTCATGTAAGCTTTAATTAGTCAAGTTTTATACTAAATTATAAATTAGTTTAAGATGTATATATAACACAATACTAATATATCATAAAAATTAAATTCTTCTATATTTTCACATTATATTTGGGGTATTTAAAGAAATTAAGTTTAATTGTACTACCCATACTTGAAAAAATCCAAGAATACGCCGCTGCTACTAATAATAACCCCTTATAACTGTATCTAAATTTCGCGCCATCTTTGCTATTATAATAAATAATCTAAAACAACCCCTTAGATTTATATCTAACTTATCTACTTTGGTATTGTTACTGTAATCTAATATAACTGTTTGGAGAGAAAAATTACGGAGGATCTCTCTGCTGAGATAAAATAAAATGCGCGGACGTGCGAGTCTACCGAAGTAAACAAAGACAAATAGGGAACAATACTTTATTTATATTATGAAAATACAAATACATGTTCCCGTTACATAAGTGCGCTCTATAGCCTGCCGTTGGGCAGATCTGACTATGTGGTGATATAGTTCGTTGGTTCCTGGGGCCTCGGAAGGCTCCCGATTAATTACCATCGCAAGTTTAACTTGCTAAGGTACCTCCGATTAAGCTGCCGTCGTCGTCGTATTCAATCTTCGCTTCACTTCTCCTTGCATGCGATGGTGTTGGTGTAGAGGTGGGCATGTCGGTGTCATCCATAGCCTCGTCGGTGTCCATGAGCCGGTGTAGCCCCGCGTCGTCTGCCTTGTCGGTGTCGAACGGGCGCGTGAAGATTGTCGTAGTAGAGGTAGTAGATCAACATGCAGGCTGGTGTAGCTGAACTGGATCGGACGTGTCACGACAGCGTCATTATCATCGGTGAGATTAAACAGCAATGAACACAGCAGGTGGTTGGAGGGCCATCGACGTCGCATGGCCCTTCCTACCTTCTGTAGATTAAGATACGCAGCCTTGCAGCACGGCGTAGTACATGCACGTACGCATCTGGTTCAGGTGCCATGCATCATACTGTCTGCGCATGCCCATGGCCATGGGTGTCGGCCGTTCAACCAGCGCGTTACGTACACGGCGTGCAGCTGACAACCGCAGCCGCGATGGACAGACGCCATGGTGATCGGCATACTTGACGTGGATCCGAAGACCGGCCGTGGATGCAAGCGCATGGATCAACAGCACATCCATCCTTGTTAGCTTCTTCGGGTTGTGCATGGCCACGGGCGTGAAATTCCTGCACAGATATCGGCGGCATGGCGCCTGCGACGCAGGCTCGGCTGCTGTTCACCGGCGATCCACCCGCCGCCGCTACTCCTCTCGGCGCTCTATCTCCATGCATGCACCTGTCTGGCCAAGAAAAACAAGATAACAAGGTCAACAAACCTGTTCACCCATGGAGGATCAGTTAGACATCCTGGCAGGGGATGTCACGTCAGATGGCGGAAACGTCTGGTGCCCGGCGGCGTGGTTTATCTAGGCGATGCGGGTGTCCAGCGCCAGCAGCTTCTCTCATCTGGTTGATGCAGGTGGCCCGGTGAACTGGCTGGCTGGACGGTGTGGGCGTGCCACGGCCACCAGCGGGGCTCGTCCAGATGTCGCGGCGTCCGGCGGCGGGCTAGCAGCAGCTCCTCGTCAGATCGATGTGTTGGAGCCCAGGAACAGCTGCTGCAGTGCTGCACCCCTCGCCTCACTCTCTCTCGCTCATACTCGTCGGCGACCCGAGGAGGAAGATGAACAGCACGATATCGGCGACGAACGCCCCGGGCGACGAACGCCCTGTATGTTGGCCTTTTCATTCAACACAAATCGGCAGTGATTACAATAGCGACCGGCGCCTCTTATAGCCTGCATCGGAGCCCACCTCCACACGTCTGGCTCCCGCGCCACGCTGATCATCACGGCGGGCGAGGGGCGACTGGCTCGCCCACGAGCCCACGCACAACATCGTGGCGACGAGCGACTCTTTCGCCCTGCCGACGCGGCTTCGCCCAAAGGCCGATGCAACGCGCACGCCACCTCTCCAACTGACTCCGGCCGCACCCGTCGCAACGCCTCCGACTCGTTCCACCAGCGTGCCGTGGCCGCAGCTCGTCTGCCGCCTGCGCCAGGGCCTTGGTGACACACGCCATGCACGCCCGCACACTCCCCTAACACACGTACATGCATAGACGCACACAACTCACACAGCCATGTCTAGCTCACTGCTAACACGATGCAGGCTGCCGGCGGCGGGTTCGTCCAGGCGATGCCGGCGTCCGCCAGTTGCAGCCTCTCCCCGAGGTGGTGCTTGACGGCGTGGACGCACCCAGGCAACGCCGGTGTACGGTGGCCAGCAGCTCCCCGTCGGCAGCGAGGCATGGTGATGACGCTGAGCAGCAAATGAACGGCCGGCAGCGAGGCGGGAGTCCTGAACTGCGCAGGACAAGGCCCGGGCTTCCGGGCCGCAGATGGAGAGTCTCGGTGGCAGGCCCTGCGCCGTCGTTGCGGCGCTCCCTGGCCAAGTGGCCATGCTCCTTGCTGATGAGATCTAGGATCGGCGGCGTCGGCGGCGCTCCCTGGCCGGGCTCCGGATTGCAGGCCGTCTCGACGTGTCGATGGACGGGATGCTTCGTCCACCCGATGGGGGCTCCTCCCGCCTCCCGGCGCACGTAGGTGCTACCGGCGACCGCGCCGGACGCGCAGCTCGAGCTCTCTCGATCAGCCTCTTCTCCGTAGGGGTGAGGTCTGTTTATATAGGCACGTGAGGTCGGTGCAGGCGATGCCGAGTCGGTTCGTCTGATCCGTGCAGCCCGGGATTTAGCGCCCGAGTTTGTTATACGGCCCGTGCACGCACGCATGGAGCTGCATGCATGTTGGTACTCCTGCCAATCAGGTTCATGCGGACGCATGCACCTCTCACGTACAGACCAAGGATTAATATGCCAAGTCCTTTTGAATAATTATGATATCAGACCGTGTACAAAATATCATCCAACAATAACATCCTAAATTTATATCTACATTTAATAAATAATAGAAAATAGACCAATATATATTACTGAAATATCAACATCTGCCATTATTAAATTTACGTACCAAGTTTAACAAATATGTCTCTTGAGACTAACCCTGTGCGAGAGCATGGGTTGGTGGACCAGTTAATAGCTAAATGGCCAACCATACGACATTCATCATTGTTTTTGGAAAAAAAATAAAACATATTTTTAAGAAAAAGCTTATCTTGCTTCAATGGCTACAACAATTAAACTGTAAGAATCTAGATCATATATTGTAAATATCTACAAAACAAGATTATAGAAAAAATCTAGATTATTTCCATTCTGGAATTATAAAGTTTATGTACGATAGATTGTATATTAAAATGTTACGATAGAGAACAACCCTGGTATTAAAACAATCAAGAAAACATGAATCTAGTGGTGATATGTACATATTCCAATCACAAATGCAAAGACAATAATATATATTAAAAAGTAAATCAAAATATTAGATATCCGCTGAATTTGCGTGGGACTAGTTCATGACGATATACTCTGTGAGTAGTTGATAAGAAACAACTTACCAAACCTTATTGTGGAATGAGTAAGCAATATCCGTCATATATAATGAAGCAGCTGTGTAGCACGATGGCACTCCAAACGGCCACGGGAATGCTTAGTATAGCTCTCCAATGGCGTTCTTCTTACCTTTGGTGTTGCTGCTTATCTTGCTCTTTGTCTTCTCCTCCAGTCCTCCTACGTCCTCCTGCTCTTCCACGATTCTCGCAGCCGCCTTCCACCAGGCCCCTGGCCGCTCCCGCTGATGGGCAACATGCACCAGCTAGACCACCTGCCGCACCGCTCCCTCGCGCGCCTCTCCGGGGGCACGGCCCTCTCATGTCGCTCCGCCTCGGCGCCGTCCTCGCCGTGGTCGCCTCGTCCCCGGACACGGCGAGCGAGATCCTCCAGCAGCACAGCGCCGACATCGCAGCCCGGTCCATCGGCGACTCCATGCGCGCGTGCGGCCACAGCGAGAGCTCCGTGCTCTGCCTGCCCGGCTGCCCCCGAGCCGCAAGTGGCGCGCCCTGCGGAGGCCGGGCGCCGCCGAGCTCTTCTCGCCGCAGGCCCGCAGCGGCTGGCGGCCACGCGTCCCCTCCGGCAGGAGGCGGTGACGGGCCTCGTCCGGCGCGTGTCGGACCACGCGGCGCGCCGCGCGCCCGTGGACGTCGGCCGCGCCGCGTACGCCGCCGCGCTGGGCCTCCTGTCGCGCGCCATGTTCTCCGCCGACCTAGACCCCGGCACGGCCGCGAGGTGAGCGACGTCGTGGACGAGGCGTCCGTGCTCGCTGACCTCCAGGGCGTGCGCCAGAGGATGGCGAGGCTGGTAAGGAGGATGTACGCCATCATCGACGAGCAGATCGAGCAAAGGATGCACAGCCGTGCCGCCGGCGAGGCACGCCAAAACGACTTGCTTGACGTGATGCTGGACAAGGAGGGAGAGGTTGAAGAAGAAAGCACCGACGACATGTGGCGTCATGATACCATCCGTGGACTGTTTAGTTAAGTAGCGACACCGTTTTTTTTTTCAGAAAATTATTAGTAACAGTTAGAAAGAGCCACAGCTACCATCTTTGAACGAGTAGACGACGCAAATCAACTAGAAAACCCAGCTTGCTGTTAAATTCTAAGACAGCGAAATTTAATTACAGGAAGACTGTCTTATTTAATTTGATTTTTAAAAAACATGCTACTAAATTCTACTATTAAAAATAATTTCCAAATTTTGTAGGACTTGTTCACTGGGGGAGAGACAACATCCCACACCATCGAGTGTGCACTAGCAGAGCTGCTGCAAGCTTCAAACTCAATGAGAAAAGTGCAAGAGGAGCTCAAGAGTGTGATGGGCACCAAACAGCAAATTGATGACGCTGACATTAGCAAACTGCCCTATCTCCAAGCTGTTGTCAAAGAGACCCTCCGGCTCCATCCTCCAGTTCTGCTGCCGCCATACGAAGCTGAAGCCACGGTAAAGATCCAGGGCTACACCATTCCAAAGGGGACCAAGTTGCTTATCAATATATGGTGGATCAATCGGTGCGCGGATGCCTGAATAAGTTCATGCCGGAGAGGTTCCTAGGAACTGAGGTCAATTTCATGGGTAGGGATTTTCACTTGATTCCATTTGGTGCTGGACGGCGCATTTGCCTTGGACTGCCACTGGCATACCGAATGGTGCATTTGATGCTTGGCTCGTTGCTCCACCGATTCAGATGGAGTTTACCCGCAGAGGATAAGGAAAATGGAGTGGACATGAGAGAGAGGCGTTTGGGTTAGCATTGTTTTTAGTAGTTCCCCTCCGTGCAGTCCCGGAGGAGATGCATTAAGGCTCGCTCCAACGTTGCCTCATTTTAAGGAATGTGAGGATGACTATGCTGCTGGAGATAGACTAAGGTGGAATGTTGTGATAAAGCTTACCAAGTGTAAAACTCTATATTGCTAATGATCATAATAAATAAGTGCCATAGGTGATTTTACTTTGTACCAACAATATATTCATTGCTACAAAATATATTTATAAATATAGCATGTCTGTTGCACTTAAACAATTAATATCTCAATACTCAGTTATATTTTTTATATCTTATATGTCACACCCGATTTTAAGAATAAAATCAAGTGCTAACTATGTATGTACTAGGATCAGTTCAACCACATACACAGTATAAACAATAGTAATATCGCAACCAGTACTTTAACTCAATTTAACTTAAGAGCATAACCAATATTACATACCATTAATGTCTTTAACGAAAACAAATATTCTTAACGAAACGAATAACTAAGCGACAGCGGAAAAACGACCATGCTCCACAGGCGACTGACGGATGGCACACCAGCCTAGAACTCGTCGTAATCTTAGAACTCTTGGTTAGGATCACCAAAGCTCCTTTCTGGATCTGCACGGCGGTCGTTTAGGCAAAGTGGACTGGCTTTTTAGTGGACAGACATAGCAATTGCTTTTAGTTAGCCAATATTTTAACATTAGCAAAAAAATTAATATAACCCATCCCATAACAGAAATATAGTAAAAACAGTAAATTAAATGAACATAAACCATTGTCCAACTTGTCACTACATTCCATCATCACCTCCTTTAACACACCATATGAGCCTTTTATTTTAAAACACTAATCTGTGAGGGTCCAGACCGCTCTTAACCGTGAGCAGGACTGATATATCAGTTTTAAACACTCTCGAGAGGTTGTACAACTTTACCCATAAGTCATGATCCCCATTTGCCCGATGTTTGCAAAGCCCCATTTATTCACTAGCCTTTGATGAATCGGTAGGTTTCATTACGAGATCTTTACAAAAGATTCCTAGAGTGTAGCCGCCCGTTCCAGGTTTCCGTTACCCAGGCATAAAAGTCCCCTCGTGAAGGGTGACTGACAAAAACCAAATAAACCAAACTGCACCCACTCAGAAGAGCGAGTCTTATACCCGTCAATGCCCCTCTTACGCCATCTTTTAGGTAAGCAAACCATCCGCTCTAATTTATCTAATTAATCAGTCAAGAACGTCCCATTCCATCCCTTGTGATTGTACTGTTTTCCTATGTGGTCGCTCGGCAAACCGATCCTTAGGGTGAGGCAATCGAGCAAACCCACAAAACATGCTCAAATCCCCATGTTGCCAATATCTATACTTTTAGAGGCTTGTTACAGTACTTGGAATTAACCGTAGCCATTTAATGGCTTCAATCTAATGGCTAAAACTTAGAAGGAACCAATTCAAAGGAACTGAAGTTGTGGACTGGAACTCAAATCTTATGGACCGGAACTTAGATCTCATGGATCCGGAACCAACGGTTCCTCCGATTGTCTCACTAAACTCATGGGCCGGAACTAAAATCATGTAGGCCCGGAACTTGGTTCCTCTCAAGCACCATAAAAAATCTCATACTTTTATCATCAATTCATCATTAATTAATTAAGAGTAGCAATATGAATAAGATTTGTTGAGCGCGAGCATTTAAATTAAACATCACAGTCCTCCCATAGGATGAAATATTGACAGGAAAATAAGTGGCTAGTCATCATTAGGTTAAGCATGCTTGGTTGTGCGATAAAATAAGTTTTCAATATGAATAAGATATAGGTCAAAAAATACTTGCCTTACTCAGCAAAAACTTGCTCAGGAGCTTTCCAAACTTGATTTTCAGCGTACACGGGCGGCTCGTCTCCCGTACGTTGCACACATATAAGCAATAAGCACAACCTAACTAAAACAGTACACCAAACAATGAAAACAGAAACTAAAAAGCATTTAGAATTAATCTACACTTTACTACGATTTTGTAGGATCAAGAATCTTTCAAATCAGATTTATAATGCAAAAGATATGCTTAAAATAATATTTAAAGGCTGTTTTAAATGGGATTGAAACCGGCAGGAACTAATTTATGAAAAACTCTCTGGGCGCGGCGAAGCTTCGCGTACCCGCGACTCCGGTGACCCAGGGCTAGCAGAGCAGAGCGAGGCGCACGGGCATGCAGGGGAAGCGGTGAAGCGGTCAGGTGGTTCGAGACAGCGGCGTGGCCATCGGGGGCAGCTGGCAACGGTGACGGAACGGCAACAACCTCCGGCGAGCAATCGCCGGCGTCCTGGGGCACAATTGAGGACGAGGATGGGCTGGGACACTCCTCACCTTGCTGCGAAGCTTCGAGGGTAGATGTGGTCGACGGAGAGGCGGTGACGGCGTACGGCGACGGCGGCGGCGGTCCTGTGCGAACCGGACGGCGAGGTGAGCAATATCCGGCGATACACGGCGATACAGAGGCTAGCATTGAGTGGTTAGGCGTCTACCTTGCGGCGAAGCTCGGCAGGGGACCGTCGTCGGCGGTGAAGGCTGGCAGCGGCGAATTCCGTCACGTGAACCGGGCGTGAACTTGCGGCGGCGAGCTCGGACACGAAAGGCGGCTAGGGTTGGAGCTTCTGGTGGGCAGGGACGTCGGGGCCTGGGTCCTTTATAGAGGTTGAGTCCGTGACTTGCGGACGGGGCAAAGGATGGACGGCGCGGGTAGAGTCCGACTCCGCTCGGACTCGGCGTCCGCGTCGCGCAGAGCGCGCGTTCGCGCGGGCATGAACTTGGCAGGGGCGCAGGGGACGCCAAGGCTCGAGGCTGCAGGGGCGCAGGGCTGCACTGCATGCTGTGCGGCTGCCGTGGCCAAAACGAGAGAGAACGGCATGGCTGCTGCTGCTCTAGGCTGACGGCGATAGAGAGAGGAAAAATTAAAGGCTGGCTCCCAGGCTGCTACTACGATGGCCTGCTACGACTTGGGCTGTTGCTGCTGCGATGCGCTGCTGCGCTGGTTTGTGCCATGGCGAGAGAGAGCTGGGACGCTGCTGCTGATGCGCTGGGCCAAAGCAAAGCGAGAGAAGAGAGAGCAGGTCTGCTACTGCTCGAGCCAGGAACAGAAAAGAAAAGAACACAGTAGAAAAAAAAGAATTTTCCTAGGATATTTGGAGAAAAAAAATTGAAATGATATTTGAAGTATGCAAATGAATTTAATTTCAAACCAAAATCTCCAAATCACACAATAAAAATGTGCAGCAGCATGTATGCTCAAACAAATAATTCCTATGATTCATTTTACTTAGAAAACAATTAAAGAATCATAGTGTCATGCATAAAACAATCGATATCTAAGTGAATTAAATTATTTGACCAAGGATTTTCATGTATCAAAAATCAGGGTGTTACATTATATCAATTATGTTGAAGCCTAGTACATATAGATAAAATAGATATGAATAGAATAGAATTTGGCCAAAAAAACAAATTTGTCTGCTTGTTATTTTATTGTACTCAACAAAAGAATTATTTTTTATTTTGGTGTACGGATGCTCTGTGATACTCCTCACACAATAAATCAACAGAAATAAATGTTTCTAGTAAATTTTCTCATATTTTGATACACTCTTTTCCAAACTGTACTGTACAGTGGACCTACCTCCTAGCACTTGATAATTTCCGGACGCCATCGAAGCTCAAAGTCATGTAATGGAAAATAGTATACTTGCCTCATTATCAACAATTCATTGAGGAAGGCATAATAAAATCTGAAGTGCAAATTCATTACTGACCTCACTAGATGTTATGTGAGCAAGAAACTTATCCTCAAATTCTCAGCACAGCTCAACGCAAGTGCCCGGGTTCCTTCAGGATTTTGTACCATCGATAATTATTTGGCGCCCAGTGGTACACGCGACCACCCTATCTTGTCCCAAGTCTGCTGCCGTTTGTAACTAACGCTGTTAGTTCATTGACTATTACAAGCCATTTTTGTCTGTCTCATTAACTGTTGTATCTTCTTCACTTTCCATAGCCTTTCTTCTGTACACCTCTATTCATACAGTTCATCAATTGTGAACATCATTTTATATGGATGATGTGAAGCAAAGTACTTTCCACTACAAATATCGTTGTAGCGTTCGTAGCAATCAGTACTCAGATTTTTGCCTTCTCCCTTCACCATGGATGAAGTCTCTACTCTTTCTCTGAGAAATGATCATGTTCCTATCAATATATGTTAGAAGGAAGAAAGGTGTTTCTAACAGTGACCCTACACTTGCACACAGGGAAACCGATGGCAAAATGGAAGCAGCATCGATTGTATCATATCAACGAAGGTTTGTTATTATTTCTATCTTATCAATGTGTTAAATTTGTTCATTTAGTGACCTCATGTTATGCTATATTTTATTATTACAGACGAAGAGGTCAAACTGGATCAGAACATCGATTATCTAGCGGTGATCTTGGAGCAATCCAGTTGTCAATGCTAATAGCAGCATCCAAGGGACACTGTCAAGTTTTTTTTGCCTGCAGTAGGAGCTGATTTTGATTCTGCACAAGAAGCTTTTGAATATTACAATATGTATTCTTGGGAAATTGGATTTATCACTCCTCAGTAGGACATCACATTGTACATGTGGCTGTATGACATTTACTTAAAAACATGGTATACAATCGTATGAAAGTTGTATTAAATGATTGCTTATAAATGCAACAGCATTTATACCCACATGTCTATAAGTAAATAATATGGCTGATGACACCTGTATTTTACTTATGGGACACTAAAAAGATTGGCGGGAAAAATTATTGCCAGGCCATGTTTTGGCGCCACCAACTATACCCTATATATTTTCGTCTCCCTCTTTCTAGAGTACTCTTTCCCTTGTGTCTGTCATTTTTCTCAGTACTAATTCTGTGAAGCCTTTGAAATGTCTCGAGAATCCAGTAACCAAATGCAAAGGAGGAACAATTTTAGGAGTGTTTTGCCCCCAACGGCGGTGTGCTAGCAAGGACTAGAACAGATATTAATGGTAATACCGGCAGAGTGTTCTACAAATGACCCTACTTTGCGGTGAGTTTGGTTCGTTTTGTACAGACTATGTTGATCTTTGTTTGTTCTGAATTTGTACGAGATTTTGTTGATTTTATTAGGCCGGTGGCTGTCAGTTCTATCAGTTGGAAGATATGATGCGAGTCGAAGCTGTTGCCCCCGTCGTTTCCCAAGCTCCTGATGCTGCCTTGATTCCCCAGCATGCTGGAGCTGTTGCCAGTGTTGCAGCCGCAGAACATAGTGGCGTGAGAGTTAACGATCAGATGTTGTAGGAGCAGCTGAAAAGGGTGGAGAAGCTAGCATTGGTTCGTATTGCTCTTGTGCTGTATGCAATTATTATGAAGTAGATGTGCTGATGCATTGACCAGTTAAGGCTGAGTCCAATGAGAGTATCTATCCCCACTCCCTAAACACTATTCCAACTACCCTTCTCTCTCAGTATTTATGTCAAACAGTGCAAAACAGTGTTTAGGGAACCCATATAGATACTTCCATTGGACTTAGCCTAAGTGATGCAAATGTATCAACAGTACTCCGTTTTGAAGCCGCCTTCCAGATCTAGATGAAGCCAATTAACCTCCACTCCTAGCCCATGGCGATTGTCCTTGGTCACAACACTGATGAAAAATCAGATGACTTTAAGGCCCTAGCTTCAAACATCAAGATGTATTTTGCTTTGTAGGATGTTTCTCTATGTAACTATAATAATATGTGTTTGCTTTTTTCCAATTGGTTTCCAATGAGCAGTATTACTAGCTGTACAAATTAATATAATAATGCACTAGAAGTCCTATTTAAGTTTCTTTCATGAACTGTATTCATGAAATAAATATTTCACGTTACACCCTATAAGAAGGAAACACCGATGACCTTCCACATTTCCATCGCATCCGGTGCCAAAGCCTCCATCCATCTCTACAATTCGATTACATCTTGTACCTTTAGAACTGTGGCGAAACCTGCGACTAAATCCGACTCAAACATGTCTGCCATCCATTGGCTCGCAACATGCTTGAAACGGACCAAGTCCGGTCGTCCGTCGAGTGCCCCGAAGGACCTTCGATAAACCATATTTCCCATTTGACCACAACATACACATAAAACTCTTGATGGAGTCACAACGATTATAACAACTTAGGCAGTTTACGAAATAAGTAGAGTTATTTTACAATACGGTAGTTCAAATAATTATACAACCATAGTCGAAGGTATTTCAAAAGCAAGTTCCAAGTTCTCTTGCAGCGGAAATTTAAAATAGTACTACATTATTTGCAAAGCAAACCATTGCAAAAGACATAACACCATGCCCACCGGTGTCATTCTTAGCCATTCATCATGACATGCCATTACTCATCAGGTGCCACAAAGAAAGCATCGCATCTATAGCAAAAGTCATTAGGATCACCTGAAAAGAATTTAAGCAACAACGTACTCAGTAGGACTTACCCATGGGTCTTATATGCCCGACTCATTTAAGGGTATGCATGGCTTTACATGGACTGGCTGACCATCCCGCACTAAGCAGCTTACTATTTATTTGATCCTTAGACTTTCAGAGTTAAGTATCAATGGTTATCATCTTTAATCAACTACACTTGATTCATATGATTCAAAAATAATTGTAAAACTTTGGTAAATAAACATGTCATATGCAGACAATATAAACGAAGGCATGAATAATAAAGCATCATTTTAATTCAAGTTCCCAAATACTTCTACGTTGAACGTCAGCGGTACAACATGCTCGACACCTGGCGAGCCACAGCGATTCGAATCGATTTTAATTCCTGGGAATATTCCAAACCGCACGACATATGCTTAGTCACCGAAGGTTTCGCACATATGTCTACCCCAAAACAATTATAGCCAAAGTCTGATTTGCACTTGCCGAACCCCCGGGTTATTGCCCCCACGGGGAATTCGCGGCCATCACCGCCCCCATGAGTACGAAGCTCCCCCAGGTCCGACTACCTCCTTCAGTTGGCAAGTAGCAAATCAACTCTTTGGTGCGCTCGAGAGGGGCTTCGAGCACTATGCGTTCTGGTAAGAGTAAATGCCGACCTCAGCGCGAACAGCAGACGGCCTTAATTGACACAGGCGGGGCCGCAAGCATAAACAAAATCGCAATAACATAACATCGCATCATCATCATATGCCCCGTCCAGTCTCATATAAACAATTCATCATACTCTCATCATGTTCATTTTAATTGTTGGCAAAATTTTATTTAATCGACGAGTGACTCCATTCACTCGTATCTAGTCGATCCTACAGCTATGCATAAGACCATCCTTTTCGTTCTAGTAGGGATACTAAGCAAGGAACTCTAAGGATTATTTATGCACGTGGATTTTCAAACAACTCCTAAACCTAATGCATTTTAAAAATAGAGTGATAGGACTCTCTAGATAGAAGTATAGGAGTATGCTTAGGATTCTACCGTGCTGCTCAGAGGAGTAGTAGTCGGGGTTAGTGTTAGCTTCGGGCGCTAGGTACTCGGCCTCCAGGTACAGGTACTGCTGCTCCTAGTACGGCTGCTCCGGTGGCTGCTCGTACTGCTGCTCTCCCTCGGCTTTCTCCTGGACATGGTCTCCTGAGAAACGGGCTCTATATATATGATATAATGTTAGAAAAGAATCGTTATGCAATGTTATGATATGCAGAAGATATGATGCAAAATATGCACGTACATGAGCTTAAAAAAATTCATTTAGTGAGTTATCAAATGGCAGGGTATTAACTAGAAATAAAAGGCTAGTGAACAAAAGTGATGTATAACTTAATCCCGGGGACCAGTAACTTCATGTTAGAATTTTTCTCAGATGCACAGTAAGATAAAGTGTAGGAGAAAAATTTACAACAGAAATGAAAATGCTGTTTTCTATTTCAGATGCTCAATAAATGGCACAGTTTGTATTTTTCATATCTGGAGATTTACGACTTCAATGGTTCTGACACTTTTACTACTGGTGAGTATACTAGTTAAAAGTCTACTATAAAAATTTCATAATTTTTAGAACAGCACAACAGAAGCTAAAAATCTGACATTAAAATTTACAAGTGCATTTGTTATTTTCATTCTGGGAGTTTTGCTTAGGATCTGGTGCTCAAACGTTTTGTAGAAACATAATATAGCAATACAACGTTACTGTAATTATTTGGGAATTCATAGCTGAGCATAACAGAGTGCCAAATTTCCTCAGGTTCTATCAAAGTACAATTAACATGCAAAGATAAAATGGTCATTATGACAAATTTCTATTTTTATAGGACACTACTGAGACTAACTTGCATGTCAAAATCATGTACACTGTGTAGATACCGAAAATACAAATCTAACAAAGTTGAGTTTGCATCTATTGGATTTTTATGCAATTTAACATGGATTTTAACAGTTTGCATGAGTTGCACATCTATTCAGTAAAAATCAAAACGAGCATGGCTTAAAACATGATAAATCACACTCTACAGGGACTACCATGGAAGAGTTACAAGACTCAGTACACAGGAAAATAAAAAAGAAGGAAAGGAAGGGGTCTGCGCGCAAGAACGGCGTCTTCAACCTCCAGCCGGCTGCGTAGAATGCGGCTGAGCGACGAGGGCCGGAGCAGCTCCGGTTGAGGTCTGGGAAGGTGTTTCCGGACGCGAAGAAGCCGTAGATGAAGATGTGGAGGTGCGATGCGGCTTGAGGAGGTGGGACGTCGTCGATGAACTGGAGGAATACGCCGGCGGGGGCGACGCACGGCGCGACGGCGATGTCGAGGCGGAACGGCGGTGTGGTGTGGCGCAATCGATGGAGGAAAATGCGGCGAGTGATACGGTGGTGATGGGGGTCTGAGGGAGTGGAAGCTCGAGACCGAGCTCGCCAATGGCGGACGGCGCGAACTGGTGGAGGAGAAAACGAAAAGACGCGGCTTTTCTCCGCTTTAAGAAGACGACCAGGCCGTGCACGGACCCGCGCTGCAGCGAGGCGAGGAGGGGAGCGCGGGGAGCGAGGAGCCGACCGCGGCAGAGGCGCCGCGCCGCGTGGCCATGTCGTGGGGCGCTCGCGGCACGCGCGCGCAGCAGCGTCCGTTTCCGGTCGGGCATGAAGCGGGAGCGGAGGAGGTAGGCGCGGTTCATTTGGCACAGGAGAGGGCAGCGGGCGGAGCCAGCGAGATGGCTTGGGGTGGTGCCGTACGCCGGGCGCAGGGGCCCGCGCGGCGTCCGTCCGGGCGCCCCCCAGTTTCCCGAAACTGGTTTCAGGCAGAGGACGAGGGAGGAAGAGGAAAAGTGCTGGGGGGCTGACGAGCCGGTCCCACGCGTCAGTGGATAAAGAAAATAACAGAAAACGAAAATGGGGTTTGATCAGGGACCAAGCTTCAGAAATGTAGGTATTTGAGGATGAAAATGGCCGAGTTTGGAGAAAGCTAAATCACGAAAGTTATTCCAAACCTACAACTTTGGTATACTACAGTTCTGTATTTGAGGTCATTAAGAATGCTAAAAATTGAAATCCTTATCCGTACTTAGGTTTGACTAGAGCAGACTAGCAGTTTAGAAATTATGTGGCTCCACTTATAAGCATTTTCTAAATAAGAATTCTAAAACAAAGTTGTCCCTCATTTTATGTCCTCCAACTTTGGTATATAACGTTTTAATCAAACAGGCTTGGAAGTTAGACCAATTGGCCAGTTTGTCGGAAGGTGTTGGTTCTGCTCAGAATTTAAATTTAAACTGCTCTGACTATAGTTAAAAAACAAAGCACTTAACCAAGAAACTTTGTATAGAGAAGTTGTTCTATCAGCAATAGTCTACAAGTTTGCTATACAGAATTTCTTCCAGATCATGCTAGATTTTTAACTACACTAGGATTTATTTGCAGGGGTCTCCAATTCCAGAGTTTAAACAATTCAAATTTTGAGTGTGTGTTCATGTGTGCTAGCAGTTGTAACTACTCAAAATATGTATATGAATGACATAATGCTTAAGAGGTGTGTGTGAAAAGGTCCTAGAGATACCAGAGGTATCACAAGAACTATATCATAGGCATATTGTTCCTCCTTTAACCCCGGAAGAATCCAAAACTCCATAAGTCAGTTTACTGTTTCACTCATATCATATTATATAACATATAGCATGGTGTGTTAAATTTATCGATTCTTGCATGTCAACTTGAATTGAATTCATTTACTTTACATGTAAATACCATTCAGAAAAAATGTTTACAATACATGAAGACGTATCGTACTATCAACATACATAATATGCATCAATTTTGGCCTACATATAATATGTCATTTAATGTTGTGAAGCATGTAGATGTAGAGCAATGGTTGATTTAATATCAACTAACGGCGTCTGTTTGCACCGGCAGCGCATATCCAGATGGACGATGGAGATAGCCTGGGCCCGCGTACCACTGGGCGCAGATTTCACTCTGTTGTACCATAGATTCTCCCAGCCTTGCCAGTTCATCTTGCACCATTTGAGATTTCCCCTGAAGGCTGAAAATTGCAGCACAACAAGCAAGCAAGTTTAGTTTTAGCACCATACCGTCCATACAAGAAAATTAATATTATTGTAGTAAGAGAGGGAACCCATGTACCACTATATAGCATGTCCATCTAATTACCAGACCTGAAGAACAAGACACAATTCTTACCCACTCAATAGGTTAGGAAGACGCAATTTCATTCTTTTACGTATGCTTAGCAATGGTGTCAACCAAAGCAACTCTACGTAGCTTATTGTGAGGAGCTCCTGTTAAGATGTTTTTCAGGCTTTCAGCTTCAGCTGGCCAAGCTGTTTAGAATGAATTTTCAGACCCAACTGATTGTGCTGAGGCAATCGCAACGGATTGTCCTATATATTAAAGCAACCCACTCAATGTCAGGAAGGTTTTTTGGGCCCTGGTTCGACAGTAGAGCCTGAAGGCAAGCTATAGTTTTTGCATCTCCAGTTGCTTGATCAACTTTGCTTATAACAGCAACAGTTCTGGTCCTTGCAGTTACAGTGAATGGAACCACATCATTTACCGAGGATAATGGAATTACTGAGGATATTTTTCAGATATAAGACACATACCATCTGAATTAATATCCTTGGCCAGCCTCAGAGCTCGAGACCATATGACATCGGCAGCTTGCATTGCGGGTATCACAACAAGCAGTATTGCATCATTGTGCCCGGCATACTCATTGATATAAAAACACGAAACAATCAGCACTCTGCTAAAAATGTAACAAACTTTATGGTCTTAAAAGAATAGAAGTGATCACCCTAAAGTAGATGAGCAACAATAGTTCAGAAACTATCAAAATGAAACAAGCTACAGAAAAACTGAAAGCTATGTTCTAATAGTAAAAATGGCATATATACTCACTAAAAGCAGTGCCACTGCTAAAACGGCTGTGAGAAGAGTACCTGCCGGAGCCATAGCTTTCATAGCGTGTCGCCGCAGCTCCCCGGCGGCGCTGTGGCTAGGTGCGGGCCGCGGCGAGTGCAGATGGTGGCAGACGCCTCTCGCGACGGCGGCGGCAGATGAAATAATGTTCTTTCCTCCATTTGAGCTTTTCCAATTTTAAAATTGAAGATAACTTTTAATAGTTTCAAAAAAAGTCATTATGAATCATAGAAGTGCTACCATGCATCAAAACCTGTCTTTTAACTACTATAATTTTCCTTGTGTTTCTTTGTGGCCTTGTGGTAATGTACTACATCAGCTTAAATTACTGGATGTTTAGTTAATGTCTTTGCTGTCTAGCTTAGATATGAATGGGAATGGATATCATATCCATATGGAAATTCTGTTCGTATGAAAATTATTATTTACAATTTTTTATAGTTCCACTTCCATCGATCTACTACTAAAAGATAAATATAATTGATGGCATGATCCTGAATACTACAATAAATTTATGCCAAACCATCGTGTGTCAAAATTCTCGTGCTTTCATCAATCGATGCTGCTTGATATATGAACTGGAGCTAATCAACTATAAATTTCTATATGTTAGGTGGTTAGGGTTCCAAACTACCACCACAGTAGGAGTGAAACTTCTCTATATGGGTTCAGTACTTGAGTATAGATAAACAGATCATATACCAGCCCTTTAATTCAGTTCTTGTCAAGATAAATTTTTGAATCTGCTGAATAATTCTGCTTAAAGAAATCCACTGCCGAGATTACTTTATTATACAGCTGTATTATTAGATGTCATTTATGCAGATAAGGTGGTGGGGCAGTCTGCGTACAGGAGGGGTGAGACAAAGGGAGTTCAAGAGGCTGTTTTTGAGGACTTTCGACAGCTAATTAATGGAGCTACCTCACTAAGGTGTTTGGTAATACAATGTTGTATTTTGACATTTTCTTTGGACACTGGATTATGCATAACAAGCTGCGAGGATATCTTGTCTCATAAAAAAATAACTTGGTTGTGTTGTTGCTTTATATACATATCTATCTGAATTATCTGCGTCCTTTTAGCGCTTAGTTTCTCCCATCACCTAAGGACCTTGATTCTGAATGTATTGGTTCACATAGGTGGGGGCAGCAGAGGCCGGAAGGGCAGCTTAAATGGAGAGAGCTGTGTGAATTGATTGCAGTAGATCAGATAGTGTTGGATTGGGGAGAAACATCAAGAAGACCAATTGAAAGGACGAAGCAGTTGTTGAGCACCAAAAGTGGCAGGGCTAGTCTAGCTGCCTAATGCCGGACAGTCCGGTGCATAGGACCGGACCGTCCGGTAGTGCCGGATTATCCAGTGGCTTCTATCGGACAGTCCGGTAGACACGAGTCCGGTTAGGATACGCTAAGTTTCGCGGGATTTGTTTAGATCTCGATTTGTAAAAAGGGTAAGACCATCCCTTTCTATAAATATAAAGGGTCACGGCCGATTGAGGCACCACAATCGAACCAATCAATCTACTTTTATCGTTTTTACCTTGTATCCCTTTGCCCTAACTTTTCCAACCTCTCTTGCTATTCTCCCTGCGTCTCGACGGCGACTTGAAGGCGTTCTAAGTGGCCTGCCGATCCTAGAGCAACCCTACGATCTCTTCTCCCCCACAGGTCCCTCCCGAAAGATTGGATCTAGGTCTATCCGAGCTCCTAGGAGCTCATCGGACAGTCCGGTGCCCGCTGTGGATTATCTGGAGTTATCGGACAACCCGGTGTACGCTGCCGGACAGTCCGGCGCTGACTGCTGCTGATCCCGAAGTGTGCGTTCGTTGCATCGAAGGACTTCAACGTTTGTGATATTCGGCCAGGACAGGTGCCAACATATTTTTGGAGACTCCGCTGGGGACAGAAGCAATAGATCCAAGACAATCGGCTTCAATGGCCGGTTCTGTAGATCCATCCGAAGTTTCGACCAACAACATCGTCAGGCTGAAGTATGAAGATATTCTTGAAGATATTAAGCGACAGTTCGAGGAGAGGATGAAAATACGAGCCGAGCAAGAGCGGAAGCATATAAAGCAGCGCGAGGAAGAGGAGATGGAGCGGCTTCTTTCTTGTTATGAGAAGGGTCGACATGGGGAAGGTAACTCAACTTTAGGCTTACAATCCTTCTCCTATTAATGATTCAGTGCCTGATGAGTCAACTAGCATGGTTGCTTCTTCAGATCTAGATGCTAGAATTGCTAATATGGTTGATGGTGTTGTTGCAGCTAGTTTAAAAAAAATCAGTTTGGTGCTATAGCTATTAATATTTTCAATGTTGTCGATCAAAAAGTATACGCCAAACTTAAACAATCTTTGGGCAATGATTTACATGCATCTATTTCTAATAATAATGCCGAACATAGTGCTAGCATGATTCCCGATTTGTCTAATATATTTATACCTAAAGTACCTCCTTCTGCTACACCAGTACATCATATGCAAAGCCGAACAATCATTGAGAATTCAGCTAATGGAGGGATTCCAGTTAATCATGTTAATACTTCAGTGCCACATCCTACCGTTACATACACTCCACCTATTAGTGCTGTTGGTTATAGTTCGGTACCGCAGATTTCACATATCACCTTGCCGAACTATACTTCACATCCAACTTATGCTACTGTGCCGCCAACTACTAATAGAATTGCTTTTTCTGAGCCGATGCAGCCTCATTCGGCTAATGAGGTAGAGAATGACCATTTTAAAGCTAAATTTATGAGGCTTATGACGGAATCTTTCGGTTTAGAAGCTAACAGTAAAGCTAGAACTTACCAAAAGCCATACCCTAATAACTATGAATACATTCCATATCCTCCAGGGTATAGATTCCTGATTTCATAAAATTCACCGGTACGGACGATAGAACCACATTAGAGCATATTGGCCAATTTCTTGTGCAATGTAGTGAGACCAGTAGTAGCTCGGTTTTGAGAATTAGATTATTCCCTATGTCTTTATCTGGTGCTGCATTTACTTGGTTTACTTCATTGGCTCCCAATTCATACTTGGCAAAATTTAGAAAAAAAATCATGATTATTTTTATATTGGTGAAACCGAATTGCATTTGTCACAGCTTACATCGGTTAAACAAAAGCCAAATGAATCTGTTTTCGAATATATTAGGAGGTTTAGAGATACTAGGAACCGATGCTTTGGTCTGACAATTTATGATAGGGATTTGGCTGATCTAACTGGTGATGGTTTACTTGATTTTCATAAGGAAAAGCTAGAAAGCTATGATTTTAATGATATTAACCAAGTATTACAGAAAGTTCTGGCTAATGAAAGCCGGGTGAAAGATAAGAAATCTAGTCACCCTGTTTATGTGCTTGGTTCTGATTCTAACAATTCGTACAATGAGGATGGGGATGTTTATGCTGCTGAATTTGTATGGGCTTCTACAGGTAAATCTACTACTTGTGATTCTTTCAAGCCGATTTCTAAAATCCGGCAAGAGGAACGTAAATTAAGTTTTGATCCAGCTAAGTGTGATAAAATATTTGATGAATTATTGAAAGCCGGAAAGATTAAATTATTTCATGCTATGCCACCACTTGATGAGTTAAAAAAGAAAGCATATTGTAAGTGGCATAACTCATTTTATCATGCGATGAATGATTGCAATGTTTTTCATCGACAGATTCAGGCAGCAATAGATAATAAGCATTTGTCTTTTCTAGGGATGCAAATTGATCGGGAGCCGTTTCCGATTAATACTATTGACTTGCAGGGTGCGAAAGTTTTAATTCGGCCTCATGAAGACGAATCAACTAAGGGGAAGAATGATATCATTGGTACTGCAAAGTCAGCAACCTCGGGAACAGTTAGTACATAGCCGATGTAGAAGGTATCAAGGCTCGGGGGGCAAGACAAGGCCAAAGCAGAAGGGTCTGCGAGGGCCGGATTATCCGGTGGCCAGCACCGGACTATCTGGTGCAACTCGCCGGACTGTCCGGTAGTTCCAGAACATTCGGAGGAAACTCGGTTGAAGGTAAAGCAAAGCCAAGTTTTGCAGAACTCTTGGCTAAATACCAGAAGGATGGAGCTGCTAAGAAAAAGGGCGGAACATGTGGTGTAACTTCAAGTTCTTCGCGTACAGGTATTGTGCAATCAAGTTCAGTGGGTAATTCTTTTACTTCAGCATGTTATCCTTTAGCGCTGACTTCATCCTGGTCTTGGCCATATGTTTACTATTGTCCACCTTCTTCTTATGCTAATATGTGGTTGCCTTCATATTTTCAATATCCTGGTTCATATTCTTATTATGGAGTGTCACAAGGACCGATTAATGGTAATCTGGTCAAGGATACACCCGCTGTTCCAAATATGCAGGTAAAGAAGAGTATGCAAGGATCTGAATGTCTACGGCCGAAGTGGTGTCCTTCAGGCTTATCTCACACTCAGAAGAGAATACTTCAACGTTTGCATCAACAAGAGTCAATGGAGCAGCAAAAGAAGGTGACGGTGCCTGTGAAGGAAGCACATGCTACCTAGCAGGTTTCGAGGCCCAAGAAGATTATTTCAGCGTCATCCTGATCTAGTCAAGTTTTATGGCCGATAATTGCTCTTATCGCCCTTAGCATGATATATGGCCGATGTATTTCGTTAACCATCGTCCTCAGGTGTTTTTTGGTGCAAAAGATTGCTTTTGACTTAGGACCTTCACCAAAAGGAATGGGGACATGTGTTGAGCACGAAAAGTGGTAGGGCCAGTCTGGCTTCCTAATGCCGGACAGTCCGGTGCATAGGACCAGACAGTCTGGTAGAGCCAGACTATCCGGTGGCTTCTATTGGACAGTCCGGTAGACACGAGTCCGGTTAGGATACGCTAAGTTTCACGGGATTTGTTTAGATCTCGACTTGTAAAAGAGGTAAGATCATCCCTCTCTATAAATATAAAGGGTCACGACCGATTGAGGCACCACAAGTGAACCAATCAATCCACTTTTATCGTTTTTACCTTTATATCCCTTTGCCCTAACTTTTCCAACCTCTCTTGTTGTTCTCTCTGCGTCTTGACAGTGACTTGGAGGCGTTCTAGGTGACCTGCCGATCCTAGAGCAACCCTACGATCTCTTCTCTCCAATGGGGTCGCTGCCGGGAGATTGGATCTAGGTCTACCCGAGCTCCAAGGAGCTTATCGGACAGTCCGGTGCTGACTGCTGCTGATCCCGAAGCGCGTGTTCGTTGCATGGAAGGACTTCAACGTTTGCGATATTTGGCCAGGACAGGTGCCAAGAGTAGTCAGTTTGCTTTTGCTACTTGCAAGGTTTCGCATATGAGCATCACCTAACACAGTATGCTACACACCCATGCTTAGGTGATACTCTTTTCAATCATTAATATACGACGTTTTTAGTGTAATTTTGCAAAAAAAAAGTCATATATAAATGACACTGGAGGGAGTACTCTGCATTTGATAAGGAAATAGATACACATTTATATGTGACCGATTTCTCACGCAGGACAAAGTAAAGATAAAGCAAAACCTTAAAACCACGACAAACTATCATCATTGCATCAGTGTAGTAAAATTTAAATGGTTAGCAGCACAAAAATTTTTCAGACTATTTTTTTATTCATTAATCAATACATATTTCATAAAAGTTGAGCATAACATATTTGTTCATAGTGCGTGTACATGTCTAATAGTATGAAGTTACTAGTATGAAATAATGCCCGATGTTACGTTTCACTTCGACTATCAACAAGATCAAGATTCATGATCTTTGCATTGGATTTCCAAGAATGAATTCGTTTGTATGAAATATAATAAAAAATATAGTGTTTCCTACAGTTAAAATGATGTCTGAAGACACACCTATTTTGACATCTAATAGAAATTGGGTTGAAATTGTTGTAAAATATTACCAAGCAACTTATTATGCATGTGGGCTTACCTAGCACACATATAAATATCTAAGAGTATAGAGTTTGGCAAAAAAAAAAATCTGATGTTATTTATTTTACTAGATAAAATAATTATTTTGTATTTAGGTGCGTACATATGCATTTTGTTACTCTTTACCCTATAAATCAGAAAAAATTTGTTTCTAATAAAATTTGTCGCACTTGCACAACCTTTGTCAAAACCATACTACACCATGGGCCTACCCCCTAGCACTTGTTCCAGATCTACCTACTAGTACCATACTGTACTCCTTTATTTAAAGTTATCCGTAAGTTTGATTAAGATTGAAGAAAATTAGTATAAATAAATATGAAGCATATTTTACTAATATATTTTAGTATAACTAAATATTAAGCAGACCTAGAAGTAGCATCCCCTTTGTTCTAGTATTTAACTAGACACTAGAAATATGTGATTTTACAGAATTTTGAAAACAAACTCCAAATTAACAAGCTAGAATTTATAGATATAAATATATTTATAAAATTAAACCATTCATCAAAATGGCACATGTGGGAGCATCTGCATGTTTAGTTTCCTAACCATATGACCTCTTCCACTTAAACCTAGGCTATTTTGACACTTCTGAATATTATTAAATACATCCACATACTACAGCCCCCTAGAAATTCTCAAAATAGATTCCTCCCACAAAGTCAATACTGGGCTGAATCTTACACGGCCCAATAAGTCCTCTCCCCTTCCTTGTGTCCATGAAAAAAGGCCTACCGGTTACCGCAGCCAGCAGTCTGCCCTCGTCGTGATATGAAACTAACACAAAACAAGAAATTTGGTTCCTGGTTATCCAATGGGTCAGAGCACGCATATTAATGCCTCAAATAAGAGACATTTCCTGTCTAGCTATTGGTGCATCATTCTTAGCATCAGGCTAAACATAACAACATATGGCCACGAGTATCTGGCATCTTATATATAAAGCGGCCAAAGTGAGATGAAGAGCCCAATTTATGTTAGGAAACAAAGAGTCCAAACTACTTCCCTCGCTCCTATAACAGCTTTGCTTGTATCTCTTAAACTAATTTATATTCAATTTGTTTATAACTATTTCAATTGGCCCCCACATTATCTCTAAGTAAAGATTTTTCATTTTTGTTTTTCAATGTATCAGTTGAAATTTATGCTCAAAATTTATGGACTTATATTGGACATCATAAGTTATGATACAAAAAATGTATTCTGACTTTTATCATTATTTTTGATAGGTTAGATAATTAATAATAAATTAACCCTACTGATAAATTAACTAAAAATGATAGTTTCTATAAGCAAACTATCTAGGCAACATATCAAGTGCAAACTAAGTTTTGGTG
The DNA here is from genome assembly GCA_022530915.1 of Paspalum notatum. Lineage (NCBI taxonomy): Eukaryota > Viridiplantae > Streptophyta > Magnoliopsida > Poales > Poaceae > Paspalum > Paspalum notatum. The sequence goes on from CM039683.1 coordinate 13,384,985, forward strand.
CAAACTCCGTGCAAACCTACTAAAAAACTTTTGAAAAATTCTGAAAAAAATCATGAATGTACATCTCAGCTTACCTTATCTAAATATAAAACTTCATGGTCAAATTCATCTTACTCTAGAAGTTAAAAAAAGACAAATTTTCTGACAAACAGTAATAGTTCAAATGCACCTTAAATTTTTCTTTTTTATAACTTCTATAGTAAGATGAATTTGAGCATGAAATTTTATATATAGATGAAGTAAGCTGAGAAGTATATTCATGATTTTTTTACAGAAATTTTTGAAACTTTTTTTAATAGGTTTGCACGGAGTTTGCACCAAAACTTGGTTTGCACCTAATATTTGCCAACTATGTGTAGCTCAACTGGTTATCTAGTATATAAATACTATTTTTGTTATGGAACTTGTACGTTTGAAGTTAACGTCTTGGAGTAAGCATGCATGTATGATTCTCACAATATCAGCTATAAGGAAAATAGGCCCTAAGCCTTTCGCTTAGTTCTCTAATATGATATTTTGGTGGTTGAGTTGACAACACGTGCCATGGGATTAATATTAGTGTGCAAGTATTTTTGTTTAGGTCCCAGAGTGCAAAGGAGGACTTAAAAGGTACAAACACCTCAAAGGAGGACTTAAAATATACAACAGAAGTCCCAAGCCGCTATCAAGATGCAAGTCCTGACTCGGCGGTCTCATCGAGTGCACCGGCGAGAACAAGAAGCCCAAAGTCGAAGGCTGAAGACCCTGTGCAAATACATGCACCGGACAGTCCGGTGGTTCACCATACCGGACAGTCCGGTGGTCCTCCACCGGACAATATAGGCTGAGAAGGAAGAGGCGAAGTCCGACGCAATATTCACCGCCGGATAGTCTGACGGTGCCACCGGATGATATAGACCGAGAGCTTCTCAAGTTGAAGACCCAGCGCCAAGAGCCACCAAATAGCCCGGTGGTGTGCCACCGGACAGTCCGGTGGCTCCAACGGTCGACTCCAAGCTCAACGGTCGAATTGTCAGAAGGGGCATTTTACACGCACCGGACTGTCTGGTGGGTACGTAGAAAAATGGAAGAAGCCCCTAATGGCTAGTTTTGGAGGCTTGGCCTATATATACCCCATGGACGGCATCCACTTCGTGGTTGGAGTATCTTGAGCTTATACAAGTGTTGAGGCACCCATTTGATCAATCCAAAGAGCCTTATACACACTTTTGAGAGCCTAACCACCATATGAGCAAATAGACACATCCCGGCATAGCGACAGCTTGTTAGCATCTTGGTTTAGGTCTATTTGTCTAGTCTCCGTGCCTGCGTGCACGACGTTATCCAAGTGCGGTTGTAAATCTTGCGAGACCCTCCGGTGTGTGGAGTGGCCGCCACCATCTTGTGAGAGGGAGGAAGGCCCTCGGCACGTTGGCCAAAAGCTTCCCATAGTGAAGACGGCGGGGCAGCTCCGCGAGAAGGACTCAGAAGACCCCAACGGCCTCAACAATCCTCTACCCTTGCGTGGGCGAGGCCGTAGTCGCAGACAACGCAAGAGAAGGGCTCGTGTGGGTGTGTACCGGGGATATCCGGAGACCCAACCGGGGTTGCTTGACTTCCGAGGAAGTCACTTTGCCAATATCCACCCTTGCGTGGGCGAGGCCGCACTCCTTTTGAGGATTGCGCGAGAGCAAAGCCCTTTGAGGAGCACTAACGAGGATGTAGGGGGTGAGAGGGCACGTTGGCCTTCCCGAACCTTGGAAAAAATATCGCCGTGTCTCCTTCGTGTGCCATCGCCAATATCGTCATCGGGAGTTTGCATTCTCTACCCATCTTTAGCTTCCGCATTTACAAGTTTCTAGGTGACTTGGCCACGGTAGAAGTAGCAACACTTAGCAAAACTTTAGTGCACATAGCTGGATTTATTTGTATAGGTTTTGCTTAGTAGTTGTAGTTTTTAGTGAGCCTTAGTTTTTAGAAATCATAATTCACCCCCTCTTAGGCGTCGGTCCTACCTTCATCAGCTATTTTTCCTTTTAGTGGGTAAGCAAGTTGACCATGGAAATGGGAGTTGTATGTGGTGTAAGCTCATCAACCTACCTATATATCTTACCGTATATATTTCAAACACAGTTTGTCTGCATACACTGCGCGTGCAGTGTATTGCATGTCCATATGCACTCTCTGATGAGTCTATCAATCACTGGGAGGTTTTTTTAATGCCAGTAAAATATGCACGCGTGTTAATCATGGAATGAGCATGTGTACCCATAAACATGAGTGCTTACGTGACAGGCCGGAAGTATGATGCAAGGGGAAATAAATAAAAACAGTTCCTATGATATTTGGATCTGAAATTGCTCGGATGTGTCACACTCCAAGTCTCCAGGACTACAAGAAATACATAATTTTTCACTGCCTGAATAGAAACCGGCACGATTAATGGCACGCTTGCTTTAGTCGCTCCTAGGGAAAACGGTGAAAATACATAGATTTTCGTCCGGCTGGGACATAAGTCTGCAAAAAGTTATCTATACTAGTTCACGGGAGGACGTCGGATTGCTCTCCCAGTCAAGCTGCAACTACGTTAATAGCCATGCATGTTCAGATCCTTTGTCTTTATGTATCATGCATGGTTAGTATACGTTGTTATTATTACAAAAAAAAAAGGTGTGGTTGTTAAAAACTACACGCTATCCTAGTTTTACAAGGGACGAGGAACGGATAACGACAGCACCACTCGTGTTTCTTTAGCGTAGTGCGTGGGGTGAAAAGGATAGGCATGCACGTTCCGCCATGTTCCTGGAGGGGCGCACGGCAACAAAAGCACGTCAGAAAAAAAGTGGTTAATAACAACTGTCAATCTTATTTGTTTCGTTGTCCAAGCTTGCTGTCGTCTACACGCTATCTTGGGTGTGTTGCTCCAGCACATGATTGGGACTAGTGCGCCGATCCAGATCGGTCGAAGTTGCAGTGAACTTGCAAGGTTAAACTACTCTGTAATAATTGTGTTTACGTATGACATTAGTAGGTACGGGCAAGCAACCTCAAAATAAAATATACTTTAAAAATACTAAACATTGAAACTTTATCTCTAAGTTTGAAACTTGTATCTAATTAAAATATAAATACAATTAAACCTTATTAGATTGTGGTAGCTTAGAGCATCTCCAACCGTCATGTTATTGTTAAGGCCCAAAGTTTCTCATACAGCGGTGTCCTCAACATTGAACCACTATCAACCCTTTTCTACTATGGCAGTATCCTTGTACTCTAAATAATATAGGAGGGATAACCAACCACCCTAGATTTGAGCGTGAGTGAGAATAATTTAGGATGCCACAAAATAAGTAAATATATGATTCTAGTTAGGGTGACCACTGGAGAAAGATTTTTGCTACTAAAACCTTAAATTGAATTTTAGGATGAGAAATATTTTTACTTCTAAAACATTAAATTAAACTTTAGGATGTTGATAGGAAGGACTTGTTTTGCTCTCAATTATTGAGAGAACATCTAGTATTTTTTTTTCTCTTTTCTTTTAGTTGTCTCACTTTTATTATTTCATCCTGTGTGGGCCTAGATACAATATATCATTTTCTTATATATATAAGATAAAATGTGCTACACTTGCAGGTTTGCAAGCATACTACAACAAAAAGGATTAGTTATATTTAACTTATTTTGTGCTTTGACAAGTCTATTTTCAAATAAGATAGAGTATATGAATACATAATCCTTGGACAAATATAAATACGGTACAAACGTAGGTTATTGGCAAAATAATAAATGATTTCCCTATGACATAATTGACTAAATTACTGATGTTCCTTGAACGTTGTTCTTTCTACGTTCATCGTAACACAAATAGTTCCGAGCTCATTTTGCAGTTCAACTCCCAAACTAAATCATTCTGCATCTCCAATTATTCTAGTAGCGGCAAATGTCAAGAAAAATCGTTAGTTTACCTCTAACTTTGGCACCCTAATAATTCGCAAAGCTGCTAATTGTTCAGAAGAGATGTCGTTGGTTCTAATCAACTTGCCTCTTCGTAAGACAACATATCAGTGGCATATGCTTGATCTGGTCAGCAAGCTGACGACGGCAGCTCTCGGATATATGATCTGCATGCATGCGCAATAATTCGATTTTGTGTGGATGTTTACTCATGTAGTGTGGCTACAAACTTTGTGCACCTATGGGTGGGCGTGTCGTGCAGGTGCTAAAATCATGAGGCCATAAGTTCAAGAGACTAACTGAATAAGAACGTGGGCATGGACATGGATCAAACGCTGATATCAAGAGCAGTAGAGCACCTCATGCATAACTAGTGCCCATGCGTGTAACGCTGCTCTATTAGAGCCGCCGTGTCGTCATTGGTTGGGTGTCATTGCTGCCGCATTGCCCGATGCACATGATGGAAGGTGATGACTAGGGTTTCTTGCCTATGGTATTACGGTCGATATGGACTTTATCATCTAATGGCGCTATTTTTATTCGAGGACGCTTGATGGATGGCCGGATGTTTCTGATTATTGTGATATTTTTTTGAATTTATCTTTTTGCCTATGGCATCTTGGAGAATTAACGTAGAGGCAACAAAAAAGAGTCTCCAATTAGTAAAAGTGAGATTCCTCGGCTGAGCTAGAATGACCAAAAAAATATGTCATATTTGGCACGATGATATATAATTTTTTTTCATATGGTTTTTGGGTTTTTCTACAAATATTAATGCCTAAGTGATTTCATGATCATATCAACTAGTACATCAACTCCGCGCAAAGCATGGGCTTGTATGAAAATGTTAGAAATTTGCATATAAATTTGAGAACCACAATTAATCAAAAATACTATTATTTAATATCTGTTATATGTTTTTATATGTAAATTTAAGGGTTGCTTTAAATTATCTTTCGCAATAACATAATAGGTGATTTATATGTAAATTTAGGAGATGCTTTAATTTATTTATAATAATGGTAACTTATGTGTAAATTTAGGAGTTACTTTAATTCGTCTTTAACACAATGCTATAATGAGTAATTTATATTAAAATTTTGGGGTTATTTTATTTTATCTTTCATAATGGCATGACAGATAATTGTAGGATCGAGATTACCGGCTAGAGGGGGGTGAATAGACGGCTTTCAATAAAATCAAAGACACTAGGCAAATTTAATTAGAACCACAAGAGAATTAAATCTTCTAGCCTATGTTGAGCTAAGTGGGTTTGCAACCTACGGTGACAAGAACACAATTCAATCTCTAGTAAAGTAAAGGCTCAAGATAAATGCAAGAAAGTAGATTGAGCAAAAAGATCACCACACAAGAGACCGAATTTTTTTTCCGTGGTGTCGATGACTTGCCGGTCACCCCTAATCCACGTTGAGGTGGATTCAAAGCATCCAACCACTCCTCTATCAAGACTCCACTTGATCTTTGAGCTGGATTGGTCAATGAACTTCTCAAACCTCGATTCCACTAGGGTTGCTTTTCACCACTCCGGTGAGGCAAGCACCGCGCCTCTCATAATCACCACCGCGACTCCTTCACAATCTTCTTTGAAGAGCTCGACGGGGAATCACCACCAAGCCGTCTAGGAGGCGGCAACCTCCAAGAGTAACAAGCCGACGATGCTTGTTTGATGGACTCCTAGTGCCTCAAAGCTCACACAATCAAAACCAAGCACTAGGATTGCTCTTAACCTCACTAGAATGCAACCTCAAGCAATGTGAGTGAGTGAGAGGGAGAGGAAGGCTCAAAGTGCTCAACAAGTGTTCCAAATGGCCAAGAGAGGTGCCCAAGTCCTGGGCACCCACTATTTATAGCCCCACACTTCACAGCTAGCCGTTATGTGCAAATCTCGTGAAAACAGGGAGTTCGCGGACTATCCGGAGTACAAGTCTCGGCCAGTCCGCACTTGAAAACCAACGGCTAGTTTTGCATTAAATGTTGGTCAGAGTCGCTCAAAATTTGAACTGCGGACAGTCCGCCTCACAAGGCCCGGACTGTCTGCCGTTCACTCGTTTTCAAAACCAGGGACTCTGCTGCTCGGGGGCTGCCGGGACAAGTGACCGGCAGTCCGCCCCAAGGGCCTAGACAGTCCGCCGTTCAAAAGAAGAACACCCGGCAGAAACCAACTACTCCCTGACCCTGCCTTCAGTTAGCACGGCGGACAGTCCGCCCTCCAAGGCCGGACAGTCCGCCGTTGGGACTAAAAAACAACCAGGGAGCAGGCCAGGTTCTGGGTAAAATTTACCTCACAACTGCAGACAGTCCGCACTTCTGAATTTCAGCTCAACCAAAACAACTTTTGAATTGGAGTTTTATTTCGCAAATCGCACCGCTGTTAGCCCTCATTCAAGTGCGTCTACCATGTGAGCAATGAGGCACTACAAGACCGTCAAGGAAACGACATTGACCCCTCTCAATAGTACGGCTAACTAGCCTATTAATGCGGTCAATTCTCTTCTGTAAGCACCTCTTGACCGGTTAAAAACAAATCCTATCTATATACCTTTGCCTTGAGCCTTTCATCATCACGAATATCCTTTGATTTCCAAAGCTTCCACATAGCTCTTTCTTTGTATGGACCAACCTACATTCTCAATCACCTCAATGCAAATGTTAGTTCACACATGTTGTCATTAATTACCAAAACACCAACTAGGGGTCTAGATACTTACAATAATTTATATGTAAATTTAGGGGTTATTTAATTGATTTTTCATAATGGCATGGTGGGTAATATATATATATATATATAAGGGGTTACTTCAATTTATCTTTCATAATGGCATTGTGGATAATATATATGTAAATTTAAGGGGTTACTTTAATTTATCTTTCGTAATGGCAGGTGGGTAATTTATGCAAATTTATGGGTTACTTTACTGATCTTTTGTAATAGTATGGTGGGTAATTTTTTAAAAAAATATAATGGATCCAATTGATAGTATTATTAGAGTCTACTTGATAAATGGCCAAATGTTTCTGATTTTTATGGTAATTTATACAATTTGTCTTTTTTCCTAGTGTGTCTCATAATTTGTGGTTCTTTTATAACCTTGAATTAGTAATAGTAACATATCTATTAACTAAAGAAATTATTTTCATCGACATCGAAATTTTCATTGACGTTTGTAGCCAACAAAAGAAAAGAAAGAATCCAACGAGTAATTCGTCACGGATGAAAATTTGGCTTATTTTCGTTGGCGGAAGGACCCGGCTGACAATATATGGAGCCATTTTTATATGCTTTTTAGCTGACAAAAACATGTCAAATTACTGAAGTTGACAGGAAGACAGGCCGTCGATCGGTAGCTGGTTGTGGAAAGGACATTGTTCATTTCAAACCCTTCTTTGTAAACGTACGGTGCTAAATAATGTTATGCACGACCATATGCACGATATATTGCACTGAAGCTTGGCTAGAGCGGGGCTGCTAGCACACAGCTAGCATTGTACTGTACATTTGCCCTGCCTGCCTAGGAGGAGCCTGGCAGGGGCTAGGGTTGGTCGATCAAGTCGACGCTGCTGAGCCTTTAATTTTTCCTTCGCATACGTACGGCTCGAATGCTCTTGGTGGGCCCTCGCTCGCTCTTCCGCGTTCAAAGACGACCGTCGGCCGGCCCCCGGCCCGTCGTCGCAGCAGCTAGCTGCATCAAGTACAAAACCACATGGCATGGCCGCATAGGAGCCTAGCTTGGTCACGTCGACGGTCGACGGCGCCGAACGGTGAGGGATTGAGCCATCAGTGCCTTACTTTTCTGCTAGCTAGCTGCCGGGCATGGGCTCGCTTCGGTCTCTCGGATGGAAACGTTTTGTTGTCGCCGGTTGGCCGGCCGGTAAGAAGGCTATAGCTAGATCGCCGCAGCACACAGCTGCCATCAGTACACAAACACTATGTATGTCATGCGGGAGCGGATCTAGCGTGAGAGGGCTGGGGGGCTCCGGCCCCTTATATATCCCCACGCGGACAATGGAACCTCCCGAAGCCCCCAACACTTTTTAGGCATGAATAAATAAGATGAAGAAAAAAATGAAGAGAGAAGAAGATAAATAGGAGAAAGAGCCCTCTAAGTCTCGATCCTAGATCCGCCACTGATAGCATACACCGTCTATCGTCCTCTCTTATCGCCAAGCCTGCCTGCCTATACGATCCATTGTGAGTCAGCTGATGAGCATGAAGATGCACGCTGGCACGCTAACAAGGGCCGACGCCGTGGTAGTTCACGGGTGCCTTGCGTTTGCGTGGCACGACGTCGAGGATAAAAAACGGGACGGTATCAGCCTGACTGAGTACAGCAGAGCGTGTAAAAAGCCTGCTTACTGTAACGACATTGTTTACTTACAGAGTTGAGTTTGAAATAGATAAACCGTGGAGCTGCTGAACTCTGTCTCAGCAAGGGACGACGTACCGGGCGGGGCACGTGCTGTCCCACTACACGTACAGGTCTTTTGCCACTCACGCTAATCGGCGGCCAAACAAAAGCTAGGATGACTACTTTCTTGGACAGAGTTATGACAGATGGATCACTGACCATCCGTCCGGCGTGCGCCCATGCATCTATAATTACACAATTAACATAATTAAATAGGGGCGATCACGTGCATGTTATAATGTCTACTAGGAGTAGTAGAGATGTTTGTAAAGCGGCTGGATAGTCGTCGATACATACCATGTACCCTTAAGGCTAAGTCCAACAGTTCGGATGTTCGGATATATAGTCGGGTATAGTACAAAACGACACTGTAGCGACACTGTTCACAGAGAAAGGGGTAGTTGGAATAGTGGATAGATGGGGTTTTATCCCACTTGCTGGAGTCAGCCTAATAATTTTGTTCTCTCCGTGGTCACTTGAAAAACGATATCATATATATCTATATAGATGGAGGCCACTAAGCTCGTATCTCAAGATGCAGCTATCCACATCATCGTACACTAAGAAGCCATGTCATCATCCAGTATGATACTCTATTAATGTCTTTCGTCGATTTTCTGTGATTGATAACATCAATACATACAACTATTTGTCTTTGCTATCACTTCACTATCAAATTCCCGCAACATAAATACACAGATGATCAATCATTTAAAAGCCAGTCTCTCTCAACTAAGATGGATAAATTATCAAGTATAATGTGTTAAAAAATAGTACGTTAAAAAATAATGTGTTTAAAAAATGTTATCACCAAGTGATCAATCATTTAAAAATCAAACTCTATAAAACTAAATAAATAATTTATCAAATATAATGTGTAAAAAAAAATTGTCATACAATATATTGTAGTATATTTTTATCTTTAAAGTTCATGTCATCTTTGAGTCTACTGATTTAGAAGTTGTCGCTTTAAAAATTCCCGCATCAACGCCCGGGGTACCACCAGTAGTATAAAATAAAGGAAGACGCGGTATTCCCTCTGCTGCACTGATGGACCTTTGCATGCATGGAATCAAATAGTGATGCTGCACGCATGCAAGGTTGGTGCGTGGAACAAAACTGCAGATTCGATCAACTATATATATCGGAGTACAATATTTGATAGACGACGGTGCCAGCCTGTCAGAAAGCGACCGGGGCACCTGCTGATGGGCAGGAAGAGGAGGTCGTCGTCGTCGTCCGATCCGATGACAGATAGATCACTAACCGTCCGTCCGTCCGCCCGCCCATGCATCTCAAGTTCTTGAGTTAATATATCTTCCTTTTCTTAAAAAAAATGCATCCGTTCCCTACAATCCCTGCACCACGACCAATCGTGCCTGCGTGTGTGGCCTTTAATTTTCATCTCCAAACCCAATAAATAAAGGCTGGTGGCTCAATTAACAGCTACTCCACTACCTAGCTTGCAAACTGTACAGTAGCTGCTTGCACACCAAGAATTCGATCCATTTCAATGCCGTCCCCCCACGTAGCAGTAGCAGCTGCTGTGCTGTGGCTCTGCGCCGCGGCACTCGCAGCGCCCGGCGGGACAGCAGGGAGGACGACCACCGGCACCGCCACCACCACGGGCGCTGTTGGTCCGCCGCCGCCATCTCCACATAATAGCAGCATCGACGACAACAGGTGCCTGAGGTGGTGTGGCGACGTGCACATCCCATACCCGTTTGGCGCTGGGCCGGCCGATAGCTGCTCACTCTCACCGGAGCTCCGCCTGCACTGCAATGACACCGTCCACAGGCTGTTTCTAGGAGACTGGCAGGATGGCGTGGACAGCATTGAGGTGGTCGACATCGACGTGATTCAAGGCCAGGTGCGGGTGGTGAGCCCGATCTTTTTATTCATGCTTCATCAACCACAACACTACGAGTGAAGGCAGATCGCAAAGTTATATCCTGCCAGAGCCGTACCGCTTCTCCAGCGCCCGCAACGAGTTCACGGTCCTCGGGTGTTTGACCCTGACCTACATGCTCGGTTCTGCCTTCGACGACGGCCATCGCGGCGACCAACGCAGGTATATGGCCGGGTGCGTGGCCGATTGCCGCGGTAACAGCAGCCCCACCAACAACGGCTCCTGCACTGCGACCATCCAGGGTGACGAGGGCCTACGTTATTACTACCCCACGTTCGACAACATGGTAAACGAGACCGACTTCAACACCACTTACCCCTGCGCCTATGCCCTTCTCATGGACTCGTCCTACTACTTCAACAATTCGACGAGCTACCTGCTGGCGCCCAGTAATGAATTCAACAAGTTCCGGGTGCCGGTTGTTCTTGACTAGGTCATCCGAAACAAAACCTGTCGAGCCGCACGCACACAGCCTGCTGGTGGTGCTGGATACGCCTGCGTCAGCGACCATAGTGAATGCGTCGACGTCGACGCAAGCGGAAGTCGACGCAGCTACCTCTGCCAGTGCGCCCAGGGTTTCCACGGCGACCCTTACGTCACGCAAGGCTGCACAGGTACGTGCAGTGAACTGGCCTTAGCTTCTCCCTTTCCCATCACTCTCTCTCTCTCTCTCTCTTCTCTCTCTCTATACAGGGATATTGGTGTTTATACCCCTACTAGCAACTCTAATTGTGTTTTTATCCTCATTTTTAAAACTTTGTGATTTATGTTTTTAAAACGAAGAGTCCATTTACCCCTATTTCTAACCCTGTTAGATGCAATTGGACTAAATCATTTAAAATAAATAGAAAAAACTTTCGAAATAGGGGGAATAGACTTGAATGCCAATTATCCTTTCACCCACGACCTACTGGAGTTCCACCGGTAAAAAACTAGGCACACTGCGGCCTGGATGCGGTGTAGCTTGGGGAGACCCGGCAGCGGTAGTACAGTTGACTGGGTGCGAGCCGTCGCCGCCGGCACGAATAGTGGTATTAGTAATCCATTAAAAAATAGGGCAAAATTGTCTGGGTATGATGGTCTTTTGGCCTCGGAATTGATATTGTTAAGAAAACAGGGATAAACTCTATCTTCGATTTGAAAACATAGGGGTAAATTCACAAAATTTAAAAAATAAGGGCAAAATCACCATTAGACTTTAAAGCGAGGGTGTGTGTATATATAGGAAGAGTTATATATATACACACGCACGCGCGCACACACACACTAACTATCAAAAATGGCCATCACTGCAGGAAGAAGGTTTTTTTTCGTGGGCCAAAAGCCCACGAAAAACAGCAAAAACCCACGAAAAAGCATCTTTTTCGTGGGCCAACCGTCGAAAAAATCCGACGTAAAAAAAAATCCCACGAAAAAGTGTGAATTTTGTTGTCGGCCCCCATGAAAAAGAGGCTTTTTCGTGGAAGAGGCTTTTCCCACGAAAAAGAGGCTTTTTCGTCGGCCGCCACACGGGCCCACGAAAAAGGTTTTTCGTCGGCCTGCGAGGCGGCCCACGAAAAATGTTTTTCGTCGGCCTACGAGACGGCTGACGAAAAAGACTCTTTTTCGTAGGCCGACTACGGGCCGACGAAAACGTCCTCCAGGCTGCCAGCTTTTTCGTCGGCCCCACTGGCCCACGAAAAAGCTGGCTCCCCCCCCCCAAACAGACCCTTTTTCCCCATTTTCCGCAACCAAAATATACAAAATATACAGCACCTCACAAAACAGAATATACAGTACGCAGAAACAGAAATTTTTTCCATAAACAGGTCCATCACAAACACAACCTCTCACATAAACAAGTCCCATCACAAACACAAGTCCGAATATACATCACATAAACAAGCACAAATAGTTTAACGTAGTCCATGACAAACATACAATCCAGTCCATCACAAACGAGTCCAACATACATGACCAACAACACATCCAAATGTCTGCATTGCTCAAAGTCTCAAACATATATAACCAACACAATCCGTAGCTTACGATTGTGGATTGTTAGAGTTATGGCCGCTTCTAGATCCTCCGGCTGAATGGCGCAGGTACTCGTTGGGGTCGACCTCTGCATCAGGCGTCACATTGCCAGGACGTGACCCTGATACCTGCAAAATAAACGAAACAGATGTGGCCAGAAGTTTATCAGTAGTGCAATCTTATGAGTTTTAAGTGGCTATATCACAAGTAATAATTGTAAGGTATTTAAGTTACTTAGCGTTACTCAGATGTCCAAATATAGAGTTCAATAGCGTTACTTAAGTTACTTGGCTCGATGTAGTGCTCATACCTGCGGACCCGGAAGTGGCCGAATCCAAGGGCCATAGTTGGGACCCGGACCTGGTGCCCAAAAAGGACCCTGTTGCATCCACCCCATAGGTGGCTGAAAGCCCTGTGGTGGCATCTGCGAGCCCTGCGGTCCCATCTGCGAGCCCTGTGTTGGCGGCCACGCCGGCCACCCTCCAGATCCCTGCAGGCCTTGAGGTTGCGTCCATGCCGGAGGGCCCTGAGGTTGCGTCCACGCCTGAGGTGGCTAATGTTGAGATCAAATTAACATATGTTTCGAATTGGGCTTGTCGAAAAATGTAATAACGAATAGACTAAGCATATTTACCTGTTGGACGGTCTGTGGAGTGAAAACAGGAGGGCAAAACTGTGGCAAGTTCACCTCAGGACCGAGAGAAGCCGTCAGTTGCTGTAATGTATTAAGTGACGTTAAATTCACGAAACAACGTCAAATAGAAACAACAGCAATAGTCCAATGCATTTACCTGCATAAACGAAGACATGTACGCAAAGGCTTGTTGGCTCTGCTCGCGGGTTTGTCGTGCCTCCTCTCGCGCCTGGCGAGCCTCCTCTCGAGCTTCGCGAGCCTCGTCTTGTGCATCTTCAACCCTGGACCGTCGAGAAGTCGCTGTAGACGTACTCAACGATCCCACACGAGACACAGAGGGGTTGTAGTCAACAACCCCTGTGCCAAAGGCGAACCTACAAACAACCATTTCACATGACTGGTTATTAGGATCTCAAAGACGCATCAAACAAGATACGGACCACATCTGAATCCAAGGGAGCAAACCTGCCATGTCTTCTACCCTCACCGCTTTGATACAAAGCATCTACATCTATAGGCTGCTGCATCCACTGGACACCCTCGCCGTGATGCTTCACCATTTCTTGCCCATACCGATCCTACAAACCAACAATGAGCACACCAAGTAATATTGCTAAAACCAAACTTTGTATAACAAGTAATATTGCTTACCAGTTTGTCCTTGGCCGCCTGGGAGCACAAAACATCGGTGTTGTTCGGATCAGGACCTCGATGGCCTCGAAGGAATACATTGAGGAAGCTTTGTTGTGTTCCACTCTCAGCCTCCTGCAAACACATATGATAAGCATTTTACATATACGACCTCAAAGAATATATATGCATTGAGCCACATGCTTACCATGCGTCGCTGAAGCCCAAAGTGTCCATCTGCCCTGTACTTGTGCCCCGGATCCTGCCCTCTGTTGATTCGCTTGCCCTCTGACTTTTCAATCCACTCAGGTGAGGACCACAGCTTGGCCAACCACCTCCAAGTGTCTATGTCCTTCACAAGCCAATCAACCTCGGTCTTGAGGTACTCTTCTTCCTGGAGGTATATCGTATTGGCTCCTTTCTTCTTGGTCATATTCTCTCCTTTCACCGACTTATAGTAGTGACAGACAGCAGTGATCCTTGCATTGTAAAGTGAATCATGAATGACCTTCTCGGCAGCTTTGCTAAAGTGCCTCTTCAGCGCCTTCATAGCTTCACAATCGTTTTGGTCCACATCCGTTGAGTACCGGGTCTGCATATAAAACAAAACAAACTCAGATGAATTATTATACACACGTTCCAATGAAAATCACAATGCACGGCAACTCACCCAAAAGTCGTCCCACACAACGCCCTGTAGAGTCCTACCCTCCACACCATTTTCCAAAACCTCTTTCTTAAGGCCCCAGTGTGCCCAGCGAGTAGCCGCCTGAGGCTCACCGTTCACTACTACCATGCCAGGGTAGTGGTAGCGACAGAGGGCACCCAATACACCGTTGATCTTGGTGCGTGGGCCTTTGTTACCTTCCCATTTGACGTCGTCCCATGACCTACAAAGAGGATTTGTTAAAATATACAAGTGGTCAACAATTGATGTAACATTATAAACCTAGAACATATCAATTGATGAGACTCACCACTCTCCAAGTGGCTTGATCAACAGCTTCTCACTCTCAGCAGGCCTTGCACGAACTGAATTACACTTTCAAAACCTACATATAGCCAAACGGATTTAAGTCAATTGAAAGATAAAAATAACTTGAACTTTGCAAAACAGTAATATCAAGGATACCTAATTCTTGACGAAGAACCTGTATGCCCCGCATCAGCATCAACCACGTGTTCCTCCTCGTCAGTCTGACCTCCAGCGCCCGCATCATCACCCCCTCCCAAGTTGGTCTCACCACCCTCTCCCAAGTTGGTCTAACCACCCTCTCCCCAGTTGGTCTCACCACCCCCTCCCACGTCCGCCTGCTCCCTAGCTGCCTCATCCATTAAACCCATAAATTTCTGCTGCCTTTCTCTGCTTTGGGAGGTGCCCTGAAAAAGACCGCTGCTCGAGGCAGAAGCAGTCTTACTCCTCCTGTGCCTGAACATCTGCAAAATTCAAAAGGTTAGTATACATTTTGAATAAGACATGATAGAAACAACAAGTATAATCTGAAAGTCTTAAATTCAAGAAAACACATGATAAAAACAACAAGCATAATCTGAAAGTCTTAAATTCATGAAATCTTACAATACGTACTTATCAAAAATCATCAGCATCTGATTCGGCTTCGTTGACTCGTTGCATGCTCATTTGTTTTTTGAGTCGTGTCATCTCCTTAATTCTTTTTGACTTCCTAGTAATGGGCCGTTTCCGCTGACGAGTGGGTTTCTCTATTAAGTCCCTATCTTCCTCGTGTAACAGCTCTAGAGCATCGTCATCAGTAACATGAAACCTTTCGCCTTCAACCCTTTCGTCTTGTTGAAATCCATCGTTGTCATCGTCATCAGAACGTTCCTTCTCGACCGTTCCTTCTTGGAACACATCATGGTCATCGTCTTCATTGTACCCTTCTTCGCCAGGAGGCAAGACTTGGGCGTTAACTTTAAATGCTACCCACCATGCATGCAAGCTAGGATGAGGATATGGCAGGTAGTAAACCTGCTCACCTTGATGAGCAAGAACGACATTGTCTTGGCCTTGAAGCTTGGAACCGTGCTTCACCTCGACCATGCCAAAGTTGTCAACTCGAGTGCCATTATGTGGATGAAACCAATCACATTCAAAGAACACCACACTTAGTGGTTTGGGACCATCAAATTCATACTTAACGATGTTTTGTAAGACACCGTAGTAGTGAACTAAATTCTCATTAGTATCATAAGCGGTGGTCATAACTCCGCTATTGACAGTGGCTGCAAATGGACGGCTCTTCTCTAATTTTGCTGTTCTGAAGCGAAAGCCAGAAACATCATATCGATTGTAGTTTCTTGCCTTTATAAGACCATGAGATAGCTGGTCTAGGTCTTTGTGGACGGTTCCATCAGTAAGACACTGTGTAAAAAAACATCATTATTTGAGAGGCAACTTAAGGTCACGTATGATCGAAGAGATGATGGGATGCTAATTACATGCTTGCGGAACCACTGCACGAAATTAGGACCACCACGTAGCCCATTGCACATTAGGTTCTCTAATTGTGTGGCGGTGGGTCGGTCAGTGGATGTCCAATACTCTTTTTCAAACAACCTGCGTTATTTGATGTTCAGAGAGGACGAGATTATTTGATACTTAAAGATAACAATAGATAGAAATCAAATAGTTCAGAATGAATTTAGAAGATGACATACTCGAAATATTTGTTCATTTCTTTCATGTTGCTAAACATATACAACAAAAACAAGTTCAACTCTGACTCTTCCACATGGCGTACAGTCGAAGGTCCACTGGTTGTACCCTGGATCTTGAAAATCTGAAGGTCGCTTTGTGGTTCCACATTAGTAACAGAAACCCGATTAGAGTGTTTTTCAGCGTCTACTTTGTTGAAATACTTTTTGGTGAAGTGTGAGATCTCTTTAAGAGCAAACGCCTCAGCGATACAACCCTCAACCCTAGCCTTGTTGCGTACAGTAGCCCTTAGTTTTTTAAGTTGCCTTTCTATAGGATACATCCACCTGCATTGAACGGGTCCACCAACCAATGCTTCCCAGGGCAAGTGAATCAACAGATGCTGCATCACATTCATGAAACCAGGAGGAAACACTTTTTCCAATTTGCATACAAGCACCGGAATTTCCCTCACAAACTTCAGCATCAAACTCTTTGAGACTGTCTTAGCACATAAGTGCCTGTAGAAGTAACTAAGCTCGGCTAACAACCTCCACAAGTCGTTTTTGAAATAACCACGAAACATTACAGGTAGGAGCCTTTCAATGATGATATGATAATCGTGACTCTTCAGTCCGATCAACTTTCCGGTCTTCACATTTACCGCCCGTTTTAGGTTAGCTACATAGCGATCTGGAAATTTTAGGGTCTTCAACCATTCGAATATCTGTTTCCTTTCTTCCGGCTTAGGACAATATTCGGCTCGTGGTCTACACTCCTTTCCTTTCCCATTTAGCCGTACCTCAAGATTGGGATGATCACAAAGCAAAGCTAAGTCTTTCCTTGCTTTGATATTGTCTTTGGATTTCTCTGTCACATCAAAACACATGCTTACGATGCTTTCCGCAACATTACGCTCTTGGTGCATTAGATCGATATTGTGCGGCAGCATCAAAGCCTCGGCATAAGGCAGCTCCCAAAGTAAGGAAATGTGAGTAGAGTTGTGGAGCTCACCGTAACCATGAAACCTTTTGGTGCTTGGATCAACCTTCAGACGTCTATGCCATGCCATTATCTCCTTTGCAGTCTTACGTTTTGAGGGTAGCTTTCTAACTATAACACCCTTTCGAAATGCAGTAGTTGACTGCCTTAACTTGTGCCTTGGAGGAAGCTCCCTTCGAGTGCAGTCAAAGAAAGTATATTTTCCACCATGCTTTAGCCTGTATGCATCTGAGTCATCCATACATATGGGACACTGTAGACGGCCATTCACAGAACATCCAGCAAAATTGCCATAGGCCGGTAGATCATGTACTGACCAGAGGTATGCTGCATGCAGGTTAAATTCTTTCTTAGCGTAACTATCATATGCCTTCACCCCTGTCCACAATTGTTTGAGTTCTTCTATTAACGGGCGTAAGAAGACATTGAGATTCTTCCCTGGATGTTCAGGTCCTGGAATAACGAGCGCAAGAAATATGAATTCATCTTTAAGCACCATCTCAGGTGGAAGATTGTATGGCATGATGAAAACTGGCCAGCAAGAGTATGGGCTCGCAGAAGTACTGAAAGGTGTGAACCCATCCGTTGCCAACCCAAGTCGGACACTTCTTGGGTCTCTCGCAAACTCAGGATCAAACTCGTCCAGTGCCTTCCATGCATCGCCATCTGCCGGATGCACCATTACATCCTCACTCTGGCTGCCACATCTGCGTTCTTTGTGCCACCTCATACTCTTAGCTATTTTTATTGAAAGGAATAGCCGCTTCAGACGAGGGATGATGGGCATATACCGCAACTGCTTAGCCGGCACCGTTGTGTCCACGTTCTCCCCCGCCTCATTTTTCACCTGAATGTACCTAGACTTCCCACAGTGCCTACATGTGCCCAGTTTATCATCCTCCCTCCAAAATAGCATGCAGTTGCTAGGACAGACATCTATCTTTTCATATTTCATCCCAAGACCTGCCATCATCTTCTTCGCAAAATATAAGTTTTTCGGCAGCTTATGATCAGATGGGATAACCTCAGACACCAGTTCGGTGATGTCATTGAAGCAACTGTTCGAAATGTTGTGCTTCGATTTTATCGCCATAAGCCTCGACACCGTATCAAGCACGGTCTTCTCGGTATGATCATGCAGCTTCTCATCACCGGCTTCAAGCAGTCGGTAGAATTCTTGCACCTCCGGCGGTGGCTGATTGTCCTCTTCTGGATCAAACTTAAACCCCATGGCAAGGTCATTCAGCATATTCATCATCATGCCATCACTGTTTTGCTGAGCCGGCTCTACGATGCGACGGCGGGCTTGCTCTCCATGCTTATGCCATACAAGATAGTCAGGCATAAACCCAAATCTACATAGGTGTTCCTCCATCACATGCCTGGTCTTGTACGACCCGTTCTTACAGTCAAGGCACGGACATGGCATGACAGGACCTCTTGCCACCTTGAATGCTTGCTTGAGAAAATCCTCTACGATTGCCTGCCATTCCTTGGAGTGTGCCCCATTCTTTCGCCATCCTTCATACATAGCCTTTCGATTGTCCCCCATTTCCGAGGCTAAACCACCAACCAAAATTCATCATATATATAGTAGCGACACGTGGCTTAGGTGACAATAAAGAACCCTACTTGGAAAGTCCCTAAACCCACCCGAGAATGGAGGTGGCCGCATGCGATTCGTGACGTGCCCGATGATCCGAACGAAATTTCGGCAGCATAACCCCGCTGTTCTCCGAACGCACGCCTGTTCCTAGTGCAACGGAGAACAACCGGGTTATGCTGTAGAAATCCCGTTCAAATCATCAGACACGTACACGAATCACATGCGGCCACTCCCATTCTCCGGCTGTCCAAATATGTGGACAATCCCGGAACCACGCACATCACAAGTAATCCTATGTTTGGATCGAATGAAACTATACAATCCATACATCCATAGATTGTGCAGCTTCATTAGCTCCAAACACCACCATAAATGCGATGTGCGTGCTTCCGAAACGGGTGACGCCTAGGGTTACCTACTGGTTTGCGCATTAAACCCTAAAACTCTAGAAAATAACGGTTAAAATAAATACAGTGCATAAACAAATAAACAGTAATCATATGTGACCATAAACAGTAACAAGACAATTTAGAATCTCACAAAATAATTAAATAGTAAAAAGATGGTTTACGAATCACATAAAATGATTATTCACCAAGATGGATTAATTTAAAGTCTAATCTAATCATTACATGTTTAAATATGTAATAGCAATCCTACTGCATCATTAATAAATATGTAATCAACAAGTGTTACCCTCAGGTGGTAAATTAGGCTAATCAACATCAACATCAAGACTAAACAAAACCAGTGAGTACAACCATAATTAAAGACTAATCAAGACTAATTCGTCGGTTTTTGACATGGCCGACGAAAAAACGCATAAATAATAATCTAATCACACTACTCAATACTCGCCGAAAAAGTGGCCGACGAAACAATCCATGCCTATATATAACAATCCAAACAAACATAAAGTGCTACCTTTGTTGCTGCTACTCCTTCCGGCGTCGGAAGGCAGGACAGCGGCGGAGGCGTCCGATGGCGCGCGTGAGGGGGACGACGGCCGGGTGGCGCCGCGGAGGAGCTGGGCGGCGCCGGCGCGTGCGCTGCCGGTCACGCGCAAGGCCGGGCAGCGGCAGCAGGGCCGCGGAGGAGCTGGGCGGCGACGACGCGTGGGCGGCGACGACGGGGGGAGGGCGGCCGGCGGCGCGGCGCGTGGAGCCACGGGCGGCGGGCGGCGACGGCCGGAGCAGGGGTGCCGCCGCGGGGGACGGCGCGCGGCGTGTGGGCGGCGACGACGGGGGGAGGGCGGCCGGCAGTGCCACGGGCGGCAGGCGGCGATGAGGGGCAGGCGGCCGGAGCAGGGGTGCCGCCGCCGAGGGGCGCGCGGCACTGGGCTGCCACGGGTGGCGGGGCCGGCGCTCGCGGGCGCGCGGCCACGGGCCGGCAGCCAGGGACGGCGGGGTCGGCGCGGGCGGCCGAGGCCGGCGCGGGCGGGGCGGGCGGCCAGGGCCGGCGTGGGCGGGGGGGGGGGGGGTGGCGCGAGAGACGCGGCGAAGGCGGGACGACGGCGGCGGAGGCGGTGGCGGCGGGACGGTGTAGAGGAGAGGTGAGATTTGATTGGCAGAGAGAACGCGCAGGGCCGGCCGGGTGGGTAGACGTACAAACTTTTTCGTCGGCCTCTCCGGGGCCCACGAAAAACTCCATTTTTTTCGTCGGCCTACGATTTGGCCGACGAAAAACAAGGAGTTTTTCGTGGGCCGCGGCAGCCAACGAAAAACCTGTGGGCCTAGCAAACGGCCCCGCCTCCATGTTTTTCGTCGGCCTGACCGTGGCCCACGAAAAACAGAAGTTTTTCGTCGGCCTTTTTGGTAGCCCACGAAAAACGGTTACCTTTTTCGTCGGTCTTGAAGCCCACGAAAAAGGTTGCATGTTTTCACGAAAAAATTATGGCCCACGAAAATTTAGCCTTTTCCTGTAGTGCATGCATTGCACCGGGTTCACTATGGGCCAGTATATGCGACATGCAATCTTCACAGAGCTCATCATGGTCTCGATACCTCTAAATGTTGTCGGGTGTGGTTAAATCCATTGTATCATCACCGGGAGCTATTTTGATAAAGACTCAGGCACCGCTCGTTCTAAAACTGCGGGAGGAGATCTCTCCTTGCAAACGTTCCTTAGCACCATTGATTCGCGACATGTGACAGTGGCTGAGTCCATCGGTTTAACTATCTCATTGTCTATTTTACATAGCTCAATATCTTTTACGCTCTCTGTCTCTCTTAATACACGTAGCACAATCTATTGGATTGTCTAATCTATTATCCAAAGTACACATACATAACAATTTGCAAGATCTGCTATACTTAGCCCAGCATATGTCCCACAACTGCTACCTCCACAAATAGCGCGGCGTAGTAATTAGAGATTGAGAGGTACCTCAAGCGATCTAGAAGAAGTCCACCAAACCATGACGTACTTGACCATGCTTGTGCAAAAAAATGGAAACACATGCACATGGATTAGCCTAGCATATGTCCCACAACTGCTACCTCCACAAAGAGCGCAGCGTAGTAATGAGAGATTGAGAGGTACATCAAGCGAGCTAGAAGAAGTCCACCAAACCATGACGTACTTGACCATGCGGGTGCAAAAAATGGAAACACATGCACATGGATTCTTATATTTTCTAGTACTGAATAATTCACAGAAATTAACGTCAGATATTAGGGAGAAGTAAAAGAAAAAACAATAAAACTGATATACCGAATAATTCATAGAGATTAGCACCGGACATTAGGGAGAAGTAAATGAAAAGAAAAAACAATTGTGCATGATCCCGAAAGAGCACTTGTTCATGGGCCTCGGCGGGATTTGGTCTCCTGGTGTCGCATGTCAACTAAACCCAACTGGCCCATCTCAAGAATTTCAGAAGGTGCGTCCGGATCCAACCGTCTTCCGTGTCCCTTCAACCCCTCCATTAGCCTCAGCATCCTCGTATCGGGCTGGTCTTGTTCATGATTTTTAGTAAGATAATTTATTGTTCAATCAATGATTTGGTATTATTTGTATTTTGTACCATGAGTGACTATTGTTGGGCCGTTAAGGTTGAGGATTGTTGAGCTACTTTTTTCATGAGTTGAGTTCTGCCTTCGATTATCGATCGTATTCGGATTTTGTTCTTCTAGATTTGTGCAAGTACGTGGGTGGATCCACCTGTCAGGGTATGTTGATCGGCGACGGACCAAGAAACTCTATTCACTTTATTAATAGGTAGAGATATACTCCCTCCATCTCATGAAATAAGACGTGCATGTAATTGGGAAAGTCAAACTTTGAAATCTTTGACCAATAATTCAGTAAAAAAATATAAATTTTTAGTATATGCATGTTATATATTTGAATTCATATTCAAAAGTACTTTAAGATGATGATACTCTGATATCTATTGATGTCATATTTTGAAAGAAATGAATGGTCAAATTTTTCCTTTAAAGACCATGCCAAAAACATGCACGCCTTATTTTGTGAAATGGAGGGAGTAGTATATGTTTGTGTGATCTCAGATCTCGCCTAGCTCCCCTTGCCGTCCTTGTTTGATTTGCGTAGCTTCGGATAGCAGATTGTGATTAGGGTGTGGTGCATGGAGGAAGGAAACCACACACTATATTTAGAGCAGAGCAGCGCCATCCAAAAAACAAGGAAAAGGCGCTGCAAACCTCGGTTCTAGCACCCTGACAACGGCGCATTTGAGGGGGGGGAGGGGGTATTGTCAGCGTGCTAGGAACCGGGTACCAGGCAAATATGCCCCTGATACAAGCTAGGATGGCTGGGACCGGCACATGGCGGGTCAGGTACGGTTCCACGCAACCCAAGATGGGGCCTATCCGTTACCACATGCTGCCGGAACACTCCCAGATCCGAGGGGAAGGGGACGGGGTCCGGCGGGTGCAACCAGCACATGTGAGCCACGCCGCTGCCCAACACATGTGGGCCTAGGCATGCGCATAAAGAAAGGGCCTGCATTTAATCCAAGGATATGTAGTAGTGTAGTTGATCCTCTCTGCTTAGGTGTGTCTTAGGCGTCCCAATGGTGGGACTAGGCACATTTAAGTGGTGTTTGGATCGAGGTATGTCCTAGTATGGAGCTATTTCATCCTACTTTTTAGGTTGTTTGGTTCCTGAACAAGAGGATGGAGCCATCCCCGGCTAGGAATATTCCCACAATATTTAGGACAAGCGCATTTATCCTGAAAAATCGCTTAGACACGCTCGTCCGTGGCGGACGGCATTTCTGTCCATTAGTGAGCGGTGCTGGTGGTGGCCGAAGGAGGAGGTGAGGCTGATGTCGCGGCTGTCAGAGGAGGGGGGGGAAGCGGGTAGATACCGCCGCGGTAGAGGAGGAGGCGAGGTGGAACCCGCCATGGCCGGAGGAGGAGAAGGAGGCAAGGTGGATCTTGCCGTGCCTGGAGGAGGAGAAGGAGGCGAAGCGGATACCGCGGTGGCGTGAGGAGATCGACGAGGCAACGCGGGGAGGAGTCGTATATCTCCCCTATTTTCAGGTCGACACCGGACTGTCCGGTGCTTAACACCGGAGCTTTCGGTGTACCGGACTGTTCGGTGTTTAGCACTGGAACTTGTGGTGCACTGGACTATCCGGTGCTGGACTGGTAGAACTCCAACTTCGCACCCAAAACTCCATCTTCGAATATGTCTTGTCATTGATCGCTGATGTATACATTGAGTCAGATCATATGATTAAGCCGATTCTCCACCAGCTCTAACATCACGGGAAGAAAACCCTACTTGGAGACACTTATGAATTGGTAATCGGACAAGTCGACTCCTGTCAAACACTTGACATTATCGTGTGCCCAGATTACCAGAGCATCGTCCATTGCAATACAAGCCGAAGCATCAGCATGAATCACCTCGATATCATCACCAACCCATTGGATCAACTGTTGGTGCAAAGTAGAAGGAACACATTGGTTAGCATGAATCCAATCTCTCCCAAGGATTAAGTTGTAGTTCCCTCTACCTCAGTAACAAAGAAAGCAGTAGCAATAGTTTTGCTTCCAATTGTCAACTCCATCAAAGTAACACCCTTTGCATCAATCGGATTATTGCCACCAACACCACTGAGAGTCATGTTAGTTTTGACTAGCTCATCATCCGATCAACCCAACTTCTTGTAAAGAGCGTAGGGCATTAAGTTAACAATTGCATCACCATTAACTAGTATTCGAGAAATCGGTCTCCCATCAATATGGCTGCGCACATAGAGCAGCTTCAAGTGATTGACTGATTCCTTTGGTTTAGCAAAAATGACATCCTTTGGCCCAAAGTCAAATGAGCCATAGGTTCCTCATCTTCACCGATTATCTCGCAATTGGCAGAAAAGTTGATCACATTGATATCCATACCTGAGTGTGTGGGAGAGTCCTCGTAATCCACCAATTCCTCATCAAGGTCTTCCTCTCCCTTTGGAACCTTTTGCTTAGAAGTGTTGACCTCTATGACCTGTGGCTCTCCCTGTACATCTGACCCCTGGGGTGAGTGGCCTGTTTAAGGCGCACCGGACAGTCTGGTGTCTGGCACCAGAACTTTCAGTTCATCAAACAGTCTGGTGCTCGACACCAGGCAGTCTGGTGTGACTGTCCCCTCGGCCACCTCTTGCGAGGTGGCGGCCTTTGACTTCCACAACTTCTGTGGGAAGGTAGTCATCGAATATTTTCTCAGCTTTCCTCTCTTTTCTCTTTTGCTCGCAAGCGTTGCAACTTTCTATTTTGAGAGTGGATTAGACCAGACGGACACCATCGAGGCATGAAGTATTTAGGATCCGAAGTCTTCTTACTGCTGCTAGCCTCATGATCATTGGCCATAGCAGTTTTGGTTAGTTGAGAGTTGGCCGAAAACACCATTGGCCCTTCACACTTATCATTGAGCATCACATTGGCGGTGCCCACTTTGATTACACCGCCGGCTACCTTAAGCTTTCAAGTTTGAACTTTTGAACCAGTCGACAACTGAATTTCAGGTTTGGGAGGATGTACCACAAAAGCAGGTGCTTTTCCCATATGCCCTCCTACCGGTTTTGTCGGTCCTTGGGGCCAATAAGTCCGGCATTGCTGTTGTAGCGCCTAATAACCAGATTGTGGCATGCTCAATCGGTCTTGCACAGGTGGAGTCAGTCTATCAAACGGCGAGACTCGTGGTGCCTCCCAGCCTGGATAGCAATATGGACCATAAGGATAGTATGGATTCATCATCGGAGGCACCCACATCTAATTTGGAGCAAACATTGATGGTGGATATGCAAGCGGAGGCACCGATGGCATCTCTAGCATCTGTGGCACTTATGGAATTTGCGGAGCTTGTGGAACTAGTGGAATAGGTGGTGTTAACTGAACCACCTTTTCAGCCATGTTATTCGGTTGTCTCTGCTCCACATACCTTTCATCTTTCTTCGGAGACCTTGGTCACTTTACCGGCCAATCACGAGGCACGACCTACCCAGAAGCCTTGGCTTTGTTCTGTTTCCACGTGCCGATCTCCGGACGCCGAGGTTTGAAAGTCCTAGGTCTCGACTGGACGACACTGGACTATCCGGTCCTGGGGACCGGTGTAGCACCCTAATTTTTGAACTACAAAATTTCTTTCAAACTTCTCCAAATCCAATTAAGTTTGTTTGAATTTAGTGTGCATGTCACAATATTTTAAAACCTTTAATTAAATAAAAGAATTAAAATAAATATAGGTGAAAAGTGAGTGAATGCATTAATGATGGTGCATTGTTTCTTAAATGTTAAGTGTTCAAAACTAGAATTTATTTCAAATTATTTTGGCTAAATTCCCTCGAAATAAAAGTTCATGGGAAAAGTTCTCCAACCCTCCCTAGTCTCAGCTTCTAAGCCTAAAACCCTCCCTCTCCCCTCCTCCATGGCTTCTGGCCTAGCCCGGCCACCTCCGCCCTTTCCCCTCCTCGCCCGCGGCCTGCCTAGGCCCAACTGGGCGCTGGCGCTCGCAGCCACCACCACCACGCGTCGCCACCACCACCAGCCCCACACCCGCGCCTCTCCTCTCACCACCAAGTGGGCCCCGCCTGTTAGAGCCCTCTTCCACCTCCAACCGCTCTCCTCCGCAGCTTCTGCGCGCACACGAGCCGTGCCTCGGCTCGGCAACCGCTGCGCCCGCGCGCCCACGTCCTCCCACTACGCCCGTGCCCACGACCCTGACTCCCATATAAACCCCACGCCCTCAGCCTCACCCTGACCCTCTCCATCATCACCAGGCCATCGCTCCCACTTCCCCGCGCGTGCATGGCATCACCACCGCTGCCTAGCGTCCACACCATAGATCGCCGCTGCCATGACCTCCCTACCATCCAGGACACTGCGGTGAGATCGTCCATCCCGACGCGCATCCTGTGCATGCTCCAACTCTGCCTTTCCCCATTTTATTCACCATCATGGCTTACCTCGTTGCCGCTGTGCAGGAGCTCCATGGCCACCACCGTCGTCCAGCGTCTCCCTGCCTCCTTGCCATCAATACCTTGAACTGGACCTCCTTCTCAAGGTAAGTAACCCCTTCTGCCCAGCCTCGTCCTCTCTCGCGACTTCCCGCGTGAGCAATTGTTTGCCGGACCTCCTCCTAGCCAAGCCGCTCGGTCCCACTGTCGCCAGCCCTCATTGTCCACCCACTGGCACCTAGGACCCCACCACCAGGTTCGTCGTGGCACCCTCTCTCTCCCCGGCCAAGTCCCGTCCTCAGAGACCCCCTGCCGCACGAGATCAACCTCGGGCCAACGAAGCTCCGTCGCATCAGAGCCACCGCCGGTGAGCCGCGTCCTCTTTCTCAGCCCGAACCCACTGCCACCGTCCGATCCCGATCGAGCGGCCCACAGGCGCCGGTAGCGGTCAGCCCTTGGTCAAAATGCCACCAGCCCCTGCTCTTTTGCTAAGGAGCCCC
This sequence comes from Paspalum notatum, assembly GCA_022530915.1. Classification (NCBI taxonomy): domain Eukaryota; kingdom Viridiplantae; phylum Streptophyta; class Magnoliopsida; order Poales; family Poaceae; genus Paspalum; species Paspalum notatum. The sequence goes on from CM039683.1 coordinate 13,411,718, forward strand.
TGCAGTTTTCCTTAATCAACCCGCGGTCCAATTTCCATACAAATAGGTCCCTGGATTTTACATCCAAACCCCTAAACCCTTTAAAACCTCGCAAATGAGTCCCTGTTGGGGTTTTTAACCCTTTAACCCCTCTGATTTTAGTCTTTCAAGCCCGAGGTCCCTCCTCTTTTCCACCACGCCCCTGGAACCTTTAAAATGTTTACAAATATGCCCCTGGAACCTTATTTAGTGCATAAGTTGAGTGTTTTAACTCCGTTTTAGTCCATCCAAGTCGCGCTAGCTCCGTAATATCGATGCCTATGCTTTAATTCTGCTTTAATGCTGATGTTTAACCATGTCACACGTTCTATATGTCTAATTAATGTAATTGCTAAGTTAAGTAATGTTTAATTAATATGCTTTACAACTAAAATCAATGTAGTGTTCAACCCCACCATGGTTCCTATCAACTTAAATGAGTTTTATTTAATAACTTGTTTTGCTTAGTCTAAACTTGATCCATGTTTAACCTTGCTTAAATACTTAAATGTTTTGTAATTAAAACGCAACTAATGTTTCAAACTCTTTATAAAGCAATGTTAGCATGATTAATATCAACTTAATTTGTTTAATTAAAATGTCTTGCTTAGTCCAATCATTAATCCATGTTTAATCTTAATTAAATGCTTTCACATGCTTTGCTTATCCAAAGTTAATGTCTTTAATGTGATAACTTAAATGAAACCTTTTTAATGAAACTTGAACAACCTTTAATGTGGTTTTCTTTACAAATATCATAAGATCGATCTTTTCAAATTAGATGTTATTAATATTGAACCCACATGCTTTATCAACTAAAATAAATGCAAGTTTTAGTTCTTTTCATGAGTTTAATAAAGTTAATCTCCTAATAATGATGTCTTTTCAACCGTAGCTCCGTTTCCAACGTTTCTTGCGCTCATGTGACCCTAGAGATGAGCCCTTTCTTTTGGGAAGTGTTTTATAAACCTTTTTCTTTGATTGGTGTATGTTCTTATACATGTTTGCTTGTTTGTCTGTTTCTTTGCTTGTGTTGGATGATTGTCACGAGTAGAATGTGATCAGCTCAAGAGCTTGAAGACCAAGAGTCATACAAGAGCAGTGGATATCATATCTTTCAAGACTTCATATTGAAGACTTAATGAGCAGCATTTATCTGGATTTAAAGGCAAGTGTTCTTAGACCTATCTTATGTCCCTTACAAACTAAGTTACATTCCAAATCAAGCATGCTTCTACCTAAGGATCCATTAGAGTTACTTTTTTGTCCTTGATCAACTTTGGGAAGGGCTGTGATGTGTAGTTCTGGCTAGTGCTTAAACTCATTAAATGAACATGACTTCACTACTATGGATGAATGATTAAACTTGTTATGGGGGCTTGAGCTTGCTTTGCAAGAATCTCCTGACCCTCACCGTAAGGACCGGCTCACCGAGAGACCATCCAGGTTTATCCATACAACCACAGGGGTGGCGTGGGACACCCTTGGCTAATTAATTTGATGAACTAGAGTTGGGTAGTCCGCTTAGCCGAAGGCTGTATAGGGGCCCGGGGTGTAGGTCTCACCCTATCCGGTTGAAGGTGCAGTCGCTTGTTTGCTTTCTTGTTAGTCACCTCCCGGAAGGGTGGGCTCCAACTGACAAAAGTAGAGGAAACCTCACGGGTGGCTACGCTCTAGGGACTTATTGTAAAGGCCTCATAATGAGACCCTACTGACCCGCATTGTCTAGTGGGTATATGGGGAATAGCTACCTCTGGCACAAAGGGAATTATGACCTGTGGATTTTCAAGGTGTACAAGCTCTCGAGAGTGTTAACAAACTGATGCATCAGCCGTGCTCGTGGTCATGAGCGGCTTGGACCCTCAACAGACTAGATGGTTACTTGTGGTTTGGGTAGTGATGATGATGATGATGATCTTTACTCTGAGATATAACTTCTCACTCAATAGGGTTTAATAAAAGTCAACTTGACTAGAACATGACTAATTAAAAGCTACTGCTTTTAGCCAGATCCACATAAAGCCAGTCCACCTTACCCAAACGGGGCACTTGGTGAGAGCGGCATGTTCTCACCCTTGCTTTTACTTTTTCAACACTATGTTGCATCTACTGCAACCGCTGCTCAGTATTCAAGAAGATGAAGATGATGTTGATGATCCAGAAGACTTCCAGAAGCTAAGGCGTGCCCTACCTTCAAGTCAAGCCTTCCCTATGGAGTAGAGTTTCCGCTATGACATAGTTTCGCTGTGCTTTGCTGATGTAAGACATTTATGTCTCTTTATAAGTGAATATTTATTTTATGTAAACACTGCTTATCTGTATTCACTTATGATGTCGCTGTATGTGTGGATTTGATCCTGGGCACACATATAGTTTGCATTCGGTTGTCTTTTTGAAACCGAGTGTGACAACCGGACTGTCCGGTGTGTGCTGGGTGGGTGCGCTGACCTGCCCCCCAGCACCTTCGGGCTTGACTGTGATCTTGATCTTGTCCTTGCCATCTGGGGTCTTCTCTACAACCACCTCTCTAGTCAGGATCTTTGTGTCTGCATCGATCACGTGAGGATCACCGATGATGATGACCTTGCCCTTGCCTTTATCGACCACTTCCGGGCGAACCAAGACCTTTTTTCCGTTCAGATCAATTGTGTTGATGGGGAACGGCTGCTTGTCAATTTGTATCTCCTAGAAGTTCAACCGGCGCTCATTGATAGTCGATTGCACCTGCCGACGGAAAACATTACAATCATTTGTTGCGTGAGAAAAAAGAATTGTGCCATTTGCAATATGCTCATCTTTTTAACTCGTCTAATGAAGGAATCACATGCGATAGCTTAATATTGCCGCTTTTCAATAGCTCGTCAAAGATCTTATCGCATTTAGCAACATTAAAAGTAAACTTAACTTCCTCTTACTGATTCTTCTGAGTCAGCTGTAGGAAAGAACAAGTGTATAGTTTGGCTTTAGTGGGCCAAACAAACTCAGCAGTGTACACTTCCCTAGTCTCGTCATTGAAGCTGTCGCAATCTAGAACATGCACATTGTGACGTGTCAATTTCTGAATTTCTTTGCTTCGGCTTTCACAAGCCAAAGCATGCTGGTGCACCTGTGCAATGGAAAAGAATGGCATCCCTTCTAACTTTTCTTTGAGACACAAACCATTAAACACGAGACCTGCTAGCTCTTTATCGGATGCATTTAATTGAAAACATCGGTTACGAGCATCTCCGAATCTCCTGAGATAGTCATGAACCAATTCATTACGCCCTTGACGAAGCGATGCTAGGTCTGCTAATTGTAGCTCGTATTCCCCTGAAAAGAACTGTTCATGGAACTTTTGTTCCATTTCTTCCCACGTGCTAATAGAATTTGGAGGAAGTGTAGCGTACCATGAAAAGGCGTTGCCCGTGAGAGACAAGGAAAACAGCCGCATACGGAATGCTTCCCTATCGGCTAAGTCCCCAAGCTGAGCCACAAATTGGCTAATATGCTCATGTGTACTTCTATTATCATTGCCACTGAATTTGACAAAATCAGGAACTCTAAACCCTTGAGGATAGGGATGTGCATCAAATTGGTAGTCGTATGGCTTTCGATATGATCGGTTGGGTCATGACACACTATCCTCGAGTTTGTTTCTGAACAAATCATTTATCTCGTCCCTAATTTTGTCTAGGGTGGCTTGTGGCAATCCATCAGACACCCTCTTACGGAGTCCTGATGAACCGGGGTACTGTGACTGACTGTCCGTCCAAGGTCGTTCAGAGTCTCTAGCTGGGATAGAGCTCATGGCTCCTCTATCACCCTCAAAAGGCATGCCTGTCACACCCGATTTTTGGAAACAAACATCGGGTCCAAGTCATGTGTATGCCAGGAACTATTTTCATACACATGATGACATAAAAGTGGTACATAACCATGTTCATTTACATACATTATCTTTATTACAAAATGACCCTTGGGTCTAAAGGAAATTACATCACTTTTATTCTAAGTACCCTAGCGAAAGAAGAGCTCCATTGCCACAGGAAGAAGACCGGGGGTCCCGCAAGCCTCAGGACGGTGCGTCAGGGTCGAAGTTGTCCTCCACGACCTCCGTGTCTTGGCCAGCATCTACTGATGAGCCCGTCGCACCTCAAATTAATTCCACTAAAAGTCCTTGTGCTGGTCTTCAATTTGGTGTGTTGCCATTTGATGAAAAATATATGAAGAATGATATATTGTTTACTGATGCCAGACTGTTGTCAAAAATATATTTTGGAGATGAAACAATGCTCAGTAAAGAAGGGAAGAGGCAAACAAAATATATTTGTATTGGTTCCATACAAGTTGAGATCGTGGAAGAGGGTCCAAGTCAAGTTGGAGGCCCAATCCAATTCAAGTTCGAGTCTGCCTCGGCCTCCAGGACAAGCGCTCAGTAAAATAGTCACCCAGGCCGCATACGGGCTCGGATTTGGACGATCCACATATGCATGGAAAGCTAAGAAGATAACCGATCCAATGGAGTTAGATTCAGATTATTTGGACTTATGAGTCAACAGGAATTCGCGTCGCAAGTTGGCGGTCAGAATCTGTCCAGGGTGCTGAGCCACTAGTTTGGGCCATTGGGCCATGTATCGTGTGAGAGTCCATCTCGGACGCGTCTAGGGTTGCTAGGATGTTTCCTAGCTGATATACTCAGTAGCCATCATTTGATTAGGTGAGGTTGGATATTATTTTGGTTGCCGAGGCTTACGCCTAGGGTTTCTCCTTCGCCGAGAAATAGCGAGAGGGTGCCGTCTCTCATCTACCTTGCCATCCTGCAAGGATTGTGAGGAGTACGTGATCGAGCTGCTGCCGCTGCTGGAGTATGTCTCGGAATTCCACCGGAGTTCCCCTTCTTCTGATCGTGGTCATCGCCTCGGGTGGAAGAACACCTATCTAGGGTTTGGTTTCAATATCTGTAAGCTGAATCCATCCATCTATCTGGTTACTGCTGGTACTTACAGTTGATTGATCTAAACGAGACTATCTGATTATGAGCGAGGAATCCTATTATTGCCGCAACTATATTTGTATTTGATCATCCAAGTTGTGCGTCTGCTATTTCTATTGTGTGTATCTAAGAAGCTACTGCTGCTGCCGGATTAATTTAATCTCAGATTTATTGTTTTGGCGTCAGACATCTATTGAGCAATTAATTTAATCCCAAATACACTGGCCTGGCTGTTGATTTGGCTTGTCTTCTGTTCGACCAGACCAAAGGCTTAGCCCATCTGTGAGAGTATTTTGGAACATTTGCTCACTAAGACTTATATTCGTTGGTCAAATAATTTGTACCGTGAAAGGTTGGGAAAATATTGTACCGTGAAAGGTTGGGAAAATATTTGGGGCAGCGTAGGCGTGTCCTTATCAGTTGGTATCAGTTTGCTGGGTTTCTCACGGTACTTTGGAATTTTTTTTTTTTTTTTTTTTTTGCTGCTGATTTGAGATGGGAGATAAGTATGGTCTTACTAAGAAAAGTAAGCTTGTGCCAAAGCTGAGTACAAAATCTTCTCATCCGAGTATGATGAATGGGAGGGTTCGATACTAGAATTTTTTTGGAGTGGTGCTTTACCATCTAGCCAGTTGGTAAATTTGGCAAAGCGGACTTTCTCTGATCATGTTTTGCAGTGGTGGATGAAACTTCATCGTGGTGATGATCAAGGTATATCGTGGAAAGATATGAGGGCTGCGTTAAGGCGCCAATATGACCCATCACTTGGGAAGCTTACTTATAAAGCGAGAAACGTTGCTCCTGCTTGTGTCCCTACACAAAAGACTACTAGAAACAAGACTGTCGCTGCTCGATGTTCTCCCTCAAAACAGCAAGTTTCTGCTACAGCTCTAGGTAGTGTTGGGAAGGAAGAGGATGATATTTTTTCAGCCCTTGATGAGTCCATAAATAATATTAATCGCTTGTTGGCAAAAATCACTAGCCCTACAAAGCAGACAGAAACTAATTGTACTATTTCTTCCACTCATGAGTCTATTAAGGAAGCCTCTGATGATGTTGATGATGCATCGAATGGTTTATCGATGATGGCATAAGAAGTACAGTCTGATGGTACTACTATTGATCTTAAAGGGCAGCGTTCTGGTATTTTTCAGTCAGAGTGCAAAATTCAAGACAAGGTATGAAAATTGATTATTGATGGTGGTAGTTTTACTAATGCCATTAGTATAGATGTTGTGCACTCTTTATCTTTGTCTACTCGAAGGCTTCCGAAGCCACATTATATACAGTGGATGAATCAAAGTGGTATGCTGAAAATTACTCACAAGGCACGAGTTAAATTTTCTATTGGGCATTATATGGATACCGTGGATTGTGATGTTGCTCCTATGCATGCATGTCATTTGTTATTGGGTAGACCGTGGCAGTTTGATCTTGATGCTTCACATGGTGGTCGATCCAATTGTTATTCATTTGTGCATAAGGGAATTCATCATATGCTCAAGCCTATGTCTGTTAGTGCCATTAAAGCTGATGTGTTTGCCACTGTGAAAAAGAAACAAATTCAGCCGGCTGCAATTACACCAAAGCCGAGGACGGCTTTGCTTCAAGAGGGAGAGAATGATGTGAACGTCCCTAATCCAATAGTTACTGCTAATGTAACAGAAGATACTTCAGTCATGGCCTCTTTTATATCTGATATTGATAGCAAATTTTCAGAAAATGATGTTGGTAATTCTTTCGAAGCATTTGCTAGCCATTATGATTTTTCTAGTGATATGATGAAGGTGGACAGCAAGAAAGAAGAAGTTGATCTCAATGAAGAAAATATTCAAGCATACACAGAAAATGACTCTCCAGCTGTTTCTGAGGATTTGAACAAATCATGCATGCAGTCTCCTTCCATGTATAGTCATGAAAATTTGGGAGTTGCAAAGATGAAGAAGACACTTGATAATAACCCAAAGCTGAGGACAGCTTTGTTTCAAGGAGGAGAGGATGATGAGCCCGTGGCACCTCAAATTAATTCCACTAAAAGTCCTTGTGCTGGTCTTCAATTTGGTGTGTTGCCATTTGATGAAAAATATATGAAGAATGATATATTGTTTACTGATGCCGGACTGTTGTCAAAAATATATTTTGGAGATGAAACAATGCTCAATAAAGAAGAGAAGAGGCAAACAAAATATATTTGTATTGGTTCCATACAAGTTGAGATCATGGAAGAGGGTCCAAGTCAAGTTGGAGGCCCAATCCAATTCGAGTTCGAGTCTGCCTCGGCCTCCAGGACCAGCGCTCAGTAAAATCATCACCAAGGCCGCATACGGGCTCAGAAGATTTGGACGATCCACATATGCATGGAAAGCTAAGAAGATAACCGATCCAATGGAGTTGGATTCAGGTCATTTGGACTTCTGAGTCAACAGGAATTCGCGTCGCAAGTTGGCGGTCAGAATCTGTCCAAGGTGCTACACCACCAGTTTGGGCCATTGGGCCATGTATCGTGTGAGAGTCCATCTCGGACGCGTCTAGGGTTGCTAGGACGTCTCCTAGCTGATATACTCAGTAGCCGTCATTTGATTAGGTGAGGTTGGATATTATTTTGGTTGCCGAGGCTTTCGCCTAGGGTTTCTCCTTCGCCGAGAAATAGCGAGAGGGTGCCGTCTCTCGTCGACCTTGCCGATCCTCCAAGGATTGTGAGGAGTACGTGATCGAGCTGCTGCCGCTGCTGGAGTACGTCTCGGAATTCCACCGGAGTTCCCCTTCTTCTGATCGTGGTCATCGCCGCGGGTGGAAGAACACCTATCTAGGGTTTGGTTTCAATATCTGTAAGCTGAATCCATCCATCTATCTGGTTACTGTTGGTACTTACGGTTGATTGATCTAAACGAGACTATCTGATTATGAGCGAGGAATCCAATTATTGCCGCAACTATATTTGCATTTGATCATCCAAGTTGTGCGTCTGCTATTTCTATTGTGTGTATCTAAGAAGCTACTACTGCTGCCGGATTAATTTAATCTCAGATATATTGTTTTGGCGTCAGACATCTATTGAGCAATTAATTTAATCCCAAATACACTGGCCTGGCTGTTGATTTGGTTTGTCTTCAGTTCGACCAGACCAAAGGCTTAGGCCATCTGTGAGAGTATTTTGGAACATTTGCTCACTAAGACATATATTCGTTGGTCAAATAATTTGTACCGTGAAAGGTTGGGAAAATATTTGGGACAGTGTAGGCGTGTCTTTATCATCTACCAAGTGGTAGCAAGGAAGAGCAAGGGGGAGAGAAACAGATAAGTACAACAGGGGTTGTACTTAGCAGGCTCAAAAGAAATGCATAGCATGACAAGGAGAGGTTAAGAAAAAGGCTTTTTGGTAGAGTTTGCACCTAAGCGGCACCTTATGTTGAATCCTAAGTCCTTAGCACCTATTTAACTATGGTATCATGATCCATCTGAACATCAGATTCCATCCGATCAACAACGAGACATCTGTCTCAAACAACCATTCCACCCATCTAATCCAGATAAAGTTCTGGCTGCTCATGACCGCGAGCGCGGCTGATGCATCAGTTTTACACTCTCGAGAGGTTGCACACTTTCACCATGGGCCATGTTCCCCCTTTTGCCGCATATTTCCTTAGATGAACACCCAGGTTTATACTACGAGGCCTTTACAACGCCACCTTCATGGTCATATAGCATCCACTAAGGTTTCACCCCCGTTCCTAAGTCTGCCGACCCCAGGGGCCCCCTCTTGTGCCACTCAAACCACCACGATGCAAACAACCATGGAGGTAAACTAATTAATTAGCCAAGCCCAGAGCCCATTTAAGTAGGACCCATGGTTGCGCTGTAAAGCCAGATTACATACCTCTAGAACCGGTCCTTAGAACCCAAGGCAGGAACTAGCACAACCCATATAATCATCCACCAGTTTCAAAACCAAACGCACCACCTGAATCAAACCATCCTGCCTTGATTCCCCACCTCTTGTCAATTTAAATAAGGTTTCAACCTCCACATGATCCAAGATCATACAAGTGTGATATTAAGTTATTAACCCAACCCAAAAGCACAACTACGCAAACCGAGGTTGAGGGAAAAGCTAGTATGCTAAGGTTTTTCCAAGTTTATCATGAGCATTCCTAAATGATACTACTTTACTCTAAAAATATAAAATTGGGTAGGAGAGTATGAACAAGGTAAGCTTGCCTTTGATAGGAGCTTGATCCATGAACTCAAACAAGTGAGCCTGGAAGTTCACGATTTGCTCCTCCTCTAAACAAGTCATTCAACATACCAGGAACATACACAAAATCATATGAACAGTACATGAAACATGGTAAAAACCTACATTTGAATACACAAACGCGTAGAGCTCTCTGAGGCGAAAACGTGAGCGAAAGAATCGCCCAAAAAGGAGTTAAAACGAGAAAGTTATGGCCATTTGAAGTTGAGTGGCATTTCTGTAATTTTCCAATTTTCGAATAAAAACTGATTTTTGGATGATGGCGTCAACACAGTACATGTGATGACATCAGCAGAGGATTTTCCAAAATAAAAATATAAAAATTTGGATTTTTGGGAGAAAACCGATGATGACGTCATGCTGACGTCACCATGGACTAACTTGTAAATATTTGGAAGTTCAGGGGCTAAAGTGTAAAATTGCAGGGGCTTAGATGGAAATAAGAGCTGACTGGGCAGGGCTGCTTGCGTGGCGTGTCACAACCCAGTTCTCAACCAACGGAACCAGGACAACATATATGCTCCAGGATCAAGTCTAGCATATATTATGACAAAAGTAATAACACAGCACATGTTCAAAGAGTTATTACAACGATAAATAGTAGAGTACCACTTTATTACACCAAGACCACCGGTCTTGTCAACTCAAAGATAGCGGAAGCGGGAAACAACACTAGGGAGCCGCCACAGGGACGTCGACTGGTGAACGATGAGCCTAAAACTCGTCGAAGTCTTGAAGGTACTCCTCCATGTCTCCGTTGACTGAGCAGCAGTTGGATATGACCCACAACAGGAGAAAGTACAAAGAAAACAAGTGTGAGTACACCAACATGTACTCAACAAGCATAACACGAACTATGAGGCTCTAAGGTTGGCTGACTCGACTGCATTAGCTTTTAGTTGGTAAAATTTTATTTAAAGCTATTTACTAAGTAATGAGTTGAGAAACCGTTACCCAAAATTATTGCATAAGAAATTAATCCATATTCAGATACAAGATTTAACTCCCCAAACCAAAAACAGGTAACCACTAATCATTATGAGGTTCTGGGCCGCTCTTGACCGTGAGCACGGCTGACATGTCAGTTGTACACTCTCGAGAGGTTGCGCACTTTCACCACCAAGCCGTGAGTCTACGCTAGGAGCTCACCACATTCCCTTTGATGAGGTGACTAGCAAACCCACTACGAGCCTTTCCAAAGATCACGATGGTAAGAAGTAACCGCTAAGGTTTCAGGGTCGCATCGGTGGGGCCCGCCTCCAAAGGGAGAAGCACACAGCACACTCAACCATGAGGTAGCGCAGGGACCACAAACACTAACCTCCCCTCTTGCCCCGCAGGTAAGTTACTCCCGACCAAAACAACCTAATTACTGAGCCGCGTCCGTCCCATTCCAGAACTTGGGGTTGCGCTGTTATCCCAGGTGGCCGCTCTATGAACAGGTCCTTACGGAGAGTGGCTGGCAAAGCACAAAGCACATGCACAAGCCCCCTAGCCCAAGTTGCTAAAAAGCAAGTTTTAACAGAAGCAAGACCACTCAAGCACACAGCACAGAGGGTCAGGCTCACAAATATGTTGCATAGACATAACTAAACAATATTTAAAACTGTAAGGACGTGTGTTCGCGCAGCACCTAGCACAAACTACCCAAATGCAACCCGACAGGTACAAATATTGGATAAAAGTAGCTAGGACAACCTTAGGGCAAACAAAATATCACATGCAAATGCAATTAATAAAGATGATAGGTGGTGTTCATGTTACACTTGCCTTCCTCGTAGGGGTCTTGCTGCTGCTGCTCAAAAGCTTCAGGGACCTGGTCACCAACTTCCTCGGACGGATCAACGTCTACTTAACGTCCACGGCAAACCCAGCAACACAAGCACACATACATGCAAACCAAACATACATCTATAAGAAAACGGTACACCATTACATGAAAACAGTACTGGAACAATAGCGTAAAATTAATCTACACACTGCTACGGTCGCGTGAGCGCAAGAATCGCTCAAAACGGAGTTAAGACGTGAAAGTTATGCATAAATTAAGGTTCCAGGGGCATAACTGTGATAAAACAGTCAACCCAGGGGCTACTTTCTCAAAACCGAGGGCTTAACTGCGAAAACCTAAAGTCTCCGAGGGTTTTCTAGCAAAAACGCAGAGCTCTGGACGGCGGGTTCGAAAACCCGAAAACTCAGGGGCTAAAAAAGATAAAACAGGACCTAAATCTAATTATTCTATAACTGCGCTGGACCGCGGGTTGATTCCCGAGAAATCCAGGGGCTCTTTAGCAAAAGGCACGGCGCTGACCCGGTTCTGACAGAGTTTGACCGGTCACTGGCGCATGTGGGCGGTTGGATCTGGATCCGACGGCTGAGGGTGAGAGCGGCCGTATGCAGTGGTGACCATGCCCATGGCGCTCGTGTCGCGCGACGCGGCGCGGCGTGCGGCGGCGGTACGGCTCGGGGACGGCGCTAGGCACGGCTAGGGTTATCCCAGAAGGTCTAGGGTGCGGCGGCGAGCTCACCTAGGGGTCGGAGACGGCGGGAGCGGGTCGGTGGTGGCCGGACGAGGTGCGGCGGCGACGATCGGGGCACGACGTGCACTGGCGGCGTCGAGAGGACGTTCGGTCTTCGCGGAGTGGCGGGACGACACGGCTCCGGGCTCCAAAAGAGGTCGTCACAGCTCCGGTGAGTTCCTGCGAAGGGAGAGGAGGGGGGAATTAGGGCCGGGGTTGGTGCGGCGACGTCGAATTTGGGCGAGGGAGAGCTCACCGATGCGGGCTCCAATGGCGGACTGTGAGCTCGTGTGGGCACGGGAGCGCAATTGCTTCGGAGTGCGGAGAGAAGGGTGCGCGAGGGGTCTCGGGGTGGGATTTTATGGAGGTTTGGAGGCCGAGCGCATGGGGGGCACGAGCGGGCGCTCCGGTGTGGTCTCGGCGTCATGTGCGCCCGGATGGAAAGAAGGGAGGGAGCAAGGAAACCGAGCGAAACTTGTGGGATTTAGAGCGGGGCGCGTTTAAGGAAGGGAGCGTGGGCTCGGATTCGGGGGAGGAAGCTTCGTCGGGTTTCTCGGCCGAGCGGGAGCGAGCGGGATGAGGCGGAGGCAGGCGCGCCATCAGCGGCGGAAGGAAGGAGGAGGAGCTGACGGGCGGGGCCCGCTGGTCAGCGAGAGAGGCGCGGGAGTGGGGCGCGGGGTGGACTGGGCCGGCTCGGCGCGGGGTTGGGCTCGGCCCAGGTGGGAAGGAGGGGGGCGCGCGCGCGGGGGTGGGCTGGCTGCTGGGCCATTCGGCCCGGCTGGCCGGCCTGCTCCTTCTTTCCTTTTTTTTTTTCTTTTTAAATTCAAAACATTTTCAAAGATTTATTTGAAGGGGTATAATAGCTCTAAAAATTCCCAATAAATTGGGAATAAATCCTTAACACATTCAAGCAATAAAATATGCACCAGCATGTATGCACAACCATGTTTGCTCTATAGTTAATTTTATTTAACTAAGGCAAAATAAATCATTATAATGCAAACTAAACATAAAAAATCCTAGGAAAAATAAATAAAGCCTGGGTAAATTATATTAAATTTCCTGAAAATAAAATTAGGGTGTTACAAACCTACCCCCCTTAACAAGAATCTCGTCCCGAGATTCACATAGGTTGGCTAGCAAAGAGATTAGGGTAAGCTGCTCTCATCTCTTCTTCTCTTTCCCAAGTAGCCTCCGCTTCTGTGTGATGCTTCCACTGCACTCTGCACATTTTGATCCTCTTGTTCCTGGTAACTCTTTCTGCTGTATCAAGAATCTTCACTGGATGCTCTGTGTATGTTAGGTCTTCCTGTACATCTAGGCCCTCCAGGGGTGCCTCTTCTTCCGGTACCCTCAAACACTTCTTCAGCTGAGAGACATGGAATACATCATGTACTCCCGTAAGACTGGGTGGCAACTCCAACTTATAAGCTACCACTCCTTTCTTCTCAAGCACCTTGAATGGTCCAATATACCTGGGAGCTAACTTTCCCTTGATGTTGAATCTGCGAATGCCCCTCATCGGTGACACTTTCAGGTACACAAAGTCATTGACTTCAAATGTCAAGTCTCTACGCCTCTTGTCTGCATAGCTTTTCTGCCTAGACTGGGCAACTCTCAGATTTTCCCGTACAATCTTCACTTGCTCTTCGGCATCTTTGATTATATCAGGTCCAAAGACTTGTTTCTCTCCAGTCTGATTCCAGAACAATGGGGTCCTGCACTTTCTGCCATACAAAGCCTCAAACGGGGACTGCTTCAAGCTGGCTTGGTAGCTATTGTTGTAAGAGAACTCTGCATAGGGTAGCATCTTATCCCAACCAGAGCCATACTGGATAGCACAAGCTCTTAACATATCTTCTAGTACCTGATTGGTCCTCTCTGTCTGACCATCCGTCTGTGGGTGATAAGCTGTACTGAACCGAAGTTTGGTGTCCAACGAATCATGTAACTGCTCCCAGAAACGAGATGTGAACTGCGAACCTCTGTCAGATATTATCCTCTTGGGCACACCATGTAAACAGACTATCCTTGAGATGTACAGTTCTGCCAATTTCGCACCAGGGTATGTGGTCCTCACCGGGATGAAGTGAGCCACCTTAGTCAGATAGTCTACTACTACCCAGATAGAGTCATGTCCTCTCTGAGTCTTCGGCAAGCCTACAATGAAATCCATGCTTATCTGTTCCCATTTCCATTCTGGAATCTTTAACGGCTGCAACAGTCCTGCAGGTCTCTGATGCTCTGCCTTGACTCGCTGACAGGTATCACAAACTGCAACATATTCAGCCACTGATCGCTTCATACCGTACCACCAGAATCTCTCCTTCAGATCATAGTACATCTTGGTACTCCCCGGGTGGATGGAATAAGCAGTGTCATGGGCCTCACTAAGTATTAACTTCCTTATGCTGTCCACTGCTGGCACACAGATTCTGTTCTTGTACCATAAGGTTCCTTGCTCATCTTCATGGAAATGGGGCGCTTTGCCAATCTTAAGTAGTGCACGAATCTCCTGGATCTTGGCATCAGTCGCCTGGTGTTTTCTGATCTCTTGTTCTAATGTCGGTTCAGCTTCAAAGGTTGACATGGTAGTGTGATGCAAGAATCCCAAGCTTAGACTCTCAAATTCCTTGCATAACTCAGGTGGCATTTGAAAAGCAACGGCCATATTCACATAACTCTTTCTGCTCAGGGCATCTGCAACCACATTAGCCTTCCCGGGATGGTAGTGAATCTCCATGTCATAATCCTTGATCAGTTCCAACCACCTTCTCTGTCTCATATTCAGCTCATTCTGGGTGAAGATGTATTTTAGGCTTTTGTGATCGGTGTAGAACTCACATTTAGTCCCAAACAGATAGTGCCTCCAAATCTTCAAAGCATGAACCACAGCTGCCAATTCCAAGTCATGAGTAGGGTAGTTCACCTCATGTTTCCTTAACTGCCGAGAAGCATAGGCGATAACTTTTCCCTCCTGCATCAGAACACAGCCCAAACCTTCTTTCGATGCATCGCAGTACACTGTGAACTTCTTTGCAGGATCAGGCAAAACTAGGATTGGTGCCGTTGTGAGACGCTTCTTCAATTCATCAAACGCTTTCTGTCTTGCCTCTGTCCACTTGAAGGTTGCATCCTTCTCAAGCAGTGAGGTCATGGGTTTTGCGACTTTAGAGAAGTTCTCTATGTATCTCCGATAATATCCCGCTAAACCCAAGAACCCACGGATTTCTCTTGGAGTTCGAGGAATTTCCCAATTGACCACCGCACTAACTTTACGGGGATCCACTGCAATTCCTCCCTTGGAAACTATGTGGCCCAGGAAAGGTACTTCGTCAATCCAGAACTCACATTTGCTCAGCTTGGCATACAACCGATGTTCCCTCAATCTTTGCAACACCAACCTCAAGTGTTCTTCATGTTCTGCCTCTGTCTTGGAATAGACCAGAATGTCGTCGATGAAGATAATCACGAATTTGTCCAAGTAATCCATAAACACAGAGTTCATCAACTGCATAAAGTAGGCTGGAGCGTTAGTTAGGCCAAAGGACATCACTGTGTACTCAAACAACCCATACTTGGTAGTGAAGGCTGTCTTGGGAATATCTGAGGGTCGGATCTTCAACTGATGGTAACCAGACCTCAGATCAATCTTGGAGAACAC
Organism: Paspalum notatum; assembly: GCA_022530915.1. Lineage (NCBI taxonomy): Eukaryota > Viridiplantae > Streptophyta > Magnoliopsida > Poales > Poaceae > Paspalum > Paspalum notatum. The sequence goes on from CM039683.1 coordinate 13,427,149, forward strand.
ACAAGCACCTTGAAGTTGGTCGAATAAATCATCAATCCGGGGAAGAGGGTACTTATTCTTGACAGTCACCTTATTCAAGGCCCGGTAATCCACACACATCCTTTTATCCTTGGTATCCTTCTTTTCTACAAGCAAGACGGGGGAAGCCCAAGGAGAGGTGCTAGGTTGTATAAAACCCTTTTCTAGTAGCTCATCTATATTCTTTTTAACTTCCTCATGTTCTACAGGTGGCATTCTATACTGCCTTGAGGCAATTGGTGCCGTACCAGGTAAAAGCTCTATCAGAAACTCAACATGCCGGTCAGGAGGCATACCTGGTAATTCATTAGGGAAAACATCTGGATAGCTCTGCACCACCCTTAAACCATCAGTAGGTTTGGCTTCAAGTTGATGCAGTAATCCAGAAGGACTTGATGCACTAACCCTTACTTCTTGGCCACTCGGGGTTGCTAGATGAACTGTCCGTTGGGCGCAATCAATCTTAACACCCCACTTAACCAAGGTTTCCATACCCAGAATGACATCAATTCCCACTGATTCTATCACCATTAGATTGGCACTGAACTCTACCCCCCTTATTTTAATACTAACTTTGGGGCAAACTATGTTGGTTCTTAACTCCCCTCCTGGTGAGGTGACCGACATAGATCTTTTTAGTGTGCTGGTGTGCAGATTATGTTGATCAACATATGCTTTGGTGATAAATGAATGCGTAGCACCAGTATCAAATAACACTGTAGCAGGCTTGGAATTGACTAAGAACGTACCGATGACAACGTTTGGAGCTTCAGCGGCAGCCTCGGCCGTCACATGGTTCACCTTGCCCTGCCACGGGGCCTTGTTCTGCTGAACAGGGCGCCCCTGTTGCTGCTGAGGAGCGAACTTCTGACCCTGCTGGTTGGAGAGTGGCTTCTGGGGGCAGACATTGGCGTAGTGCCCTGGATCTCCACACTTGTAGCAGTTGCGCCCAGGGGGTGGAGTGGCATTCTGATTACCCGCGGAAGGAGTGGGGACTCCCTGACGCGGAGCTTGAGGAGCCGGACGGAACTGCTGATTTGGATACCGCTGTCCTTGAGCTCCCTGTTGAGGGCGTTGCTGGTATCCTTGCTGGGGAGGCTGATAGCGAGGGCGAGTGTTGCTATTGGAAGCCCCCGGAGTCATCTTCCTCTTCCTCTCCTCCATCTCCTTCCTCTTGCGCTCGGTGATGAGAGCTCGGTCCACCAGATGGTTGAAGTTGTTGAAGTTGAGGTTCATCAGGGAGTACTGGAGGTGGTCATTGAGTCCTTCCATGAACAGCTCCTGTTTATCCCCATCTTCTGCTACTTCAGCAGTGGCATAACGGGCAAGATGAAGGAATTTGTCACGATATTCAGTGACGGACATGTTCCCCTGCTTGAGTGAGAGGAATTCCTTCTTCTTTAACTTCATCAGGCCGGCAGGTACGTGATGGCTTCTGAACCTCTCACGGAACTGTTCCCAAGTGAAGGCCTCTCTATCTTGCTGCCTGTATGACTCCCACCAGTCTAATGCAGCACCCCTCAACTGCCCTGAGGCATACAGCACTTTCTCCCTGTCATTGCATTGAGCGATCTCCAGCTGTCGCTCAATGGCCCTGACCCAGTCATCCGCTTGCAGTGGATCGGAGGCATGGGAGAAGGTTGGTGGATGACCCTTCATGAAATCCCCACGCTTATCACGTGGCTGAGGGGGTGGAGGAGCAGGGTTGGCTTGAGCTTGCTGCAATGCTTGAACTGCAGTGTTCATTGTGGCTAGCATCTGCATCTGGAGCTGGAAGAACTGATCTCCAGTCAATTGCGGTGGGTTGGGCAGAGGCTGGCCACCGTTCTGGTTGGCACCGTTGGTGTTGTTGTTCCTGGTGGTAACCATCTGTTTGAAGTAGAGAGATTATAAGCGAGAGATAGACAAGAGATGCATGGAAGAAAAGGGTACAGATAAAGTAGAGAGAGCAATAGCCACTTTGTCACAACCCAACGAACTAACTTTATTTTATTACTCATAGCATTAACTAGTTCATGCTGTAGACAAATCCCCACAGCTGGACAGCACACAACCAAAGATCCAACTCAAACATGGTTCAAAATAACAAACAACCAGCCAACACTTTAACTTAAGTTCCACACGACCAACTCAACACGACAACTTAAACAAACGTGCTAACGCGATACATGAGGAAGACTAGTCATCCCGAGGGAGTATCCTGGTGGCACCACCTAACTCTCCTGTGCCAGGCCTCCGGCGAGGTGGAGTCTGAGCTGGATCCACCACTGGCACCTGGGGCGGTGGACCTGCCACTCGATCCAGCTGCGCCTGAAGGTGGAACACCTCACCGTTCCGGTGATGGAGCTCCTCGGACACCCTGACGTAGGCAGTGATCAGGGCTGACACATACCGGACCAGCTTCAACAGCTGCCGGTTGTCCTCGCCCCGGATGGACGCGATCGCGTGCTCAGTATCCCCGGACTGCCGGCGGGGAAAGTAGCGGTACTGAGTCTGGCAGAGCGGAGTGTGGTAGTGCTGGCAGAGGACCCCAAGAGCCTGCTGAGCAGCATCCTCCATGGCCATCTCCATGGTCTCGTGCTCCGCGATGCTGTAGTGCCGGCGCAGCACGGTGTGTCCCCCATGGTTGGGGTTGGGCTCCAGGATCTGCGCACCGGCGGACCAGAGGGTGGTGTGGTCCGGGCGCGCTCGCTGCCGGACCTGGTAGACGACCTCATGGGTAGTGTAACCCAGGTCGTAGAGGCAGTCGCGGAGTAGCCCCGGGAACTCCAAGTCAGCACCGTGGTGTGGGTGCGTCAGGTCGACCCAGGCGTCAACCTCCCGCTGGCCACCCTCGTCGGAAGGGACAGCCACACGGAACGGCCACTCGGGTGCGGCAGGCGGTGGCGGTGGGGGTGCCGGTGAAGCTGCAGGTGCCGCTGGAGAAGGTGGTGGTGTCGGCGCACGCGGGGAAGGAGGTGTCGGTGTCGGCAGGCGTGGCGATGGAGCCTCTCCCCGTACATCACCATCGCCGTCTGAGTCGAGGTAGTAAACTACCTCCACTGGATCCTCCTCCTCCTCCTCCTCCTCCTCAGGGTCAGTGTCTGCCGGAAGCAGACCATTCCCCTCAAAGGGGTGTGGCGCCTGGTCCATGGGGGCGTACTCGAAGGGCGGTGGTGGCAACGGCTCGGGCAGCTCCGGTGACAGAGGCTCGAGCTGCTGTGGTGGACGAGGTACTGGGGTACGCCGTGGGGTCGGTGGTGCAACACGGCGAAGGCGGCCCCCGGTACTCTTGCGGGCGGTCTGCTTGCTGCGTGCCATGACCTATAAGGAGGATGGAGTAAGATGGAGATCAGTTCTATATGATTGAATGAATAAAGCAAAAAGTGATAATTTAACATAGGGTGAACATATAGTTTGATAGCAAAATAAAATTTTCATAAAACAGCAAGAGGGCAAAGGGGAAAAAGGTCCTTATTTACGTCTGTTTCTAACTAGGCTTTCGTCCTACAGTCAACACGGCTCTGATACCACTTTGTCACAACCCAGTTCTCAACCAACGGAACCAGGACAACATATATGCTCCAGGATCAAGTCTAGCATATATTATGACAAAAGTAATAACACAGCACATGTTCAAAGAGTTATTACAACGATAAATAGTAGAGTACCACTTTATTACACCAAGACCACCGGTCTTGTCAACTCAAAGATAGCGGAAGCGGGAAACAACACTAGGGAGCCGCCACAGGGACGTCGACTGGTGAACGATGAGCCTAAAACTCGTCGAAGTCTTGAAGGTACTCCTCCATGTCTCCGTTGACTGAGCAGCAGTTGGATATGACCCACAACAGGAGAAAGTACAAAGAAAACAAGTGTGAGTACACCAACATGTACTCAACAAGCATAACACGAACTATGAGGCTCTAAGGTTGGCTGACTCGACTGCATTAGCTTTTAGTTGGTAAAATTTTATTTAAAGCTATTTACTAAGTAATGAGTTGAGAAACCGTTACCCAAAATTATTGCATAAGAAATTAATCCATATTCAGATACAAGATTTAACTCCCCAAACCAAAAACAGGTAACCACTAATCATTATGAGGTTCTGGGCCGCTCTTGACCGTGAGCACGGCTGACATGTCAGTTGTACACTCTCGAGAGGTTGCGCACTTTCACCACCAAGCCGTGAGTCTACGCTAGGAGCTCACCACATTCCCTTTGATGAGGTGACTAGCAAACCCACTACGAGCCTTTCCAAAGATCACGATGGTAAGAAGTAACCGCTAAGGTTTCAGGGTCGCATCGGTGGGGCCCGCCTCCAAAGGGAGAAGCACACAGCACACTCAACCATGAGGTAGCGCAGGGACCACAAACACTAACCTCCCCTCTTGCCCCGCAGGTAAGTTACTCCCGACCAAAACAACCTAATTACTGAGCCGCGTCCGTCCCATTCCAGAACTTGGGGTTGCGCTGTTATCCCAGGTGGCCGCTCTATGAACAGGTCCTTACGGAGAGTGGCTGGCAAAGCACAAAGCACATGCACAAGCCCCCTAGCCCAAGTTGCTAAAAAGCAAGTTTTAACAGAAGCAAGACCACTCAAGCACACAGCACAGAGGGTCAGGCTCACAAATATGTTGCATAGACATAACTAAACAATATTTAAAACTGTAAGGACGTGTGTTCGCGCAGCACCTAGCACAAACTACCCAAATGCAACCCGACAGGTACAAATATTGGATAAAAGTAGCTAGGACAACCTTAGGGCAAACAAAATATCACATGCAAATGCAATTAATAAAGATGATAGGTGGTGTTCATGTTACACTTGCCTTCCTCGTAGGGGTCTTGCTGCTGCTGCTCAAAAGCTTCAGGGACCTGGTCACCAACTTCCTCGGACGGATCAACGTCTACTTAACGTCCACGGCAAACCCAGCAACACAAGCACACATACATGCAAACCAAACATACATCTATAAGAAAACGGTACACCATTACATGAAAACAGTACTGGAACAATAGCGTAAAATTAATCTACACACTGCTACGGTCGCGTGAGCGCAAGAATCGCTCAAAACGGAGTTAAGACGTGAAAGTTATGCATAAATTAAGGTTCCAGGGGCATAACTGTGATAAAACAGTCAACCCAGGGGCTACTTTCTCAAAACCGAGGGCTTAACTGCGAAAACCTAAAGTCTCCGAGGGTTTTCTAGCAAAAACGCAGAGCTCTGGACGGCGGGTTCGAAAACCCGAAAACTCAGGGGCTAAAAAAGATAAAACAGGACCTAAATCTAATTATTCTATAACTGCGCTGGACCGGGGGTTGATTCCCGAGAAATCCAGGGGCTCTTTAGCAAAAGGCACGGCGCTGACCCGGTTCTGACAGAGTTTGACCGGTCACTGGCGCATGTGGGCGGTTGGATCTGGATCCGACGGCTGAGGGTGAGAGCGGCCGTATGCAGTGGTGACCATGCCCATGGCGCTCGTGTCGCGCGACGCGGCGCGGCGTGCGGCGGCGGTACGGCTCGGGGACGGCGCTAGGCACGGCTAGGGTTATCCCAGAAGGTCTAGGGTGCGGCGGCGAGCTCACCTAGGGGTCGGAGACGGCGGGAGCGGGTCGGTGGTGGCCGGACGAGGTGCGGCGGCGACGGTCGGGGCACGACGTGCACTGGCGGCGTCGAGAGGACGTTCGGTCTTCGCGGAGTGGCGGGACGACACGGCTCCGGGCTCCGAAAGAGGTCGTCACAGCTCCGGTGAGTTCCTGCGAAGGGAGAGGAGGGGGGAATTAGGGCCGGGGTTGGTGCGGCGACGTCGAATTTGGGCGAGGGAGAGCTCACCGATGCGGGCTCCAATGGCGGACTGTGAGCTCGTGTGGGCACGGGAGCGCAATTGCTTCGGAGTGCGGAGAGAAGGGTGCGCGAGGGGTCTCGGGGCGGGATTTTATGGAGGTTTGGAGGCCGAGCGCATGGGGGGCACGAGCGGGCGCTCCGGTGTGGTCTCGGCGTCATGTGCGCCCGGATGGAAAGAAGGGAGGGAGCAAGGAAACCGAGCGAAACTTGTGGGATTTAGAGCGGGGCGCGTTTAAGGAAGGGAGCGTGGGCTCGGATTCGGGGGAGGAAGCTTCGTCGGGTTTCTCGGCCGAGCGGGAGCGAGCGGGATGAGGCGGAGGCAGGCGCGCCATCAGCGGCGGAAGGAAGGAGGAGGAGCTGACGGGCGGGGCCCGCTGGTCAGCGAGAGAGGCGCGGGAGTGGGGCGCGGGGTGGACTGGGCCGGCTCGGCGCGGGGTTGGGCTCGGCCCAGGTGGGAAGGAGGGGGGCGCGCGCGCGGGGGTGGGCTGGCTGCTGGGCCATTCGGCCCGGCTGGCCGGCCTGCTCCTTCTTTCCTTTTTTTTTTTCTTTTTAAATTCAAAACATTTTCAAAGATTTATTTGAAGGGGTATAATAGCTCTAAAAATTCCCAATAAATTGGGAATAAATCCTTAACACATTCAAGCAATAAAATATGCACCAGCATGTATGCACAACCATGTTTGCTCTATAGTTAATTTTATTTAACTAAGGCAAAATAAATCATTATAATGCAAACTAAACATAAAAAATCCTAGGAAAAATAAATAAAGCCTGGGTAAATTATATTAAATTTCCTGAAAATAAAATTAGGGTGTTACATGGCGCCACTTGACTGGCTGTGATCGGGCCGGTGCACCACGTGGCGATGTCGTGGCGCTGATTGGGCATGTGGACTGGGTCCACGGGTCCACGGTGGACCGATTACAGAGGGCGAAGTGATACGCGCTGTGGACTGTTGGATGAGGATTAGACAGTGGTGGAGGTTTGGCCGACGGTGGTCACCGATGGTCACTAGAACAGTGACGTCGGCCGTGGAGTTCGCAGGCAGCGAGCTCAATTTTGAGCTCCGGTGCTCGAAACTCGACTATAGTTAGTGCAAAAGAATGAGGAGGAGGTGGCGAACTCACTGGGCTAGACCTTGATGCCGGCGGGGTTGTGGGAGAGTGGCACGGCATCGATGCGTGGTGACAGCCTCCAGTGAGCGTGGGCGGGGTCGTCTAGGCACGCGTGTGAGCAAAGAGTGGTGGGGAAAGGTGCGCTGCGATGTTGTGATCACTGGGGAGTGCTCGAGGGGGAACCTTTTTAGGGGGAAGAAGGTGGTGCAGGGGCGAGTATGGCTGTAGCCGCCATTGATGGTCGTTGAGGCTGGTGCGGTGTTGATGAGGGCAATTAGGAGAGGGAGGGTGGTGAGGAAGGTTCAAGGAGCAGTAACACTCCATCAATTGGAGTTATGGAGGCGTGGGGCGGGCGGATTTGACCGTTGGCCATGGCAACGGCTGGTGCGGCGGAGGAGCCGGAGGTAGGGGCGAAACCGACAGGTGGGACCCGCTGCCAGAGAGAGAGGACGGCTGGGGAGGGAAACGGAACCAGGCGCAGGGGAGAGTTTTGGGCCAGGACTCGGCCCAGGCGGGGAGAGAGGGTGAGGCGAGCTAGGCCAGAGAGGGGAGGGAGTTGGGCCGCGGGAGGGTTTTAGGCCTAAAGGCCATTTTTCTTTTTAAACTAAATTTTCCAGGGATTTTAAATTTAGTATTTAAACTCATTTTCAAATGTGTTTTGAACTGCGCATTTTGAACTCATTTTTCACACATAAACACCATGCATAAGGCAGGAATGCAACAGTAAATTTTATATACCTTATGTCAGATTTGAATTTTTGTTTTAGAAAATATGGTTTATTTTCCAATAATTTGATTTACTTTGTTTTAAAAGAGTTTGGTATTCAATAAATTATTGGAAAACTTTAAAAAATTGAGAAATTCATGGATTTATTTAGTGATATTTGTGCACATCCCAAAATAGAAATTTTGGGGTGTGACAATGCCCCTCATGTCATATGCAACGGTGGTATATGGCGGCGCATACCCCTCCAACTCTTGTGGAACAGAAAAGTATTCGGTGCCACGTGCAGTTGTGGGTATTCTTCGGTCTTGGTGCACCGAAGTCGAGGGTACAGGTGGTGGAACACGAGGAGGTATAAATGTAGCAGGGGCTGGCCAAGGTAGACAGCCCCCTGACTGTACTGACTGATACTGGACAGTCCGGTGGCATGCACCAGAACTTCTGGTGCGGCTGCTGCAGCCGAGGGCAGTGTCCCATTGAGCAAGGTAGGCGGCCGCAATGGTTGGTCTAGGTAGAAGTTCATCGGCATGCCATATTTGGGCTAGGCTTGTGAAGCCCCAGGTGTTGCCGATGTGCTTGGCATGGATGCACTGGTGGTAGACTCACGTGAAGGAAAAATGGGAGTAATAGATTCGTTCTGAGAATGCACGAGTTCCCGTATGGATTTTTCTAAACCCCTAAAGTAACCCTTTAGCTGATCTTCCCTTTGATCTACGTATTGCTTTAGAACTTGGAAAGTAAGGGGGGATCGCTAGTACTTACATTGCCGGACGTAGATGATGACACTTATAACCCATCTGCGAAGGGGTACTACTTATAACCCACATCTTGGATAGCCTAGCTACCTACCTTAAGTTCAATCAAGTCAAATACTGATGTAATAATTGGACTCTAAGTCCACGTTCGGCCGTTTAAATCTGATCAACTTAGTTGTGCGGATCCATTGACTACTTCACCGACTACTCCACCGATTACCTCGCCTACTACTTTAATGACTTTGTCAACCTATTCATCAACTCGGGGGCTACGCCATTCAGCTAACATATTTTCTCTACTCACTGACTACTTCAATGACTATGACATCGCCATTTGATTACTCGGCCACTGCCGCTACCACGAGCTAACTACTTGGCCACCGCCATCGCTAGTTGATAACTCGGGCTTCGCCATCATCACCTACCTTGCACTCGGCCGCCTACAACTCGGATGTCAACTAGCAAGTCATACTAGGATTAAAGACAAGGTGTAGGCCTTCAACCCTATTGATGCTCAAGTCAGACAGAAGCTCGTGGGCTGCATTCCAAAAGCAGAGCTCACTCGGCACAACCAGAAGCAATTACATAACTTTGAGCTGATTGATTCTCAAGTCTGCACAAAGCTTGGTGGCTACACTATATGGTGTGCATCTAGACGATGCACCCCCAATCTTTATTCAAGCAGATTGAAGACATACATACCCTCAATCCAATTATTCTAATTAGCTCGAGGCTCAGGGGTTGACAGGGGCATATCACCCTACAATTTTTTGAAGATCAAGATGCATCAGACTCAAGCTCATTATGTTTATCAGGTTGAGCCTTGGGGGCTTGTGGGTGTCATACACCCTAGGGCACCACAAGTGCCCTATATATGTAATCATAGTCCAATTAGGACTCTCCATGTATAGTTGCAGTCCAACTAGGACTCTTACATTGTAATCGACTAGGACTCTTGCATGTAACCCTCACCTTTGGACTATATAAGGAGGAGAGGGGCATCCTAGTTCGGATCCAACATTACTAGATCAACTCCAAAGCAATACAATACTCGCCACATACATGACGTATGGTACGCGTTTAGGCGACTGGACTTGTCTAAGCCTTGTTCCTCACATTCTTCTTTGCATCATCTCAACTCATCTAGATCTAGCCCACAAACAAACCACTACATGTTACACCCCGTGGTGGACTGCCGGTCATAAAACACCGACACCGTAGTCCACTATTTGCCTAGGGAACAGGAACAATACGATGAGCATTTCACAAGAATGACTAAATCTAATCCAAATCTTGTCCAAAGTGCTTCAAACTCTGACATTATATTCACAATGGATGTGTTAACCTATTTCCAAGAAAGCCCCTTGAGATTGGTTCAAATCTATGAGTAATTTCAGATTTACTCCAAGAACGAAAACATTCTCAGAACTTAAGAACAACCCGATTGACTTAGCTTGTGGATGGATGAAATCATGCACTAGGCAAGCATGATTTCTCCATGTCCTAGCTAGTTCATACGATAAGCATCACAGTCCCTAGGAAACAAATTTCCCCAAAATCATCCTTAGAACAGTGATGAGCTCAAGAACAAGAGCAAAACCAAAATGATCTCAAGTCATAAATTGTAAATAGAAAGTGATACCAAAGATGAAGAACGAGATCACTTCATTACCATGAATGATTAGTACAAGGTGACCTAGATCAACTGCCCTTCATCCACCCTCTTGATGCGGGGAGCACTAGCCTAAGGATCTCATCTCTCACAAGCTAATCTTCCCACTAATCTTAAAGAACACTTTGATCCAGATTTGAATGGAAAACCTAGCTAAGTGTCTCAAAGGCCAAGTGGCTGCCCACTGCCTTATTTATAACTTCCTAGCCTGAAACAGACTAATGACTAGAATACCCCTAGGACTTAAACTTACACTAAAAGGCCCATAGGGGCAAAACTAGAAAGATACGTGAATCTCAATCCGATGGTCAATATGGTCCACTTCTTGGCTTTGCCTTGATACAACCTCGGAGATATCACCACGCGTCTATCTTCTCAAAGATTATACCCATAGTTTTTGGTTATACCAGGAAACCCGCCTTCTGGTGGTGGTTTTAGAGGGAACCACCAATCCTCTGTGGTGTGCCACGTGTCCAGTCGCCATGCCTGGGCTTTTCCTAGACTTGGCTGACGACAATGCCACCTAGCGATTTTGTGGCCCAGGCCCACCGAACTGCACTACTCTAGTGGGAACCATCCAGCCCTGGTCCATGCTCATATACCCTCGTGGCCCAGCTCAAACTTGGTGATAGACATACCCCACTCCGGTGAGAGACATCCGGCCCTGGTCCGTGCTTGCAAGCCCTCCTGGTCTATCTCGGACTTGGTGATAGACAATTCCCACTGGTTGACACCGTGTGTGCTTGTAGCCATGATGCCAGGGGTGAAGCACCAATGGCCTAGCCGATGGCCAAGTTTCTCTACAACCCTTCTCCACCACAAGATCATCTAGTCCGAGTCTCCAAGTATCGCTGCATGCACTACAGGAAAAAGGAAAACTTCCGTCGGCTACCTTAACTTCCGTCGGCTTTTAGGTCAGCCGATGGAAAGCCGACGGAAGTTAGCCCTTAACTTCCGTCGGCCGCCCCACGAGCCGACAGAAGTTACTTAACTTCCGTCGGCCAAGGGGGCGGCCCACGGAAGTTAACTGTGGGCCCCACCGCGGTTAAGCCCACACCACACACCGGCTCATCCACCTCCCCGACCCCGCCCACCCCGACCCAGCCTGACCTCGCCCATCCACCCTCACCCCACCCGCCTCGCGCCGCCTCCCCGCCCGGCGCCGCTCGCCCCACGCCGCCTCGCCAGCCGCTGCCCTGCCTCAGCCCCGCCCCGCCACCCCGGCCTCCCTCCTCGCGCCGCCGCCCCATGCCGCGGCTGCCGCCGCCCCCCTCGTGAGGCCCTCTTCACCCGCCCGTCCCCATGCGGCCGCCCCGCGCTTGTGCCGGCCACCGCCCGCTTCATCCACGGCCCGCCCCCGCCCCGCCCCCCGCCCCGCGCTGGCCGCCGCCCCGCCCTGGCCCGCATCCCTCGCCCGTGCGGCCGGCCCACGCCGTGCCGCACCGCCGCCTCCCCGGGCCGCGCCGCGCCGGCACGCACCGCCCGTCCACCGCGCAGGCTCGGCCGCCCTTCCCTAGCCTGCAGCCCCGTCCTACACAGCGCCGCCGCGGCTACCACGCCACCCCGGCCGCTGCACTATCCCGGCAGCGCAGCTGTCCCTGCTGCTGCACCACCGCGGCTGCCGCGCCGCCCCAGACGCCGTTTCCCGCGGCCCCGGCCCTCACCGCGCCGCCCCGGCTGCTACGCCGTCCCGGCAGCGACGCTGCCCCCGGCCGCTACGGCACCGCGGCTGCCACGCCGCCCCCCAGACGCCCTTTTCTGTGACTCTGTCCCACGTCAAGTATGACAACTCTCTTGTCTCGCTCTTTTTATATAGCAAATGGAGGCTTAATTTCCATCGGCCGACTAAAATGTATGCATGAGGTTTAATTTCCGTCAGTCGGCCGACGGAGTTTATGCATGTTATGATTAGTAAGCATGATTAGTAATATAAATAGATTATACAACCGTAACTATTTTAAAGTTTGATAATAAGTAATATTTCACCTGATATGATCACGTTGTGAACTTGTAGCTTTCAAATTCCAGTATCATGATTGAACATGTGCAGCTATGTATAATTAGTTTATTAAGTATTTAGTTTTCTAATAATTGACTTGTGTTGCTAATATCTATATTCATGTATGTATATATTTCTGCATATGTGGTTCATAGTTATATGTTTAAAAGTTTTGATAACTTAATTTCATGGTTGGGGTTTCAAAACCTATGCGTCACCCGTTTTAGACCGGCATGGCTCACATGTGCATGCTTGTGAATTGTGTCAGTCCGAAATTGTCCCTTTTTGGACAGCCTCAGAGTGGGGGATGGAGTGTGGTGTTTATGACGAGTTGTAGAGTCTGAACGAGATTTCGACGGCATAACCCCAGTGTTCTCTACTGCACCATATTCAGGCGTGCAGCAAGAGAACTATGGGGTTATGCTGCCGAAATTTCGTTCAGACTCTACAGACTCGTCATATACACCACACTCCATCAGCCACTCTTGGATGGGTTTAGGACATATCTTCTCCTATAGATGTAGGGCCGTGGTATACATAGAAACGAACAAAACTCATGAATTTCTATTGGTTTAATATATAGCATCATCATGAGTGAGGATCGCCGATGGATGTATGATGGTTGGAGCAAGAGTGGGGCTCACTCTAATGAGTGGATGGCGAAGACTCAAGAGTTTGTTGATCGTGTCTTCTCTTGGTCAGCAAGTAAAATCGAGTTATGCCCATGTACAGACTGCCGCAACACTAAGACCAAGGATAAAAGGACTATGACATTGCACCTTTGTAGATATGGTTTTGTACCAGACTATGAGGTGTGGATGCACCACGGCGAGTCACGTCGTTAACATGAGGAACAAGCCACAGCAGCACAAGCGACAACACAAGCGGCAGCACAAGAGGCAGATGATGATATGATTGATGATAATGGGATTGATGATGATAGGATGGACGAGATGCTTTATGCTGTACGATCGGATTATGACCAAGATTCAGGAGAACCACCTATAGAGGAGGTCAAAAGATTACTAGAGCTCCTCAAAGCTGCAGAAGAGCCACTACACGAACACACAACAGTGTCCACTCTCGCTTTTATAACACGACTTATGGCCATCAAGTCCAAGTTTGCATTCTCAAGTAACTGTTACAAGGAGATTGTGGCCTTGATCAGTGATGTCCTTCCAGCTAATCACAAGATGCCCAAAGACATGTACCAGTCAAAGAAGTTGTTGAAAGGTCTCGGTATGCCTTATGAGAAGGTTGATACGTGTAGGGACTTATGCATGCTTTATTGGAAGGAGGATAGGTAAGCAGACAAGTGTAAGGTGTGTGGTAAAATGAGGTACGTTGAGGTCGTAAACAATGATGGTGAGACGGCACTGATGAAGGTTGCACATAAGCAACTTCAAGTAATGCCCCTTGAAGATCGTATGAAACGGTTGCTTCTCTCAAACTATACAGCTAAGCACATTCGCTGGCACAAAGAAGGTGTTCATGAGAATGATGAAGTAATGGTGCAGCCATCTAATAGTCTTGCATGGAAGGCTCTAGACGAATTCGACCCAGACTTCGCGAGCGATGCAAGAAATATTCGCATTGGGTTGGCAACAGTTGGTTTCACACCTTTCAATGTTACCGCTTCTTCATACTCTTGTTGGCCTGTCTTTGCTATTCCATACAACCTTCCACCATCTCTTTGTACGAAGTATGAGTTCATGTTCCTATGCCTCATCATACCCGGGCCAGAACATCCTGGACCGAAGCTTAATGTGATGTTGCAACCCTTAATTAAGGAGCTCAAAAATTTATGGAGAGGAGTTGAAGCATATGATAGTTACAAGAAGCAGAAATTCAACCTTAGTGTTGCTTGTTTGTGGACAGTTCATGATTTTATGGCTTATGGTATCTTTGCTGGATGGAGCTGTCATGGCAATTTAACATGTCCTATTTGTGGTAAAGACACAGATTGTTTCTAACTAGAGTTTGGTGGGAAGATATGTTATTTTGATTGTCACAGATGTTTCTTACCCGAGGATCATGTCTTTAAGAGTCAGAAAAATGCTTTCCGGAAGGACACTATTATCACAAAGGGGCCGCCCAAGCATTTAAGCGGGATAGAAATCACGGAATGGCTGAATCAATTGGTTCCAACTGAAGATGGGAAATGGTTCATTGGTTTTGGAGAGGAGCACAACTGGACCCACATATGTGGACTGTGGGAGCTTCCTTATGCCAAGGCATTGCTTTTGATGCACAATATTGATGTGATGCACCAGGAACATAATATTGGTGAAAGCATTATAAGCACATGTATGGATTTTACAGATAGGACGAAAGACAATGTGAAGGCTCAAAAAGACTTGGCAGTGATCTGTAACAGGCCAACACTTGAGCTCAAAGAAAATGGTGGGAAGCCACGGGCTCCATTTTGTCTGAAACCTAAAGAGAAGAAAGAAGTGATGGCATGGATGAAGAAGTTGAAATTCCCTGATGGTTATGGTGCTGGCTTTAGAAGGGCTGTGAATTTGAAGACAGGGAAGCTAAATGGCTTGAAGAATCTTGATTACCACATAATAATGGAATGACTCCTTCCTATCATGTTTCGAGGATACCTTAATGATAAGGTGTGGAAGGCTTTAGCAGAGCTAAGTTATTTCTATAGACAACTTTATGCCAAAGAAATAAGAAAGGAGACGATGGAGAAGTTGGAGAAAGAGATACCGGTTCTCATATGCAAGTTAGAGAAAATATTCCCTCCGGGTTTCTTCAATCCAATGCAACATCTCCTTGTCCATCTACCTTATGAAGCTAAGGTTGGCGGTCCTGTGCAGTATAGGTGGATGTAACATATTGAAAGGGCTCTGAAGAAGCTTAGAGCAATGGTTGGCAATAAGGCAAGAGTTGAAGGGTGCATCACTGAAGAATTCAAACTTTAAGAGATTGCATACTTCACGAGTCTATACTTTGCACAGAAGAACAATGCCATGGAACCTACATTGCAGTACCATGTAGATGAAGATGAACCTTCTAGTGACCTCAAAATTTTTCAATGGAAGGGTGAAACTGTCGGTGGTTGCACTACCTACTATTTCAGTCCGAAAGAGCGAAAATCAGCTATACTCTACATGTACTCAAATATGGAAGAGATGGAACAATATTTCAAGTAAGAAAACATATTTAAGTCCACATTGACTATTCTATTTACTCACTTGTCTACATCCTTTAATTGCAGTTATTGACTTGTCTTCCTTCTTATGCTAGGGAGTTCGATAAGCAAAATTGGACGGTTGCTCGTCAACCTACTCAGAAGCAACTAGATAGAATGCGTGAGGATGGAATATATGGAGGGCCTAATTTCATCACTTGGTTCCAAGATTACGTGAAAGTAGTCAGTGTGCATGAGGACCTGCGGCAATTATCTTACGGCAGCGTAACCGTAAAAAGCTACGGACGGTATGATTAGCTATGGGTTCCGTTTCCGTTCAACCACATTTGAAGCAACTCATCCTCTGGCTGCTACCACTAATCGTGGAGTAGTAACTAGGGCAACCAATTCACAAGGGCAGGAATGTAATTATTATGGAGTGATTAAAAATATACTCAAGTTTAGGTTCGCAGGGAATAAGAAACTTGAGGTAGTCTTCTTCGACTGTGATTTGTTTGATCCTAAGCATGGGACCCGACAAAACCAATTCGGGATGGTAGAAGTCAAACACGAGAAATGATTACAAGGTCGTGATAACTTTATCCTTGTACACCAAGTTGAATAGGTGTATTATATGTCGTATCCTTGCACGCAGCTAAGTGATTGGTGGGTAGTGTACAAAGTGAATCCCCGAGAACAACTACACACCCCTGGTGATAGTGGATATCATCATAGCCAAGTGGAGCCTATGAATGTCGATGAGGTGTACCAAGAAGAAGTATTACCGAACTCTTTTGCCATAGACCTTGCCCCGGCACTTGATTGCTTAGTCGGTGATCAGAATGATATAACAATTCAGAGAAAAGGAAACGAGAGCCTATGAGAAAGAAAGTGACCTGGCGTCCTTTAGAGAAGATAAGATATATTCCTCCTGATTATGATGATGATTCAGAAGTAAAATTCTTAATCTTTTTGTCATTCTTACATTATTCATTTGATACTTAATCTTTTATGCATTTAATACTTCTATTTCTTCTATTATGCATTTAATAGTTCATTTTGAATTCATTGTTGTAATATTTATGTGTTTCAACAGGATGCCGCGTACGGCGAAGAGGTTTCTTCGGACTAAGAAAAAGAAAGGGATCAATGAGGACATCTTGTTTCAGGGTAGTGCTTCCAACAGCAACAGGCGCCAGATGCTTTTGCAGCATGTCGACCCCAGTATGAAGGGTCGCAATATTGCGTTTTAGAGGGATGAGGTAATTATGCATTTTATATCTATCTTAACTAAAATTGTGTTGAATACTAAAAAAGATCTGGGATGACCAACAGGAGGAGGAGGAGAAGGACCAGGACTAGGACCAGGATGAGGACCAGTAGGAGGAGGACCAGGACCAGGATGAGGACTAGCAGGACGAGGACCAGGATGAGGACCAGCAGGAGGAGGACCAGGAGGACTGGGACTGGGCTACCCTATAGAACCAACACTATGATGGTGTAGATGCGAGTTGGGAGGCATGGCCTGACGATGGTATGGGTGTAAGTGGTTCGTCTTCATTCCCCCTACGCCGACGTGGTTTCAGAAAACCACACGTAGTGCCCCTCCCCTAGTGCCAAGGGAGAATGACAGGATTGTAGTTCAACCTTGTGGTGATGGGTGAGCATCCCTTTATCATTTGTGTTGTTATTAAATAATGTGAATGTACTTATATATTTTTGTTTGCAGGTCATGGGATGATGATGCTTTCGATGGCGTTGGACACCATAGATTGGTTAACCAAGTTTTAGGTAACCTCTTACGTTTGCACTGGCCTGGACTGGTCACCAAGCTGAATGGAGAGAGGGTCCGTGCAACTAGTTGGGACCACTATCGCCTTGCTCCAGATGTGGACCATCAAGATGCTCAAGGGGCGGTGTGGCATGATTTCTGGGTAAGATCTCCTTCCATGCAAAGTTTAATTGATGTCTATTTCGTAACAAGCTTACGCTGGTATTAAAACTTGTTCGTATCATTTTTTGTAGTTACGTTATAAGTTGCCTGATGATGGAGATTATATAGACCATGCATATAATGTTTTTCATAAAAATGCTCAAAAGGTGGTCAAGGATGCAATATACTATGCACGGATTCAGGCAAACAATGCATGTTTGCAAATGATTGAAGGGCGAGCAATGGATAAGAAGAGGGGATCCTTAAATATTTACTTGACAGAGGAGCAATATCGCCAGGTATATAATCTTAGTTTTGTCATCTTTACACTTAGACATATCGGTAGGTATAAATAAAATGGTAATATTACATGTCTATTGCAGGTTCGAGTTCCATTTATGGCGAATCGAGAAGAAGCATACTTTGAGTTCTGCAGGTACTAGGCGTCAGATGAATTCAAAGCCAAGTCCGCTCAACGTAGAGAGTGTCGAGGTACCGATCCAAGACACACCTATGGTGGTGATGGACATATTCGAAAGGCAAAACGCATGGTAACGTTGACAACATTATATCCGTTATACCCATAATATTTCTATATATTAACTCATTCCTATAGGCAGCTAAGACCGGTGTTGTGCCAAGTGACATCGAAGTGTACATAGCTGGCCATAACGGACCGGACTCTTCAAAACCTAAGGAGTTGTGCAGTTAGGCTTGCACAGATCGACTGGTGAGCTATTTATGGTTAGTTATGTTAATGTTTGCATCATCTTGGGTTATTAACATCGTGTTCTATGTGTAGACACAATATGGTGAAGAAAATGGTGCAGCGCCATGGAGAGGATTATGACTAGAGGAAAGCGCCAATCGATCCCATGGCGGTGCATGCTAGCGGAGGCGGAAAGAGTCCTGGGCAGTAAGGTTCTATGAACTTTCATATTCTATAGATGGAAGTATTGTCATTCTGATATAGAAGTTTGTTGTTAGTTCATTTTGAAGGTACTCCATGTTCAATGGAGTGATTGACTCCAGAGAGGTTAGATCTCAGAGATCGGAGTCTTCCTCCAGCCAATCAGGGTCTAGATCTCATCGATCGACAGAACATGAGTTGGAGGTTGCAAGGCTACAAGAAGAGCTAAGGCGACGTGACGAGTACCATGCTTCGTTCTTACAGCAGCAGCAGGCCATGCTTCAAGTAAGACATGTTTACTCGTTTGTGTACATTTTCCAATTAAGAATTCAATGTTACTAAGTACATTGAGACATTGTAATTGTAGGCAACTTTTCAGTAGCATGGCATAAACGTTGTCCTTCCACAGTTTCAGCCTCCACAATGGGGACCGTTCACGCCAGGACCTTTTGATGCCCAGGTAAGTCACCCGTACTAACGAAGTATGTCCATTATTAGTAAACCTGCTGAGAAACTAGTGAAATGTTGAGCATTATGTTGAAAGTTGGCTTTGTAAACTATCTTAACCAATTCCAATGGAAGTTAGCTAAGTTGTGGCCTCTTAGTTGATAAATTGTATCAAAACCCGTTAAAACTAGCAAAACATAGTAAATGGTTGCTGAACTTGATCAATGAGACTTAGATTTGCTGATTTGACCACATGAAGTTGAGCAATTCATAATATTGGGTTTGTCATTAAACATCCAGGGACACATGGGCCTCAGACTTACCATACTCCACCTCCACAGATCGGGGCACTTGGACACCAGGTTTGTTATTTGTGCTTTTTATATTCTGGAAATTTGCCACTAATTCCTCATTTTTCTATACACAGTCGGTCGATGGTGCAACTGCATTTGTAAATGCAATCTTTGGTCCACCCTATGGAGGCAGTGGCCAAAACTCCAATCATCCGAGCGGTGGCTCTTGAAGGTTTCATTTCTTGTTCTGTGTATCACAACTTTGAGACTTTGGACTTGTTGTGTTTGATGATGTGTGACTTGGACTTTCACGTTTCAATGACATTTTGGAATCTTATGTGAAATATTATGTGTTTGAGAATGATATGATTATGTGTATGTGTTTGTATTGTGGGATATGGCTATATGTTTGTGAATGATGTGATTTGTGAATGATATATGTTTGTGAATGATGTGGTTTGTGACTGATATGGGTGGTGAATGGGTGTAGCAAGGCAGCCATGGCTGGCTAGGGGGAGGTTAACTTCCGTCGACCAAGGAGCAGCCGACCGAAGTTAGAAGCCGACGGAAGCCGGGCCCCTTTAACTTCCGTCGGCGCACCCTGGCCAACGGAAGTTAGCTAACTTCCCGTCGGCTTTTGGTCGACGGAACCCGCGGCGACGGAAGTTAGCTAGCTTCCGTCTCGCGGGTTCCGTCGACCAAAAGCCGACGGAAGTTAGCTCGTACCGACAGCCTAACTTTCGTCGGCCAAACGCAGTTCCTGTAGTGATGGTCACCCAGCCCTCTAGGAACCACGATGTCCCCGCATGGTCCTTCAGTACTGCAGCGCACTTGTCCAAACCACCGTCTCACTCGAAAGGCATGCCTTCCATGTACCTGCACACCACAAGCCAAGCAAACACGCATCTCCTCGGAGTGCATAAGTTAGTCTCCTATACTACCTACACCACTCCATGTTAACAATTCACTCAACACAACAGGGTGACTTCTCAAACTCCTCCTTGATGAGTGCATTGTCTGCACCGAATTGAAGGACCGGAAAGCGACCTAGAGGGGGTGAATAGGTCGAACCCTAAAAACCTACAGCCCCAAAACTCTCTCTTCTCACTCGTGGAAGGTCACGTAGCAACTAGTGCTACTGACCCTAGGACACTCCGAGGAAAGCTACACGGAAGCGCTACACAGCACTCGCTCGAACGCCGAGAGAAAATAACACAAAACGAGCCTAGAACCGCCTGGGCAGAGCCACCGGACAGTCCAGTACAGACCCACTGGACAGTTCGACGCCACCCACCGAACGGTAAAAACCGAGACCCTAACAGTCCCTCTGGTCACCCACCGGACGATAAAGGCTGAGAGCTTGACTCTCTGTAGCCACCGCCGGACAGTCTGGTGGCGCACCGCCGGACAGTCCGGTGGCTACGAAAAGCCTGCGAGGCCGAGCCTCGTAGTCTTCGCCCGGGCTGAAACCCTAAGCCGTCGGACAGTCCGATGGCTACCCGTCGGACAGTCCGACGGTATGAAACAGGGCAGCCCGAGGAGAGAAAACAGCCCGAGAATCCTCAAAAATGAACCAAATCTTGATCAAATGGACTCCAAACTTCACCAAACTTTGCAGGGATTTTGTCTAGGCCATGGAGAAGCTATTCCAAGCAGATCAACTCCTTTCTCTAGGAAATTCTCCACAGATTCGACTTGTCCCCGAAGTGAAGTCCACTTGACAAGAACGAAAGAGGAGGGGCTGCTCGTGGAATCAAAGATTGGGCAACACAACCACAATCAAGACCACGTCCCAGCAGTCCAAAACACTGGCAATAGAAAGATCTTGCTCTTGCCCAAAGATAAACACACCAAAAAAGCAAGAAAACGAAGATCAAAAGCCAATCAAGAAGGGAGGGAGGCAAGCACACACAAAAGAGCCACGAATTCCATCTATTGATTGCCTTAACAAGGTCTTAGATCCAGATTACACCATGGAACTCGTTCTCCAAGCAGCCACCCTACTTCCTACCCACTTTGGTGGAGAGCCTAGATCTCTCTAAACTCACTAATCTTATTTGCTCTTGCTTGGGAGAACCAAAACCTAGGGTTTCTAGCCCGAAGCACAAGTCTAACCAGCCAAGAGAGATGGCTAAGGGCTGCCATCTCCTTATTTATACTACATGACCCATTCTAGGCTATTTTGCAAACAGCCCCCTAAGATACAGACTCAATTACACTAAAATGCCTGTAGAGGCTAGAAAAGACGCAGAAAATTCAGATGAACGGCCATGATGGAGTCCTTGATCTTCTTCGGCTCGAAGTAATCTCCCGATGTCCTCCATGTGGTCAGTAGCTCATCCCTTGGATAGCCTCTGGTTTTGGAATACCGGCAACCAGCCCCTGGTTTTGACGATGGAACCTAGAAACGATCTTGGGCCCCGGTTTTGACGCTCGAACCGAGAAATGCTTGTTGGGCCTCCAACTGAAGCGTGATTTACGGCTCATGACACCGTCCTGCACCCACGGTCGCACTTGTGGGCCGAGCCTAACTTGGGCCTCCACCCAAGCCACCTGCCAGTCCACTCGGTAGGGCTTTTGTCACGCCAAGTACACTCTAGCGCCGCTTCTCAGTCCACTCGAGAGGGCTTGTCCTCCAGGTCACACTTAGGAGGTGCTCGCTCTTCCATCAGCAAGTCTTCGGTGTTGACAAATGCTCATCACAGCTAGGACGAAAGACCAGACTCGGTACACTTGAGTCCGTCAATCTCCCCCTTGATGAGTGCCTTGTCAACACCCTCACTAACCACCTAAAATCATAGACAAAAAAAGAAAAGCGTAGCAAAAAACAAAAGAAGAAGAAGGAAAAACAAAGAAAATCCACTCAAGTGCCCAAAAGCCAAAGAGAGGCAGAAACGAGAGCACAAGTAGTGAACAAAATCAAAACCAAAAGATCGGCCCCCTAAGAGAAGGGTAACTGCTCAACGCAGCCGATCAACAAAGCGTGACCCCTCAAGAAAGAGGCAGGGCTCAACACAGTCATGCTAGAAGCAAAGGACCAGCTCCTCCAGAAAGAGGCAAAAGCCCGACACAGCTGGCCAAAAGCATGCTAAAAGCTCAAACTCCCCCTGCATTACAGCCCATCTCACAATGCAACACTCCCCCTGGGGTAGTGACTCCCCCTGGAATGCAGCTCTCACCCTGAACCTCAAACTACCTCCCTTGAGCAAGGTCTCACCCCCTTTTCCAAGGTTGGTGACATTTCTCCCCCTTGTTGACAATGCACACATCAAGACATCTCTCCCCAAGGACATCTCTCCCAAAAACATGAAGTGCAAATGCCACAAGTGCATAAAAGAGCTCATTAGGGATGAAAAGCTAGTAATCACAAGTTCTAACATACAGCGCATGTGAGGGCAAACGGGGCATGCAACAAGCTCAAATGAACCTATTCAACACAGTTCAAGAGCAAAGCATGATTTCAGATTTGGTTAAAAGAAAACATCACCAACATGAATAGCATCTAGCAAGGTAGGCATGAACAGCAAAATGCTAGCAATGCATATACGGTGAGCTAATCTTAACCAGAGCATATACAACAAGCCATAAGCAATTTAGAGACTTGCATATTTCAGATTTAAACATTTTTAATTCAAACAAGCTTTACTTAGGTGCCAGGGGTTATTTGTTTGTCAGACCACTTCTTACCAACCAATGCCATGCCTAGGCCTAGAAAAGCCATCAGAAGCTTAAGACAAGGTTTTAGTCATTAACAGCCAGGGCTAAGTTCTCACCAAGGTGCAAAGGTGAGCAGTCTCGTGCCAAGTCAGTGTGATATAGCAAACCCACCTGGATCTTTTCATTTCAGCACACAAGATACCAATTTATTTGACATTTAGAACCAAATTTCAGATTTAGGCAAGGTATCATAAATGCTTAGGCATCAACAAAGCCAAGGTAGACAACTAGCAATACCAAGCATGGAAAAATAGCAAAAGCATTCAACACTCCTACACATGCTAGGTAGCCAAATCAAGTGGTTATCATGTTTGAGATGTTCAAGAAAATTAAACAACTTAGCTCTCAAAAAGTGTACAATAGATCCAAAAGAGCTTAAGCCATCCATGATCAAGCAAGCAACTGTACAAACTAGCACAAGTAAATACTACCAATTCATACCAAATAAGCTCAAGTGCTAGTGTATACTACAAATGTACATGATGCAATGTATGAATATGATACAAAATGCATAAAGAAGCAAAAGAAAAATCAAAACCAAGAAAAGCAAAACAAAGCCAAAAGCATAAACCTAAAAGCTATCAAAACTCCCCCTGACTAAAAAGGAAACCAAACTCCTAACTCCCCTCTCAACCTAGCAAAGGTCTCTAGCTCTAGGGGTTTGGTTAGGATATCAGCCACTTGGTTCTCACTCGCCACTTTCACTATATCTATGATGCCCTTTTCATAGTTGTCTCTCAAGAAGTGATATCTCACATCTATGTGTTTAGTCCTAGAATGAAGCACTGGGTTCTTAGCAACACTAATGGCACTAGAATTATCACCACACAAGATTGGAATCCTCCCATAGGTAAGGCCATAGTCTCTCAAAGTGGCTAGCATCCAAAGAATCTGGGAGCAGCAGCTAGCAGCGGTAACGTACTCTGCCTCACAAGTGGATGTGGCTACACTAGACTGCTTGCGAGAAGACCAGGAGACTAGAGAGGTACCCAAACTCCAGGGTGAACTTGATGTACCGCTTGACAGCTGTGCGGTGTGACTCCCTCGGAGACGCCTGAAAACGAGCGCACAGACCTACAGCGAACTGTATATCCGGCCTCGTAGCACAAAGGTACAGCAACGACCCGATCATCCCTCGGTACACCTTTTGATCAACCTCCTTGCCATCTTCATCAGTGTCCAAAGCAGTAGATGTACTCATCGGAGTCATTTGAGGCGAAGCATCCGCCATCTCGAACTTCCGGAGTAGGCCTCTCGTGTACTTGCTCTGGTAGACAAAAGTACCATGTGGAATCTACCTGATCTGGAGTCCAAGGAAGAACTGAAGTTCCCCCATCATGCTCATCTCGAACTCCCTGCTCATCTGCTCAGAAAACTTGCTACACAAAGCATAAGAAGAACCACCAAAGATGATATCATCCATGTAAATCTGAATAATCAAAAGATCTTTGCCATGCTTAAGGAGAAAAAGAGTCTTGTCCACACTCCCCTTTTGGAAACCTTGGTCAACTAGGATTTTCCTAAGTCCCTCATACCAAGCCCGGGGAGCTTGCTTCAGGCCATACAAGGCCTTCTGCAACTTGAACACTCGGTTAGGGAATTTGGGATGCTCAAAGCCTGGGGGTTGCCTCACATAGACTTCTTCCTCTATAAACCCATTTAGGAATGCACTCTTCACATCCATCTGAAACAGCTTGAACCCTTTCGAAGCTATAAAGACTAAGAGAATGCGAATGGCTTCTAATATGGCTACAGGGGCAAAGGTCTCCTCATAGTCTATCCCCTCTTTTTGGCAAAAACCTTGAGCAACAAGTCTTGCCTTGTTTCTCACCACAATTCCATCCTCTCCCTGCTTGTTTTTGAAAACCCATTTGGTTCCTATAGGATTGCATTGTGGTGGAGGCTCAACTAAAACCCAAACCCTGTTTCTCTCAAAGTTTTCTAACTCCTCATGCATGGCATTGACCCAGTTTGGATCAGACAAAGCGTGTCCAACATCATGGGGTTCAAAAGAAGCAACAAATGCTGAATGAGCAAAGACAGCAAGAGAAGTGGACCTGGATCTTGTAACTCTCTCATTCAGGCCACCAATGATGTTCCTCGAAGGGTGATCCCGCTGGACCATCCGAGACGGCTGTGGCTCGGTGGTCACCTCCCCTACGTCCTCAGCAGGCCCTGCTACATATACAGGTGGATCGAGTGGAGGTTGCTCCCATGTAGTCGAAGGAGAGTGTACTGGAGCCTCCTCATCATCCTCTGAAAGTGAAGCAGCAGGTTCTGGAGCTGCAACCGGTGTAGTATCACCAGAAACACCAACATCTTCCTCATCATCCTCAAAAATAGTAGTACCTATCTCATCATCACCTGCAAGCTGAAAGCCAGGGGTCTGCAAGGCATAGTTTCATCAAAAGTAACTTCACAAGTCTCAACAATCCTGCCGAAGTCCAAGAGCCAAACACGGTATGCACGCGAATACATGGCATAACCAAGAAAAACTCCATCAGAACCGCAAGGTTCGAACTTGTCCAAGTTCCCCTGCTTGAGCACAAAGCACCTGCAACCGAACACTCGCAGGTGGCTCACTTTAGGCTGCCGCCCAAATCGCAACTCATACGATGTCTTGTTAAGGACAGCTCGTAGGAATATACGATTTGACACGTAGCACGCGGTGTTGATTGCCTCGGCCCAAAACTTCCTAGGAGTCCTATGCTCATCGAGCATCGTCTTGGCCATTTCAACAAGGGTCCGATTCTTGCGCTCAACCACCCCGTTCTGCTGGGGAGCATATGGAGACGAAAACTGGTGTTCAAGACCTTGGCTATGGCAAAAGACTTTGAAACGATCATTCTTGAATTCCGAGCCATTGTCACTGCGTAAAGCTCTCATGGCATGTCCTGATTCGTTTCTCAGCCTCAAAACCAAGTCATGAACAAACTCAAAAGCCTCATCCTTACTCTCCATAAAATGCACCCAAGACCAACGAGAAAAGTCGTCCACGATCACAAGAACGTACCACTTCCCACCAACAGACCGCACCCGAGAAGGTCCCACAGTATCCATGTGGAGCAACTCCCCAGGGCGAGCTGTCATCACCTGATTGACAGGTGTATGAGAAGCAGCAACCATCTTCCCGTGACGACAAGGATGGCACACAAGATCACGCTCACTCTTCAATTTGGGCAATCCTCGGATTAGATCAAGTGAGCTAAGCTTTGCAAGCAAATCAAAGCTCCAATGACCAAGCCTCCTATGCCACTTCCACAAATCAAAGGAGGGACTAGCCACCAAACACCGAGAAGGACCAGAGGAGCTCAAGAAGTCAACACGAAAAACCTTCCCAAAAGGCAAAACAGGGCAAACCAAAGACTCTTGAGCATCCAAAACATGAGAACAGCCCTTCTTAAAGCGGACCTCATATCCTTCCTTGAGAAGTTGTGAAACAGAAAGAAGGTTGTAACCAAGGTTACCAACCAAAGCAACATCCCTCAGGATAAAACACTCAGAAACTGGAACTGCACCAACACCTTTTACCTTTCCTGTGCCTTTATCCCCGAAAATGGTATGCTCGCTGGAGCTCACTGGGCTGAGACTGGAGAACCATCTGTGATTTCCGGTCATGTGGCGCAAACAACCGGAATCCATTAACCATATGTTCTCCAGGCCTCCGTCCTGCATCAATAGCGGTTCATAGGGTGAGCATATGGTCGGACACTGGGGTTAGTTTGAAAAGAAGCAAACCAGTGCCGAGCCATCTGCTCAAAAGAAGGGTTAGCAAAGTCACAATCAAACATCCCTTGTCCCCCAACCCGCGGAGCCTGAAACTGCCTATCACCACGTCCAGCAAAGCGTGGTCTATTGTAACTCTCAAAGCCTCAGTTAGGTGAACCGTAGCCGTACTGCTCACGACTCGGTGCCCTGCCGGTAAAACGTCCACCACCACCTGGAGCACCACGAGGAAAGTGGTCTCCTCTACCTCCACCTACACGACGTGGCCAGCGGTCTCGCCTAACCTCACTCCGAGTCTCAACAGCAGGCCTACTACCCTGGTAGTACCTGTCCTCGTTCCTCATCTCAACCTCATGCCTCTCAGCCCTCAACCTGTGATAGCAAAACTCCACCAAGTGACCCTCTCTATGGCAGTAGTCACAGACGTACCTCTTGTGTGGAGCACCCTTGGGTTGGTTTTGGTTCTTGGGCTGGCCCTTTGGCTCTGGAGTGGGCTTAGGAAGATCAATCCTCTTGGCCCCTTGCTTGGAACTCTCAGGAGGTGGTTCAGGTTGGTTCCTCTTGGGCAAAGTGTCAAGTGGGTTCCTCATAAAGTTAGGCTTGGGAGTCCACACCTGTTTCTTAGGTGGCTCCCTAGGCTTGTCAGTCCACACACCATCCTTAGGGTTGTTAGGCTAGAAATTGGGCTTGTTGTGGGTCAAAGGAAACTTCTCACTCAAAGGGATCCCACTCAAGTCGCCAATCTTCCCATACAACTGATCAAAATCAGCCTGGGTGTAGTGGTAGCCAACCCCCAATTTGTCACTCAACTTAAAAGAAGAAATGATCATACCAAACTAAGGCTCCCTAGCAGAGATCCAACTGAGAATGGTTCTAACATAGGTGTTCTCATCCTCCATCTGAACCTTCTCAATGGCTAAAGCATCAAGCAAATCACCAAGATCCTTACACTTGGAACAAGCAACACTAGTAGGACTAGCAGTCTTTTCAGACTTCCTCAAAGCAACCCTAATCTCATCCAACTCCTTCCTAAGTGCAGGACAAACATCACACTTGGCAAGCAGAGTCAGCCTAGCCTTCAACTCCTCTAGCGATGCAGTAGTAGAGAAAAGTAAATCTACATTACTTGCATGCTTGGAACATAAATCAGACAATTCATTGGCTAGAACCAGACAGTCAGAACACTCTATCTCATTTGCAACAGCACAAGCTTCCTTAGCAACAGACAAATCATTCAAAGCACATGCCAGTTTAGACATGAAAGTCTCAAGCTCAGCCTCTAGAGTAGCAACCTTAGCATTTGCAGCCCTAAGATCCTTAGCAGCTACTCTAAGCAAGCGATCCTGGTTCTTCAAAGCAACAAACATAGCATCCTCCTCATTCTCATCATCGCTCACCGACGCCAGAGTCGGTGGAGCCGGCTTGATCACTCTTGATCGCTATGGTACAGTAGCCGACCTCCTCACCGAAGAAGCAGAGTCCGGCGTGCCCGACGATCTTTTTCTCACCATCATCATCGATGTCGGAGCCGGAGTCGGTGGAGCCGCAGTCACTCAAGCTGGCGAGGAAAGCACGGTCACGCTCCTGGGCGTGCTTCTGGTACGGCTTCACAAACTCCCTCTTGCTGAAGTACGGCCGCTTCTTCCTGTCACCCTTGTACTTGCCCTTCTTCTTGTCGGAGTTGTACTCGCCCTTGTACTTGTGGTCCTTGCTGGCGGAGTACTTCTCCTGAGCTCTCCTCTGGGGGCAGTCAGTGATGAAGTGGTCCGTCTTCCCGCACTCGTAGCACTGGAGCTTGTCACCTCTTCTGCGGCTCATCCTGTTAGAGTAGAAGCGCTGGAACTTGTTGGACAAAAAGCACAACTGATCATCATCAGGAGCCTCCAGGTCCTCCTCCTTAGCTGAAATCAGAGACAAGGCATAGCCAACAGAAGGGTTAGCGTTAGCAGCACCGCCACCACTAGGGCCAGACATAAGAGCTGGGCTCTTTGGAGTTGGTCCACTCATCCTGGCCTGAGCCTGAGCGTCAACCACAGAAGCCTTCAACTTGCTATACAGCTCGTCTGTGGTGAGGGTCTCATAGCCAATGGACTCGACTATGGACTCCTTCTTCATTTGCCAAATACTACGATCCAAGGCAAAGAGTAGCTTGCAAGCCTGCTCATGGTTGTCGTACGGCAAAGCCCCATTTCTTGCATTAGCACGAATCTTGTTAGCAATCGATTGAAACCGACTGAACAAGTCATCAATGCTCTCACCAGGTTGCTAGGAGAAGTTCTCGTACTCTCGCTTGTACGTCTCGTACAACCTGGCCTTGACCTGACTTGTCCCCTCATGGAAGTTTGCGAGGGTAGTCCAAATCTCATGAGCCATCTTGAGGTGGCTCACTCTATTGAACTCAAAGCGGCTCAGGGCTGTCAAGAGAAAGTTCCTAGCCTTGTTGTTCGCCTCATGTTCCCACTGTAGCACCTGGGTAACACGCTCATCTAGCACCTGATAATCAGCACGCTGACAAATATCCCAGATGGACGAATGTTGGCTCTGCAGGAACGCCGCCATGCGGATCTTCCAATATGTGAAGTCTGAGCCATCGAACCCTGGGATCTTGCCAACGGACTGATCCATGGTCCTATAAAGTGGATCTAGAACCGGTTAAGCTATAGAAGACCCTAACCTTGCTCTGATACCAATTGAAGGACCGAAAAGCGACCTAGAGGGGGGTGAATAGGTCGAACCCTAAAAACCTACAGCCCCCAAACCCTCTCTTCTCACCCGTGCAAGATCACATAGCAACTAGTGCTACTGACCCTAGGACACGGCGAGGAAAGCTACACGGAAGCGCTACACAGCACTCGCTCAAACACCGAGAGAAAACGACGCAAAATGAGCCTAGAACCGCCTGGGGCAGAGCCACCGAACAGTCCGGTACAGGCCCACCGGACAGTCCGACGCCACCCACCGGGCGGTAAAAACCGAGACCCTAACAGTCCCTCTGGGCACACACGGACGGTATAGCCGAAGCCACCGGACAGAAAAGATACCCACCGAACGGTAAAGGCTGAGAGCTTGACTCTCTGTAGCCACCGCCGGACAGTCCGGTGGCGCACCGCCGGACAGTCCGGTGGCTACAAAAAGCCTGAGAGGCCGAGCCTTGTAGTCTCCGCTCGGGCTGAAACCCTAAGCCATCGAACAATCCGATGGCTACCCGTCGGGCAGTCCGACGGTATGAAACAGGGCAGCCCGAGGAGAGAAAACAGCCCGAGAATCCTCAAAAACGAACCAAATCTTGATCAAATGGACTCTAAACTTCACCAAACTTTGCAGGGACTTTGTCTAGGCCATGGAGAAGCTTTTCCAAGCAGATCAACTCCTTTCTCCAAGAAATTCTCCACGGATTCGATTTGTCCCCGAAGTGAAGTCCACTTGACAAGAACGAAAGAGGAGGAGCTGCTCGTGGAATCAAAGATTAGGCAACACAACCACAATCAAGACCACGTCCTAGCAGTTCAAAACACCGGCAATAGAAAGATCTTGCTCTTGCCCAAAACCAAACACACCAAAAGGCAAGAAAATGAAGCTCAAAAGCCAATCAAGAAGGGAGGGAGGCAAGCACACACAAAAGAGCCACGAATTCCATCTATTGTTTGCCTTAACAAGGTCTTAGATCCAAATTACACCATGGAACTCGTTCTCCAAGCAGCCACCCCACTTTCTACCCACTTTGGTGGAGCCTAGATCTCTCTAAACTCACTAATCTTGTTTGCTCTTGCTTGGGAGAACCAAAACCTAGGGTTTCTAGCCCTAAGCACAAGTCTAACCAGCCAAGAGAGATGGCTAAGGGCTGCCATCTCCTTATTTATACTACATGGCCCATTCTAGGCTGTTTTGCAAATAGCCCCCTAAGATACAGACTCAATTACACTAAAATGCCTGTAGAGGCTAGAAAAGACGCAGGAAACTCAGATGAACAGCCACGATGGAGTCCTTGATCTTCTTCAGCTCAAAGTAATCTCGCGATGTCCTCCATGTGATTAGTAGCTCATCCCTTGGATAGCCTCTGGTTTTGGAATACCGGCAACCAGCCCCTGGATTTGACGATGGAACCAGGAAACGATCTTGGGCCCCGGTTTTGATGCTCGAACCGGGAATCGCTTGTTGGGCCTCCAACTGAAGAGTGATTTTATGGCTCACGACACCGTCCTGCACCCTCGGTCGCACTTGTGGGCCGAGCCTAACTTGGGCCTCCACCCAAGCCACCTGCCAGTCCACTCGACAGGGCTTTTGTCACGCCAAGTACACTCTGGCGCCGCCTCTCAGTCCACTCGAGAGGGCTTGTCCTCCAGGTCACACTTAGGTGGTGCTCGCTCTTCCATCAGCAAGTCTTTGACAAGCGCTCATCACAGCCAGGACGAAAGACCAGACTCGGTACACTTGAGTCCCTCACGAATGCCCCACATGGGCACTAGTGTAGAAAAAAAAAGAAGGCTGGATAACAAGAAGAAGAACGTGTTCAAGTAAAAGATGCCAAATCAAAAGCCACCGATAGCAATAATTAACATGATCAATCCCCCAAAGACAAGGGCCACAGTTCGACGCAATCGATCAAAAAAACAAGACTCCTCAAGATAGAGGCATGACTCAACACAGTTATGCTAAAAGCAGAAAACCTAAAAAGAATCAACCCCTTAAGATAGAGGCAACGGCTCAACGTAGTTGATTCAAGACAAAGAAAACCAGTTCCTCAAGAAAGAGGTAATGCTTAACGCAACCAGCAAAAACAGAATCCAAGCAACTCAAGCTCAACGCAACAAGCAAAAGCAGAATCCAAGCAACTCAAAGCATCCTATCCCTAGAAATGCAGATCTCCTTCACAAGTGAAACACTCTCCAAAATGAAATGCACTCTCAACCAAAATGCAGACAAGTTTTTTGTGTTTTCTATGCTCTTCTCTGCCTTGTTGGCACATGCACACATCAAGACTAAAAAGGCATACTCTCCCTAGAGAAATGCTTCCCCTAAGACAAAGACCCCCCTCGAAACATGCTAGAGACAAGCTATGCAATAAGGGTGCAAGTGAAAGACTCTCAGGTGTAGAACAAAAGCATTTACAAGTTCTAGGGTTTATAGGCATGTGAGTGCATCCACAAAAAGATAATGCATCAAAAACACATAAGAATATATCGATACAAAGCATGAGCAAGAATTTGTCATTTGATAAAGGAAAAACATCACCGCAAAGAACTAGCAGACTAGCAAGATTGATGTGAAGAACTAGTGCTAGCAAGGGCATACAAGGTGTGCTATCATGACCATGGATCAGAAGCAACAGCCACTTAAGCAGATCAAAGCTTGTCAAGATCATCAGGTTATACGAATTTAAGAACTCTTAACAAGCAAGTTATGTGCCATGGGTTGAATACTTGTCAAGCTTCACTTAGCGACTAGACTAAGCCTATGTCATGACAGACAATCAACAATCAAAAACTTAAGTTCTAGTCTCAGTCATACGCAACCTCATCCTAGTTCTCACTAGAGTAAAAGTGTGAGCCGTCTCGAAAGCAAAATCAGTGTGACAAGTATCTCCACCTGGAATCCTAGATCTTTTTAGTTTCAGCACGTAAAAAGGATTATCTTACAAGGATTTTTCAATTAAGACAAGATATCCATGAAGAGCATAAGGGCAAATAAGTTGCATAACTGAATCCAGGAAGAAAGTAGCTGCCAGGCATGCATAACATAGCAAGAGCATTCAACAACTTACACATGTTAGGAGCCAGATCATATGGCGACCATGAATTAGATTTTCAACGAATAAAAATTTAGCCCATAATCATTTATACATCATATTCAAAGGAGCTAAACACAAATGGTCAAAGCATATATACAACTTATAGCATATACAACTAAGGCACAAGAAAATGCTAATATCATGCAAGTGAAGCTAGTGTGAGTGTATAAATCATATGAGCAGAATGCAAAGCATGTATGCCCAAAAACAAAAGAACCAGAACTAAAACAAAGCAAACAAGGAAAAATCTAACAAAAACTACAAGAGCTCAAAGTGCTTCCCAACTCAAAATAGGAAACTCACACCAAGTTCCCCTGCAAGCGTGTGAATGTGTCCATCTCTAGGGTTTGGTGAGAATGTCTACTACCTGGTTCTTGGTATTTATATGGATCAAGTCTATGTCTCCTTTTTCATAGTGATCTCTCAATGTGTTTGGTTTTGTTGTGGAGAACTAGGTTCTTAGCAACTAAAATGGCTGTCACGCCCGATTTTAGGAAGAACCAAGTGCATACCATGTATGTGCCAGGATTAGTTAAAATCACATACACAGCTCGACATCATAAGTGAAGTGTCACAACACAGTACTTTATTGAAACAAACGTAGTATTTATTACAGACCAACAGAGTCGTAACAAAACTTAAATAAACTTGGTGGAAGCATCTTTATAACAGCAGAAAGAAACATGCCCACAGGCAACTGGCTGGTGGTACACGTGCCTAAAACTCGTTGAAATCCTGGAACTCCTGCAGATACACCTGCGGCTCCTCTTGAACTCCTTGATCTGAGCAGCAGTTGCAGTGGATGCGACGAATTTGTTGTGGAAATAGCAAGGGTGAGTACTTGTCATACTCCTCAAGTGATAAGTAAACAATGCATATGACAGCTTTATAGTGGACTGGCTGAAGCGGTAGCTTTTAATAGTAAGCAGGTATTTAATTAACTTTAGAGCATTTGCATAACCATAACCTAGATAACAGATAACAGATATAAGATATAATAGATATAACATAAAGATAAATAAACATAAGGGTGAGACATCATCCATCATCAACATAAACATTCCAGGTCTGTCTAATCTGTGAGGGTCCAGGCCGCTCATGACCGTGAGCACGGCTGATGCATCAGTTTTATTAACACTCTCGAGAGCTTGTACACTTTCACCATAGGTCGTGATTCCCTTTCTGCTTAGGATTTGCAAGGTCCCATTTACCCACTATATTTTATAGTCGGCAGGGTCTCACTACGAAGCCTTTACAAAGAATTCCTAGTAAGCAGCCACCCGTTATGGTTTCCCCCTAATTTATCAGTATAGAACTTATCTCTAAGGCGGTGACTGACAAAACGGCAAATAAAACGAGGCTGCACCCCACCTTAGCAGCACAAGGCCTATACCCCAGAGGCCCCTCATACGACACGCCGGCTAAGCAGCCCGCAGTCTAGTTCATCTAATTACTTAGCCAAGCCCAGTGCTCATATGAGCCCATGTTTGTACGGTAGTCCTAGGTGGTCGCTCGGCGAACCAATCCTTAGGGTGAGGCACTTGAGCAATAGTACTAAAACATGCTCAAGCCCCAGGTCCAATTTGCTAAAAAGCAAGTTTTACATTAAGTTGCATAGAACCATTAAACAAAGTTACACAAGTATCATCATTGTTTTCCTGTAGAAAAGAGGTTCATGCATTATGTTTGAGTGCTAGCAAAAGTCTACAACATTACAGCCCTGCTCGGTTGAGTGAAACATGATAGATAGTTTTGGCTAGTCATCCTTAATAGGAGCGAATAAATTAATGCAGAATGCAATTTATTTAAGTGAATGGGACGGTTTAAATGCCACTTGCCTTGATCCACAAAAAGCTGCTCTGAACCTTCCCAAGCTTGCACCTCCAACGGCATGGGCTGCTCCTCAACTGGCATGTACTGCGCTCCTTCTAATCATTGCAAACATACAAGCAAAAACTAAGAAAACAATACACCAAGCATAGAAAACAGAAGCCAAAAGTTTTATAAAAATATTCTACGCGTCGCCACGAACTCGTGGGCTAGGACCACTGAAATCATAGTTAAAATGAGAAAGTTATGAGCGTTTGAAGTTACAGGGACTATACTCTAAAAAGACAAGGACTAAAATGTAATTTTAAAAAAGTTTAGGGGCCTTTTTGTAAAACTTAGGGACTGATTTGTAATTTAGAAAAGTTGAGGGTTCTCTTTGTAAAATTGCAGGGACTAAATTGTAGATAAAATAAAGGTCAGTGATTTTCTACAAACATGCCACGGGCGGCCATGGCACGCCACGTGGCGGCCTGGGATTGGCCGGCCAGAGCTGCGCAGCGGTTCGGCTCGGTTCAGGCGCAGGCGGCTCGGCTCGGCTCGGCTCGCCGGGTTGGCAAGGCCCGCGGCGGGCCTGCGCGTGGAGACCAGGGCGGCGCGGCCCGGTGGAGTGCGGCGTGCTGGCGCGCGAGGCGGCAGGGCAAAGCCCGAGGCGGCGCGGCCCAGCGGCGCGCTGCGCTGGGGGCGCGCGGTTAGACGGTGGGTGGGGCCCGCGGCCAGTGGCACGGCGCCGAGTGGCGGGTTTCAGGCAGCCGGCGGTGGGTGCGTGGGAACCGAGGTTGGTCGGAAAAAGGAGAAAATAGGAGAGAGAAAACGGGAACTCAGATCTAGGAAAAACCGGATCTCATCTCGAAATTCTAAGGGCACCCCGGCAAAGAGGACGTCAAGATGAACGACGTGGTGGTCTCGATTTTCCCAGGTGATGGACGGAACTCGAGCAATCCTTCGCCGAACGTTCACCGGAGTTGGACCCCAAATTCGGATCTTGGCGCCTAGGGTTGTCAACTGTCAAAACGGTTAATGTTTCTGTGATGTGGGTGTCAAGGGGTACGTGAGGTATATTTGTTGGCCTTTTGGGCCGAATTTGGGTCAGACCCCTTTTTAGGAATTAAAATAATTCCGAATAAATCCAGAATTCGTATTTAATGCACTAAAAATACCTCGATGACTCCAAAAATTCTGAGAAAAATCCTAGAAATATTTTGGGACCCAATGAACTCAAATAAAATATTTAGAGCTCATGAAAAGGATAGAAAAGGCTTCAAAAGAAAAGATTTTGCCCCGAGAAAAAGACAAATGATGTCGGAAAAATTCCGGAACAAACCACAAAATAACCAAAGGCATCAAAATAGGTTTAAGCACATAAAACACATATGCAGCTCCAGCATGAATGCATCAAACATATTATCCCTATGACTCATTTTAATTGATTACTTGCAGAAAATGTAAATACTCCCAATGTCTCCATGCTAATACACATAAACCTTAGCATATTGTATTTGTTTTAAAAGAAATTTTATAGGGTGAAAATCAGGGTGTTACAATGGCTGAAGTGGAGTCACACAGGATGGGTATTCTCCCATAGTTGAGGCCATAGTCTTTCAAGGTGCTATTCATCCATAGAAGCTAGGAACAGCTAGAGGCTGTGGCAATGTACTCGACTTTGGTTGCGCATAGGGAGACATAAGCCTGCTTGTGGGAGCACCAACTCATAAGGGAAATACCAAGAAATTGACAAGTTCCAGTGGTGGACTTGCGATCAATCTTAAAACCTATATGGTCAGCATCCGAATAGCCATAGAGAACCAAATTCAAATCAGAAGAATACTAGACACCAAAGTCAGGTGTTTAACAAAAGTACCTCAAGATGTGCTTGACAGCCATGCAATGTGAGGTGTGCGGTGAAGTCTGAAAGGACGCACACATGTAGATGACAAACTGGGTGTCTGGCCTTATCATCATGAGGTAGAGCAGCGAGCCGATCATGCTGCAGTACTCCCTCTGATCCATGGGCTATTCATCTTCAGCAACATCCAAGGTACTCGAAATACACATGGGAGTGGGCTTCGGCTTCAAATCCTCTGGCTCGAATTTCTTCAAGACCTCCTTGGTGTACTTGTCCTAGTAGACGAACATGTCTTTCTTTGTCTTCTTGATTTGTAAGTCTAGAAATAATGTGAGCTCACCCATTAAGCTCATCTCAAACTCCTTACTCATGTCTGCTGCAAACTTAGAAACTAAACTGTGAGAAGAGCCACCAAAGATGATATCATCCATATATATTTGAACCAAAAAAGAATCATTACTATGCTTGAGGAAGAATAAAGTTTTGTGAACCGACCCCATTATAAACCCTAAACCAAGTAAGAAGGACTTTAAACAATCATACCAAGCACAAGGTGCTTGTTTCGAATCATAAAGCATTTTTCAAAGTTAAAAATCCGATTGGGGAACTTAGAACTCTCGAAACCAATAGGTTGCTTGACATAAACTTTTTTCTCATTAAAACCATTCAACTTCACATCCATTTAAAACAATTTGAAGCCCTTTGAGGCAGCAAAAGCTAAAAGAATGCAAATAGCTTCCAAATGAGCAACATGAGAAAATGTCTCATCATAATAAATCCCTTCCTTTTAGAAAAACCCCTGAGCAACAAGCCTAGCCTTGTTCCTCACTACCAACCCATTCTTCCTCAACTTGTTTTTGAAAACCCATTTTGTTTCAATTGGGTGGCAGTTTTGTGGAGGATCAACAAGAACCCAAACCTCATTGCGCTCAAAATTTTCTAACTCCTCATGTTTGACATTGACCCAATTTGGATCAGATAAAGTGTGCCCAACATCCTTGAGCTCAAAAGATGCAACAAAAGTAGAATGTGCATAGAAGGCGAGGGAATTAAACCTAGACCGTGTGGAAACATGGGCATGCAAGTCGTCAATGGTCTGACTCGTGGGGTGATCCCGCTGGACCTTCCAAGATTGTTGTTGATCAGAGGTCACCTCCCCTGCGTCCTCAGTGGGGCCGCTAGCTGCTAGAACTGGAGCCTAAAGTGGCACCTTACTTGTAGTGGAAGTAGTAGGAAGAGGTCCATCTTCATCATCTAAACTCACAACAGTGAGAGCATGAGTTGTAGCCGGTGTAGGGGCTCCTGCATCACCTGGTTATCTCAAAGACAGAAGTTGTGCAGGGTGTAGACTCATCGAAATTGACCTCACAGGTCTCAACAACACAATTAGTCTTAAGCACTAAAACTCGATAAGCTTGGCTATGCTAAGAATATCCAAGGAAAATCCCATCCAAACTCCAAGACTCAAACTTGTCAAGATGTTTTTCCTTCAGCACAAAGCATTTGCAACCAAAGACCCTGAGATGATCAACTTAAGGCAAACAACCAAATCTTAGCTCATAAAAAGTCTTTTTCATAAAAGCTTAGAGAAAAACTCAATTAGCAATATAGCAAGCTGTGCTCATAGCCTCTTCCCAATAGCGCCTAGGAGTCCTATGCTCATCAAGCATCGTCTTGGCCATCTCAACAAGAGTGTGGTTCTTCCTCTTGACCACCCCATTCTGTTGTGGGGTGTAACCATTATCTCTCTAAATGGCTCTCATGGTTTTAGAAGATTCATTTCTAAGGGCAAAGGATCAAATCCTTAACAAAGTCAAATGCTTCATCCTTATTTTGCATAAAGAAGACGCATGAGTAGTGAGAAAATCATCCACAATGACCAAAGCATACCATTTCCCACCAACTAATGGAACCCAAGCTAGACCTACTATGTCCATGTGAAGCTGCTCTACAGGGTAAGCGGTCACCTGAGTCACAGGTGGATGGGAAGCTACAACCATCTTGCCATGACAACAAGGATCGGAGAGCAAACAACATCCTTCTCAAACTTCAGATTGGGCAAACCACAAATAAGATCCAAGGAGCTAAGCCGCGTGAGAAAATCAAAACTCAAGTGACTTAGCCTCCTATGCCACTTCCATAACTCAGCATAAGGAGTGGCAAGAAGACAATGTGAAGATCCAGAGATAGAAGTGAAATCAATCAAAAAGACTTTCCAAAGTAGAAGAATTCTGGAAACCAAATCACCTCTAGGATCCAACACATGAGAAGCATTTCTGTTGAAAATCACCTCAAAACCATCATCAAGAAGTTGAGAAACAGAGGGCAAATTAAAGCCTAGATTCTCAATGAAGTAAACCTCACTGAGAGTGAAATCATCAAAAATGCGAACAACGCTAATACCACTTACCTTGCCCTTACCATTATCCCCAAATGTAATGTACTCCTTTGTGCGTGTAGGGTTGAGTCTAGAGAACCATCTAGTATTTCCGGTCATGTGGTGTGAATAACCAGAATCCATCAACCATATGCTCTCCAGACCTTCGACCGGCTTAGTAGAAAGACAAAGGGTGAGAAAATGATGTGACACTAGGGTTAGACATGTAAGAAACAAACCAATGTCAAGCCCTTGTTCTACAGGTGGGTTAGCACAATCAATCACACCCTATCTCCTACCACGTGAATCGCCTGCACGCATATCAAATCGTGGACTATCGTCATGATGAAATAGCGTGGATGGTCACCACGACGAGGAAAGCGTGGGCCATTAAAACTCTCAAAGCCTTAGTCACATCGTCCTCCACCATATTGAGGATGGTGTGGAGCACGGTTGGCAAAGCAACCACCCTTCTATCATCTCCACGACCCCCACCAATACGACTTGGCAGCGCATCCCGCCTGTCCCAACATCGTGGGGCATGCTCACCATATGGCTAGTGATACATGTCTGGGTTAGCATACTCATGCTCCCTCCTCTCTACACGCCTCTTCCTGAAATGGAACTTAGCCAGGTGACCATCTCTATGGCAAAATCAACAGCGGTACCTCACACCTCTCCATTGTGTGTGCTCTCTAGGCGAAAGACCTCTCTAAAGCTGAGGCTGTCTAAGATGTTGTGGAGCTTTCTCAGACTGTGGTGCTCTCTAGGGCTGAGAAGCTCTCTAAGGCTGAGGCTGTAGAGCTCTCTAGAGGTTGTTCTCTTTAGGTTTCACATGGGACTTGTCTAAAGTCTTAGAGAAAATGGTGTCAAGTGGGTTTTTGAGGTTATTAGGCTTAGGTACCCACACTTAAGGCTGACGAGTAGTTCTAGGTGGATCGGTGTACACCCTATTTTGTGCACAAGGGTTAGGAATCAGTTTCTCACTCGAGCTTGCACCACTTGCTTGACCAATCTTACCATAGAGATCATCAAAGTCATGCTAAGTGTACTCATAACCAACTCCAAACCCATTGTCATGCCTAAACTACTTGATCATGATTCCTAACTATGGCTCACAAGATGAAACCCAACCCAAAATGGCCCTAAAGTAGATGTTATAATCCTCCAGTTTGGTTTTGTCTACCCAAAGATCATCACAAGTTTCAATCAAAGCAGGACAAACATCACAATCAGTAGAAGGGCTAGCTACCTTAGACTTCTGCAAAGTCTTAAGGCTAGCACTCATCTCCTCTAGCTCCTTCCTAAGTGAAGGACACACAGGACAAGCACCAAGCAAAACAGGACTAGCCTTCATCTTCTCTAGTGCACAAGAAGAAGCATCAAAGTCATCAACCTTGCTAGTATACTTAGACTTAAGCTCAGCTAGATCAGTCATCAAGCATAAGCAAGTATCATACTCATCATCAACAGTCACAATAGGAGCATCACTAGCAAGTTCTAGTTCATGCAAAGTAGATGCCAGCTCAGACTTAAGTCTTCTATGATCAGCAGATGCATCCTTAAGCAAGCCATGCTGGTACTTGACAAAAGAGATCAGTTCCTCCTTCGTCACAAAGGAGGCAGGGTCTGTGCTCACCTTAGAGCTAGGCTTAGAGGCCTGCTCAAGCTTGGTGTTGTAGGTAGCACCGTTGCCGTTGATCTCCATTATGCAGTAGCCCATCTCAGAGCTGGTGTGGAAGCACAAGCTGGAGATCACAATACCCTTCTACTTCTTCTTGTCATCCTCGCTCGACTCTGAAGAAGTGGTGTACCCGCTGGAGCAGCTTGAAGTATCGATGTCGCTTGTGTGTCGCTTAGCCATCAATTCCTTGTGCGCCTTATTTTTCTGCATCTTGTACTCATTGATGGTGTTGTAGGCGTTTCGCCTGTAGTGGGAGTCCTACCTTGACTTGCCATGGTGCTTGGACTTGCGGTGCTAGTGACCATCGCACTTGTAGTAGTTGTTCTTATCCTTGACCTTGCCCTCTAGCTTAGGGTAGTTTGTGATGAAGTGGTCGAAGCTCCTGCACCCGTAGCAGCCTGTATGGTCATTCCTTCCTTGACCTCTATGCCCTATGTAGACGCACTGCAGCTGGTTGATCACCAAAGCAAGCTACTCATCTCCAAGAGTCTCAAACTGCTCCTCTATCACCTGCACAATAGAAGAATGAGCAAATCCACTGATAGTAGGGTGAGGGCTAGCACAAGAAGAATCAGCGGGCCCTATGAAAAATGCCAGACTTCTGAACTATGATCTTAACATGGGATCTAAAAATCTTATCCACCTCAGAAGCCTTGAGCTTGCTAAAAAGCTCCTCAATAGTGAGAGTGTTGTATCCAACAGACTCAATGATAGTGGACACCGTCACCTACCAAGCTTTAGATCTAGGCCATGGAGCAACTTTATTGCTTGATTATGATCTAAATAGAGTGGGGTTCCAGCAGGCTTGTTGGTTCAGACCTTGCTCACAATCGATTGAAATTGACTGAACATAGAGTCTATGCTCTCTCCCGGTAGCTGAGAATTGATACAAGCATCAGACCTTTCCTAGGCACACCTTCATGACTTTGCTTTACATTGATACAAGCTTCATGATGGTGGCCAGTGGCGGAGCGTGACTCAAAATTAAGGGGGGGCCAAATGCCAAATTGTCATGTGGTAATATACGGTAAAAGCAAGTGTTATTGCTATTACCAAATCAAGACAACTGTCCATACGTTGATATCTATGAGTGGAGTTCTAGTCGTTCTTGACACCATGGAGATGTGGCAAACAGCAAGGCAAACAAGAAGAATCAGTGGGAGAGGGTTTTGGCAGTGCTTGTGAGCTAGGAATGCGGCAACTGGCAGATGCCATGCAGGATCACACGATCTCCTGACTCTAGCTGCCATTGCACTGCTACCAAGTCTGTAGACGCACACAGTTTGTAGTGAAGGAAATTAAAGCTGGATTAGCTCTACGGATAGATTGCTTATTTGCTTGCCACATCGGCTCAAGTTTAAGCTTCTACAAAGCGTATTCTAGGCACGCCCGCCAAAGCGTTTCATGAGAAAAACTACACCCAAGTCAACTGATGGCTATATGAATGACGCGATGGATCCACCTTCGCACCAGGGCAGACCAGCATCTCTTTCAGGATTTGTTACCCTCACAAGACCGCAATCATGGGGGTGCAACCTCGCCGAAGCTCCCAAATTTGATCCCCAACATAGTCGCTCCGGAGCTGCTGCCCTTCTCTCCAAATCCGTGATGTTGTTCTCCAAGTCCTTCAGGTGTTCCGCCTTGAACAGAGGACTCCATCTTCTCAGTAGTCGTACTATGCAAAACAAGACGTCGCTGGATCTTCGCCATTTGGCCCCCCTGAAAACACAAATTTTTTCGAGTTTTCCATAAGGACTAGAGCACTGCTGCACAAACAGCATTCTTCACAGTATTATTCTTATAGCTAATCCATAAACGAGCAACAGATTCAAAATCTCTCCCCACATCCCAATGAAAAAGTTCACAAATATCTGTCCAGATTCTTTTTCTACACAACAATCAAACATAAGGTGGCCAGTTGACTCAAGTTCTGAACAAAAAAGACATGTCAGGTCTTCAACCTGTCTCCTTTTGGCCAGGTTATCCCTGGTCAGGAGTTTGTTCCAAGAAATCAACCAAAGGAAAATATGCACTCTGGGAGGTATTGTTAAATGCCAAACTGCCTGGATATAGACCGGAGAAATCCCTCTAAAATTGATCACAGGATAAAGAGACTGGACCGAGTACACTCCTGTAGAGCTAAAGGACCAGATGATCTGATCTTTAGCTTCAGAAAGTTCGATTTTCTCTACAATTGCCATTAACTCCCACCATAAGAGCATAACACGTTCAGAAACATCCCTTCTGAAAGTCAATTTGAGGGTAGTCCCATGCCAGATTTCTGAGATGGAGGCATTATGCTCATTGTTGATAACATACAAGGGCCAAAACTGGACCGCTAAGCTGGAATTTCCAAACCGAATGTCTTCCCAAAAACGAACTCTCTTACCATCTCCAATATTCCATCTAATCCCCATATGTGCTGCTTGGACCGCCCACAGGACTCCCTTCTAGAAGGGAGATGCTCCTGTACTAGGACAGCACAGCATATTTGGTTTGTCAACTTTATATTTGTAATCAATGATATTAGACCATATCGCATTTGTGTTTAGATGATATCGAAAAATCCATGAAGTTAGCAAGCAAAGGTTCAAACATCTCAAATCAGGGATGCCCAGGCCCCCATACTCTTTTTTCTGGGCCAACAGTTGCCAATTAGCTAAATGATATTTTCTGTTTGTCTCACTATCCCCCCAAAAGAAGCATGCCATATGAGGGTTGATCATCTCAATAGCCCATTTTGGGAATTTAATTATAGACAGTAAGTAGATGGGTATGCTCGCCAGACAAGATTTTAAAAGAATCAACTTCCCCCCCCCCCCCATAAGAGAGGAGTTTCCCTTTTCTTGCACCAGAAAGTAGTAGCCATATAATTTTCCTCCTCCTCACCTAACCCAATAGAAATCAAGTCACTTTTGTCATAATTAATTTTCATACCGGACACTTGCTCAAAACAGACCAAGATCCATTTGATATTAGCTACTATTTCCCGGCTATTTTCCACAAACAGCAAAGTATCATCCGCATACTGCAAGCTTATAATGCCCCCTTCACAGATATCTGGGAGCAGACCTCGGATGAGGCCTCCCCTCGCTACTTTGTAAAGCATCTTAGTAAAAACATCAGCGACTAAATTAAAAAGTAAAGGAGATAAGGGGTCCCCTTGTCTAAGACCTTTGCCAGGTTTAAAGAAACACTACAAGAAACTTGACCTTTTATGGCGGATACCTTATGACAATTGTATAATATGTCATAAATTCATGATGTTTATGATGTTTTTTTTGAAGGAAACATAGTTTAGTGACGAAAATAAAATACGTGTCACTAAATTTGTCACAATCTTGTTCATTGTCAATTTTATGACGAATCATATATCGCTTAGTGACAAATGTGATTTGCTGTAAATCCTATTCAATATGTTTATGACATTATTACTTTCTTATAACCGAGATAACATAGCTTATTAACCTGGGTAACCTAGTTAGTTACAATTTTTTTACCATTATTGTATAGATTTAATTGTAGCTTGGTGATTTTCTTGTTACAAAACAATAATACGCAATTGGACTAATAAAATCACCCATCAACTAATAAAATGGATTAATAATAATACACAATAGACTAATAATAATACATAAATAGATTAATAATAGTAATACACAAACAATAATGCACCAACTAGACATCAAATTTGACTTCACGAATTGAGTATTTACGATGTACAAATTGCAGCAGCCGATTTACTATGTACAAATTGCACGAGCC
This sequence comes from Paspalum notatum, assembly GCA_022530915.1. Taxonomy (NCBI): domain Eukaryota; kingdom Viridiplantae; phylum Streptophyta; class Magnoliopsida; order Poales; family Poaceae; genus Paspalum; species Paspalum notatum. The sequence continues at coordinate 13,470,715 of CM039683.1, forward strand.
CACGGCAGGACGGCCCACACAGCGGTAGTGTGGTCCACGCGCCCAGGCCCAGCAGTGCACACTCCGCGGCCCAGAATGCCACCCACGTCTTTTTGGGAAAAAAAGAAAAAAAAAACGAGCACTGGACAAGAATCGAACCCACCACCCTCTGAACAAAAGGAAGCACAAATACCACCGCAATAGGTGGGTTCTTTTGATATCTCCCACGTATCATTTTATTTCTATTCTATGTTTCTACGTAGAAGAAATAAATCCCAACCAATTAAATGTGCAACTCAAGTTTATCTTTTTATTCTAAATTTTAAAGAGGGTGCTGAGTCACAAGAAAGTCTTAATAAGCATAAAGCTTTCATACGTTAATGTAACGTCTCCCAAATCTCTCAAATTTTAAAGTAACCATTAGTTACCATCATAGTTTTTATGTGTAAACAAAGAGATATCATTGTTTTAACATATAAATTGGCTTTGATAACATCGATACCATTTTTATGTTGCTCTATATTATTTTTAGAATTTAATTGCAACTTCCATGATTTTATAGTTAAAAAATTAACAATACCTAAATATACTCCAAAAAACATGGGATTTGGTAGGGACCAGTACATATCCATATAGTGACCACAGAAAAGTTTGAGCATGATGCTACACCATAGGCTGACATTTTTTTCATATGCGTCAATTCGTGGCTTAAGAAACATCGACACCATATGGAGTTTCTTGTCCAGACTTTTTTGAGGATACTACATAGACATATGTTGCTCCTCCGTCAAATATGATGACTTTCTGAGGCTATTGGTGTATTATTAATTTCTTTCTACAGTAAATTATCAAAAATGTAACTAAATTCATAAAAATATTGTAATGATGTCTAAAAAATGTAAAAAAGTTATGTATACTAATAAACATGCTATACAAATGTAACCTTAGGTCCCCATATTAAAATGATAAAGTAAAGTATCAGTTATGTCGAAACATGGATGGTTAGAGTGACTTCACGTGCAACTAACAAAACGAGAGGACACCATATGAAGGGAACACCGGCAACTTGTGGAGTTTCTTATCCAAACTTTTTTGAGGATGTTACATGGACGTATGTTGCCCCTCTGCCAATTATCATGAATTTTTGAGGTTATTTGTTTGTTATTAATTTCTTTCTGCAGTAAATGATCAAAAATGCAATTAAATTCATAAAATATTCTGGCATTGATTGAAAATTGCAACCAAGTTATCTCGGCCAATAAACATGCTATTGGATGGTAACCCCAAGTCCCCACATAAAAATAATATAGTCAACTATTGATCATGTTGAAACATGGATGGTTTGAGTGATTTCACATGTAACCTATACAACGAGAGGACACCGTATGAAGGAAACACCGGCAACTTGTGGAGTTTCTGGTCCAAACTTTTTTGAGGATGTTATATGGACATATGTTGCCCCTCCACCAAGTATCATGAATTTTCGAGGCTACTTTCTTATCATCAATTTCTTTCCGCAGTAAATCATAAATGCAATTGAATTCATAAAATATTCCGATGTTGGCCAAAAATTGCAACCAAGTTATCTGTACCAATAAACATGTTATAGAAAAGAAACCTCAAGTCCCCACATAAAAACGATAATAAAGTAAATATAGAACACCAATTATTCAAATAATAAAAGAAAGAAAGAGAAAAAGAAAATAAAAAAAAAAACATAACAACCTGGGTCTAGGCCACGCACTTGGCCCAGCCCAACGCGCGGGGCGATCATAGCCGTCGATCATGGCCAACGAGGTCAGCAGTATAAATTGGAAACGCGACGCCCTCCCCTAACCCTCTCTATTCTCCTCTCCCCTCAACGCGCCGACAACTCCTCTCTTCTCTAGCTCGAGCGAGTGAGCCGGCCCCCTCCTCCCTCCTGTGGAGGTGGTGACGAAGGCGCCGCCTGCCCAACCCCTCGCCGTCCGTGCGTCCACCCGCGGGTGGGCGCGGGGCCGTCGAGGGGCCCAGCGACAGCGCCCATCCGCCTGACCACCGGCCTCGTCCGCACCGCCCCGGCCTGGATCCATCAAGCGCCACCGCCCCGCCCGTCGATCCAGCCAGCCGCCGTGCGCCTCCGGCCGTCCGTCACCACCATCGCTCTCACGGCCGCCGGATCTGGCTCGCTGCCACGCGCCTCGGCCCGGATCCGTTCCTCACTCCCTGCCCTCATCCGAATGGAGGCACAGGTGGTGGCTCCGCACCAGCAGATGGCGGCCAACCTGGCACGCCCCTTCAACAAGCTGCTGCGCGGAAGCGCGCCGACGCCGCAGCGCCGGAGCCGCCCACGTCTGTGGCCGTGGAGGCGGACGACTTCGAGGAGGAGCTGGCGGACCCTCTGCCGCAGCCGCAGCCGCAGCCGCAGCCGCAGCCCGCCGTCCCGTCCCTCAGCAAGCTCAAGCTGTCAAGTTGATTTTTCTTCATTTCTTTGTTTTGCCTTACGAACCTGCTCTCATGTGCTGCACTGCTGCTTTTCTCTGCCTCTTTCAGATCCGGTGGGGGAACCACCACACAAGTCTGCGGCACCACCGTCCACCACCCGCCATCGCTGGAGCTTCACCATCACAGCAGCCCCCACGCCGGAGCCGCTCGACGACGTCGGAACACTCACGGTCGCAGACAGGCAGCCTTCTCTTCTCAAATCAGTGGTTTTCTTTTGATGCTCCCTGTCTAGCTGTTCTTTTCCCCAAATATAAGAAAAAAACAGATGAATCTTGGCTCAATAAGGCATGAATGGTTCTATTAAACAAAGTAGCCCGTGAATGACTTTTAGGTTGTTTCTAGTGTACTCTATAATCCTGATAATACTGCTAGACAGTATTGATAGTTAGGACATCCGTGTAGACAGCGCAGATATCTAGCACCTGATTTATTTTCTAAATTAGATATCTATGAGCTCGCTTTGTTTACTCACATTTACTCCATGAACTAGTATGCTGCTAATTAATCTGTTCACATTTTAACCCACAATTGACATGGTAACACCATAGTACCACCCAGTCCCACGAGTAATTTCTGAAGCTTATTGATGCTAAATTTTTCATGAGTTTTATAAAGCCCAGACTATATTTATTATCAAGCCTAATGAGCAGTTCAAGATCCTTGAATATTCTGCCCACCGACAGAATGCTGAGATGCCAAATCGAGTTTCTTGTCATGTTTGCCCTGCATCCATTCATTGTAAACTAGCTAGAACAATCGCTTAGGTGTTTGTATACAAGGCATGCTTGTCTATGTAAGGATACACTGCATAAGCATGGCTGTAGTAATGGTTCATTAGTTTTTTGTGCTACTCAGTAAAAGACTACAAGTAATTTCTGTGATCCTCGTTCTGATGGTTTTTCCTGAGTAGTAACTTGCCATGCATAGCATGGATGCTATTAGTTATTTATTTGTTGCTCCTTATTGTCATTTCATATTGTTGGTTACCATGCAACTTTACATTTTACTGATGCTATATGTTACTAAGGTGACCATCACTGTCAAGTCTTGAAGCTGGAGATTCTAGATGGAGTGTGATTGAGAAAAAAAAAAGGTATGTGGTCATCTTAGTCTGATCTAAGACTGCTTTGGTGTGAATTTTGACACTAGACTTTTGCTCACTCCAGGATGTCAATGGCCTAGAAGCTGAAGATCTTTGAGAGTTTGAGTGATTTAGACCATAAAAGAGATTTCAAATGTGTGATATATGCAAATGTATAGAAGCAAATGTTTGTCCAACATTTTGGCAACATTATGTGAATATTATTATTTGTTTAATATTTTTAAACATGGCTGTGGTGCATATATTAATTGGGCTTGAGCTTTATGGGCTGTTGATGGTTTGAAATTGGGAAAAATGATGTGAAAAAAAGTCGGGAGAAGATTTAGACCAGTCTAGAAAACCAATGTGCCTGCACAAGTGAGGCCCATAAAGTTGAAGGGGTTGATACAGACTTTTTAAACAACATAATGGGCCTTTTTTCATTTTGTGATGAATCTGAATTGTCATGAAAGCCATGCCACATGGGATCTTGACCCTTGCCATGTCATCTGGTGGTAGTGATTTGTGACGTTTTTTACATTAATTTATGACGAAGATTGAATGTCATAAATCAATGACGACAAATGAAATGTCACAAAAGTTATGATGAAAAAATAAGCTTCTGTCATAAAACATGATTTAACATGCATGATAGGTGACGAACGTCGTCATGCAAGCGTCATAAATTTCATTTAACACGCATGATAGGTGACGAACGTATTTTCGTCATGCAAGCGTCATAAATTTCATAATGTGACATAATTTACAAGTTTTGTGACATAAATGAAATGTCACCTATCATAAGATTTCTTGTAGTGAAACACTATTTTCATCATTGAGTCTAACACACAAAGAACCACCCCTTACTGTTTGCAGAACCCAGTTTGTCCATCTAGCTCCAAAGCCTCTAGACTTAAGCATTTTTTCACGGAACTTTCAGCTAACTCTATCATATGACTTTTCATAGTCCAGTTTTAAAACCAGACCTTTTTCCTTTTTCCTCACTATTTCATGAATAGTCATGGGTACATCTCAACCTTGACAAATAATAATCAAAGAGGTCATATGCAGTGATAAATTAATCTCAAAATGATACAATAAACGATCAATAGCTATTATTTTTGTGCATCCATACAGCTAAGAGTAATGCTTCCTGATCATGAGCAGATAGAGCAAAGCCATCATGCACGTCCATGTCCATAGCCCTTAGCTAGGTACTCAGCCGGCTAAGAAACTCTTGAGCTCACCAAATTCTAAAGACAAGACAAGGACAACACAAATGACTGTAATTACCGTTGCTAAATACATCACAACCGTCGACGTAGAATAGATTATCCTATTGTCCATATCATCCCCGTCTCGCATCTCAGCAAAAATCAGGCTGCGTACCGCGTAGATGACGATGCTGCACATCCCGAAGAACAGAAAGCATTTGAAATACAAGCTCAATGATGGCGTACTTGCACCTTGGATGCTGATGCTGTATTTTGAATGGATGCCCATGACTACTGAGAACAGAGGCGTGATGCAGCATGACAGAACATAATCGGAGGCAGCGGCATCTTGTTCCCTCCGGGCGTTCGCAGGGCTGCCGCTATATGCTTGCAGGTTGTGCTGCTCCTCCTCGGCGATTGCATGACGATGCCTTCCACAGAAGAGGCCAATGACAAAAGCGATGAAGATGAAGCACACGTAGAAGACATTCGTGCGCAGCATGTCCTCAGCTGCCAAAACGCCGGCCAGGATGAGGAGCAGTAGCGCGAAATTGGCGGCAAGGGGTGTATATACCCTGGCCACACGGCGTCTTTCCTCATAGAACATAATTTGGGTTGGCACCGTGCAGAGAAGCACCTGGAGGAGCCCAAGCACAAAGCTGTAGAACAAGAGGAACTCAGGTGCCACGGCCATGAACCCACGACCAGGGCCCTGCTTGTGGACGGAGACACCAGCGACCGCGTAGCTGAGGACTCTAGCAGACAGCCCTGCGAACGCCACGCGAGAGACATTCGCGGACAAGTCAAACCGGGTCTTCAGTTCTTCCTTGAAATGCCCCCAGTTCAGGCCAAGCTCGTCTCTGCTGCCGAACGTCCGCCATGACAAGGCGGCGACTAGAGCAAGAATCAGGATAAAGGGCAACGCGAACAGCAAGTGGACACCGTAGTCCAAGAACAGCAATAGGGCACCAGCACTGAGCATTCGAAGGATGGTCGACAGGTAGGCCAACATGCCTCGCCAATTGGGCCTCTGGACTTGGCTCCTGTCCATCCCGACCACGTGCATACACAAGGACAGGAAGGTGGTCGTCAGAAAAACAGTGGCCGTCCAGAGAGAGAGATTGCTATGTGACATCTTCACGAAGTAAGACGCGACCAGGATAACATCAACCAGTGGGAGACCCTTGCTGAAGAACGAAGGCAGTGTCTCGTGTAGATTCAAATGGTGTTCGTTGTTTCTGGGTGTCTCTGCCGGCCTGCCAGACTAGAAAAAAAAGCACTTACACCATTATAGACCATTTATAAGGCAGCTAGCTATAAATATAAGGCCCTCTTGAAAATTCAAGTTCCTTTTTTAATCTTACTATTACTAATTGGAGACTCTAAATGGAGCCTTCATGTTAATCCTCACGAGACGCGCTAGAAAAAAAAAATAAATTAAAGAAATTCTCACAAAAAATAGAAACATCCGGCCATCCATCCGTAGCGTCTAACAATAATAGCCATTGGATCTAAGATGTTTCCTAAGATATTAGCCACCATGCCATTATAAAGGATATATTAAAATAACCTCTAAATTTATATAAAAATTACCCACCATGCCATTATGAAATACAAATTAAAATAACCACATAAATTTGTATAAAAATTACACACCATACCATTATGCACTATACAACATGTTTTTTTAAATAAATTACCCACCATGCAATTATGAAAGATATGTTCAAATAGCCCTTTAAAGTTACACAAATTACCAACCCCGCCATTATGAAAGACAAATTAAAATAACTCTCTAAATCTATATAAAAATTAGACAGCATGGCATTGTAAAATATAATTTAAAATGACCATATACATTTGAGTATAAATTATCAACTGTATCACTATGAAAGATAATTTAAAGTAACTCTCTAACTTTATATATAAACTATCTATTATGCTACTAAGAAAGATAGTTAAAAATAATCCACCTAAAATTTAATATAAAATAACTCATTTGATTTATCTTTAAATTACTCACATTTGATACTACGGTAGATTACAAAAAAACACCTTAGCTTTATTCATAATGCAATTACTTCTACCATCACTAAAGATCAAAACTAAAACAAACAAAGTAGCATATGATTACCAATCTATACTATTTTAGAAAAATAAATAATTACAAATATCTATATATATTTTTAAATCACCAATGTATATCACGATTAAATTTATTTACAACTTTTAAATAGAGGTGTCTTGAGATATTAAGATTCTAACTTTTCGAGAGCACAGGTTGATGAACTAGTTCACAGAAAATATAAGCTAATTATTGTTACATCTTCGATAGGAGAGGGAAGATGTTCAAGTACCTCGAGATCATTGAGTAGTCGTTGTGAGTCATTTCCTTCTAGTACTACAACAAAATGAAAGAGAAAGAAATTATATGTTAATATTATTCAAGACATACCTAAGCTATCTAACTACTTTCAAAAGTCAATATGCCGTCTCCAAGATGCCTTGAGTAAGCAATTTTAGTCATACATTGCAGAGAGTACCTAGAGGGGACAGGGGAAAGCCCATCTCTTCGCGAAGAAATGACTTTGGATCAAGATATGACGACCAGCACAACTTAATGATAGAGCCATTGTATTCCTTATCTATGTGCAATCATTAATTAGTACAGATTTATTTAAAAAGCAATCTAATAAATAACCTGTTGTATGAGCTACCTGTTTTCCCTTCCTTGAGTGACATGGCAAATATTTTTGGCCAGCTGTTGTACATGTCCTAACACGCGCAACCTAAAACGATAGTCTTTTCAGTCTGTGTCGAGAAGTAATAACAATTACTTGGACTAAACAGCATATATGTTGGTTAAATTCCCATCAACTATATATGTTGAGAGGACGGACCCAAGCAAAACGGTTGAGCTGAGCTTTTTATACCTGTGTGAATTATTAACTTATAGGCGAGCGCTGAATTGGGGTTATAGACCTTGCCCAATTCATGCTGTTGTAGGAATATAGATCAGATGAAGGTTCCGCTGCCACACATGGTGGAAATACTATGCGCTAACCGGCGTGGAGAACGGCCATGGTGTGTGTGTGCGTGCGCCACTGATGCAGTTAGAGTCCTTCGTGCTCCATTACGCATGAGCAGCTCTAAAAATGAAATACGCAAAAAGATCCATCCAAAATTCATGATGATGTTACTATAATAACAATGTGCCTTGAACTCTCAACATAATGTTTTGAATCAAAACTCAATCTACACTTGGAGTCATGAAAAAAGTCAAACCAACATGAAAACACAGTACTCCTGGCTAAGTCGTCAGTTTTATCCATGACTGTCACGATCCTATATAAATACTGGCACCATGCACACGCAGAAAATCGGGCTCGGCAGCGCCATCTCTGGGAAAGAACGAGAAGGTGAAGGAAGAAAAAGCAAGAGGTGATGACTGTTTTAGTTCATTTCATGGATATCCTGCCACTGGACAAATTTAGCACCGAGATATCCACTGGGGAACAAGCTTACAGGGTATCATATATCTTACTGATGCAAGCCCCGATGCAGCAGTACTTCTCTTCATGTTGCTATGAATAGCATTATTGCATGACAGGTCATCGTGCGACCCCTCCTCCCACCGACGCCTTCTTCTCCTCTAGCACCCACTGCCTGCCACAGCCCTCAACGGCTCTCACCTCATCGGCTGCCCCCCATCGCCTTCTCCTCCCCAGCCGTCCTCCATGCTAACCCTACGCTGCTGTGACGCCTTCGCCCTGGCTCCACCCCTGGCCCACCACCAGCCGCAAACGCTGCCCTTCCAGCCAACTTAGCTTGCTGCTAGGGATCGATGGTTGGAGGAAAACAATAATGCAACGTGACCCCAAACCTCCTCCCCTATCCCGGCAGCAGTTGTTCAGACGTTGTGTAACGTTTCTGTTTTGCTATAGCCAGGGATGACTACTTCTGCGACTGGTCTGTGATCTAAGGCAAGCACTGGGAGCATTTACGAAGCAAAGCCAAGTAACATCTGGATGCATGGCAGCGGATTGTTCCAACGAACACGGCGGCGATGGTTCAGATGGCTATGCCAATGCAGGGAAGACGAAGACTGCGTTATGGAGTAGTGAACTCAAAAAATAAACAACTGATGCGATTAGGAAAAAAGGGACTGACCAGACGAACTAGCAGTATTAACACTTGTAAGTCTACGTTGCATTTCCATTGAAATGTGACTGGGAGTGGGAGCCGGCGGCCGCGCCGTTTTGTTTCCTCTTCAGAATGAAGGTGGTTCGGTCCTTACCACTTGGTGCCACTTTATTTATAGCCCTCGCTTGGGGGGGAGTTTGGTAATTTCATCAATATACTATATGTGGCATATCATCACCGATCTCTACTCAAATTTCTAGGGTGCTTAATGTCATGTCCAAAAAAATGTGCATAGGGCTAGAGATAATTCCTTGTTTGACAGTAGGAAAGCTCTTTGTTCCTTTTTTTGGTCCTCTAAAGTCCAATCTTCCTTATTTGACACTGATTGAAGTTTAGTATCTCTCTGACACTTCCGTTAGTTCTACCACATAATACTATTAACTATCATGTGAAAAGACATTTTTGCCCCTATTGGAGTTAATAGCTAAAATTTGATGCAAATTGAAATAGATTACCAAAATGGCGTTTAGTGCACTATTTTATGTCAAATAATTATTTCGGTATGATTACTTCTGATAAAAATTAATGGCAATGCCTCTAAGCTTGGGGGATAACCTACTGCCACAGGACGGGGTGCGGCTGCCGTGGCCAACCATTCCTGCGCGAGGTGGCCTGCTGCCCTGAGTGACCACCCATGCCTAGGGGACTCGCCGGCAAGGCTGGCCACCCGCCGTTCTCAAGGGCCAGAGGATCTATTGGTCTGACCGCCCAGATGAGTGCCTAGGGATCCGCCGTTCGGCTCGGCAACCTGCATGGCAACGGAGCCACTGCCTCGGCCAGTCATGCGCCTTCCGCACCATGGGAGCTGTCACCCCGGCCTGGCACTTGCACGAGCCAATCTGAGACCCACCATCCCTTCCATCCATCGTGCTTCATGCTACCGCTTGCCTTGGGGAATGAGGCCACAGACAAACCTTGTCGGCTGAACTGATCGCCACCGCACCAAACATGTAAGATTTTCACCTTGCATAATAGTCTAACAGCACAGGCGCATGAATTTTATTGTTACGATACAAAATCGTGTAACCTGTTGACACACTGTGTACAGGACCTAATCACTACTCGAGGGGCGAATGAACAACTAAAGCTTAGCGTTAATAATAACCTTGGTTAAAATACGCATAGAGTCAAATTTAAGTAGCATTATGTTATTTTGATGTTTTAATTCATATAGTAATAGAAATATTTTGCTTATGCAAATAGAAAATAGATTGTTTGAATTAAGATTCGTGTTCTGTATCTAATCGATTTGAAAGCTACAGCAAGTATCCATATGCTTTACCAATTGTGATAGAAGAAGGGGTCATCATAAATTTATGGATTAATAAGAACAAACGAACACATCTCAATGCATCCACAAGTTTACAGATATTTATCAAAAAATAAATAAATTGAGGTATAAAAAATCATCAATAAAAAAAATATTTGAATCAATATTACCACTCATATTAAATTTTTGGTTCTCATGTGTTTCCAATGCAACATGTTTGGTGTTGATTTTATGAATACCGAAATTTTTAGGCACCAACTAAAGCCTACTGAATTGCCGACCCTAAGCACAGCTGCTATAGGAAGAAACAAACGGCGGGCTGGGAGTCTGGGACTCAACGTGTAGTTTGGCTGGCACGCTGGCTGCCTGGTGTCGTGGTGTCCTGCAGGGAACACCGCATATGGCTGATGCGACCTTGTCCAGTGCATAAGCATATGAATGGAGATGTGTACCTTTTTGTCCGTGCTGAGCTGGTGGATGGGAGCAAGGTTGTTGTGGTGTCGGCCGTGTTGTTCTACTGGTGAGTCGTGTTCTTTTGTGAAATTTTAAATGATTGTATTTGGTAAAAAGTTTACAGAAATAAGTGTTAGAGGGAAAAGAAAAGCTGCAGCATCCCAAGAGCCGACTAGTCCTGTGATACCACCCGGGCTGGTTAGAAAGTTCAAAACTCGTGAGCAGGCTTGGCTTGTTTGCATCTGTGCTCGGCTAAAATTTTTAACGAGCTAAGCAGCAATTTTCGCTCGAGCTAACTCAAATAAAGGCTTACTGAGCACCTATGAATACGAAAACTCAGCAGGTCCAATATAATATTTTTATGTTCCAATGCACTGACAAGAATAATTTCAATAGCGTTTAATGCAATTAAATAGGGGAAGATTGAAAAACACGAGAATCTAGATTTCTTGCAATGAACCAGTTCCTATACAAAATCCAAAGTTAAGAAAACAAAATGATACACATTGGGATGACGATCACAGGTTTATTAAGGCATGATGAGAATGAAAGTGAGGAGGGATACGATTGGGAAGGGACGAGGAGAAAGATGATTAAAGAAGCTTATTTTGTAGGTACAATTAAATGTTGTGCTGTGAGAGCTATAATTCAAAAACGGCTCCATAAATATCATTCAACCGATCTTGGAGGAGAGAGAGCACTAAAAACTACGACGCGAGCAAGCTGAGAAGCGATTATCTCACACGCTCTCCGAGGAATTTATTATTCACTGTTTTGCCTGGCTCTTCTGCTACATATACTGATGCGTGCACCCAATTTTTTCTTTTCTAGTGCCTGTTTGAGACCGCGTTTCATGGCCGCATGTCTAGCTAGCAGAGCAGCCAGGAGAATACCTATTCTCTTATTGATTTCCAATTATCGAAAATCTGTCGGCCATTCTTAAGCCGTGACAAAGAGAAGCTAAGGATAATAAAAGCGTTTGGCAGGGCGGTTGGGGCGGTTGTTTCAGATTATCTCGTTAGAGAATCGGCTTTTATTCGGAAACAAACGGAGCCTACTCTCTCTCTTGATCAAGTGACGATTTCATAGGCTTGCTGGAGTCGCCCTCATAGTCACAGATAGTTTCGACAAGCAACTGTACGAGGCAGCATGTATGAAACCGTTTTCTTTTCTACCATGTGGACATTGTTTGACACTAGGAAAGTTCTTGGTTCCTTTTTTGTTTTTCTAAATTCAAATCTTCCCTTTTTGACATTGCCTGAAGTTTAGGTTCACGCTGACACTTCCTTTAGTGCCACCACATAAAATTGTTAACTATCATGTGAAAAGACATTTTTACCCATGTAGGAGTTTATAGCTAAAATTTGATGCAAAGTGAAATAGATTACCAAAATCACGTGTAGAGTACTTTTTTAAGACAAATAATTATTCCGGTATGATTACTTCTAATAAAAATTAATGGCAACATCTCTAAGCTTGGTGGATGACCTCTTGCCGCGGGAGGGGGTGTGGCTGCCGTGGGCAACCATCCCTGCGCGAGGTGGGCTGCTGCCCCGAGTGGCCACCCTGCCCCAGGGGACTTGCCGGCCAGGCTGGCCACCCGTCGTCCTCTAGGGCCTGAGGATCTACTGGCCTGACCTCCCTCCCGCGCGCCTAGGATCCGACGGTCGGCTTGACCACCTGCATGGCAATGGAGCCACTACGTCGGCCAGTCATGCACCATCCGCACTATGGGAGCTGTCGCCCCGGCCTGGCACTTGCATGAGCCAATTGGAGGCCCACCATCCCTTCCGCCCATCGTGCTTCATGCTACCGCTTGTCTCGAGGAAGGAGGCCACATACAAATCTTGTCAGCTAAACCGATCGCCACCGCACGAAACATGTAAGATTTTCACTTGCATAGTAGTCAAACAGCATAGGCACATGAATTTTTATTGTTACATTACAAAATCGTTAACCTGTTTACACACTGTGTACAATACCAAATCATTACTCGAGGGGCAACTGAACAACTAAGGCTTAGCGTTTATAATAACCTTGGTTAAAAGAAATAGGATAGAAGCAGATCAAATACGCATAGAGTCAAATTTAAGTAGCATTATATTATTTCGATGTTTTAATTCATATAATAATAGAAATATTTTGCTTATGCAAATAGAAAATATATAGTTTGAATTAAGATTCGTGTTCTGTATCTAATCGATTTGAAGGCTACAGCAAGTATCCATATGCTTTACCGATTGTGATAGAAGAAAGGGTTATCATAAATTTATGGATTAATAAGAACAAACGAACATATCTCAATGCATCCACAAGTTTACAGATATTTATCAAAAAATAAATAAATTGAGGTATAAAAAAATTCATCAATAAACAAAGTATTTGAATCAATATTACTACTCATATTAAATTTTTGGTTCCCATGTGTTTCCAATGCAACATGTTTGGTGTTGATTTTATGAATACCGAAATTTTTAGGCACCAACTAAAGCCTACTGAATTGCCGACCCTAAGCACAGCTGCTATAGGAAGAAACAAACGGTGGGCTGGGTGTCTGGGACTCAACGTGTAGTTTGGCTGGCACGCTGGCTGCCTGGTGTCGTGGTGTCCTGCCGGGAATACCGCATATGCCTGACGCGACCTTGTCCAGTGCATGAGCATATGAATGGAGATGTGTGCCTTTTTGTCCGTGCGGAGCTGGTGGATGGGAGCAAGGTTGTTGTGGTGTCGTTCGTGTTGTTACCTTGTGCCGTTTCCTTCCACTGGTGAGTCGTGTTCTTTTATGAAATTTTAAATAATTGTATTTGGTAGAAAGTTTACAGAAATAACTGTTGAGGTAAAAGAAGAGCTGCAGCATCCCAAGAGCCGACTAGTCCTGTGATACCACCAGGGCTGGTTAGAAAGCTCAAAACTCGTGAGTTGGCTTGGCTTGTTTGCATCTGTGCTCGGCTAAAATTTTTAATGAGCTAAGCAGCAATTTTCGCTCGAGCTAATAACTCAAATAAAGGCTTACTGAGCGCCTATAAATACGAAAATTCAGCAGGTCCAATATAATATATATATGTCCCCGTGCAGTGACAAGGATAATTTCAATAGCATTTAATGCAATTAAATAGGGGAAAGATTGAGAAACACTAGAATCTGGATTTCACGCAATGAACCAGTTCCTCTACAAAATCCAAAGTTATGAAAACAAAATGATATACATTGGGATGACGATCACAGGTTTATTAAGGCATGATGAGAATGAAGGTGAGGAGGGATACGATTGGGATGGAGAAGGAGAAAGATGATTAAAGAAGCTTCTTTTGTAGGTACAATTAAATGTTGTGCTGTGAGAGCTATGCTTCAAAAACGACTCCATACAATATCATTCAACCCTGCTTGGAGGAGAGAGAGCACAAAAACTACGACGCGAGCAAGCTGAGAAGCGATTATCTCACACGCTCTCTGAGAAATTTATTATTCACTGTTTTGCCTGGCTCTTCTGTTACATATGCTGATGCGTGCACACAATTTTTTTCTTTTCTAGTGCCTGTTTGAGACCGCGTTTCGTGGCCGCATGTCTAGCTTGCAGAGCAGCCAGGATTCTCTTGTTGATTTCCAATTATCGAAAATGGTCGGCCATTCTTAAGCTGTGACAAAGAGAATCTAAGGATAATAAAAGCGTTTGGCGGGGCGGTTGTTTCAGATTATCGCGTTCGAGAATCGGATTTTATTCGGAAACAAACGGAGCCTACTCTCTCTCTTGATCAAGTGACGATTTCATAGGCTTGCTGGAGTCGCCCTCATAGTCACAGATAGTTTCGACAAGCAACTGTACAAGGCAGGCATGCATGAGACCTTTTCATTTCTACTGTGTGGCCATTGTTCAATTTGTCGTCCTATTGTGGCACTTGCACGATCAGGCACGGCCCTTTAGTCAGCAAGAGTTCCTTTGTCCTCGATTGTTCTCGTATTTTAGTCTGGCACAATCAGGTGCTATATTATATTTCAGTTATATTTTTGAACCATGGTTGCACTGCACATAAGGGCATCTCCATCAATAGAATCAAATCGCCAGGTGACATGGAGGTGAGAGACAATAAAAAAAGCATTAAGTGCTAGAGTTGTAAGAATGGGAAAGGGAAAGACACATGTTACGTGGTAATCTGTACTTGCTAGCTGCTTGTGCAAGCACCAGAAATTTGCTTTTTTCATTCTCTCTCCTTTTGAATTGAATAAAATAAGCCCATAGCTAGTAAAATAGACAATCAAGGAACCTTTTGCCGGACCGGTACAGGATCTCAAAGAATACCTGAACGGTACGAATCAGGTCTCTGCATCCGATAGACCACCGGCCACAAATCATGTGCCAAGATTCCAACATATAGTAGCAAGTAATGTACTCCTCGTCGTCAGGTCAGTCTCGAGGAGCAAAAGAAGCCACTCCTTCACGCTCCAGTTCTCCAGCTGCGTCCTCTGGGCATAAATAAAAAAAAGGCCTTACATGTAGGGTCCACTGAATGAACTTAAGAGCCTCTTCATTATACCGGCTGCCGTGGCTTCCCTTGACACCCTGAGCGGCCTTGGGGTATCTCATTTCTTCAATGATAGCTGCCCTTGTTGTACAACACTTAGAAGTATATATTTTGTTGGTGACATCTGCTGATAACCAAATTTGGCACGTGGTCCTGTGGCCACCCACCGAACTGTTAGGTGCGTACGATCGGGCAGTTCGGTTGGACGCACTGGACTGTCTGTGCGGACTGAGTCCGAGACGAACTCCAGATTTCATGCGATTTCTTGATGGATTCGACTTGGGTGAGGGTCTAGACCCTCCTATAAATACAAAGGAGCAGGACCGATGGAGACACATCCAATCGAACCAATACATCTACTTTTACTTTTTACCCTAGTTTTAGTCCCTTATGCCTTTCCAACCCTCCTCCATGCTATCCATCTATTGATCTCTACGATCAAAGATGGCGCCCTAAGCTCCACGGTGACCTAGGGCGCACCGGCGGCATCTACGCCCTGACGAGGTCTCTCCCAGGCGTGATCTTCGGTGGTTCTTTGCTAGTTTGCCCGTAAACTAGTCGTTTGTCGTCACGTAAGCGTGATATCTATCATTTGCTGGTGTGCTTGTAAATCTTGCCATTCTTCTTGTTGGCACGAGTTTGGGCCAAACACCACACGAACCCTAGCCGCCGCTCGCGAGAACAGAGGCTTGGGGTAGAAGCCCTAACCGCCGGAAGTTCCGGTGTAGGGCACCGGTGTAGGACTGAGACGTGCGACTAGAGGGGGGGAGGGTGAATAGGAGCACTTGAAAACTCAAAATCACACCCCCACCAGTGCAGACTGACACTCACACCACAGCGAGCTACTAGACACCACCCACTGAACGGGAACGTATCTAGCAGCGCTTGATGTCGCCCACTGAACGGGAACACACCAAGCAAGCGGAAGCACTCAACTTGACGACCACAAAGTCGCAAGTCAAGCAACGCAACGACTCACGCACAAGTGTCTCGCCCACCACTCAATGCACCGAAATGCGCCTCACTGATAGACAGCAAGTAAAGAGTATGGGCAGCAGTGAGGAACACTAAAAGCGAGGTCGAAGCAAAGAACGGAATAGCAAAACACAAAGGGACAGACTGCCCAGAACTACCGGATTGTCCGGTGACCACTACCGGATAGTCCGGTGTCACCGGATTGTCCGGTAGCCATCGCCGGAGTGTCTGGTGGAAGCCGGGACAGGGGCCGACGCCAGATTGTCCGGTGCACGCCGCTGGACTGTTCGGTGAGACGCCGGATAGTCTCATGGTTGCACCGGATAGTCCGGTGGAAACCAGGAACTTGAGTTTTCAAACCTCAAACCTGACCAAATCCTGTCCAAACTTCACCAAATTTGACACAGGCTATTGTAGCACTATTCCAAAGCTATTCCCAGGAGATCAACTCAAAATGACCACAGGATTAGCAGGAATCTTAGATCTCGTGAAATTGGCAATATTTGGGCAAGAAAGTGAAAACTCGAAGTTCAACTTGCTCGTGGCAAACCTGGGGGTTTGGGATGCACTAAGGCATGATCTCCACGTCCTTGCAAGTCCAAAACACCAAAAGAACAAGGGAAAACTCGTGGGCAAAGCAAAGTACCAAAAGCCTTTGAATTCTTCCCAAAATCCAAACAAGAGAGGAGAGGAGGAGGGGGCTGCACACAAGGGCTTCAATTTCAGAGGAATATTTCTGGATTAATCACGAAATTGAAGGTATACAAGGGTTCCTACAGCCTACCACCCTTCATCCACCCTCTTGATGTGGAGAACTCTCACTAGGGGATCCAAATCCTAATCTAGAGCTCTCTCTTGATCTGTTTGGCACATGGCTGCTAGGAAAATGCTAAGCCTTGGGTTCTAAAGCCTCAAGAGATAATCTAATGACCAGCCACAAGTCTATTTATATCCCAGGCCTAACGACACCATTTAACACTAAGACCCTTACTCTAGAATGCCTGAAAGGGGCTGAAACAGAAAAGATACAATCGGACGACTATGATGACGCTTTGCACTTCTTCGGTTTCTCCGCCTCGCTTGGATGTACGCCACGTAGCCAGTAGTCCGGATGCTTCCCCTAGTTTTGAAGTCAGAAATGAGGAAACTTTATTCTGCGGGCTTCTTGAGCCGAGTCTTGGGCCCATGTTCTATCTTGACGAGTTTCGGTCCACTCGCCAAGCCTTCGTAGCTTGGGTGGCGGTTTTGAGCAGAAGCCGCCGAAGCCTCCCTCGAACGTCTTCGCCCCATGCACTTGGGTTGGAGCACCACGGTGGCACCCGGCTTCTCCAGTCCATCGGAGTTGCCTCGCAGTCCATCGGAGGACTTACACCGCCGTTGCTGAGCCGCCCCTCCGTGTACCGAACTCCCATGGCCGATCAACATCGAGACTTGCTTGAGCTTGTTGACAATTACTCATCACACCAGGAGAGCAATAAGGCCGGTCCATTGGCTCTCAATCTCCCCCTTGATGAGTGCATTGTCAACACATCTCCAACCTGTAACCTAAAATAGAACAAAGACAAAAGAAAAGCGTAAAACCGAAAAAGAAAGGAAAAAGAAGAAAATGCTCAAGCTGTCCAAAACCAAACAAAGGCAAAGAACAAGACAGCTTGAAGCAACAAAAGAAAACAAAGCATCGGCTCCTCAAGACAGAGGCAAAAGGCTCAACACACCGATGCAAAGAGCATGCTAACAGCTCAACTCCCCCTGAAATCCATCCTCACAAATGCAATATGAGGCTCAACACACCGATGCAAAGAGCATGCTAACAGCTCAACTCCCCCTGAAATGCATCCTCACAAATGCAATATGATGCAAAGCTCCCCCTCAACTAGATCTCTCTCGAAGTCCTCCCCCTGTGTCCAAAACCCCTTGTCAAAACTCTCCCCCTTGTTGACAATGGACACATCAAGGGTTCCTAGGACTCCTTCTGAACTGAACAACTCCCCCTCAAAATATGCCATGAAATGCAAGGAGTGTAACTAAAAGAGCTCAGAAGGGATGGAAAGCTAGTATTCACAAGTTCTAGCATACAATGCAAGTGAGGGCAAGGAAGCATGCAACAAGCTCAAATGAATCTATCTTATACAGATTTGGAGCAAGCATGTTTTTCAGGGTTGTTGAAAAGAAAGCATCACCAACATGAATAGCACCTAACAAGATAGGCATGAACAGCAAGATGCTAGCAAGACATACAAGGTGTGCTACTCTCAACCAAAGCATATGCAACCAGCTATAAGCATTTCAGAGACTTGCAAATTTTAGATTTAAACATTTGCATTCATAAGCAAGTTCATTTTGTGCTAGGGGTTATTTACTTGTCTTTTGCCACTTCTTACCAACCAATGCCAAGCCTAGGCTCAAAGAACCATCAGAAGCTTAAGACAAGGTTTTGGTCATACACAGCTTAGTCCAAGTTCATGTCAAAGTACAATGACTAGCAGTCTCGAACTAGATCAATGTGACAAGCAAACCCACCTGGATCTTTTCAATTCAGCATAAGAGACACCACTTGTAGCAATTTAATTCAGATTTCCAATTAAGCAAGGTGTCATAAAAACTTAGGCATTAACTTAGCAAAGGCATACAACTAGCATATCCAGGCATAAAAAGATAGCATAGCATTCAACATTCCTACACATGCCAGGTAGCCAAGTCAAATGGTGATCATGTTTTTGATTTTTAGGAAAGCAAAAGACTTAGCTCACAATTAGTATTCAACAGACTCAAGAGAGCTTAGCCAACCATGATCAAGCAAGCATCTGTACAACCTAGCACAAGCAAGTACTAACTCAACATTCCAAAAGAGCTCTAGTGCTAGTGTAATGAAAATGCATATGATACAATGCAATGCATGATATGAAACAAAATGCAAAAGAAGCAAAGGAAAAACCAAATACAAAAAGAAAAAGAAAGCAAAAGCAAATCCTGAACTAACCCAATGCTACCCCAAACTAAAAGGGGTAACACACTCCAAGCTCACCTCTCAAGCGCACAAAAGTGCTGAACTCTAGGGGCTTGGTAAAGATATCGGTCAACTGGTTTTGGGTCAGTTCATGGATCAAGTCTATGTCATCCTTCTCATAGTGATCTCTTAGAAAATGAAACCTCACGTCTATGTGTTTGGTTCTAGAGTGCAAGACAGGGTTTTTAGCTACACAGATAGCAGAAGTAGAGTCCACTAGAAGAAGGATCCTCCCAAACCTAAGGCCAAAGTCACTAAGGGTGGCTTTCATCCACAACAACTGGGAGCAGCAACTAGCAGCAGCTATATACTCAGCCTCTGTGGTAGACAAAGACACACAAGCCTGCTTGCGAGAGGACCAAGAGACAAGAGAGGTTCCTAAGAGTTGGCAAGTGCCGGAGGTTGACTTGCGATCAATCCGGCAGCTAGCATGGTCAGCATCTGAGAACCCTCTAAGAGTAAGGGAAGAGCCCGAGGAGTACCAAAGACCAAGCTCAGGAGTGTACTTGAGATACCTGAAAATGCGCTTCACCGCTTGACGATGAGAAGTCCTAGGAGAAGCCTGGTAGCGCGCACAGAGGCAAACCGCAAACTGAATGTCCGGTCTGGTCGCCGTCAGGTACAGAAGTGAGCCGATCATCCCTCAAAACTCTTTCTGGTCCACTGCCTCCCCATCTACATCCTCATCAAGCGCCGTGTTGGTACTCATAGGAGTTGTCATGGGCTTTGAGTCCCCCATGTCAAACTTCTTGAGTATGTCCTTCGTGTACTTGGCTTGATGGATGAAAGTTCCTTCAGGGCCTTGCCTGATATGCAGCCCGAGGAAGAACTGAAGCTCACCCATGAGACTCATCTCAAATTCCCTACTCATCTGTTTAGCAAAACTAGACACCAAAGCGTGAGATGAACCACCAAAGATTATGTCATCAACATATATCTGCACTATCAGGGTGTCACCGCCACGACTCAACAAAAACAAGGTCTTGTCTACTGAACCCATCACAAACCCAGACTTGAGCAGGAAACTCTTCAAGCTAGCATACCAAGCTCTAGGAGCTTGCCTCATACCATAAAGGGCTTTCGTCAACTTAAACACACGATCTGGAAATCTAGCACTCTCAAAGCCAGGAGGTTGTCTCACATAAACCTCTTCCTCTATGAACCCATTTAGGAAAGCAGACTTGACATCCATCTGATGCAGTTTGAAGCCTTTAGAGGCCGCAAAGGCAAGCAGAATTCTAATGGCTTCCAAACGAGCTATAGGGGCAAAGGTCTCCTCATAGTCTATCCCCTCCTTCTGACAGAAACCCTGGGCTACCAATCTCGCTTTGTTCCTCACAACCATCCCATCCTCACCCTGTTTGTTCTTGAAAACCCACTTGGTTCCTATAGGGTGGCAATTTGGTGGAGGTTCAACTAAATTCCAGACATGGTTTCTCTCAAAGTTCTCCAACTCCTCATGCATGGCGTTCACCCAGTTAGGATCAGATAATGCATGTGACACATCCCGGGGCTCGAAAGAAGCAACATATGCAGTGACACGCTGGTGTAGATCTCCAATCATCCTGTGTGGAGGGGTGATCCCGCTGGACCTGCCGAGATGGAACAATCTCAGAGGTCACCTCCCCTATGTCCACAGCGGGGCCATCGTCTGCTTGAGCTTGCAGTTGGGGGAGTGAAGAGGAAGCCGTGGGCAAAGGTCCTCCATCATCATCAGAGCTTGTAGCAGAGGGGGCAGGAGCTGCAGCCGGTGCAGGGGCTCCTGCATCACCATCATCAACTGCACCTTCCTCATCTTCAAAGATGGGAGTGCCTTCTTCATTATCACCTGAAAGCTTAAAAGCAGGGGTTGTGCAGGGCATAGTCTCATCGAAAGAAACCTCACAAGCCTCCTCTACCCTACGAGACTCTAAGATCCAAACTCGAAAAGCTCTAGACCTCGAAAAGTAACCAAGAAAGATCCCATCTAAGCAGCGAGACTCAAACTTATCCAAATGCCCCCCTTCTTGAGCACAAAGAACCTGCAGCCAAATGCTCGCAAGTGCTTGACGCTGGGCTGCCTACCAAACCGAAGTTCATACGAGGTCTTCCCAAGAAAAGCTCGTAAGAAGATCCGGTTCGTAATGTAACAGGCCGTATTCACTGCCTCAGCCCAAAAGCGCCTAGGAGTCCTATGCTCATCGAGCATCATCCGTGCCATCTCAACAAGTGTGCGGTTCTTGCGTTCCACAACACCGTTCTGCGGTGGGGTATATGGAGAAGAAAACTGATGCTCAAGACCTAGGTCACGACAGAAGTTTTCAAAATGAGAGTTTCTGAATTCTCCACCATTGTCACTGCGGATAGCCCTCATGGCCTTATGACTCCCGTTTCTCAAGTTCAGTACCAGATCCCGAACACAGCCAAACGCCTCATCCTTAAACTCCAAGAAAAACACCCACGAGAACTGAGAAAAGTTGTCCACAACAACAAGCACGTACCACTTCCCACTGACCGACGCTAACCGAGCGGGACCTACTGTATCCATATGGAGTAACTCGCCCGGATAGGAGGTCATAACCTGAGACACAGGAGTGTGAGAAGCAGCAACCATCTTGCCATGACGACAAGGGTGGCACACTAAGTCCTTCTTCGCTTTCAATTTGGGTAATCCTCGGATTAGGCCCATTGAACTCAACCTGACTAGCAGATCAAAGCTCAAGTGACCAAGCCTCCTATGCCACTTCCAGATATCAGCAGAGGGACTAGCAACCAAACAACGAGTAGGGCCAGAAACAGATGTGAGGTCTACCCTAAAAACCTGGCCAAAAGGCAACAAAGAGCAAACCAGGGTCTCCTCAGCATCAAGAACGCGGCATGCACCCTTCTTAAAACGAACCTCAAATCCTTCATCGAGAAGTTGTGAAATAGAAACCAAATTGAACCCCAGATTCCAAACAAAAGCAACTTCTCTCAGGGAAAGCTTGGCAGAGAGCGAAACTGAACCAACACCCAACACTTTACCTTGACCATTGTCCCCGAATGTGATGTACTCCTTGGTGCTCACGGGGTTGAGGCTGGAGAACCACTTGCGGTGCCCTGTCATGTGTCTAGAGCACCCTGAGTCCACGATCCACACGTCCTCCATGCCTCAATCCTGCAAAGTCAAGTAAAGCGACGGTGAGCAAATGGTTCGGCACTGGGGTTAGTACCAAAACTGCTGTACCAGTGCCGAGCCATCTGCTCAAAAGTGGGGTAAGCACAGTTAAAGAAATCATCACGACGACCAGGGTAACCACGTCCTCCAAAGCGTGAACCCTCGAAAGCTTTCTCAACTCCTCGGTCACGAGGTCCATAGCTGCGCTGAAAACGGCTAGGAGCTCGGCCGGCAAAGCGTCTCTCACCACCAGCAAAGCGGTCTCTTATCTCATCGCGGTGGGGAGGATCTCGCCTACCTAGTTCCCCCAAGCTCTCTCTTGCCTCTCAACCCGCTTTCTTCTAAAGCAAAACTCCTCCAAGTGGCCATTCCGCTAGCAAAACTCACAGTGGTAGATAGGCCTCTTGGGTAAAGGGTTAGGCTGGAACTTAGGCTCTGGTGGTGTGGCCTTGGGTGGAACAGATTGCTGGACTCTCTCCTTGCTAGGAGGCTTAAGGATTTCAGTCACTATCCTGTCCAACTTGGCTTGTGGTGGCTTGGGTGTCCAATACTGCTTCTTTGGGGCAGCCTTGGAAGGCTTATGGAAAACCCCATCAACAGTCTCACCAGTCTTGGTGGGTGCAGTCTTAGGCTTGGTTGGGGCTCTCTTCTCAACCGTAGCACTGCACTCTCCAAACCCAATGCCACTCATGTCTCTCTCGACTCTCTTGGTGCTCTCTATGATCATCCTTAATTGGGGTTGCCTTACATACACCCAACTCAGCAGCTCTCTCAACCTGTTGTTGTCATCTTGCAAAGACAACACCTCCTCTCTTAGGTCATCCAGAACAACAGTCTGGACAACACAAGACTCACAGTTAACAGGAGGAATCACAGGAGTACCCTTCTCCAGCTTCTTAATGGTGGCATCTCTATCCACAAGCTGCATCCTTAGGGTCAAGCAGTTCTCACATGTGTCAGTAGGTGCTGAAAGCACCTCAAGGTCAGCTCTCAACTGCTCTAGCTCAATCCTCAGGGTAGGACAGACCATACACGCACCCAAAAGCACAGGTCTAGCCCTAAGCTCCTCAAGCTCCATGAGCTGCCCCTCAGACTTCTCCTTCAGCAAAGCTAGCTCACTAGCCAAACAGGGGCAAGACTCACACTCAGGAACATCGCTCACAGTAGGCTCATCTAGTTTGGACTGGAGTTTGCCTAACTCCGCTCTCAGCACTTCTAGCTCCTCTACCCGCTTGGCATACCCCTCTCTCTGGTCACCAAGCTCCGTCATGAAAGACTCGCAGGTAAGGCACTCAATCTCACTAGGCTGGGGTCTCACACTCTTCAGCCTCTCGTTCTCCTCTAAAGCGTCAGCAAGCTGCGCTTTCAACTTCTGTAGCTTCTTGGCTGCCTTCTCCAGCATCCTATCCTGGGCTTTCAACTCCCGGCTATTCTGCTCTAGCATCTCCAGAATTTCAGCTCGCTCAGGAGTTACCTCATCGCCGGAGGAGGAGTCGTTGTCGCCGTCCTTGTCCACCTTGTCCTCAAGCGCCATGGAGCAAACCGAACTCCTCTTCATCTTATTCTTGCGCTTGGACTTGGTGGAGACGAAGCACAAACCAGCAGGGCCACCTTGATCATTTCTCTTGTCCTTCTTGTACTGGATCTCCTCACCACTTGAGCTTGACGAGGACGAAGAGGAAGAAGACCCACTGCTGCATAGCCCGATCTCGGCGAAGAAGGCCTTGTCGCGCTTCCGGTTGTCCTTCTGGTAGCTCTTGAAAGCCTTCCGAAAGTTCTTCTTGCTGAAGTGGGGCTTGCCGGAGCCGTGCTTGCTGGAGCGGTGCTTGTTGTAGCTTGGCTTACCGGAGTGGTACTTGTTGGAGTCGCGGGAGTAGCTCTTGCCCTTCTTGTAGTAGTCATTCTTGTTGGGGCACTCGGCGATAAAGTGGCCAATCTCACCGCACTCGAAGCACTTGGGCCGCTCTCCCCTCTTCTTGCTCATCCGGTTGTCATAGGCGCACTGAAAGCGACTAGACACAAGACAAAGCTCCTCATCCCCAAGTGTCGCCAACTGCTCCTCTGTCATAGACATCAAAGCAGAAAACTAGAAGTTGTGAAGCAAGGGGTTAGTGACGGACTCACTAGCGGGGGAAGCCAAGGCCAGACTCTTAGAGCTAGTACAAGAGAGGGACTCCTTCATCTTGTAATCTACTTCTGTGGCCTTGAGCTTACTATAGAGCGCCTCTACTCCTATCGTGTCATACCCTGCCGACTCGATGATCGAGTTCACCTTGATCTCCCATACTTTTCTATCTAACGCATACAGCAACTTGACAGCCTGCTGATGGTCAGAGTATGGGAGGTCAGCGGGGGTAGAGTTGACACGCAACTTGTTGATGATCGACTGAAAGCGACCAAACAAGTCGTCTACGGACTCACCCGGCTTCTGGACAAAATTCTCATATTCGCGCCGGTAAGTCTCAATAAGCCTAGCCTTAATCGTCGCGGTACCCTCATGGTGTGCACTGAGCAGGGACCATATCTCACGCGCCGTCTTGAGGTGACTCACTCTCTCATAATCCATGAGACCAAGCCCGGAGAAGAGAAAGTTAACAGCCTTGGCATTCACCTCATGCTGAGCCACGATCTCAGGCGTAACCCTCTCAACAGCTGGAAGCACAACAAAAGTCGTACTCTAAGTAGCATCCCATATGTCCTGACTCTGGCTAACAAGGAACGCCTCCATCCTACCCTTCCAGTAGGGATAGCCATCGGAGCCAAGGACGGGAATTTTCCCAGAGTAAGTCATAGTCGCTACGGTTTCTTCACCGGTTAAGGTATGGGAAACCTAACCGGCTCTGATACCACTTGTAGGACCGAGACGTGTGACTAGAGGGAGGGTGAATAGGAGCACTTGAAAACTCAAAATCACACCCCCACCAGTGCAGACTAACACTCACACCACAACGAGCTACTAGACACCGCCCACTGAACGAGAACGTATCTAGCAGCGCTTGATGTTGCCCACTGAACGGGAACACACCAAGCAAACGGAAGCACTCAACTTGACGATCACAAAGTCGCAAGTCAAGCAATGCAACGACTCACGCACAAGTGTCTCGCCCGCCACTCAACGCACTGAAATGCGCCTCACTGATAGACAGCAAGTAAAGAGTATGGGCAGCAGTGAGGAACACCAAAAGCGAGGTCGAAGCAAAGAACGGAACAGCAAAACACAAAGGGACAGACTGCCCAGAACTACCGGATTGTCCGGTGACCACTACCGGATAGTCCGGTGTCACCAGATTGTCCGGTAGCCGTCGCCGGACTGTCTGGTGGAAGCCGGGATAGGGGCCGATGCCGGATTGTCCGATGCACGCCGCCAGACTGTCCGGTGAGACGCCGGATAGTCCGATTGTTGCACCGGATAATCCGGTGGGAACGAGGAACTTGAGTTTTCAAACCTCAAACCTGACCAAATCTTGTCCAAACTTCAGCAAATTTGACACAGGCTATTGTAGCACTATTCCAAAGCTATTCCCAGGAGATCAACTCAAAATGACCACAGGATTAGCGGGAATCTCAGATCTCGTGAAGTTGGCAATATTTGGGCAAGAAAGTGAAAACTCGAAGTTCGACTTGCTTGTGGCAAACCTGGGGGTTTGGGATGCACTAAGGCATGATCTCCACGTCCTTGCAAGTCCAAAACACCAAAAGAACAAGGAAAAACTCGTGGGCAAAGCAAAGCACCAAAAGCCTTTGAATTCTTCTCAAAATCCAAACAAGAGAGGAGAGGAGGAGGGGCTGCACACAAGGGCTTCAATTTTAGAGGAATATTTCTGGATTAATCACGAAATTGAAGGTATACAAGGGTTCTTATAGCCTACCACCCTTCATCCACCCTCTTGATGTGGAGAACTCTCACTAGGGGATCCAAATCCTAATCTAGGGCTCTCTCTTGATCTCTTTGGCACATGGCTGCTAGGAAAATGCTAAGCCTAGGGTTCTAAAGCCTCAAGAGATAATCTAATGACCAGCCACAAGTCTATTTATACCCCAGGCCTAACACACAATTTAACACTAAGACCCTTACTCTAGAATGCCCGAAAGGGGCTGAAACAAAAAAGATACAATCGGACGACTACGATGACGCTTTGCACTTCTTCGGTTTCTCCGCCTCGCTTGGATGTACGCCATGTAGCCAGTAGTCCGGAAGCTTCCCCCAGTTTTGAAGTTAGAAACCGGGAAACTTTATTCTACGGGCTTCTTGGGCCGAGTCTTGGGCCCATCTTCTATCTTGACGAGTTTTGGTCCACGCCAAGCCTTCGTAGCTTGGGTGGCGGTTTTGAGCAGAAGCCGCCAAAGCCTCCCTCGAACGTCTTCGCGCCACGCACTTGGGTTGGAGCACCACGGTGGCAGCTGGCTTCTCCAGTCCATCGGAGTTGCCTCGCAGTCCATAGGAGGACTTACACCGCCGTTGCCGAGCTGCCCCTCCGTGTACCGAACTCCCATGGCCGACCGACGTCGAGACTTGCCTCCAGTCCATCGGAGGGCTTTTGCCTCAGTCCATTGAGGTCTTCATCATCCTTTACCTCCAGTCCATCGGAGGGCTTGAGCTCGTTGACAATCACTCATCACACCAGGAGAGCAATGAGGCCGGTCCATTGGCTCTCAACCGGAAGTTTTGGTGTGCACCGGATGTTCCAATGAAGGGCACCGAACAGTCCGGTGTTAGGGCAGAGCTCGGGTAAACCTTGCCCTGACATCCCGGGGGGGGGGGGGAGGGACCCCGTCGGGGAGATCAGGATCTGGGGTTGTCCTAGGATCGACAGGCCACCTAGAACGTCTCTGGATGACGGGAGTCAAAAATAGGTGAAGATTAGGGTTGGAAAAGTATAAGGGATAAAAGGATAAAAGAAAAGGTAAAAGTAGATGTATTGGTTCGATTGTTGGTGCCTCAATCGGCCTTGCCCCCTCATATATATAGGGAGAGGTCTGGACCCTTGCCCAAGTCGACTCCAATGAGAAACGGCAAGAAATCATAAAGGATTTGGAGTTTCCCTCGAACTGTGTCAACACTGGACTGTCCGGTGTGGGGGACCGGACTGTCCAGTCCGACCGGAAGTTCTGGTCCTGCACACCAGATGTGGCCAGGGTATATGCCTAATATGGTTACCAACACATGCCCCCTGCCTTTTGGTAAAGCTGATGCGTACCAAAAGCATCCTTTGGGCAAAAAATATCTAAGGGAGATGGTTAACATAATACATCGGCCATAAACTTGACTGGATCAAGACGATGCTAAGACAAGTTGCTTAGACCTCCAGACTTGCTTAGCAACACGTGGCACCTTTTCCAATATCATCACCTCTCCTTGCTGACCCGTTGACTCTAACTGACGCAACCGCTGAAGCCTTCTCTTGGGTGTGAGATAAGCCTGAGGGACACCACCTCGGCCATAGGCATTCAGAATGTTGCTTGTTAGTCCTCTCTTGCATACTGGAACCAAGAAGTGCATCCTTGACTAAATTATCATTAATCAGTAGCTGTGATGCCCCATAGTAAGGATATGTAACAGGATATTTGAAATAAGGATTCGTCCACATATAAGCATAAGCAGGAGTTGGGTAATAAAGATATGGCCAATAACATGGCAAAGTCGGCCCTAAAGGATAACTTGTTGCAACGGACAAATTACTTACCGAACTTAATTGTGCGTTACCCGTATGCGAAGACTTTGGAGTTGCATCGCCACGTGGTTGATTCTTCGTCCTAGCAGCTCCTTCTTTCTCATACTTAGCCAAGAGCTCTGCAAAACTCGGCTTCTTCTTTGTTTTGGGGCTATTAGGCCTATAACTTTTCAGTTCGGCCTTGCCTTGCCCCCTGAGCCATGATGCCTTCTGCACTAGCTTTGTACTGATCGTTGTGAGCCCTGATTTCCCATTGCCGATGACCACATTCTTTCCTTTGGTTGATTCACCTTGATGAGGCCGAACCAACACTTTTACATCTTGCAAGTCAACGGCACTAATAGGAAAAGGCTCTTGATCAATTTGCATGGCTTCGAAAGACAAGTGCTTGTTATCTATCGCTGCTTGTATCTGTCGAAGAAAGGTATTACAATCATTCGTCACATGAGAAAATGAATTGTGCCATTTGCAATAAGATCGCCTTTTTAACTCATCAAACGGCGGTATGGTATGTGATAACTTAATCTTTTCGGCCTTCAACAATTCATCAAATATCTTATTACACTTGGCCGGATCGAAAGTAAGAAATCGACTTGAAAGAATCACAGGTAATAGGTTTATCTGTAGAAGACCATGTAAATTCGGCAGTATAGACTTCCTTGTCTTCATTATCCAAATTATCAGAACCAAGCACATAAATAGGACGATGAGACTTCTCATTAGGCCTAGATGAATTGCTTTTTTCTCTAACTTGGCTTTCGTTAGCCAGAGCTCTTTGTAATACTTGGCTGACATCATTAAAGTCATACACGTCTAGCTTCTCTTTATGCAAATCAAGTAAACCAGAGAAAGCTAGATCAGCCAGATCCTTATCAGAAATTATCAAACCAAAGCATTGATTTCTAGTGTCTTTGAATTGTCTAATGTAGTCAGAGACATATTCATGCACTTGCTGCTTAACCAATGTAAGATGTGACAATCTCAACTCGGTTTCACCAGGAAAGAAGTAATCATAAAACTTCTTTTCTAAATCTTGCCAAGTATGAACCGAGTTGGGAGGCAACAAAGTAAACCAAGTAAATGTGGCACCAGATAGAGACATAGGAAATAGCCGCAATCTCAAAGCATCAATACTACCAGCCTCACCACACTATATAAGGAAATGGCCAACATGCTCTAGCGTGGTCCAATTATCTGTACCAGTGAACTTGATAAAATCAGAAATTTTATACCCTACCGGATATGGAATATGGTCATAGTTATCAGGGTACGGTTTTTGATAAGTTGTAGTCTTACTTTTGATGAAGTCGAGAGATGCTCTAACATCTTTTGTCCACTCGGTTATCAACCTAGCTTTGACCGCTTCCCAATCCGAAGATGGTGGTACTGGCCCAGAAAAGGTGTTTATATTAGTAATTGGCGGTGTGGTAGTATAAGATGTAACAGGTGTAAAATTCGGCCAAGCGTATAAGAGTTGTGACGCCGAACTAAAACCACTGGTGCCAGTAGGCACACTATATTAACGTAGTAGCATGATCCGCTGGAACCCCTCCATTAGCCAAACTTCCAATGGTAGTTCGACTTTGAACATGATGCAAAAAAGTAGCAGAAAGGGGAACTCTAGGTATGTACATATTAGAAACATCAGTAAACATGCCAGTAGTGGCACCCTGTTCGGCATTAGCACACGAAGTGGAAGTATGAACCTCATTGCCGAAAGGTTGTTGAAGCTTGGTTTTTATACGTTGATCAATAGCATCTAGAACAAAACTATCATGTACGGTATTATCGAGAGGAGGATAGTCATATACCTTGATTTGAGTTACCCCTCCTAATTGGTCCTTATTATAGCAAGAGAGGAGACGCTTCAATTCTTCATCGTCGTGTTGCTTTTGGTGCTTCAGATACTCAGCTTGTATCCTCTTCCTTTCCTTGAACTGCCACCGAACATCTTCAAGATCTCTTCAAAACTTGGCATGATGATGTTGTCGGCGATGACGTTGCTTCTGTTGACTCTTTTATCACCAGCCATGATACCCGATGTCTTGTCCCCAGCGAAGTCACCAAAAAGGTGTGTTGGCACGAGTGGGCCAAACACCATGCGAACCCTAGCCGCCGCTCATGAGAACAGAGGCTTGGGTAGAAGCCCTAACCACCGAAAGTTCCGATGTAGGGCACCAGAAGTTCCGGTGTGCACCAAATGTTCCGGTGAAGGGCATCGGACAGTCCGGTGTTAGGGCCCTCATGGCAATGATTTTAAGATATAGGCTATTTGCTGGGCCAAGGTAGACTAAACGGCTGATTTCATGGGCCGGATGGTTGGTTCGGCCCAGAAGGTGACAATGAGAGACAAACGCGGAGATCAAGACAGATGATACCGTATCCCGTGGAAGCATGAAGGCATGCATGATTCAGACTCTACCTCTGGATGGCATGAAGCTCGAAGATAGAAAGATTTCGGTCGCGGATTCTATGCGGTTGGTTGTACTCGAAACCAACTAGGAGATTTGGAAGGAAACTCAACTTGTAACCCAAGAACCCGCCAGGCTATATTAGGCGGGTGAGGGGATCCTACTAAAGAATCTAATCCCTCTAGCATCAGCGCATACCCAAAAAACCTTAGTGCTCATTGTACTCTAAAACCCGGATCAATACCATCTCGCACCAAGCGAGACGTAGGGTATTACACTTCCCAGCGGCCCGAACCTGTAGTAATCTTGTGTTTGTTGTGTTCCACGCGAACCATTGAGCTACAGTCGATCTCGCCGACCACAAAAAGCTATGAGAGGAACCTCGCAGGGCACTGCCGGAATAAAACCCCAACAGTTGTGATGGGGACCAGGGGGTGCCCGATCTTCCATCAGGTGGAGGGTAAGTCGATTTGGCGGCACGAGACACTCACGATCCGGCTCCCGATTGGCACGATCAAGCCCCTGCAATCGCAACACCACGCGTCCTCTAGTTATCAACCGTGCGCTGCCTGGTTGACCTCGACACGAAGGCTAATCCCTGCCAGTGAATCAAGAACACAAGCAAGAACAAGAAAGATTGCAACTAGAATTGCAGATGTATGATTAAACTCATGAAGTTGGGGACTCACAAACCGGAGTGTTCTCCACGGCGAAACTCTTCAAAGACAGAGTAATCTAAGCAAATCCCAAACCCTAACTTGGGTGGCAGCTGGGGTTTTGTATACCCTAGGGCGCCCAAGGACTCCTAGATGCAGACTCATTTGGACTCTAACGCGATACATGGCCCAACGGCCCAAATAGGTGGCGCAGCACCCTAGACAGACTCTGTCCGTCAACTTGCAACACGATTTCCTGTTTACTCCAACCTCCAAATGCTTATGTTTTTATCTTTCTAGGCATATGTGGATCATCAAAAACGGAGTCTGTATGCAGCCTCAGCGACTATTTCTTTGCACGCTGGACCTAGAGGCCGAGATGGCCGACTCCGAGTTGAATTGGGCCTCCAACTTGATTTGGACGCCCTCCTCGCTCCTCTCCTTGCCCGTGCTGGTTCCTAAGGCCTTCTTGTTCCTCTCCAAAGTTCCTAAGTACAACATAATCAATCATAGCATTAGGTAGCATACTATCCTCACAAGTATATGCACTAAAACTTAGGAACAAGCTCACCTATTGATTCAATTGCCGGGCGCGTGGTCGTGTGAGAGGACCTTGCATCACAATTGGAGGAACGATATCCTCATCATCCTCCCCCTCTTGAAAAGGAGTCGTCCTTGACTCAAGCTCATCTTCTTCTCCCAAGTATGGCTTCAAATCTGCAATGTTAAATGTGGGACTAACCCCAAACTCGGGAGGCAACTCAAGTTTATATGCATTGTCATTTATTTTCTCAAGTATCTTGAAAGGACCCAGCTTTAGGCATTAATTTAGACTTTCTCAAATCTGGAAAATGATCCTTCCTTAAATGTAACTACACTAAATCACCCGGTTCAAGTTTAACTTCTTTTCTACCTTTATTTCCTGCTTCTCTATATCGTTCATTCATCTTTTCAATGTTTTCTTTGGTAGTTTCATGCAGTTTTAAAATAAAATCAGCATGTTCCTTAGCATCATGATGAAGTCTCTCACTAGTTGGTAAAGGTAGAAGATCAATAGGAGCATGGGGATTGAAACCATACACTACCTGGAAAGGACTTACCTTGGTGGTGGAGTGCACCGCCCTAGTGTATGCAAACTCAACATGCGGCAAACACTCTTCCCATACCTTCAAATTCTTCTTCAAAACAGCCCGCAACATGGTAGATAATATATGATTTTCTACCTCAGTTTAACCATCTGTTTGAGGGTGACAAGTAGTAGAAAACAGCAGCTTAGTCCCCAATTTATTCGATAGCGTTCTCCAAAAGTGGCTCAAAAATTTGGCATCACGATCTGAAACAATAGTAGAGGGCATACCATGCAAGCGAACGATTTCTTGAAAGAATAGATTAGCAATATTAACAGCATTGTCGCTCTTATGCTAAGGAATAAAGTGAGCCATCTTAGAAAATCTATCAATCACCACAAAAATGTTGTCTCTCCCCCTCTTTGTCCTAGGCAATCCCAAAACAATGTCCATAGATATATCCTCCCATGGGGTACTAGGAACAGGAAGAGGCATATATAAACTATGTGGATTCAATCGGGACTTAGCTCCTTGGCATGTAGTGCAGCAGGATACAAACCTCTCAACGTCTCGCCTCATCTTTGGCCAAAAGAAATGTGTGGACAGCACGGCTTCCATCTTCTTTGCGCCAAAATGACCCATCAATCCGCCTCCATGAGCTTCCTGCAACAAAAGAAGACGAACGGATCCAACTGGAATGCATAGGCGGTTAGCTCTAAACACAAAGCCATCATTTATCACATATTTGTCCTATGTTCTTCCCTCATTGCAATGCAATAAGACATCCTCAAAGTCATCATCATAAACATATTGTTCTTTAATTGCCTCTAAGCCAAATATACGATGATCAAGTTGGGACAACATAGTATATCTCCTAGACAAAGCATCAGCAATCACATTATCCTTCCCTTTCTTATGTTTGATAATATAAGGGAAAGAGTCAATAAATTCAACCCACTTAGCATGTCTACGGTTCAGTTTCACTTGGCTTCTAATATGCTTTAGCGATTCATGGTCAGAATGAATAAGAAGTTCTTTAGGCCATAAATAATGTTGCCACGTTTCCAAAGATCGCACAAGAGCATATAATTCTTTATCATACATGGAATAATTCAGAATAGGGCCACTCAATTTTTCGCTAAAGTAAGCAACGGGTTTATTTTCTTGCATCAAAACACCCGCAATGCCTATACGACTAGCATCACATTCAAGCTCAAAGGACTTACCGAAATCGAGAAGTTGCAGCAATGGAGCATGGGTAAGCTTGTCCTTCAAAAGATTAAAGCATCCTCTTGTGACTTACCCCAATGGAACACAACTCCCTTCTTCGTCAACTCATTTAATGGGGCGGCAATGGTGCTGAAATTTAGGACAAAGCGGCGGTAAAATCCTGCAAGTCCATAGAAGCTCCACACTTGTGACACAGTCATGGGCATTGGCCAGCTCTTTATGGCTTGCACCTTGGCTTCATCTACCTCAATTCCCTGCGGGGTCACAACATAGCCAAGAAAAGAGACTTGATCGGTGCAAAAGGTGCACTTCTCGATGTTACCAAATAAGCGTGCAGCGCGCAAAGCATAAAAAACAGCACGTAGATGATCCATATGCTCATGCAAAGACTTGCTGTAAATCAATATATCATCGAAATATACCACCACAAATTTACCTATGAAAGCTCGCAAAACCTCATTCATTAAGCGCATGAAAGTACTAGGTGCATTAGTTAACCCAAAAGGCATGACTAACCACTCATACAACCCAAACTTGGTTTGGAAAGCTGTTTTCCATTCATCTCCCAGTTTCATCCTTATTTGGTGGTAACCACTACGCAAGTCAACCTTAGAAAAAATTATAAAACCACTTAACTCATAAAGCATATCGTCTAACCTAGGAAAAGGATGACGGTACCTTATGGTAATATTATTAACGGCTCTACAATCTACGCACATGCGCCAACTTCCATCTTTCTTAGGAACCAAAATAACAGGAATGGTACAAGGACTAAGGCTCTCACGTACGTACCCGTGGTCCAAAAGATCTTGGACTTGGTGCTGAATTTCCTTAGTCTCTTTAGGGTTGGTCCTATAAGCAGCTCGGAGTTCGGCAAACTCGCTCCAGGTATCAAATCAATTTGATGCTCAATTCCTCGAATGGGTGGCAGCCCTGGAGGTATCTCGGCGGGAAAAATATCCGCATACTCCTGCAAAAGGTTAGTGACCGCAGGAGGCAAAATATTGTGCATATCTTCCAAAGAAAATAAAGCATCTTTGCACATAAAAGCATAGCACATAGCAGCAGCATTAATTTCAGCAAGATCAATTTTTGTAGCAAGCAAGACAGGATTCTTCAATATAATTTGTTTTGCTACATACTGAATTTTAGATTTATCATCATTGGTTTTCTTCTCATTAGCAAACTTCTCCTTATCAAACTTAATAATTTCAGCGGGGGTCAAAGGCAGAAGAGTAACTTTCTTTCCCTTATGCATAAAAGTGTATTTATTACTTCTACCGTGGTGAAGTGCATCCGTGTCATATTCCCAAGGGCGACCCAATAAAAGAGAGCAAGCTTGCACTGGCACCACATCACAATCAGCAAAATCAGCATATTCACCAATGAAAAAAATGAACTCGACATGTTTGTGTTACCTTAGCTTTTCCGGAATCATTTAACCACTGAATATGGTACGGATGTGGGTGCGGTCATGTGGTCAAGCCAAGCTTCTTGACCAAATCTGTGCTCACCAAGTTATTGCAGCTGCCGGAGTCGGTGATTACACATGCTCGCCAGTTGTTGATGATGAATAAAAATTGGAACAAGTTGTGCCGCTGCCACTGCTCGGCTTGCTCCATTTGAGCACTGAGGACACGCTGCACAATGATGGCATGGGCAGCAGCGGAGTCCTTAGCACCATAGGTGCCCTCATCATCAACGTTGTCATCGTCGGCAGTGGGATCCTCATCCTCAACGTCGGAGGCGCTGATGTAGCCTCCATCGTTAGTAGCAATGTATGCCCGTTTGCTGGGGCACTCCCTCTGAAGATGGCCAAGTCTGTGGCACTTGTGGCAGCGAATCTCTTTTGATGTATTACCTGTGGATGCAATGGAAGAGGAGGCCTTGGTAGGCGCTGGCGGCACAACTTTGTCGCTGGTTGGTGCTCGTGTAGATGGTATGGTCGCCGCTGGACGTGAGGCCATCATAGGTGGTGGTGCAGCCAATCGAAAGGTGGAAGGAGGTGATGTCCTTGTCGATGTCCGGGGCGTGAAGGTGCTGCCGGCGTTGGCCCAGCTCCTGGATTGACGTCCCTGCAACTCCTTCTCTGCTAGCATGGCAAGTTGAAACAAACGATTTGACAGTAGTATATTCTTTATAATCAATAGTGTCCTGAATTTCTTACCTTAGCCCACCATAAAAACATGCCATTTTATCCTCAGGTTCTTCTTCTACCCCACAACGTAACATACCCTTTTGTAGTTCTTGGTAATATTCCTGGACAGTCATACTACCTTGATCTAAGCGCTGCAAGTTCTTACGCATATCACGTTGGTACGAAGGAGGAACAAACCTACTACGCATAGCTTCTTTTAATCTTGGCCACGTATCAGGTTGTAAGCGAGCATTGACTAGTTCATTCCACTAGATTATAGCAAAATCTTTAAATTCACTAGTGGTTTGTCTAACCCTATGAATCTCAGGAACTAGATGGGAATTAAATTTTTGCTCAACTGTCATCTCCCAATCTAAATATGCATCAGCATCATAAGCTCTAGAAAAAGACAGGATGGTGAATTTTACCTTAGCAAAGGGGTCATCATCACGATTGGAAACTCCCTTCTTGCCTCCCGTACCTTTACCTCCCATACCTGTCCTGTTGCGGCGTAGACGGCTAAATAGACGTTGCTCGTCATCTTTCTCATCAAAGTCCTCTCCTTCATAGCCTTCGTCAGTCATGCTGTTGTCCTTGACGGATGCGTCCTCAGCAGGACGGTGTTTCTCCAAAGTATACACCCTGTCGGTGAGGGTGGACAAGCCTCGAGTGATGGTCAAGAGGTTCTTGGTGAGCGCCTTGTTACCATCTGCTATTTGAGCCTCGATCCTCGCCAAATGATCTGCCAACTCAGAGTGAAGGACACAGTCTTCAACGGTAACTTTCCCATCCTTCTTTCCACTTGCTATGGTTAGCACAGAACGGAAAAAGAAACACAACAAACACAAGTGTTATGAGCCCTATGAACTACTAGGAGGGATCTCACGCTCTCAAGCAACTTACCAAGTTCTTACCCGGTTCTTACCAACACATCGAAGGACGGTGCAACCGATGGCTGGTTCGTGACACCGTGAGGGCGTGATGAAGCGATTGCAAGGGTCAAAACCTGTGCTGATCAAGAGGTAAAATCTGTGGAGCTGTAGGAAGGCTATATGTATATGTCAGTGGAACACAAGTCAGTAATAGATAGTAATACTGAATAAATGTCCAAAGGCTACCCTAGTTGCTGGTATAAATGTGCCCTTATCCTCTTATGACAACAAGTAAAGGAGGACAGATTGAAAGAAGGACAGACCGAAAGAAGGACTGAAATCAGCACACCAAAACAGCACAACCTCTCTTTGCTTCCTGATTTTTTTCACTTTATTATTTTTTTTCACTTTTTTCCATTTTTTTTCCACTTTTCTTTTTGAA
This sequence comes from Paspalum notatum, assembly GCA_022530915.1. NCBI lineage: Eukaryota > Viridiplantae > Streptophyta > Magnoliopsida > Poales > Poaceae > Paspalum > Paspalum notatum. Next base: position 13,507,524 of record CM039683.1, read on the forward strand.
CTCAAACACACACCAGGAAGTGCCACACAAAATTTCAGGCAAAACGGACTTAGAATGTGGCCTGTAGATGATAAACAGCAATGTAGGCACTTATATCACAAGGCAGAAACAGCGAAGGCCGAACTTCAGGGCCTCAGAACTCAATTTTCCAGGCCGATTTTCAGAAAATAAATTCGCCAAACCCGACACAGCGGGGAGAACTAGATCCAAAATTTTCAGCAGATTTTCGAAATGTATTTATTTGCCTCGTTTTGAGTCCGTATGAGAAAGTTATGGCTGTTTTACTGAAGGGTACCGATTTAGGGTTTGTTTGCGGCACCTCTTCGGAAACGAGGATGTGTATGCAACGGATGTGGATGGAAAACATCGATGGTAATCGTGTGATGATAAATGGTTACAGTATGGATGGTGTAGAGGTGGCGAATTAGGGTTTTGATGAGGGAAACCCTAATACACAGCGGCCCCTAACCCGAGTAGGACTCGATTATGTGGAAGGTGTATGGATCGGTGTAGGAGATGAGATGCAGCGGAGATGGACCACAACGAAAACAAAAACACAATCTAAACCAGCAGCATGACTCGACTGTGGACACAAACTCAGAACTACGGATTTTGAACCTGAAATTGTGCAAAGGCGAATGGCGTGGTTGTAGGGTGGAAAATTTTTGTTTGGCTTTTGTGGACTGCGGGACGAACAAAACTAGGGGTAAATGTAGGCAAACCTCACGGTAAACCTGGATCTGCTTGATGGGGACCAGGGGGTGCCCGATCTTCCGTAAGGTGGAGGGTAAGTTGATTTGGCGGCACGAGACACTCACGATCCGGCTCTCGATCAGCACGATCAAGCCCCTGCAATCGCAGCACAACACGTCCTATGGTTATCAACCGTGTGCTGCCTGGTTGACTTCACCACGAAGGCTAATCCCTACCAGTGAATCAAGAACACAAGCAAGAATAAGAAAGATTGCAACTAGAATTGCAGATGTATGATTAAACTCACGAAGTTGGGGACTCACAAACTAGAGTGTTCTCCACGGCGAAACTGTTCAAAGACAGAGTAATCTAAGCAAATCCCAAACCCTAACTTGGGTGGCAGCTAGGGTTTTGTATACCCTAGGTTGCCCAAGGACTCCTAGATGTGGACTCAATTGGACTCTAACTCGATACATGGCCCAACGGCCCAAATAGTTGGCGCAGCACCCTGGACAAATTCTGTCTGTCAACTTGCAACGTGATTTCCTGTTGAATCCAACCTCCAAATGACATGAAACTGGTGGCATTGGAAATCTTATGTTTTTATCTTTTCAGGCATATATGGATCATCGAAAACGGAGTCTGTATGCGGCCTGGACGACTATTTCTTTGCATGCTGGTCCTGGAGGCTGAGATGGCCGACTCCGAGTGGAATTGGGCCTCCAACTTGATTTGGACGCCCTCCTTGCTCCTCTCCTTGCCTGTGCTGGTTCCCAAGGCCTTCTTGTTCCTCTCCAAAGTTCCTAAGTACAACATAATCAATCATACCATTAGGTAGCATACTATCCTCACAAGTATATGCACTAAAACTTAGGAACGAGCTCACCTGTTGATTCAATTGCCGGGCGTGTGCTTGTGTGAGAGGACCTTGCATCACAATTGGAGGAACGATGTCCTCATCAAGTTGGCACGCCTGGTAGGGGGCAGTGACATCAACATCAAGTTAGCTCCATGGCCAACCTTTCTAACAATGCCGTCAACTTCACTCCCGGTGAGATGATCCATTTTGGATCTATCTCGTTCATCGTCGATAAAAAAGGTGATCTACACTAGCTCGACTCCGCGACAGGGGAGGCGCACAACCGCAAGAGCGCTGCGTCCACCCGACAACTACCTTCGGTGGCTCCTGTGGCGAGACCTATCTTGGCCACGGCTCCGTTTTGGTCGGCCACCGTGTGTTCACCTGTTGCGCTGACTCAACACCGAGCCCCGGCATCCCGATCTACCATCGGGACCACTCCCACCCCACTTGCTTCATCACGTGGGAAGCCATCACGCGCCACCCCAGGTCGACTCGACTTGGGTTTACGGCGATCTATCATGGCACCCGCGGGGAGCAAATCTACATCAACCTTTCCGTCCCGCTCGCCCGCGACGACTTCTCCGACTCGATGCACGCCATTTCCTACCTCCCGACCTCGGTCTAGACCCTGATCAGTGGGGTGAGAGATACGCAGCGAGCAGGCCATGTTCACTATGAGCCTAGCTCTCGCTGGCCCCCCGGACCTCGGCTCTGGGCAGATCCACATCGTTGAATCTTCCCTCGTCGCACATCGTGCCGTCCTTAACCCAGCGCCCTTCACCGCCTACACCCTTGGCCACCTTTCCCTCAAGTGGGAGGCTAGGGGTGCATCAGTCGGGCGCTCGCCTAGCATGGAAGCCCCGACACGGCACGCGACCAGGGGCAGTACAGGCACCGGCTCCAGCGACTCCTACAGCCTGGGCGGCCACTCCCTTACACCCATCTAGGGGTAGAAGGCGCCCCAACCCAAGCCGCAGAGAGGGTTGGGCTGTGTCTCAGATCCCTCACTCGCTTCGCAACGTTACCGCTACATACCAGGGGCTCCTCTCCCGCGCCCTGGCCCCCCTCAAAAATGACGAGGGTGCGCGGGGAGAGCCCGCGCCAGAGCAACAGTCCGCATTATGCATGGGCTATGACGTCCACCACACAGAAGAGGAGCCACACGCCAGCCTTCGCTTGGGGCTCGTCATCAATTCCGCCCTCGCTTGCAGAACCGTTCGCTAGTGCGGCCCTCACTTGGTGGAACTCTCGGCGGCGCCTCCTTCAGCGCCGTTAGCGACAGAGCCGCAACATCTACAATGACCTCGGCCACCTCTTCCTCAGGAGGGAGGCGAGGGATCATGTCCGCGTGTAGTCTGCTACTTGGAGTCTCACAACACGATCGAGGCAGGGTCGACCATCACCATGACCATTGAGTCTATGGCCTCAGCTCCTGAACTTCACTCGGGGGAAGCATTCACGCTCCTCGGTGACCAAGCCAGCTCCACCCTTTGCTTCCCTGGAGTCCTCATCATCAATGAGGAAGTAGAGTATGAGCCCGTCTCTGACAATGAGCTGTCCGTAAACGGAGAAGACCCACAGCAGCGTGACGCGCCGACACAGGAACTGGCGTCGCAACATCCGTCGCCACTACAACCCGAGGAACCAAGATCCAACTCTGCCAGTCTCGCAAGATAAAGTGACTATCTTCGGTGAAACCCCAAAGGAAATCTTTTGACATTGCCAAAGAAACGGCCGGCGCCAGGAGCACAGGCATGAACAAGCCGCACATGCAGCATGTGACTGTGAGCAGCATGACCGAGAACGACGTGATTGTGAGCAGCACGACCGAGAACGACGTGATTGTGAGTAGCGCGACTACAATAATCGGTGGTCCCCGGTGCCCCCGATCCCAGCACGTAACCTACTGCCAAAATTCGCCAGGGAAATGCAGACGCCGAGTCAAGTTGGTGGTGCCTTGGCCCAAATGGCCAATGATTCCCCCAACACCTTGGAGAGGTAATATGCTTGACAGATCCTCACAAGGGCGGCGGGCTACCTCTTGCCCGAGCCCAATGCCATTGATCCGGTGACCTTTGCCGCGACATCAACAGTCGGCGTGACACACGTGACAACATCGAGCGATCACGCGTGCGTCGACACGATGAAGAATTGAGGCACCGGGAGGAGTACGACCGAGAGCATGGCTTTCCCCGATGAGACACCGGCGGTCGGGCTCGTTCTGGCGCAGCTTCTATCAATAGCTCGCCGGCGCGGCGCCTAGTTCGCGATCGGCTGGGGGGAAATCCCCCGACCTGAAGGCGCTCATGGCAAAGATCAAGGCACACCAGCCCCTCATGTAGCCGGTATTCCTGCTTTTACCAGGCGGCTTCGTGAGGTGGCATGGCCGGAGAACTTCAAAGTCTCCAATGTCGATAAATACGAGCCCAAGCAAGACCCGAACAGTTGGCTGGCGGTATACTCTACTGCAGCCAGCGCCGCTCGAGCAAGCGAGGACATGATAATGGCCTACCTCCTGATCGTACTAGGCCAGGATGCGCTCTAGTGGCTTTGACACCACACGAGCGACTACATCGACTGCTAGGACACTTTTTGCCGCCAATTTGTCACCAACTTCCAGTCCCTCTCTGACAAGCCGGTGCAACCATGGGACCTCAAATCCATCAAGTGGAAGGACGGTGAATCTCTCCGGTCGTACCTAAGGTGGTTCCAATCAATGTGAAATCATATCCCTAACTTTACCGAGGCAGCAGTGATGGATGACTTCTTCAGCAGCTCCAACGATGGGGCCTTTGAGAGGAGCATTTTGTATAAATCTCCAGTAACCTCGGAGCAGCTCTTCCGTGAAGCTGATCAATACATCACCGCAGATGAGCATGCTCGAGATCTGGTCGATCGGCGCAGGGATGACCGAAGCAAGGACAAGAAGCACGTAGACCTCCCACGGTAGGAGCACCGCTAGGACAAAAGGCCGCGGGACAAGGAGCTCCAGGTCATGGCACCACCGCCCACATGCCCACGCGCTCACCTGTGTGGTGACGACATGCGCTCTCTCGATGATATACTCGACGGGCCATGCCCTTATCACAAGGACATGCATCATACCCTGCGCAACCGCAGGGATTTCAAGACCTCGCTCAGCCACGGGTGGCCCTTCCAGCAGCTGCCGCCGCCACCACCACTGCGGCCGGGTCAAAACCCACCGCAGCAACAGAACAGGGGCAACGACCCTGTCTTCCCCAATGTCCATAGGGAGGTCAATGTCATCTTTCGGGGACACTGCTTCCTGGAAAGCAAGAGGTAGCAGAAGCTGTCTGATCATCAAGTCATGGCGGTCACCAAAGAGCCCCCGGCCCCGTAACGGTGGTCCAATATGGCCATCTCCTTCAGTTAGGCAGACTAGTGGCTCGACTTCGACTATCCGAGCAAGTTTCCATTGCTCGTGAGCCCGGTGGCACAAGAAAGCCGCCTTAAAAAGGTGCTGATCGACGGAGGAAGTAGCATCAACGTGACCTTTCCCAAGACTCTAACAGAATTGGGGATCTCTCTCGACTGCCTCCAGGAGTCGGATAGCCCTTTCTTTGGGATGATGCCAGGTGATGGTGAGTACCCACTTGGGCATATATACTTGCCGGTCACCTTTGGGACGCCAGAAAATTTATGCACCGAGACACTTCGTTTCGAAGTGGCAAGCTTCAATAGTGCCTATAACGCCATCATCGGACGCCTAGGCTTGGCCAAATTCATGGCCATCCCTCACTACTCGTACCTCATCCTTGAGATGCCGGATCCACACGGCGTCCTCTCGGTGAGGGTAGACTTTAAGCTGGCGGCGAACTGCAGCAGAGAAGCACTCTAGACGGCACTCGCGGCAAGTGACGCAGCGGCCTAACGACAGCTCGCGGCTGATGCGGCTCAACTCTCGATGGACGACCTCAAGATACCGACTCAGGAGTCGACCCCGAGCTCATCTATTCAAGCGACCGTACCGATCAAAGACATCAACCTCGACCTCCCAGACACATCTAAGAAGGCTACCATCAGCACTGTCCTTCCTCCTAAATAGGAAGACACACTCGTCCAGCTCTTGCGGGATAATTGGGACATGTTTGCATGGAAGCCCGCTGACATGCCCGGGGTCCCAAGGGAATTGGTCGAGCACAAACTGAAGGTATACCCCAACGCGAAGCCGATCAAACAGAGGTTGCGACGGTTTACCCCCGACAAGAGAGAAGCAATCTGCGCAGAGCTCGCCCATCTCCAAGCCGTTGGGTTCATTAGAGAAGTCTTGCATCCAGAGTGGCTCGCAAATCCGGTACTTGAATTGAAAAAGATTAAAATAGACTGGCGGATGTGTGTTGATTATACCGATCTTAATAAGCATTGCCCAAAAGATACTTTTGGGCTACCTAGAACAGATCAGGTCGTAGACTCTACAGTAGGATGCTCCCTGCTCTCTTTCTAAGATTGTTACTCCGGGTATCACTAGATTGCTCTAGTGGAGGAAGATCAAGAGAAGATAGCATTCATCACGCCCTTTGGGGCCTGTATGATGATATTTTGTAAACAATTTATGCGCGGCTCTAACATTGACGCCCGCAAGATTATAAAAGGGGTTAGAAATATTGTCTTTCTTGATGGATATTCATACACAAAAATACTAGTGCACATGCATCGCCACTATGCATGCATGAGTAATGCCAATTACAAGCAAGTGACGAAATTAAGATGGACCAACCAGTCGTGTTGATAAAATAATTCATTATCAACAGATATAGTCATTTGGGCTAAAAAATATTATTAAAGTGAGAAGGTTATTTTTGCAATACGTGAAGGCAACAGCCCAGCATCTGCCGATGGCCCACAAGCCTTCTATTTACAAGCATAATGGCTGGCCCAACAATCCATTGTATGCACGTATAAAATACGTATACGCTGCCGTATTTCCCGGCCAGAGTGCAAGCATGTTTCCTAAGGATGAATACGTGCATGGGAGTTCAGTTATTAGTGTGTGGCTGTGAGCACACGAGAAGCATCGAGAAGACAAGCTTGATTCTGATTTTCAAAACTCAAATGCAACGTCTGCAGCAGTTCAGTCACCAATGCAGTGATGGTTATCCTGCACGTGGATGCTAAGCGAGGAGCTGAACTAATTCCCGAAATCTCTCACTCTTCCCGGTCTTGTGCAGTACGTACAGGGCTGGAGATAAGATCAAGTTTCAAATTCAAATGAAACTGAGCGTCCCGCTCGCCGTTCGGCTCGCTCGGCGGCGGGGTGGAGCGTCAGGCCCCAGAACCTTCCCTGCTGCCCTAGAGTTCAGTTATAAAAGGACCACTCTCTCACGGTATTGAGGCCGGCCAGGCACTCACGCGATGGCGCAGCCCTGCACAAACACCATGCCGCTGGCCTGCACAAACCCCTCGCCGTCGCCACACCCATACACCGAGGAGCATCCATCCAGAGCCGCCGGCCTGCGTCCCTTCCATCTCGGCCAGATCCCATCCTGACTTCGCCGTCGCGCTGCCACCATTCACAAGACACACGCACACACATATCTCGGAGAGGGCAGAGAGACCAACGTCCTGCTCACTGGAGATCGCGACCGCATCGTCGCACTCGTCGCTTTGGCTGGGGTTAATGGTAAGATCCGCGGCGGCATCTGCGGAGCCCCGTGTTTATGTATTTTGCAGGGCAACAGACAGGTGAGCGCGTCGTCGTTGCCGGCGCCGGTGAAGAGGCCAATCAGAAACAATATCCCCTGTGTCCTTGGCGTCCATGCAAGATGAAGTAGCGGCAGCAGTTTATGCATGCAGATTACATGTGGTGGCCGGCCAGCACAAGATCCATGTTCTAGAGAAGAGTGAGGCCTTGATCGAAGGAAGGGGTTCCATTTGTAGCAGTAGTTGTAGGCGGGGAGAGATAGAAAGCAGATCATGTTTGATCAGTACAGGATCAATATGCCAAGATGCAGATGGAGAGAAGGTTATAGTGATTTAAGTTTGATTTAGCAGAGAATCCTTCAATCAGAGAAGCCCCTGTCAATTAATAGATGTAGGTGCCAAGTTAAGAAGCAGCAGATGCATGTGATAGTGCTCGCCACAAGATTAAGGATTGGAGAGGGTAGTGTTTTGCAGGCAGATCCAGTGAGGAGGCCAGTGGTGGTGGCCTTGATCAGATCAGTCAGGGTTGCAGACCGTGGTGCAAGTGCAATAGTTGTAGGTGGGCAGGGGAAGAAAATAGTAGTTAGCCTGGCAAAGTCTAAGAAGCTAGCAAGATCAGAGATCAGTTATGGCTTATGATGAACATTCAAGTTGTATAAATTCAGAGATAGCTTCAATCAGAGAGGAGCCTTTGGCAGTTAGTAGATAGATGTGGCTAGTTGCAATACACATGAGGAAAGGGCAGCTACAGTGTAGGTTCAGTCAATTGGCAAGGCAAGACCAGTACGTGTTCAAATTCAGTAGAGTCTCTTGTAGTCTTGTGTGTAGCAGTAGAGAGAAGTCAAATTCAGTTGCCGGCATGATATTGTGAGATGATCAGAAAGTCAGAGGCATGGTAAATACAGAGTTTAGTGATGCAGAGCCTAGCGACATGTCAAAGAAAAGGCCCATCATGAAGTAGTAGATGTAGGCCTTGTAGATATAGAAATTATACGGTGCACCTGAAAACTTCAGTGTTCAGCTAGCTCGCTTGTGCTGTGGCCTGTGGGAAAGGATAAGTAGTGTTGTAGCAAAATTTAGAAGAACACTGTGGAGGCAATAATCAGTTTTTTTAGGTATGAAAATGCAGAGCTGCAGCTCTCTCAATAAAAGGCGGTGGATTATGTCCTTAGTGTTAAGTCATGTTTTATGACAGAAGAAATGCTCATCTATGTTTAGATTGCAGTGGTAGATTAGAAGCACAGTCATTAGCTTGTTGTGAAACCAGGCAGCAGTAAGCCAGCGATGCAGCCCATGAGAAATTGAAGGGCACTAGTAGTAGTGAGTTAGGTGTTTATCAATTTCAGAGCATGCAAGTAGTAGACAGGGACAAGTAGTACCCCGTATGCAGAGATAAGCACGTACAAGCTGTGATTCACCCTTTGTCAATGCGTGGCAATGACGCTGGCTTTTCAATTTAGTTGATCAAACCTCAGCAGCACAAAGATAGTCAGGCAGCAGCATGCCAGTGAAGCAGTCCAGTAGTCATGGGTGTTATTGGACAGTTGGCTTATTTGATTAGCCACTCCAACACCCAACATAATAGTAGAGGTTGATATAGCTGTGCACTGGCACACGTGGTCATGATATTAATTTAAGTTGTTTCATCAGCTTGTTATTAGCAACCAAAGAGGTGCGCAGTATATGCTGTATACATGTTTTGCACTGCTTCAGTCAGAAGGCACCCCTGCTCATCTTAGCAGGAGTTTAGGCCTCTGCATTTTCTAGAATATAGCAAACTTGCTCATAGGCAGCTGCAAGGAGTTTCAGAAGCAAACAAGCAGTAGAGGCCCTCCAAATAGCTTGAACAGTGGCCGGCAGTATTTGTGCTTGGCGGTGGTTTCAGAGACAACGGTTCAGAGGCTGACCTGAAAAATACTAGTCTTAGTGGTTACTAAATTTTGTGTAAAGTCTCCAATGTAAATCGAGATGAAAGATCCTCCAAATAATCAGCATTGGTCTCTAAATTCCTGTGGCATGAGTAAACTTGCCCAGATGTATTTAAGTTGATGTGTAATTGAGTTGATCTCTCTCTTGTATAATTTTCTAAGCGGCAATATTGCCCCGTACATGCTGTATGAATTGTTTTAGTTATAAATATGCTATGAAAACTCTTCAAGAGATTGTCATTTCACTTGCAATGCCCAGTCATGATTTACATGGGAATCCTCCGTTTTTCTAGCGTGCTCAGCAGGTGAGCGGCCCACAACAGGCCCTCTATACTGGCATACATGCCAGTTCCCTTGTGCCACACATATTCGCTGACAGCCACACATTGTTTTTGCAAAAGATTAGATATGCAAACCTCTTTCGGAAGGCTCTGCATGTCTAAACAGTCCCTCATCTTGGCTAAGGGCCACATGTTGCGTATGTTTTGTCACAAGGCGCTAAGCTTAGATATGTTTCAGCATACACAAGAGCAGAACTTCATCCATCTGGTTAAGGATGCATCCGTGTCCATTATCAATGGCATTTCATTATAAAGTCTCTTCAAATTACCATCCTTTCCGTGACCAACGAGGCCGGAAACCGATTAGGCGTCCTGACCGACGAGGCTGGACACATTTCTCTCCTTGACCGACGAGGCTTGGAGATCTCATTATTCCGCGTCTGACAAGGCCAGAAACATTCAGTCTAGACCGACGAGGCTAGACCCCTTTCGTTCGTGACCGACGAGGCCGAACACACACATTTGAGACTTTATCTTGAATTCCGTGACCGACGAGGCCAGATACTTCTACTAAAGATTGATAAAGCTCTGGGCATATCGCTGCTTGTCACTTGTGTATACTTGGAGAACATTATTACAGAATTATTGACGACCATCAAACACAGCTTAATCGGAGGTTTTCTGTGGCCCAACGCCACGGATGTAATTAACTGGTGGCTTTGCGAGGCCACGGGAACCAAGAGCTCTGCAATCAGATCACCTGGTTATTAGTCAGATCATTAGGCGCAATACATGTAAATTCCAGTGGGAATGTGTACTTTGTAATTCTCCAAAGAATTAATAAAGACCTGAGTTCCCTAAATTTTGTTGTCTCTTTGTTGTTTATTTTTGTATACTTTCATGTATACTGGCACGCCCGCGCATATCTTTTTTAGTTACGCATTAGGAGAACTCCATCCTTGGAGATGTTTCCTTTTGGCGAAACAGGGCGTTCTGCTACAACACCATGTCCTTCGGGTTGAAAAACACTGGGGCTACATACCAGCGTGCCATCCAGACATGTCTCACTGAGCACTGGGGCAAGCCCTTGGAAGCTTATGTCGATGATGTGGTAATCAAGACGAAGGACCCTAATGACTTCATCAACGACATACAAGTCTTTAACAGCCTCAGGAGGTTTCGATGGAAGCTCAACCCTGCCAAATGCGTGTTCAGGGTCCCAGCCGGTCAATTACTCGGTTTCATCATCAGCAAGGGGGGAATTGAAACTCATCTCGAGAAAATCGAGGCTATCCTCAGGATGCATCTTCCGAAATCGCAAAAGAAGGTCCAAAAGCTGACTGGATGCATGGTAGCTCTAAGCTGATTCATCTCGCAGCTAGGTGAATGGGGCATGCCATTCTTCAAGCTACTCAAGAAGATAGACAGGTTTCAGTGGACACGCGAAGCGCAAGAAGCATCTGACGACCTCAAGAAGTCCCTGATGACTCCCCTCGGTGCTCGAATCCCCGAACCGAGCAACTGTAGATCATCCAGCTGAAGACCTGTTTCTCTACCTTTCCTGTACGACTCACGTGACCAGCACCGCGCTGGTGGTCAAAAGGATGGACGAGTCACACGTGCAGCTGACTCAACACCCGGTCTACTTCATCAATGAAGTACTTAGCACCTATAAAATAAGGTACCTTTAGGTTTAGAAATTACTATATGCGGTCCTTATTATGGCTCGGAAGTTGCATCGCTATTCGAGGAGCACAAAGTTGTGGTGGTCACCCAACTCCCAATCGGCGAGATCCTACGCAACAGGAAAGCCACCGGGAGAATCGCTAAGTGGGCATGTGAGCTGGGAGCACACGACATCGATTTCCACCCACGCACCACTATTAAGTTGCAGGCTCTGGTTGATTTCATCTCGGAGTGGACAGAAAATCAGGTGTCAAAGAATCCGAAGCCTATCAAATTCTGGATCATGTACTTTGATAGGTCCCTGAAACTGGAAGGCGTAGGGGCAGGAGTCGTCCTAGCTTCTCCCAAAGGTGAAAAGCTTAAATATGTGCTGCAGATTCTGTTCCCAGTATCCAACAACGCGGCCAAATATGAAGCCATGCTCCACGGTCTGCGCATTGCTATTTCACTCGAGATCAAACGCTTGATGGCTTCGGAGACTCCCTGATCACAATCAATCAAGTCAGCAAGGATCAATCAAGTCAACAAGGACTGGGACTATTCCGTGGAAATAATGGACAAATATTGCGCCGAAGCCCGGAAGCTGGAGGACAAGTTTGTGGGGCTGGAGTTTCATCACGTGGACCGCGAGAATAATGCAGATGCTGATATACTATCAAAGCTTGGTTCATCCCGGGCCAAAATACCACCAGGCGTTTTTGTCCAAGAGTTGTCCTGACCATCCATCCTCAGAGGGGACGCACTCTCAGAATAACAAGTCTTGAATCTAGAAGAAGTTCTGAATGACTGGAGGGTCTATTTGGGATGGAGACGAGCCAGATGAAAAAACAGCAGCCGAGCGACTCACCCCGCACGTGGCCAGCTATACATTGATTGGAGATGATCTGTATAAGCGCGGCACGACTGGTGTCCTTCTCAAATGCATTGACACATCTTGCAACAAAAGGCTGTTACTGGATATCCATGCCAGGCAATGCGGCAGTCATGCCGCGTTGAGGACTTTAGTCAGAAAGGCATTCAGGGCGAGATTTTTCTGGCCGATAGTGAAGTAGGACGTAGTTAATCTGGTCAAGCATTGTGAGGCTTGTCAATTCCTCACTAAGCAGAACCATCTTCCTGCACAGCAACTACACACCATCCCGGTTTCTTATTTTTTCGCATGCTAGGGGCTCAACATGATTGGGTCATTCAAGAAAGCTCAAGGAGGTTATACTCATGTGTTGGTAGCTATCGATAAATTCACCAAGTGGATCGAGTACAAGCCTATCACCTCCCTAACGTCTGTCAAAGCAGTAGACTTCATCCAGGACATCATCTTCCGGTTTGAGATCCCAAATAGTATCATCATAGACTTGGGTGTTCCAACTTCATGGGCGACAAATTCTTCTCCTTCTGCCATAAAAGGTCAATACTTACTAAATATGTCTCCGTGACACATCCGAGAGCAAACGGTCAAGTTGAACGTGCAAATGGCATGATCCTTGAAGCCCTAAAAAAGAGTCTTCGCCAAGAGCAAAAAGCTCACAGGCAAGTAGATCAAAGAACTACCATAATAGTCTAGAGCCTCAGGATGCAACCGAGCAAGACACTTAATGGCAACATGCCCTTCTTCATGGTCTACAGCTCAGAGGCCACGCTCCCCTCCGACTTAACATTTGGAGCACCCTGACTCATCTTCAAAGATATAGCTAAGGCAAAAGCAACTCGATTGGAGGAGATTGATTTGCTTGAAGAAGAACGACTCAACTCAGTGATTCAGTCAGCCAGATACCAGCAGACTCTGCGGCATTACCGCGAGCGTAACATGCGTCCTCGAGCTTTCTTGATCGGCAAAGTGGTCCTACGCAGGGTACTCAAAAGAGCAGGGCGTCACAAGCTGTCCCCACCCTGGGAGGGCCCGTACGTCGTCACAGAAGTCACTCATCCTGAGTCCTATCGCCTATCTCAAATGGATGGAACCCCAATTGGGAATTCGTGGAACATAGAGCACCTCCGCAAGTTTTACGCGTGAGTCGTCGTGTCCTCAAATGACGTGTTTTTGTTTGTAACCGTCGCGACCTCAAAGCGACCCGTCCTCAGTGTACTCGAGTTGATCGTACTCAATGAATAAAGAATGCATGACCTCTGTGCAAATTACCTTTCTGTCGTACTCTTGCATCGCATCTTGCATAATTCCCTCTCTATTTTTTTTGTTTTCATATTCAGCATCGACATGGGGCAATCAACCTTAGGTCCTGACCCGACCTATGGCTGGTGTTACATGCTCACACAGTTTCACTAAAAGGGTGTTTTCTATCCCTCTTCACGGGGCAATCAACCTTAGGTCCTGACCCGACCTATGGTTGGTGTTACATGCTCACGCAGTTTCACTAAAAGGGTGTTTTCTATCCCTACTCACGGGGCAATCAGTCTATAGCTAGTATTACATGCCTGCGTGACCTCATTAAATGACGTACCCTTTCCCGTTATGGAGCGATCAATCTCAGCTCAGGTACTCAGTACGGATTTCATTCGTTCAGTACAAGGATTTCACTAAATTCAATTAAAGAAAGAAGGTGATCGATAAAAGTCCAGACCGAGTGGAGCCCATTTATAGATCAAGCTCATTTATGAGTTCTTTAGCTACACTTTCAATCTCCACAGTATAGTTCTTCAATATGGTGTTATCTGGGTCTTGAACGATTTCTTTGGTTAAGTTGGAGAGCTCCAGATCTGGCTTGGCCACCTTAAGAAGCATCAGCACCTGTTTTAGGCTCGACTTGAGTTTACCTCGGTGATAAGTTTTAACATCATCAACAAGAGTTGACACTCGGTCTTTAATTGAACGAGGAGCCCTAGTTTCCGGAGCACACAGGTCCAAGATAGCTGTCATGGAAGTAGTTGCGGAGCTCATGAAATCTTTGGCTTTCTCAAGGGCAGTCTTTAGTTTCTCGCAGTTCTTCTTGGAGATCTCATAATTCTACTTCGACAGTCTTAACTCCTCTAGACGTATCTCCGCTAGCTGGCATGAGTTCTTGAGGGTGTCCTTGGTAGACTTTAGCACCTTCTCAAGGTCTCTATTGCTCTTCTGAATGGTAACTCGGGTGTTGTCAGCCTCAATTAGTTTGGCAGTCTTCTTCTCGAGAGCATTCAAAGTTAGCTTATGGCTCGATTAGAGAGTACTCAGCACACTGGATGTGTCACAAAAAAATCCTTTCAAAGCCATCGTGAGATTCTTGTAACGTCTGGATCTCTCCTTTAAGAAAGGTGTCTCTTCCTGCGGAACGGTTCAGCTTATAGGCTTCTATGAGCAAGGAATATGCAAGTTGGGTTTCTCGGCGAGTTACCTCATGCTTTTTCTTCTCAAGATCAAGTTCTTTCTGTAGAGCGACTGCTCGGTCCTTGGCCTAGTTGCACTCGGCTATAGCGTTAAGATATGCTATCTCACGCTGAGCTATGGTGCCCTTCGAGCTCAGAAATCCTCTTCGCAGCAACTACAAGACATCAGTTATTAAACTCAGGCAAGATCAGAATGGAAACAATCTCAGAATTGAATCTAGAGGTCACCTACTTACTAGCAGCTTCAGCAGTACGAGCTGCCTCCGAATCAGCTAGCTACCGTTGCACGGTTGTATAGTCCGTTTCAAGCAAAGGGGCAATCTTCTCTCGAACCATTGCAAATTGGTTTAGCCACTCTTGTGTTACACCACATTCTTTTTGAACATTGATACTGCAACTGGATGTAATTAAACAGAGTAGTCGCTTACCTCAAGGGAAGCTAATGGACCCAGATGGGAAGAAGCAATGGCTAGCTAAAGATCTGATTCAACATACCACGAGTTGAACCACTAGAAGTCGCATTAGTGGTCACAAGCAACATCTTTATGAAAGCATGGGGGCTGGAAGCACCTGTGGAGGCGTCTAGCATGGTCTCGGTACCAGCTGGCATGTTCTGAGTTATAGCTTTGCCTCCATGGTGTTGTACAATGTCCTCATCAACTATAGGAGGGATATCAGCATTTCGGATAGTACCAGCACCTATATTGGTTAACGCATCATGCCAGTCTACACAGACGCCATCAGCAGTGCCTAGCTTATTCTCAGAAGTATCCTCCCGAATCCCAGCCCCTATGTCATCCTCGGGGGTTGGGGCTGCGATGGCTGCAGGCTCTTCATCTTTTCTCAGTTGATTCATATCAACCTCTTTCTCTTTCTCCCATATGCGAGATGGAGAGCCTCGGAGGCTTGAGTCAACCCCACGGCCGACCGGGTCTCCCTCGATATTAACCGAGTCAGTCGGCTTATCAGATGCCTCTGCCGCCATTTGTTTTAATGACCGCCTACAAGATATTCAACTTCAGTTATTTCACAAAGCAATGGATCAAAGGCATAATTGCAATTACGGGTTATGGGCACCTTGGAGTCTCAAGGTCACGATCAGTTGGTAGGATATAAGGGAATGAGAGAGCAATTTTCACAGCCTTGTCCAAACTAGCCTCAAACTCTTACAAATCTAGCTCTTCCTCTGTGACCACCGGCTCGAGGGTTGCAGCCAAGGAGTGCTCGAGATCTTGTCATTTCTTTGATCATCTTTCGCGATGTTTGAGGGGAATCTCTTCCTCCTCCTCTTCTTCATCACTAGCCAAAACACTCCAGTTGATGTTCGAGGGCGAAGTATTAGCTATGACCCCTGATGCTACATCATGTTTGATCTTCTTAATTGGGCCCTCCGGAGTTGCATATAAGTCGGGCGAGGCAGCAGCAGACCTCTTGCTGGCCAGCCGACATTCAGTGGTCTTTTTAACGAGCGTGGGTTTGGGCCTCACGACTGACAATTTGGTACGGGTCTGCCTCCGAACCGCTTGGACCGAGGCATCTCCCTGAATGATGTCCGAATGCTTGGGGGTTTTGTCAGTCGGATTGGCGCCCTTACGCTCGGGGGCTTCATCGACATGTGCGTCTTGCTCTGTGGCACCGTCAAATTCTTGACTCGGGCGTTGAATCACAATAAAAGTCGAAGCTTCATTATTGCCCCTACTTTGAACAGTCGCTGAAATGGTTTGTATTTCTTGAGCGGTCAGATTGGAATTCTTCTTCAGTGCTTGCTCTGCATTTTGTGACGGTGGGTTGGTCAGATATTCAACAAAGTCGCTCTGCAAACATAAGTCAAGAGGGATAGTTATTTCAATACGCAGTGATAAGATTGATAATTGGTTCGGCCAGATAATAAGTTACTTACCGATATGGAAGGAGCAAGATACCAAGTTGAGTATGGCTGTGGCACATTTTTGTTGTATATGTCACACTTCAGCATTGAGCCGACTCTAGTCTAAATCTTTGACTCGGTTATTAAGTGGTCGACCTCTCTATTAGGATCATTGGCTCCGACATACAAATATGTTGGAAATGCCCAACTTTTCAGCGGCTGAAGGCTGCGGAATGTGAAATCAATTGCAATTGCTTGGGCCATCAGACCTTACTTCTTTAGATTCTTGATTTTACTAAGTAGAATGTTGACTTCAGTCATCTCCTCGCCAGTAGGTGCCTCTTCCCAACTAGGAAATTTGGTGTTGGGTTGACGGCCCGACCGACCTGGCAATGAGTTCTCATGATTACCTATGGTAAACTACTCGGAATGCCATCCTCTATTGCTGTCCTTGAGGGGAATGTCTAAATACACCACTTTTCTACAGCGGCGTAATTCAAAACTAGCACCGCCAACCACTTGAAAAACCCCATCCCTGGTGCTAGGGTTTGCAGTGGTACAGATACTTCCATAACCCAAGATGGGGGTTAATTCTAAGGAACACCTCGCAAAGATGGATAAAGATGGTGAGTTGCAAGATCGAGTTGGGATTCCAATGCGTAAGGTCGATTGAATAGAAATCAAGTAGACCTCTAAAAAAGGAACTGATAGGCAATCCAAGGCCGTGAACAAAAAAGGGCAAAAACGACAGCCTCATGTGTATATTCAGTTGGGGCACCCTTCCCTTCCTAGCTTTTCCAGCCAGCTAACTCCTGAGAAGGGAGAACACCGATTTTTACTAACCGCAGCAGATCAGATTCAGATGTGGTGGACTTACGAAATGCGAGGTATGGAGAAGGAATCCACCAGTCCTCGCTATGGGGAAGTCCCTCAGTGGTGTTTCCACGTTAGCTTGCAGTCCTCTTCTTGGGGGCCATGATTGCCAGAAGCAAAAGTGATATCAAAAAATGGGGAAATTCCCGATGGCGGATTTTGATCTCGTGAATGAAGGCGGCGGAGTATAAGTTGAAATTGGGGGAATAGGACTTCGAGTGGAAGGAGCCGTTAGGGTATTGGCCTTTCTTATTAGCGCTGACGGCGTTCAATGAAGTTGGTTTTTTTCTTTGTCTCGTATGCTGGTGATTGATGCCGTTAAAGGTTATCAAATTGCGATGAGCAGCTGTTTGTTCTTTAGGGGTTTTAAGTCGGCACGATTTCAATCGGCGTATTATCTAGACTTCACTCGGGCAAAATGAGGAATCACATCTGCAGTTCTAGTTGTGGTTCTTACTCGGATAGCATCAACACATTGGGGTGGATTTCGATTCACTCAGGCGTGAGTATTCTCTTCATAATACCAGGCCAAAAACATGGGTATGGTAGCAACTTCAACGAAAATGGTGGAACTTAATTAGGGAAATTCAAATGAATTGACAATTCAAAGCAAGTGATGGATACACATAGATCCAGCAAGTTCATTCACACCAATTCATCACAAGATGATATTATAAAAGACACATGGAGTGCTACTTTACTACGGCCTATAACTACCGCTACTACTAAGACATGGGGGGCGCAGCGGTGCTCCTACTGGTCGAGGGCTGGTGCTGTGATGCGGTGGCGTTTTGGCATGTGGGCAATGGCACTACCACCATTGTCGTCGCTGTCGTTGTCGCCGTCGATGTCATTGCCACCATCGCTGTTGCCACCATCGTCATTGTCATCACTGTTGTCCTCTTCCTTCTCGTCATCCTCCTTATCGTCGTCTGGACCGCCGAGGCCAGGGTGGTTGAGGCCCCGGGCCATGGCCCTCTCCTTCCAGTTGTACTGGTCATCACCAGAGTCTACTCTCGGGTCTTTCTCCAGTGCTGCTGCTTCTTCCTCCTTGGCCTTGGGGACGGCCTCCTTGTCATCGCTGGAGTGAGACGATGAGTCCTCATCATCAAACCTGCCAGTGAAGTACTCATCCTCCTCGTCAGAGAACTCGTACTTCGGCGAGTTTGAGGGACCCGTGTGCTTCTTCCCCTTGCCGCCAGCCATAGTACTTGCGGGAGGAAGGAAGTCTTCTGGTCGCTTGCAGAGATGTATGAGATTGGCAATGGAAGTGTGATAAATGCTGGGAGTCATGCCTTGGTTATATAATGATGAGTGTGCCGCTTCGTCTCCTCCGCGTTGCAGTAACGAGGGCGACGTTTTGGAAAAGTGGATCTAATGGCAATTCAGTTTTCAAGGTATTGCATACAACATGTTGCTTCGTATTCTTTGAAGTCTAATAATTACACCCATTGGGTGGGAATTGTCATAAAAATTTTGTCGAGTTAAGCCTAAAGATTTCAGTCGGGCATCAGTAACTCGGGAAAAGCAGTGAGATTCGACTTCATTTGCAAGAAGATGACTCGGAAAAAATCTCTGGATTTCAAGATCTTTGAGCTGATTGTTACTCAAGTCAACTCAAAGCTCGGCGGCTACACCCATTGGGTGCACCTAGTCGGTGCAACCAATATGGAATGGATGTAAAAAGAAAAAGGGAAGTATTGTTGACTCGGTGGTGTTTGCATTCGGAGCTGCGGATTTCTTTGGAGTCTCGAGTTGATTGTTATCAGAATTAACTCGACCCTCGGGGGCTTGTGGGGGATAAATATCCCCTGGCTCCTCGTGGCATGGATTTTAAGATATGGGCTATTTGCTGGGCCAAGGTAGACTAAACGGCTAATTTCATGGGCCGGATGGTTGGTTCGGCCTAGAAGGTGACAATGTGAGACAAACTAGGAGATCAAGACAGATGATATCGTATCCTGTGGAAGCATGAAGGCATGCATGGTTCGGATTATACTTTTGGATGGCATGAAGCTCGAAGATAGAAAGATATTGGTCGCAGATTCTATACGGTTGGTTGTACTCGAAACTAACTAGGAGATTTGGAAGGAAACTCAACTTGTAACCCAAGAACCCACCATGCTATATAAGGCAGGTGAGGGGATCCTACTAAAGAATCTAATCCCTGTAGCATCAGCGCATACCCGAGAAACCCTAGTACTCATTGTACTCTGAAACCCGGATCAATACCATCTCACACTAAGCAAGATGTAGGGTATTACGCTTCCCAGTGGCCCAAACATGTACAAATCTTGTGTCTGTCGTGTTCCACGCGAACCATCGAGCCACAGTTGATCTCGCCAGCCACAAAAAGTACTAAGAGAGGAACCCCGTAGGGCACTGCCAGAATAAAACCCCAACAGGCAGAGGTCGGGTAAACCTAGGCCTGACCTCCCAAGAGGGACCCCCTCGGGGAGATCAGGATCTAGGGTTGTCCTAGGATCGGTAGGCCACCTAGAACATCTCTGGACGACACGTAGTCGAAAAGAGGTGAAGATTAGGGTTGGAAAAGTATAAGGGATAAAAGGATAAAAGAAAAGGTAAAAGTAGATGTATTGGTTCGATTGTTGGTGCCTCAATCGGCCTTGCCCCTTCATATATATAGGGGGGAGGTCTAGACCTTTGCCCAAATCAACTACAACGAGAAACGGCAAGAAATCGTAAAGGATTTGGAGTTTCCCTCGGACTCTGTCAACACCGGACTGTACGGTTTGGGGGACCGGACTATCCGGTCCGACTGGAAGTTCCAGTCCTGCACACCAGACTGTCCGGTGTGCACGTGGCCAGGTCATTTGCCTAATATGGTTACCAACACTTCGTTCACCACGTAAGCATGATCGTTATCTTCCTTGGGTGCCGCAAGGGCTTTTTTTCTGAGCTCTCTGTGCACACCGGACAGTCCGATGGATATTACCAAACAGTGCGGCATCCACCTGATAGTCTGGTGGCTATCACCAAAAATTCTGACATCCATAGGACAATCTGGACCCCCATACCGGACAGTCAGTACCCGCGGCTTTACCCCAAGGTGCTGTGTTCGTCATGTCCGGGCCCTAGGGTTCGTTTGGTATTTGGCCTAAATTCATGCCAACATATTTTTTGGTGACTCAGCTGGGGATATTTTGTTTTGACTTTGATTTACAGCCGATTATTCTTATCCTAGCGATTATCTAATTGATTTATTTATTTTCATGTGGCCATTGTTAGATCAGACCGTAAGCCGATCGCTTTATCTTGTTGCTACTAGTCTGGTCAGACACAAGCCGTCTATTATTGCAGCAGGTTCGCTACAAAGGAATAATCATATCCACCCATGGAGAACCACCAAGGCTTTGAATCACAATACTACTACGACATGCCTTAGGTATAATTTGCAAATGAGTTGAATAATTCTAATATTAATTTTGCAAATGCCATGAATTCTTATGTTGATGTTGCTAGTCATAACAGTGCACATATTGCATCGGCTAGTTGTTATTCAAGTAATATTCCTTATTATACAAATTATAATTCTGAAAATTACATGCAAAAGCCTATGACATATGATGCACGTACGTCGATGTTTAATTCTATTAGCAACTTACAGCATATGCATCTTGACACATCCGTTGAACATGGTCAAATACTGGTGTATAATTATTAAGGCCAAACTAACATGGTGAGTTCGGTCATTCATTATGAAACATCACATGCTAGAAATTCTCATAATATGTATTGGGGTGTTTCACCTTTTCACTCATCGGCAGCAAATTCACAATATGTGAGTCCATCACAAGATATACCGATGCATGAGAAATTTGGCCATGCTACTGCTAATGTTCCGGCCAATTATTCTTATGTGTCATATGCTATACAATATGGTTATAATATTCATAATTCGGCTTCTTATGCTACCACTACCTTCAATCGGATTAATAAAATTCCAGAATCATATTCAAGGCCTTATAATCATGATCTGGCTTCATATGTTTTTCATGATTCAGACATGATCAATGAAAATTCAGCACTACATACAGATCCATGGTTCGGATTCATATACTTCTTACAGTGCTAGTCAAATTAATGAGAGTTTATTACCATGTGTCATTCTAGCAATCACGATTCAGCTTTATAGGTTGCTCCTAGTTCCAGCCGAATTAGTCACAATTCAGCACTCAACACAGCTCCTAGTACTCATGATTCGGCTTCTTATATCATTTCTAACACTGGCCGAATCAATGAAAATTCAGCAAGCGCATGTTTGCCTTCACTCGACTTACCAGCATGATCTCTGTTAGAGTAAAGGTTTCACGCTCAATTTTCTAGTAATGTTGAAGAGGATTCAGATACGAGTGGAAGTTGGTAAGTAAGGCTGAACAAAGTAATTCATGTCTCGAATTAGTCTCACTAGAAGAAACATGCCCATCAGTAGAAAAGCATGTCAAACATAAGAGGACAGCTTGGTTTGATTTCTCTAAAGCTAAGAGACCTATTACTGTATCTAGTTTAATCCGTATTGATGATGATGATCATCACGGAGAGCACACTATAGCCGAACAAAATTCTGTTGAGGAGGCAAGAGATCCCGAAGGCAAGGAGAAGGTTTTGGAGCATTGCCTTCATTATCAGGAAAAGCAGGACATAACTCAAGTTAAACTTCCGCGCCACTCCAATATGTTTAATAAAATCAAATTTATAAGTGCTTTACATAATTCCCAATTCAGTCATATGCTTTCAATTGATAAATCTATTAGTGATATTGTCTTGTATAATTCTAAGAGATCAGTTGAATTGAGGATGATAATTTACTTATTGATAATAGAATAGTTTCAAAAGGTGTAGGCCAATGCTCTATGAGAATTAGAAAGGCGGATCACAGTAATGTGTTGGCATTTAAATTTGATCCATCTTTATTGTCAAAGTTTTTATCTTCTTGGTTTGCTTGTGGAAATCCTAAAAGAATAAAATCAAAGCTAAAGTTCTTTGAAAAGACCGATGGCACTACTTTGAGTAGTTCTAGATCATCTTGCCGAAGGACCATGAGTAAATTTATGGCCGAATGGATTAATGGATAATCCAAACCAATTCGTTTGCCTGGCTCTAAATCCACTCTGCAAAGGAAACTGCTAGAGAAAATTAAGTATACTTTCAATCTAACTTTAGTGGTCATATATTTGATGCTTTGTTGGAGTATAGTCTTATTAGAATATCTGATCATCAATTCATGCCATCACCTCAGAGCATAGAGGTAAAGATATATTGTAAGTTGCATAATTCATTTGATCGTAGCACTAGTGAATGCAATGTGTTTCATCAGCTAGTACAATTGGCTATAAATAAAGGACGATTGAAGTTTGTTGAAAGTCAAGAGAATGATCAATTGATTCCAATTAGTCGTGATGGCCATGATTTACTAAATCAGCTTGCATTAGCCAATTCATCCAAAGATCAAAAGATGGTGGATGAAAAAAGTGATTCGAGTCCCCCAAGTAGAGGTGGAGATAGTATTGATTCTAAAAGTTGTGCTGGGGGCAGGGGCACTTCTTCATCGACGCGATGGCCGATTGACCCTGCTATTCAGGGGAATCCGGATTGTTCGGTGACATAGATCGGACTATCCGGTACACCACCGGATTATCCAGTGACACACACCAAAATGTCCAATGCAGCTCTGGACTGTCTGGTGACTCATGCCAGATTGTCCGGTAGGGAGCAAGTCAGTCTAGATTTGCCTAAATCAAAGGGTTTTAGAGGTGCAGATCGTGATAAGCAAAAAGGTAAAAAATCAAAGGTTACTTTTGAGCAACTTCTGGCTAAATACCAAAGGCAAGATAAAGCAAAGGTTGTTAATCGATCTAGCAATACCAAATCATCGAGATCACCTCCGAAGCACAAGTCAAGGGATTGGGATTGGCAAGTAAAAGGTTCTCTTGCAGCAGTAACATATCCTCCTTTTAGGTCACCAATGCCAATGCAATATGGTCCAGTTCCTATTGGCTTTCACCTTTATTCTTCTTGGGGCTGATATAATCCGAATGCATACTCTTCTTCATATGTCAGACCACATTACATAGAGTATACGCTCCTAGAAATTCTAAAATTGAGAAACAATCATATAGCAAAGAGCATTTTATTCCCAAGAATCGGTCTGGAGCTCAAGATAGGAAAAGAGTGGTCAAACAAGTTTATGTAGTGAAGAAGGATGGTAGAAAAGATAAAGGTTCAGATCTGAATTCATATGCTCCAAGGCCGAGTGAAGTATTAGATACTTCGGCTAATAGTGCTAAAGAAGTAGAGCAATCAGCTAGCAATATTTCAGGTGCTAAATCTAAACCAATAGAGTTCAACGTGCCAAAGGTTGAGAAAGAGAGGCTGCCGTCCAAAACCAAACAACAACCGAGAGGTCCACTTGGTTTATCAGTCTGGCATAAAAGGGGTCTAGAGAAATTCAGTGCACAAGAGCTGAAAGAAAGAGGCATGGCTTGGGTCTGTTAGAGGAGTTCTCAAAGCGAGGATGATGCTGCAGTAAGAGATGGAGTGGAGGTGAACAAGAGGAAGAAAGCAGGTAGGCGATTCTTAATTGATAGGTTGGCTCCAAATCATCAGAGCTGTTGGTCATTGCATCATCCATATTTTTCAACTGTGCCACATATGAGTACATTGTGCAGTTCATTCCAAGGAATGTTCGGTTACCCCTCATGGCCTTATTCTAATCATTTTTTTGCTGATAATTATATTATTGTTTTCATGGTGCTTGTTATGGTTCACTTCGGCTATACTTATTCTTAGGATGAGCATACTCATAATATTTGCTTGTTACTATTCAGCTATTGTCTAAATACAAATTCCATGTATAGTTGATGCAACTAATTAGTTTCAAGTGAATTGTTCATTTGTTGATATAGCCAATATCCAAACTTATTTATCATTGATTGGGCTACTATATGTTCTTCTATGTGAGCATGTTATGTAGTTTATGAAATATCATTGGTCAATAGTTGTTATGGTCGATGGGAAATTTTTATCATCATGCTAGGGTAATGTCCTCGACTGACAAGCAAGTTTGACGCTTGGGGGGCAAACTAGCAGTGGCTCTGGTTGGTCCTGCCAGCGCCGGACAATATGGTCCAACTTTGGACAGTCTGGTAGTGTAGTGGAATATATGAAAGTAGATGCTGGATTATCCGGCTCTCTCCAACATTTTCAGTTGATGCTAGATTTGGAGTTTAATTTGCCCGTTGAAGGTCATGGTGGTGACTTCAATGTTTGGGGGACAAGTTAATTATAATGCTAACAATTCAATCCATACAAGTGTTGGAATTCAAGCCGAATGTGATCTCTATGTTTCAGCTTCGAGATTTGTTATGTAAGTGTAAAGCTCATCCTGGTTGTGGTGATTCATTGCTGATCTTGCATGAAGGTTATGATGCCTTTTAGTGATAGCCGAATCATCGAGCCTGTCTTTTATGGGCATTCTTGGATGACATATTATCTTGATGGCTTTTCTATTTGTCACACCCTTATGGACATGTGGGTTATATGATGAGTAGCTTGGCACTATAAGCATATGGTATCGAGATGATGAAGGAAATCTAGTTGTTCCTGAAAAGCCGATGTTTATGTAGATGCAAGTT
This sequence comes from Paspalum notatum, assembly GCA_022530915.1. Classification (NCBI taxonomy): domain Eukaryota; kingdom Viridiplantae; phylum Streptophyta; class Magnoliopsida; order Poales; family Poaceae; genus Paspalum; species Paspalum notatum. The sequence goes on from CM039683.1 coordinate 13,532,348, forward strand.
CGTTTATGTAGTTTCATGTTATCATATTCTATAACAAGAGATATTGCAGAGATCAATTGACATTGCTTACATGCTGGGAACTTTGTAAGGAGAAAAATTGCCCAAGGCATTAAATGGCCGTTTCTTGAAACGGTATTTTTCTAGCATGTGGCAAGATGCCTGAAATATGACCGATGTTAAGCATCAGATTGAGTGCTTGCTTTGAAAAGATGGATTACTATGAAACAAAGTGTATTCCGAAGCTAACAGGGTTGAAGGACCGGAAAGCGACCTAGAGGCGGGAGGGGTGAATAGGTTGAACCCTAAAAACCTACAGCCCCAAAACCCTCTCTTCTCACCCGTGCAAGATCACGTAGCAACTAGTGCTACTGACCCTAGGACACGCCGAGGAAAGCTACATGGAAGCGCTACACAGCACTCGCTCAAATGCCAAGAGAAAACGACGCAAAATGAGCCTAGAACCGCCTGGAGCAGAGCCACCGGACAGTCCGGTACAGACCCACCGGACAGTCCGACACCGGACGGTAAAAACCGAGACCCTAACAGTCCCTCTGGGCACCCACCGGACGGTATAGCCGAAGCCACCGGACGGAAAAGATACCCACCGGACGGTAAAGGCTGAGAGCTTGACTCTCTGTAGCCACCGCCAGACAGTTCGGTGGTGAACCACCGGACAGTTCGGTGGCGAACCACCGGACAGTTCGGTGGCTACGAAAAGCTTGAGAGGCCGAGCCTCGTAGTCTCCGCTCGGGCTGAAACCCTAAGCCATCGGACAGTCCGATGGCTACCCGTCGGACAGTCCGACGGTATGAAACAGGCCAGCCCGAGGAGAGAAAACAGCCTGAGAATCCTCAAAAACGAACCAAATCTTGATCAAATGGACTCCAAACTTCACCAAACTTTGCAAGGACTTTGTCTAGGCCATGGAGAAGCTATTCTAAGCAGATCAACTGCTTCGACTTGTCCCCGAAGTGAAGTCCACTTGACAAGAACGAAAGAGGAGGGGCTGCTCGTGGAATCAAAGATTGGGCAACACAACCACAATCAAGACCACGTCCTAGCAGTCCAAAACACCGGCAATAGAAAGATCTTGCTCTTGCCCAAAGCGAAACACTCCAAAAGAACTTCCTAGGAGTCCTATGCTCATCGAGCATCGTCCTAGCCATTTTAACAAGGGTCCGATTCTTGCGCTCAACCACTTTGTTCTGCTGGGGAACATATGGAGATGAAAACTGGTGTTCAAGACCTTGGCTATGGCAAAAGACTTTGAAACGATCATTCTTGAATTCCGAGCCATTGTCACTGCGTAAAGCTCTCATGGCATGTCCTGATTTGTTTCTCAGCCTCAAAACCAAGTCATGAACAAACTCAAAAGCCTCATCCTTACTCTCCATAAAATGCACCCAAGACCAACGAGAAAAGTCGTCCACGATCACAAGAACGTACCACTTCCCACCAACAGACCGCACCTGAGAAGGTCTCACAGAATCCATGTGGAGCAACTCCCCAGGGCGAGCTGTCATCACCTGATTGACAGGTGTATGAGAAGCAGCAACCATCTGACAAGGATGGCACACAAGATCACGCTCACTCTTCAATTTGGGCAATCCTCGGATTATATCAAGTGAGCTAAGCTTTGCAAGAAATCAAAGCTCAAATGACCAACCCTCCTATGCCACTTCCACAAATCAGAGGAGGGACCGGCCACCAAACACCGAGAAGGACCAGAGGAGGTCAAGAAGTCAACACAAAAAACCTTCCCAAAAAGGCAAAACAGGGCAAACCAAAGACTCTTGAGCATCCAAAACACGAGAACAACCCTTCTTAAAGCGCACCTCATATCCTTCCTCGAGAAGTTGCGAAACAGAAAGAAGGTTGTAACCAAGGTTACTAACCAAAGCAACATCCCTCAGGATAAAACTCTCAGAAACTGGAACTGCACCAACACCTTTTACCTTTCTTGTGCCTTTATCCCCGAAAATGATATGCTCGCTGGAGCTCACTGGGGTGAGACTGGAGAACCATCTGTGATTTCCACTCATGTGGCGCGAACAACCGGAATCCATTAGCCATATGTTCTCCAGGCCTCCGTCCTGTATCAATAGCGGTTCATGGGGTGAGCATATGGTCGGACACTGGGGTTAGCTTGAAAAGAAGCAAACCAGTGCCGAGCCATCTGCTCAAAAGAAGGGTTAGCAAAGTCACAATCAAACATCCCTTGTCCCCCAACCCTCAGAGCCTGAAACTGCCTATCACCACGTCCAGCAAAGCGTGGTCTATCGTAACTCTCAAAGCCTCGGTCAGGTGAACCGTAGCCGTACTGCTCACGACTCGGTGCCCTGCCGGTAAAACGTCCACCACCACCTGGAGCACCACGAGGAAAGTGGTCTCCTCTACCTCCACCTACACGACATGGCCAGCGGTCTCGCCTAACCTCACGCCGAGTCTCAACAGCAGGCCTACTGCCATGGTAGTACCTGTCAGCCCTCAACCTGCGGTAGCAAAACTCCACCAAGTGACCCTCCCTATGGCAATAGTCACAGACATACCTCTTGGGTGGAGCACCCTTGGGTTGGTTTTGGTTCTTGGGCTAGCCCTTTGGCTCTAGAGTGGGCTTAGGAGGATCAATCCTCTTGGCCCCTTGCTTGGAACTCTCAGGAGGTGGTTCAGGTTGGTTCCTCTTGGGCAAAGTGTCAAGTGGGTTCCTCACAAAGTTAGGCTTGGGAGTCCACACCTGTTTCTTAGGTGGCTCCCTAGGCTTGTCAGTCCACACACCATCCTTAGGGTTGTCAGGCTGGAAATTGGGCTTGTTGTGGGTCAAAGGAAACTTCTCACTCAAAGGGATCCCACTCAAGTCACTAATCTTCCCATACAACTGATCAAAATCAGCCTGGGTGTAGTGGTAGCCAACCCCCAACTTGTCACTCAACTTAAAAGAAGAAATGATCATACCAAGCCGAGGCTCCCTAGCAGAGATCCAACTGAGAATGGTTCTAACATAGGTGTTCTCATCCTCCAACTGAACCTTCTCAATGGCTAAAGCATCAAGCAAATCACCAAGATCCTTACACTTGGAACAAGCAACACTAGTAGGACTAGCAGTCTTTTTAGACTTCCTCAATGCAACCCTAGTCTCATCCAACTCCTTCCTAAGTGCAGGACAAACATCACACTTGGCAAGCAGAGTCGGCCTAGCCTTCAACTCCTCTAGCGATGCAGTAGTAGAGAAAAGTAAATCTACATTACTTGCATGCTTGGAACGTAAATCAGACAATTCATTGGCTAGAACCAGACAGTCAGAACACTCTATCTCATTTGCAACAGCACAAGCTTCCTTAACAACAGACAAATCATTCAAAGCACATGCCAGTTTAGACTTGAAAGTCTCAAGCTCAACCTCTAGAGTAGCAACCTTAGCATTTGCTGCCCTAAGATCCTTAGCAGCTACTCTAAGCAAGCGATCCTGGTTCTTCAAAGCAACAAATATAGCATCCTCCTCATTCTCATCATCGCTCACCTTGGGCTCGGTGGAGGAACTGTTGCAGACGCCAGAGTCAGTGGAGCCGGCTTGATCACTCCTGATTGCCATGGTACAGTAGTCGACCTCCTCACCGAAGAAGCAGAGTCCGGCGTGCCCGACGATCTTTTTCTCACCATCATCATCGCTGTCGGAGCCGGAGTCGTTGGAAGTGCCGTCATAGTCACTCAAGCTACTGAGGAAAGCACAGTCGGGCTCCTGGTCGTGCTTCTGGTACTGCTTCACAAATCCCTCTTGCTTAAGTACGACCGCTTCTTCTTGTCGCCCTTGTACTTGCCCTTCTTCTTGTCAGAGTTGTACTCGCCCTTGTACTTGTGGTCCTTGCTGGCGGAGTACTTCTCCTGAGCTCTCCTCTAGGGGCAGTCAGCAATGAAGTGGTCCGTCTTCCCGCACTCATAGCACTGGAGCTTGTCACCTCTTCTGCGGCTCATCCTGTTGGAGTAGAGGTGCTGGAACTTGTTGGACAACAAGCACAACTGATCATCATCAAGAGCCTCCAGGTCCTCCTCCTTAGCTGAAATCAGAGACAAGGCACAGCCAACAGAAGGGTTAGTGTTAGCAGCACCGCCACCACTAGGGCCAGACATAAGAGCTAGGCTCTTTGGAGTTGGTCCACTCATCCTGGCCTGAGCCTGAGCGTCAACCTCCGAAGCCTTCAATTTGCTATACAGCTCGTCTGTGGTGAGGGTCTCATAGCCACTGGACTCGACTATGGACTCCTTCTTCATTTGCCAAATACTACGATCCAAGGCAAAGAGTAGCTTGCAAGCCTACTCATGGTCATCGTACGATAAAGCCCCATTTCTTGCATTAGCACGAATCTTGTTAGCAATCGATTGAAACCGACTGAACAAGTCATCAATGCTCTCACCAGGTTGCTGGGAGAAGTTCTTGTACTCTCGCTTGTACATCTTGTACAGCCTGGCCTTGACCTAACTTGTCCCCTCATGGAAGTTTGCGAGGGTAGTCCAGATCTCATGAGCCGTCTTGAGGTGGCTCACTCTATTGAACTCAGAGCGGCTCAGGGCTATCAAGAGAAAGTTCCTAGCCTTGTTGTTTGCCTCATGTTCCCACTGTTGCACTTGGGTAACACGCTCATCTAGCACCTGATAATCAGCACGCTGACAAATATCCCAGACGGACGAATGTTAGCTCTAGAGGAACACCGCCATCCGGATCTTCCAATATGTGAAGTCTGAGCCATTGAACCCTGGGATCTTGCCAACGGACTGATCCATGGTCGCTATAAAGTGGATCTGGAACCGGTTAAGTTATAGAAGACCCTAACCTTGCTCTGATACCAATTGAAGGACCGGAAAGCGACCTAGAGAGGAGTGAATAGGTCGACCCCTAAAAACCTATAGCCCCAAAACCCTCTCTTCTCACCCGTGCAAGATCACGTAGCAACTAGTGCTACTAACCCTAGGACACGCCGAGGAAAGCTACACGGAAGCGCTACACAGCACTCGCTCAAACGCCGAGAGAAAACGACTCAAAACGAGCCTAGAACCACCTGGGGCAAAGCCACCGGACAGTCCGGTACAGACCCACCGGATAGTCCGATGCCACCCACCAGATGGTAAAAACCGAAACCCTAACAGTCCCTCTGGGCACCCACCGGACGGTATAGCCGAAGCCACCGGACAGAAAAGATACCCACCGGACGGTAAAGGCTGAGAGCTTGACTCTCTGTAGCCACCGCCGGACAGTCTGGTGGCGCACCGCTGGACAGTCCGGTGGCTATGAAAGGCCTGAGAGGCCGAGCCTCCTAGTCTCAGCTCGGGCTAAAACCCTAAGCCGTTGGACAGTCCGATGGCTTCCCGTCGGACAGTCCGACGGTATGAAACAGGGCAGCCCGAGGAGAGAAAACAGTTCGAGAATCCTCAAAAACGAACCAAATCTTGATCAAATGGACTCCAAACTTCACCAAACTTTGCAGGGACTTTGTCTAGGCCATGGAGAAGCTATTCCAAACAGATCAACTCCTTTCTCCAAGAAATTCTCCACGGATTCGACTTGTCCCCGAAGTGAAGTCCACTTGACAAGAACGAAAGAGGAGGGGCTGCTCGTGGAATCAAAGATTGGGCAACACAACCACAATCAAGACCATGTCCTAGCAGTCCAAAACACCGGCAATAGAAAGATCTTGCTCTTGCCCAAAGCCAAACACACCAAATGGCAAGAAAACGAAGATCAAAATCCAATCAAGAAGGGAGGGAGGCAAGCACACACAAAAGAGCCACGAATTCCATCTATTGATTGCCTTAACAAGGTCTTAGATCCAAATTACACCATGGAACTCGTTCTCCAAGCAGCCACCCTACTTCCTACCCACTTTGGTGGAGCCTAGATCTCTCTAAACTCACTAATCTTATTTGCTCTTGCTTGGGAGAACCAAAACCTAGGGTTTCTAGCCCTAAGCACAAGTCTAACCAGCCAAGAGAGATGGGTAAGGGCTGCCATCTCCTTATTTGTACTACATGACCCATTCTAGGCTGTTTTGCAAATAGCCCCCTAAGATACAGACTCAATTTCACTAAAATGCCTGTAGAGGCTAGAAAAGACGCAGGAAACTCAGATGAACGGCCACGATGGAGTCCTTGATCTTCTTCGGCTCAAAGTAATCTCCCGATGTCCTCCACGTGGTCAGTAGCTCATCCCTTGGAAAGGCTCCAGTTTTGGAATACCGGCGACCAGCCCCTGGTTTTGACGATGGAACCAGGAAACGATCTTGGGCCCCGGTTTTGACGCTCGAACCGGGAAACGCTTGTTGGGCCTCCAACTGAAGAGTGATTTTACAGCTCACGACACCGTCCCGCACCCACGGTCGCACTTGTGGGCTGAGCCTAACTTGGGCCTCCACCCAAGCCACCTGCTAGTCCACTCGGTAGGGCTTTTGTCACGCCAAGTACACTCTGGCGCCGCCTCTCAATCCACTCGAGAGGGCTTGTCCTCCAGGTCACACTTAGGAGGTGCTCGCTCTTCCATCAGCAAGTCTTCGGTGTTGACAAGCGCTCATCACAACCAGGACGAAAGACCAGACTCGGTACACTTGAGTCCCTCAAGGGTCTAACAGGTGCTTTTGGTTTGTGACCTCCACCAAAAGGCAGGGGGTATATGTTGATAACTAAATTTGGCACGTGGTGCCTTGGCCACCCACTGAACTGTCCAGTGGGTAGGACCAGACAGTCCGGTGCCACTGGACTGTTTGGTTGGCTGCACCGGACTGTCCGGTTGGCCGCACGGGACTGTCCAGTGCAGGCTGAGTCCGAGCCGAACTCCAGATTTCATGCAATTTCTTGATGGATTCAACTTGGATGAGGGTCCAGACCTTCCCTCTATAAATACAAAGGGGTAGGACCAATTGAGACACATCCAATCGAACCAATACATCTACTTTTACTTTTTATCCTAGTTTTAGCCCCTTATGCCTTTCCAACCCTCCTCTATGTTGTTCATCTACTGATCTCTACAACTAGAGATGGCACCCCAGACTCCACGGTGACCTAGGGCACATCAGCGGCATCTATGCCTTGACGGAGTCCCTCCTGGGTGTGATCTTCGGTGGTTCCTTTGCTAGTTTACCAGTAAACTTGTCGTTCTTCGTCACATAAGTGCGATATCTATCCTTTGCAGGTTTGCTTCTTGCCGTTCTTCACCACGTAAGCGTGATCGTTATCTTCCACGGGTGTCGCTAGGGTTCTTTTCTGAGCTCTCTAATAGACACTGGACAGTTCGGTGCCTATTACCGGATAGTCCGGTGTCCACCGGATAGTCTGGTGATTGTCACTGGACAGTCCGGCGTCCACCGGACGTCCGGACCCTATACCGGACTGTCTGGCGCCCGCGGTTTTACCCCCAAGGTGCTCTACTCGTCGCGTGCAGGCCCTAGGGTTTGTTTGGTATTTGGTCCAAATTCTTGCCAACAACATTATAATGTGCGACTATGAGCCCTATCCGAGCGGCGATTGGGCAATCAGTCTTGTGTCCCTCCTTGGAGCTTATGGTTTAGGGCTAACCTCGTCTGCATTTCAAACTTCACTTTATCTACAGTGTGTCATAGTGTTTTGCATGTCCATATGCATGTTTTGATGTTGTTAGGATCGACCCCATGAATTTCAGATGCAACATCAACACTGTTTAAGGAAATCCCAACTGATGGGCCAAATTGCCATGAATGCAAAGGAGGCACAAATCTGGGCAACATTTGCAATGCCTCAACCTCAATTCCTCTTTCCCCGTTCAAGGAGGTTCCTATTGCATCTTTTCCTCCTATTATATATCTCTAAGAGCATAGAGACAATATTCATTTTAGGGTTAATAAATCATGGCAAATCAGCACGTAACCTACTATTGTATCAGTAGGATTAGAGGTCATAGGAGTGGTTTCATACTTGTTCACATGTGTCATTTAATATGCCGTGAGAGATGGTGAAAACTGTACGGTACCACAGAGTTTCAGAATATCGGTAAAACAACCTAATACAGAGCCACCGCTACTACTTATCTACTATATGATTCGTGCATTACAGACCCCACATTCATATACATATAGGATCCCGCTAATCAACGCGCTGCGCGTTGGTTATTATTCAACACGTCGCCAGCCGGAGCAGCAGCCCGATCAAAACCTCCGGCCAAATCCCACAATCGTAAAAACTTTCCCATAATAGTAAAATTGACCCGCACCCGTAAAAACTTATCCCACAACTATAAATATTGTTCCCACAACCGTAATATCCTATTACAAAGCTCCTAACCCCGCAATCGTAAAAACTTATCCCACAATAGTAAAATTGACCCGCAACTGTAAGCCCACAACTGTAAATATTGATCCCACAACCGTAATATCCTAGTACGAAGCTCCTTACGTACAAACTAAGATTGAAACGGTAAAAATTCATCTCCGCTACTGTAAAAATCTGCCAGATTCACTCCCTCAATCGAAAAATTGAGCTAGATAAAGCAAATTGTGGCTGTCAACCATAAAAACTTATCCACAGTTGTAAAAAATCTCAAGGATAATCAACCACAACTGTAAAATACTTCATAAAACTAGATTGTATATCCTCAAAACCGTAAAAATAAGGATTGGTTGCATAATATACAAATGTAAAAATACAATGAGAACCGATTCCGTAATCGTAAAATAAATGTTACTTTAAATTAAAAAATATGGTACTTGATAAAAATCATCACTAGACTAATGCACCGTCACTAGATTTGTAACTGTAGAAGTTTGTGCATTGTAGCCATAAAATCAAGTGTTTATAATCATCTCACTACCATAAATGATGTTTCACTTAATAGTAAAATTAAGCTTTTTTTTCAAATTCATCTCAAGTTAGAAAATAAAATAATCATTCTAGTCTAAAAAAAAACTTGTTTTAGTAGTAGAACTACTCAGAAAGGTTTTCTTGTAGCATTCAATCGGACTTATTTAGAATATTGTTTTTTCTAAATAAAAAATATAAGTATGTTATTGTAGTAAGCCCACAACCGTAAGAACTCATTTTGCAATCGTAAAGTTATATTTCTTCACACTTAAAAAGCTTAAAGCCAAGCTGCACACGTACAAACTAAAATATGTTTCTAAAACCGTAAGGACCTATTCCTACACTACAACAATCTTTACCAATTCGGGCAATACAACCTGCTAATTAGCGTGCAAGGTTAATTAACTATTCGTGACATTAGCTTCCAATAAAAAAAATACAATAGCTATCTGCAATCGTAAAGGAATTCATGTTCATTCCTACAACCATAATTCATTACATCTTACACCAACAACACGCATATGCATGCCCTAAGCAAACATAAATGACATTACAAATGCAACTATAATTTGGTTAGTACTAAACATATACTTCTTCTGTTTTTTATATTGGCTGCTTTTTAGTTCAAAAATGATCTAGCCGAGGAGTGAGTATTATATTGAATTGTAATGATTGAGCAGGACAATTTGTGTATATCGCTTTGAACAGAGGAGTAGCATTATAACATGCTGTTATGAATAATTCGAATAAATTAAAAGAATTGTATCGGTACAAGTCACGATTGTAAAATAGCTACCGAGAAGAAATAATGTTCTCTTAACTGTAATGTGTAAGGCGATGTCCGTATGAACAAGTTAATGTTGCAGAGTAATATTACTTTCTACTCAATATTAAAATATAGATTGGAAGAACTTTTGTAGCATAAATTAACTTAATAAATTAGAACATGTAAAAACTAATATTTATCTAGTTTTGTAATGCAACAATATTTTACTGGTCGTTATTCTTGAAAAAAAATGAAAGATTTATGATTTGATTATTTTAGTGGCGTAAGCTGTAGTAGTAAATAACTAGTGCGAGAAATAAAAAAAATGATGTATATACGATTAGAGCGGAAATGTAATACTGCACGTGATTCATATGGCATGAACGATGCATCCTAAGTGTCAATTGTAACATCCTTTAATTCAATATGCAAACCTTGGTGCATGTCGACATGTTGATGTTGAAAAATAACACTACATAGTACATGGATAATGTTTTAAATTAAACGAAATGTTCATAATATATTATTTGAAGTAGTAAATCGACTATAATGAAATGATAAAGTTTTAATGGGTACTAATTATCCTACAATTATAATTGTATAAGTAAATTTCTACTATGGTCAACTAGTTTGGTTCATTTTGGTCTATTTTTAGGATACAAGTATTGCTCTTATTGTTTGAATTTATTTTGACAATAAAATCCTTGCAACAAGCCCATAACTATATCCTCTCATTCCATAACTATAAGTTTTTATACATTCAAAGCATAAAACTAGATAATTGTGAAAGAAATCATAAACAAGAGAAACTACTATTTGGATGTGCTCGCAACCGTAAATATCAAAATACCCATTACGAACAAAGATTGAGGAGGTGCAGAAGAATAAAATTGGCTAGTGGAATTTATTTCCATGTAAAACAAACAATCAATACAGTAAGTGGTGGAATAAAATTTCTTGATTGATTCTAGCATAGTCATTTCCAAACAAGGGGTTTATAGTTTAGATATTACATTCGTTTTATTGCATTAGACGGATATTACATTTCCAACATAAATATTTCATTAGTATTTTACCTATTGCTACAAAAATCATTTTACTACTACAAAAGTATTTTGCTGTGGACTGTACTTTTCACAATGAAATTATGCATATGGATCGAACATATTTTTACCACTACATATACTTCACTATGAATCATTTAGTTACTGGCATTAGTATTTAACTAGCATGCATATTTTATACACTTATCCCACGGTTGTACGGTAATAGACATCAAAAATTTACTACTAGAAGGCGTAGACAAACAATTTTGTATGCCAACTATGATAATTTTACGATTGCATGAATAAATCTAGCTGATTTGTATGGTTATAGCAATTGTTATTTTACTGTTTCGCCATGAGTTACTGCACATGGAGCTTTATTTTGAGATTTTACGTTTGTGGGGTTATTTTACAGTTGTGGGATTGTATTTTACATCATGGAATGAATCTAGCTGACCTTTACGCTTATGGCAATTGTTTTTTACTGTTTCGGACATGAATTCCTACAAGTGGAGCTTTGTTCTAAGGTTTTACGGTTGCGGGAGGTGGTTTTACAGTTGCGGGGTTGGATTATACGATTGCAGGAGTTTGGCCGGAATTTCGGTCGGGGCTGCTCCGGCCGCCGACGTGTTGAATATTATTCAACGCCTAGGGAGTTGAATAGTGCTACTATATATATGTATATATATATATGTATATATATGTATCTATACACACATGGTCGAACGAAAGGTACGTACACAGAGTATGTGATCATACTAGACCATTTGTGATGGTATGTATGTGAAGTACACATGTATACAGTGAGTATATATGTTGATATACTTATTTATATGCATTACTATAACCTATTAATATAATAAATTAAAAATATGAGCTCTTTCGTAATTTTTTCATGTGATGATATTTAGGTTATTTTAAAATGAGTATATGAACATACTCAAAAATAAAAATAAGTATTCACGTATACACACGTCGCTCTGTTGCGATGGGAGTAGCTACATGTAAGAGTAGATAGGCCACGGAACAAGGTATTCTGTGTCTAAGCCGATTAACGTCGCAGCATGGAGGCGGCAGCTCGTGCCTGGTTCTGGTTTTAACGTGCGAGCCATCAGTGTGGGCTGAGCCGAGCAGATACTCTAAGCAAGCCGGCCAATCAATTCATGAGCTGATTTAATAATGATCATAATTATCACTTTGATTTGCTCACGACAATTTCGGAATTACATTGTTGCAGCGCGCACGCATGTAGGTGGCTTATCGTAAGCCTGTAATCAGTGTTATATCTGAACAAGTTTGGCGCTAACATCAATACTGCATGCAAGTGTAGTGTACATGTATTACGAGAATCACTACTGGAGAACCGCTCATCACTGCCGGGTCGAATCCCCGATCACTGCCAGTTTAGTCGCCAGCAGAGGGTAATCGGCAGTGATAGGGCTAGCTTATCACTGCCAGGTAAATCTATACTCGGCAGTGATACACAATCTGTCACTACCGGCTTAATACAAGAGCCAGCAGTGACAATGTAACTAATACTGCCGGTCATTTCTGACCGGCAGTGATACACAAAGTGTCACTGTCGGATAAGTGTTGAGCCAGCAGTGATATTTTTGCTAACCCTGCCGGTTGTGTATTGACCCGGCAGTGATATAGTCAGTAACACTGCTGGGTAAATCTATACCCGGCAGTGATACACAATCTGTCACTGCCGGCTGAATGACCGGCAGTGATACAAAAAGTGTCACTGTCGGATAAGTGTTGAGCCGACAGTGATAATTTTGCTAACCCTGCCGGTTGTATATTGACCCGGTAGTGATATATATTTGATCTTTTTCTTATATTATTCAATATGCTGACCAATAATTTACTTTTGTTATATCAATGCAACACATATATCTAACGAACTGGCACTAATATTATACTAAATATATCAAGATTGTAGTATCACAATTACAAAGACATATAGACCTTCAATTCATATTAGAATTACATCACGTAAATGTACAATTAAACTTTAGGTGGAGTATATAAAATGTTGAACTTTCCGTCTTGTTTGACCACCTCGTCCATGATGAAGCCGGCTAGTTGCTCTTGGAGTCCTATAATCTCCGCCTCCAGGAGCTCACGGGTGTTAAGTTCGTCATGCTGTCATTAAATTAAAAACATTAATGATTTTCTAAAAAAATTAGTGATTTAAGTTAGAATTAACTAAAATGAAAAGCATACGCACAAGTAAGTCCCCAGGTGACAAATCATCGCCTGTGTAGTGGTGCATTGCCCACATGACATAGAACCCACACTGGTTGTTGCCGGACGGTTGAATGAGGGTAAACTTGTCCATCCTTTGTACGGTGAAATCTTTCCAAAAAGGTCTATTTCTTTTACTCTTCTTACGATAGTGCTCGAAGGCCCTGTGTGAGATAATAAAGTGTGAATGTTGTATAAAGATGAAATACAAATTTGTTGTATCTATTAATATACAAATGATGCCCATCTCACTTACGCATTTAGTAAATCTTCGAGTGGTTTAATGTGACTAGTGGCCTCCTCTTTGAGTCGTAGACATTCACGAGGCTCACTTCTAACCTGATTTCTATGAGGATATAATGGAAGCTACAATGATGAAATGTCAAAAACAAATTAAATCATGATCATTTAATAACCATATTGGCTGAGGCATTAGTTAATGAAGCACCAAGTTAGGACAAAACGTACTCGCACTCGTAGGCTAAGAGTATGCTTTCTTTATGTTGGCATTCTAAGAATATCCTTGCCAGCTCAAGCGCCATTTGATGTGGGTCAGAGCCACGACCTTTGCATGATTGCTCGTTTATTACCTCAGGGTCCAAGAAGGCTACTGTAGTATTTTTTCTCACTAAGCATTGTTGTGCCTCCATACTGCATAAGCAAGAAATGATCAAATGTTAAATTTATGCGTCGTTGGTAGAAGACATATATAGCGTGACATATCTGGTGGGTTTAGGGTACTTACATAGTCCATAGGCTTAGCGTCTGAATGTCTAGGTCGCTCTTCTGAAAAAGGTTGAACAAGCTTGAGAATTCAACCCACATTATGTATTCTTCCTTAGCCTTATATATCTCACTTGGGACCCTAACCCCGAACGTCGTACTTCCATTCTTGGTCTGTTCTTTGTACCACCCGTGCAGTTCACGCATCCTTGTTGGCAAGTTCTGCAGCTCATGTGTGTGCTGCAATAGATCCTTGCCAGGGGCATACTTATATGCAATGGGTGCTGATTCCACATTACCGCCTTGCTCTAATTTCGTGAGCTCCTCCTCTGTTAATCCTAGTCCTTCGGCCATTTTTTGCCTTGCCGTCTTTCTCTTTTGGACTGCTTGATGGCTTAATTTCTTATTAACCGTTTTTGAGATCTGTCGTTCATAGTCCGAGCGGGTTGGCTCTACATACTTTGGCTGTTTCAAGCTCTTCATCATCTTGCGCTTTGCCTCCTCGCTGATTTGTTCCTCGTCACCAGCTCTATCTTTCATTAAGTTGGTGACGCTGCCACTCAATTTCGATCTTTTTGGTTGACTCTCAGGACACTTTTTTTGTACCGAGGTCGTTGACCTTTTTTGTGATCCTGACCTTGATGAATGGTCCTGGCCCTCTCTTCTCGGCGAAGGAGGGGGAGGAGGAGAAGGATCTCTTATCGGTGAAGGAGGGGGAGGAGGAGAAGGATCTCTTATCGGCAAATGAGGGGGAGGAGGATCATCTCTGTGCAAATTTTCTTATCGGCGAATGAGGGGGAGGAGGATCATCTCTGTGCAAATCTTCTCCTTCATCGTCCTCCGAAGATGACCCGTCACTATCGAACTTTATGTAACATTTGCGCCACTGCACAAATCCACCCCTGTTCTCCCCAAGAGTCGGCCTCTCATCCTCGGGGGGGTGATCAAGTACTATCTTATTGTACTTTTTCTTTAGAATGGTGTCGATGCTAACCTTGGAGTAGCCTGCTTGTATTGGGCGATTGTGCAGTACGTCACCTGTGTGAAGATAGCTATTAGTTGTTGTTTACATCAACAGATGGTAAAGGTTAGTCAAAACTAACTCCTCGACATGGTACACACATACCGTTGGTGAGAGGCCACGTGAGGCTGAGCGCTACCTTAAGAGGGAACCATTGCTGGGGCACGTACAACTTGCAGGGAGTGGGGGTTTTGATGCTGTCCACCGGGTGTATAGCATTTGCTTTGTTTTCGTCAATCGGGGTGGATCCGCAGCTACTGCCCTTGAGCACTAGGCTCGCGCGTGTCTCCAAGGCCCATGATGACCAGGCACTTGCACCCGCAAGCAACTTGTCAATCCTGGCTTGAAATCTGGCAGCTACTCGTTGCTCCACATGCTCCTCAAGCTCTTTCATCTTGAGCTCTTCATCTGCTGCTTTCCGTGCCCGGCGACTATCTTGGTCATCCTTGAAAGCAAGCTTCCAAGGCAGAACGCCCTTCCCCCTTGTGCGACCGGGGTGCTCTTTGGTGCCGAGTGCTCGGGTTAGCACGTCTCTCTCCCTGCTTGATTGACAACTCCCTTGGGAAGCCTCCGCATGCACTTCGGCAACCTTCTGGGTAAGGGCCTCAATGTCGCCTTGGCCTGTTAGTGAGCCATCGGGGTTGTACGATGCCCCTCTAGCCAAAAGGAACTGGACGGATCTATCCTCCCAATCGGCTGTTTGAGGCGTGACACCGCGGTTGAGTAGCTCTGCTAGTTTTCTATCCCATTCTGGAATTTTCCGCACATAACCACGTGAGCCGAGCCTATGAGGATTAGTGTTCATCTTAGAGCTGCTTGTATTTTTTTGGCTCAATAGTTGAGTGGCCTCTGAGAGCTTGTACTGTTTAAATGCCTCCCAACGCGCCTCCTGGTTGGGGTAATCCATCCAACTAGGCTCGGTCCCACTCTTGACATGCTTATTTAAATCAACCTTGAAATTCTTAAAGGAATTGCCCATGATCTGTAGTGCGCATTTTCTAACCGCTTCTTGATCACAACCCTGCGGAAATGTGAACTTTTCTTGAACCTTCTGCCACACCCGAGCCTTGAGTTCATCTGGAACAACCCATTCATTGTCTTAGTTTTGGCTCGCCTTGATCCAATTTCAGTACTTTATGGGGATGTAGTCCCTTACAAGGACACCAATGACTATCTTGTATGGCCCCAGTACGGAAGTTGGACATGTGGGCTCGCCAGCTTGATCGACCTCAAAGATCACAAAACGGCCTGCTGGAAGCTTGTTTCGGCCTCGTTTCTTGACAGCTTTGGTACCTGAGCAACTAGCCTCCTCTTCTGGTGCTGCATGCTCTAGTGCTGCCTGCTCTGGTGCTGCCTGCTCTTGTGGTGTTGCCTGCTCGTTCTCTACGTCAAGGTTCAAGTACATACTAGGGCTAGGTTGCTCTTCCTGTGTCTGCTCCGGGTTACCTTGGTTTGGCGCCTCACGACGGGTGGAATTGCAAACCATGACTACCTTCATCATAATATAAGCAAGAACAACTTTAGATAGATGCGAGTAAACTTGACTAGATTGACAACTTTACATAGAACCGAGTATGTATATTGTTTCTCTAATCAAATCGTCTGTACTCCCTCCGTTCTTAAATATAAGTCGCGGTTGACTTTTTTTCATAACTTTGATCACTCGTCTTATTCAAAATATTACATAATTTTTTGAATAAGACGGTAATTTTTTGAATAAGACGAGTGATCAAAGTTTTGAAAATAAGTCAACCGCAACTTATATTTAAGAACGGAGGGAGTACTACATTATCTTGATAACAAGGCATGCAAGTACGTAAACAAAGGGCCTGAAGAAGCTAGCATTATCTTTGAACGGATTACAAAAGGAAAAGATGCACCTGTACATATATAATGAAACAAAATTGGTATATATGACATAAAAAAATATCTAGATTGCAGATATATAATGAAACCTAGGGCTTAACACATGTACGTAGACCACATGAAAAAAAATTCCTTATGAAATTGTACTCCCTCCATTCTTAAATATAAGTCGTGGTTGACTTTTTTTTCAAAACTTTGATCACTCGTCTTATTCAAAAAATTTATGCAAATGCATACAAGTGCAAGTTATTGAAAAGAATACCAAACCCATAGCCAATGAACTCCTGCGAGAGTCCGCTGCCGCTGAGCTTGCGTAGGTGTCCGTTGCCGCCAAGCCCTGGCATGGCTCTTCCCGCAACCTCCCATGTGTTCTTGCCGCCGCTGAGCTAGACACCACCAAGATCTCATAACTGAGCTTCTCCATGCATCCGCCGCTGCCGACCTCACTGCCACCATGCTCCCCTCACATCCGTGCACCCCTAGCCATCGACAGATGGGGTCACCTGGAGAGACCTCTCAAGAGAGAAAGGAGGTCGACGTGCAACTGGCTACAGTGGCGAAGAACTGAAAGCTGTTAGAAAGCCAAGTGAGACTGTGGTTTGAGAGGTTCAAGCCGCCGGAGCGTAAAACCCTACGTCCTCTTTGCGAGCTGTACAAGGTCCAAGAGCTGGATGGAGTTACATGCGCAGCGCCTTCCCTTTTATAGTCCAAGGTTTAGGCTACGTGCCGTCCGTTGGGGCAAGAAAGAGAAAAAAGAATCCTATGTATCCCTCCTCATGGTCCGTATTTATGTGGTACTGTACCTAGTACAAGCTGTCCCTCAGATGTTGACTGCAGCCTTAACTAATGCGACATTCCCTTTTCTACATACTCGAATGCTGCTTGTCCGCGCAGCGTGCGCTGCCCGGTCACCTCCGGGCTCAGAGTGGCATTTAATGCTCCTCTGCCGCCAGTAGCGCGGTTTCCCACCTCTTGGACTTGGCGTCGCAGCGGTGAGATCCACAGTCCTCAGCATATCCCAGGAATTTAATGTCGTTCGGCGCCTCGAGCTGAACTCGCTACCCTCGGTCACCGCGCCATCGGGCTTGTGAGCGAAGCCTCGCGGACCCGCCCCAGGCTTGCAGGGGAAGCCAGCGTGGACCCGCCCCTCCGTGCCTGGAGGGGCTCGGACCCGCCGATTCCCGCCTACGCGGGGGCAGCTCACTGCCCTGCACGTGTTCAGGCCGAGTCCGGCACCGCCTTCGCGGTGCCAGACCGGGTCCGGACTCATCACTGTAGCCAGAGTCTTGTTGGACTGCTCTGTTTGCGGCCCACGGTCTCAATTGCCTTGTGTCTTCGTATTTGGCCTTGGCCCAGGGATACCCGTCTCCCTAGACGCGGACACCTACCACGATGATACTTATATGCCCGCCCCTGTTGAGCTCACCATAGGATGATCCTAACACCAAGCTCGAGAGAAAAAACATATCTATTCAATATATTGTTCCAATCAAGCATACAATATATATGATGCTAGTTGCAGCTTATTTCTAGAAATTATTAGATCAAACAAATACAATCAGAATTTACAAATAGTTAACTATCCATATTATATCAAATGTTTAAAATGAAAAATATGCTAAGTTGTTAGCTACATCCAATGATATGTACTAAACCAAATATTTTATATAAAATACAAATTAAAATTTTTATTTCACATGGAAAAAGATCGCCGCTATATATTACCTCAAAAGTGATTGTTAAAAGAAGCTTATAATGTTAAATTCTTTCGTATGCTTAAAATTACCACATGAACCGAAAAAGGAAAGAAACCTAAAGTGTTACTATATACCTCCATTTTTAAATATAAGTCACAATTGACTATTTTCTAAAACTTTGATCATTATATTCGTATTATTCAAAAAATTTATAAGTTATATTTATTTTGATGTTATTAGTTTTATCATTCTAGGTAGTTTTTCTATGACTTGCACTTTTATATATTTGTATAAATTTTTTGAATAAAACGAATGATCAAAGTTTTGAAAGAAGTCAAAAGTGGCTTATACTTAAGCACAGAGGGAGTATATATTATGAACATCTAAGCACCTATATTTGTCAAAATATTTGTATCAAATATGACTAAAAATATACTAATGATTGTGATGATCATCCAATACCCGACATTAATCAAAATATATTGAATAAAATAATAGAAAATAAGAATCTTGCAACGAAACCTAAAAACTCGATCATTGGTTATAAAGAAAGAACTATGTTCTATAGCAACTTCAAATTTAACATTTTAACCATTGTAAAAAAAGATATATGCACTATTGACATAGTGGACCCAACTTATAACTAAAAAGATCTTTCTAATCATAAATTACTAGCAAGGTAAAATGACATATATGCAGAAAAATGTAAACTATTTTATTTATTTGTTTGTTTTTATCATGTATAATCGAGTATAAGGTTTTCATAAGGTTCAAAAACAAAATTACTTATTTATCTATAAGAGAAAAGGGCAGACACAATGTAAGGAACAAAAGGGATAATTAGAAGATAAACAAGAATAAAGAAATTAGTTTTGTATTTGTAGTCGGTAAACTACTAAGTCATGAATGTCCACACAAGCCACTGACATTCAATTATAAAATGCATTGCCCTAGCTAGGTCATATTTGATATCATATAGATCATTATAATCTCTATAGAAGCTAAAATCAGTAATACAAATTAGATATAGCAATGATATTTTTACCATATACATCAATATAAAAAGTACTACCTCCATTCCAAATTATAAGGGGTTCTAGGCCACTTTTTCCTGTCCATGTTCATATTGATGTAGGTGAATACAGACATATATTGAACTCACATCAAGGAGGAATGGATAAATCTAGAAAATAGCTAAAACCCCTTATAATTTGGAACGGAGGGAGTAGCACCTAATATCTATTGCATAATTAGCGAAGGTTGTTTGAGCAGATGACCGATCACTGCCACACACACTAAGACTGTCTCTAGTGGTCACCTCTAAATTCCACCCCATAAAAGGAATATTCTACCCCCTTTAAAATTATTCCACACTCCAAATCAAAATCTTCTCCAACAATGAGAGTGTTCGGCAGCAGAGGTAGCGTTACCGCAACAGTATCAAGCATGCTTACCCACCGTACGATGGAGACATTGTGTGGTCCAGAAGCTTCTGTTTGTTTTTTTATTTATGCTGCGGCAGAGTTAACGCACGAACGAACAGTCTCAATGCTATCTATATCACAACCTCCATACCCCACCAACCTATTTTTTTTATTATTTTCCATTTCTCTCTCCTGGTCTCCCTACCCAGCTCGTGCTCCTCCGCCCCTCCCAATGCGCCATCCCGACATCCTGCCACCGCCGCGTGCCTGTAACACCAGTGCCACAGGCCTCCTCTGCTTCCACCCGGCATTCTGCCTTCTCCTCCCTTGGGCCACTCCCGCTCTCCACCATAGGCCAGGGCCGCCTCAATCGGGACGCCACCATGCACTGCCGGCCCTCTCCGCCACAAGCCGAGGCCGCCTCCACCGGGATGCCACCGTGCACCGCAGGCCACCTCCTCCGCCAGTGGGCTCCGTGACCGAGCCCCGCGCTACGCCGTCGCCCCTTTGTCCATCGCCGTGTGGAGGTACTGTCGTCCTCCATCGTGCCACCAGATCCAGCTCTGTCAGCTCGCCGGCGTCGCGGTCCACCGGCTGCTCTAGCTCCTCTGACCGCCGGCATGCCTCCAGCTCCGACACGGGCCATCCCATCCTCTTGCCGCCGTGGTCCATAGAGAGAATGATAGCGAGTGTCGTACGCCCCCTAATTGTGGCGGTTCTCTCTCCTTCCGGCAAGTTTAGGGATGCATTTGCAGGTCACCGTTGGAGGCGGTACCGGATCCTCCCACACTCCTAAATGGGATACAGGGCCATTCTCGGTCCACCGTTGGGGGCAGTCTAATGGTGCCCCAGGTAGCGCCTATAAAATGACCATAGACTCAACGCAGAGGAGGGAGAGGCGGTGGACTGCTATTCCACCCCGGTGGACGGAAGGAATACTGGCTCCGTTCACAGCCTGCTCATCGGCACTGCATCGTGACGTCGGTCTACATTATCCATGCCAGGGAGCAGGATGGCAAGAAGGAGATCTTGCTGCTGCGCCTACAGCTGTAACACCCCGAGGATGACACTGCACACGGCTGTATACCGATGAATGTTTTTTTTCCGAACGGCACAGTCTCGTGCTCCATTTCTTAATGATGAAGGGGGACTTAGAGGTGCCCTAGAGACCACCCAAGCAAATTTACAGAACAAAACAATTACAATTACACTGGTGGGATAAGCGCGTGAAGGTGCTTAGCACCAGCCAACCCATCAACGCACTTCTCTTTCTATAGATGCGAGCAAGGTGGGAGCTGACTTCTCCTTTCGCTGAAAAGTATGAGCATCCTCTCTTTCCAAATCTCCCAAACCACTAGGAGCAAAACAGAGCGCAAGCCTTTCTTTGGAGCCCCACAGAGAAACCAATCTAAACCCACCACTCTTTAACCGACTCAGAATTGGACCAAGAAATTAGGTCAAGCTGGGCAATGGAAAGCCAAGAAGCAATACCCTCTCAAATTCTCCTTGAGTAGCGATAATCAATTTATGATGTGGTGAGCCATCTCAACACGTCGTCTGCAGAGAAGGCAGTAAGGGCTATGCGGCCATCCACGAGTCGCTAGTCTATCTGACGCCAAGACCCTATTACGGATGATTAGCCATGCGAAAAATTTACACTTGGACGGACCCAAAGCTTCCAAATTAACGCTTTCTAGTTGAAATCGGTGTAACTGATGAACTGGGCTATGTAGGCCATTGCTGTCCTATACAATACAGAATCATTTAGGCTCCAAATAACATTATCCACCATATATTTGTGTGATGAAAACTAATTGGGCATCTGACCAAAGCTCCACAAATTGTCTTAGGTTGTCTGTAGTGTGGATTGCTTGGAGGTCGATGCCCCCTGACCCACCCCTGCTCGACCAGAGCCTCCTTGACTGACATCTTGTGTTGTGTTGAGGCCGTGAAAATATCTGGTGCAATGTCCTTAGGGCGTCTTCCCTGGGCCCAAGCGTTGCGCCAAAAGGAGATTTTGGCCCCATTGCCGATAGTGAATTTTGTTGAGGCAGTGAAGAGCACTTCGTCTATGGCATTACATGGTGCTCCCATTCCTACCCATGGTGCATCTGGAGTTTCCCACTCTTACCAGAGCCAACGAAGCCGCAAAACCCTTGCGAAGCATTCGAGATGTAGGACGTTAGGGATGGCAACGGGGAGTTCCCCGTCGGGGGTTGCCTCCCTATCCTCGTCCCCGCGGGGACAAAAATTCCCCAACCCCGTCCCCGCAAACACTCATGGGGAAAAATATTCCTCCCATCCCTGTCCCAGTGGGGAATAAATCCTCGACGGGGATACCCATCGCTGCTAAAATTGTAACTAATATGTATGTATTTTGTATGATTAGTATAAAACATTATCATGTATATGTATTATTTTAGGTGATAGATTATTATATATTCATCAAATGATCACATATATAATGATTAGTTATTTGACAAAGTCATAACTCATTTTTATCATTAACCATTGTATAAAAGGTCATCACATACTAGATTAATGGGTCCCCGTGGGGAACGGGGACAGGGAGTGCTCCTCAATCCCCATCCACGTGTACCCGACAGGGTGGAAATTTTGCCCATTTAGAATTGGTGAGGGGGGAGTTCTCCCCATCCTCATCCTCTGGTAGAGGAATTCCTCTCGAGAAATCAGAGACCAGGGCCCATTGCCATCTGCGGACGTCTAACCCTCCATGGTCTAGGAGACCGATGAATGTCACCCTCGGGGTGTCATGGCTGAGACGTCGTCGTGTCGTTAGTAGGCCGACCGTAGGGGCCGCAATAAGGCAGGGTCGCTACTTTTTCGTCTGCTATGACACAGCAATCATACAGCAGCGCGCGCTTATATGGTTATGGATGGTGCTCCTCGTCACTTTTCTCGTGTGTCCTATAACAGCCCCTTCATTGACTCCACCTTAGGTCTTCCCGACTGTTATTCCATCTCCTAGCTCACGTGATTGAATAACTGACCCTGCGACCTTCCTTCCTCCCTCTTCATTCCACACCTAACCTCGCTCACTTCTTCAGCTTGGCCCTCAGTTCATCTGAAGCTTGCTTTGTGCTGCTTAATAGGGGAGGGAACAACAGAGAGACGATACCACCAGTGCCAGGCTTCGACCTTCGTGTAGATTCTGCATAGGCATAACGTCGACCATATCCTAAGCGGTTATTTATTAACAAATTTGAGGGGGCAGCTTCCGGTTCCGGCTCCGACTATAGATGGCCAGATGGGCCGTGCTCAGCGGGCCGGCCCAGTTAATAGTGCCTGTGCCTAGCACGGCCCGACGGCCAACGTCCTCGTGCCGGTCCGGCACTACAACAGTGCCGTGCTTGGGCTGCGTCTCAGGCCTTCAAGTGCCACCCCTGGTGAAGGTAAGAGCAAGTATGCATGGGACTTGGTATTTGGTGCTAGACCAAATAGTACTGTTGTCAGTTCCATAGGGTCTGGTGGTGGTCTAGGTGGACTTGGTGCTGGATCCATGGGGTTTGGTGCTGGTACTTCTTCCTCCAACCCTTCTTCCATGTCTATGAATATACCTGCAAGTGCTTTGCTCCATGCTGCAAGCACTCCTACAGTTGCTGCTGGTTCTGAGCTAGCATCCTATCTAGATAGTGACACTGTCCAGAAGTTTGATGATAACTTCAACATCTTGGACTGGAGGCGTGACCATAAACTCACATATCTAGTTCTTTCAATCCTAGCAAGACATGTTATCTCTATCCTTGTTTCTACTGTCAGTTCAGAATCTGCATTTAGTTTGATAGGGAGGATCATTGAGGATCGGCGACGTCGCGCAACTTGGCGCTGGCATGGTGGAGATGCTAGCCCTTCTCAAGGACTGTTAGGAATAATCTTGGTATGGTGGGTGTTAGCAGTATGCGTGTGTGTGCGTTGAGTTGTGTTCTGTGTGCGTTCGTGGCGCGCATGAGTCGCCATGGCCGTTGGGCACGTCGCAGGGAAGCTGCAGACCCAGAACGGCAAGGCGTGGCGTGGTGTGTCAAGTGCGCGTGTGCAGGAGCGCTGCAATGGGCGTGGTACGAGTTAGTTGGGAAGTGGCGCGAGTGGTGGCATTCGTTGGGCATGGGCGAGTCGCCCGGACAAGTCGCCATCCACGACGTCGCGTGCATGGCAGGAATGGCAGGCGTGGAGGCGAGCTCCTAGGCAGCGCCTGAGCCTATTTGTACCCCCATCCACCTCTGTACTAGGTGCTCGACCATGTGATAATAAGAGCCAACATACAGGTGACTTCGTCGCCAAAGCTCGGTACTGTTCATCTTCTACCTCCGTCCGCCGGCGAGTGTGAGCGCGAGAGAGCGAGGTGAGGGCTGAGCGTGGTGCCTGTGGCTCCAACAATTGGTATTAGAGCCGGGCTCGTCGCAGGGCGCGCTGGTGGTGGCTGACGGCGTGTGTCACCGGTGGAGTTGAAGCAGGGAAGTCACCGGCCGGTTGAGCGCGTGTGCGAGTCGCGCGAGCGAGCGCGTCACGCAGACACGGTGCAGTGCGTGGGCGCGGCCACGGCGAGGAGGAATATGGTGGGGAAGACTCTCGGCGTGTGTCACCGAGGAGGAAGAAGACCATGGCACGCGGTGGCGACGTGCGATGCGGCAGCCACGGTGGAGCTCCAGTGATGGCGCAGCGGCGCCGGTGGTCGCGACGGGGAGCGGACGACGCTACGTCGGGTTGAGGTGTCGAGGTTAGACGTGCCATGGACGCGAGTGTGCGTGCACGATAAGCGCGGTGTCAGCGCATGTGGGCGGTGTGTGCCAGCGCGTCGTGCGCCGGGTGCGTGTGTTAGCGCCATGGGCGCGGTGTGCGTTGAGTGCACGGGCGTGCGTGATGCCGTGGCCATAGTGTGCGAGTGTGTGCAGCGTGGCAGGCACGGCGGGGTGTGCACGGAGGGCTCGGGGGCATGGTCAGCGCGGAGGGCGCGGGAGCTGCGCGCGGTGAGTGCGACGTCGCACCGGTCCGAGTCGCGCGTGATCACGCCGATGGTCGCACAGCGGGATGCTTATCGTCGGCGATGGCGGAGGCGGGAAGGTTGGAGCCATTTGGCGCACGAGGAGAGGCCAGGTCATCCGGGAACGCTGCGCTCGGCGCGCGGGACGTGAAGGCCGGACAGTGCGAATGCCAGGCGCTGCGGCAATGGTGCGGCACGGGAGACGGTGCTGCTCGCAGATGCCGGCAAGGATCCTGTGAAGATGGCGATCGATCCATGTCAAGATTAGGGGGTGAATGTTAGGAATAATCTTGGCATGGTGGGTGTTAGCAGTATGCATGTGTGTGCGTTGAGTTGTATTCTATGTGTGTTCGTGGCGCGCATGAGTCGCCATGGCCATTGGGCACGTCGCAGGGAAGCTGCAGACCCGGAACGGCAAGGCATGGCGCGGTGTGTCAAGTGCGCATGTGCAGGAGCACTGCAACGGGCATGGTACGAGTTAGTTGGGAGGTGGCGCGAGTGGTGGCGTTCGTTGGGCATGGGCGAGTTGCCCGGACAAGTCGCCAGCCACGACGTCACGTGCATGGCGGGAATGGCGGGCGTGAAGGCGAGCTCCTAGGCAGCGCCCTGGCCTATTTGTACCCCCATCCACCTCTGTACTGGGTGCTCGACCATGTGATAATAAGAGCCAACATACAGGCGACTTGGTCGCCGGGGCGTTCGTCGCCAAAGCTTGGTACTGTTCATCTTCTACCACCGTCCGCCGGCGAGTGTGAGCGTGAGAGAGCGAGGTGAGGGCTGAGCGTGGTGCCTATGGCTCCAACAAGGACTGGGAGGCTGCTGATGCAAGGATGCAACACATTGCGGAAGACAAGGATCTGGAAAGGTCTTTCAAAGACCTGTCCCTTGATGAAGAATGAGATGTTGTTGCTTTCTTAATTACTTTATGGGTTGATGAACTCACTATGCTAGTGTGCTGTAATACTTGAACTTGATGAACTTATTTAATAACTTTGAGCTGGGCTGTACTCTTTTTTCCTATCTAGTGTTGTAATACTTGAGCTGAGCTGAGCTGAGCTGGGCTGTAATACTTGAACTTGATGAACTTATTTAATAACTTTAGCTGTTCCTGTTCGACGAGGAGGGCACCACCGGCGACAGCCACGAGTGCTTCCTGCTGAGCTTGGTGTCCCTCGCCAAGATCCCGCTGTCGCCGCTGAACACGATAGAGAGGGTGGAGGCGAGGTGGCTCTGCCAGTGCGCGCTCTCCTCGGCTCCCCCGGACTGCACCATCGTGCTCACCACCTACGACCGGAGCTATCTGGTGTGCTGCCGCCTCGGCGACGAGGAGTGGAAGGAAGTGCCGTTCGAGGACGAGGAGCCCGACGGCGCGTACGACAACTTCGGCTGTGACATCGTCGCCGTCGCCTCTCCGCAGGACAGGATGTACGCGAGCACGACGATGAGCATATTCATGGAGCTCGACGTGCCTGTGACTCCCTTTTACCCCGATGGAGATGGAGATGACTTCGTCGTCAAGCACATGGACATAGCCGATCACCCGGGCAGTCGGCAGTGGCGGTGTGAGGACAGGATGATGGAGTTCGACGGCGACGTCTTCCTCCTCGTGATCTACTTCCATGGCATCTACAGCTCGGAGGTCGTCGACATGGACATCCACCTCTTGGATACCTCGGCTGGTGCTTGGAACAAGCTCGAGAGCATCGGGGATAGGGCGATCTTCATCGCCGACAATTGCGTCATGCTGTCGCCGGCGACTGCAGCCGGGGTGCCGCCTGGCTATGTCTACCTGCTAGACGATCACTGCCGCACCGGCGATGGTGTTCTGCTGTATACGATCCGGCCGGATGATCGGACGATGAGCTGCAGCCTGCTACCCGGCGCCTCTTGTGATAATGTGTACTGGGTGCTTCCATCAAGGTAAACAAGTAAGCTTTTTATCTTTATTTGTTTCCACTTTTTTTTGGGTCCGATCCACTTTCATAATACTCTACATAAGAACCACCACTCGTTACAACTTAGAACCAATTTCTTGTGTGTCTGTTATGTTATACAACAGATTTAAGAAGAAATGCGAGGAACCTTTGACCATGATCTCAAATGAGGTTAGTACATAATAATGCCACGTTATATATACATATATATACCTCATGTAGTCATATTTCATATCTAATGAGTACACTTAAGATGAAAACATGAACCAAACGAACTTGTTTTCTGTGGCAGTCAAGTAACAAGATTTGCAACAAGTTCACCTTTGATGAAGATGGTGTGGAACACGCAGCAGCACCATGGTCTAGTCTCCCTGTTGACATGATCCAAGAACTTGTCCAATGGCTATCGTTCATGGATTACTTCAATGTCCGAGCAGTATGCAAAGGTTGGAGTTCAATCAGCAACCCCGTTCATCAGTATGCAAACAGATACCCGGTGTTGATGAGTATGTGCTCTAGCTCTACAGGCACGCTCAAATTATTCGACCCCATTGTTGAGAAGGAATACACTCTTAAGAATACCCTAGTGCGATGTAAAGATTACTTCCAGATGCTCCTCTTTGCAAAGCATGGATGGGTGTTGGTGCTAAGAGGAAACAAGTACATGTATGCTGCAAACCCATTCACCGGAGAGATTCTTCATCTCCCAGAGTTGCCGAAATTCGGCTACCTGTTTGATGGCATCTCATTCTCATCTGCACCAGAATCTTCAGACTTCATAGTGTGCGCCATCAGCAAAGATAACCACCACCAATTCCACAGCGTTCATGCGATGGTATGGCGTGCAGGGGATGAGCACTGGACACGGGTGGAAATAAGCGATCACACTCCGTTCCGCGTCGCATATAGCAACCCGGTTTTCTACCGCGACGAGTTCTACTGCCTGGGGACTCATGGGAATCTTGGTGTTTTCAACCCACACACCATGGCATGGAGAGTTCTCGACAAACCAAATGCTCTTCTTGATGGAGATCCAATGCCAGGTGATCAGTACTGCAACCTATTGGAGTTCAGAGATGATCTGTTTGCCATCTTCAGAGCACACACGATGGGGCAATTGAGCTGTACAGGCTTGACATGTCTCGCATGGTTTGGATCAAGGTTGAGAATTTAGATGGTGAGGTGGTTTTTGCTGATAATTTGAATGCCGTCATGGTGTCGGCCCCATGGGATGCTTGTTGCAACAGGATCTATATGTCAAAATTTGGAGGATTCGGTGAAGGTGGGGAGGCTGATAAGAGTGTGTTCTATGATTTCAAGTCTCGCAAATATTATCCAGGCTATTTCAATTTGACCGAACGGATGAACTCCATATGGGTCGAGCCAACCTTACATCAAAAAGGTTGTTAGTGTTAGTAATCTGGTGCTGCTGCTGATGCCTTGGCCATTGGAATTTCACACGTGGTTTGGTTTTAACTTTGCTGAAATTACTGATGAGTTCCCACCCATCTATCTCATGTTTGTGTCCGCTAAGTATGTGCTCACGAACCTGCACCATAATTTATGTATCAGTCCATGACGCTTATGAGCTGTGTCGCCACATTTGTCAGCACTTTGTGTTATTTTAGTGTCAGCCAGCGGCTCCATAAGTTTGCCTTTTTGTTTTCTTTCTTTTTAATTTGGTTGGACCTGGTGCTTCATGGACGGTTCCTTCAAATTTCTCAGGTCAGGCGGCAGGAAACCTTGGTGCATAGAGCCTTGCAAATAAAATCATGCATGGTTTCACCAAGCAATAATTTCAACAGAAATTTTCATGAAAAACAGCAGTAATTAGACACATACATACACATCATCACAATGCAAGTACGTAGCTTTTCATCACAAATATAGATCATCAAACGGACATGTTAGCAAGTGCATATTTACAGTTTGTTTCTATTAGATCTCGTAGCAGCGTATTACTTCTTGCTTCTACAGACTGTACAAATCTATTAGAGAAGACGACACCTCCTCCTGTATTGTATACACACCTACGGCAAAAACACAACTCTATGGACAAACATACGTTGTGTTCTTAGGGCCTTCTTTCCAACTGCTCAAGGAGAGGGCATCCGCTCTCCAGTATAATCAACAAACCAACAACCTAGTTGGCCATATTTCCAAGCATTTGCAGCTGAATGCCAGCCTCACAGTCAGCACTCTTCACTCATGTCTATCTACCTATCTACTGACAAGCTAGCTCTGATGGTGAGGTGGTTTTTGCTGATAATTCGAATGTCATCATTGTGTCTGCCCCACGGGATCGTTGTTGCAACAGGATCTATACGTCAAAATTTGGAGGATTCAGTGAAGGTGGGGAGGCTGATAAGAGTGTGTTCTATGATTTCAAGTCTCGCAAATGTTATCCAACTTATTTCAGTTGGACCGAACGGATGAACTCTATATGGGTCGAGCCAACCTTACATCAAAAAGGTTGTTAGTGTTAGTAATCTGGCTGCTGCAGCTGATGCCTTGGCCATTGGAATCACATACGCGGTTTGGCTTTAACTTTGCTGAAATTTCTGATGAGTTTCCCACCCATCCATCTCGTTGACACTCACTGCTCTGTCTTTAGGCCATTCTCAGTGGGAGTTTCGTTCTCATTAAATGACAAGCCACATATTCATCCTTATTACTCCTTGTGAAATATGCATATGCCATCTAAGGTCCAAGCCGCAAAAAGAAAAACCCTTATGACTTTTCAATATCAAATTACCTCACACACGGAATGGGCATCATAGCCTGGCACGTTAAACTTAGATGGCACATATTACAATGCAAGTTTAGAGGTTTAGAAACGTGTTTGGAAAGCTCATTTATCCCGATGGCGGCACGTGGAAATTTAAGGACCATCGGTGTACGCCACGACGCGGTTGGTTAAGTTCGATGTGGTGCACCTCAAAGCGGTTCTTCCCCAGACCAAACGCCCTAGGATAAAGATTAGTGTTCGGCGTTTCAACGGTTTGCAGCATTCCGTTTTGCTGGATATGTCCATATTTCCATGCATATAAATGAATATATATCCTCTGTCTTGTGATGGGACTAATCCAGCAGCAGTGAGTGACTGATTCTGTATTATATATGGCTCAATTATATAGTACATGCTTTGTCGTCCTACGGCCAATATGATTGAAATTGCAGCTTTGTTTGTGGTCAAAGTTTTTACATCTGACTATAGTCTCTAAAACTTTGTAAGTATGATCGACAAAACAAGATTACATTGAAAAAATCGACAAAACAACAGTGATATTGCTGCCATCCAACTCAAGTAGTAGCTCTCCGTTCAGTTCTTGGGAAGTCTTTTAACAAAACGTGTACTGTAATTATGCATGACTGCACCAGGGGCATGCAGTGCTGTGCAATAATCTGCTTGTAAATGACCGGTAGACTGCAGAACCGTTTGCAACGAAATTACGCCAACTTTGGACCATATATAGTTTACATGCCCACGCTCCCAACCTAGCTCACCTAATTAGTGCTCCTATTATTTTGTGTTATTCTTAGCGAAACTTCACTTGAATTGCATCTCAGGCCAGTGCTGCATGTCTGCACTTATTTTTGGGACGGAGGTAGTAGTCAACAATTTGTAGTTTTATGGACAAAAACGCATCAGCACATTTTTGTAGGAATTGTATCAACTGATTTTAAAACTTGGTTGACTGAGAGAGAACTATTTCATTCCAAAGATTAAGTCACATTAAAAAAACTGCAAGGATATATTATAACTAAAAACATTGGGTGCGTGAAAAGAACTAAGATCACGCGAGTGCAAGGGTTCAAGCAAATAGTCGTGCATGTGCATCCTGAGCAGTCAAGTAACCAATGCAGCAGATCATGTATATACATATGTAAAAAGGGACCATGCAATGGTGCAGAAAATGAGATAGAGCAAAATGCTATTGCTCAAATTGGCGCCCTTGGTCGATAGAACATGGTAAACACAAAGCTCGGCATATTGTGCACCAGTATTGGAGTTTAACCAGGTGGTTAGTGGACCTAAGATAAGCAACACCTAGCACACTGAAGCTTGGACATCTTCAGTATGCTTAAGCTTAACTAGGTAGCATGAAACAGGGTCGCCGATCCTTATTCAGAAACAACAAGATCCTAATGATCATCAGTAACGAAGACCATTTCTAGTATTAACGAAGATCCATCAATGAGAAGCAGCTCAAGAGTCGTTAGATGTTAATCAGAAAAGGTTAGTCGTCTGAGTTCATCTGCAGAGTGAATGCATGCGTAGTTCTTCTCTAGTTCTCTTGTACACACCACAAGCTCGATCTCCACCGCCAAGAACCAATCAACAATCCTCAGTCAGTCAAACCACTCATATCGATCGCACGCCCAGTCCGATCCCACGACAGAATCGCCATTAATCACAACATCACGAGCTTGTCATAGCTCTGCACGCCGGGCCATCGTCCCGCCCTCTCGCCGCCAACAGGTACTCGCTGCTCGCGTACCCCGACCCCCATCCCCTCTGTGGCTGCCACGCCAAGACGGAGTAGAGCGGCCAGGACTTCCAGCAGAGCAGGAGGCAGCTGTGCTTGATATATTATTTGTTCTTATGTGGATATTATAATTTTTTTTTACATGGTTAGATTTTGTATGAAACTATTTTTTAAAAAAACATTCTTTATATGTATGTGTATACTTTTATATACATCCTTTTCTTGAATATTTTCTTTGATACTACTTTATGAT
The DNA here is from genome assembly GCA_022530915.1 of Paspalum notatum. NCBI lineage: Eukaryota > Viridiplantae > Streptophyta > Magnoliopsida > Poales > Poaceae > Paspalum > Paspalum notatum. The sequence goes on from CM039683.1 coordinate 13,563,631, forward strand.
CCAGGATCTCTCTTGAGGAAAGGTCGGCCTGCTGCTATAGAAAAGCAGGGAGGAATTTCCAAAGCGGGGTCACCAGAGGCCACGGTTGATGATCTTCCGAACCCACCGACATCAAGCAAGAAGACAAAAAAGAAAAACATTTATAATCACGATACATCAACGACCTGCCGATCAAGCAATGCGTTATACAGTTGCTGAATAAACACAACCAACACCGGTACGTACCACCCAATGCGTTCATAAAGTACTACAAATATGCATGACCACTGACCTGAGTTCTTATAGAAAATAGAAGACCCAAGAAGAAGAATTTAAAGAGAAGGCTGGTTTTGAAATGCAAGAGCAATCGCACATCGTCTAGTTATACGCACAAACGTAAGTTCTTGAGAATAACCTTTGCATTGCATAATTAGCAAACTTTAGTTCATTTCCTCAAGAATAAGAGAGGTAGAATCCTCAAATTGTAACAAGCGTGGAATGATGTGCATGCTTCTGATATACAGGAAATAGAAATAAGCTTACTGGTCGAAATGATGCACATATGTCTTCCTCGTGATTAGGCTAGAAAAAATCCACAAAGGATATAGTAAACCCGCTAAAGCATGATTGATTCCGGTTTATTTTCAAATGGCAACAATACAGGAATCATACTGAAAACCCACGGATGCTCAATTATCTTACTATTATTAATTGAAATATCTATAGAATTTGAAAATTATGACACATGCTAGAAACTACTATAGATCCTAAGAATTCTCACAAATTTCAAAGATGACCGTCCTTCCACTTGACAACCTCTAAGAATGAACAATCATAGCCCCTGGATTAATTCAATTTTGTGAATATATTGCCCATTATTACATTATGAAAGATAATCTAAAGGCCCCAAATTTGCGTACAAGTTACCCACTATGCCTTTACAAAAGATGATTAATTATATACTGGATTTGCATATGAATTTACCACTATGCCACTATTATTATGAAAGTTGACTAAAATTAAACTCCTATAGATGCCATTATAAAATATGATTTAAAATAAATCATGTAAATTTGCATATCAATTACCCACTTTGTCATTGTGGAGGATGGTTTAGATAAATCCCCTAAATTTAAATCTAAAGTATCCACATATGATATTGTAATTGGTAATCTATATAACCACCCAAGTTTGAACTCAAATTACTCACCCCATCATTATTAAAAGTAAGTAAGTTGTCCCCTAAAATCCACATTTGAATTACTGACATGTACTATTATAGAAAAATAGAAAATATGCCTTTATATGTTTATGTTTCAAAATCATCTAATTCCATCACTAATAATATATAGCGGAAAACAAACTAAAGCAGAATTATGAAAGATAATATAATGTAATGCCCTAAATCCTAATCTATATAAGCATTTAAGTTTGCATGCAAAGTACACATTTTTGTTATTATTAAAAATAAAAAGTCACCTACAAAATAATCTTATATATGTTCCTAATTACCCACTTTTGCCACTAATAATATATAGTAAAGAAATAACTAAAAATAATTAATGTTAACTAGAGTCCGGCATAGATGTATAAAGATAAAAGAAGTATTATTTTTATAAGTATTCAATTAGAGTACGAACAAATGAGAGATAGTGTAGATTAGCAATATAATTTTGCTTAGTTCTGAGTCTAGATTTATACGACATTTTGTAATGATTGTGTCCATTAACATTACTAGCTAAATGCCCATGCGTTGCTACGGGCAACAAAAATTGAAAAGATGCACATTCTAAAATGCAACAATTATTATTACAAATTTTAAATAAATCAAATGCCTAAATGCAATCACAATAGTGAAAAATCCTCACAACCAACAGTATGATAACGTTGCATAATCCAATGTTCTTTCCTCTATCGGGCTGACACCCATTGAGTTTAATTTGTTTCCTGTAGTACTGGTATCACTGCTGGCCGAAGAACATGGAAAAGATGGAACAAACACATACTGTGTACTATGGTTGATAGTCGGATAAGCGTAACAAAATGTTGTTGTTGGTTGATTTTTTTATCATGTCAACATTTCAGAGCACCTCTTGCCACTTCCAAAGCTGTCTATCAAATATGGCATGAACCCTTTTAAAACAGATTAAACATGATCAGTTTGTATCCAAAATGCTAATTTAAGTACAAAGTTATAACCTCCTTCCATAGTACCACAAGCTGTTCCTTGAACCTCTGGTACTCAGGGGCTCTCATCTCCTCAACCGACACTGACCTTCACATTCTCCCAAACACCACTTATAGGATTAGGACATGTGCGGGATAAAAATTGCTTCCTGTAAGATAACACAACTTAGATGAGTAGGGCAGGAACACAATCCAAAAGGAACAAAGCAGTTAAGTGAGATCTAGAGCTGATCCAAACCTGAGCTACCCTCACATCCTCGAAGGCGCCATCCCTCAATTCCTGACTCTCAGCGTCAGCCCGTGCAAAACATTATCGAATAACGCCAGATCATGCCGGATCTATTAGTTTAACCTATATAATTTCAAGAAATAGTTTAGTATATGATTATTAGAACTTAGAAACCACCAATTAATATGGAACATATGCAAGGTTCCAAAGGGTAAAGCTTTATAGTACGTACTTTTTCGTTGTGGCTTACCTTTTATATGGCACATATGCAAGGTTGCAAAGGGTAAGGCTTTATAGCCTGTACTTTTCCATTGTGGCTTACCTTTTATAAAATCAGAACTGTGCAGATCTCACCCAAAGTCTTTTTCGCTCAAAAAAAAAAAAAGGTTGCAAAGAGTCACAGGAGTTCATTTGGGAAATGAAGAACACAATTTTTGCTTGCAACCAAACTACACTAAACTCTCTGCATGCTTATATATCAGATCGAGTAGATGCCTGCGTATTTAAACTAAATAGAACATGTCAAAACTATGCTTATAGACTGATTAGCATATCGTATTCATTCAGCCTTTAGTGAGAAGCAAGTAGATAGGTTGAAACTTCAATCATTCTATTCAGAGATATCATATTGAAATATAAATAATTAAAAAATACACATGCCACAAGATCTAATGGCAGTTCATAATCAATACTAAAAGCATGGTTTATGAATCACAGGTATTCAACACTTGGTCTCGTCAAAATCGTTGATGCCTTTAAATAATCATCATACAAGAAACAGAAAAATGGATTTCTTTCATGATGTGCACATTTTTTTGCAATCTTTAATGCTTGCATTGATTAAATTCGGATGGAGACAGATTGCCAAGTTACAGAATACCTTCTTTTGGTTGCAGCCTTGATATATATACTCTTTTCCTTCCAATATCTAGGCAAAATAAAAATATTTTATATCATCTGGTCAGAAGTAATGAGAAAATAAGTTGTCGACAGCAGGAGCAACAACACACACTTTGAAAATTTAGTCCCGTTATCTAGCACTTGAATGGCTAATTATAATGAATGGGGAAGGAAATAAAAAAGAAGTGGAAGAGAAGACATAGTAACACTGGATACTGAAATTGCCAAATATGCCAAATCTATCAGTGAGTTGTTGACAAAGAACAATTAATCTAGAGTGCAAATAATTGAGGGAAAGCACATCTCCTACAGTGATATCCAGCATATATCATCATTAGAAAATGAATTAAATTTCTTGATCAATTCATGAAACCTGAAGATGTCATATCCCATATTAATCAAGAGAAAATTAGAGCCTCAATCTCCTATGCTGAACAAAGAATAGGCACTTAGATTGGACATACAAGTTAAGGATGAGAACTTGTCTAAATTATTCTTAAAAAACAAAGGATGGAGAACAGGCACCCATGTTCTAATTTAGAGAAGTTTGAACAATTCAGAAACTAATCTATTTGCCAGCAAAAGAAGGGGTGGTTGAGATCAATCAACAAGCACAGAATGGGTAAGTAGTTGAGATGTCGTACTTAATCAGTTACCACTTAAGAGTTAAGACCACATTAATTATATTGGCCAGTGAGGGACGAAAACCTGATTTGGTTCATAGCTCAGAACACATATGCTTTGTAAGAACAGTACAAAATTAGAAGTTTTTCCCCTTACTCTGCAGTACAAGACCAAAATTCAAATATTCCTGCATACTATAAATGTCTCCAAAACTCTTCGAACTATACCCAAGCAGCATGTCCTAATGTCATTTGGATTGGAGCCGTCAGCCTTTAGTATGTTCTGGCCAAACATCTTAGATATGCAAATTGGACAGTAATGTTAGATACTATGGCCAATTCATCCTGCACTGAATGTCTAGTACAGCTGCACCATAAAGGCATACACTACTCAGCTCCAGACCAAGACAAATGTTTTGCCTTCTCAATCCAGATGTTTTGTCAACTAATTTCTCCATCTCATGCTACTAACTAACCAAAGACAAACTAATTCTTCCACTCCCTGCTGCTAATTGACCCAAGGCAGCCTCGCTAGTTACAGGCGAGCAATGGCACCATGGATTTCCAGCAGCCTACCAAATCATCTACCTATACAAGTAGGGGATAGGGGATATTGACAGGGAGTGGCCAGCACCTGTCGTCGAGGTAGCAGTGGCCGGCCTGCTGCAGCTCGTAGGTGACGCGCACCAACACAGAGTGCGGCACCGGCGCCGCCTTTTCTGACTTCGTGTCCATGTGGGACTGCTGTTGGGAGCACAATGCTTCAGCGTTGCACTGGCAGAGTCCAGCCGAGAAGAAGAAGAAAGAAGCTAATAAGGCTGGCATCGCGGGAGGTGAAGAGAAGAGAAGAGCCAATCTGTCTCACCTGATGCTTCGAGGAGAGGCAGTCGGTGATGCTCCCATCGGCGCGATTACAGCGGATGTAGCGTGGATCGGGGAGCGGCGCAGGTGATGTTTCTGCTGTGGATCCGAGGTCAGCAAGTGACACCTGCGAGTAGCAACGGCGGCGGCAGCTGCGGGCAGGTGAGGAGAAGGAGCTCGCGGCCAGGTCAGTGGGCACGGATCCGACATTAGCGGCGTAGCGCGCCCGCTCAGCAGAAGGCAAAGGGAGAGGCTGACGGCGGTGGAGAGGCCAAGCCCATCCGTCGAGCAGGAGCAAGGTGGCGCCGTCCCCAGCGATGCGACGCGGAAGGAAGTCGAGTCGGTGGCCACGAAATAGAGGCAAAGGAGGCGTGGCCGCGGCACATCTCGGCCCAGTGGCGGAGGTCGGCACCCGCGACAGCCGGTGGAGGTGGGCATGCCCACGATGGAGCTCAGCCCGGCGGTTGAAGTCAACATCCACTGCGGATCTCGGCCTAACCTCAGTCACATGGCCATGGCGGAGGTCAGTGTGGCAAGCTGCGGCATTACTTTCAGGTGTACAAGATTTCAATGGTGACCACGCACCAGCTGGGCCCTATCCTGCACAGCCCGTTCGCAACAGGGCGAATTGCTAAATGGCTTGCTGAGCTGGCGGAGTTCGAACTCTACTTCGTCTCCAGACAGTATGTAAGGAGCCAAGCCTTGGTGGATTTCGTGGCGGATTGGACGCCGACCGATGACACAACCTCAGAACCCGAAGGGCCTGTCAAAACAACCCATGTGGTCTCGAGGATTCAGTTATCCGAGACCCCATGGGAAATGTACTTTGTCGGGTCTGCGCGGGACCCAGGTACGGGAGCCGAGGTGGTTCTGATTTCCCCAGAAGGGAAGAAGACTCGGTATTCGTTCGGGCTCGACTTCCCGCTATGAATAACATGGCTAAGTATGAGGCGCTGATCGCGGGGCTGCAGTCTGCCTTCGGGTTGGACGTGAAGGAGTTGCTGGTCAAAGGTGACTCTCAATTGGTGATCCGACAGGTACGCAGCGAATGTGGGTGCTAGAATCTGCAGCTAGCCGCGTATCTTATAGAGATCAAGAGGCTCGAAAGCCAATTCATGGCTCTAGAGCTCCAGCATGTTCGACGTGTTTTCAATGCGGAGGCTGGTGAGCTGTCCACGCTCGCCTCAACTCAAGCCATAATACCGCAGGAGGTCAACTTCCAAACCTTGTGGCAACCAACTGTCTGGCCTGCTGGCCCAGGTGAAGGGGGCCCGGCTGGGGAACAGCTCCTAGTGGCCCCAGTCGCCCCTCAAGCTAGGGGCCCATACAGCCTGGGTTGGTCCCGGACCCCCCTACACGGGTCCGGAGCCTCCAGCACCAAGACTCACCAAGCTCCCTATACAGGGGGCCCATACCTCACGGTATGTGACCGGACCCCCCCCCCTCGGGAGGGTTCGGCACCAGCGAACTCTCAGCTCATGGGGAGCCGGTGTCCTGGATGGACCACGTCCAGGCATACCTAAGAGAAGAATACCTTCCTAATGATGAAGCAGCAGCAGAGCGGGTTGCCCGTCAGGCTAAGAGGTACGTGTTGGTGGAAGAGGACCTCTACCGACGTGGCACCAACGGAGTCCTTCTCAGGTGCATCACAAGGCAATATGGTAGGGCCCTGCTTGCTGATATCCATGAGGGCGAGTGGGGGAACCACTCAGCTTCCCGCACGCTGGTTGGTAAAGCCTTCCGGCATGGCTTCTATTGGCCTACAGCTCTTGAGGATGCAGCTGAGCTAGTGAGGAGATGTAAGGCGTGCCAGTTTAATACTAAGCAGATCCATACCGGCTCAAGCTCTATAGACGATTCCCCTATCATGGCCATTCGTGGTTTGGGGTCTTGACATCCTGGGTCCATTTCCCCCATTAGTTGGTGGCTACAAGCATCTCCACGTGGCCATTGACAAGTTCACGAAGTGGTCTGAGGAAATGCCAATCACCAAGATTGACAAACACTCGGCGGTCAAGTTCATGCATAGCATCACGAGCCATTTCGGGGTCCCGAACAGGATCATCACAAACAATGGAGCCCAATTCACAAGTGAGTTGTTTGAGGATTTCTATGATGACCTAGGGATCAAGCTCTGCTTCGCATCACTGGCCCACCCGCGCTCTAACGGGCAGGTCGAGCGAGCGAACGCGGAGATCCTGAAGGGGCTCAAGATGTGGACTTACAACTGCCTAAAGAAGCATGGCAAGCATTGGGTTGATGAGCTGCCGTCAGTGCTCTAGGGGAACAGAACCACATCCAGCCGGGTAACAGGGGAGACTCCATTCTTCATGGTGTATGGGGCAGAGGCGATCCTCCCCTCAAAGCTCACCATGGGATCCCCTTGCGTTGTGGCATATGATGAAGCTTTGCAGGAGGAGCTTTAATGAGATGACATCGACTTCTTCGAAGAGGGACAGGTCCGAGCCGGCCTCCGTGCAGCCAAGTATCAATAAGCCCTGAGACGCTATCATCAGCGTAATGTCCGTGCGCGGTCGCTTCAGATTGGGGATCTAGTGGTCCGCCGCATCTTATCACGGGAAGGCCTAGATAAACTCTCCCCCATGTAGGAGGGACCCTTTAGAGTGATTGTGACTCCTAGACCAGGGTGCATTCGCTTGTCCACGGAGGCTGGGGAGGCTCTCCCAAACCCTTGGAACATCGAGCACTTGTGTAAGTTTTACCCATAGAGTAGGATGCGGTGTCAGGACAGCGTGTCTAGAATCCCTACACACGCTGCCCGGGGGCCATGTAACCCACTCTATGTATCTAATTTTGCACATCTTTTGAGTAAATGAAAAGTTGCTTCAGTTGATCATTTCAATTTTTTGTGCATCATCACCTGTCTTCTCCCTAAAACTTACTGTGTTGCGATTGAAATCCCTTTGTAAAGATTGGAAACTTGCGTGTCAAACCTTCGGGTTCTGAGGGGCAAGTTTTAGACTCGGTTAATACTAGCTAAGTTTGAGCTAACGTCGCTTAGGGAAGCAGAGGCCAGTGCCCTGGGTCCGGTCAAAGCCCTGAGCAGTCCGGCGTCCGAGCTGACAGTTCAACTTGCAAATATAAACACATAATAGTTTTATCATGGATCATATCAACACATATTCTTATATGAATCACCACTAAGTTCTATTAAGACTTATTCTAATCTAAGCATATAAGGTGTCTACGATCATACCTCATTAAGTGCAACCGATATGCATTTATAATAGTTCTAAATATTTTGAGAAAATCTGTAGAAATATAAAAAATGATATGAAAATAATACTTTCACTTGCACTAATAATATTACTCCTAAATTTCATGTGTCTCATCGACGTCTCATTGCTCATCATAAAATTGTGAGTCTTTAAAGATTCATGCCAATTATTCATTATTTATCTAATACTACTATGAAACTGCAATGCCACAATGGAGCTTTATTGTCACCATTGTCAACCAAGATCTTTACCTACCTTGTCACAAAGAACTTCCTTCTGAACCCAAGCCCTTTCAGAGTCGTCTTCCACTTGGACAATAATCATCACAACCAAAAAAAATTCTCCGAAATCTGTCAATTCTTTGAAAGGGCCATTTATATGACGGCAAGATAGTGAGATGATATATATAAGCTGAGAAGAAAGCACCGTTTCACCAACCGTCACAGGGAACTCAATCATTTTCGATGGCCAAATTAATTAATGATGTCATAAAGAAAGGCCGACAGCAGTCAGGCTAAAAGAAGCCCATGGTAGTTACAGCAGGGAAGGTTGATCCCAATTAGTACTCTCTCCATTTTTTAATATTAACTTTGATCATTCGTCTTACTAAAAATTCATTCAAACATGTAAAACTATAGGCCATGATCAAATTTCATCTAAGATAAATCAAATAACAACAAAATGAATAATAACTTGCGAAACTTTTTGAATAAGACGAATGATTACAGTTTTGAAAAAAGTTAACGCATCAAATATTTAAGAATGGATGGAGTATGGAACTAGGGTTCCTGCAAATATAGTTTCGTCGGCCACAAGCTAGATACTATGATATATATCAATATCTTAAAAGTAGATTATTGAAAAGAATACCAAACCCATAGCCAATGAACTCCTGCGAGAGTCCGCTGCCGCTGAGCTTGCGTAGGTGTCCGTTGCCGCCAAGCCCTGGCATGGCTCTTCCCCCAACCTCCCATGTGTTCTTGCCGCCGCTGAGCTAGACACCACCAAGATCTCGTAACTGAGCTTCTCCATGCATCCGCCGCTGCCGACCTCACTGCCACCACGCTCCCCTCACATCCGTGCACCCCTAGCCATCGACAGATGGGGTCACCTGGAGAGACCTCTCAAGAGAGAAAGGAGGTCAACGTGCAACTGGCTACAGTGGGGAAGAACTGAAAGCTGTTAGAAAGCCAAGTGAGACTGTGGTTTGAGAGGTTCAAGCCGCCGGAGCGTAATACCCTACATCCTCTTTGCGAGATATACAAGGTCCAAGAGCTGGATGGGGTTACATGCGCAGCGCCTTCCCTTTTATAGTCCAAGGTTTAGGCTACGCGCCGTCCGTTGGGGCAAGAAAGAGAAAAAAGAATCCTATGTATCCCTCCTCATGGTCTGTATTTATGTGGTACTGTACCTAGTACAAGCTGTCCCTCAGATGTTGACTGCAGCCTTAACAAATGCGACATTCCCTTTTCTACATACTCGAATGCTGCCTGTCCGCGCAGCGTGCGCTGCCCGGTCACCTCCGGGCTCAGAGTGGCATTTAATGCTCCTCTGCCGCCAGTAGCGCGGTTTCCCACCTCTTGGACTTGGCGTCGCAGCGGTGAGATCTGCTGTCCTCAGCATATCCTGGGAATTTAATGTCGTTCGGTGCCTCGAGCTGAACTCGCTACCCTCGGTCACCGCACCGTCGGGCTTGTGAGCGAAGCCTCGCGGACCCGCCCCAGGCTTGCAGGGGAAGCCAGCGCGGACCCGCCCCTCCGTGCCTAGAGGGGCTCGGACCCGCCGACTCCCGCCTACGCGGGGGCAGCTCACTGCCCTGCACGTGTTCAGGCCGGGTCCGGCACCGCCTTCGCGGCGCCAGACTGGGTCCGGACTCCTCACTATAGCCAGAGTCTTGTTGGACCGCTCTGTTTGCGGCCCACGGTCTCAATTGCCTTGTGTCTTCGTATTTGGCCTTGGCCCAGGGATACCCGTCTCCCTAGACGCGGACACCTACCACGATGATACTTATATGCCCGCCCCTGTTGAGCCCACCATAGGATGATCCTAACACCAAGCTCGAGAGAAAAAACATATCTATTCAATATATTGTTCCAATCAAGCATACAATATATATGATGCTAGTTGCAGCTTATTTCTAGAAATTATTAGATCAAACAAATACAATCAGAATTTACAAATAGTTAACTATCCATATTATATCAAATGTTTAAAATGAAAAATATGCTAAGTTGTTAGCTACATCCAATGATATGTACTAAACCAAATATTTTATATAAAATACAAATTAAAATTTTTATTTCACATGGAAAAAGATCGCCGCTATATATTACCTCAAAAGTGATTGTTAAAAGAAGCTTATAATGTTAAATTCTTTCGTATGCTAAAAATTACCACATGAACCGAAAAAGGAAAGAAACCTAAAGTGTTACTATATACCTCCATTTTTAAATATAAGTCACAATTGACTATTTTCTAAAACTTTGATCATTATATTCGTATTATTCAAAAAAATTATAAGTTATATTTATTTTGATGTTATTAGTTTTATCATTCTAGGTAGTTTTTCTATGACTTGCACTTTTATATATTTGTATAAATTTTTTGAATAAAATGAATGATCAAAGTTTTGAAAAAAGTCAATAGTGACTTATACTTAAGCACAGAGGGAGTATATTTTATGAACATCTAAGCACCTATATTTGTCAAAATATTTGTATCAGATATGACTAAAAATATACTAATGATTGTGATGATCATCCAATACCCGACATTAATCAAAATATATTGAATAAAATAATAGAAAATAAGAATCTATCAACGAAAACCTAAAAACTCGATCATTGGTTATAAAGAAAGAACTATGTTCTATAGCAACTTCAAATTTAACATGTTAACCATTGTAAAAAAAGATATATGCACTATTGACATAGTGGATCCAACTTATAACTAAAAAGATCTTTTTAATCATAAATTACTAGCAAGGTAAAATGACATATATGCAGAAAAATGTAAACTATTTTATTTATTTGTTTGTTTTTATCATGTATAATCGAGTATAAGGTTTTCATAAGGTTTAAAAACAAAATTACTATTATTTATCTATAAGAGAAAAGGGCAGACACAATGTAAGGAACAAAAGGGATAATTAGAAGATAAACAAGAATAAAGAAATTAGTTTTGTATTTGTAGTCGGTAAACTACTAAGTCATGAATGTCCACACAAGCCACTAACATTCAATTATAAAATGCATTGCCCTAGCTAGGTCATATTTGATATCATATAGATCATTATAATCTCTATAGAAGCTAAAATCAGTAATACAAATTAGATATAGCAATGATATTTTTACCATATACATCAATATAAAAAGTACTACCTCCATTCCAAATTATAAGGGGTTCTAGGCCACTTTTTTCTGTCCATGTTCATATTGATGTAGGTGAATACAGACATATATTGAACTCACATCTAGGAGGAATGGATAAATCTAGAAAATAGCTAAAACCCCTTATAACTTGGAACGGAGGGAGTAGCACCTAATATCTATTGCATAATTAGCGAAGGTTGTTTGAGCAAATGACCGATCACTGACACACACACTAAGACTGTCTCTAGTGGTCACCTCTAAATTCCACCCCATAAAAGGAATATTCTACCCCCTTTAAAATTATTCCACACTCCAAATCAAAATCTTCTCCAACAATGAGAGTGTTCGGCAGCAGAGGTAGCGTTACCGCAACAGTATCAAGCATGCTTACCCACCGTACGATGGAGACAGTGTGTGGTCCAGAAGCTTCTGTTTGTTTTTTTATTTATGCTGCGGTAGCGTTAACGCACGAACGAACAGTCTCAATGCTATCTATATCACAACCTCCATACCCCACCAACCTATTTTTTTATTATTTTCCATTTCTCTCTCCTGGTCTCCCCACCCAGCTCGTGCTCCTCCGCCCCTCCCAATGCGCCATCCCGACATCCCGCCGCCGTCGCGTGCCTGCAACACCAGCGCCTCAGGCCTCCTCTGCTTCCACCCTGCATTCTGCCTTCTCCTCCCTTGGGCCACTCCCGCTCTCCACCATAGGCCAGGGCCGCCTCCATCGGGACGCCACCGTGCACTGCCGGCCCTCTCCGCCACAAGCCGAGGCCGCCTCCACCGGGACGCCACCGTGCACCGCAGGCCACCTCCTCCGCCAGTGGGCTCCATGACCGAGCCCCGCGCTATGCCGTCGCCCCTTTTGTCCACCGCCGTGTGGAGGTACTGTCGTCCTCCATCGTGCCACCAGATCCAGCTCTGCCAGCTCGCCGGCGTCGCGGTCCACCGGCCGCTCCAGCTCCTCTGACCGCCGGCATGCCTCCAGCTCTGACACGGGCCATCCCATCCTCTTGCCGCCGTGGTCCACAGAGAGAATGATAGCGAGTGTCGTACGCCCCTAATTGTGGCGGTTCTCTCTCCTTCCGACAAGTTTAGGGATGCATTTGCAGGTCACCGTTGGAGGCGGTACCGGATCCTCCCACACTCCTAAATGGGATACAGGGCCATTCTCGGTCCACCGTTGGGGGCAGTCTAATGGTGCCCTAGGTAGCGCCTATAAAATGACCATAGACTCCACGCAGAGGAGGGAGAGGCGGCGGACTGCTATTCCACCCCGGTGGACGGAAGGAATACTGGCTCCGTTCATAGCCTGCTCATCGGCACTGCATCGTGACGTTGGTCTACATTATCCATGCCAGGGAGCAGGATGGCAAGAAGGAGATCTTGCTGCTGCGCCTACAGCTGTAACACCCCGAGGATGACACTGCACACGGCTGTATACCGATGAATGTTTTTTTTTCCGAATGGCACAGTCTCGTGCTCCATTTCTTAATGATGAAGGGGGACTTAGAGGCGCCCTAGAGACCACCCAAGCAAATTTACAGAACAAAACAATTACAATTACACTGGTGGGATAAGCGCGTGAAGGTGCTTAGCACCAGCCAACCCATCAACGCACTTCTCTTTCTATAGATGCGAGCAAGGTGGGAGCTGACTTCTCCTTTCGCTGAAAAGTATGAGCATCCTCTCTTTCCAAATCTCCCAAACCACTAGGAGCAAAACAGAGCGCAAGCCTTTCTTTGGAGCCCCGCAGAGAAACCAATCTAAACCCGCCACTCTTTAACCGACTCAGAATTGGACCAAGAAATTAGGTCAAGCTGGGCAATGGAAAGCCAAGAAGCAATACCCTCTCAAATTCTCCTTGAGTAGCGATAATCAATTTATGATGTGGTGAGCCATCTCAACACGTCGTCTGCAGAGAAGGCAGTAAGGGCTATGCGGCCATCCATGAGTCACTAGTCTATCTGACGCCAAGACCCTGTTACAAATGATTAGCCAGGCGAAAAATTTACACTTGGACGGACCCAAAGCTTCCAAATTAACGCTTTCTATTTGAAAACGGTGTAACTGATGAACTGGGCTATGTAGGCCATGGCTGTCCTATACAATACAGAATCATTTAGGCTCCAAATAACATTATCCACCACATATTTGTGTGATGAAAACTAATTGGGCATCTGACCAAAGCTCCACAAATTGTCTTAGGTGGTCTGTAGTGTGGATTGCTTGGAGGTCGATGCCCCCTGACCCACCCCTGCTCGACCAGAGCCTCCTTGACTGACATCTTGTGTTGCGTTGAGGCTGTGAAAATATCTGGTGCAATGTCCTTAGGGCGTCTTCCCTGGGCCCAAGCGTTGCGCCAAAAGGAGGTTTTGGTCCCATTGCCGATAGTGAATTTTGTTGAGGCAGTGAAGAGCACTTCGTCTATGGCATTACATGGTGCTCCCATTCCTACCCATGGTGCATCTGGAGTTTCCCCCTCTTACCAGAGCCAACGAAGCCGCAAAACCCTTGCGAAGCATTCGAGATGTAGGACGTTAGGGATGGCAACGGGGAGTTCCCCGTCGGGGGTTGCCTCCCTGTCCTCGTCCCTGCGGGGACAAAAATTCCCCAACCCCATCCCCGCAAACACTCGTGGGGAAAAATTTTCCTCCCATCCCTGTCCCAGCGGGGAATAAATCCTCAACGGGGATACCCATCGCTGCTAAAATTGTAACTAATATGTATGTATTTTGTATGATTAGTATAAAACATTATCATGTACATGTATTACTTTAGGTGATAGATTATTATATATTCATCAAATGATCACATATATAATGATTAGTTATTTGACAAAGTCATAACTCATTTTTATCATTAACCATTGTATAAAAGGTCATCACATATTAGATTAATGGGTCCCCGCGGGGAACGGGGACAGGCAGTGCTCCCCAATCCCCATCCCCGTGTACCCGACAGGGTGGAAATTTTGCCCATTTAGAATTGGGGAGGGGGGATTTCTCCACATCCTCATCCTCTGGTAGAGGAATTCCTCTCGAGAAATCGGAGACCAGGGCCCATTGCCATCTGCGGACGTCTAACCCTCCATGGTCTAGGAGATCGATGAATGTCACCCTCGGGGTGTCATGGTTGAGACGTCGTCGTGTCGTTAGTAGGCCGACCGTAGGGGCCGCAATAAGGCAGGGTCGCTACTTTTACGTCTGCTATGACACAGCAATCATACAGCAGCGCGCGCTTATATGGTTATGGATGGTGCTCCTCGTCACTTTTCTCGTGTGTCCTATAACAGCCCCTTCATTGACTCCACCTTTGGTCTTCCCGACTGTTATTCCGTCTCCTAGCTCACGTGATTGAATAACTGACCCTGCGACCTTCCTTCCTCCCTCTTCATTCCACACCTAACCTCGCTCACTTCTTCAGGTTGGCCCTCAGTTCATCTGAAGCTTGCTTTGTGCTGCTTAATAGGGGAGGGAACAATAGAGAGACGATACCACCAGTGCCAGGCTTCGACCTTCGCGTAGATTCTGCATAGGCATAACGTCGATCATATCCTAAGCAGTTATTTATTAACAAAATTGAGGGGGCAGCTTCCGGTTCTGGCTCCGACTATAGATGGCCAGATGGGCCGTGCTCAACGGGCTGGCCCAGTTAATAGTGCCTGTGCCTAGCACGGCCCGACGGCCAACGTCCTCGTGCCGGCCTGGCACTACAGCAGTGCCGTGCTTGGGCTGCGTCTCAGGCCTTCAAGTGCCACCCCTGGTGAAGGTAAGAGCAAGTATGCATGGGACTTGGTATTTGGTGCTAGAACAAATAGTACTGTTGTCAGTTCCATAGGGTCTGGTGGTGGTCTAGGTGGACTTGGTGCTGGATCCATGGGGTTTGGTGCTGGTACTTCTTCCTCCAACCCTTCTTCCATGTCTATGAATATACCTGCAAGTGCTTTGCTCTATGCTGCAAGCACTCCTACAGTTGCTGCTGGTTCTGAGCTAGCATCCTATCTAGATAGTGACACTGTCCAGAAGTTTGATGATAACTTCAACATCTTGGACTGGAGGCGTGACCATAAACTCACATATCCAGTTCTTTCAATCCTAGCAAGACATGTTATCTCTGTCCTTGTGTCTACTGTCAGTTCAGAATCTGCATTTAGTTTGACAGGGAGGATCATTGAGGATCGGCGACGTCGCGCAACTTGGCGCTGGCATGGTGGAGATGCTAGCCCTTCTCAAGGACTGTTAGGAATAATCTTGGCATGGTGGGTGTTAGCAGTATGCGTGTGTGTGCGTTGAGTTGTGTTTTGTGTGCGTTCGTGGCACGCATGAGTCGCCATGGCCGTTGGGCACGTCGCAGGGAAGCTGCAGACCCAGAACGGCAAGGCGTGGCGCGGTGTGTCAAGTGCGCGTGTGCAGGAGAGCTGCAATGGGCGTGGTACGAGTTAGTTGGGAAGTGGCGCGAGTGGTGGCATTCGTTGGGCATGGGCGAGTCGCCCGGACAAGTCGCCATCCACGACGTCGCGTGCATGGCAGGAATGGCAGGCGTGGAGGCGAGCTCCTAGGCAGCGCCCGAGCCTATTTGTACCCCCATCCACCTCTGTACTAGGTGCTCGACCATGTGATAATAAGAGCCAACATACAGGTGACTTCGTTGCCAAAGCTCGGTACTGTTCATCTTCTACCTTCGTCTGCCGGCGAGTGTGAGCGCGAGTGAGCGAGGTGAGGGCTGAGCGTGGTGCCTATGGCTCCAACAATTGGTATTAGAGCCGGGCTCATTGCCGGGCGCGTTGGTGGTGGCCGACGGCATGTGTCGCCGGTGGAGTTGAAGCAGGAAAGTCGCCGGCCGGTTGAGCGCGTGTGCGAGTCGCGCGGGCAAGCGCGTCACGCAGACACGGCGCAGTGCGTGGGCGCAGCCATGGCGAGGAGGAATATGGTGGGGAAGACTCTCGGCGTGTGTCACCGAGGAGGAAGAAGACCGTGGCACGAGGTGGCGACGTGCGATGCGGCAGCCACGGTGGAGCTCCAGTGACGGCGCAGCGGCGCCGGTGGTCGCGACGGGGAGCGGACGGCGCTACGTTGGGTTGAAGGGGGTGTCTGTGGAGGTTAGACGCGCCATGGACGCGAGTGTGCGTGCGCGATAGGCGCAGTGTCAGCGCATGTGGGCGGTGTGTGCCAGCGCGTCGTGCGCCGGGTGCGTGTGTTAGCGCCATGGGCGTGGTGTGTGTTGAGTGCACGGGCGTGCGTGATGCCGTGGCCACAGTGTGCGAGTGTGTGCAGCGTGGCAGGCACGGCGGGGTGTGCACGGAGGGCTCGGGAGCATGGTCAGCGCGGAGTGCGCGGGAGCTGCGCGCGGTGAGCACGACGTCGCACCGGTCCGAGTCGCGCGTGATCACGCCGGTGGTCGCACGGCGGGATGCTTATCGTCGGCGATGGCGGAGGTGGGCAGGTTAGAGCCATTTGGCGCACGAGGAGAGGCCAGGTCATCCGGGAACGCTGCGCTCGGCGCGCGGGACGTGAAGGCCGGACAGTGTGAATGCCAGGCGCGGCGGCAATGGTGCGGCACGGGAGACGGTGCTGCTCGCAGACGCCGGCAAGGATCCTGTGAAGATGACGATCGATCCATGTCAAGATTAGGGGGGTGAATGTTAGGAATAATCTTGGCATGGTGGGTGTTAGCAGTATGCGTGTGTGTGCGTTGAGTTGTATTCTATGTGTGTTCGTGGCGCGCATGAGTCGCCATGGCTGTTGGGCACGTCGCAGGGAAGCTGCAGACTCGGAACGGCAAGGCATGGCACGGTGTGTCAAGTGCGCGTGTGCAGAAGCGCTGCAACGGGCGTGGTACGAGTTAGTTGGGAGGTGGCGCGAGTGCTGGCGTTCGTTGGGCATGGGCGAGTCGCCCGGGCAAGTCGCCAGCCACGACGTCGCGTGCATGGCGGGAATGGCGGGCATGAAGGCGAGCTCCTAGGCAGCGCCCGGGCCTATTTGTACCCCCATCCACCTCTGTACTGGGTGCTCGACCATGTGATAATAAGAGCCAACATACAGGCGACTTGGTCGCCGGGGCGTTCGTCGCCAAAGCTCGGTACTGTTCATCTTCTACCTCCGTCCGCCGGCGAGTGTGAGCGCGAGAGAGCGAGGTGAGGGCTGAGCGTGGTGCCTGTGGCTCCAACAAGGACTGGGAGGCTGCTGATGCAAGGATGCAACACACTGCGGAAGACAAGGATCTGGAAAGGTCTTTCAAAGACCTGTCCCTTGATGAAGAATGAGATGTTGTTGCTTTCTTAATTACTTTATGGGTTGATGAACTCACTATGCTATTGTGCTGTAATACTTGAACTTGATGAACTTATTTAATAACTTTGAGCTGGGTTGTACTCTTTTTTCCTATCTAGTGTTGTAATACTTGAGCTGAGCTGAGCTGAGCTGGGCTGTAATACTTGAACTTGATGAACTTATTTAATAACTTTAGCTGTTCCTGTTCGACGAGGAGGGCACCACCATCGACAGCCACGAGTGCTTCCTGCTGAGCTTGGTGTCCCTCGCCAAGATCCCGCTGTCGCCGCTGAACACGATAGAGAGGGTGGAGGCGAGGTGGCTCTGCCAGTGCGCGCTCTCCTCGGCTCCCTCGGACTGCACCATCGTGCTCACCACCTACCACCGGAGCTATCTGGTGTGCTGCCGCCCCGGCGACGAGGAGTGGAAGGAAGTGCCGTTCGAGGACGAGGAGCCCGACGGCGCGTACGACAACTTCGGCTGTGACATCGTCGCCGTCGCCTCTCCGCAGGACAGGATGTACGCGAGCACGACGATGAGCATATTCATGGAGCTCGACGTGCCTGTGACTCCCTTTTACCCCGATGGAGATGGAGATGACTTCGTCGTCAAGCACATGGACATAGCCGATCACCCCGGCAGTCGGCGGTGGCGGTGTGAGGACAGGATGATGGAGTTCGACGGCGACGTCTTCCTCCTCGTGATCTACTTCCATGGCATCTACAGCTCGGAGGTCGTCGACATGGACATCCACCTCTTGGATACCTCGGCTGGTGCTTGGAACAAGCTCGAGAGCATCGGGGACAGGCGATCTTCGTCGCCGACAATTGCGTCATGCTGTCGCCGGCGACTGCAGCCGGGGTGCCGCCTGGCTATGTCTACCTGCTAGACGATCACTGCCGCACCGGCGATGGTGTTCTGCTGTATACGATCCGGCCGGATGATCGGACGATGAGCTGCAGCCTGCTACCCGGCGCCTCTTGTGATAATGTGTACTGGGTGCTTCCATCAAGGTAAACAAGTAAGCTTTTTATCTTTATTTGTTTCCACTTTTTTTTGGGTCCGATCCACTTTCATAATACTCTACATAAGAACCACCACTCGTTACAACTTAGAACCAATTTCTTGTGTGTCTGTTATGTTATACAACAGATTTAAGAAGAAATGCGAGGAACCTTTGACCATGATCTCAAATGAGGTTAGTACATAATAATGCCACGTTATATATACATATATACCTCATGTAGTCATATTTCATATCTAATGAGTACACTTAAGATGAAAACATGAACCAAACGAACTTGTTTTCTGTGGCAGTCAAGTAACAAGATTTGCAACAAGTTCACCTTTGATGAAGATGGTGTGGAACACGCAGCAGCACCATGGTCTAGTCTCCCTGTTGACATGGTCCAAGAACTTGTCCAATGGCTATCGTTCATGGATTACTTCAATGTCCGAGCAGTATGCAAAGGTTGGAGTTCAATCAGCAACCCCGTTCATCAGTATGCAAACAGATACCCGGTGTTGATGAGTATGTGCTCTAGCTCTACAGGCACGCTCAAATTATTCGACCCCATTGTTGAGAAGGAATACACTCTTAAGAATACCCTAGTGCGATGTAAAGATTACTTCCAGATGCTCCTCTTTGCAAAGCATGGATGGGTGTTGGTGCTAAGAGGAAACAAGTACATGTATGCTGCAAACCCATTCACCGGAGAGATTCTTCATCTCCCAGAGTTGCCGAAATTCGGCTACCTGTTTGATGGCATCTCATTCTCATCTGCACCAGAATCTTCAGACTTCATAGTGTGCGCCATCAGCAAAGATAACCACCACCAATTCCACAGCGTTCATGCGATGGTATGGCGTGCAGGGGATGAGCACTGGACACGGGTGGAAATAAGCGATCACACTCCGTTCCGCGTCGCATATAGCAACCCGGTTTTCTACCGCGACGAGTTCTACTGCCTGGGGACTCATGGGAATCTTGGTGTTTTCAACCCACACACCATGGCATGGAGAGTTCTCGACAAACCAAATGCTCTTCTTGATGGAGATCCAATGCCAGGTGATCAGTACTGCAACCTATTGGAGTTCAGAGATGATCTGTTTGCCATCTTCAGAGCACACACGATGGGGCAATTGAGCTGTACAGGCTTGACATGTCTCGCATGGTTTGGATCAAGGTTGAGAATTTAGATGGTGAGGTGGTTTTTGCTGATAATTTGAATGCCGTCATGGTGTCAGCCCCATGGGATGCTTGTTGCAACAGGATCTATATGTCAAAATTTGGAGGATTCGGTGAAGGTGGGGAGGCTGATAAGAGTGTGTTCTATGATTTCAAGTCTCGCAAATATTATCCAGGCTATTTCAATTTGACCGAACGGATGAACTCCATATGGGTCGAGCCAACCTTACATCAAAAAGGTTGTTAGTGTTAGTAATCTGGTGCTGCTGCTGATGCCTTGGCCATTGGAATTTCACACGTGGTTTGGTTTTAACTTTGCTGAAATTACTGATGAGTTCCCACCCATCTATCTCATGTTTGTGTCCGCTAAGTATGTGCTCACGAACCTGCACCATAATTTATGTATCAGTCCATGACGCTTATGAGCTGTGTCGCCACATTTGTCAGCACTTTGTGTTATTTTAGTGTCAGCCAGCGGCTCCATAAGTTTGCCTTTTTGTTTTCTTTCTTTTTAATTTGGTTGGACCTGGTGCTTCATGGACGGTTCCTTCAAATTTCTCAGGTCAGGCGGCAGGAAACCTTGGTGCATAGAGCCTTGCAAATAAAATCATGCATGGTTTCACCAAGCAATAATTTCAACAGAAATTTTCATGAAAAACAGCAGTAATTAGACACATACATACACATCATCACAATGCAAGTACGTAGCTTTTCATCACAAATATAGATCATCAAACGGACATGTTAGCAAGTGCATATTTACAGTTTGTTTCTATTAGATCTCGTAGCAGCGTATTACTTCTTGCTTCTACAGACTGTACAAATCTATTAGAGAAGACGACACCTCCTCCTGTATTGTATACACACCTACGGCAAAAACACAACTCTATGGACAAACATACGTTGTGTTCTTAGGGCCTTCTTTCCAACTGCTCAAGGAGAGGGCATCCGCTCTCCAGTATAACCAACAAACCAACAACCTAGTTGGCCATATTTCCAAGCATTTGCAGCTGAATGCCAGCCTCACAGTCAGCACTCTTCACTCATGTCTATCTACCTATCTACTGACAAGCTAGCTCTGATGGTGAGGTGGTTTTTGCTGATAATTCGAATGTCATCATTGTGTCTGCCCCATGGGATCGTTGTTGCAACAGGATCTATACGTCAAAATTTGGAGGATTCAGTGAAGGTGGGGAGGCTGATAAGAGTGTGTTCTATGATTTCAAGTCTCGCAAATGTTATCCAACTTATTTCAGTTGGACCTAACGGATGAACTCTATATGGGTCGAGCCAACCTTACATCAAAAAGGTTGTTAGTGTTAGTAATCTGGCTGCTGCAGCTGATGCCTTGGCCATTGGAATCACATACGCGGTTTGGCTTTAACTTTGCTGAAATTTCTGATGAGTTTCCCACCCATCCATCTCGTTGACACTCACTGCTCTGTCTTTAGGCCATTCTCAGTGGGAGTTTCGTTCTCATTAAATGACAAGCCACATATTCATCCTTATTACTCCTTGTGAAATATGCATATGCCATCTAAGGTCCAAGCCGCAAAAAGAAAAACCCTTATGACTTTTCAATATCAAATTACCTCACACACGGAATGGGCATCATAGCCTGGCACGTTAAACTTAGATGGCACATATTACAATGCAAGTTTAGAGGTTTAGAAACGTGTTTGGAAAGCTCATTTATCCCGATGGCGGCACGTGGAAATTTAAGGACCATCGGTGTACGCCACGACGCGGTTGGTTAAGTTCGATGTGGTGCACCTCAAAGCGGTTCTTCCCCAGACCAAACGCCCTAGGATAAAGATTAGTGTTCGGCGTTTCAACGGTTTGCAGCATTCCGTTTTGCTGGATATGTCCATATTTCCATGCATATAAATGAATATATATCCTCTGTCTTGTGATGGGACTAATCCAGCAGCAGTGAGTGACTGATTCTGTATTATATATGGCTCAATTATATAGTACATGCTTTGTCGTCCTACGGCCAATATGATTGAAATTGCAGCTTTGTTTGTGGTCAAAGTTTTTACATCTGACTATAGTCTCTAAAACTTTGTAAGTATGATCGACAAAACAAGATTACATTGAAAAAATCGACAAAACAACAGTGATATTGCTGCCATCCAACTCAAGTAGTAGCTCTCCGTTCAGTTCTTGGGAAGTCTTTTAACAAAACGTGTACTGTAATTATGCATGACTGCACCAGGGGCATGCAGTGCTGTGCAATAATCTGCTTGTAAATGACCGGTAGACTGCAGAACCGTTTGCAACGAAATTACGCCAACTTTGGACCATATATAGTTTACATGCCCACGCTCCCAACCTAGCTCACCTAATTAGTGCTCCTATTATTTTGTGTTATTCTTAGCGAAACTTCACTTGAATTGCATCTCAGGCCAGTGCTGCATGTCTGCACTTATTTTTGGGACGGAGGTAGTAGTCAACAATTTGTAGTTTTATGGACAAAAACGCATCAGCACATTTTTGTAGGAATTGTATCAACTGATTTTAAAACTTGGTTGACTGAGAGAGAACTATTTCATTCCAAAGATTAAGTCACATTAAAAAAACTGCAAGGATATATTATAACTAAAAACATTGGGTGCGTGAAAAGAACTAAGATCACGCGAGTGCAAGGGTTCAAGCAAATAGTCGTGCATGTGCATCCTGAGCAGTCAAGTAACCAATGCAGCAGATCATGTATATACATATGTAAAAAGGGACCATGCAATGGTGCAGAAAATGAGATAGAGCAAAATGCTATTGCTCAAATTGGCGCCCTTGGTCGATAGAACATGGTAAACACAAAGCTCGGCATATTGTGCACCAGTATTGGAGTTTAACCAGGTGGTTAGTGGACCTAAGATAAGCAACACCTAGCACACTGAAGCTTGGACATCTTCAGTATGCTTAAGCTTAACTAGGTAGCATGAAACAGGGTCGCCGATCCTTATTCAGAAACAACAAGATCCTAATGATCATCAGTAACGAAGACCATTTCTAGTATTAACGAAGATCCATCAATGAGAAGCAGCTCAAGAGTCGTTAGATGTTAATCAGAAAAGGTTAGTCGTCTGAGTTCATCTGCAGAGTGAATGCATGCGTAGTTCTTCTCTAGTTCTCTTGTACACACCACAAGCTCGATCTCCACCGCCAAGAACCAATCAACAATCCTCAGTCAGTCAAACCACTCATATCGATCGCACGCCCAGTCCGATCCCACGACAGAATCGCCATTAATCACCACATCACGAGCTTGTCATAGCTCTGCACGCCGGGCCATCGTCCCGCCCTCTCGCCGCCAACAGGTACTCGCTGCTCGCGTACCCCGACCCCCATCCCCTCTGTGGCTGCCACGCCAAGACGGAGTAGAGCGGCCAGGACTTCCAGCAGAGCAGGAGGCAGCTGTGCTTGATATATTATTTGTTCTTATGTGGATATTATAATTTTTTTTTACATGGTTAGATTTTGTATGAAACTATTTTTTAAAAAAACATTCTTTATATGTATGTGTATACTTTTATATACATCCTTTTCTTGAATATTTTCTTTGATACTACTTTATGATCCAGGATCTCTCTTGAGGAAAGGTCGGCCTGCTGCTATAGAAAAGCAGGGAGGAATTTCCAAAGCGGGGTCACCAGAGGCCACGGTTGATGATCTTCCGAACCCACCGACATCAAGCAAGAAGACAAAAAAGAAAAACATTTATAATCACGATACATCAACGACCTGCCGATCAAGCAATGCGTTATACAGTTGCTGAATAAACACAACCAACACCGGTACGTACCACCCAATGCGTTCATAAAGTACTACAAATATGCATGACCACTGACCTGAGTTCTTATAGAAAATAGAAGACCCAAGAAGAAGAATTTAAAGAGAAGGCTGGTTTTGAAATGCAAGAGCAATCGCACATCGTCTAGTTATACGCACAAACGTAAGTTCTTGAGAATAACCTTTGCATTGCATAATTAGCAAACTTTAGTTCATTTCCTCAAGAATAAGAGAGGTAGAATCCTCAAATTGTAACAAGCGTGGAATGATGTGCATGCTTCTGATATACAGGAAATAGAAATAAGCTTACTGGTCGAAATGATGCACATATGTCTTCCTCGTGATTAGGCTAGAAAAAATCCACAAAGGATATAGTAAACCCGCTAAAGCATGATTGATTCCGGTTTATTTTCAAATGGCAACAATACAGGAATCATACTGAAAACCCACGGATGCTCAATTATCTTACTATTATTAATTGAAATATCTATAGAATTTGAAAATTATGACACATGCTAGAAACTACTATAGATCCTAAGAATTCTCACAAATTTCAAAGATGACCGTCCTTCCACTTGACAACCTCTAAGAATGAACAATCATAGCCCCTGGATTAATTCAATTTTGTGAATATATTGCCCATTATTACATTATGAAAGATAATCTAAAGGCCCCAAATTTGCGTACAAGTTACCCACTATGCCTTTACAAAAGATGATTAATTATATACTGGATTTGCATATGAATTTACCACTATGCCACTATTATTATGAAAGTTGACTAAAATTAAACTCCTATAGATGCCATTATAAAATATGATTTAAAATAAATCATGTAAATTTGCATATCAATTACCCACTTTGTCATTGTGGAGGATGGTTTAGATAAATCCCCTAAATTTAAATCTAAAGTATCCACATATGATATTGTAATTGGTAATCTATATAACCACCCAAGTTTGAACTCAAATTACTCACCCCATCATTATTAAAAGTAAGTAAGTTGTCCCCTAAAATCCACATTTGAATTACTGACATGTACTATTATAGAAAAATAGAAAATATGCCTTTATATGTTTATGTTTCAAAATCATCTAATTCCATCACTAATAATATATAGCGGAAAACAAACTAAAGCAGAATTATGAAAGATAATATAATGTAATGCCCTAAATCCTAATCTATATAAGCATTTAAGTTTGCATGCAAAGTACACATTTTTGTTATTATTAAAAATAAAAAGTCACCTACAAAATAATCTTATATATGTTCCTAATTACCCACTTTTGCCACTAATAATATATAGTAAAGAAATAACTAAAAATAATTAATGTTAACTAGAGTCCGGCATAGATGTATAAAGATAAAAGAAGTATTATTTTTATAAGTATTCAATTAGAGTACGAACAAATGAGAGATAGTGTAGATTAGCAATATAATTTTGCTTAGTTCTGAGTCTAAATTTATACGACATTTTGTAATGATTGTGTCCATTAACATTACTAGCTAAATGCCCATGCGTTGCTACGGGCAACAAAAATTGAAAAGATGCACATTCTAAAATGCAACAATTATTATTACAAATTTTAAATAAATCAAATGCCTAAATGCAATCACAATAGTGAAAAATCCTCACAACCAACAGTATGATAACGTTGCATAATCCAATGTTCTTTCCTCTATCGGGCTGACACCCATTGAGTTTAATTTGTTTCCTGTAGTACTGGTATCACTGCTGGCCGAAGAACATGGAAAAGATGGAACAAACACATACTGTGTACTATGGTTGATAGTCGGATAAGCGTAACAAAATGTTGTTGTTGGTTGATTTTTTTTATCATGTCAACATTTCAGAGCACCTCTTGCCACTTCCAAAGCTGTCTATCAAATATGGCATGAACCCTTTTAAAACAGATTAAACATGATCAGTTTGTATCCAAAATGCTAATTTAAGTACAAAGTTATAACCTCCTTCCATAGTACCACAAGCTGTTCCTTGAACCTCTGGTACTCAGGGGCTCTCATCTCCTCAACCGACACTGACCTTCACATACTCCCAAACACCACTTATAGGATTAGGACATGTGCGGGATAAAAATTGCTTCCTGTAAGATAACACAACTTAGATGAGTAGGGCAGGAACACAATCCAAAAGGAACAAAGCAGTTAAGTGAGATCTAGAGCTGATCCAAACCTGAGCTACCCTCACATCCTCGAAGGCGCCATCCCTCATTTCCTGACTCTCAGCGTCAGCCCGTGCAAAACATTATCGAATAACGCCAGATCATGCCGGATCTATTAGTTTAACCTATATAATTTCAAGAAATAGTTTAGTATATGATTATTAGAACTTAGAAACCACCAATTAATATGGAACATATGCAAGGTTCCAAAGGGTAAAGCTTTATAGTACGTACTTTTTCGTTGTGGCTTACCTTTTATATGGCACATATGCAAGGTTGCAAAGGGTAAGGCTTTATAGCCTGTACTTTTCCATTGTGGCTTACCTTTTATAAAATCAGAACTGTGCAGATCTCACCCAAAGTCTTTTTCGCTCAAAAAAAAAAGGTTGCAAAGAGTCACAGGAGTTCATTTGGGAAATGAAGAACACAATTTTTGCTTGCAACCAAACTACACTAAACTCTCTGCATGCTTATATATCAGATCGAGTAGATGCCTGCGTATTTAAACTAAATAGAACATGTCAAAACTATGCTTATAGACTGATTAGCATATCGTATTCATTCAGCCTTTAGTGAGAAGCAAGTAGATAGGTTGAAACTTCAATCATTCTATTCAGAGATATCATATTGAAATATAAATAATTAAAAAATACACATGCCACAAGATCTAATGGCAGTTCATAATCAATACTAAAAGCATGGTTTATGAATCACAGGTATTCAACACTTGGTCTCGTCAAAATCGTTGATGCCTTTAAATAATCATCATACAAGAAACAGAAAAATGTATTTCTTTCATGAAGTGCACATTTTTTTGCAATCTTTAATGCTTGCATTGATTAAATTCGGATGGAGACAGATTGCCAAGTTACAGAATACCTTCTTTTGGTTGCAGCCTTGATATATACTCTTTTCCTTCCAATATCCAGGCAAAATAAAAATATTTTATATCATCTGGTCAGAAGTAATGAGAAAATAAGTTGTCGACAGCAGGAGCAACAACACACACTTTGAAAATTTAGTCCCGTTATCTAGCACTTGAATGGCTAATTATAATGAATGGGGAAGGAAATAAAAAAGAAGTGGAAGAGAAGACATAGTAACACTGGATACTGAAATAGCCAAATATGTCAAATCGATCAGTGAGTTGTTGACAAAGAACAATTCATCTAGAGTGCAAATAATTGAGGGAAAGCACATAGATGTCATATCCCATATTAATCAAGAGAAAATTAGAGCCTCAATCTCCTATGCTGAACAAAGAATAGGCACTTAGATTGGACATACAAGTTAAGGATGAGAACATGTCTAAATTATTCTTAAAAACCAAAGCATGGAGAACAGGCACCCATGTTCTAATTTAGAGAAGTTTGAACAATTCAGAAACTAATCTATTAGCCATCAAAAGAAGGGGTGGTTGAGATCAATCAACAAGCACAGAATGGGTAAGTAGTTGAGATGTCATACTTAATCAGTTACCACTTAAGAGTTAAGACCACATTAATTATATTGACCAGTGAGGGACGAAAACCTGATTTGGTTCATACCTCAGAACACATATGCTTTGTAAGAACAGTACATAATTAGAAGTTTTTCCCCTTACTCTGCAGTACAAGACCAAAATTCAAATATTCCTGCATACTATAAATGTCTCCAAAACTCTTCGAACTATACCCAAGCAGCATGTCCTTATGTCATTTGGATTGGAGCCGTCAGACCTTAGTATGTTCTGGCCAAACATCTTAGATATGCAAATTGGACAGTAAGGTTAGATACTATGGCCTATTCATCCTGCACTGAATGTCTAGTACAGCTGCACCATAAAGGCATACACTACTCAGCTCCAGACCAAGACAAATGTTTTGCCTTCTCAATCCAGATGTTTTGTCAACTAATTTCTCCATCTCATGCTACTAACTAACCAAAGACAAACTGATTCTTCCACTCCCTGCTGCTGATTGACCCAAGGCAGCCTCGCTAGTTACAGGCGAGCAATGGCACCATGGATTTCCAGCAGCCTACCAAATCATCTACCTATACAAGTAGGGGATAGGGGATATTGACAGGGGGTGGCCAGCACCTGTCGTCGAGGTAGCAGTGGCCGGCCTGCTGCAGCTCGTAGGTGACGCGCACCAACACAGAGCGCGGCACCGACGCCGCCTCTTCTGACTTCGTGTCCATGTGGGACTGCTGTTGGGAGCACAACGCCTCGGCGTCGCACCAGCAGAGTCCAGCCGAGAAGGAGAAGAAAGAAGCTAATAAGGCTGGCATCGCGGGAGGTGAAGAGAAGAGAAGAGCCAATCTGTCTCACCTGATGCTTCGAGGAGAGGCAGTCGGTGATGCTCCCATCGGCGCGATTACTGCGGACGTAGTGCGGATCGGGGAGCGGCGCAGGTGATGTTTCTGCTGTGGATCCGATGTCAGCAAGTGACACCTGCGAGTAGCAACGGCGGCGGCAGCTGCGGGCGGGTGAGGAGAAGGAGCTCGCGGCCAGATCGGTGGGCACGGATCCGACATTAGCGGCGTAGCGCGCCCGCTCGGCAGAAGGCAAAGGGAGAGGCTGACGGCAGTGGAGAGGCCAAGCCCATCCGTCGAGCAGGAGCAAAGCGGCGCCGTCCCCAGCGATGCGACGCGGAAGGAAGTCGAGTCGGTGGCCACGAAACAGAGGCAAAGGAGGCGTGGCCGCGGCACATCTCGGCCCAGTGGCGGAGGTCGGCACCCGCGACCGCCGGTGGAGGTGGGCGTGCCCACGACGGAGCTCGGCCCTGCGGTTGAAGTCAACACCCACTGCGGATCTCGGCCTAACCACAGTCACATGGCCATGGCGTAGGTCAGTGTGGCGGTAGAGCTCTGCTAGGGGCGGTGGAGGAGGCGGAGGGCCCGTCGGCGGCGCGGAGGCAGAGGACGCAGGGAGGGTCGTGGGCGACAGCGCGGGGAGATGCGTAGAAGAGAGAGAAGGGAGGGTTTGAGGATGGAGGAGCGAGTCTGCGAGGGTGACTCACGACTCACGGGGCGGGTCCCACCTGTCGGCGCAAAGAAAATCGTTGCAGGACATGTGAAACGGGAGGAGCGAAGTGCACCGGGTAGAGTGGGAAGCACTTCATGCTTTTTAAGCAGGAGAGAGTAACCTGTGCAGATGCAAGCGGATGATGTACTAGTGTAGATTATAAGTAGAAGAAAATAATCAGTAGGAATACGTAACCAGCATATGTACCCAGCATGCATGTGCCTCCAATGTTATTCTTGGTTCAGTGTATATACAAAAATTCAGGTGGAGAGTTAAGCATCTTGTTAATCTGATCTAGTTTGTTGAGGCTCCAGAATTGAGCTGCTCATGATAGCTTGGCAATGCAGGCACACCGGCCGGGGAGGTCGGAGGATGGTGAGCCTCCACCATATCGGCCCGGCCGGGGAGGTCGGAGGATGGTGAGCCTCCACCATATCGGCGATCATGTTGCATCTCTGTTCATCACGCTGAACAAGAAAACAGTTATATTGTTCCGCATCGAGTTCCTGGTGGTCCTCGCCGCACTGCTGTTTTTCGCAATGTTCCTCATGGACTACTTCCGCCGCATCATCCACAACTCGGCCATGAGGGCCGTGTTTAGCATCTCCAACGTGGTCTCCGACTCCATCGTGGTGTACCTTCTTGGGATCATGCAGACAGCACCATTCAAGAACGAGTTGTTCCCAGCCTGGGCTCTTGTGCTTGTCAATTTACGTTACAGTGCAGACTACATCTCCGGCTATGGTGTTCCCGACCGTCGTGGGCGAAGGTTCAGCGAATGGAGGAATGTGTTGAAGCTCCTAGGATCGGCATTCTTGAATTGGACGCGTGGATCCAGCTTCACGGGCCCACTGTGGTTGTTCTGGGGTCTGCAGATACTGAGGAGCGGCTACAGGTTCTACTCGCGCAATCTGGCAGTCCGCGCCATCTGGCATGGTGGAAGCTCGGAGCTTGTTGCGGAGCACATGAGCTGCATTGCAAGTATGAGGAGCAGAGAAGGAAATCTTGGCTCGGAGGCGTCGGTGATGGAAGGCTACAAGTACTTGGTGTATGGAGAAACGAAGCAGAGAAGAGATTTCATCAAACTAAAGAAGCCTAAGTATGCCTTCTCTACCGCCAACCAGCAGGATGGTACCGAGGACGGGCAACCTAAATGGTGCTGCAACAGCATCCCCTGCCTCCAGCAGAAAACAACATCACCACTGATCACCCTGGACAAGATCTGCGGCCAGGACCAGGATACGGATGGGAGCAAGGACCTCCCTCTAGCCTTCGCCTTGTCAAGGCTGCTGCGGTGCAGGCTCGAGGATGTGACACTCCAGGGATCTATATTTCGCATGAATTGAGGGCTGCTCAAGAACATAGTTGATGGGAACCTGGGCGCCAGCGATGCCCTCAGGATCATGGAGCTGCAGCTTTCCTTCGTCCATGACTACTTCAACACCCGCTACCCTATGGTGTTCTGGCGTGGGCTCACATCACTCTTCCTCAGTCTACTTCTATCCGTTCTGACCATAGGCGCTGTCTCCTGGCTTGCTGCGGACATCCGTAAGGTCTATAAGCCCCATGATGGCGAGCTTGACAATCTGGTGAAGGGTTTCAATGTCGACGTGATCATTACATGGGTATTCATGATCTTGATGGTTGCCAAGGAGACATGGGAGATGCGCACCTACTTGATATCAGACTGGACAAGATTAATCATGGGGTGCGAGTATGTGCAGTGGAAGTGCCAAAGCAAGTGGTAGAGCATCTGTGAACACATGGATGGACCACATCCTGCTATGGTTTTCCAGATCTAAGGTTAACGACAGGTGGCATGGATTCATTGACCAATACGACTTTTTGGAGTCGTATGACGACCGGCCAAGAATTTTGAATCTCATTCACAATGTAACCACAGGAGTAACCCCAAAGAAGGATGATGGGGCAAAGATCAGCAGCGCCATTAAACATCCGGACGATGTCAGGGAGGCAGTCCTGGACAAGCTCAGGGACATAATGCCGGATGATCGTGCAGTCTGTAGCGTCGTTAACAGCAATCGTGAGCAGGTGAAGAACTACCAGAGGGATTACATTGAAGGACTACCGACAAGCTCACACATCATTCTTGTGTGGCACATCGCGATCAGCCTCTGTGAGATGGACCTTGCGGAAAAACACGGCGTCGACTTGAGCAACCCTGGGTTTCCATGTTCCCTCTTGTCGTGGTTCACTTCTTTCTGCTCATCCAAACTGTTTCTCCTGGATGTGGGTGACAAGAAAGATGGCATCCTGTCATCATGCTTCACAACTAGTTGCCCATTCAAATCAGACGACAAGACGGAATAGGAGAAGAAACTGAATGGGGAGCTCTGGAAATCATATATCATTGCCAATAGCTTGTCGCAGTACTGTGCATATCTCCTAGTTTCAAAGCCTAACCTCATCCCTGATGGCTTCCTTGTTCCCAATATAGTGCTCAAGAAAACCGTCAAGAGGGCTCGAGATGTCATCCTCAAAGATTGTGATTCGTTAAAGGAACAGTATACAAAACTGAAGCACGCGACAGAGAAACCTATCGCACACTCTGAAAAAGAGGATTCAGTGAAACTAGGTATGGCGATGGACAATGAACCGTAGCACGCAACAGAGAAACCTATTGCAGAGGATACAGTGAAACTAGGTGTGGCACTGGACAGCGAACCGAAGCACGCGACAGAGAAACCTATCGCAGACTCTGAAAAAGAGGATGCAGTGAAACTAGGTGTGGCGCTGGACAGCCAACCGAAGCACGCGACAGAGAAACCTATCACAAACTCTCAAAAAGGGGATGTGTCAAAACAAGGTGTGGCGCAGGGCAACGGAGTGAAGCACGAAACTGAGAAACCTATCGCAGAGTCTGAAAAGGAGGATGCAGTAGAACATGGTGCAGCACTGGGCAACAAACTGCTCGAAGATCTGGCTGACGAAGAACGCTGGCAGATCCTGGCAGATGTATGGATAGAGTTACTTATACACATTGCACCCACGTGGAATGCACAGGCACACAGGAAGAGTATTTCTGGAGGGGAGTTCATAACCCATATCTGGGCATTGCTTTGGCACTGTGGTATCCAGAGCAGCAGCTTGTGGGCAAAGGATGTTGAGCCTGAAAACAAGGATCCACAAGTGGGTCACCTAGAAAACGGCGGTGATCAGGCTGGGATTGAGAGAATGGAAACTAAAGGAGGTACGAGGAGCGACCAGATTGGAATTAACACTGGTGAAGCAAATAACAAGGGACCCAAAGAGCATGAGGTAGGCAACTCAAGTACAGAACTGTCGAGAATGGAGGGAACAGGGAGTTCGGAAATTGAAGAGGTCCCATAGCATGTGATAGTGGACAACACAAATGTTCAAATAGGCATGGCTGGACAAGCCCAAAACAAGAGTGAAGTGAAGGCTGAAGACATTGTCCAAGAACAGCGCAATGTGACCTAAAGGACGAGTCCAAAACTATGCCACCATAAGTTCCGCAGCAAGACTGCAATTGTGTGCTGAGGATCTATTGATCTTCTATTTGGGCAGTTGATTTGCCATTTGATTGTGTATCGTTAGTGCCTTTCAGTTCTCCTGTGCTCATCTGTTTATGGCGTCTAGCTTCTATTCTACTCTCAAGTTTCATCTCATGTGTGATAGCAGGAGAGTAGAGCGTTCTGCATTTTTGTACCTTAGTCTGTACTGTAAAGGAGGCTGTATGATTGTTGTGGTGAGTTTGTAATTGAAGATTTAAAAATCTCAAATGGGATTTACGAGACGTTTGGTTTGCAGCCACTGAGCCACGACTTTAGCCATACCAAATGTTAGGCAATTTTAATCGACTTTGTTTTTTAGATGTGCAGGGCACGTTTTTCCATTAAGTAGAAAGGACAAGGAGCACCACCAACAAACTAGGTCCTGCACGTCAAGTCGTCAATGCCCCAATTAGGGATGAAACTTGGGACGGATATTTCCCGACTATCTGTCCATCCGAAGGGGTCCAGAAGCTAAATGGGACGTCCGATATCCGTATCCGAACGGTTACTATTCGATCCATATCTGTATCCGGAGATTGGAAGTGTAATATTAATAATGCCGATAGGATGTATATCAATATCCGGGGCATGTATTTGCATCCGGAGATATCCGTTCATATCCGTCCCGGTTTCATCCCTGGCCCCAATAAAAGGTGGCAAAATTCTCTTAGACTTGCCAAGTTGTGGCAAAGATTTTGAGCACCAAACCTTTGACAAGTTTTTGAGGCAAACTGTGGCTTGGTACCAATACTGCATTGCAAGTGGAATTTTGAAGTCATCTTCTATAGAACAGGAGTTTATATGACGCAACTCTCTGAGTTGCTCGCAATAAATATTAGGGCAATTCCAGTGGATGGCTAGGTGCCAACGATGGTTCTAGTAGTATTAATAGTGACGAAGTAAAATAAAAATGTAAAATTCCATTGTAGGCATCATGGAGCATAGCTTAGGTTTAGGTTTGATGCTTAAATAACAACATAACCAATGTGAATAACAATGTTCACTTGTGTATAAGGATTTAGTCTCATGGATGCAAGCCGATGAACTTGGAAAGGGAAAGCTTCAAATGAAGATGAAGAGCATGTTTTGAAGACCTAAAAAACCACAGCATGACGTTGTAGGGAAAAGTGCTCCTCACATCGCCCATGCCCATGCCACTCGATCCAAAAGACCTAGAAGCACGTCACAACCTTAAGAAAGACCTAGATCAACCTTAGACTACTTAGTTGGATTGGTTAGTTCGAGCTGCAATTCTGGTATTGAATCTGTGCCTTTGAAATTTAAAATTGGTTTTTTCTTGCCTCAAGAATGTAATAGACACAGCATTTGTGATTCTAGCTCAAGTAAAAGTCAGAGAAGTAACCTTCTTTTTATCTAGTACTTACAAATATACAACCTTTTGCTTGGAGTTTTAGAGATAGGAGTATACATTAAATTTAAAACTGTAATGCACATGAGGTCTGAAAAATATACAACCCTTTGCTTGGAGTTTTAGAGATAGTGAATATGTTGATAATTTCCCACTCCAAGATGCACTTTTCAATCTTCCCTCCCAAAGTTTCACCCTTGTGGTCAGGTACCAAACAGAAGTTCAGAACCCTTTTTTGAAGTTTCCAATCATCATCCACCCAGTGAGCAGTTAAACTCATATAGTTTAGATTTTGAACTGATGTCCATGTATCTGTAGTGGAACAAATTCGATTACCCTTCATGCTCTTCTTTAGCTTTATCTTCTCTTCTACATAAATCTTCAGGAAATCCCTTGCCACAATGAGGATAGCTCAAACCTTGGTTCAAGGGTTTTTGAGTAATCCTTGAACCCTTCACCTTCTACAACGTTGAAAGCCATCTCATGAGTAATAACCATCTTACTAAGTGCTCTGTGACAATCTTCAATATTGAAACAGTGCTCTTAGTGTTCAGATGCGATCTTTCTTTGCTTTTCAGGGTCCCAAAATGGAGATAACACACACAGATTCACCACATGCTTCCAAAGTGTGCTTGTGCCATGGGCAGATCGGTTGCATCTTGCATGTGTGACAATAGTTGCATACTGCAATTGGACCATCTTCTGTTTCTTCAGGAGTGAAATGATCCAAACATCAGAACTGGCCCTAGAACCTATCCTAGCATTTTATCTGCACATGTTTTGTGATTTTTACAGGAGATGTCTTTACATATATGCCATCCTAGAACCTATCCCAAAAATGTGTAAATAGTGTGCGACCCCTTATTTCTTCACTGTGTCTCTGATCCAGTTCAGAAAAATTTGCTTCATGCACAACAGGTTAAAGCCACGCTGGAAATCATCTACATGATCGGCGGCCATATAACGGATAAAACATGTCACTTTCAAAGATGACGTGAATGACGACATGAGCACATAAAAACTAGCGTGTTTTCTTTTTCATCTTGTTCCTCTCTCGTACATTATCCGTTTTGAAATCCATTTACATCGCTACATTCGTTATGATGAGATCTACAAAATAAAGTCTATATAGTATATGTTCTAAAGACATTTAACAAATATCAAATTATTTAAGAAACTAGTTGAAAGTTATATATTGAACTAATCGAAAGCTACTAATACAAGGCTACCATATATACTAAACTTGGCACTTATATAACTGCCAAGTTTTATTGTATGAATATAAGAAACCTACGCATTATATGTGTAGCAACTTATGTACCAAATTTATATGCAAAAATAAAGGGGCAACTTATGTATCAAATTTATAAAGAGAAACACATCAACTTAAATAGAGACAACAATCAAACTTATGTAGGGATTGTGTTACCCAACTTGTTACATGACTTCTATATAATTTTTTATATTATCGCTACATAAATTGAGTGTGACAAGTTATGTATAAAAATATAAGGACTTATTTAGAGGTCATATAGCAAGTTATACCTAATGTCTAATAGCAAGTTATGTACGGACCATTGAATATTTTCGTAGTATAACGCATCAATTATGTAAGAACTTGGAGTGTCAAGTTATGCCGATTAAACTTCACAAATTATGTAAAACATGTAGTAACTTAAGTTAAACATTTGCAAAATCAATTTATAAAGGGACCGCCGAGTAACCCATGTAGTAACTTATGTTGTGCTGACATTGTGCCACTCATATAGATATTTCAACACATAGAAGTTGCTATATAATCATCACCTTCAGTCACAAATATATAAATGACGGTTTTTAGTTCAATCGTAAACTAAAAATGTTATTTATTAGTGATTGGGGCGAGTAATACAAAAGTTACTAGTACGCGTACCAACATAACTTGCTAGTGCATAAACTATCCTAGACATAAGCATTATAGATCTAGTTATGGAGATCTCATTGTAAAAAACATGATGGTGCATGCAAAAGGAATTGAAAACGGACAGCATATAAAAATATTATCATATTTCTAAAATTCCTTTTAAACATATAAACAACTAAAAATGTTTTATTTAACTAATATTGAAAACAAACATAGTGTCAATGCACATGACAGGAGTGGCATGTCTGCTCAGCCCATCTGAACGTCATGGTGTTCGTCATCACATAAGGCCTTTTTCCCCGTAGATAAAAGGATTGGATTCAATAGATGTTTTAAATTTACCAGCCCAGGCCTTAGCAGTCCGTGATGGTGGCGCGGTGGCACGACCCATCGCTACTTAACAATTCTATAAAACTTTTGTTTGCGGAGAGATCTAGATTAAATTTGATCTTGCGTCCTCAACCCTAACGGGCCTATAAAATTGGGCCCATGTCCAGCCACTTCACCCGCTGCTTCCTACTTCCATAAGGCTCAGTTCCTTGCTATGCATGTGGAGATTCTCCGCTACGCAGCAGGGTACAGAGCTTTTCTTTATCCTGAATTTTTTTTAACTCGACGCTCGTATCTGTGTGGCTGATTCAGACCACAAGCTTCTGCGAGAAGAAACGGAGCCTAAGTTAAATTGTGTTAAGTTTGACCAAATTCATATGCAAATAATAATATTCATTTTATAAAGTAACCATTACTAGATTGAGAGTAAGCTATATTTTTCTAGTCGACTTCTTCCTTGTCATAAATGTTAATGTTTTTCTCTATAAATTTGGGTAAACTTAAAACTGTTTGGTTTAGAACAAATCTAAAAACGCTATATTTGATGAAAGGAGTAAGAAAGGATCAGAAGCCGATGTATGAGGTATGAACAAATACACTTGATCGTCCAGAATCATTGTGATACACATTTGTTTAAGATAATGGAAGAACTTTCGGCTTCAACCCGATAATAAAAAAAAAACTCGAGGTAGAGGGATTGGAGTACAAACTTTGTGGACACACACACTGAGCAAAGAATAAAAGAGCCAGGGGTCGGAAAGAGTTACATGGCTCGTGACCCGTTCCTGCCTTGAGCACGCACATATCTCCGATCCCTGTGCGTTGTACCGGAGTCCTGAAATGATGTGTATCATGACTATCACTTAACAGGTACTTGTAACAAAGATTTTGGTTGCCATGTGTTAGAAACCCTCTGGTTCCTAGTTGTGTTTAGGTCCTCCTATTTTTATATAACCAAACATTGAGCATATGTCCTATGTTTTGACGAGGAGAAATATAAAAACCAGATGTACCGCGCGCCATAACAATTTGACATAAATACACTTAAAAGAAAAGGGTGTGAGATGGTTTCATATTTAGACCCTTTTTGGAACATAGGAATGAGAACACGCGGGAATAGAAAAAACATAGAAATAGGACAAGAGTATGCATATACAAAACAGAGGAATTATGTTGCAAATGTTGTTTGGATGAGTTACAAGAAAAATACAGAAATCTACCTCGATTCTACATAACAAGAGAGAAACTATGAGCTTAGAGTGGATTCTTCATTTCCTACAGTTTATTACCCATGGAATCAGGGGGAAATGAATTTTTCCATTAGTTTTCCTATCGTTCATTCCTATGAAGCAAAGTCTGCTACAGTAGCAAAATTCTTAGGAATTGCAATCATATGTTTTTCTTTTGTTTTTCCTCAATTCCAAAGTCATATTCACATTCCAATTTCTTCTAGCGAAATTGTCCATAGCTAGTCAGAATTACTCCACGCTTGAATAACATATGGAGACCCTTATTTTGAAAAGTATCTTCCTATATGTCATCGGGTGATCGATGCATGCGATGAGACATAACACTTTGACAAAAACTCGTTTTCAAAGGGCGAAACACTCTTGCCTCTTTGTGTTTATAAGGCTAAGTCTAGTGGACCATGCATATGGCCACACCTGTGTAATGTTACGCACTGTTTACAGAGTAGAGTTTGAAATAAACGGTGTACTTTACACGGTCTACTGAGTATGACCGAAAAGGGATCGAACACCAGCTGCTCTTTACTTTGACTTGTGTGCGGTGGTATGTCGGTCGACGACGCTGGCTTTAGTTAGCCTTTTCAGTTGCACGTGGAGACTCGGTGCATGTGCATCCGTGCAGCGCTGAACCTGCTGATTTGAAATGCAAGTGAAGTTTTGCTGAACAAAGGTAAAATATAGTACTCCCTCCGTTTTTCAGTTTGTGATGGTTGATTTTTTAAAAAACCTTATCCATTTGTCTTATTGAAAATATTTATATAAATATATGAATTGTTAAAGTTCCAGAAAAAAGTCAACTGTGAGTGTCGAGGTACCGTGGCACGTCGAGGTCTATAACCTTAAGGCGATCGCTGCCTCTTCTTTCTTCCTTCCTTCTCCAGTTCTTTCCCACCTGCCCGTGTTTCACTCTCTCCCTCCTCTCAGTCGCCCACGCCTCCTAGGCCAAGCTCTGGTCGGATTGACGCCGGATTTTGCATGAGGACCATCCCCCAAAGTAGACCCCTCCCTCCTCTCCCTTCCTATCTATGTTTTTTTTGGTTGCATTGGCTTCATTTGGTTGGAACCCAACATACTAGGCAAACCCTAGGTTTCTTGATTTTGGAATGAAATTGTCGCTAGGAATTCCATGTGCGTGGTGTTGTGGGTAGTTTATGCATATTGTTCGGTAATCTTGCTCCGTATCTAGGCTTGATGCATGATTTTAAATAGATATTCAATATAGCAAGAGTAGCTTTGTGAATAAAATTGTGGAAAAAGTGTAGTATGATGTATGATGGAAGGGGTATGTAAGGGTTTGATTTAATTTTGTAAGATGTAGCGCATTATATTTAGTTTTTGTATTAATTGGAGTATCTTTTTGCGGATTGTGGTGTTATGAAAAAAATAGTTGCATGTGTATAACATTTAGGAATGCTTTGTTAGATGGATAAGTTGGTGAGATTGTGGTACAGTGGCACTGTTGCGAGGACGGACGATGACAGTGTCGAATTTGTTAGCATGAAAAAAGATGGGTTGCTTTTAGTTGTGTCGCCTAGTTTTCGAGAATTGATTGAACTAGTCAAAAGAAGATTAGGATGTTGTTGAGGAGTTTGTAATGTCAAATTGGATGGTATGATTGACGTTGGCTCGTCAAAGGGTCCACGAATGAAGAGGTTGGCACCGATCACTTGCCAAAGTGAGTGGGTTGCATACAAGGAGATAGTAATGTCATCAAAGGCTAGGTCCATTGATTTTGTTGTGACAAAGGATATAGGAGAAATGATCGGTGCCGGTATTAGTTTGGAGATTAGCAACCAATCGTGTGGCATGGTTAATTCATCACAGGAAGAAGTATTGTTGAGTCAAGAAGGGGTGGTTATGACACAAGAAGACATGTATGCCAACGAAGGGACATATTATGGGGGTGATGGTGAAATGAACCATGGAGGTGTGAATGATGATGAATATGATGGTGATGAAGATGCTGAAATTAAAAACATCGAAGATGATCAAGATGTAGTTCGCAATGATTGGAACTAACAAGATGATGATGCTGTTGGGGATGGTCATGACCATCCAATTGAAGATGGTTTGGACGGTGTTCTCATGGCTTCAAAGTGTGTGGATGTACAAGTGCGAGGAGATGAAGAGTGCTATGAGGACGATCGAGCCTCTAATTTCGAGGATGATTGAACTGCCCCACGGTTGACGCCAAGAGAGATTGAAATACTGAAGGAGGTGATGCCTGAGCATGATTCAATTGTTCCTGATTATTTTGATTTGAGCCAAGGCCATAGGGCAATGGCAGATGGGCGATCTAGCAGTGTGCCATTCATTCCTACAAAAGATGAAATCATTCAGAAGGGAATAGTGTGTGCAACAATGATTGAATTGAAGAGTTGGTTACAAGAGTACTCAATAGAGCACAACTAGCCTTTCAAAGTGAAGCATTCTTCAAGGAGAGACACTACACGGTTACTTGCAAGGAGGAGTGTGGTTGGAAGGTTTATTGTAGGAAGGACAAGGTTGGAAAGTAAAGCAACCCACACATGTGCCGCAGCAGAGGCGGAGGAGTCCCACCTACAGTTGAACCCTCGATTGATTGCAAGGACCTTATGTAACATCATTA
Organism: Paspalum notatum; assembly: GCA_022530915.1. Classification (NCBI taxonomy): domain Eukaryota; kingdom Viridiplantae; phylum Streptophyta; class Magnoliopsida; order Poales; family Poaceae; genus Paspalum; species Paspalum notatum. Next base: position 13,603,457 of record CM039683.1, read on the forward strand.
AAACCATGCCAACCATCAGGATTTCTACACTGACAGAGACTATCTTGCTTCGATTTGAGTATCATGTCAAGTATGGGGAGGCATAGAGAGCAAAGCAGCTTCCTCTTCAAATGATCTATGGTGATTGGGAGGAGGCCTACAAGCATCTGCCTGTGATGTTGAATGCCATCAAAGCAACAAATCCTGGCATGCACTATGAGTAGCTCCCAAAAGTGGAGGAGATGAGTACTGGTTGAGAAGTGTTTGACATGGCATTCTGGACATTCGGGCAAAGCATTGAAGCTTTCAAGCACCGTTGGCTAGTTCTAGCAATTGATGGTATGTTCTTGATAGGTACTGTCAGCGCCCAGGGAGTCAGGTACCCTTGGGCTAAAGCCAAATGCGCAGGGAGAAGACAACACAGTACATGGACCACCGCTGAGACGGCCCACGATGTGCCACACTACAGGATTGAAGCCAGAGCTGGTGTAGCCAGAGGCAGCGCGATGGGCTCGCCCCCTAGCAAGCGATCACCATCGGGTCCGCGCGCCTACGGCTCCGGAGGGGTGGGTCACATAGGCCACACCTGCGAGTCAGGAGCGGGTCCGCGTGGCTTATGCCATACGCCAGGCGGCGCTTCAACCGAGGCGAGCGTGCTCTGACCAAGGCACCGAACGGCATTAAATACCAAGGATATGCTGAGGACTGCGGATCTCGCCGGTGTGGTCTCTTGACGGCACGGTGGGAGAGCGTGCACAGAAGCAGCAGAGGGGCATTAAATGCACCTCTGAGCCGAGAGGCGACTGGGCGGCGCATGCTGCGCGGGCAGGAGGCACTCGAGTATGTCACAAAAGGGAATGTCGCAGCAGTTATGACTCAAGTCAATATCTAAGTGTACTATACATACTAGGAACAGTGTCGCATTAAATGAGGGCTGAGCTGAGGGATACATAGGATTCTTTTTCCATTCTTGCCCCAACGGGCAGCGGGCAGCCTCGACCTTGGACTATAAAAGGGAGAGCGCTAGTCATGTAAACACATCTCATTCTCGTGCCTCATAGCTCGCATAGAGGACGTGGGGTTTTACACTCCGGCGGCCTGAACCTCTCAAAAACCTCTATCTCTCACAACACACTTAGCACCGTGCAGCTCTCCACCTTCGTCGCCAGCTATATGCCGACCTCCTCCCTCTCACAAAGGGGTCTCTTCGGGTGACCCCATCTATTGACACTTGACAGGTACCATGGCCACAGATGGCGAGGACATGTTGTTGTCGTTGGCCTTTGCCCTTAGTAGGGAGGACACGAATAGTTGGTCTTGGTTCCCAAGGGCATGTTTGGAACACGGAAATTTTCCCTGTTCATGTGTTTGTCCTATGAAATTGAATTGTTTTACTATGAAATTCCTATGCGATTCCTGTGAAATTCATGCGTTCCAAACAGGCCGAGTCTTGTGAGGCAGAAAGTTGTGGAGTTTGGCCGTGATGTTGGTGTCATATCGGATGAGTATGTGAGCATCCTTAATGCCATGCAACAAGATCTCCCTGGCTATGGTTGAGTTGTTCATAGGTGGTGCACAAGGCACCTCAGCCTAGAATCTGATCAAGCATGATGGCGTAAAAGAGCGTTTCGAACTGTTTGAGGAGGTCTTCTGGCTGCGAAAAAAGACTTCTAAGGCTAAGTTGAATTGGGGTAATTTCGTTGCATGCGGTTCTGCGGTGTCCAGATTATTACCGCCTAGCTGCCAGAGTGCCAGCAGCGGTTACAGTCAATTATTGTGCGGCACTGCATGCCACTGGTGCAGTCACGCACGAGCTACTACTATAAGTTATGCATTTTGTTGTGAGATTTTCCCAGGAACTGAACTCCAAGTCGTAGTATTTGTGTTTTGTTAAGATTAAAAAAACCCTAAATTAAAGAAATAGAGAGCTACACTTGGAGTTGGACTGCAGCAATATCAAAGTTATTTTGTCGATCATGCAAAGTTTAAGAGACTATAAAGATAGCCATCAGATTTTTTTTTCCTAATAACTAAGGATGTTATTGTAAAGATAGCCATCAGATATGTAAAAACTTGGACCGCAGATAAAGCTGCATTTTAATCATATTCGCCATAGGACGACACAGCATGTGCAATTGAGGTATATAATACAGAATTAGTCACCCTTGCTGGATGTTGCATCACAAGAAGACAGAGGATATATACATGTTTTTATTTATATGCATGGAAAATTTACCATCGACGGCACCAAAAATTAAAGAACAGCTGCGCATACAGCCTCAGGTAGCTACACACGCCATCACAAGAGAAAACAGATGAACCGTACTGCACGTCAACACTGACATAGCAAGTACCCACCAGGACATCACAGATTCATAGCCCGCGCATCATCATGCGCGTGAACTCTTCGAAGCAGACGAAGCCGTCGCCGTCGGCGTCGACGCCACCAATCATGCGGCGGCAGTCGTTGACGGAGCAGGCGGCGTCGCCGAGGCCAGCGAGCACGGTGCGGAGCTCCTCGGCCAAGATCCGGCAGTCCCCGTCGGCGTCCAATGCCGCGGCCATCTCCACCTCGGTCGGCACCACGCGCCGCCGCCAGGTCCTCCCGCGTCACGGCCGCCGGCTTCAGCGGCTTGGGTTTGGCCGACGGCGGCAGGAGCAGGACGGTGCGCTGCGTCGTGGCGGGGGACGGCGCGCACTCGTCTGACGACGACGAAGTGGAGCCGAAGGACCTGCCGCCGCTGCTCTTGGACGACCACGTCCTCTTGGTCACCTTGCTGCTCTTGGCAGCAGAGGAAGCGGCGCCAAAGAAGGGCACGCTGAGCTTCATGGCTGGCTATGGTAGTGGTCGGTACCATGTATGGAGCTGGTGGGGGATCGAATGGCGGGCGATTGATGAGGATCGGAGTGGAGTCTGGAGGGAGGAGGTGAGCATGGTGTAGTATAAGAAGAAGAGGAAAGCGATCGAGCAGCGGGCGAGTGTGTGCTGGGGTGTGCGTGTGCTTCCGCGAAGCTTCGCCGCTTGCGCGGGGAAACAACGGCTGGTTCGCACGGGGTCCCACCTTGCTGCGACGGCGACGGCGACGCTATATTGCTTGGTTCCATGGGATCAGATTTGTACGTCAACTCGTCATTCAGTCGTTGAGCTTGGGTCATCGGATCGGATGCTCTCCTTGCAAAAACCAAAAAAATGCTGCAAACCGTGAAAACTAACACCAAATTTACTTTGTCATTATTGTTCTGAGGCCAGTGAACTACTGCATCGAACCTATTATCGTACTACGACTTTACCAACCCCGAACGATTCCGATCCTACCTAGTATCTTAAATTTTGTAGTATCTCTGTTCAGCAAAATCGTTTCACACGATCCTATATAGAATCTGCCGTATCACAATTCTACGATCCAACATTATAATCAGCAGATATTAGTGATTTGATTGTGATAAACATTGGTTAATCTTAAGAAGCACTCAAATTGATGCCAATAAGCCCAGTTAAATCTGTAAAAGTCAATTAAGTTAATCAAAGAAATTCCACCTGCTTTAATGTTCACAAGATAATGCAAATTTTATGATATAAATATACAGTAGAACTTAGATCCCGGTACCGACAACCTTGTGTGCATGTTAATTACCTCTTAAAATGGAAAGCAATGGCAAGAGGTCGGCAGGACCGCGATTGATACCGACCACGGTAACCAGTCAACTGGTGGATGTGAAAAACAAATCAACGCTGAATTTTATACGTTGAGCACTATGCATGTGATCCAACATGGCAGCCACTGGTCAGTGACATGGCTGCTGAAAACTTAGCACTCTTTTGTGCGAGATGGGTGGATAGAAAGGCACTCATTTACTTTTCCATCCCAAAGATAGTTGCTTCTAGATTTACTCTAGATCAAATTTTGTTGAATTTGACCAAATATAAAAAAATACTCTCCCCTTCCCAGTTGTAAGGGATCTAGCTCCATATTTTTCCGTCCATATTCATAGAGATGTTAATTAATCTAGACGCATATTCCAAACGTGTATGTCTATAATTATACTGATTTTAATTTTAAGGTTCTCATACGGTCGCACATCTGGCTCGTACGGGGCAGGAGACACCCCTTCGTACGTGTACGGACGGTATACTAGCTAGCACGCGTGATGGTACAGTGCATGGGAGGCTAGCTAGGTACGGTGTCGGTGTCGGTGCCCGGCCGGACGGAAACTTCAATTCCGGATTGCTTGTGCTTCGTGAAGTTCCAGGAAAGCAGCCCTGACGAACTGGCGTACGATCGATCGACTATGCAGACAGACAGTGCGACCTTTCTTGGTGAGTGTCGACGAGAGGTGGATGGGTGGGAAACTCATCAGGAACTTGAGTTCCGCAAAACTAAAGCCAAACCGAAACTGTGTGAGATTCCGATGGCCATGCATGGCATCAGCAGGCTGCAGCACCCACAGGATTGCTACTGTTCAAGACCTAAACCTACCAAGCTTTTCGCTCTGCATGCATGGATTCATGGAACGGAATCGTCGATCGTCGTCACGCAATGAGACTTCTCCGGTGGCCGTCTCGAGCCCGAGGCCTCGCCGTCGCCGTCGCCGCCGGCCGCTGCTGCTGCAGAGCGAGAGGATAGGAGGGCCGGGAGCAGCTTCTGGCTCCGATCTCCCGTTACATTACATCTGGGGATCGTTTCTTTTCCTTTCCTCTTGTGCATGCACAAATTAAACTCTACTAGTCTACAACGTCACACATCAATTTGAAGCGCCGGCCGGCCGGAGAGAAATAATCGATTGGAACAAAAAGAAACAAAAAATTCAGCATTGTACGGTCGCCGAAAAAAAGCGCATACGACGATACGATACGATCTGACACGACGATGGAGTCCACGGCTGCTCATCAGCAACCGCATCTGCCTCCTCAGCTTGATGACGCTGGGTCGAACCCGCTGCTGATCAGATTCAACGACGGCGGCGGCGAGCAGACCATCACCGACCCCTTCGCCGGCGCGGGCGCGCGGGGAGAATCGAGCCTCGACCTCGAGGCGCTGCACGGCAAGCAATGCCTGGGCTGCATGTAGGGCGAGTGGCTCTTCCTGTCCGACGACGGCGAGTGCTTCCTGCTGAGCCTGGTCTCCCTCGCCAAGACCCCACTGCCGCCGCTGACCACGATGGAGGATGTGGAGGCGGGGTGGCTGTGCCAGTGCGAGCTCTCCTCGGCTCCCCCGGACTGCACCGTCGTGGTCACCACCTACCACCGGAGCTACCAAGCGTGCTGCCGCCCCGGCGGTGAGGAGTGGGCGGAGGTGCCGTTCGAGGAGCCCGACGGCGCGTAATACGATGACTTCGACGGTGACATCGTCGCCGTCGCCTCTCAGCTGGGAAGGATGTACGTGACCACGTTAGTCAAAATAAATCGTTGCATGTACTGGTAGTGCTAGCGGGTGCGTGTGGGCAGAGGCGTGCATGTTCACGGCGTGTCCCGGGTCTTTAGTTTTCTGTCGAACGCCACAGCGCTCATGGCGAGCATGCCGCGGGCGACAGGGTAAAACAGGCGTCGTGCACCGTGCGCGTTGTGGCGTGCGATCTGGCCGTGGAGGTCATGTAATCCAAGTATAAATAACAGAAAGATCGTTGAGGTTGCCGCAACATTCGGCAGCAATAATCCAATCACGCTCGTGTGTGTTTGCGCTGTGTTCATCGTGTTCATCGAGTTCATCCCATCGTGTGGCATCTCCACGTTCCTAAGCCATGATCCAGTGATCCGCTCCAACAAGTGGTATCAGAGCCATTGGTTGAGGAGAACCAACAACGACGATGTCGGACAGTAGTCACAGTCCATCTCCGGTGAAGGCGCGTGTCTCTGGTGACGGCGGCAAGAAAAAAGCCGGCGACGACGGCGGTGCCGTGGGCGGCTCGTACTAGGTCGTCACGGAGAGGGTGATCAAGGAGGTGGCGATGGCGGCGGTGTATCCGAAGCTCACGTGCTCCAACTACAACGAGTGGGCTCTGGTTATACAAGTGAATCTTGAGGCCCAAGGCCTCTGGGAGGCGATCAACGAAGGAGCTGCAGATCGGCGTGAAGATTGCACGGTGCTGTCCGCACTCCTACATGCAGTGCCGAGCAAGATGAGATCGGGTCTCGCTGTGAAAAAGACGGCGAAGGACGCATGGGAGTCCATCAAGACTATGCGTCTCGGCGTCGACCGTGTGAAGGCTGCCAATGCACAGAAGCTCATGAGGGAGTTCGAGAACATCACCTTCAAGGAGGGAGAGGCCGTTGATGAGTTCACTATGCGGATTCAGGGGCTGGCGGCCAACATCAAAACGCTGGGGGAGTCGCTGGACGAGTTACGAGTTGTCAAGAAGATGTTGCGTGTCGTGCCGGCATGCTACAACCAGATCGCGGCATCAATCGAGACCCTACTCGATCTGAATGAGCTGTTAGTCGAAGAATTGGTCGGGCGTCTGAGCTCTTTCGAGGACCTAGTCGATGGAGGCGATAGCGGTGAGGTCCGGGACAGATCAGGGCGGCTAATGATGGCAAAGGAAGACTGGCTTTATATTTTATAACGCCATGCTGTCTAATTTTTATATAGATTTAGAGAGTTATTTTAATTTGTCTTTCATAATGGCGGGGTTGGTAATTTGTGTAATTTTAAAGGGCTATTTGAATATATCTTTCATAATTGCATGGTGGGTAATTTATTTAAAAAAACATGTTGTATAGTGCATAATGGTATGGTGTGTAATTTTTATACAAATTTAGGTGGTTATTTTAATTTGTATTTCATAATGGCATGGTGGGTAATTTTTATGTAAATTTAGGGGTTATTTTAATATATCCTTTATTATGGCATGGTGGGTAATATCTTAGGAAACATCTTAGATCCAATGGCTATTATTGTTAGACGCTACGGATGGATGGCCGGATGTTTCTATTTTTATGAGAATTTCTTTAATTTATCTTTTATTCTAGTGCGTCTCGTGAGGATTAACATAGAGGCTCCATTTAGAGTCTCCAATTAGTAATAGTAAGATTAAAAAAAGAACTTGAATTTTCAAAAGGGCCTTATATTTAGAGCTAGCTACCTTATAAATGGTCTATAATGGTGTAAGTGCTTTTTTTTTCTAGTCTGGCAGGCCGGCAGAGACATCCAGAAACAATGAACACCATTTGAATCTACACGAGACACTGCTTTCGGTCTTCAGCAAGGGTCACCCACTGGTTGATGTTATCCTGGTCGCGTCTTACTTCGTGAAGATGTCACATAGCAATCTCTCTCTCTGGACGGCCACTGTTTTTCTGACGACCACCTTCCTGTCCTTGTGTATGCACGTGGTCGGGATGGACAGGAGCTGAGTCCAGAGGCCCAACCGCCTAATTGGCGAGGCATGTTGGCCTACCTGTCGACCATCCTTCAAATGCGCAGTGCTGGTACCCTATTGCTGTTCTTGGACTACGGTGTCCACTTGCTGTTCGCGTTGCCCTTTATCCTGATTCTTGCTCTAGTCGCCGCCTTGTCATGGAGGACGCTTGGCAGCAGAGAGAGCTTGGCCTGAACTGGGGGCATTTCAAGGAAGAACTGAAGACCCGGTTTGACTTGTCCGCGAATGTCTCTCGCATGGCGTTCGCAGGGCTGTCTGCTAGAGTTCTCAGCTACGCGGTCGCTGGTGTCTCCTTCCACAAGCAGGGCCCTGGTCGTGGGTTCATGGCCGTGGCACCTGAGTTCCTCTTGTTCTACAGCTTTGTCCTTGGGCTCCTCCAGGTGCTTCTCTGCACGGTGCCAACCCAAATTATGTTCTATGAGGAAAGACGCCGTGTGGCCAGGGTATATACACCCCTTGCCGCCAATTTCGCGCTACTGCTCCTCATCCTGGCCGGCGTTTTGGCAGCTGAGGACATGCTGCGCACGAATGTCTTCTACGTGTGCTTCATCTTCATCGCTTTTGTCATTGGCCTCTTCTGTGGAAGGCATCGTCGTGCAATCGCCGAGGAGGAGCAGCACAACCTGCAAGCATATAGCGGCAGCCCTGCGAACGCCCGGAGGGAACAAGATGCCGCTGCCTCCGATTATGTTCTGTCATGCTGCATCACGCCTCTGTTCTCAGCAGTCATGGGCATCCATTCCAAATACAGCATCAGCATCGAAGGTGCAAGTATGCCATCATTGAGCTTGTATTTCAAATGCTTTCTGTTCTTCGGGATGTGCAGCATCATCATCTACGCGGTACGCAGTATGATTTTTGCTGAGATGCGAGACGGGGATGATATGGACAATAGGATAATCTATTCTACGTCGACGGTTGTGATGTATTTAGCAACGGTAATTACAGTCATTTGTGTTGTCCTTGTCTTGTCTTTAGAATTTGGTGAGCTCAAGAGTTTCTTAGCTGGCTGAGTACCTAGCTAAGGGCAATGGACATGGACATGCATGATGGCTTTGCTCCATCTGCTCATGATCAGGAAGCATTACTCTTAGCTGTATGGGATGCACGCACAAAAATAATAGCTATTGATCGTTTATTGTATCAATTTGAGATTAATTTATCACTGCATATGCCCTCTTTGATTATTATTTGTCAAGGTTGAGATGTACCCATGACTAAGTGTGATGCATCGTTCTTCAAATTAATAAAACTTTCCATTTCGAGAAAAAATTGACTTAGTGTCATGCGTGATTGATGTGAATTGAAGGTTCCCATTGAGTTAGTGACTAAGATTGATAATGTTTATGACTAACTAGTGGTGTGAGGTACGGTGGTGTTGGATATAAACATGTAGGTATGGACGAGATGTAGAGGTCGACGACCATCGGTGAAGGTAAAGTGAGTTTTGCATTGATCAAGCAAGGGCGAACGAGAATGCTTGGGATCTATAGAGAACAAAAGTTAGTCTGTGCGAGGCAATGGGCGCTCCACCTCGATCACAAGAAGAATAAGAGCACACGGTGGATGTAGAAAATATGAAGTGGCACTGGCTGAGTCAAGATAGCGCTAACTGTACCAAGTCAAGTCATGAATGTGCAAGGGACTTGCTGGCCAAACTAGGGATACGGGTGGATACCTGCCATCATTGAGAAAATCGTATAGGCACTACGCAGATCCTGAAGGTTTGGTGGCTTGGGTCTCTAAACCATTTGCCGATGGGTTTTTGGTTTGGTCTTCAAAACTAGGGTAGCATGGAGGAGGACACATGCCACCATCAGGGGCGGAGCCTCATGGAGGCCAAGCTGGGCTCTGGCCCCCCTTGCCTAAGAAAGATTAGTGAAGGTTTACACGTATAAAAATGACAGCAAGCCACATCAAGGGGACAGCACAAGACAGGAGGGTTCCATGGAGGTGATAGGTCAAGACAGTCAGCCTGTTCAAAGTGAAACCTGTGAATACAAGGAGAAGATCACACCTGTCAAATGTTCTTTTCCATCCAGCTCTACAATGAGTCATGCTAGTATTTGAAAAATCCTAGAACAACTTTTGGGAGAATCAGACCAAGTGTCTAAGTGGGAGGAATTCAGAAGACTTGCTAAAGATGGGGTTTCATCAGATAGGAGCTCAAATCTCTTGAGGGATATGGAGCTAGTAGAGTCAGATGACGAAAAGGAGGAAGATAAAGAAGCCTGGACAACTCTAACAGCTGCTGGAATATGGAACGACACTGATACAGAACACAAATCTGAACAAGAACTCTTCATTGATGAAGCGGTTCTGGAAGCACAAGGACTTCAACAAAAAAGAAAGACTGCATGGGGCCCTAGTCTAAGGGTACGCTGGCAGAGAAGATTCCCTGATGATGGCAAAACAGCCCTGCAAAGAGCAGAAGAATTGAAGCAGTATAAAAATATGGAGAAAAACATAAAACCTGGTATGTCTTTTTCCCATTCTAAGAATGAATCCTTGATTCACATGGCTCATATTATCAATGTCTCTCTTGGTGAAGATCGAAATATGATTGATCATAATATTGACTGTTTAAAGAAATCTGAAATGAATATGGTTAGAAAGTTCAAAGAAAACAACCCTGTGGTTGCCTTACCCATTAGCATTGAGGATGTTTGAACCATGATATATCTTCTGTGATGGTTAATAATGGTGAAGCTGAGATAGAGTTGATAAACAAACAAAAAAGTGGTAATGTAGATCTTACCTCACAAGTTTTGAAACTTAGTGAGAATAAACATGAAAATAATATTATCAATGATAGGAGCCTTTTGGAACATTAGAGGCCTGAACAAATCAGGCCGCTTACAGTGCATAACTGATCTTGTTAAAGAATACAAATTAGATTTTATTGGTCTACAGGAAACAAAAAAAGAAAAATTTGATGAGTCATTTCTTACATATATCAATCCACATTTTGTCTGGCAGTTCCTGCCTGCTATTGGTACAGCAGGGGGTATTCTAATTGGTTTAGATGGAAAAAAGTTTGAAGTTCTTAGCTGGAAATGTGATCAATACAATATCTCTGCCTTGGTTAAAACTATCATGATGGTTTTGTTTGGAGGTTGATTGTGGTTTATGGTTCCCTGTATGAGGAGGGGAAACAAAAGTTCATTGATGAACTAACATGAAGTAGTTGATAGGTGGGGAGGCCCTACTCTGATTGGAGGTGATTTCAACTTGATAGGGGGATCTTAAGGATAAGAATAACAACCATTGGGTAATCATTTTTAGGGAATGGATAAATAAATCCAGCTTGATGGAGTACAAAAATTCTGCTAGATCTTTCACTTGGTCTAATAACCAAGAACAGCCAGTGATGGCTGCTATTGATAAGATTTTTGCAAGTACAGATTTTGAGCAAAGATACCCCTTGGCTAAAGTAACAACTGCTGCTAGAGTAGGGAGTGATCACACTCCTTTGATTTTCAATTTTGGGGTTAACTTACCTAAAAAACCAAGTATGTTTAGGTTTGAGAAATGGTGGCTTGAGCTACCAGAATTTTATGAAATAGTTGAAAAATACTGGGGTACAACCTGTTATCTTGAAAATCCTTTGGATATCTGGCAATTTAAAATAAGACTTCTAAGGAAAAAACTGAAGGGTTGGGCTTGGAATTCAAATGCTGCAATTAGAAAACAAAAAAAATGATCTAATAGAGGAATATGATGTGCTGGACATCTCTCAAGAGAAGAGATGTCTAGATCAAAAAGAAATAGAGAGAATGGAGGAGATTTCTAAAAATCTCCAACATATCTGGTCTTTGGAAGAAATCAAGGCTAGACAGAGATCCCGAGAGAGGAATATAAAAGAGGGAGATAATAGTACTGCTTACTTCCATGCCATTGCAAACCAAAGGAGGAGGAAAAAAACACATTACTATGTTGGAAGGGCCTGATGGTCCTCTAACTGATACTAAGGATCTGTTGAGTCATGCAGTAGATTTTTATAAAAACTTGTTTAAGCAGGAGGATAACTTGGATCTGAACTTAGACCAATATTTCTGGGACCCTGATGATTTAGTTAATTCTGATGAAAATAATATGTTGGAAGGGCCTTTCTCTGAAGAAGCAATTAGGGTGGCTGTTTTTGAGTCCTATGTTGAAGGGGCCCCGGTCCTGATGGTTTTCCTTTTCTCTTTTACCAAAAATTTTGGAATATAATTAAGAATGACTTAATGGCTTTAGTCAGGCTTTTTGAGTCAGGGGATCTCAACCAAGAGAGATTAAATTTTGCTATCATCACCCTGATCACTAAGGAACAAGATGCCAAGGTGCTTAAAAAATTTAGACCTATCAGTCTTTTAAATTGCAGCTTTAAGATTTTTCGTAAAGCTCTAAATAATAGGCTAACCAGAGTTATTGATAGGTTGATTTCTTCAAATCAAACAGCTTTTATCAAAGGGAGATTTATTTTGGGAAGTGTGGTAGCTGCTCATGAGATTATTCATGAAATAGTGACGAAAAAGGTCTGGTTTTAAAACTGGACTATGAAAAGGCCTATGATAGAGTTAGCTGGAAGTTCCGTGAAAAAAATGCTTAAGTCTAGAGGCTTTGGAGCTAGATGGACAAACTGGGTTCTGCAAACAGTAAGGAGTGGTTCTTTGTGTGTTAGAATCAATGATGAAAATAGTGGTTTTTTTAAACCTGGCAAAGGTCTTAGACAAGGGGACCCCTTATCTCCTTTACTTTTTAATTTAGTCGCTGATGTTTTTACTAAGATGCTTTACAAAGTAGCGAGGGGAGGCCTCATCCGAGGTCTGCTCCCAGATATCTGTGAAGGGGGCATTATAAGCTTGCAGTATGCGGATGATACTTTGCTGTTTGTGGAAAATAGCCGGGAAATAGTAGCTAATATCAAATGGATCTTGGTCTGTTTTGAGCAAGTGTCTGGTATGAAAATTAATTATGACAAAAGTGACTTGATTTCTATTGGGTTAGGTGAGGAGGAGGAAAATTATATGGCTACTACTTTCTGCTGCAAGAAAAGCTCTTTCCCTATCAAGTATTTAGGTGTACCTTTGCATTTCTCTAATCTGAGGAAGGAAGACCTTCAACCCATTGTTACTAAAGTTATAAGCAGGATAGCTGGTTGGAAAGGGAAACTCCTCTCTTATGGGGGGAAGCTGATTCTTTTAAAATCTTGTCTGGCGAGCATACCCATCTACTTACTGTCTATAATTAAATTCCCAAAATAGGCTATTGAGATGATCAACTCTCATATGGCATGCTTCTTTTGGGGGGATAGTGAGACAAACAGAAAATATCATTTAGCTAATTGGCAACTGTTGGCCCAAAAAAAAGAGTATGGGGGCCTGGGCATCCCTGATTTGAGATGTTTTTTGCTTGCTAACTTCATGGATTTTTCGATATCATCTAAACACAAATGCGATATGGTCTAATATCATTGATTACAAATATAAAGTTGACAAACCAAATATGCTGTGCTGTCCTAGTACAGGAGCATCGCCCTTCTGGAAGGGAGTCCTGTGGGCGGTCCAAGCAGCACATATGGGGATTAGATGGAATATTGGAGATGGTAAGGGAGTTCGTTTTTGGGAAGACATTCGGTTTGGAAATTCCAGCTTAGCGGTCCAATTCTGGCCCTTGTATGTTATCAACAATGAGCATAATGCCTCCATCTCAGAAATCTGGGATGGGACTACCCTCAAATTGACTTTCAGAAGGGATGTTTCTGAATGTGTTATGCTCTTATGGTGGGAGTTAATGGCAATTGTAGAGAAAATCGAACTTTCTGAAGCTAACGATCAGATCATCTGGTCCTTTAGCTCTACAGGAGTGTACTCGGTCCAGTCTCTTTATCCTGTGATCAATTTTAGAGGGATTTCTCCGGTCTATATCCAGGCAGTTTGGCATTTAGCAATACCTCCCAAAGTGCATATTTTCCTTTGGTTGATTTCTTGGAACAAACTCCTGACCAGGGATAACCTGGCCAAAAGGAGACAGGTTGAAGACCTGACATGTCTTTTTTGTTCAGAACTTGAGTCAACTGGCCACCTTATGTTTGATTGTTGTGTAGCAAAAAGAATCTGGACAGATATTTGTGAATTTTTTCATTGGGATGTGGGGAGAGATTTTGAATCTGTTGCTCGTTTATGGATTAGCTATAAGAATAATACTGTGAAGAATGCTGTTTGTGCAGCAGTGCTCTGGTCCTTATGGAAAACTCGAAATAATTTGTGTTTTCAGGGGGCCAAATGGCGAAGATCCAGCGATGTCTTGTTTTGCATACTACGACTACTGAGAAGATGGAGTCCTCTGTTCAAGGGGGAACACCTGAAGGACTTGGAGAACAACATCACGGATTTGGAGAGAAGAGCAGCAGCTCCGGAGCTACTATGTTGGGGATCAAATTCGGAAGCTTCGGCGAGGTTGCACCCCCATGATTGCGGTCTTGTGAGGGTAACAAATCCTGAAAGAGATGCTGGTCTGCCTTGGTGCGAAGGTGGATCCATCGCGTCATTCATATAGCCATCAGTTGACTTGGGTGTAGTTTTTCTCATGAAACGCTTTGGCGGGCATGCCTAGAATATGCTTTGTAGAAGCTTAAACTTGAGCCGATGTGGCTAAAACGCTTTGTTGTTTCAATAAAGCGGGGGAAACCTATGTTCTAAAAAAAAGGTTTACACGTATTCACAAGCAAATAAACAATCTATCCGCAGAGCTAATCCAGCTTTAATTTCCTTCACTACAAACTGTGTGCGTCTACAGACTTGTTAGCAGTGCAATGGTAGCTAGAGTCAGGAGATCGTGTCCTCTACTCCATGGTGATCCTGCACGGCATCTGCCAGTTGCCGCATTCCTAGCTCACAAGCACTGCCAAAACCCTCTCCCACTGATTCTTCTTGTTTGCCTTGCTGTTTGCCACATCTCCATGGTGTCAAGAACGACTAGAACTCCACTCATAGATATCAACGTATGGACAGTTGTCTTGATTTGGTAATAGCAGTAACACTTGCTTTTACAGTATATTACCACATGACAATTTGGCATTTGGCCCCCCTTAATTTTCAGTCATGCTCCGCTACTGGCCACCATCATGAAGCTTGTATCAATATAAAGCAAAGTCAAGAAGGTGTGCCTAGGAAAGGTCTGATGCTTGTATCAATTCTCAGCTACCGGGAGAGAGCATAGAATCTATGTTCGGTCAATTTCAATCGATTGTGAGCAAGGTCTGAACCAACAAGCCTGCTGGAACCCCACTCTATTTAGATCATATTCAAGCAATAAAGTTGCTCCGTGGCCTAGATCTAAAGCTTGGTAGGTGATGGTGTCCACTATCATTGAGTCTGTTGGATACAACACTCTCACTATTGAGGAGCTTTTTAGCAAGCTCAAGGCTTCTGAGGTGGACAAGATTTTTAGAGCCCGTGTTAAGATCCCAGTTTAGAAGTCTGTGGCATTTTTCACAGGGCCCGCTGATTCTTCTTGTGCTAACCCTCACCCTACTATGAGTGGATTTGCTCATTCTTCTATTGTGCAGGTGATAGAGGAGCAATGGGAGACTCTTGGAGATGAGCAGCTTGCTTTGGTGATCAACCAGCTGCAGTGCGTCTACATAGGGCATAGAGGTCGAGGAAGGAATGACCATACAGGCTGCTATGGGTGCAGGAGCTTTGACCACTCACAAACTACCCTAAGCTAGAGGGCAAGGTCAAGGATAAGAACAACTACTACAAGTGCGATGGTCACCAGCACCGCAAGTCCAAGCACCACGGCAAGTCAAAGTGGGACTCCCACTACAGGCAAAATGCCTACAACACCATCAATGAGTACAAGATGCAGAAAAACAAGGCGCATAAGGAATTGATAGCTAAGCTACACGCAAGCGACATCGATACTTCAAGCTGCTCCAGTGGGTACACCACTTCTTTAGAGTCGAGCAAGGATGACAAGAAGAAGAAGAAGGGTATTGTGATCTCCAGCTTGTGCTTCCACACCAACTCTGAGATGGACTACTACATGATGGAGATCAACGGCAACGGTGCTACCTACAACACCAAGCTTGAGCAAGCCTCTAAGCCTAGCTCTAAGGTGAGCACAGACCCTGCCTCCTCTGTGACGAAGGAGGAACTGATCTCTTTTGTCAAGTACCAGCATGGCTTGCTTAAGGATGCATCTGCTGAGCATAGAAGACTTAAGTCTGAGCTGGCATCTACTTTGCATGAACTAGAACTTGCTAGTGATGCTCCTGTTGTGACTAATGATGATGAATATGATACTTGCTTATGCTTGATGACTGATCTAGCTGAGCTTAAGTCTAAGTATACTAGCAAGGTTGATGACTTTGATGCTTCTTCTTGTGTACTAGAGAAGATGAAGGCTAGGCCTATTTTGCTTGGTGCTTGTCCTGTGTGTCCTTCACTTAGGAAGGAGCTAGAGGAGATGAGTGCTAGCCTTAAGACTTTGCAGAAGTCTAAGGTAGCTAGCCCTTCTACTGATTGTGATGTTTGTCCTGCTTTGATTGAAACTTGTGATGATCTTTGGGTAGAAAAAACCAAACTGGAGGGTTATAACATCTACTTTAGGGCCATCTTGGGTTGGGTTTCATCTTGTGAGCCATAGTTAGGAATCATGATCAAGTAGTTTAGGCATGACAATGGGTTTGGAGTTGGTTATGAGTACACTTAGCATGACTTTGATGATCTCTATGGTAAGATTGGTCAAGCAAGTGGTGCAAGCCCAAGTGAGAAACTAATTCCTAACCCTTGTGCACAAAATAGGGTGTACACCGATCCACCTAGAACCACTCCTCAGCCTTAAGTGTGGGTACCTAAGCCTAATAACCTCAAAAACCCACTTGACATCATTTTCTCTGAGACTTTAGACAAGTCCCATGTGAAACCCAAAGAGAACAACCTCTAGAGAGCTCTACAGCCTCATCCTTAGAGAGCTTCTCAGCCCTAGAGAGCACCACAGTCTGAGAAAGCTCCACAACATCTTAGACAACCTCAACTTTAGAGAGGCTTTTTGCCTAGAGAGCACACACAATGGAGAGGTGTGAGGTACCGCTGTTCATTTTGCCATAGAGATGGTCACCTGGCTAAGTTCCATTTCAGGAAAAGGCATGTAGAGAGGAGGGAGCATGAGTACGCTAACCTAAACATGTATCACCAGCCATATAGTGAGCATGCCCCGCGATGTTGGGATGGGTGAGATGTGCTGCCAAGTCGTATTGGTGGGGGTCGTGGAGACGGTAGAAGGGTGGTCGCTTTGCCAACCGTGCTCCACACCATCCTCAATATGGTGGAGGACGATGTGACTGAGGCTTTGAGAGTTTTAATGGCCCACGCTTTCCTCGTCGTGGTGACCATCCACGCTATTTCATCATGACGATAGTCCACGCTTTGATATACGTGCAGGCAATTCACATGGTAGGAGATAGGGTGTGATTGATTATGCTAACCCACTTGTAGAACAAGGGCTTGACATTGGTTTGTTTCTTACATGTCTAACCCTAGTGTCACGTCATTTTCTCACTCTTTGTCTTTCTACTGAGCCGGTCGAAGGTCTGGAGAACATATGGTTGATGGATTCTAGTTATTCACACCACATGACCGGAAATGCTAGGTGGTTCTCTAGACTCAACCCTACACGCACAAAGGAGTACATTACATTTGGGAATAATGGTAAGGGCAAGGTAAGTGGTACTAGCATTGTTCACATTTTTTATGATTTCACTCTCAGTAAGGTTTGCTTCATTGAGAATCTAGGCTTTAATTTGCCCTTTGTTTCTTAACTTCTTGATGATGGTTTTGAGGTGATTTTCAATAGAAATGCTTCTCATGTGTTGGATCCTAGAGGTGATTTGGTTTGCAGAATTCTTCTATTTTGGAAAGTCTTTTTGATTGATTTCACTTCTATCTCTAGATCTTCACATTGTCTTCTTGCCACTCCTTATGTTGAGTTATGGAAGTGGCATAGGAGGCTAAGTCACTTGAGTTTTGATTTTCTCACGCGGCTTAGCTCCTTGGATCTTATTCGTGGTTTGCCCAATTTGAAGTTTGAGAAGGATGTTGTTTGCTCTCCTATCCTTGTTGTCATGGCGAGATGGTTGTAGCTTCCCATCCACCTGTGACTCAGGTGATGACCGCTTACCCTGTAGAGCAGCTTCACATGGACATAGTAGGTCTAGCTTGGGTTCCATTAATTGGTGGGAAATGGTATGCTTTGGTCATTGTGGATGATTTTCTCACTACTCATGCGTCTTCTTTATGCAAAATAAGGATGAAGCATTTGACTTTGTTAAGGATTTGATCCTTTGCCTTAGAAATGAATCTTCTAAAACCATGAGAGCCATTTAGAGAGATAATGGTTCTGAGTTTCGCAACTCTCGCTTGGATCGATTCTATGCTGATCTTGGTCTAGACCATTAGTACTCATCCTCTTACACCCCACAACAGAATGGGGTGGTCAAGAGGAAGAACCACACTCTTGTTGAGATGGCCAAGACGATGCTGATGAGCACAGCTGGCTATATTGCTAATTGAGTTTTTCTCTGAGCTTTTATGAAAAAGACTTCTTATGAGCTGAGATTTGGTTGTTTGCCTTAAGCTGATCATCTCAGGGTCTTTGGTTGCAAATGCTTTGTGCTGAAGGAAGAACATCTTGACGAGTTTGAGTTTTGGAGTTCGGATGGGATTTTTCTTGGATATTCTTAGCATAGCCAAGCTTATCGAGTTTTAGTGCTTAAGACTAATTGTGTTGTTGAGACCTGTGAGGTCATTTTCGATGAGTCTGCACCCTACACAACTTCTGTCTTTGAGATAACCAGGTGATGCAAGAGCCCCTACACTGGCTACAACTCATGCCCTCACTGTTGTGAGTTTAGATGATGAAGATGGACCTCTTCCTACTACTTCCACTACAAGTAAGGTGCCACTTTAGGCTCCAGTTCTAGCAGCTGGCGGCCCCACTGAGGACACAGGGGAGGTGACCTCTGATCAACAACCATCTCGGAAGGTCCAGCGGGATCACCCCACGAGTCAGACCATTGACGACTTGCACGCCCATGTTTCCACACAGTCTAGGTTTAATTCCCTCACCTTCTATGCACATTCTACTTTTGTTGCACCTTTTGAGCCCAAGGATGTCGGACACACTTTATCTGATCCAAATTGGGTCAATGTCATACATGAGGAGTTAGAAAATTTTGAACGCAATGAGGTTTGGGTTCTTGTTGATCCTCCACAAAACAGCCACCCAATTGAACACAAAATGGGTTTTCAAAAACAAGTTGAGGGGGAATGGGTTGGTAGTGAGGAACAAGGCTAGGCTTGTTGCTCAGGGGTTTTTCTAAAAGGAAGGGATTTATTATGATGAGACTTTTTCTCCTGTTGCTCATTTGGAAGCTATTTGCATTCTTTTAGCTTTTGCTGCCTCAAAGGGCTTCAAATTGTTTTAAATGGATGCGAAGTCAGTTTTCTTGAATGGTTTTATTGAGAAAAAAGTTTATGTCCAGCAACGTCTTGGTTTCGGGAGTTCTAAGTTCCCCAATCGGGTTTTTAACTTTGAAAAATGCTTTATGATTCGAAACAAGCACCTTGTGCTCGGTATGATTGTTTAAAGTCCTTCTTACTTGGTTCAGGGTTTATAATGGGGTCGGTTAACAAAACTTTGTTCTTCCTCAAGCATAGTAATGATTCTTTTTTGGTTCAAATATATGTGGGTGATTTCATCTTTGGTGGCTCTTCTCACAGTTTAGTTTCTAAGTTTGCAGCAGACATGAGTAAGGAGTTTGAGATGAGCTTAATGGGTGAGATCACATTATTTCTAGACTTACAAATCAAGAAGACCAAGAAAGACATGTTCGTCCACTAGGACAACTACACCAAGGAGGCCTTGAAGAAATTCGAGCTAGAGGATTTGAAGCCGAAGCCCACTCCCATGTGTATTTCGAGTACCTTGGATGTTGCTGAAGATGAATAGCATGTGGATCAGAGGGAGTACTGCAGTATGATCGGCTCACTGCTCTACCTCATGATGACAAGGCCAGACACCCATTTTGTCATCTACATGTGTGCGTGCTTTCAGACTTCACCGCACACCTCACATTGCATGGCTCTCAAGCACAACTTGAGGTACCTTTGTTAAACACCTGACCTTGGTGTCTAGTATTCTTCTGATTTGAATTTGGTTCCCTATGGCTATTCGGATGCTGACCATACAGGTTTTAAGATTGATCGCAAGTCCACCACTGGAACTTGTCAATTTCTTGGTATTTCCCTTATGAGTTGGTGCTCCCACAAGCAGGCTTGTGTCTCCCTATGCGCAACCAAAGTCGAGTACATTGCCACAGCCTCTAGCTGTTCCCAGCTTCTATGGATGAAGAGCACCTTGAATGACTATGGCCTCACCTATGGGAGGATACCCATCCTGTGTGACTCCACTTCAGCCATTGTAACACCCTGATTTTCACCCTATAAAATTATGCTAAGGTTTATGTGTATTAGCATGGAGACATTGGGAGTATTTACATTTCTGCAAGTAATCAATTAAAGTGAATCATAGGGATAATATGTTTGATGCATTCATGCTGGAGCTGCATATGTGTTTTATGTGCTTAAACCTATTTTGATGCCTTTGGTTATTTTGTGGTTTGTTCAGGAATTTTTCCGACATCGTTTTTCTTTTTCTTGGGGCAAAATCTTTTCTTTTGAAGCCTTTTCTATCCTTTTCATGAGCTCTAAATATTTTATTTGAGTTCATTGGGTCCCAAAATATTTCTAGGATTTTTCGAGAAATTTTGGAGTCATCGAGGTATTTTTAGTGCATTAAATACGAATTCTGGATTTATTCAGAATTATTTTATTTCCTAAAAAGGGGTCCGACCCAAATTCGGCCCAAAAGGCCAACAAATATACCACACGTACCCCTTGACGCCCAAATCACAGAAACATTAACCGTTTTGACAGTCGACAACCCTAGGCGCCAAGATCTGAGGGAGAAGGGCGAATTTGGGGTCCAACTCCGGTGAATGTTCGGCGAAGGATTGCTCGAGTTCCGTCCATCACCTGGGAAAATCGAGACCACCACATCGTTCATCTCGACGTCCCCTTCGCCGGGGTGCCCTTAGAATTTCGAGATGAGATCCGGTTTTTCCTAGATCTAAGTTCCCGTTTTCTCTCTCCTATTTTCTCCTTTTTTCGGCCAACCTCGGTTCCCACGCACCCACCGCCGGCCGCCTGAAACCCGCCACACGGCGCCGCGCCACTGGCCGCGGGCCCCACCCACCGTCAAACCGCGCGCCCCTAGCGCAACGCACCGCTAGGCCCCGCTGCCCCGGGCCCTGCCCTGCCGCCTCGCGCGCCAGCGAGGCCACACTCCACCGGGCCGCGTTGCCCTGGTCTCCGCACGCAGGCCCGCCGCGGGCCCCGCCAACCCGGCGAGCCGAGCCGAGCCGCCCGCGCCTGAACCGAGCCGAACCACTGCGCAGCTCTCGCCGGCCAATCCCAGGCCGCCACGTGGCCTGCCATGGCCGCCCGTGGCATTTTTGCGGAAAAATCACTGACCTTTATTTTATCTACAATTTAGTGCCTGCAATTTTACAAAGAGAACCCTTAACTTTTCTAAATTACAAATCAGTCCCTAAGTTTTACAAAAAGGCCCCTAAACTTTTTAAAATTACGTTTTAGTCCTTGTCTTTTTAGAGTTTAGTCCCTATAACTTCAAACGCTCATAACTTTTTTGTTTTAACTCTGATTTCAGTGGTCCTAGCCCACGAGTTCGTGGCGACGCGTAGAATATTTTTATAAAACTTTTGGCTTCTGTTTTTTTTTGGCTTCTGTTTTCTATGCTTGGTGTATTATTTTCTTAGTTTTTGCTTGTTTGTTGGCAACGATTAGAAGGAGCGCAGTACATGCCAGTTGAGGAGCAGCCCATGCGGTTGGAGGTGCAAGCTTGGGAAGGTTTAGAGCAGCTTTTTGTGGATCAAGGCAAGTGGCATTTAAACCGTCCCATTCACTTAAATACATTGCATTCTGCATTAATTTATTCGCTCCTATTAAGGATGACTAGCCAAAACTATCTATCATGTTTCACTCAACCGAGCTAGGCTGTAATGTTGTAGACTTTTGCTAGCGCTCAAACATAATGCATGAACCTCTTTTCTACAGGAAAACAATGATGATACATGTGTAACTTTGTTTAATGGTTCTATGCAACTTAATGTAAAACTTGCTTTTTAGCAAATTGGACCTGGGGCTTGAGCATGTTTTAGGTCTATTGCTCATGTGCCTCACCCTAAGGATTGGTTCGCCGAGCGACCACCTAGGACTACCGTACAAACATGGGCTCATAGGAGCACTGGGCTTGGATGAGTAATTGGATGAACTAGACTGTGGGCTGCTTAGCCGGCGTGCCGTATGAGGGGCCCCTGGGGTATAGGCCTTGTGCTTCTAAAGTGGGGTGCAGCCTCGTTTTATTTGCGGTTTTGTCAGTCACCGCCTTAGAGATAAGTTCTATACTGATAAATTAGGGGGAAACCATAATGGGTGGCCACTCACTAGGGATTCTTTGTAAAGGCTTCATAGTGCGACCATGCCGACTATAAAATGTAGTGGGTAAATGGGACCTTGCAAATCCCGAGCAGAAAGGGAATCACAACCTATGGTGAAAGTGTACAAGCTCTCGAGAGTGTTAATAAAACCGATGCATCAGCCGTGCTGTAACATCCCGGATTTTTGAAAACACGAAAATCTGAAATTTTTAAAACTTTTTATAAAACAAAGCAAATGTGTTTGCAATCGAATAAAATATGTTGGTTTCAACTTAAATAACCTTTTTGAGTTAATTAATTTCTCACAAATAAAATTTTCTCAGTGTTTGTTTGAAGGGTTGATTGAGTGCCGGTTTAATTTCGAACTCCATTTCGAGAATTAAACCATTATCTCTATATCTACTCTCTATCTTCTATCATCGCTGACTTCAACGAACCCATCACCCTTATCGTGACACTCTTAGAAACCCTCCTAGCTTCCTATCTTTATCGATCTCCATCCATTACCGATATTTGGATCAGGGCTTTACTCACGGTCCTAAATCATTGGATCAATCTCTGGTAATGCGAAAACCCTCTTTTAGAATATGGCTTGATCTCCATCATTACCGAGTTAACTAACTTTTGTTAATTCGACATTGGATGATGGCCTAATCCAATCTTCGCACAATTGTCAGAAGTTCACTTCCACATGGGTTTTGTTTACTCCATACGAGAAATACGACGGTGATTCGGATCCCTCGAAATAAACCGGACGCGGTTTAGTTTGAACCCGTATCAACGTCTAACCCCGATCATGGAAATTATTCCAAGCTTGTGATAATTTCTTCCTACCGAATTACGGCCATCACAATTTAATTCGATTGGAAGGATATTCACTCAGCTTGAGTTATTGTCAGCTTGGAGTATTCTCACAAAGATACTCCACCGACAGAGCAAGACCCTAAATCAATCAGTGATTAATTATCTGGTCTATTCATTTCCTTTTCATGAAAATCAGTATTCGAGTCAATGTAATATTTTCAAACCGCCGAATTAAATTCTTCGCAATTTACTTCGCGTCCGGGAATTATTACTAGTCTCAAATATATCAAAGCACCGGAATAAATTAAATCTAATTTATTTCACGAGGTGCTAATTCCTTAACCAAGGATTCATTTTCGGACAGCAGCGTGATTTCTCGACTTATCGAATTTAATTCTTCGCAATTAAATTCGAATCCGAAGATCATCGCTCAGCGGAAAAGCCTTGGAATAATTTCTCAGTGACTTTATCTCACAGCCAAATGTCTCAGACCCTCCTTGTCTCGGAATAATTATTTGCGGCACCAAATCTCTAAACGTTTGAATTAAATTAATTCGGTTCCGGAAATGAATCTAATTCAACTGTACTTTGTACTCCGAAATGAATTTAATCTAATTTCGCAGTCCAAATTTCGCCTAATATCCAAGGCCCATCTAAAGACCCATTTGGAACCTAACCCTAACCCTAACTCTCTTCCATAAATATCTGAACTCTCTTAATTTTTTCCCTTCCCCAATCCAGCCGCCGCCTGCTGCTTCTTCCTCATCTGCTCTTCTTCTCCCCCACGAAAGACCTAAGCAGTCATCAATTCCCTCTTCCCCATCTGCTCCTCCGAAAGGAACCAGCGAGCAGCAGAAGAGCTCCTCCCTAGCATCTCCATGGCGCAGCAAGCAGCAGCCCCTTCCTCTCCTTGCCATGGCGCAACAGCATTCCTTCTTCCCCACTGAAAGGCAGGCAAGCCAAGCAGGCTGGCGCCCTCCTGCTTGCATCTTCCCCACGCAAAGCACAAGCACACGGCGAGCTCCTGTCTCCCATGGCGCCTCCACCTTCCAGCTCCCTCTGCTCTTCTTCTGCACCACGTAAGGCGAGAATGAGCAGACAGCAAGCGCCCCGGCCACCTCCCTGCTCCTCTTCTCCAGCAGCAAGACAGGCAGCCGCCTCCAGGTTCATCTGCTCCTCCCGTTTTTCCTTTCTGTCCAGAGCCCGAACCCCAGCTGCGCCTCACCTCCCTGCCTCTCTCAGATCGGCGCGCGTGCCCCTGCAAGACGCCGGCGTGCGACCCCTGGCGACGTTCCCCGACGCGGCGGTTTCCGGCGCGATGCCTCCCTGCAGCAGCTCCCCGCGACGAGACCCCTTCTCCACGGCGACGATGCTCCAGCAGCTCCGGCTGCCGGCCTCATCGATTCCCGTGGTGAGCACCTCCCCTATCAGCACGTCTCTGATCTACAAGCTGCTCTCAATCCCTCTCCCCTTTCCCAACGCAGGCAGCAGCCCCTCCATGGCTCCATCTTCCGCTGCTACAGATCGAGGGCTGCTGGCCGCCTCTACTTTCGTCCACCACTAGCGCCCCAGTAGCAGCTTTCCATGGTGCCTCCTTCGCTGTAGGTGCCTCGCTGCTCAACAGATGCTTGAGGAAATGCCCCAACAAGGTAACAGCTCTCCATCTAGTAGGTGTTCGGCGTTATGCTGCAGAGGGTACTGCCACAATAGTTCACACCTTGCTCTGCTCTCGTTGCAGCCTACACAACCAGCATCCTGGCTGCATGCCCAGTGCTCGATGGACTGCCCCAAAGGTGATTTCGCGGACCTATTGTCAATTCGACTCATTCTTCTGTCATGTGCATAATCTCACCGTTTGTGAAGTTATGCTGACAATTGCATTGACGAGGAATGCGACCATCGACTACGACTCTTTGAGCGGAACCACAAACCATGAAGCCCTCTGCGTTCACCAAGTATTCACTCATATCCCACTAAGGTGAAAGCTTCACTCCTAGTTCAATTCCGTTCTTTTCGTTGTCAAGGGCACAATCTCACTCTTGTTTGGTACCGAGGTGATGGTGGCCATGACAACATCTGCTACCCCATTCCGAACCAAGGACTCGAGGATGGTGCAGTGCTACACGACATCAACTCATTCCGGCATCAAGTTCTTCCTGCCACAAGCCCTTGGTGAGAACCCCAATCTTACCCTCTTGTGACGCCGGCCTTCGAGCCGATGAGCCTAGTGCCTGTGATGTTTGGCAGTGGTCGCCGATGAGCCTTCCTCTTATGCACATGCCTGTCCGGCCTTCATGCCGCATTTCTTCTGCAGGGCACGTTATCCCCATGCTACCATGATATGCCACTGGCACACACGCCGTGGGCATAATCGTGTAGCACACACATTCAATCTATTCTCTTACGGCATGCACGAGCCGTGAGTTATCGCTCAGTTCAGTTGTTATGCTGCCGAAATTTCTAACTTTTCTAATACAATAGATCATCAGCACGACCACGATCCTCTGGCCACTACGGGTTGCACTCGTAGCATCGCCAATGCTCTTAATCTAGTTAACTCGCTCTTTCGTGCATGGCCATGAGCTCTCGCTCGCCACGGCCATTTCTTGTGTCACATCTAATCGGACACATGCTTGCATGCGGCCTCGACCTCTAGCTCACCTCGGCCGTATCTGTCACTTCCAATTCATTTATAGCTTACACATGACGAATGGACCTGCGCGAATACTCGATTCAGCCAAAGCTCTCATTCCTACTGTCATCTTTCTGACTCTCTAAATTCGACCAATGGTTTCCACACATGGCTTCCTGTGCGATGGATTTAATCTGAATGGTTACGGTCCCTAGCTCATTATTTCTAATTGGGCTCGGATCTAGATTCTATTCCAGCCCATTATGGTTGATCTCAACTTGGCTATCCCTCCCATGCTTTAGTAATAATTCCACACCGTTCGTTCGACGCACATCTCTCATCTAATCGAAGAATAATTTAATCTCTCTCATGATATCTCGTAGAAGGGTCACTTATGGCTAGTATGCCATATTCCGACACGGCTCATGAAATCATCTCACTCACATAGTTTCAGCTTAATCCTCGACACCTTGCTTCCAGGAGTTGGTCGATATCACTTTCTCTCACTTGCAACTCTTACCGTCTAACCCTCTAATTCCTTTTCCCACTCATTGACCTTAATTTGATTCCTTCCTTTCATCGTCCTGATCTTTGTTTTGTTGTTTGCTTAGTTCCTATGTTGTGTTCTTTTCTATGTTTTGTTGGTTGCGCCGAGCAGTGCGGACAACGATGGAGACCCATGACGCACATCGGAGGGAATGAGTTCGTGAAGACGGTGACTACGCCAGAACTTGAGAGCGATCAGCTCTACTCTAGGTCACCATTCAGACACTTCCCTACTTCAAATCCTATAGACACGCAAATATGCTGCTGCTGCTTTAATTATGATCATGCTTGCTTTGATAATCCAAAGATAGGGAGCCTACTTCCATTTAGCCACATACCCTGATTGCTATTATTCTACTGCAACTAAAAAAATGAATATGATGTGAGATTGGGTGATATGATGGTGGGATGTGATTACTCTTGGCGTGTGTGGAGGGGATGGGTTTAGAGCGCGAGATGGTGTGTGAGATTGGGATGGCGGGAGTCGGCACCGGAATAATGGGAGAGACTAGAACTCTACCCTGAGTGGAGAGAGGTGTGAGGTGGTGCGCGGCCCACCGCTGAGGGTGGCAACCGACCTATGGAAGGCTTGCTCTCGCCAATTAAGGACCGAGTAGGGGTGATAAACCTCGGATATGATACGTGCATACCATATGACCTCAGGCCCGGTTCTTGAACTTCCTCGAAGGGCACATTACTGTAGGCGTAAGGCGATAGTGTTAGGGGGTGATGGTGGGCTTGCGATGCAGCCACACGACCCCGATAGACTCGACCCGTGGGGCCCCGGACTACTCGAGCTCACAGTCCTGAGAGTGCGGTGGATAATATATCCGCACAGTTTTCTAGCTCAGGAAAGCAGGAAAGTGCCAGAAGGGAAGTTCATCTATCGGTGTGGTGGGCCCGGGGCAGCGGACGCACTGTCCCCGTCCCACCTCATATGGGTACAGATGTACAAACCTCTGCAGAGTGTAAATCTTTACGTAAAGCCGGCGTCCACGGTCACGGACGGACCAAGGTTGAGTTATTCACCTCATCTAGCATGGGTTTTCTTCTCTTATCCCTCGAGTGATAGAACACCAGCTGAGGCCGTTGAGGATGGGCGGGTGGGAGCTTCCCATGCCGCAGAATTAGTTGATGATGAGTGGGTGTTTTGGAAGAGGTGTTTGGTGGTGAGATGTGTATGTCTTGGTATGAGTGATGAGCAGGGGAAACGGTCGTGTGACCGAATTCCCGAATGGAAGAATGATATAATAATCTAGATTACATTATATATATACTCGCTTGCATAGGAAGCCTAGAGCCATCCACTTGTGCCAGTCCCTTTATTTTTATGCTGCCGCTTAGGGGAGTGTCTCAGGGTGGCCTGCGCTACTGGCGCGCAGGTTTTGGAAGACGAGACGGATGATGACCACTCCTATGACGGACGAAGATGAGCTGAATGACGACCACTCCTACGACGGATGGAGATGAGCTTGATGACGACCTTACCTATAACGGACGGAACGACGAGGGTTGTTGTGCTACGCTCAAGTATGCCTGTGGAGATGGACGTGAAGACCTGCTTTCCGCAATCTATACTCTGATCTCGGATGTAAGAATGCTTCAGTCCAGATGGACTTGTACCGGCTTTGGCCAATATTGTATTAATGTAATAATAATCGAAGTTCTGGTTGTGATACCGATTGAAACATATGAATTGCGATAGCTTATGTGTATCCTGGGACTATCGCAATGAGTAAAGACTTGGATTTTGGCATCGCGGAAATCCGAGTCGTTTCATGTGCTCACGGTCATGAGCGGCCTTGACCCTCACAGATTAGGCAGGCCTGGAGTGTTTATGTTGATGATGGATGATGTCTCACCCTTATGTTTATTTATCTTTATGTTATATCTATTATATCTTATATATGTTATCTGTTATCTTGGTTATGGTTATGCAAATGCTCTAAAGTTAATTAAATACCTACTTACTATTAAAAGCTACCACTTCAGCCGGTCCACTATAAAGCTGTCATATGCATTGTTTACTTATCACTTGCGGAGTACGACAAGTACTCACCCTTGCTATTTCCACAACAAATTCGTCGCATCCACTGCAACTGCTGCTCAGATCAAGGAGTTCAAGAGGAGCCGCAGGTATATCTGCAGGAGTTCCAGGATTTCAATGAGTTTTAGGCATGTGTACCACCAGCCGGTTGCCTGTGGGCATGTTTCTTTCTGCTGCTGTTATAAAGATGCTTCCACCAAGTTTATTTAAGTTTTGTTACGACTCTGTTGGTCTGTAATAAATACTACATTTGTTTCAATAAAGTACTGTGTCGTGACACTTCACTTATGATGTCGAGCTGTGTATGTGATTTTAACTAATCTTGGCACATACATGGTATGCACTTGGTTCTTCCTAAAACCGGGTGTGACAGCCATTTTAGTTGCTAAAAACCTAGTTCTCCACAACAAAACCAAACACATTGAGAGATCACTATGAAAAAGGAGACATAGACTTGATCCATATAAATACCAAGAACCAGGTAGCAGACATTCTCACCAAACCCCTAGAGAAGGACACATTCACACGCTTGCAGGGGGAACTTGGTGTGTGTTTCCTATTTTGAGTGGGGAAACACTTTGAGCTCTTGTAGTTTTTGTTAGATTTTTCCTTGTTTGCTTTGTTTTAGTTCTGGTTCTTTTGTTTTTGGGCATACATGCTTTGCATTCTGCTCATATGATTTATACACTCACACTAGCTTCACTTGTATGATATTAGCATTTTCTTGTGCCTTAGTTATATATGCTATAAGTTGTATATATGCTTTGACCATGTGTGTTTAGCTCCTTTGAATATGATGTATAAATGATTATGGGCTAAATTTTTATTCATTGAAAATCTAATTCATGGTCTCCATATGATCTGGCTCCTAACATGTGTAAGTTGTTGAATGCTCTTGCTATGTTGTGCATGCCTGGTAGCTACTTTCTTCCTGGATTCAGTTATGCAACTTCTGCCCTTATGCTCTTCATGGATATCTTGTCTTAATTGAAAATCCTTGTAAGATAATCCTTTTTACGTGCTAAAACTAAAAAGATCCAGGATTCTAGGTGGAGATACTTGTCACACTGATTTTGCTTTCGAGACGGCTCACACTTTTACTCTAGTGAGAACTAGGATGAGGTTGTGTATGACTGAGACTAGATCTTAAGTTTTTGATTGTTGATTGTCTGTCTTGACATAGGCTTGGTCTAGTCGCTAAGTGAAGCTTGACAAGTATTCAACCCATGGCACATAACTTGCTTGTTAAGAATTCTTAAATTGGTATAACCTGATGATCTTGACAAGCTTTGATCTGCTTAAGTGGCTGTTGCTTCTGATCCATGGTCATGATAGCACACCTTGTATGCCCTTGCTAGCACTAGTTCTTCAAATCAATCTTGCTAGTCTGCTAGTTCTTTGTGGTGATGTTTTTTCTTTATCAAATAACAAATGCTTGCTCATGCTTTGTATCGATATTCTTATGAGTTTTTGATGCATTATCTTTTTGTGGATGCACTCACATGTCTATAAACCCTAGAACTTGTAAATGCTTTTGTTCTACACCTGAGAGGCTTTCACTTGCACCCTTATTGCATAGCTTGTCTTTAGCATGTTTCGAGGGGGTCTTTGTCTTAGGGGAAACATTTCTCCAGGGGGAGTATGCCTCTTTAGTCTTGATGTGTGCATGTGCCAACAAGGCGGAGAAGAGCATAGAAAACACAAAAAACTTGTTTGCATTTTGGTTGAGAGTGCATTTCATTTTGGAGAGTGTTTCACTTGTGAAGGGGATCTACATTTCTAGGGATAGGATGCTTTGAGTTGCTTGGATTCTGCTTTTGCTGGTTGCGTTGAGCTTGAGTTGCTTGGATTCTTCTTTTGCTGGTTGCGTTAAGCATTACCTCTTTCTTGAGGAACCGGTTTTCTTTGCCTTGAATCAACTACGTTGAGCCATTGCCCCTATCTTAAGGGGTTGATTCTTTTTAGGTTTTCTGCTTTTAGCATAACTGTGTTGAGTCGTGCCTTTATCTTGAGGAGTCATGTTTTTTTGATCGATTGCGTCGAACTATGGCCCTTGTCTTTGGGGGATTGATCATGTTAATTCTTGCTTGTTTCAAGTGATATCTGTGGCTTTTGATTTGGCTTCTTTTACTTGAACACGTTCTTCTTCTTGTTATCCAGCCTTCTTTTCTTTTCTTTTTTATTTTTCTACACTAGTGCCCGTGTGGGGCATTCGGTGGAGACAATGCACTCATCAAGGAGGAGATTGAGAAGTCACCCTGTTGTGTTGAGTGAATTGTTAACATGGAGTGGTGTAGGTAGTATAGGAGACTAACTTATGCACTCCGAGGAGATGTGTCTTTGCTTGGCTTGTGGTGTGCAGGTACATGGAAGGCATGCCTTTTGAGCGAGATGGTGGTTTGTACAAGTGCGCTGCGGTACTGAAGGACCATGCGGGGACATCGTGGTTCCTAGAGGGCTGGGTGACCATCACTACAGGAACTCCGTTAACTTCTGTCGGCCAAAAGCCAACGGGAGTTAGGCTGTCCCAACGGAAGTTAGCTAACTTCCGTCGGTACGAGCTAACTTCCGTCGGCTTTTGGTCAACGGAACCCGCGAGACGGGGTGAGGCCCCTTTAACTTCCGTCGGCGCACCCTGGCTGACAGAAGTTAGCTAACTTCTATCGGCTGCTCCCTGGTCGACGGAAGTTAACCTCCCCCTTGCCAGCCATGGCTGCCTTGCTACACCCATTCACCACACATATCAGTCACAAACCACATCATTCACAAACATATATCATTCACAAATCACATCATTCACAAACTTATAGCCATATCCCACAATACAAACACATACACATAATCATATCATTCTCAAACACAAAATATTTCACATAGGAGTCCAAAATGTCATTGAAACGTGAAAGTCCAAGTCACACTTCATCAAACACAACAAGTCCAAAGTCTCAAAGTTGCGATACACAGAACAAGAAATGAAACCTTCAAGAGCCACCGCTCGGATGATTGGAGTTTTGGCCACTGCCTCCAGAGGGTGGACCGAAGATTGCATTTACAAATGCAGTTGCACCATCGACCGACTGCGTACAGAAAAATAACGAATTAGCGACAAATTGTATGTTTAGATGAATGGATTGACCAAATTTCTAGAATATAAAAAGCACAAATAAACAAACCTGGTGTCCAAGTGCCCCGATCTGTGGAGGCGGAGTATGGTAAGTCTGAGGCCCATGTGTCCCTGATCCCTATGTTTAATGACAAACCCAATATCATGAATTGCTCAACTTCATGTGGTCAAATTAGCAAATCTAAGTCTAATTGATCAAGTTCAGCAACCGTTTACTATGTTTTGCTGGTTTTAACAGGTTTTGATACAATCTATCAACTAAGTGGCCACAACTTAGCTAACTTTCATTGGAATTGGTTAAGATGGTTTACAAAGCCAACTTTCAACATAATGCTCAACATTTCACTAGTTTCTAAGTAGGTTTACTAATAATGGACATACTTCATTAGTATGGGTGACTTACCTGGGCATCAAAAGGTCCTGGTGTGAACGGTCCCCATTGTGGAGGTTGAAACTGTGGAAGGACAACGTTTATGCCATGATGCGGAAAAGTTGCCTACAATTACAATGTCTCAATGTACCTAGTAACATTGAATTCTTAATTGGAAAATGTACACAAATGAGTAAACATGTCTTACTTGAAGCGCGGCCTGCTGCTGCTGCAAGAACGAAGCATAGTACTCGTCACGTCGCCTTAGCTCTTCTTGTAGCCTTGCAACCTTCAACTCATGTTCTAACGATCGATGAGATCTAGACCCTGATTGGCTGGAGGAAGACGCTGATCTCTGAGATCTAACCTCTCTGGAGTCAA
Source organism: Paspalum notatum (assembly GCA_022530915.1). Taxonomy (NCBI): domain Eukaryota; kingdom Viridiplantae; phylum Streptophyta; class Magnoliopsida; order Poales; family Poaceae; genus Paspalum; species Paspalum notatum. The sequence goes on from CM039683.1 coordinate 13,635,286, forward strand.
TCACTCCATTGAACATGGAGTACCTTAAAATGAACCAACGACAAACTTCTATATCAGAATGACAATACTTCCATCTATAGAATATGAAAGTTCATAGAACCTTACCGCTTAGGACTCTTTTCGCCTCCGCTAGCATGCACCGCCATGGGATCGATTGGCGCTTTCCTCCAGTCATAATCCTCTCCATGGCGCTGCACCATTTTCTTCACCATATTGTGTCTACACATAGAACACGATGTTAATAACCCAAGATGACGCAAACACTGACATAATTAACTATAAATAGCTCACGAGTCGATCTGTGCAAGCCTAACTGCAGAACTCCTCAGGTTTTGAAGAGTCCGGTCCCTTATGGCCAGCTATGTACACTTCGATGTCACTTGGCACAACACCGGTCTTAGCTGCCTATAGGAATGAGTTAATATATAGAAACATTATGGGTATAACAGATATAATGTTGTCAACGTTACCATGCATTTTGCCTTTTGAATATGTCCATCACCACTGTAGGTGTGTCTTGGATCGGTACCTCGACACTCTCTACGTTGAGCGGACTTGGCTTTTAATTCATCTAATGCCCAGTACCTGCAGAACTCAAAGTATGCTTCTTCTCGGTTCGCCATAAATGGAACTCGAACCTGCAATAGACATGTAATATTACCATTTTATTTATACCTACCGATATGTCTAAGTGTAAAGATGACAAAACTGAGATTATATACCTGGCGATATTGCTCCTCTGTCAAGTAAATATTTAAGGATCCCCTCTTCTTATCCATTGCTCGCCCTTCAATCATTTGCAAACATGCATTGTTTGCCTGAATCCGTGCATAGTATATTGCATCCTTGACCACCTTTTGAGCATTTTTATGAAAAACATTATATGCGTGGTCTTTATAATCTCCATCATCAGGCAACTTATAACATAACTACAAAAAGCGATATGAACAAGTTTTAATACCAGCGTAAGCTTGTTACAAAATAGACATCAATTAAACTTTGCATGGAAGGAGATCTTTCGCAGAAATCATGCCACACCGCCCCTTGAGCATCTTGATGGTCCACATCTGGAGCAAGGCGATAGTGGTCCCAACTAGTTGCACGGACCCTCTCTCCATTCAGCTTGGTGACCAGTCCAGGACAGTGCAAACGTAAGAGGTTACCTAAAACTTGGTTAACCTGTCTATGGTGTCGAACGCCATTGAAAGCATCATCATCCCATGACCTGCAAACAAAAATATATAAGTACATTCACATTATTTAATAACAACACAAATGATAAAGGGATGCTCACCCATCACCACAAGGTCGAACTACAATCCTGTCATCCTCCCTTGGCACTAGGGGAGGGGGCACTACGTGTGGTTTTCTGAAACCACGTCGGCGTAGGGGGAATGAAGATGAACCACCTACACCCATACCATCGTCAAGCCATGCCTCCCAACTCGCATCTACACCATCATCGTGTTGGTTTTGTAGGGTAGCCCAGTCCTGGTCCTCCTCCTGTTGGTCCTCATCCTGGTCCTGGTCCTCCTCCTCCTCCTCCTCCTCCTGTTGGTCATCCCAGATCTTTTTTTAGTATTCAACACAATTTTAATTAAGATAGATATAAAATGCATAATTACCTCATCCCTCTGAAACGCAATATTGCGACCCTTCAAACTGGGGTCGACGTGCTGCAAAAGCATCTGGCGCCTGTTGCTGTTGGAAGCACTACCCTGAAACAAGATGTCCTCATCGATCCCTTTCTTTTTCTTAGTCTGAAGAAACCGCTTCGCCGTTTCCACAATCCCCTTATGTGGCATCCTGTTGAAACACATAAATATTACAACAATGAATTCAAAATGAACTATTAAATGCATAATAGAAGAAATAGAAGTATTAAATGCATAAAAGATTAAGTATCAAATGAATAATGTAAGAATGACAAAAAGATTAAGAATTTTACTTTTGAATCATCATCATAATCAGGAGGAATATATCTTATCTTCTCTAAAGGAAGCTAGGTCACTTTCTTTCTCATAGGCTCTCGTTTCCTTTTCTCTAAATTATTATATCATTCTGATCACCGACTAAGCAATCAAGTGCCGGGGCAAGGTCTATGGCAAAAGAGTTCGGTAATATTTCTTCTTGGTACACCTCATCGACATTCATAGGCTCCACTTGGCTATGATGATATCCACTATCACCAGGGGTGTGTAGTCGTTCTCGGGGATTCACATTGTTCACAACCCACCAATCACTTAGCTGCGTGCAAGGATACGACATATAATACACCAGTTCAACTTGGTGTGCAAGGATGTTATCACGACCTTGTAATCATTTCTCGTGTTTGACTTCTACCATCCAGAATTGGTTTTGTCAGGTCCCATGCTTAGGATCAAACCAATCACAGTCGAAGAAGACTACCTCAAGTTTCTTATTCCCTGCGAACCTAAACTCGAGTATATTTTTAATCACTCCATAATAATTACATTCCTGCCCTTGTGAATTGGTTGCCCTAGTTACTACTCCACAATTAGTGGTAGCAGCAAGAGGACGAGTTGCTTCAAACGTGGTTGAACGGAAACAGAACCCATTGACATCATACCGTCCATAGCTTTTTATGGTTACGCTGCCGTAAGATAATTGCCGCAGGTCCTCATGCACACTGACTACTTTCACGTAATCTTGGAACCAAGTGATGAAATTATTCCCTCCATATATTCCATCCTCACGCATTCTATCTACTTGCTTCTGAGTAGGTTGATGAGCAACCATCCAATTTTGCTTATCGAACTCCCTAGCATAAGAAGGAAGACAAGTCAATAAATGCAATTAAAGGATGTAGACAAGTGAGTAAATAGAATAGTCAATGTGGACTTCAATATGTTTTCTTACTTGAAATATTGTTCCATCTCTTCCATATTTGAGTACATGTAGAGTATAGCTGATTTTCGCTCTTCCGGACTGAAATAGTAGGTAGTGCAACCACCGATAGTTTCACCCTTCCATTGAAAAATTTTGAGGTCACTAGAAGGTTCATCTTCATCTACATGGTACCGCAATGTTGGTTCCATGACATTGTTCTTTTGTGCAAAGTATAGACTTGTGAAGTATGCAATCTCTTTAAGTTTGAATTCTTCAGTGATGCACCCTTCAACTCTTACCTTATTGCCAACCATTGCTCTAAGCTTCTTCAGAGCCCTTTAAATATGATACATCCACCTATACTGCACAGGACCGCCAACCTTAGCTTCATAAGGTAGATGGACAAGGAGATGTTGCATTGGATTGAAGAAACCCGGAGGGAATATTTTCTCCAACTTGCATATGAGAACCGGTATCTCTTTCTCCAACTTCTCCATCATCTCCTTTCTTATTTCTTTGGCACAAAGTTGTCTATAGAAATAACTTAGCTCTGCTAAAGCCTTCCATACCTCATCATTAAGGTATCCTCGAAACATGGCAGGAAGGAGTCGTTCCATTATTATGTGGTAATCATGACTCTTCAAGCCATTTAGCTTCCCTATCTTCAAATTCATAGCCCTTCTAAAGCCAGCACCGTAACCATCAGGGAATTTCAACTTCTTCATCCATGCTATCACTTCTTTCTTCTCTTTAGGTTTCAGACAAAATGGAGCCTGTGGCTTCCCACCATTTTCTTTGATCTCAAGTGTTGGCTTGTTACAGATCACTACCAAGTCTTTTCGAGCCTTCACATTGTATTTCGTCCTATCTGTAAAATCCATACATGTGCTTATAATGCTTTCACCAATATTACGTTCCTGGTGCATCTCATCAATATTGTGCATCAAAAGCAATGCCTTGGCATAAGGAAGCTCCCACAGTCCACATATGTGGGTCCAGTTGTGCTCCTCTCCAAAACCAACGAACCCTTTCCCATCTTCAGCTGGAACCAATTGATTCAGCCATTCCGTGATTTCTGTCCCGCTTAAATGCTTGGGCAGCCCCTTTGTGTTAATAGTGTCCTTCCTGAAAGCATTTTTCTGACTCTTAAAGACATGATCCTCGGGTAAGAAACATCAGTGACAATCAAAATAACATATCTTCCCACCAAACTCTAGTCGGAAACAATCTGTGTCTTTACCACAAATAGGACATGTTAAATTGCCATGACAGCTTCATCTAGTAAAGATACCATAGGCCATGAAATCATGAACTGTCCACAAACAAGCAACACTAAGGTTGAATTTCTGCTTCTTGTAACTATCATATGCTTCAACTCCTCTCCATAACTTTTTGAGCTCCTTAATTGGTTGTAACATCACATTAAGCTTCGGTCCAGGATGTTCTGGCCCGGGTATGATGAGGCATGGGAACATGAACTCATACTTCATACAAAGAGATGGTGGAAGGTTGTATGGAATAGCAAAGACAGGCCAACAAGAGTATGAAGAAGCGGTAACATTGAAAGGTGTGAAACCATCTGTTGCCAACCCAATGCGAATATTTCTTGCATCGCTCGCGAAGTCTGGGTCGAATTCGTCCAGAGCCTTCCATGCAAGACTATCAGATGGGGGCACCATTACTTCATCGTTCTCACGAACACCTTCTTTGTGCCAGTGCATGTGCTTAGCTGTATAGTTTGAGAGAAGCAACCGTTTCATACGATCTTCAAGGGGCATTACTTGAAGTTGCTTATGTGCAACCTTCATCAGCACTGTCTCACCATCATTGTTTACAACCTCAACGTACCTCATTTTACCACACACCTTACACTTGTCTGCTTCCTTATCCTCCTTCCAATAAATCATGCATAAGTCCCTACACGTATCAACGTTCTCATAAGGCATACCGAGGCCTTTCAACAACTTCTTTGACTGGTACATGTCTTTGGGCATCTTGTGATTAGCTGGAAGGACATCACTGATCAAGGCCACAATCTCCTTGTAATAGTTACTTGAGAATGCAAACTTGGACTTGATGGCCATGAGTAGTGGCTCTTCTGCAGCTTTGAGGAGCTCTAGGAATCTTTTGACCTCCTCTGTAGGTGGTTCTCTTGAATCTGGGTCATAATCCAATGTACAGCATAAAGCATCTCGTCCATCCTATCATCATCAATCCCATTAGCATCAATCATATCATCATCTGCCTCTTGTGCTGCCGCTTGTGTTGTCGCTTGTGCTGCTGTGGCTTGTTCCTCATGTTGACGGCGTGACTCGCCGTGGTGCATTCACACCTCATAGCCTGGTACAAAACCATATCTACAAAGGTGCAATGTCATAGTCCTTTTATCCTTGGTCTTAGTGTTGCGGAAGTCTCTACATGGGCATAACTCGATTTTACTTGTTGACCAAGAGAAGACACGATCAACAAGCTCTTGAGTCTTCACCATCCACTCATTAGAGTGAGCCCCACTCTTGCTCCAACCATCATACATCCTTTGGCGATCCTCACTCATGATGATGCTATATATTAAACCAATAGAAATTCATGAGTTTTGTTCGTTTCTATGTATACCACGGCCCTACATCTATAGGAAAAGATATGTCCTAAACCCATCCAAGAGTGGCCAATGGAGTGCGGTGTTTATGACGAGTCTGTAGAGTCTGAACGAAATTTCGGCAGCATTACCCCGCAGTTCTCTAGCTGCACGCCTGAATATGGTGCAGTAGTGAACAATGGGGTTATGCCATTGAAATCTCGTTTAGACTCTACAACTCGTCATAAACACCACACTCTATCCCCCACTCCGAGGCTGTCCAAAAAGGGACAATTCCGGACCCACACAATTCACATGCATGCACATGTGAGCCATGCCGGTCCGAAACGGGTGACGCATAGGTTTCGAAACCCTAACTGTGAAATTAAGTTATCAAAACTTTTAAACATATAACTATGAGCCACATATGCAGAAATATATACATACATGAATAGATATATAGATATTAGCAACAGAAGTCAATTATTAGAAAACTAAATAATAAATAAACTAATTATACATAGCTGCACATGTTCAATCATGATACTGGAATTTGAAAGCTACAAGTTCACAACGTAATCATATCAGGTGAAATATTACTTATTATCAAACTTTAAAATAGTTATGGTTGTATAATCCATTTATATTACTAATCATAACATGCATAAACTCCGTCGGCCGACCGACGGAAATTAAACCTCATGCATACGTTTTAGTCGGCCGACGGAAATTAAGCCTCCACTTGCTATATAAAAAGAGCGAGACGAGAGAGTTGTCATACTTGACGCGGGACGGAGTCACAGAAAAGGGCGTCCGGGGGGCGGCGTGGCAGCCGCGGTGGTGTAGCAGCAGGGGCAGCTGCGCTGCCGGGACAGCGCAGCGGCCGGGGCAGCGCGGTAGCCATGGCGGCGCTGTGCAGGACGGGGCTGCAGGCTGGGGAAGGGTGAGCGGGCCCGCGCGGTGGACGGGCGGTGCGTGCCGGCGCGGTGCGGCCCGGGGAGGCGGCAGTGCGGCACGGCACGGCACGGGCCGGCCGCAAGGGGGGATGCGGGCCGGGGGCGGGTCGGGGACAAAGCAGGCAGCGGCCGGCGCAAGTGCGTGGCGGCCGCGTGGGGATGAGCGGTTGAAGAGGGAGTCATGAGGGGGCGGCGGCGCGGTGAGGGCGGCCGGGGTGGCGGGGCGGGGCCGAGGCAGGGCGGCGGCTAGGGAGGCGGCGCGGGGTGAGCGGCGCCAGGTGGGGTGGCGGCGCGAGGCGGGCGGGGTTGGGGTAGGCGGGCGGGGTCAGGCTGGGTCAGGGTGGGCGGGGTCGGGGAGGTGGATGAGCCGATGTGTGGTGTGGGCTTAACCGCGGTAGGGCCTACAATTAACTTCAGTCGGCCGCCCCACGAGCCGACGGAAGTTAAGTAACTTCCGTCGGCTCGTGGGTTAACTTCCGTTGGCTGACGGAAGTTAGTTAACTTCCGTCGGCTGACCTAAAAGCCGACGGAAGTTAAGCCAGCCGACAGAAGTTTTCCTTTTTCCTGTAGTGCATGCAGCGATACTTGGAGACTCGGACTAGATGATCGTGCGGTGGAGAATGGTTTTAGAGAAACTTGGCCATCAGCTAGGCCATTGGTGCTTCACCCCTGGCATCAAGGCTACAAGCACACACGGTGTCAACCAGTGGGAATTGTCTATCACCAAGTCCGGGATAGACCAGGAGGGCTTGCAAGCACGGACCAGGGCCGGATGTCTCTCACCGGGGTGGGGTATGTCTATCACCAAGTTTGAGCTGGGCCATGAGGGCATATGAGCATGGACCAGGGCTGGATGGTTCCCACTAGAGTAGTGTAATTTGGTGGGCCTAGGCCACAAAATCGCCAGGTGGCATTGACGTCAGCCAAGTCTAGGAGAAGCCCAGACGTGGCGGCTGGACACGTGGCACACCACAAAGGATTGGTGGTTCCCTCTAAAACCACCACCAGAAGGTGGGTTTCCTGGTATAACCAAAAACTATGGGTAGAATCTTTGAGAAGATAAACGCGTGGTGATATCTCTGAGGTTGTATCAAGACAAAGCCAAAAAGTGGACCATATTGACCATCGGATTGAGATTCACGTATCTTTTTGGTTTTGCCCCTATGGGCCTTTTAGTGTAAGTTTAAGTCCTAGGGGTATTCTAGTCATTAGTCTATTTCAGGCTAGGAAGTTATAAATAAGGCAGTGGGCAACCACTTGGCCTTTGAGACACTTAGCTAGGTTTCCATTCAAATCTGGATCAAAGTGTTCTTTAAGATTAGTGGGAAGATTTGCTTGTGAGAGATGAGATCCTTAGGCTAATGCTCCCCGCATCAAGAGGGTGAATGAAGGGCGGTTGATCCGGGTCACCTTGTACTAATCATTCATGGTAATGAAGTGATCTCATTCTTCATCTTTGGCATCCCTTTCTGTGTTACAATTTGTGACTTGAGATCATTTTGGTTTTGCTCTTGTTCTTGAGCTCATCACTGTTCTAAGGATGATTTTGGGGAAATTTGTTTCCTAGGGACTGTGATGCTTATTGTATGAACTAGCTAGGACATGGAGAAATCATGCTTGCCTAGTGCATGATTTCATCCATCGATGAGCTAAGTCAATCGGATTGTTCCTGAGTTCTAAGAAAGTTTTCGTTCTTGGAGTAAATCTAAAATTACTCATAGATTTGAACCAATCTCAAGGGGCTTTCTTGGAAATAGGTTAACACATCCTTTGTGAATATAATGTCAGAGTTTGAAGCACTTTGGACAAGATTTGGATTAGATTTAGTCATTCTTGTGAAATGCTCATCGTAATGTTCTTGTTCCCCAGGCAAACAGTGGACTATGGTGTCGGTGTTTTATGACCGGCAGTCCACCACGAGGTGTAACATGTAGTGGTTTGTTTGTGGGCTAGATCTAGATGAGTTGAGATGATGCAAAGAAGAATGTGAGGAACAAGTTTTAGACAAGTCCAGCCACCTAAACGCGTACCATACGTCATGTATGCGGCGAGTATTGTATTGCTTTGGAGTTGATCTAGTAATGTTGGATCCGAACTAGGACGCCCCTCTCCTCCTTATATAGTCCAAAGGTGAGGGTTACATGCAAGAGTCCTAGTCGGTTACAATGTAAGAGTCCTAGTTGGATAGCAACTATACATGGAGAATCCTAATTGGACTATGATTACATATTTAGGGCACTTGTGGTACCCTGGGGTGTATGACACCCACAAGCCCCCAAGGCTCAACCTAATAAACATAATCAGCTTGAGAGTCTGATGCATCTTGATCTTCAAAAAATTGTAGGGTGATATGCCCCCTGTTAGCCCCTGAGCCTCGAGCTAATTAGCATAATTGGATTGAGGGAATGTATGTCTTCAATCCGCTTGAATAAAGATTGGGGGTGCATCGTTTAGATGCACACCATATAGTGTAGCCACCAAGCTTTGTGCAGACTTGAGAATCAATTAGCTCAAAGTTATGCAATTGCTTCTGGTTGTGCCGAGTGATCTCTGCTTTTGGAATGCAGCCCACGAGCTTCTGTCTGACTTGAGCATCAATTGGGTTGAAGGCCTACACCTTGTCTTTAATGCTAGTATGACTTGCTAGTTGACATCCGAGTTGTAGGCGGTCGAGTGCAAGGTACGTGATAATGATGAAGCCCGAGTTATCAACTAGCGATGGCGGTGGCCGAGTAGTTAGCTCGTGGCAGCGGCAGTGGCCGAGTAATCAAATGGCGATGGCATAGTCATTGAAGTAGTCAGTGAGTAGAGAAAATATGTTAGCTGAATGGCGTATCCCCGAGTTGATGAATAGGTTGACAAAGTCATTAAAATAGTCGGCGAGGTAGTCGGTGGAGTAGTCGGTGAAGTAGTCAATGGATCTGCACAACTAAGTTGATCAGATTTAAACTGCTGAACGTGGACTTAGAGTCCAATTATTACATCAGTATTTGACTTGATTGATCTTAAGGTAGGTAGCTAGGCTATCCAAGATGTGGGTTATAAGTAGTATCCCTTCGCAGACGGGTAGTGACTCAGTCTGTAGTGGCATGGGTTATAAATAGTAGCCCTTCACGGACGAGTAATAACTTAGCGGTGGTGAGTGAATAAGCTAGGCATGGTAGAGACTAGTGTTGGTAACCATATTTGGCACCGCCCTGGGGCACACTCTGGCGCCATGCACACCGGACAGTCCAGTGTGCAGGACCGGAACTTCCAGTCTGACCGGATGGTCCGGTGTGGAGCAGAGTCCGAGTCCAACTCTAGGTTTCACACATTTTCTCTATGGAAACGGCTCGGGCGCGGATCCAGACCTCCCCCTATATATACAAAGGGACAGGGCTGATTGAGGAATCAACCAATCAATCCAAAACTTATGTAGTACTTTTGCTCTAGTTTCCAAGTAGTCCCATATATTTTTGAACCCTAACTTCACCTCTTTTTGGCTCGACGTCGTCTAGAGACGTTCTAGGTGGCCTGCCGACACTAGAACAACCCTAAATCACGATCTTCCTGATGGGGTCCCTCCTGGGAGGTCAGGGCTAGGTTTTACCCGAGAGCAGCCCTAACACCGGACTGTCCGGTACCCTTCACCGGATTGTCCGGTGCGCACCGGAACTTCTGGTGCCATACACCGAAACTTCCGATGTCTAGGGTTTTGACCCTAAGGCACCCCCCATGAGCAGCCCAAGGGTTCAATAAGTGATTGGCCCAAACTTGTGCTAACACACTTTTTGGCAATTTCGCTGGGGAACGAATCGGCTACGATGACGAATCCCGCCAAGGTTTCTCCGGACAACATCATAAGGCCAACTTTCAATGATTTGTCGGACGCTGAGCAGCAACGGTTTGAGGACTTCATGAAGAAGCTAGACGAGGAGGCCCAGCAACAACAAGCTCGGATCCGTGAAGAGGCAAGGAAGAAGTTCCTCTCCCACTTTGCGGTCGATCGCTAATAGAACGTCACCAAAGAGAGGGAAGTAGAGCTCGCTTCCCTGGTGTCATCATCTACGTTCGCCAATGTAAGTACTAGCGATCCCCTCTTACTTTCCAAGTTCTAAAGCAATACGTAGATCAAAGGGAAGATCAGATAAAGGGTTACTTTGGGGGTTTAGAAAAATCCATACGGGAACTCGCGCAATCTCATAACGAATATATTACTCCCATTTTTCCTTCACGTGAGTCTACCACTGGTGCATCCACGCCAAGCACATCGGCAACACCTGGGGCTTCACAAGCCTAGCCAAAATATGGCATGCCAATGAACTTCTTCCCAGACCAACCGTTGCGGCCGCCTACCTTGCTCAATGGGACACTGCCCTCGGCTGCAGCAGCCGCACCAGAAGTTCTGGTGCATGCCACCAGACTGTCTAGTGTGTGTCAGTACAGTCAGGGGGCTGTCTACCCCGGCCAACCCCTGCTACATTTATACCTCCTCGTGTTCCACCATCTGTACCCTCGACTTCGGTGCACCAAGACCGAAAAATACCCGCAACAGCGCGTGGCACCGAATACTTTTTTGCTCCACAAGAGTTGGAGGGGTATGTGCCGCCATATACCACCATTGCATATGACATGAGGGGCATTGTCACACCCCAAAATTTCTATTTTGGGATGTGCACAAATATCACTAAATAAATCCATGAATTTCTCAATTTCTAAAATTTTCCAAGAATTTATGGAATACCAAACTCTTTTAAAACAAAGTAAATCAAATTATTGGAAAATAAACCATATTTTCTAAAACAAAAATTCAAATCTGACATATGGTATATAAAATTTATTGTTGCATTCATGCCTCATGCATGGTGTTTATGTGTCAAAAATGAGTTCAAAATGCGCAGTTCAAACCACATTTGAAAATGAGTTTAAATACTAAATTTAAAATCCCTAGAAAATTCAGTTTAAAAAGAAAAATGGCCTTTAGGCCTAAAACACTCCCGCGGACCAACTCCCTCCCCTCTCTGGCCCAGCTCGCCTCACCCTCTCTCCCCGCCTGGGCCGAGTCCCAGCCCAAAACTCTCCCCTGCGCCTGGTTCCGTTTCCCTCCCCCGCCGACCCCTCTCTCTGCCAGCGGGTCCCACCTGTCGGTTTCGCCCCTACCTCCGGCTCCTCCGCAGCGCCAGCCGTTGCCATGGCCAACGGTCAAATCCGCCCGCCCCGCGCCTCCATAACTCCAATTGATGGAGTGTTACTGCTCCTTGAACCTTCCTCACCAGTCACCACCCTCCCTCTCCTAATTGCCCTCACCAACACCGCACCAGCCTCAACGGCCATTAATGGCGGCTACCACCATACTCGCGAGCACTCCCCAGTGATCACAACATCGCAGCGCACCTTTCCCCTCCACTCTTTGCTCGCACGTGTGCCTAGACGACCCCGCCCACGCTCACCGGAGGCTGCCACCACGCATCGATGTCGTGCCACTCTCCCACAACCCCGCCGGCATCAAGGTCTAGCCCAGTGAGTTCGCCACCCACTTCTCGTTCTTTTGCACTAACTCTAGTCGAGTTTCGAGCACCGGAGCTCGAAATTGAGCTCGCCGCCGGCGAACTCCGCGGCCGACGTCACTGTTCCGGTGACCATCGGTGACCACCGTCGGCCAAGCCTCCACCACTGTCTAATCCTCAACCAAGAGCCCACAGCGTGTATCACTTCGCCCTCTGTAACCGGTCCACTGTGGACCCGTGGACCTAGTACACATGCCCAATCAGCGCCACAACATCGCCACGTGGTGCACCGGCCCGATCACACCAGCCAAGTGGCGCCACGCAAGCAGCCCTGCCCAGTCAGCTCTCATTTCCATCTAAGCCCTGCAATTTTACACTTTAGCCCCTGAACTTTCAAATATTTACAAGTTAGTCCATGGTGACGTTAGCATGACGTCATCATCAGTTTTCTCCCAAAAATCCAAATTTTTATATTTTTATTTTGGAAAATCCTCTGCTGATGTCATCACATGTACTGTGCTGACGTCATCATCCAAAAATCAGTTTTTATTAGAAAATTGGAAAATTACAGAAATGCCACTCAACTTCAAATGGCCATAACTTTCTCGTTTTAACTCCTTTTTAGGTGATTCTTTCGCTCACGTTTTCGTCTCAGCGAGCTCTACGCGTTTGTGCATTCAAATGTAGGTTTTTACCATGTTTGATGTACTGTTCTTATGATTTTGTGTATGTTCCTTGTATGTTGAATGACTTGTTTAGAGGAGGAGCAAATCGTGAACTTCCAGGATCACTTGTTTGAGTTCACGGATCAAGCTCCTATCAAAGGCAAGCTTACCTTGTTCATACTCTCCTACCCAATTTTATATTTTTAGAGTAAAGTAGTATCATTTAGGAATGCTCATGATAAACTTGGAAAAACCTTAGCATACTAGCTTTTTCCTCAACCTCGGTTTGGGTAGTACCATGCTTAGGTGCTTTTGGGTTGGGTTAATAACTTAATATCACACTTGTATGATCTTGGATCATGTGGAGGTTGAAACCTTATTTAAATTGACAAGGGGTGGGGAATCAAAGCAGGATGGTTTGATTCAGGTGGTGCGTTTGGTTTTGAAACTGGTGGATGATTATATGGGTTGTGCTAGTTCCTGCCTTGGGTTCTAAGGACCGGTTCTAGAGTTATGTAATCTGGCTTTACAGCGCAACCATGGGTCCTACTTAAATGGGCTCTGGGCTTGGCTAATTAATTAGTTTACCCCCATGATTGTTTGCATCGTGGTGGTTTGAGTGGCACAAGAGGGGGCCCCTGGGGTCGGCAGACTTAGGTACGGGGGTGAAACCTTAGTGGATACTATATGGCCATGAAGGTGGCGTTGTAAAGGCCTCGTAGTATGAACCTGGGTGTTCATCTAAGGAAATATATGGCATAAGGGGGAACACGGCCCGTGGTGAAAGTGTGCAACCTCTCGAGAGTGTAAAACTGATGCATCAGCAGCGCTCGCGGTCATTAGCAGCCAGAACTTTATATGGATTAGATGGGTAGAATGGTTGTTTGAGACAGATGTCTCGTTGTTGATCGGATGGAATCTGATGTTCAGATGGATCATGATACCATAGTTAAATAGGTGCTAAGGACTTAGGATTCAACATAAGGTGCCGCTTAGGTGCAAACTCCACCAAAAAGCCTTTTTCTTAACCTCTCCTTGTCATGCTATGCATTTCTTTTGAGCTTGTTAAGTACAACCCCTGTTGTACTTATCTGTTTCTCTCCCCCTTGCTGCTCCTTGCTACCACTTGGTAGATGCTGGCCAAGACACGGAGTATGTGGAGGACAACTTCGACCCTGACGCACCGTCCTGAGGCTTGCGGGACCCCCGGTCTTCTTCCTGTGGCGATGGAGCTCTTCTTTCGCTAGGGTACTTACAATAAAAGTGGTGTAACTTCCTTTAGACCCAAGGGTCATTTTGTAATAAAGATAATGTATGTAAATGAACATGGTTATGTACCACTTTTATGTCATCATGTGTATGAAAATAGATCCTGGCATACACATGACTTGGACCCGATGTTTGTTTCCAAAAAGAGTCAATTCCTTTGGAACCATTATAAAAGATCCCAATTCCATATGAACCACTAGAATTTTCTTCATTCCTTCCATGCCATTGTCCAAGTTTTTTCATCCCGTTTAAACCACTACCGTCATATTTAGTGGTAACGGATGGTAACAGGATTACGAAAGGACCATTGTGCCCTTGGTTTGGTTTGTGAAAAAGAAATTGGCTCTTCCCTTTCTTGCCACTGGAGGCAGACCCTCTGCTCTGGTTTTGGCCCCAAACCTTGGTGCTAGAACCAGTGTGCATGAATCCACACGTATAGCATAAATAGTATCCAGATGTAGGCAAAGTAATGCATGGCATAAACAGTAATGCAAATTGAACACAGAAGTGGTTATACGGACCATACATCCATGTTTTGGCCATCCAGACCATAGCATCACGGTTTTGGTCACCCAGACCACAACACACCATCACAGTTTTGACCATAAGGACGATAGCATCACAAATTTGGTCGTCCAGACCACACCACTACATGAACACAGATGTGGTCATACAGACCAGAGCACTACACGAACACTACAGACCACCGTTTTGGTCACATAGACCACAGTTTTGGTCATACAGTGCCACAGTTTTGGTCATACAGACCACATCACTACATTAACACAGATCTAGTCAACTAGTCCCAAAAAATAGTACAAAAGACTACCTAGTTCCAAGGGTACTCTAGTTCCAATCAGACATTGAGCTTTGTTTTGCTTCTAGTTCCCATGGCAAGACTGCCACTGCAACTGGCTTTGCTTCTAGTTCCCATTGCTGGAGATCTGATGACTTCTGGCTATCTCTTATTTTTCTTCCCATGTCCCGCCACCTCTTTTTTTGTTTCTTGATTCTCTTCCTTGTCAGCAACCTCCATTGATGGCATCATGATAGATAAAGGTATAGGGTCTGGCTGGTTGGGAGCCTTGTCCAGATGTTGAGCCTTGTCCAGATCTTGTAGCAAGAATAATATGCATGAGTCATTAGTGAAGGTTAGGAGTAATAACAGACTGCTGTACAAACAAGTATTGCACCAACCAAATAGACATGGCTGAGCTCTTCTTCTTCTTGGCGGCCTTTGATGTAGTGGATGAGCTCTTTCTCTTTTTTGTAACTAGAGGTGTGATGCCAAGATCAGGGAAAACCATTCTTGGTGCTGACACAGGTACAATGCTTGTCTCAGTAGATGCTGGCATCACTTGCTTCTTCTTCCTCTTTGGTGGTCCCATACAAATAGGATCAGCTTGTTAAGTAATGCAAATTTCTATGTAAGTACCATATTAATAACAAATTTACCTATCAGCCAGCATAGCTGCTATGTCAGCTGGGTCTCCATCCTTGTAGGTATACCAGTGATGACCATATTCATGGCAAATAGGGCATTGGTGCCTGCCCTTGGTGCCCCTACCACCCTCACTGTATCCCTTATACCTTGTTTCCCTTCTCCTTCCAGCTGTTGATTTCAGTAGGGGAGGATGCTTGAAAAACCCATGATCAGCCTTAGGCCACATAGATTTATCTGGTATAGCAGGGATTGTGCCCTCATATGCTGCTCTGAACTTTTCTACAGAAAAAGTAATGATCCACATGGTCATCAAGCTCCTCATTTCTGATGGATGTGATGAATGCTATGGCATGCTTGCATGGTATGCCAGACACCTGCCATGCCCTGCAAGAACGTGTCCTCTCATCTAAGTTCACTACAAATCTGAAACTACTTCCACCCCTAGCAACCACTTCTACAACGTTATCATTGCTAGTTATAACATCAATGTCAAGGTTCCTGGTCTGTTCTCTCAGCTTCTTAGTGATGTGGTCAAGAATCTTCCCAGCCCACGGCCCAAGTTGACGATTCCAGTTCTTCTTCAACCTCCAGACTACTGCAGTCTGCAAGTTTCAGCTCACACGGTTCCTCTCCCTCTTCAAATGGCGAAAAAAATCAAGGGGGTGCTCCGAAGGTGCTCCATTGGTGCGTAGGGGGTAGGGGGTGTTGAAGCTTCCCAGCCCCCACGCTAGATCCACCCCTAGCTATACAAACTTGCCTCTCTGTCCTTTCCCTCCCACTAAGAACTGGAGTTCGTTGCGGCCTCGACACCAAGCTCTGCCGCGACTCCAGCCCTAAGCCCCCACCGCCGTGGCCCTGACCCCAAGCCCTCGCTACCGAGGCTCCTGCCCCGACCCCCAAGCCCCTGAGCTCATGACCCCTAGCACCTCCCGCCTCCGCTCTCTGCCCTGACCCCTGGCGCCTCTTGCCTCACCGCCCCGACCCCCAACCACCAGAGAAGATGAGGCACACTTACCCATCTAGGAGCCATGAAGGCCAGTCGTCAGACCTTGTCGGTGCCATGCCGCCTACCAATTCGGACTCTGGTCCTCCACCGCGCGTCCCTATCTTCGCTTAACCCATCCTTGATGCTGTGAATCCTTTGGGTGAGATTATTTGGGGGAGGATTCAGCCCTTCCTCGATCTAGGGTTAGGCGGGGCGGGGAGAACAGAGGGAGACGAACAGGAGAAGAGTCACGGCAGAACTGGGTGTGGGGCGGACTAGAGACGGACTGAACGAGGAGGTGACTCAAGTCGCCAAGGGCAAAACGGACCTTCCTCGCTGCTGTTAACGTCCGTTCCCACAAAAAGAGACGGCAGTGGCCCAAAGGGGCAGAAAAAACATGGACAATGGCGTGAGAGGAACGGTGAAAATTCTAGTGGTTCATATGGAATTGGGATCTTTTATAATGGTTCCAAAGGAATTGACTTTTCCAAAAACCGGGTGTGACAGGCATGCCTTTTGAGGGTGATAGAGGAGCCATGAGCTCTGTCCTAGCTAGAGACTCTGAACGACCTTGGACGGATAGTCAGTCACAGTACCCCGGTCCATCAGGACTCCATAAGAGGGGGTCCGATGGATTGCCACAAGCCACCCTAGACAGAATTAGGGATGAGATAAATGATTTGTTCAGAAACAAACTCGGGAATAGTGTGTCATGACCCAACCCATCATATCAAAAGCCATACGACTACCAATTTGATGCACATCCCTATCCTCAAGGGTTTAGAGTTCCCGATTTTGTCAAATTCAGTGGCGCCGATAGGGTTTAGAGTTCCTGATTTTGTCAAATTCAGTGGCAATGATAATAGAAGTACACATGAGCATATTAGCCAATTTGTGGCTCAGCTTGGGGACTTAGCCGATAGGGAAGCATTCCGTATGCGGCTATTATCCTTGTCTCTCGCGGACAATGCCTTTTCATGGTACGCAGCACTTCCTCCAAATTCTATTAGCATGTGGGAAGAGATGGAACAAAAGTTCCATGAACACTTCTTTTCAAGGGAATACGAGCTACAATTAGCAGACCTAGCATCGCTTCGTCAAGGGTGTAATGAATCGGTTCACGACTATCTCAGGAGATTCGGAGATGCTCGTAATCGATGTTTTCAATTAAATGCATCCAATAAAGAGCTAGCAGGTCTCGTGTTTAATGGTTTGCGTCTCAAAGAAAAGTTAGAAAGGATGCCATTCTTTTCCATTGCACATGTGCACCAGCATGTTTGGCTTGTGAAAGCCGAAGCAAAGAAATTCAGAAATCAACACGTCCCAATGTGCATGTTCTAGATTGCGACAACTCCGATGACGAGACTAGAGAAGTGTACACTGCTGAGTTTGTTTGGCCCACTAAAGCCAAACTATACACTTGTTCTTTGCTACAGCTGACTCAGAAGAATCAGTAAGAGGAAGTTAAGTTTACTTTTAATGTTGCTAAATGCGATAAGATCTTTGACGAGCTGTTGAAAAGCGGCAATATTAAGCTATCGCATGTGATTCCTTCATTAGATGAGTTAAAAAGATGAGCATATTGCAAATGGCACAATTCTTTTTTCTCACGCAACAAATGATTGTAATGTTTTCTGTCGGCAGGTGCAATCGACTATCAATGAGCACCGGTTGAACTTCCAGGACATGCAAATTGACAAGCAGCCGTTCCCCGTCAACACAATTGATCTGAACGGAAAAAAGGTCTTGGTTCGGCCGGAAGTGGTCGATAAAGGCAAGGGCAAGGTCGCCATCATCGGTGACCCTCACGTGATCGATGCAGACACAAAGATCCTGACCAGAGAGGTGGTTGTAGAGAAGACCCCAGATGGCAAGGACACGATCAAGATCACAGTCAAGCCCGCAGGTCCTGGGGGATAGGTCAGGGTACCCACCCAGCACACACCGGACAGTCTGGTTGTCACACCTGGTTTCAAAAAGACAACCGAATGCAAACTATATGTGTGCCCAGGATCAAATCCACACATACAGTGACATCATAAGTGAATACAGATAAGCAGTGTTTACATAAAATAAATATTCACTTATAAAGAGACATAAATGTCTTACATCAGCAAAGCACAGCGAAACTATGTCGTAGCGGAAACTCTACTCCATAGGGAAGGCTTGACTTGAAGGTAGCGCATGCCTTAGCTTCTGGATGTCTTCTGGATCATCAACATCATCTTCATCTTCTTGAATAATGAGCTGCGTTTGCAATAGATGCAACATAGTGTTGAAAAAGTAAAAGCAAGGGTAAGAACATGCCGCTCTCAGCAAGTGCCCCGTTTGGCTAAGGTGGATTGGCATTATGCGGAGCTGGCTAAAAGCAGTAGCTTTTAATTAGTCATGTTCTAGTCAAGTTGACTTTTATTAAACCCTATTGAGTGAGAAGTTATATGTCACGCCCTGTTCTCAACCAATGGAACCGGAACATCATATATGTGCCAGGAACATGTCTCACATATATCATGACAATAGTGACATCACAGAATGTGCATAAACGATAAATAAAACGTTTACATAGAGTATAACATCACTTTATTACAATAAGACAACATGTCTTTAAACCAGAGTCATAGCGGAAGCGTAAACGAAGATAAACGAGCCGCCACAGGGATGTTGACTGGTGGATCGGTACGCCTAGAACTCATTGAAGTCCTGAACATACTCTTCGAAGTCTTCTGGAGCTGAGCAGCGGTTGGGTTCCAGCCAATAGTAGGTTTAAAGTAAAGCAAGCGTGAGTATTTCATACTCAACAAGCATAACATGAACTATGAGGCATCTAGGGTTGGCTGACACTTAGCATGAGCTTTTAGTTGATCAAGTTTTTATTACACAGCTAGTTACTACAGGTGAGTTGATAAACCATTAGCCCAAGATATAGCATGTGAACATTAATCAACAACATTAACATAAGAAACACTTTCAAAACCCAACAGAACCACTAATCTGCATAAAGGATCTGGGCCGCTCATAACCGTGAGCACGGCTGACATGTCAGTTTTACACTCTCGAGAGGTCGTACATCTTTACCCATGAGTCGTGGGCTACGCTAGTGGTCCACCACATTACCGTAGATGAGATGGCTAGCAAGCACACTACGAGGCCTTTACAAAGATCACATTGGTAAGGTGTAACCGCTAAGGTTTCAGGGTCCACAGCTGTGGAGCAAGCCTCAAGGGGAGATAAACGCACTCAATCCAAGTAGCGCGAGGGCCACAGAAGCTCACCTCCCCTCTTGCCCCGTCGGTAAGTTACCCCCAAACCAATGCAACCTAATTAATTAGCCAAGACCGTCCCATTCCAGTCTCATGGTAGCACTGTTGTCCCAGATTGTCGCTTTGCGAACCGGTCCTTAAGGAGAGTAGCCAGAAGCAAAACACATGCTCATGCCCCCTAAACCAAGTTGCTAAAAAGCCATTTTTAAAGGAACATGAACCACAGAGGGTCAAGCTCAAGATTTGATTGCATAGATCCATTAACAAAATTATAAACAAAGATACATGAGTTCGCGCAGCAACTAGCAAAACTTAACCAACATGCAACCCATAGGTAAACATATTGATAAAAGAGGCTAGGTACAGTCCTTATTGGCATACAAAACTTAGACACATGCATATGAAGTGATTAAAGGGTTGTTAGGTTGTGTTCATGCTATACTTGCCTTGCTCAAACTGGTCTTGAGTCTGCTGCTCAACACCCACAAACTGCTGCTCTTCGTCACCAACAAACTGCTCACCGTCTAACCACGTTCACGGCAACGTACAAGCATTTCCACGCATACATACATGCAAACAATTATCAAAAGGTGAGAAACAGTAGATCATATCATAAAACAGAAGATGAAAATGTACTAAAAACATTCTACATGTTTCTACGGTCGTGTGAGCGCATGAATCACTCAAATCGGAGTTAAAACGCGGAAGTTATGCATAAAACGGGCTCCTAGGGGCATAACTGCGATAAAACATTGAAACCAGGGGCTAGATTTGAAAAACCGAGGACCTAAACGTAATTAACCATAGCCGCCGAGGGTTTCCAGGCAAAACTCCAGGGTCTGGACGGCGGGTTCTATTTTTCAAAAGCACAAGGGCTAGAACGCTAAAACTAGGACTAAAATCTAATTACTTTTCAACGCTGGTGGACCGCGGGTTGATTTCCCGAAAGTCCAGGGGCTCTTTAGCAAAACTATCGGCGCTGACCGGTATTGACCGGTCATCGGTGCGTGTGAGCGGTTGGATCTCGATCTAACGGGTGACGTTAGATCGGATCGGGGCTCTGATCTCGCGCGTCGGATCGGAATCTGACGGCGGAGAGAGGCCGGGGCCGAGGGCGACGGTGACCACGCCCATGGCGTTCTCGTCGCGCGGCGGGGCCGGCGGCGCGGCGGCGTTCCGGCTCGGAGAGGGTGCTAGGCTCGACTAGAGCTAGCCCAAAAGAGCGAGGGTGTTGCGGCGAGCTCACCGAGGGCTTGAGGGCGGCGGGAGATGGTCGGTGGCAGTCCAACGACGAGTGGCGGCGGCGTCGGTTCACGGGCGGTGTTCGTCCGCGTGGAACGCTGGGGTGGAGCGTCTCCGGGACTCCGAGGATGGGCGGCGAAGCTCCGGGGTGCTCCTGCGACACGAGAAGAGGAGGAATCAGGGCCGGAGGGGCTTCGCCGACGGCGAATTTGGCGTCGGGGCGGCTTACCGAGGCGAGGCTCCAATGGCGATTGCGAGCTCGAGAGGGCACGTGAGTGGAATTGGTGAGGAGGGGAGGTAAAGGAGACAGAGGCGAGCCTCGGGGTGGGTTTTATAGGACTCTAGGTAGTAGAGGGTGATGGGCGCGGTGTTGGGGCGGAAAGCCGGGGCGCTCATCACTGCGCAATGAAGAGAGAGGGAGGGGAAAGGGGAAACCGGGCGGATTGTGGGGGATTGAAAGCGGGGAGAGCAAGGAAGGAGAGCGGGGCGCGGATTCGGGGAGGGATCCCCTCGGTTAGCCATTGTGGCCGAGCGAGGATGAGAGCGGGGCGCGTGGAATCACCGGCGAGAGGAAGGGGATGGGTATGACAGGTGGGGTCCGCCTGGCAGAGGGAGAAAGGGCGCGGCCCACCTGGCAGCGAGGCGCGAAGGAGAGAGGCGCGCCGAGTGGGCCGGCCGTTCGGCCCACGCGGGAAGAGGGGGGCGCGGGGTGGCTGGGCCGGGCCCAGGCGGGGAGAGGGGGCGGGGGCTGGGCTGGCCGGTCGGCTGGGCCGGCCGGTCGGCCTGGCTCTCTTTTTTTTTCTTTTTCTTTTCTGATTTTGAATTCCTTTGAATTGAGATAGAAAATGGTTCTAAAATTCAAATAAATTTGAATTTGAATCCTTAATTCAATCAAGCAAGAAACAATGCACCTGCATGTATGCACAAGGAAGGTTAGGCCTAGGTTACTTTTATGCATTTATTTAATTTAAATAAATTCATGATAAATGCAAACTAGCATATAAACCTTAGGAAATTAAATAAATTGCTTGAAGTTTATTGTAAAAGGCTGGAATTTAAACTAGGGTGTTACATTATATCTCAGAGTAAAGATCATCATCATCATCATCACAACCCAAACCACAAGTAACCATCTAGTCTGTTGAGGGTCCAAGCCGCTCATGACCACGAGCACGGCTGATGCATCAGTTTGTTAACACTCTCGAGAGCTTGTACACCTTGAAAATCCACAGGTCATGATTCCCTTTGTGCTAGAGGTAGCTACTCCCCATATACCCACTACACAATGCGGGTCAGTAGGGTCTCATTATGAGGCCTTTACAATAAGTCCCTAGAGCGTAGCCACCCGTGAGGTTTCCTCTACTTTTGTCAGTTGGAGCCCACCCTTCTGGGAGGTGACTAACAAGAAAGCAAACAAGCGACTGCACCTTCAACCGGATAGGGTGAGACCTACACCTCGGGCCCCTATACAGCCTTCGGCTAAGCGGACTACCCAACTCTAGTTCATCAAATTAATTAACCAAGGGTGTCCCACGCCACCCCTGTGGTTGTATGGATAAACCTGGATGGTCTCTCGGTGAGCCGGTCCTTACGGTGAGGGTCAGGAGATTCTTGCAAAGCAAGCTCAAGCCCCCATAACAAGTTTAATCATTGAGTATCATCATTGAGTATCCATAGTAGTGAAGTCATGTTCATTTAATGAGTTTAAGCACTAGCCAGAACTACACATCACTGCCCTTCCCAAAGTTGATCAAGGACAAGAAAGTAACTCTAATGGATCCTTAGGTAGGAGCATGCTTGATTTGGAATGTAACTCAGTATGTAAGGGACATAAGATAGGTCTAAGAACACTTGCCTTTAAATCCAGATAAATGCTGCTCATTAAGTCTTCAATATGAAGTCTTCAAAGATATGATATCCACTGCTCTTGTATGACTCTTGGTCTTCAAGCTCTTGAGCTGATCACGTTCTACTCATGACAATCATCCAACACAAGCAAAGAAACAGACAAACAAGCTAACATGTATAAGAACATACACCAATCAAAGAAAAAGGTTTATAAAACACTTCCCAAAAGAAAGGGCTCGTCTCTAGGGTCACATGAGCGCAAGAAACGTTGGAAATGGAGCTACAGTTGAAAAGACATTATTATTAGGAGATTAACTTTATTAAACTCATGAAAAGAACTAAAACTTGCATTTATTTTAGTTGATAAAGCATGTGGGTTCAATATTAATAACATCTAAGTTGAAAAGATAGATCTTATGATATTTGTAAAGAAAACCACATTAAAGGTTGTTCAAGTTTCATTAAAAAGGTTTCATTTAAGTTATCACATTAAAGACATTAACTTTGGATAAGTAAAGCACGTGAAAGCTTTTAATTAAGATTAAACATGGATTAATGATTGGACTAAGCAAGACATTTTAATTAAACAAATTAAGTTGATATTAATCATGCTAACATTGCTTCATAAAGAGTTTGAAACATTAGTTGCGTTTTAATTACAAAACATTTAAGTATTTAAGCAAGGTTAAACATGGATCAAGTTTAGACTACGTAAAACAAGTTATTAAATAAAACTCATTTAAGTTGATAGGAACCATGTAATATTGTTTAATAAAAGGTAGGGTTGAACACTACATTGATTTTAGTTGTAAAGCATATTAATTAAACATTACTTAACATAGCAATTACATTAATTAGACATATAGAACGTGTGACATGGTTAAACATCAGCATTAAAGCAGAATTAAAGCATAGGCCTCGATATTACGGAGCTAGCGCGACTTGGATGGACTAAACCGGAGTTAAAACACTCAACTTATGCACTAAATAAGGTTCCAGGGGCATATTTGTAAACATTTTAAAAGTACTAGGGGCGTGGTGGAAAAGGGGAGGGACCTCGGGCTTGAAAGACTAAAAACAGAAGGGTTAAAGGGTTAAAAACCCTGACAGGGACTCATTTGCGAGGTTTTAAAGGGTTTAGGGGTCTGGATGTAAAATCTAGGGACCTATTTGTATGGAAATTGGGCCGCGGGTTGATTAAGGAAAACTGCAGGGGCTCTTTAGCAAAAGAGCAGGGGCCGGTGTCATTTTGACCAAGGCCTGACCGGTACCGGCGCCTGTGGGCTGCTCGATCGGGATCGGACGGTGGCAGTGGGTTCGGGCTGAGAAAGAGGACGCGGCTCGCCAGCGGTGGCTCTGTTGCGACGGAGCTTCGCTGGCCCGAGGTTGATCTCGCGCGGCAGGGGGTCTCTGAGAATGGGACTTGGCCGGGGAGAGAGAGGGTGCCACGACGAACCTGGTGGTGGGGTCCTAGGTGCCAGTGGGTGGACGATGAGGGCTGGCGACGGTGGGACCGAGCGGCTTGGCTAGGAGGAGGTCCGACGAGCAATTGCTCGCGCGGGAAGTCGCGAGAGAGGACGAGGCTGGGCAGAAGGGGTTACTTACCTTGAGAAGGAGGTCCAGTTCAAGGTATTGATGGCGAGGAGGCATTGAGACGTTGGACGGCGGTGGTGGCCGTGGAGCTCCTGCACAGCAGCAACGAGGTGAGCCATGATAGGGAATAAAATGGGGAAAGGCGGAGTTGGAACGCGCACGGGATGCGCGTCGGGATGGACGAGCTCACCGCAGTGACCTGGATGGTAGGGTGGTCACGGCGGCGGTGATCTGTGGTGTGGATGCTAGGCGGCGGTGGTGATGCCATGCACGCGCGGGGAAGTGGGAGCGATGGCCTGGTGATGATGGAGAGGGTCAGGGTGAGGCCGAGGGCGTGGGGTTTATAAGGGAGTCGGGGTCGTGGGCGCGGGCGGAGTTGGAGGACGTGGGCGCGTGGGCGCGGCGGTTGCCGAGCCGAGGCACGGCTCGTGTGTGCGTGGAAGTTGCGAGGAGAGCGGTTGGAGGTGGAAGAGGGCTCTAACAGGTGGGGCCCACTTGGTGGTGAGAGGAGAGGCGCGGGCGTGGGGCTGGTGGTGGTGGCGAGCGTGGCGGTGGTGCCTGCTAGCGCCAGCGCCCAATGGGGCCGAGGCAGGCCGCGGGCAAGGAGGGGAAAGGGCGGAGGTGGCCGGGCTAGGCCAGAAGCCATGCAGGAGGGGTGAGGGAGGGTTTTAGGCTTAGAAGCTGAGACTAGGGAGGGTTGGAGAACTTTTCCCATGACCTTTTGTTTAGAGGGAATTTAGCCAAAATAATTTGAAATAAATTTGAAATAAATTCTAGTTTTGAACACTTAACATTTAAGAAACAATGCACCATCATTAATGCATTCACTCACTTTTCACCTATATTTATTTTAATTCTTTTATTTAATTAAAGGTTTTAAAATATTGTGACATGCACACTAAATTCAAACAAACTTAATTGGATTTGGAGAAGTTTGAAAGAAATTTTGTAGCTCAAAAATTAGGGTGTTACACCGGTCCCCAGGATCGGATAGTCCAGTGTCGTCCAGTCGAGACCTAGGACTTTCAAACCTCAGCGTCCGGAGATCGGCACGTGGAAACAGAACAAAGCCAAGGCTTCTGGCTAGGTCGTGCCTCGTGATTGGCTGGTAAAGTGACTAAGGTCTCCGAAGAAAGATGAAAGGTATGTGGAGCAGAGACAATCGAATAACATGGCTCAAAAGGTGGTTCAGTTAACACCACCTATCCCGCCAGTTCCACAAGCTCCACAAATTCCAAAAGTGCCATAGACGCTGAGATGCCATCGGTGCCTCCGCTTGCATATCCACTATCGATGTTTGCTCCAAATCAGATGTGGGCGCCTCCGATGATGAATCCATACTATCCTTATGGTCCGTATTGCTATCTAGGCTGGGAGGCACCACGAGTCTCGCCGTTTGATAGACTGACTCCACCTGTGCAAGACCGATTGAGCATGCCACAATCTGGTCATTAGGCACTACAACAGCAATGCCAGACTTATTGGCCCCAAGGACCGACAAAACCGGTAGAAGGGCATATGGGAAAAGCACCTGCTTTTGTGGTACATCCTCCCAAACCTGAAATTCAGTCGTCGACTGGTTCAAAAGTTCAAAATTTAAAGCTTAAGGTAGCCGGCGGTGTAATCAAAGTGGGCACCGCCAATGTGATGCTCAATGATAAGTGTGAAGGGCCAATGGTGTTTTCGGCCAACTCTCAACTAACCAAAACTGCTATGGCCAATGATCATGAGGCTAGCAGCAGTAAGAAGACTTTGGATCCTAAATACTTCATGCCTCGATGGTGTCCGTCCGGTCTAATCCACTCTCAAAAGAGAAAGTTGCAACGGTTGCGAGCAAAAGAGAAAAGAGAGGAAAGCTGAGAAAATATTCGATGACTACCTTCCCACAGAAGTTGTGGAAGTCAAAGGCCGCCACCTCGCAAGAGGTGGCCGAGGGGACAGTCACACCGGAATGCCCGGTGTCGTGCACCGGACTGTTTGGTGAACTGAAAGTTCTGGTGCCAGACACCAGACTATCCGGTGTGCCTTAGACAGGCCACTCACCCTAGGGGTCAGATGTACAGGGAGAGCCACAGGTCATAGAGGTCAACACTTCTAAGCAAAAGGTTCCAAAGGGAGAGGAAGACCTTGATGAGGAATTGGTGGATTACGAGTACTGTCCCACACATTCATGTATGGATGTCAATGTGATCAACTTTTCTGCCAATTATGAGATAATCGGTGAATATGAGGAACCTATGGCTCATTTGACTTTGGGCCAAAGGATGTCATTTTTGCTAAACCAAAGGAATCGGTCAATCACTTGAAGCTGCTTTATGTGCGCAGCCATATTGACGGGATACCGATTTCTTCAATACTAGTTAATGGTGGTGCAATTGTTAACTTAATGTCCTACGCTCTTTACAAGAAGTTGGGTCGATCGGATGATGAGCTAGTCAAAACTAACATGACTCTCAGTGGTGTTGGTGGCAATAATCCAATTGATGCAAAGGGTGTTACTCTGATGGAGTTGACAATTGGAAGCAAAACTATCACTACTGCTTTCTTTGTTACTGAGGTAGAGGGGAACTACAGCTTAATCCTTAGGAGAGATTGGATTCATACTAACCAATGTGTTCCTTCTACTTTGCACCAACAGTTGATCCAATGGGTTGGTGATGATATCGAGGTGATTCACGCTGATGCTTCGGCTTGTATTGCAATGGCCGATGCTCTAGTAATCTAGGCACACGATAATGTCAAGTGTTTGACAGGAGTCAACTTGTCCGATTACCAATTCATCAGTGTCTCCAAGTAGAGTTTTCTTCCCGTGATGTTAGAGCTGGTGGAGAATTAGTTTAATCATATGATTTGACTAATTGTATACATCAGTGATCAATGACAAGACATATCCGAAGATGGAGTTTTGGGTGCGAAGTTGGAGTGCTACCAGTCCAGCACCGAATAGTCCAGTGCACCACAAGTTTTGGTGCTAAACACCGGACAGTCCGGTGTCGACCTGAAAACAGGGGAGATATACAATTCTTATGTAATTGATGAGTTTAAGGATATGGACAAGTTAGGATAGGGGAGATATACAATTCTTATGTAATTGATGAGATATACATAGGTGATGGCACTGTTCCAAGGCCGACTTTTGTAAAAACCTGAAATCCAATTCTAGGAGTAAAATGATAGAATTGTTATGTGAGTATGTTGATTGCTTTGCATGGAGTTATACTAAAATGCCTGGTTTGAGCTGAAGTCTAGTTAAGCATCGTTTACCCATTAAACCCGGTTTTTGGCCTGTAAAGCAAAAACAACGAGACTTTCGTCCCGATTTGTATCCACGAATCAAAGACAAAATTAACCGGCTATTAGAAGCTAACTTTATTAGACATTGCAAGTATGCGGAGTGGGTTTCTAATATAGTACTAGTAGAGAAGAAATATTTGGGTAAGCTCAGAGTATGCATTGATTATCGCAATCTAAACAGGGCTACGCTTAAAATGGGTATCCTATGCCTATAGCCGATGTTTTAATCAATAATGCATCGGGTAATAGAGTTATTAGCTTTCTCGATGGTAATGCCAGATATAATCAAATCTTTATGGCCAAAAAGGATACGTCTAAAACAGCTTTTGTATGTCCAGGCTTTATTGGCTTATTTGAGTGGGTCATTATGACTTTTGGTTTGAAGAATGCTGGTGCAACTTATCAAAGGGCTGTGAACTTGATCTTTCATGAATTGTTAGGAACTGCTGTAGAAGTCTACATTGATGATATATCAGTGAAATCGGTCAAGTTTGATTCTCATCTAGCCGATTTACGTAGAGGCTTTGAGAAGATGTGTCGGTATGGTTTAAAAATGAACCCATGCAAATGTGCATTTGGTGTGTCGGCTGGAAAGTTCCTAGGTGTCATAATTTATGAGCATGGCATAGAGATAGATCCCAATTGAATAAAGTCTATTCGGCAGATAAGGGCTCCAACATGCAAGTTAGAAGTGCAGAAGTTTTTAAGGAAAGTGAATTACTTGCGCTGTTTTATTTCTAACCCTACAGGGAAGGTCCATGCGTTTACACCTACACTTCGGTTGAAGAATGAGGCTGATTTCACTTGGGGGCAGAAGAACAATGAGCTTTTGAGCAGATCAAGGTATATTTGTCTTCGGTTCTAGTGCTTAAGGCGCCTAAGCCTAAGATCCCATTCAGGTTATATATAGCTGCTGAAGATGAAGTCATTGGTGTTGTTTGAGAGGTCAAGTGAACAAGTACCTTGACCTCATATGTTATGATGAGCGATTGTCTAGATGATTTGGAGGTTTTACCGGTCTAGCCCTCATATGCAGTTGCGCTTAAGTGTATTTGGCTGATCGGCGTGTTGTGTAGCGTGAGTTGTGTTGAGCGTTGTGTTCCTCTTGTCATGATGAGTGACTTGAGTTCGTGGAGTCGTGTGGGTGAGTCTTGGGGACTAACCTATGCACTCTGAGGAGATGCGTGATTGCTTGGCTTTGGTGTGCAGGTACACGGATGACATGTGGATCGGTGACGTGGTTTTGGACAAGCAGGGTCGTGCTGAAGGACCATGCAGTGGCGTTGCGATGCCAGAGTGCTTTGTGACCGTGCGGTGGCTTGGTGACCATGCGGCGACATCTGAAGACTCGGATCGGACGACCGTGCGGTGGAGAAGGGCAAACGAGAACTTGGGCCACGGAGGTTGCGCGAGGACATGGGCGATCCAATCCTGGCATCAAGGCTACAAGCACATGTGCAGTTGATGGAGCTGCTACAGAACCATCCGGTGGCGTCGACGTCGGTCAAGTTTGGGAGGAGCCCAAGCGGAGGCTCTACACGTGGCGCACCGCGGGTCCGTTGGTGTTGGCCAAGTCTAGAAGGAGTCCAGGCGGAGGCTGGACATGTGGCGGATGCCGGACGGGATTGGTGGGTTCCTTCCAAAAACACCACAGAAGCGGGTTTCCGCGGTTTTCCAAAAACCACGATCTGGCGGCTCGAGGAGTTGGTACACGACGGATTTGCCCCTAGAGGGCATTTGGGTGGAGTGTGTATTGTAAGGGCAATTTGGTCTTTTGGCCAGGGGCCTATATATATGTGTGTGGGCTGCTTGAAGCAGCCATCTCTTTTGCCCCTTCTTGGAGATCCTCTCATTTCTTCTTGTGAGAGTAAAAGCTAGGGTTAGAGTAAGGTTGAGTGGCTCTTTCTCGAGCTTTTTGCCATCCACATCTGATTGTAGATTGGAGTGGCTTGTAACCGGACATCTAACCTCGAATCAAGTAATCAAATTCTTTTCCCAACTTGTCTCCTCTCTTGTGTGTTGAAATTTGTTGATTTCCTCATTTTCGGAATCCTTTTCTTGTGATTTTCATGGGAAATCTTTGGTTGGGAGTTGGGTGAAGTTTGTGGTGGATTTGGGGTGCTAGATCTTGTGCAAAAACACTAAGGCAAGGCCTTCATACTCGCTACACAAGATCTACATCGAAAATCCCCATGTTCATGTGTTCTTGAGCCAAATTGGGGATTTTGGGTTTCCTTTGTTAATCTACGTGCTTTGGTTGATTTAGATCATGCTAGAGTGTTTGTGAACGTATCTCAATCATTGGATTGAAGTATTATGCCTCTAGTTCATCTCTAGATCGTTTTGGTATTTTTAAGTGAATATTTCAAGCCTAGATCCACTTTTGGTCCAGATCTGAAATTATTCAATGATTTGGGGCAAATCCACTTGGGATAGGTTCACATGGACCTATGGATGCTATCCCTAAAGTTTGGTTTGATTCCGAGTTGATTTGACGAAGTTTGAGCGAAATCGAGTTCGTTTTTCAGGTTTGGAATAGTGCTGTCGGAGGCTGAAATTTTTGTACTGCGGACTGTACTCCCTTATAACTGCAGACCGTCTGCAGTACAAATTTCAGGGGCTCCAGAACTTGTTCTCTTCGGTGTCCAGGTCGTGGACCGTTTGTTCCCAGGCCACAGACCGTCCGCCTGTCCTGCCAATTTTTTGATCTACTTCTGGACAAGTCCGAGTATCAGGTCGTGGACCGTCCGCACCCAGGTCGTGGACCGTCCGCCACTCTTTGTAATTCTTCAGTGTGTTTCTGGGTGCTTTGATGTGGCAACCGCGGACCGTCCGCCCTTGTCCAGAAATTCAAGTTTGGCTTTTTTGACTCGGTTTTTGGTGATGGATTTCGTAGTGGCTTCCGCTAAGCTTTTCCAAGCAGTGTCCTAAGGTGAGTAGCTTGTGCTAGCTACGATATCTTACACTTGTGCTTGAAGAAAGGGTTCGGGGAAAAGAAGTTTTGGTTTGAATTGGAAAGATTTTCTGATGGCTCCTATTCACCCCCTCTAGTCGCCATATCGGTCCTTCATTGTTCTTACTCAAGAAACCAAAGAGAAGGAGCATGTCATTACATATCTAAGTCGTCAGCTAGTGGATGCTGAAACAAGGTACACATTCATTGAGAAGCTATGTCAATCCTTGTTTTTTGCATGCACCAAACTTAGATATTACTTGTTATCTAATTCCTGTGTCATAGCTTGTCAAACTGATGTCATCAAGTATATGTTGCGTAGTCCCATTATGAACGGTAGAGTTGGCAAATGGGTGCACTCATAGAATATGACTTGGCCTATGAACCATGAAGTCCATGGAAGACCAGGTTGTAGATGATTTCATAGTAGAACATCGGATTGACAATTCTTGTGAACTAGATTTATCTTATATTACTCTTACTCCATGGGAGTTCTATTTTGACGGATCGGCTTGGGATGAAGGACAAGGTGTTGGTGTAGTTTTTATTTCACCTAGAGGTGCCACCTTTGATTTTTCTAGCCGAATGGATTTCTATTGCACTAATAACCAGACCGAATATGAAGCTTTATTGTTCGGTTTAGAGCTCTTACATGATATGAGGGTAAAGCATGTGAAGGCTTTTGGTGATTCTCAGTTAGTGGTCCAGCAAATTTTAGGAGAACGCGATTGTACTGATGGTGTGTTGAATAGCTATCTCGAAAAATGCAGGGACCTTATTGAAACATTTGATGAATTTCATATTCGTCATATTTATAGGACTGAGAATTCCAGAGCTAATAGCTTATCATGGGAAGCATCTGGTTATCGGGTGACTAAAGGGAAATTCCATGTGTGGGGGATAGATATCCCCTGGCTCCTCAAGGCCAGGATTTCATGAACATGGGCTTCATGCGAGGTCGTTTTGGGCGACTGTTTCATGGGCCAAATAATTAAGTTGGCCCACAAGATATTGAAATAAGGAATATTTGAAGATCAAGATGAGGGATTGTGCCTCCCGCAGAGCCAGGGAGATGTGCCTAACTCAGATTCTGTCCTGAGAAGGCATGGACCTTGAACATGGAAAGAGATTCATCATGGATTCTATATGGCGGTTGTATTCGAAACCGACTAGAATAGGAAACCAACTTGTAACCCAAGAACTTACCGGACTATATAAGGTGGGTGAGGGGACCCTATGAAATAATCTCATCTCATCATCGCATACCATTGAACCTCATCCAATCCAGAAAGCTAGGGTAACTCGTCGAGTTCCTCAAAAGCCCTAGCACTCTTGTAATCTGTGACTCAAGATCAATACAAGGCAGCCCCAAATAGGACGTAGGGTATTACGCTTCGCAGCGGCCCGAACTTGTCTAAATCTTGTTCCCATCATGTTTTGCACGAGCCATTGAGCTACGATCGATCTCGCCGACCACCAAAAAGTGTTACGTGATACGTCCCATAGCATACTGCCGGTCTAAAACCCCGACACCATGTTCCCAAGAAACCGATGCTTGATCATGTTCCAGTCTGGGGTACACCGGACTATCCGGTGTCTGACACCGGACTATCCAGTGAACCGAACTATCCGGTGCCTGGGACCGGACTATCGGGTGTTCACAGGGGAAGCTCTATAATGACCATTGGAGATTTGGCTGAGAAACCAGCCGATGTGAATGATTGGAGAGCACCTTTGGTTGCTTATTTACGTGATACGACTGTTAAAATAGACAGGAACATTCGGCGTGCATCTTTCAGATATGTTTTGGTGGATGAAATATTCTATCGCCGAACTCCTAATGATGTTTTGCTCAATGCTTAGGCCCTGATGATGCAATGTTAGCTATAGTTGAAGTACATGAAGGTATTTGTGGTACTCATCAATTGGCTTTCAAAATGAAGTGGGTCTTGAGAAGATCCGGATTCTATTGGCCTAGCATGATTGATGATTGCTTCAAGTATTACAAAGGGTGTTAAGTGTGTCAAAAGTTCAGAGATTTACAGATGGTTCCTGCTGCTGAATTACATCCCATCATCAAACCTTGGTCTTTTAGGGGTTGGGGTTTGGATTTTGTTGGTGAAGTTCATCCGCCATCTTCAAAGGGGCATCGGTTTGTGCTGGTTGCTATGGATTATTTCACTAAATGGACTGAAGCCGTTGCCTTGAAGAATATGACACACAAAGGGGTAATTGAGTTTATTATCAAGTATATTATTCATAGTTTTGGCATCCCTCAAACTTTGAACACAGATCAAGGTGCTTCTTTTATGTCAAAAGAAGTACGCGATTTTGCCGAATCTTATAAGATTAAGTTGCTCAATTCTTCTTCATATTATGCTCAAGCCAATGGACAGGCCGAGTTTAATAATAAGACTATCATCTATCTCATCAAGAAAAAGATAGAAGAAAATCCTAGAAGATGGCATGAGGTCTTATCCGAAGCTTTATGGGCTCGTAGAGTATCAAAGCATCGGGCGACTAAAGTTACTCCTTTTGAGCTTGTGTATGGCCAGGAGGCTGTTTTGCCTGTGGAGATAAGTATGAATGCTGTTAGAGTTGCTAGGCAAAATGATCTAATTATCGGTGAATATCATGACCTTATGATAGACAATGTTGACGAAGTAACCGATAAAAGATTATTGGCTCTAAAGGAGATTGAGAGAGATAAACTTGCTGTTGCCTGAGTATATAATAAAAGGGTGAAGG
The DNA here is from genome assembly GCA_022530915.1 of Paspalum notatum. Lineage (NCBI taxonomy): Eukaryota > Viridiplantae > Streptophyta > Magnoliopsida > Poales > Poaceae > Paspalum > Paspalum notatum. Next base: position 13,668,457 of record CM039683.1, read on the forward strand.
TGAAGTCTTTACAAGTTGGGCATTTGGTGTGGAAAACTATCTTACCGTTGCGGGCTAAAGATAGAAAATATGGCAAATGGTCTCGAAGTTGGCAAGGTCCATATAGGGTAACACAAGTAGTTTTGGCAATGCCTATATGCTAGAGACATTGCAGGGGGAGAAGTTACCCAAGGCTTGAAATGGCCGTTTGGTATTTTCCTAGCATGTGGCAAGATGCTCGACCGATGTTGAGAGCATCGGGTTGTATATTTGCTTCGGAGGAATAATATGCTATATTCTGAAGTTAGCAGGGTGTAACAAGTGCTTTTGTTTCGTGACCTCCACCAAAAGGCAGGGAGCATGTGTTGGTAACCATATTTGGCACCGCCCTAGGGCACACCCTGGCGCCATGCACACCGGACAGTCTGATGTGCAAGACTGGAACTTCCAGTCCGACTGGACAGTCTGGTGTGGGGTTGAGTCCGAGTCCAACTCTAGGTTTCACGCGTTTTCTCTATGGAAACGGCTCGAGCGCGGGTCCAGACCTCCCGCAGGGCCGATTGATGAATCAACCAATTGATCCAAAACGCATGTACATTACTTTTGCCCTAGTTTCCAAGTAGTCTCATATCTTTTCCAACCCTAACTTCACCTCTTTTTGGCTCGACGTCGTCCAGAGGCATTCTAGGTGGCCTGCCGACCCTAGAACAACCCTAGATTGCGATCTCCCCCACAGGGTCCCTCCCGGGAGGTTAGGGCTAGGTCTTACCCGAGAGCAGCCCTAATACTGGACTGTCCGGTACCCTTCACTGGATTGTCCGGTGCACACTGGAACTTCCGGTGCCATACACTAGAACTTCTGCTGTCTAGGGTTTTGACCCCAAGGCACTGTTCTCCGCGAGCAGCCCTAGGGTTCGATAAGTGATTGGCGCAAACTCGTGCCAACAACTAGATCCTGATATCAACTGAGACTACAAGCAGCGCCCTTCACCTGCCATGGTCAAAATATGCACGGTAATCTGGCTGTCACTAGGGTAGATTTTTCAAGCATTGTCATCTTGTAGCCGCCCTTCGGTAACAAAGTATGCTTCTTCATTAGGGAGTAATGACTCTGTGACCCGATGATATATGGATGAACTCTCAGGTTTCATCTGTGACGAGGTTTGAACCTTAGTTAGTATCGATTGTTTGTGTATTGTCATGCTTGGCGTTGCATTAAGAAGTATGACTTAATTGAGTGATCAATAATAATCCAAGTGGTATAGAAATAATCCAGACGATCCGGGTGATCCATAAATAATTCTGGCGATAAATAATCCGGCTGAACCATAATATAATCAGGGTGATCCAAAAATAATCTTGGTGATCCAGAAATAATCCAATTAATCCAATACCTCAGATGATCCAGAAATAATCCAATAGCTGGATGATAGAATTAATCCAATAAGTTGAATAATAGAATTGATCCAATAGCCGAGATGATAATTCAATTGAATAATTTGAGCAGACCACTTGGATATGACGACTAGTTTTAACTAGTCCCGAGTAGATATGTGAGTGTAATTCTAATGGCCCCCAACTTGGTGATTTTTTATTTGATTGTCATGTTGAAGTAGTTTGAGCCGACTAGTTTTGATTGTCATCTGAGTTGATATTGCTTGGCTGCTAGCCCCCAAGTAGACGTTATCTATGGAGTGGAAGACCAAGAACAGTAGTGCATCCGATTTGTAGAGTACTATGTTAAATTCTCAACCTGACAGAGATTCAACTTATGACATTAGCAAAGTGGTTGTGCACCGTGTGGCTGTCTAGAATTGTAGTGTGTGATGGAGAGTCCGTGATCTTTATATACTAGTGCTTTGCCGTGCGCTCCACGTGCTTAGCCGAACACAGTAGGCACTAGGGAGGAACGCTTACCGCTTTAACATAATAGCTGAACCACAGTAGGCGGCATCTTTATGTTTTCCACAATGATGCTAATATAGGTCACGAATGGAAGACAATGCAAAAGGTATGAAGAACAGTATGACAAAATTATCAATGGTATACATCACCTATATACACTTATCTATTTTTCACTGTGTCGCAGGCTGCAGTGATAAAAATAGCAGCCACCCCACCATGAGGATCTATACTTTGTTTCAAAGTATATATCACCTATTATTATCCTTCACTGAGCAAATGCATATGAGCATAAATCTTAATATACGTAGATAAGCCCGTAACAGAGATACCTCAGAGAAAAACTCAGACAATAGGTATCCTTGAACCATTAACCATACAAAAGAAAAGGATCCAAGCCATAGCAAACACCCTTAAAATATCTTGCAGTGAACTACTCACTGACATGTACATCTGAGCAATAACTTCTTTTCATACACAACAATCATAAATGGGGCACCATCAGACAATCCCAACACATTCGCAAGAGCTGCAGGGAATATGACCTTTCCCATGTAACCAACAGGACAAGCCGTCAAGACACTGAGAAGCTACAAGCGAGAATAGCCAATTAATCAGTCATACAGAGGATGGCTATATAATTTAACCCACATGGAACATGCATGGCAGAGGTATTAGTTAACCTCCGATTAACTGAGAAGTTACACAACATGTCTCTAGATTACAAAGGAGGCAGACTTCAGGGGGACCCAGATAGCTGTAGGAAGGTTGTGGGTGATCGTAGCACATGCACCAGAATGCAAACAGGTAGAAAAGGGCGCAAATGGCAGGCTCGCATCAACGCATGCACACATTGGAGTATCTTCGCTCCACCCTACTGAACACGGGGAACCGAGAACTATGTAATTACACTTACACATACTAGAACACAGGGTTGGCACCAGCCTAGACAGGTCCTTAGTGTGGTAGCCAAGACCACAACGCAATTACCAGATCAAGCAGACACCAAACCTCCAGCCTGCCAGGAGATGGCTGCGCACCACTGGGGTAAATGGCGCTGGAATGGCTGGGAACCAGTAAAATTAGGTAGTGTTGTTTGTGGAAGTCATGTGCTTCAAACAAGAAAAGCATCTATCCGCTAGAACAGCTGCAAAACACAAAAGGCAAAACTAAGATGTCATCCTTTTGCTACATGAAAGCGAGGAACAAAATTGAAAAGGCACTCACGACGTCTAGCCGACCTTCTAGAGTAGAGCGCTGTCTGCACCAGAGGAGCTATCGCTAACTATAGAAGCTTCCTGGATCAGCATACTGAAACGTAAAAAAAGCACAAGAGGTAAGTATGGAGCACAAAGAGCAGAAAGCGAATAGTGCAATAGAGAGGTGGCGGAGTAAGCAATTATGGAAAAGTGGGGGCCAAATAGCCCCTAAATCCAAGTTTAGTTAAAACTACTTTGTCCCAGAAATGCACAGCAAATTCAACCCCACAATGTACATGTCTCCTGAACCAAAAAAAATATTTGGAGTGGAAGGGCATGAACCTACGATGCAACATAAATGAAACTTGCAGAGACATTATGTTGAATATGCCGGAGAAACAAGCCGACCAATCCCAAGTTGAGTGTGCACTCAAAATCAGTGAACTTGGGTCGTAAATAAACACTAAAGAATGCACGAGAAAGGAGTGTCCAATTTTACAAGCAGTACAGCCTGGCGCTAATATGGCACGAGCATATTGATATTACTAAGCCCATCACCCTATGTTCTTCCATTTCAGCAAACTGAAAGCCCTGCTAGTTAGCCAATGGGGAAAGCTTTATTGAAACGTGATGACCACAATCAGGGACCGATGGCTGCAACATCCTCATCCTCTCATTGAACCTCTCCTCACCTAAGGACAACCAAAACTGCAACAAGGAGGTGTTCATGTGAGAGTAAAGGGGCAAAAACTGAAACCAAACCACATATGAGTGTCAAATTAATGCTATAAGGATTAGAGTGTCTTGCACCCTCTCTGCATGGCATTGGTTGTTTGTTGCCTAGCCCTACTTGTCCTCACAAGGATGTAACCAAAACCACACATGATGTCAAATTAATGCTATAAGGATTAGATTGGCTTGCACCCTCTCTAGATGGCTTGCATCACCTTGGCAACATTGTAGCACCAAGTCTCTTGCTCGATCACAGTCTTGCACTCGCCACCAAGGCTCTCGGCAAGCAAAGGCTAAACGCCTCCAAGTCAACAAGACTTAGGCACCGCCACCGTCTCTCTCTAACGTCACCTTGGCACCATCTTTACTATGGAGCTTTAACACAAAGTAGGGTTCTCCTTTCCCGCACAAAGTGTTGCCACTGCTCCACACTAAGTCGGAGGGTCCAACGTCGAGTACACCGGGTGCTTCCCGCAGCAAGACTTCTCTCAAGGTTGATCTCGCAAGATCAAGACCTAACAAGCACTAAGCTCTCAAGCTCACACTTGCAACTAAGCTCTCCTAAGCTTGGATATGCACTAAGCACAATATGGTAGATGGAGTTGATGTAGATCTTCTATGTAGTCTCCCACTGGTTCCACTCTCTTCCACCCCTCCAACAATGGCCCTTGGGGGTATATATAGCCTCCAGCACCCAAAGAGCTGTTAGGGGAAAAGTACCCCTAAAAAGCTGTCTAACACCAGTTTAACCGATGCTCATCCCAGGGTAACACCGGTTAAACTGGTGAGTACAAGTACCCCCTAGTCGCTTCACTTCAATGGCTTGCTCAATGCACCAGTGATGTATCGATGCCCTCATTAATTCATTCGATGAGTGCAAACTCCATCGCTGTCCCGAGCTGCACCTTCTACCAAAACCGACCGATGATGTACCCGTGATGACGACGGTTCATCCAGTGAGTGTAATTCTCCTCTCTAGCCTATGCTACATCCTCCTGGTTGATTGCACAGATGTAAGTACCGATGTCCACATCGATTCATCCAGTGTTCACAAACTCCCCCTGGTTCAGCTGGCTTCCTATGTTCTTGGGACCAATCGACCGGTCAGTACTACTCCTTGGACGCCGGTTGATCCGATGAGTGTAATATGGCTCTGGGCTGCCTTGGCCACTTCCTGGTTGATTACCCCGATGATTGCACCAATGTCTACATCCGTTCGGTGTTCATAACTTTTCTGCCTCAGCTCAGCCTCTTGATCTCCATTGAACCAATGGGTTCAAATCCTTCATCACTGGTTGATCCGATGAGCGTATTTCTTCAGCTTCAACCCTTGTTCATTTGGATATTCTTCATGTGTTGCCCTATCTTCATTCCTTGGACCTAAAGCTCTGAATATGATCACTAGACAAACACATTAGTCCAAGTGTTGGCTTGTCATTCAATTACCAAAACCAATATGCGAATTATGGCATGAGAAGCCATGTTCGCTACACTGAGGTTGAATGATCAAGCTTCTCCGAAGCGTCCCTTAGATCTAGGCGGCCCTATGGTTCATGCCCTAGGCAGTTGGGGCCATTTGCATGTCCATCCATCACTCTTCTAGCACCATTTTGTGCTCAGGTTCAATGGGCTTGGCCCTAATCGAGCTTCCTTCGGCCTCAGAGGTTGCCCATACCCCCTACTTATGGCACTTGGGAGTCTTGTTGTATGCCCTACAACCCTGGCTAGGGGCATGCCATGTATGCAATGGCCCCTGTATGGGACCCATGGTGGCATCAAAGTCTCCAAATGCATTCAATGCAAGGGGCCATCAATCTTGACAAAAGGTAAGGCATGGCGCTAGTCTCGTGACATGTTGCATAATAATGGCATGTTCAAGTGGCATGGTGACACCCTACACATTGGTGGGGTAAGAAGATCTCCATTTTCCCCATGGTGTTTAATGAGAAGAAATTATGAGGCTAGGTCACTCTTGTGCCTCGTCATCACCCCCTATTACTGGTAGAAGGACCCACATGTACGACCAACAAAGACAAAGGATGACCATATGGTATATGGCACCAATGGTGGATCGAGTCTCTCATGTGGCAGCGTCATTGACCATATGTGTAGTACTCAAGGCATAGGCTTACAGCCCCATCCTTGTCACAACATAAGCTGCTATCATAGTCAGGGCCGTCTTCAGAAATCCGAGGCTCAGGAGTGAACTAGACATGGGGGCTCTAAAATTTTAAAACTTATATCTAATATAACAAAGGCATGTGTTCAATTGCTAAAAAATGTATAGAGAATATATTAGATGTCAATTGCTGAAAAATAAAAATAAAACTAACCTTATAATCTGAAAAAAATGATCGGCAGGTTTATCCATCGAGGGCCGAGACAATGGACATGGAGTGGTGGCCATCGTGCGTTGTAGCCTCACGGGTTGAGGCACAGGATCGAGAAGCCGGGGATTGGATGGCGCCAGGCCCCGACGGCAACATAGCGAGATACGGCAAGAGTGCAGGAGATGATATCGATAATTACGTAGTACTAGAGTTTTGGACCTAATCACCCAGCGAGTTGGCTAACTGCAGAACAGGCTGACACGCAGCCAAATAGGCCATTTGGGTCTTGTGCTGATGGACGAAGGAAGAAGAATTTAGGGGCCCCAACAATTTAGGGGCCCTACGTGGGTGCACAGCTCGCACCTGCCCATCAACGGGTGTAAGGATCACGAGGCGTCCAACACTAGAGCGGTAGGGGGTGAATAGGGTCGCTAATCGGATTTTGTCACGCCCTAGTTTCAACGGACAAATCTAGAACAAACCCATATGTGTGCCAGGATCTAATCTCACACATATGGAGACAACTAGCAGTGATATCATAGACAATGCTTTATTACATATCGTTTAAACAAAAATTACATAAAGACATCATGTCTTTAACACAGAGTAGCGGAAGCATAACTAAAACTCTGAGCCATCCACAGGGAAGCCAACTGGGGGTCGTTCGCCTAGAACTCCATGAACCTTCAATTGTACTCCTTTATGCCTTCATCTTTTGAGCAGCAGTTGAAATTTTCCCCCCAACAAGGATAAAAGTAAAGGAACAAGCGTGAGTACTTCAACTCGTACTCAACAAGCAAAACATGAACCATGAGGCTCTAAGGTTGGCTGACACAAAGCATGAGCTTTTAGTGGGTCAAGTTTTATTAAGCAACTAATTACTACAAGTGAGTAGATAAACCATTAAACCCAAGATATTGCATATGAACATTAGTCAATATTATTAACATAAGATCCACCTCCCCAACCAACCAGGAACCACTAATCTGCATAAAGGATCTGGGCCGCTCATAACCGTGAGCACGGCTGACATGTCAGTTTTACACTCTCGAGAGGTTGTACATCTTTACCCACAAGTCGTGTGCTACGCTAGGAGTTCATCACATTGCCTTAGATGAGATGACTAGCAAGCAACACTACGAAGCCTTTACAAAGATCACGTTGGTAAAAAGTAACGCAAGGAATCAAGTGCCGCAATTGTGGTGTCCGCCTCTCAAAGGGAGAAGCACTCAGCACACTCAACCTAAGGTAGTGCAGCGACCACAAAAGCTTACTCCCCCTCTTGCCCCGCAGGTAAGTTACCCGAAACCAAAACGATCTAATTAATCAGCTAAGACCGTCCCATACCAGTCTCATGGTAGCACGGTTGTCCCAGGTTGTCGCTTTGCGAACCGGTCCTTACGGAGAGCGGCTATGAGCAAACCACTAAGCACATGCTCATGCCCCCTAAACCAAGTTGCTAAAAAGCCATTTTTAAAGAGACATGAACCACTCAAGCACACAGCACAGAGGGTCACGCTCCGAGATAAATTGCATAGATCCATTAACAAAATTATTAACAAAAGTAACATGTGTTCGCGCAGCAACTAGCAAAACTTAACCAACAAGCATCCCATAGGTGAACATATATCAACAAAAGAGGCTAAGTAAAGTCCTTATTGGCATACCAAAAATTAGACACATGCATATGTAGTATTTATAAAGTTATTAGGTTGTCTAGGTTATACTTGCCTTCCTCAAAGCACTCTTGCTGCTGCTCACACACCTTGATCCTCAGCGCAAACAACTGAACAACAAACAAAGGGGAACTAAGAACAATACATCATAGAAATAAATAATTTGATAAACATAAAAGGAACACTAGTCGTTACTACTGACATGAGAGCGTAGCTACTAGAACAAAGTGATTAACAAGAAGATAAAGATGGTTAGAAAAGAATAGACTCATGATGAAGGAACTAGGGTGCAAATGAGAGAGGAATATGGTTGATCTTGCAGTGGTGTTTGTGCTGAAACTGTGCGTGATAGGACAGCAGTAATGTGGGCACTAGAACTCTTTCCATGCCATGCCATTTAAGGATATTATTTATGGAATTGATAAGGGATATGTGGACTAGAGTCTGACCAAAAGGTGCTGATATTTGATCAATGGGTCAATGGCAAAAGAAGACGCGAGACAGACATATGTAGCTACTTTTCTGCAGGAGGGACAGCAAGTGCACCGATCGGAAAGACCATCCAATACCTGGCCTAAACTGATCCAAAGGCTGCCAAAATTTACAGAAATGTGTGGTACTATGATATACATGATGTGACAAAAGGATTCGATGATTGGAGAAGATGATTAATAGAAAAGACCCTTGCATTTGGTATAAACTCGGCTGTCCGGGCTGCAGATATGTGTTCGCGGTAATGCTAAAATCTCCGGACCTGTGCCTCCTATGACCAAACCAATTTAGAGGGGCATGATCAATGATATAATACACATCTCGGTCGAAGGGCTCGCTGATTGGATCTCCGGATCATTGAGAAAACATGCGCCAAAGTGGCAGCACTGCTGCTGTCTGGACTGCAATGACAGCGAGCATGGCGACGGCCGTTACTCTTGCACCGCTAAACTTATGGACAAACCATTTTATGGAGGTGTGTACAAGGGTATTAGGTACATCTCAGTCTAAGGGCTGGGCCATTAAACTACCGGATCACCGGCAAAACATGAACCAAAGGCAGCCACACGGCTGTCATGGACAGCAGCAATAGCGGACACATCAACCAATGAAAAGCTGTTCTCCATGGCTCCGATGGCCAAACCGTTTTATAGGTATGTGTTCAAGGACAAGATACAAGATTTGGTTGAAGGGCATGACCATCAGGTCACTGGAATAGCGGAAAACACCCGTGCCAACTAGGGCAACGTGGCTGTCCATGACTGCAGCGAGACGTCAAATGGGTAAACCTTGCCGGAACTTGATGGGATTCGATCTATGCAACATGATTTGCAGCGGGAAGCAAGAAAACATAGAGGAACATATGAGGGGCATCATCACCTCGGGTTTGATGGTGGAAGAGGTGACATGGGCTACATCAAGGCGGTGATGCCGCTGCGCACACGATCCCGTAGGGCTGCAGCCTTGCCTTAGCATTGGGGATCATCGGGGGGTGCCCTCCATGGTCTCCACACCATGGAAAGTAAGGGCAGCAGCAAGGAGGCAACCTCCATGGCATCCTTGAGGGTGTGGATCGAAGAACGCAGCAGGGGATCATCTTCCTTGTGATAAGGGCACTCTGTTTTCATGTTTCGGTGGTGGGGGGGAGTGTAGGGATGAGAGAGGGCAGCCATGGGGGAGAGGGGCGGCCATGGCTGCTCCCTCCTTCTGTTTTCTCATGAGGAGGAAGGGGAAGGGCGGCCAAGGTAGGAGAGGGGCGACTAGGAGAGGAGGGGCAGCTAGGGAGAGAAGGATTAGGGTTAGTTTGGGCTGTTTTGGGCTTGCTTAAGACTGGACCAAGCTATGGACAGAAGTGGAAAATAAAAGAAAGAATTCCGGGCCTTGAACCAAGGTTAAAATGAGAGGAATGTCAGGCCTTGACCAATTAGTGATATGGGCATGGGTCTTGTGCTTGTCATGCATGCAAGAAAAAAAAAGAACAAAATTTGACGGTTGGATCCGAATTAGGAATTTCTCGGTTCTATGGAAAGAGAAAGGGAAGATAACATCAATGGGACATGAGCTTGAGAATGGCACTGAGTTATACAATAGAGAATGATGTCAATAGAAAGAAATGATGAACAGGTAAACTTGAGGATGAGGTGTCGAAGATCTACGAAAGAAGGAAAAAAAATAGTGAAGTCTGAGTGCAATCATTTAGGGTTTTCAGAATTTGACTTGGATCAACAGAAATAGTTGACTTTGTATGAAGAATGGTCAACATGATTGGATTAGGATTTTGAGTCAACGAAACTTTAGGGATTGGACCAAGGTTTCGACGGTTTACTTTGAATTGGTGAGAAAGAGAAGGGCAGGATTTTAGAGTTATGGACTGAGATGGACTCGAAACCTAGCCGATTTTGAAATATTTTGAAACCTCATTTTACACACATAAACACTATGCACTTTGGCATGAATGCAACAAACAAATAAATTCTAATTAGAAAAACTTTTTAAAAGCATACACTTCTTTTAATCCAACAAAACATACAAGTTAGAAAATTTTAAAAAATTAAGAAATCCTTCATTTTATTTATTGTTATCTATTCACATCCCAAAATTAGAAATTTTAGGGTGTGACAGATTTCTATCCTGGTGCTCAAAACTAGTGCATATAAAAACCAATCGCGTCCTAAACATGCTAGTTAAGGCTAAGGATTTTCTATGCTCTCCTACCTACCCAAAGACATGCAACCTATCACCAAGCCTAATTAATCTAACTAGGAAGGTAAAGGCACACAAGACATAGAATGCGGAAGCTCAAATACGGTAAGCAAGGAGATAGAGTAAGGAGAGGCAAACTCCCGTGAAGACACCGAGACACATGATTTTTACGTGGTTCGGTCCAGACACCAAGTCCTTCCCTATGTCCACGGCGACTTGTCACCAAGACAAGCCTAGTACCGAGTCTCTTGCTCAATCACCGTCTTGCACTCGCCACCAAGGCTCCCGGCAAGCAAAGGCTAAGTGCCTCCAAGCCACCAAGGCTTAGGCACCGCCACCGTCTCTCTCGAGTCGTCACCTCGGCACCATCTTCACTATAGGAGCTTCAACACCAAGTTGAGGTCTCCTTCCCCACACAAAGTGTTGCCACCAATCCACACCAAGTCAGAGGGTCCAACGACAATTACACCAGGTTGCTTGCCGCAGTAAGACTCACTCAAGATTGATCTCGCAAGATCAAGACCTATACAAGTTCTAAGCTCTCAAGCTCACACTTGCAGTTAGCTATCCTAAGCTTGGCTGTACATTGAGCTCAATGTGGTGGATGGAGTCGACGTAGATCTTCACTGTAGCTTCTGGACACTCCAACACATCTTCACACAGCCATTGGGGGTATATATAACCTCCACACACCCAAGGAGCCATTGGGGGTAAAGTCCACCTAAAAAGTGCTAACACCGGATGAACCAATGCTAAGCTTCCAAGGATCATCGGTTCATCCGATGAGTGAAAGAACCCCCTAGCCGCTTTACTTCAACGGCTGGACCTTTTGTGTAGTGACGCTTTAGCCATCGTTGCTATTAAAACATATCTAGAAGGCGCGTTGCACCGATGCACTCATCGGTTCATCCGATTAGTGTAAAATCCTCAGGCCGAGCTGCAACCTTCTCTGATACATTGGACCGGTGACTGCACCGATGTAGGTACATCGGTTGAATCGGTGCTCACAGAAATCCCCCTGGTCCAGCGGCCTGACCACCATTCGACCGATGCCCTCAGTTATTCCAACGTCGGTCGATCCGATGAATGTATTTCATTTCTGAGCTACTCTACACCATTGCACCGGTGATCCATCCGATCTCATACATCGGTTCAACCAGTATATTTAAGTTTTCCACATCTAGCGCAGGCACTTGATCTCCATTGAACCGATGCGACATCGATTCATCCGTTGTACACAGAAACTTCACTTCAACCTTGTTCACTTGGAGATTCTTCGTATATTACTTTGTTGTCATCCCTTGGACCTAAAGCTTTGAAAATGATCGCTTAACAAGTACATTAGTCCAAGTGTTGGCTTGTCATTCAATCACCAAAACCATTAAGCTAACTATGGCATAAGAGGCCATGTTCGCTACAATCTCTCCCTTTTTGTGATTGATGACAAGACAACCAAAGCAAGAAGCTAAAATATATGACATGATTTGAATGGATTTCACATGTAAGTTTGACGATACCTAGCTTGCTTGGATGCCTTTGTATGTGAGGACTTAGTTCATTCAACACTTGAGGAATTCTCAAACCATTGAACTAAGCCTCCCCCTTTCACCATTACCTTTCCTTGCCTTAGCTTCATCTCTCAATTTGATCTACTATCTCCCTCTTTGTACTTTGTATTGGGAGATTGCTTGATTTGGTCCATTTCTCCCCCTTTGGCATGAATCACCTAAAAGGCCTACAATGTCTACTTTGCAAAGAGAGAGCATTAGTAGCAAAGGAAACCACTAGTGAGTGGTTTATACCATCGTCTCCCTTGTCCATTGTTTATCCCTTTTGTCAATGAATAGCTATGTCACTTGGTTGGGGCTAATATTCATCCTCATTGCTTTGGACTTGGGAGGAATGTTGTGACTACAACAAATATCACTTGAACACATAAGTCACACAAACACAAGCTATAGAGTTAGCTCCCCCTAAATGTGTGCAATAGTGTTTGAATCACTTAATCAAATGTATGCACTTGAAATATCACATAATGGGGACTAAGCTCTATAACTTGAAAACATGGCACCATATGAAATCCATACCTTTGCAAGAATACCATTTGAGAACATATAGGTGGACATAGTGAGTTAACCAATTACGCTCATGCAGATTGCCTAAGGATTAGAAGTAAGCACAAGGCAACCTACCATCTGATGGTCTAGGAAAGCATGTTAGTAGATACCAAGAGATATCCTAGAGAAGATATAAAAATAGGGAATATACACAAAAAGGAATCAAAGATCGAACAACCATCCATAGACATGTAAAACTGAAGCAAACACAAGAGACCAATACATGTCAATGGAGTCAACAGGCAACAAAAGTGCTATATTACAAGAGTACACCATCAAAAGAACAAACTAGTCCTATCCCAATCTAGAACCTCCCCTGACTCCTCCTAGCATCTAGCTTTGCTTAAGCACGTAGAGGCGAATGTGGCTCAACTCTTAACAGCTCGGCGTCGTCCTCCGACGGAGTCGACTCGTCCACTAGAGAGAGGTGCCCCTGTGGTGCAGGCTGTGGCACTGGGTCTGTAGTCGACACTGTCGAAAACTGGTGCTGCTTGGCACAGGAGCTGAAGTGGTGCCGAGTGCCTCTGAAGTGGTCTGTGGTAGCATGGACAACTCAGACACAACACTCTCAACTGACGCTGACGACAAGGGGGGAGGGAGGAAAGTCTAGCACTGGTCTGAAGGCAGCTGTAGAGGTCGGAGCTAAAACTGGCTGCTCGGACTATGGAGGGATCTGAACAGCTGCTGGTGTCTCCTGAAAGAGTGTCGTCTATGGGAGCAGGGAGAACATGGGTCTCATCGGCGTCCCTAGAAGAGCCGACAACGAAAATCCGGACGCCGGTGAACTGAAGGGAACTGAGGCAGCCGGGGGCCTAGGAGGTGTGATCTGGGTAGTGGTGCCCCAGCTCCTAAGAGTCCAGCCTGCTAAAAAGGATCTAGACCAAGGTGCTGGTACAGGTGGCTCATCATCCCAAACATCCTCATCAAACCCTGGTTCACCTACTGGAACTGAGTGGCTGTCTGCTGCGTGATGCGCTTGAGTGCTCTAGTCAGACGATCCTGCGACTCAGCTCGGTCACAGGCCATCTCCGCTTGCAAGGCTAGCATCTCAGCCTCATGGTTCCTAGCACGCTCTGCCTCCTCAGCACGACGCTCCTCACGCTCCCTCTCACGGTCACGTCTCTCCTGCTGCTGCTCATACAGCATTTGCAGAAGGAGAGAGGTGAGGGCTACCGGCTGGGTCACCTGAGTCTCTGAGAGTGTCACTGAAGGTGCCCCAGGTGACCTCTCATGTCTCGGTCTGGACCCACCTGCCTCGGTGTCATGAGCTCTGGGTAGGAAAGGCAGGTAATCCTCATCATCTGAGCTAGTGGAGGAGAACTCATACTCCTGTGGCCTGCGAGCCTCAACCTCCTCTAGAGCTGCATCCTCCTCCACCCTCTCCCTTACCCCAGGTGTCAGTTTGTCTAGGGCATCTCGAATCTTCTTGCTGTCCTTCTTTATATCCCCAATCGGAGCTGGTGATGGTGAGTAGGTGGCAAACCTGAGAACACGAGGAGCCCTGTAAATGTGGGAAGCCCGGAGTCTAGGGGTGCGAGAGAGTAAAGTAGGTAGCTGATCCAGTGCACATATGGAAACTGTCTAATCATCCTCATCCCATCTGTGATCATCTCCTCCATCTCAGTAAATATGAAGTCAACAACGTCAAAAGGAGTGTGAGTCAAGATGTGAACAAGGAGCTGCTGCATGATCCCAGTGAAACCCTCTGGGTAGTTTGACCTGGGCAACAAGGTGCGACGAAGCACCTCGTGAACTGCTTGAGCCTCAGGTGTCATCAGTGAAGGCACTCGTGGGTGGCCTGCTGTGAACCCTGGTCCAAAGACAAAACGGATCTGCTCGTGCCCTGGGGCCACTCCGCCAACTAGGGGTCTCTTGGGGGGGCTTGGTGTCTCCGTAGATAACCTCGTGTATGGAGTGCTCGACTAGCTCCAGCTCCAGCCCCAGCACCTGTGCCATCCTCTACCTTGTGAGAATGTAGGGTCATCCACCAAAAATGAAGTGGATGCTCCGACAACCCTCCTCTATATACATGGTGCTATAGAACACTCTCATCCAATCTTCCATGTACGCATTGTATGGGAAGGTGCACAGCTCTACAAGGCCCCGAAACGCAGCAAAGTGAGGTTCTCACGTCCACTCCTGCAGCTGCTCAAAGCTTGGACCAATCCAAGACTCGATGAGGGACGATCCGGTGTCCTGCTCTCCTGTAGCTCTCGTAGAAGCTCGCTTGCCTCACCGTATAGAACCTTGGGTCCACTAACTTGTTGTGGATGAGAGGGTGCCAGATCTCAAACTGAATATCAAAGTGGAGCTTTTTGACGTGTCAAGTGTCAAGGCTAGTGTAGTCCCTTAGCCTAATCCCCTTTCCAACCCACAATGACGTGTCCATCTGTCTGATGGCTGCCTCTACCTCTCTGTCCTCTCGAGCACTGGCTGCTCACTCTGGAGCCTTCCTCTTCTTGGTCTCAGAGGAAGGTGTGTGTCCACCCTGAGTCTTAGGACCTGTAGTCTAACTCGAGTGGTGAACCTCTGGCTGCTCTGGCTACTCTGACTGCCTCTGAATCTCACTGCGTGTCCTGCCTCTAGCTCTGCCAACCACCTGTCCCTAAATGTGGAGGGGGCGAGCTCGTCCTGTGGCAATATCCTCAGCTGCCTTAGCAGCTAACTCTGCTCGCTCTGCCTTGGTCTTCTTCTTAGGCTGCTTATCTGCAACCTTTTTGCCCTTGTCCTTCCCCATCTGAAAGAAGTCACAGCAAAGGAAGCATAGGGTGCTTTAGAGAGGAGTACTAGTGTATATATCTAAAGATAAGCCCTAAGCAAAGCATGAGAATTTGATTTGCTACACAAGTCATGTCAATATTCAAGATCTCATAAATTTTAGCAAGAATAGCGTGACCATCTCACTAATCAAGCCAAATTTACTTGTCCATGCTTAATTGACATGAAGTTAAATCCTATAGTAGCACTAGTGTAGCAAATCTAGACACTTGAGACCAAAATTTGTCCAATTTGAACTCAAATTTGCTCCAAATTCAACCAAATTTTCTCCCTCTAGGTCCAACATGCATCAAAATACTCCCCATGTCCAAATGATGTCTGATATCATGAATTTCATGGATTTTAGCAAGATTTGAGTGGGACTCAACCCTAGAAGGAGATTAGGGTTAGGGAAAATGAAAGGAGAGCTCACCACTGCGAGCTAGGAGAAAGGAGGGAGCACAGGCTCTGATTCTTCGGCTCTGGCGGCAGCTGGGATGCCGGCGACGGCAGCGGAGGCAACACGGGCGGCACGGCGGTAGAAGCGGCACTCGGCACGGCGGCAGAGGTGGCGCACGGAGGCGGCTAGCAGCGAGATGCGCGGCGGCCGACGGCGGGAGGCACGGGGATGGCCGACGGCGGCAGAGGTGCAAAGGCAGGGGCCAGTGACGGGAGGCACAGGAGACGGCACGAGAAGTGAGAACGATGAAAAGAACGCCCACGTGCTCTAAAAGAAAAGGGACCCATGTGTCATAGAGAACGTAGGAACGACCGGCGCTAGACATAGGTAAGATCATCGGTTGAATGCACCAGAGACGTGTTTTCGGGGGAGATTTGATCTTCTACTCACCGGTTCGATCGGTGATATCATCAGTTCAAAGCATCGGTTGATACGGTTTGCCATGATCCTGCTTGATTTGCACTCACCGGTTCGACCGGCGTTCCATAGATTTCATTGTGAACTTTCTCTTCTCATCGGCCTGTGCTGTTGAAAATGTACCTCGTCGGTTCGACCGATGCTAACAAAGACCCCCTTCTCTGATACATGTCATTGCTAAGTCCATAAAACTTATAAGATTTGAATAAACACAAGTTTTGGACTACATGACTGGCTCCTTACCCCTCAAAATAGTTCTTTTGAAAATAATTGCTCCAAGGCTTTACTTAGTTTTTCAAAATTTTGATTTAAATATCGAAAAGAGAATGCAAGCAAACTTTCGAATAATCATGATATCAAAATAAGAACACAATATGCATTAACTATTTACCTTGCTTGTTACCTCATATGTAGAGGAGGGAAGTTGGGTCAATGATCATGATCTCATACTTGGGTTCAATCCAATTGCATGATGCATCCCTACTTATGCATCCAAAACTTGCCAAGTCTCCAACTTTCCCCGAAGTCATCCCTTGCTCTAAGTCTTGGGGACCCAAACCTTTTGAGTGCCATCCATGGTTTGAACTACTTCCTTAGACACCCAAATAGGCTGGTTCCATCCATAGTGTCTTCACCCCATGGTATGGGCCACCACTTTGCCATTCTTCTTCTTCTCAAGTATGTAGTGGTTGCTCTTTTGCTTGTTCTTGTGGGTAGGCTTGGTGTACACTAGGGATGCCTTTAAGTGAGGAGTCTTCTCTTGCTTTTGTCCCCCGGCCTTCTTGTAGACTTTCTTGTTCATGTTCTTGCCCTTGCTCAAGTTCTTGTTCTTTTGGGCCGTCTCCTTCACCTTGCATTGGTAGGACTTGTGGCCTTCTTGGTGATACTTGAAGCAACTAACGGCTTGTCCCTTCTCAAGCTTCTTCACGCCCATAGATTGTTCTTGCCCTTGCTCAAGTTCTTGTTCTTTTGGGCCGTCTCCTTCACCTTGCATTGGTAGGACTTGTGGCCTTCTTGGTGATACTTGAAGCAACTAACGGCTTGTCCCTTCTCAAGCTTCTTCACGCCCATAGATGGATTATGTTGAGGAGGTTGGACTTCTTCTTGTGAGCACTTTCCTTTAAGCTTTCTCAAGTCCTCCACAAGGATTTCAACTTGCTCCTTGAGCTCTTCATTTTCCTTGATTAGCTCTGCATTGTCCCTAGCGATGATTTCTTCCCAAATATCTTCAACCACAACCTCATCACAAGAAGTTAGAGCACAAAAGGCAGACGCATCTACCTTCTCAATGGGAGAATCACAAGGAATGCAATAAGGAATATTATCCGATGAACATTGGAGAATCTCAAATTTTAACTCAAGGTCCTCAAATTGCTTCTTGAGTGCTTCATGCTCCTTGTCCAACAAATTGAATTTGTTAAGAAAGTTCTCATATCTTGTGACAAAAGAGGCATGAACTTTCTCATTAGCTTTGAGAGCCTTGATTGTTTCGTTTTGCTTGGTGAGATGCTCTTGTTGTTGTGCAATTAAGTTCATCATCTCACAAATTTCACTGGATTCATCATCGGAATCGGAAGAGGAGAGGTGATACATCATTATTACCTTCGGCCATGAGGCAAATATGTGATGATCTTGTGGTGAAGGGTTTCATAGCTTCATCTTGTGAGTCTTCATCACCACCTCTCTTGATGGCGGGGCAAGCATGATGTTTCTTTGGCTTGCTCTTCTTTTTCTTGTTGCCCATCATCTTGAACACGCCCACCGCATCTTCTCTTATGCGGGTCTCATGAACAAGCTTATAGAGTTTCCTCACATGCTTGGCTACTTTGTTGTGGTGGTAGCGTATGGCCCTTGAGGTGGCTTCATCCTCACTTGAGCTTGACTCATCATCGGCTTGTTCCTCTTCTTATTCTTCACTTGAGCTTGGCTCTTGCCGCCTTGATTGATGCTTATATGAGTGCTTGGCGGCGAGGCTCTTTTGGCTTGAAGCAGAGGTACTCTCTTGCTTGTACATCCCCATGCTATACTCATGGGCGATGATTCGGTTGATAACTTGGTTTGGTGAGAGCTCCTCCAACTTCTCCTTGTGCAAGAGAGAGACGATGATGTTGTGGTCAGGCTTGCGATGGCACCGGAGAATCTTGCGGTTGATCTCTCCATCTTCAACTCACTTCAACCCTAAAGCATTGATCTCATTGACAAGAATAGTCAAACGTGAGAACATATCATGAGCATTTTCATTATCAAGTTGCTTGAAGTTATTTAGCTCATTCCCGAGAATATGGTATTTTTGGTTGGCAACATCCTCCATCCCCTCATGATTCTCGACAATGAGCATCCATAACTCCTTAGCATTAGGGCAAGCATACACATGATTGAAGACGCCAACACAAAGCAAGGATAACAAAGTCGACCATGCGATTGCATCAAATTGCCTCTCGCGTAAGGTCTCATTTTTCATCCCAATATTTGTCACGCGCCAAACATCAAGCCCCTTTGCTTGAATATGTGCTTCCATGAGCACCTTCCACTGAGGGAAGCCCGTCCCATCGAAAAATGGAGCACTATCAGAAATCATCCCAACCCCGGACAAATTGCTCACTTGGCGGAAAAGCCAAATGTTCTCCTTACGAACTTTGTCTCACAAATTGCCAATTGAATTGACAAACCTCGTAAGAGGAGTGAGTACCAAGCTCTGATACCACATGTAAGGATCACGGGGCATCCGACCCTAGAGAGGGAGGGGGTGAATAGGGTCTCTAATCGGATTTCTATCCTAGTGCTCAAAACTAGTGCATATAAAAATCTATCGCGTCCTGAACATGCTAGTTAAGGCTAAGGTTTTTCTATGCTCTCCTACCTAACCAAAGATATGCAACCTATCACCAAGCCTAATTAATCTAACTAGGAAGGTAAAGGCATACATGACATAGAATGTGGAAGCTCAAATACGGTAAGTAAGGAGATAGAGTAAGGAGAGGCAAACTCCCGTGAAGACACCGAGACACACGATTTTTATGTGGTTTGGTCCGGACACCAAGTCCTTCCCTACGTCCATGGCGA
Source organism: Paspalum notatum (assembly GCA_022530915.1). Taxonomy (NCBI): domain Eukaryota; kingdom Viridiplantae; phylum Streptophyta; class Magnoliopsida; order Poales; family Poaceae; genus Paspalum; species Paspalum notatum. The sequence goes on from CM039683.1 coordinate 13,687,783, forward strand.
CTTGTCACCAAGACAAGCCTAGTATCGAGTCTCTTGCTCAATCACCGTCTTGTGCCACTAAGGCTCCCGGCAAGCAAAGGCTAAGTGCCTCCAAGCCACCAAGGCTTAGGCACCACCACCGTCTCTCTCGGGTCGTCACCTCGGCACCGCCTTCACTATGGGAGCTTCAACACCAAGTTGGGGTCTTCTTCCCCGCACAAAGTGTCGTCGCCACTCCACACCAAGTCGAAGGGTCCAACGACGAGTACACCAGGTTGCTTGCCGCAACAAGACTCACTCAAGATTGATCTCACAAGATCAAGACCTATACAAGTTCTAAGCTCTCAAGCTCACACTTGCAATTAGCTATCCTAAGCTTGGATGTGCATTGAGCTCAATATGGTGGATGGAGTCGATGTAGATCTTCACTGCAGCTTCTGGACACTTCAACACATCTTCACATAGCCCTTGGGGGTATATATAACCTCCACACACCCAAGGAGCTGTTGGGGGTAAAGTACACCTGAAAAGTTCTAACACCGGATGAACCGATGCTAAGCTTCCAGGGATCATCGGTTCATCCGATGAGTGAAAGAACCCCCCTAGCCACTTTGCTTCAACAGCTAGATTCACTACAGGAAAACCTACCCTGTAGGTACGCTTTATTATGTAATAGACACGTTTTATTTCGTATCTACATCAATGTTGACACGTTTCTTAAAGCGTGCTAGGAGCGTCTTCGCAAGCACTGTAACAAAGATTGCAGAGACGGATTACTATAGCGTATCTATAGTTGACACATTTTATAGAAACGTTATATGCATGTCTATGCATTTTGATACACTTTTATAAATACATTTATACAACGTGTCTATTGACGTTGTTACATTTTGTAAAAACGCTTTAATATATGTTTAAAAATAGTATATATAACCCTTCAACACATCTTCACATAGCCCTTGGGGGTATATATAACCTCCACACACCCAAGGAGCTGTTGGGGGTAAAGTACACCTGAAAAGTTCTAACACCGGATGAACCGATGCTAAGCTTCCAGGGATCATCGGTTCATCCGATGAGTGAAAGAACCCCCTAGCCACTTTGCTTCAACAGCTAGATTCACTACAGGAAAACCTACCCTGTAGGTACGCTTTATTATGTAATAGACACGTTTTATTTCGTATCTACATCAATGTTGACACGTTTCTTAAAGCGTGCTAGGAGCGTCTTCGCAAGCACTGTAACAAAGATTGCAGAGACGGATTACTATAGCGTATCTATAGTTGACACATTTTATAGAAACGTTATATGCATGTCTATGCATTTTGATACACTTTTATAAATACATTTATACAACGTGTCTATTGACGTTGTTACATTTTGTAAAAACGCTTTAATATATGTTTAAAAATAGTAAAAAATATATACTAAAGGATATGATTTTTGTGCAATGCAATCGCCAAGTATTGAACTCGTGACCTCATACCTCACATAATGCCTCCCCACCGCTAGACCACTGTATCGCATGTGAATAGTTAAGTAATGCACTATTTTTATATTTACCATTAACGAATTTCAACTTCTCAATACCGTGTCAAATAACGTCTTTATGTGTCCACAGACACGCTTGTCTGATACGCTTTTTGTGTGTCTCTATGCTATTGACAGTTGAAAATGTGTCTTAATTCGCGTTATTTTAAGTTACTTTTAAGTTGCATCAAAAAACATATTTACATGCATATGCACGTTTGTTTGACACGTTTGATGTCGTGTCTAGATACTACTGATGGTTAATAGCGTAGCTAACTACGTGTCATGTTGAGATGATTTAAATAACATGACAACAAGTGTCACTTCATGTCTTTTGACACTCTAATCGTGTCTAACATCGTGTCATTTTGAGAGATTCCAGAAACGTGTCAAAAAGCATGTTTACACCTTTTGTGTAGTGACGCTTTAGCCATCGTTGCTATTAAAACATATCTAGAAGGCCTTTTTCCTGTAGTGATTATTGCACCGGTGCGTTGCACCGATGCACTCATCGGTTCATCCGATGAGTGTAAAATCCTTAGGCCGAGCTACAACCTTCTTTGATATGTTGGACCGGTGACTGCACTGATGTACCACATCGGTTGAACCGGTGCTCGCAGAAATCCCCCTGGTCCAGCTGCCTGATCACCATTCGACCGATGCTCTCAGTTATTCCATCGTCGGTCAATCCGTTGAATGTATTTCGTCTCTGAGCTGCTCTACACCATTGCACCGGTGATCCAATCGATGTCATACATCGGTGCAACTGGTGTATTTAAGTTTTCCACATCTAGCGTAGGCACTTGATCTCCGTTGAACCGATGGATTCATCTTTATAGACATCGGTTCATCTGATGTACACAGAAACTTCACATCAACCCTTGTTCACTTGGAGATTCTTCGTATATTGCTTTGTCGTCATCCCTTGGACCTAAAGCTCTGAAAATGATCACTTAACAAGTACATTAGTCCAAGTGTTGGCTTGTCATTCAATCACCAAAACCATTAAGCTAACTATTGCATAAGAGGCCATGTACGCTACAACGGGCTTGATCATAGTTAGTGGCCTCCTATGGGTGCCACATCTACTTCTTTGGACTATAAAAGAGAGTGGGCATGCGCTATGTAAGGAGTTTGCACTCTTGTTCCTGCTCGAACTCTAGCTCGAGAAAGCAATACACCAAGTGAAATAGGATGTAGGGTGTTACGATATGCTTCCTAGCAGCCTGTACCTCTCTAACTCCTTGTGTTGTTCTACTTGTCAGCGCCTTGGGGGCCGGGTACCCCAGGGAAATTGCCAAATACGCATAGTAAGCATTGCAGCCCATGGGCCGCCTTCAGCTCGGCCCACGGGAGACTACGCAACAATGATAGGCCAGACTCGACGCGACTTATTTAGCTGATGGCCGCCGCTAGATTCGCCCCCGGGTCCAGAGGGGTGGATCTGGCATGGCTTCATCAATGCGATTGGGCCCCACATGGGCAGAAGAAGAGTACGCTTTGCCCTAGGCGCCGAACAGCATTAAATGCAAGCGATACGTCGTAAGCTAAAGATCTTTCAGACGTGACCTCTGACAGGACGACGAGATGGCGCGCCCTAGTCACAAGCATGGGAGCATTAAATGCGCTCATGCAGCGACCGGGCGGAGTACTCGAGCATGTTCAGAAAGGGAATGTCGCATCATTTAAGCATGTTCAGAAAGGGATATGATGGCCATGCCTGCTATAGGGGTAGTTAGGGTTTTTCTAGTGCTCTGTCCTAACGGGCTGAGCAGTGAGAATCTCTCCCTTGAACTATAAAAGAGAGAAAGCCGTGCATATAAAGGATTGAATCCAGGCATAATAATCGACACATAGAAGACATAGGGTATTACCCTCCGGCGGCCCGAACCTCTCTAAATCTCTATCTCTCACACCTCCATCGAGCTCACCACCATCGTCATCGGCCGCACGTCGACCCCTGTCATCTCTCGAAGGGGTCTCTCCATACACCCATGTCCGAGCTTTGAAAGGGGTCTGAATTGATCCCTGCTACAGAACCAGACAACAGAGCTTCCAAAAAAATTTATGCCGTTTTGCATTAAATTGTATTTGTTGTTTCAAAAGTTATGATTTTGAATTCTTTTTTTAGTTTATTGTGTTGATGGTTTATCATATTGCCTTTTTATGATGTAATTCATAGACCATACGCATTGGAATCCTATATCTTTCTTATTCTTCTTCATTCTATCTATCATCCCTCCTTTTTCCATATCCCTATAGTAACAATATGGGTACCATAAAGGAACAACGGGCAGATGACTTGGCACTAAAATGGTTTTGGGATGACCCTATTCACAACATAGTATCAACTAAGGGTTTTGCAACATTGCACACAAAACTTGTGGCAATTCTTTTTTACCCGATCACTTGGGTGCCGACGTGGATGATGGGTTGGGCCAAGGCCCATCTGGACTACTGTTATAACTCCAACACATTCCACTAGATGGAAAAAAATGCAATTTCCAAGTTAGAGGACCTAGATGACACACCTAGACAAGTTTAGACATTGGTGAATTATGATGTTATGCACGCAAAAGATGGATAGTGGAGCTTGTGTGTTGAGGCAATAAACCAAAAAAGAGCGTTGACCGCAACTATTGATGAGTACTCAAAGAACTAGTCGATGTTGGAGTTTGTGTGCTATTCATTCTACCCTCTGTTCCTTTTGCATTTTCCGTAGTGCTGCTCACAATACATATTTATATATTGAGACAAGAGGGCAGAGACCTATTTATTGTTCTTTTTTTTCTGCGGGGAAGAGAGAGACCTATTTGTTGAGTCCACTTTCGGGTGATATAAATATTCCGCATGTGTTCCGGAGAACCCAGAGCATATCACCAACCATGAGCATTAAGGTCAGCGATACGAGTGTAATATACGAGAGATTATAATCAGGTTATGCGAGGGCAATAGCCCGCACAGAGCCGATCCTGCAAAGGTAAACATCCTCAATAATAAATTTCCGCATCAATGATCCACCGTCACAAATTCTTCCCAATAGAGTTGAAGACGACATCCAAATATATAGTTATATAAATAAAAGTTGAAAGCCACGCGTAAAAATCCAGCAGTCAACAAACGTACAGGAAAACACACAGATCCAAACTGAAGCAAATTAACACACAGACGCGCGCGCGCGCAGCGGCAAATGATGAAAACTAGCACACGGTAAAGGTGAAAACTCAACGCAGGCAATGCACGCATAGTAAGCAGCTTTATTAGGAGACACAACAAAGTACTGCAGCTGCAGGTGATGGAGGTAATAATTATAACTAGCACTACCCAGCCTGCCGGCGGAATGAATCTGCATGACGCCCGTCGCTCACACGGAACCACCATGGCCGCGTGCGTGATCCGGGCGGCGGTGTGTGCGCGCTGCCGGGGTCTCAGGTGCCCTCGGCGTGGCACCGCCGTGCACGCCACGCGGGGACGGCGCAGGGCGCTGCTCTGCGGGAGCGGCAGGCGTCGGCGCCGGCGCCGGTGCTTGCGGCGTAGTCACAGCCTCAGGTGCGGTCGGCGTAGGGGAGAGGTTGATCGTGTTTCCGGCTCCGCCTGCGCCCACCAGCACGAGAGTACAACCCCCGGATAACTGCAACTGAATCGGCGAGATGGTTTGCGACCTGCACGCGTGCATACGTACGGGAATAGATACAGCAGATCCACCACTTAGCTTGGAGATTGAATTATATTTCCAATCAATTTTATATATAGTAGTAAGTTATTAGTTGGCCTCACTAAACAATAGAGAGAGAGAGAGAGAGAGAGAGAGAGAGAGAGAGAGGCCACGGTACGGACCCTGGTGTGTTTGCTCCTGCAGCACATCCGACGATCAGCATCTCGAGGCCTGGTGAAAAGCTGTCGATCGCGTATTGCAGCGTTTGCTGGATGCCATCTCCTTTGTAGACTTTGCCGCACATTCCCTGGGCTCACAGCAGTACACGGATATATACAGCGCACGTAAATATTTCCCCGCATTTAAACTACGTATAATATACATAGACGTCTACGTATGGAAATTTGTTTACTTCATAAAATCTCCTAGCGAATTTCTGAAATTTTGTAGCCCTTCGTTTACCGACTTCTCCTATCAATGGGCTCTCCATTTCGGCGAAGCTAGAAAATGATGGGCCTGTACAATCGTAGATAGTGTATAAGAAAAATCAAAGTTCATCCGGCTATAATATATAGGCACAATAGTAATATCCTTGTTCAACTATCTTTATATCTATATTGTATATCTAATAACATTGCATGCAGGACGTCAGGTACTTTTAGGAGCTCTATGGCAACACTTTGATGAGGCATCATACAAAGAAATTAAAAGACAAAAACACACACGACCTGAAGCTACTTCCACATTTAATTAATAAACAACCAACTTCCTATTTGATGAACTGGTGGAGTTGATCTAGAGGAATTGATGAGGGCCGGGAAACAAGCATTGGAATTTGGAAAGCAAAAGAGCCGAGGTTATCTTGTCTAATAAAATTAAAGAAGCCCAGTTTTTTTCTGAACAAAACAAAACAAGCCCAAATCGAGGCAGGAAGTTTGAATTGAAAAGTAAACCCACTGGTTATCTTACTTAAAAGATGCGAGCGAGCTAGCTAGCTACCTGCTAATGATATATCATAGATGCAGAATAACGCAGGCTAGTATACAAGAGAGGGGGATCAGGGAACAGGGATGGTACGTACCATCGCTTGGAGATTGGTACGGAACTTGTTTAATGAGAATAACGCAGAGTTTGTACCCCTCAGGCAGTGTGATGAAGCTACCTGCCCACTTCATTGCCGTGAGGCCGTTATCTGAGAAGTCAGAAATAAGAAGCACCACCCCTACATATTTCGTCCCAGCTGTACCATAAACCCCCGCCATGATCTATCTCAATGGTCGATCGAGGAACGTTTTGTAGCTCTAGAGCAGCGTTTTGTAGCTCCTCGCTATGTATAGACGACGGATGCAGGGGCACTGGTCCTAGTTATTTCATTCAATAGTGGTTGCTTTTAGTTAGTGCTGGCCAGCTGCAGTTCTTTATGGCCAAAAGCATGCATGCGCACAATCATTAGGCTAATAATAAATCGGTTTTGTCTTCTAAACAGCGACATATAGCTAGCTAGTGCACAATGGACACAGATTTTTCTAGCGCACCGTCATGCACCATGGCAGCCCTTCACGCACGCATGTTCTACTTTATTAACATAAACCTAGTTTACATGCTGGCCCCTGTACGGCTTAATTCTTGTGCACGCATGCCTAACATATACTCCATGATGAACATTAGTGGAGAAAAAAGGGAACGGTAGCATGTTGGTATTATTGCAGCTGAATGACGGCGGCTACAATGAAGGGCAAGGAACTATGGCATTTCCTCATCAAACCAACCCCCTACATAGCTTTGGTAGCGAGCATGATCCACAAGCTATTTCGGACTTCACTAGATAATCCGGTGTAACCCTAAATTTTCATCACTAGGCTATCAGGTCTAATGTAACACTCCACCCTCCAAAACCACACTATCTGACCCGGATGCGTAAACATAGCACACTACTTATACTTTCATCATCTCTTCATGTAAAAGGGTTAACCTAAATGTGTTCTGGTTGGAGGATAAAGGATTATAATTTGGTTCTACCCTTGCTCTACTAGCCAGGTGGCCACTGCTAAACGTGCGCATATATCACTTGTAAGTCATTAATGGCCACATCTAAATTGGGCCAATTGTCATGCACACCTATCAAGGACCTGACGCCTTCATCGGTCCAACTTACCCATATTTGGACAAATGCCCCCACTATAGGAATCACGAAAAATTTTAATAATTTTATAATTTTCATCGGTTTCATAAAAACCAAATAAAATAAAATTAATTTCGTCGGTTGGATAAAACCATTGTACATGTCCATGCCTCTAGGATCAGCACAAGTGGCAAGCCGTGACTTGTCTGTGCTCCTTACTACATGTAACACTCTGCCCTTCAAAATTGCACTGCCAAGCCATTCTGAGGGCGTGCCCGCCAGCAACTTACACTAGCTGCGGCAAAAGAGTCCGCGAAGTGCTTCATGCCCGCTGCTGCCTAGGAGATTACCGTTTCTTTTATCATGCCGAGTACTGGTAGAGGTTCTTTGAAATTATACTTCCTCCGTCCTAAATTATAAATCATCTTATTTTTTTAATATTAACTTTGACTGACTTGTCTTGTTAAAAAATTTTATATTTATCATTTTTATTCACTATGATTTTTTTACTATATAGTATATTTTAAGTTTGATTTGAAATTTTTCATAATTCTGTAATTTTTATAAGACGGAAAAATCAAATTTGATATAAAAAATTAAACAACCTGTAATAAGACGGATGAAGTAAGAAAGAAGTTAGTATCAGATCGTAACGAAGATTCTTCGCAGCTTCCTTCATTTTTTTGGGAGAGTGAGCGGATCAAGAATCTCACTTTGACCACCTTTGACATTAATTAACTTTATACAAATCGAATGACCCATGCATTAGGTGCATATGTATAGGGCCCCACGTGCTCCTGCGCTCAGCAACTGATTTTGTGTCAGGCACAGGGCAGTACACTCAGGCGTCAGTTGTCTATGCCACGCGACAAATCACAACAGGAACACATGCACAAGAAAAGCAATAGCACGAGGGCCAATCAGAAACATCAGCATCTGGCAGCTTTTTCTTTCTTGCAGACACTTTGCGTGAAGCATAAGGCTATTTCCAACGAATCTCATCATCCCATTTCTTCAAATCTCACCTTATTCTACATCGTGTCAGTTACAGTACAAAACAGTGTCAAATAATGTCGCTATAGTGTTTAGAGAACCAATTTAAAGAACCCAATGAAGAGAGACTAAGGGCGTCCCCAACGGTCTAGCTCGGAGCTAGCTGACGTTGGATTTCAGCTTACGTGGGAGAGAGAGAATGCCAAAAAACCAAATCGCTAGCGACGGAAGACTCGCCTACCTATTTGTGCGCCCCGAGAATACATCGGACCGACCTGAGTACATGGCTCCTATTGCTTCTCTACAGCACGCCATACTAGTGGGACCAGCCTTATTTTTTAAGGCAAAATATTGCTTCATCGATAGAAGACTGTTGGGAGGTGCAAATGTTGCGTTGTCTTTTGAATTGACGTGGACAGTAAATAGCTCGCAGCCAGCTAGGACCATTGGGGACGCCCTAAGGGCGCCTCCAACGGAGTATCTCCGAGCTAGCATGCGCCTACGTCGAAGGAAGAAAAACTGTAAAATATTACTCGCTACTAGCGAGGGATAGCGAAGCGTCGCTAGCTCGCACGTTCTTCGATGGGTTGCTCTCTCACAGTCTATTCTGTAAATGCCGGCAGTGCTAGTATTTTATTCCCTCCTATGCCTAAGTCGCTAGCTACTTTACGTTTGTCGTTGTGAACGCCCTAAATATTTCTGGTTTCTTGATCCGATCGATCAATTTATGATTTACTTAAAAACAGAGTTATCTTATTGTAGGTGTTGATCCATTCCTCCCACCACAAACTTATTAATTAGGGCGACAAAGATTTCAGAAAACCAATTGAATTCACAAACTCATAGAATAGATAGAATAATAATACTAAATGCAAATGTTGGTGCTTATATAAAAGACAAAATTGTTGGCTTTTTTTTTTCTGTCATGCACGTGCTCGCACAAAATTGTTCTGTCATGTTAATAAAAAACACAAATGTTAGGTTCAAGTTGACTTGAAGACGTGCTTGGTTTTATAATTTATTTTAGAATTTAATAGTGCTAGGTTTTAGTGTAAACAATGGGAACGAGATCCTCTACAGTACCCTATGGTCGCCCACGCGTGGGGCCGGACCCACTACAGAGGAACCCTCTCGGTAAACGATGTATGGTGAGTTTTTGAATATCGATATTTATCATGGACCGAGGAGTCTCATCTAAGCATGGGTTGAGTCCCGCTATAGTTGTCAAATAAAAAAAAATACTCCGTATATCTTGAGTGGATCTTTGGGTTCGTGTAGAAAGAACTCTCGAAAACTACTCTTTTCACGTGGGATAGCTGTTGTGCAGGTGGGCGGCCAGGCTAGGGCTAGTGTGGCATCGGCGTGTGGGGACACGGGCACTACTACAGAATCGATCCATAGAGACGCCTTGCAATTTGAGCAGAGGCGGTGGAGGATTTCCACCCACCTCTGTGCTTTCGAGTGCGGCCCCGTAACACGGACAGTCTCTAGAAATCAATTTACAGAGGCGGTCCATGTTATTGGCCGCCTCTGCTATTACTAGAGGGGGGTCATAGCATGGACCACCTCTGTAAATGGTCATCAACAGAGGCGGTTCGTAGCATGAACCGCCCCCTAAAGATCATGGCATGAGCGGACTCTGATAATGTAAGAAAAATATACACATATATGCATATATATTCATATATATACACACATATAACCAATGACTTGAGCTCGACTGGTGTATGGCAGGTACAAAAGCAACCTAGCGGCACCGGATACTGTGGATACTATGTGTGTACATATCTCTGGGTGAACGGGAGGTACCGAACAAACCCTCAAGACGTAATTGATAAAATCGGATCATTCATGTTTATATATATTTTTCGCACATGTATACCAAATGATGATTCTATTTGTAAAATGCCTTTGCTATCTTTCAGTTGTCTCCAGTCCCTGAGCCGGAAACTCACCACACATAGAAGGACCTTATGGACGTCATCGCCGACCTTTGTCGTTTTTATTATGCATGAGATCATCCACCCTAGAGGCAAATTCTTCGACAAGGACGGTCCATTAGCGACTGACACCAAATGCAAATCATTTATCGAGTGGGACTATCATCCGTTTTAGTTGGAGAAACAATTTTAAATTTTTGGCTTAATGGATGTATGTTCACATATAATTATAGTACTTGTTGGTAGGTGTGTGTATATACATAAACAAAATATGTTTGCTTACTTCATTCTTTCATCATCGTATCATATATGCATTTTAAATTTTGGCGGAAAGCATTATATTGTTTAAAAATTTGTCGCTATATAAGCAGTTCAAATTTTGGCGGGAAGCATTGTATTGTTTAAAAATTTGGTGCCAGCTAAGCTGGGGTTTCAAAATTATCTACAGGCGGTTCATGTCACAAGCCGCCTCTAAAGATGGATTTTTAGAGGCGGATTGTGACATAAACCGCCTCTGGAAGTTGCATTTGTAGAGGCGGCTTACAATAAGAGCCGCCTCTGAAAATGTGTTTGTAGAGGCAGCGGATATTTTAAACCTCCTCTACAAATGCATTTATAGAGGCGAGTCCATACCTGCCTCTGTAAATAGGTATTTCTAGAGACCCCAAAATATAGGCGACTCGGATACCCGCCTCTACAAATACCTTCTTTACGGCCTCTGTAAATTGATTCTGTACCAGTGGGAGCAGGCCAATAGACCTTCCGGGTTTGGGATTTGCTACAGTTTTTTTATGCGGTATGCTACTTGCTAGTAATGTAAAATAGGATCGCTTTAAATAATGAGTATAGATTATGCCTTTCCGTCACGCGGCGCAGCATAAGACTAGAAGAGTCATGCGTAGTCGACGTCGGGGAAGAATTCGTACGGCCTGATGAAGTGCACAAAGCAGCAGCACCTCCATAGCAGTTCACATGTTCATGGCATGAACACCGCGCGTAGATGTGCTAGAACCTCAAGTACGGGACGATCCGGGAGCAGGATGGAGGAGAGCCACCACCGCGGCATGTGAACACTACCTATGTGGCACTGCTGCATGAACAGTACCCGTGCAGTACTGTAGCAGTGCTGTTTTTTTCCTTAAGCCTGGAAGTCTCCTCCCTCCTCTTATACAGACATCGTTAATGGGCCTCAACACTTGCAGTCCATTAGCACTCTAAAACCCCAATCCAACATGGATCAAATCGATTAGCTCCAGGGCACGTATCCAACAATCTCCCACTTGTAGTGGAGTTAACTATGAAAGTATTGTTATGTTCTAAGCCTTTAAGTGAAACAGCCCCAATTCTCGCGGTGCTGAGAATGGAGACAAAAGAATCCTATGACGATCCCAGGTTACACCAAACATCGTCATAGAGCTCAAATCAGCTCATATCACATCCATACTTAATTAATAACGTCAACATCTCGTTACAGGCCTTTATCTAGGTATAGCATCGGCACGCAGGCCGTCAAACAAAACATAAAACAGAAGCATAAGCCTTCGGGCGCCACTCCACGAGAACGCTTGAGCGAAGCACGGTCTCCTCAATCGTACCAACCATCATCTGCGAAGTTGTACTCGGGTTCTTCCTCAGGTAAATCTGCACGATAAGTGCACAGGCCACGTATGAACACCCCAAGCATGCCAAATGGAATCTAGGAATCTAGTATTTCAAGGATTGGCTGAGGTCTTCCTATGCAAGCAATAGTATAGTAATCATCCAATTCACCTCCCATCAACACCACAACTCTTTCTCACATCTCCAGCTCTCACACTCAAACTACATCTACGACGAGGGCAGCTCCCACCTGTCCTCGTCTCAGTGGCATTCAATCGGAAGTCTCTATTCAGGGGAGAGGAAGAAGAATCCCATGCTATAACGGGTAAACCAGTACTTGGGATCATCCATGACCGCGGACGCGGCTATACGTATAGTTTTACACTCTGCAGAGGTCGTACACATGTACCCACACAATACGGAACATAGGTAGTGGCCGCTACCTAGCTCACGTAACATCTGGTCCATGGTTCCCCGCTTACGATGCCATCCTGCTTTCCCGAGGTAAGAATCTGTGTGGATATACTATCCATCATACACATTGGGACTGTGAACTCAACCATCCGGGGCCCTCGGGAAGAGTATATCGGGGGTGGTAGGGCTCGCCATCCCCGCTCACTAACACTATCTCCTCACGCCTACAGTCCTGGCACCACTTACGGGGAATTACATTCCGCCCAGCCCACACCGGGTGTGTGGTGCGCACCGTAAATCCCAAGAGACTATTACCATGCCTCGGTCCTTATATGGCTAGAGTAGACCTTCTCAATCATCGGTTGCCACCCTCAGCGGTGGGCCACACACCACCATCCATCCTCACTCATCAGCACTCTGAGGGAAGTCTTAGGCTTCCCCATCTTGGACAGGCTATCTGCTCCCGCCGATACCCTCTCAACTCACCACTCCCACTTAGGTGGTTTCTCACTTCACACATGCCAAGAATTGCTCCGAGGAGCTCTCCCATATTCTCATACATCACATACATCTCATAATCATAGCACAATGTACAAGATTATCATATAATAACATATCGTGGTTAGTCAAGGCAAGGTAATGAAACAAGGCAGGGTTTTAGAAATAGGAGTGAGCATAATTAGATAGCGGGTAATGGCCTAGCACTACGCTTTTGCGTGTCTATAGGATTAGAAGCGGGGTGTTCGTGTGACCTTTGAAGTCTTCTAGTCCTTCCTCGCCTTCAGGGTAGTACTTCGGGTCCTCGGGGTCCTCCTCCGTCACTCCGTCTCCTATTTACGAAATAAGTTCATTAAGACATACGATGGAAATCTCAAATAAGATGCAACACTCAATCAAATTTCAAGCTATGGACCCTCCCAAGTTGTAGTTCGTATTTTTAGAAAAATTTAGAGACTTGAACCACATTTTTCTGAGTTCGTATGAATTTTCTAAGTTTAAATCAATTTTTAATAATTTCCCTGGAAAAATTCCTCCCCTGGGTGACACGTGTCAGCTGCTGGATGGGCCACGTGGCAGCATCTGGAAGGTGCCACGCGTCAGTCTCGGAGGGCGCCACATGTCAGCCGCTGACGTCAGCAAGGAGGCCTGGCTTGATGATGTCACGCTAGCGTCAGCGCTCGTCTGTACTGGGCTGAATCCGGCCTGGGCTGGGCTGGTTTGTGGGCCTGCCTCAGCCTGCTGCGGCCGCGCGGAGCTACTGGGCCAAAAGGGGCCTGCTGGGCCGCAGCTGCTGTGGTCTCGGCCCGTGCCCTCTTTCTCTCTGGATCCTTTTTCCCCCTTTCCTTCTTGCTGGTGGGGGCGAGCGACGGCGCTTCCCCGGCGGCCGCTCTGCCGCCCCTTTCACCCTTGGTCTCTGGTGCGCCGGCGCACCGGTTGGCCTCGTTCCTCCTTTCTCGTGCCTGCTCCTCTCTCCCCCTTTCCCTGATCTCTCCCTTTCTCGGTTGGACGGACTGGGGCAGGGTGTGGCCGCCGGCGGGTTCACGGTGGCCACCGTGACGCCGTGGCAATGACCGGGCTGGCTGGGTCTGCACGATCGGCTCGGTGTGGGTCTGCGCGAGGACACTCACGCACAACAAGGACCAGCTCGGCTAGGTGACTGAGTTGGCGTCCCACGCGGGGTTCACGGCCGCGACGGCGAGGCAGGCATGGCAGGGCTCCGCATCGCGCGGGCACGAGCGAGGGCACGGGCGCGACGACGGCCAAAAAGGGGCAGGGCGTGTCCTGGGTTGACTACGGGGTGGTCTAGCCGGCGTCGATGGCCGGGACAGCGGAGACCGGCGGAATACGGCGACCTAGCGGTCCCTTCCCGGGACGTCGAAGCTCGCCGGCAACATGACCGGGCTGGCTCTAGCGGACAGCACACCTAGGGGCATTAGGGCGAACTAGAGTTTGCGCACGAGGTTGGCACTACTACAGATATGGTAAAATGAGAAGGTTCATTTTTGTTTTTTAAGACACTTTTGAAAGGTCCAGATATCATGGAGTCGCAAAAGATGTACTTCTTTTAAGACGTTGTTAACCATCTTAAATGGTAATATATAAGACGGTTTTTAGTATAGAATTGTCTCAAAATAACATTTATTTAAGTCATCTGACTTGATAAACCGTCTTTAGCAGTATTTTGTTTAAGACACTTCCTTCAAACAACCGTCGAGGAAACATACATTATAAGTCACAAATTCTTTATCAAACCATCTCGAATTTCCAAGAATAATAGGCGCTTGCAATGTGAAAGCCATCTTATTCATTATACTGATATTAAACTTATCTCACACTTTGTGAACCATCTCAATTAGATACAAACAAACAATCCATACATAAGCGTAAAGTAAATTCAAACACTAAGCTGAAAAATGTTTACGTCACCATTTTGCCTAGACTACGCACATATGGCTCCAAGTCTTCGTGAGCAGCTTGTTTTTCCACACTTGACGAGCGAAAGAATTTGAATTGCATCCATCTTTTCTGTAGGAAAAACAGAGAAAGCATTAGTAAGCAGATAGATAGATGTTCTGAGCACCTCACATTGTTAATGGTATATATCATAGGAATAAATTTAAACTAATTTAAACTAAGTATTTTCAGCTACAACATCACCATAAAAGGAGTATTAAAGTCTTGGTCTAGTAAACTGCATATATGGCAGGATTGAATCTAATTAAAGTAGGGGACAAATAATCCAAATACCTACCAGTACTAGTTAAACAGGCAGAAAGTTTCATAAATTTACTGCATATACAAATAAACATGCTGGAATAATGCACTGGGCCCGCCAGGTTCCATGCACCAAGCTTGAATAATGCACTGGGCATTCACGCATCAGAAAAGGCATAGGCATCGTGTGCACATAATGCAGGAGGTGTGGCCTCGAACAAACTTGTGGAAAATGCAGAATTCTGCAGTTTAATATTCACTGGAGAAAAGACGATATCTAACCAATGTGTGAAATATCATGCAATGCAAAGAATGGATAACAGATAACTTTTTTTTTTACCTCAGATAACAGATAACTGATCAGACTGGCAGCAAGCAGCTTGAAAATAGAAGCGGACAGCACAAGCATGGCAACGACAGAAAAAAAAATTAGCAAGGACTGGACATCCTAAAATCTACGAAGACTACCAACATGTGAAAACATTAATAGAAAATGCATCTGAACTTTCATGATAATTATTAGTACACTCAGGAAACTCACATGCGAAAATATGAATTCATTTGAATAAGATTTCATTCAACTGAATCGCCTGAACAGTTGAGCGGTGCGGGGGTGCATCTGAAGCAAAGGTCGACCGGAGGTCGAGGAGTACGTTGATCCCACGCCTTAGACCAGCATCCTCAAATCTCCATTCGTTCCCCAAATCAACAAGAAACTGAGAGAAGATGAGAAACCCTAGAGCGTGGCAGGCATATATGGACAGAGGATCCGGAGAGACTACCTGCGAAGGTGACGATAGAGAAGATGTAGCGGATCGATGGCCGCGGGTGTAGGGGCAGATCCACGGAGGCAGCAGAGGGGTCCATGAAGGCGGCGCCCAACGTTGCTGAGGGAGGCGCTGGGAGGAGCAGTTACGGGGGCGGCGGAGGTTCGCGAGGGAGACTAGAATTCGGAAGAGCAGCGGCGTGGGGGTCTCGTGAAGAGAGGGCCACATGGGCCAAATCACCATTTGCCTAAGGAACTGAATTTAACTTAATTATTAGTGAGGGTCTCGGGAAGAGAGGACTCACATTGAGATGAAAAAAATCAACTGAATTTAACTTAATTATTAGTAAGCAAAGTAGCTACGGTTTTAAGAGAAATCCATGTATTTGTAGGGAAAGATTGTTAAAGCAAAGTTGTTATTATAAAGTCTTTATAACTTTGATATTTAAAATTTTCTTCGAACTCCTTTTGGTTTGAAGTTAAACCTGAATTTTTAACCTAGGTCTATTTAAACTGAATGGAAAATCTTTGTCAAACTTTGACCAGATGTCTTGTTGAACACAACAAAAATATACCAAAATGCATGATTTGTAATGACGCTTGTGACATGCCATTAGAGTTATCATATTTGCTACACTTTATTTTACAAAGTGTCCCGTACGAACAATCAAATTGCGATAGTTTTATGTACAGAAGTATCTCTTATACTCGCAAATATCTAAGATGGTTCTTACACATCAAATGACTCATATAATCACCTTAAAAGGGATGTTTTACAATAATGAACCGTTTTAAATTAATATGAGACATTTATTACTATCAAACCGTCTCAAAAACGCTATTCTATTTAAGATGGTTGTCCAAAATACTGTCTTACTTTATTCGGCACCACGCCATATAAGACACTTCTATAAAATACACTGATATCCGCCTTAAAAAGTGTCTTATATTAGAAGATCTGTAGTAGTGTGGATGGGGTGCAGCGAGGCTCACCATGGGGTTCTTGGTGGCGAGAAGTCGTCAAAGGTGTACGGCGGCGGCGGTCTTCAACACATAGCTTTGATCAAAGTTTTTTATTAAAATATAAATAAATATTGTCACAAATTTATACTTTTATGAAATAATTACTTTGAAAAAATATTAACATATAACTATGAATTTTTAAAACTAAATAATTTAAAAATTACTTATAATCAAAGTTTTACAAGTCGGACTTGAACTTTATCCAAAACAACATATAATTTATAACTTCTAGGAAGGATGATTATGCAGTTTCATCAACCGTATGTCTTTGCTTGCTGATGGGAGACATGGAATGGGACTAGTTATAAGATTAAGTATATTTATATGGCTTTAGCTCTTTTGCATGCATTTAGAATGGGCTTTGCTGTTCTTCTTTCTCAGCGCATTTTAACTACCTAACTAAATTACATGCACTATTTAAACAGTTTTATGTTTGTCCATTGTTGATTTTAGTGCACAAACTTTGGCATCTTTTTGGTAATTGGCCCCTTATGGATGACTCTACCCAAATCAAAATAGAACCAGCGGGACTGCCCATTATTGATATATTAAGAGTATTCTTAAGCTATGCATATTTGATGGGGCCAATTGGTATAAGTTTCAAAAGTTGGCTTTGGGAATTTAAAATTCCAGCCACAAACAATTAGAATGAATTAAAAAAAGGCTTCTTTTGCCATACAAAAAGCTTCGATGAGATCAGTATTGAGATGGTGAAAAGCTTCTTTAGACAATAAGGTTTCATCTCATACTTGAGTCTAAGACCCTATGGGCCCCTATTGTGCTACACAAAACGCCATGATACAAAGAAACCATGAAGGTAAACTCATTACAAAACCAAGCTACGTTTTTCGAGTACTGGTCCTTAGAATCCAACAAGACAGAAACAAGCACAACCCAAACCACCACCCCGTCGTTTTAAAACTATACCCACATTCCTAACTAACCATCCAGTCTGGATTCCCTTCCCTTGTCAAATTAACCAAGGTCCAAATATCCTTCACATTCATTTATAAATAAGTTAAAATTTGAATTGTTCCAAATGCATGTCTAAACTATATTGTTTATTTCAAACTACCAACAATGTTTTGACCAAACCCAAAATATCAAAATGTTAGTTATAATATTTTTTTTACAAGGTTGGTATTCAAAGTTGTTATATAAACATCGTATATCTTGCTCAAACTAAACCATGAGATTTAAGCTTATTGGAAAAATATTAAAATGTGAGTTTGACCGAGATTTGATTGGTGAAGTATTTAGAAGTTAAATCGGTTTGGTTTGCAATTCCCTTTCCTTGTCAAATTAACCAAGGTCCAAATATCCTTCACAATCATTTATAAATAATTTAAAATTTGAATTGTTCCAAATGCATGTTTAAACTATATGTTTATTTCAAACTACCAACAACGTTTTGACCAAACCCAAAATATCAAAATGTTAGTTATAATACTTTTTTTACAAGTTTGGTATTCAAAGTTGTTTTATAAACATCGTATATCTTGCTCAAACTAAACCATGAGATTTAAGCTTATTGGAAAAATATTAAAATGTGAGTTTGACCAAGGTTTGACTGGTGAAGTATTTAGAAGTTAAATCGGTTTGGTTTGCAAATATCGCACTTTAAGTTCTTGAACCTTAAATTTGAATTTTATACGCTTAAATTTGTTATACAAGGTTTTCAACAAAACATTGTCATTTTATAGTAAATCAGAGTTTTAACTTTTGATAAAAGGTTTAAATTGGCCCCAAATTTGGCCATGCTGTGTTTTTCTTGTAGTTTAAAATCCAAACACTTTTTGATAAAAAATTGCATACCAAATTTGTCACAGATTTAGACATTTAGCACTCTAGAAGTTTTGTATAGAAAGTTTTTACAACCCTCTCTGATTTTGCTCATATTTGAATATTTTTTTCTTAATGATTTCAGCCTATTTCTTATTACTCAATAAGTACCACAGCATGTAACATGTTACACGTAAGTACATTCATGCTTAGTACCCTTAAGATGTCTGGAACATTGCCAAGATTTTTCTTTTGTAATAAACCCACTAGTTGGTTTCCTAGCGTGAGCAAACCCACTATTCAACCAGATAGTTTTTTTGATTGCCTCACCCTTCGAGTATAAGTTATAGTATCTGAACTCACGCACAACACACACCAAACACCACACGCACACAACTTACACCTACCCCTATTCTGTGCGTATGGTGGCGCATCCACGGGAGGCAACGAAATTATTCCCAGTCCGTTGTTTCATGTCACAATATCCAAAGCTGCCATGTCATATGTTACTGGAGAAGATACAATCATCCCAGTGTATAGTATCATGGTGTTGTTTCGTAGTCCCCACATGATAATTAAATGCTAGTTGTGTATAGGAGTATGAATTGTGGGCCATTTAGATGGTTCAGGTTCTAATACCTATGATCTCGTGCACAAGTGGTATCTCCATGAAGATACTGCTTTATCCTCTCTCCTCTTAACTCACATGCCACATCAGCTTTCTATCCTACATGGCATGTATTAAATGTGTATGATACCATGCACTGGGAATAGCTTTAGCTTCCACTCGATGCTGAGTGACCTGGCTGCTGGTACCCGGCATGATTGTATGTCCCTTATCTTTGTCTTAGAAAATGACACGGTCTAACCACTAGGTCTATGCTTCCCACATCTCGCCCTCGGCATGGTGCTATGCGGCCTTTTTTTTTAAAAAAAATACATAGTTTAAAAAATAACTTTCAGAGAATAAAAAAGAGAATGTAGACTAAAGCTACATGTAGCATTACATGCATCTTCGTTGTTCTCTCTTGAGTATATTCGATATAGTCAGATTAAATTTTTATTACATATTTTTCTAGTTAGTCCTTCTTAGACCATCTCCAGCAAAGTAAGTCAAATGGAAAGGCATACGCTGTTCCAGCACTGTAGACGGAGTGAGGTAGGGTAGGGAATAGATTATGGCCTACGGTTTGGCCTAACTACTGGAGAAAGCCTCATACAACCATGTGTTTAGTTACTCTATATATATAATTTGACTTTTCAATGAAAACGTACTTCTACTTTTGCACATAAAAGATATATATATTTTATAGATACCAGTTGAGATGAAGATTTGTTCTCCGCAGTTTATAAGCCTAAAATGATGGCCACAATCAAGTTTAAGGCTGGTGGTGGTTATCTTTGGCAATAGCGCACACTATGCAGTTTGGAGATTCTGGTGTGGATGAGAATGAGGTGCCATCATACTCGTAGCTGAGATCCGGCATCTCCGGGAGATGAAGAATCTCTCCGGTGAATGCATGGGTTTGCAGCATAAATGTGCTTGCTTCCTCTTAGCACCAGCACCCATCCATGTTTTGCAAAGAGGAGCATCTGGAAGTAATCTTTACATGGCACTAGGCTATTCTTAAGAGTGTATTCCTTCTCAACAATGGGGTTGAATAATTTGAGCGTGCCTGTCCCTGTAGAGCTAGAGCACATACTCATCAACACCGGGTATCTGTTTGCATACTGATGAACGGGGTTGCTGATTGAACTCCAACCTTTGCATACTGCACAGTCATTGAAGTAATCCATGAACGATAGCGATTGGACAAGTTCTTGGACCATGTCAACAGGGAGACTAGACCATGGTGCTGCTCCCTGTTCCACACCATCTTCGTCAAAGGTGAACTTGTTGCAAGTCTTGTTACTTGACTGCCACAGAAAACAAGTTCGTTTGGTTTATGTTTTCATCTTAATTGTACTCATTGAATATGAAGTATGAGGTATATATGTACATATAACGTGGCATTATTATGTACTAACCTCATTTAAGATCATGGTCAAAGGTTCCTCGCATTTCTTCTTAAAGCTGTTGTATGACATAACAGACACACAAGAAATTGGTTCTAAGTTGCAACGACTGGTGGTTTTTATATACTCCCTCCGAGTTTAAATGTATAACGCGGTTGACTTTTTTTAGAATTTCGATCACTCGTCTTATTCAAAAATTTTTGTAAGTTATCGTTTATCTTGTTATGATTTGTTTTATCATCAATGAAAGTTTAAGGATAACTTATATTTTTACATTTTTGCACATATTTTTTGAATAAAACAAATGATCAAAGTTTTAGAAAAAAATCAACCGCGTCGTACATTTAAACTCGGAGGGAGTATTATGCAAGTGGACCCCAAAAAGTGCAAACAGATAAAGATAAAAGCTTGCTTGCTTACCTTGATGGAAGCACCCAGTACATGTTTATCACATGAGGCGCCAGGTAGCAGGCTGCAGCTCATGGTCCGATCATCCGGCCGGATCGTATACAGCCGAATACCATCGCTGGTGCGGCAGCGTTTCTCTTGTACGTGGACACAGCCAGGAGGAACCCCGGCTGCAGTCGCCGGCGACAGCACGACGCAATTGTCGGCGACGAAGATCGCCCTATCCCCGATGCTCTCGACCTTCTTCCAAGCACCAGCCGAGGTATCCAGGAGGTGGGTGTCCATGTCGACGACCTCCGAGCTGTAGTTGCCATGGAAGTAGATCACGAGGAGGAAGACGTCGCCGTCGGACTCCACCATCCTGCCCTGGCACCGCCACGGCCGACTGCCGGTGTGATCGGCTATGTCCATGCCCTTGACGACGAAGTCGTCTCCATCTCCATCTTCATCCGTGGGGTAGGGAGGCACGGGCACATCGAGCGCGATGAATGTGCTCATTGTCGTGCTCGCGTACATCCTGCCAGGCTGAGAGGCGACGGCGACGATGTCGCCGTCTAAGTCGTAGCCGTACGGGCCGCCGGGCTCCTCGAACGGCACCTCCGCCCACTCCTCGTCGCCGGGGCGGCAGTACACCAGGTAGCTCTAGTGGTAGGTGGTGAGCACGACGGTGCAGTCCGGGGGAGCTGAGGAGAGCGCGCACCGGCAGAGCCACCCCGCCCCCACCTCCTCCATCGTGTTCAGCGGCGGCAGCGGGGTCTTGGCGAGGGACACCAGGCTCAGCAGGAAGCACTCGTGGCTGTCGCTGGCGGTGCCCTCCTCGTCGAACAGGAACAGCCAGTCGCCCTGCACGCAGCCGAGACTTTGCTTGCTGTGGAACGCCTCGAGGTCTAGGCTTCGCAGGTCCGCAGCAGCGAAGGGATCAATGAGCGACTGCTCGCTGCCGCCATCATTGAATCTCATCACCAGCAGCTTTGACCCGATGTCGGCAAGTTCATCAGGAGGCAGATGCAATTTCTGATGAGCAGCCGTAGGCTCCATCGCGATCGCGTGTGCCCTTTTTTGATCTTTCGGCGATTTTTTTTCTTGCTTCCAATCGATTTTTCTCTCCAAATTGACTTGTGACCTCTCTCGATCTACTGCTAGAGTTCTGGAGGAAACGATCCCCAGATGTAATGTATCAGGACTTCGACTGCAGACGGACTCTACCAGGAAGCAGGCAACTTTGGACGATGTGGCTTCCCTTCCTCCAACTCAAGTCTCCAACGCCAGTGGCCTGCCTATCCCGTTGGAGCCGGAAGCTGCCCCCTCGTCTCGCTCTGCAGCGGCAGCCGACGGCGAGGCCTCGGGCTCGAGACGGCTACCGGAGAAGTCCCGTGGCGGGACGACGACGATTGCATGAATCCATGCCTTTGCAAAATTGCATGTAGAGCTGGAATCTTGGACTGGGCTATCTGAGCTACTCCAAACACGGTAATAAAAAACAGCCCAAAGCACGGGTCGGCAAGTAGTTAAAAGAGCCGGGCTGGCACAGCCCAAATGCTTTACCGTGTAAGACCTCGAAACTAGGCACGTCATGCGGCACGATATATGGCACGACTGAATGGGTAGTGTACGAATCTGAAAACTCATGTTTGGATCTTTTCTCACAGGAATGAGCCTATGTTATTTATTTAAAAAAATGAGAACTTCGAGATTTAACTTTTTTAAATAAATAATATTTCATCTAAGCAATATATTGAATTATAAGATTTTTAAGTGTCCATAACAATATTGTGACAAAATTACTAGCTATATTAATATATATTTTTAATATTTTCTTTTCTCTTATGGATGTTTAGTCTATATGAAAGTTGTAGATAATTTTGAGGTCCATCTTTTTTATATAGATAAGATTCTCAAATTAACAACATAAGAATTTTTTGAAATTAATTTATGAGTCACTTGTCTGTTTGTGTCGTGCTTGGGCCGGCACAACCTGCCAACCCTAGATTTTTTGAGTTTGAGTCAGCATGGCACGTTACGACATTAATATGTGTTGTGCCGACCCACACGGCCCAACTTCTAGCTCTACTTGCATGGTAGTTGGGGAAGTTGACTGGTAACCATTTGCTTTAGCCTTATCTGTATGTATTTGTTCAACGGCAGTGTATAAACCTGTTGCGAATTTGGATATGGAATGCTCTGTTCCAAAAATAATGCAATCATAGCTTCCCAATAGATTTGTTCATTATTCCTCATATGTAGGGATACAAATGGGTAACCAAATGGGTTTTAGATTATCTTATTATTTACGGTAGCATGCTATTTAGTTCATTTACCATCTAAATTAATTATGTAGGATGCTACTCTAGTTTATTTTACCAAATTTTGGGTTGACCCAGTGACCCAAAATTATTAATTGAACTTGCATCATTACTCGTATGTGCTTCTGTATGTGTCTAAGTTCATTAACAATCATATGAACATAGATAATTTGAGAATAAGTTAGGATTGCATTCTATTTATTAGGACGGACTACAGAGTCAGCAGTTGTTTAGTTCACGAGGCAATTTAGCAGTATACTATTTCCTCGTCATTGTAAATGCTAGCAACCTAGCTGAAACAAGAATCACTGCAATGCAAGAGACTGGCTTAGGGTCAAAAGGGCACAACACATTGACCATGTGGCGTGCGCTTTATCATCTACATACTTATAAGCTTTCAATATTTCGTACACGCTACTTGTTTTGCTCTAATTACTTTACTCAAACTTATGATGACATGTTATCACGTCGCCTATCTTTGTAATTAACAGATGATGTTCCTTATTAATACTCTGTAAACTCATTACGTAAAAAAGAACTAAAATGGTACTATTTCAATTTTTTAAAGAGAAACTGGAGGGGTTTCTTCTACAGTAAATTATTTATTATAGATTTAAAGAAAGGTACAAGAAAATAAAGGTACAAAACAAGCTAAACTAGGTTACAAAGATGATAACCAAGCGAGAAGGAGGGGTGCTAGTCTCATATTTGCTCTATGAGGAAGTAGAACAAATTCTTTTTTAAAAGAAGAAGGGAAGAAGCAGTTGTCAGCACTGAATTCCCAAAAGGTCTTGTTGTTTCTAATTGTCCAAATGCTATGGCCCATTAGGACAATTATCTCCATGAAGAAAGGCAATCCAACTGGCTCCTGTAAGCCTTGAGCATTGTAAGAATGTTGTTGGTCCTTGGTAGTATCACCTCTAAGAGTCTCCAACATGCAGTTGAGAATGGGCAATCTCTGAACAGATGTAAAGTTGTTTCCTCTTCATTGTTGTTGCATAGTTTGTAAAAATAGTTTGTTAGTTCCATCCCTTTCCTTTGCAGTATTTTTTTGTGCTCAACCTATCATGTAGAAGAAGCCAAAATAAGAACTTATGTTTATGTTGCCAACAGGACTTCCAGAGCCATTTGTAAATTAAGTATCTTATGTTTTCTTCAGCCATCTGTTGATATGCTTCCTTTGCTGTTGAAGTGGCATTGCCCCATGTGTATGTCCAGGTGTCCTCATCCTCTAAGATGTTAACATCATTTAATAACTCTAATAGTTGATTTAGTTGGTTACTAGCAAAAATGCATGTGCGGTGCAACGGGACAATATCGGACTTCATTACGGCATCCAAAAAGGAGACGCATCATCAACACATGCGAAGCTGAGTCCCTGTCAAAAATGAGCCCACGTCATAGTGACCAATGTCCTAGTAGAATTACACAGGGACTTGGTTACAGCGTCTAAGAAGGAGACGCATAGCGAATGCCCATACGAAGTCGAGTCCTTGTCAAAAACGAACCCACATGACAGCGATCGGGACCCACCTATCAGACATGTGTCTTGCGGGACTAAGAAATCTTATTCTCTTTTATATTAGGTAGAGTCTCGCAAATTTACCCATGCGTTGCAACGGGATAGGACAAATCTTATTATGCCCTTAAACACGGGAACGATGGTGAGTCAGAGTCGGAGAGGTGAAGTGGCGAGTCGGAGTCAGAGCGGAGGAAGGCAAACCATCAAGGCGAGTTGGAGTCAGAGCGGAGGAAGGTGAACCGTCAAGTGGTCCCACTTGTCATACGGCAATATTGAGATTTTTTTATTCCTCTAGGATTCCAACTTAGAAGCGGACCCACCTGTCAGGTTGTGTCTTGTGGAAAGAAGAAACCTAATTCTCTTTTATATTAGGTAGAGAGAAGGTTACTCTGATAATGGTAGGAACAAGATAGTTTCCAATTTGAAGATTTCTTTAGCTTGCTTAATAGTTACCTTTTCTTCTTCAGATAAGAGAAAAGTTCTATGCACTCTGCTTCCATAGCTCTGTTGTTCCATCTATCTTTCCAAAGCAAGCAGCTTTTTCCATTTCCTATGAGAACTTGTGACAATGCCTTGAATTTAGGTAAAAGCTTCAGTATGTCTCTCCATCAAAAAGACCCTTTTTGTTTTAGTGGGCACCATTCCATTGGTACAATGTTTTCCCCAGCTCAGTTTCACCCATGATATCTTTTCCTGATTGAAAAACTTGTGTAGGTTTTTTGGCAGTAGTGCATGATTCTGTCAATTGAGATCATTAACTCCCAATCCCCCTTCACCCTTTTCTTTACAAACTTCCGTCCATGCTACTTTGGCTGGTTTTTTGCATGTTAGGCCTGCTCCTCTCCACAGGTAGTACTTTCTATATTTGTTGATCGGTTCAATTACTGTTTTTGGAATCAGGAGAGTACTAAGGTAATAGGTGGTCAGTGAGGAAATGATAGTGTTGGTCATTTTAAGTCTATCGGCTTGCGATAAGTAGAGTGAAGTGCCATTTAGTGTTCTTTCACATCTTTGCACCAGAGGTAGAAAGTCTTGTATTCTTGGCTTTGTATTGCCCAGTGGTATCCCTAGATAGGTGAAGAGGAAGATGCCTTTTTCACAATTAAAAGTTTTAGTCATCATGTCAAACTTCTCTTCTGTGATATTGATTGGAACCATAATTGATTTCTTGTAATTAACCTTTAGTCCCACTGATGAGGCAAGGGAGTTCAGCAATGCCTTGAGGATAAACAATCGTTTAGCACATCCTTCCATTATTACTAGGGTCTCACCTGCATACTAAATGATAGGGAAATCTTGGCAGTGGGGAGTAGGAATGGGTAATCTGAACAGGTTTATGTCTTTTCCTTTGTTCAAGATTTGTTTGGTTATTAGGATGAAGCCCAAAAGGATCGGAGATCGAGCTACTACTTGGACTTGGAGTTGGACGGCAGCAATTTAGTGTTATTTTGTCGATCTTTTCAATGTAATCTTTGTTTTGTTGACCATACTTACAAAGTTTCAGAGACTGTAGTTAGATCTAAAAACTTTGACCGCAAACAAGGCTGCATTTGAATCATATTCACCGTAGGACGACAAAGCATGTAGAACTGTATAATTGAGCCATATATGATACAGAATTAGTCACTCACTCTTGCTGGATTACTCCCATCACAAGACAGGATTTACTTTCATTTATATGCATGGAAATATTGACACCAAAAACTAAAGAACGGCTGCACCCTGCACTGCACATATAGCCTCAGGTAGCTAGACACGCAACAAGAAAGAAAAAAAACAGATGAACCGTACTGCACGTCAACATGGACATCACAGGCCGTGCATCATCATGCGCGCGAACTCGTCGAAGCAGATGAAGCCGTCGCCGTCGGCGTCGACGCCGCGGATCATGCGGCGGCAGTCGTCGACGGAGCAGGCGGCGTCGCCGAGCATGGCGAGCACGGAGCGGAGCTCCTCGGCCGAGATCCGGCCGTCCCCGTCGGCGTCGAACACCGCGAAGGTGGGCCGGAGGTCGGCCTCGTCCGCCGCCTCGGCGGCCGCGGCCTCCGCCAGCGTGAGCCCGGCCTCGGCCAGCGCCATGGCCAGCTCCGCCTCGGTCAGCATCACGCGCCGCAGCGCCGCCACCAGGTCCTCCCGCGTCACGGGCGCCGTCTTTGGCGGCCGCTTGGTCGACGACGGCAGGACGGTGCGCGGCGTCGTGGCGGCGGGCGACGCGCACTCGTCCGACGACGACGAGGTGGAGCCGAAGGACCCGCCGCCGCCGCTCTTGGGCCGCGTCGTCCTCTTGGTCACCTTGCTGCTCTTGGCGGCAGAGGCGGTGCCGAAGAAGGGCACGCTGAGCTTCATGGCTATGGTAGCGCTCTCTACCTTACGTACCTTGTCTGGAGCTGGTGGCCGGGGGATCGAATGGCGGGCGATCGAGGAGGATCGGAGTGGAGTCTGAAGCGAGTGAGGAGGTGAGCAACTGAGCTGAGCATGGTGGAGAAGACGAGAGAACCAAGGTAGCACTCCGTATAAGAAGAAGAGGACGGTGATTGAGCCGCGAGCGAGAGCCGAGAGTGTGTGCTTCCGCAAAGCTTCGCTGCTTGCGCGGCAAAACAATAGCAGGTTCGCATGGGGGCCCACCTTGCTGCGACGGCGACGGCGACGCGAGCGATATGCTTGGTTCCATGGGACCAGATTTGTAGGAGACGTATGTCAACTCATCATTCAGCCGTTTAGCCTGGATCATCGGATGCTCCCCGGCAGGGCAAAACAAAATGCTGCAAACCGTGAAAACAAACACCAAATTAACATTGTTATATATGATTGTCAGGGTGTTTGGTTCAAGGAAGAACCACTCTAAGGCCACTGAACTGCATCGAACCTAACGACTACCTACCCGAAACGACGCCGATCCTACCTAGTATCTTAAATTTTATAGTATCTCCATTCCGCAAAATCGTTTCGCAAGATCCTATATGAAATCTGTAGTATCACGATTCTACGATCCAACATCATAATCAGCATAAATTAATGATTTGATTGTGATAAATATTGGTTAATCTTAAGAAGCACTCGAAATAATGTCAATAAGGCCCAGTTAAATCTGTAAAAGTCAATTAAATTAATCAAAGAAATTCCGCCTACTTTGATGTTCACAAGATAATACAAAATTTATAATATAAAAATCCGATAGAACTTAAAAAGAAAATTTTAACAAGATCCCAATCCTACAACACCGCTCGACCAAAAATGGTCTTACCTAAGATCCCGGTATTGATAACCTTGTGTGCATGTTAAATATCTCTTAAAATTGAAAGCAATGGGGAGAGGTCGGCAGGACAGCGATTGATATCGACCACGGTAACAATGGTCAACTGGTGGATGTGAAAATCTAATCAACACTGAATTTTATACGCTGAGCACTATGCATTGATCCAACGTGGCAGTCACTGGTCAGTGACACACGGACTTACCACTCTTTGTGCAAGATGGGTGGATAGAAGGACAATCCTTTACTTTTCCATCTCAGAGGTAGTTGCTTCTAGATGTACTCTAGATCAAATTTTGTTGAATTTGACCAAATATATAAAAGAAATACTCTCTCCGTTTTTCAATTGTAAGGGATTATAGCTCCATGCATATTTATAAGTCCATATACATAGAGATGTTGATTAATCTAGACACATATTCCAAACATATTAATTAATTAATTAATTAATTTAGTTGGGTAGAACCCCTATTAATTTGGAACAGAGGGAGTATATATCATAGTAATAATTATGACGCTAACTTGCGTCAGTGTCAAAGAGCTTACCACCCAGGTAGCCACTTAGCACCAACCTAACTTAGCTCTTAATATCTTACCGGCAGATTGGAACGTAAGTGCAAGGAGGTCGTATATTTATATATAGTATAAACCGTACTCTCTCCAGGTCCATATTAAATGTCGTTTAGAACATCGATACGGTCTCCAAAATACAGCTTTGGCCAATGTTTTTCACTAGATTATTAAAAATCATCACAAATTTATACTTTTATGAAAGTTTTTTAAAGATAAATCTAGGACATATGATAATCATGCTTCTAAACTAATTAACTTAAAAATTATTTATAGTCAAAGTTTTACAAATTGGACTCAATCATGTCCAAAACGACATCTAATTTGGACTGAAGGGAGTACATAAATTGGCTCGCACCATGCACGTACGTATATCTCTATCTAATAATAAAGCAATGAGGATTTTTCTTCTCACAAAAGATTCCGTTCACCCTCCGCTAAATTGATCAAACAAATTTTAACCAAAATGTGAATTGAATTTGAAATTGATTGGGACAGACTACAACAGCACACCACACGAAAACAAACGCCCAAGTTGCGTAAGGACTCCGTTTTCGACGTTCCATCGATGGAAAGCTAAAATGATAATATTTCTAATCCAACTAAAACCATCCCAAAATTCTTTCGAAGTCGGCAGGAATCTACGGAATAAAATTATGATGCAAACACGGACACCCAAGTCGCATACGGACTCAGTTTTCAACGTTCTATGTATAGATGAAAAGCTAAAAGAATAATCTTTCTAATCCAACCGAAATCATTCCAAAATTCTTTCAAAGTCGGCGGGAACCTACAGAATAAAAGCATGACGCGAAAACGGACACTCAGGTCGCATATGGACTCTGTTTTCGACATTCTGTATATCGATGAAAAGCTAAGAAAGATAATCTTTCTAATCCAACTGAAATCATCCAAAAATTCTTTCAAAATTGTCGGGAATCTATAGAATAAATGGTGTCAATAATTTAACGCGGTACTGTGAATCTATGATAGAGGACACATGGAAACGGGTGTGCAAATTTACATTAAAACAACACATTGAGAATTATACCCGCTGCAATGCATGGGTATTTTTCTAGTATATATATACATGTGCGTGTACTCACATACACCGGCCCAGTTCTGTTGTCGTACGTGTACGGACGGCATACTACTAGCACGCGTGATGGTACGTTGGATGGGAGCTAGCTACCTAGGTACGGTGTCAGTGTGGGTGCCCCTGCCTGGCCGGAAACTTATCTTCTTCATCCACCGCCTGCGCCCCAGCCTCGACCCCAACCTTCGTCTTCCTCCCATGCCCGTGCCCGCTCGCCTCCGACGGTGCGCAGATCGCCCCTACCAGCCTGGCTCCCCAGCCACTGCCGCCACCTCCGGACCCGCCAGTGTCCCCGCCGCCCTGCACTGCCTCCACCCTAACCACTCCGACGAAGCTCCCCCTCTGTCCACCACCGCTGCCCGGCTCCGGCGGCCCAACGCTGCCTCCGCCGGCGGCGGCGACCACAGCTCTACGTGAATTAGAGGGAGATCTATGCCCCTACCGCCACCACAGGCCAACCGGCCTTCCTCCACCGCCACGGTGGGCGGCGCCCCCGCCGTCCCGCCCGCCAACCGCCACCACCGCCGGGCCGGCGAGCTCCCCGGCGACCCTCTCGAAGGCCGGAGGTGATAGGTAACCCCGACCCCAAAACCCCACCCCCGAGCCCTAATCCTAACCTTGCCGGAGTAGGACCCTAACCTCGCTGGAGTTGAAGAAAAAGGGACACGTGTTGTCTTTAGGTTGGCCAAAAAAATTCATGTGTCGCTGGCCTCCAAAACAACCAAGTGGTCTGTAGCATTCCTCCTTGTGATAACATGTACTGGGTGCTTCCATCAAGGTAATAAGTTTACTTGCAATTTTTTGGTCTACTTACATATAAGTTTATATATATATATATATATATATATATATATATATATATAAGAACAGCTCGTTGTAACCAATGCAATTTGTTGGGTCTATATATGTTATACAGCTTTAAGAAGAAATACAAGGAATCTTTGGCCATGGTCTCAAATGAGGTTTGTCCATGATGCCATGTTATGCATTTATAAAGCACCTCATATTTCATTTTTAATGAGCGTGTATGAAAAAAAAAACAAAAAAAGAAAAAGGGGGCAGGGGCGACGCGCGCTGGGCCGCGGCCCAGCCCAGCCAGCGCCGCGCTGCCGCCTGCACAGGCGCCGCCGCCTGCCAAAACCCTAGCCCGCCGTCACCCCTATAAAGGCAAAAGCGAAAAGAAAAAAAAACCCTAGCTACACAGCGCCGCCGCCACCCGCATCGCCTCCAGCCGCGCCGTCGCCGCCGCCGCACCACCCGCGTCGCCGCCTACGCCCTCGCCGTCGCCTGCCGGTGCGCCGCGCCGTAGCCTGCTGTCGCGCCGCCACGTCCCGGCGCGCTATCTCGCCCGCCTCGCCGCCGAACGCCGCCTCGTCCCGACGCGCCACTTCGCCCGTCGCGGCGCCGTGCCACCCGCGCCGTTGCGCCACCCATCCCCGCGCGCCTCGCCGCCGGTGCGTGCCGCCGCCGCGCCCACGTTCGCCTCGCTGCCATTGTCCGCCGTCGCGCCGTCGCCACCTTCGTGCCAAGAAAAGGGACAACATGATGTCTTGCAACGACGCGTGTGGTGGGTAATTTTTGATGAATTGTGTAACTCCAGATCTGTTTGGTTCATGTAAAAAGTTGGAAACTTTTAGATGCGTTTCTGAGAAAAGGGACGCCAGATTAAATTTGTTTGCGGATGTGTATGCACTATTGATCCGCGCATGATGAGCTTGCATTCGATTCGTAGTGACGAATTCGAAGGATTGAAAGGCAGAATGACCCATAATTCTGTAGACCAGTTCATGGTTGATGTCGCGAGTCGATGCGAGTAACCGAGGCCGCAGTCACAGCGCGAGCCGAGTCATGAATATCGAGGCCGGAGTCACATCACGAGCTGACGTGAGTAACCGAGGCCGTAGTCACATCACGAGCCGAGTGGTGAATATTGAGGCCGCAGTCACAGTGCGAGCCGAGCCGTGAATATCAAGGCCACAGTCACATCGCGAGCCAAGCCAAGAATATTAAGGCCGCAATCAGATCATGAGACGCTGAGAATATGGGAGGCCATAGCCCTGTCGCGCGCCGACGTCTACACTTGAGGCCGCGACACGTCGCAAGTTGCGGTGGTGTTAGGGATAACAAGTCTCGAAAGAAAGTAAGAGAGCCCCATCCATTGCGTGGTTTGAGAAATTGAATTGTGAAAAGGTGCTAAGATCAATGCCGGTGTCACTACAAGAAACAGGAGAAAATTCGTCGGTTTATTTAAGTTCGTCGGGCAAGACTCGGCCGACAAACTTAACAGGCTTAAATTCGTCGGCCCAACTGGTACCGACGAAGTTAATTTAAGTTCGTCGGTCTATGAAATAAAACCCACGAATTTAGTTAATTCGTCGGCTCTCAGATCAGACCGACGAACTTATTGCCGGTGGCCCACTTGGACAATACCCTAAAAGCGGATCTCACTGGGGGCAGACGCCGCTGGCCGCTCGTCCCCATCCCTTCCCAATCGCGCCGCCACCCCACCCCCAACCGCGCCGCCACCTGCCTGCGCCTCTTGAGCCGTCGTCGCCCAACACCGCGCCGCTGGACGGGCGTTGCCGCGGCGGCCTCCCCTTGCCCGCCGCGCGGAGCCGCCTCCCCTCGCCGCCACGGAGTAGCCGTGGATCTGGATGCCACCTCGTCGCCAGCGCGGAGAGCTGCATCCCGTCGGTCGCCGTGGAGCCCCTTCCCTCGCCTACCGCAAAGCCGCTAGGGGCCTGGCTGCCGCCTCCCCTCGCCGCGGAGCCACCCCGCTGCTCCTGTGGTGTCTTTGGAGCTCGGCAGCTCGGCCCCGACTCCCTGGCGGCCTGGTCCGTGCCACACACCGACGAGGTAACGCCGGTCGCCGCCCACCCGACGCGCGACGCCGGTCTGCAGGTGGACGCGGGATGGCCCGACCCGGCGAGATGCTCCCCTGCGGTGTCATGTTCCCTGCTCCAAAACCTAGGTATGTGTGTGTGCCCTTCCCTTCCCTTCTGTTCTTGCTACACGAAACCTAGGTTTTGGGCAAGGCTATGGATCTTGGTTGGCTGCTTCCGGATTGTATGAATCTCTTTTAGTGGCTATGGATCTTAAATGTACTTGTAGATACGATTTATGTATACAACAATGTTGATATTATGAACTGAAGAGATGGAAAATAATAGAATGGAAATGTACTCAGTAGTCAGCTCAACACTTGCAGCAGCTATTAGTAGATTGGACAATCCATTCTTACATGCTTTGACTCTCCTTTTCTTGTTGATCAATGCATAACGACTGTTATATTACAATTAAAGTGTTTTTATGCCATGTCATACTACATATTCAAATGTCCCCTCTTCATGAGAACATGTTGTGTGAAACATTTGAACTCACTAGCATTGATCCTATCTATAAAATCATCAGCCGGAGTCAGAACGCAAGAACAAAATGGTGCCCCTCTTTTGGGCACAGTGTCTTTTCCAAGTAATTTGTTCGGTTTGGTAGTACTTTGGCTCATATTCTTTACTTTAATGGATGGCAATATTCAAAGTTTCTCTTCTGAAAATTACATGTGCATAGTTGCTTCAAACAACTGGTGGAAAATTAGTAGTATACCCAAATACTATCGGCATTGAGCCTGTTCTTGTGCTTCTTAGTCTGTGTTTCAGAGCTTAAACAACTGGTTCTGATTGTGAGGCCCTTTTCTGTTATTTACCTTAACATTTTTATTGATTGTACTAAGTATAAACACTAGGTCATTGGTGTTAGAGTTCTTCTGATTATAATATTTGAATAAATGCCATTCAATGGTGATTCTCATGATGAATGTAGCAATAGGATTAGTCAGTTTGAGTACAGTTTAGTAAATGAGATACGATTGTTGTTCATTTTGTTCAGATAATGGTACTAAGGCTGTTTAGATCCAATGAAGAACACCCCTTGCCTTAGGGCTGTAATCATGCACTGCTGTTAGAATTGGATCAGCACTGGGCTAGGGCAAAGTGCTAATCTGCTGCAATTATATCTCTGGAAGCTAAAAAGGTGATGTTCTTGTCTACTTGAATCCACTCTGCACAATACTGTATAGCATTATTAGATCTCATTTCCTATATCCTTTGCCTAATTAAATTGATGTACAAGTACTTACTGAAATAGTCATATGTGTAGCACGCTTTAGCTGCTGGATATAATATTTCTGTCATTCAGTTTCTGTTCCAAGTAAATCTGCAATTTGTATCGAGTATGCCCTTTCATTTGTAAAAGTTTCATTTCTAGATGAATACTGATGCTGCTCCTGCTCTGTACATATTGTTTGTACATATTGTTTGTGACTGCTCTGTATGCTCCATCAGATTTAAGTAACGAACCATTTATTTTCTTGCAGACAAGTGCTTCTCTGAAATTCACGGTATTAAACCCAAAAGGGCGCATTTGGACAATGGTTGCAGGTGGTGGTGCTAGTGTCATATATGCTGATACAGTAAGCATGAATTTCTTGCATACCCTCCAAGTTACTTTGGACCTTTTGATACCTTCTCATGTTAACTTAAGATAAAAAAGAAACTGTATGTAGCGATAAAACATGCCATCTGCGAGTTGTATGGCGCAGTAATCCCATCGTTCCTCTTGTATACCAGGTTGGAGACTTGGGATATGCTTCGGAGCTAGGAAATTATGCAGAATACAGTGGAGCTCCCAACGATGAGGTTCTGCAGTATGCTAGAGTGGTTCTGGATGTAATAACAGTGAACCTTTCATCTGTCTATCTGTTCTATACTTTATCTATCTGTTCGGAGCTAGGAAATGATGAACTATTGTTGAATTATGTATGGTATGATATATATATATATATAAATGAATTCTGCATGTGTATGACTAAAACTTCAATTCTGTAAGTTTGTGATTTTCTGGGTTTCCTGATGGAATGACTGCTAGAAGGGAAAATGCAAAAAAAAAAACTGCAATTAAATTCGTCGGCCAGAAGAACCCCACGAACTTAACTAATGGCTGGGGCACAACTAAGTTCGTGGGCAACAATTAGCCGACAAATTTATAATAAGTTCGTCGGTCTAGGGCTCCCCAACGAATTTAAAGCCGGCCTCCTATTAAGTTCGTCGGCTCTACCAAAACCGACGAACTAATCTAAGTTCGTCAGGGCCGACGAACTTAACTGAATAAATTCGTGGAGTTAAGTTCGTTGGATAAATTCATCGGCCGGCCCACGAACTTAGCCTAAGTTCGTGGGTTTGGGCCTTAAATTCGTGGGTTTCTGGCCCACGAATTTTCTTTGTTTTCCTGTAGTGTGTGGCGACTAGCTCGATGAAACAAGCCGCTCTTATTCTTGATGAGCGCTCATGAAATAAAGTGGAGCTCGTGATTCTGAGTGAGTCACCGGCTCTCATATTATAGAGCGCGTTCGTAACAAATTTATGTCATTCCTTTTTCCGGCACGGGATCTCGATAAAGGCAGAATGCTATGCCGTTCACGTTTTCCGGAACGAGCTGCCACCGAGTTACTACGTCGTTCCCATTTTCAAAACGAGCCATTGCCGAGTTACTGGGCCGTTTCCATGTTCGGAACGAGCTATTGCCGAGTTTCAACACCGTTCCTGTTTTCGGAACGAGCTGCCACCAGAGTTACTATGTCGTTCCCATTTTTGGAACGAGACGTCGAGAAGTTACTACACCGTTCCCATTTTCGGAACGTGCTGCTGAAAAGTTACTACGCCATTCCCATTTTTGGAACGTGCTACCGCCAAGTAATATGTCGTTCCCTTTTTCAGAACGAGCTTCCCCACAAATGCTAGGCAATATGCTGTTCCTTTTTCGGAACGAGTCTCGATAAATGCTAAGTGTTACGCCGTTCGCTTTTTTCGAAATGAGCTTCTGAGAGTTATGACACCATTCTGGTTCATGGAGACAAACCCCTTGCAAGTTTCCATGATCAGATGCCGACAAGGCTAAGTTATTATTCCATTGACATGTCCCAAATAATGGGGTTGGATACTTTGTTGCCGGGCACCGACGAGGCAAAAGCAACGCATTCACATCTGTGTTTGATAAAGGCCGGTACACATGACTGGGCACTGACGAGGCGAAAGTCACCTCTTTATCAACATATCCCGTCTATTTTTACGACATGGCGATGAATTACTTTGACGAGGTTTCGGCAGAACCAAGGCCCCGTCATGTGGTTCACCTGCATTATTCCTACTCCATATATCGCATATGGATCATGAGCAATTAGTCATTTGACGACGACCATCAAGCGCGGCTTAATCGGAGGTTTTCTATGGACTGATTTCGTAGATGTAATTAACCGGTTGTGCTGCGTAAGGCCCCAGGAATCAGCGGACTACACAATCTCCACACAGTCAGACCTGTCCTTAAGCATGACGCGGAAGACAAAAGGAAGACTTAGTCGATGATCATGTATTTTGTAAATTCAAGAAAGAATTAATGAAATATATGGTTTTTGGATATGTGTGCTCTTGTGTCACATATGTATTATTTTTATCTGTCTTCGATTTTGTTTTCACCCAAACAAAATGGCATGTCCGGTGGGACGTGATTCTCCTCCCATCTTCACTGCGCTCAAACGGTCGTCATTGAAACACTTGTTGATTTTGAGGGCAGACACTTTGCCATACGCCGTGATTATGAGCAGTGCCCAGGCCAGGTTGACTGGGGCAAGTCCCGGCGACTAGGGCATTAAATGCATGAGGCTCTAGGTATGCGAAACACCGTACGCAAAAGGCTCTTCGTGGCTTGAGAGAAAGAGCAAAGTCGAGAGGCCGACTTGCCAATTTGTGCGTGATTTAGAAAGAAAAGAGCACGATGTTTAATTACACTCTTGCAAAGAGATGTTAAATATTTTGCACATGTTTGATCACATGGTTTACTAATTAAAGGAATCCCTCTTGTAGGTGAATCCTTCCCCGCGATCACTGTCGAAGAGGCGATGAAGTTTTCGACGCGCCCATCCTGATGCAGTTCGGGACACTTGCTCCTATGGCAATTTTTGCCTATGGAGACAAAGTTTACTACCACGAGACGCAGGTCCCAGTTGAGGTCCGCGCCGCCAAGAAAAGTAAGACACGGAAGCGCGCTACCGCTAAGGTAAGAAAGGCCCGACAGGCCACCGTGTGCAAGGCTCGCCAGCTACTGAAAGAGCAGGAGGCGCCCCAGAATGTTAAGGGGCAAAACTCCATCTGTACCACCGCGCAAGCGCAACATGACGAACTTGAAGTCATGGAGGCGCTCAATGACGCCGCCTACCGGCTGTCTTGGTTGATCTCAAAGTCTCGATCCAGGAAAGACAACAATGCTCTTCGTAATTACCGGAGAAAGAGAAGCCAAGTCATGGGGCTTCAGATGAGACTAAGCGCTCGCGTGGCCAAAAACACTTGTAATGATGAGACATCCGACCTTGAATTCCCTGATGCTGTAAGAGCTCCATATGAGATATCCTTGAAGGCTAAGCGGCCTCATGAAATGAAAAAGCTTGTACGGGAAGCCATCATGATCAAGTTCTGGACACGGATTTTGAAACGCCCGGCCAAGTTTCTGGGATGTCACCCGATTACTCTGAATGCGGGCAGGTCCTTTGCACTCGTGACGATAGTATCTGTGTGCCACATTACAACTGATGCTGGCCAAAAACAAAACAAGTTTGCGGCACTACCAAATAAGGTGCCCACGCCCCATGTGAATCAACTCCATCAGCAATTCTAGCTGTTGCAAGCTCAAATGAGGGAGCTTGAAAATCAAATCCATGGGCAAAACACTAGTGCACATCCAGGGGGCATGACGAATAACCTTTCGCCAAATCATTATCCTAATGAGGTGAGAGTATACCCGCAGACCGGGGATGTGTCATGGTTCTGGGACGCAAGTTATTATGCCCAGGCACCCGAATCATCACGGTATGCTGCAAGCAGGCACCACGCTGCAAATAACTATCGTCCTCAAAATGATAGAAGGACTTTAGGGCCTCAATGGGATTTTCTCCTGGACGCACCTCCTTATTCAAAGAGGGTGTCTATGGCTACTCGGTGGAATTCTTGGTCACGTCAAGAATGGCTACAGAGAATTAATGAACAAGCTCAGCCGTGCACGAGGGTGCACCATGTAACGAGGGAGCCACATGCAGAGCCCTCTATGACACAACAAGAAGTTGAGCCACGCCCAAAGGTCACGCCTAGTGCACCACCTTCAGGCCCTCAAGGAAGCACTCCACTTTTGCCGACTCCGGCAATTACACCAGCTGCTCCATGCCAACCTTCGGCGAATCAACGTAAGCGCGGAAACCGCAGAAAGAACCGCTGCGCCATGTACTAAGAGCTTCAAGAGCTCGTACTTAGTAACTTGCATGTTTGGGTTTCGCCCGGAGGGGCTAGTGCACCCGTTCTTTGACAAGATTGCACTCCGTCTTTCTCCTACTTTACGGGAGAATGAAATATACAAGTACCTCGTAGAGCACCTTGTGCCGAGGCCGTGGCACTCATGGGATGCCACAAAACCAAACGCTGCCCCAGTAGAGGAGTAGCCTACCAAAACTGATGCACCGACTCCAATGGAGGAGGGCGAGAAACAATGCGCCCAAAAGGTGGGGGAGCCTCAAGTTAATATAGGCTCAGACAAAATTACCCCACAAACGGGGGACGAGAGACGTAGCTCCCCAATCCACATACGAGAAAAGGAAGTAACCCCCCAGGCGGCTGATCCTACGATGTGTAATCATCCTGCTACAAGTGACAATGTTGCCATGTGCGGTACTATGACCGCTAATTTGGGAGAAAGAAGCGATACCGCATGGGTACCACCCCGAGTCACGCATGAATTTTCATACTCCTCAGATGAGGAGATCGTGCCTAACCCTAAGGCAACCTACCCAAATGGTTTGCTTTCTAGAGCGTCGTGCCTCCCTATCTCATCTAGGGGCTCTATGATAAAAAGGGGAAACATATCTCCTCGAGCATACGCCGACTTGCGATCGCAACTTCCTCAAGGCCAAAGATCATTGCACAGAGTGGCACAGCGCCCAGGTGCTGTGACTCGATTAAAACAAATCGCCGCATCTAGAATCAATGTGAGCGCAGCACCTGTAGGAGAAGAAGTGCCGTCAGAATACGAATCTGACGCATCCCTGGAAGAGCACTCCAACTCTCCCCACTATGCCGACTTGGCTCCTTCTATGGCCTTGTGGGAAGAGAGCGAGGAAGGAAGCCAGACCGTAGCTCCAGCTCACATGGCTACTGGAGAAGAGATACCTGCAGATGAAAATGACGGAGATAGAAATAAAGACAAGGCTACCGAGGATCCCCTGTTCAGGATGCCCAGACATCTATGGCCTGGTGCAGGCACATCAAAAACTCAAGATGAAGCGCTCGATGAATTGTTGCGTACACAACAGCAACAGATAAATAGCCTATTCATGAAATTCGAGCAGTTAGTTGATATCATGACGGGGGAACAGGAGCACCAAAGGGGACAATCCCGCCTACTCCCAAGTCAATCTCTGACTCGCAAGTTTCTGAATTAGAGGCTGAGGGCCTCATTTACAAAGATGGTGAAACATTCAGGCCCCCACTTCGAACATTTATGCAGTCCGAGGGAGTTGCTGATTATACACCACTCCCCACGGAGCTAAAAAATTACTCAAGTATGATTGAGCACTTGGTAAACAGGAAGCTCAAGCAGATGAATGCCGATAGAACTCCACAAACACCTAAAATCGAGCTTGATAAGCCTTACGAAGCATGGCATGATATGATCCCATTCCCTGCTGGATGGCACCCGCCGAAGTTCCGGCAATTCGATGGGACAAGTGATGCTCAGGAGCACTTATCATACTTTGAGGCAATGTGTGGTGATACCGCCCGTACCCCCTCTCTGTTATTACGACAGTTCTCTGGGTCATTGACTGGCGCTGCCTTCCATTGGTACAGCCGCCTTCTAGTTGGGTCCATACCGGTTGGAAAACTATGAAAGATCTATTCAAAGCTCACTTCGTATCAGTGAAGAAAGATTTTTCGATTGTTGAGCTAGCACAAGTTCGGCAGAGGCGTGATGAAAAAATTGATGATTACATAATCCGCTTCCGTAACAGTTACGTGCGTCTCGCACGAGAAATGCATTATGAATATGCAATTGAGATGTGTCCATGGTAGGCTGCATCATTGGTTGATTGAACTGTCTCAACGTGAGCCTAAAACATTTAGTGCCCTCAGTTTAGCAGTGGCCGCTATTAAGTTAGAATTCGAAAAATCACCTCAAATTATGGAACTCTACAAAAATGCCGGCATCTCTGACAAAACAAAAAGGTTTAACTCGACCTTTAAGCCAAACAACAATGCCAAATTTAAGGCACCGGCTAAGTCTAATACTACGAGGATAGGATCTTCAGCATCACAAGCTGATGTGCCCATCCTTGGAATGCAAAGTGGGACAGCAGGGGCCAAACCACGCCCTTCTATTGAAGAACTCCTCAAGAAACAGTACATCTTTAAGCGGGGAGTTATAAAAGGTTTCTTCCAACAAGTGGTCGACCATAATTACCTTACCTTTCATGAAACCAAGAGGCCTAGCCAGGTTGGGAGGATCGAGAGTCCCCTGTACTGCCCATACCATCGTTATATCGGGCATGTCATAGAGGATTGTGTTGCCTTCAAGGAGTGGGTGCAAAGGGCCATTGATGATAAAAGATTGGCAATTCCACCCAATGCCGTCAATCCCGATTACCACTCTGCGAATGTGGTGACTATAGAAACAAACACCCCGCAAAACCAGGAAGCGAAAAAGTGGGTTCCTTTGACCCAAATAGAGCGCCATTGGTCCAATCTAGGACGCGCGCAATCGGTTACATTGCAAAACCTTGAGGGGTGGCAAACGGTGCAATGACACAAACCACCGCCGAAGCAGCAAAGGCCCAACTTCCAAAGGCCTCAGAATAAAAATGTGGGTTTTATGAAGCACAACCCATGTAGACGGCGCATGCCTTCTTGGTTTGTGCCCATGACACAAGGGGATGAATCTTTTCCCCAGCAAGGCAGGACTTCGCCCACATTAGCACAGTTCATGCCCCGCAATTGGGAGCGGCAGTTTGAGTGCGTCGACAAAGAAAAAGATGATGTAAAGGAAAACGATGAGCAAAGTCGAGTTGCGTGCAACGTAGTCCTCCAACATGATGTCAATGTTAGTTCTTGCTCTTGTTCAGATGAGGAGCTCATGGTCCACGAGCGCAAAATTTTCCAAGCTGAGACACTATCTGAGGTTGATAAGCTGGCAGAAGTGAATATGAACTTAAGGAGCGGAAAGGCTTTGCCAGACCCCCCGAAACCTCCACCAAAGAAAACTGGCAATGAAGATACTCACGCCAAAGATGTTACGGCGCCGTCAAAGCCACAAGAAGCGCCAGTAGACAATAGTGAAGAGCTATCGAAGGTTGACTATAATGTGGTGGCACAGTTAAAACGCATTCCGGCACTGTTAAGTGTTTATGACACGCTGCTGCTCGTCCCAGAGCTTTGCGATGCACTTATTGAGGATTTACAGAAGCCCGAAGTTTATGAAGTCGATATGGCCAAACATCAACTCATTTGCAACTCCTGTGTAAAGAATGAAATCATCTTCGCAAAGAAAGACAAATTGGTGGTGGATGAAGGTCATAATCGCCCACTATACATTGAAGGGAACATAGGGGCGGCTCACTTACGCCGTGTCCTTATAGATCCTGAATCGGCTGTAAACATTTTGCCGGTACGGAGCCTTACACAGGCAGGATATTCGTTGGACGACCTAGTTCCGACTGAGGTGATGATTTGTGGTTTCAATAACCAGGGGACATCAGCCCTGGGTTCCATTACCATGAAGATTCAGATGTCCACTTACAGCTTTAAGGTGCGCTTCTTTGTCATAGAAGCGAATACGTTGTACTCTGCACTTTTGGGTAGACCCTGGATTCATAAATACCAAGTGGTCCCCCCAACACTACATCAATGTTTGAAGTTCCTTGATAGGAAGGGAGAACAACATCGCATAACGGCTAATCCTACACCGTATACTGTGCACGAGTCGCATCATGCCGACACCAAATATTACTTCTCAAAAGGACAATCGAGTACCCAGCATGGGCGCGTCGCGCCAGCTGCAGACATACTCACTACCCCTAGCTCCACTACGTCTTTAGAAGTAGATGCGATTCCAAATCCACCGTTTGTGCGAAGAAATCCACGATATGCTAAAAGACGAGGAGAGTCTGCAGCGACCCCATCTCCGAATAACTCGAGCACTCCACAGGTACTATGTCATGGCCTTGCTCCTAGGCCTCTCCTCTTGAGGTCGATTTTAGAGCCTGGTGTTACAGTCAAGCCTGAACCAAAAGGGGCATGGATATTAAAATCTCCGAAAGTTGATGATTCAGTTCATCCTAATGTTGTAGGCGGTCGGGCAGCCCCTGAGCCCCTTATATCCAAAAAGGACGCATCACCTCCATTGATACTTCAAATAGTTCCTGCAGAAGGAGCGGTGCGAAGAAGGGTTGCCGAAATAGAAAATCAATGGCAAGCTGAACTTAAGCAGCCTCTATCAATGTACATATCCGTGGCCAAGCCACTAGAGGTATGGCCCGTTACCGATCAAACAAGTCGTAAAATTTTGACATGTTTTTACAAGGTGCCGCAAAAGTTGCCTTCAGATCCTGTCATTGGACCAATGTCGTCTCGCATTGATATTAACATCTCTCTCTCAACTCTGAGAGCTGAGCCAAGAATGGCTCCTTTGCTAGAAAAATCAAGAATTAACCTTCTTCAAAATTTTAGGTTACCACCACCACCCGCCATATGCGAAGAGTGGTGGCAGGAGGCCGAAAAAGTTATCAAGCGAAGAGAAAGGAGGGGAAGTAGACCGCAACCTAGGTACGGCCTGGGCTATGTATGTCCTGATTCCTCGAAAAGTGAAGAAGAGGAAGATGTCGACCCACAACAAGTGATGTGTCGCATGGCTTCCGTTGTATATGATCAAGATAATGAGGTCGAGTCCGACGAGGAGGGTAACGACCCGTACCCTTTGTCTTATCAGCCACGTTCTTTTGCTGTGGCTGCAAACAACCAAATAAGAAGTGAACGACAGCAACTAGAACAAATGTGTGAATCGATGACTATAGAGCAAGATGAAGTAGTTGAGGACGCTATTGCACCTCAACAGCTCGAAGATGGCGGCCAGCTTACTATTGATGAACTAGTGGAAATTAATTTGGGGACAGAAGATGAGCTGCGCCCAACTTTTGTGAGCGCGTCCCTCACGCCAGAGGAACATGAAAGCTATCAAATGTTCCTAATGGAGTTTCGTGATTGTTTTGCATGGACATACAAAGAGATGCCTGGGCTTGATCCACGTGTTGCTACACATAACCTTGCCATTGATCCTCAATTTCGACCAATCAAACAACAACCCTGTCGCTTTCGCCCAGAATTACAAGATGATATTAT
Organism: Paspalum notatum; assembly: GCA_022530915.1. Classification (NCBI taxonomy): domain Eukaryota; kingdom Viridiplantae; phylum Streptophyta; class Magnoliopsida; order Poales; family Poaceae; genus Paspalum; species Paspalum notatum. Next base: position 13,730,947 of record CM039683.1, read on the forward strand.
CTCTGAGATAGACAAGTTAATTGCTGCAGGCTTTATAAAAGAGCTTCAATATCCTCGTTGGCTAGCCAATATTGTTCCTGTGATGAAGAAAAATGGACAGGTACGGGTTTGCGTCGATTTCCGTAACTTAAACCGTGCTTGTCCTAAGGACGATTTTCCTATTCCTATCACGGAGATGTTCGTTGATTCTACAACTGGCTATGGCGCTTTGTCCTTTATGGATGGGTCATCAGGGTATAATCAAATAAAGATGGATCCACATGATGCAATTGATACTGCATTCCGAACACCAAAAGGCAATTTCTATTATACAGTTATGCCGTTCGAGCTAAAAAATGCCGGCGCTACTTACCAATGGGCTATGACCATGGTTCTTGGTGACTTGATTCACAAGACTATCAAGTGTTACATTGATGACTTGGTGGTAAAAACCAAGAACTAGAGAGACCACCCGTATGACCTCTGTGTTGTCTTTAATATACTACGAGAGCACCAATTGAAGATGAATCCTCTCAAATGTGCTTTTGCCATACAGTCGGGAGTGTTCCTAGGCTTCATTGTGCGCAACCGGGGCATTGAAATTGAGCCGAAGAAAATTAAGGCCAGACTCAAGATGTCGCCACCCACAAACATGCATGAACTCAAATCTTTGCAAGGCCACTTGGCATACATTCGACACTTCATATCTGACCTCTCGAGACGCACTCAGCCGTTCACTAGGCTGATGAGAAAGGGGGGTGCCATTCATATGGGATGAGCAATGTCAAAACGCTCTTGATGACTTAAAAAGGTATTTACTTAACCCTCCATGTTTTAGCGGTTCCTATAAAGGGACACCCTATTATTCTCTACATTGCCATGCAGCCCTCCTCGGTGGGCGCACTTCTGGTACAACATAATGGCGAAGGAAAGGAGGTCATGTGTTACTACCTTAGCCGCACCATGGTAGGCGCTGAATAAAATTACTCTCCCATTGAAAAGTTGTGTTTGGCCCTCATTTTCGCACCCAAGAAGTTGCGCCACTACATGCTGGCGCATGAAATTCAACTTGTTGCCAGAGCAGACCACGTGAGGTATGTGTTAAATTAGTCGGCCTTAGCAGGGCACCTTGGCAAATAAAAGCAATTAAAGGGCAAGCTTTGGCTGACTTTCTTGCAGCACATCATGTACCAGATGATTCTCCCCTGGTGGTCGACTTGCCAGACAAAGAAGTATTTATCGTCGAGGCTGAGTCGCCATGGGAGTTATTCTTTGATGGAGCATTTGCATAGAGACCGATCCTGGTGGCACGCCTAGAAAAAGGGCAGGGGCCGGAATTGTGTTTAAAACACCACAAGGCCAAACAATTCATCACTCCTTCTCTCTTCTAACGGAGGAGTGTTCTAATAATGAAGCAAAGTATGAAGCCCTCATCTTTGGCCTTCTGCTCGCCCTCTCTATGGACATCCAAAGCTTGTGACCATATGGAGATTCACAACTCATTGTTCGCCAAGTTAATGGCTTATACGAGGTACGTAAAAAAGAACTCTTGCCATATCATGCTGCAGCTCGCAAGCTCATGAGAAAGTTTCAAAATATTCAAGTTTTACATGTGCAATGTAGGAAGAATGCCTCAGCTGACGCATTGGCTAAACTTGCAGCAGCGCTAGTGCTCTCGGATGGCGAGCCCGCTCAAATAAAAATTGAAGAAAGATGGCTCGTTCCTGCGGTCTTAGAGCTTGTACCCGAACAGTGCGAGGTTGACCATGTGGCTGTGTTGACTGTTGAGGAGGATGATTGGCGCAGTCCATTTGTTAATTATTTTAACCATGGCACTATGCCAGATGATCCAGTAATGAGATGCCGCTTCCAGCAGCGTCTACCATCATATATATACAAGGCCGGTACTTTATACCGCCGCTCGTTTGGCTAGGAGATATGGCTAAGATGCGTGTCAAGAAAAGAGGCTGACCAAATATTACAGGAGACTCACCATGGAATATGCGGTGGTCACCAAAGTGGTCCCAAAATGTATCATAGTATTCGATTGGCTGGGTATTACTGGCCTGGCATCATGACTGACTGCCTCAAAACAGCTAGGTCTTGCCATAATTGTCAAATTCACTCAACTTCAAGCATTTACCGCCTGTGCCATTGCATCCTACGATCCCCTCATGGCCGTTGAACCTCCCTCGAGCAGGGGGCATCATTTCATTCTCGCTGCGACTGACTACTTTTCCAAGTGGGAAGAAGCCATACCCCTGCGAGAGGTAAAACAGATAACATCGTCAACTTCCTTGAGCGGCATATCATATACCGTTTTGGAGTTCCACGTCACATTACCTCAGATAACGCTAAAGCATTCACCTCGGATAGGATGCAAAGATTCATTGCCAAGTATAATATACGGTGCAATTATTCCACAGGGTACTACCCTTAGGCCAATGGGCTCGCTAAGGCATTTAACAAGACCCTTGGCAAAATTCTGAAGAAAACAGTCAACAAGTACAAAAGAGATAGGCATGATCGTCTCTTTGAAGCATTGTGGGCATATCGGGTCACCACTCGCACCCCAACTCAAGCCACACCGTACTCTCGTCTACGGGAGTGAAGCAGTCTTACCTCTGGAGGTAGAGCTTCCATTGCTACGGGTAGCCATCCATGATGAACTTACAAACAATGAGCAGATCCGGCTTCGTTTTTAGGAGCTGGACACCTTGGAGGATAGGCGCCTTGATGCCGTCCAAAACTTGGAGCTGTATTGTCAAAACATGGTGAGATCCTGTGACAAGCTCGTTAAGCAACATGTCTTTCGCAAAGGTGAATTGGTGCTTGTTCTTAGGTGCCCCATTGTCGTTACCCACAGGATGAAAAGGAAATTCGAGCCAAAGTGGGAAGGGCCATTCATTATTGAGCAAGTCTACAATGGTTGTGCGTATCAACTCATTGATCAGCTGGGACTCCGTCCTATGCCGCCTATTAATGGCAGGTACTTGAAGAAATACCTCGCATGACTTCGCGGTCGTGTGATCTGCCCCCTCATTTGCTGTTTTACTTCCAACTTTCTTTCTTCTTTCTGAAAAAAAACTTTGCGCTACATCCTTCTCTCTTTATAGAAAGGGTGTCGCAGTTTTCATGGACGTCAACGTCCAACAAAAAAAACGGCTTTTCCTATTCATGTCACCAAGCTCAAAGCCTCTTGGGCTGTCATTCGAAGGTGTGTCCCTAGGCAGGGAATGCCCCGACGAACCTGATCGTGTGGTAAAGTGACTTCAACACAAAGCACTTGGTGTACACCAATAGAGGACAAAGTGTGCAGTTGGAATTTGATCCGTACTGACTCTGAAAGTCATGGGGCATCATACCTCTTGCTCGTAACTGGTGCAAGGGGAACACCCGACCTCTAAGGGAGATTATAGGAAAAGAGCATGAAAGGGCTACCTGACTCAATAAAAGTCGATGTTAAGTGTGGAACCGCATGCCACCCTGAAGAGGTGATAACAAGGGCCAAAAAAAAGAGCCTACGATGACAAGTCTCTAGGGAAACTATAGGAAAAGAGCATGAGAGGGCTACCTGACTCGACAAAAGTCGATGTTAAGTGTGAAGCCACGTGCCACCCTAAAGGCGATAAAAAAAAGGGGCCAAGATAAAATGCCAGCGAGGACAAGTTAGTCACACAAGGGTGAAGGGCTACCTCCAACTTTAGGGAATATACATTTAGAAGAAATCAAGTGCGTGGTAATCAAAGCAGGGGATCTCCTAAAAAGAGACCCTGCACCACGAACCTCTGCTCAGTCAAAGGAGGAAGTCAACGTTCAAGTACAACAATGTGAAGGAAGAGGTAGCTATTCACCATCCTCGGTAAAAAAAATTATGGCAAGAAAAATTGCCTAACCCGTCTATCCTAATTAGCCAAAGCCAAACATTAGCGGTATCCTATGTTCCCTACCACCTAAAAGTAAGAGATTTGAGACACATGACTTGAGGTAGGTTCGGATCGAGTTCTTCTGGTCACGAGAAGATCCCGATGAAGTGTAAACCCTTGTATCACGATTACACGAGGAAACTAGATCACAAGTGAAGGTTGAGTTGACATGGTCACGATTACAACATACCTTCTGATGACAGAATCTTGGGACGATATATAGTTTGGTGATCCATAGGAAAGCCAACACTTTTTTTTTAAAAAAAAAAGACAAAACATTTTTCTTTTCTCACTATGATTTTTGTGGGGATTCAATATCTCCTCCTCCATTGAATGAGAAGGATGATCAACTTCAATTGTCGATTATAATATTCAAAAGCACACAACACTCTTTGTGTAAACAGCCCATCAATGGCTCTCTATGGGGATGACCCTATGCTTATGCATTTTGGAGATAAAAGCTCCATGGTTTTTACCAAGGGGATTGACTATAGCACATCCATGGATTTTCGAATGCATGCTAAATTATTGGGAGCAGTGAAGCAAGCCACCGCGGCGATTGTGGAACTGTGAAACCCTTCGAGAAAGATGTCCAGCACTGCCAAGGTTACAACGGTCGCATCGATCTTGATAAATTCTGTCGGAGACGTGACACTCCAGTGTTTTGGCACCAATATACTCGGTCGTGATGGCGGCAGAGTTACACGCTATGGCATGGATTTTTCGCCATGTTTTATTCTCTTGTTAACTAGGTGTCGACATGATGTTTTGCTGCACCTTGTTATACCTAGTCATTCATTTTGAGTGACACAGAATTTCCGCCACGTCATCTTGATGTCTCCGTTAGGGTGGATTCGAAAAAAGGAGTAAAGAGTCGAGTTTTTATGACGTCCGACGTGAAAGCGGGTGACTCTAAAAATGACACGGGCTTATGAATCTGAGCTAAATCAAAGTCTAGTAATCTCATATACAAAGATCTGGGCAACCAAGGGAGTCACACTGGTTTACATAAAGATTTTCCCCCTAGTCAAGCCTTCGTTTCTTTGCACAAAGACTCCACTCGGCAGGGGGCATTTGTATGGAAAAAACAAAAAAAAAAAAAGAAACAGGGGGCAGGGGCGACGCGCGCTGGGCCGTGGCCCAGCCCAGCCAGCGCCGCACCGTCGGCTGCCAAAACCCTAGCCTGCCGCCCCTAGCTACACAGCGTCGCCACCACCCCTATAAAGGCAAAAGCGAAAAGAAAAAAACCCAAGCTACACAGCGCCGCCGCCACCCACATTGCCTCCTGCCGCGCCGTCGCCGCCGCCGCGCCACCCACGTCGCTGCCATTGCCTGCCGGTGAGCCGCGCCATAGCCCAACGTCGCGCCGCCTCGTCACGGTGCGCCGTCTCGCCGCCGTGCGCCGCCTCGTCCCGGTGGGCCACCTCGTCACCCTGTCCCAGCGCACCGCCTCGCCGCCGAACGCCGCCTCATCCCGGCGCGCCGCTTCGCCCGTCGCGGCGGCGTGCCACCCATGCCATTGCGCCACCCATCCCCGCGCACCTCGCTGCCGGTGCGCGCCGCCGCCGCACCCACGTCCGCCTTGCCGCCGTTGTCCGCCGTCGCGCCGTCGCCACCTTCGTGCCAAGAAAAGGGACAACACGATGTCTTGCAACGCCGCGTGTGGTGGGTAATTTTTGATGAATTGTGTAACTCCAAATCTGTTTGGTTCATGTAAAAAGTTGGAAAGTTTTAGATGCATTTCTGAGAAAAGGGACGCCATATTAAATTTGTTTGCAGATGTGTATGCACTGTTGATCCGCGAATGATGAGCTTGCATTCAATCCGTAGTGACGAATTCGAAGGATTGAAAGGCAGAAAGACTCGTAATCCTATAGACCAGTTCACGGTTGATGTCACGAGTCGACGCGAGTAACCGAGGCCGCAGTCACAATGCGAGCCGAGTCGTGAATATCGAGGCCGCAATCACATCGCGAGCCGACGTGAGTAACCGAGGCTGTAGTCACATCGTGAGCCGAGTCGTGAATATCGAGGCCACAGTCACAGCGCGAGCCGAGCTGTGAATATCAAGGCCACAGTCACATAGCGAGCCGAGCCGGGAATATTAAGGCCGCAGTCAGATCGCGAGCCACTGAGAATATGGGGGGCCACAGCCCCGTCGCACGCCGACGTCTACACTTGAGGCCGCGACACATCGCAAGTCGCGGTGGCGTTAGGGATAACAAGTCCCGAAAGTAAGTAAGAGAGCCCCATCCATTGCGTGATTCAAGAAATTGAATTGTGAGAAGGAGCTAAGATCAATGCCGGTGTGGCAACTAGCTCGATGAAACAAGCCGCTCTTATTCTTGATGAGCGATCAAGAAATAAAGTGGAGCTTGAGAGCCAAAGGACCAGTCTCATTGCTCTCCTAGTGTGATGAGTGATTGTCAATGAGCTCAAGCCCTCCGATGGACTGGAGGCCCTCCGATGGACAGGAGGTTGATGATGAAGACCTCAATGGACTGAGGCAAAAGCCCTCCAATGGACCGGAGGCAATGCTCGGCGTTGGTCGGCCATGGGAGCTCGGTACACGGAGGGGCGGTTCGGCAACGGTGGTGTAAGCCCTCCGATGGACCGCGAGGCAACTCCGATGGACTAGAGAAGCCGGGTGCCACGGTGGTGCTCCAACCCGAGTGCATAGCGCGAAGGCGTGTGAGGGAGGCTTTCGCGGCTTCGGCTCAAAACCGCCACCCAAGCTACCTAAGGCTTGGTGAGTTGGGCCACGACTCGCCAAGATAGAGAAGATGGGCCAAGTCCGGCCCTGATGGAGACTTCCTAAAGTTTCCCGATTTCTGACTTCAAAACCGGGGGTGCAAAGGCAGATTGGACTACTGGCCACGTGGAGGACATTCGAAGATTGCGTGGAAGCTAAGAAGATCATGTCTTCATCGTGGTCGTCCGTCCTCGATATTTCGGGTTCTTTTCTATTTTAGCCCCTCCGGGCGTTTCTAGTGTTAGGGGTCTTTGTGTAAAAATGCCATAACTGAACCGGTGTATAAATGGCCTAAGAGCTGGTCATTAGAAGGAGTCTTGGCAGCTAGGTTTTCATTTCCTTAGGGTAATTTTCGTCCTCAAGCTTTGAGCTCCAAGTTTAGGAGGGTTAGGGTGAGATCTAGCCTCCAAATCAAGAGGAAAGGTGAGGGTGGTTGCTTGGGATGAAATATTTCGTTGTAATCTGACCTAAGACCTCTTTTGAGGCTCATAATCGAAGTGGTTTCGTGCAACAACTTTGTGTGCTTCTCCTTTCTTTGTTCTCTTTGGTTTTTGGCTTCAATCCTTGGCCTTTTGGATGTTTGTTTTGGCCAAGGTTGAATCCTTTGTTTTCCTTATGCTTTAGACTTGCAAGGACGTGGAGATTATGTCTTAGAACATCTCAATCCCAAAGGATTGCCACGAGCAAGTTGTTCTTGATCTTTTTCCTTCTTGCCCAAATATTCACCTCTTCACGAGACCTGAAATTACCGCTAATCCCGTGATCTTTTTCCACAGACCTTTTGGGAATAGCTTTGGAATGGGGCTAGGATAGCCTGTGCCAATTTTCGTGATGTTTGGAGAAGGTTTGGTCAAGTTTCGAATTGCTTTTGTGTGAGGTTTCCTCCTGTCCAGTTTTCCTGCTGGTTCTGTCCGCCTTAAAGTCTTGTTTGGTTTAGGGGTAAAACCTTCACATTTTGGGATGAAATTTTGTGGAGCTCTTTATCAGTAAATCATAAAGCTCCCATAAAAATTTCAGATCATTTGGAGGTGTTTTGACCTGGTTTTGGTATTTTTCTTTTCAGGTTAGTCTGTCAGTTTTTAACCACCGGACTAACCATCGGACTGTCCGGAGGCACTAGGAATTTTATTCCTTGTCCAATTGAGCTGAAAATTTGTGGAGTTGTTCCTTGGCCCCTTATTAACCTTCAGTAAAAATTTCATAATTTTTGGAGTTGGTTTGATAGTGTTTTGATTCGAATCTTTTCGTAGTGTTAGGCTGTAAGCACCGGACAGTCCGGTGGTTAACCACCGAACAGTCCAGTGGTCACAACTTGCACCAATTGGCCTGAAATTTTTTGGAGTTGTTCCCTATTGCCTTGTCAAGGTGTGGTAATTTTGGGGGATTTTTTGGAGCTTCTCTTGAGGGGGTTTTGAGATTTTTCTTTGCAGCCCTGTCTGTCTGAAATCTGCAGTTCTCCAGAGTTGGTTCCTTTTGCACTCTTTTTCTTAGCCGTTTGAGCGTTTACTTCCGCTTGGTGCTTGGTACGTATCTGTTCAGTGGACAGTACCAAGCACGTATTGTGAGCTAGATATGTATCCTCTCAGTGGACGGTGTCTAGTTTCGTTGTGGGCGTTGTTTCCATTTTGCACTGCGGTGGGGGTTTGAGTTTGAGTTTTCAAGTGCTCCTATTCACCCCTCTCTAGTCGCACATCTCGGTCCTACAAGTGGTATCAGAGCCGGTTAGGTTTCTCATACCTTAACCGGTGAAGAAACCGTTGCGACGATGACTTACTCCGGGAAGATTCCCGTCTTTGGCTCCGATGGCTATCCCTACTGGAAGGGTAGGATGGAGGCGTTCCTTGTTAGCCAGAGTCAGGACATATGGGATGCTACTCAGAGTATGATTTTTGTGGTGCTTTCAGTCACTGAGCGTACTACGCAGGATATCGTGGCTCAGCATGAGGCGAATGCCAAGGCTGTTAACTTTCTCTTCTTCGTGCTTGGTCCCATGGATTATGAGAGAGTAAGTCACCTTAAGACTGCGTGTGAGATATGGTCACTGCTTAGTGCACACCATGAGGGTACTGCGACGATTAAGGCTAGGCTTGTGGAGACTTACCGGCGCGAACATGAGAAGTTCGTCCAGAAGCCGGGAGAGTCAGTAGACGACTTGTTTGGTCACTTTCAGTCGATCATCAACAAGTTGCGTGTCAACTCTGCCCCCGCTGCCCTCCCATATACCGATCATCAGCAAGCTGTCAAGTTGCTGTATGCTTTGGATAGAAAAATATGGGAGATCAAGGTGAACTCAATCATTGAGTCGGCAGGGTATGATACGATTGGAGTAGAGGCGCTCTATTGTAAGCTCAAGGCCACCGAGGTAGATTACAAGATGAGGGATTCCCTTGCTTGTACAGGTTCTAAGAGTCTGGCCTTGGCTACACCCTATAGTGAGTCTGTTGCTAACCCCCTTATGCACAACTTCTCGTTTTCTGCTTTGATGTCTGTGACAGAGGAGCAGTTGGCATCGCTTGGGGATGAAGAGCTATGCCTGGTGTCCAGTCACTTTCAGCGCGCCTATGACAACCGAATGAGCAAGAAGAGGGGCGAGCGGCCCAAATGTTTTGAGTGCGGAGAGGTCGGCCACTTCATCGCCGAATGCCCCAACAAGAACGACTACTACAAGAAGGGCAAGAGCTACTCCCGCGACTCCGACAAGTACCACTCCGGCAAGCCCAGCTTTGACAAGCACCGCTCCAGCAAGCACGGCTCCGGCAAGCGTCCCTTCGGCAAGAAGAACTTCCGAAAGGCTTTCAAGAGCTACCAGAAGGACAACCGGAAGCGGGACAAGGCCTTCTTCGCCGAGATCAGGTTCTGCAGCAGCGGATCTTCTTCCTCTTCGTCCTCGTCGAGCTCAAGCGATGAGGAGATCACGTACAGGAAGGACAAGAGGAACGATCAAGGAGGTCCTGCTGGCTTGTGCTTCGTCTCCACAAAGTCCAGGTGCAGGAACAAGGAGAAGAGGAGCTTGGTTTGCTCCATGGCGCTTGAGGACAAGGAGGACAAGGATGATGGCAGCAACTCTTCTTCCGATGATGAGGTAACTCCTGAGCAAGCCAAAATCCTTGAGATGCTAGAGCAGAACAGCTGGGAGCTTAAGGCCCAGGATAAGATGCTGGAGAAGGCAGCTACAAAGCTGCAGAAGTTGAAAGCCCAACTTGCTGAGGCTTTAGAGGAGAATGAGAGGTTGAGGAGTGTGAGACCCCAACCCAGTGAGATTGAGTGCCCTACCTGCGAGTCTTTCATGACAGAGCTTGGTGACGAGAGAGATAGGTATGCCAAGCGGGTAGAGGAGATAGATGAGCTGAAGGCTGATCTAGGCAAACTGCAGTCCAAACTGGATGAGCCTACTTTGAGTGGAGAGCTCGAGTGTGAGTCTGGCCCCTGTCTAGCTAGAGAGCTAGCTGTTCTGAAGGAAAAGTTTGAGGGGCAGCTCATGGAGCTTGAGGAGCTTAGGGCTAAACCTACGCTTTTGGGTGTGTGTATGGTCTATCCTACTTTGAGAGGTGAGTTAGAGCAGTTGAGAGCTGACTTTGAGGTGCTTTCAGCACCTACTGATACTTGTGAGAACTGCCTAACCCTTAGGACGCAGCTGGTGGATAGGGATGCCACCATTAGGAAGTTGGAGAAAGCTATTGTGGTTCCCTCCCTAGACTGTGATACCTGTGCTGCCCAGACTGTGATTCTGGAGGATCTGAGGGAGAAGATGTTGTCTTTGCAAAATGACAACAACAGGTTGAGAGAGGTGCTCAGTTGGGTATATGCGAGGCAACCCCAACTAGAGATGATCATAGAGAGCACCAAGAGAGCTGAGGGTGAGACAAGTGGTGTTGGGTTTGGAGAGTGTAGCACTTCGGGTGAGAAGAGTGCCCCGGTTAAGACCAAGACTGCACCTACCCAGCCAGGTGAGACTGTTGACGGGGCTTACCATGAACCACCCAAGGCTGCCCCAAAGAAGCAGTACTGGACACCCAAGGCTTCCAAGGCTAAGCTGGACAAAATTGTTGAGGAAGAGCTTAAGCCTAAGGGCAAGAAGCCAGTCCAGCAGTCTGAGCCACCCAAGGCTACACCACCTAAGCCCAAGTCCCAGCCTACCCCAATTCCTAGGAGGCCTGTCTACCACTGTGAGTTCTGCCAGCGGAATGGCCACCTAGAGGAGTTTTGCTTCAGGAGGAAGCAGGTTGAGAGGCAGGAGAGAGCTTGGGGGAACCAGGATCAGTTCTATCAGGGTGGTAGGCAAGATCCTCCCCACCGCGGTGAGATGAGAGACCGCTTTGCCGGTGGTGAGAGAGGAGGCGGCTTTCAGGCTCGTGCTCCTGGTGGTGAGAGACGCTTCACCGGCCGAGCACCTAGTCGTTTTTAGTGCGGCTATGGACCTCGTGACCGAGGCTTTGAGAGAGCTTTCGAGGGTTCATGCTTTAGAGGTCGTGGTTACCCTGATCGTCGTGATGATTTCTTTGATTGTGCTTACCCCACTTTTGAGCAGATGGCTCGGCACTGGTACAGTAGTTTTGGGACTAACCCCAGTGCTGGACCGTTTGCTCACCGTCGCTTTACTTGACCTTGCAGGATCGAGGCATGGAGAACGTGTGGATCATGGACTCTGTTTGCTCTAGGCACATGACAGGGCACCGCAAGTGGTTCTCCAGCCTCAACCCCATGAGCACCAAGGAGTACATCACATTCGGGGACAATGGTCAAGGTAAAGTGATGGGTGTTGGTTCTGTTTCACTCTCTACTAAGCTTTCCATGAGAGAAGTTGCTTTTGTTCGGAATTTAGGGTTCAATTGGGTCTCTGTTTCGCAACTTCTCGATGAAGGATTTGAGGTTCGTTTTAAGAAGGGTGCGTGCTGCGTTCTTGATGCTGAGGAGACCCTTGTTTGCTCTTTGCTGCCTTTTGGTCAGGTTTTTAGGGTCGACCTCACATCTGTTTCTGGCCCTACTCGCTGTTTGGTTGCTAGTCCTTCTGCTGATATTTGGAAGTGGCATAGGAGGCTTGGTCACTTGAGCTTTGATCTGCTAGTCAGGTTGAGTTCAATGGGCCAAATCCGAGGATTGCCCAAGTTGAGAGCTGAGAAGGACTTAGTATGCCACCCCTATCGTCCTGGCAAGATGGTTGCCGCTTCTCACACTCCTGTGTCTCAGGTTATGACCTCCTATCCGGGTGAGCTACTCCATATGGATACAGTAGGTCCCGCTCGGGTAGCATCAGTCAGTGGGAAGTGGTACGTGCTTGTCGTTGTGGATGATTTTTCGCGGTTCTCGTGGGTATGTTTCATGGAGTCTAAGGATGAGGCATTTGGTTTTGTTCGGGATCTGGCATTGAGGTTGAGAAATGAGAGTCAAAAGGCCGTGAGGGCTATCCGTAGTGACAATGGCGGAGAATTCAGAAACTCTTATTTTGAAAACTTCTGTCGTGACCTGTGTCTTGAGCACCAGTTTTGTTCTCCATATACCCCTCCGCAGAACGGTGTTGTGGAGCGCAACAACCGCACACTTGTTGAGATGGCACGGACGATGCTCGATGAGCATAGGACTCCGAGGCGCTTTTGGGCTGAGGCAGTGAATACGGCCTGTTACATTGCGAACCGGATCTTCTTGCAAGCTTTCCTTGGGAAGACCTCGTATGAACTTTGGTTTGGTAGGCAGCCCAGCGTCAAGCATTTGCGAGCGTTTGGCTGCAGGTGCTTTGTGCTTAAGAAGGCGGGGCATTTAAATAAGTTTGAGTCTCGCTGTTTGGATGGGATTTTTCTGGGGTATGCTTCTAATTCTAGGGCTTTTCGTGTGTGGATTTTGGAGGCCAAGCAAGTTGTTGAAACTTGTGAGGTTTCTTTTGATGAAACTATGCCCTGCACAACCCCTGCCTTTGAGCTTTTAGGTGATGATGAAGAAGGCACCCCCATCTTTGAGGATGAGAAAGGTGCGGTTGATGTTGGTGATGCAGGAGCCACTGCACCGGCTGCAGCTCCTGCCCCCTCTACTACGAGCTCAGATGACGAAGGAGGACCCTTACCCACGGCTTCCTCCTCACTCCCCCGACAGCAAGCTCATGCAGAGGTTGGACCCACTGAGGACGCAGAGGAGGTGACTTCCGAGATTGTTCCATCTCGGCAGGTCCAGCGGGATCATCCTCTACACAGGATGATTGGAGACATTCACCAGCGTGTTACACGCTCTTCGGTTGCTTCTCTAGCCTTTTTCTCCCACTCTGCATATGTTGCTTCTTTTGAGCCCTGAGATGTGTCACATGCATTATCTGATCCTAACTGGGTGAACGCCATGCATGAGGAGTTGGAGAACTTTGAGAGAAACCATGTCTAGGATTTAGTTGAACCTCCACCAAACTGTCGCCCTATAGGTACCAAGTGGGTTTTCAAGAACAAACAGGGTGAGGATGGGATGGTTGTGAGGAACAAAGCGAGATTGGTAGCCTAGGGTTTCTGTCAGAAGGAGAGGATAGATTATGAGGAGACCTTTGCCCCTGTAGCTCGTTTGGAAGCCATTAGGATTTTGCTTGCCTTTGCGGCCTCTAAAGGCTTCAAACTGCAGCAAACGGATGTCAAGTCTGCTTTCCTAAACGGGTTCATAGAGGAGGAGGTATATGTGAGACAACCTCCTGGCTTTGAGAGTGCCAAGTTTCCAGACTGGGTGTATAAGTTGAGGAAAGCCCTTTATGGTCTGAAGCAAGCTCCTAGAGCTTGGTTTGCTAGGTTGAAGAGTTTCCTGCTCAAGTCAGGGTTTGTGATGGGTTCAGTAGACAAGACCTTGTTTTTGTTGAGTCGTGGCAGTGACACCCTGATAGTTCAGATATATGTTAATGACATAATCTTTGGTGGTTCATCTCATGCTTTGGTGTCTAGTTTTGCTGAACAGATGAGCAGGGAATTTGAGATGAGTCTTATGGGTGAGCTCCAGTTCTTCCTCGGGCTATAGATCAAGCAAAGCCTTGAGGGTACCTTCGTCCATCAAGCCAAGTACACAAGGGATATACTCAAGAAGTTTAACATGGGTGACTCTAATCCAATGACAACTCCTATGAGTACAAACACGGCGCTTGATGCTGATGATGATGGGGAGGCGGTGGACCAGAAGGAATTTTGAGGGATGATCGGCTCACTTCTGTACCTGACGGCGACCAGGTCGGACATTCAGTTCGCGGTCTGTCTTTGTGCATGCTACCAGGCTTCTCCTAGGACTTCTCACCGTCAAGCGGTGAAGCGCATTTTCAGGTATCTGAAATTCACTCCTGAGCTTGGTCTTTGGTATTCCTCGGGTTCTTCTCTTTCTCTTAGAGGGTTCTCAGATGCTGACCATACTGGCTGCCGGATTGATCGCAAGTCAACCTCCGGCACATGCCAACTCTTAGGAACCTCTCTTGTCTCTTAGTCCTCCCGCAAGCAAGCTAGTGTAGCTCTTTCTACCACAGAAGCAGAGTACATTGCTGCTGCTAGCTGCTGCTCCCAGCTCTTATGGATAAAAGCCACCCTTAGTGATTTCGGCCTTAAGTATGGAAGGATCCCTCTTCTAGTTGACTCTACTTCTGCTATTTCTGTAGCTAAGAACCCCGTCTTGCACTCTAGAACCAAACACATAGACGTGAGGTTTCACTTTCTGAGAGATCACTATGAGAAGGGAGACATAGACCTAATCCACGTAGTATCTGCAAACCAGTTGGCCGATATCTTTACCAAGCCCCTAGAGTTTGATGCTTTTACGCGTCTGAGAGGTGAGCTTGGAGTGTGCTATCCCTTTTAGGCAGAGATAGTGTGCTATTCATTTTAGTAAGGAATAGCTTATGTAGTTTAGTTTTTGCTTTTATCTTGCTTTTATTTCTCTTTGTCTCCTTTGCATATTGTATCATATCATGCATTGCATTGTATTATATGCATTTTGACTTCACTAGCACTAGAGCTCTTTTGGAATGATGAGTTAGTACTTGCTTGTGCTAGATTGTACAGATGCTTGATTGATCATGGTTGGCTAAGCTCTCTTGAGTCTGTTGAATACTAGTTGTGAGCTAAGTCATTTTATTCTTTGCAAATCAAAAACCATGATCACCACTTGTTTTGGCTACCTAGCATGTGTAGGAGTGTTGAATTCTATGCTATCTTTTCATACCTGGATATGCTAGTTGTATGCTTTTGCTAAGTTAATGCCTAAGCTTTTGTGACACCTTGCTTAAATTGAAATCTGAATCAAAATGCTTACAAGTGGTGTCTTATGTGCTAAATTGGGAAAGATCCAAGTGGGTTTGCTTGTCACACTGATCTAGTTTGAGATTGCTTGGCATTGCACTTTGACATGAACTTGGACTAGGCTGTGTATGACCAAAACCTTGTCTTAAGCTTCTGATGGTTCTTTGAGCCTAGGCTTGGCATTGGTTGGTAAGAAGTGGCAAAAGACAAGTAAATAACCCCTGGCACAAAAAGATCTTGCTTATGAATACAAATGTTTAAATCTAAAATTTGCAAGTCTCTAAAATGCTTATGGCTAGTTGTATATGCTTTGGTTGAGAGTACCACACCTTGTATGCATTGCTAGCATCTTGTTGTTCATGCCTATCTTGCTAGGTGCTATTCATGTTGGTGAAGCTTTCGTTTCAATAGCCCTGAAAAACATGCTAGCTCCTGATATGTGTAAGATAGATTTATTTGAGCTTGTTGCATGCTTCCTTGCCCTTACTTGCTCTGTATGCTAGAACTTGTGATTACTAGCTTTCCATCCCTTCTGAGCTCTTTCAGTTACACTCCTTGCATTTCATAGCATATTTTGAGAGGGAGTTGTCTAGTTCAGGGGGAGTTGAGTTCAAGGAACCCTTGATGTGTCCATTGTCAACAAGGGAGAGAAATTTGGGGAGAGATTAGTGTACTTCTCCAAGGGGAAGAAATTTAAAAATATGGACAAGGGGAGAACTTAGGGGAGATTTAGTTGAGGGGGAGCTTTGCACTCATTTTGCATTTGTGAGGATGCATTTCAGGGGAGTTGAGCTGTTAGCATGCACTTTGCATCGGTGCGTTGAGCCTTTTGCCTCTGTCTTGAGGAGCCGATGCTTTGCTTTCTTTTGTTGTCTCATTGTGCCCTGTTTCTTTGCTTGTGTTTGGTTCTTGGGCATTTTGAGCAACTTTCTTCTTTCTTTCTTTTTCGGTTTTACGTTTTTCTCTTGTCTTTGTTCTATTTTAGGTTACAGGTTGAAGGTGTTGACAATGCACTCATGAAGGGGGAGATTGAGAGCCAAAGGACCGGTCTCATTGCTCTCCTGGTGTGATGAGTAATTGTCAACGAGCTCAAGCCCTCCGATGGACTGGAGGTTGATGATGAAGACCTCGATGGACTGAGGCAAAAGCCCTCCAATGGACCAGAGGCAATGCTCGGCGTCGGTCGGCCATGGGAGCTCGGTACACGGAGGGGCGGTTCAGCAACGGTGGTGTAAGCCCTCCGATGGACCGCGAGGCAACTCCGATGGACTGGAGAAGCCGGGTACCACCGTGGTGCTCCAACTCGAGTGCATGGCGCGAAGGCGTGCGAGGGAGGCTTTGGCGGCTTCGGCTCAAAACCGCCACCCAAGCTACCTAAGGCTTGGTGAGTTGGGCCACGACTCGCCAAGATAGAGAAGATGGGCCAAGTCCGGCCCAGACGGAGACTTCCTAAAGTTTCCCGGTTTCTGACTTCAAAACCGGGGGTGCAAAGGCGGATTGGACTACTGGCCACCTGGAGGACATCCGAAGATTGCGTGGAAGCTAAGAAGATCATGTCTTCATCGTGGTCGTCCGTCCCCGATATTTTGGGTTCTTTTCTGTTTTAGCCCCTCCAGGCGTTTCTAGTGTTATGGGTCTTTGTGTAAAAATGCCAGAACTGAACTGGTGTATAAATAGCCTAAGAGCTGGTCATTAGAAGGAGTCTTGGCACCTAGGTTTTCATTTCCTTAGGGTAATTTTCGTCCTCAAGCTTTGAGCTCCAAGTTTAGGAGGGTTAGGGTGAGATCTAGCCTCCAAATCAAGGGGGAAGGTGAGGGTGATTTCTTGGGATGAAATCCTTCGTTGTAATCTGACCTAAGACCTCTTTTGAGGCTCATAATCGAAGTGGTTTCGTACAACAACTTTGTGTGCTTCTCCTCCCTTTGTTCTCTTTGGTTTTTGGCTTCAATCATTGGCCTTTTGGATGTTTGTTTTGGCCAAGGTTAAATCCATTGTTTTCCTTATGCTTTAGACTTGCAAGGACGTGGAGATTATGTCTTAGAACATCTCAATCCTAAAGGATTGCCACGAGCAAGTTGTTCTTGAGCTTTTTCTTTCTTGCCCAAATATTTACCTCTTCACGAGATCTGAAATTCCCGCTAATCCCGTGATCTTTTTTCATAGATCTTTTGGGAATAGCTTTGGAATAGGGCTAGGATAGCCTGTGCCAATTTTCGTGATGTTTGGAGAAGGTTTGGTCAAGTTTCGGATTGCTTTTGTGTGAGGTTTCCTGCTGTCCAGTTTTCCTGCTGGTTCTGTCCGCCTTAAAGTCTTATTTGGTTTAGGGGTCAAACCTTCGAATTTTGGGCTGAAATTTTGTGGAGATCTTTATCAGTGAATCATAAAGCTCCCATAAAAATTTCAGATCATTTGGAGGTGTTTTGACCTGATTTTGGTATTTTTCTTTTCGGGTTAGTCTGTCAGTTTTTAACCACCGGACAGTCCGATGGTTAACCACCGGACGGTCCGGTGGCTCTTGTAATTTTATTCCTTGTCCAATTGAGCTGAAAATTTGTGGAGTTGTTCCTTGGCCCCTTATTAACCTCCAGTAAAAATTTCATAATTTTTGGAGTTGGTTTGATAGGGTTTTGATTCGAATCTTTTCGGAGTGTCAAGCTGTAAGCACCGGACAGTCCGGTGGTTAACCACTGGACAGTCTGGTGGTCACAACTTGCTCCAATTGGCCTAAAATTTTTTGGAGTTGTTCCCTATTGCCTTGTGAAGGTGTGGTAATTTTGGGGGATTTTTTGGAGCTTCTCTTGAGGGGTTTTGAGATTTTTCTTTGCAGCCCTGTCTGTTTGAAATCTGCAGTTCTCCGGAGTTGGTTCCTTTTGCGCTCTTTTTCTTAGCCGTTTGAGCGTGTGCTTCTACTTGGTACTTGGTACGTATCTGTTCAGTGGACGGTACCAAGCACGTGTTGTGAGCTAGATACGTATCCTTTCAGTAGACGGTGTCTAGTTTCGTTGTGGGCGTTGTTTCCGTTTTGCACTGCGGTGGGGGTTTGAGTTTGAGTTTTCAAGTGCTCCTATTCACCCCCCTCTAGTCGCACGTCTCGGTCCTACAGAGCTCACGATTCTGAGTGAGTCACCGGCTCTCATATTATAGAGCGCGTTCGTAACAAATTTATGTCGTTCCCTTTTCTAGCACGGGATCTCGATAAAGGCATAATGCTACGCCGTTCAAGTTTTCCGAAACGAGCTGCCACCGAGTTACTACGTCGTTCCCATTTTCGGAACGAGCCATCGCCGAGTTACTGGGCCATTTCCATGTTCGGAACGAGCTATTGCCGGGTTTCAACACCGTTCCCGTTTTTGGAACGAGCTGCCACCAGAGTTACTATGCCGTTCCCATTTTTGGAACGAGACGTCGAGGAGTTACTACACCGTTCCCATTTTCGGAACATGTTGCTGAAAAGTTACTACGCCGTTCCCATATTCGGAACGTGCTACCGCCAAGTAATATGCCGTTCCCTTTTTCAGAACGAGCTTCCCCACAAATGCTAGGCAATATGCTGTTCCTTTTTCGGAATGAGTCTCGATAAATGCTAAGTGTTACGCCATTCGCTTTTTCGGAACGAGCTTCTAAGAGTTATGACACCATTCTGGTTCACGGCGACAAACCCCTTGCAAATTTCCATGATCAGACGCCGACGAGGCTAAGTTATTGTTCCATTGACACGTCCCAAATAACGGGGTTGGATACTTTGTTGCTGGGCACCGACGAGGCAAAAGCAACGCATTCACATCCGTGTTTGATAAAGGCCGGTACACACGACTAGGCACCGACGAGGCGAAAGTCACCCCTTTATCAACATATCCCGTCTATTTTTACGACATGGCGATGAATTACTTTGACGAGGTTTCGGCGGAACCAAGCCCCCTTCATGTGGTTCACCCGCATTATTCCTACTCCATATATCGCACATGGATCATGAGCAATTAGTCATTTGACGACGACCATCAAGCACAACTTAATCAGAGATTTTCTACGGACTGATTCCATAGATGTAATTAACCGGTTATGCCGCGTAAGGCCCCGGGAATCAGCGGACTACGCAATCTCCACACAGTCAGACCTCTCCTTAAGCATGATGCGGAAGACAAAAGGAAGACTTAGTCGATGATCATGTATTTTGTAAATTCAAGAAAGAATTAATGAAATATATGGTTTTCGGATATGTGTGCTCTTGTTGCATATGTATTATTTTTATCCGTCTTCGATTTTGTTTTCACCCAAACAGAGCGCTCAATCAATACGAAAACATAGACTAAACGAACTTGTTTTGCTCTGGCAGTCAAGTAACGAGATTTGCAGCAAGTTCACCGTTGACGAAGATAGTGTGGAGGAACAGGCAGCATCACCATGGCGTAGTCTCCCTGTTGACATGGTCGAGGAACTTGTCCGGAGGCTATCATTCATGGATTACTTCAATGTTAGGGCAGTGTGCAAGGGATGGAGTTCAATCAGCAAGCCCGTCCGTCACTATGCAAAGACATACCCGGTGTTGATGAGTACATGCTCTAGCTCTACAGGCACGCTCAGACTATTTGATTCCATTTTTGAGAAAGAATACGTTCTTAAGAAGAATAGCAGCAGCCTAGTGCAATGTCAAGATCACTTCCAGATGCTCCTCTTTGCAAAACATGGATGGGTGCTGGTGCTAAGAGGAAACAAGTACATGTACGCTGCAAACCTAATCACCGGAGAGATTCTTCATCTCCCAGAGTTGCCGAAACTCGGCTACCAGTTCGTTGGCATATCATTCTCATCCGCACCAAAATCTCCAGACTGCGTAGTGTGCGCCATCAGCAAGGATAAACACCACCAATTCCATTGCCTTCGTGCAATGGTATGGCGTGCAGGGGATGAGCACTGGACAGAGGTGAGAATTAGACGACCACACTCCGTTCCGCGTTGCATATAGCAACCCGGTTTTCCACCGCAACGACTTCTACTGCATGGGGACTCACGGGGATCTAGGTGTTTTCAACCCACACAGCATGACATGGAGACTTCTTGACAAACCAAATGCTGTTCTGGATGGTGATCCAATGCCCGGTGTCAGTACTGCAACCTGCTGGAGTTCAGAGATGATCTGCTTGCCATTTTCAGACCGCACGATGATGGGGCAATTGAGATATACAAGCTTGACATGTCTGGCATGGTTTGGATCAAGGTTGAGAATTTAGATGGTGAGGCAGGGGCGGACCTAGACCAAAAATTGAGAGGGGGCACACATCAAGAATAAAGAGAAATTAGCATATGTTTGTTTGCTTAGAAGAGACATTTAAATCAATCGAGGAGGGGCACATATGGTAGAAAAATACAACATAATATTGGTTTTTAAACTTGAGTGGCGGCCTGTGCCCTCGCTCGAGCTAACGTAGGTCCGCCCCTGTGGTGAGGTGATTTTTGCTGATAATTCGAATGCCGTCATGGTGTCAGCGCCACGGGATGCTTGCTGCAACAGGATCTATATGTCAAATTTTGGCAGGTTCAATGAAGGTGGGGAGGCTGATAAAAGTATGCTCTATGATTTCATGTCTTGTAAATATTATCCAGACTATTTTAATTTGACCAAAGGGATGAACTCGATATGTGTCGAGCCAAACTTCGAATGTTGATACGTGCTGATGCTGTTCTATGGATCCTACAAGTTTTGTGTGATCGGTGTGTTTAAATAGGATATGAATATTCGTTCCAATCAATTAGTGTATAGATTAGAGTGATGAAGCAGTATTCTCCACATCAATTTATATGAAACCATAGAACACACTTTTATCTCCACATCAATAGACACCTGCTGCCTTGCACACAACGGCACGGCAGGCATCATATTGTACACCGGGGTATAAATAAAGAGGACCATTATATGGCCTACTACTACGTGAACATCCATTAAAGTTTCATTACAGGGCACACGGTTCAGAGTTCAGCCACAGGGAGTGAGCTTCTTGTTGCCAGCACCTCTAGGATTGTCGTCCTTCCAGTCGTCCCATGCTCTTGCTTTCGCCTCTTCAGCGTCCTCATCCTCCTGGGCCGAGCTGGTGCCATCCTTGTGCCACGAGGAATTTGCTTCTTGGATCATCTTACTAGTCCATTCTTGCCATTTCTCCATTTTCATCTCGCGCAAACCAACTTCTTCTATGCTCATTGTTGGTAGCCTATGACATCCAAGAAAGACAAAAAGGGCAACAGAAAAGAGAATCAAACAGTAATTTAGTATGCTCCAACCTCCAATAATGCTCCATAAACCATAAAAGCATGGAAAATATGGATTAAATTGAGGGATACGATCCAATTTATCATTACGGAATTTCATCTATTGGTTTCTGTCAACAGGTATTGAATAATTTCACTGCTTGCATGATCTTGTTATAACCAATGGTCACATTAACAAGGCACCAATTCAGGTGAACAGTGCTCATTCCAGGCATACCTGTAATCAGGCTGAAAAACTTGTGCTGCCATTCTTTCCCTTTCACTAGTTAGTCCACCACCAACAAGGCTTGCAGGTCCAAATATCAGGGGCTGGTGTTTGTGCTCATGAGCTTGTGACACACTTGCTCTACCTTCAATGACGTCTTGAGAAAATGTTGCGCAAGTGATTGGATCGGCTGGTTTGGAATAAGGCGCACGGTTGGCAGCGTTATGGTGCCATGATTCAGCCTTCTTTGTTCGCTCATCAAGCATTTCACGAGCAAATGCATTACCGTCCTGAGAAATGGAAATGTTACAACTGACACTGTTTGCTGTTTAACAGAATAAGTCTCCATGTACAAGCAGAGTCTACTTGAAACAGCCATGCAAATATAGGAAGCCAAAGCACCATCGATTTATGTAGCTGTTTATTGACAGAAAATATATGGGACTCTAGAAGTATTACTTTTACACATTTTGACAACGGCACTTTCTTCATAAATAAGCACACTAGTATTCAATAACCAGGTTCACTATTTCACTCATATACTATATTCTTGCAATTATCCGAATTACAAGAAAAAACATGGGATGAAATACTTTCATTAGTGTACTGTAGCAGCCGCCCATCACAAGAAAAAAATATTTTAAAGAGATATCGTTCAAAGAAAGCACATCTTTGGCTAATATTTAACAAATGCTATGTAAAATGTTGTGAAACACACCTATAGTCTTGAGGCTTCAGCATTGATCCACATGAAAACTACTGTAATCCCTATCAAAGCAGTTTTCTTAAGGCTGGTTCCAAGTTGAATTTCTCTTCAATACATCGAATCCAGATTGCACAAAGCAGACATTATATGCATTTATCATAATTATTTGAGACAAGATATCTAGAGACTGCCACATTCTCAGAAGAAAAAAATGACTGAAAGTAATTGACCTGAGATACTACAGACAAGAAATTACCAAATCACTATCACTAGGATTACCTTTGCCTGCCTTTCCTTTACAGCTACAAGCATTTGTCAAGAAGATCAAAAGCCTATATTGAGAAATAAAAAAGGTCTATCAGTGCAGCAAATATTGCCACGGATGCATGTTGTACAATTTGAGAAATAGGGGGGAAAATACAAGCAAAATTATATAATTTTCTTGCCACAGCAAACTAACCTTGCAGAGAGCCAATGAAATGGTAGCTAACCAAGCCTGCAACATAGGAGAAGTAAATGAGAACCAGCACATATGTTGTGGTTAATTATAAAATAAAGGGCACCCTAATTGTATAAGATCTGAAAGCATGCGCTGACAAGATACAAGAAGGACTAACAACAGATTCCAAAAGAATTACTTAGTCATGAGAAATAAATTAGCATATAAACAACAATGTTTCAAATTTTGAAGAGAATTCAGTTAGAATTTTTATAATTTTAATTGCTGTGGGGAGCATGGCATATTGGCAGGGCATGTGATCGATTCACTGCAGGCATTTACAAACCTAGCTACATGCATCAGCTTCATAAAGCTCCCTACAAGCAACATGCTTAATAAACTAAAATCAACGTATCAAATGGATAAAGGCATTATTATCTTCTAGAACATCACTGATCATGTTAAATTGAATGAATGAATGAATAAATAAAAGCCCTCCTGTCAGGTGGAACCAAACTATACCTTCTATACTAGTATCTCACAGCACATTCTAATTTGACCATGCTGAAATATAGAACCAGAATAAATATATCATGAACACACAACAACTTGCACATGTTGGATGCTAACCTATCTTTCTTCCTCTCCATCATCCTCCAGATCGTCTTCCTCCCCAGTTTCAACAGGGGCAGATAAAGCAGCTGCTCTCAATGAGCATCCACGCCTTTCTTTTCTCTCTCGGATCTCTTGGAGCTTTGTCTCTGCAGCCTTTTGACGTTTGAACCGGGCAACCTATGCCAGGAAATAATATAGAGTAATGAACTACAGGAAACAACCCACCTTAGACATGTCAAGAATAATAAGCCTGCGCATCGTAGATTATGCAAGTTCAATGACAGAACTGAGTCCCATATCATCGCATTTCAGCTATAGAGTAGAAATTGCTTGGTGATTCGTAGACAATTTGAGGGGGAGTGGGGGGAGGAGGTAATTGGGTCTCACTCTCACCTTCTGTGCCCTTCTGTTTGCCATAGTATCAGGCTGCTTCTGTCTAGATAATTCTAGCTCATCCTCTGGAATAATCTCTAGTGCTTCACATAGAGCAATGAACTCCTGCAGAGCGCAAAAGGAGTTGTGATTGATTAATACATGAGAAACGGGTGGCAGACTTCCTACCATCACCATGGGAGACATCCCCCTGTTACAGACCAATCAAAAGCTGCATCTACTGAAACAAGACAACATGGCAAGTTGCTAACCTTCAAATGGTCCTGTGACACCTTGAGGATAGGGATCCGGTCTTCCTGTGCAATCTTCTCAGTCATCTCCCCAAGGTAGTATGGGACCTATAAACCAACAAACAAACATGAGAGATATAATAATCTAACTAACAAAAAAAAGGAGTTTTTCAAACATTGAAACAATTCTAAGTTTGCAAGCATTGTTGCTGTCTTGTGATTGCACTGACAACTAGTAGGATAGATGCTTGCCTAGCACCATCAAAAGGACCTGTTTCCTGAACTTGTACGGCGAGCAGAGTGAGAGGCCGTACGAGTAGGTACTTGAGGTTGGCCGTGGAGACGTCTTCCTTGGTCTCGTTGCGGGAGAAGAGGCCGAGCTTGGCGACCATCTCATTGCAGCGCCTCAGCAGCTCCACCCCCTCGCGGACCCCTTCCTGCCCAGCAGAAGCATTACCAAGCACGTGAGCGCTACTCGATCTCTGGGTGGTTTGTTGTGAGGACTGAGGAGGACGAAGCGATCCGAAAGAGGGAGGGAGGAGGCGGAACCTGATCGAGGGCGGAGCTGGAGGCGAGGGCGTGCAGCCGCGATGCCCTGTCGAAGAGGGCGGGCAGCGGGAGGTCTGCGTCCCCCTCCGCCTCCGGGCTCAGGCGCATCTGCGACCGCATCCGGTCGGCAACCTGCTCAACTTCCACCATCTCTGCCAGGGCTGCCTCAAGCCAGTGGGAGCGATCGGCGGCAGAGCCCTAGAGTGGAGGAGCTCGCGCAGCGTCGCGGGCGGGGGGAGGGAGAGGAGCAGAGCAGATGCTAGAATGTTCTCAGATCGTCTGGCCAGTCGCGCTTGTGGAGTCGTGTGGCTGGGTTTGTGTTGTTTCGTTTCGCTTCCTCAGCGGCCGGAGACTTTGCCGGTGTCAAGATTTGTGGGCTGTACGCCGGCGCGTCGCCGTTGTGTCGGGACACCGCCACCTGGTGGACAGGTTGAGGAAGCTTTAGGAACCTGTGGCATGTGGAATCATCTCCAAGAAACTAAACTGCAGCTCAGAAGCTTCATGAAAAAGATGCAGCAGAGCACTGATGGATGGAGAAGTAGAAACAGGCAAAGGCAAACACTATCTTTGCACTGAAATGTCATGCTCCCATTACGACAAAAATCAAGAAAGAGGATCCAAGGTCACAGCTCCAGAGTGCGAGCAGCAGCAGTAAAACAGCTCAAACGTACTCTTAGCCCTATGTAATTACATGCACCACTTTGCCAGCAGCCCACTGGCTGCGCAAAAACAAAACACTACAGAGTACAGACTAACCCCATCTGTCTCGCAGAAAATACCCTGAGATTTCACCACGCGATCAGGGCCACCTTCTATGGCCTGACCATTTTGGTAGGTCCTGTTGAGCGACGGGCGCCACTCCCTATCTCTTCCTCTGTGATCCTGCCAGCTCCTGCCTCTCTGAGGGAGCCCTTCATCGTGGCTCCTCTGTTTATTGTTCCTCTGCTGGGAGTACCCGCGGCCGTTCCGTTTCCGCCCAGATGTGTGGCTTGGATCCTCCTGGTATCTATGGTTGCATCCACCATAAAAGTTTTTACTCCTGTTCCCCGATGAGTAACGGTTGTTGCTCCAGCCGCACCAGCTGGGCTTCTCTAGAGGCGCACTCCAACCGGTGTTGCTATTGCCCCACTTATCGGAAGACTCATCCTTCGCTCCCCACACCGTGCCGGGCCTTAGGTTGGCCTCCAGCTCCCACTTGTCAACTTCAGCTGGCTTTTCTATATAGATGCCCCAGTTTCTGGATTCATTCTGGGAACACTTGTTATCTGCCCTGGTAGTGGCCAGGGCTGGATTATTGTCCGAATCAAATGGTAGCCCTACCTTATCCAGGTCAGCTACCAACTCGGGGTCAACTTTGCAGTGGTGGTCGACCTTGTCAATGTACATGTCACGGTCTGGCAAAGGAATGTCACAAGGCTGGCCATGATAATTAGCATAGAACCTTGCTTTTGCGTTCTGGAAATTCTCAAGGGCCCCTGAATCATCCCATTTCTCAATGTTGTTGTAGCCCCAAGCGTATAGTTTGTTTTCACAGAACCTCTGCCAAGAAATATTACTAACATAACTGCAGAATTCCCTCTCCCATAAAGGGGGTGGGCAGTCATTATTTCCTGTGCATATAAAAACAAGCATCAAATTCATGGCAGCACCATAGTATGCAGGGGGAAAAATCCAAATATTGCATTCAGCTAACTGGAACATTAAGAAAAACATAATAGTATTTTCTTATAGCTAGATTGATCAATACTCTACCTTGAAGATTTGGAAGATACCAAATTGAAATTTTAAGCATGGGTTCAGTAACCTGGAAGACAAGGACTTTTTATTTCGATTACTAATACGGGTAGAAACTGAGTGCCCTGCGATAAAACTTGTTACAAGCATCCATGTTTATGAGTATTACGACCCTAGACGAGAACACTTGAATCCACCCATAAAGGGGAATCAGAAGCTATATTGTGCCCATTCAAGGTTCCTTCTAGTATAGACAGATAAGTCTCTCTTTTGTTAAGTGGCAATGTAATACTACACAGTCTGAGAGGGAATGTTGTTTCCAAGTTATGTAGACCTCTGCAGTAGTGAAACGGTACTGGCCCTTTCGTTCTAGAGCAGATTAACAATAGACAAACACAACAAATCCTTCCAGAATATTTTTTCTGAAGTGGACAGCTACTCGTATTACTGATATAGTAGTACATGAAAATAAACCATGATTTAAGAAATTCATTCATGGCAATGAGAAATTTGCAAAAAAAAAAAAGATTCTGGAAAGTTGAAATGCAGTTCAAACGAAGATCAATACAAGAGCAAAAGCAATGAACCCAAGGAAGAAGCCCAGGTTCTTTATTTCTCGTACTGGTTCTGTTAGAACTTACAAGAGCATTTTTTCCACTATGTTGTTGTTCTGGTTTTATGTGCTGATGTCGCTCTGTAACTTGTTTCGGTTCCAAAAAATTGGGAGCCTATACTACTAGCTCTTTTTTTCTCGAACTACGCGAAAAAACAGTACAGAGGGCGAGTTTAAATAACCAGCCCGGGTACAACACCACCACTAAAAAGAAAAAACGCTTACACAGAACCAGTACCAACATCTCGGGCGAGCAGACCTTGGGCTGCTGCCGGACTAAGCGACCTACTAAGAAGTTCTTGAAGTTTGGAAGCTCCAGCCATGCACCACAGTAAGCCCTCATCTCTGACTGAGAGGAGGACCTTCTGGACGTTAGGTTGAGAGCCTTCAAACACACACGAGTTTCGTTCCTTCCAGATTACCCAAGCGACCAAGATGACCAGGGAATTCAGCCCTTTTCGCATTTCTTTAGGTACTCTCTTGCTGGAACTTGCCCACCAGGAAGTGAAGCGGCCATCTGTCGCTGAAGGTATAATGCCCACCAATCCTAGCGACTGCAGGATGAAGGTCCAGACTTGCCTGCTGAAGACACAGGCGATAAGAAAGTGATTGATGGTCTCTGTAGCCTGGTCACAGAGCGGGCAGACCACCGGGTGGGGAAGGCCTCGCTTGGCGAGGCGATCAGCCGTCCAACAGCGATTATTTACAGCAAGCCACATGAAAAACTTGCACCGCATCGGTGCCCAAGTCCTCCATATCCTCCTCCAGGGGCCAAACTTGACTGTTCCCTCAAAGAAAGCAGCGTAGGCAGACCTGCTGCAATAAGAACCGGACTGAGAAAGCTTCCACTTGTGCTGATCTTGGACATCTGGTTGAAGAATCAAGTGGTCGACCAACTCCCAGATCAACAGATACTCAGTCAAAACACGCACAGACAAAGCTCCTTTAATGTCAGAAACCCAAGATCGATTGTGGAGCGCCTGTGCAACAGTCCTGCACTTAACGACCCTTTTTGGAACGGCCTTGAACAGAGAAGGAGCCAATTCTGCGATTGTTTTCCCATCAAGCCACCGGTCAGACCAAAAACGAATGGACTGCCCATCCCCAACTATAGAAACCACCGCCATGTCGAACATGGCCCGAGCACTCTGCGGCACCTGGATAGGGAGCCCGGCCCAAGGTCTTATGGTGTCTGTTTTTTGAGCCCACAGCCATCGGATTCTCAAAGACCAACCAAGTAATTCAAGGTTATGTATGCCCAATCCTCCGTACTCAAGGGGCCGCTGTACTCGTTCCCAGGACACCAAACAATTTCCCCCATTTGCCTGTTCCTGACCTCTCCAAAGAAAACCTCTTCGCTTTTTATCGATGGCCTTGATCACCCACTTCGGCAGATCTAGGGCAATCAAATGGTGAATGCAGGTGGCTGTCAACACCACTTTAACCAGAATTAGGCGACCTGCCCTATTAAGGAGTGGTGCTTTCCACCCAGGCAGAAACTCTGCGACCTTGTCAATGAGGGAACGGAACACTTCTTTAGTGGGCTTTCTCAGAGTGAGAGGAAGGCCAAGATAAGTGCAGGGAAAATCCTTGATATCACAAGCCAAAATGTCCGACGTAAGTGCCAAGTCAGCTGCTGAGCAATGAATGGGAGATGCTGAACTTTTAGCCAGATTGGTCCGCAGACCTGAGGCCTGTCCAAAGTAGCCCAGGATAGTTTTGATCACCTGGAGATCAGCAGCAAGAGGCCTCAAAAAAATTACGGCATCATCCGCGTAAAAAGAAACCCTGTGGGTGGCCTGTGGAACTGCTAGTGGTTGCAAAAGCCGTTCACTGGTGGCAAACTTGACCAAGCAGTTAAGAACCTCCATCACAAGAATAAACAACATCGGTGAGAGGGGGTCACCTTGCCGCAGCCCACGATGGTGAAAGAAAAAAAACCCCCGGCTCTCCATTTAGCATAATCCGAGTGGAAGATGTGGACAGGAGAAGGCATAGCAGATTTATCCAACGCTGCCCAAAACCCAAATGCTGCAAAACTTCCAAAAGGAAAGGCCAGGACACAGAATCGAACGCCTTAGAGATATCCAATTTAAGTAGAATGTGGCCCTCCTTTTTCCTATGCAAGGATTTCACCATTTGTTGGACAAAGAGAAAGTTGTCATGTATATTCCTCCCCCTGACAAAGGCGTTCTGGTTGGCAGCCACCATACTGGGCAGCAGAGGGGCAAGCCGGTTGGCCATGACCTTTGCTACCAGTTTAGCCACACTATGGATCAAACTGATAGGCCGAAAATCCTTAACCTGAATAGCATCCCTTTTTTTGGGGAGGAGGGTGATGAGCGCCGTATTGAGCAGCTTGAACTTGGCCACATGCCCATTGTGAATAGCCGAGATCTCTCCTTTTATGGTGCCCCAGAAGGATTTGAAAAACCGCCCGGTAAACCCATCTGGCCCTGGAGCTTTGTCCATAGGCATCTCCTTGATGGTTCCCCAAACCTCCTCCTCTGTGAAAGGAGATTCTAGGGAAGAGAGGTCATGCTGCTGCAAACCAAGCAGCTCCAGATTCAGAGTGTGATTCCTATCCTCTGCGGAACCGAGCAGATTCTCATAAAAATCAAGTACCACTTCCTGCTTCTCCTCCTGAGAGACCACAAGTTGGTCGCCAACCTGAAGCTTGGCAATGAAGTTTTTCCTTTTCCGGTAACGGGCCTGCTGGTGGAAGAAAGAAGTGTTTGCATCTCCCTCCTGGAGGTACAAAAGCCTAGACCGCAGCCGTGCGATTGTGCGCTCAAGAGAGGCAAGGCCGAGGCAGTGGAGCTTGAGTTTCTTACGTAGCCACTCCTCTCCGTCAGAGAGGGTACGAGAATCCCTTGCAATTTCGAGACGGTGGAGAATTTCCTTGGCCATTTCCAGCTGCAATTTGATGTTGCCCACCTTGCGCTGCCCCCATTTTTGAAGACCACGACTAAGCCGTTCCAACTTGAGAGAGAGGCGCTCAACTGCACAGGTGGAGTTAACAGGAGCATCCCAATTCTGCTGTACGGCCTCGAAAAAACCAGGAACCTTTGTCCAAAAACTTTCAAAATGAAAACGGCGTTTGCCATTATTGCAGACCTTCAAACCAAGGACGAGAGGACAATGATCAGAGACGACGGAGGCTGAACTCTGAAGAATTGAATCTGGGAAGATACTGTCCCAATCTGAGCAACAAAATGCCCGATCTAACCTGACAAGAGTGGGGGCCGACCTCTCATTAGACCAGGTGTATTTACGGCCCAAGAGGGGGATTTCCTTGACTTCCACATCATCCAAGAACCTTCTAAACCTTCCCATCATAGCTCTGTCCAGATTAGCATTGTTCTTATCGGCCGCCTGATAGATCAAGTTAAAATCGCCCGCGATCAGCCAAGGACCAGTACAGATAGCCCGCATGTCCCGTAGTTCCTGGAGGAACTGTACTTTCTCGGCGTCCTCCTGTGGCCCGTAGACACCGGTAAACCACCAATTTCTTCCCTCCTGTTCAGCAAAGAGGACAGAGACAGAGTATGTATCCACTCGAGTGGCAACAGCCTGACAAACACTACTCTTCCACACAAATAAAATTCCCCCCGCGGGTGCCAATGGCAGGAAGAGCCGCGAACTTGTCATAAGCCGAACCAAAAACTGACAGGAGAGTCTGATAGCTCAAGACAGCGACCTTTGTCTCTTGGAGACAGACAATGTCGGCATTAGCAGAAAATACCACATTGCGTACAGCATTACAACGGTCTTTTTGATTCAGACCCCGTGCGTTCCAGATCAAAATGGAGGAAGGATTCATCTTAAACAAAGAAAGGTACAACCTGAGAGAAGACCAACTTGGACAGCTCAAAGAGCAGCCAGCGCATCAGCCGAGCGCACCTGTCCTTCATCATCAGCTATCCACCCAAAAATAGCTGCCAAGGCCGCCTGGTGGACATCAGACAGCTGAGTTTCGAAGAGCTTGCTGTACTCATCTTGCATCTTGCGGTCAATCTTTTCGCGGACGCCGAAACCAAGGCTGCGCATCACCCGCTTCTGAGCTTCAGTGTTCGCCGGCCCAAGGGAGCACGGCTTGGCCCCTGCCACCCGCCGGCTCCGACGTGGAAGGGAGTTCGGAGGGGGCACCTTGCGTCCCTTCCCGCGGCCCTCCGGCCAGGCCAGCAGCTTGTTGGTAGGCATGAGTACCTTCTCCAAATGTCCTGGGGGGGACAACGAGGGAGAAGGCCCAACATGGGCAGCTCTTGCATCAGCCCCTGAAGAAGACCCGGACCGACGGCGCCGCCGGGAGTACACCTTCGGAGGTGCAGGGCGTGGTAGGAAGGCGGAGGAGGGGGGAGGTGTGGCAGCCGCCGCCGGGCCCACCATAAGTTCGCCGCCTAGGAGCCCAGCAAGCCCATCAAGGCCTTCAGCACGGGGAGGTGTGGCAGCCGCCGCCAGGCCCACCAGAAGTTCGCCGCCTAGGAGCTCAGCAGGCCCATCAAGGCCTTCAGCACGGGAAGGTGTGGCAGCCGCCGCCAGGCCCACCAGAAGTTCGCCGCCTAGGAGCCCAGCAGGCCCATCAAGGCCCCCAGCAGGGGGAGGTGTGGCAGCCGCCAGCTCTTCATTAGATGGCACGCCGTGCGCAGGAGACGCATCGAGCGGCGGGTCAGAGGAGGCCGAAGCTGCTGGTTGGCCGACGAAGATGGAGACCGAACCGTCTTCTGGCCCATCGGGAACAGAAGAAGCCGCCCCACCATCAAAGCCCCTCCTCGACTCCATCTCAGAACCAATGGGGGTGGGAGCCAAAGATGGGGCGTCAACCGAAGCCACGTGGCACGCACCAGTCACCCGGGGGCCCAGCCTAGCATGCACGGGACCCCGAGCGCCACCGCCCACCGACGAGGAACCACCTGTCGCCGGTGCAGACGAGTCAGCAGGTGGAGAATCCGGCCTACGTCGACGCCAACGCCGGTGCCGATCACCACCAGCCGGCGGCGGCGGAGAAGGAGCGTCGAGCGCAACCGGCGGACCAGCCAGCGCCACCGAAATCTCGACCGGGTAGGACAAGGAATGCAGTCCCAGCCGGGGACCTAGGCCCGCCACCCCTGGCTCAGCGATCAGTAAGTCCATTACCGCCGGGATATGAGCCGGGTCAGTGCACCACGCCTCAAGCCGGAAAACGTCAAGACGGTCGGCAGTATCTGGAAGAACACCACGGACCCAGCAGAACTCGTCCAAGAGAGCCTCCGCCGTCGCAGCCTCCCAAGCGTGCGCCGGGATACCCCTCAACTCGACCTCAACCGCAAAGGGGAGGTGAGCCGCGGAAGAGTGCAGCAGTCGCGACCAGCGCATGACATGGAGCCAGAGCGACGTGGACAAGAAAAGCCGGCCACCATTGTAAACCCTCGTAGCTTCATCTTCACCAGGTAGAAGCAGCAGGAAGCTGGCCACCCCGAACCTCTGCAACACCAACGAGTTCGCCTCCAACCCGAAACGGCGAGCGACAGCATCAACAATGCCATCGGCTGTAGCCCCCGCACAGTCACCCACCACCGTGACCACTAGAGCGCGGCGGGTGAGCTCCTCCTCCTGTTGGACAAGGCCGGGCGAGCGGCCAAGAATCCGTCGAGGTCTCGGGGCAGGGCAGCCAACGGGATTAGGGGGCACATCCTCATTGGAAGGCCGGGCTGAGGACGAGGACCCGTCGTCCGTCCCCTCCACCGACTCGGCACCACCATCTTCAGGCGGGGTCGGCGTGATACGACCAACAGCGGAACGTCGACCACAGCCACAGCGCTTACGACGCCGCTTTTGCCCCTCCACGCCTTCCCCAGCCTGGGCAACCATGTCAGCCGGGTCCCCCACCAGGGGTGATGGAGGGACCGGCCGCCAGACCAAGGCCTGACAGGAGGGGGGTGGCGCCGGGCGAACCTTGAGCGGGCACGCGGAGGAGAGGTGCCCCAGGGCCCGGCAGCGGAAGCAACGGGGCCTAGCCCGGCACCGCGCCGCGCGATGACCCCTGGAGAAGCAGTTGAAGCACCTGCCCCGAAGGTCCTCAGGCACCGGCCGCTTGGGCGGGCACGCTAGCCGCCGGCGCTCGCGATGGGCCCGCCGCCCCTCCACGGTACACCAGCCGTCCGTGTCAAGAGGGTGAACACCACCTGTGGCCGCCCGCACCGGCGGGTGCACGACAACCCGCGGCCGTCCCCCGCCCGGAGCAGCCTGCGAGGCCACTGCTGAGATCACCTGTTGTGCGTGCACACCAGGGCTCTCCAAAGCAGCGTCCGAAGGCTCACCCACGAGGAGGGCATCCTTGAACGAGAGAGGGGGATACATACGGTCACCGCCGGGCAAAACAGGGGAACAAGAATCGTCGCTCCAACGCTGGGCCTTGGACCGGCCAGCCGCCGCGCGTGGAGTGGCGGAGGAAGGGGAGCCCCCGGCACGGGGAAAGGGGAGGGACCCAGGCGTGAGGGAGCCACGGGAGTTTGGGTGGCCGCCGGGCCTGGAGTAGACGCCGGCATGGGGCTGGTGGTAGGGGAAGCGCCGGGGGGAGGCGGAGAGACGAGAGGCATCCCGTGAGTTTAGATCTCTACCAACTTTCTTACCTGACTTCCAATTACTATCAGCTCAAAATCATGTGGGGAGTAGCTGGAACAAACAACTCACCAAGCCATGCTGAACAAACAGATAAAACCAATAGTAACAAGCAACAATAAATTTCCTAATTCACATGAAGAATTTTCCATCTTTGTTTTTGTTCATGGCTACATTAATACTAGTAACTAATAAGGCTTTCCTTATACTACTGCCAGCTTGCAAACTGGTTTGCTGGCGACGGTAGGAGTATTTCCTATCATTTTTCTAAAACTTTTACCTTTGTTTCTATTTGCTCCCTACAATTGCAGTATTATTGAGAATGGTAAGGAAAACCCAAACCAAAAAAACAAAAAACAAACTCCTACATGATAAAACTATTACAGAATATACTAGGTTCTAATCCTATAGCTCTAGAGAATGCACGTGTAATGCAGTGGTTGCGTACTTGGGTACCCAGTTGTGGTGCCAGCCAACCATGGTTCAGACCCTGCGCCTTGCCAAAAGAAAGGCCTCAGCCTCACTCTGTAAAGGCTTTTAGAATTTTACGCTATTGCTGTCCAGGTTGTGGAAAAAACATTGGACAGTCATGCATATAGCATGCTAAATAAAGGAATCATTCATAATTCATGATAACATGGTTTGATCAGTCAGTGGCAGAATTCCTTCTGAAGGTAAATTTCTATCTCCTACACAATCGGACTCATGATGACATTTATTTAATGATAATAAATAATAATTAGTAAGAACACGTGTATTCCAGTAGTCATAACTTAGGTCATATCGCTTGAGCGAAAAATGCAGACACCATGTGCGTGACCAATGGTAATACTTCCAGTGTATCCAATATTCCGACAGACATCAGTTGCTTAATCAGGGAGGGACACACGGCTAGGCATTACGACAAGGTGTGCAAACGGACAAAGTAAATCAAAGATGGCATGCAAGGCGCGAAACATGCCATGAATCCAGAAGATCCCACCCGTTGAATCAATGTAAATGGTGAAATAAACAGTTGATATTATATCCAACATTCAACATTCTGGAATCAGCGCATTACATATCACTATATCAGTAGAGACTAGCGCTTCCATGTGTCTTCGAAACAGTTCATTAGGGGAAAAAAAGTATGTTCAGAATACTATGCATTGTAGAAACTGGATCATGTCTGAACAGACGATTTGAATATCTACTTGTACAGCATTGCTATCCTGCAATATTGCAGTGCCTCCCAAGATTTGTCCCCCCCCTCCCGCCCCCCCGCCCCCCCCCCCCATAAAAAAAAGGAATGGCCAACTCCAGTAGATGTGACGGCTATGTAAAGATAGCATTTTTCTAACGTTTCTCTGTAGCACTTTGCAAGGGGAGGAATATTCTATACACGTGAGGAAGCCTAGCACGAAGCGCACAGCAGGTAGGCGCAACGTCCACTCGTGGGCCGTTGTGTTTGGTCCAGGCCAATTGGGCCCAGGAACATCTAGGCCCGCTTTGCATTTGGTTCTCCACCTATGTATCTACGCTGTTGGCTACTGTAGCGGAGCCCGAGAGAGCCACAAAATTGTGGCTTCACCTGACACCAGACAAACAGAAGGAGCCGGAGCCGTTTTATTCCTATACTACAGTAGCGAGTAGTGTAGAACGGGAGCCCTCCGCACTGGAGCCGCACCAAACGACCTCTTATTTACATCTACCTCATCTAACTCAGTCACAGGGCAGCGGCTCAAATCTAAATAAAACAACACTCGAGAAGACATATCACAATGCCACACCATAGCGGTCACATAGCCACAACCTAATAGGTCCACACGGCAATGCCCTCCTTGTAACCATAGTCCATAGATCAGAGGCACCGATCCCTCTTAGCCATTGCCCACAGTAGCCCCACATTGGCACAATTGTTGCCCAAACTCCCAATACGTCCCCTGCAACTGCAAGGCTACGACCGCGTCCAAAGCTAAGCGGCCAAGCGAGTGGCATAGTGGGTGAGCTACCAAGCTCGACTGTATAGCATGCCCTGCACACTGCTGCAGGAAACACAACTTGACGTAACTTATTAACACAAATAGCTTACATGAAGCAGTACTCTTGTTAATGCATGCTAGTTGCTGATAGTCTTCCCGTAGACATTATTATATTCTACAAAGAGCGGCAACAACATAGTAACATTTCACAAATGACAAATATTATTATCAATTATATGATAACAAATAACAATTGACAAGTGGTGAACATGATTAATTGTACATAAACACAACTCCAGTTAACATGTGACTAGCACAGTTCCATTCCTAATATTGAACCTTTAGAGATGGAATGTGCACCTAGAAGGCCTAGGTGCATATAAGCACCACCTAGACATGATGACTGACCGACTAAGACCGTATTTGACCACCTAAACTGCCTAGGCATTTTTTTTTCTACAAATAGGTCCTGTAAAATAGACCATAATCATTTTCCTCAGTATGATTTTGGTGTTTGATTGACAACGTACTGTTGTCGCGTAAATGTGATGCATGTACCACAATTATGGAACACACGGAACAAGGAGATAGTCTCTCCACAAAAGAAACCAAACACTTTCAGGGCGCGGTTAGGTGCTAAGTGTGCGGGCGTGCCACCTAGCTTGGCCTTGCAGTTAGGGAGGAGTTGACTTGATCGCCGAGCGTTGTCCTACATACTAGTAGATAAGAATCATGAGATAGTTAGATAATTCAGATGTTGATTTGCTGGTCAGCTTGACGTCGTGTACATCGTCTTCATTTTTATTGTCTATGTAGCGAACATGGCCTCTCATGATTTTTTGGAGCTTATAGAGGACCGGATGGTCCACTCCACTGGAGGAACAAGCGACCAGACCATTTACCTAGCACCAAGACAGAAGACAGGCCAGAAGGGAAAATAATGGACCGGATGTCCCGGCCCTCTGAGGGTTCTACTAACAGGACTATCTATGGTACTCGGCCTAAAGGAGTTGGCCACAGAGCGAAGACAAAGGACTGAATGGTCCGCTCCGTATGACTAGCCCATTTTAACAGAAGCTCTGTATTTTAGAATACGCCAGGGTGTTGAATTGACCGGACGGTCCGCTCATAAGGACCGAACTATCGACCGGACCATTCCAGGGGGCAATGATCAAATCAGTGACCATTGGAAAAGTGTATGGACCGGATGATTCAAAGGTGACAACTTTATATGGACCGGACCATCCGCTCCTAAGGTTTTCAAACAGCTTCCCACCAATGGCTAATTTGAGTTGTGGAGGCTATATATACCCCCCAATGGACTTGGATGAGCATGAGCACCCAGAAGTTCTGCACTCATATCTACACTACTCCAACCATCCAAGCAAGCTAAGAGCCACATCCAAGCTTAGGATAGCCTTGTAGCAAGTGTGAGCTTGAGAGCTTAGTGCTTGTATAGGTCTTGATCTTGCGAGATCAACCTTAAGATAAGTCTTGCTGTGGTAAGCAACCCGATGTACTCATTGTAAGTGCAATCTCCTCCTAAGGGGTTTTGTTATTTGACAACAACGCATTTGAACCTTACTAATGATTGAATTAAGCATGTGCATAGTTTATATATTCAAGCATTGTGCAAATGGTCCAAAGTCTCATGTGAAAATCAAGCATATATCCAAGTAAGGACCTTTGGAGGACCCTCACTTCGAAACAATATTTCCAAGGGTTTGATATTCCATCTTCAAAAATGCAAGGATTAGTTTTTACATTTATATCTTGAGTATAGGAAAATCCGTACTATAAAGAGGGATCCTAATAGTCATATTTTCTATGCCACCGAGGTAAAAAAAGGTCATTAACTATCCATTCCATTTGACCTCCACAAAAACACCTTCACTCCTAAATTTTCTGTGCCCATCGGTGCTCCCACCGGTTGGACCGGTGGCTGGCCAAGCACCGGTCTGAAGGAACTGATCGCCTGATTTTTCCCATCGGTGCTCCCACCGGTTGGACCGGTGGACCAGCCAAGCACCGGTCTGAAGGAACTGATCACTTGTATCCTGCCCATCGGTTGAACTGGTGGGCGTTGGCTAGACCTATGATGTACAGTAACGGCTAGTTGGATGTGAAGGGGTACATATATCTCCTCCACCCCTCTCTTTACTCTCTCTTACCCACTCCAACAACCTGAGGACAAACATTAAAGAGAGCTTCTCCCACTCCATTTCTCCCTACTCTTGAGTTCAAATCCTTCCATCCTTTGAGTGGATTCTTTGAGAGACTTTGAGCGTTGCGAGCCATCGCACTTCATCTCTTCCTTCCTCAAGTTCTTGGCTTCAACCTTAGTGGCATCTCAAGTAAGCTTGGTGGATTTGTTACTCTTGAGCCTTTGTGGCTCTAGATGGTTAGTGGTTGCCCAAGAGCCTCCAATCTTTGTGGTGTGCCTTGGGAAGTTTGTATCACCCTTGCTCTTTGTGGGCTTTCTAGTGGAACCACTCGCTTGCACCTTTGTGGTTGGTGAGAAGAGGATTAGGGTTGAAATAGACCCGTCTCTTTGTGGACGCCTCAACAACAAGGAAGTAGGGCACCTTTGTGGTGTGACCGAACCTCGGGATAATTCATTGTGTTCTTTGTGTGCTTCTGTTCATATTCCCTCACCTTGTTGTGGCAGGAATTGTCCCGATCTATCTTGTGTGTAGGTTTGGGTGCAAGGCCCTCTCAGATCTACAAGAGGACATCCCTACAAGTCCATAGGAGCAAGCGGCATCAATGGTTGGGTTAATTTAGAGAACAATTCAATTGTAATTTCGCCCATAGGTTGGACCGGTGAGCATAAGTTGAACTGGTGGGACTCACCGGTTGAACCTGTCCACACCGGTTGAACCTATCTATTTGATCCGGTTGCTTTTAGTTTGTGATAATTTGCAGGTTTAGCCTATTCACCACCCTCTAGGCACTCCCTCTCGTCGTTGGACCCTCCGACGGTGTGGAGTAGCGGCGACACTTTGTGCGGGAAAGGAGACCCCAACTTGGTGTTGAAGCTCCTATAGTGAAGACAATGCCAAGGTGATGACTCGAGAGAGACGGTGGCGATGCCTAAGCCTTGGTGGCTCTGAGGCACTTAGCCTTTGCTTGCCGGGAGCCTTAGTGGCAAGTGCAAGATGATGATCGAGGAAGAGACTTGGTGCTAGGCTTGTCTAGGTGACAAGTCGTCATGGACGTAGGGAAGGACTCGGTGTTCGGACTAAACCACATTAAATCGTGTGTCTTCGTGTCTTCATGGGAGTTTGCATCTCCTAACTCTATCTCCTTACCGCATTTAAGCTTCCTCATTCCATGTATTTTGTGCTTGTACCTTCCTAGTTAGATTGATTAGGACTGGTTATAGGTTGCAAGTTCTTTCGGTAGGTAAGAGAGCATAGAAAACCCATAGACTTAACTAGCATGTGTAGGACGCGATAGGTTTTTCTATGCATTAGAGTTGAGCCCTAGGTTAGAAAGCCATTAGCGACCCTATTCATCCCCTCCCCCTCCAGGGTCGGACGCCCCGTGATTCTTACAGTGTGCATGTGAAGAGTAGATTATTGAGGGAGTGTTAAATGAACTTCTTCATTTTTTAAAGTGACTTGTAAAAACAAGAAGTCTTATGTGCATCCTTTAACTATGCATAGAGTTCATGTTTCCTCCCTAAACAGCATGGTTCCTCCTACTTATAAAAACCAGATACATCACCCCATCCGGTCGATTCTTGGGTGGTTTTGGCTGACATGGTCGCAATTAGCTATCCTATGTTGCTGGGACCACCTATCATATGGCATTGAGGTGGCCTTGAGCCCACATGTCTATGTCTTTTCTTTGTTTCTTCCTTCTCCTTCCTCTTACCACTCCCAACGTCTAATCCCTCAACTAGCATTTACTCCTCAAATCCACCACCTCCTAAATCATCATCTGACAACCAACACCCTTGCTCTTCCACCTCGACGCACGTGGTGGTAGGACATCTTAGAAGTGGCTTAGGCAGAGTGGAAGCATCTACTACAGCCAGTGTTAGCCTAAACACTAAACGCTAAATGAAAGAGACTGACTGTTTAGTATTCAACCAGACTACGTGACTGATTAAATGGGCTAAAACATATTAAATGGGATTATGTAAACATATTAAATCGTGCACGAGGAACACGATTGACTACTACATATTGTACATCGTGTAAACAATCTACACAACCGTGTAGGCGAATAGTGACTGCAGCATGCGACTCAGTGATGGGAGGGGCACATATAACAATGGTTTCGGAGAGGATGTTGGGGCTACAATGCAGTGGCCCCAACCAGCATTGCACCAGGCTTAGCTACAACATGGTGTGACGGTGACGGCTCTACACTCCCTTCACTACCTCTTACAATTCTATATCCACCGATGCTAATGGCGATGATGGCCATGATCGTCATCGCGGGATGGTAGCCTTGTCATTGGGTCTACGAGCTCTTCGCCAAAGCGTGGCCTCTAGCACTAGGTGAGCATTGTGGTTCTCAAGCTCGGTGAGTGGTGACATCGACGCTTGATGAGTTGGCATATCCATGGAGCGATAGGAACAATGCTCAAGTTCATTGACCTTCGTGTGGATCTACCTCAAGGCAACAATGCTGCATGCTTCAAGGTTGTCCAATAAGTAGAAGTGTCACGATGTCAGGCATGGTTGTGGCAAGGCTCGTCTAGAGAAACTTTGGGGGTAAATGAGAATAGGATGAAGATATCTGAGAAAGAAGTTATGGAGAGAGGCGGTGATAGAATAGGAGAAGGTTATATGAAGGGATGGGAAAGAGGAAAGGGAGGGGAGGGGAGGGGAGAGAAGAAAGAGTGACATCAATGGTGGAGCAGGAGATGATGGGCAATGCGAAAAAGGATGCATCGATGACAGGTCATGAGTAGAAGAAATAATAGGGATTGACATGTGGGTTCAAAGACACATGTCACCTAATATCGATGTTAGCCTAAACGTTAAATGATAAACAGTCGATCGTTCTTCGTTTAGCGTTTAATCGGATTATACGGCTGATTAAACGGGCTGAGAACAAACTAGACGGATTTATATAGATTAAACGGTCTACACAACCTACATAGTTGACTACTAAGCAGTATTTAAACGGCGTTAAAACGGCCTACACGACCGTGGGCGAATAATGCCTAATATGTGGGGTCCAATGAATGGCCTTAATAGCTCAAAGGACTAGTGTGCTTGGTTTGTGACTTGAGGGAGGAATCGTGAACTCCATGTATTGTCGAAGGAGCGAATATAACCTCTTAAAAAAATAGAGGCATGCGTTTTATGCTGGTTTTGGACTTGTTACCGGGCTTCCAAACCAGTCCGTAGCATTCCCCCCAAGCCCAAATAATTTCGCTTTTTTTTATTTATATATTTTCAAAAAAAATACAGAAATATACTTTGAAATCCTAAATTTACAGAAGTAGACCCTTGTCCCGCCGTCACCGCACGACAAGGGGGCCTAGTCGCCCGCCCACCGCGTGACAAGGCCCAGTTGCGGCATGGCCGCGTGACTAGATGGCCCAGTCGCGCCGCGGCCGCGCGACAGGCCCAAGTCGTGCCGCGGCCACGCGACAAGCCGGCCCAGTCGCCCCGCCACGGCGCGACATGCCCTAGTAGTGCCGCCACCGCGCGACAAGCCCTAGTCGCACCGTTCGCCTCCGCTATATAAGCCGAAGCTGCTGGTTGGAGGCTCATTTGCCTTCTACAGAATCCAGAGAAAAGAGGGGGAGGAGAGGGGAAGTGAAGCGGCGAAGCCCTGCCGGTTTTTTTTCACCAATCGATTCGTAAGTTCTGTTGTCTACTACTACTAAGTTCTGTTTATGCATATCTTTGCTTAGTTTTTTGCGTAGGTTGCATATTTAAATTAGTATTTATCGTTGTTAAATTAGTCGAATGTAGCATTAGTAGTAGTTAGTGTATTTAAATTAGATTAATTAGTACTATTTAGTGTAGTGTAGTGTAGTAGTATTTAGCGTATTTAATTCAGAAATGATAGATGTTGTATTAATTCATTTCTAATAAGGTTTAGTGCCAATAGTTGTAGTCATAAAATAATTAATGCTTGGGTTCATGGGCAGATATGTCGGGGAAGGTGGAGTTCGAACTATATTTTGGTAATCACAATGTCATTTATGGTCCAAATGGAGTTGATCTTTCTGGTTTCAGCCACACGAAGAGTAAGATAGAAAGACCGTTAGAAAGAAGCTTTGGATCTGTGTATAGATAGCTAGAACGTGGTTTTCGAGTTAATCCCGGAGACTCATGTTATATCAATCAATACATCGGTAAACTGGGAAGTTGAGGGTGACAACTGGGAGTTGATGCCCATATGTAACACAAGTGATTGGTAGTTGTATATGCAATCTGCTTTGGAGCGTGGGTGGCATCCAGTTATGGTTGTGCAATTTTGCACAAAGGGTAGTAGACAAGCAGGCTACTTTCGTGAAGAAAGTAGTGGAGGTGGCTCTATAGGGCAAGGAAGTAGTGGAGTTGGCTACTTTGATATATGTGGCGGGGAAGCAGGGCACTTCGGTGAAGGTAGCAGTGGAGGTGGCTACGTACGGCAAGGTGGCGGTGCAGAAATGAATCTTGTTGAACAAGATGAAGAACTGAATACAGAAAGGGATCCGGTTTCACATCAAGAAGTACCGAATATGGCAAGGCATGATAGTAAGGCTAAGCCACAAGGTCTTGCAGATGAAGGGGGGAGAATAACTGGAATAGTAGAACAAATGGAAAATGAAGATAGGGAAGCTGAAGAGGTTGAGGATTGTGGAGAGTCATCTGAAGAGGAGGATGATGACCCAGTGCCTGCTAAGTGGAAGGATCCAGGGTTTGGGAACCAAACGGTGCATGATGGACGACGAGTAGAGTGGGAGTATAGAAAGAATGAGGTTGTGCAGGGCGCTAAGTATCCAAGTAGCGATGCTGTCAAAGAGGCTGTGAAGCAATTGTCCCTGTCGATGAAAAAAGAGTTTAGAGTTGTAAAGTCCAGCAAGAAGGAATATGATGTGAAGTCCCTGTCAAGGAATATTGCCTCCCTGTCCTCTACAGTGATGGGACATTCTTGACAGGGAAGTATAACTACTAACAGCAATTGGGGCTGATGGGAACAAGCAAGTAGTTCCTGTCGCTTTTGCTTTTATTGAGAATGAGAACACTGATAGCTGGTATTGGTTATCTTATCTTACTTAAGTCCTTTCCATGTTTATGTACTGTTTGTAGGTATGGCTTCATCAGATGACGAAGATGCACCGGCACCACAGGGACCTACACCGTCCCTACTGAGCGCTTCGATTGATAGCGACCACCGTTCTTATAACATATTTGTCGAGCATCGAGAACTTAAAGTGATCACAATGAGACCACCTTCAGAGCTGCTTTGCATAGTATGTTATTAAACCTATACTATGTATGTTACTCACAAGTTTATTCACAACAACATGACGCACATGGTATGTTATTGAACCTATACTATGTCATTAAACGAAAAACATAGGACTAAATTCATTTGTTTGTGCACTAGTTGGACCATCTTCCCACTATGCAACGCCTGCACCGGTGTTCCACCCATCACAGGGTCCCCCGCCGGTGTTCAACTATTCACAGGGTCCCCCGCTGGTGTTCCCCCCTTCGCATGATTATTCCCAGGGTATGTTAATACTGCATCAGTGTCAATATACCGAATCATTCTGATTTTTTAAATGTAGTTACTCACAATTTATTCCTTCTGCAGTGAACGAGGGCTCCACGGCCGAGGATGAAAACTTCAGCTTTCCACTTGAAGATTTGACACGTTTTTCGCCACCCTACAACTACAACGCAGGGCCGTCCGAGGTCCTCGGCTCCTCCCAGTTGAGTGGAGCGCCACCTCAAGCCTCGCAGGACTATACTTTCGAGACACTAGGGCCTTCCAGCCCTCACGGTCGAGTGAGGAGGTCTCCTGATCGTTTCACATATTCCACCGACCATGTCCAGCAGAGGCCACCACAAAGGCCTAGGAGGGCGAGACGCGGTAGGGGTGACTAGAAGTCTCCACTTTCACGTACCATGTTCCACGCCATCACGCTTTATGTACTATTGTATCTCGTATTTAATAATGATGTGGACCATCTTAGACATCAGATATTTATGATTTACATATTTTATTTAGTACGAAACAACAGAACTTCCAACAAACTGAAACGTTCGCCTATCAACATAGTTATCACAGAAAGAATTAAAGATACATTACACAATAAGTCATTAAAAGGTCCTCAACGGCGACGATGTCTTGGCATGGGTACATCTGGATCTGGTGGCCGAGCACGGGGGTGGAGCATGAAATCTGGATCCCCATAGGGGAACACATCTTCAGCACGCAGAGGTGGAACAGGGCCTGGTGGCCGAGCACGGGAGTGGGGCATGAAATCTGGATCCCCATAGGGGAACACATCCTCAGCACGTAGCGGTGGCACAGGTGCTGGTGGCGGAGCACGGGGGTGGGGCATGAAATCTGAATCCCCATAGGGGAACACATCCTCAGCACGTAGCGGTGCTGGACGTGACCCTGGGGTATCTTGCAAACCTGCTCCTCCACTGGCTCTGGAAGATTCACCTCTATTATTTCTTCTTGACCGAATCCTTGATGTTTCTTCCACATTTGCACCGCTTCTATGCCTCCTTCTATGCGCACCAGGTTGCACTCCTCCACCAAAAAGCATGTAAATACAAAGTGCATGATCGATACGCTTGTTTATGAACTCTGCATCTTGTGGATACGCCTGCCACAGGTTACAAAATTAATAACGATTCAATATCCCCTGAAATTAATGCATATTCATCAAATAACCCATCTA
Organism: Paspalum notatum; assembly: GCA_022530915.1. NCBI lineage: Eukaryota > Viridiplantae > Streptophyta > Magnoliopsida > Poales > Poaceae > Paspalum > Paspalum notatum. The sequence goes on from CM039683.1 coordinate 13,775,028, forward strand.
CCAACTAACCTGAATATGGTTTGCCTCTTCCTCTGGAGTCATGAAAATTTCTTTCATCCTTCATGACCAACCAAGTTGTCCTGGACGGTTGGCAATCCAACAAATCCTTCTATACCTCTCACGTTGAAACTCTCATTGAGCTCTCAACGCCTCCGCGGTTACAGGGATATCGCTCACCTCGTTGAACTTAATACCGGCCATGTTGATTTTATCTTCAGCTAGGCAATCTTGCCTACCAGCATCACTAGAAGCAATCGCAGCAATCAAGGCATTATGAACTCTTTGGTACGTCCACTCGAATGGGCCGCTACCACTACTCGTCATTTGTGCAAATGGACGAAACTATGTACCTAACTGCCAAATATCAAATTACTTTGCATAAGAATGGACTTATAACAAGGTCTACACACGGATCTAATAAACTACGTCAGGTACATAGTCACAGATCTAAAGAACCACAAAAACTACATACTCACAGATCTAAGCAACCACAAAAGCTACATCCTCACCGATCTAAGAAGTTAGGTTACATACCTATAATATGATCTAATCAACAAAAAAGTTGCAACTTACAGAGTACAAAATCCACCAGGGCTTCGCCATTTTCCTTCTTGGCCTTCCCCTGCTCTCCCTCTCTTTTTTCTGAATTTTCTGGGGCCAAATGACTGGTTGGGCAGCCACGATGGCATATATAGGATGGGAGACACTAGTCACACCGTCACGGCGCGACAAGGGCTAGTCGCAGCGACTAGCCCTTGTCGCGCCGTGACGGTGGGACAAGGGTCTAGTCCTGTAAATTTAGAATTCAAAGTATATTTCTGTAAAATTTTTTTTGGAAAATATATAAATAAAAAAACGAATAATTTCCTCCCCTTGTCTCCCTTCCGGTCCGGTCCGGGGTCGAACTCACGAGGGGGAACAGGGAAAACGTGAAACCAAAACCGAGCGGCGGGCTGGCGGCTCGCTCCTCTCCTGGCCGGCGACGGCGACCGATTGGGGTTTCGTCCTAGTCATGGCCACGGCTGTGCTCCGCCTCCGCCGCCGCCACCTTATCGTGGGCCCCACCCACATTCACCGTCTGCGCCCCGCCGCCGTCGCTTCCTCTCCTCCGTCACTGCGCCCCACCGCCGCCTCCTCTCCTCCTTCGGACCTCTTGGTTCATCCGCACTGCCCTCCCTCACCGCGTTCTACGCCTTCCGCCGCCTCTACCAGCGCTCACTGCCCTCCACCTACTCCATCGACATGCACCGTTTTCTCTCCCTTCGTCCCATTCATTCCACACCCTCGGCGGTCAGCCATCGCCGCCTTCTCACTCGCTTCATAACTTCCTCTTCAGTTGGTGACTGCTGTGACTCAGCTGAGGAGCCGTGCGACTTCAGCTTGCTAGGAGCAGTGGTAACTGGCCATCGCGCCCTTTCGAAGGGGAGGAAAGCAGCATCACCGGCAGTGGGGCTTCAAGCAGCATGGCAGGTGGCAGTGCCGACGCTGTGTTGGCGCTTCGCTGGTCAAAGGAGAGGTTTTTCAGATGTCAATGGGCTACCTGAGGTAAATCAATCACGCCTACCTCCTGTCAGAAACAGCTAGCCTTTCGAGTTGACTCTCAAGTGTCGTATGAAGAATGGGTAGAGCCAATTGATTACTTAAAAAAAACATCCTCTTTTAGTTGATGCTAGAACAAACTCCTTAAATCTTGAGATGCCTGAATTTGCAGAGCAGCCTCACTACAATTTCTCAGAAGATTTTGGCATTCCGTTGTTCAAGTCTTTGATTTTTCTGGCATTAGTCAACAACAATAGAGGCTATTCTGTTAACAAGTCATTCAGGACAGATAACTTGCTCTTGTGTCCAAGACTAAATCAATTCATGTTTAAGAAGGTGTCTTGGGATAATCTAGATGCTATGTCAAGGGATACAAATCGTGCATCATCATATTTGTCTGCTGTAATTCTGATGCGAGAGTTGCTTGAGGAAACCATTGGCTGTACTGTTGTATATGAGCTTTTAGAGGAGCCACGAGATTTATTCAATAAGCTGGAAAGGCCGTCGGATGAGAGATTAATCATTTACCATCCATCACTACTACTTATGGACGGTAGAATTTGGCTATATGAGAAGCTGTATTGATTTTTCTTCAAAATCGTTCCTTTCTCAAATGATGAAAAACTGAAAGATGATGCGTTTCACGCACTTTCTGATATGGCGTATACATCTAGAGATAAAAATGTGTTGGACATCATCAAAACACATCCACTTCTTGCCCAAATTGACAGCAATCAATCCAACATGGCAAATTCAAGTCCTACTCTCACAAGTGCAAATCCTTTTGGTGCAATGGATAGTCTACTAGGGGCAAGCATTTCAGATTCAGCAGTGGGAGACTCTTGGAACCCAGAACTACTTGGAAAGAAAATCGTGGCGTTGCCCCGACATACCATAGAGCATGCCTTCGATAAGGATTCGAGGAAGGTTGAAAGTAAACTGAGTACTGAAGGTTCGCCAAAAAAGTTATGGCGTTACTCACTGAATCAAGTGGTTGATACGCTGAAGTCAGATATACCATTGCATTTGGTAAAAGCAGAAGAAGTGTTTATTAGATACAATTTGTGGTCCAATCTTCAAATTGACAATTTTTGGGCACGAGATCTTACTTGGATGGGAGGGGTTCCACCACCAACAAAAGAGGAGCAGGCTGCAATTGAGAAGGCACTAAGCTATGGGAAGAGAAGACTACAAGCAAAAAAAATTTTGGCCAACTACCACCAAGGTAAAAACAAGCATAATTTATGTTTAATGTTTTATTAGTATTATAATAGATATACATTGGCTAGGATAGGTTAAATTAAAAAATTGACATATTTACATCATTTATGTTTAGTGGAAATATATTTGTTGACTTTATATATATGATCACATAAGATACTACATAATGTCACAAAGCGAGGCTGCTCATATATACTCTTGCAACAATGTACCAAAAGTTAGCATTTAATCACTAGAATGTTGGTGGATTACAATATAGAATAACATAGAATACTTGTCCCACCAAAATATTCTTTACTTCATATAAAAAAATAGACTGCTCAATGAAGTATATTTTATTTAGTCAAAAACCTCCGTGGTCATCTCTCTGATAGTAAGCTTTGTGGATGACTATTTGATTACATTGGTTATCACAGCGCCCTGGTGAGGCCAATTGCCAGCTGGGCGCCTGGATATCTAGGCACCTAGGAGACAATTAGGGGCCTGACTTTTCAACAACAATGTAGCCTCCTCCTGCCTAACCACAACTTCATCACTTCCATTCAACATGCTGGTTGCTGCTCTCCCTCTACTCTGTTCTGCTGTTGCTGCTCTGCTCGGCCTGGGCTGATCTGCCTTCTAGAGTGCTGCCGCCTGGATGCACCCCACTGTGTTCCTCCTCTTCTACCTCTACCCTACCTGCAAGCTTCTGCTAAGCTTGCTGCCTAGGGCCGCCCAGGTGGCGGAGAGATGAGAGAGGGCTGGTGGCGACCCACGTGGTTGCGCAGGAGGGACTAGGGAGAGCGCACGCCGCAGGGCAGTAGCTGGCTGTCAGAGCTCTGAGCTGCCGCTGGCTGAGTATGTGACTGTGGAGGAGGACCGTAGGCTGGCTGCACATGCCGTGCGGGAGGAGCGACCGCAAGAAGGTGCCAGCGGCTGCTCGCGTGCTGGCTGGGGGGCTGCTGGCGGCTGAGACTGGGAATGGCTGGGGTGGTCCAGGGTTTTGCTGACTTTGTGTGAGCAGGCCATGGCACTCGCTCAAAAGCCGCCCAGTCATCACAATACAATAATGCCACAAGACAAATTTTAACATCTACTACAGCTATTCATTCTCAGCGCATTAGAAAAACAGAGTCTTATCGAGCAATGCACAGTCTTACACTTTGAGTGACCATGTCGATTTGTCTTCATGTCGTGTCAGCGTGGTGGCGACTGCCCAGTGCCATCCCCAGTCCTGTAGGGTTTCCATCAGTAGTCTGCCTTCGTTCTGTCCAATTCCGACATTAGCTGCCAGCAGCACGCAAATCCAACTTGAGGATATGCAAGCCACAAGATCAGTCGCGCAGGGCTAAATGCTGAAGCGGGCAGTGGCGCCATGGCTGCCAAGGTGCTCATCTGACGCTGCGGCACCCCAGCCCTTAGGCTAGAACAGTCAGTGCCCCCTGTTTCACAGTTTGAGTGTCGTGTCTATCCTTCAGCCTGACAGCACCTTGTGCTTAGATATGCAATTGTAAATTTAGTTTTAACTACTGATTTGCCATCGCTAATCTTTTACTATTCAGCCCCCTCCTGTGTTGATTCTAGATCTGCCACTGTACCTAACTGTAACTGGTAAAACAAGACCAATGGTACCGCAATGTACTTCCTAGACTTACCAAACATAAGATCTGCTAAAAGTATGCAGAACACTAGCTGACCAATCGCAATTCTAATAACATAGTAATAATGAGGGATATGATTAGGGAGATCAAGACATATAATAATTAGAGAAATCAGGGATATAATGATTAGATCCCTGATCAGCAGCATGGCAATAACTCAGGTAATAAAAAAGGGGAAACCTACCACAAGATTCATGGAGGAGAGTGGATGGCGGACATAAGGGAGCCAATGCCATCACCTATGGGTAGTGAGATGACTTGTGTTTGTATGCAACGATGGTGGAGGAAATCCATGTCTCACGTTCGTATCCAATGATGGCAGAGGAGATCTGGCTGCTGCCTTGTCCAGTTGTCCCTAGCTCCACCATTCTGCCTGTAGCCTCTGCCCCCATGGTGCCAGTGTTGGTGGTGGCTGGAGAAGACTTGATGGCCAGATCCACAACTAGCTAGGGGTGGATATAATCTGGAGAGGGGAGGATTCGGGAGCGCCGCATGTGAGGGAGGGGTATGGCCGTATGGGGCTTAAGCAATGCATGAGACACTGCAGGAGGCTCCACTGGCAGTAGAGACGAAGGGCTGGAATTGATTGAAAATCGTAGAATGACTGAGAAAGTGAATGGCTGATATTCAGCAAGTGATACTGAGAATCAAAACGTCATGGATTTTCAGTATAAGGACAATTTGAAGGAAAACATGAAAACTATGGAGAATGCATGACAAATATTTTCATTGAAAAAAATACATTTTCATTGTCGCTACACATTATTCGCTAATGCATGGGATAATTTATGACGTTTTTATTTTGTATTCTATGAAGTATCTTGTCACAAAAGTAAAGGAGGCTTGGAGTCGAATCTGGTCTATCACGACTAAAATTATATTTCTCCACTAGCTGTCACTGATTCAGGACAAAACTATGATTGTCATAAACAGTCTTCATGGAGCATCGGATTTGTTGCAGTGTTATGATGGGCCAGATGTCCCTTAAACTTACAGGCTAACTTTGATAGAAGGGTTCTGCTGGGTGTGATGGATATGACTTGAAATCATTCATTTTTGTTTTTTTGGCTGAAGTATTGTTGGAAATCTCTTATTTGCAGAAATGACAAGTGATGTTGAGTGTTGAGGGTTTCTGACATAAGCCGTATGAAGGAGATTAGAGGATGGGTGACAACTGAGGCCCCGCTCCTTTGCGCAGAAAAGCTGCAGAGGTCCGACGCGATACAGGGTCTCGACAGCTGCAAGTCGAGTGATTTGAAATGGATGGCACAGAAATCCCGGTCTCCAACATGACTACTGTGTTGCGTAGCGGAAGCGCTCCACAGCATCGTAAAGGAACCAAGCCTGACAAGGAAGTGAGGATTCCCTCGAGGAAGCGGAGGGCCAAACTCCAGCTCCAGCTGATGACTTTGAACCTGTGATGCCTTGTAATGTTGACCTGATAAACCTGTCAGGCATCTAGCCGGGTCAAAATTGCATATTTGGCAATTTCAACATTTTTTTTTAACAGGGGCAATTTCAACATTGGGCTTCACACTCTTGCCACTATGAAAAATGGTTTTGCAACTTACCTCGTGTACTTGTTGATTTGATATGACCGGAATGCCCCTTTGGCCATTCCTGTCGGATCGCATCTTCTGCCCGCGTCTCCGCTTCGCGCTGTCGCTCCAGCCGACGCCGCCGATCGCCACACTGCCCCACTAGGGGTGGGCGTTCGGGTTACCCGAAAAATTCGGGTCGGGTAATTTGGGTTTTTGAAAGTTCGGGTTTTCAAAAACACTACCTGAAATATACCCGATTAATACCTCTACCTGAAATTTCGGGTACCCGAGAATTCGGGTTCAGGTAATCCCGAATTACCCAATCTTGACTCAAATGATGAAACATATCACTAGATTCAACAAAAATTAAGGAAAAGCAAATGATGAAAATAGTACAAACTACTATGTAAGTCCAGATATGCATACATGACTCATCAAGCACGACAACTTAATGCATAGAAAATATTTATATAGATAAATAATATGCAATATACATAACAAAAAATAAATATACACATTGTAAGTTTGAAAAATCGGGTAGTTTGGGTAATTCGGCTACTGGGGCTTATTACCCGAACTAAAATAGGGTTTTTATACCTACTATCCGAAATAGTGATCGGGTAATTCGGGTTCGGGTTCGGATAGTTCGGGTATTGGGTATCGGGTTTTTGGCCCACCCATACGCCCCACGGTCATCTCTAGCAATCCAGTTGTGTGGAGCGAGCAGCGTCTCCTATGGCGAGATACATCTCCAGGAGAGCTTGCGGGAGCAGCTTCGATATCACGGCCCCGGCAGGTATGGGCAGAGCGTGCGGCGAGCAGATGGCTATGGCTCTAGCTCCAAGTATCGGGCTTGTGACGGGCTTGGTTTGACCGGTAGCGATCCACGAGCGGTCGGCCAGGGGTATGCTTCACGCGTATGACGGGCTTGTCCGACCGGTCGTGCACGGCGCATCCGGTGGACGCTGTCCCAAGTCCTCGAGCGATCCGCGAGTGGTTAGTTGGGGTATGCGTCTGGTGTAAGATGGGCTTGGTTTGACCGGTCACGCGCGGCGTGTCCGGTGGACGCCGTCCCTGAGCCCCCGAGCGACCCGCGTGCGGTCGGTCAGGGGTATGCGTGTCGGCCTCGTGGGTCCGACCGATCATCCACGGTGTGCTCGGTGGACGTCGTCCTTGAACAGTCGAGCGATCCGCGAGTGGTCGGTCAGGGGCATGTGTCGGTGTATGGTGGGCTTGGTCTGACCGGCCGCGCGCGGTGCGTTCGGTGGATGGCATCCCCGAGCTCCCGAGCGATCCGTGTGCGGTCGGTCGGGGGTACGCGTCGGGTGTGACATTGTTGCTCCCCGTCCTCAGGGGACTTGGCCGTGGAGGTTTGGTAAGTTTGTTGAGAAAATTAGATATATGCCAACGAAACATGTAACCATCTCTTATGTGCCATCGGTTTAAAATTTCCATCCCTCTGGTGCCATTGCCGTTAAATCTAAATAAACGGCCTGAAAAGGACATACCCCACGCCACCCAGTGCCCCCTCCACATCGTGGTTCCGCCTAACCCACCATCACACCCCGCACCGCCCGACCCTGCCTCCCATTGCATCGCCATCATGCCACGCACCGTCAGACCCGGCCGCCCGACCCGCCACATCCCCGCCATCGACCATTGCGCCACCGGTCCCCACCTCACCGCCGTCGCGCCACCCGACCCGGCGCATCCCCGCCACCATGCCGCCTCCACGCCGTCTCGCCGCCGATCGACGCCTTCCCACCATCGCTGCCTGAACCACCCACTCCAGGCCCTGCGCCACCCGACCCGCCACCTCCACACCATCGTCGGCCACGTAACGGCAGATAGGTGGCTCGTTGACGCTGATGGCAGATAATATAAACCGATGGCAATTAGGGAATGATATAACGTTGGATGGCACATAGAGGGTGGCTGTATTTTCCGATGGCATACAGGGAATTTTCTCAAGTTTGTTTGAGCCATAAAGAAATTTGTTCTAAATGACGTATATTTTGTCCTAATAGCATTTATAATGTTGGTAACTACATTTAAATTAACAACTTTTGCAATTGGAATATATTTTGCTAGAAATAAAAAGTCAGAAAATAAAATGAAAACAGAATCATGCAAACAATGGGCTTGCTCGCTCGCGCGTAGTGGGCCGTTTTCTTGGTCACCCGTTCGGCTCCTGGTGTAGGCGACCGACGGCATTTCCCACCTCCTCCCCTTTCTCGCCGCCGCCGCCGCACCTGCCGCCCACATTCTCGCAAGTGGTACCCACAGAGTTATCCTCACCTTCTCCGCCGCCCTGATCGACGCCGTAGTGGTTGTTGCTGCCCTGTCCACTTGCGTCGATGCCCTGAAGGTCTCTCTCTATCTCTCCATGTGTGTCCACTCCAGCGCGCTCTGCTCGGATGAAATTGAGCTTCTTCCAGATCTGCGCTAAAGTAGAGAACGATGTTATATGTTAAACTGAGGGATAAGTTTTTTTCCTGAATAAACTGCGCGCTTCTGTAAATTCTTTGATATTCTCTCTAGTCATGCATAGCGAACGGAGGATGCTCGTTCCTTCCTGTTATCGATAATCTGTCAAGACGTTCAAAGTAAATAATCTATCAGAGGAGATGGAGGGATCCAGGTATCTCAACCATCTCCATTGAATCTCTTTCTCGTTATGAGTGTCAGTCAGGGTACCAACGAAGAAAATTAAATTCAAGTTGCTCATTTGTTTTGTTCAGTTGTTGAACGATTATCTTTCCTTGCTTGCACCTTCAGGCCAAGGAAGAGTCCAGTGTTCAGGATGAGCTGCCCAAAGTTCAGCCGCCAGTCTCTGCATTTGGTGTTGAATGAGGGGCGCGGCTTGTACTCGCTGAGGCACATGGACGTATGGAAGCTCTTCTACCCATCAACGGCAGAAGCACTGGAAGCAGAGGCTAAAGCTAAGATGAAGAAGAACGGCATCAACAAGATAGGGAGCATCAGCCGTTTGCCTCCACCAAGCATACACTACCAACCATATACATCATCTGTGTCGAATCCTTATAGTTCGATTAGTGCGCTGGCTCTCTTTGGCGAGAAGAAGAACAAGATCCTCTACTCGGATGTGGCAGGCAACACCAGCATATACAACACAGAGTTGCGCTCCTTGATTGCCTTGCCTGAGCTGAACTCGCCCAAGGGACCCAATTGTTTGGCTGTCTCCATCCCAGGTGCTGCTACCCATGCCTTGTCTGACTTTGACAATGACACACACAGACTGTACATCATGGATATGCAGTCCGCCGGATCGTGCTGTTTTGAGGTGCTTTCGTATGACCCTGTGGGAAGCTGGAGTTGGGGTGCACTCCCGCAGCCGCCATGCTTCATAGACCCAGAGTATGAGCCCCCCCGTAGGGCTTGTTTCACTGTGGTAGATAACACTAGAATCTGTGTGTCAACCACCACAGCGACCTACTGCTTCAACATGTTGACCCGTGAGTGGAACAAGGTGGGTGATTGGGTGCTGCCCTTCAAAGCTGAGTATGTCCCTGAGCTGGGTGTCTGGCTTGGCATATCAGATGGTGGCCCATATGACCTGTGCACGTTGGACAACCTCTCCACTGCTGTGGGCTCTTCTCCGCCAGCGGTGCAGCATTTTGGCAAAGAATTTGAACTGCCAGAGAGCTGGTCGCGGGTAACACGTGCACTGGTGAACCTTGGCTCACAGAGGTTTTGCACTGTCAATGGCTTTGTTGTTGAAGATGACCATAATGAGTATAACTCTATCCCAGTCACTGTCTTCACTGGCGTGGAGGTGTTACCTGCTAAGCAGGGGCTTCACATGATTAAGCACAAGTCCAAATGTTTCATCAATCGCATCAGGTTTGTGCTTTGAGGTCATTGATCCTCATTTATCCATGCTAGTGGTGCAAGCACTAGATGTCGGTTGATGGACAAATGCTGCAGTGTTTTTGTTTTTATGAACCATCTATCTTACTAGTGTAGTATTTCTTTTGTCTTAAGGACTATATATGTCTTGGTACTTGCGATAAACCTAATATGTGGCAATTGATCTGAATGTTACTTGAGAGTGCAAGCTGAACTCAAATTCATGCTGCAAATGTGCCTGAGCAGAAAGAAAAAGGAAACGAGCATCAGGGCAGATACCCTCATTATGGAGGTAGAGTTGGGGCGAAGTCAGGATAAATTGCCACCAGGGCCAGTATATAAACTCGAAGTAATTTTCTCAAAAAAGAAAGAAACTCAAAGTGAAAAGTATATCATGTGATGATAATAAAATACAATGCATAATATTAATAACTGATAAAAAAGCATTGTACTGTATAAATTAATTTTTAGAATAATACTTAACTCATAGTTTCTCTGTACGACTGCTGTCCATCTTGTGAAAGCAAATTTCCACATCACTATCTTGTAGATTTTGGATCATATAGTATGATATTATCCTTTTTACTAGATTATGGATCATATGGAAGCTCATGAAAATTTTCTCATTGAAACTTGCGAACAACAATGAATTGGATTAATATTTGATGCATTGCCATTTTCTTGAAGCGCCTTAATCAGGATTGTCATTATCAAGAGGGTATTCTCCTTTTAATTTGGTTGCCTAGAAAATTACTTAACATTATTAAACACCGAAGTAGATGTATATACTCAGCTACACACTTGATTAAACATAACTACTTCACTTGATTAAGGAAGAGCAACTTTTCTGTTATGTGATATATGTCTGCTAACCCGTTTTCTTCAAATGAATAGCAAAAACCTAATTAATAAGATAATTAAACCCTCAAAACTTAGGATTGATAATTTGATAGACATGCAGATTGTGCCGTCAGTCGCAGCGACCAATCCCTCTTCTCGCCGGCTTCATCGGTTGTCGTGTCATCGGTCGTTGGCTCGTTGCGGCGTAGCCTTTTTCGGCTGGACGATAGCTCGTCCTCGCTCTCAGGGTCGCGGGACGTCTTCCCCCTATCATTGAAGATTGCCCCAACCGCTTCCTCACCCGCGATCATCATTAGGTCGCTGATGGTCTTCGGTTTTTTACAGCCCAGCTTGTGGACCAGCGCCTTGTTGGTGGTGCCGTGTATGAAAAAACCAACGATGTCATTGTTACCGATGCACTTCCGGGAAAAGCGCCGAAGGTAATCTCGCAGGCTATTGTTTGGTCGCTGCTTGCAACTCTTGAGGTCCCACGAGCTCCCGGGTCGTTTGCACGTCCTCTAGAAGTTTCCAATGAATATTCTTTCCAAGTCCGGCCCATCCCTGGATGCACCCTTCAGGAAGGTATTCGAGCCAAGCACGAGCCAACTCAACCAAGTATATTGACAAGTACTGGATGATCAGCAAGTCACTGTTGGCTCCCCCTATACGACAAGCGAGGCGGTGGAAACTCCGCTGCACGAATCTCCCGATCGAACGAGTGCACTCGCTCGGTCATCGCGCACCTCAACCATCTTGAAGTCGCGTTCGGAGGTCAAGAGGCGCTCCTCCGCGAGTCAGATGCATTGAGCGTTGCGCGCACGTCTCTTATCTCCCCCAGCCTCTGGTGTATCGGGGTGCGTGAGGCCTGGGGCCGCGCCTCCGCTCCTTCGCCTTGCAGTCATCCCGTCGTGGTGGTCTGTCGGCTTCCGCCCTTCGAAATTTGAGGCCAAGGGCCGATGATCCTCGTGGGAGTGTTGCGTGGCCGCATGCTCGATGAGCCCTTTGAGCTCGAGGTAGGTTGCCTTTCCCTGTGGAACCTCGGCTCAGGGATCGAGCGGAGCATCACGGCAGCAGCGTCAACATTCTAGCTTGCCCACAGGAAGTACTACGAGCCTTTGCTAGTCCCAGCCCCCACGTCGCTGTAGGCGTTCTGCTGGCGACGCCGATGGTTTACTTCCCCTTGGAAGGAGTCAAGGTGGGCGCCCTCATCTGCGGCACACTTGGCAATCTGCTCAGCGCGTCGCTGACGTGCCTGCTCTTCGCAGGTGCGTTGGTACTCCGCCTCCTGCTCTGGGGTTCGTTGGTTCCCTCGGTCAGTGATTGTACCGAGGACGGAAGGGGATCCTTCGACGAGGTCTATGGCGTGGCATACGTGAAGCGGCGGTTCGCTTTCCACCCCGTCCGACTCTGGTGAGGAGTCGTTGCTTATCTCATGTCTGTTCCCCCATCAAGTCGTGGAAGGAGGTGGGGAGGTGCTCCGTCATGACAACAAGCTCGTTTGTGCCTTCGTCGTCGGGTGCGTCACTTAGTGCCTCTGGCTGTCCTGCATCCGTCAGGCGCGGCCCGAGGTGTTCCCGAGTCGCGGTCCGGAACATTTCGGGTGTCGCGCTCGTGGTCCTCCGGTGTCGTCGTAGCCGGTGGGACACGCCGGTCCGCCGTGGGGACGTCGGCGTGGGCGATGGCAATGGTTAGTTCCGCAGGCCAGCCGCTGGTGGCGTCCATCACGGCGAGGGACCCCAAGGCCTCACCCAGCTCGTTGGTGCTTGTTGGCATCGGAGCCGCGGCATCGGTGACCAGTCACAGCTTGCCATCCACGGTGTCGACAAAGCTCATGGCGCCAAAGGTTAGCGCGGTGCCAGGAGCTATGAAGCTGGTGACTGGAGCCATCAGAGATCTGAAATGTAATATGCAAAGCCCCCTGCCTAGCGCGCCAACTGTCGTGGTTTCGTGCCATGGCAATAGATTTGAGATATGATGTAAGTGAATACCTATATATGGGGCCTATTGTAGTCCGGCAAACTTAAGTGATACCTCATGGTTGCCATGTTTGGTGCCAAAGAAGACCCTGTGGTTCTGGTCCTCGTCCACGACATCAAACGACTACGATCTACGCCATCCGTTAGCCTCAAATTTATTTCCTCCAGCTGCAGCTCAATGTACTATGATCTCCAACTAATATTTTAATGCTTTCTAATTGCAATATGTTATTTGTTAGTCCATTGTAATGATTAGTGATGTCATGGAAAATTGTAAATTGAACTTCATGAGGTTGTGGAGAGTGACAAGTAGCTCCCGCTGCCATCAATAGAAACAATTCTTTCGATCCTAGAGCGACATGACAAAAACTAAACATGGAAAACAATCCATCATATAAGAACCTAATAATACGCAAACTCTAACGCGTGCGGGGACCGCGCCTTCCGGGAGCGCGCGACCCGCCGCCGTGCCCGTGCGCCGCCGCCGACGGCCGAAATTCGGGGTGGGGGGTCTCCGGCCGCCCTTTGGGCTTTGAGGTTGCCCTTGGGCGGCTCACCGGCCCGGCGGTGGAGGTGGGCAGCGGGGAGGAGGCAGTGGTGATGCCGCCGAAGGAGGGTGGCAGAGGACGGCCGGTAGCCAAAGTAGGCGGCGATAGATCTGGGCGGCGGTGGTGGCCGCGGTGGAGGGAGGGGGCGGCAGGGGCGAGGAGGCGACGAGATTCGCGTGGGGGCGATCAACGAGGAGGGCAGCGGAAGCGGCTAGACCACCGGAGCCAGGGCGGCGCGGACGGCAGGGGCGACGGAACGTGACCCTAATAATAATGGGGAAAATGTGTGTCCAGCAGGTACGTAAGCCAAAAAAACATAAAAAATTTAGAATGCAGTGCAGTGGAGATGGTTTAAGCAAAATTGACACCATCACTGGATTGGATGGTCATCGTGCAGCCGCGTAGACAAATTTGGCTGCGATGGAGGTGGATGTGATTCTGATGATCAACAGGCTTGCGCCAAACAAACCAAGAACCGATACAGCGCTCCCTTGAACCCACACTAGCGACGGCACTGCTGCTTCGCCTCATAGCAGTCACAATTGCACAGGATATCCGTGCACCTGCTGCAGGCGACACCAGGAGCACCACCACCACCATCATTCTTGCTGGTGCGTCAACGGTGCTCCTTGTTGCTACTGTCACCTAGCCTGGCCATGTCGATCAGATTTGCTGCCACCTTCGCCGCCACCGACGTCTCTATGTCGCACCAGATGGTGAAGCAGTCATCCACTAGGTACTCCGACTTCTCCAGCACCTCCCTTTTGATGAACGACGGTAAACCGTGGGACTCCTCTGACTTGTGATTGAGGTAGCTGGTGGAACAATGCACCTTAGGCCTGAATTCGGAGCTGATGAAACTGACACTGTAGGGCGTCGCTGACTTCTTCCCTGGCGGCCCTTGATGGTAGGGGACCAGGATGAACCGAAACGTGACGTTGATGATGGCAGCTTTGACGCCGGCGCCCCAAACCGGCTTAAGGAAGAGACCGATGTGGTTGGCGTCTTGGGTTTGGCCGTTGGTGTAGTAGCAGATGCACCAGGTGTGACTGATGGCCTCGAACTCGCACGAGTTAATGGAGCAGCCGACCTTGACGACCTGCTTGCCCGCTGAATAGCCATTGATCTTGAGCACGTGGGATCCCGTGGTCGCGAGCGTGGTGATGTACGACGATGAGGTGGGTACCACGCCGCCGCCGCTGGACGCGATGGTCATGGTTGAAGCTAAAGAAACCTCACGGAAAAGTAGTAGATGGACTGCCGTAGAGTTGCAAGATATATATAGAGAGAAAATTCTGGTATGCCATCGAAACATGTAACCATCTCATATGTGCCATCCAAAATTATACCCTTCCCTCGGTGTCATCGGTTTAAAATTTCCATCCCTCTGGTCCATTGCCGATAAATCTAAATAAACGGCGTGAAAAGGACATGCCCCACGCCACCCAGTGCCCCCTCCACATCGTCGTTCCGCCTAACCCGCCATCACACCCTGCGCTGCCCGACCCCACTGCCCATCGCATCGCCATCATGCCACGCGCCGTCCGACCCCGCCTCCCCACCGCCCGACCCAGCACATCCCCGCCATCGACCATTGCGCCACCGGTCCCCACCTCACCGCCGTCGCGCCACCTCCACACCGTCTCACCGCCGATCGACGCCTTCCCCCCATCGCTGCACGAACCGCCCACTCCAGGCCCTGCGCCGCCTGACCCGCCAGCTCCACACCTTCGTCGGGCACGTAACGGCAGATAGGTGGCTCGTTGATGGTGATGGCAGATAATATAAACAGATGGCATTTAGGGAATGATATAACTTTGGATAGCACATAGGGGGTGGCTGTATTTTCCGATGGCATACAGGGAATTTTCTCAAGTTTGTTTGAGCCATAAAGAAATTTGTTCTAAATGACGTAAATTTTTTGTATGTGTTTTAATATTTTCCTGAACTCATCCACTTAATTTGTCCTAATAGCATTTATAATGTTTGTAACTACATTTAAATTAACAACTTTTGCAATTGGAATATATTTTGCTAGAAATAAAAAGTCAGAAAATAAAATGAAAACAGAATCATGCAAACAATGGGCTTGCTCGCTCGCGCGTAGTGGGCCATTTTCTTGGTCTCCCGTTCGGCTCCTGGTGTAGGCGACCGACAGCATTTCCCACCTCCTCCCCTTTCTCGTCGCCGCCGCCGCCGCCGCACCCGCCGCCCACATTCCCGCAAGTGGTACCGACGGAGTTTTCCTCTCCTTCTCCGCCGCCCTGATCGACACCGTAGTGGTTGTTGCTGCCCTGTCCACTTGCGTCGATGCCCAGAAGGTCTCTCTCTATCTCTCCGTGTGTGTCCGCTCCCGCGCGCTCTACTCGGATGAAATTGAGCTTCTTCCAGATCTGCGCTAAAGTAGAGAACGATGTTATATGTTAAACTGAGGGATAATTTTTTTTCCTGATTAAACTGTGTGCTTCTGTAAATTCTTTGATATTCTCTCTAGTCATGCATAGCGAAAGGAGGATGCTCGTTCCTTCCTCTTATTGATAATCTGTCAAGACATTCAAAGTAAATAATCTATCAGAGGAGAGGGAGGGATCCAGATATCTCAACCATCTCCATTGAATCTCTTTCTCGTTTTGGGTGTCAGTCAGGGTACCAATGAAGAAAATTAAATTCAAGTTGCTCATTTGTTTTGTTCAGTTGTTGAACGATTATCTTTCCTTGCTTGCACCTTCAGGCCAAGGAAGAGTCCAGTGTTCAGGATGAGCTTCCCAAAGTTCAGCCGCCAGTCTCTGCATTTGGTGTTGAACGAGGGGCGCGGCTTGTACTCGCTGAGGCACATGGACGTATCGAAGCTCTTCTACTCATCAACGGCAGAAGCACTGGAAGCAGAGGCTAAAGCTAAGATGAAGAAGAACGGCGTCAACAAGATAGGGAGCATCAGCCGTTTGCCTCCACCAAGCATACACTACCAACCATACACATCATCTGTGTCGAATCCTTATAGTTCCATTAGTGCGCTGGCTCTCTTTGGCGAGAAGAAGAACAAGATCCTCTACTCGGATGTGGCAGGCAACACCACTATATAGAACACAGAGTTGCGCTCCTTCATGACCATGCCAGAGCTGAATTCGCCCAAGGGACCCAATTGTTTGGCTGCTCATATCACCCGCACTGCTGCGCACGCGAGATCTGACTTTGTCATCCACCCTGAGGTGGACTACAATTTCTTCGCCGAGGGACCCTGTGGTGAGCACACCGACATCCTCTACATCATGGACACAGACCAGGACAAGCAGGGTTGCTTTGAAGTGCTTGCATACTACCCTGTGGGTAACTGGCAATGGCACCCTCTCCTGTCGCCCCCGTTCTTTGATAACCAGGAGCACAAGGCCTGCAACAACATTGCCTATGCAGTCATTGATGGGACTCGGATCTGCTTATCTTCTGCCACTGCAACCTACTCTTTTGACACAATAGACTTGGAGTGGAGCAAGATTGGTGATTGGGTGTTGCCCTAACACACCAAAGCTGAGTACATTCCTGAGCTCAACTTGTGGCTTGGTCTGTCGGCTACCAATCCCTCCGACCTGTGTGCTTTGGACCTCTCCACTGCCGCCATGGATTATTGTGATGTGCCGCCGATGGTGCAGCACATTGCGCTTGATGTTGACCCACCTGAGGGCTGGTCACTAAAAAGTCGCACTCTGGTGAACCTGGGCTCAGGTCGGTTTTGCATTGCCATGTTCTTCCATACTGCAGATGACGGTCCTCACATGATGGTCTTCACTGGTGTGGATGTTGTACCCTGTGGTGGCAATCAACAAGGGGAGCAGGCCCTCTCCAGGATCAAGCACACGTCCAAATGCCTTGTCACAGACAGGATAGAGTATGTGCTATGAATTGTGATAATCGATGCTGTGATCTTGGCTGGCCCAGCTAATTGCTGCATGCTGCCCTTTTTCTCCTTCCTTGTTATATGCATCGTATCTTCCTTTTGGATTAGTGGAGCGGGTACTGTGATATTAATGATGGTCCTGCTGCGTCTTCCCATTGGTTAATTAGTATTACTATTATCGGTGCATCTTATCTTTTACTGTGGCGTCTTAACGAGTATATCACCATCCCGGTGTCATTCTGCGTACCTAGTAGCAAATGATCTTGAATGCCACTAGTTAAATGCCCATGTGTTACTACGGGCATGGGTGATTAAAGTTTCTATGGAAAATTTTAGTTCTTTGTTCCTGTCATCCTGTTGCCGGCGACATTGACATCCAGGTGCAATAGATCCTTATTATAGAACGAATTATGGTTAAGGTAAAAAAAAAAGGATAGAGGGACTCCTTAAGTTGGAAAAGATTTAATCTCAGAGTACAGATAGAGCCCATATAGACCAAAAATGTTTCTTACACGCTAAATATCGGATTAACCCCGAAACTCCCAGCGAATGGCCAGTGAGCTAAAAAAACGAAAGATTGGGTTACATTTTTCATATGCTCTCCTCTTATAGATAGGACAAACAAAGAAGAAAGTTTTTCGATCACTTACTTTGCTTGCCCTTTTTTGATCTTTTTTTTAATGCAAATAGATTCAATCTAATAATTTCTTTTAGATTAAGTCTTAGATCTTATTTGACCTGTTAAAGATCTCCTTTGTTGAAATGTTTTCCAAATTCCTAAAAAAAAGGAAAAAGACTTTCCACTGTCCTAAACTAAGGAGGGGAAGGAAGAGAGCGGGCATATCCTCTAAATTGATCATGCTCAAATCAGCCCTTCCTGTGGTTCCTGGGATATTGTCTGCCCCGATAAATACAAAATTCCCGGAATAATATAAAAAATAGGAGTAAAGTATTGATATACTTGGAATTATAGAAGCAAATACCAATAAAAAAAGAAAAAAGTATCTAATCTAAAGGACTCATTTTCTTTTTTAGGATTAAGTTATTTCCTTAGCCAAATTATTCTTGAAGCTACAATATTCCATTGGAGCATTAACCAGAGTAAATTGAATATTGAATAGTTAAGCCGTGCAATCTGCTGTTGCGAAGTTTGAAAAACTGAAAACACCTCTATTTGCGTTAGACCATGACCATTGGACCAATAATGCAAGACAGTAGGCTATGAGCATACAAATGGAAAAATAACAAGATAATGACTTAAGAAGACTATCAGATCTCACTGTTACCTCTTTATCATAACTATCTCACTTTTACGGCTTTCATCATACCAACATACATAAGGGCCAAGGAGTTTATTTTCGTCAAGCATGCTACTGATCGGCAGCAGCACCTTGGTTCTTGACTCGTCATGGAAGCTTAGGTGTCGTCTTGGCTCTTCATGAAAGCCTAGACCTTATGGTTGAATAATTGAATTTTCAACTATGTTCAGATCTGCAGTACGTACATCCATTGTTTAATGTTGTTTTCATAGTATGGTGCCGGTGGATAAATATATTTTAAATTTAGTTGCATATTGACCAATGCTTCAGTACACATCAATTCTGCAAGTATTTGTAGCTGGCCTTTAATTCTCTAGAGCTGAGCTAGATTATTCCGTGGTTTGGTTAAATTTACATTCCGGTTCTGTAGGCTACATGTTTCCCACCTATTGAATTGCAGATATCCTACAAATTCAGAGTTATATCGAAACTCCAATATTACATGTCAAAAATATCGTTGGCCTCACAAAACATATATTACCATGTGAAAGTCTCACAATCAACTTCGCTCCTATGTGGAAACTGAAAAGTGAAGTTGCTGCTTTTCAATTGGACATGATGTCTTATGTTATATGCATATACTAAACCATTGAACAGGTATACGATGATGCCTTCCACCTGATTCTCACAAGTCCTAAACAGGCAGCCATGAGCACGTGATTTCATAACGGGTGCAGCGGAGCGCGCCTCCCCTTCCTAGTATACTTTGTGAAGAAAAAAAAAAGGTAGCTGGTTCATTGAGTAGTGCCCTAGTAAAGCATTAGAAATTGGCAAATACATTTGCACAACCTTGTGAGTGTTTAGCCCTTTCCCAAGAGGCCACATCAATGCACCAAACACACACAAGCTGTAGCATGAATACGAAAAAAAATTATCCATCATACAAGACTATTTTTAACAAAACAAATCTGTGCATACGCATCACCAGTACATATGCTATAGTATTAACCATCGGTTAGATCCCATGCCCATTCTGTATGTAAATTCAACAGTCATGTTAACACTTACCATGACAACTATGAATCTGAAGCTGTTTTCCTGAATACACTTGAATACCATCTGAAACACCAAATGTCTAATTGTTTTCCTGAAGTTTTGTCCAGCAACACCCAACTATAACAGCCATCAATTTCACTATCAGTCGTTCAACTAACTGGATATCACAGTTTCACTAAGTACACAAACGAAGATAGGCTATTATAGAAAATCTGGCATTTCTGAAAGAGAGTTGATACTGCATCACTGAGTTTTTGCTCAACTGTAACTACCAATCTCTGAGCTCCTCCAGATTCCAGTCAGCAGTTATGCTCAACAGGAAGCAAGAAAGCACCACTTGCATCCAGTCCTCAATATGTAACAAAGCAAGAGATCGATCATATTAATGATTGTAAAGTCAATATTACACCTGGGGTATCTGATGAGAATTATAATGCAGCCTACCTTGCACAGTTGTACTGGTACTTCCCTTGGGCTGGATGACAGGCGAGACTATGAGGCATGGCTGCAAACATGATTTTCCCCACCAAATCAGCACCTGAAGAATCTTCATCCAATTTCTTTGGCAAGGGTTTTATGATGGTACCCATAACAAATGGAAGATCCTTCAGAAATTTTCTGTTTGTTGTTGAAACCAAGAAAAGCTTGCTCAACAGTTGCTCAAAAAAATACAAGTGCATCAGATTCTCTCCAAAGACAATCATTTGTATTAGCAGTAAATATCAAAGCCACAAGAGCACGGAGAAAACGGCACTGAATTGATCTCGTTGTCAGAAATATGCCAAGCATTAAAGAGTTCCCACAGACCATTTTCATTTGCATAAGTGCTCTACCTAACCATGTTTCAAGCCAAAAGGACACAATGCTGACCGGAGACATGATTTCTGTTTCATGCAATGCACTGCACCAGAGAAGGTATTACTGCACCAGGTGAAGTAATACCAAATGATTGTAGATTTCTTGGAGCGCCTAAAATCACATCCTTGAAGCTAATATTGAGAATAATAAACCTATGAACGAAAGCAACAAATCGTTCATGTTTCAGTTCCTGCACCAAAAGAATTATCAGTATTGATTTAGCAGAGCTACTACAATGACTGAAAACTCATAAATGTGCCATTTCACAATGAACAACTCAGATATGCCTATGATATGATAAGGATAGAGAAGCCACACATTTAGCTAAGAACTACACAGAAACTTCATAAATGTAAGCCTCATCATCTCAAGAGAGTGCGAGGTAGCCGCTGCGAGGTAGCCTGGAATCTTCTTGGCGCCGCCGGCGGCTCCGGGGAAGAAGGCGATGGAAAAGAGGGACGCGAGCGCGGAGGCCAGGGACACCAGGAGGAGCAGCGGCAGCGGCGTTGCACCGGAGACGTATGTATGTATATGTATATGTATATGTATATGTATATGTATATGTATATGTATATGTATATGTATATGTATATGTATATGTATATGTATATGTATATGTATATGTATATGTATATGTATATGTATATTTGGAGCCTGGGCTCCCTTTAGCTATAGGAAGCCCCAGCCAGCTGACCGGACCACACCTGGTCGGGGGGAAGGGGGGGGACCAGGTCGGGTTGGCCAGACAACACCCGGTCCCCACCCCGTGTCCAGCAACGACCCGGCGCCTTTTCGTCTCCCACCTGGTCCGAGATTCTCGGACATCCCTGGATATAGCAACCGGCCCCCACAAATCTTCCTTTCCATATCCGGGCGCATAAACCGGCGTTGTCTCTCTCCACTCCCCCGCTCCCACTCGCCCAATCCACCGCCGTCGCCATTCCCCCGTCCGCTCGTCCTTGCGCCGCCGTCGTCCGCCTCCCGCCGCCGTCGTCCGCTTGCCACATCCATCCCCGTCGCCTCCATCGCCGTCGCCATCTTCGCCGACACCGCCGTCCATGGAGCACTCCGCCGACACCACCCCCTGCTCCTCCCCACGCCACCGTAGTCCCCAACCCGCGGCCGTCGACGCGCGCCGTCGCCCCGTTCGTCCACAACCTCCCGGCGACGCGCGATTCTGCCGCCGCCGTCGACCCCCTTTACCTCCTTATCCGGCAACCCCACCCCTCTCCGCATTGGCCTTCTTCTCTGGCAACCCCTCCAGATCCACCTCGACGCAGCGACCCCTCTACACGCTGGCGCCACACAAAAAAGTAAGATCCATCTCTGGATGTAGTAGCATTTATTTATCGATCTACCCTTCGATGATCTGATTATTTTAACCTAGCGTGAATCTACCGTAGTAGTTGCATTTATTTGGTTTGACGTCTTTCTGCTATGAATCGACATCTGCTGCATATGGTATTCATTGATTTTAGGCAACGTTCGCAACAATAGCAGTTGCATAGTGGATGATTCTGGCAGTGATAAAAGGGGTGAACATTAGTTGATTTTTGCCAGATTCTACAATTTTTATTACACATTGTTAAGAGTTTTATGCACCATTTGTATAGATGTTTATGCATTTCCAGACAGGCAGATTATGAGATTTTTATGACATATTGTTTAAATGTTATTCACAATTCTATAGATCTTTATACATAAAGAAACGTTTTTTTATGTCTGCGGCAGTTAAAAAAGGGGTGATCATTAGATGATTTTTCGACAGATTTCATGACTTTTTATTACACAGTGGCAAGAGTTTTATGTACAACCTGTATAGACCTTGATGCATAGTTGGTTGTTGGCAGATTATACGATTTTTCATGACATACTGATTAATTTTTTTTCATATTTCTACATGGCTTTATGCATACTGTCAGACAAACAACATGCGTGTGTGTATGACACATTGTTTAATTTTTGCAAGGCAGCAATGATAAAGGATCTGCGGACTGCAGGTAATGAGGACACAAGCGACGACGAAGGTGATTTCCAGCCCCCAGCCAAGAAGCCCCGGCCGTCCTATGCCAAAGTTAACCGCAAAGTAACCACCAAGAAGGTGAAATAGAAGGACTCTACAGAACAGGTTTTTTCTTCACATTTTCATTCCCCCCTCCCCCATCAGCAAATTAATGCATGCTAATACAAATGTTAGGTGCAGTGCAGCAAATTTTATCACAAGCTTTCGTGGGCAATCATAAATATGTTACTGACTTGCTCCTATCTTTTTGTTGTTGGCTCAGGTTGTCCAAAGGCTTAATATCCGATGCATACCCGGCGATGTCATCGAAGCATTGAAACTGATGAGCGGAAGGCAGCATGTAGCCGTGGGCGCGTGAGGGTTCGACCCTATCCTGGAGATGATTGCCGATGGGGTGGGGAGCCGGTCTCTCCTTCGTTGGCTCATGGACAAGCTGGGCTATCGCGACATGACGCTCCGCCCTGAGCCCGGCAAGGAGCTCCGGATCACAAAGGAGACTGTCCGCCTCATCCTCGAGCTTCCCAGTGCTAGTGGAGGGAAGCCATTCTCAGATTACCGGGGACAGACCGAAGCTCATGACAGTCTCAGGGCTCAGCTTGGCCTCGGACGCAAGGTTCCAATCCCCATATCATTGCTGATGGACCGACTAAGTGAAGGGAACGACGATCCACTCTCAATCAGATTTTTTTCCTGATTCTGTACAACCGCTTCCTCTTCCCAACTTCCAGCTGGAACATCAGCAACACCGAGGTGTTGTTGACTGAAGAAATTGACAATTACCCGAACGTCGATGTCTGCCAGCTTGTGTTCAATGACATTTGCAAAGCCGCCAAGGCATGGCACACAAGAGACCGCACCAATCAGACGACAACGATATCCGGCTGCGCGCTTGTGATTATGGTAACCCGATGATCCTCTATGTTCTTTTACGCTAACAGCATGCTGTGTTCTATCAACTCAGTTACTATTTTACACTGAAGCCGGTGCTTTATTATGCAGCCAGTGCACATAATTTATGCATTTATGTTGTCTACAGATTTACTACCTGGACCACCTTCACCACCCAGCGTCACCTATCATCAGATACAGCACGCCCCGCATAAAATTCTTTGATAACAAAACTATGAAGGAATTGGCGAGGGCCGACTGTAGGAGGGCCGGACAACTCGGCAAACCTTTTGGTCACTGCGACGTAAGATCGATGTTCATTTATGCTCATCAGCTTATTCTAACCATCGCAGGTCACACTCAGTTCTATATTGATCCACAAACAGTTCCGAAGCAGGACCGAGACGTGCTACGGTGCGTCCTATAGCTACCACTGCCAGGACACTTTCTCCCTGCACGTACCACGAATCAAGGACCTTCTCAAGGACAAGCTCCTCTCTCTGCCCAGGCGTGTCCGCGATGAATTTGATGACCTCTTCCGTACCTATGATGCGGAGGTGGACGCATACTGCGATTCAATGCAAAAAAGCCATGAGCGCCTAGTACGGAAGTAGATTGACCTTGCTGAGACGTTCACCGGCATGATCGATAGGGCCCTCGCTGCCCACAAACAAGCCGGAGGTGCAGGTCCCTCCAATGAGCATGGCAGCGCCCCCGACCCTGAGCCATCACCAATGCGTCAGCGCTCAAACCCACCCATTCATATATTTTGTTATTTTTCCCGCAGGCTCCTTTACTGACATCCCAATATTTATCTACTGGTTTAGAGCACGATGGACAGGCGGACACAATGATGGATACGCAGCTCGGGCAGGATAGCAGCGAGGACCCCCTCCAGGACACTCAGCTGCAGGAATGCTTGCAGGGCATTTATGAGAAACAGCGCCGACAGCGAAGAGCGTTTCAGGACGAACCTGACGACAGCACGCAACCACCTCCTGCTCCCCACCAGGCTGCACCAATCAACACCTCCGTCGATGGTACTTCAGAACAGGTATGCCTCAAACTAATTTGATCAGTTATGCTATCTGCAGCCACCTTTTTCTCATATTAGCAAGAGTTTTATGCAACTGTGTTATGCCTTGATGAAATATTTACTCACCTCCACATCTTTTATTCATAATTCTCATGATTTTTACTCACATTTCTATATTCCTTTACGCATAATCTAATCAGCAACAGAACCGCGATGCTCGCCCGCCGCCAATGTTTGATGTCACACCCAATCCTGTAAGCGCTATTTTAGAAGTGTGCCTATTTTGCATTAGTCGCCAAAGCTTCTAAACCGTTACATCGTTTGTTTGTTCAGGGTGGAACCGATGTTGGACACAAGACTGGCCCTCGGTTTGACAAGACTCCACTTGGCCGCATTAGTTTCCCCGGTCACACGTCTCAACGCGATGTATCTAATACATTTTACGACATCTTTTGCGAAACTCACTGGTCTCTTTTATTTAATGTCACCAGGGTTCTTCTACAATCCAGCAGCCAGAGCAGTCCACCGTCATCCCACGAGCCCCTTCAGCTGTTGACCTTGCACGCGCCCTCCGTTGTTACGTGTGCACCGCAGACGGTGTATCCCCGGAACTGTATGATATGCGGTCTCTCTATCCGATCATTTATGCTCCCTGTCATTAACTTTTATGCATTGAAACCAGCAATTTTATGCTCCCCGGCACTAGCTTTCCCAGTAGCTACATCTTTACTCACACCCAACTCATCTTTTACGTGTTTTCTGCCACCCGCAGTCAGCTGATGGAGTTTGGTCGTTATGGGGGATTCGTTTATGATGCTAAGGAGTCATTTGAGCATAACGGATCCCTCGAGAACTTCTACATACAAGCATTCATCGATTGTCTGCGCCATGACGATGCAACACACCTCCCTGCGCCGATCACAGACCGCTTGATACTTGACGCCGGTGTTGGGGTACACACTCCATTCCTAAGTCCATTGCAGCTGCCTCCGCACCCGAGCTAACCTTGTGTTTCTTTGCAGGAATTATTAAACACAGAAGCGCAAGAAGCCAACAGCAAAAACAAGGGAGGCTTCAAGCCCGAAGTGTTAAATGAATACCTGCAATGGACTGTGCCATGGGCTAATGGACTCATCGGAATCAAAATCGGTAAACCTGTCCCCCCTGTTCCCCCTACTACAAACATCGCCATGCAAAAGTGTATATAAGTTTATGCACCATGCCAGATTATTTTATGCAAAAGTATACACAATATTATGCCACTATTTATGCACTCTTTTTCAATCATGCACTTGCCAATGTCTTCTCTATGCAGATTATGCTCCCAATGCTGCACCGAGGCCACTGGACTCTATACGTCATCAACATAGCGAGGAAGTGCATAGAGATATATGACTCCAATCCCTACGGGCCAGAACTGGGCGGCACGATTTGGAAGGCACACCACTGCAACGCCGTGGAGGCCGGTGGGAAGAGAACCCCATGGTGCAAGCTCATGATGGCCAGGCTTAACAAAGTTCTGCAGGCAGGGTGACCAAACTGTGGCATTCCCAAATTTGGCAATTGGAAAATTGATATATCCCCCCATTGTCGTACCATGAAACCTGGCTCCAACAATTGTGGTTTCTTCGTGACAAGATTTATCTAGCTTTACGAGTACAGCACTGGCGGTCTCCTCCCATGGCAGTGGCCGATGAGTCTCAATCTATAGCTTAGTGGATAATGTGTGTACTGCTTAGCTTATTACGCTCTAGTTCAAAAAAAAATTATGCATATCCCTAGTGTCTTTTATGACATTCCTTTGTGTCCATGAATTAAATACCCACTCACCTCATGTTTCCACTTGACACTCTCCTAATTGTAGGAGGACGACGGAGACCTTCGATCATACCTGCTGCAGTATCTGACGTTCCACCCCAAGAACCAATTGGCGGAGCTGCCTCCGGAGATTGAGAGATTCAGACCTCCAAGAGTCTAGCAAGCAACACGCCTAGGACCTTCATAGTTGGCCAACATCGATATTTTGCCGTAACAGACAGTTTTGCTACCCAGCTAGGTTAATTGCTTAGTCACGTATGTATGTTGGACATCTATCGGTTAACCTCGTAATTTAGACATCAATATCTTGTACACATGCATTGCTGACGTCGCCCACTGTCTGGTACATGTCCATGTGGATGAACTTAGTGCCACAATTCTAGACATCTTATGCAATTTATGCTTAGTCCATGCCAGGTCACGTGATGTGTAAAATGCTTGCTTTACCTGTATGAGACAGTCTACAGGCCGTAGTTTCACCCCTTTTATCCATTTTCCAGACCACCTTTACGCAAATCCACATAAGAATTTACTCCACCATGCAACCACACCCCATGCAGTCCTCTACTCTTTTTGGCAGAACTGTTGTACGTTGCTAAACCTTACGCACTTCACTTACAAAATTTATGCAATTACACACCTGGCTCTATTATGCTACAATACCTTATGCCATCCTTTTTATCCATTTTCCTGATTAACTTTACGCAAAATCACATAAAACTTGCTCTATCCTGCACCCATACCCCTTGCTGTCTTGTCCTCCCAAAAGCGTTGGATGTGCCCAATAGTTACGCACTTCACTAACACATTTTATGCAATTACAGTTTAGATGGTATGCGTTTAACGCTGCTAGTTCATACAGCTGGACTATGCACAATACAACTGGGTCCCGCGCAACATATCGATCACGCATTCGCAACATTTTTGACAGTTTGTTTTTATTAAAACCAACAATGTGCACCAACAACAACCGCGTAACACTCGATGCCCAAGCTGGCTTCAACCTTTATGCTAAACATTCTTGCTCCGTAGGACTCGGATGCTCAGCTGCATTTCATCATCTCCCTGCGCGGAACCATCCTTCTCCATGTCACTATCATCAGTGTCTTCATCATCGGAAAGTTCCACACTTCGCTTCCTGCTTGTCGATGTCTCAATCCAATGCGCCGCTGATATAGCACTCTTGTTCCTCGAACTAGGAGGCCGCCCCCTTTTCCGACCAACCATGTTCGCCAAGCGCACCCTATTTTCTTCCAACATCAGGCACGTCCGGCTATTGTGTCCATCCGCAACACCACACTTCTTGCACTTCCTATTCTTCTTCTTCTCTCCCTTTGCGCCTAGCTTCAGGGAGCTCGCCTCATTCTCCTTTATAGTCCTCCCCTTTGGCTTCGCCCGGTCGGGCTTCTCCAAGCTAATTGCCTCAAAAATAGGGTGCAGTCTCTGCGTTTTGAATTTATTCAGTTGTCAAAACAACTTGCAAACATCAACGCATTAATAGACACCTGAACAAATCGTTCATCATGGTTACCTTCCTAGCTTCGATTGCATCATGTGGTTGTATGCCCTGGGAACTACTCCCATTTACGACGGTTTCACCAGCGTCGGCAGTCTACAAACAAAAACCATATGTTATCACACATTTCTAACATAACCAGTTCCATGACTAATATCTTC
Source organism: Paspalum notatum (assembly GCA_022530915.1). NCBI lineage: Eukaryota > Viridiplantae > Streptophyta > Magnoliopsida > Poales > Poaceae > Paspalum > Paspalum notatum. The sequence goes on from CM039683.1 coordinate 13,802,710, forward strand.
ATGCAAACGCTGATGTTACCTGTTGTTCAGCATCGGCAGACACCTCTCCACATACAGATAAATTGTCATTTCGTTGCACTGCCAGACCTTGACCTCGCCCTTCCTCAGCGGATGCACCATCATCCTATATTTACGCCAACACGCCAATTGATTATCATTATTCCGACGCAAAAGAAAAAACATACGACAACATTTTTTACACCATATAGTTACCTGGCAATCTACACAATCATTGTTTACGCAATTTTCCTCTCCATTTATGTCTAGCGCCACTCGCTCCATGTCCTCTATGAGCTTGTCCAATACAACCAGTGCCATATTTTTTCTAGCTTCCGACATACCAGAAAGTGTGACAACCTTCATTGTTTTTAACATCACCACGTTCCGTCTGCCCAATGCGGTTTCGCCATCCTTACCTTGCATTTTCCTGTCGTCCCTATGAAAAAGCACATCTACCTTTGCATCGTATACCGCTTCATCACGTATTCTTTCGGTATCCTCTCAATTTGAAGGTGCGTAAATGCTTTTATCAGGTGCACACATAACAGCCCTGCGTTTATCCAGAACACCAAAATTCATTCACACATTACATAAACCAATGACTCTCTATATAAACCACACGACGCACCCTACCTGTGTGCTCCCATTGCTTGCACTCACAGCAGTACTTTCCAGCGTCCACGTCCGTCTTCACTTTGAATTCGTGCTGTTCCCACACTATTTTATTAGACCGATTAGTATGGTGCACTAGGTAATCGTCCGGACCACCATCAGGATCGGGTACTATTTTGTACGCAGTGGAATATTTCATCGACTCCTCGAACCTACACATGACGGCCCTTGTGTACACCCTCACCACCCTTATTTCAAATGGGTAAAGCATGTTAGTCTCCCTCTGCCCCTGCAAATTATGCAGATAGCCACATATCAGCGTAACTACAAACCATAATTTGCATAAAATCTAAAACATTTATGCACAATTACTGATAACAGCGCCACATAACACGATCGACCACATACCTTGCATGCCAATGCTTCAGCTGCCTCCTTCATCTTCCTCTTGTACATCATCTTCATCATTTGCTTAGCAAACTCATGCAACGGAGTGTTCGCGTCAACATGGGAGTTCTTCACTACTTTGTTCATGCTTTCGCTGCGTTGGGTAGACACCATTACGCCACAGAAATCATCTTTAAAAAAAGCCGGTATCCACTCCTTTCGGATTTCATGCAAACTCTTGAGCGTGGTGTCGTCGCGCAGGCTAAATTCATCCAGCATCCACTCCCAAGCAGCCTCAAACTCAAATGGAGTCAGAGGATGATGAATTATAGACTGAAACTTTGCCTTGAAGTCTCTATCCTCAAACCTTTTGTACAATTCATTCAAATGTGTCCTAAACCTGTTCTGTACATGCCACAGACACAATCGGTGAATTGTATTGGGGAAAACCCGCCCTAGCGCAACCGGCATCGCTGGGTCTTGATCTGCATAAATGCATAAAATATGTCTGTGGATAGCATCAAAATCACATAAACGTGAAAGCAAAACAGCATAATTGATTACTACTATTCTGCATAAAAACATAAAACATGGCTAATGACAGCTTCCAACTCACATAAACGTTAAATCAAAACAGCATAATTGATTACTACTACTCTGAATAAATTGTACCTGTCAGCATCACCCTCGGCCCGTCACCCCCCATACACATCTTGAACACATTGAATGCCCATTCGAATGTCTCGATGGTCTCATCTCCCAACAGTACGAAGCCAAATGTAGTGCACTGTAGGTGGTTGTTCGCACCGACAAACATACCAAGGGGTTTACCATACAGGTTAGTCTTATGTGTGGTATCAAACGTCACCGCATCTCCAAAATCAGCATATTCACCCTACTGACTGGCATGAGACCAGAATATGCTTTTTATCTTCCCATCGTCTTCCAGCTGAAAGTCACAGAAGAATTGTGGATTTTGCTTCCTACATTCTGTAAAGAATTCTAGAAGCTTGGCTACGTCATTGCTGTTGTTCTCCCTCCGCCTCGCTGCACCCCTGTTAACATTCAATTAGCACACATTTTGTATTACAAAAAGTGCATAACCATCGCGAAACTCACATGTTTTTTACGTCCTGTGATGTAACTGGGACAAACTCAGGCCCCCCATGCATCTCCGTAACAAGGTCCATGATGCAGTGCTGTGGCACCCTGCTATCTTGCATCGCTCCTATAAACTCCCTGTATGCTGGATCATGCGACTTATTGCAAAAAAGCCGTTCCTTTTTTGTTTTATCCGTTATGAATGCGTGATTATGCTCTAGGCGCAAGATATCTATACGAACCGAAACGACGTTTTCTCTGGCATCATCATATATAAATTTCAGCTTCATCCCAGCTTTGCACCCCGTCCGCTTGGACGATGTTTTACGCACCTTTGGATTATCCACGGTCCTCTCCGCACATTTTCCCTCCATCGAACAGTTCAGCCACTTGTGACTTTTCGCACTCCTGTACCTCTTCAACGGAAACCCAACCTCGTACGCATATCTTAGGTAAAATTTATGCGCCTCGTCGACACTCCTGAACACCATGCCACTCGCAGGAACTATACTTGGATCTATAGTTTCGGCCTGCAAGAATCACAAAGCCACGCACGAGATTACGCAACTACCGCGTCCAATTACGCATAAAATCAAGTCTCCTATACTTACATGGCTTTGCCGAATATGCGGCGTGTCCATCTCAGCCGACCAATGGTCCTCAAGGGCGCACGTTGGAGCCCGCCCGCCACCCTGCCCGAATCCTCGGATTTGATCTCATTGCAGCCAGGAGCGCGCAGATCAGGCGGTGGCGTAATCAACGCCCTTACCGGCGACGCCCGCACCAGAGGAGTTGCATAAACGCCCGCCTCAGGGTTTGGCGTCGATCGCCCAGCCACCGGCGGCGTTGCCATGGAAGCAGCGTTTGCACGAGATTTTTCCGGAGACAAAATCGTAAAACCCCGACCGATCTATCGCAGCGCGCCCCACGTCTACTACCGGGACGCGGCACCCACGGAAACTCTCCGCCAATCACGCGCGCAGTTAAAACCCAGACGCCGATTATGAATCGTCCCCGAAACGCATAAAACCGGGATTTTTACGCATACCAATGCTCTTATTTACGCAGTTATGAATAGACATTTACGCTCTTTGACACACTCCACACTGGTCGGTCATTCCCCTGAAGGGGGCCCACCCCCGCGCCCGTTGGTGTGGTTGGACCATCGACCCACCCGGTCTGGTCCGCCTGGCTCGGGGGAGAGGCTCGGGCTTCCTGCATCTAAAGGAAGCTAATGGGCTTCCTTTATACCGACCATATATATATATATATATATATATAATTCTTATATTATAGCCGGCTACAGAATAACTAATTCTGTATCCAGACCCAACCTGCGAACCACCCCGTCTCCTGCGTGTCGCTCGGCGCCCCACGCGTGCGCATCCCATCGGCTTGGGGCGCTCGGCTCAACAAGCCAGCTTGTGGCTCGGCCTCAACAAATCAGCCATTCAGCCGATAGCACAGCACAAGGTGAAGTGAGCCAAGCGGTGGAACAAAATTCCTCTTCCGGTAATTTCGCCGCCGCCGCCGTCGACGACAGGAGCAGCCTCGATCCACTCCAACGATCTACCGCGCAAGAGACGTTCCAAAGCCAGACTGCCAGAGTCATCCGTGACTTTTTGCATCTGTAGTTTCGCGTATACTGGGATCAGAAAAGGGCAAGGTGAGTGACCGCACAGCATCAGCAATTCCGTATTAAATTATTTTTGTCTAGATCTGATCCTTTCGCTACCACTAAATTCCAAACAGATGTGATTGCGCTCATCATTTTGTGGCTGTATTGGCGAGTACTGAGTTTTGCCGCTGCACATGGGATTGAGATCGCGGTGGTCTTTTCCTAGCTGACCGAGAAACCTTCTGCATCCTGATTTATTCCCCACCCTCTTCAGCAAATAAGTGTGTTGTGTGCTGCTGATTCGCCGCCAGCATGAATCTTTCTATCCCACCATACTTAGATCTGGTAATCTCCTCTCTGTTTTCTAATTTCTCTTGTTCATTTCACGAGAGACAGTAGGCAGGATATTTAAGAACGATTTCCTTGCCTTCCTAATCCAATGAGATTAGCTCAAATTTACATCACAGCCTGCGCTAGATGCGGCCATCTGGGCTGTAAATCATATGCATAGAGCTGCCACAATCCACAACGTTATTGTTGTTGCTATCTGAAATTAGCATTGCTATCAGAATTCACTTTTTGCTTGTTACAGTTAGACTATAGAAATAAAATTATAGATGAATGCAGTGTGGTTAACAAACCTTTTGTGAAAACCTGTTAACATTAACCACAATATTTTCAAAAATCATAGTATACAAGACTCTGTGCATCACAATTGTTCGATTTACTAGGTTCGTAGTTTGTAGTTGTAGGCATGGATTCTTGTAATTCATATATAGGAGATATAACAAACATATATTGTAGTAAATCATTTACGGTGGTGGGATGGGATCCTGTTTTGTCTGCTGCTCCTATCCTCCATCGAAGACATCCTGATTCCATCCTCATCCCCCTTGGTTTGACATTGACATCCATCCAGTGGTGAGCAGCAGTGTCATGGTTGTTGTCGTTTCTTTTCGCTCTGGTCAAAGGTCTCATGTCTATGGTGCCCATGGTGATATCATCAAGGGGGTGAGTACTGAGTAGCTTGCAAATCATCATCCCTAATCAATCTCGAGGATTATTGCTCCACTATACATCACATTACTTTTCGATCTGAACAGTTGCAACTGACTTAGGATCACACAGATCATTATTTTACTGGGCATGTGTGATACACAATGTGTGAATGATATAAAAAAAAACTACAAATGCTCAGATTCATCTTGGTTCATTGATGTAAATTTTTATTTTTCGCAATTCATAAACACTCTGAAAAGGCATCATAGTAAATGCATGTATTCATCTTGGTCAATTATCATAAATCTTATTTCTCGTCAATCATACACAATATCATGTTTGTATTCAAAGTATTAAGCGAGCTTTGTAATTTCTCATATCATTTACTGTTGTGTTACTTCCAAAGATAATTTTTTAGAAGATAAAGGCCTCCACAATAGCTACAATGGTGATTAAAAAAAGTTTTGATGTTAGCTCTGCTCTGAACTCATCCCTGTGACCATTCTCATCCGAACCAGCGGTGCAACCATCCCCCGTCTGGGCTGGCGAAGACAGGGTGTGGTGCTGGTGAGTCACCTTGTAAATACTTTTTAGATGAATAGTCTCTTTGTAATATCTTGACCAACATGGTGTTGATTCCCTTTGGATGACACATAACTCCTATAGTACATTCGAATATTCATAGTATATAATTCTCGTAAATATTGTTTCCAATGGAACCATATATATGCATCAATTGCAGGGCACCAAAATTTTATATAATTGTAACTTAGATCAAATTTATAGTAAGTATTATTTATTCATAATAACACATAGTTCTTGTAATTTTTCGTTCATAATAATCATTCACACTATATGGCGATGGATCTGGTAACTTGGTTATCTTTTTACACGCTAATAGATCCCAGTCATTATTGTACCTTGGAAGGTAACTTCCTTTTTGACCTTCCGTGATTTCTCCTTGTTTTTTGCTAGGCTTTGATCTTGTACATTACGTCATTACGTGAAGTCATCATGCACTATATATATATATATATATATAGTATGGCCATTACGTTACTAGCAAGCTAGATCTCTCTTCTTCTTGTGAATTTTTATGTATGATGATGATGTGTCATCCTTTCGGTGCGATAATTTTCATTCCTAAAAAATCATCTCACTACAACCGCAGGTAATGACACTTTTAAGTAAGAGGTGCTACTCTGCATGTTCTTTCCCGTTGTACATGATCAAGAAGCTTCCAGATGGACTTAATCTACATAGCTGACGATTTGTGAAAAACAAATAATAGAGGCCTAGCGTTTATTTTCCTATATTTCTATTATTGTTTAGTGTCAATTCACAAATGTATCACTGTGTTATATGGTTGAACTCAGTTCGTTGATCAAGCATGAATGTTTACGTTGTCTTGGGTGATATTGAGTTCTCTTATTGTTTCGTCTTTTTCTTGAAAAAAATAATCTCTTAGTTATTTAAATCACATGAGGGATATAGTCTCGTAAATAATTTTAAAAAATTGTGTAGATCACAATTATGATGGAATTTACAAAGGTAGCGCCATGGATTATAGTAATTCATATACAAGGCACAATATTGTAGTAAACCATTTACAGAAATTATGATGAATGTTAAATGGCATCCTTATTGCAATTCATATATAATGGATTTACATCGTTTACTACAAAATGGTGGTGACATAGAATTCAGTAAATCATTTACTACAAAATAGTGGTGATACAGAACACTGATTTCTAGTAAATCATGTACTAGAAAAATATTGTAGATGACATTATCGTAATTTTTTTTTTACTTTGGGGCCAAGTTCGTTATCGTAATTTCACACATTATCGAAAGGCATTATTGAACCTCAGAAAAAACCCATTGTGGTACAGTAAATTGATTATACATCGTGGTAGGTAGGAAAAAAAAAATGCTATTCTAGTAAATTGATGCGATACTTGCATACATCCTTACGGTAATCATTGGGACGCATGCCTTGGTTAGTAACCAGTAAAATGCAGCAGTAATTAGGGAAAACAAATCATGAAGGCCACCTGTAGGACCGAGACGTGCGACTAGAGGGGGGAGTGAATAGGAGCACTTGAAAAACTCAAATTCAAACCCCAAAGTGCACTCTCACAAAAGCACACGCACAACCGATACCGTCTACTGAACAGATACGTATCGGGTGCAAAGCGGAAGCACACACCACCTAGACGAACACAACAAAGCACAGACAAAATGAAACAAGCTACAAAGTTGGCAAGTGTCGCAAACTAGCCACTCAACACGCCGAAGCGTGCCTCACTTAGAAAAGTGAGTGAAGAGTATGGGCATAAAGTGGTTGACACAAAGCAAGTTTGAAGCAAACAACAACACTTCAAAAACTAAAGAAACTGGACAACACAAACCCTAAACCGGACAAACCTGCGGGCCAAACAACATAACACGCGAAACGCAAAAGAGAAACAAGGGACCGGACAAACACAGAGCGAGGGAGAGAAATAGCGAAAGAAGCAGGGAGACCGGACAATCCGATTCTTCAAATCGGACACAACCTCGGACAAAGAAACCAAGAAAAACAAACCCCAAAGCAAGCGGAGCAAAGAACACGCAAAAACAGCCCCAAATACACTAGACCGGACAATACTCTCAACCAAAAGAACTGACCGGACAAACCTAAAGAAAGGGGCTGAAACAGCCCTAAAAACCTACAGACCGGACAATACTAAGTCTATAGATCGGACAATCCTAAGTATAGGGTTCGGACAAAGCTAAGGACAAACAATTAGTACTGTCAGTTCTCCGAAAAACTGCGCAGAAAAACAGCCCGACACCCCACCGAAAAATCGATCAAAACAGGGTCAAATCTCAACGAAACTTCACAAAAATTTGCATGGATAATCCTAAGGACCTTCCCTAGCAAATCCCAAAAGATCAGCTCCAAAAGATCAAGGGATACATGGGAATTGCAAATCTCGTGAGGTAGGTGAGTTGACTCTGAAAAACCGAGAAATGGGAAGAACGGCCCTTGCTCGTGGTTCAATGATTCTAGCACTTGGCTAGTGAGATTCACCACACCATAGCAAGGCAAAATACCAGCGAAAGAAAGATCCCAACCTTGAACAAACCGAAACACACCAAAATCCAAGAATTGGAACCAAAAACGAACTAGAACGGGGAGGGGAAAGGGAAGGACAAAAATTGCTGCTCACTCCATGGAATTTCTCAACAAGAAACCTTGGATTAAACACAAAATTTAGGTTACACAAGTTTCCTTGAGCCTACCTCCCATCATCCTCCCACTAATGACAAGATTAGACTAAACTAGGCACTCATCTCCTAGCTAATCACCTCTATTTCTTCTCTTTGGACCTTGGCTGCTAGGGTTAGGAAATCCTAGGGTTTGTGGCTACCAAGATAAGCTCCAAGGGAGCCTCTCAAGTCTATTTATACCCTAGACCCTAAACGACACAATTACATTAACACCCCTAGTCTAAAAATGCCCGGAGGGGGCCAAACAGAAAAGATACAATCGGACGACTACGATGACGGCTTGATCTTTTCCTTCTCCACGCCTCACTTGGATGTGCGCCACGTAGCCAGTAGTCCGGAAGCTTCCCCCAGTTTTGAAGTCAGAAACCGGGAAACTTTATTCTGCGGGCTTCCTGGGCCGAGTCTTGGCCCAATCTCCTATCTTGGTGAGTCGGAGCCCAACCCACCAAGTCATCTGAACTTGGGTGGCCGCAGTTTTGAGCCGAAGCCGGCAAAGCCTCCCTCGCACGTCTTCGCGCCATGCACTTGGGTTGGAGCACCACAGCGGCACCCAGCTTCTCCAGTCCATCGGAGTCGCCTCGCGGTCCATCGGAGGGCTTACACCACCGTTGCCGAACCGCCCCTCCGTGTACTGAGCTTCCATGGCCGACCAACGCTAAGCATTGCCTCCGATCCATTGGAGGACTTTTGCCTCAGTCCATCGAGGTCTTTGTCATCCTCTACCTCCAATCCATCGGAGGGCCTCCAGTCCGTCGGAGGGCTTGAGCTCATTGACAATCACTCATCACACCAGGAGAGCAATGAGGCCGGTCCATTGGCTCTCAATCTCCCCCTTGATGAGTGCATTGTCAACACCCTCAACCTGTAACCTGAAATAGAACAAAGACAAGAGAAAAGCGTAAAACCAAAAAAGAAAGAAAGAAAGAAGAAAGTTGCTCAAGATGCCCAAGAACCAAATACAAGCAAAGAAACAGGGCACAATGAGACAACAAAAGAAAGCAAAGCATCGGCTCCTCAAGACAGAGGCAAAGGGCTCAACGCACCGATGCAAAGAGCATCCTAAAAGCTCAAACTCCCCCCTGAAATGCATCGTCACAAATGCAATATGAGTGCAAAGCTCCCCCTCAACTAGATCTCTCCCAAAGTCCTCCCCCTGTGTCCAATACTCCAAAAATTCTCCCCCTTGGAAGAACACCCATTTTTCTCCCCCTTGTTGGCAATGGACACATCAAGGGTTCCTAAGACTCCCTCTGAACTAGACAACTCCCCCTCAAAATATGCCATGAAATGCAAAGAGTGTAACTGAAAGAGCTCAGAAGGGATGGAAAGCTAATAATCACAAGTTCTAGCATACAATGCAAGTGAGGGCAAGGAAGCATATAACAAGCTCAAATGAATCTATTTTACACATATCAAGAGCAAGCTTGTTTTTTAGGGTTGTTTAAAAGAAAGCATCACCAACATGAATAGCATCTAGCAAGATAGGCATGAACACAAGATGCCAGCAATACATACAAGGTGTGCTACTCTCAACCAAAGCATATACAACTAGACATAAGCATTTTTAGAGACTTGCCAATTTTTAGCATTATATTATATTCGCAAACTCTATTTTTGTGCCAGGGATTATTTACTTGTGTTTTGCCACTTCTTACCAACCAATGCCAAGCCTAGACTCAAAAAACCGTCAGAAGCTTAAGACAAGGTTTTGGTCATACACAGCCTAGTCCAAGTTCATGCCAAAGTGCAATGACAAGCAGTCTCGAACTAGATCAATGTGACAAGCAAACCCACCTGGATCTTTCTCATTTCAGCAAATAAGACATCACTTGTAAGCATTTTAATTCAGATTTCTATTCAAGCAAGATGTCACAAAAACTTAGGCATTAATTTAGCAAAGGCATACAACTAGCATATCCAGGTATGAAAAGATAGCATAGCATTCAACAATCCTACACATGCTAAGTATTTAAGTCAAGTGGTGATCATGGTTTTTGATTTGCAAAGAAAAAAATGACTTAGCTCACAATTAGTATTCAACAGACTTAAGACAGCTTAGCCAACCATGATCAAGCAAGCATCTATACAATCTAGCACAAGCAAATAGTAACTCATCATTCCAAAAGAGCTCTAGTGCTAGTGAAGTGAAAATGCATATGATACAATGCGATGCATGATATGATACAATATGCAAAAGAATCAAAGAGAAATAAAAACAAGATAAAAGCAAAATCTAAACTACAGAAAAGGAATAGCACACTATCCCTTACTAAAAGGAATAGCACACTATCCCTGACTAAAAGGGATAGCACACTCCAAGCTCACCTCTCAAGCGCACAAAAACGCCAAACTCTAGGGGTTTGGTAAAGACATCGGCCAACTGGTTTTTAGATGCTACATGCACTAAGTCTATGTCCCCCTTCTCATAGTGATCTCTCAGAAAGTGAAACCTCACGTCTATGTGTTTGGTTCTAGAGTGTAAGACGGGGTTCTTAGCTACAGAAATAGCAGAAGTAGAGTCAACTAGGAGAGAGATCCAACCAAACTTAAGGCCGAAATCACTAAGGGTGGCTTTCATCCACAAAAGCTGGGAGCAGCAACTAGCAGCAGCAACATATTTTGCTTCAGTAGTGAAAAGAGCTACACTAGCTTGCTTGCAGGAGGACCAAGAGACAAGGGAGGTTCCTAAGAGTTGGCATGTGCCGGAGGTTGACTTGCGATCAATCCGGCAGCCAACGTGGTCAGCATCTGAGAACCCTCTGAGAGAAAGAGAAGAACCCGAGGAATACCAAAGACCAAGCTCAGGAGTGAATTTCAGATACCTGAAAATGCGCTTCACCGCTTGACGGTGACAAGTCCTACGAGAAGCCTGGTAGCGCGCACAAAGGCAGACCGCGAACTGAATGTCCGGCCTAGTCGCCGTTAGGTACATAAGTGAGCCGATCATCCCTCGAAATTCCTTCTGGTCCACCGCCTCCCCATCTTTATCCGCATCAAGCGCCGTGTTTGTACTCATAGGAGTTGTCATGGGTTTAGAGTCACCCATGTTAAACTTCTTGAGTATGTCCCTTGTGTACTTGACTTGATGAACGAAGGTACCCTCAAGGCCTTGCTTGATCTGCAGCCCGAGGAAGAACTGGAGCTCACCCATAAGACTCATCTCAAATTCCCAGCTCATCTATTCAGCAAAACTAGACACCAAAGCGTGAGATGAACCACCAAAGATTATGTCATCAACATATATCTGAACTATCAGGGTGTCACCGCCACGACTCAACAAATCAAGGTCTTGTCTACTGAACCCATCACAAACCCAGACTTGAGCAGGAAACTCTTCAACCTAGCATACCAAGCTCTAGGAGCTTGCTTCAGACCATAAAGGGCTTTCCTCAACTTATACACCCGGTCTGGAAACTTGGCACTCTCAATAGGAGGTTGTCTCACATATACCTCCTCCTCTATAAATCCATTCAGGAAAGCAGACTTGACATCCATTTGCTGCAGTTTGAAGCCTTTAGAGGCCGCAAAGGCAAGCAAAATCATAATGGCTTCCAAACGAGCTACAGGGGCAAAGGTCTCCTCATAATCTATCCCCTCCTTCTGACAGAAACCCTGGGCTACCAATCTCGCTTTGTTCCTCACAACCATCCCATCCTCACCCTGTTTGTTCTTGAAAACCCACTTGGCACCTATAGGGTGACAGTTTGGTGGAGGTTCAACTAAATCCCAGACATGGTTTCTATCAAAGTTCTCCAACTCCTCATGCATGGCGTTCACCCAGTTTGGATCAGATAATGCATGTGACACATCTCGGGGCTCAAAAGAAGCAACATATGCAGAGTGGGAGAAAAAGGCTAGAGAAGCAACCGAAGAGCGTGTGACACGCTGGTGAATGTCTCCAATCATCCTGTGTGGAGGGTGATCCCGCTGGACCTGCCGAGATGGAACAATTTCAGAGGTCACCTCCCCTGCGTCCTCAGCAGGTCTAGCCTCTGCATGAGCTTGCTGTCAGGGGAGTGAGGAAGAAGCCATGGGCAGGGGTCCTCCTTCATCATCAGAGCTCGTAGCAGAGGGGGCAGGAGCTGCAGCTGGTGCAGTGGCTCCGGCATCACCAACATCAACCGCACCTTCCTCATCCTCAAAGATGGGGGTGCCTTCTTCATCATCACCTGAAAGCTCAAAGGCAGGGGTTGTGCAGGGCATAGTTTCATCAAAAGAAACCTCACAAGTCTCAACAACTTGCTTGGCCTCCAAAATCCACACACGAAAAGCTCTAGAATTAGAAGCATACCCTAGAAAAATCTCATCTAGACAACGAGACTCAAATTTGTCCAGATGCCTCGCCTTTTAAGCACAAAGCACCTGCAACCAAACGCCCGCAAATGCTTGACGCTGGGCTGCCTACCAAACCGAAGTTCATACGAGGTCTTTCCAAGGAAAGCTCGCAAGAAGATCCGGTTCGCAATGTAACAGGCCGTATTCACTGCCTCAGCCCAAAAGCGCCTCGGAGTCCTATGCTCATCGAGCATCATCCGTGCCATCTCAACAAGTGTGCGGTTCTTGCGTTCCACAACACCGTTCTGCGGTGGGGTATATGGAGAAGAAAACTAGTGCTCAAGACCTAGGTCACGACAGAAGTTTTCGAAACGAGAGTTTCTGAATTCTCCGCCATTGTCACTGCGGATAGCCCTCATGGCCTTATGACTCTCATTTCTCAACCTCAATACCAGATCCCGAACAAAACCAAATGCCTCATCCTTAAACTCCATGAAAAATACCCATGAAAACCGCGAAAAATCGTCCACAACGACAAGCACGTACCACTTCCCACTGACCGACGCTACCCGAGTGGGACCTACTGTATCCATATGGAGTAGCTCACCCGGATAGGAGGTCATAACCTGAGACACAGGAATGTGAGAAGCGGCAACCATCTTGCCATGACGACAAGGGTGGCAAACTAAGTCCTTCTCAGCTCTCAATTTGAGCAATCCTCGGATTAGGCCCATTGAACTTAACCTGACTAGCAGATCAAAGCTCAAGTGACCAAGTCTCCTATGCCACTTCCATATATCAGCAGAAGGACTAGCAACCAAACAGCGCGTAGGGCCAGAAACAGATGTGAGGTCGACCCTAAAAAACTTAACAAAAGGCAGCAAAGAGCAAACAAGGGTCTCCTCAGCATCAAGAACGCAGCACGCACCCTTCTTAAAACGAACTTCAAATCCTTCATCGAGAAGTTGCGAAACAGAAAACAAATTGAACCCCAGATTCCGGACAAAAGCAACTTCTCTCAGGGAAAGCTTAGCAGAGAGTGAAACAGAACCAACACCCATCACTTTACCTTGACCATTGTCCCCGAATGCGATGTACTCCTTGGTGCTTACGGGGTTGAGGCTGGAGAACCACTTGTGGTGCCCTGTCATGTGCCTAGAGCAACTGGAGTCCATGATCCACACGTCCTCCATGCCTCGATCCTGCAAAGTCAAGTAAAACGACGGTGAGCAAACGGTCCGGCACTGGGGTTAGTACCAAAACTGTTGTACCAGTGCTGAGCCATCTGCTCAAAAGTGGGGTAAGCACAATCAAATAAATCACCACGACTGGAGTAACCACGACCCTGAAAGCGTGGCCTCTCAAACTCTCTCACAAACCCTCGGTCACAAGGTCCGTAGCCGCGCTGAAAACGACTAGGAGCTCGGCCGGTAAAGCGACTCTCACCACCAGGAGCACGAGCCTGAAAGCCGCCTCCTCTCTCACCACCAGCAAAGCGGTCTCTCATCTCACCACGGTGGGGAGGATCTTACCTACCACCCTAGTAGAACTGATCCTGGTTCCCCCAAGCTCTCTCCTGCCTCTCAACCCGCTTCCTCCTGAAGCAAAACTCCTCTAGGTGGCCATTCCGCTGGTAGAACTCATAGTGGTAGACAGGCCTCCTAGGAACTAGGGCAGGCTGGGACTTGGGCTTAGGTGGTGTAGCCTTGGGTGGCTCAGGCTGCTAAACTGGCTTCTTGCCCTTGGGCTTAAGCTCTTGCTCAATAATTTTGTCCAGCTTAGCCTTGGAAGGCTTAGGTGTCTAGTACTGCTTCTTTGGGGCAGCCTTGGGTGGCTCATGGTAAACCCCATCAACATTCTCACCTAGCTGGGTACAAGCAGTCTTGGTCTTAACCGGGGCACTCTTCTCACCCGAAGTGCTGCACTCTCCAAACCCAACACCACTTGTCTCACCCTCAGCTCTCTTGGTGCTCTCTATGATCATCTCTAGTTGGGGTTGCCTCGCATATACCCAACTGAGCACCTCTCTCAATCTGTTGTTGTCATTTTGCAAAGACAACATCTCCTCCCTCAGATCCTCCAGAATCACAGTCTGGGCAGCACAGATATCACAGTCTAGGGAGGGAACCACAACAGCTTTCTCCAACTTCCTAATGGTGGCATCCCTATCCACCAGCTGCATCCTAAGGGTTAGGCAGTTCTCACAAGTATCAGTAGGTGCTAAAAGCACCTCAAAGTCAGCTCTCAACTGCTCTAACTCACCTCTCAAGGTAGGACAGACCATGCACGCACCCAAAAGCGTAGGTCTAGCCCTAAGCTCCTCAAGCTCCATGAGCTGCCCCTCAAACTTCTCCTTCAGAACAGCTAGCTCTCTAGCTAGACAGGGGCAAGACTCACACTCAAGCTCTCCACTCAAAGTAGGCTCATCCAGTTTGGACTGGAGTTTTCCTAGCTCAGCCTTCAGCTCATCTATCTCCTCTACCCGCTTGGCATACCTATCTCTCTGGTCACCAAGCTCCGTCATGAAAGACTCGCAGGTAGGGCACTCAATCTCACTGGGTTGGGGTCTCACACTCCTCAACCTCTCATTCTCCTCTAAAACCTCAGCAAGTTGGGCTTTCAACTTCTGCAGCTTCTTGGCTGCCTTCTCCAGCATCTTATCCTGGGCCTTAAGCTCTCGGCTGTTCTAACATCTCAAGGATTTCGGCTTGCTCAGGAGTTATCTCATCATCGGAAGAAGAGTTGCTGCCGTCATCCTTGTCCTCCTTGTCCTCAAGCGCCATGGAGCAAACCAAGCTCCTCTTCTCCTTGTTCCTGCGCCTGGACTTGGTGGAGACGAAGCACAAGCCAGCTGGACCATCTTGATCATTCCTCTTGTCCTTCCTATACGTGATCTCCTCATCGCTTGAGCTCGACAAGGACGAAGAGGAAGAAGATCCGCTGCTGCAGAACCCGATCTCGGCGAAGAAGGCCTTGTCCCGCTTCCGGTTGTCCTTCTGATAGCTCTTGAAAGCCTTCCGGAAGTTCTTCTTGCCGAAGGGACGCTTGCTGGAGCCGTGCTTGCTGGAGCGGTGCTTGTCAAAGCTGGGCTTGCCGGAGTGGTACTTGTCGGAGTCGCGGGAGTAGCTCTTGCCCTTCTTGTAGTAGTCGTTCTTGTTGGGGCATTTGGCGATGAAGTGGCCGACCTCTCCGCACTCGAAACATTTGGGCCGCTCGCCCTTCTTCTTGCTCATCCGGTTGTCATAGGCGCGCTGAAAGCGACTAGACACCAGGCATAGCTCTTCATCCCCAAGCGACACCAACAGCTCCTCTGTCACAGACATCAAAGCAGAAAACGAGAAGTTGTGCATAAGGGGGTTAGCAACAGACTCACTAGAGGGTGTAGCCAAGGCCAGACTCTTAGAACCTGTACAAGCGAGGGAATCCCTCATCTTGTAATCTACCTCGGTGGCCTTAAGCTTACTATAGAGCGCCTCTACTCCAATCGTATCATACCCTGCCGACTCAATGATTGAGTTCACCTTGATCTCCCATATTTTTGTGTCCAAAGCATACAGCAACTTGACAGCCTGCTGATGATTGGTATATGGGAGGGCAGTGGGGGCAGAGTTGACACGCAACTTGTTGATGATTGACTAAAAGCGACCAAACAAGTCATCTACTGACTCTCCTGGCTTTTGGATGAAATTCTCATATTCGCGCCGGTAAGTCTCCACAAGCCTATCCTTAATCGTTGTAGTACCCTCATGGTGTGCACTAAGCAGTGACCATATCTCACGCGCAGTCTTAAGGTGACTCACTCTCTCATAATCCATGGGACCAAGCCCGGAAAAGAGAAAGTTGACAGCCTTGGCATTAGCCTCATGCTGAGCCACGATATCCTGCGTAGTACGCTCAGCAACTGGAAGCACCACAAAAGTCGTACTCTGAGTAGCATCCCATATGTCCTAACTCTGGCTAACAAGGAACGCCTCCATCCTACCTTTCCAGTAGGGATAGCCATCAGAGCCAAGGACGGCAATCTTCCCAGAGTAAGTCATAGTCGCTACGGTTGCTTCACCGGTTAAGGTATGAGAAACCTAACCGGCTCTGATACCACTTGTAGGACCGAGACGTGCGACTAGAGGGGGGTGAATACGAGCACTTGAAAAACTCAAATTCAAACCCCAAAGTGCACTCTCACAAAAGCACACGCACAACCGATACCGTCCACTGAACAGATACGTATCGAGTGCAAAGCGGAAGCACACACCACCTAGACGAACACAACAAAGCACAGACAAAATGAAACAAGCTACAAAGCTTGCAAGTGTCGCAAACTAGCCACTCAACACACCGAAGCGTGCCTCACTTAGAAAAGTGAGTGAAGAGTATGGGCATGCAGTGGTTGACACAAAGCAAGTTTGAAGCAAACAACAACACTTCAAAAACTAAAGAAACTGGACAACACAAATCCTAAACCAGACAAACCTGCGGGCCAAACAACATAACACGCGAAACGCAAAAGAGAAACAAGGGACCGGACAATCCGGTCTTGGGCGAAAGAAGGGACCGAACAAACACTGAGCGAGGGAGAGAGATAGCGAAAGAAGGAGGGAGACCGGACAATCCGATTCTTCAAATCAGACACAACCTCGGACAAAGAAACCAAGAAAAACAAGCCCCAAAGCAAGCGGAGCAAAGAACACGCAAAAATAGCCCCAAATACACTAGACCGGACAATACTCTCTCAACCAAAAGAACTGACCAGACAAACCTAGAGAAAGGGGCTGAAATAGCCCTAAAAACCTACAGACCAGACAATACTAAGTCTATAGATCGGACAATCCTAAGTATAGGGTTCGGACAAACCTAAGGACAAACAATTAGTACTGTCAGTTCTCCGAAAAACTGCGCAGAAAAACAACCCGACACCCCATCGAAAAATCGATCAAAACGGGGTCAAATCTCAACGAAACTTCACGAAAATTTGCATGGATAATCCTAAGGACCTTCCCTAGCAAATCCCAAAAGATCAGCTCCAAAAGATCAAGGGATACACGGGAATTGAAAATCTTGTGAGGTAGGTGAGTTGACTCCGAAAAACCGAGAAATGGGAAGAACGGCCCTTGCTCGTGGTTCAATGATTCTAGCACTTGGCTAGTGAGATTCACCACATTATAGCAAGGCAAAATACTAGCAAAAAAAAGATCCCAACCTTGGACAAACCGAAACACACCAAAATCCAAGAATTGGAACCAAAAACGAACTAGAACGGGGAGGGGAAAGGGAAGGACGAAAATTGCTACTCACTCCATGGAATTTCTCAACAAGGAACCTTGGATTAAACACAAAATTCAGGTTACACAAGTTCCCTAGAGCCTACCTCCCATCATCCTCCCACTAATGACAAGATTAGACTAAACTAGGCACTCATCTCCTAGCTAATCACCTCTATTTCTTCTCTTTGGACCTTGGCTGCTAGGGTTAGGAAATCCTAGGGTTTGTGGCTGCCAAGATAAGCTCCAAGGGAGCCTCTCAAGTCTATTTATACCCTAGTCCCTAGACGACACAATTACATTAAGACCCCTAGTCTAAAAATGCCCGGAGGGGGCCAAATAGAAAAGATACAATCGGATGACTACGATGACGGCTTGATCTTTTTCTTCTCCATGCCTCGCTTGGATGTGTGCCACGTAGCCAATAGTCCGGAAGCTTCCCCTGGCTTTGAAGTCAGAAACCGGAAAACTTTATTCTGCGGGCTTCCTGGGCCGGGTCTTGGCCCAATCTCCTATCTTGGCGAGTCGGAGCCCAACCCACCAAGTCATCTGAACTTGGGTGGCGGTTTTGAGCCGAAGCCGCCAAAGCCTCCCTCGCACGTCTTCGCGCCATGCACTCGGATTGGAGCACCACGGTGGCACCCAGCTTCTCCAGTCCATCGGAGTCGCCTCACGGTCCATCGGAGGGCTTACACCACCATTGCCGAACCGCCCCTCCGTGTACCGAGCTTCCATGGCCGACCGACGCTAAGCATTGCCTCCGGTCCATTGGAGGACTTTTGCCTCAGTCCATCGAGGTCTTCGTCATCCTCTACCTCCAGTCCATGGGAGGGCCTCCAGTCCGTCGGAGGGCTTGAGCTCGTTGACAATCACTCATCACACCAGGAGAGCAATGAGGCCGGTCCATTGGCTCTCACCAGCACCATGCATGCCGTTACCCATAACTATACTAGCTGGAAGACCAAATAAATCGCAGCAAATCTCGGTGGTTGGAAAGGTCAAACGGCTCACAGGCTCGCATCAAATGAAATGGCGTGTCGTGGCTCGGCTGCTAGCTCATCTCAGCTCCTGGCTCCTGCATTTACGCCTGCACAAGGGTCGCGCAGCGCGGCGCGGTTAGCTGGTTCGGCCACAGAATAACATATTCTACAGCCAGCTGTAGAATATACTCACCCTATATATATATATATAATTTCATCAGCAGAAGAAAGAGTCGTATGCCTTTGATTGCTGATGGGAGACATGTAATGGGACTAGTTATTATAAGATCAAGTGTGGCTTTAGGCTTTAGCTGTTCTGCGTTTGGAATGGGCTTTGCTGTTTTTCAGAGTGTCGTTTTTTATCATGAACCATCATAATTTGATTGCACATTTAGAGTTTAAGAATATTCCTAGGCTATGCATATTTGAAGGGCACAATTTTGGGTGTAAGTTTTTAGTTGAATTGAGCTTCAGAAATTAAAATTTTGGCCACAAACAATATTAAAAATGCATTCGAAAAAAGATTTTAGCAGTCACCTCACTACTAGAATCAAGGTCTATTGCAACGCTTCGAAATAGTTGCAATATGTGCCAAATGGTTGCAATATGTGCAATTAGCTACCAAATGAAGTTCGTAGGGAGCCGTTGTAATTAACAAGGGCGTCTAAAGTTGACGTGACGAACTGATGTTTCGTAGCATTAGACATAGTAATTGCCACCAAATTACTCATTGCATTATACACTAATTACAACCAAAAATAGCGTAACAATAGATTGTATTGCCACGAGCTCGATCATCAATTACCACGACCAATGCCGTGGCAATAATATGTATTGCAACCATATATCATTTAGTTGCCACTATGAAAGTCATGGCAACAATATGTATTGTTACCATGTAGGTTTTAATTGCCACTATGAAAGGCGTGGCAATAATATGTATTGCAACCATATAGCCTTTGGTTGCTATGATGAAAGCCGTGGTAATAATACATATTGCCACTAAAGCATTTTGGTGCAATTAGTCATCTGGCAACCAGAATATAGTGATGGCGAAAAAAAAGGTTAGCAACCAAAATAAAACAATGGCCAGAAACCAATATTGCAACCACAAATAATTAATGGCAAACAAACATTATTGCAACCATAACAAAAGGAATTGATGCAAATTCCTTTTTATGCAAATTCCTAGAAGGTGTGAAGATGCCAGATGGCTATGCGTCCAATATCAGGAGATGCGTGAACATGAAGGAGTGCAAGGTGTCTGGACTCAAAACGCATGACTGTCATGTTATATTCCAGAAACTATTACCCATAGCAATACGTGACATATTACCAGATGATGTTGTTATCCCACTGATTGAGCTTAGTAGGTTCTTTAATGCCATTTGCTCTAAGGAACTGAGTATGGATGACTTAGAGAGTATGAGCAAATCGATTGGAGAAACCCTATGCCGGCTTGAGATGGTCTTCCCACCAGCATTTTTTGATATCATGATGCATTTGCCGGTTCATCTTGCCGAAGAGGCTAAGCTTGGAGGGCCTGTGTGCTATAGATGGATGTACCCAGTTGAGAGATATCTACGGACGCTTAAAGGCTATGTTCGCAATAAGAGCCACCCTGAAGGTTCCATTGCGGAGGGGTATATATCGGAGGAGTGCATGACGTTTTGCTCTCGATTCTTGGAGGATGTAGATACCAAGCTTAATCGTCCAGAGCGGCATGAAAGCGCGGCAGTGGTTGAACCTCCATCTGAGCTCAGCATTTTTGGCAAGATTGACTACAATAAGAAAGGAGCTACTATCGAGACACTTTCAACGTATGAGATGTAGCAGATTAGACACTACTTATTGACAAATTGTGATGAAGTTACTGCATATATCAAGTAATAAACAATGCCATTCATACATTTTGTACATATGTATCACTCTTTACTAAAATCTTTGTTTCCCTCTGTATAGTGAGCATTTGGATGAAGTCAAAAGGATTAATCATCAGAATGTTCCAAAGAGGCACAGAGAACAATTTGTTGGTTGGTTTGAGCGCAAGGTTAGCGATTACATTGGTATATATTTGTACTTTGTATGTGCTAGTAAGTAATATTTGTGTATAAACTTCTTATTTATGTAGGCAACTCAATTACATAAGAAGGAAAAATAAGTGATGTTATGTATGGCCTATCCCAAGGACCTGATCATCGGGCACATGTTTACAACCGCTGCTTCATCAATGGTTTTCTATTTCGGACAGTCCATGTGGAGAATAGGATAACTACACAAAATAGTGGTGTCGTTGTTAAAGGCGACGAGAGTACCGGCAACATTGATTGGTATGGTGTAGTCAAAAAAATAATCTTGCTAGATTTTCCAAATGAAAAGGAGGTCGTGTTGTTTAAGTGTGATTGGTACGATGTCCCTGCTGCCAATAGAAACATAGGAAGAGGATTCAAAAAGGATAAGTATGGCATTATTGACATTGACACGACTCGATTACGATATTTAGAAGATCCTTATATTCTTGGGACACAGGCTGAGCAAGTGTTTTATGTGAAAGGCACAAAGAATCCAAACTGGTCAACTGTTGTAAGATTGAAGCCTAGAAACCTTTTTGCCATGCCCGATGCACTAGATGTGGATAATGAGGGTGAACTTGACTCTGACGCACTAGATGTCGGAGTCCAAGACATGAATATAGCACACACAGAACTTGATATGACAACTTGGAGCAGGTCTAACTTGGAATGGGTAACCGGTGATGTTTCAGTTATTGAAAAGGCACATGTAGAACGCCAAGAGGAGGAGTCATGTCATTTGCAATTTGAAGATGATGAGGAAGAGGATGACACCTACATTGATGATGGTCATGTTGCTCCAGCAGTTTCGGTAGCACAAGAAGTGGATGATGAATTCTTTGTTTAGACATGTGGTCCCATGTTTTGTTTGAGGTACGTTGATTATAACTTGATCTCTGAATATTGTGATTTGTAATTTAATTTCAGGGCAATATGAAATTGCTAGATCCTACATGATGCTTATTGTTTTTACTGAAACTTTACAGCTGTCCGGAAGAATGAACATTTTTTATATTGTCAGTGACATTTTGTGTCTTGTTGATGCATGTATAGTTTATTAGTTTAATTTGTCGTTTTATTAGTTGTGCTAATGCACTCTTATATGTTATCCTTGCAGCCAACTGGATTCACAAGAGACTGATGCATGCTTTTTGCAAGATGAATGCCAACTGCATTAGCTAGACATCGATGCATGCTGTCTTTTCAAAGATGAAGCTAATACCTTGATGAAGTCATTTCTCTGGAGTCTTTATTGTTTCTAGTCTAGTTTAGATTGTTGGTTTGTAAAAATAAATTCACGGCAGTAAAAAAAATGTGGATCCTGGTTTTTGAAATGTGGCATATGTATCTGAATATTAGATTGACATGCTGCTCCTGATTGGAATTCAATCTGAGAATTCACACCATGGATTCTCACCTTGACACCAAACTACAGACAATCTGCATTTTTTTTTAGCAAGTCAACCTGCAATTTCAGGCCTATGTGACGCAAGATGACAACCTGATCAGCACAGTGACGGCGAAGGAGACGATCTCATACTCGGCGCGCCTCTGCCTCCCAGACAAAATGCCCATGAAGGAGAAGCAAGCCCTGGTGGAGGGCACCATCATCGAGATGGGGCTGCAGGACTGCGCCAACAGCGTCATCGGCAACTGGCACCTGAGGGGGATCAGTGGCGGCGAGAAGAGGAGGGTCAGCATTGCCCTGGAGATACTCATGAGGCCAAGGCTGCTCTTCCTAGACGACCACACCAGTGGCCTCGACAGGCATGCACTTTTACTTCATCTCCTTTAGTTTCGGTACCCATCATCTGCCGGAGTAGGAGCTGATCTGCCACAGTTAAATTCTGTGCAGTGCATCGGCATTCTTCGTGACGCAGACACTCAGGGGTGTGGCAAGTGATGGCCGGACCGTCATCGCATGAGTCCATCAGCCGAGCAGTGAGGTTTTCACGCTCTTTGACCCGTCTTGTTTTCATTATCTATGTTTAATTTCTGCTGCACAAACGGGATACCTGAATCGTTTACTCTTATTATTGGGCATGAGAGCAGTTCTTTGCCCAAGCTGGTTTCCCATGCCCATTGATGCGCAACCCATCGGATCATTTCCTCAGATGCATAAATTCAGACTTTGACAAGGTGAAGGCCACTCTGAAAGGATCGATGAAGATAAGAGTAAGTTTCAGAATTTACTCACCTCACTAGTCAGTAGTCACTAGTATTATCTTCTGTGGCATGTTGGTGTACACGCCTTTACTGAATGTTTCCTCTACTTCCATCTATGCAGTTTGAAAGATCTCACGGAGAATATCACAACTTCGGAGGCAATGAGGAGGCTGATCAGCTACTACCAGCACTCACAGTACTACATGAACGCGCAGCAGAAAGTAGATGAGATGGCCCGACTTGTAAGTACCAAAATATAACTGATGCTTATATTCTCTTCTGATGATAAAAATACACATTTAATGGGGATTAGAATGGTTTGAAATGGACAAGGGATCTTCATGCTGGTGTCAGGTTACTTTAGGCTTCCCCATGACATCCCAAAGCCTTCTGGCAGTACCTCTCTACTCCTTTAAAGTACGAGTAGTTCGTGCGTCGTCATCGGAGAGCGGAGCGCGTGGGCGATCCGCGGACTCATGCGCCCCGCCTCCCAGATTGGGCTGTCCGTCCCGATGCAGCCCAACCACCGACGCCTCCCTCCGTGCGTCCGATCCAGCCCAGCAATCGCCTCCGTCCTCGCAGCATCAGACCCGACGCCCGCCTCCAGGTGCGCCACGGCGCTGCCGTGCCGTCCAGCCCTCCCGCCACGTCATGTAGCCACCGCGTCATGTAGCCGCCGCACCACCACTGACCCCATCGCACCCCTCCCGCTGCCCTCCCTCTACGCCATGGAGCTGCTCGCGGCGCTACAGACCTACGCGCCGCGCCGTCGCCGTCCTCCCGTCGCGCCACGGAGCTGCAACATTGGTTAATCCTTGCGCAAATGGATTTCCTAGATAACAAGGCCTGTGTGAGCAGAGCGCTGTAGAATGGTCTCACAACTGTAATCATATGCTGAATCTGTCAAAAACTGAATGAAATCACTAACTGTGTGTTAACATCAACTTAGAGTGTCCATTCTCAGCAGCTGACTCATTTTGTGCTCCACCTTTGCTCTCTGAATCACATGAATCTTCAGTATGTAACTCAAGAGATGCGCTGCTGTAACCAAGAGGATAGAATTTAGCAATATACAGTCTTTGGCCATTATAAGGTGTAGTCTTTATGATGTGTTGATTGTGTCAATTTATTATTACAGTTGAGTGCTGTCTTTATAAAATATGTGTGCTGTGTGCATCTGCAGGGGGTTCCAGCAGGATCCGTAGGAGGTTATGTGTGTAGGCAAGGAAATTTAGAAATCATTTGAAGGTAACATTCAGAACTACATACAGCTCCATAGTGTTACTTATTGATCTTAAATAATGTATTTAAAGATATGTTCAATCTTGCCATTCAATTTAGGCGGCACTAGAGGCTGCTGCTAATGCTCTCCTGTGATTTCAGCCATCATCATCGGCGGCACTGGAGAACTGCCGCTACTGCTGCTGCGAGCAGGCAAGCAGCGGAGACAGCACAGTGGCAGTGCACCAGCAGCAGCTGCACCGATGACTAGCTAGGGAAGTTCCATTATCCATCCATGCCTTCTTACTTATCGTTGCACTACTTCTTGTATTTCACTGGCAAATGGAGTTGTTCGTAAAAAAAAATGGCAAATGGATGGCCTCTTACTGTTTAGTTCCATTGCAATGTTTCTAGCACCGAATGGCCCATGTTTGTATGAATATCTTGGATGAAATTGCATTGTACTATACCTTGCAGTTTTAGTTTCTAGATTCCGATTTAAAATATGTAAATCGTATGGGAATAGAGCCAACATATCTGAAAATACATGTTTATTTTTGGTATATATATATAGAGATATTTTTGGATGGTTAAGTTCTTGATGGTGTTACAGCTTCAAGGATCAAATTTGTGAGGGATGGAGAAGTGATTCGTAGCTGGCCTGGGTGGGTGCACTGGAGTTTGTAGCTGACCTAAAATTATTTTATGTTTAGAACTATTATGTTTTTAGGATGTGGGAGTTTATAGTTTACTGAACCTTTTACAGAGAATTAGAGATGGAACATTCTGAACAAGGAGCGGAGCTGGATGGAGCACACAAAGGATGAAATGACATTGCGGCTGTCGTCACTGCTTTATTCTAGGGATTAGTTTAGGTGCAAGTGCTAAGTAGTCTGCTTCTTCTGCTTGCCGTCACTTAATTTGGACTTAGCTTGGATAGAAGTTTATTTGAACCTTATGTGTTTTGTGATTCTTTAGATTTAGAATTTAGTGATTTAACTTCCTCCTACCGATGATAGATTACTGTATGTAATTGTGTCTTTTCACTCTGGGACATATGGTTCTAGTTATACACGAACCATGCTCCGTTTTTTCATGGTTTTTTAATATATCATTCTATGTCCTGTTCCTCAATACAATTGTTCTGGGGACTTGTTTCTTATTGGTTGACAAAGCATCACTAAGAAAAAAAGATGATTTTATTACCAAGGTAGCTACATGTTCCGTAGCAAGCTAGGCACGGGTACTCTGCTAGTCATACATTAGCTTCCACTACTAGACATTGTAGGTAACAAAAATAAAGGGACTTGCAGATATATCGATTATATACAAAAATCAAATACTACTACTGATCTACAAGAAAGACTGGAATGACGAATTTGTTCATCGGTGGATGTTGCAGGGACAGTACCAGAACAACCTGAAGGGCCTGGTATTTGACAACCAGAACGACGAGCTGCCCAAGATCTCTGGGGATTACATCCTGGAGAAAGTATTCTAGATAGACTTGAACCGGTCCTAGTGGCTGGACCTGGCCGTCCTGTTCTGTTCTCAAGGTTCGCTCTGTGTGCCATCTTGCCATTGCCGATGCTAGCGTCCAGAGCCAAGCCGAACAGGGTCGATATGGGCCTATCTATACCATTGTGAGAAAATATTTTCCTACGGCCCATAAAAAAATATCGCATGCCTCCCTCTCGGGTCGACGCCTGCCTGTCTCGCCTCGATGCCTCACTCTCGGATCTCGCACACGCTGCATGGCCTCCGTCGTCTCCGTTTCCAATCCACCTAAGATAGATCTGTTTGAGTTGTCGGTTCTTTTTTAGCTTATTCATGCATTGATCATATATTCATATTTGAGCTTATGCGTCGCCAGCTATTCCATTTCTATTTCAGTATACAAGTATTGATCTTAAAACATATGTTAGTCAGAAAGAACCTTTTTTACTTAGGAGTATCTGATCAGCAAGTACATATAGATTATATGTCGTTGCGATAATGCCAAATTTTGCTACCAAAATATAAATGGAGGCAATAGTACTTACTTATCGCAACGGCTTTTCTTATATTATGCCATTAACCATATGTCGTTGCGATAATGTCAAATTTTGCCACCAAAGTATAAATTGAGGCAATACTGTTTACCTACCGCAACGACTTTTCTTATATTATGCCATGAAACATAAATCGTTGCGATAATATCAAATTTTGCCACCAAAATATAAATGGAGGCAATAGTACCTACCTATAGCAACGAACTACACCAACGCAAATATTCGGTTGCGAGATTGGCCACTTATTGCAACAAAAAACAATTGGAGGCAATAACACCTACCTATTGCAACTATGCTTTTGTGATATTGCAACCACAATACTTTTGTTGCGATATCCCTCACATATCGCCACCAATTTAAAATTGGAAGCAATATGCCATTCTAATGCAACGAAATATTAGAGAATCACAGCGAAAATAATTTGGTGGCGTTATTGTCCGCATATTACCACCAATTTTGCAAATGGAGGCAATAGCACTCTCCTATTGCATCCAAATTGCATGTGGTTGCAATGTGTTTGGTGACATTAGGGGCATTTTTTAGTAGTGCCTGAAAAGCGTCGAAGAGAGATCGGTATTCAGATGATGATTGTGTACTTAGAAGACTCAAAAGTCCTCTGACTCGGACAACGATGGTCTTTGAAGTTCACTCCAGTATCTCGAAATGGCAATCCTTAGATTGCTAAACCAAAGTTCAGAATTGGATCCAAAGGTGAAGTCAGGCTTCACCTGAAAGCAATGAACAATGAAGATTAAAGATAGTTTGAGATAAAAGAGTCGGCTTTCAGAGCGAGAGCATGCAACTGGTGAGGGCTAGAGTTCAGCAGCCAGTGACTGCTTGACTCCACTGTTTGTTGGAAGCCATACAACACATTGTTAAGTTACCTAAATGTGCATCGATACAAATTACAATCACTACATCAAGGAATGATTCCAGATATACTGTCTTTTTCTTGTGATTCCCTCAACATCCTGGAACAAGATCGAGTCTTACACCATCATTTGGGTAGGGTCTTCATCATCGCCTCATCGCCCATCATACTGTTTGATAGTTGTCGCCTGGCTCTTGAAGGCCAAAGTCTTGTGGGTGATGTGAAGCCTTCCTGTATCATCTTCTTGAATCAAATCTGCAAAGTCCAGGTTTCCTTCCAGACTTGTCATCAATTTTGACTGCTCTGAAGGCGCTCAATGGTTTGAAGCTGCTGGTGTTTTATCTCTACTTTCTCCAGAATCCGTGATCCTGTTTGACAAATTCAAAGACTGAGGACATTCCCTTTGTCGTTCAGAATCATTAGCACCGTCAAAATATTTTTGGAACAAGGCGGAGGGACAAATTCCCAACGCATATTCACTTCATATTACAGCATTGTTTATACCATATGTCATTTCTGCCACAAACAAAACACATCATTCGATACACTTGAATAAGATGTGAAACACAAAATGTCAAGTTGTTTTCCTGAAGAATACCCGACCTTCAACCATGACAGTCGTCAATTTCACTACCGGCCGTTCAACTAACTGGACATCACAGTTTCACTAGTAGACAATGACGAAATTGCGCCATTATAGAAAATTGGCATTTCCGAAAGAGAGTGTCACTCTGCATCACTGAGCTTTGGCTCAACTGTAACTAACAATCTCTGAGCTCCTCCAGATTCCAGTTTTGCTCAACAGAAAAAAAGATGGCACCACTTGCATCCAGTTCTCAATATCTAACACAGCAAGAGATCTATCACATTAATGATTATAAAGGCAATATTATACCTGAGTTATCTAATAGAATTATAATGCAGCCTACCTTGCACAATTGTACTGGTACTTCCCTTGGGTTGGATGTCAGACAAGAGATGTCAAGCCAACTCAAAATGTTTTTCCCCACCAAATCAGCATACGAAGAATCTTCATCCAATTTCTCTGGCAAGGGTTTAATGATGGTACTCATAACAAATGGAAGATCCTTCAGAAATTTTCTATTCGAAGTTGAGCCAAAGAAAAGATTGAAAAGTTCCTTGAAAAATACCAGTGCATCAGATTCTCTCCAAAGACAATCCTCTGTGTTAGCAGTAAATAACAAAGCCACAAGAGCACGGAGAAAATGCTCCTGAATTTTCTCGATCTCGTTGTCAGAAAGATGCCAAACATTAATGAGTTCCCACGGACCACTTTCACTTCTCACTTGCACAAGTGTCCTACCTAACAGTGTTGAAGCCACAAGGACACAATGCTCTAGACAAGAGATAGGCGAAGTCATACCAAATGATTGTAGATTTCCTGGAACGCCTAAATCACTTCACTGAAGCCAACATTGAGAATAATAAACCTATCAGCGAAAGCAACAAATCGTTCATGTTTCAGTTCCTGCACCAAAACACTTATAAGTATTGATTTAGCAGAGCTACTACGGTAAATGAAAACTCAACAGAAGTGCCATTTCACAATGTTGAAACACGATTCAGATATGACTATGATACGATAAAGATAGAGAAGCCACACATTTAGCTAAGAACTACACAGAAATTTCATAAATGTAAGCCTCATCATCTCAAGAGAGTGCTACTCAAATATTTGTTGTGCTAAATAAAAGCAAGAACTATACATGGGTGAACAAGAAAGGAAGGAAATAACTCTTACAAATTCATCTCCAAAGATGGCTTCAACCATATATAGCAGTCAATATTCTCCCTTGGATAGCGAAAGATGGGGGGTGGAAGCTTTTTGCAAGTCTCTCGCACTTTTTGCACCACCCACTTCAAAGTCCGAACATAAGACTTGACTGATTGAGCTACTGCTCAACGTGCATGAATGAAAGCTATTCCAAAAGGATGGAGTTAAGTATCTATGCTTTCCGCAATGTTGGCCTTCAAATGAGATTTTCTCATCGAAATAACCTCTTGAACTTATGCACATATAAAAGAAACAATTTTGATATCGAGGTTCCAAATCATTTTCGCCCTCAAGACTACATTCGTTAACAAGACATCAGTTCGTCACTGTCCAA
The DNA here is from genome assembly GCA_022530915.1 of Paspalum notatum. Lineage (NCBI taxonomy): Eukaryota > Viridiplantae > Streptophyta > Magnoliopsida > Poales > Poaceae > Paspalum > Paspalum notatum. The sequence goes on from CM039683.1 coordinate 13,831,726, forward strand.
TCTGTGGAGTAACTAAAACAATGTCGTGTGATAATTTACACCTAGTAGCTTTAACAAACAAATAGGCGCACCGCACGCCATGAACAGATGCTGACGAACACCAAACCAAGACGCCCCCAGAATCTTGGCTTGCAGGAGGCTGCATCCGGACAGACAGGAGCAGGGAAATTAGCTTCAGAAGAAGAGGGCAAAGGGGGTGCGGCTACAGAGTACAGTACAGCTAGCGATTAGTCGTCGTCGCAGCGGCCGAGGAGAAGCGTGGCGACGGCGTTGCCCTCGCGTAGGAGCACGCGGAGCGTGAGCCCGGCGATGTCGCGCATCGCGCGGCGGCCCTCGGCAACTAGCGACCTCCGGGGCCGGCCCGCGAAGGCGAGCAGCATGAGGATGGTGATCCAGGTGACAAGCATGGCAGGGGCGGCCACGGCGAGCACGGCGCCCATGGACAGCAGCCCGAAGACGGCACCGTACATGACGGACGAGTACAGCGCGGCGGGCCACACGGGCGCGGCGGAGGCGGAGGCGGCGGAGGCAGCCGAGTAGTACTAGGCGCGGACGGAGGCCAGCAGGCTCCAGGACGAGGAGAGCAGCGCGGCATAGACGGCGAGGAAGAGCGCCACCCAGGTGCGCCGCTGGCTCATCACCCGCAGCAGCAGCGAGGTCCACGGGGACGACACGCCGCCGATCCGGCCCCCGGTGCTCGGATGCTTTGCTTCCCCCGGTTGCGATTCCGGCTTTGCTTTGCTCGGCTTGGGACCGCGAGGTGCGCTGCTTTGCTTGGTGGCTCTGGTGCGTGGGGTGGGGGTTGCTCTGCTGCTGCTGCTGGGACTTTGCTTTGCTCTGCCACCGGGGAAAGGAAGCACGGCAGCAAGGGAGAGGAAGGAGTGGATTTTATCTTTTATTTACAATAATAATTGATAATGGGAACGAAAACATTTCTACATACAGTAATTAAGCACTCGAGCGCAGCAGCTACATCAGTGGGCGCACAACTGACCCCGACTGATTGCAAAGACGGGAGCAGAGCAGAGGCAGCCAAATCCCCAAATCCGAGTAGCATCATGCTCAGTGGCCTAGAACCAACCTTTACTTATTAGGACAAGGATACGGGTGTTATCTCAATCGCATGCGTTACGCAGCGTAATTTGAGACGATTTAATTTAGCTATTTCCTACACTCAACTGCAATTAGTTGAGCTTTAAGTCACCTCGTAGAATTCCATGAGACTTTTTGTGTACACGTAACAAAAGGATTTGTGAGTTGCAACAGCAAAAGCCAAAATGTAAAGGTTGGTGAGAATCTCTGTGAGTTCATGGCTAAAGCACTGTAGTCAGAAAACTTTGTTGCCCCGACAAGCATTGTAGCGCTCGCAGCACCGGCTCTATCTTCTGTAGCGGTGACCTACATATTAATAATAACTCATATAATTGTGTTCAACATTTAGTGGCCTCATAGTCGTGAAATTAAGCTTATGGTGAGGTTGCAAGGTGAAATTATGCTTTCTTTCTTCTCAATCTCTCTCCTCTTCTCTCCTCTCCTTAGATGATGTTGGGATAGCCCTGAGCAGCCACGTCTCTGGCATTGGCAAGATATACCTGAGAACTTTACCCAAACTATTAAATCATCAAGTCACATGAAAATAACTAAAACCTAGACAGGTCAAATTATACCAAACAGGACTGAGAGTGTAAGGTAGGTGGCAGCCATGGTGTTTGCGGCCGAGCTTCTCATGATGCCTCTATGCTAGCAAATACAGTATCTTCTTGATCACCCTTTTTCAGCTCTAAGTTGTCAGGACTAAGGACCACTAGGAAGTGGTTCGAAGCCATTTGGAGGTGCAGGGATTCCATCCGGTTTCATGTACTTGGTATGCACTTCAAGATGGCGCCAAAAATCCAATAAAAGACCCAGACGCTGATCACACTACACACCACCGAAAACATTAACCTTCTGCATTTCTATGCTCTTCACTACGTCCCGTGACATTAAATGCCACAGGGAGCCAGGGGTTCTCACGTCGAGAGGGATCCCCGGGGTTTACGTCATCCCCGGAGGGTGGAGATCCCCCGGGTCCCCGCACTGTGCCACGTAGGGTACCCCCCGTCTTGGCCTCATTCGCTCCACACACCGTAGTCCTTGTAGGTCGTACGCGGCATTAACTATGCGTGCGCCCGAGTCTTGTCTTTTGACGCTGAGGGAGTACGCTGACGTCCTGGGGGTATGGGCCCCCTAGGGCGTTAACATACCTGTTTACAAATCTTGGCAACCGTTCATGACCAAATCGAAGCTTTAGCATTTTAAGGCCATGTTTGTAAAGGGATTTGAGAATCTACCGGATCAAATCCACATAAGATCCAAACTTACTACCAAGCACCCCATTTTCTCATAATGAAATAAGCGCTTAAACACGACCTTAGGAAAAAAACCAAGCACCCCATAAGCTAGCCCACTTCATTACATCATGAAATAACCCTAAACTATAACATGCAAGAGGCATGCATACATTTATTTCGGACTAATCTCCACGTTGATTAAATTTTTTTTAGCAAACTCAAACCTTTTATTAAGCCAATATGGTACCACTTTATTTTCAAAATAACTAATACAGATCATAAATTGAGTTACCACATTAGTTTGGACCATGCTAATTTATTCAGATCTGGTGCGTGGATATATTAATTTTTCACTCTCTATGCAATGCACGGGCACATTTGCTAGTGATGATAAAATTTGGTGACAATACACATATCACATTTTTTTTACTGTAAAAATTGATTTTTTTTTTACTGTAACGCATATCACATATATCGACAACAATTTTCTCATATTACTATAAGTGAAGACAACATAACCCGAAAGGCCGGAGAGCATAGAACCCTTCTTTTTATTTTATTATTTTTTATACTGGCCTTGCCTAATTATCACGCACGTGCCCTTTGTGATGGTGGTCGAACAACTTTCCAAGCTGAGAAAAAAAAGTTAATGTTAGGGACACCTATACTTTATTAGTATACTCCTACACGAAGACCAATAATACTTGATGTGAATAATATGAAGTACTTACATCCACATTTGATTCCAACTAGCACAGGATTACCACAATGTTCTGCAGCTTCAACTAGCTTAAACGAGCTTATTTTTATTACATCTTCTCTTTTAAGGATGCCGCAGATACAAACCATGTCAGATACAATAACTGTTTTGCAACAATCATCTTCTGGTGCTGGATGGACATAAAAATTGCGATGTTTTTTCTCACATTTGTGCTTAACCAATTCTTTCTCCATATAACAATCCTTCTCCCCCCCAAGCTTTTTGTTTCGCAAGCATGGTGAAAACTAAAGCGAAGACTAGCATCCCAAGAATAACCATCATGCAGTGTTGGTTTGTGGTGTTTCTAGGACAAATAATGCTTCCTTTGTGGTATTCTACAAGTGGCGAATAGTGATCCTACACTTCATACCTATATTTATAGCCTATGGGAGTTTGACTAGCAATAAATTAATGTTGACAAATCTATGAAACAATAGTTTCACATCAAAACATCCAATCATAATGCCGAATATAAATGCTTAGAAACCCTAACGGGATTAAAATTCATATCACAAACACAAAGATTGAATGTAAAAAAATCATGGAAGCAAAAGTGTTATGCTCCATTACAGAATAAGACGCACATTTTGAAAAAAAAATGCTTGATCCGATATTGCTACATTAAATAATATAGGTCATGATGTAGAAAATAGGCGGTTAAAGATCCGTACTAAAATATTTGATAAAAAACGATTGATATAAAAAGCAAATGCTAAGCAATCGTTGCAAACAATAGGTGACCAAGGCCAATATGATTAATTAATTTTGATTTATAGCAATATATCAAACAATTTGTTGATAATGATGTTCATATATCTACGAAGCATAAATTTTTCTCTTATTTGTTCCTTATCTATGAGAAAAATACATTTTATTGAAGGCATCAATAAACCCCACAATTTTATGACACCAAGCTAGGGCAGAGGAAAGAGGAAAGACGATACATAGGAGCGAGGTCTCATAAAAGATAAAGAGATCGTTGTAGAGGATAGGTTACAGTCGTTCTAGACAAGAGATCAAAAGAAAGAGATTATTAAGAGATAGTAAGGAGAAAATGAAGTAAAGGAAGATCTAAAATACTAATAAACGTCGCTACTTTTGTAAATATGTTGGTCATATCTTTCCGAGTAAGAAATTGATGGTTCTGGAAAGTGCCATGAGCCTGCGACAGAGGATACTACCATAATTTTTTCTTATTACAAAATTGGCAGAATCGTATGATTTGGTATGCCTTCAGACGTGTTTTTAAGCTTCTATAGATAGTTTTCCTCTGCCTACGCTAGCTTACATCTAAGGGGCTGTTTGACAGCGAGGTTTATTTACTGTTCCAATGCAATACCGTGGTATTTGAGAATATTGTAGTAATCTCGACCAAAAGGTGTTCGGTTAGTCTCAATAAAACAGAGTTTTGAATACCGTGGTATAACCAAAACTGCATTGTTTTTTGGAGTATTGATATTGCAGTCTAGACTAAAGTTTTCTAAACCATGGTATTATTATCATGTGCAAGTGTACACCATAGTATTTAAAACTATGGTATCCAAAAACTTTGGTAGCAAACTGGGCCTAAGATGTTACGTAGAGAAAATAAAGGTTGAATAAATCATGCCTTTTCAAGGTTTTCATTTAGTTTGTTTTTAAATCATAAAAATATGGTGTCATTAAATATAAGGAATTTTTAAATCGAAGGGAGCAAAATCGCTCTGATTTGCAGGTCAAAAGATTCTTCTGGCGGGGTTCCCTGCAAATGCAGCCGACTCGATCTGCATCCCATCTGCACCGTCCCGCTGCGCGCGATGTTCCTGCGGCGGCTGAGAACTTCCGCCGCCCTCCGGCGCGGCGCGACCGACGGCGGCGTCCTGGCTGCCCTCCTCGCCGAGCTCGCCCACGAGCTCTCCTCCTCCGCCCCCACTGCTCCCGCTCCCTTCCGCTCCGAGGTAATGCGCGCACATCCCCATCCGCTCTCCTGTGACGGCCCCAGCCTCTGTTCAATCGGCGCCGCGCTCAGACCTCTCCTCCCCGCATTCGCAGGACACGCCCGGATTCACCACCGTGTCTGACGCCCCGGGCGCGCAGGACGTGCTCCTGCGCCGCCGGGAGGGCTCCGAGGAGGTCCTCGTGTCGCCGCTGCTCGCCCCGCTGCGGTTCCTGGATCAGGAACCGCTACCCAGGGCCGCGCTCATGAAGGTCTTCGTCAGCAAGGCTGACGTGGCGCCGGTGCTGCACTTTGACTGCCGTACGTCTGGGGTTGGGGAGGCGGAGGAACAAAGCGCTGCTGACTATGCTATTAACTCTGTCCGGTACCACTCGTCTCCTGGCGCCGATGGAGAAGACAAGTACGAAGGGCCGGAGTTCAGGTGGGGCTCTGCTTGCTTTCTAATTTCTTTGGGTGCTGTTGCAGTGTTGTTATATGCACAATGCGTGTACTGGACTTATATAGCGGGCTTTCATTTACTGCAAGAAAATCTGTAGACAGAACGATTCTTCCCCACCCGTTTGTGGTATAGTTTTGGTCTGCATTATCTTCTTTTGTGAGGATGACTAGCATTCATGTTACCGCAAGATACTTGAGCTTAGCCTGTGCTTTCCATTAAGTTCATGGAAAATTGTAGATAGAAGTGTATTGTACAGCAAAGTTTCTTGACTTTTGGCAATATCTCGGGCATCAATTTATTATTGATTTTGCGCTTTGAAGACACTTCATCCATCTTTTGGTGCATTCAACCTAGAAAACATTGGCATGGGAAAGCCTGTCGTTCTTTCGATTTGGTAGCATTTTGTTAACCACTTTGGCATCAACATGTCAAGTCAGGGTATGTTTTGAATCTGGGTTATATTATATCCAGGATTGAATCACTAGTATGGGAAATCTAGCTATTGACCTCTGTAATATCTGTAAACAATCCAAGTATTTCCCTGTGTGTGACAGTTGAGGTGTTTATTTTCCAAAATATTTAAAGCCATGTCTACATATGGTCAGATCATATTTGTTTACTTAAATGTCTTTCTCTCTTGATGATGAATATCATGCCTATAAAGGTTTCTGATTTATCTAAGGATGGTCCACACATATTGGCTAAAGTCGGCAAGGACCATTGTACCGTGCCACAATCACCAAACTTGTATGGCCTATCATTCGTGAAAGTCCTGTTTGTGCTTGAATTTTCCAAAGTTCACATGTTGCCTATTGTGAGGAATCTGGGAAGTAAGCTTGTAACACCGTTCATTTGTGGTTAATGCACTTGATTTAGCAGAGCCATATGTACCTGCATTATTTAAAGTTCATGATGCGAGCGATCTTTTTCCATCGACAATTATAGATAGCTGATTATGGTGAAGGGCAATGATTTTCTCTTCAGAGGTACAGAACTAATTATCAGATAAAAGGGTGGATACCATGGGAAGGCATCTAAGCATCCCTTGATCAAAATCCTTGATCAAAGTAGTCACATCAAATTATCCTGGGTTCATATGCTATTTTTTCTCAAAGTTTGTTATATCGTGACCTTCATTGTTTTGCTCATTATATTTAGCTATGGTAGCAAAATCCGGTTAGCATAGCTTCCTCAGTACATCCTCAAAGTAATTGAATGGACTTAGTGGGAGTGACTGGATGTAGGGAATCTGATTGGCCTGTTTGCTCCATATATTCAATCGACGCCTTATCTCATCATGGGTTGCTTGTGTCAAATTTCTTTCACTGGTTTGAAGCCAACCAGCACAAAACAATAGTAGTTGCTACCTTGCTGGGCCATAGTCCACAATTTAATGTTAACCTGGGAGCCTAAGATGGGTCAATTGCTACCGAGTTTGTTACATGACAATGACAGTTACATCTCGTTACAATGTCCTTTACCAACTAGAGCATAATGGGAAGGAGAACAAAGGAAGCCAGTGAGGAAAGATGGAAGAAACAGTCATACTTGTTGAAATTTTTTGTATACAAAAAATAGTGGTTGTAAATGAAGGTAGAGTTGTTTTAACATATTAGTGCAATGCTCCTATCGTTTGCCTTGTCTGGAGTAGAAGTTAAATAGCCTTGTCTGGAGTAGAAGTTAAATATGGCATATTGTATATGTTAATTTTGTAGGATTATATCATAGCTAGAATTTGGACAATACCACCCATATTCTTTGTTCCACTCATTCATAAAGTAGTTGGCTGTGGTGGCCTGTCAATTCTTCATCATATAACCAAATAATATCATGCTACGATGTTGATTCAACAAGTAGCCATACAGGCTACTGGTTCCGTCAACTAAGATGAGGGCCAAGCTCAGGAAGGTTGTGTTCTTTAACTTATTCACTTGCACTCAGTGACACTCCTTGCTTTTCTTTCCACAGGGATTTGGATCCTCGGCTACAGGCTGGTTTTCGAGAATATCTAGTGGCAAGAGGCGTCAACTCCGGGCTGGCAAGCTCAATCCTCCAGCACCTGCTTCAGAAGGAGCGCGCCCAATATGTGAATTGGCTGAAGACGCTGGCGGAGACCCTTGCGAAAAATCGTTGACGCAATCATACCTCTGCCCCTAACAATCTTTTCTGGCTGAGTTAAATGTACACTACATTTATTTTGGCGTGCAATGCTGGAATAAGCTCCTGTTCTAACTTGTATCTTGATACCGGTTTGCTTATATCCTCTCATCATCTCATGCATGATGCATGCCATGCGTGTCAATAACTAGATCAAAGCTCCAATGCCCATGAAGCTACTATACTCCATGATAAGTCGGTCTATGTATTTCACACTTTTCCCCTTTTGCTCTCATCAGCGGCTAGTTAACTTGGTTTCATATAGTGGGTTGATGAATTGCTTGTCTTATTTCATGCTAACTCCTTTTGGAGGACGAGTTTTTTCTGCTCTTTGCTCGTAGCTACTCCTTCCCATCCTCGACATGTATAGATTGTTATTACTGGGTTAGGGCAGTAGGAGCATGCGGGACCAGCTAGTGGCTAGATTTGGGTGCTCTTGCATGCAGGTAGTATAGGAGGCCTGCAGGCGCGTCTCCTGATTTTTGAGATGAGTATGGTTTGGGAGCGAGGTTCCATCCCATTTTCTAGAGTGTTTGGTTGGAGAAGGGGATGGAGTCATCCCTTGTATGTAAGTATTCCCTGAACATACGGGACGAGCCCATTCTGAAAAATTTGTGGAACGAGCTCGTTCCAGTTGATGCCGTCGTTCTCTGTTTGATTAGAGTGGGTTATTGTGATAGTTTCATTCTTATTTGTTATTTTAGTTTATACAGCTCCCTCTTTTATGTTTTGATTGATGCGCCTTGAGGGTGCTGGGTATTGGGTTTTTCTTCCCTTTTCCTTTTCTTTATTATCCTTGTTAATATTTGGGGATCCTATTAGTGCATGTGTGTGGATGGGGGGGGGGGGTGCCTAACACTGCCAATGCCGGTCCCAAGCCCGGATAAAAGTGGAGGGGGCATGGCCACAGAATGATTGAGGTTTAAGTGTGTGTCATAAAACTGCATTTCCCTGATTATGCAGTTTTTGTTCATGCTTTATCGCTATTGGTGTTAATCTGAGCCAATTCATCTGCATTGGGTGCTTCTCTGCTGTATCCTTCCTAGTCCAAGGCCAGTAGGCTACAAGATGGAGAATGTGCTTGCTCTGTACTTCTCCTTGGGGTTTCTCTTTCGGCAGCTGAGAAAAGAGGCGAAAAGAGGGCTTGAATCTCCAGGCAGTTGGGCCTTGGAATGGTCCTGCTCCTCGCTGTTCTTGGAATGATATGGTAAGAACATCACCTGAACCACAGATTGGCACCATGTTTTATGGGCTTCATACCGTTAAAAGAAAGATGCAAGCAATAGGTGAACAGCAGGGGAAATTAGCTTAAAAAAAGATGCATGCAATGGTTGAAGAGCAAACTGATGGTATCTCGCATGGACATGTTACTTTAGGCCGTCCTTACATCAGCTTGAAGCTGTCACTATCAACCTTGTTGCTTGCACACTGGCGTCATCTGGCATGAATGTGCCGGAGCTTGTTTTGTTTTGTTGAATAATGGCGGAATTTGATATGGAAACTATATACTCCCTCCGGTCATAAATAAATGATATTTTATAGTTCATTTTACACTAAAAACGTCATTTATTTATGACCGGAGGTAGTATCTGCAATAAACATTGACATTCAGGTCCAATTTTACAAACACATTGCTTCTTGGTGTGAAAAAGTTACAGATGCATTGCTTGTCATGGCGCAGGTGTTTAGATCAGAACAGACGTTGGGCTTCTGATTCAGGATTCCAGGGCTTGGAGAACTGACGAAGGTGCCACTCCTGCTGCCGGAATTATCACTCCTACTGCCGGAATTATTCTTGTGCTCAACCACTGGGCATGGTTAGCATCAGACACATCTTGTTAGCAAAGGATCACTGTTGTGCTGTGATACAATACTGATAGTGACATTGTCACATTGGCTTAAATGTTGACTAAAATTTCCATGCTGAAAATACTGATACTTTTGTATTTGATGGAAACTCTAGACAGCATTGGCAAGTTCCATGCTGAAAAAACTGATATACTTACGTATTTGATGGAAACTGTAGCAAGCATTGGCAAGTTTCGCTCATGCTGCTCTGATCATCTGATGTCTATAGTTGTTCTTATATTGAAAAAACGTTGTCTTATGTACGTGCCTTGGTTGCGCATGTACTGGTCATGATACAGGTCTGCATCAGAAAGGTAATTGGATTTCCACTACTCTTAAAAGAGGCTTAGCGCGAATGCCACCTCCAACCGCAAATTTGCCATTATAAACCTGGCGTTAGCTTTATTTTGCCATCAAAACCCACTTTAACCAATTTCCTTTTTGTTTTATCTATTTATATGCGTAGGGGAAAGGACGGGCTGAATTGCTCCTTTATCTATATAACCTATGTAAGTACAACCCACTAACTATTTCTCTCAACATGCAAGCTAGCTATGTCATCTCAAAAGCCCACTAAATTGCATGCCACATTACCTTCCACTTAGACCTTCATTGATATCTTCCATCGATTTTTTGTGGCATCATGCATGCAATGCTTCCCTGTGGCATATGTCATCTCAAATACCCACCAATTTGCCTGCCACGTCAGTATTCACTAGGACCTCCATTTAAATCTTCCATCGATTTTTTTTACTTTATACATGTAAAGTTTTTTCTGTGATGTTATCGCTGAAATTATCACAATAATGTACCACATCACCATCCACTAGGACTCTTTTGATGTATTCAATCGATTTTCTATAGCTAATGGCATCCATGACTATTGGTCTATGTGAGTACCATGTTACAAAATTCTCATAAGAAAAATAAATGAGATGAATATGTTATCAACTATATATGATGTCTTTAAAAAATATTGTCATGTAATCGAAACAATATTTCTACAATTAAATTTGACTTTCAAATTAGTTTTAGAATTCCCGCAGCAATGCGCGGGGTGTCACCTAGTTTTGCCTGTTACTTGTAACATTCAGTTTTTTTTAGCATTTACCTAATTATTAAAATATAGACCCCCTTTTAAAATTTTTTTAAAGCAAAACCGTAGGGGAATTGTAGGTTAGTCGTAGTGACGATTTAATTAGAAATACAAAAGTGCATTGAAGATCATGTGTATGTGTTGCGTAGTGTGTTTCTAAATTCTCTTCCTTCACCAGACCTTGAATACCATTCACATTTGAAATATGTTTATATGCAAATCTGAACCAAGGTCGAAACATTGTTAAGTCAACCACTCCCTCTTCTTGAAAGTCTTCTCTTAATTTTTTGCTTAAATTTGAAACATATTAAAATTTAAATCTTCGAAATGTCGTGTAAGAATTCTCAAGTTAATTTCTAACCAACATGTAACCTCGAGTCAGAATTTAACAATGTATTAGGTTTCAGGAATGAATTTATAAGGAATGGAGTGGTGATTGATGAACCTATTTTAAAAAGAAATGGTAGGATGACCCCATTCTTAGTGCTCGTATTAATTAATAGCTTGTGAGAAATGAGGTGATATTGGATTAACTCATTCCATTCCACAAACCAAACCACACAAGTGAGGAGTGAGAAAATGATGTATCACCTTATTCTTCAAACCAAACACCTCATAACCTAGTGCAACGGTCCCCTCTCTTCCTTCCTCTATTTTTGAATATTTTCTCTCATATATTCAATTTTGGCCAAAGCCCACCTAATGATGTTCTTGGTCTTCACTCCCTTTGCTTTTCACATGAACTAATCATATCCTAGGTGATTTAACTCATGGTTTGAGGCGCTGCCTCAGTATATCTCGTGATGGGCTTGCCTTTTCCACATGTCATCGCCAACACTCTACAAGGTTGATGTCTAGATCACGTGCATCCCGATCCAAGGTCTTGCCAATACACGTCAGTCGTGGTGCTGTCCTTGCTTAACTTCCTTCCTCAAGCTCCAACCAGATGACATCGTGCCCTAGATAGGATGCTTCCTTTGCTGAGTGTCACTATCACCCCACTTTAGGCAACGTTGCCTCACCATTGATGAGGTGCTACCACCTGACCTCAAAGGCAGGCAGTGGGAAAAGGAGGAAGGTCGGTGCAAGGTTTCCACTACCGTCATGGACAAGCAGCAAAGCCCCATCCGACGACTTTAGGCACCCACCTTGTGGTGGATTTAGGATTTGTTAAGTCCCAGGACGAACGTAAAGAAGACCAATGTTGCATGTAGCGGCAACTAACCTTTTTGTTGACCCTTCCAAGTAGAAGAAATATACAGACCCTATGGTAATCATCTTAAATGATGTAATAATAAGCAGGTTGGATGAGCACACCACCAGCTTACTTTGTAAACCTACATGAGTCAACAGCTCAACATATGATTATCTCGACTCGACTCTACACATAGTTCAGCATCTCCCAACATAGTTCTTCAAGATGCTTTGAGATAGCATTAATTAATTAATGAGTTGTGCTGCACAGAGTTTTGTCCTCTTTATAAACACTTTTCCTCTTCATAAAAAAATATTCATTTTTGTCATGAAAATAATTGTGATTTAGCAACCACAATGTCCAGTGAGTGTGTGAAGTGAAATTTGTGGGTTCAAAGGAAGAATTTGGCATGAATTTTCTAATGACGTAAATGATGGAACACCTAATGTGCAGGTCAGGTGAGAATGATCATAGACAAGGGGGAGAGAAGCAAAGGTGCTCACATAAACATATGGGGGATGGGCAAGAAGATGGCTGGATAGGCGGTGCCAGGTAGCCAACGACGACACCATGTCTGGAGTCCTAGTGCTACATGGATCATACCCCAGGCCATGGGTTTGGATCAACCCCTGCAAACCACCCGTGTCTGCCATGTAACATGGATGTGATTTTTCCTCTTATCTGCGAAAACATGATGTTTTCTTAGTAAATGGTTAATGTAATGTGAATTGAATTTAAAAGCGGATTATTGTATAATAACAACCGACACAATACGTGATCGCATTCTTTTTTTTTATTGCTTTTGCCCTTTGATCAATAGATTGATTCTTAGCCTTTTTTTAGGTGGGTGGAATTATCCGTGTATATGGTAGAATAGTTTTTTTTTTTTTTGAGAGATCCCTACTCTTTATTAAACATTGGAAGAATAGGAAGTACAAACACCCGAAGGTGGAGAGACAAGCCAAACATGGCGACCCAACGATTCAAAAATCGATCCCCTTGCTAGTCTATGAGCATCTCCATTTGCAAGTCGGCTCTCTTGCACAAATTCAACTGATGGAAAATTTGCTGCTCTTTCCTTGATCTCACGCACAATATGACCATAAGGTCCCATTCCTTCACCTCTGATGCTGGTGATGACACTGCAGCAGTCGGATGCTAACCTGACTCTTTGTAGAACCAGATCAGCTGCCAAAGCCAAACCCTCCCGGCAAGCTATTGCCTCCAACGTTTCAGGTTCTGAAATCCCAGCTATAACGAGTGCTGATGCCCCAATGAAAGCACCTTGCTCGTTCCTCGCCACCGCAGCAACAGCTCCAACGGCTGTATTTTTAGAAACAGCAGCATCTACATTGATCTTGGTTACACCTGCTGGCGGAGCAATCCATCGAGTTCTAACCGATACTTGTGCTTTGGCTCTGCTCCCCTCAATCAGCAGTTGTCCCAGCTCTGATATGAATCTCTCCACAAAAAGGTGCGTCGATAGCGGGCTCTGAAAAATGTTTTCATGTATAGCTTTCCTTCGTGCATACCAAATTGCCCACAAAGTTACTGCCACCTGTGTAATCTCCTCCTGTTAAGAGAGTCTGTAGCCTCTGCAAACCAAAGCTTTGCATTCTGCTCCGGGTTGCTCATGACATGTTCAGCTAATTCCTCACCTACTAACGCCCAGACACTGCATGCCATGTAGCATTTTATCAGGGAATGTTTCCACGAGTCCGGTTCTCCACAGAAGGCACATCTGTTATGTTGCGCCATGTTCCTCCTATGCAACACATCAGCTGTCGGGATCGACCGCTTCGCCAAACGCCATAGGAAAAGTCTTATCTTTGACGGAACTTTGATCTTCCATAAGGTTGCCCATTCTTTTTCTTCCCCTCGTACATCTGATTTCCCAGCCATGTCCTCGAGCCATGCCGTTCTGCGTTCACGCAACATGATCATCATATGGTATGCCGAGCATACTGAGAAAACCCCTGTCTTCTCCCACTGCCATGCCCAGAAATCTTCCTGGTTATTTGTATACAGTGGTATATTATTGATCACCTCCCTATCCATGGGTGTAAAGAAAGCATCTAGCTTCATTTGGTCCCAAGTCTTCGTGGACCCATCGATCAGCTCACTGACCCAGGACGGCCGGTCTGATCTGCTGCTTTGGACCGGTCGCATCCACCCCTCTCTCGGAAGCCAGTTCGAGGTCCAGATATTGGCTGTCTCTCCATTACCGATGCGCCGTATCAGTCCTTGGCTCAGTACTTCCTTTCCTTCCACAATCGCCCTCCAAATCCGAGATGGAGAGGGTCCAAGCTCAGCATCGAGGAAGTTACCTTCTGGAAAGTATACACCTTTCAGAATCCTAGCACTCAAAGAGGTGGGATCCATCAACAGCCGCCAAGCTTGGCGAGCCAATAATGCCAGGTTAAAAATTTCCATGTCTCGAAAACCCAAGCAGCCTAAGAATTTTGGCTTAATCATCTCGTCCCAGGCGACCCAATGTGTCTTTCTTTTCCCTTCTTTACTGCCCCACCAAAATTTCCTGATCATACCCTCGATGTGCTGACATAAACCTCTCGGCAATTTAAAGCACGACATCGAGTATGTTGGAACTGCTTGTGCCACCGCCTTCACTAGGACTTCCTTGCCGCCTGCGGATAGACACTGTTCCATCCATCCTTGCACCCGAGCCCAAACTCGGTCTTTCAGATATTTAAAAGCCCCATTACTTGAGTATCCCACATCAGATGGCATCCCCAAATATTTTGCATTAAGTGACTCCGACTGGATATTCAGAACTTTTTTGATCTCCTCTCGGAGCTGCACAGAGCATCCTTTGGAAAAAAGATCGAGGATTTCTCTGCATTCACCTGCTGACCCGAGGCTCGACAATATTTTTATAGTGCGTGCTGTACCTCTTGTGCACTTTCCCTAGTTGCTCTGAAAAACAGCAAGGCTGTCATCCGCGAAAAAGAGGTGATTGACCATCGGGGCCGATGGTGCCACACTGATACCTTGGGGAATTGATGACTGATCATTTGATTTTAACAGGCACGAGAGGCCCTCTGCTGCTAACAAAAACAAGTAGGGAGAGATAGGATCCCCCTGGCGAATTCCTCGCGAAGGAATGAACGGAGCTTGCTTCTCACCATTAAACAGCACGGAGAAAGAAACTGATGCCACCAGCCTCATAACTGTCTCCACCCACAGACCATGGAAGCCAAGGCGAGCAGTGCCGCGTTTTTGGATCATAAGGTCACCAACGGCCAACCCATACAAATGGGCCTGGATATTTCCAAGTCCACTCTACTTACATTGCTCTACGTTACTCCAGGTTAGGGATGTAAATGGTACAGATATTATCTGTTCGAGTCCGGATCCGATTGAAAGGACTGAGATTCGATCCATATCTGACTCCAAATATTCAATATCCAATATCCGTGTACTTAAAGTTTGATG
The DNA here is from genome assembly GCA_022530915.1 of Paspalum notatum. Lineage (NCBI taxonomy): Eukaryota > Viridiplantae > Streptophyta > Magnoliopsida > Poales > Poaceae > Paspalum > Paspalum notatum. The sequence goes on from CM039683.1 coordinate 13,846,940, forward strand.
CATACAATTTCGATATCCATTTTTAGGCATATCCGACCTGGCTGTCAATAACCATACTTGATTTTGTTCTGAAGAAAAAACAAATATGATATCAATAATATGCGTATGTATCTTATCGACTGTCTCACTTGACGCAAATTTGCACAGTTGGACGAACGATAAGAACGTCCCCACCAAGGCGGTGCCACCCAACCCGCGTGCGGAAGCTGCTTCTTCGCCGTTTCCGACTCGGCAAGGCGACCGACACTGACTCCGTTCGCGGAACCGACGGTCGCCCACCGCGTTCCTTCCGCCTCTCCCTCCCTCCCTCCTCGTGCTCCCGCTCCCTATAGATCCACGGTGGATTTGCATTGTGTTACGACTGCTGCTGCAACAACGCTACCGCCGGCACCATCTCCATTATTTCTAGCCTTGTGTTGCATTTGCATTGCAGGTACCTTATTACTTAACGCGTGCATGCATATGCATGTACATCACACCAGACAGGACAAAGTAAACACAATGAACTCATCGCTACTGATCCTGGATGGTTTAACAGTGCGTTGCCTATACCATACGTTTCTGTGTTCATCCATCGACACTGCTAAACTGGTCCTTCTAATATGTAGTGTTCATAAGTTCATATATACCTCTAGCTAGCAAGCTCTGTGGTCCAGTCAGTGGCAGGCACGCACTGACGACAGTACGCATGTATGTACTGTTCGGGTGTTTAAGTATATGCATGGACCGATATTGATATGATCTGATCCGATGTGATGTGGTGCGTGTGGTCAGTGGTCACAGTCCGTGTGTAATGTGCCTGATTGGCTACATACATTATTCTCTTGGCCGAGAGGGACACACAGAGAGGGACCTGTTGTGTGCCTGCATGCTCACTGAGACCAAGTCCAACATATCGTTTATATCGTTATTTATAAAATAAAAATGACATTGTAGCTATATCTACTCTATAAAAGAACGAGTTTAGTAGATAATCTTTTACACCTAATGTTCACATACCCAATGGCGTACCCACCCTTAGATCAATACCCATCATATAATCTAACGGTCTTCATTGATCTCGGGCCCACATTTATATTGTTAGCCTTCCACGATGTAACATTTACATGTTTTCTAATTGGTTCCTGCCGTATTTATTTGTTTTTTGACACCATATTATCTACCCATCCAATATTTGATTCCCAATCCAAATTGAATTCAAATTTATTCGCGAGTCCGGTTCGGACTGCTGAAGTAAGTTGCACGAAAACGAATCTACAGGACCCATACGGACTCCGTTTGAAGCGTTCTACGTATGGACGGAAAGATAAAGAGATAAGCTTTCTAATCCAAGTGGTCTCATGCCAAAATAGGGTCAGAGTCGACGGGAATAGTTGATACAAGATGGACTAGAATCTGCACCGGACTGCTGGAGTAGGTCGTATGAAAACAAGCGTCCAGATCCCATACGGACTCCGTTTGAGGCGTTCTATATACGGATGGAAAGCTAAAGAGATAAAATTTCTAATACAACTGGTCTCATGTCAAAATAGTTTCAGATTCGACGAGAATCATTGATACAAGATGGAGACTAGAATCTGCACCGGTTCAGATTGCTAGGTCTCACGAAAATGGACGCGTTGTCCACGTACGGACTCCGTTTAGTGCGTTCTACATATGGATGGACAGATAAAGATATAATCTTTCAAACTCAGCTATTTCTTGCAAAAATATGATGGGAGTTGACGGGAATCATCGATACAATATGGTGACTAGAATCTGCGCCGGTTGAGATTGCTAGGTCTCATGAAAACGGATGTCCTGGCCACATACGGACTCCGTTTGGTGTGTTCTACGTATGGATGAAAAGCTAAATAGGTAAGCTTTCTAACTTAACTGGTCTCATGCCAAAATATGATTGAAGTCAATAGGAATCATTAATATCAACCAGAATCTACGTCGGTTCATATTGCAAGAGCATATGTTTCATGAAAACATATATCACTACTGGAAAAATGGAATACTCCTGTCAGTGAAAATACCGACAGGAAAATCCAAAAACCCATAGGAAAATTCGAAAATCAATTTTTTTGTCGGTGACCCGACAGGGAAATCCCGACAAGGCTAGCGCGACAGGGAAATATGTATTTGCCTGACGGTGCACCGACAGGAACGATTTTTTTGACGGTACTAACCGACAGGGAAATAGGATTTCGACAAGTTTAGAACACTTCCTCTGTCGTAGCCGGACCGACAGGGAAATGCAACACACCGACAGAAATACAATTTCCCTGTTGGTCCCCAAACCGACAGAATAAAAGAGCTGAATTTCCCTGTCAGTTTTACCACCGACATTGAATTTATCCGTCCCGACAGCGTTACAGGATTTCCCTGTCGGCGTAAGAATATTATCTGTCGATTTGTTTCCCACTGGATCACTGCCCGACAGTAAAATGTTTTTAGCCCAGCACATCCAAATTGCATTAAATAAATAATTTTTAACATAATTCAATCAGCATTATCAAGCACCAGAATTGCAAACCACCAAGCACAACATACATATATATAACATGATGTCCTAAAGTTTGCATCATCAATTGCATGAGTAAGATGCCGATGCAACATACAGCCACAGGACTACCACAAAAGCACTAGTTTTGCAGCCACACATAGCTATATATATATATAGGTTAAGTTTTTCAGCACCTTCTAACTAGAGAGGTTGGTAAATGAACCCTACTGCCATTCCTACCATCCTGGTAAGCAAAAGGTTAAACTACTTAGCAAGTGTATGCAAAGGCACAACACTTCAAAATGTTGAAACTACTTCCTGCTGCTTTGTTTTGTAATCTTCACATGGGTGTATGGTTTCCACCTTCCGGATTGCTAGTTTTCATTGGAGTCCCATTAGCGCCATGTTGATTCTCATCACTGTGGCCATCTGCGACGCCATCACCATGGTGATCCTCATTGCTATGGCCATTTGCTGGATTGCCATCGTTAGTTGATTGTGAACCAACGTGAGATGATCCAGTGCCCTACAAAAGATTAATAGCAAAAAGGTAACAAACTGTGGTCTCTTGTTTATACAAGTAGGAACCCACTAGTATATGGATTTTGAGTAAACACTAGTATTTATGTATGAAGGGTATCTACAGCAAAAAGAAGTGTGCAAAAAACACAGTATTTATGTATGAAGGTATCTACAGCAAAAAAAAGTGTGCAAAAAATAGGATGCATTTGTTTCCAAGTGCATTATTCCAAGGAAATGTACTATGCATATGTACTACCTGCCAACCTATCTGCAGTCATTGTCATTGACTTGCAGAGAAGAGATTGAAAAATGTGTCTAACTTACCATGCCAACTGAACTAATGCAAAGTAAGTTCAGCAGGTATGCAAGAATCAACATGAGGCCACTTCCTCACTGGTGCACTGCGTGTTGCCATTCTGAGTACCACCATAAAGTTCTAGTTAGCTTCGATTGGAACTATATGGACACATAGTTGTGAAACTAAAACAAAATAAGTTTCCTTCTATTTTTCTAATTCTAGATAGTTTATATGACAAGGGCTACAGGGTTATATACTCACAATTGCTTGGGATGCTGATAAAAGCCGCAGTGCTTCCTCTGGAACTTCCTTTCCAAGGTCCCGATAAAGTTCCTGTAGGTGAAATATATAACTTAGAACATGAAAATAAATTATTTCTTGAAAACTTGCATAAGATTTTCAGATGCGTACCAATATCAACTCAGTATGGAGTTTGTTTTGCTACAGTGCTGTATCTTTTTCACAGTTAGCTTGCTGCAACCTTGCATTTTCACGGCGTAGTTGTGCAACTTCTCGAGCAATGCTCAATGGTCGCACACTTCTTTCTTTTGCAGATGCCCTTAAATCTGCTGACCTAACAGCACCATTTCCAATGGCAAAATGCCCATGGGTTCTTGGGCCACTAGACACATCATACAACACTTGTGCATTCAGATTTTGCTCCAGCAGGTGCTGTTGTCCGTCCTCTTCAATGTCCTCGTGCTGCAGTTCATCCTCTCCTTCTGGACATGCAGCCCGCCTAACCCCCATGATGTAATCATCCTAAAAACATAGCAACACAGCAAGTAACATTCCCTTTTACTAATTTAGAAACAATGACTGCTGGACCATATCGGTGCATAGATAGAAAACAATAGTAGCTGGATTGGTGCATAGAAAATACATACCATACATTGTTGTGCCTTTTGACTACTGATTGGACCACTACTACCGTTAGCATCCAATTTTTTTATACCAGATTTCATCACAGCATATGTATTAATAGGTGTTGCTTTCTCTGTTCCAAACAAAGATTCCTAAAAAGAGAATATGCTTGTTGAATGATAGCAGTAAAGAAATTGGCTTCCAGAACAAATATTACAATAAACAACATTAAAGACAATACACATGCATACCAGAACTTGTTGTGTCTCTGTGAATGGTCTAGATCCTCCATGGTTTTGAGCAATTTCGGTTGAACGCGAGCGGCATTCCTGCCCTGTCTTTCTTTTTCCCTTGAACTCATCTGAGCACCAATAACTACATAACTCTGGCCAAACTGCATCATCAAACCACTTGATCCGACCTTGCAAGTATTGTTCATACTTCAGCACTATTGGGCGGGCCAGTGTATCATCAAGCGGCTCACCAATTTTCCTATAATACTCCTTTACATAGTCCACACAAGCTTGGTACATCATGCCCCTCACCCTTTTCTTCAAATAGTTGTCAAGAACACGGTCTGCCTCCTCTTGATCTTCTCTTGCAACCTCAAACAAGCGCTAGAACGGAAACAAACAAATATTGATAATAAATATCTGCTATATAGTTCAGGTTTAGATTAATTGAACTAGAATATAAACTTTAATATTAGATGTGAAGAATATGTAGCTTACCTAAAATTCATACAATACACGATCTCCACTTGTCACTCCAAAACCATTTGCATCCAGAAAATAGTCATCCCAGTCCAAGGGTACATGCTTTTCTACTATTTCACCATTATCATCCTTTTCCTCAATCAAACCTGGGTATTGCCTCTTAAGAATGACTCCAAGTTGAGTAGTGTATTTGTAAATGGGCTTGAAACTGACATAACTAAATTGCCTGTCCACAAATACTAATTGTTATTTAGTTGAGGCATAATCGAAGCTAACAATAAGCATCACTTATAAATGAGTTTGGAGCTTGTCACAAATACTAAATTGCTTGTCCACACATACTCACATGTCACCACTTGGTTTAAGAGCCACTTTTCCACCTCTCCTAGGTTGTTTTAACTTCATTTGGGACCTAGGTTTTCTTCCTCTCTTTTTAGGTTCCTCTACTTGGGGAGGAGGAGCACTTCTAGTCCTCTGCAAGGTATTGACAGAAGTGGTTGCTCCATGGGAAGCGCTCCTTTGGGAAGAACCACGTCTACCAGGCTGCATTAGAATGTTCATCTTTTTACCCGGATGCTCAGGACCAGGAATGACAAGGGTTAAGAAAATATACTCAGGCCTTAAGAGCATTCCCGGAGGTAGATTTAATGGGGTCACAAAGACTGGCCAACATGAGTAAGGAGCAGCATTCAAATTAAATGGTGTGAAACCATCAGTGGCTACAGCAAGTCGCACATTTCTTCTTTCACTTGCAAAGTCTAGGTAGTCCACATCAAATTGCTGCCAAGCTTCTCCATCACAGGGATGCACCATCTTGCCACACATTGAAGGATTGGGTCCCGGCAATAGCTTAGCGATCTCCTCATGCATGTTCAACCTTTGCATCCTATCTGTGAAGGGAAGATGACGAGATACTTTTCGAGGAACCTTACTCCGACCTTCCTCATACCGACTGGCTCCACAAATGTCACACTTGTCTTTATCAGCATTATTTTTGTAGAAGAGCATGCAATTATTGTAACAGACATCAATTTTTACATACGGCATACCAAGACCCTCTAATAGTTTCTTTGATTGGTAGAAGTCATCAGGTAACTTAGAATCTAGAGGCAGGAGTTCATGTACTATCTGTAAGACATCATCATATTCAGCAATTGACATGTTGTACCGTGCCTTCATAGCAAGCAGACGAGCAACAGCAGACAAGCGTGAGTGTGTGGTGCTGTCGTGCACCAACTCATCTGCACTAGCAGCCATCCTATAGAAAGCTTGGGCATATGCTGGTTGCTCATCTGGATCAGGTGGATGTGACCTAGCTAGATCAACCAACATTTGGTCCATCCGATCAGTATCACCAAAACCCTCTCCATTTCCTACATTTTCAAAATGATCATGTCTAACAGCCCTCTCACCATGCTCCGTCCACGTTTCATATCCTTCCATAAAACCAGACCTACACAAATGCAACTCAATTGTATTCCTTTTGTATCTATATTGGTGGTTGTTTCGGCACAAGGCACATGGACACTTGATGGTTCCATTTTCAGCTACACCGGGAAATGAAAATGCATGATTCAAGAATTGGGTTGTTTTATCAATCCATTCATTAGATGAAGCTTTACCACGCTGCCAACCACTATACATCCAACTGCGGAGTGACATGAGAACTAGTTCTGCGATTCAAACATTTATTTGTTAGTGATAACAGTATTTTGTATTGCATTTATATATGTATATATATATCAATATATGCCAATATATGGCCTCAGTGCAGAATGGTAACAATAGATTCATAATGGCCGCAGTGCAACAACTGCTTCTGCTAGAACTAATTTGCACATGATTCTACTAGTTCATTCAATGAGGAAAATAGAAGCGGAATGATATTGCTAATTTCCTCAACACCATTATAACACTTTAAAGGACAAGCCTTGACTTTTAAGATAGCCACATAAACCTAGAAAATGCTGGAATTGGATTTAGGGGGAAAGTGATATGACTTCCTTACCTGCACTCGGAACTCTGAACTCAGAAAGGAACTGTCAACGAAGGAGTCGACGGAGAGGAGGCCGCTAGGTATGGGGCAGTACTGACAAGTTCAAGGGAGCGGCGAGCTTCTCCAATCTGGCATCAACCCTTCTTTCCACTCAGAGGCTCCTCGACGGCGACCGTGACATGGCCTGCGGCTTCAAGTGGAGGTGTACAGGGAGAAGAGAGGCAGCGCACGCTGTGGAGGTGGACAGGGAGAGTCTGGCGGCTAGGAGGAGGTGGATCTGGGCTGGGCGGCGGCGGGGGGTCGGAGGAGAGTCGAGCCGCGGCGTGGAGTCGGAGGTGGGTGGGGCGGCGACGGCTTGGTAGAGGAGAGTCGAGCGGTGGCGACGGCAGCGGCGGGGGTCGGAGGAGGCTCAGGCGGCGGCGGAGGCGGGGGGTCGGAGGAGGCCCGGGCAGCGGAGGTCGGAGGAGGAGTCTTGGGCGGCAGCGGCAGTCGGAGGAGGAGTCTTGGGCGGCGGTGGCGTCGGGGGTCGGAGGAGGAGTGACAGGCAAAAGGGCGAGATTGAGGCAGGGTATGAAAGAATTTGGGGGCGGCGGGTTTAGTCTAGGGCTTTTTATTTTCTTTCTCCTTTTCATCAGTAGGAAGGCGCGCGTAGGGGGATGGAAGGCGCGCTGGCCCAAAAATATGGCGCGTGTATTTCGTTAGGGTTGAGACAATTTTTCTGTAGGTTAGGAAGTACCGACAGGAAAAACAACAGTTACCTTGTGGGTTTTGTGTACCCACAGGGAAAAAACTTTTTTCTGTCGGTTTCCCATTTTCCCTCTCGGTACGTGGCTACCCGACAGGGTAATTCTAATTTTTCTGTCGGGATCCTAGATACCGTCAAAAAAATTTCCTCCCGATAGGAGTATTCCGTTTTCCAGTAGTGTATGCTCTGGGTACATACGTTGGAGCGTTCTACATATGTACGGAAAGTTAAGAAGATAAGTTTTCTAACCCAACTTTCAGAATATATTTGGAGTCGATGGAATCGTCGATGCGATGGTGACCAGAATATACTGGGGGCGGCAATACTTGTTTTTTTTGCCACATGCCTTATAAACCCTAGGGTTGCTTGACCACCTCCTTGGTTTCCACCATAGCCATCTTTTATGTACATATATTCAATGCCTCTACTAGATTAGATGGGTTTTGGATAGATTAATCTATTGTCAATCAGTTTCACAAGTCGCACCGGTTTCTGGAACCCCAGATTATGCAATTATAGAGATTGTATTATTTGTGTTCTTATTTATGTTCTCGATTGCATTTGTAGAAATATGCCATTCTTTGCGAGGTCAATTGTGCGTGTCATGTACATGTATTATATATATTTTGTATATGTGTCTAGAATTGAAAATATTTACCATGAAGGGCTAGGGTCTCTTATAATTTAGAATGGATTGACTTGTATATTGTAGAAGTCCAACTAAATTTAAATGTATCTTCAGTTATTCATGGTTAGTAATTCTTGATTTATTAAACAAGTTTCTTTAATATATTTTATGCAAAATTGCTCAAAATCTATAAAAATTTCTATCATAATATATACCATCATCGCATATTTCGATTAAGAAAATCGATTAGCTCATCTTTAGTCACATCTCTATTTAAAAAAAACTTCAATATTTTCATCATTTATAGCCACGTGCATCCCGCACGTGCATTTTTACTAGTTATATAAATTGTGGAGTTTAACTATAAACAATGAGATAAACGATACGCTAAACTCAGCCCCAGACATCGGAGGACGTCTTCGTGGAGATTGATCAGATCTGTCACCCAGCTCCTGATTGGGCGTGCGTTTCCCTTCCGTTGCCGCTGTATAACCGATGCATGTAATACGTACGTGTCTGCATGTGCTTCGTTCATCACATTGCAGTGCAGTGCAAGCATGCAGAGATGAGGCAATGTGACGACCATCATCAGTTGCCGTTGCCGCAGCTTTTGTTGTTGGACGTCTGGACTGCCGCCGGTACGGCGTGCATGCATGCATGGCAGAGAACGATGGAAGCACAGTGACTAAACTGTGGAGCCTTTATTTGTTGCTACACAATTACCCTACGCACCATCGTCGAACCTTTGCGTCTAGTGACTAAACGATGGAAGCACAGTGACTAAACAGTGGACACCGAACTGACTAATCGTTCGATCAATAACTCCGTCACATCCAGTCCACTAACTTATCTACACGAACGTACTGTTTAGCTGTGGATGCGCATTAACGTACGGTGCGTCTAGATCAATCATGGTTGAAGCATGTCGTCTCACCAATCACCATGCTGAGTGCACCACGTGAATTTATTCATTTCCAGCTTGCTAGAGCTAGCAGGATCTATGATCTATCCAATGCATGCAGTTTCCATGCACCACCCTCAGTAATTTCATTTCGTTATAGCACTCTCACCCATCACCATATCCAATTACAGGACAAAGCTGGGTAACCATGGCATGTTTACATGCATGTGTTTCTTTTGATCCCGCACAAAGATACGATGCTGCATCATAAGAGTACAAATCACAAGTTTTTACTGCTACTCCTTATTCATTCACACTGTACGTGCTGCTTTTCACACAGTACATATATTTCCAGATATACAAGCTTATATAGTTTCTTTACATAGATATAATTCATAAACAACAAGGGAAAATCACAAAACATCCCTACAACTAAACCCATTTAGGAGTAACAAATAAATAAATCTATACCTAATATTAAAGCAAATAAGGTTTTACGGTCCAACGGTTCGTCATGACAGGTGGACCCGGCTCAGCCCCTCCCCGTCCTGTATCCGATAATCCAAATCACAGCAACAATATGAACCAGATTCGGACTGTAGAATGAGCCCACACGAAAACGGACGCACAAGTCGCATACGGACTCCGTTTTCAATGGTCTATGTATCTATGGAAAGCTAAAATAATAACATTTCAGATCCAACTGAAACCATTTTAAAATTTGGTCTCAATCAACGGAAATCTTTGAAATAATATGATGTGGAATTTATTCGCGAGCCCGAGTGCAGGAGAAGCCCACGCGAAAACGGACGCTCAGATCACATACGGACTCCGTTTTTTACGTTTTGTATATCGATGGAAAGCTAAAATAGCACCCTTTCCAATCCAATTGAATCAATCTAAAATTCACTTGCAATTAATGGAAATCGCCAAGATAATATGGCCTACAATTTATTCAAAAACCCGATTCAGACGATAGATGCAGCCTACGTGAAAACAGATACCCATATTGTATATGGACTCCGTTTTCGATGTTCTATATATTACCTGAAAGTAAAAAATAATATTTCTTATCAAACTAATACCACCTAAATTTCGATCACATGCAAGAAAAAATTCAAAACAATAGAATATGGAATTTATTTGTAAGGCTATTCTTATATGTATTGATCTAGAAGTGCTTAAGAATTTTTTTTTCTCCCGTTGCAACGCATGGGCATTTTGCTAGTAAATATCAACTAAAGAAGAAGGAAGCAAAATAGCAGGAGAAACTAAAAGATAATATGCAGGATTAATAATATGCATATGTTAATCCTGTATGATCTCAACCACATTTCCATGCGAATAAATTAAGGCCACCGGCCGATCGAGAGAGGTAGCAGCCGGTTAACCAAAGCAAAGCAATGCATGCAGATACATTATTATATGCATCATCAATTCAGTTCATGGTGCTGCCCCTACGTACGTTGTTTGCATTGTGTGCCACGAATCATTGTGCCCGAGCAGCTCGCTCGCTGTTACGACTTACGACTGCTGTCTGCTGCGACAATGCTACCGGCCGGCCGGCAGCATCTTTGATCATTATTTCTAGCCTTGTATTGCAGGTACCTTATTACTTAACGCATGCAATGTACTAGTACATCAGACAGGACAAAGTAAACAGCGAGCTCACCGCTACTGATCGATCCTAGATGCTTTAACAGTGCGCGTTGCCTATACTATACGTCTGTGTTCGTCATCCATCCATCGATCGACACTGCTATACGTACGTCCTTCAAATATGTACTGTTCGTAACTTCATATATACCTCTAGTTAGCTCTGTGGTCCGATCTAGTCAGTGGAACGCACTGACGACAGTACGTATGCAGTGTTCGATCGGGTAAGTACGTATGGACCGATCTGATCCGATCCGATGTGATCCGGTGCGTGAGGTCAGTGATCACAGTCCGTGTGTGATGTACTGATTGGCTACATACATTATTACATTATTATTCTCTTGGCTCTTTAATTTTTGGCCGTGCTCATGAGAGAGACATCTTGTCTACTACGTGCATGGTCTCTCACGCTTGTCGACGGACGCGACACTAAAGTACCGTATAGGTACCCGGAGAATGCGTAGTAGGGGCGTGGGCATTACCGCTGAGTCCTACAACTACAATGGAGGCAAGAGAGTTATAGAGGTTCGGACCACCGGGAGGTGTAACACTCTACGTTCTCTTGGAGTATCACTATGAGAATGGTGGACAAGGTTACAACCCTGGGACCAAGGACTCAGGCTCTCGGGTAAGAGCGTGGATGTGGGAATGTGTGTATCAAATCCCTTTCTAGGGGCACCACTCCTTCCTTTTATAGACCAAGGGAGGGAGTGGTCTATACAGAGTAGGTAGTATAGTGCTACAGTGGTGGTTTCAATAAAACCACTGTTTAAGGTATGGCTTCAGTCCGCACTAACAGTGTGCCGCTTGCCCTGTCATGTTTTGGTCTCACGGTGCCCTGGTCCTTCTGTGTCTCATTGAGTGGGGATATATGACGTGGGGTGCTGTTCCTCCCATTGTCTCCGGCTTGGACGGGCAACGTGCCATCCCGTTTCGCGAGGCAGTGATGGGATGTGCACGTCTGGCTGGTATGGTGTGCAGGAGCCCTCTTGACCGTGCAGCCCTACCACATTTAATGGGTAGGTGTGTAGTTCCTTTACCCCGGACACTCCCCGGGGTTTATCATCCTCCCAGGGTTAACCCCGGTGTCTTGTAGAGGATGGCTACGGTCTATTGGTAGGACCCGGTCTATCAGATTACTGTCCGGCCCCCATGGGGAATTCTTTCTTAAGTTGACGAGGAAAAACATATGCGCTCCTCGGGTATAGGGCACTAACAACGCTGAATCAAGCAGATCGTCTATTTCAAACTTTATTCTATCTAGCGTATAGCTACAGAGTTGTTTTTTATACTACAGACGATACAACCTGTTAGACCTAAGAATCAGAGGACGTCGCCCTGGAGATCGATCAGATCTGTCACCCGGTTCCTGGTTGGGTGCCTGGTTGGCCGCTGGGTTTCCGGTCCCTTCCGTTGCCGTCACCGATGCAGTACGTACGTGTCCGTCTGCTTCGTTCGATTCTGTCATGACCGGGCCACCATACGAGACAAGTGGGCCACCAAATGAGACAAATGGGCCGAGAGCTTCGGATGGGCATCAAAGGGATAGGAGGCCAGCGTCCAGAAGCATCGAACAGAAACCAGAAAACACCTGTAGCTTGTCTTCCTCCTTCAGCTGTACTCCGAATCCCCTCCTCTGCTGCTGCTCTTCCCAATCTGTACCTCCAATTCTCCTCTAATTGTATCCCAATTTGTACTTAGTTTGCCACAATCTTCATTATTGTTAGTTGAGCAGTGGAGGAACATGACAATTGGTATTCAGAGCCTCCAATTTGGGAATCCTAATTTTTTTTCCCAAATCGAATCACCATGGTTGAGGTGGCTGATCTCTGTGCCTCGATGACGAGGATGGAGGTGATGCTATGGAAGATGAACGAGATCTTGAGCCACTTCAACGGAGTCCCCGGCACTACGACACACCCCACAGAGTTCGCGAGCAGCAGCACAGGCACGCAGGCCGCGAGCACTGCGCAGGGCCGGCCCTGTGGGTGGTCAGGGTGTGCGGCCGCCCTGGGCCCCAAAGTCACGGGGCCCCATGCATGTACGTACGGTACGTGAGGAACTGGCTGACCGAGCTGATCTGAAACGAACCTTCTGCGAGTAGCCCTCGGCCCCGAGTCCTCAACGTTACCCTTCACGCGAGTAGCCCTCAGCTGCCGCTCGTCCGACTGCTGTCTTGCCGTGATCCACTATACGCTGTGGCTGCTCCCACAGCACATCAAGTCATCAGCTAGCTTTGTCCTTGATCCAGTGGATGCCCCCTCCACGGTCTTGAGTGACTGCAAAGAAAGCCAAGCGATAGCCTACAAATTTAAAAGAAAGAATCCTGATTTAACAACGTACATATTTTACCTTTTCTTTTCAATTCCACGGGCTAAACGTCTATTTCATCTGTACATGTTTGATGTCCCTGTTCTAGTGTTCTCTAACAAGCATCCAGATCCTAAACTCCTAGCTAGTCATTCGCTCGGCACCAAGTGAAAAAAACAGGGTAAGACATTAAGAATGTAAGACACAAACTCTAAAAATTTCTAATTCCGTGTTCATTTGAACCTTGCATAATTCATCTTTGGGGCTTTTGTGTTTATGCCCCTATTTTAAGTGGTAATGGTGATTTTGTCCCTATTTTTTTAACTTGGTGATTTTGCCCCTGCTTTTTCAAACTGAAGATTTACTTTACCCCTATTTTATTAGAAAAAACTAATGGCATCAATTTAACAACAAAAGAAAAAAACTTTGTCCAACCACATTCAGCAAATATGTCTGCATAAGCATACTAGACCGCCCTATGTGCGCTCACCGGCCGCTGCAAATGCTAGCTTGCCACCACTGGCCGCGGAAGCTGCTAGGGTTAGAAAGGAGGTGGGGTGGTGCAGAGGAGTAGGAGAGTTATAGATAGTTGCCTAGGGTTGGAATGGTTGAATAAGGGGTACTTACGTATTTTTATGATTTTTTTAATTTTATTATTTTTTAAATTCATTTAACATAGGTACTCTTAAAAAACTCAAAGTAGGGGCGAATAGAAGCTTCATGCTTGAAATCTGAGGGTAAAATTACAAAGTTACAAAAGGAAGGGTAAAAACACAATTGGCTTCCTCAGCAAGGGTAAACACACCAATCCCTCTTCATCTTTCATGCGTTTATTTTTATTTTTAATGCTTTGCGATATTATGTCATCGAGAAAGTACTCAGCTTGTAGAAAAAAAGGAAAATAAAAAAAATAGGCGGATAGCAAGTGTAAGTGTTCATAATTATAATTTACAATTGTCATTTTATAAACATAAAAACATTATGTTTTTCTTTGAATTTAATTTCTTAAACGATGTGTTTTTAAGACATTATATATAAGTATACAGATATTTGTGGTAGAAAAGGCCTCCATATACGTCTTCGCTCAGGGCCCCTAAAATGTCAGGACCGGCCCTGGCACTGCGTCGTTCCTTCCCGCGGAGGGCGCCACGGACGACAACGCGCTGCTACCGCTGTCGCTGCCGCTGCTGCTGCCACTGCTGCCGGCGGACGCAGACGGCGTCCCGGACCTGGGCGTAGGGGCTGGCGAGAGCACGGGGCCAGCCGCGGTGACCTTGCTACCAGCGACGTCTACGACGACAGCTTCCTCCAGCCTGGCCCCGGTCTCGGACGTTACCATCACGACGTCAGTTACTGCACCACTCGATTCATCCCCGGCATTGGCGTCATCCATGTTCAAGGAAGCTTCGGCAGCCAAGAACTCCAGTTTGTCTTCATTGCCAACAAGTTCGAACTCCATGCCAATCGGCACCTTCGCGGCGTCTGCTACTTCGCCCACACCTAGCAATTTCGCGATGGCCAGGGTCATCAGCATCCGTGTTCCAGCACCTATTTGCCTCGCCGTGAGGAAGAAGATCACCAAGAAGTTGTCCTACAGCCAGAAGACATCATTAAAGAACCATGGCGGCGTGCACTTCATGCAGGTGGATGCGGTGGCTACTCCAAGTTTGATGACAGGTCTATGCAGCGACAGCAACACCAGGCATGGTGCAGACATGTTCATGATTGAGGCGGATGTAGTCCCACCGGCACCAACAGTTCCAAGTGTTCAAAATAAAGCCTCCAACAACTCATCTGCCATGTGTTTGATGCAATGTTGCAGCGACGACAACGCCCCAACAGCCGCTGTTCCACTCGGGGGTTAGTAAGAGCTGCTCAATCGCGTTCCGACAGAGCTGGTATATCAGTACGTCTTGTTGTACTAGCTCAATTGGTGTTTTTATGTTTGGGGTTGCCAAGGCAACATAGATTTCAGAGGACCACAAGATGATTGAGTTATGCTTAGCATCATGTTTGATGTTCAATTGCAATTTGGATAATGTGTTGTTGCAACAGACATGGCCGCCTCCCAATCTGCTGCAGAATCAACACCATGGTTGCAGTATGTGTGCAATGTCTTATGCTAGTAACTAGGTGTTTGATCGAGGGAAATACACAGAGGGTGAAAATGTGGTGGCTGTGAGAGAAATGAGAAAACTTAGTTTCACTCCAGTGCAATGGTCAAGCACATGTTCTGCTTTGGTTCATAAATTTGCTTGGTCACCACCAGTTTCGGCGTGGAGTTCAATGACAATTCTTGACTGGTGGTCGGACATGATGCCTACATGTTTGTGGAGCGAGTATTTTGTCCTAAACTTACATCACGAGTCAAGTGCATTTCAGCACCTGGTATTTGTGCAACAAAGAGAAGATGAATCACCCTATTCATTGGAGAGCATACAGGCAGTGTTGTTACTTGTTTTTATGGGTGCTCACTAGTGGTGGCGAAATTTAGAGATGTTTCTATGTCAGGCGTTCAGCAAATTTCAGCAACATCAACATGCAATCAGTGCATTGGTTTATCTATATGGGCTTTGCATCGATGACAGATGCTGTCAGTTGGTGGTTCAGAGAGTTAATCTATGTTACTCTGGAATAAAAGGCACACTAGAAGAAAGATGGCCTTGGTCTGAAAAATACAGCCTAGTATTTCAGATTGGTGATGGACTTGTTGTGGTGCCAATATCAACAAGAGTTAGAATTAAAAACAGACAGTTATTCTGAATAGAATCTGTCTTTCTCACTAATGGAAGACATACTGAACACTCCTGCACTTTGGTTACCTCATCTGCCACATATCATTTTTGCTTCCGAGAGTACTTCAATAGTCTGCAGGGAATTGCTTGTTCAGGATGAAACCAAGTTCAGAGTACTGCTACTACTTCTTCACTGTTCATGGTGGATGGCTCTTGCTAGGATCAACATCCATTACAATGAAGCTGAACCAAATATTATCAAGCCAAGGTCCAATAGGCAAACAGTCGATTTCAAGAAGGAAAAGGTCCAAAACACCAAGCTTTCTTACTCAGGGAGAGGAGACCTGCCACCAAATGAGTAGAGTTTGACACTAAGCTTCAGATTGCATCACAAGCCTGTTGCATTTGAGTTCCTGAAACTTGTGGATTTTGATATGGACACATTATCTTTGGAGATAGTTTTGGCCATTTTCACAGAAACTGAAATCCACTGCTTGCACAGCGTCCATGGTGTGATAATAGTTAAATGCGGATGGGCTAAGATTGGGATATTCTCAATAAATGTGTGCAGTTTCACTATTGTGCTCCAAACAAGGTTAGATGCTATCGTCAGATCATTAGTTGGTTATTGGTCCAATGTGACTCTATCTGTTCATTTACTGCTGCATGAGCAAACATCTTGTGGTGAGAGGTTGCAGACTAGAGCTTGTTTGAGAAACTCATATTTGGAGATTGCTCAAAACCACACTGAATTGGTACACCAACTGCTATTGAAAGAAGAAGACTACAGATCACTACAAAGACTATCATTTGATGATCAGTTGAAACAAATACTATGGGTGGCCAACAAGATCGTTGTTGAATCTTCCAATTCTGACACAAATGTCATGGTTGGTGACGAACAAGCCAAGGTTAGCATTCAACAAGCTCCATGGAATCTTGGGGGCTTCAAGAGTGGCTTGGGGACAAGCCGCGCTTTAAGCGGCGGGGAATGTCATGACCGGGCCACCATACGAGACAAGTGGGCCACCAAATGAGACAAGTGGGCCGAGAGCTTCGGATGGGCATCAAAAGGATAGGAGGCCAGCGTCCAGAAGCATCGAACAGAAAACCGGAAAACACCTGTAGCTTGTCTTCCTCCTTCAGGAGTACTCCGAATCCCCTCCTCTGCTGCTGCTCTTCTCAATCTGTACCTACAATTCTCCTCTAATTGTATCCCAATTTGTACTTAGTTTGCCACAATCTTCATTGTTGTTAGTTGAGCAGTGGAGGAACGTGACAGATTCATCACATTGCAGTGCACTGCAGTACTGCAGCATGCATAGGTTAACTTAGTTGCCATTAGACCATTCCAACCCATTGTCTAAAATGCTTGCCTATCCACTGTTCCTCTACTGTTCTAACTATCTCTCTTTCTATCTACATAGCGCTGCAGTATAGACAGTTCTTTGCCCAACGCCTTAGAAATATCCTTACTGCGGGTGCGGTGCATGCATGCATGGCAGAGAACGATCGAAGCAGTGAATTAACTGCAGTATAGACAGTTCTTTACTTAACCCCTTAGAAATATCCTTACCGCGGGTGCGGTGCGTGCATGCATGGCAGAGAACGATCGAAGCAGTGAATTAACTGTGGAGCCTTTATTTGTTGTTACTATTAATTACACCACCATCGCCGGACCTGTGCAAAATTAATAAAAGGTGACATACATACAGTGCACACGAACTGACTAATCGTTCGATCAATAACTCGGTCACGTACTGTTTAGCTGTAGATGCATTAACGTACGTCTAGATCAATAATAGTTGAAGCATGTCTCACCCATCGCCACTATGCATGGGAAGATGCTGAATGCACGTGAATTTTATTTCGTTACATTGTACTCTCTCAGTCATCACCATCCAGGCATCCAACGCTGTACTAGCCAAAACTCGACCGTCCTCCAGATCCTATATATGACATGTCTCCTCTGATAGCCAAAGGACTAACCGTCCAGCTATAGGCATAAGCTCGCTATCAGCTAGGCGTACGAGTATGTGTTTGGATGGATTAGGCTTACTGGATCGTCATTTTTGTGTAGAATGGCTAAATCTACTACAGTGATAGCCATCACATATACGTACGTATATAGCAGCTGGGCTCCCACATGCATATTGCAGTGCATGCATCCAAGTGATGGCCATCCATACATCCTCCGGACCATCGATCTACCGGTGGAGCGGAGCGGACCAAAAAAGGAAACTGTAGTGCACCGTTGTATGTGTACCTACCAATCACCGTTCATCATTCATCATCCATGCATGCATACATCTTATCTTATCTTACTATCTTATCTTACTATTACTAATTAGAGGTTCTAAAAGTCACGCCAATTTCAAAGAGCGCTAAAAAAAAATAAATTATATTAAAATCACCTACTTTTACAATCGATCAAAGATTATCTAAATTAAGCATACATATAAAGTAGCAAGATATGTAATTATAAAAACTAAGTATAAAAATAGATCTATATATGTTGTACGGTAACACATAATACATTTAAGACACTAACCCGTGCGAAAGCATGGATCGATTGACTAGTGTACAGAATCTACGTATGATCGACGTACGTAGTAGCTGCCCATGTATAGATTTCGGCGGATTTCGGCCGAAATTCTGTTTCCAGAGATCGCCGGGATTTTTGTTTGAACCGAAAAGGTAAACCCTGTGTACAGTACAGTACGTAGTTCGGTTTGGATATTCATGCATGTTTAGGAATTAAACCATCGACCGAGAGCGCCGCGTGACGACTGACGACGACGCAACAAATTAAACCAGCATCGAGATCAGAAGCAGAGCCCTATATATAGGGCCCGGCCAGCAATAATCAATCCAAGTACAAACGGCCTGGATCGGATCGATCGATCTGAGAGCACGGGCAGCGAGCGAACCAACGTACGCGATCTACGTCTATCCAATGCCATGCATTCATGCACCTAGCTTAATGTGCATCTGCGCCTGCCTGCCTGCTTTCTCAAGCAAAACAAGGTGTGCGGTGGAAATAGAAGAGAGCAAGGCCAATAAATTTAGCCCACTGGCTGTATAGAAGGCCATGTCACGTATAGCCAATCTAATAGTCTATTCATACAATAGTTGGCGGTTGGTTTGTACTACATAATTAATATCTGGCCCACTTTGCTCTCTCACAGACCTTTTTGGAACTTGTGTATTAGCTGGCTGCAAGCTTACAGCCCGTTTTACTTCTCTCTCCTCTTCTCTCTTTTCCACATCATCATAATTTTGATGTGGCAAGGTATAAAGCCTGCTTAGGTAAGTTTATTATACTTGCTCTCAAAAGCACATACGCGCATCTGCTGCTTGATTGCTGATTATTGATGACTGACGGTGGTGGTGGCGGAGGTCGATCGGAGGACAATTAATGAACAAAGTAAAAGAATGGCAAAATCAAAAGCACCCCCATGCATTGTTGGATCATCAACATGCCAAGGTCCTTCGTTCCCTGCTAGCTGCAGATATTTCTTCAGTAGCATAGGACTATCAACGTGCCAAAATATCTCCCGATGCTTATTATTTTCATGATTATAAGACTATAAGAGTTATAATTTGCCTACATAAAAAAGAATAAATCTCCCTCTCCTTTTAGATCTGTTGTTGATGAGTCATTTTTACCAATAAATCGCCGCCAACGATGTCTAAAGAAGTCATGATAATTCCCGTGCATGCTATTTTCAGCATAGCTTTCTTCTTTTTAGTAAGCCACCTGTATATAATATCCAACTTGCACACATCTGTGGTCTGTCCAATGCAACATTTCCTTGTTGAATAAAGTGGCCCATTCAATTTCCTGATTGGGGTAGTAGCCAAATTAAAGTGGCGAGAGGGAGTGAGGTATCACCAGGATTAAACTGGATAATGTATCATCGCTTGACAGAAGAAGAGCTAGTAAATTCTGACCGGCCGGGTTTGTTTCTTCAATTCTTCAGAGGTTCACAATCCTGTCCATTTTTTGTGTTGCTAAAATTAAAAAGGGTATGTTCTATCTTCGATCTATACCTAAACAGGAGAACTCCTCTACCTATTTCTCTCAACATGCGTGAGGGCTTACCAAGTTGAATGCCACGTCACCGTCCAATAAAACCTCTATTTAAACATTCCATTAGTCTTCTATATCTCCATGAATGCAATGACTTTCTATGGTGTTTGTGTGGGTATCATTCAAATTTCCGCAGATACTGTTAGCATTATATTTACTATTTCTCAATCTAGAATCCTATTATATTTAAGGTTACAAAATTCCAACAGCATAAAGCTTGGATTGCTTAGTTTGGGGGATTTTGCAGGACAAAGCTAGGTAACGTGAACATCATGCATGCCATGCATGTGTACATGTGTTTCTTTGATCCTGCACAAGGATATGCTACATCACAAGAGTACAAATCACAAGTTTTTACTGCTACTCTTTATTCATTCACACTGCACGTACTGCTTTTTACACAGTACATATATATATTTCCAGATATACAAGCTTATATAGTTTCTTTACATAGATATAATTCATAAACAAAAAGCAAAATCACAAAACATTGTCCTACAGCTAAACCTATTTAATTTAGAGCAACAAATAAATAAATATCAACTAAAGAAGAATAAAGCAAAATAGCAGCGAAGTCTACCAAACTCCCTCCCAAGCAAGCCGCCTAAAACCCAAAGTAGTACTACTAGTACGTTATAGTCAATATCGATCACTGTCGCCCCCTTATACAGTACACCTGAGTTCCAGTCCAGGCAGCATGTTTTCTTCTTCTTCTTCTTCTATGTGCTCTTTTTCTTCGTCTCCGCAGCCCCTGTCGCGGCGGCAGACTTGGCGTCCGTTGACCGGAGGACGATGCCGTCGTTGCCGGCGAGCATGAGGTACTTGCCCTTCCTGGTGAGCATGGTGCACCCATACCCGAGCGCGTCGCCCATCTTCCTTTGCACGAGGTTAGCCATATCAGTGCTGGGCGCGTCGCCGGCCCTCACCGCCGACGTGTCGACCCTATCAAGGAACTGCACGGTGTAGCACATCCTGGGGTTAACCATGTAGTAAAGCGGGTCGAAGCACTTGAGCCCGCCGGCGGTGGTGGCGTAGAACATGGAGGTCTCGACGGCGACGCCGACGGGGACGACGTCATCGCTGAGCTCAGCGAAGAGCGGGCTGAACCGCAGCAGGTAGGGTTCCCGGCACGTGGTGCCCTCGGGGCAGACGACGACGAGGTGGCCGGCGTCGAGCAGCCTCGCCATGACGGCGCCGTCGCCGACCCTGTCCCGCGTCAGCCGCACCGTGCGGCCGATCGGGGAGATGAGCTCCGAGAGGCGGCTGAGGCTGTAGGACACGGCGCGCACCTGCCGGTCCAGCGCCACCGACACGTACACCGGGTCGATCAGCGTGCGGTGGTTGCACACGAACAGCTGCCCGCGGCCGCCGGCGGGGAGCGCCGGGCGGGCGCCCTTGAGCCGCCACGACATGCCCGTCGCCGCCAGGATCGGGGTCGAGTACCGGTACGGCACGGTGAGCGCCACGGCGAGGCGCGCCGCGCCGAGGGCGGCGCCCAGCGGCAGCCACGCGAACATGGCCAGCGTGTCGGCCGTCGTGGAACACCACCGGCTTCGGGTACTTGTCCGTCGGCAGCGGACGCCACCGGCTCTTCTCCTCCGCGCTCACCACGAAGATCTCCTGTACGTAGTAACGGGGTGATTTAATTATAAGCGATCTTGTTCAGGGAATGAAATCAAATTAAGACGTTGTATTTGGTAAACTAATTAATTGCAGGAGAATTCCCGACGACGTATGAATTACTCTACTATATATATATGAATCTAATCTAATTCGATAAATAAAGGAGATGTATGCAAATGGAATATTGGAGTACCCCCAAGTACTCCCTGAGGAACGCGTCCACCATGACCCTCGTCAGCAACCTCGTGACGCCCACCACCCTCCTCGTCCCCCTCGCCGCATGACGCACGGCGTCCAGCCCCGCGGCGGCGACGTCCTCGAGGAACCATCCCGCGCGCAGGCCGCAGAAGGCGAGGGTAGAGCAGCAGCAGCCCCCGCAGGAACCCGCCGGCCTCCAGCGCCACCACCACCAGCATGAAGTACGGGAGCGGGTCGGCGGACCGCAGCAGCGCGGAGTCGACGTCGACAACGAGGGTGGAGGTGGAGGTGGTGGAGGTGGTGGTCTGTGGGCGTGGTGGCGGTGGCGGCGCGCGGGTGGTGCTGGTGGTGGGGCGGCGGCCGGCGTGGAGGAGCAGCGAGTGAGAGCATGGTGGAGAAGAGCTTGTGCGCGAGCTGCAGCTTCTTCTTGGCCATGGTACTGGCCGGCCGGTGGCGGTGGATGTAGTCCGTGTGTGTCGCTGGAGCTGTAGCACGCAGCAGCGAGGTTGGTATGGACGTGGCGGCGCTGAGCAGCGAGGTGTGTATGGTGTAGTTGAGAGATGGTCCATGCATCCATTCCCGCGTTGGTCCTTATATAGACGGGTGGACGGAGAGAGGTCGACGGTGGTGGGTGGATCCGGCGGCGCGGCTTGTTGCATGCACAGCACGATAGATATGCAGCAGCTACTCGTGCAGCATCATTAGATATTGGCATATATATTGCTGTTGGTCACGCCGATTTGCCTTGCATAGTTGCATGCAATGCATTGATGTGTGGGCCCGGCCGGGCAGGTGAGCCGAGAGCTTAGATGGCATGCCAAAGTCGTGCACTAGCTCATCGCGCAACCCCTTTTTGGTGATTAGGAACTCGATCCATGTAGGTGACGTATCAGTGCTACGGTACAGGTAGACCATAGACGGCGGGTACCTGCATGCAGAATGGAGGATGAGATGCATGCATGCATGCAGCTGCCGGCCGGGTTCTGGGATGGGATCGGACGATCGAGAGCGACGGCCCGCGGTCTGGTCTCGCATTGGATCGGAATCCACCCCTGCAACCACACGAGCTAAAGGAGAACGTTGATTAGTATGCCACGCTACCGTATTTAATACGAGCAGAATGGGGAATAGGCACCCTATTAACGACACTCTTTTGGGACCGAAGGGAGTATGTACAAACGGATCGGGCAGGAGAAAAAAAAAAAAAAAGGAGCTCATGATCCATAAGTATCACGCGCATGCATGCATGCGTTTGGATGGACGGAGGAACGTACGTTAAACCCACGCACATCGTTTGCGACAAAAAGGAAATAAGCTGTAGCACGTACGGAGTACAAACTACGTACCACTCATACTAGATACTGTATATAATAATAACGTTCATGTTCTCAAGCTAAATACTGCTACTTACTACTAGTACACGGATAGTATAGCCGATAACGCGTACGGCATGAGCAGGAGATTTACAAGTTTAACTGAATTCTATCTGGTAAGAAATTAAAAAGCCGGCAAGAAGTATGAGGCTGCCGGCACGCAGCAAGAATTGTCAAACGGGTACGGTACCAGTCTCTGCTGGCACTGCCGAACCTCCATATGTGCACGTTTTGCCAGCGGCAATTTATATACGGTCGCATTTATCACCTGGGAGGAGAAGGAGGTGGTGCACGAGATGGCCTCCGCGCGGTTTGACCGCTGCAGATATAGACCGATGTGTGCGCCGGCTGTTTTCCATGATCCCTTGCTGCCAGCGGCTGTGGACGAGGTGCGACGAATAATGGAGCCACTGGGTATAAACAGCAGCAAGTAAGGCGGGCAATATGTACCGACAGAAACAATCGGGGGCCCTACATATATATATACTACTAGATTAATTCAAAACTCAAAATTGAGTATAATTTGTCGGAACAATACTACTCAAACTCATATAATAGCAACAAGCAAAAGCAGCTGAGATGGGACTAAACAGTGCTGAAGTTATCAATGCAAGAGGCCGGCCGGGTTACATTTACATGATAGGTTGATTCAGAACGATGGTCTTTCATCACTAGCTTGTGGAGCTAAAACTCCACATGGTGTTTGTTAACTTGCATCGCATTCATCACAGATTGATGAAGATGCACAATTCTTGTTTTATATGAATTGCTTGAAATTATTTATTTTTTATTAGCACGTAGATGTATAGACAATAATACTTGTCCTAGCACACATTATAGTAGTGTACTACTACTATAATCCACGCACGCTGGCAGAAGTCAGACCGGGTCTGAATTTTCATGTGCCGCGTGCGTGCGTGCATGCATGGAATGGAGTAGAGACTAGAGATCAGATTGAAGAGCTAGGCAGGCAGGCAAGGCACGTACTCTGTGGCAGGATCGTAGGTGGTGATCCCGACGGTGTACCTGTCGTCGCGGGGCGTGTGGTTTCTGGAGTCGACGACGGCCTGCGGCATCAGGATGAGCTCCGAGGGCTTAATCCCGTAAAAATATGGGGATAAGCACCTTGCGGCCCTCGACGATGGAGGTGAGCTCGTGGAGGCAGAATTCGGAGTCGAAGTAGCGCTTGGAGAAGATGACCACGCCGACCTTGCACTGCCTGATCCCCTCGTCGATGCACTCGTTGAGCCTGTCGTCGCCGGGGCTCATGGACTTGCTGTCGAGGAAGGAGCGAACGGCACCACCCGGCCGCCGCTGAGCTTCTCGTACGTACAGCAGCGACGCCACGTTGTGCTTGGTGCCCACGCCGCGGTGGTTGATGAAGACGTCGAACTCGAACCTGCTGGGCGCCGCGGGACCATGGCGTCCTCGTCGTCGAAGCGCCCCGCCCACCGCGCGTTCAGCCGGGATGTGATGGCGGCGGAGGACGCCATTGATCGAGACCATTGATGATCGGAGGCCGCCGCAGATAGACGCGCTCGGTCTATGGGAGCTGAATTGATCAACTATGGATGTTGTTGCCTGGGGACGAGGACGAAGGGGATGCGTTTTTATAGTTGCCCATCCTCTGCATGCACGCACGCGGTCGATCGACCGAGACCGACCGAGCCACAGCAGCAGCTAGCAACTCAAAGAGGGGTTCCTTCGAACCCAAGAAACAGCACGCGTCGGCAACCGACCGACCGAGCCACAGGTGTCGCCTGTCCGTTGGGCTAGCTGGTCCGCACCACTTCCACGACTCAGCCCGTCAAGCTGAAACGAACTGTGAGGGCTGGCCGCCGGCTCGATCGCCCACCGCCGCGCAGCCATACAATCCGTTCTGTATTCGTGCTTCGTCCAGCTCCAGCCGCTCCGC
This sequence comes from Paspalum notatum, assembly GCA_022530915.1. Classification (NCBI taxonomy): domain Eukaryota; kingdom Viridiplantae; phylum Streptophyta; class Magnoliopsida; order Poales; family Poaceae; genus Paspalum; species Paspalum notatum. The sequence goes on from CM039683.1 coordinate 13,872,004, forward strand.
ACTGATCTCTGCGCCACACTCGCCATGGCAGGGCGGGCACTTGTGGCGCCGCTGACCGTGCCGGCACTGGCCACGGACGCGACGGTCACGTCGTAGCCTGCATCCGACGGGAACGCCAGCACGCTGAAAGGGAGGCGGCGCCCGCCGGCGGCACCCAGCTGCTACAGAAAATCGATTCGAAGTTGAGGCCATGGTGACCTATTTGGGCGTAATCCGTGGCCCTGTACAAAATTCAAAAATAGGCCTATATTTATAGAGAAAATATCAAATTAGAAAAAAGGTAAAAAACGAAATTAAACGTATAGAAAATTATAAAGTTGAAGAAAAAAAAATCAAAAAGATATTACCTTGATGGCTTGTTGCGGTGAGGCTTGAGAACATCAATTAATTAAGCTAGTTTGGGGACTTTTGGATTAAAGTAGTCTATCTATCTATTATATTAATATGGGAGTGTTAAAAAAGCTCCACGTTCGCCGAGAGGGCTAAAAAATTATCACGTTAATTGAAAAAAAAAGAAGAAAAGATGGACCATTGGATTTTATGAAGATCTAACGGTCCACGTTCAATAATAATAACTATGGTACTCCCTCCGTCCCAGAAAACAAGTCGTTCTGAGTTTGTCCTAAGTCAAACTTCGTAAAGTTTGACTAAATTTATAAGAAAATATATCGTCATTTACAGAACCAAATTGATACCTAATGAAAATATATGTGACAAGAAATCTAACAATACTCATTTGGTATTATAAACATTTACACTTTTTCGTATAAATTTGGTCAAACTTTAGAAAATTTGACTTAGGACAAACCCAGAATGACTTGTTTTCTGGGACAGACGGAGTAGCAAATACAATTCAGATCTCTCTTTAGGAAACACAAAACTTTCTACAGGAAACATACGTTCTAGAAAAGGAAAGCAAAAAGGAAAAGGAAACAGAAAAAAATCTCTTCCAACAACCCCGTCCATCATCAGCCAAGAAAAAAAAAGACACAATGCTCCTTCACGGCCTTTATGACGTCTACTTCGCGGTGTCTAGGAGCGCTTCTACCTGGCCACCCACAACAGAAAAGGCAATGATTTTCGTCGGCCATGTGCCTATGAAAACCTGCGAAACAACACCCGAAAAAAACAGGGTCAGATCCAGTGAAATTGAGAGTAAACAGCCCAATGCAAGCTTAGATGGATCTCAACTATAGTTGAACAAAGACATGTAGCTACAAATAAGTTCAAACATGATCAAGTTAGATAATGAAAGGTGACAATGTGCCTACTCACTTGACAATGTAACTAGTAAGGGTCAAGAAAGACATCCAGAAATAATTATGAAACTTCCATAGCAAGATGGAACCAACGAGCAGGGTTGCTACTTCCACGAAATTCATATGAGTCATAACCAAAAGTTGGTCTATATCAGTATAAGCCAAGCATAAAGCATCTCCGTTTATAATTCACAAAATTTCCATTCATAAACACCAAATTTATTTATCAAAGTAGGCATGTGAATAGACTGTTTTCTAGTTTCAGATATGAAAATTACCTGGGCTTTGGTTGAAGAGATTATGCGGGCAAGATGTAGCATAGTAAGGCTGTAGAGGTTCCTACCGCTGCCTCTACAATTCCAAGCCAACATGTTCATAGCGCCCATAGCGCTTTGAGGACTGGCGCAGCTTCCCATCGAGTCTTATCCTCAGCGTGGTCCTCAGCTGCAAGGATAAGGATGCATACTTGAAAATTACCTGAGAAGAAGTGGTATAGAACTTGCATCGAACAGCTTGGGGGCTTGGACTACTAGTACAAAATGAGGGAACGCAGGAGGGGGAGTAGATGCAGCAACGAACAGGTGGTTGTGGAGGAGAGACAACAGGAGCACGGAGAGCAGAGGAGTAGCGACGGGGGTGGCAGCTGCGCTGTTGGGCACGGCAGTAACAAGCACAGGAACTCAGGGGACTGAGGAGAAGGAACCTTGACAGCGGGAGGAACAGATGAGGCAGTGGCGGTGGCAGGTAGATCTGATGAAGGCGATGGGGCAAGGCGAAGTCGTGGAGATGTGGTCGTCGTCGTCGGGCAGGGCGGCGGCGGCGGCGGTAGCTTGAGTTTGCACGGGGAGTCGGCCGGCAACAGGGTCAGACACTTCCACCGACGAGCGGCACAAGAGTGTTTCGATCCCACATATTGAAATGAGCTGCCTGCCTGCTTTGATGAAGCTAGAGGGAGGGCCCGGTCCCATTGTTGTATAGTTCATGGTGAGCTGGAACATAATATTTTATGTAAAAAAAAAGGCTGTTATGCCCCATAATATCCTGAGATTGTGTTGGTGAACCAAACATAAATGTAACTGGATGATACCTCGCGAGTTGCAGCAAGAATATTACAGAATTAGAAATAGTAAGTAAAGTCTTAAATCATGAAACGTCATATGCATGTATGAGTGTTATAGCCACGTGAGATCAGCGGAAGATATAAATAGAGAGACTTAGTGACTAATGATGTGGCATTTTTCAAGTCATGGCGAATGATAATGTGGCTTCACAGAGCGTAGAGAAATCGGTAGTAAGGGTAGCTATTTAGATGATGAAGATTAGCTTAAATAAGGTGGTTCATTTCCTCTATAAATACTGAGACACTGTACATGAAAAGACAGCTTTTTATCTAAATATAGAGGCTGCTACATAAAGTTTATTCTCCTTGTCTCCCGTGTTCTAAGACCTCTTGGTTGAGTTCTCTATGATTCGGGGGATGGGAGGGGACGGAATGGGACGGTCCTTGATTTGAGGTGTTTGGTTCGGGGAACGAAGTGGGATGGAATTGTCCTGGGAAGGGATAAGACCCCGAAACGGAGGACGGCGTCATCCCTCCGATTCGAAGGGACAACACCGTCCCTCTTCTTCGGCATGAGGGAGCCCTGCTCACGAGTGCTCGCCGTCGCCCAGCCGCTGGCCGCGGGCACGCTCACCTCTGCCGCCCTCTGCTCAGGCCCACCCTCCGGTGGTGGAGCCGGCCCCCGCCCGCCGCGAAGCTTGGCCACCGCCCGCCACAGATCTTGGTCGCCGTACGCCTGCCGCAGATCTTGGCCACCGCCGTCCGCTTCGGATCTCGTCCCGGTGGCCAGAGTTGAGGAAGCGGAGCCCCTCTGCTCGTCGTCCGTCGCCGCCCCCGGCCAGCTGCCGCGAGGTGAACCGAGGTGGCCCGCCGCCGGAGGAGGATGCGGAGCCGCGCGCGGCGCGGCCATCGCCAGAAGCAGAGCGGTGTGCGACGCGGCGGGGCCCTCGCCCGAGGAGGAGGAGCGGCATGGTACAGGGAGGAAGAAGGCACTGGGAGGAAGAAGGCAGTGTGAAGAGGCTGACAGACAGGCCCACCTGTCATATGCCTCCAATCCATCCCTCAACCAAACAGAAAAAAAATGATGGGATGGGATCGATTCGTCCCTATAGTGAGGGAGGGACTGTCACATCCTCTATTGTTCCAGAACCAAACGCTACCTAAATCAGTGGAGCATTGGGTGTAAACGGGCTCTTTTGTAATTTTGGAATCAGAAATGTGGATCGATAGCCGTCTCGGTTGGAAGGTATGCAATTTACCAAAGGAAACTGATACACAATAGATTACAGTCAAATTCAAGGTGATTGCGTCAGCATTATTCTTTATTCAGTATTTGATGATACTCTTTATATATTTCACCGGATAGCTGTTTGGCTTGCTGCGACTGCATACGGCGGGTCTGTCATGCGTAACCTCATTGACTTCATCTCTTTCCATAGCGGTTGGATTAGAGCCTATGGAGCTAAAATATTGAATACTAAGTGATACTCCGCGCGTTTCTGCAGGAATTTCTAACTTATTTTTGAAGTAAATTTTGGAGGTAGAAATCTAGGTGTGATCGCGTGACAATATTTATTACAAACATTATACTATATAATATATTCATAATGGTTGAGGGAGATCGACTGTCCCTCAAGTATTGCTTTGAAATTTTCAATTAGTAGTGTGGTATTCGCGAAGACTAATAGTTTGCATGAATATTGTTAGTCATAGAAAATTGATGGAAGACATGAATTATAATGTAGAGTCATAGATTATGGTGACGTGGCTTCTAGCTTAGTAGACCCATAGCTAATGTGAATAGGTTGCATGTGCATGAATATTATTTGGCACAGAAAATCGATAGAGATATAAATAGAGAGTTCTAGTGGATGGTGATATGACTCTAACTTAGTGGACCCATAGATGATGTGGCTAGCTTGCATGTTGAGAGAAATAGCTTGCATGTTGAGAGAAATAGACAGTGAACTTCATTTATATAGGTTATATAGATAGTAAAGACAGCGACATGTAACAAAAACATGGAGCACTTTTTGATAGCATCTTACATAGGTTATCTTAATTGGAAATTAGTGCATATTATTATTAGAGCACCCAATAATTCACTCCTTATAGCTCAACATTGTCCACTATATATTTTAACGTATAATATGTATGTACATGTATCATGAAATGCATAGCTGGGAGTAGCGGCGACATATGAAATAAATCCATTCAACTCCCATGTGTCACAAACTTGCAATGCCCACCAATATACCAAAAGATTTGTGTGATCCACCCAATGTAAAATATGCATGTACATGATGAAGTATGTATACATTCTAATTCAAATAAATATACCCCCTTATAAGGGGATGACGGGTTTACGGTTTCTTCTAATTATAAGGGAATATGACAAAAACATATGCCAAATGGCCACTGGTTATATTAATTATTGTCCCCAAATTCATAGTCGCTATCCTTATTAGTCAACCCGTCTTCCTCGCTGCAGTATATTTCTTTCCAAAATGGAGGACGTAGAAGCCGTCAATTATGTTAGTTAAAATCAAAGCTCCCACCTCTTAATTCTTAAGCTAGGGGTAAATGTGTCATTCTATCACCTGTCAATAATATTATGTCCTAAAATCTATTCGTTCCCTTATATTATAGTAGGACGGAGGGGGTACAAAATAAAGAGGCACTTTGTTAACTTTACAATCAGAAATGTGGATTGATGTATACGCGTCATCGTCCCTCGTTGCAAGCAAGACAAAGGACCAAAGTAAACTGATAAACAATAGATAACCATCAAATTGGAGGCAATTTAGCGTCAGCATATTTTTTTATTCAGCTTTTTATTACACTCTTTATATGTACTAGTACGTCAACTTTGTGTAAACGTACGGACTAGTATGAAACATAAATATTAAAAATTTATACAAACTTGAAACCCACCATTAATTAAAATTGTTATTATTTAATATATCTCATATGTTCATGCTTTAACAGAACGTATGTATATATAAATACAAAACTATTTATATTATCTATCTACAACAGGTTGTATCTAATTAATTTTTATTTTTAATGACATAGTGGTAATTAATATAAAAATTAACAGTTATTTATATTGTCTTTTACAATAACACAATAGATAATTTATATGTGAATTAGGGGTAATTTAATTCATTTTCATAATGGTAATGAATATGTAAATTTAGCGGTTACTTTAATTCATCTTCTATAATGCAATTGTGGGCAATTTATATGCAAATCTAGGTATTATTTAATTGGTCTTTTATTACTTTAATTCATCTCTCACGATGGCATGGAGGGTAATTTATATGTAAAATTTGGTATTACTTTAATTCATCTTCAATAATGGCATGGTGGGTAATTTGTATGCAAATTTAGAAATTATTTAATTGGTCTTTTATATACAATGGCGTGATGGGTAATTTATGTGCAAATTGAGGGGATTATTTTAGTTGATCTTTCATAATGTTATGGTGGGTAATTTAGATGCAAATTTAGGGGATTACTTTAATGGTCTTTCATAATGTCATGGCGGGTAATTCTTTAAATATATAATAGATCTAAGGACTAGTATTATTAGGGACTACTTGATTGATCGCCGGATGTTTCTAATTTTTGTGGGAATTTATAAGATCAATCTTTTCTCTAGCGCGTTTCGTAGTCCACGCTTTTTTAAGTTCTAATTAATCAGTAATACTAAGATACTTCGTCGCATAGATGTTTGACTTGCTGCGATCAAATACTGCTCCATGCCTCGTACGTGACCCATTGACTTCTTGTCTTTTCTTCAGAAATACTCCCTCCACCCTAATTTACAGTTCGTTTAACTTTTTTCACACCAAGTTTGACCGGCTCATCTTATTCAAAAAATTTCACAATTATCATTTATTTCCATTGTGTTTTAGTTTAACATATAATATACTTTAACTATGAATTGATTTTTTATTCTTCCGTAAATATTTTAAATAAGACGAGCAAATCAAACTTGGTGCTAAAAAGTCAAACGAACTGGACGGAGGGAGTACGTAACAAATTACATGTGCTGTCACCCTCGTTTACATGCGCTATGGCAATGATAGCTTCCCAGTTAGATGTGAGAAAAAATAATTCGGCGAGCTGGTCCAAGTCTCCTGTGGTATCCGGATAAAATAAACAAAAAATAAGAATTACATATTTGTTTTTTAAGTTGTTTCTTTTGCCTTCCTCTTCGGGGTTGGTAGGTTGCCACAGTTGGCATTTTTTTTATCAATGCAATCGGTAGCTCTCAAGTTTTTTTTTTTTTTTTTTTTTTTTTTTTGATAATGAAGCTTTGTTTGTTGACATGGTCTGAGTCCGTACCTCTTATATTTAAACTACACTGGCTATATGCACGATCCGCTTTGCTCATTGTGCTTAGAGACAAAACAAGTCCTTGACTTGTAAAAGGTGCAAATAAGAAAGAGGAGAATTAGTTATTGCTTAGGAGCAGAAAATAAGTGTACGCTAGATTGGTTCGATTGGCTAACCTTCGATCGATTGTGACACTTTGTATATATATAATGAGGGCAGGTCTCGCATCTTCTATATGTCAAATCGAAAAAAAAAAATCGTGCAAGCACGCAAACCGGCTTGTCCGACATACGTAAGCAACTGCGCGCCGTAGGTGTGATCGCCTGATCGGCTTGTCCGGACCTGAACTCCTTGATGGCGGCCTGTCCGGTCCCTACTGCTGAACGATGACTTTTGGTGTCTCACGACTGTGTAGTTTTCCTTTTCTTAAAAAAGAATCTTATTTTATATATCTATAAATTGGAGCCTCCCACTGTCTATTTTTCTTGGCTTGCATAAAGCCAAATCATCACAAGGGCCACTAAATTCCATGACATGTCACAATCCACTAATACATCTATTTAAATCTTCTATCGATTTTCTACAACTTCATGCATGCAGTATTTTTCTGTAGCATATGCATTTCTATCCTCCGAATTTCCACAGCAACGCGTGGGAAATTCCTTGTATATCTAAATTGGAGCCCTCCACTTCTTATTTTCTTGACATGCATGAACATCATCAGAAGGACCCACTAAATTTCATGACATGTCACCATCCACGAACACATCTATTTATATTTTCTATCGATTTTCTACAACTTCATGCATGCAGTGCTTTTTTGTGGCATAAGCATTGCTATCCCTCAAATTTCAGTGGCATCGCGCGGAGGATTCTTCTAGCTATTCAAATAGCGCGGCACATGTAAAGGACTGTGATCGCCCATCTAATTTGTTAAATACTCTCTCCCGTCTTAAATATTTGATAACATTTATTTTTTCCACAACATTAACTACTTATTTTAAAAATTTCATAAGTTATCGCTTATTTTTCTATAATTTGTTTTATCATTAAAGCTACTTTGTGTACCACCCAAACGCAGGTTCTAACAATGACATAGAGAAGAGCTGAACTTTCATATGCTCGGCTGCGGCCGCTACTCCCAGTTGAGTCGTGTATCATCTAATGTGCTCGACCATGTTGGTGTTGTCAGTGCCGTTGAACTTGGAGAGCTCTGGCACTTTGAACTTCGGAGAAGTGGACAATTGGTCGAACACCTCTAGGTATGACTTAACATAGTTGATGCTTGTCTTGGGTTGCATACCGAATTGGTTCTTGAGGATGTCAAAGATCTGATCCTGTAGAATTGGTATGTTGGAGCCTCCATAAAAAACGGCCTGACTGCTAGGAGCCGGCCTGCCACCATATGCCGCTTGCCACTGAGATAGTTCGGTGTTGGCGGTCTCTGTCTCTGGCTGATGACGGATAGATGGCTTCGGGGGTGGTTTTTCGCCTTCACATAGAGGCATGTAATGTATCTCACATCTGCATCCTTCTGGTATGAACATCAGTAGCTTGTCGTACACAAATGGTGGATCTTCTGGGCTCTTAGTGAAATAGATGACAAAGTCAACCTTCATCCCCTCTGGTGTCTCAAATGGTGTTATTTTCAAGGGCCGAGTATAGAGTGCCTTCTCTCCCTTGAATGACCCGAAAACATGTCTGGGCACTTGATAATCTCCAGCAATGATAACCCTGGCAACTCTTGCAATGATTTGTTCCAAAGAATTGATGAGAATTTTAGATTGACGTACCAAGGCGTGACGGATCATGTAGTTCATCTCCTAGAGGACTGCCGCAGTATGTGCCTCTGAGGAAACAGCCAAGTCAACGCTGTCGAGAAGTGTTTCTGGGCAGCCAACAATCTTGACGCCTCCATGCCGAGTCCAAGTGAAATGATCGAGGAGCTCGGCTGACAACTTGGCGAGGTGACGCTCATAGACGTCCATGTGCTCTTGGTTCAGATCTTCTCGCTTGGGAGGTGCATCTTTGCATAGTGGCCATGTGCTTGGTTGCTTGACGAAGATGTTGATGATGATGATGATGTGGTCCCATTGGACGTGCCAAAAGATGTGTTGTCACCTAAAGCTGACGTGGGAGGTACGCTGACACTGCAGTCGATCCCGCCTAGTGGCGGCTCTGACCGTCCCCGAGCGTCGTGGGGGAAGTGATAGGGGGTCCTGGGTATGCCATCTGGCTTGACCTGCTAGCCAGGGAGGGTTTGCGGGTGCAGGTGTGTCAGAGAATCGCCTGCAGGTACATAAACAACACACATCGACATTAAATTTCCAGCCAGATCGCTGGCATTGGCTGCTCGGCATCTCCGTGGAGCCGATTGCTTCCTTGTGTCTTGATGGGTTAGTGCGTTGACAAAGCATAATAGAGAGGCAAAAACGCTAATTAAAGCATATCCTAGACGATGCAACTCCCCTAGATTGATTTAGCCATGCATATAACTAGATGGATCAAGATAGAAACATTAATCGTATGCAAGAACATAGATCCAAACTCCCAAAGGGACTCATCTAAGAAAAGCAGATATGATCTAAGACGTGTAAAGCAGGGTGACAAGCACACATCGATCTCTCGAGTTGCTATATGCACATGTTGCGATGCATGCCGTGGTATGTAGCAACCGGACGAGCTATGTATACTTGGCCACATGCTGCCGATCTTTTACGTGAAGCATATACATATAGATCCCGGCGCCAAGCAGAGCTTGATGTGGGATTCATCGTGATAACTAGCAAACTTTGCCATAAAAATGCTTTAGTACAAAGTCTACCGGTTAAGCAAGCGCTTAACATGCCCTAAAACGACGGTGATGAAGGATTAGAGTCGCATGGCGCTTACTTAGAAAAACCCTGGGGGCCAGGAGTGGCAATGCGCTGAGATTGAGGTGAATGAAGCACGAGTTGGTTGGGAACGTATGTTGTTGTTAGTTTATTTCAATGCACAACCGGAGATTTCGATGATAAGTACGACTAGCTAATCAAAACCCTAACTTTAATTTCCTAATCTATGATACATAGCCGGTTAGGCTGGAGATGCAACGAATTCCGCCTCTGAGCGGGCACACCATGAAGCTCGGTAGCCAATCTAGGGGCAATCCTAGATCGGCTAGGATTCAGGGACGACAGAATGAAAAATCATGATGTGATAATGTAAATTAAAATATTTTGTAGAACTACGACATATTAGTTTTTTAGTTGTGCTTAGGTGCAAATCTGACTTGATATAACTGAATTAGTTTATATTGAGAACAAAAATATATAACATATGGGTAAATAAGAAAAAATGTGGGTAAGGTAATGAGTTAAAACATTTTGGATAAATATGATTAAATACTGCTTAGGAATAATAAATGATAAAATATACCAATTAAAAAATCATAAAACATTTTTAAAAAATTGGTCAAATTTAGATGATTTGGCTTATGCCGTTACCAAACTATAACCAAGCCATGTAATTGTATAGATTGTCATGATTAAATGAGAATAGCCAAATAGTTAAGGGTATTAAAAATAAATGTCTAATACAAGCGAAGGAGTCATTAAAAATATAAGAGATTTTACGGTGTTTGGAATTAATTGTAGACATTCATTGTCTATGATCCGATGGCTATAAACATAGAGAAACCTATTAAAATGAACTAGTGAGAGTGGTGGACCGGAATCTAAAACTCATGGGCCCAAAACCTAAAATATGTGGACCCAAAACTTAAAAACAGTGTTGCAAATTATTTATATAGGAGGAACCAAAGGTTACTTTCCAAGTATAGAGTAAGTCTCATAATAATATATATTTATATTACTATTATATTGGAGAAGGCAGCCACTGTGGCGTCACAGCCGAGGTCAGTAGTCTAACTGAAGAAGCAAGTCTCTGGCCAGCTTATATAGATTCACCACGATTACGCGAGATCGGAAGATTATATTCTAAGACTTAGAGGCGGTTATGCACCTTTGATTTTTAATCTTCAACACTGTGCAGACGTAGGCACATTATATTTTATGCTGACGTTGGAGAAGGCACCAGGCAGCAACCAAAAGTCAAACTGTATGAGGTCTCTTACTGCTAATACACGCACATTCATCTTACTGCTACTAATTGAAGGCTCTTAAAAAAACCACTACTTTCAAAGCATGCTAAAAAAATATAAATTCTAGAAATTTTCACAATAATTGTCCGACTATCGATTGGCAGATTGGAATATTGATAGCCATTAAATCTGTTTTCTAAGTAATTATACACCTCTGCCATTATGAAAGGTCTTGAGTTCAACTTTGAACGAAAGCAGATATCTTCTAATTTGTCGATTTTTCCCATTTTAAAATTTACCTTCAGTTTTTGTTCTTTTTTCCCATTAAAAATGCTAGAAATCTTTCCATTCTCACAAGATGCGCTAGAAAAGAAAAATAAAATTATAGATATTCTCACAATAATAAAAAGCATTCCGATCATCCATTGATAGGTTGGAATCTTAATAGCCATTAGATTTGTTTTCTAAGTAATCACCCACCTTTGCCATTATCAAGACAATATTAAATAATCCCTAAAACTACGTATTAATTACCCAATCTGCCATTATAAAAAAATATGAAATAACACCCTAAATTTATACCTAATTGCTCACATTTGCTATTACGATGGATAATACCAAATAGTCTCTCTAATTTATATCAAAATTGTTTATCTTAGTTATTATGACTGATAGTATAATGAAAATAAACCCTCAAATTTATATTAAAATTATCTATTTTTGTAATCGTATCAAAGATTATCTAAATCAATTAAGCATATATATAAGTTATTGTAAAAAACTACGTATAAAAATAGATTTTTATATGTTGTACTATAACACATAATACATTCAAGACTATGACCCGTGTGAAAGCACGAGTGGATGGACCAGTATATATAAACCACAATCATTACAATATCGGGAGAACATATTAAAAAAGTTGGAAGATTATATGATACTCCTCTGTTCAAAAATATATAACGCAATTGATTTTTTCCCCAAAACTTTAATCCTTCGTCTTATTCAAAAAAGTTCATAACTATGTGATTTATTTTATCATTTAATATAGTTTGTTCATGACTTATAAATTTACTTGTTTAAATATACTTTTAAATAAGACAAAATATAATTTTTTTAAAAAACTCAACAATATCATAAAATTGTAAATAGAAGGAGTATATGTTACACACCTTTATGAAAAAAGATATCAGCGAGGTGTTCTTCCTATATATATGCTACTATGCTAGCTCCGTGTGGATATCCCCAAGCAACACACAGACAACGAGGAGAGCTAATTCTCTGGAACCATTTGACAATGGTGGTCACAGTTCCTTCCGTTGTCATGGTAGCGGGGAGCCTGTTACTTGCTTGGCTGTTTCATCGATTCCTGACATGGAGCAGCCATCGCCACCGCCGCCGATCTGATGTGATGCTGCCACCCGGCTCATTCGGCCTACCTCTCCTCGGAGAGACGCTGCAGTATTTCAGCTCGAGCTCATCTATGGAATTGACCCCATTCTTCAAGCAAAGATTGGAGAGGTAACAAGCATCTACCGTAATCTCCCAGGTCTGATTTTAGCACTATCCTGCGCGTGTGGGTCATTTTTTTTTTTCTCATGATCAACCCATAGGTATGGTCCTGTTTTCAAGACGAATTTGGTAGGCATGGATCTGATCGTATCCCTTGACCCCGAGATCAACACTGACGTGTTGCAACAAGAGGGGAAGGCCTTCGACATATGGTTCCCGGACTCATTCAAGAGATTCCTGGGTGACGAGAACATCGCCTCTTCAGCTGGGGCCGTGCACAAGCTCATGAGGAACATGGTCATTCGAATCTTTGGCCCTGAGAACCTTAGGGTGATGTTGTTGTCAGATGTGCAAAGGGCGGTGAACAGGAGCCTGGCCTCCTGGCTTGAAAAGCCAAGCATTGAACTCAAAACGGCTGCCTCCAGTGTATACATCCCTCTCCTTATAATTTCTTGTGCCGTTGTGGTGAACTATTATAATCCCAATTGTGTGTCACAATTAAAGCTGATGTAACTTCAGTAATGCATGCCACTAACTTGGAATTTGAAAACCTTTCTTTTTTGTCTCTTTAACATGTAGAAAGGTTCGTACGTCATTGCCAAACAAAATGACTGTGCACAGTCATGTCCGACTAAAAACTATTTTTTACCAATAACTATACATATGATTTGAAATTAGTAGGCATATTTAATTTCGTCCTATACAATCCTAGTTTATAAGAAGAATATATCCATGTCAGACCTCACAGTCATATATATGCCGGGATGCTGACTTTCTCCCGACTGTATGCTTTATGCAGATGATATGCAGCGTTACTGCAATGTGGTTGATGGGCTACGGGACCTCAACCTCATCAGGGGAGCTGTGGAAATTTTATGATGTTAGAGGAGTACTGTCATTTCCACTTAACATTCCAGGAACAGCGTTTCACAGATGTATGCAGGTATATTCATGCATAACAGCTTATAAACAAATGTTTTACTAGCTCAATGCAAACTTATCGTCTACTACTTGACGAATTGGAATGATCCCTGCTATCCTTGTCATCACCTTGACAATTGCAATTCATTAATTGCCACAACCCATCCTGTAGGGCCGGAAGCATGTGCTCAAGGTCCTGAAACAACTGCTTGACGGTAGAAGAAATATAGAACCACGAGAAAACAACAAGGATCTCCTTGATCTGATGGTTCAAGAGCTAAATAAAGAGGAGCCTCTACTAAATGAGAAAACAGTTTTGAATCTATTGTTCGTGCTGCTCTTTGGCAGCTTTGAGGCAACATCGTCTGCAATAACTGTGGCGCTCAAGTTCTTAACAGACAACCCTAAAGCCCTGCAAGAACTAACTGTAAGTAAATGTCTACTCTCTGTATATGGGCATCATTACAATACATAATTTTTATATAAGGTACTAGATGCCGCCATGCATGCCGGACATCAGAATTATACTGACAGCAGTGAATCCTTATTAAGACCACTAATAAGATAAAATACATATGATATATATTTGCAGGAAGAGCATGAGCAAATCATGAAAAGAAGGACAAATCCCAACTCGGAAATCACATGGGAGGAATACAAGTCCATGAAATTCACCTCATGTGTAAGTTAAAACTGGAGCATTCATGCTTACTAGCTAGTAGCTGATTAAAAGTTCATTGTTACTAGTCCCAAAGCGTTTTTTCACTCTCACCTTCTTCTTTCTTTTCTTTTTTTTTTTGTTGCAGGTTATACATGAATCAATAAGGCTAGCCAACATCGCCCCTGTGTTGTTTAGGAAAGCAAAACAGGATGTTCACATTAAAGGTATTTTTCCTATTAAAATCACTAGTTAACTATACTTGCAAAGGCGTGCACGTGCAGATAAACATTCCATTACAAGGGGAGGGAGGGGCGATAGAGAAATACCGAGAGATTGGCGCACTGATTTCAATTGATATCTTAACAAAATCTGTTTTAGTGCAGGTTATACTATTCCAGAAGGATGGATAGTGATGGTTTGTCCTGCCGCCGCTCATCAGAATCCAATCACCTATAAGGACCCCACCGTATTCAATCCTTGGAGATGGAAGGTTTGTACAAATTGACACTTTAAGAGTAGTAGCAGAGGAAGTACATATCAGATCAATAGTATCACCTGAAATATAAATGTAGTAATAATATACTCTTCCTCTGCTTCAATGCTTGACTTTTCAATTTATTTATAGTTTCATTTATAATCATAAGTATTTTAGACGTGGCTTTATATTGTAAGTATCTGCACTAATTTTTGGAACCGGAAAGCTAAATGGAGAGAGATCTCTATTTAGGCTTAAAGGGAGAACCCTCAAATTTTCCTATAATAGAAAGTTATGATTACATTGATTTCCCAAAAAAGGAAAGTTATTTTATTTACTTTACATTTATATTAAGGAAAGTAACTTTATAGTCCATGAATTTTAGAAAGTAACTTTATGTGTTTAGATGTTCAGAAAAAGTAACTTTTTTGGAAATAAAAAATAACTTATCCTATAGAAGAACTAAGTTTTCTCCAAACTAGTTGACTTAGAGAAGTAACATGAAACATGAAGTAAGTCATTCAAGTTAACCATACATTATAAAGAAAGTAATTTTTTTTTGTAAAAAACAATAAAAAATAGGATTCGATGTGTAAAATGTAAAGTTTGCTATGTAAGACGTAACATCCAATTTGTCAAAATTAAATTTCAAGATATAAAAAGAACATTCAATGTATAAAACCAACTTTTATTTTTACAGAAAAATAACTTTTAGCTGATAATGGTGGCTACATTTTCCATATGCCCAAATGGTGGCTAGTATCCCTACTAAATACAAGTATTTGTATAATCAACTATAAACTAACATCTATAAAAGTTTTACTTTCATCAAAGGTTGTGAATAAATATAGTAAGTTAATTGGTTTAAAAATACCACCATATATATGCAGGATATTTCTGAACCAGTTGGAGGTTCCAAGGATTTTCTAGCCTTTGGATATGGATTGAGGTATTGTGCTGGAGCTTACTTTGCAAAACTTCAGATGGCTATTTTCCTCCATTACTTGGTTACAAAGTACAGGTATTAATTGTACTTTGCCAAAAATCACTATTTGTATTGATTATTTACAAAAAGGAAAGGAAAAGACAAAACCGAAATTCTCTTAATGCCATTAATCTTGTTACAACAGATGGAAAGTCATCAGTGGAGATGTGGTGCTTTCTCCTGCGTTACGATTTCCTAATGGTTTTCATGTCCAAATTGTACCGAAATCTTAAACATGTTTCTAGCCACTATGAATACTGAGTGAAATGGAATTCGTACAGTATCAGGTATACATGCACGAGCTGGCGCTTGAAAATAAACTGACACCGTGTCAGTAGTAATGAGTGTGTGGTTCATTACATCATCCATGCATGTTTCTTGTAAGACTTGTTCATGATGTGTAAATCGAAATATGTGCCAATTATGCTGTAACTATTATTTCATCCGTAAATGCAGAATGAAACTATATTGTTTGCATCCACTTCACTAGGACGCATCATGAGGTCAGCTGATTCAATTGGGAGAAAACATGTTCCATGAAAGAATTATCAGAAAAGAAAATAAACAGAAGTTGTCATTATGGAAAATTGGAGACGTCAAATAATGAGTAAAATTCATTGGTGGTCCCCAGACTTGTCCTGCCATATCATCAAGATCCCCTAACTTCGAAAATGCATATCTATATCCCACAACTTACTAATTATGTCACCCTAGATCCTAAATCTCATAACACACACTAAACCGTCCACATGGCACACAGACTACGGGGTGATGATGTGGCCTGAGCCGCACATCTCTAACCTATCATCTCTCTCACAACGCTATGAGCAAGAGGTCCGGCTCAATGCCAGCATTGGCCTAGCCACCGGACCGCCTCGAACATTCTTATTATCCTCCTCCATCCCCATCCTTGCAAGGGAGCTAGACCTCGGGGACGTGCACCTCTTCCGCAACACATGCATGGGCGACGGCGCGTGCCACACCACCTTCCCAGGCCGCTGCTACTTCGCATGCTCCCCACCCTGGGCTCTCCACCGCCCCAGAGGATGCGCTACCAACCATGTGCCTCCTAGGCAACCGCCTGGCCCTACGGCCCCTGCTCCCACCCCCACCCCTCTGACGACTGCCTGACCGCATCTGCTGCGGTGAGCCCTACAGTGGCAACGGCCTAGACACCACCGCTATGCCCTGCCTCTCGTAGTCACACTCCTCGTTCGTGGCACCACCTATCCCCCATGCCTCCTAGTCGAAGTCGTAGCTGTGCCTGGACCCAGAATGCCTCTTGCGGTGCTCTGGGTTGAGCACCAAAAGTGGTAGGGTCAGCCTGGTTGCCCAACGCCGGACAGTCTGGCTCATAGGACCGGACAGTCCGGTGGCACCGGACTATCCGGTGGCCTCTACCAGACAGTCGGGTAGATGCGAGTCCGAGTAGAGTCCATAATTTGCACACGATCTGGAAGGTTCTTGACTTGTAAAAGGGGTAAGACCATCCCTCCCTATAAATATAAAGGGTCACGTCCGATTGAGGCACCACAATCGAACCAATCAATCTACTTTTATCGTTTTATCTTTTATCTCTTCTGCCCTAACTTTTCCAACCTCTCTTGACGTCTCGACGGCGACATGGAGACGTTCTAGGTGGCCTGGTGATCCTAGAGCAACCCTACGATCTTCTCTCTCTAAATGTCTACGGCCGAAGTGGTGTCCTTCAGGCTTATTTCACATTCAAAAGAGAAGACTTCAACATTTGCGTCAACAAGAGTCAATGGAGCAGCAAAAGGAGGTGACCGTGCCTGTGAAGGAAGCACATGCTACCAAGCAGGTTTGGAGGCCCAAGAAGATTGTTTCAGCGTCGCCTTGATCTAGTCAAGTTTTATGGCCGATAATTGTTTTTATCGCCCTTAGTGTGCCCATCAGGTTGTAGCCATCCCCATACCCATCATGGGTATAAACTCATAGCCATCCCCATTCTGGTATCGGGTCCCCATCGGAGCCCCATCAACAACAATAACAGGCCTTTTAATCCAATGCAAGTTGGGGTAGGCTAGCGTTGAAATCCAAACCAAACCGCTATAATGGAGAATTTTCTTTTTTTGAAAAGGTTGTTTTCAACAAGAAAACAAGGGTTTTAAAAAATTTCAAAAGATTTTGGGAAGAAGCACATGGAAGAGGCTAATCAAGGCTTAGGCACGTGGATAGCTGCTTTCCAAGCAGCTCTATCTAAGGATAACTCCCATGCTATATTCCAATCTCTTAGGTCTCTCTTAACTGCCTCCTCCCAGGTCAAATTTGGCCTAACCCTACCTCTCTTCACATCATTGTTCCACCTTATGATGCCGCTATGCATTGGCGCCTCTAGAGGTCTTCGTTGCACATGCCCAAACCATCTTAGTCGGTGTTGCACAAGCTTTTCTTCAATTAGAGCTACCCCAAGATGATCCTGTATCTCGTCATTTTGAACTCAATCCATTCTTGTATGCCCACAAATCCAACGCAGCATACGCATCTCCACAACACTTAATTGTTGAATATGTCTTCTTTAAGTGGGCCAACATTCTGCACCATACAACATCCCAGGTCTAATAGCTGTCCTATAGAACTTGCCTTTTAGCTTTTGTGGTACCCTTTTGTCACATAGAACACCGGATGCTTGACGCCATTTCATCCATCCCGCTTTAATTCTATGGCTAACATCCTCATCGACATCCCCATCTCTTTGTAGCATCGATCCCAAGTAACAAAAAGTATCCTTCTTGGGTACTATCTAGCCTTCCAAACTCACATCTCCTACCTCTTGTCTAGCGGAATCAAAGTCACATCTTATATATTTAGTTTTAGTCCTGCTAATTCTAAAGCCTTTCGACTCTAGAGTCTGCCGTCACAACTCTAGTTTCCTATTTACCCCGCCTGGCTTTCATCCACAAGTACTACATCATCAGCAAACAACATACACCACAGGATATCTCCTTGTATATCCCTCGTGACCTCATCCATAACCAAGGCAAAAAGATAAGGGTTGCATATCCCCAATAAAAAATACGTGAGCATATAAAAAAATTGATAGGAAACATGCAAGAGTAATACATCACCGCTGAATTTGACATGTAAATAGCCTGGGTGGATGATTAGATGAATAGTGTGAATGTACTGTGTAGTGTTAGGTTAAATAGACAAAGGGTTTTAGGATTTATTTGTTGGGCATCGGCTGAGATTTAATTTGTTTGATAGGCTGCATAATAGACTTAGACCGATTGAACATCAAATTTTACTGGTGTACATTCGCCATGGGTAATCGGGTTCGGATGTTGCCTCCCCAGATCCATACCTGCATACCCAATGGGGGGAAAATTCCTCCCATATCTGTACCCATGGAGAACAAATTCTCCTCATACCCTAACCCTAATAGGGGAATTTCCCATGGGTAACCTGGTATCGGGTCCCCATTGACACCTCTACTTAGATGTTTTTGGTGCAAAAGATTGCTTTTGGCTCAGGACCTTCACCAAGGCAGGGGGGACATATGTTAAGCTCCAAAAGTGGCAGGGTCAGCCTGGCTACCCAACGCCGGACAGTCCGGTGGCGCCAGACTCTCCGGTGGCCTCTACCGGATAGTCGGGTAGATGCAAGTCCAAGTAGATTCCATAATTTGTACACGACCTAGAAGGTTCTCAACTTGTAAAAGGGGTAATACCATTCCTCCCTATAAATATAAAGGGTCACGGCCGATTGAGGCACCACAATTGAACCAATCAATCTACTTTTATCGTTTTACCTTTTATCTCTTTTGCCCTAACTTTTCCAACCTCCCTTGCTATCCTCTTGGCATCTCGACGGCGACATGGAGGCGTTCTAGGTGGCCTGCCAATCCTAGAGCAACCCTACGATCTTCTCTCTCCTATGGGGTCCCTCCCAGGAGATTAGATCTAGGTCTACCTGAGCTCCCAGGAGCTTAGAGGACAGTCCGATGCCCGCTGCCAAACAGTTGGCATACTCCGCTGGACTGTCTGGCGTTGGTTGTTCGATCCCGAAGCGTCTATTCGCTGCATCGACGATCTTCAACGTTTGTGATATTTGGCCAGGACAGATTCCAACATATTTTTTGTGACTCAACTGGGGAAAGAAGCAATAGATCTGAAACAATCGGCTTCAATGGCCGGTATTGCGGATCCATCCGAAGTTTCAACCAGCAACATCATCAGGCCGAAGTATGAAGAGCTTCCTGAAGATGATCGGCGACGATTCGAGGAGACGTTGAAGATACTAGCTCAAGAGGATGAGAAGCACAGAAAGCAACGCAAGGAAGAGGAGATGGAGCGGTTACTTTCTTGCTACGAGAAGGGTCGACATGGGAAGATAACTCAATCCAGGTATATAATCACCCACCACTCGATGATGGAACACCTGATGCAGCATCTAGCATGATTGTTTCTCCAGATTTAGATGCTAGAATTGCTAATGTTGTTGATGGTGCTGTTGCTGCTAGTCTAAATAATAAGTTTGGTGCCATAGTTAGTAATATTTTCAATGTTTAATCAAAAGGTAGATGCCAAACTTAAACAATCTTTCGGCAATGATTTACATGCATCTACATCTAATAGTAATACCGAACATGATGCTAGCATGATTCCTGATTTGTCTAATATGTTTGTACCTAGAGTCCCTCTTTCTGTTACACCAGTACATCATACACAATGCCGAACAGTTATTTGAAATTCGGTTAGTGGAGGGGTTCCAACAATTCATGCTAATGTTTCAATGACACGTCCTATTGCTGCACCTAGTATACCTAGCAGTACTATCGGTTTTAGTTCGGTTCCACAAACTCAATATGCTTTGCCCAACTTTGTACCATCTTCATCTCCTACCATTGTACCGACACATCGGCCTTCGACCGATGATATAGAAAGAAATAATTTTGTAGCCGAAATACAAAGGCTTGTGAGAGAGACTTTTGGCTTATGGTCTAAAATTAAGGCTAGGACTTACCAAAAGTCATACCTAGAGAATTACGAGTATATTCCATATCCCCCCGGGGTATAAAATTCCTGATTTTGTCAAATTCACCGGTGCCGATAATAGGACTACATTAGAACATATCGGCCAATTTCTTGTGCAATGTGGTGAGGCTAGTAATAGTAGTGTTTTGAGAATAAGATTATTTTCTATGTCTTTATCTAGTGCTGCATTTACTTGGTTTACTTCTTTTCCTCACAACTCAATTCATACATGACAAGAATTGGAAAAGAAATTTCATGATTATTTCTATACCGTTGAAACTGAGCTGCATTTGTCACACCTTACATCGGTTAAACAAAAACCCAATGAATCTGTCACTGAGTATTTTAGGAGATTTATAGACACTAGAAACCGATATTTTGGTTTGACAATTTCTGATAAAGATCTAGCTTGTAATGGTTTGCTTGATATTCATAAGAAAAAGCTTGAAGGGCAGGATTTTAATGATGTTAGTCAAGTTTTGCAGAAAGCTCTGGATAATGAAAGCCGAGTTAAAGATAAGAAATTTCATCGTCCTGTTTATGTGTTTCATTCTAATTCTAACAAATCGAGTGATGAGGATAAGGACGTTTATGCTGTTGAATTTGTATGGTCATCTATTAACAAACCGAGAACTTGTGATTCTCTCAAGCCGATTTTTAGCTAAAAATCAGCAGGAAGAGCGTAGATTGAGTTTCGATCCAGCTAAATGTGATAAGATATTTGATGAATTGTTGAAAATCAGAAAGATTAAATTATCTCATGCTATGCCACCGCATCATGATTTGAAGAAGCAAGCTTATTGTAAGTGGCTTAACTTATTTTCTCTTGCGACAAATGATTGTAATGTTTTTCATTGGCAGATACAAATGGCTATTGATGGTGGACATTTAGCTTTTAAGAGCATGCAAATTGATCAATAGTCGTTTCCTATGAATACCATTGACTTGCAGGGTGTGAAAGTTTTAGTTCGGCCGCACCAAGCTGAATCTACCAAAGGGAAAAATGTTGTCATTGGTACTAAAAAGTCAGAAACCCCGAAAACCATCAACACAAAGCCGATGCAGAAGGCATCAGGGCACGAGGGCCAAGACAAGGCCAAAGCAGAAAGTTCTGCGATGGCCGGACTATCCGGTGTCTGTCACCAGATTGTCTAGTGGATCTAGGGTACCTGGAGGTGGCTCCAAGACTGAAGGCAAGAAAAGGGTGACATTCGCGGAGCTCTTGGCTATGTACGAGAAGGGGCTACCAGGAAGAAGGACTAGTCAGGTGGTACTGCAACTTCAGAATCTTCACGTGTGGATAATGTGCAATCAAGTGTAGTAAGTAATTATCCCATTGTAGCTTATTATCCATTAGGGCCGACTTCATCTTGGTCTTGGCCATATGTGTATTATTCCCCACCTTCTCCTTATGGTAGTATGTGGTTGCATCCATATTTTCAATATCCTATTTCATATTCCTATTATGGAGCATTGCAATGTCCGATTCATGATTATCTGGTCAAGGATACGTCTGCTGTTCTAAATGTGCAAGTAAAGGAGAGAACGCAAGGATCTGAATGTCTACGGCCAAAGTGGTGTCCTTCAGGCTTATCTCACACTAAGAAGATAAGACTTCAACATTTGCGTCAACAAGAGTCAGGCGAAGCTTCCGCATCTCTCCAACATATTCAGTAAGGTAAAATTTTCGAGTGCATTACTTAATTTTCAATCTGATCATACGCTTTCCATTGATAAATTTATTAGTGATATTATCTTACATAATTCTGAAAGATCGATTGAGATTGGTAATTTTCTTGTTGACAATAAGATGGTTTTAAAAGGTGTCGGCCAATGTTCTATCCAAATTAGAAAGGCCGATAATAGTAATGTTTTGGTATTTAAATTTGATACATCATTATTGCCAAAGAATTTAGGCAAAATTGGCTGCTAGACACTGTCCGATTACGAAATTGGCTACTGGACACAGCGTTTTTCAAAATTTGCTGATGGACATGCCTGCACCTTGCCAATTTGCTGGTGGACACCGCCGCGATTACTATATTCATTTTCAGGTCAGAAGGGGAGAGAAAGGGTAGGAAATGTCCTTTTTGCCCCTCAGACCCACATGTCATGTGCTTCTTCTTCCTCCCTCCTCTCTACTCCTCTGGCCACCGCGCTGCCGCTCTGGAGCCCACCGAGCATGGAGCCTGCCGTGCGCCTGTGAGCACTTAGCCACCCCGCCGGATCGCTCCTCCGCCTGGGTGTAGAGCCACCGCGCCGGCTGCGGCGTTGGGTCGCGCCGCCTCCATCCGCGGCGCCGAGCCACGCAGACGGGCCCGCGCTGGGAGCTCCTCCGCTCGTGTCGCCGGCCACCATGCAGGGCCACTCCTCCACCCCATCGCCAAGCCGCGCAGCCCCACCCGCGGCACCTGCGGCGCCGAGACGCGCCGAGCCGCACAGCCCCGCCCATGCGGGAGCTCCTCCGCCTGCGGCGCTCGCGGTGTCGAGCCGTTGGGCCGCGTCGCCCTGCCCGCACCGGGTGCTCCTCTGCCTGCGGCGCCCGCGGTGCCGAGCTGCGTCGGGCTGCATCATCGGCCGCCACGCGGGGACCCTCCTCCGCCTGCAGTACCGGGATGACGTCGCCGGGATGACCTCGCAAGAGACGACCTCCGTCCGTGAGAAGAGAAGGAGAGGGAGGAGGAAGGAATATGACAAGTGGGGCCATGGGCAAAAAGGACATTTCACCACCATTTTCTCTCCTTCTCAGTCGGAAATGAATATAATAATCGCGGCGGTGTCCACCAACAAATTGGCAAGGTGCAGGCATGTCAATCAGCAAATTTTAAAAAACGCTGTGTCCAGTGGCCAATTTCACAATTGGATGGTGTCCAGCAGCCAATTTTGCCAAGATTTTATATTCATGGTTTGTTTGTGGTAATTCTAAATCTAAAAGGACAAAACTAAAGCCACACCGTTCTGATAAGGCCGATGGTAATACTTTGAGTAATTCTAAAGCATCGTGCCAAAAGGACCACAAGTAAATGCATGGCTGAATGGATTGGTGAACAATCTGAACCATTCGTTTGCCCAGCTCTAAAGCCGTCTCCACAAAAGAGTCAGCTAGAGAAAATTAAATATACTTTTGATTTGACCTTGAGTGATCATATATTTGATGCCTTGTTAGAGCATGGTCTTATTAGAGTTGTGATCACCAACTTATGCCATCACCTCAGAGCTTAGAAGTAAAGACATATTGCAAATTGTATAATTCTTTTGATCATAATACTAGCAATTGCAATGTGTTTCATCAGCTAATACAATCGGCTATAAACAAAGGACGATTGAGATTTGCTGAAAATCAGAATAATGACCAATTGAGTTCAATTGGTTGTGATGGCAATAGTAGATTGAATCGTCTTTCATTATCCAATTCATCAAAGGATCAAAAGACGATTGATGAGGAAAATTATTCGAGTCCCCCAAGTGTTGGTGGAGGTAGTGTTTGTGATGTCCATATTAATTCTACAAGTTGCAATAACACCACCAAAGATGTAGAGAAGACATCAAGTGCTGGGGGGCGGGACAGTGTTTCTTCACCGAATCGGCAGCCGATTCACCCAACTGACCAGGGGATATCGGACTGTTCGGTTATATCTACCGGGCTATCCAGTGTAGCACCAGACTATCTAGCAGACACTACCGGACTGTCCAGTGGGGGGGCATGGCAAACCAGATGTGCCCAAATTTCAAAGTTTTCGAGGTGCAGGTCGTGATAAACAAAAGGACAAAAGGCCGAAGGTTACTTTTGAGCAACTTGTGGCTAAACATTTGAAGCAAAACAAAGCAAAGGGTGTTGATCAAACCGGCAATGTCAAGTCATCAAAAACACCTTTGAAGTCATCAAGATCACCTCCAAAGCACAAGTCTGGGGATTGGGATTGGCGAGGAGAAGATTTTAATGCTGCAGGGACTTATCCTCCTTCTGGGCCGCCGATTCAATGCAATATGGTACAACTCCAACTTACTTTCATCCTTATCCATCTTGGGGCTGGTATGATTTAAATTCATATTCTTCTTCGCATTTTAGACCACATAATGTAGAATATTTAGCTCCTAGTAATTCGGATTTTGAGAAACAAGCATATAGCAAAGACAGTTTTGTTCCTAATAATCAGTCTGGGGCTCAAAATAAGAAAAGAGTGGTCAAGCAGGTTTATGTAGGTAGAAAAGGCAAAGGTTCAGATCTGAATTCACATGTTACGGAGCCGAATAAAGTATTAGATACTTCAGCTAATAGTGCCAAAACAGTAGAAAAATCAGCTAGCAATATTTCAAGTACTAAATTTGAACCAAGGGAGTTTCATGTGCCAAATGTTGAGAAAGATGTGCTGCTGTCCAAAACTAAATCACAGCTGAGCAGCCCACTCGGTTTGTCAATTTGGCATAGGAAGAAGCTAGAGAAACTCAGTGCACAAGAGCTGAAGAAGAGAGGCATGGCATCGGTCCCTAAAGGGAATTCTCAACTCCGAGGCAAGGATGGTACTGCAATTGGAGATGAAGTGGAGAGAAGCAAGGAGGAAGCAAGTAAACAATTCTCAAGTGTAAGGTTTGCTCTAAATCATCAGAATTATTGGTCATTCCATCGTCCATATTTTTCAGCTATGCTGCATACGAGTATGCATTACAATTCATCCCAAGGTACGTTCAGTTACCCCTCATGGTCTTATTTTAATCCATATTTATCTTTACATTATGGAGGGGTTCAACAGAATTACTATGCATATGGATAGTTGCAATATGTTGCTACTTATATAAGACCGAAATATTTCAGTTGTTGATAGTTATGTCATTATTCCAATAATGCTTGCTATGGTTTACGTCGGTTATAATTACTCTTGGGATGAGCATGCCCATAGTATTTGCTTGTTAATGTTCGGATACTGTTTAATTGCAAACTACATATATGATCAGTGTTGCCGAATAGTTTCAAGTAAATTGTGCATTTGTCCATATAGCCAATGCCTGAATTCAAATTTAATTAATTTGGCTAGTAAGTGTTTCTTCCATGTGAGCAAGTTCTATAATTCAATAAACATCGTTGCTCTCAGAAGTTGATATGGCCGATGAATCCTTTTCACATCAACGTGCTATGTTTCTGCCCCAATCACGCCCGGGGGTGCGGAATGAGAAGCATTGGCTGGTTTTTCCAATGCCGGACAATCCATTACTAGCTATCGGATAGTCCGGTGGTGCACCGGAACATCGGGCAACAGCTGTCGGATTGTCCGGTATCCTGTAATGCTTGATGTTGGAACTGGATTTTAGAATTAATTAGCCCATTGAAGGTTATGGTGATGACTTCAATACTCGGGGGGCAAGTTTATCATAATGCTAGCAATTCAATCCATAGAGGTGTTGGCATTTAAGCCGAATGTGATTTTTTTCTATTTCGGTTCGGCTATTTATCATATCCTTATAGACATGTGAGTTCTAGGATGAGTAGCTTGACTCTATAAGTATCTGGTTACTGTGATGATGGAACAAATCTAAATTGCTGATAGCAAGGAGCTAAGGGTGAATATCAAGACACCAATAATCAGGTCAGTGCAGTTGGAGTAATTGTGATATCTATCATATTTGTGAGTTGAGATCAATTATATCATTGTCTTGGTTGTCGTCTTTTAGTTGTTGGCTTGTAGTGAGTTTATCTTGTAGTGATATGTAGATGCATGTTTTCATCCATAGAGTTTCATGCTTTCATGCTCTATGAAAGAGATATTGTAGAAACCAGTTGTTTGCAATTGGTTGTTCTATGCACCTACTCTAGTTCGGGCTATGATGATGTGGAAGCAAGATTATGATTTGTTCTTCGTGTTGACAGCCGAGATTGTGTGCTCTGGCATGTCTCTCACATATCTCTAGCTTGAGTTGGAATGGTGAAGTTGTTATCTTGATTGAAGATTGAATGTCATAGCTAATGAAACTTCATCAATAACATATAGCCGATGATAAGTGTTTAATCATCGTTCGTAGGTACACTTGGTGCATAGAATGCTTTTTGCTTATCTTTTTAGGTTGGAGATCTAGTATTGAAGACAATGCTGACATTGAAGACTGGTGATGGGGGATACGCCAGGTGGTCTTCAAGACTGGAGGATCTTTACAATGCATCAGGTTTTAGTTAGTGCTTCGTGATTGTATTGTTCTGCGAAATCTGTTGTTTCTTGAAGGCATAGATGCTGCTGATGCTTTTAGTTCATGACCTTCACTAAATGGCAGGGAGGCACGTGTTGAGCACCAAATTGGGCAGGCTTGCCAGCAACCACTCACCGGACTATCCGGTGGGCAAGGCCGGACAGTCTGGTGCTACTGGATAGTCCAGTGGAGTGTGCCAGACAGTCCGGCGTAGTCGAGCTCGAGTAGAATCTCGCGGATTGTGCATGATCTAATTGGATTTTGACTTGTAAAAGGGTCCAGACCTCCCTCCCTATAAATATAAAGGGATACGGCCGATTGAGGAACACACACAGCCCAATCAAACTATTATACTTTGCTTTTCATGTTATCTCTTCCCTAACTCTAATTCTCCTTCTCCATGATCTTCGTCCTCTGATCTCCACAACCAGAGACGGCGTCCTAGTAGCCTAGGGCATGCCTCTGGCATCTGCACCCTGACGGGGTCCCTCACGGGTGAGGCCATCGACGGTTCCTTTGCTAGTTTGCTCGTAACCTAGTCGTCCTCGTCACATAAGTATGTTAGTTATCCTTTGCTGGTTTGCTCGTAAACATCACCGTTCGTCACCACGTAAGCATGATAGTTATCAGTCTCAGGCGCCGTTAGGGTTTTTCGAGCTCTCTCTGCCGTTTACCGGATAGTCCGACGCTGGCCCGAGATAGTCCGACGCCAGGGATCGGACAGTCTAGCGCACCGGATAGTCCGACGCCAGGGATCGGACAGTCTAGCGCACCCCGAGCTAAGACTCCAGGGTTCGTTAGTGTTTGGCGCGAAAACGTGTCAACATGCCCGTGGGGCAGCTATCGTTGTTTTTTATTACCTTTATACAGATTTGTTTTGGCCATCTGGCCATTTCTCCTATATCAATATAGCTGGTAGCTCTCCTGCCCATTTGTTTCAAAGAAAAAGAAGAATTAAGTTGTTATTGAAAATTAATTGACCCTAGAGAGGACGCAGCGACAATGGCGGAGCACGCAGCGGCGAGCACAGGAGGAAGTAGCACGGGAGGCGGCGAGGCATCATGTGAAAGCTGCGATCCTAAACCTTTTTTTTTTTTTAAATTAAGAGCAGGAGCACTACTATTTCATTTAAGAGAGGAGAAAGTAAGCGAGTTTACGAGAAGCTCTTATTACATAAAGACGAAGAACACCACACAAAATAACGTGCACGAACTAAAAAACACATGGATGACCGATAGCAGCTCTCCTCAGCGCCATCTCTTCCTTGGCCAGACTGAACACTGTTACGGGGGTAGCAAGCTTGCCGTCGAAAATACGCCGATTCCGCTCCTTCCAAATGTTCCATGTGATGTACATCAAAATTGCTGAAGTTGTTTTCACCATTTCTCTTGATCTGTTCTTTAGAAAAGCTGCGATCCTGAACCTGGCCGAGTCCATCGTGGAGAAGGCCAAGTGCCTGAGGCAGGACGAGGACGAGATCCAGCAGCTGGTGCATTTCGTGGGTGAAGCAGGCAGCCAGCATCATACGGGCTTCCAAGCTTTCGGGGTATCCCGAGGCAACAATGCCGATGCTCAATGATCTAAAACTACATCTCAAACTTGCACTCAATATTGTGTCCCACGATAGGCAGCACGAGAGCTACTCCAGTGTCGGGAAGGAGTTCCCCTGCGGCGTTGACGGCGCCAAGTCGTGGCAGAAACCCGAACATGTACTCCAGGTAGCGTCCAAGATCGAGTCCTATGTGCAGGTCCTCCCCGCCATTGCCATGCCGGCGGTGCCTGACGCGTCAGTTGATACACGCGGGCACCCTGGATCATGGGCGGGGAAGACGAAGACGACGATGGAATCTTCAGAGGAGGCATCAATTGACAAAGCTGAGACCCCGAGCCTCGTCGAGTCCATCGAGAAGCAGGCCACTCCGATCAAGCAGCTGGTGCAGGCAGTGCAGCAGGCCGGCGGCATGATGCAGAACCTTCAGGCTTCCGACCTGTCGCGGGCCCCCGAGGCCATGCAGATGCACAATGATCTGAAACAGCATCTCAAAGCTGCGCAGGACATCGTCGACGGCGGCGCCGGCTCGTGGCAGGAACAATCCGACCAGATACTCCAGGTCGCGTCCAAGATCGAGGAATACGTCCATGTCCTCCCCGCCATCGTTGGCATGCATGCGTCACACATCTCTGCGTGAGACATCGGGCTCCGGTAGGCAGGTGAGACAACCACCGGGGCTATAGCTGCCCTTGATATTGCGTGTACTCTATGTTCCTACGTACGTATGTTCCTACGTACGTACGTATTGTATGTCCTCCTGAATATGCACTGCTACAAACGTTTATTATCTTACGTATCTGTGTACTAAATAAGCAACTACATGCGTGCACGCATTAGTTCGTTGTATACTTGTACGTATTAGTATGTGGTTTCCGGATATAATAATTTCTCTACGGTTTATCCGAAAATCTTCTGGTCCACCTGGGTGGACCGGATTCACCGTCCACCAACCCTTAATCTCTTCTATTTTAGACTATGTTGTTGGGCCTAATTTGGTACATACTCCTATTATTTTTCACTGTATTTTTTCTTTTTGTCTCATGTTAATTTATTTTTTTTCTTTTTACCCTATTTCTTAAAATACATATTTTATTTTTAATTTATAATTTTCAATATTAAGAATATTATCATTCTGGAGATAGAATGTTGTTTTTACGGATGCAGAATATTTAATTCATGAAGATAAAATATTTCTTATTTTTCTTATAAAGTAGAAATATTTTCCTTGTGAAGGTAGAATATAATTTAATTATATTTTTACTAGAATATTCATCTTGTCAAAGTAGAATATTTCTTTCACAAAGTTAGCATATTTGTTATTTTCTTAAGTAGAATACTATATTTTGTGAATTTGAATTTTTTTTTGTGAAAATATAATATTTTTCTTATTAAGTTAGGATATTTCAATGTAGATACTAGAATATTTTTCTGTTTCACGTAGAACATCGGTATTACATACTTAAAATATACTTTAAAAATATAAAAATATTATTTTTATAAAATAAATTGGGCCGATTTTAAATTATATATGGACCAAACTAGAAATTAGATCTAATAGTGAACAAACTTAAAATAGAGAGGGGTGGGTGGATAGAAGTTTCGTTCCATCCAGGTGGAGGGGAAACCGCCCTTAATTTCTGTATTTTAATTAATTTGTTTATTCGTGGATGTGTAAGCAGGCAGGCAGGGATTCATGCTTGTAATATATTTCAGCTCCATCTCTACGTACTTGATTTAATGTGAAATACTCCATCCGTACAAACTATAAATATTTTTATCCATCAATGTTTCATGTTTGGAGGACTGGTACATTAACCCCGATCAAAGCACGGGCTAATATAAAACATAAAAATTAGAAAACTTATATAAATTTGAGATCCACTATTAATCAAAGTTGTTATTTTCAATATTTCTCATATGTTCATATTTCATCAGAACATCTGTATACATATAGAATTTTTTTTATCTTATCTATCTACAACAAATTCTAGCTAATTAACATTGTATTTTATAATGGCATAGTAGTAATTTATATGCAATATTAGAGGGATGTTTTAAATTATCTTTCACAATAACACAATACGCAATTTATGTACAAATTAGGAGTTACTTTTAAATGGTAATTTATAATGCAAATTTAGGAGTTGCTTTAATTCATCTTTCACAATGGTCGATAATTTTTATTCAAACTTCAGGGGTTACTTTAATTCATGTTTCATAATGTTATTGTGAGCATTTTATATGCAAATTTTATTGGGTTATTTTAATTGATTTTTTATAATGGAATGCTGGGTAATTTTTAGAAAATATAATAGATTCAATGACTAGTATTATTGAAGACTACTTGATAAACGGCTTGATTTTTCTGTCTTTTGGAAATTTCTATAATTTATTTTTTTCTAGCACGCATGGTAATAGATTAGTTCTTATTTTTTAATCTCTAATTAGTAATGTAAGATAATATTGTTGATACAGTTTTCTCTAACTTTAAATTATTGTGAAGTGGGATCACTTTCTTCGTATGTGATGACGTCACCCCAACGTTGTCACCCCCTACTCTCTTTGGCATGTGGGCCCATCGACCTACCCCGTACCCCACCTCCTCCCTCTCTCTCCGACGCATGGGTCCACAGTACATATGGAGCTAGCCCACATGTCTGTGATACGAGATTCTAGTGTTCATAGACCTAGAAAACTGAGTCAACGTTAGTTAGTTGCTGATTTCACGCTGGTCATGCAACGGGGCAAAGTAGATGTATGTATAGTACTTTCTCTATTCTTAAATATACTAGTAAAAATACACGTGCGTCCCGCACGTGACAAAAAATACATTTGCATTGAAATTATATACTTGTAAGAAATGATATGCTCAAAGAAAAAATTAGTACAATATTTATTATTTCTGTCTCAAAAAACAGCTATAGCTATAATTTTCCCTTAAGCCAACTACTATAAATTTGATAAGTCAATAAAAACCTCATGATTATTTCCTAAAAATATACATCTAATCAATTATCCATTATTTTAAGAGATCTCAATTAACTGCTAAATATTATTATTTTCATTTATTTCTTTAATTATATAAGCTTACATGTATGTTATAAAACATGTATTGCAAGGGTTTTGCTTCTTTATGCAATAATGTACGTGTGTTGCTGTTGGTGAATATCACATATATAGATCTTGCAATTAATTTATTGTCACCTAACTAAAACTTATTGAGTTGAAAAAAAATAAGTGGCTAAGAAAAAAAAATTGGAAATTGAAAATGCATAATTGGAACCAACACTTTTTGAGCCGGATAAGTAGATAGAGAAATTGTTGAATAAATTAGCAGATAAGAAAAAATAATTTAAAATAAAAAGGCAAAACCATAGGCCACGTGGCTCTCAAGCCTATCCCACGTGGCGTGCCATCGCCTTGCCCTTTCTTCCACCTTCATATATTATTAGGCGTGCCAAAGGTAGAGTGGCTTGTGTAGAGTGTACTGGCTGCGTATTCCACACCACCATGGGAGTTCTACACCTCTTATTTTCATTTTTTATCGCTTTCCATACCGTTGCCTTTCATGGTTCCCTTTCCCTCCTTTCTCAGGCAGCACTTCTCTCCTCCAGTGGCGCCTCCCATCGCCTTGCCCTCCCTCTCTGTACCCATTCCTTCCTCTATCTAGCAAGTCAAAGCTACAGTAAGCTCAACCATTTTTAGGAAGGGAGATTGTGGTGACGCCTCTCGATGAACAAAGCCCTTCGTGCTTTCATTTTTGTCATTCTCATGATTGAATATTGTCCTCCTGGTGTTGACACTGTGAGAAAGATCTACCTTTCCTTACAACTTCATTCCTTACCCAGAAAGAAAAACAATAAGAAACAAAGTTTATGTAAAAGTTAGTTATGCACGCGCAACACGCGTGTCATAAGAAAATATATTTAGAGCAGAAGAATAGGATTTTGTTAAAAATTCAAGTTATATATATCACATAATCAAATAAAAATATTAATTAATTTTAGCACAAATATTCTCGTATAGAATCTAGAAACATTGTGTTTTTTAAATACCCGTCAAAGCGTGTGTAGAACAACTTTAAATCATTGAATAGATATTAATTAAAAAATATATAAAGTAATTAATTATCGGTGTAAATGTATTGAATTATCTCAAAACTTTATAATTGGACTCAAAGGAGAAAATGATACAATGATGTAAAAGATAACCTGAAAATAAATTAACATATTCAAAATTTGCTAGAGCCAATTCTGGCCCAGCTTCTCCACCCACGGCCCGTCTTGGGCAGCCCAACGCCGGTGCACTCCGAGCCGTTGGATCAAATGGCCTGGCAAACCCTTCGGCGGCCGGCACACACCCCCACCTGAAAATCCGTCACTCCGCTCTCAGCGCAGCGCAAGGAGCTAGCGAATCCGGCGTCGAGCAACGACGGCGGCACACACCCCAAGTCTCTCCCTCCAAGCACCTGCCCGTCGCTCCGCTCGCAGCTACCAGATCCGGCGTCCACACTTCTTCTTTTCTGATCCAGCCGGCGGCTCTTCCTTTGATTATTCTTTTTCTTTCTTTATTTGTCCGCCTCTTGATTCATGCTGCATTTCTTTGTGACCGGCATATATCCTCCTCTTGATTCATGTTGTATTTCTTTGTGACCGGCAGCCGGCAGTCAAGATCCAACCGACGCACAAGCTTGGTGCCACGTGCTTTTAGGGTCAGGTCTCCTCTTGATTGCCCCGTGCAGCCGTGCTTGAGGGTCGAGTCTGTCTGCTTGGTATTTGTGCTACGTTGCTGGTGGTGTTGCCTGGTCTTGAATTATGAGTACAATAATTTGAAGTTCCACGAGCTGTGGTATTATTATACGACGATATTTGTATACTATGTTTATTTGATCATCGTTGGGCTGTTAAGAATAGGCAAATAGGATTATTGGGCCGTCCTCAATGCATACTGTATATTTGATTGATCGGTTCTATCTTTCTATTCCCTTCTATTCGGTACCAAATCCAACTCTTCTATGGCGGGTTGAAAATTTTTCTACCCTATAAAAGTATGAGTTAAAAAGAAACACCATTAACTTATAGGTGTTCTACCCACCTTATTTGTCCACCCTTAGATCTAAATGATGGACCCACTCCTCGCATCATCCAACGGCAAAAAAAACAGGCATATGATCCACGTCAAGGGGGGTATTACGCTCGTGAGGCAGAAACAAAGTTTCTGCTGTGTTTTCTGCCGTGGCCAATAATTTTTTTCCCTGTTTTTTTTCACCGGCCGCAATCTACCCACGGGACACATCCCGTATTCTATCGGGAGACTCGACTTCATACGGCCGAACCCACCTCCAAAACTTATCCCGTATAAATATAGGTTTACAATCTAATATTCTCCGATCTCTCCGTACCCTCTCCGTCCCCTCGGCAGACGTCCCACCAGTAGCATCCCACCACGTCGCCGGCAGCATAGGAACACGCCTTCGTCATCAGCAGCGGTCTCCCTCGCGGATGTCCTCCACCAGAAGCATCCCACCATGTCTCGCTAGAAAAAGGTATGCCCTATTGAGCTGCATGTAATTTAAATTAACAGTTCAGAGGGGTCTCTTTCAATCTGATCAGAGATGAGTATCACGCACCAGATACACTGATAAGAGTGATGAATCCTACCACTGTTGTTCACAAATTCCTCTAAATATGCTAATATTCTGTTCAGTAAATATGCTAATATTTACAATATGCATTGACAGATCTATTTTCAGTGGCATACAGCTTGGGGAGGACATACACAACAGTCCATGTTAGAATTGGTGGCTGTGCACAGTTGTTGTTGATTTGCATGAGATCATCGGATAAGATGATGTTACCTTTGTGCTGATCTGATTTGGAGGAACATCAGTAGAGATTCAGCTCTCACTGTGTTTGGAGGAATATCAGTAGTTAAATGAACAACCAGGAGCATTTTGGTTCTCTCAACGAACCTGCAGAAGGAAAGGAGAAGGAAAATTTACTCTGATCAAATGATTAATTTGGTCAGCAGCCCAGTGGGCTCCTTTTGGTCCCAGGAGGGACGGTGCTTTCGCAACCTAGGCCTTGGTTGCGGCCAAGAGCGTTAGGCCGGGCTGCGCCTGGACATTTTGGAGGGTTTTCAAGTTTTGACTACAGTCCTATTACTATTTGACTTGCTTGTTTTATTATTGTTTATTTTCTATATGTTTCCAGTCGCAATATAGTCCTGTTTTTGTTCGACTTTCTTTTTGGCTTCCTTGTTTTATAGGAGTATATTTCTATGTGGCTCCAATGTCTTGTTATTTGTTTTCCTATATATTGAAACATAACAGCTGAATACTAAACATTTGCATACCTTAGCATTTTGTCAAGAGTACTCTTTCGTCAACTGCTTCAAGAAACTTGTCGCCTGTTGTCGCTGACCGGTCACTGTCGCCGCAACCTTATCTGAGGTACCAATCATCATGTTCTCAACTTCTCACCCGTGTTACATGCCTGCTAAACATAGTGGCTGATACAATATCTGGTGTTAGTTTGCAAGGTATAATGATTCTTTCGTGCAAATAATGCCATGAATCCATTCATGCTAATTCCAAGCACCTCAGAAGCGTATAAATTTCAAGGTGAAAAATACTAGCATTCAGTTGAGAATTACCAATCTGTAGGTCCCCTGGCTACCACGTCCTCCCAATGTATAAGAAATCAAATAGGAACTGCAAGCAAAGCACAATAGGCCAACCAAATATTAATCACTTACTACAAAAAACAAGGAAGAAGAAATAAGTCTAATAAATGTTTTTTTTCTTGAACTCAGCCTCAGCCTCAAAATTGTTTGAAGTTTTCATCTTTTATCTATCATATATAAATTTATGGTCTTTGGACAACTCAATGTCTCCTAGGTGAAGGACATCTCTCTTGATAGTAAAAAAACATAGAAAAAGAGGGAGATGGTTGCATATGAGGTTAATGCATAGTCATGTGGTTGGTTGTTTTACTTCATACACATGTTTTCAGTATCTAACACAAGGGCAGACTTAAATATCAGGACGCTGTGATACTACATATGGTATTGAGAAGATGAATTAAAAGTAATATTACATATAGTACTGAGAAGCTGAATTAAAAGTAAACAAACCTAATCTATGGTGTTTGAATTAGCCTCCTTTCAAAATAAAACAAGAGTAAGGTTTCAGACCCCCACGAACGAGGAATACAAGCTGCAATTGCTAAATTTTTTTCCAGTAGCACAATGGTATTCGAGAGAAACAAGGCAGTAAATGCTGGTAGGCCAAACGGACTTTCTAAAAATATGATTCAATCAATGGATTGAAGTATTGAACTACAAAGTTGACTCAATAGAATCAACCAACAATTGGAGAAACTAAATTTAGTAGTAAATGAATCTGTATCTTTCGTAAAATAGATGGTGTACTTACAGCAGGATTGTGGATTTCAATCTCCTGATGTGCACAATTAAGATCAACGGTTAATACATGCCTCGTTTTTTCCAATTCCTGCACAATCATAATAAATATCATATCAGAACTTAGAGGCATGAGAAATAATCTGTCATAAAGAGTGATGTAATAAAATTTCTAACTCTGCCCTCTAACTAAATTTTGGACATTTTCTGCATGCTACAGTACCTACTCTATGGCATTTGCCTACACAAGACACAACTAAGTTATGCTGAGAACTTGCACTGCTAATTGTGTCAAAGACTAGGCAGTCAGGAGGCGACAAGCATGTCCCATCAGATTCGAATGAACACTTTGTACCCGCAGTTCCTGCTATAGTTAAGAGGAACAAAAAATAATGCACCCAGCCTAATCACCAAAATCCTAACAAAGAAGATAGAATATATATACCTTAAAAATTCAATGCGGGGTACCAATATGATCAGATTTATAAAACATAAACTATATAGTGCAATTACATTCTTTGGTTCAATCAATGTTTTAAATGTTTTTGTCTGATCTTTCCAGGTTTACAATAGCTTCTATGTCTTCGCCTACAAGTCCAGATGATACTCAGGGTCCGCAATCAAAATGAACAAGATATACTAAAACAACATTATCTGTTGAAGCGAAAAGACTACGCGAGAAATATAGGTGTGATTATCAACATAATTATTGTGCTCAAAATCATGAAGCAACCTTAGATAATGTGCGAAACAGTTTGAGAGAAGCCAAAAACAAACGAGAAAGGCTAAGATATGCTCCATTTTCTGAGGAAACTAAGAATCAGAAACACGAGTACCAACGTGGTCTTCATGCTAAAAAGAAGGCTGAAACTGCAGCTGCAATTCATGGAGGGGCTTATGCTTTAGATAGTACCCAACCATATACTTACTAGGCTAATATAAATGGTAAGATTTGATTAATCTATTTTTTAAAGGACAAATTAATATATATATTATCTTTAGTCGCAGTAAACTCGAGAAAATAAATTGAAACCGGTGGATAGCACTTACTACAGTACGCAGACAATGACAATATACTTAATGTTTAAAGGTCCGTCAATTCAATTTCAACCCACCACCACTAGCATGTGATGGGCTATAGATGGGACTTCTGTACTGAAAATTGTCCAACAGAATAATACTACAGTATATAATTACCATTTTCTTTTTTTCAAAATTAATGGTGCCCCGAAATAGGGCCAGGTAAAATTCTCATGTTCATTCATCGGAGGTCAAGATTCAAAATTAGTCTTTTCTATCCTCTCAGTTTTAGAGAGAGATGTTAAATTTAGAATTTTTTTTCTTCTTTGGGTTTTGAGAGAAGAAAAATACTCCCATCTTGGAGCAGAGTAAAATTCCCCAAACTTTGGGTGTCATTGTCAACATCTCTTACTATCGTGTTAGAACACCACCGTTTATTTCCATCTTTTCTTGTTGGGAAACATAGAAAAAAATCACACGAATAGTCTCATCAGATCTATGTGGTTTCCAAATGAGATCTCTACCCGGAAAGAAATTAACAGCACACGAGAATAAACCAGTGTGTCTTTTCTCTGTATAAGACATCTAACTGCAAAGCAAAAGCTAGACAAACAAAATTCTCGAAGACAAATCAAGCAACATTAAGGTGATGATGGATTCAAAGAAATGAGTACTGCTAGATTGAGACGGGGGACCGTACCATATCGTGGCTGAGGAAGACGGTTTTACAGAGCACAATGACGGATCCAGACTCGTTGAGCGCGCGCGCGACGGAGGAACCCGCGTCCGGTCCGGCGGCGTAGCAGCAACAGCGAAGGAACTTGGCGTATGGCACGGCTTAGTCGTCAGTCCTGAATCCCTCTCTCGACCGTGAGGCTCGCAACCGGCGTCTGGCTCCGGCTTGGGTGGAGCCGCGGGCGGCACAAGGCTGTCGAGATCGCCGGCCGGAGTGGATGAAGCGGAGGCTGAGGCGCCACGAAGGATGGGCCCGGCGTCGATGCGCAGAGCCGGGCTCCGCAGGCGTCGACGAAGACGCAGAGAGCAAGGAAGGCGGAGAAAGCAAGAAAGGCGGAGTGGGAGTGACGCGGAGAAAGCGATGGGTGTGTCGGCAAGACCGGATAAGGTCGTTCTTCAGTCTTCACTAACTTATTATTGCTTAATTTTTTTAAAAAAATTACAATAATAAATTAACTTCAATTTAACAGAGAAAACATTTTCAAAAATTAAAAATTCAAAGAAAAACGTACTTTATCACTTTAAAAACATGCAAAGATAAAAATAATATATAAACATCATTACTTACTTTGTCACTCTAATAACTAAAAAAGATTCAAGAAATGAAATAACTTATTTTTGTCACATAAAATGATAAAAATAATAACTTACCTTGGTTATCTAAGGGAGTAGTTTGGTTGGAGTTGCTCCGTTACCTAGTACCGTGTAATTGGATACCGCTCTATTCGATTTTTATCCCATTCATCCTTTACCGTTAGGCTGGACTCAACAGTACCGCTCATTGTAACGATATAGACATTGGGATGGACGGATTGGTGAGCATAAAGTTATCATTTTCACATTGCGCTCCTGCTGGGTTGTGGTAGGAGTACCTCGTCCTGTCCGTCGTTATCCGCGCAGCACATATCTAGCGAATGTCCCTTCGGCCTTGTTCGGTTAGCCTAGAGTGTAAGAAAATTGAGTGGTATTGAGGGGATTGCACATTAAAATACTACCCAATATCTCCCAATCTCTTCCAATCTCTTTCGAGGAGGGATCAAGAAAACAAGGCCTCCGGATTATAAGCCATTATCTTGGCAACCAAACAATGTAAGAAAATAGTGATTCCTACTATCTATACTACAATCCAATTCCATTTTTATTATCGTTACAGGTTTACCAGCTAAACATCACTTAAAAAACTTTCAAAATGAAAAAAAACTAAAAATCATTAACTTACTTTGTCGTTCCAAAATAGTTTAAAATCATAATAACTTCACTTTTCAAAACATTAAAATACTAGCAAAGATAAATTATAAAACACAATAACTTAATTTAACAATTAAAATACATTCACAATAAAAACTTAAAAAGATAGCAAATTAGTTTGCCACTATAAAAAAACTTTCAAAAAATGAACAAAAATCTAAAAACATATTTTGTCACGTGCGTCTCGCACGTGCATTTTTACTAGTAGGTGGAAAAAAACGAGGCAGGGGCGGCAGAAACGCGTAAGACGCGTAACAATTTTTTTAGCGCTATTGTTTCTGGTTCGTTGGATTTTTCTATCCAGTTATTTAGTTCGTAGGATTTGACCGTGATGATCTTGAAGTTGATTGGATTTTGAAGGATTGTGGGCCCTAATTGATTAATATTGGCCGTTAGATTAAAAGATGGACGAGAATTCAACGGTGGGTACATCGTTGGGTAGGCAATGGCTAGGTGAAAAATAATTTGTTTTAAACTCGCATTTTTATAGGGTAGATGTGTCGGCTAGTTTATTTTTAAACTGAAATGCAATAAATAAAAGAAATAAAAAAAGCAACGTGCACTCTCGACTAATAAAGAAGTTGTGTCATTGGAGGTCATCGTCATCATTTGCGGGTCAAGCACGCGTGGGAAACAGCGGCGGCGGTCACTGATCCATCACAGTAGTTGAGCATGCATGGCCGATTCTATTCTATTCATACGTGCAAGTTGTTTCACCGATCTACGTACGTATACACGTTGCATCGTTTGGATGCATGCATATATACACGTCAACTTCGCTCAAGTTTCTTGCCACGATAAACGCGTTAGATCGTCAGTCTCTTGACCTGGGAGCTTGAGGTCAAGATAAACCCGTTAGATAAACGCCAAGATACACGTGAACCTAGAGGTCTCATCCAATAGGCCGGCCCGCAGGATTCTGAACGCTACGACCGCAAGTCATTGGTCTTCTCCTCTAGGCACGCCAGTATTGACAGAACCGCGCATCATCGTGATCCATCTTCTCGCCTTAGGTGTCATGATTGAGCGTTTCATGAATGAGTATTTCTATACCTAGAAACCATATGTAGTTATAATGTTATATTCAGAGAAGGACGTTGGTCGCTACCTACAAATATGTCGATCACTGACCAGATTGGTATTCATGCAACAATGACCACTGCGACAGTACTCAGGATGGTAACACCTGTGCTGTTGGCTGTCTCGCTATCAGCCCTTGCAGCAACCGTCGCCTCCTCTTCCACTTCTCCGACGGTAACTCCATCCTCTCCATCTATCAACGGCAGCAGCAGCACCGACCTAGCCGCGCTGCTGGCTTTCAAAGCCCAGATCTCGGATCCTCTCGGCGTCCTTGCCAGCAGCTGGACAACCAACGTCTCCTTCTGTCGCTGGGCCGGCGTCTCGTGCAGCCGTCGCCGGCCGCGCGTCACCGCTCTGGAGTTGCCGGACGTGCCCCTCCAAGGAGAGCTCACGGCTCATCTCGGTAACCTTTCTTTCCTCTCCGTTCTGGACCTCACCAACACCAGCCTCGTCGGCTCCATTCCTGACAGTCTTGGTAGGCTCCGGCGGCTACGGTCTCTCCTCCTCGGCGAAAACGGCCTGTCCGGCGCCATTCCACCCGCCATTGGAAACCTCACAGAGCTTGAGTTCCTTAACCTAGGTAACAACAACCTCTCGGAGGGGATCCCACCTGAGCTGATGCAAAATCAGCGCAGCCTCTTGAGGATTGCTCTGCATATGAATGAGTTGAGTGGCCACATACCACCAAATCTATTCAACAACACGCCTCTGCTGTGGTTCATCAACCTGGGAAACAACAGCCTTTCAGGTCCCATACCACACAGCGTGGCTTTCCTGCCCATGCTCGAGTATCTCAATCTTCGTGGGAACAATCTCTCTGGCGCGGTGCCTTCGGCTGTCTTTAACAT
Organism: Paspalum notatum; assembly: GCA_022530915.1. Taxonomy (NCBI): domain Eukaryota; kingdom Viridiplantae; phylum Streptophyta; class Magnoliopsida; order Poales; family Poaceae; genus Paspalum; species Paspalum notatum. The sequence continues at coordinate 13,912,381 of CM039683.1, forward strand.
GTCTAGGCTGCAAGGCTTGGTGCTCTCACATAACAACCTGACAGGGCCGATTCCGGCGGCGCCCAATGGCAGTTTCAACCTTCCGATGCTCAACACGTTTTCCCTTAGCTGGAACAACTTTGCTGGCCAGATTCCAGTTGGGCTCTCAGCATGCCCATACCTGCAGACCCTCTCCATACCCTCAAATTATTTTGTGGATGTTGTGCCAACATGGTTGGCCCAACTACCGTATCTCGATGAACTTTACTTGGGGGGAAATTACCTCACCGGCTCTATCCCGGCTGTCCTTGGAAATCTTACCAGCCTTACTTCACTAGATCTCGCTTACTGCAACCTCACAGGCGAAATTCCTGCCGAATTAGGACGTATGGAGAAACTCTCATATCTTCATCTCAGGTCCAATCAGCTAACAGGTCCAATTCCAAGCTCGCTTGGGAATTTATCTCAAGTCTATTTCCTAGATTTGCAAATGAATCGACTGTCAGGATCAGTACCAGCAGCTCTAGGCAATATCCCGGCTCTGAATTGGCTTGCTCTATCAATGAATAACTTAGAGGGCAACCTTGACTTCTTGTCCTCCCTTTTCAATAATTGTCCGAATATTTACATCGTTGAGTTCGATTACAATTCTCTCACCGGAAATCTCCCCGACCATGTCGGAAACCTCTCTGCACTGCATATATTATCAGCAAGTGAAAATAAGATAACAGGCGGGCTTCCATCGTCGTTTGCAAATTTAAGCAGCCTTGAGCAGATACAGCTTCCTAGCAACCTGTTCACAGGGGCAATCCCAGAGTCTATCACCACCATGCAAAATCTTGTAAGGCTAGACCTCTCTAGCAATGACATTTCGAGCCCTATCCCAACACGAATTGGTATGCTCAAGAGCTTACAGAGATTGGACCTCCATGCAAACAAATTATTTGGACCTATACCAGATAGCATTGGCAATCTAAGCGAACTGGAAAACATTATCTTGTCCAATAACCAACTGAACTCAAGAATACCTGTAAGATTATTCCAGCTTGGTAAACTTATCCAACTAAATCTTTCTCACAACTCCTTCGCTGGTACGCTACCAAATGATCTTAGCGGCCTAAAACAAGCTGACACAATCGACTTATCTTCTAACCTTTTGCTCGGAAGTATCCCAGAATCTTTTGGTCAAATTAGGATGCTCACCTATCTGAATCTATCACACAACTCATTTGAGGACTCAATACCTTACTCATTTCAAGAGCTTACGAGTTTGGCAACATTAGACCTCTCCTCCAACGACATCTCTGGCACCATTCCCAAATTTCTAGCAAATTTCACATATTTGACAGCCTTGAATCTGTCCTACAATAGGCTTCAAGGGCAGATACCAGAGGGTGGTGTTTTCTCAAACATTACATTGGAATCTTTGATAGGGAATGCTGCATTATGTGGTGCTTCGCATCTAGGATTTTCACCATGCCTTCAGAAGTCTCACTCAAATAGTAGACACTTCCTGAAATTTCTAATTGTGGGTGTCACCGTTGCATTTGGCTGTGCTCTTATTTGCATTTTCCTAATGATGATCAGAAGGAAACATAAAAACAGTATAGATGCTTCAGGCCAGACTCCAAGTGGTGTCATGAATCATACGATTGTCACCTACCATGACCTTGTTCGTGCCACTGATAATTTTAGCGACGATAACCTATTGGGGACCGGGAGCTTCGGCAAAGTTTTCAAGGGCCAACTGAGCACCGGTTTGTTGGTTGCAGTAAAAGTTCTAGACATGCAGCTAGAAGAAGCCACTAGAAGCTTCGATGCTGAATGTCATGTACTTCGCATGGCTCGGCATCGGAATCTGATAAAGGTACTGAGCGCATGCTCTAACATGGAGTTCAAAGCATTGGTGCTTCAGTACATGCCCAACGGCAGCTTAGAATTGCTCCTGCACTCTGATAGCAGAGGCCACCTGGGGTTCCACAAGAGATTGGACATCATGCTAGATGTGTCGATGGCAATGGAATATCTACACCATGGGCATTACGAGGTGGTTCTGCATTGTGACTTGAAGCCTAGCAATGTGCTATTTGATGAGAACATGACCGCGCATGTGGCAGATTTTGGCATCGCTAAGTTGCTATTGGGTGATGATAACTCCATGATCTCTGCAAGCATGCCTGGAACACTTGGTTACATGGCGCCAGGTATTAACTAGTGGAATATTGAAATTTTCAGTTCACATAAATCATATTATTAGCGAAATTCATCGGCTGATTGATTGTGCTAAAGATTTGTTCTGTGAATTTCCTGAGCAGAGTACGGAACTCTTGGGAAGGCATCGCGTAAGAGCGATGTGTTCAGTTTCGGAATCATGCTCCTTGAAGTGTTCACTGCAAAGAGACCCACGGATCCTATGTTCGTCGGAGAACGAAGCATCAGGCAATGGGTCCATCAAGCATGTCCGTCCAAGCTTTCCTCGGTTCTTGATAATAGGCTACTGCATGATGCTACTTCTTCTACATGTAACCTCAATGACTTTCTTTTGCCAATATTTGAGCTGGGTCTACTTTGCACAAGTGACTCACCTGAACAGAGGATGAGTATGAGCGATGTGGTAGTGACATTGAAGAAGATGAAAAATAGGTACGCAAAGTCGACATCAGCAGCACTGTAGGGTGATTGTTTACTTTTACTTGCATCGCTGCACGGTTGGTTATATTTTCGAACTGTATGGAATTTGTGCTACCTTTCTCTTTCTCACTTTCGTATCTCAATGAAAATGAGTTCTTTCTCTAGATGCGGTCAAATACATGTTTTGGTGAAGGAAGATGATGACTGAAAATGTATTTTCAAGGGTGAATGATGATGGTGACTGGCCTTGTGTCAGCTTTCCTAGGATAGAGTGTGTTTTTTAGGCCCTGTTTAGATCCAAATTTTTTCCCAATTTTCACTATGCAAAAAGAAGATTCTCTATCATATCAAAATGTCGGCACATGCATGGAGTATTAAATGTAGATGAAATAAAAAATTAATTGCACAGTTTAGATTTACTTTGCGAGACGAATCTTTTGAGCCTAGTTAGACCATAGTAGGACAATATTTACCACAAACAAACGAAAAGTGCTACAGTGTATTTTTCAGCGCTACAGTGCATTTTAGTCCCAATTTCAGCGGATCTAAACACAGCCTTAGTTTCAGTGTTCAGAGTATGCTTCAGTTTTGGTCTTCAGATTATGATTGAGATTGAGTCTCCAGAGCCTTTTCAGGCATGGTTAGTGCGTGTACTAACTGGGCGTGGTTATTACGGACCACTAGGGCTAGCTTCTCTTACCTAGGCGTGTACTAACTGGTAGTGGTTATTACGGTCAGTTCAATTGAGAACCTGCCACCGTTAGTGTCTGAGCGAGGTTGGTTTACACGGGTGTCCAGTGGTGGGGAACAAAATAAACTTTTTTTAGATCATGGAAAAAAATTACGGCTTCAGACCTCCATAGGAGAGACATCAGACAAAAACATTACAACCCAAACACACCAAAAGTTAAAACTAATACAAATTTTACGGTGGTTGGAAAAAATAGGAACCGTCAGTGGGACCGATACTCATATTTTTTATTTTTAAATTTCAAAAAGGCATAAAAGGCCTTTAAAAATTAAAGAAATAGTGGTACCGTCCGGTACTGCCTGGTACCAATGGGTCCCATTCCAACCATTGGAAAATATCTCTAAAACTAAACTCCAATCCGAAACACGTAAGGCTATCCATGAGAAGCAAAATAACTTAAAACCGCCGATTCTAGAAACTTGCTATGAGAGTCATATGCCTCCGCGTGCCCTATGACGATTGATCACGTTGTCCTAACAGATGGGCCGAGTGGTCTGAACCCTGGCCCAAGGCAACCGCTGGTGTGGTGCTCAAGCAAACCACCCGAATCGTTTTAGATCTAGTCTGTTGGGATCTTATCCCGTGTAATCAGCATGCAAATCTCCGAGTTTATCGGCGGGCAATAAGCTAGGGATGCGCTTTATAACCCTAGCTCCTCATCCTATATAAGGGGAGCTAGGGACCACGGGAGAATTGTCTCATTCTCTCGCTAATTCAGCAATACAATCCACAAACCATCATACAGGACGTAGGGTATTACGCGATCTAGCGGCTCGAACCTGTCTATATCGTCATGTTCCTGTGTGCTGTACGCCATTTACGATCTCCTCGCCACCCCAACCAATCTCAAAACCATCGCAGAAACATCCTTGTGGTGGACTGCCGGGGATAAATTCCGTGCAACCTTGCACCATAGCATCCCTCTCAAAATCGGTGCGCTACAACTGTGTCGATTGAGCCCCCTGAATAGTACCTGCATAAACATTTTCGGTTTGCATTTGTAATAAAATTATTAATGCGTTTGAAACTGAAATAACCTTTGCACATGAAAATGCAAGAATTTACAAATTTACCGCTATATTATTATAAGATATAAATGTTAACTTAGTTAGAGCATATTATAGATATATAAAAAATTATGTATATAGATGTTCTATTAAAATAGATATATATGAACATTGAATAATAGCAATTTTAATTAATTAATAATTATGAATTTTAAATTTACATAAAAATTTCTAACCTTTTCGTCGATACTAGATGGCCGGGGTTGATTTAATCGGCTGTGCCTTGTGACCTCAAAAAAAAAAAAAAATCCTATGAGGTGCCCAGTCGTGGTGCCGCTGCCTTGGAGCCCACGTGCCACCTCACCCATGTGCCTTTCTGGGCCCCCAAACTCCAACACCGACGGGACATGTTCTGGTCGCTTCGATGCACAAGCACCCAGTCTCAACACCTTTAGGGGAATGTATTTTGCTAAGTGCACAAGTATGATGGGTTAGTTGAGTTAAACTATTGTAAAACATTGTGTTTTGCTGCTAATTTCTTGGAAGGCCGCCATACCTCTTGCAACTGCAACTCCGACCTCATCATATAAGCAGATAATATATTTTAGTTAGTGACCAATAATTTGAAAGATAGCAGCAGGTTGGCGTACGTAGGTCAATGTCCACATCTCGTATACGCCAAAATTCTTTGTTATATAATATATACACGATGGTCCAGGGGAGAAAGTGTTGCGATTGACACACTGCATTTTAATTAGAAACCTTATCATTATTACCGAGCAAAGTAACGCGACGTAGTAGTACAAATGTACAATACACAGCACGTACGCACGCCGGCAGCTTGACAGGAACGAGCGAATAATAGCTGTGATTTGGAGGCACAAAATTAAATGTACGCCGACCGAACAGAGAACACTCTTCACTCTCGAACCACGATTCGAAAAAAAAAAGAAATCAGATTAAATGCATATATATGTCACTCAATAGGAAAGATGCGCGGGTACAAAGCTTAGTCGTGCTTGGCATGGCGTGACATGAGCACGAAGAGGTGGACCTCATTGACGTCCGTCTCCGGCGTGGGCTTGCTGATCATCTTGAACAGCATGTACCCCCTTGCGAGCCTGAACTTCCCGGTGCCGCCGATCACGGCGCGCTCGATGGTGCCGGTGAACCCCAGGATGGGTCCTTCCACGGACAGCGTGCTGCCGGCGTACTCGCCGGCGGTGAACACGAGCGAGATGGAGGACAGGTACCCCTTGCCCAGCTCCAGGCTCGTGCCGAAGAACACGCCCTGGTACCTGCCTAGCAACGCCGACGACCGGTCGGGGCCGGAGCGGATCTCGTCGTCCACCACGCCGATGCTCCCGAACGACGAGGTGTTCGCGCCCAGCGGCGACTGCAGCACCGCCGCGGCCGTCGCGTTTTGACCAGTGTACGTCTCGTGCACGTACAGGTGGATGTGCGTCAGCGGCCCGTCGTCGTCGTGGCCGGCGGTGGCCGTCGACGACGGCGTCGTTGAGGCTAGGAGGAGGAGGAGGAGGAGGAGGGGGAGAAGCGTCGGCGGCGGCGGCGATGCCATGCTGATGGCAATTACAGTGATTAGTGGTTGGGGCTGCAGGACAACAGGACACTGAAGGACTGCATGGGGGACCTCATTTTTGTACGTGCGTAACATGGTGGTGGCTGTGCGGTTGCTGTTGCGGGCCAGCTGTTACCTTAGCTGCTGGGGATTTTCTTGAGCCAATAAATCCCCTCCTGATCCCACCCACTTCATTAATTAAGATTATCCACAATCAAATCTCGAATAAAATGAGTTCACTTTGTGTTTAAAATATAGTGGTAAGGGACACAAGACAATCTGAGTGCAAGAACAATCCCCCCGTCCCTTCGGGGGTGGGTGTGTTCCTATAGGCCATTATTAGCAACACAGCTAATTAAGTAATGGCATTATTGTCTAATGGCTAATGATTGTTCGTTAGCCATTCATTTGCAAGGCTCCCAACTAATGCGGAAAGCATTATTTGTATATGTCTTGATCAATCTGAGCCATGGAAAACCGCAATGACAGGAAGGGCCCCTTGATCAATTTGTACCTTTAATTTGCCGACCACAATGAAGGCTTACCGACCGGAAGAGGCCCATCAATGGATTGGATTTCTCCTGCTTTATTTGTTTTTCTTTTGTCAAAAATACCGGAGAGCTGCGCATCTTTGTTATAAGAGGGAGAACAAACTAAGTATCAATTACACCAACCGGCTGGCGATCGACAAGACTCATGCACCTCGGCGCTACAAATATCTTGCTTTATTACGTATACAAACGTGCGAACCGCTGACATTTATCTCGCCAGCTACTGCAATTTCTATGTAAGAAAAATGTACAAGTTTATAAATAATGGTGGTAGTAAGGCATAATCCAAATGTTTATTCATGGTTCAAAATAAATAATTGATGATTTTTTAGTTAAAAAATAAATAGAAACATAATCTGACCCTTTTTTGAGCCCTTTACAACTCCTAGGGTCCACATTAGTTATCCATCGTGCCAAGAAGTATTTCCCACCTATACAAGCATGGTTTTAGACTCTACTAGTCTACTAAGATGAAACTGAGTTTTTTTACATCTTTTAAAAAGGAATCCTTTTCATTTTATATGTACATTTATAATCAGTATGGGTTCCCCCTTGTTTAACCGTATCAAATAAAAGAGAAACAAAAACTTGCATCGCATTGCCACAAATGCGGCTTCACGAACGTGCGGGCACATGGTGGCATGAATGTGTGTATGAGTAGCAGCTGCAGGTGTGGCAGCGACATGTTATTTTGTTTTCTTAGAGCATGCAGTGCCATCGCGTTATCCTAGCTACATCATTAAGACGATATAATCCAGATTTGAAGCTGGAAATTCCATTTGAATGTGACGTGGTGAGACAATTGGACACTAAACAGTTTGTGTGGGCCTATTTATTGTACATGGCCCAAATTCTATGCATGGGCTTGCATGATCATCACTTTTATATTTGAATCTAACCATGGTGGGCTTACCTGTGCTGTGGTTCATTTGGATGAGCCACGACTTATGGGTGCATATGGGCTACAAACCGAAAATGTTGCAAGCTCAGTTTAATAGAAAACACACATCTTCAAACTGAAATGGAAGCCCGCAGAAATTCCAAAGTAAATTTTCCAATAATTTCTGCAGCCAAAATGTTGCAGGCTTTCACTTTGATAGAATATTCAAAGTCCTATATTAGCTGGGAGATAATTTACATCAATTCATCTGGAAAGCAGTAAAGAGGCATTTCAAAAAAAAAAGGGATAGGAAAATACACAGTTGATTAGGCTCCTAGGCGCAATTAATATAATATCAAAATTATTGGTATAAATTATATTCCACGTACTTGTATATCTTATAGTATTAGTTATCTAGAATATTTTTGTATGTGCGCAGGACAAGACGACGTGCCGCCGAGGAGCTTCGACTGCGGCGATGTGTACCAGCAGGTGGAGGTGCAGCAGCTCGCGCCCGGGAGAAACGGCTTCAGGGCGGTGGTGGTTGCCGGGGACAGCGTCCCGGCGGACTACAAGAAGGGGGTGGAAGGTGCATCAACTCCGTGCAAAGCACAAGCTGAAACATAAATCTTGAAAAATTATACATAAATTTGTGTGGCCCCACAGGTAAGTAAAATTGTTATTATATTAAATATCTCTAATATATTTAAATTTCAATAGAACATCTATATACATAACTTCTTATGCTATCTATCTATAATAGATTCTAGTTTGTTAAAATTTACACTATCGAAATTTCATACAAATTTGTGGGAATGGGCAATGCATATACCAGTGGTTAACAAAACTATCTTTGGTAGATGCATGACTTTTTAACACCAAGTTGCGAGAATATGAAAAAAATTAATTCATAGTTACAGTATATTATATGCTAAACTAAATCACAATGAAAAAATGATAATTATGATATTTTTTGATAAGGCGAACAGTCAAACTTGGTGTGGAAAAAATCAAACGACTTATAGATCCTAAAACAACAATTATTATGGGATAGTGTGAGTATTTAGGGGACTATTTTAAACTATATTTATAATCACGGGGACATAGGGTTTCCCCACGTTCCATAAAAAAGGATTAAAAGAAACAAAAACTTGCATTGCATTGCCACAATAAAGCGGCTTCACGAACGTGCCTGCACGTGGTGGCATGAAGGTGTGAGTATGAGTAGCAGCAGCAGGCGCGGCGCAGCTTCTTGCTCTGGCCACATGTTACTTAATTTTTTTTAGAGCAATACCATCGTTATCCTACATCATTAAGGCGATATAATCCAGAGTTTATGCTGGAAATTCCATTTGAATGTCGGTAGGGAGCTTAGTGCTGTGATAAGGAAGAAGAACCCATGTGATGTGGTGTGAGACAATGAGCTAAACAGCTCCCGTGGACCTATTTATTGTACACGGCCCAAATTCTAATTATGCATGGCATGGATGCATATATATATCTAGGCTACAAACCGTAAATGTTGCAAGCTCAGTTTAATACAAAACACACATCCACAAACTGAAAATGTTTCAAGTCGCAGCGATGCTAACTTATTCCTGGAACCTTGGAAGAAGAAATCTAGTGAAAAGCATCATCCAAAATGAGGAAGCTATGCTGTCTTGCTCATCAGTCATATCATACCCACTTGGTTCTAATCTTGTTTGCAAACCTGAACTCGCAATGGAGTGCGACGCTGCCATCCGTCCTCCTGAGCTGAGCACGACGAAGAACCTCTCCACCAGCAAGTAGCACCCAAACATGCGCCACTGCCCCAGGCCGCCGGCGCCGCCTCTCCACCCTCTCCATCTCCTCTCCATCTCGTCACCCTCGCCACCATCAGGGGCGGATCTCCCACTAGGGCCACTAGGGCCATGGCCCTAGTCATGGGAGTTGTAGTATGCTAATATATGTTAAATTGTTTGTCAAAATTCTAAACCATGTACTCCATGTGATTTATATGCTATACCTTAGATTTCTAGAACTGACCAACGCTTATGTAATTCTCATAGATTTTGAAAAATAAGTATACTATCAAATAGTTTGTGTTTTACAAAATGGTGTGTTGACGTTTTGATGTACCATATATACATGTGGTATATGTAACATGCATTAAGTCAGATTAGACTTTGAACTTGACCCTAGTCTCTGGCGAATCCTAGGTCCGCCACTGGCCACCATTGCCGCGACCCACCCTCCCTTTTCCACCTCCCAGGCTCCCACCTCATCCTTGAGCCGTCGGTCCCCGTCGGCCTGCACGAACACGAACGGGACGTACCACCTACCTGCCGACAACGACACCAGCGCCGGCACCGTCGAGGCAGTACGGCATGCGGGTGCGGCCGGAGCGCGCGGCGTCCACGCCCTGCACGTCGTCGGCGAAGTCGTAGAGGTCGGCGACGCCATACCCACCGCCTTCCACCTCTTCTTCTTCCTCAGGTAGTCCGGCGGGACGCCGTCACCGTTCTTCCCGGGCGCGAGCTGCCGCACCTCCACCTTCTGGCTTCTGGTGCCGGGAGGCATATGGTTTTTTGGTTGCACGCTGTAGCACGGAAGCTTTAGACCAGGACATGTGGTTTGGTTTTACGTTCAAATCAAGCCAAAGACAACGCGCAGGCACATGGTTTTTGGTTGCACGCTGTTTCTTCATCCCGTTTCTTCGATTTCGCCTGTGAGGACTTTTAAGTGATTACGGGTCAGCTTACTCATTGGTTGCAAAAGATAGGTTGGCAAAGAATAACAAGCCTGTATAAATTATGTTGTTATACTTGCGTCCAGGCGACACATAATCAACTGTATTTTCCTATCTTTGATTGTTCTGAAATGCCCCTTCAATACTTTCAAGATCAATTCATCTAAATTATCTCCCAGCTGAGCTAATATAAGACTTTAATTTGGATATGCAAGTAACCAACCGCATTTAATTAACGAAATTAGCCCAAAAAATTCTCTCCAGTCTAGACAATAATGGGCCTATTATTGTCCACGATCCTAATTCTATGGGCCTGCATGAAGCATCCCTTTTATATTCGATCCAAACCATGATGAAAGCCTGCAGAAAAATAATGAGGGTGGTGCAAATAGAAGCTTATAAAATGGGCTTTATACTCGTATTCTAGTTGACAAATGGGCCATAAGTGTGTAGAAAAATCACATTGGGTGGGTGGGCTTTATAGTTTGTACTGGCATTCTTTAGTAGTTAACAAAAATGGTGATTTTTGGAGATCGTCATAGAGTAGAAACTTTTAGAATATCCGTCTCTATGAATGGCCTCCCAATCGTCGCCTGTAAATTGATCCTGTAGTAGTGTACGACAATGAACGAATAATGCTTCTTCCTCCGGTCAAAAAAATCATATATACTTTTGAGATCTCACGTAGTTTGCCCCTACTCGCCTATCCCTATGACATAGGAAACCCGGAAGGACTTTATAAAACTGTATTTGTTTTTTATTTGAGGGGAGAAATTAATAAATCAGCTCGTTGCTACTAGAGAGATGTCAGAATTAATTACCGCTCATGACTTCATCAGCAGACGCATGTATGCATGCAGTAGGTGTGTTCAGAACTGTCTGATGTGTGGTCCGTTATTATTATATTCCATCCTCGGACTGTTAGTTGCCGTGGTCTGTAATAGTCGATGGGTCCCGACGATGATCTGAGCTTGCAGTGCTAACTGTCGTTTTAGCTTTTGGTTTGCGGCCTCCCAAGAATATAAATGAGGTATCTAGTTCTATCTTCCAGCAAGATAGACCACACTTACATACCTAAATTTGTGTAGGAGCAAGTGCACTTTTATGGTCTATTTGGCTGTGTAGGAATGAAGTCACCTTTGATGGAAGGAGATTGTATTCTTTTTTGCAGGTAATTTTTAGAGCAATTTACTGGACACGGTCATGGAGCGCTCTTCAAAAAAAAGTAAAAAAAGGCCGCTACTCAAGTGGGCATGTCGATCTCAGACCCTAGCTATAGAGATTTTTGCCAACCACAGGTGGCCCATTTGACCATCTATGGCCATCGTTCGTATATAGTGCTACAGTAGCACTATAGATAGCATCAATGAGATCCTCAGCTTATTATCGATCAGGTTCGTTCTCATTAGGTACTTAATAATCATAGTGCTGGAAATTAATGAGTAGGCCGGCCGGGGCTCAGTACAACACATGGCGTGTTGTGAAACACGTACCATGAATAGTTAGCTATAGGCGGGACCTGGACATGGATATATGCAACTTAATTCTTCCCAAGGACCACCGGGGCGGGCTGAATGAACTCATCTCCAAATTCCTGCAGCTACGCTGAACTGAATTAATTAGTGGACGGACCACGGATCGATGATTGGCGTCTGGTTAATTAATTAATTAGGCAAGGAATTAATATACATATGTTAATCCTGTATGGTCTCAACCACATTTCCATGCGAATAAATTAAGGCCGCCGGGCGATCGTGAGAGCTAGCTGCCGGTTAACCTAAGCAAAGCAATGCATGCAGATACATTTATTATATGCATCATCAATTCAGTTCACGGTGCTGCCCGTACGTACGCTGTTTGCATTGTGTGCTAGTACGAATCATTGTGCCCTAGCAGGTAGCAGCTCGCTGGTAGTAGGACTGCTGTTCTGCGGCGACCACGCTACCGGCCGGCACCGTCTTCATTATTTCTAGCCTTGATGTATTGCATTTGCATTAATTGCAGGTACCTTATTACTTAACGCATCATGCAATGTACTGCATCAGACAGGGCAAATTAAGTAAACAGCGAGCTCACCGCTACTGATCGATCCTAGATGATGTTTTAACAGTACGTACGTGCGCGTTGCCTATACTGGGCGTACGTCTCTGTGTTCATCATCCATCGAAACTGCTACACGTACGTATACTGGTCCTTCAAATATGCTCGATCCGTGGTCCAGTCGGTCAGTGGCACGCACTGACGGCAGTACGCATGTACAGTTCGGGGGCTTAAGTATGGACCGATCTGATCTGTTCCGATGTGATGCGGTGCGGCGTGTGGTCACAGTAGTCCGTGTGTGATGCACTGATTGGCAACATACACTATTCTGTATTCTCTTGGATCTTTTTGGCCGTGCTCATCAGTCATGAGAGAGAGAGAGAGAGAGCTGTTGTCTAGTACGACGTGGATCAGTCATCAGGAATCGGAGGAGGACGTCGATGGCCCAGGAGATGGATCAGATTGATCTGACACCCGGCTCCTGGTTGGGTGGCCGGCGTTGCCGTCACATGTCTGTCACAGTGCTGTGTTTCGATCGTTCATCACATTGCAGAGCATAAATTAATTCAGTTGCCATTAGTTGCCGCTGCTTTTGTTGTTGCCTGTTGGACTGGACTGCCCCGGGAAGATGCATGCACGCATGGCGAAGAACAATCGATCGATCGAGGAAGCAGGGAGTTAACTGTGGAGCCTTTATTTTTTGTTTCACTATTAATTACGCTACCATCGCCGGACCTGTGCAGAATCAATAAGAGAGGGCAGATACAGTGGACACGAACTGACTAATCGTTCGATCAATAACTCCGTCACGTACTGTTTAGCTGTAGATGCATTAACGTACGTCGAGATCAATAATAGTTGATCGAAGCATGCCTCACCAATCACCATGCATGGAAGATCGATGCTGAGAGCACGAACGTGAATTTATTAATTTCCAGCTAGCTTAACAGGATCTATATATATGATATATCCAATGCAAGTTCCACCACCCTCAGCTCGATCAGTAATTTCATTTCGTTACATTCTAGCGTACTATCTCACTCATCATCACCATCCATCGATCTACCGGAACGGACAAAAAAGGAATCTGCAGTGCATACAGCTGGGATTTGGACCGTGCATTTGTGGGCCACTCGAAACACGACATTTTGGCACGATCCAAAACACGGCACGGCACGATAATTTTTAGACCGTGCTGCACGGCACGAACATGAGGGGCGTGCCGTGCCTAGGATCATGGTACGATAGGCCACACAGCACGGCACAATAATATGACATTGTTAGTATTTATATTGAAAAACAAAGAGAAATCAATCATTTTAGCTTTTTTTTCTACCTTTTTTCTTAATTTTTTACCATTCACGTTAATTTAGCTATCATATATAAGATCTAGCGAAATTTATAACGTCCGGACCTTAGTCTAGCACGGCACGGTGGCGGCACGACGTGCCATGGGATGTTTGGGCCTACTTCAAAACATGTTGAGCACGTAAAGCACGGCACGATAGACACGGCGTGCCAATCAAACACGGCACGATGTAGCACGAAGCACGAGGGCCCGGCACGGCCCAAGTCCCACCTCTTACTAGTGCACTGTTGTGTACCTAACTAAACTACGTACCAATCATCATTGGTCATCCATGCATGCATGTCCAGAATCTACGTACGATCGATGTAGTAGCTGCCTATGTACACTACAGTACGTAGTTTGGTTTAGATATTATTCGTGCATGATGAGTCACGCATGGCGACCGAGGAGAGCGCCGCGTGACGACTGACGACGACGCAACAAATAATTAAATCAGCATCGAGATCAGGAGCAGATCGAGCGCTATAGGGCAAGGCCGCCAGCAGTAATCAATCCAACGGCCTGGATCGGATCGATAGATCGATCGGAGCGCACGGGCAGCGAATTGAACCAACGCCATCTATCTAATGCCATGCATGCATGCACCTAGCTTAATGTGCCTCTGATCTGCCTGCCTGCTTTCTGAAGCAAAACAAGGTGTGTGGTGGAAATGGATCAGAGGCACGTACGCGCGACTGCTGCTTGATTGCTGATTATTGATGACTGACGGTGGTGGCAGAGGTCGATCGGAGGACAATTAATGGACAAAGTAATAAAAGAATGGGCAAAATCACACTAGTCAATATAATAAGCGCACTGATGATAGTAGTTTTTTTTTTTCTGACAGCAGGTGTCCGAGATGCAAACGAACAGGTCAGGCATTTGCATGCCAAGCTTAAACAATGGTGCGTCCATTTGGTCCTCCTCCCTCTGTCAGACAATCAAAGCTCGATAGAGGCCTCCATTCAGGGATGGCGTTGCGTTTAATAGAGTCTATTCAGGTTTTTTTTTTTTTTGAGAAATGAATCTTTCAGTTTTTTTGTAGACTAAAACAACTCCATACATTGTTGGATCATCAACATGCCAAGGTCCTTCATCCACTAGCTGCAGATATTTCTTCAGTGGCATAGGACTATCAACGTGCCAAAATATCTCCCGATGCTTATTATTTCCTGATGATAAGACCATAAGAGTTATAATTTGCCCACATATAAAAAAAGAACAAATCTCCCTCTCCTTTTAGATCGATCTGTTGTTGATGAGTCATTTTTACCAATAAATCGCCGCCAACGATGTCTGAAAGAAAGTCATGATTAATGATGCCGTGCATGCTGTTCTCAGCATAGCTTTCTTCTAGCTTATTAGTGAGCCACCTGTATATATTATCCAACTTGAACGCATCTGTGGTCAGTCCAATGCAACATCTCCTTGTTGAATAAAGTGGTCCATTCAATTTCCTGATTGGGGTAGTAGCCAAATTAAAGTGGCGAGAGAGGGAGTGAGTTATCACCAGGATTAAACTGGATAATGTATCACCGCTTGACAGAAGAAGAGCTCCCAAATTCTGGCCAGCCGGGTTTGTTTCTTCAATTCTTCAGAGGTTCACAATCCTGTCCATTTTTTGTGTTGCTAAAATTGAAGAGGGTATCTTCTATAAAATAGGAGAATCCTACAACTTATTCATCAAGCCATTTCATCGTAGAGGTCTACTAAGTTGAATGTCACGTCACCGTCCATTAGGACCTCTATTTAAATATTCCATTAGTCTTCTGTAGCTTCATGCATGCAATGACTTTCTGTGGTGTATGTGCGGGTATCGATTAAATTTCCACAGCAACACGTGAAAAATATTTCTTTTGATAATGCTAGTATTTTATTTACTATTTCTAAATCCTATTATATTTAACGTTATAAAATTCCAACAGCAACGCATTGAGTATCATCTGATATAAAGCTCGGATTGCTTAGCTTGGAGGGTTTTGCAGGACAAAGCTAGGTAACGAAAACATCATGCATGTCATGCATGTTAACATGTGTTTCTTTGATCCTGCACATGGATATGCTGCATCATAAGAGTACAAATCACAAGTTTTTACTGCTACACCTTATTCATTCACACTGTACTGCTTTTCACACAGTACATATAGTTGCAGATATACTCCGTACAAGCTTATATAGTTTCTTTACATAGATATTGTTCATAAACAAAAGGGAAAATCAGAAAGCATCCTACAAACTAAACCTATTTAGAGTAACAAATAAATAAATAAATATCAACGTACTAAAGAAGGAAGCAAAATGACAGGAGAAACGAAAAGATCAACAACGTACAGCGAAATCCACCAAACTCCCAAGCAAGCCGCCTACTAAAACCAAAAGCAGTACAACTACCTGTAGTCAATATCGATCGCTGTCGCCCCCTTATACACTACAACCTGAGTTCCAGGCAGCATGTGTTCTTCTTCTTCTATGTGCTCTTTTTCTTCGTCCCCGCAGCGCCTGTCCCGGCGGCGCCGTCCGTTGACCGGCCGTCGACGATGCCGTCGTTGCCGGCGAGCATGAGGTACTTGTCCTTCCTGGTGAGCATGGTGCAGCCGTACCCGAGCGCGTCGCCCATCTTCCTCTGCACGAGGTTGGCCATGTCGGTGCTGGGCGCGGCGCCGGCCCTGACCGCCGACGTGTCGACCCTATCAAGGAACTGCACGGTGTAGCACATCCTGGGGTTAACCATGTAGTAGAGCGGGTCGAAGCACTTGAGCCCGCCGGCGGTGGTGGCGTAGAACATGGAGGTCTCGACGGCGACGCCGACGGGGACGACGTCGTCGGAGAGCTCGGTGAAGAGCGGGCTGAAGCGCAGCAGGTAGGGCTCCCGGCACGTGGTGCCCTCGGGGCAGACGACGACGAGGTGGCCGGCGTCGAGCAGCCGCGCCATGACGGTGCCGTCGCCGCGCCGGTCCCGCGTCAGCCGCACCGTGCGCCCGATCGGAGAGATAAGCTCCGAGAGGCGGCTGAGGCTGTAGGACACGGCGCGCACCTGCCGGTCCAGCGCCACCGACACGTACACCGGGTCGATCAGCGTGCGGTGGTTGCACACGAACAGCTGCCCGCGGCCGCCGGCGGGGAGCGCCGGGCGGGCGCCCTTGAGCCGCCACGACATGCCCGTCGCCGCCAGGATCGGGGTCGAGTACCGGTAGGGGACGGTGAGCGCCACGGCGAGCCGCGCCGCGCCGAGGGCGATGCCGAGAGGTAGCCACGCGAACATGGCCACCGTGGCGGCGGGCGTGGGGCGGAACGCCAGGCGGCCGTCGTGGAAGACGACGGGCTTCGGGTACTTGTCCGTCGGCAGCGGACGCCACCGGCGCTTCTCCTCCGGGCTCACCACGAAGATCTCCTGTAATAATATGATGATTATTGAGCGATCTTGGTTGTTGAAAAAAATCAAATCAAAATAAGACGACGGAGTTGGTAAATTAATTAATTAATGAGTTCTGAAGAATTTTTCGACGATGAGTCCCTTATACTATATTATGAGTCCAATTCAAGAAACAAATGAGAAAATCTAGGATTATATTCATGTACTGTTGTTGTGCTGCTACTTTGTTTGAAAATGAAGCTGCAGAAGCTTGAGAGGCAACAGATGGGAAGAATGGTGAATGATTGATGAGTTGCATGCATTAGGCGCACGACATCAACAGTGCGAAAGAGATGCGTGCATATGCGGTGGCGTGGTACACGTGTCGTCGGTGTCAGCCATACAAATATCTACTGCTGCCTGCAGGTAGATACCTCATACGTACCAGACCAGCACACAACCCTGAATAATTTAGTTGCATGTCGTACGTTGCTTTGCTTATTAATTAATTGATTAATTAACTTGCCCATTATAGTAGCTAGCATAAATAAATCAATTAATAACCATGCAGTAGTAGGTAATTAAGTCCGGTCGTTCTCTCCAAAGTACAGTACAGTACCTTGCAGCACCTTGAGATCGGCCGGTCAAGGAACTCCAGCGATCCGGCAAAGCCGACAACAACGCCCTTCTCCTTCTCCTCCTCCTCCTCCTCCGCCGCCATCACCACCTTTTCCTCCTCCTCCATGATCCCGGTGTAGAACCCCCACCTGACGGCCATCTCCCTCCCCACGACCTCGTCCACCCCCAAATACTCCCCGAGGAACGCGTCCACCATGACCCTCGGCAGCAAGCCCGTGACGCCCACCACCCTGGCCCCCGCCGCCCTCGCCGTGCGCACGGCCTCCATCCCCTCCGCCGCCACGTCCTCCAGGAACCACTTGGGCAGCACGGCGCGCCCCGCGCGGAACCGCCCGCCGGCGCGCAGCCCGCAGAACGCCACGGCCGCCATGGCCCGCGCGCCCGCCGCCGCGCCCAGGCAGCAGCGGAGCAGCGGGTAGAGCAGCAGCAGCAGCAGGCCCCGCAGGAACCCGCCGGCCTCAAGCGCGACGAGCATGAAGTACGGGAACGGGTCCGAGGACCGTAGCAGCGCGGAGTCGACGTCGACGACGAGGGTGGCGGTGGACGGCGACGGAGGGGGCGGCGCGCCGCGGCGCAGCACGGCGGGGTGGTGCGGAGGAGGAGGAGGAGGGTGGGAGGTGGTGGGGCGGCGGGCGGCGTGGAGGAGGAGGGAGAGCATGGTGGAGAAGAGCTTGTGCGCGAGCTGCAGCTTCTTCTTGGCCATGGTGGCCGGCGGGTGGCGGTGCGTAGATGTAGTGTGTGTGTGTGTGTGTGTCGCTGGAGCTGGAGCTGTAGCACGCAGCAGCGAGGTCGGTACGGACGGGGCGGTGAGTTATGGTGGTGCTGTGTAGGCAGGCAGAAGGTGCTGTGTAGTTGAGATGAGATGGTCCATGCATCCATTCCTGTCTTGGTCCTTATATAGACGGAGAGGTGGATGGTGGCGGCGCGGCACGATAGATATGCAGCAGGTAGCTACTCATGATGCGTGCATGCTTGGATTGCTGTTGTTGGTCATGCCGATTTTGCCTGGCATGCATGCATGGATGCATCGATGTGTGGGCCCGGGCTGGCAGGAGAGGAGCAAAGAGAGAGAGAGAGAGAGAGATGGCATGTCAAAGTGGTGCGCTGATGGCGCTGCTGGCTGCCTTTTGGTGACTAGGAACTGCCGAGTGGAGATGGATCGATGAAGGTGACGTGTCACCGTTATGCATGGTGGTAGTAGTACAGGCACAGGAGGAGGAGCTGCTGCAGGCCGTGTTGTGGGATCGGACGAGAGCGACGGATCGGACGGCCGGCGGTCTGGTCTCGTTCGTATGGGGCAACAACGACGGCGGACGACACAGGGTCTGTATGTACAAACGGACAGAACCAGAAAAAAAAAAAAGAGAGGGCACATGATCCACAAGTATCACGCGCATGCATGCATGCATTTGGGGGGCATGCATGCACCGTCGGTCGGTGGGACGTACGTTCGTTCGTTCGTTGGTGAATGAGGCAAACAGTACGGAAGGAGTGCAAACTGGAAATAACGGTCAACAGCTAATAAATTAAACACGTACTGATGCATGAGGTAAACAGTACTGTAAGCCATTGGTGGCTTGATAACATATCAACGGGTCGAGGTCATATGTAGTAGCATCGGTGACACACACTGACTGATCGATGCACGAGGCATATGCAGCAGGCACGCAGGAACGAGGAAATTGTCAAACGGCCGGGTACGGTGCCAGTCTCCGCTGGCCCTGCCCAACCTGACCTCCTCCATAGGTGGTGTGGCACACGGAACTCACCGGGAAGTTGCTGGCTGGCACTGCTGCCACGGTGCACGCACGCACGCTGCACGCAGGCGGCACACGCAATAAAGGTGAGGTCCGACCACCACACACGTACTTGCTCTTCGATCCATCTTGTCTGCATGCGGATCGATCTGCTGTCTGCATACGTGGATTGGTGAATGAATTGAACCCTCCAAGTCTGAATCCAGAACCAGGATGGACTTGACGAAGGTGCCGTCCCTGTCTGCATGCGCGTTAGTTGCCTGCCTGCCTGCCTACGTGGCCGCGCGTTCGTTGCGTTTCTCCGCGATTTGCGTGCTCGAACGACGGCGACCGTACCGGCCGCGCCAACAGTAGGCAGGCAGGCAGGCACGACGCACGACCACGAATGAAGTTAGCACACGCACGCATGCGGCCAAAACGGCTGGCAGGCACGGCCTGTTCGTCATAATAATACTCCATGTGTGGAACCAAGAAGAACCGTAAGCACACACACAGCAGCCCGGCTATCTGCACAGATCGAACACGTATATACGCACTGCATGCACATACTCCTACAATATATGGAGAGTACACTATAGTACGTTGGTTTTGCAGTACTCTCAGCCTGCATTTCTCGATGCACACGTACACGCACTGTGCCTTGCTGCATTTCGTTCGGTCTGTCGGTCGGTGTATGTCACGCCGCATGCATGCGTATACACACGAGCCGCCATACGTGGAAGCAGTTTGGTCCTGTCGCTGTGTGGTCAATTCTGCACCATCAATAATAAATGAAATGCAATCACGGTGCGAGGTAGCCAATAAACGCAACGACGCACACCGTGCATGCATGCATGGCAGCTCCGCTACCTCCTTAATTAATCTGCTAGATGATGATGAAACGGTTGCGTTTCGGTGTCAAGAGCCATGCATGCCCCGTAAACATACAGTACAATGCAATGCAACGCCGCCCGTACTGAACTGACTAATAATCTACGTAGGAGTACTGTATTTCAGATGACGACGATGCATGCGCGTGTCTAATTATTATACTGGCTTGACACGTACGCAAGCACACAAACGCTCGGCAAATTTGACACCCTCGTCCTGTCGTCTACCCTGCTGCTGTAATTAATTGGATATACAAGCATGTTCAATTGCTTCATTTTACAAGGCCAATATACTTACACAAACTGACTCGTCGATCTGACAGGACAGGAGAACGTACAGCCTCGATCGATCCATCCTTCATTCTGTCGTGCTTCAACTTCAATTCGCCCTGCCCTGCCGTGCCGGGCATGCATGCATATATATGCACCGTGCTCAACGCTACTATGCTATTCTTAAATTCCTTGTGGTTATCTACCTATATATATCTTGTCCCGGCACGACGTCACATTTGCATATGTTTTCCAGATCCATCGCTCTCTCAAGTCTCAGGCAGCACCGTACCGTCAGCAGGGTAAATTAATGGATGATAGATCGATCGATGAGACCGGTCAGGAGGCACGACGACATATGCACATCGACGTCCAAATTAAGTTGAGCGACCTGTAGGGATGGCTAGACATTGGGTGTGTTTAGAGCCCAAAAAATTCTTCCAAAATCTACTATGCAAAAAGAAGATTCCCCATCACATCAAAATGTCGGCATATGCATGGAGTACTAAATGTAGATAAAATAAAAAAATAATTGCACAGTGTAGATGTACTTGACGAGACGAATCTTTTGAGCCTAGTTAGGCCATAGTAGGACAATGTTTACCACAAACAAACGAAAAGTGCTACAGTGCTTTTGAATTCGGAACAGTACCAAATTTTGGGTACTAAACACACCCATTTTAAAGATTGGTCCTCAAATAAATAGGATTATATTTCTATTCATTTTTAAGCTAAAACTCATTAAATGTATTTTAGGATTATATTTCTATTCATTTTAAGCTAAAACTCATTAAACGCTCATTAATTTGGATTGTGAAGAAACGTTTAAATTGTGAAGAAACTTTTAAAACTCATTATATTTTCCAACAAATTAAATCTAGCTGGCTTGCCGTTAGCCTAAAAAAATGCAGGAGGATCGGATCGGATAGGAGCAGTGTACTACATTGAAGATCGAGTCCTAGCTACGTGGAACAGAAACTTTATCGAAGTCAACTTTGAACTTTTAAACGTATATATGTTGTGCAACGAAGACGATAATTTGTAAATTTGCCGCGCGCAGGGTTTCCTTCAGATAATCTTTCGTAGCGTAATATACGTAGTGGGAAATCGATATACATATTTAGTGAGCCACTTTAAATCATCGTTTGCGATGACATATGGCAAATGATTTATATACAAATTTAGGGGTCACCTTTTTACAATATCACCTTTTAATAAAAGATCATGTTGTGTTTTGCATTTTAAAAAGAATAAACAGGCAGCGCTAGCTAGTTTGGGGTACTCTTGGATTGAAATCCAAGCGTCCATTTCAATCCTTCTCAGTCCATAAAGTTGGCAACTAAACTAGGAATTACTGGTGAAGAAATTCAAAATCATGTTAATTAGTCGTTAGGTGCAGCACGTAGTACGGTACACGTACGTGATTAGTGCATCTATCACCCGTGCGTGCCTGGGCCGGCCGGACCCGAGAGGAGTGTAGTGTAGCAGTTTCCTCCGTGATTAGCGTGCGAGCAAGTAAGCCCGGCATGGTCATGGAGGGACCGGACCTAGCCAAAGTGCGCATACGGCCAACAGCGGCAGGTGGAGAAATTGCAGCAGCGTGTTTCAAGGACGGGGATCGGACTGTCTAACGCACCACGTTGCACGTCCATTATATTGTCGCTGGCACGCCCGGAGACCAAACCGCGAGCGGCGATGGGTCGCCGATGTTCCGGTGGCCGTCACTGCCATTAGGATTCTACCGTTTTGCTAGCTTAGCTAGCTGCTCGCAGGTGGCCCGGAAAGTAAATTTATTGCTTTACACGACTGCAACCAGGTGTCTGGTCCAGATTTGTTGACAATTTTACTAGCTAGCCAGGTATCTGCCTACCTCGAGATATCACTCCCCACGTTCTTTTTTATTTCTCGCGGTTGACCTTTTTTCAATACTTTAATCCTTGTTTTACTTAAACAAATTTATGTAAAATGCTTTAGTGTAAAAAATAGATGTATCAAAACACACAAGTCGTACTCAAACTACCCCTAATAATAAAGTAAGTAACAATAAAATAAATGATAAGTAATGCAATATTTTTGGAATAAAAAGAAGGATCAAAGTTTTCAAAAGAAGAATTATTGTTCGCTTTTTTACTGCTGGGCAGGGCCAGGTTGACAGGTGACAGGCAGTAACTGAGATCTATTATCTCTATTATAATAGCCATTAGATCTATTATATTTTTTAAAAAATTCCAACCATACCATTATAAAAGAAGAATTAAAATAACTCTTAAATTTGCATATAAATTCCCCATTATACCATTATGGAAGATGAACTAAAATAAGCACTAAATTTTTAATATTATTAAAGTTAAAATAAATTTGCATGTAAAATATGAATTAAAGTAACCATATCTAATATTATTAAAGATAAAATAAAATAACATCTAAACTACAAACTTTGTTTCATAGAAAAAATAATAAAAATAGACATATATATTTTTAAATTATCGATTGATGTTGCTATTAAAGTTATTTATCAAATTTTAATACATATACCTTCTAAAACTTTAAATTTTTCTAGAGCACTGTTTGTTAGACTTGTGTTTATAAATTAGGAAAACTAGAAAAGCTACATGTTCCATGTGCATAATGCGATATTGTATCGTCCTACTACTAATTGGAGCCTAAAAAAGCACCACTGGTTACACTGACAATTCCGTATATAGCTGAAATATGTGACGATTTATATTTGGATGGAACCTCCATCATTATCAAAAATAATAATACCACAACTCAAATTTACATCTAAATTACATTTTGCATCTATTTTTAAAAATAGATACAATACGATATACAATTATAGAAGTTTCTGAATTATCCAATCCTACCACTTCTATTAGTTAATAAACATTTAAAAATTAACTAGAGCGGTATTAGGAATCCAAGATAACTACGTTTGCCATCATATATAGACTAATAAAAATCACATGCCTTTTCTTTTGTATTGATTGAGGGAGTATTTAACTTGGTACGAAAGCATCCGATAATGTAATTTGTTAAATTATGTAATTAATTCATTTTTTAGAAACAATTCTCATGTAAGATTCGTATAACTGACATTGAGCTCCATCCCAAATGTAACAATTTAATAAAAAATGTTTAAAATAGTTTGTGCACACGATGGAGGAGGTTGTCGTCAGTGAGTGTGTTTGGAAGTTGAAACTCATGGAAGACATGCGACCTCAGTCATCCACAACACCTATATATGCTTTGTTTTGCTCCAACCTCTCAAACTCACTGATAACAACATATATGTCCATATATATGCATATGAGGTAGCAGTAATGCCCTATATATATACACACACGCTGGGGCAGATTTGTCCATATATATGCATATGAGGCCTTTGCATGAAAAATGCATTTTTGAGACATGCATTCACAGTTTTGTGTCCATATTCCACTTCATGCCTGTTGTGTGGTCGTACAACTTATCATTCGCCTTGATGAACGCTTCTTCCCAAATAATTGAAAGCATGCTTAAGGTACCCATTATTTCACGCTTGTCACCCAGTATGTATGGACAATATATTCCTTGTGATTTGTTTCAAACAAGGATATAGAATAGTATGATTCAACAGGTGAAGAAGGGGAACCACACTTCATTTGCTGAAGTATTATGTCGATCTGGCGCCTTTCACTCAACCTGACCATCAGAAACAATTGACTGAGCGAGATGAAAGAGAGGTGTTGAACGGCGGGGGTCTTTGATCTACTGGATAAATTAAAGAGCAGGCGACAATGGCAGTTGTGACGTCAACAAGCTATGGTCCTCCGATCAGATGTCTATCGTTCGTAGCACGAGCTTCAGAGATTTTCTTCCGAAATGACACACCAGTCCTGCCAGTTACTGCACTATCAACGGCTGAATCCATCCATTTCTCGCTTGCATCACAGGTGTGGAAAGGTTGATTATGTAGTGCTTCTCGTTTAGACAATTCAAAAGTTTGAGGTCGATTTCAGTTGACAAATTGTCCCACTCCTACCTATCTCTAGTTATCTAGTCAGTAGTTTCATTTATTTCTTGATGGCTGGGTGAGGCCTGACAGCATAGGTTCATCATCTTATCTTACTATTACTAATTGGAGGTTCTAAAAGTTGCACGAATTTCAAAGTGCGCTAGAAAAAAAAATTCTAAAAATTCTCACAATAATCAGAAACATCCGACCATTAATTGTTAGATTGGAATATTAATAGCCATTAGATCTGTTTTCTAAGTAATTATCCACCTCTGCCATTATAAAAGATCTTGAGTTCAACTCTCAACGAAAGCAAATATTCTCTTTTTTTCATTATATATATTTTCTAAGTAATTACTCACATCTGACATTATGAAAGATCTTGAGTTCAATTCTCAACGAAAGCAAATATCTTCTTCTCTTTTTTTAGATTTTTCCCTTTTTAAATTTACCTTCAGTTTTTATCTTTTTTTCCATTAAAGATGCTAGAAACCTTTCCATTAAACAGATATTTTGTAGACTCTTTTTGAAATTTCCACGTCAATCCTCACGAGATGCGCTAGAAAAAAAAATAAAATCATAGAAATTCTCACAATAATAAAAAATACCCTATCATCAATTGACAGGTTGGAAATCTTAAGAGCCATTAGATCTGTTTTCTAATTAAGTAATCATCCACCTTTGCCATTATCAAAATAATATTAAATAACCCCTAAAATTACATATTAATTACCCACTCTGCCAATATAAAAGAAAATATGAAATAACACCCTAAATTTATATCTAATTGCTCACATTTGCTATTTTGATAGGGTAATACCAAGTATCCCCTTTAATTTATATTTGAATTGTTCCTCACCTTAGTTATTATGACTGTTAATAGGATGAAAGTAACCCCTCAAAATTATATTAAAATCACCTATTTTTGCAATCGATCAAAGATTATCTAAATCAATTAAGTATACATATAAAGTAGCAAGATATGCTATTATAAAAACCTAAATATAAAAATAGATCTATATATATTGTACGGTTACGCATAATACATTTAAGATTCTAACCCGTGCGAAAGCACGGGTTGATTGACTAGTATTACTAATTAGAGGTTTTAAAAAACACGGATTACAAAGCATGTTAGTAAAAAAAGATAAATCTTAGAAATTTTCACAAAAAATGCGGATTACGAATCAGGAAAGATGGAAAACATTTTGCAAAGATATATATTAATTCTCAATCTTTTTATCTCAGATATTTTCGCTTTTGAAGGATTTGGAATATTTTCGCTGTTGTTTACATGTTCTAGGTCTCACGCTTTCTTTCAAAAAATAAGCTAGGAACTTTTGTTATATAGTTAGCTCTTATTACTAAAAACATTACACGCTTCTATCAGTATAAAAAGTCTAAAATCATCTTTTATATCAACATGTAAACAACTAACCTCTTTAGGTATAAAATATCTTGTAGTAACCTCCTAATTTTTCTCTCAATTTCTCACTTATGCTGTTACGGTGGTGTCTGCATAAACATCCAATAGATTTCCCATCTGTATATACACATGCTTTAAAAATACCCATTTGTTACAAATGCAATGGTTCATATAACTGAAAAGGCTATAAATAATATAATACAAGTTATGCTTGAAGCATCGGTGAAGTTTACAGTACACATCATTTTTCTAGTTCCATCATTATATGGAAGATGCCATCATTTGGATATCCAAACAAAAGATATGTTAGAGAAATGCAGCGAAGAAGGTCAAAACCAATTAAAGGGACACAACGATTTAATGTAGAAATCTCTCCAAGACAAAGGGAAAAACCACAGGCACCAACCATCCACAACTTTCACTATTTTCATAGAGTGTTTACAAAACGCCGTATGTTTCCTGACGGTTTACAAGAGGATTTTATATAGTAAACCCTAATCCGTACTGCAGGGCCTCCTCCCCTGCACCCCCGAGAGTCCCTAGGGTGGGCTCGAAAAGGCCCCCGGCGATGGGCCTTCGGTTCGCTCGCCAACTTAGCCACCTCATAGAATTTGGATCACATTTCAACAAGTTATGTAACAAACTCATGCAATTGGATCTTTATTTTATTTACCTACAGCTTCTCAAACTTTTTAATTTGAGCATAGATATTTGCAACTTTAGGTAGTCATATTGGATGCCACACAGTAAGATGTACTTACTATAAAAACATGTTCAATAGCTTGCTAAGAAGTTTCCACATGTCTCTCTAGCCACATTGATCTCATACCGTCTTGATCTCAAGATGTCAAGTAGCAATGTCCTGACATATAAATACACAAGGACGCTTCAACAGCCTTTATGCATGAACCTTTAATTTGTAAGCCATGCAATCAAAGTGTTGGGCACATGCATGTTTCACCTTCATGCATAGCGTGCGAGAACCAGATAAATTGGTCATGGCTATGAACGATCCCAAGTAATAGTTCACAACATCCATGCCCTATTGTGCATGCATAATGTCACCCTGTATGTATGTAGGAACGATTCCTTGTTGTTTGTTGCTCACATATGTGGGCAGTACAGTGTGATCAGATCAGTAGTCCTTGAGTCCAAAATCCACCACAGACGACACTTGTTCCCTATACGTGTGCCAGTTGATGCTGTCCTCGAGTTCAAGCGACCTAACTAACCTTTGTCGTCGTGTTCACCTGGTCAATTCAATGGCATCCCTAGCTGCATGCATTGCCATTGGCACGCCTGGAGACCAAAACGGATGAGAGAGCCTCCCGGCCGGTCAGCCGGACAAGTCGCGTACTTTCCGGTTGGCCGTCGGTGTCTGTCGACTCCTAGCGAGAGTCACTGTCGGAGTATTAGGTTTCTGCCGCCTTTCACTCAACCCGACCAGCCAGCAGAAACGGCACGCACGGTTGATTGAATTAATCGAAAAATAATGGAAGACTGGCGTTGGACGTTCAACTATTCTATCTGCACGAGATAAATTGATCAAGCTAGCAGGCGATGATCGCGGCGACGACCACAAAGCCAGCTCCGGCCGGTCATCTGATGATTGAGATGCATCTGCCACGCCGGTCTTGCGGTTTTCCACTGAAACAACACGCCGGTCCTTCTCCTTCCTGTCACTGCATCATCACAGGCTGGGAACGTTGGTTTCTCCGGCTTTTGGATTATTGAATACAAGTATATATGTGTGGCCGATTTAAGGAAATAAGTGATTGATAAAAACATGTTCCATGTACAATTAAAGTTAGATATTAGTAGGACTAGCGTAGACGTACATGCATGTGTCATAAGATAGACCGGCCGCACAATAGAAATGAGAAAAAAAAAGAAATAATAAAAATAAAAGGAATGACACGTGCTTGATTGACAAGTAAAATACCTAAGTAAAGTACATAGTGTGGTACATAGTGGGTATGGGTGGGCACCTAAGTAAAATACATAGTGTGGTACATAGTGTGGACCCATACCCCATTTTGATGACGTGGCATGCTAATCTATTCAAACCATCTCTCCAACTATTTCAGTTGGTACATTCTGCCCCTTGGTAGATTTATATTTTTTGTTTCTTCATCTACAATTTGAATTTAAAGTTTAAATTTTGCAGGGTGATAGTTGGGGTCATAACTTGTGTTAGAAAAATAAATGGTGATTTTTTATGATTATTTTTCATACAATTTTATATTAGCAAATTTAATTTATTATTAAATGTTTACCCAATAAAAAATATGATAAAATCACCATAAATAATTCTAGCATAGGTTCTAATGTCTTCCATAACCGTATAAATTTAAACTCTAAAACTCAATTTTCACATGGAGAAATGAAAAATACAAATTTATCAAGGGGTAGAATGTACCAACTAAAATAGTTGGAAGGGTGATTTGAACACATCAGCATGCCACGTCATCAAAACCATCCACCAAAACCACTCCGTGGGTTATTTGGTCGGTTTTTGATACTTTAGGGTGCAAAACATTCGGTTTTGTAGTTCAAGGGGTGATGTGTTCTACCCTATATACTTTAGGGGATTATATAGATTTTTTCCTTAGACAAAAGTTAGGTTTTACTTGTTGCTTCTCAGCCGGCTCTCGAACTTCTTTCTTGGCAAAACAAGAAAAAAGAAGACGAGGTTGATCAAATAACTCTGCAAGCAAAGAAGTGTGTATCGCTTTGTTAAAACTTCTTTGTTTATGTTTTCGTCTCGGGGAATGGTACCTGTTTGTCCTTTGCACGGCCTTGATTTTGGGGCTCACGTTTCCATGACCAATAATTAGGCGGTTTTCTATGCACACATTTTTTTTATGGACACTGGGGGAGAGGGTCCCCCACTTAAAATTTCATTGCTCTATGTTGGCCCCAAAAATGGCCCACTAGGTATACGAGAGAGTTTTTGTTACAGAAGCAGGAAAACAGGCTATGCTAGGCTAATTTGTCATGGTTAACCTATTCCACCATTCATCTACCACCCATCGCTCCAATGGTTTAAAACGATGACTCCAGATCACCGCCTCAGCCTTGACTCGAGCAGTGAATTCTCTCATGTTCAGCGCAGCTCCGTCGAAGACAATTCGATTTCTTCTCTTCCAAATCCCCTAGCAGCACAGCAGCACAAGGACGTTGTAGTAGTTCGGGGATACATTGCGGTCGCTGTAGATTACAAAGCGGCACCTCACCCTGCCCTGGATAACCAATTCCCAGCAGTTCCCAAAAACTTCTGGCAAAGTCACAGCGGAAGAGCAGATGTGATGTCGTTTCGGCCGCGCTTCTACGCACACATCTCTGTATAAGCCTGTTGATCTCTGTAGCATGTCATAATTTTTGACTAACTGTTCATGCCAGGACGTGCTTATGCTAAATTGCTAATGCCCTGCTCTGTTTTCCTCCGGGGAATGTGACGTGTTTGTCCTTAAGCATGACCTTAATATTTTTTGGCCTGTGATTCTCTCGTCAGTTGATCAGCGCTTGCTGTATATCCACATCAATCCAAATATATACTCCACCAATTCCCAAGTTGTGTGACGGAATTCCTGTCTTATGAAGGCGATGAACCCATGGTGGAAGCAGAAGCGTAATGAACATTTTTTTTGACCTAATAACAAGTGCGAAATGTGAGGAAATAAAACTCTCTCGTGTTCTGCCGACTCGATAACGCTGAAGAAAAAAAATTCAGTTATAAGCAGTTCTACCGCAAGGGTCTGTCAGCCTGCTGCAAGAGAAGACGCATCCTGTCAGTTCTGAACCAGTAGGAAACGTGCAGTGTGTCCTAACTTCTAGGAAGTATCTGCATCTGTCAGCTACAGCACTGTGGGCTCACAGTACCTTGAGACACAGAGTTTAGAATTGTCTAGCTTGGTGTAGATGATAACGAGTGGTAAGCATGCAGCAAGGTGGTCTGACTTTGACACTTGCGGCAGGCTTTCGTGAGCTTCATTCGCCAGCAAGATGACACGCCCGTAATATTGGAGATCAAATGGATGATAGTCCCCGGACAAGTCGCGTACGTACGTTCCGGCCGCCGTCAGTGCCCGCAACACGTCACTGCAACTAGGTTTGTTCTGCCGTCGATAGGGTTGTCACTTCGCGGAAGCCGGCGATATATGAAGGTAGCGGCAACTGCGACGACAGATTTAAGTCCTCTGTGTCGATCTACATGAGCTCATGTGGCGTCGTCCCACACGAGCTTAATTGTGGTTCTCTATTTTCTTCTGATACGACACCACGGTGCTGCAGGATCATCATCTGCGTGCGGCTCGATCAACATCACAGGTGGGGAAGTTGTTCAGTTTAGACGACTGGAGCCAAGTCTGTGGTCGACGTGTTGCACTGGTTCATAAATTATTCTGTATCTAGTCTAGCGATAATACGACGACGATACGTACGGTAGCTCGAGATTTTACCTGCTAACTGAGAGTGCTCTGCTCTGCACTCCTGCGTGTTAAATTGAGAGATCATGAAGCTGCTAAATAATGGGTCCAATCTCTTGCCCAATATCAATCTGCAAGTGCACTAGGTATTAAGTAGGCAAGCTGCACCAAGTTGGTCGAGGATTTGGATATTTCGGTAACAACGGCATGTTACAGATAAACCATAAACTTTGATTGTATATGAAGTGAAAGAAAAT
Organism: Paspalum notatum; assembly: GCA_022530915.1. NCBI lineage: Eukaryota > Viridiplantae > Streptophyta > Magnoliopsida > Poales > Poaceae > Paspalum > Paspalum notatum. The sequence continues at coordinate 13,942,872 of CM039683.1, forward strand.
GTGTTGTCCATGCCATTGGGTTGCGAATAAGGATGCAAATGGGGTGGTTGCGGACAACCCACTCCACATCCACACAACCCGCAAAACCATTCGTGGATATATTCGGCACCCCACATCACACGACACCTTGTTTTTGCGAGCTTTGCGGCAGCCCGTGCAAACCCGCATCTGTGGACGTGCACGCATCGGCTCCTGCCGGCACCGACCTCGTGCGTCGGCCTCACGCCCTAGCCGTCTCGCCTCACGCCTCTGCCTCGCACTCCGGCCTCACGCGCCTGCCATCCCACCTCGCGCTGGCCTCGCGCGCACACCCCAAGGATCTATGATCGAGGATTATTGTGCTGAGAAGGTCGTAGAGTGCTATTAGGATTACTTGTTTGATAACAAAGGTTTTGGTTTAGTTGCTATTGGTGAGTCCATTAGGAAGTTGTAGCTCATGTAGAAAGCATTCATGCTCAGTCGTCCAATACACCTATGCTTTGTTTTGCTCCAACTTCTCAAACTCACTAATAACAACATATGATCCGATCCAACTTTTCAAACTCACTAAGAACAATATATGAACATATGATGGTGCATATGAGGTACCAGTAATGCCCTATATATAAACACAGGGACAAGTTCCTTTTCATGAAAAATGCAATTTGAGACATGCATTTACAGTTTTCTTTGTCCATATTCCACTTCATGCCTGTTGTGTGGTCGTAAACTTATCATTCGCCCTGATGAACGATTGTTCCCAACTAATAATTGACAACATGCATAAGGTACACATTATTTCACACTTGTAACCGTGTATTTCTAATGATTTGTTTCAAATAAGGATATAATAGTATGATTCTACAGGTTGAACAAGGGGACAAGACCCGCTTCACGCCATCTTCATGGCAAACAACACTTCATTTGCTGGAGTATTATGTTTCTGCCGCCTTTCACTCAACCTGACCATCAGAAACAATTGATTGAGCAGAGATGAAAGAGAGGTGTTGAACGATGTGGTCTCTGATGCACCAGATAAATTAAAGAGCAGGCGACAATAATGGCGCTTGTGATGTCAACAAGGTCTGATCTCATCCTCGGATCAGATGTTTGCCCTGCGTGGAACGAGTTTCAGAGTTTTTCCTCTGAAATGGCACACTAGTCCTGCCAGTTACTACATGATTAGTAGCTGAATCCATCCATTTCTCGCTTGCATCACAGGTGTGGAGATTATGTAATGGTTCTGGTTTAGGCAAATGAAAAATTGGAGGTCGATTTCAGTTGACAAATTGTCCCACTACTACCTATCTCTACTTATCTAGTTACTAGTATCATTTATTTCTTGACGCCAATCCAAAAGGGAAGCGGCGGTGTCCTTGTTTTTACAACAGGTTGATCATCTTCATCCTTAAAACTAATGCATGTCATTCATTTATCTAGGTACGGTAACCCCTTCACCCCCTGCCAGAGAATCTTCTAATGTTGTGAATCCAGAAGCTCCTAAAGCCGGAATTCAGGAATCCTCTCTTGTCCCTGAGGAGGAATCTTTTGAATTGGTTTTCGATCCTAACTCTGTCAATCCAGGCAAGCCCCGGTGCATCTCCTTTTGTTTTAAGTCTTAATCAATGGGTCTCTTTGTGCATTAGAATTAGGATTTGGTTGAAACCCTAGTGCATATGTAACTCCTGAATCCAGCAATTAATCCTATTTGTAATCGATTAGAATTGCTTAGCCAAGCTTAATTTAGAATACGCTCTCTTTTAAAAGAAATAAATATGGACAATAAAGTTTTCTTGAGATATGAACCGGAGACATCTGGCAGAATCAGTTATGTTTTTAGGATCAATACCTTGAAAACTTTATTGGAATGAACATGTTGGGATCCTGACCCTGTCTATGTCATTTAAGGCCGTCCGATGTCTTGGCCATGTTTTCGGCTTTCGAACGCGCCTCTTTCACTTGTCGTCCTTAACGGGCTCCGAAAAGCCTTTCATACCTTAAACCTAGATTTGAACTGTGGTGAGACCAACTGCGTGTGTCGTCGAATCGTATACCCGGGCTCGGTGAGAACGGTTCAAACTACATGCCAAGTTATGCAAGGATTGCCATATGCGGTGTCGGTGTACACGCATATGACTGCTGACTGAGTATTCCTCTCGAGAGATAAAATCGATTCGAATCGCTGGGCTTACCAGGTGTAAGAGCTGAAACATCACCAACGTTATAGTAAAGAAGAATAATGCTTTCGATAATGAATGTTTTTGCAAAGTGTTTGCTCCTGTTTGCTCTTAGATTAGGTACAACTTAGTCCTTAGAAAACAACTAAAAAAAGTTGACACCCTAAAAAGCTAAGGATTCACTTTTAGGCTTGCTGCAGTGTGAGTTGACCTAACCTAGTCAACTACAGGTTAGAAGTCGGGTTTAGACTCAATGGTCGGGTAAGTCTTGCAGAGTAATTAGTACTCAGGCTTCTTCTCTTATATTTTTCTTCAGGTGCTGAATATCTCCTCTTCGAGCTTGATCCTGCTTCGTCCGCTCCCCAGTAAATCTTGCATCATTGGGCACGATACAAGGTTCTTTTGAAGAACTCTCTTGTCAAATACTAAGAGTAGAACAGCCTTTTTCTAGTTTCAAAAAGTTCTACTCCTTTTATGTATAATTATTTGAGAACAAGGCTTGTAATAACTTTAAGTTTTCTTTGAATAAAATTGTACAACTTTGTATCGTAAAGTAATCTGTGGACTCCTTCGAGAGTCGCCCCATAGGCTCGATCCAGATGGGAAGTCTTATCAGAAGTTTATATTCTGAGGAACTACCAAAATTAACATAAAATTAGTATGTTTATACTAATTCTAAGTTAACTTGGACAGTTCTGCCACAGGTTTCTCTCTTTCTTTAAAAAAAATAATATTGGGATTTTTCTATATAATTAGCTTATTACTAAAAAAATTACCCACTTCTATGAATATAAAATAGTCGAGAATCATCTTTTTATATCAACATGTAAAAAACCAACCATTTCAGGTATATAAAAGAACATGGGGTAACCTGCTAATCTTTCTCTCAATTTCTCACTTATTCTATCACGAATAATTGGTGTCTGCATAAACATCCGATGGATTTCCCATCCGTGTATACACAAGTTTTAAAATTAACCATTTGGACAAATGCAATGTCCTGATATATAAATACACAAGGACGTTTCAACAGCCTTTATGCATGAACCTTTAATTTGTAAGCCATGCATTCAAAGTGTTGGGCACATGCATTTTACAGTTTCACTTCACGCATAGCGCGGCAGAACAAGATAATTTGGTCAGCGCTATGAACGATCCCAAGTAACATTCTACAACATCCATGGCTATTATTCATGCATGTCATCCCTATATGTTGGAACGATTCCTTGTGGTTTAATTTGTTGCTCACATGTGGGTAGTACAGTGTGATTTATCAGTAGTACTTGAGCCCAAAATCCACATTAGTGCATTACTAACGACGTTGGTTCCCTACATTTGTCGTCGTCTTGGCCTTCTGCTCATCAATTCAATGGCATCCCTAGCTGCCATTGGCACCCCTGGGACTGGGACCAAAACGGATAAGTTGCGTACTTTCCATTGGCCGTCGGTGTCTGTCCTCGATCAGCGAGTCACTGTCCGAGTATTAGGTTTCTGCCTCCTTTCACTCAACCCGCCGATCGACTAGCAGCAGAGACGGTGCGTACAGTAGGTTGAGTCGAAATGAAAGACTGGCCGGCGGCGTTGAACTTTCCTATCATATCTGCACGAGATAAATAAACGCTGCCGCTGATGGCGGCGACGACGATGATAAGCCAGCTCCGGTCAACATATATATGCACGAGATAAATAAACGCTGATGCATCTGCACTCTGCCGTCGTGGCACGAGCTTTACGGTTTTCCACTGCACGTTCATTCCCGCTCATATCATTGATCCATATCTATCTGTATATACATGTCACAGCCTCACAGGCTGGGAACGTTTTGATTTCTTCCGGTATTTAATTTGGATAATTGTATACAAGTATATATGTGTGGCCGATTTAAGGAAACAAAAGATTAATAAAATGTGTTCCATACAGAATTAAAATTAGATATTATTAGGATTATGCTCCCTCCATATTTAAATATAAGTCGCGGCTGATTTTTTTAAACTTCAATCGTTCATCCTATTCAAAAAAATTGTGTAATAAACATATAAAGAAACTAGTCACACACAAACTTTATACAATGATAAAACAAATCACAACAAAATAAATGCTAATTTATTTTCTTTTCTGAATAAGGCGAGTGATCGAAATTTTGGAAAAAAGTCAACCAAATCTTATGTACAAATACCGAGGGAATCTTAATCTTAATCTTACTATTACTATTACTAATTAGAGGCTCCTTTTGGAGCCTCCACGTTAATCCTCACGAAACGCACTGGAAAAAAGATAAATCCTAAAAATTTTCACAAAAATCAGAAAGATCCGTCAATCAATTGGCAGATAGAAATCTTCTTCTATACCTAAATAGGAGAACCTCACTGCCTATTTCTCTCAACATACGTGAAGCCACGTCATCGTCCACGTCACCATCCACTACGACATCCATTTAAACATTTCATTGATCTTTTGTGGCTTTATGCATCCAATGTCTTGCTGTGCTGTTCTGCAGAAAGTGTGGCACTATTTTTCAATCTATCAATTATATATTATATTTAACGTTATAAAATTCCAGCAGCATTGCGCTGAGTTTCATCTAATATTAATAGCCATTAGATCTATTTTCTAAGTAATTACCCACCTCTACCATTATGAAAGGTTTTGAATTCAACTCTCAACGAAAACAAATTTCTTCTTTCATGGTAGATTTTTTGAATTTTCAATTTATTGTCTAAGTAATTACGCACTTCTGTTATTATAAAAGTTTTTGAGTTCAACTATCAATGAAAGAAAAAATTCCTTTTTTAGTTAATAGATAATAGAGAAATATTTATATAATGTGCGTAATAAATTTCATTAAAAATCTAGAAGCAGGTTGGTTATGTATAGAAACCAGAAAGTATTTTTGGGAATTTTTTTGTGACTCTATTTGACACCGTTATGGCTCTAAATGGACCGAAGTGTCAAGAAAGGAACGAAACAAAATTTCTATGTCGAGTAGGGAACGAAAATTTTTTTAGACTAAAGAAGGAAGCGCCAAATTTTTTTAGACCAAATAGGTAATTCTATCTAAAAAGTTCTGAGTTCAACTCTCAACGAATGTAAATTTCTTTTTTCATAGCAGTTTTTTTAATTTTCAATTTATTGTCTAAGTAGTTAACCACTTCTGTCATTATAAAAGGTTTTGAGTTCAAATATCAACGAAAGAAAATTTCCTTTTATAGGCAAAATTTTTCTATTTTTAAATTTACTTTTAGTTTATTGTCAAACTTTCCCATTTACTAATTTAGACTACTAAATAATCCTGTAACTTTTTTCATAAAGATGCTACTATAAAACGGATGTTTTGTGCCTAATCTTGCTATTACTAATTGAAAACTCATTTTGGAGCCTTCTTATAAATTCTTACAAGAATGCACTAAATAAAAGATAAAATTGTAAAAATTATCACAATAATCAGAAGCAATCATTAATTGCAGATTAAAATCGTAATAGCCACTAGGTTTGTTTTCTATGTAACTAACATACTATCATCCATCTTGTAGCTCTAATAATATAAATCTGTTTTCTAGGAAAAAAATAAATTCTAAGAATTCTCACAAAAATTATAAACATCCCGCTGTCCATCACGTAGCTCTAATAATTGTAGTCATTAGATCTATTATAGTTTCTAAAAAATTGCCCACCATAACATTGTGAAAGATGAAATAAAATAATCCCCTAGATTTATATAACAATTGCCATCATGCTATTATGAAATATGAATTGAATAATCACTTAAATTTACATAAAGATTACCCACCATGCCATGTAAAATATGACTTAAACAACTATCTAAATTTGCATATAAATTATTCATCATGCTATTATAAAAGATAAATTAAAATAAGCCATAAATCAGCATACAAATTACGTAATATGCCATCATGAAAGATTAAAATTATTTCTAAATTTGCATATAAATTACCCACAAAGTAATCACATCTAATATTACTAAAGATTAAATTTATATCTTTTAAAACTTTAACCCATGCGAAAGCACGGGTTGATGGACTAGTATTATTAATTAGAGGATCCTTTTGGAGCCTCCACGTTAACCGTCACTAGAGATGCTACAAAAAAAGATAAATCTTAGAAATTCTCATAAAAATCAGAAACATTTGGCCATCCATCACGCAGCTCTAATAATATTAGCCATTAGATCTATTATATTTTTTAAAAAATTACCAACCATGATATTATGAAAGTGAAATAAAATAAGCCCCTAAATTTATATAAAAATTACCCACCATGCCATTATAAAAGATGAAATAAAATAACCTTCTAAGTTTATATAAAATTTACCTACCATGCCGTTATAAAGTCTGAATTGAAATAACCCCCTAAATTTGTATATAAAAAACCCACCATGCGATTGTAAAATATGGATTAAATAACCCCCTAAATTGGCATATAAATTTCCCAGCATGCTTTTATAAAAATTGAATTAAAGAAAACCCTTAATCTACATATAAATTAACCAATATGCAACATAAACGATAGATTAAAATAATTTCCATATTTTCATGTTCATCTACAATGCTATTACGAAAGATGAATTAAAATAATTATATGTAATATTACTAAAAATTATATATATATATATATAAATATCTATATATATCTCCTAATAAAACTCTAACCCGTGCGACAACACAAGTTGAACTGTTATCATGGTTAGGCAAAAAATTAGGTTTTACTTGGGCTGCTTCTCAGCCGGCTCTCGTACTTCTTTCTTCGCAAAGAAAAAAAAAAGACGAGGGTGATCAAATCACTACTCTGCAAGCAAAGAGGTGTGCCTCTCTTGACGCTCTGTTAAGCTTTTTTGCTTATTTTTTCCTCTCGGGGAATGGGACCTGTTTTGTCCTTTGCGCAGCCTTGATTTTTGGGGCTTGCTTTTCCAGGATGAATTAGGCGGTTTTCTACGCACACATCTATGTATAAGCCTGTTGATCTCTGTGACTCTGTAGCATGTCATGATTTTTGACTAACTGTTCATGCCAGCACGTGTTTATGCTAAATTGCTAATGCCCTGCTCTGTTTTCCTCGGGGGAATGGGACCTGTTTGTCCTTAAGCTAACATGACCTTAATTTTTTTGGCTTGTGATTGTCTCTCTGGTCAATTCAGCGCTTGCTGTACAAGTGTATATGGACACATCTCTTGAAAAGCCTCCTGATGATCTGTAACGACCCTCCAAATATATACTCCGCCAATTCCCAAAATGTGTGACAGAACTCCCAACTTGTGAAGGTGATGAACCCAGTGGAAGCGTAATGCACATTTTTTTGACCTAATGACAAGTGTGAAATGTGAGGACATAAAACTCTCTTCTGTTCTGCCGATCGGTCTGTCATTAGGCTGCAAGAGAAGACGCATCCTGTCAGTTCTGAACCAGCAGGAAACGTTCAGTGTCCCAACTTCTAGGAACCATCTGGATCTGTCCGCTACTGCACTGTGGGCTCACAGTATCTTGAGAGACAGAGTTTAGAATTGTCTAGGTAGTGTAGATGATAACGATTGATAAGTATGCAGCAAGGTGGTCTAACTTTGACACTTGCTACCGGTTAATTTTCGTGCTCCCCCAATGAATTTCAGAGCTTCATTCATTCCCCAGCAGGTGGCTTCGTTATCTTTGATGGCACGCCCGGAATTTTGGAGATCAAGTGGATGATAGCCTCCGGACAAGTCACGTACGTTCTGGCCGCCGTCAGTGCCTGCAACACGTCTCTGAATCTAGGTTTCTGCCGTGAATCGAGTTGTCACTTCTCTGAAGCTTGCGATATATGACGGCGGCGGCAACTGCGACAGATTCAGGTCAGCTGTGTCGATCTACATGAGTTCACCCGCCGTCGTCGTGGCACGGGAGCTTAATTATGGTTCTCTATTTTCTTCTGATGCGACACCTCACACGGTCCTGCAGGGTCATCAGCGGCTCAATCGATGGCAGAGGTGGGGAAGGGTGAGTTGGTCAGTTTAGACGACTGGAGCGGAGTGCGTGGTCGACGTTGCACTGGTTGATAAATTATCCCTCTATCTCCAGTTTTTGCTGCTCATCTTTGGCTGCTAACTGAAAGTGATCTGCACTCCTGCTCACATTCTTAAAAAAAATCGAGAGATCATGAAGCTAGCTGCTAAATAATGGGTCTCATCATCTCATCTCGCGCTCAATACGAATCTGCAACTGCGGTATAGGTAGGGGGTAAGAAACAGAGAAGGTACGTCGAGAATTTGGGCATTTCGATCGGTAACAATGACCTGCTACAGCTAAACTTTGTTATGGTACACCGTGCACGAAGCGCAAAAAAACGTGCCACCCTTGCCATCCGGTCAAGTTGCGACCGATCCCGTGACTACTCGGAAAACTTTGCTGCAAGTCTGCTTGGAGGCAGCTGGTTAATTCTGCCACTTATATTTATCCAAGCTAACGATTCGGTTGAACCGAAAAGAAAGAGTAAGACAATGAGCGACGCTGACTTTGCTGGTGACTATGGTAAGTTTGGCACAGATCATAAAAATAAAGTGAGGCAGTAATGCCACTAAGGGTTTGTTCGGTTAGGCAAGGATTGAAGGGGATTGAGGGGGATTAAATCTCTTCTATTCAAATTTGACTAGGGAGGAATTTAATCCCCTTCAATCCCCTCCATTCCCTTTGCAACCGAACAAGCCCTAAGGCAGACACGCCCCTGCGTCGTCCACGAGGGGTGACTCAAGCCAGGGGCGGACCCACCCATGGGCAAGCCCGGGCAGCTGCCCAGGCTCCCCTGCCACCAAAACAGTAGGTATGAGGTGAGAATTGACTGGAATTTGGAGTATTTGGCACCAAAATAGCCATCGTCCATAGACAGGTGCCTGGTGGAAGTCACGGAACACAGACAAACTCAAATGGAGATGAGCCACGTGAAGCAGCAGCAGTTCATATTCATCACCAAAGACTACCAAATTTGGTAAATGCAGCAACTGCGTTTTTAAGTATTACTCCGCCCAGGCTCTTCAAAAATTCTGGATCCGCCACTGACTCAAGCTGACACTCATGCACCACCCCACCACAACAACCCGTGCCTTAGCCTGGCCGCCGCCGTCAACAAACTAGAATCACCGCTGCTGGCGGCCAGCAGCGGCACCTAAAAAAGGTTGCTGCCATGCCTTCATCTCCCCCTCTCTGGCTGTCTCCCCTCACTGTTGCACCTCCACCTCCACTGCTGACAGTTTCCTAGGCTAGGATTTATGCCCCCATTGGTATCATAGTCAACCTCATTGCCAAATGTAAGCACCCATGGATTCTTGTCAACTGAAGTACACTGAGTTCAATGTAGAAGTCTAGTGCTATATTTTATCTTAATTTGCAAACAGTTGTCAAAGGACCTGTAGTCTAGTGGTTGCAGCAGTCTGAGCGGCACCTGAGATCTTAGGTTCGACTCCAGTAGTAGGCGATGTTTCTGTCGACAGCGAGACGCCTATGGTGACTTCATCAATCTTCAAATATGGCAGCCCAGTACTCCGAAGGTGCTCATAGAGGTAGGTTGTGCGTGCATGAACAGTCTTCTAGAGGTGCTCATAGGGGTAGGGTGTGTGCGTGTGTGAGCATCGTGAGCGTTGTCTGCATTTGTACTATGTTTCTCAAAAACAATTTTGCACACACTCAGGTGCAGTCTTTACTAGATTATATCGCGAAAAAAGTTTGAAAAATTAGTAGTTTTGAAATGTGATACATAAGCACATACACATTTGTAGTATGGGTTTTGAAATTATTCTTAGTCCAATATATTAAACAATAATACTATATATCATGATCGACCATGCTGTCAAATAACAACATATTTGTAGTATTACATAACACTAAATATATGATTTCCAATGAGAGCCTTTTTTCAACACTACATGGCTAGCTCTAGGGTTTTATCAAACTGTTGTTTAGTAGGTGGTGCCGAGTTTGTTCCATTATCTAAAAAATCAAACTGTTGTTTTGTTTTACTCCAACATTTCAGTGCGAGTAACAAGTTGGACAGAGCTATCTCAATCCTCAGTCCCTATTGCTAACAGCATCTATTATTTTGGAAATGCATTGGACCGATTTCTACTTATGCTATCGATGCACCAACGTGTATCCTATTTATACTCGATCATGTCTACAAGAAATTCCATGCCATTTAATTTGCATGGTTATGCTATGGAATCATATTCAAATGCATGCCCTCCTTATTGTTGCCTCACGTCTAATGAGTTGCTTTGCCAAAAGGTTGCATTTGCATACATATCCCTAATATGAGGCATGCGATTAAAGGTTTAGTCGATAAGTCATGCATAAGGATGGATGACTGCAAGTAGCTCATGACTGTCATGCCCATATTGAAGCATATATATATATGGTGATCAGCCGGTATGTATGAGCAGATTCTTGTGATCTATTGCCAGGGATAAAAGATTATGAGTGCATCAATAACGCTTGCTGCTCCTTGGTCTGTTGTTCATCCCAAGACAATATAGCATGAGCTATATGTGCAGATTATAATCGTACACATCGGTAGAGGAGTACACGCCTGCACAAGCTTATGCCAATAAGGTTATGCTATGTTTCCCTCCTGGGCAATGGGACTTGTCTGTCCTTTTGCATGCAAGACCATAATTTTCATTGTCGTGTTTGATATGTACCAGTAAAGTGCCCGTACGTTGCTACGGTTTCTCTTTGTTTAAATACTGTACAATATTTGGTTAATACCAAAGGAATGAATGTAAGAAACCTTGCACGAACTGAACATCGGTCTGGTGGTTACGAAGGTTAGCCTCTTGCACGCACGTTGGAGGGCACGGTTTTGGAATCCCAGGCTAGCCTTTTTTGCGTCGGCACAGTTTTTTTCGTGGGAGCGCGAGGGGGCTAGCCTTTTATAGTAGTAGAGACTCATCTCTGGATAATCGTCTAGACCTTAACCTGCCTGGGAAGTTGGGGTGCGTATGGTCCATCATCCAAAGACGTGATGTTTGGTTTTTCCCAATATTCTTTGATCGAAACATGATAAAATGATGGTGATACACATAGTAAGGTTCTCTCTGTTTCATGGTCATGGTCCCTTTTCTGAGTTTGTCATGAAGCGTGACCATAAGCTTTTGGCTTGTCTTTCTCTGGTCAATTCATTCAGCGTTTGCTGTATATGCATGCATCTCCTGAGAAACCCTCTTGATCTCTATCCTGCCTGATAAGTCTTGATGTCTCTGAGTGGCTTCCTCATAATACACCAATAGCTAAGTCGTCGTGTAGCAGAATTATTGCTACTTTTGATTGTATTGTAACATGTGTGTGCAATCTTCAAACTAGCCTTCTTAGAGTCTGATCCCTGGCTGCTAAAAATGTAGCAGAAAATTCAGTTCTTGCAGTTCATGCACTGCGTCCGTGCTATTAATTGGTCAAGACTTGGTTATTTCAGTGACAACTTACTACAGAGAGGGTCAGTTATGGCTGCGAGAGAGTAGTGGTGCAATTGGTCTGATCAAGTGCGCGGCTTCTAGGAAACAGATGTTGAGGCATACGGAGTACTTTTCAGCTCCAGCGTTGAGCTCGACATATCTTAAGAGTTGAAAAGCTAAGTTTGTAAGTGTATATATAGCTTGATCGAGATGAGGATGAATCATTGGATTGAAACTTTTGTGGTACATAGGATATATCAGTTTCAACGTGATGCTAGTCCATTAACCCGTGCGTTGCACGGGTTAGTCTCAAAACACACATATTATTTTAATATAACATTAAATAGTTATTTTAGATATTTTATCATAACAATTAAATATGGTTAATTTAGATATAACCTTGGAGGTTATTTTATATGATTTTTATCAGAGCATATGCAATTTAATTAAGACATAGACTATTTTTATAATTGTGCTCGTTGTGTGTAATTATTTAAGAAAGGATCATATCTAATCACTATTAATATTTTAATCTATCTAATTAATGACTAGATGTTTTCAATTGTTATGGGAGTTATTTTAGGTTATCCATACAATTGATACTATTGCACTATAGATGCCGCTAAATAGATGGCCGGATATTTTTAATTTTTTGTGAGAATTTATGAAATTTATCTATTTTTTATAGAACACCTCGTAATTAACACATCTTTTAGAGCTTTGAATTAGATATTAACATTACCTATAAATCTATGTTCTCATAAAATTCAGTCACATGAGATATTAGTGTGATAAATATGCTCTCGTAAGATTTATAGTTATACGGGACATTTGTGTTATCAATTCATAGATAAATTCAGTAGTGATGGAAGTTGGAAATTCAAAACATTTGTGTTATCTATTTTTATTCGAATTTATAAGATGTTTCTATTTCATAATAGCATGTTGGGTACTTTTTTAAATATAATAAAATATAATTTTTAGGATTTATCTTCTTTTTCTATTACGTCATGTAATGGTGTTTTTGGTCTTCGGTTAGTAACAGTAAAATGACGGCTAACCGAAGAGGATGGTGATCAATTGGTGTTGAGAAGGCCAATATAACATCTCTCTGTCAGCAACGGAGGTGTGTACTGCCAAGAAACATGTCCCTATCAGCAACCGAGGTCTGGAGGCATACAGAGCTATGCATGCAGCTTGTTCACGTCATCATGGGCCTTGGTTTTCCTCCCAGGGGAATGGGACTGTTAGATATGCAAGAGCTCGATACAGGTAACTGAAATAGAGTTCAGGGCAAGTAGCATAGCAGGGAAACCGAGAAATAGACTTAGAAATACATCAGGAATGGAAATTTGAGAGAAGACAAAGGAAGAAGAAGAACGGTAGAGGAGGCAGGTTCTTCAGGAAGGAGAAGATGTGTTCTGATGAATATCTCCTTTCTTCCCCTCCTCGTGAATCTCCACCAGCTTCTTGTCTTGCTGCTGATGTGGGCTTTCTTGGGCCGGCAGCCAGATGAATATAGCCCATAGTGCAACTATATGTCTGGGTCCTAGCAGGGACGTGCTTGTATCCATCCTCGGGCACTGCCTCCGGTCATATGAAGCGTGCTCTTCCCTAACTCCCACACCATTGGTAGCCGAAGAGGCAAAACGGATGACAGCCACCGGACAATTAGTCGCATACTTTGCGGTCACCGTCATTGCACGCAACACATGCATCCCTGGAACTAGGTTTATGCCACCTTTCATTCATCCAAACTGCTGACCAGCAGAAACAATGGATTCAAGCCAAAAGAAACAGAGGCATTGATGAGCGATGGTCAACTTTTCGCTGCTGGGTGTGCGTCTCTAAGCTGTTCCTAACTGAAAGTGATATGCACTCCTGATCTACTTGTTTGTGACATTGAGAGATCTCGAAGCGGCTAGATGGGTCTCATCTCATCGCTCCCTGAAATAATACGTAAGAATTATAAGACGAAATGGATTAATAAGTAGCATGTGGGAAAATGAATGTAGTACGTAGTACCTCTCTTCTGTTCCATAGAATTCCAGTTTCTGCAGTTTCATTTGTTCTTTCCTGGCTGTTGCTGTTGTGGTGCCAGGTTGTTGGTCGACAACTAGGCATTTGATAACAACTTGGCACAGGAAAAGGCTCGCGGCTTTCCTCGGGACCGTACACGTGCTTCTGCACTGCACAATAACGTGCCGTCCTTGCTCTGTGGGAATAGGTGTGTATACCTGTCAGCTCCAGCGTGTTGTGCTCAAAATATCACATAAACGCCAACCCCAAAAATGACTATTTGATATAATTTTTTCTTAACTAAAAAATGACAAAGAAAACTGGAAAGCAGATTATTTAAAATTGTTTGTAGTGGTGAAATGTAATCATACCACCACTTATATGGTTTTTTTTATAATTCAACGTTCAGCACATGTAATTCAAATTCAAGATAATTCTTATAAATAAGATTGAATAGAATTAAATTCTCAAAACATTATAGTATCAATACATATTTATGCTTCAGCTCAAAATGATGAGGTAATCCAAAACCACTTTGGAAACCACCTTTAGCCGGGGTAGAGAAGTAATTTGAACATATTTATGAGCTCATGGAAGATTGTTTCTTTCCAGAGTTCAAGGAGGAAAAATAGACTGTTGAGAGTTCAATGATGTAGAAATGGTCTTTTCCTGTAAAGGCTGGTTTCGGCTAGTTTAGCATAATTAAGGCTTGGGTTAATGCCGAGCCCAACGCTTATTAAGTGATTGTTTCCTTTTTCATTTAAAATTGTTAATCTTTGTGTTATTAAAGTTATTTCTTGAATCCTAAAGACTCCACAAAAATTTCAAGACACATTGGTGCTAGATATTTCTCTTTTTGTGAGAATTTCTTAGATTCCATCCTTTTCTCTTACCGTATTTTTATCTCTAATCAGTAATAGTTAGATAATATTAGATTTAGAAAAGTGTTAGTGGGGAACAATTGCAATTTAATGGAGTCACCCAAATAACGATTTCTTCACGGTGGCGGTGAGATCAAAGTATAAACATAAGCAGGTTGTTTATCACTCAGTTCAAGCGCCTCAGCGTGCACGCTTTAGCTAATTTTTTGCCTTGCCATTAAAAAATATTTAATAACAGAATATTCTTGTTTTGTCGTTTCAATACAGATAACATAATATATTATCTTTGTTGGATCTGTACAACATTGGAGCTACAGGCATTCATCGTCTTCATTATCCAGCAAGCAAACATTGGGAGCATCGTCGAACGCCTGGAGTCTTGACCATACCAGGTTTGGGATCTTCTAGCGCCAGCATACACGCTGACAAGCTGTACTTTGTTACCTTCTCTCCGTTCGCTGGTGATATATCTCAGATTCTTAAGGCAAACTTACTCAAGAATACCAGCAACATCCAATCCACCATGGCTACCACCCCAGAGGAATTCTTTGTGAAGAGTCTCATGGGGATAGTAGAGCCTTCACCGCCGTCACCAACGGTGTTCCTCGACCTTCTTCCTCCAACGCCCAACCCTGGTGCTCACAGCAGACAAGACGAAGGCCAACTTGCCCCTGACGATCCGGTGCTCCCCTACATTTCACGCATGCTCATGGAGGACGACATGGACAGCGACATCTTGTGCCAATACTCCGATGACCACCCGGTACTACTCCAGGCACAGCGACCATTTGCCGAAATCCTGTCCTCCTCATCCACCACCGTCGCCAACAGCGGTGATCATCAAAGCACACTCTGGTCATCATCACCCATGTATAATAAAGGTGTCGATACGGTGGAGGCGTTCTTCAAGGGCATGGAAGAGGCCAGCATGTTCTTGCCCGGGGACAAGATCTCTAGAAGCGAGGAGGGGAAAGAGCATGATGAGGTAGTAGGAGACGTGACAAATAATTCTAGAACAGGGGAGTTGTCAGAGATGAGCACTACCACCCATGAGACCATGGATGAAGTCATGCTGCGTGGATACGAGACATGGATGCAGGACATGGAGAAGCTGCGCATAACCATGGACAGCGAACCGCACAAGAACAAGATGGACACCAACAGCAAAAAGGGCGGTTGCAAGAAGAAGGTGAGGAGGAGAGACGACGGGGTGGATCTGCGTGGGCTGCTGCTCCGCTGTTCGCGCGAGGTGGACGAGGACAACCACAAGAGCGCGAGCCTGCTGCTGCTGCAGATCGAGCTGCACGCGTCGGCGACCGGGGACGCCACGCAGCGGCTAGCCCACTACTTCGCCAAGGGGCTGCACGCGCGGCTGCTGGGCGTCGGCGGGGAGCTCTGGCGTCTGGCCATGGCGGAGCGGCCCTCCATCGCCGAGTGCCTCAGGGCGTACAGGCTGTACATGGCCGCCTGCTGCTTCAGCAGGGTGCCGCTGATATTCATCGTCAAGACCATCCTCTACGCCACCGCGGGGAAGAAGAAGCTGCACATCGTGGACTACGGCCTCGACTACGGGCTCCGATGGTCGGCTTTGCTCCGGTGGCTGGCCTGCGACAAGAGGCTATCCGTGAAGCCGGAGGTGAAGATCACCGCCATTGGCCACCCTGGTCCTGCCGGACCCTGCCACGCCAGGCAGGTCGAGGAGGCAGGGCGGCAGCTCAGCGTCTGCGCCCGTGAGGCCGGCCTGCCGTCGTTCAAGTTCGATGTGATCATGGAGAAGAACTGGGAGGAAGTGTTCGTCCAGAGAGGAGACACCGCCGCCACTGACGAGGCACTCGTCGTCAACGACCTCTTCAGCTTCAGCACGTTGATGGAGGAGAGCGTCTGCTTCGACGTGCCGAGCCCGAGGGACACGGTGCTCGCGAACATCGCCGGGATGCGGCCGGACGTGTTCATCCAGGGCGTCGTCAACAATGCGTGCGGCGCCACGGCGTTCCTATCGCGGTTCCGGGAGGCGCTGCACTACTACTCGGCCATGTTCGACGCGCTGGACGCGACGATGCCGCGGGGCAGCGAGGAGCGGCGGCTGATCGAGGAGCACAGGCTGGGGCCGAACGCTCTCAACATCATAGCTTGCGAGGGCCATGACCGGGTGCACCGCTTGGACACGTACAGGCAGTGGCAGCTCAGGAACCAGCGGGCTGGGCTGAGGCAGCTGCCGTTGGATCAGAGGATTGTTGATAGGGTTAGGGATGAGGTGAGGAAGTACCCCTACCACAAGCACTTTGTGATCAACGAGGATCACTCGTGGCTGCTGCAGGGATGGAAGGGACGAATCCTATATGCCCACTCCACCTGGGTTGCCGACAACGATGCCGCCTAGTGTATGGCTTCTGTCTAGGCAACAATGAGTGTTTTAGCTCATCTCAACAACTGATTTTCTCCGTCCGAGCAGGATCCAATGGCTCAAATCCCACCTCTCTCTCTCCACCTAATCATCTACCGCTCCGCCTAGAATGCATCTGCTCTCACCCCACTCTCCTGTCTGCCCGCGCGCCTACGCCCGCTTTGGCAGCGTCACGCCCGCCTCCGTTGTCCCCCGCCGCCACCGCCACCTCTAACGAACGCCGCCGGATGCATCCGCCCTGATACCCCGCCCAACTGCCGTCCTCCACCACAGCAACAGGCGGCGCCCTGTGTCATCCCACCCACCGGCCGCCTCCACTGCCAGTCCGCCCACCTCCCCTGCCACCAATCCTAAGTGCGGAGATCACATGTAACCCCTACCCCAAAACCCTACCCCCCAAACCCTAAAACCTAACCTCGCCAGAGTTGGGGAAGAAGGTGACCTTCTTGGATTGCTTGAAAATTTCAGATAGGAAATCCCCTAAAACATTCAGTTGTTGTGTAGCTTTCCTCCTCTTATTATTATTAGGTGCTGCTTTTTTGGTGATATGATTCTTGTCTCTGACAAGTTTGAGTATTATATTGCCAGAGCTATATATATATATATACACATATACATATACATACACTAGCGAGATGGCCCGCGCAAATAGCGCGGATAACTTGTTTTTATATTTGAGCTTTGTTTGATTTTTTTGCTACTCTTATGTTGTAGGCTTTTTCTGTTGGTCCTCAACAATTTTTCCCATCCTGTTATTTTCCTGTTTGATTTTTAGCATCTACATATATTTTTAATTTAATTCAAAATTCTTGCTACTATCTACATTGTCATAATTTGTATCATATCATTACATGACTTAGTGAATGGTGTCTCTATTTGCATTTTTCTCCCAGTATCCTCAACGTGAGGCTGGGCAGCAGCAGCAACGAGTGTTACGGCTCCTCACCTGTTCATCGCCTCTCTCCTCCACTTCCCATTCATACAACAAGAAGTCAGAAGCAATTAAGAGATAATGCATGGAACAACAACAGCCGGTTCGAGTTTCTGCTCCGTTTAGATTCAGTCACCAATAAGTTAGAAGAAATTTCAGAGATGGGTAATGCTTCCCAATACAATTTCAGTTCTGCCATATACGTAACCTGGTCTCCAACGGCCTTCTCCACACAACTTGACAGTAAGTTTTGAAGACAATGGTGTGAAAATCGTAACAATGGTGGATTTATAATGATTGTATCTGAAATGACCCGGATTCCGCAATGCCAAAATCCAAGCCTTTATTCATTGCAATAGTCCCAGGATATACATAAGCTATCACAAGTCATATGTTTCAATTGGTATCACATTCATAGCTTCGAATAATATTACATTATGGTAGTATTGGGCTAAGCTGGTACAAGTCGGCCGATAGGACTGAATCAAACAGAAAATCATAACTAGCACCGGAAAGTAGGTCTTAGTAGCATCTCCACAGGTAGCCGTGAGCATAGCACAACGATCCGCAGATGTACTGTCTGTCATGGATATAGTCGTTAGCCAACTCGCCTCCAAAACCAGCCTAGGCCACCCTGAGACACTCTCCTAAGTGGCAGCATAAATAGTAAAGTCTAAAGGACTAGCTCAAGTGGAGGGCTCTAGGCCTCCTACGCAAGCATATATATAATAGTATTACCTAGATTATCATTTCATTATTCCATTTGTGAATTCGGTCACATGGCCGGTTGCCTTGCTCATCACTCATACCATCACATACACATCTCACCACCAAACACCTCTTCCATTACATTCACTCAACATACTACATCTGCGGCAAGGACATACGTATAGATTTACACTCTGCAGAGGTTTGCACATCTGTACCCATACGAAGTGGATCGGGGGCCGTGGCCAACCGCCCCCGGCCCACAACACCGTTCCGTGAGTCCTCCCTTTCCGACACCATCTTGCTTTCCTGAGCTAGAAACTATGCGAATATACTATCCACTACATTCCCAGAACCGTGACTCGATTAATCCGGGGCCCCACGGGTTGAGTCTATCGGGGACGAGAGATTACCACGCAACCGTCATCGCCACCTAACACTATCGCCTTACACCTACAGTCCTGGTGCCCTTCAGGGAGGGTCACATCCCGAGCAGTTGCCCATGCAGCGTATGGTATGCGCGAGTCATATCCAAGATGCTATTACTTCTACTCGCTCCTTAACTGGCGAGAGTTAGCCTCCCAAAGATCGATTGCCACCCTACAGCAGTGGGCCGCTCACCTCCAAACACCTATCTTCTCTCCACCCTGAAGAGAGTTCAAATCTCCCATACAAGTCGGTTGCCGACACTCGCCTATATCACACACTAGCTCAGTCTCGAAACCACCCACTTCACACACGCTAAGAGTAATCACATCCCACCACCATATTACCCAATCTCACTTCACGTTCATTTTATTCAGTTGTAGTAGTATAATGGTGGTAGTATAGCGAGCAAGGTACTAGTGACTAAATGGAAGTAGGCTCCCTATTTTTAGATTATCATAGCAAGCATGAATATAATTAAAGTTGCAGCAGCATATATGCGTGTCTATAGGATTCGAAGCAGGTAAGCGTCTGAATGGTGACCTGGAGTAGAGTCGAAGTAGTCGTACTCGTCAGGATTCTCCGAGAGCTTCTCCGGACCTATACGCAAAAGTTCGAATAAACCAAATGAACGCCAAGTCCAAATAAAATGCAAGAAGAACCAGCATCACTCAAACAACAGCATTAACCCGAAGAGCTTGATTTTAGAAAGATAACAAAATTAGTTTTACATTATTCAGAGTTAAGATGAAATTATTATGAACCTTATAAGTTTAGTTCAGACTTTATTATGGATGGTGATGTCGCTGATTTTTGGGCTGTTGCCATTAACGGACTTGTCTCAGAACATAAACATGCCAGCCCATAAGCACGCCATTGATTCACAGGATGCTAGCTAACTTGCCACAGCCTGAAGTTAGTCATCTGCTTTTCTGCGCAAGGCCAAATTGAGCAAGCAGCTGTACTGCATCACTATAAAACGCAAGACCATGGCCTCCTCCATATGCTGCAGTCTGGCATTGAGTGAGCCGGTTGTTTTGGTTTGCTAGCTGTGATTTGGGGCTGGATCGGATAGGCTCGTGTGCAAAGATCACAGGAGTCAGATCGGCATGGTGGCTAGGATCAGAACACAGCATGGTGGGTGGGTGTGCAGCAGAGCGTCCACAAACTGTTCAGTCTGCTTCCAAGGTTCAGGGCAGTAGCGTCCTGATTTTGCAGAAGATCATCTCAGCAGGCTCAGGGTACGTGATTAGGGTGGTTGTGCAGCTAGCCATAGGTGCTTGTGCGCAAATTCACCACGGCGTGGCCACCTAACGGCGGTGCCGTGCGGCAGCAAGGGTGCAGCTTTGTTCGGCCGCGTGCACATGCCGGTGATCTGGTGCGGCAATAGGATAGGGGGCCGGGTATACCGCGTGTGCACGAGAATGCAGCACAACAACAGCGGTCATGGGTAAAAGTGGTTCCAGGTTCCTGCAGAAGAAAGCTACCGGCACCAAGGCACGGACACAGCCACACAGGCATGGAGGGCTCATAGGCATCGTCGCCGGACAGCAAAACTGTGATGCTCCGGCATCTCGAGTGCATTTTCATCCCACATACATGCAACACTCATCATGATACACCATACAATGACATGCATTTAAGCCCTAATTCAAACTTGGTTGAAATGCAACTTGTCGAAACCTGTTTTCTGCATATATGTCTCTGTGATTGTGCCCATAACTTTAGTTCTGTAGTGATATAGGTGAAACTTATATTGACAAACTTGTAGACAATTTTATGATAAACAACTTTGGTAACTGGTGCTTTGACATGCATGAAGGTTTGCATAGAGTTTTGGGGCTTTTTCTGTCAGCATGTAAATTTGGTCCAAACCTGACCTGTTTAGTAATTTTAAATTTTCTTGATCTTAGAGCCAAAATCTTACAATTATTATATTGACGAAATTGTAGATCATGAAATTCTTAACAACATTGGTATAAAACTCCTTTTGTGAAAGTGTCTAGAAAATAGACTTTTAGAATTTCTAAACTGGAAGGTTCTGCTGGTCAAACCTTGGTCAGTAGTTTAAATTCAAATTTAAACCATGTTTTTGAATATAACATGGTAATAAAGTTTATAATAAAGCTGTAGATCTCGAAGTTTAGAACATTTCATCCAATTGGGTCCTTTTCGGATTCGGCCTCTAAGCTGTTCAAAAACTGAAAATGCAAACGGAGCTTCCTGCGGTCAAAGTTGGATTTTCCAATTTTTGAGATTTTCCTTTTTGTTTGTCTCACTGACAAGCGGGCCCCACCGGCAGACCTCTTTCGGAATCCCGCCCGCGGGATTGGAAAAACCCGAGCCGTGGGTCCCGCCATTTGCGTCGTCTGCACACCCGGTCCATAGACCGTCCCCTTTCCCCGTCGCCTTGGTCCCACCCGGCGGTGACTCGCGGTCCATGGACCCTGTCCATTTCTCCGCGCCACCGTCCCTCTCCCCCTCGGCTCCGCCCACGCGGCGAGCGCGCCCTGACCCCGCGCACCACGCGCTCGACGCCGCGCCAACGCCGGCCGAGACCGCGCCCGGCCCCTCTGCATCTGGACGGGAAGCCGGCCCCGTTCGCGCTCGACTCGGCCTTCAACTCGCCTCACTCCCTCACTCTCTGCCCTCTCACTTCCTCGCTCTCCCTCTGCGCACCGAACACCGCCACCCGCCATTGGCGCTGAGCTCGAGCTCGTTGCGCCGGTCGCCACGGCCGTCCCCTCGCCTCCAGACCCCGCCATTACATCCGCCTCCACCTCCCGCGCCCAACGCCGTAGACCTCGTCGTCTTCCTCCGCCTTCCCTCCACAAGCGCAGTGTGCCCGCCGCCATTGCCGCTGTGGCGAGCACGCGGCGACCGCCGCCTTGGGCTGCCGCCCGCACTGCCGACGCGCACCTCGCACGGCCCGCGCCTCCCTCCATCTTCCCCGCACGGTCTCGCCGCTCGCCCTCACCTCTATCACCCTTCCCCGCGAGCGCACCTCACGGCCGCCATTGCCACCGGCCCCTCGCCGTTGACAACCCTCCTCCGGCCCTCCCCTCGCCTCCACGATACCGCCATCGGGACCGTCGCGCCGCCGCGCAACTCCCAAGCCTAGCGGCGACCCCTGCCGTGCCTTACCCCGCCGGAATCGAGCCGCATCGCCGCGCCCCGCCGCGCCGTCGCCTTCTCTGTTCACCGCCGCCGCTCGCCTCTACTCTTCACTGCCGGCGACGACGTCTAGTCCACGGTGTCCACCGTAGCGCCGGCCACCTCCACGACCCGACTTGGCCCCAAGACGCCGCCTCCGCACGCCGGCGACGCCGCGCGAACGTCGGCCCGCCGCGCGGTTTTTCCCCCGGCCGAAGGTAGAAGAAAGAGCGAGGATTTTGCATCCTGGCCCCCGGGTTTCGTTCGTTTTCTGTTTTAATCCAACGCGCTGTACACTAAGTCATGTAGATCATCTATTCTAGCCCCTGTGGTCTACGGTTAATTGCGTATAAGTCCTTGATCTATAAGTTTTTCTATTTATTTCATTAATAAATCGGCTGAAATTTTGAAAAATCATAACAAATCAAATAAAAATCCAAAATGGACAAACTCAGTGGCTATGGACTCCTCTTGAGTAGATCTACAGAATAGGTATGATGTGGATGTGTGAAATGTCTGTTTTGACCCTGGTTTAGTGCATGCATGGTGTAGGTAAATAAATGATAAAAGCGGACCAACTGAACTCCAAAAATTATGAAACTTGGAGAGTAGCTTTGTTATGGCATCTAGATACTGTGTGATTTTTGGTAGCCCTAGCATTGACTGTTTAATTACTGTTTTGCCCTATGCATGTATTATGTGTATTTAATTAACTTGGGAAATGAAGGCTACATAAAATATGCTCAAATATCATCTCTGGTATTTTTCATGTACTCTATATAGTATGGATAGCTCACTAGTAGAGTATGAGATGGTGCATGTTTATTTTTAGCTGCTGTTTTGAAATTGACAAAATACTACTAGTTGAAAAAGAAAATAGAAAAAGTGTATTTAAACTGTTAGGAAAATTATGGGAAAAATCTAGTAGCCTACTAGTGATGTCTTGATACCAGAAAGTAATGTTGTACACTTTAATACCGCTGTTTTGATTTATATGATTTTCATGGTGAAATAAAATATAGAAATTAGATGTCCTATCAAGCTATGGATTTTGTGCTTGCTAATTTTTGTACAAGATGATCATGCAATGTAATGGTTTCTGTAGAAATTTCAAGTCCAAAACTCATTCCTATAAATTATGAAAAATCCGAGAAGCTGTAGGGTTAATAACTTGTTGGAACTTCAATAAATTAATTATAACTTGATTGTAGCTGAAATTTTGGCAGTAGCGCTATGAAGTATGTTTCTGCATGTAGTAAAAATTTGAGATCGATTTGAGTTGTCTAACTACATGAACTTATGAGTGCATTTTATTCATAAAGGTAGCGTGTCTATTAATTTGCATGTATATGTTTAACCTTAAGAGACAACTTCATTTCATTTGATAGGGACTGTATACACATATAACACAGTAATTCATGATAACTTCAAAGATAAAATAGGGTGATGGTTTGTACGATTTCTTAGTGATGGGCTGTATGATTTCTTAGCAAAGTCGTTAAGTTTTCTTGTTATGGGGTGTGTTTAAACTAAGAGTACCTGAACCGGTTCTTCACAAGCTGCTTGATTATGCCTTATATTTCATTGACACCTCATGCATACATCTGCCTTTCGTTGTACTTATGTTTGCACTATGCCATGCATATAACACTGTATCGTATACATGCATTTGCATTCTCGTGCACTCACTTGCATTTTATCATGCATATAGACCCCACGTGCAAGGAGCTATCAACACAGGAGAAACCAGTGATCAAGGAACCAGACGACAGGCTATATTCGGAGCCAGAAGACGAAGGGTCGCTGATTAAATCCGTCCCTGCTTCAAGGAATTGCCTGGGGCAAAGCCTCACAACCCGGCAAACTAACTTAGTTTAGTTTGTTGGTTTTCTTAAAAACAATCAAAGGTAGGCAGGACTATGAATTCTCCCAGCTAATACAATCTTGTTTGATGATTGCGCATATGCATTAGGAGTTGTTTGGAACCAACTGCATTAGATTTCCTGGCCGCCCTGGCCCTAGAACCTACACCTAGAGTTCGTAGGACGAGTGCCTAGTAATGCTAGGTACGAGTAGACACGGGTGAATGGAGTCACTCGTCGCGTAGGTGATTTCAAAAATTTACAGAAATCTCACTGAGGTAAGTTGTTATATATGCTTCAGATTTAAATGGAGACCGGGCGGAGATTTTATGAGTTATTCATAGTTTATGGTATTGTGCACTGGACTCCGCTCGAGCCGCATAAGGCCCGTTCGCTGTTCGCCTGCTGATCGGCATAACATTGCTAAGGTGCTTATCTGGAATAATGGACCAGTGAAAGTCTTACTTGTGCCATCCGAAGAACAGAGACTTGGTCCTACCATCGGTCCCAAGGGCGCTTGGGGTGTAGACTCGTGGAGGGCTGGACCCGGTGCGGCCGAGGTAACGCTCCACGGGGGCTAAACCTGGGGAATGGCGGGTTGGAATCGAACGTGGAATGGGACAAGTGGAGATGGGGGCTATATGTGGGAACGCGAGGGCTAGTAAGCATATACCCCTAGCATTGTTAGTTGTTCCCGGGAACTAACAAATCGATTCGAATCGCTGATGCTCACCAGGTGTGAGAATGCCAGATATCGCACACAGGCAACGTAGTAATAACTGTAACATGCTGTTTATTAAGTCATGCCTTTTTATACAACATATTTGGATGTGTATGATCCGTCTCACTATTCAGGGTGTCGTCCATCCACTGCTAGGAGATCGATGGACTTGAGAGATGCTTAGAGGTCGAGGGAGGACTGACCCGACGTACCGTGGTATCGCTCCTAAGACGGCTACTCCCAAGGGGTTGGATGGAGGCACTGTGAATCTTGGGACGGGACATGTATTCATGTTTTACTTTCCTGCAAGTATTTACTTTATGAGATAAATGATATTCATGATTAATGGATAGCAGTTGTCAAATCCTGCCATTTTATGTCAACATGTCTTTGTTTAAGAATCAGCAGCTAAGGATCCACATGAGTAGTAAGCATGCTTTGCGTCAGCCGTAAGCCCAGTCCATCAAGTGCTACTGAGTAATTAGTACTCAGGGTTTGCTCCCACTTTTGGATTACAGGTACTGACGACTTTCGGACATCTGTGTTGGAGGTGGTAGTACCGGTGGGCTCGGTGCTACTCGCTTTGTCCATCTTGTCCATCTCTTTATGAAGGCTACTTAAGTATATTGTTTCCGCTGTGAGATTTTGAAAACGCTTCCGCTTTATATATACTCTGAATTCGCTTCCGCTATATTTGAACATGTATTTAATTTCATACATCTAGGTTGTAAATTAATTCTATTATTCTCTATTTCAACTGCCTGTGATGATGTAATTGTTGTGGCTCTTTGAAGAGTCGGATGTGTTTGATGTCGGTTCCTCTAGGACTTGGTGTTATCGAGAGCTGTAGTACTCTCGACGGACTACCGGGTTTAATCTGGTCTAAGTGCACTGCGAGCCAGAGGTGGCAGGTGTGCTTAGTCTGGATTAAGCAGGGCGGTTCCGCCACAAAAACAGGGGAAGGGGAAAGCTGATGTGCGGGCCACAGCTGTCAGCGAGGCAAAGAGCTGGCGTGCTATGGTCTGGGCTGCTAGATGGAGCGGTCATGAGGTTGGGTTGGTTCGGCTGGTCGAAGGCCCAAACCTGGTTTCCACTTTGTTCCACTCTAATTTCACGTTGTACTATATGCTTTAGTTATAGTTTGTCTGAATTTAAATATTGTTTTATACTCAAACTAGTACACAGAACGAAGATCCAAATCATACATGCACATGTCAATCATTTCTAAAACCAAGTTTTAATTAATGTGACAATTGATTTAAAAACATATCATTACTTTTAGCATAAAATCTCTTTGAATAATGAATAGAATTATTTATCTAGTTAGTTGATTATTTTGTGTCTCAATTACCTGGCATAAAATTTTATATAATTACTTTAATTAATACCGGTGATTTTAGAAATGTTACACCTAATATGAGATGCAAGCATTCAATTCACACAATTCAAGAAGTTTTTGAAAGTTCATATTATTTACTTTCATTATCATTTCATAAAAATACGGGATGTTACAGTATCTATGCTTCGTGGAATAAATTCTTAACTTCAACTCTAGTTGATAATGTAAGTCACTTTAATGGAGGAAGGCAGCCATAAAGGGTAGGAAAAAACTACTATTGTGAAACCTTATTTTTATCACATTGTTATTATTGTACGTAACCATTTTAAAATAATTATTATCAATAATTATTATCACAAGGTTAAGTTGAAGATCCAACGGTTGACTCCAACGGCTAGTTTGAGTGTACGCCCTGAATGGTCTAGTGGTGTACACATCGGACAGTTCGGTGCATACACTGACTGTCTGTTGAGAACAATCTGCATTTCTCCCCATGACTAGTTTGGAGGTGGCCTAGGCTTCGCCATATGGTTGGTGATTCCTGAGTTCATTATAGTGTCGAGACACATATTTGAGAGCCCAATTCATCAAAAGAACTAATAAGGCATACTTAGGCATAGCTAGCTTGCGAGCTCTTGCTTAGCGCATAGGCTTTGGTTGCGACCAAGTGTTGTAGTGAGATTTGTGAATCCTTTGCCATCCGTGCTAGCACGCATGAAGACTTGTAAGTGTGGGGCTTGTAGTCTTGCAAAACCCTACGAGTTATGGATTGGCCATCATGCTCACTTTAGTGGAGATGGTGGTGTGCGTCCATGAGAGGGCCGCGGAAGACCCCACTTGTGCGTGGGTGTGAACCTGGGATATCTTGAGTTACACGATCGGGAAGTTTGGCCATTGCGCAAGTCACCTTCCCAACCTTGATCCTTGTGGGGACTAAATGAGATCAAGTCCTTGTGAGGACCTCCAGACGAGAACTAGGGTGAAGGCTTATTTTTTTACATGGAACTAGGTTGCAAGACTTAGCCACAGTAGAGGTGCAAACACTTAGCTAAACCTTGTTTAGTTTTAGAATCCTATTTCAACCCCCCCCCATCTTAGGACGTTGGCTCACGGTCTTACCGACTTTCGCTCTTTATCTTTTCTATATATTCAGTAGACGTCATTAAATTAAGTTAAGATTTGTGGTTTGCTTAGATTATTCTATCATCGAACCGCTTCACTGTCGATGTGGTTTGTGAGACTCCAACATGTGAGATTAATCATTTATCTGCAATTTCAGATTGCACTCTTCCTTATTCTTGCTTGTGTTCTTGGTTGCACTCTTGTAGCTAGGGATTAGCTTTCTTGGTGAGGTCAGTTCGAGTGCGCATGGATTGATAACCAACAAAGCGGTGGTGTAGTGATTGTAAGGTCCGATTTTGTTCCTCGAAGCCTTCTTCGCCAACATCGAGACCTCCACCAAATCGATTTATCCACACCTCACGAATGATCGGGAACCCTATTCCCAATCACTCCACCATTTGCATGGTTATGCTATCCTGTTATTACTAGTTGAAGACTCCTTTGGAGCCTCCGTGTTAATTCTCAGCAGACGCACAATTTCTATAAATTCTCATAAAATCGGAAACATCTAGCCATCATCTGTAGATCTAATAATAGTAGCCATTAGATCTACTGTATATTTTCATAGTAGAGATAGAAGCACTTAATAAAATCTTACTACACATATCTTGTTTATTTTGCATATGTTTTGATAAGTTTGTTTTAAAGCCTTAGTTTTTAGAATCACAATGCAACCCCCCCCCCCCTTATGGTGTTGGCTCAAGGTCGCGTGACTTTCATATCACCGATGAATACTAAATACATGGTAGGATGTTTTCGATTTATGTGAATTTCTTTGATTAATCTATTTTTTACTAGTCTAGCGAGGATTAACATACGCTATTACGGATCTTGCTATTACTAATTGAATATTCTTTTAGAACCTCCACATTAATCCTAGCGGGGGTGAGGCTGGATCTGCGCAGAGAGGCACTCACGGTCTGTCATTGTGGACCTGATGGGTGATGCCCACGACTTTTGGTCTAGATGGCGCGGCATGCGTGCGATAGGACAAAAGCACGCACAACTGTAGAAGTCTTTACCATATATATAAGTCCCACTCAGCCACTCCCAGCGAGAGTTGGTGAGTTACTTGCATTGTTTGGAGTCTCCATTTGACATATATGACTATTCTTACGTGGGTAAGACCACAGTACACAAAAGAAAAAGACTATATGCATGAGAACGCTTCTCTAACAGTATATATAAAATTAAGCGACGACTTGGAATTCTCTTCCTGCTCGAAAAAAGTCCATGCATGAAAGTGTTCTCTCAGAATCTCATAATATAAAATGACAACTTATAATTCTTCCTGGTTGCTAGCAAGAGTCATTCACACATGGAAGCGCAGCTCTGAGGATATATACAAGTGACGACGTCAAAGTCTTCCTGCTCACAAACGTCGTTCCTGCATGAGCGCAGCAAATAAGGAGCTATTTATTACTCACCGTAGAATAGACTATTACATCAATGCCGGTCTAGTAGAGGTCCTCTCCTCGTCATGGTCGTAGTCTGCCCCCGCGTGGAGGAGGGCAGGTGTGTGTTCGGGTGCGAACAGAGGACTGACCGGTGAGGGAGATAAATATTTATACTTTTAAAAATATGAAATAATAAAATAGACGATGCTGGGTATAGGGAGTGATACGGAGGATATGGTAGGAGATGATTTTGGTTTAGAGGATGAAATGCTTTTAGCTAGGAATGGAGCTTGCCTCAACGTCTTGCTTACAATGAACCAATGCATGCGTTGATTGTTGCGCCGGACCCATGAATCAGTTCGCAGTAAGATCAACACATCAATCGACCATTAAAAGAAAAGCCTTTATTTCGTAGTACTCCAACAGATCAACACACCAATCGACCATTAAAAGAAAAGCCTTTATTTCGTAGTACTCCAACCATTGCAATTTGTAAGTCGTTTGATTTTTTGACACTAAGTTTGACTAGCTCGTCTTATTAAAAAAAATCTCACAATAATCATTTATTTTCTTTGTGATTTAGTTCACAATATAATATACTTTTAACTATAAATTGGATTTTTTTTTATATTTTTATAAATATTTTTAAATAAGACGAACCGACCAAATTTGGTGCCAAAAAAGTTAAACGACCTATAAATTGGGACGTATGGAGCACGTATCTTTTCTAACCGAGAAAACTCATTTCTGTGAGATCTAAAAGAAGTCCCAAGACACCCAGGAACATCATCATCATCTTAGGGACTGCTCGTTTGCCGAAGCGCGGCAAGGAGAAAACACTGTATGCCTATTATTTTTTAACCTATCTCACTGTTGAAATCCGCGCCGGGATGCGACGGGACGCTGAACCGAGCACTCTCTTAGTGATCTGGATCAGATTTTACAACCACGAATTCACAAATGAGGTGTGGGAAACGAGGAGAAAGAGGGAAAGAAGGGAGGATATATAGGGGGCAAGATTATTATATTATAAAATAGGAAAGGTCTAGGAATACGTCCTGATTCTATTGAATACCGGTACTGGAAGGACAATGGAAGACGGTTCACATGTGCAAGTACGCAGAGTTATTGACTATCTCCAATGGAGCATATAAATATGCTGTCTATAGCACAAATCGGCATTGTAGCGCTAATATAGACAGAGAGGGGGTAGTTAGAATAGTGGATAGACATCCTTTTACTCCATCCATTGGAGAAGGTCTTATTATTATCCATGTGTCGGTAGATAAGCTGTTTCTAATTTCATGGTTTCAAGGAATCCAAGGGAAAAAATTGGGAGGCTATAGTCATCTACATCTACGCTAGTTCAAGATAACTTATCACATGCTCATGCTCAGCATGTACTATCCACAACCATCAATTTCATGCTTTGTGATCCTCGTGAACATGATTTCCATCTCAGCTGCAGTGGCAATGGCTTTGAGCGTGTGTGGTCAATCGAGAGTTGATGTTTATGAAATACAATTTGCTTCAATAGCAATACATTGGATTGTTCAAGTTTGTACAGATTCTCCCCTTCTGTGCTTGGTCAACAATGCAACCACCACTATGAACAATATTTTTGTCTATAGCTTAGCTCTATATATACGTACATAGGGCCTCAGAGGGCTCTCCCACACTCCCCCTTGAATTACTTGGAGTCAAGTAGAAAAGAACTAGGTAGCAGCTAGCGCACGACAGAATGTTGAGCATGGCACCACCGAGTCCCAGATGCCAGCTCAATAATACAGCCATCGCCGAAGTTTTCGTCATTGTGGCTGTCGTCGGCATGTTCATCTTGCACGTGCTGGGCTCGCTACGCCGGCGGACGAGCCACGTTCTCCTCCATGCCACCGTGAGCGTTGTCGACACGTTCGCCTACCCGCTGGTGACCTACACCATTGGGTGGATGAATTCTTCCGGCTGCTTCTACTACGACTTCGCGGTGTGGTCTGTGTGCCTGCTTCTTCTCCTCGGCAACACAGACGGCCTCACTGTTTGCCGCCTCAAAGACGTCGATGACTGGAAGGGCCTCTACTTGAAGCACCTCATTAAGGGGTTCATGCTGGTACTCATCGTCCTGGCGATTGCCCTCTATGATTATGACGGTAAAAAACATGACATGGTCTATCTATGGGGCCCGGTCTTCGCCATCATGTTCGTCGGCGTCCTCAAGTCATATGTGAGGATCGCTTCAATGCGGATGGTGAGCAAATCCTACCGCGTCAAGAACGTGAAGGCGATTAATGAATACATGAGGCATCTGGATAATCTGCCGTCGCCGGTGCCCTTGGACCCTGTGACCATGAAAGGGTGCCGGTACTTGGTGTCTGGCGAGAAATACTGCACCAAGCCGGCATGGGAGGACAAGGTTACCACCGTGGAGCAGATCTGGCAATGCAAGGGGAATCTGCTGCGCCACAAGAAGAGCGAGAAGCTCAAGGACGTCTGCCTCTCCATGGCACTCTCCAAGATGCTCAACCGAAGGTTTGCTGGCTTCAAGCTGCCAGAGGAAGAGCATGTGAAGACCCATGAGCTGGTGTTCGAAGCCCTGCTCGCCGGGGACGGGGACAAGCCATATGAGCGAGCATACAGGGTCATCGAGGAAGAGCTTGTTTTTGTCCATGACTTTTATTACACAAGGTATTCTTACCTCCATCTGAAGGGTCGCTACTTGGTTCTCTGTCTTTCCTTGATCATGTTTGCCCTCTGCTCATGGCTCACCTACCAGCTGGTCGAGAACAAGAGGACCATAGGCCTCACCATACTCATAACAGCTGCCTTGGCAGTCCTAGAGGCATACCAGCTGTACCTGTACCTAGCCTCAGGTTGGTTCAAGGTGGCACTAATACAGAGCTATGTGTCCATGCCTCTTTTGAGAAGCTGGTGTTTCCTTGAGATGATCATAGGCCTTGTACTAAAGTTGACTGCGTTTCGCCCATGGAAGTACAAACTTGGGCAGTACTGCCTCCTCGGAAAGCATGGCAGCAAAAGAGGGTTTAGGAATTGTTTACACTATGCTACACTGCGTCTGGTGGACAAGGCCAAGAAACGAGGGTGTAAGAGTTCAGTGAGGTTGTCTGAAGATGTGAAGAAAACCATCATTGATTCCCTACTACTACTAGAAGCACGAAGAAGAAGCAATGGCGGCAAGGGCCCCCTGGTCCTGACGACCGGGAAGACATCGCTGCAAAATAATGGCATCAATGCTGGACCCTTATTAAGGGCATGTCATGCTACTGCTAAAGATGGAGGGGTGACTCGCATCATAGTAATCTGGCACATTGCTACAACCGTGTGCTGGCAGGAGCTGGATAAACAACAGAAGAAACGAGATGAGGTCAAAACTGCCGATGCTCTATCCAAATACTGCTTGTATCTCCTCGCATTCGCGCCACAGCTATTGCAGGACCACAGCTCTGTACTGGAATCACAACTCATACTTGATCAGGCCATCAATGAAGTGAACCGTTTGCTCAAGAAGGAAAAGAAGCTGGAAGAAAGGTGCAGACGGATAATGGAATATACGGAAGATGAAGAACCGCTCCTTAAGGACGCCGCTGAGCTTGCAAGGCAGCTGGTGAAAAGCATAGAGCCAGCTTTGCGGTGGAAGGTCCTCTCTGAATTTTGGGCGGAGATGATGCTCTACATCTCGCCGTCGGACGATGCACGGGCGCACCTTGAAGTTCTTGCCAAAGGAGGGGAGTTCATCACACAACTCTGGGCGCTGCTGACGCATGCCGGCGTGCTGAAGCGAGACCCTGCTGATCCAAACGATATTGCCTGATCTCTCCAACTACTGCACACACACGTACCGGTCTATATCTCTACCAAGTGGTTGTAATATTGTATGTACTGTATATTGTCATCTTGGGACAGGGACCTATGTTTGTACACGTATATTGTACTACGTAAGTTGTTTCCGACCGGGCTAAAGATATGTTAGGAGTCTCTAAGATATGTTAAGAGCTAAGTTAGGAAAGATGAATTATGATATGTAGTTGCCAACCCTTCCATTTTCATGGGCTAATAGTGTATAAGATTGTTGCATATATTTTACATGTGCTACCTCGGATAGCATTCAGCAGGCTTAACGGATAGATGGAATGGCTGAGTTCACCAGGCTAACCACGCCATCACCTATCTTACTAGTAGTAAGCACACATTACAAAACACGCTATAAATAGTATGTGCTTCGTCGTATTTTTTGTGGTCATGTATCAAATAATGTCCCCAATTTCTATTTTTTAAGAATTTATATGATTTATCTTTATTTATAGCGTGTTTTGTAATTCGTGCTTATTTCGTAACCTCTAATTAGTTATAGTAAAATTGTATTTTTAAAAAAAATTATCCGCCATGTCTTTATGAAAGATCATTAAAGTAACGCCTAAAGTTGCATGCGGATTACCCACCATGCCATTATGAAAGGACATTAAAATTACCCTCTAAAATTATATTAAATTACCCACCATACCATTACAAAATGAATTAACTTAACCTTGAATTTGAATATAAATTAAGCACCATGCCATTAAGAAAGATAATTTAACCCCTAAATTTGCACACAAATTATCATTATAAAAAATTAATTAAAAGTATCACATAATTTACACGTATTGTATATTGTCTCTACCACTGTATATTGTCATGTTGGGACAGAGACCTATGTTTGTACCCATGTATTGTACTCCGTAAGTTGTTTCCGACCGGGCTAAAGATAAGTTAGGATTGTCTAAGATATGTTAAGAGATAAGTAAGGAAAGATGAACTATGATATGTAGTTGGCAACCCTTGCATTCTCACGGGCTAATATTGTATAAGATTGTTGCATATATTTTACTTGTTCTACCTGGGATAGCATTCTCACGGGCTAACGTATAAGACACTTGCATATATTTTACTTAAAAAAATATAAATCCTAAAAATCCTAAAAAATTATAAACATATGGCCGTCTAGCAGATAGCCTTTAATAATAGTAGTCATTGGATCTATTTATTTTCTAAAAATATGCACATGCCGTTATAAAATAATATTAAATAACCTTTTAAATTTGCATATAAATTACACAACAATGCCATTATCAAAAATCGATTAAAGTACCCTTCTAGATTTACATCTAATTACCCACAATGTCATTATGAAACATGCATGAGTTAAAATAACAAGTCGTATTTTCATACAAATAACCCGTCGTTGCCATTATAAAGGAACCCCTAAATTTGTATATAAATTACCCACCATGCTAGTGCAAAAGATTAATTAAAGTAACACGTAAAGTTATACATAAATTAATTTGACATTTCATTATAAAATATGGATTAACTATCTGGAGCATGTTATAGTTAGTTAAGATAAAATAATTATACATATGTATGGATTACAGATATTAGATAATAGCAATTCGAATAATTATTGGTCTCAATTTTATATTACTAACATGTGCTTTGCACGGGGTTGATGTACTAGTATTTGAAAAATTCATTT
This sequence comes from Paspalum notatum, assembly GCA_022530915.1. Classification (NCBI taxonomy): domain Eukaryota; kingdom Viridiplantae; phylum Streptophyta; class Magnoliopsida; order Poales; family Poaceae; genus Paspalum; species Paspalum notatum. The sequence goes on from CM039683.1 coordinate 13,976,942, forward strand.
TGTCAGACAGGGTTTATAGTGTTTTGCATGACCATATTAGCCTAGGGTAATGGATGATTGTGGTTGTGTTTGTTTCGTCCTTAGCCATTTATAAGGTCTGGTTCTTGAGAACAGAGTGTTCAGTTTTTGCAGGAAAATATGTATATGTTTACATTAAGGATGTTTAGTGATGGTTTTGAACACTCCACAGGCAAGATGTCTCCATAGGAAAACATGCCTGTGGAGTGTTCAAAAAAATCACTAAAGTGCTCCTGCAAAAACAGAGTGCAAAGACGTCCATGACATCATGATAACAACTCTGATTAACTGATTTATGAATCTCTTGAGTTAGATGTAAAGAATATCTTAAACACGTCTCCGCCTTGATCTCAGTCCATTTGGTGTGCTTGAAAACAATATAGTCAGTATCGGTAGTGGCGTGTACAACATAATGGTTAAGAAAGTATTAGTTCGTCCCCTCCACAGCCCACACATGCCAGTTGGTTCAAAGCAAATAGTATACTGGCAGTGGACTAGAAAATTGACTCACCTTAGAACTGTAGAATTATCGTGGATGTGCTGTCAACTTGCTTAGATACAAGCAATATGAAAGTACACAGCGGTCCTCCGTGACCTGCAAGAACGTCATTTACTATAGTTTTTCAAGGGCGCCGAGTTTCTCGCTCCTTATTAGCTAACAGTGTGATGCTAAACAAACGTTGCCCACGCCTGTGTGGCAGTGTGGCCACTGGCCAATAAGAGTGCAAAGTATACAAATTTTCCTTCCAAATTTGCATGTGGTATGAACGGTATCAATATGTGTACTGTGTTAAAAGACATGGGTGAAGTGAGAGAGATAGAAACAAAGCTGGATTGTTCTATAATTTGAATTTGCATATATTCTATCATTTTAATATGCATGATGATCACGACTGCCATGCGCCCATGCCCATATTTAAGCATATATGCATGATGATCACCGGGTTTGTATGAACAGTTTCTTGTGATCACCGAGTTTGTATGAACATTATGAGCGCATCAGTAACTTGTGCTGCTCCTTGGTCTGCTGTTCATGTAACGAATATAGATTCGTAATCATACACATCAGCATATATAGGCGTACACGTACGCCTGCACGACCTTATGCCAAGGTTGTGCTATGTTTTCCTCCTGGGAATGTGTTGTCCTATTGCAAGACCATAATTTTTGGGGCCGTATTTTACATACACTCATCTCTTGAGCTGTAACCTGCCTTGGGAAGTTGTGGCTCATCCATCTAGCCGTGATGAAGCAGCAGCAACACGTCGTCATCACAGCCTTTGTTTTCCTACTGGGGAATGGGACTTGCGGTCTCAGTTTGTCTTCGTCCTCCTTCAGTCAAACGAAGAGGCGGAACGGATTACAGTTACAGCCTCCAGCCAGACAATTAGTCGCATACCTTCTGGTCGGTCGCCGTCAGTGCCTGTGCCTGTAACTTGGTTTATGCCGCCTTTCGTTCATCCAAGCAGCTGACCCAGTAGAAACAATCGATTGAACCGAAAAGAAAGAGAGAGGCGTTGAGCGATCGCCAACTTTAGTTTTGGCTGCTGGGAGTGCTGGACATGGCTGTGCATCTCTAAGCTGCTGGTAACAGCTGGAACTTGAAAGTGATACTGATGAGAGATCTTGATCGCGGCTAAATTGATCTTCTCATCTCATCGCTCCCTGAAAGAATACACGTGAATTATAATATGAAATGGATCAATAAGCTAGGAGCGTGTGGGGAAATGAATGTAGTATCTCTCTTCTGTCCACAAAATTCCAGTTTCTGCAGTTTCATTTCGGTCACAACTTGCTAAAGGAAAATGGCTCTGTTTTCTTCGGCACCGTACACGTGCTGCACAAAAACGTGCCGTCCATGCTTTGAGGAAACAGGTGTGTATACTTGTCAGCTCCAGCGTGTTATGCTCAAAATATCTCAAACGCCAACCCCCCAAAAGGATACTTTGATGTTATTTTTTTCTTAACTAAAAAGTGACAAAGAAAACTCGAGTGCATATACTAACTTTCATATATAGCATAGATAATAAGAAACCAATATAAGTTGCACAATAAAATCACTACTAATTAAATCCAAGGTTATGGAAAAAATAATATAGCATATATGATGATAGTATTTTTGAAGGAGTAGATACTAACTTGAATTTATTTCTACGAGGACCAAATAGATCATAATCCTTGATTACGTTGAGACAGCTAATCTTTGCAGCTAATTCTTTCCAATATATGTAGTAGTACCTCATAACGGCGCCACTTCTCGTCTGACAACGCGCGCCAACTCCACTTATCCCTGTTGTGCTTGTCTACGTACGGTTTTTAGATGGTCGTAGTTGTTGGACCTTGTCTGATGGGCCGGCAAGGTGCGCTATGGGCCCATATCATATCTATTATATTAATAAGGGAGTGTTAAAAGAAGCCACCACGTTCGCCGAGAGGGCTAAGAAATTCTCACGTTAATCAGAAAAAAGAAAAACTCTCCGCCGTTGGATTTTATGAAAATCTAACGGCCAATATTAAATCGTATATTTAATAACTGAAAAAAGAAAAAGATCTACGGTTGTACCGAATACAACTACAATTGTATAACCAGTATATGGCATGTTCGGCGGACCAATCAAGACCGTCCATATCTAGCGTCCAGAAGTACGTCCAGTTCGTTTTCCAATTCCATTATCCAAAAGAAGCAATTTGTACCATACGTTTGATACGGACCTATGATCGTATAAAGAAAAAACAACTACTACTTATGATCCTATGACAATGAGTAAACAATGGGTTCAGGGAAAAGGAACTATTCCCATTGTTCGTAGGGGAAATTAGCAAGCCAGGCATATATTTGTCTTATAAAAATATTACTACCTCCCTTCCCAAGTGTATGACGAGATTGATTTTTTTCACAACTTTATTCCTTCGTTTTATTTTAAAAACTTATTTAAAATGTGAAAATATGAATCATAATTAAACTATCATTACTGATAAATCAAATGATAACAAAACAAATGATAATATATTAAATTTTTTTTTGAGTAAGACGAATGTTCAAAGTTTTGAAAAAAAAAGTCAACCGCATCATACATTTATCATTTATGAGGAGTATTAGCATTATCCCATATGAAATAAATAAAAAGTCATAAATTTTTGCTTTATAAATCTAAATCATCGATTCTGACAAATATGTAAGTATTCGTGAGGTCACAAATAAAGAATGAATATATCATAAGAAATTCTACTATTGTAAAAAACTAAAAGAAATCCGGCACTCAAATGCAAACAAGGAAAATTTTAGACTATCTCTATGAAAAATGCCATCGTATTACCTCGATATTTTTTAAAGAGAAAAATATATAAAAACTCCAAACAAAAAATTAGATCTACAACTTTATGTTCTCATTCATATCCAGAGAAGAAATTGTGGAAAAAGAAATAAAATTCAAAGATATGGATCGTAAGCAAATATCATATTAATCTATCCAAAATTTCAAGTCAATGCAATATCCACTATTCAGTTGAAATACCATATATATCAAGGATGCTAAACGAAGTCTATTCACCAAGAGGGTCTAGAAATTACGACATTAGTTTGAAAAAACAGAAAACCTTCCAACGTTTAATTTTATGAAGATCTAACTGTCTACATTAAATCATATACCAAATACAGTTAAAAGAAAAAATATATGGCATGTGATATTACGATAATCAAACAGTCTAGATTGATCCAAATACTTTGTACGAAATACTTTATCTCTCCAACTTTGATCACCATAAGGAAAGATAAATCTCCATCTGAAATACATGTCATTTGAGCTCTAATGCTTTAGATTAAAATAGTACATAGCTCACTGGCGTTGTTAGCTCCTAGGCAGACCATAAACTGTGGACAGAGATAGAGCGATGCAAAGCCCAACAAGTAAAAAAAAGGGAATGTCATAAACCGGGTGGCCACGCATGTAGAAAACACATATACATCCTAATTAACCACTCTTGGAAATATGAGATCATATCAAAATGCTATGTTACTGCTGTCACGCTACTGAACCTCCCATACCCTTCTGCACATGCATTAACACATGTGAACAGTCCAATGTCCCAACTAAGAAAAGTGCATAGAAAGTATCTAAGAAAAGTGCATAGAAAGTATTCATGTGAAATGTCTACACATTAACACAAATGACTCAAACCCTTATACGAAGACCATTGCTAGATATTTATTTTTCTAATATATTGAGCAATCATGAATAGGAGTATTAAAAAAGATAGTTTAGATAGATATAACTCTTCACTATATATTTATTATCTGAATTAATAAGTAAGTATGAAAAATAAACCACCAGCATTCTAAAAAAAGGGTATTAAAATAACCAAGTTAATCAGAAAAACTGCATTATCAGATTTTAACAATATATAACCACCTAACAGACCAAAAATTATATCTGCTATCTTAACCAAAAAATGGTAAATGAAGCCACCATGATCGTCGACAAAACATACAAATTGTCATATCAATCAATTCAGAAGGAAAGAAAATGAACATTAATTCTTAGAGCATCTAATGGCCTATATTAAATCATATATCAAAATAAAAATCTACACTAATGGTTGTCCTAATTAACCACTCTTTGAAATATGAGATCATATCCAAAATGCTATGTTGTTGCTGTCACGCTACTGAACCTCCCATACCCTTCTGCACATGCATTAGCACATGTGAACAATCCAACGTCCCAACTAAGAAAAGTGCATAGAAAGTATCGATGTGAAATGTCTACACATTTAATAAACAATTCATTAAATGAAGGGTGACCAATTGTTTAGCGTTTAGGCTAACACCTGATATTAGATAGAGCACTGATGCTTTCTATTTAATCAATTCAATCTCTCGCATATATTCCTAAAATTTGTGCTACGTTTAGACATTCTTCTATATGAATCTCTCCGACATGAATGTGGGCAGCGCATATTTTCAGAGTTATAAAGCTTTCTCCTAGACGTATTCGTTGCCAACTCTGCCCCAACCTATGAACGTCTGTCATACTCCGCTAACTAACATGTGTTTTACGCGAATATAAAACAATACCAAGAACATGGACCATTGAATCAACTCTCTTGGAGACCAATACTGAAATAGGATATGTTGATTCAGAAAACAAGAACTTAACTCATGGCAAACATGAGCCCTCTTAGCAACATATGATTATTGAAATTTACATAGAAAACAGCATGGGTGGCATAGACGAGAATCAGGTGACAAACATGCCACCTCATATTTCCTTATGGAACATCATGACTTGCTCACCAGCTAATGATGTCGTTGACCATAGGAGGTAGCAAAATCCCTAAGGTAATCCAACGGTCCCCTGCGGCAAATAGAGAAATATAGATAGGTGGTCAGTAGAGTTGGTGAGCGAAGGAATAAGATTCTATAAATAATAGATGAGATACGTAGTCGATTGTATGTTGGGCTCATTCATCATTGACTAGGTGATATGAACCTTTACTATCATGGTTGTCTTTTGGCACAATTCTATGCTCTCACATAACTATGTTTCTACTCATGTGTTCTAGATGTCCACTCAAGTGCAAAAATAGTTTGGTAAATGTATTTTCATATGATAGAAGTTTTAGAATAAAATAAAAAAAGGATCCCATAATATCTTGACGCTACGACCCACTACTGCTTGGTAAAAAAGACCATACCAATCTTCTCGATTTGGACAACTTTGGATTAACCACATTTAGATGTGTTAAGATGAGAGTTGTATAGCTACATTGCGTAAGGATAGGACTCCATGTTAAATTTGAGTACGTGAGATCCGTTGGGTCTTAAACAATGTTTATTTAAGACTCAAACGTGCAAAGGTTTTTTGAACTGAATATGGGAACATTTCGGATGAAATCTGTTTGTTGGCGTAAGCCAATTTGTTGGGCCAAAAGATGAAAACCACATCACATGTCTTCTTCCTCCTATATACGAACAACCTATGTGGATTTTTTTCTCATGTGACACAGTGATGACCCATGCTACCTCGCCTCACCCTATAAAATTGTCTCCCAGGTATCCCCACTGCTAGATCCGTGACTGCTAGCCTTCCTCGCTAACCTCTGCATTCCTAAGATCATCTACCATTGACACTGGCACACACTGTAAGTCATCTGCAATCTATGCCCTACTGCCTCAGCATGCTACCTCATGCCCAGCTCCTTGACTGAACCAACGTCTTCCACACCACACAGTGATACCACCACAGAGGTGGCAACCGTCAATAAGGCAGACCCGGACAAACCACGCATGCCAGAGCCACCTACAAATCATGCACAAGAAACAAAACAAAGAAAAGTGTAATGTTTTTGTGGGTTAGGATTTATTTCAATAAAAATCAAATCCCGGAAACACCAAAATCCTAAAAACAATTACTAATCTTGGATACACCAGCATATTTGTTGTAATAGGTCACGTTTTTAAGAGTATGTCGGTTTACCATATAGATTATATAATTCAGCTTATATAATACTGAGTGGCTAACAAACACACAAACTTAGGAGTATGTACCTCATACAAAATTAGTGGGACACAGATTGTGACAAATACAAGGTGCACTATTGAGGAGTAAATAGAGAAAAATAATATAAAACAAAGTTAAATAATAATAATCAAACAAAACTAATTTCAAGTGAAATCAAAATAACAACGGAAAAACTAGCTCCCGCGCTATTTCCGCGGGCCACCTTGCTAGTTGTTTAATAGAGTTGATGGAGCCTAATCAGCAGGATTGACAATTACTTAATCATATATAGTGGACATACGTGATGGTTGGGGGGGGGCCTGGCCCGTGCGCCGCCGCCACCACACCCCCCCCGGCTCCGCCACTGGCCCGTGCGCCCGTCGGCGCGGTGCCGCCCGCTCGCCCGGCGTTGTGCCGCTCGCCCGCGGAGTTTAAGAGCAGCGCGGGGACTGGCCTCCGAGAAGAGGTTATCTGTGAAGCCGGAGGTGAAGATCACCGCCATTGGCCACCCAGGTCCTGCTGGACCATGCCGAGCCAGGCAGGTCGAGGAGGCTGGGCGGCAGCTCAGCATCTGTGCCCGTGAGGCCAGCCTGCCGTCGTTCAAGTTCGACGTGGTCACGGAGAAGAACTGGGAGGCGGTGCGCGTTGAGAGAGATGCCGCTGCCGCCGCCGACGATGAGGCGCTCGTCGTCAACGACCTGTTCAGCTTCAGCACATTGATGGAGGAGAGCATCTGCTTCGACGCGCCGAGCCCTAGGGACACGGTGCTCGCGACCATCGCTAGGATGCGGCCGGACGTGTTCATCCAGGGCGTCGTGAGCAACGCGTGCGGCGCCACCACGTTCCTGTCGCGGTTCCGGGGGGCGCTGCACTACTACTCCGCCATGTTCGACGCGCTGGACGCGACGATGCCGCGGAGCAGCGAGGAGCGCCGGCTGATAGAGGAGCACAGGCTGGGGCCGAACGCTCTCAACATCATAGCTTGCGAGGGCCATGACCGGGTGCACCGCTTGGACACGTACAGGCAGTGGCAGCGGAGGAACCAGAGGGCTGGGCTGAGGCAGCTCCCGTTGGACCAGCGGATTGTCGATAGGGTTAGGGACGAGGTGAGGAAGCACCCCTACCACAAGCACTTTGTAATCAACGAAGATCACTCGTGGCTGCTGCAGGGATGGAAGGGAAGAATCCTATATGCCCACTCCACCTGGACTGCAGACGACGGCGATGCCTCCTCCTGAATCGCTTCATGCCCTTCTTCTTATTGTTAGGTGCTTCTTTTATTGGGATTCTCGTCTCCGATACGTAGGTGTGTTGTATTGGCAGAGCTATGCATATATTGGCGATGAATATATTGACGAACCATAATTTAATCCGATTGTTCTGAAGGGAAAAACTAAAAACCTTAATTACAAGGATAGAATCACATAGAAATGCCCACATATTAATAGGGTCTTTTTCTTCAGTTGACGGTCTTCAAGAACCAGACCATCTGGTGCATGCCACCGGACCATTCGGTGCACAGAGTTTCACCAACTGTCTTTTGCATCAAGATCTCTTCAATCTTTTCGGACTTCATTGAACTTGGGTCTTCTTGGATGATCTTTAATTCCTCTCTCTTGTGCTCTTTGATCACTCCTTTAAGGTGTTTGTACTCTAGATCTATCACCTGCATCCTTGAAACTTATAGACACATACATGCAACCATATTAGTCCCGAATCTTACTGACTTTAATCCTCACCAGATGTGCTAGAAAGAAGAAAAATTTAGAAATTCTCATAAAAATCAGAAACATCCAACCGTTCATCATGTAGCTCTAATAATAATAGTCATTAAATCTATTATATTTTCTAAAAAATTACTCACCATGCCATTATGAAAGATGAGATAAAACAACCTCCTAAATTTAGACAAAATTTACCCACCATGCCATTATGCGATGAAATAAAAAATAACCCCCTAGATTTATATAAAAATTACTCATCATGCCATTATGAATATGAATTAAAATACCCCTAAATTTGCATAAAAATTACCCATCGTGCCATTATAAAATATAAATTAATTTACGCCTAAATTAGTATATAAATTAATCAACATGAAAGAAAAATTAGAATAATTCCTAATTTTCTTTATAAATTATCCACAATGTCATTACAAAAGATTAATTAATATAATCACTTCTAATATTACTAAGAATTAAATCTATACTGTATCTACTAAAACTCTAACCCGTGTGAGAGCTCGGGCTGATGGACTAGTTGAGCTATATTGACATTTAACCACCAAAATCACATTAACCACAAGGTGTAAGGTCCATTTTAATTTCCTTACATCATGCTCAGCAGTACTGTAGGTGTAAAATGGTCATATATCATGTTAAAAGGCCTATGATCAGGCAAGATAGCTAGGCTATAAATGCGGCAGGATAGAGTGTTGCGGGGGGGGGGGGGGGGGGTTGGGGGATCTCACAATACATTCCCATTAGCCTACTCGTTATACACTCTCTACTGTTCATTCAACCCTAGAGATTTGACTGAAGCCCTCTGGTCCCCACTTTTTGTGTTTGGAGAGAACCCCCGACACTAGACAACATGAGGAAGGATAGCATACTAGATGAGTAAGATTTGAGGCCATAAAGTTGTACCTAACTCAGCTCATTGACCTTATGATATTTCCATAGTTGGACCACTCTTGTGTTCCAACATTTCCTACATGTGAATACGTGACAGCATCTATACAAGATTAGATGGTTTGGCGGCTGGATTTGTGTCATCCAATGCATATGATATGCAGGTAAGTTATCCTATGCATATGATATACTGTATCTCTTAATTGCTTCTGACTTCTTGTTGTATGAATGGGAAGTGGAGGAGAGAGGCGATGAACAGGTGAGGAGCCGTAACACTCGTTGCTGCTGCTGCCCAGCCTCACGTTGAGGATACTGGGCGAAACATGCAAATAGAGACACCATTCACTAAGTCATCTAATGATATGATACATTATGACAATGTAGATATGAAATGCCCCAGTTTCCATAATGGGACTAAAATGTGCTTTATTACCATCCCAGGGTTTGGTAATCACATTATTATATCAGAGTGATACAGATCCGCCCTAACGGGTCGGACAACAAAGGGGCGCAGCCCTTGAAGACTAAGCAGCGGAATATAAAACGTAGGCCCAAGTTTCCCCACGTCGCGGTTGGGAAGTAGGTCGTAGCCCTTATTCACTGCCGTATACGGTGCTCTCATCGTCTCCACTAGAAAAACATCAACAAAGCAAGGGTGAGTACATACGTACTCCGCAAGCCCACCTTCCTCCATAGGGAGTAGGGGTATAGCTATAACTACATGCAAGGCATATCTGGAGCTCAGGGAAGTTTTGCATAAAACATTTTGTATGCAGAGTTCGAGATAGTCTAACAAGTTTTAGTTATTCAAAAACAGGGTTTTTCTCAAAAAGGGGTGCCACTGGACTTGCCGGTCCGCATGGCCAATGACCTTCCAGCCATCACACTTTCCACACCGCTATAGGATTCTACCCCCGTAGCTTAAACTTCCACCCAAAAACCATTCCACAACCAAAACCAAACCTTTTCCCACAGTTTTAGTTTATGAAAAGTGCTAATTGAAGAACCAAGCCGTAACTCATCCATACCAGTGGACTCGGACTATTCGAATAGGTTTTACTCTGATCAGAGGTTGTACTAATTCCCACAAGTTGGACTCAGCGACACTTACGGCCAAATAAGCATCCGAATTCCAAACCAAACCGTTGCCTTTGTTTCATCGCCTAGCAGTACTTTAGAGGTTCGGGCCACCTAGCCAGTCCAGTACCCCGCGGTACTCTCGTGGCTCCTCACCCCTTCCCTAGCCCCTTGTGCCCCAGCACAGAAGCTACTAGGCTATCCACTCCGGTTCGGGCCTAGCCAATGCCTCATACAGAGCGAGTGGTTGTACTAAAAGAGTTAGGCGAGATGAAAATCAACGCGGTCCTTACAGGGCGCAGGTAGAACCGTTCCATCTTTCCACTGCTCGACACTACGACCATCCATCTACCCGGTCGTCTCCACGACTCCCGGGACTTGGGTAACCGCGGGTGCTAAGTTACCGTTCATACCCTGCCCTTAAATGGCTTATCGCGACCCGTGGGTCGTTTGCCGGGGTTCTTCCCCATTTTATTTGAAAACACGCACACCTATCCTCATCCTTAAACCCATCAAGTTTCACAACCATAATCCCAACCTATCATTAAGATTATGATGGATATAATTAAGTGAGTGATCCCACCTACGCGCACTACATCTAAAATAGGCTTAGGTGGTGGTATATTTGTGTGGTTACCTTAGCAGGCAAAACATGAAAGTTTTTATAGTGATTATCAGGCTAAGGGTTGTGTTTGCAAAACGTAGGAATTTTATGCATCAAGTGGGGATTCCAGTGGACTTGCCGTGGTCCTTCTTGCTGCTGCATAACACGTCGGCGTAATGCCCAATATTGGACATACTCGTGCTCCTGCTGTCGCTGCCGATAACGCGCTAGCCACTGGTGGCGGAGGTACGCCATCTGCCGAATGCGTTGGTATTCCAACTGCTGGGCACGATGGTGCCTCAACCACTGGGCATGCCGAGCACGTTGTTGTGCGCGGTGGTGCGCCATCCATTGTGCGTGCTCAGCTAGCATCTGATGTAATTGCCGGACGCAGGCTTCGAGTCTCATGGAAATCCTTGCAAGAGGCGTGCCGGCTATGATACCCGGTATAACCTACGCACACAAACAAGGAAGCACACATATCGGGTAAACATGAGCTCAACATAAATCTTAGGTAAATGGAAGTTTGGTGTTTATTTGGATGGTCGGATTTTACCAGAGGGGTTGGCTCTGGAAAGTGGTGGAGGGTTGTTGGCTTTGCTGACGGGCATGATGGCGGTTATGGGTATATTGCCTCGGTATTGGGTCGGGGCGGTTAGGGCGATGGCGGAAATGGCAGGAGGGTGGTCGCATGGCGATGTTGGAGGGGAAAAGATACTTTGTAGAGTGTATGGATAGGTAGAGCTTGATTTTAGATGAATTTAGGCGTGAAAATCACCTAAATCGGAGTTCAAACGGAGGAGGTACGGAGTATTTAGTGTCGAGGGGTAGATTTAGACTTTTCTCGAAAGTTCAGGGGGTAGATTTGGCCTCTTTTTGGGTTCAGCCCGCGGGGAAAACAGAACCTGGGCCGGGGGGTAATTCGGCCCGCTCGCGCGCTGCACGCGCGCCTGGCGCGGCCCATCCGCGCAGCGTGGCGCGCGGCGCGGCCCGGCCGGCTGGGCCGGCCCACTACGTCGGGGGCGCGCGGCGACGGCGCGGCGATGCCATCGGCGCCGGGCCCACGTGGCGGTGATACCGGGGGGAAGACGGCGTCAGGGAGTGGGGACGGCGGTGGTTCGGTTCGGGCGAACCGGGGGTCGGTGGTCCGAGGGGGGCTCGCCGGTGGTTCTCACCGCCGGTGGCGGTTCCGGTGACGAGGTCACCGGTGTGAGCACCAGATCATCATGGCGGACACGGTGGTGGGGGCGTAGAGACGAGCGGGGGCCTGGGGGAGGGGTGTCCACGGCGGTCAGGGCCACGGCACCATGGCCATGGCCGAGGGGCTCGCGGACAGCCCAGTGCTGGCGGTGGGAGGGAAAATTGAAGCTTGGCAAGGGTTGAGTAGGGTGTGGTGATGCTCCTTGGGGAGGGAATTGGATTGTGGTGACCGGTAGGAGAGGAATTTTGGGTGGCGGCGTGGAGTGCGCCGCGGAGATGCTCTGTGGTGCTATGGTGCGGCACCGCGCCGGGTTTCCCGGGGCGGGTTCGAGCTGAGGAGAAGGGTGGAGCTCGGCGAGCTTGGTAGAAGGGAAGGGCGTGTGCTTGCGGCTAGCGACGGAGTTCGGCGTCCATTTATAGGCGCGGGGTCGGGGTGGTGAGGGAGGCGAGGCCGGCGTGTAACGCGGTGGGGGAGGGGACGAGAGCAAGCCCGGGCTGTAGAGGGAGGGGGCTGAGCGTAAAGACGGGCCTGGCGGCGCGGGGCTGGCCGGGGAGGGGGTTTGCTCTTCGGCCCGCGGTGAGTGGGGGCCGGCGCGGAGGGACATGACGGCGCGCGGCTCGTGGCGCGGAAGCGAGCGGGGGACCGGGCGCGGCGGCTCTGCCACTGCCGTGCGCCGCGGGTTCTGCCCAGCGGTCCGAGGAGGGGGGAAGCGGAGCTGACGGCGGGGCCCGTGTGGTGGTGAGGGAGAGAGGGAAGGCGGCAGACGGCGGCGGGGCTGGGTGTGGCCGGGGTCCGGCGCGGGGGGGGGAGGGTGCTGCGACGTGCGGCGCGTGGCGCGCGCCGTCCTGACGGAAGGAGGAGGTGGAGAAGAGGATGACCGGCGGGGCCCGCTTGTCGGTGGCTGAGGAAAGAGGCAGGCTGGTTCGGCCTGGTGGGGAGGGGGAAGGAAGTTGGGCCGGGCCGAAGGGAGGAGGGGAGGGAAAGAGGAAGAGTTTGGGCCAGGGAAAAGGGTTTCGGCCCACAGGACTTTTCTCCGTTTTCTGGATTTCGTTTTTTTGGAATTTGGAAGGGATTTTGAGAGTGCTTTTGCGGAGGATTTTCGGTGGATGGGATCTCGGAATACTCGGAGATTTTTGTTGAGCTCATTCTATGCACACAAACAACAAACCAACAAGCAAACGGGGTTTTCGAAAATTGATTTTGAATTAGGGAGGGAGATTAGGAGAAAATTTCTGGGGCTAAATTTCGGGGTGTCACAGATCTACCCCACTTAAAATGAATCTCATCCACGAGATTCGGTTTAGAAGGTTTACAGGGATAGCTTTACTTCAGCCAAACTAGCTTTACAATGGAAGCTCAGATTTTACACGAAATGGCAGGTGGAACTTCAACAACAACTGACTCAGCTTTTATTTGGCTACTTGGCGCCGTTGTGCAAGCCTTCTGCATACAAAGAGGTCTTTCTATCTCTTTCGTCTCATGAACTTGAAAGGTTGAACCATTGCCTGGCAGCTTCAGGCGGGACTATCGAGGGGGTGCCAGAAATTCAGCGAGGCACTTTCTTCACTCTAGATGGTGATATAATCTGGGTAGCCTGTCCATAGTTAGAGGAGTCGCTTGCCTTAGGGAGCCAGATTATCATGTTCCAAAATCTACAGAAGGGTGACTACCCCACTTAAATAGGGCGGAAGCCCCTACTTGAATGGACTAGGTACCCCTCTGGGAGTGGGGAGCTGCTGCTTCTTTCGTCTTCTTTGCTTCTTGGCCGGATCTTGGGCTTCTTCGTCTTGGCACTGCTTTGCTAGCAGGAAGCATCTTCTAGCTTCTGCTCTGCCCGTGGGAGAGTTATCAACCGAAGGAGGATTAGGAGGCATAGGACTAGGATTATGGCGAAGAATATGTAGTGGAGCGGAACGCAGACTCGGGGCTCTGGGTTCATGCCTTGGATGAATCTGGGGGGGTAGTGTGCAAGAACCTGGCTTGTGCGGTCTTGGAATCTGACTGTGCTGCGCGCAAGCTGGAGGAGAACTTTGGAGATCTTGTAGAGGAAGGCGCACTTAATGAGAAGAAGTGTGATGATGACTAGGTCCATCATCAGGTGGTGGAGCGGGCGGGTGGTTTGGGATGGTTCAGTTCCGAGGGAAGGGGGCGATGGATTACCCAAAGGAAAAGGAGACAGAATGGAAGGGCGAAGGCGGCGAAAGTGTAGAAGCCTAAGAGAATATGTCCTAACCAGGAGTCTCCAAACATGGGGGAAGCTGCTTGGTGGTTCCAACGGGAGGGGGGATGGTGGTGGGTTTGCTCTGCGAGGCGAGTGCGGAGCTGAGCTCGGGGAGGGGGTTTTAATGGCGCTGGGGAGCAGTAGGCGCAGTGCGGCGGCTCGTGTACCGAGGTGGTGGAGCTGGAGCACGCGACGGTCGGTGGTGAGTGGCTACGGGGCCGGGCATCCACTAACGATGGATACGGACACGCGGCGGCGTGCGATTTACCGGGTGTAGGGGCCAGGCACTGGCTGCCGATGGGGTAAGGACACGCGGCGGGGGGCGGCGTGCAGGGGTTGGTTATGGCCGACAGGGGGCAGTGGGCGCGCTGCCAAAGGCGGCAGGCGGTGCAGGCGGCGTGCGCTGATGGCGGGGAGGCGGGTGGGTGGTGGGGGCCGGTGCATTGGATGCGGCTGACGCGGCAGACAAGCAGCAGGGGTGGTGGAAATGACGTGAGCAGTGGGGATACTGTTTGTAGGGTTACTATTTGCGGTACAGAAAGTTTTTTTCTCTGGTCTTATCCAATTTTCCCAGGGCTACTGTTTCCTTGTGCCATTCTGTCAGACGTTGTCGTACTTTCTTTGACCGAGATTCCTTCCTTGGTGGCTTTTCTCGGAGGGCACACCTTCTTTGGGCGGATGTTTTTAAGGTGGGAAAAAGACAGCAGGGGTGGGGGGCTGGCTCTAATAGGTGATTTTATTAGCACACATATGAGACAAAAACACTTCAAAATAAGCATAACAAGCAAAGCGTTACAAACACGGAGACGGACATTCTAACGTGACTACTCGAGCCAAAATGGCCTCGTCTTCTGGCTGCTGGTGGCTTCATCTGATGGTGGCTGCTGGTTGCTGGGTCCTCCTCTGGGGGATGAGAGCGTCAGGAATGCTCCCATACTTGCTCTGTCTTCTGGGTGGACGGGGTTGTGTGGGACCCGTTCCTGGGTTTGTAGCTGACGAAGGAAGGATTGTTGGAGACTTGCTGGGGGAGCTGGTACTAATAAGTCTGGAGGGTTTGATGTTCCTCCAATGTGAGGGAAACCGGACAAACTTCTTTTCCTTCTTCCCTGGTGGATCAGGGAATTGTGGTACTGGCTGACCTGGAGGTGGATTAGTTCCGCTTCCATTTCACGGTTCCGAGTTATCAGCTTATTGTGTAGGTTCCTCAGCTTATCATACTCGTCATCTAGGGCGTCCACATATAGGGTGAGGTAGGCTATGGTGGGATCCTTGGATCCACTGATCTCTGCCAGAACTGCAGTTCTCTTGCGCCAGGCGGGAGCCATCTTGTTCATGGGTGGGTAGAATCTCATGGGTGAGGGCTGCACCATGCCCCGGTACGTGGAGCATATCTTCTTCATGGCGTCGCGCGCGGCGATGCAGCATGCGTCCAAAAACTCCTTCCTGATGACTGTGGTAAACCATCCAGTGAGTGCAGGGCTATCCCGGATGTATAATGTGACCGTCCATTCAGGCCCCTCTCTTCCAGGAAGTGCTAGCCCGCAGTATTCTGGGTATCCTTGGACCTCAAGGCATCGCATAGTGTCCCTTAGAAGCTTTGGGAATCCTTCCACACCTTCGCAGTAGCTGACCTAGCGGTCACTTGCCATCGGATCGAGATACGTAAGATTCGTCCTACGCTAACTAACTTAACACACAACCAAAAGTACAAGGCAACGAATACAACGCACGCAAATCTACACGACTCACTCTTACAAGGGTGCTAACCAAAATGAAGGAAAATCTTCACTACCCAAATGTAAGAGAGACACTGGGTACTACTACTTCGGACCTTGCTGCTTCATCCCTTGCTGATCGCAGTGGCTTATTCTGAAGAGGGGTTGGTGGTTTCTTCAGAGGTCTCTTCACTGGAGAAGTCTCCGCCGGAAGATTCCTCGCTGGAACTGATGATGATGACTCCTGACGATGACTGAGCCAAGACCAGGGGGTCGTCTTCTTCAGTCAATCCCCAGGGCGAAGCGAGACTCGATGCTTCAAGCCTCAGGGATGTTGGTGGGACTCGTGGTTGGCTGGGAGAGGCAGGGTTTGGGGGCGGCCCTTTAGGTAGTTCTTCCTTCTCTATGCACTCTAGCTCAGGAGCTGGGGTTTCCGGGGTGAGGGTTTCTGCTAGCTCTTGTGGAGGAGTTGGAAGGGGCTCTGGTGGAACTGGTTGGCTTTCTGGCTGAGGTGAGATAACTAGTATACCCTCAAACCATGGGATGTCTATGGAGAGGTCGATGCGCCTCCTCTTTTTAAGGGGCACGGGGTGACCGTCAAGGATAGGCTTTTCTTCTGCCATTGCTGTTTGCAATAGAGCTGTCCCGAGTCTCTTCTGCTTTCTACTGGGCCCTTTAAATAGCTTGTTTGGCGCGTCCTTTAGTGCCAATATTATATTGTCTGCCCGAGAGGTCACTTGTTGACTATGTGGCATTGATAGCAATGTACCATGTAGGGGCCATATCCTAGACTCCTGAGGTATAGGCCCTGGCCATCCATAGGGCCAAATGCTTTGACCAGGGTGGTCCATAGCGTAGAGTCACGCCATGTGTCTTTGTGATGGTGACGTTTCCGTTCTTGAGCACTGGCTCCTTTAATATCGATCCATTGCATCCATCAGGTCCATGCACTGTACTTATGTCCATTATTTCCTAGCTTGCATGGGAAGTGGTGTTTCCTTCTGGCAGAAGCTTAACTGGCCTTTGGGGCAGCCGTTGGGGCCAAAATATTTTTTGAAAGGGAGTAGGTTGAGGAGCAGAGATGTTTTTCAAACGGATTTTGGACTCAAAACGTTTTCCAACCTTAGGGTTACGTCCTACGGCCAACTACGGCTCTGATACCACCTGAAACGCCCCAGTTTCCATAATGGGACTAAAATGTGCTTTATTACCATCCTAGGGTTTGGTAATCACATTATTACATTAGAGTGATACAGATCCATAAGTTGGACTCAGCGACACTTACGGCCAAATAAGCATCCGAATTCCAAACCAAACCGTTGCCTTTGTTTCATCGCCTAGCAGTACTTTAGAGGTTCGGGCCACCTAGCCAGTCCAGTACCCCGCGGTACTCCCGTGGCTCCTCACCCCTTCCCTAGCCCCTTGTGCCCCAGCACAGAAGCTACTAGGCTATCCACTCCGGCTGGGCCTAGCCAATGCCTCATAGAGAGCGAGTGGTTGTACTTAAAGAGTTAGGCGAGATGAAAATCAACGCGGTCCTTACAGAGCGCAGGTAGAACCATTCCATCTTTCCACTGCTCGACACTGCGAGCATCCATCTACCCGGTCGTCTCCACGACTCCCGAGACTTGGGTAACCGCGGGTTGCTAAGTTACCGTTCATACCCTGCCCTTATATGGCGTATCCCGACCCGTGGATCATTTGCCGGGGTTCTTCCCCATTTTATTTGAAAAGACGCACACCTATCCTCATCCTCAAACCCATCAAGTTTCACAACCATAATCCCAATGTGTTTGCAAAACGTAGGAATTTTATGCATCAAGTGGGGATTCCAGTGGACTTGCCGTGGTCCTTCTTGCTGCTGCATAACACGTCGGCGTAATGCCCAGTATTGGACATACTCGTGCTCCTGCTGTCGCTGCCGATAACGCGCTAGCCACTGGTGGCGGAGGTACGCCATCTGCCGAATGCGTTGGTATTCCAACTGCTGGGCACGATGGTGCCTCAACCACTGGGCATGCCGAGCACATTGCTGTGCGCGGTGGTGCGCCATCCATTGTGCGTGCTCAGCTAGCATCTGCTGTAATTGCCGGGCGCAGGCTTCGAGTCTCATGGAAATCCTTGCGAGAGGCGTGCCGGCTATGATACCCGGTATAACCTACGCGCACAAACAAGGAAGCACACATATCGGGTAAACATGAGCTCAACATAAATCTTAGGTAAATGGAAGTTTGGTGTTTATTTGGATGGTCGGATTTTACCAGAAGGGTTGGCTCTGGAAAGTGGTGGAGGGGAGCTCGTGGCGGTGCGGGTTGTTGGCTTTGCTGATGGGCATGATGGCGGTTATGGGTATATTGCCTCGGTATTGGGTTGGGGCGGTTAGGGCGATGGTGGAAATGGCGGGTGGGTGGTCGCATGGCGATGTTGGAGGGGAAAAGATACTTTGTAGAGTGTATGGATAGGTAGAGCTTGATTTTAGATGAATTTAGGCGCGAAAATCACCTAAATCGGAGTTCAAACGGAGAAGATACGGAGTATTTAGTGTCGAGGGGTAGATTTAGACTTTTCTGGAAAGTTCAGGGGGTAGATTTGGCCTCTTTTTGGGTTCGGCCCGCGGAGAAAACAGAACCTGGGCCGGGGCATAATTCGGCCCGCTCGGCCTGGCTCGGCTCGCTCGCGCGCGTCTGGCGCGGCCCACGCGTGCAGAGAGGCGCGCGGCGCGGCCCGGCCGGCCCACTACGTCGAGGGCGCATGGCGACGGCGCGGCGATGCCGTTGGCGCTGGGCCCATGTGGCGGTGATACCGGGGGAAAGATGGCGTCAGGGAGTGGGGACGGCGGTGGTTCGATTCGGGCGAACCCGGGGTCGGTGGTCCGGGGGGGCTCGCCGGCGGTTCTCACCGCTGGTGGCGGTTCCGGCGATGAGGTCACCGGTGTGAGCACCAGATCATCGTGGCGGACGCGGTGGTGGGGGCGTAGAGACGAGCGGGGGCCTGGGGGAGGGGTGTCCATGGCGGTCAGGGCCACGGCGCCATGGCCATGGCCGGGGGGCTCGCGGACAGCCCAGTGCGGGCGGTGGGAGGGAAAATTGAAGCTTGGCGGGGGTTGAGTAGGGTGTGGTGATGCTCCTTGGGGAGGGAATTGGATTGTGGTGACCGGTAGGAGAGGAATTTTGGGTGGCGGCGTGGAGTGCGCCGCGGAGATGCTCTGTGGTGCTATGGCGCGGCACCGCACCGGGTTTCCCAGGGCGGGTTCGAGCCGAGGAGAAGGGTGGAGCTCGGCGAGCTTGGTGGAAGGGAAGGGCGTGTGCTTGCGTCTAGCGACGGAGTTCGGCGTCCATTTATAGGCGCGGGGTCGGGGTGGTGAGGGAGGCGAGGCCGGCGTGTAACGCGGCGGAGGAGGGGCCGAGAGCAAGCCCGGGCTGTAGAGGGAGGGGGCTGAGCGTAAAGACGGGCGCGGCGGCGCGGGGCTCGCAGGGGGGGGTTTGCTCTTCGGCCCGCGGTGAGTAGGGGCCGACGCGGAGGGACGTGACGGCGCGCGGCTCGTGGCGCGGAAGCGAGCGGGGGACCGGGCGCGGCGGCGCTGCCGCTGCCATGCGCCGCGGGTTCTGCCCGGCGGTCCGAGGAGGGGGGAAGCGGAGCTGACGGCGGGGCCCGTGTGGTGGTGAGGGAGAGAGGGAAGGCGGCAGACGGCGGTGGGGCCGGGTGTGGCCGGGGTCCGGCGTGGGGGGGGGAGGGTGCGGCGACGCGTGGCGCGTGGCGCGCGCCGTCCTGACGGAAGGATGAGTAGGATAAGAGGATGACCGGCGGGGCCCGCTTGTCGGTGGCTGAGGGATGCGGCAGGCTGGTTCGGCCCGGTGGGGAGGGGGAAGGAAGTTGGGCCGGGCCAAAGGGAGGAGGGGAGGGAAAGAGGAAGGGTTTGGGCCAAGGAAAAGGGTTTCGGCCCACAGGACTTTTCTCCGTTTTCTGGATTTCATTTTTTTGGAATTTGGAAGGGATTTTGAGAGTGCTTTTGCGGAGGATTTTCGGTGGATGGGATCTTGGAATACTCAGAGATTTTTGTTGAGCTCATTCTATGCACACAAACAACAAACCAACAAGCAAACAGGGTTTTCGAAAATTGATTCTGCATTAGGGAGGGAGATTAGAGAAAATTTCCGGGGCTAAATTTCGGGGTGTGACAAGATAGTAGCTAGAATTTTGAATTAAATTAAAAATAGCAATAATATGTAGATGCTAAAAATCAAACAGGAAAATAACAGGAGGGGAAAAAATTGTTGAGGACCAACAGAAAAAGCCTACAACATAAGAGTAGCAAAAAAATCAAACAAAGCTCAAATATAAAAACAAGTTATCCGCGCTATTTGCGCGGGCCATCTCGCTAGTGTATATATATATATATATGAAAATTCCTTTCTACATGCGCATGTAGCTACACTCGTCTATGTATCTCACAATTGAGGGTATATCTGGTCAAACGAAAGGTATGTACACGGAGTATGCAATGATACTAGACCATTTGAGGTGATATATGCATGAGGTATGCGAGTATACCTGAGGTATATAGACATACCCCGTTATATGTACTAATATGAATGTATTACAATAATATATTAAAAACAAGGGCTGCTTTGTAATTTTTTTAGGTGGTGGTATTTGAGATATCCTAAAATAAGTATGCGAACATACTCAAACTGATAAATGAGTATGCGGACATACCCCTATTGGGTTATTGACGGTGAGTGTAGCTACATGCGCATATAGATAAAACTCTTCCTATATATATATATTTATATATAGCTCTGGCAATATAATACTCAAACTTGTCAGAGACAAGGATCATATCACCAAAAAAGCAGCACCTAATAATAATAAGAGGAGGAAAGCTATACGACAACTGAATGTTTTAGGGGATTTCCTATCTGAAATTTTCAAGCAATCCAAGAAGGTCACCTTCTTCCCCAACACTGGCGAGGTTAGGTTTTAGGGTTTGGGGGGTGGGGTTTTGGGGTAGGGGTTACATGTGATCTCTGCACTTAGGATTGGTGGCTGGGGAGGTGGGCGGACTGGCAGTGGAGGCGGCTGGTGGGTGGGATGACACGGGGCGCCGCCTGTTGCCGTGGTGGAGGACGGCAGTTGGGCGGGGTATCAGGGCGGATGCATCCGGCGGCGTTCGTTAGTGGTGGCAGTGGCGGCGGGGGACAACGGAGGCGGGCGTGATGCTGCCAAAGCGGGCGTAGGCACGCGGGCGGACGGGAGAGAGGGGCGAGAGCAGATGCATTCTAGGCGGAGCAGTAGATGATTAGGTGGAGAGAGAGAGGTGGGATTTGAGCCATTGGATCCTGCTCGGACGGAGAAAATCAGTTGTTGAGATGAGCTAAAACACTCATTGTTGCCTAGACAGAAGCCATATACTAGGCGGCATCGTTGTCTGCAACCCAGGTGGAGTGGGCATATAGGATTCGTCCCTTCCATCCCTGCAGCAGCCACGAGAGATCCTCGTTGATCACAAAGTGCTTGTGGTAGGGGTGCTTCCTCACCTCATCCCTAACCCTATCAACAATCCTCTGATCCAACGGCAGCTGCCTCAGCCCAGCCCTCTGGTTCCTCAGCTGCCACTGCCTGTACGTGTCCAAGCGGTGCACCCGGTCATGGCCCTCGCAAGCTACGATGTTGAGGGCGTTCGGCCCCAGCCTGTGCTCCTCTATCAGCCGCCGCTCCTCGCTGCCCCGCGGCATCGTCGCGTCCAGCGCGTCGAACATGGCCGAGTAGTAGTGCAGCGCCTCCCGGAACCGCGACAGGAACGCCGTGGCGCCGCACGCGTTGTTGACGACGCCCTGGATGAACACGTCCGGCCGCATCCCGGCGATGTTCGCGAGCACCGTGTCCCTCGGGCTCGGCGCGTCGAAGCAGACGCTCTCCTCCACCAACGTGCTGAAGCCGAAGAGGTCGTTGACGACGAGCGCCTCGTCGGCGCCGCCTCTCTCAACGCGCACCGCCTCCCAGTTCTTCTCCGTGACCACGTCGAACTTGAACGACGGCAGGCCGGCCTCGCGGGCGCAGACGCTGAGCTGCCGCCCGGCCTCCTCGACCTGCCTGGCGCGGCAGGGTCCGGCAGGACCAGGATGGCCAATGGCGGTGATCTTCACCTCCGGCTTCACAGATGACCTCTTCTCACAGGCCAGCCACCGGAGCAGTGCCGACCACCGGAGCCCGTAGTCGAGGCCGTAATCCACGATGTGCAGCTTCTTCTTCCCCGCGGCGGCGTAGAGGATGGTCATGTCGATGAATATCAGCGGCACCCTGCCGAAGCAGCAGGCGACCATGTACAGCCTGTATGCCCTGAGGCACTCGGCGATGGAGGGGCGCAACGCCATGGCCAGATGCCAGAGCTGCCCGCCGACGCCCAGCAGCCGCGCGTGCAGCCCCTTGGCGAAATAGTGGGCTAGCCGCTGCGTGGCGTCACCGGTCGCCGATGCGTGCTGCCCGATCTGCAGCAGCAGCAGGCTCGCGCTCTTGTGGTTGTCCTCGTCCACCTCGCGCGCGCAGCAGAGCAGCAGCCCGCGCAGATCCACCCCCTCGTCTCTCCTGCTCACCTTCTTGCCTCCCTTTCTTTTCTTGTCCATCCTGTTCTTGTGCGGTTCACTGTCCATGGATATGCGCAGCTTCTCCATGTCCTGGATGCATGTCTCGTATCCATGCAGCATAACTTCATCCAAGATCTCATGGGTAGTGCTCATCTCTGCCAAATCACCTGTTCTAGCTTTATTTGGCACGCCTCCTGCTACCTCGTGCTCTTTCCCCTCCTCTATTCTAGAGATCTTGTCCCCGGGCAAGAACATGCTGGCCTCTTCCATGCCCTTGAAGAACGCCTCCACTACATCCACACCCTTATTCATGGGTGATGATGACAAGAGTGTGCTTTCATCACCACTATTGGCGACGGCGGTGGAAGAGGACAGGATTTCGGCAAATGGTTGCTGCGCCTGGAGTAATACAGGGTGGTCGTCGGAGTATTGGCGCAAGTTGTCACTGTCCATGCCGTCGTCCATCAGCACGCGTGAAATGTAGGGGAGCAGCAGATCGTCAGGAGCAATTTGGCCTTCGTCTTGTCTGCTGTGAGCATCAGGGTTGGGCGTTGGAGGAAGAAGGTCGAGGAACACCGTTGGTAATGGCGGTGAAGGCTCTGATATCCCCATGAGACTCTTAGCAAAGAATTCCTCTGGGGTGGTAGCCATGGTCGATTGGATATTGCTGGTGTTCGTCAGTAAGTTTGATTTAAGATATATATATCACCAACGAAGAGAAGATAACAAAAGGTACAGCTTTGTTGTCTGTGTATGATGCTACCGTAGAGAAGATCCCAAACTCTGGGATTTGTCAGGCGTTCGACGATGCTCCCAATGTTGTTGGCTGGGTAATGGAGACGATGAATGCCTGTAGCTCCTATGTTGTACACATCAAACAAAGATAATAAATTATGTTATCTACATTGAAACGACAAAAGAAGAATATTCTGTAACTAAATATTTTTAATGCACGGCAAGGCCAAAACAAATCGGCTAGAGTGTGCACCGCGAGGTGCTTGAAAAGAATGGTCAACACCCTGCTTATGTTTATACATTGATCTTACCGTGAAGAAAGGAAACCATAATTTGGGTGACTCCATTAAATTGTTTCCCATCCACTAACACTTTTCTAACTCTAATATTATCTAAATATTACGATTAGAGATAAAAATATGGTAAGAGGACAGATGGAATCCAAGAAATTCTCACAAAAAAGAAACATCTAGCACCAATATGTCTTGAAAATTTTGTGGAATATTCAAGATTCAAGAAATAACTTTAATACCACAAATATTATTACATCAACAATTTTAAATGAAAAAGGAAACAATCACTTAATCAACGTTGGGCTCATTTTAGCCCTTTTGGTCCCTGCATCAACCCTAGGGTTGTGCTAAACTAGCCAAAACCAGACTTTACAGGAAAAGACCATCTACCTCATTGAACTCTCAACATAGTCTATTTTTACTCCTTGAACTCTAGAAAGAAACAATCTTCCATGAGCTCTTAAATATGTTCAAATTACTTACCCCGGCTAAAGGTGGTTTCCAAAGTCGTTTTGGATTACCTCATCATTTTTAGCTGAAGAATAAATATGTATTGATACTATAATTTTTTGAGAATTTAATTCTATTCGATCTTATTTATTGGCATTATCCTGTATTTGAATTACATGTGCTGAACTTTAAATTATAAAAAAACATATAAGCAGTGGTATGATTACATTTCACCACTACAAACAATTTCAAATAATCTGCATTCTAGTTTTCTTTGTCATTTTTTAGTTAAGAAAAAATAATATCAAATTGTCATTTTTTGGGATTGGCGTTTATGTGATATTTTGAGCATAAGGGCGTCCGCAATGGTTGTGGCAAATAGCTAATTGACGTGGAGGTGAGAACAACAGAAATAGTAATTTATCTCACCATTATGACTTGGTTCCACACGTAATACTCTCAGGCTCTTGGACTACATGAAATCTCCTGTCTGTTTGGTCGTCGCTAGCTATTCTCATTTTTTCCACTTTTTCTATCTACGTATCAGAGAGCGCATCTAACTAGTGAAATGGATAGCCTTTGGAGGCTTCCGAACACGCTGGAGCTGACAAGTATGCACATCTATTTCCACAAAGCATGGACGGCACGTTATTGCACAGTGCAGAAGCACATGTACGGTCCCGAGGAAAGCCGCCAGAACACCCAGCAGCCAAAAGTTGACCATCGCTCATCAATGCCTCTGTTTCTTTTCGCTTCAATCCATTCTTTTCGCTCATGAGTGCCTCAAGACCTCGGTTGCTGATAGGGACATGTTTTCTTGGCAGTACACACCTCCTTTGCTGACAGAGAGATGTGTATTGGCCTTCTCAACACCAATTGATCACCATTGTCTTCGGTTAGCCGTCATTTTACTCTTACTAACTGAAGACCAAAAACACCATTACATGACGTACTAGGAAACAAGATAAATCCTAAAAAAATCCCCTATAGAATGATGATCGAAGTACTACTTACAAGATATGCTAGAAAAACAAATCTTATAAATTCCAATAAAAGATAGAAACATGTGACCATCTATTATGTAGTCTCTAATAATACTTAGTCATTTGATCTACTAGTAAAAATGCACGTGCGTACTGCACGTGACACATGTGCAATTTTTTAAAGACAAATTAAATTATTTGTTTCAATATGTTTGCTCGAGAAAATTAGGTTTTTTGTCCTATTATTTCTTTTGAATGATTTTTGAGTCCATAAGTAAGCTCTTGAATTTTAAATGTATCTTGTATTTACTTTGTTAAAGTTGAGGGCCAAGATTCACCCAATAATCATAAACCCTAGCTCGCCCGTAATCCCCGACTGCGACCCGCCTCCTTAACACTTGTCCTCGCAGCCACAGCACCGCACTCTGCTCGTCTTTCCCGACGCCGCCCAACGCGCCTCCTCGCCCCTGCCTCCAGCCCGCAGCCCATCCATCTCCGGCAGCTCCCGCTACCAGATCCATCGCCTGATCTGCCGCCTTCCAAGTCGCCGGCTTCCCCGCTTCCGCCACCTTCCCAGGCTCCGGCGACATCACCGCCGCCTCCACCACCCCGAGCCACCGGCCTCCCCGGTACCACCTCTAAGGCCGGAGACGACATATGTAACCTCCACCCCCAACCCTAACCTCACCAGTTAGAGTTGGACAAAAAGATCATGTGTTTTGGATTGGTAGAGAAATTGAGTGTTGGAGAGGCTTGAGTGTCTTCTGATTGTAACATTGTCCCCACCCTAAAAAATATCTAAAATGTTCCAGCATGTTTAAATTCTCCCAAAAAATAATTCCAGGAACTAAATTCTTTTTTAAAAAATATGCCATAAAATTGACTTGTACGCATAAGCACCTCTCCATCTGTTGTTTGATTTGGATGCATAAGCTCTTCTCTGTCTCTGATGAGTTTTTTTCACCTTCTGGTTTGTGACATTTGTTCCTCTATTTTCGGATATGTCATATGTGTCATTATAGCTTGTCGAAAGAAGCTTGTTGAACGAAGTTTATGAACATGCTTGTGCACAATTGATATTGCGATTTGGGATTATACTTTTATAAGTTGATTTATATTGCTTATCGTTTTTGGGCCCTTGTCGATTCGACCTAAGAGGTTAAGAGGCCTCCATGTATCTGATGATCGGTAAGGAGTCCAGGCGGGTAGCATGACATTGGTGAAAAAAGAACAACGATTGATATGCAGAAACGCGTAACTATTTCGAGTAAGAATAAAATCTGACTGTAGGGACGAACAAACGATGAGGTCCAACCATATAAAAGACCGTGGCAATCAAATAAATAATTATTATGTTTAACATAGCCTGTAGGCCCAAAAAATAATCAAACCGATCTAAAGGTGGGTATAACCGATCTAAGGGTAGGTACAATTTTGGATGGATGGAAATTAGGTGAAAATATTATTTTAAACTCGCTATTTTATAGGACTATCATAAAACTGTTTTAAACATACCAAAACTCTATGTTTAGAATAGTGGGGACACTACAAACGAATATAATGAAATTTTAAACAGAGTGTAGTGTATGGTTTTTTTGAATCATGCTAATTTCACATCAACACTAAATTTTTAATCATTTCCAATTTAGTTAAAGAGAAATAGCATTTTAGTTAATTAACATTATAAATTCCTCAATCTAGGTGTGTTGGCCATGAGGGACACAAATTAGCCCACAAAGTAAGCTGTGGGTGATCAGGTACCGTGATAATATTTTTAATCAAGATTGTAATAAGAACTCGATTTGACATAGGTGTTGATGGACATAACAATGTTATTCTTTTGGTGGTCGGTGGTGCTCTGACAAACAACTAGGTGCAATCTCGAGATCTCGACTTGACACGAGTTCTCGAGGATATAACGGTGTTATTCTTTCAGTGGTAGGCGACATTCTAATAGTCAGCGAGATGTCTGTGGTGACCTAATCAATTTTAAGATATACGAATTTACTCCATCGGATCTGCTCATACATGTATAATGTGCATGATGCAGTATTAAGGGTTGAGTTTATAGGTGCTCCCTTCATCGATCAATGTACAGTGTGATTGATTTTTTTGATAACTTTAATCATTCGTTTTATTTAAAAATTTTCAGTAGTTATTATTTACATTGTCATGATTTGTTTTATCATTTAAGATAGCTTGAGTGTGAGTTGTGTTTTCAATTATTTAGAATAAGACGAAAATTCAGAAAAAAATCAACTGATTATATATTTATGGACAGAGATAGCATTTATTTATGGTTGGATCAAACCTGAACCAACAGAAACATTGTGCTGGTAAAATCGCTTAGATTAATGGGCCCCCTTCCTGTGTGCTGAGCGGATGAAGAGAGGTGCATGGCGTGAGCGTCATGGACACAAGCCGGAAGAGTCCAGACTTGTGCCCGGTCTTTCCGTACCGGTACAGGAGAGCTGTGGTAGATGATTTGGTGCAAAAAGTATGTAAAAGTTTACTTGAAAACGGCAGAAATTCTTACAGCAGCCTAAGAGTTTCTCACCCTCCGTCTTCCTTTGCCGTACGATTTAATATGTACATTGGATATTAATCATAGTTGTCCTAAAGTTCACGTGCATGGCGGGAACACCTAAAAATAAACGGTTGGATTGATGACTATTATTATATCCGAAGGTGTAGATCTATGGTGAGTAGAAAACTAATGCGTAAAAAATAATTTTTATCAAGCTCACTCTTTTATAATGTAGATTATATTTTATTATATTTTAAAAATACCCAACATGCTATTATGAAATATAATATAAACCCAAAGCTTAATTATAAATTAACCACCACACACCATTATGAAAGATGAAACAAAATAACTTTCTAAATTTTCATATAAGTTGATCACATGCGATTGCGAAAGATGAATTAAAGCAACTCTAAGTTTTGCTCAAAAAACACTTACCATGCCGTTATGAAACATTAATGGAAGTATCCTCTAAGCATACAATTAAGTTACCTAGTTCGATTGTAATAGATATTTTAAAGTAATACTAGATATAAATTACAACTATGCCATTATAAAATATAAATGTTAACTAGATATATAGGATAAAACAACATTGATTGTCTTTTAAATTTTAACTTATAAGAGATACCGAATAATTACAATTTTGACTAACTAGTCCATCAACCCATGCTCTCAAACAAGTTAGAGTTTTAGAAGATATGTGTAACAAAAGATGATAGATAACTTTAATGCAGCAGCGGTTGATACTTTAGAAACATATATGTAGGTCTATTTTTTATGTTTATTTTTTATTACACACTACAGGAAACAATTATTTTTTCATGGACCAAAAACTGACGAAAATAAGCTAAAACCGACGAAAATAACCTATTTTCGTCGGCATGCCGACGAAATTCTTTGACGAATTTAAGGTGGGCATAATTTATCGTATTTTCGTTGGTTTTAGCTTGGCCGACATAATTACTGTCACCTGGATAGGTAAGTTCGTCCGCCACGTGGCCCACGAAATTATAGCATTTTTTGTTAAAAAAATAATAACATACTCAGAAAAATTCCATAAATCACAAAAAATTCAGAAAAAAATCAAGAAAAATTATACAACATAGTACAGTCACAATCCACCAAAAGTTTTGTAACAGGTAACTAATACAAGATATGATGCTAGTGTAGGCATGATTATTTAAGGCTGCTCTAACTAGTGTAGGCATTTGAGGTCGACAATGCTGGTAGAAAGAACAAATCAGCAAAATAAGAAAGTAAGGTGACATTAATAACTAATACAAGATATGATGCTCGCTATAACAAGCTTCACCGGATGGATTACAAAACAATGTGTGAGAACGTAAAGTAGAGCTCGAAGGATGAATGAAACATACTTGTTCAGATAAATTGAAGGTTGAAGCATTTCTTCATCCCTAAGAAGGCCTTCATGTTCAAATGAAATGAAACAGATAAGCACAATTGTTCTATATGATGATCGAACAACTGTTTTCTATGCGAGGTGACGGCAGAACGCAGCATGCTCACTACAAAATAACACCCCCTTTTGCAATGCATATATGCGTTGCTAAAAGTCTATATATGCGTTGCTAAAGTCTATACCAACGCATAGTTATGCGTTGCCTATATTGCCGTTGCTAAGGTCTATTACAACACTTATTTATGTGTTGGTAAGACATAGAATTAAGCGTTGCTAACCTGCAACGGATATCGAGTGGTTTTGGCAACACTTACATATGTTGGTACTACGCACAGAAGAATAACTTCTACAGCCTATTGCAATAGATAGATTTGAATTGTGCAACGCTTATATGTGTTGTAAGAAATAGACCAAATATTATTAAATAATATAATTTGACTCTGTTTTTTGTTAAAGCACTTATAAAATGAACAATATGTAAATCTGAATACCATAGTGGACCACGCTCATAAATAAGAAAACATTATTATGTATTATATATAAATCGTTACATTACAATCATCCACAATAGTACAATCATGATTTTTGTTTATAAATTATAACACACCTCCCTGTATAAGGAAATTAAAAAAAACAAAGAAATCCTCTTGTAATGCCACCAGCCTCTATTCTCCATCTTTGTACAATCATCTGATATATTAACCATTTGTCTTCTTAGTCTGCAAATAAAAATCAAATTACTTTAACAGAATGCCATATTTAGCACAAATACAATCTTTTTTTCTAATAGAAGATACAATGTACAAAAGTAGGTGGTCATGCGATATGTAGAACAATATAGTGTCAATGACTGCATGCGATATATATAATATGGTGCAGGAAGCAATGGTGCCCATCACAATTAAACCACTTTCTTATTTGATGCCACCCGTAGCACTTCTTAAAAATTGCATATCAACATGGATAGACTGTATACCTGTCCTTTTTCAAATACACTAAGTCTGCTAACACTACATATTGTTTACAGAAATGAATAATATAAGATAATACATTGCTCTTAAAAATATAATTAGAGAGGTAATAATATAAACCCTAGCATTGACCAAGCTACCAGACAATCAAGCTAGCACAAAAAAACATCAACATTGGAAGTACAAGTCATCTATTTTAGGTACTGTACTAGGATTATAAGCAAAGTAGGGTACATTTAGAAGGTAGATCCAACCAGGCATACTAGCATAATATAAGTATAAAAGAGAGTTAGTTAATTCAGTATGAAGATGTTATACCATTAGTTGGCCCAACATATATGCAGCTTTCAGCTTTCGCAGATATATCATGTGGTACTTGCATATTGGAGTTACATTAGTGAAGAATATTATGACAAATAATAATTTAAAACTTCTCAATGGACGTTAGTTCTATCTAGTCGTTCCTAGCAGTTTTATTGTGATATAAATGAAGTTACATACCCTGAACAAAATAAGAGGTGGGAAATCAAGT
This sequence comes from Paspalum notatum, assembly GCA_022530915.1. Lineage (NCBI taxonomy): Eukaryota > Viridiplantae > Streptophyta > Magnoliopsida > Poales > Poaceae > Paspalum > Paspalum notatum. The sequence goes on from CM039683.1 coordinate 14,007,406, forward strand.
TGCATATAACAAAGTTAATATATCTCTTTACTGAGAAATAGAAATGATATATGGCTTGGTGAATAGACATATACTTCCATTGGAGTAATTTTTTAACCGACGAATAGAACAAAATAATTGGTTTCAGAACAAAAAAGCAAGCACAAGCAGAGAGCTTACCAAAATTGAAGGGCTGGCAAAGGTGAACAGATTTATAATTATGCTATATTCCTCAATCATCCTCAATCACTAGAACAGAATATAATTAGTTCATAGACAAACCTAACTTACTGATTGAACATGAATGCCACACGATAGTATAACATTTTAGAAATATAAATTTCATACAGTAAAGGTCATAGTTTTCAACCAGCAGTAATAACTTACAGAAATTATTTCCTCCAGTATGTGAATGTTAATTTAGTAATCAGCTAATCATTTTTGGAGAACATTTAATGGCTACAAGTCCTAAGTTAACAACGAACTAAACAAAATAATAACCGACAGAATAAAGGAAAAATTACCTGGAGAAGAATTAGTAAACTGCTTTGCTGATTTCCAATCTAAAGCAGTTGTCCTTATTTCTGCAAGCTCTAGTAACCTGTAATCTGTATTGAGGAAATCTACAAATTGATGTATCTGGAACAAAGAAAAAAATCGAATCAGAGAAAGGAATTAAATTCAGGGAGCATAACACATGTTAGTGCCGAGAAAACAAAAATACTTGGTACTTGGCAGTGTGGTAAACAAGTTTGTATGGCCTATAGAAGTTCCTTAACATGTTTGCGGTTAGTCTTTGTACGAACAAAGTGCCATGTTAGTTCAAAAGAAAGTGCCATCTTAAATTGTTAATGCTAGGGCTTAGAACTACAAAGGGAATGCTCATACCGGTAAGCAGAGATAGACTCTCCTTCTGAAGATCTCCTTCTGAAGAGGAATAAACATGCACTGATTCTTCAAGGCCCGTACTTGCGTTCGATTCTCCTACTCACCTACTGTCGTCGGCAATGGAGAAGTGGAACAACGCAATGCCATTGGGCGGCAGATCGGTTGAGCCCTAGCAAGAAGGGGAGAGGGATGAGGAGAATTAGTGAAGAGGAAAGGGTAGGGGTGCAGAGGGCAAAGGGAATGAACCTAGAAAACGCACCTGGAACCATCATCGGTGGAGGAGTAGGCGATGCGGGAGCGGCTCGACGGCGGCATTGTTATGCGGACGAACCCTAGCAAGGATGAAGGGGTGAGGAGAAATAGAGAAGAGGGAAGGGGAGGGGGTGATGCACAGGGGAAAGGGAGCAGAGCTATAGAGACACGCACCTGGAACCACCGCCGATGGAGGAGAGGGAGGAGGCGATGGCGGAAAGGAGGCGGCGGCGTTCGTGTTGGGGCAACCGAGGAAGAACGAAGTATCATCAAGGGCGGCGGTTTTCTTTTCTTCGGGAAATAAGGCAGGGACGCTGGGGATTTTTACACTGGGCCAAAAGCCCACCCGCCAAGGGTTGCCCAGCAGGGTGCTCCAAATATCCAATACATAAATAAAAATAGGTCATGTACTCAGCGATTCATTTTAAGACCAGTTGGTTAATTACACAGAGGTGGATGGAGGAGGTCATGTGTCGGCTCTTGTCTGCAATGCAGTATTCATTTCCAGCTCCTAATTACTCAATGCAGATATTGCTTTGCATTGTATAATTAATAGGTGTTGCCGCCTTTAAAATTTTTAATTACTCTATAAACGATGTTGCAAGATATAACAAGCATTAGCGCATCTCTAATTAGCCAACCGAATATAATGTTGGCAACGCATTATTAGCATTCCCAGGTAACAAAATACTATGGATGCTGCTTGCAACGCATGACAAACGTTGCTAGGTGATACAAATGCTACAGATGACCCTTACAACGCAAGACAAACGTTGCCAGGTAATTCATATATATTACGGATGGCACTTGCAATGCATGATAAACGCTGCCGAAAAATGTCCTTGCAACATATAAATATATGCGTTGCTAACATCCATTGCTAACTAATTTCTTACAACGCATAAACCATTCCGTTGCTATGTATGCGTTGCTATAGGGGTGTTTGTGTTGTAGTGGCTCCTCCACATCGCCGCCGGAGAGGGCCACTGCAACCTCATCACAGAGCTCTGCGTCCGCGACAGCACACTGCTTTCCTCGGTCAACTCATGGCTGGACACGCCCCTCCACAGCGCAGCGAGGTCTGGGCACGCCGACGTGATCGACGCCGTCGTCCCTCTGGCCATATCCAGCGTGGAGTTGGACTGGCTGCGAGAGATCGATCGTTGGCGGCACGGAGACACAGCGCTGCACCTGGCAGCAAGCCACGGCCACGGAGAGGCCGTGGAGGTGCTGACCAAACTAGCACCGGAGCTTGCGGAGGATGTCAATGGCGCTGCCGTTTCGCCGCTGTACCTTGCGGTGTTGACTGATGAGCGGGTCAGTGCGCACTGTCCAAGCCATTGTTGGGGTGCGGCAATGCGTCCGCCGCTGGTCCCATGTCGCAAAACGACTTGCAAGCTGTGGTTTTCAAGGGTTCAGGTTAGTATACTAGTTTCACGTCGTAGTCGACTACTCGACCATGGAGTTCGATGGATCACAAAAAATGTCGTCGACATGGACATACTGCCTGGCAGCCTGACCATGATTCGCACGAAGAGTTGAAAACTAGGATCGTTCTTTTTTAAAGTTTCTCGAAGATCAAATAAAAGAAGCTAACTGTTTTGGAGCGTCATTGTCACATGCCAATGGTTACTAGCGGTTGTCAACTCGTGACCGAACTAAAACACCAAATCCTGCGTATTCCTTGTGGTAGCTTTAAAGAAAACTGTGGTCTTAATAAGTTGGCAAACGGAACTGTCTCAATGAATCGGTCTGGATCTATGGTCGATTTCTCTAACACAGTGGCAATTTCTACACATTGAGAAGGGAGCCCTAATTATTAACACCACAATCATATGTGTTGACCATTTGAGAGGTATGTGGCAAGTGGCATTGCCTGGTCAACCAAACTAAATTTAATGGTCCATCACTCCATCTCCATCATCAAATGGTACGTGCTGATGCATGGGCTAATAATTTTCATGTCATAACATTTAGTTGTATTATGTCTGGTGAAATATGGATGATCCATGCTCCTTTGGTTAGTATTTTTACTCATTGACCACCGATGCCGTCATTCATTAAAGGGTAATGGAAAATATAATAATATAACAAATTTCCACCAGATACCTCTACCAATGATTTTGTTTGTTTTTCTCCATAACCATCTATCTAAAAGGGACATTCTAATTCTGCAGGTACAGCAGCTATAATTTATCATTGTTATTTACTCATGTCTATCCACATACTGACTCCACACGAAAGAGTTGACCTGTAAAAAACAAATTAAGTAACAAGTAATGTACATATAATTACAAAATCAAACTATGGTTGCTTAAAATGTAGGTGACATATATCTCACCTATGATGATTTTTTTAAGATAATGGTTAAACATCTGACTTAAGACCTCTTCATGAAGAGGCATCAGACCGCATTATTACAAAACCATTCACGTTTTTATTACAAAATTTGGATGTATAGATTTGGAAGGTATCATTAAAGTATTTTAATAATTATAGATATTAATTAATCTATATGTCTGGGTTACTTTAGAATAAGGTAATTTTTAAATCACGGAATTGATATAAATAAGTTATATCAATAAGTTAATGTAATTACTTATATATTTCAAATTTACAAGCGAGATTTTAGGATTTTAGTTTTACATTGTGTCCTGTAATGATTGATACAGAGGTTCAGAAACGGCACATCTCTAATTAGTAACACTAATCCATCAATCTGTGCTCTCGCATTTGTTAGAGTTTTAGGAGATACAGATTTAACCCTAATTAATATGTATTTTGCTTATCATGATATGGTTTTTCAATGCAAATGCGTGAACTACAAGCCATGTTGTTGTCAGCTATCCTTGTGTGCCTATTGTGTATCAAAAGAAATTTGCTTGGTTCAAAGAGAACACCACTTCTAGCCGTAGATGGATTAATCATATGAAGTACACATAAGTTTTAAACAGATTTGGCCTCGCAGTTGTCCAATATCCCCATATCCAATTCCTATTTGCTAATAATTGTAATAATCTCAGTGAGTACAATGACAATACAATGGTCGCTAATACCAACCAAGAGTCTTTAATGTGCAAGAAATGCGATAGAGAGGTACTATTTTACTATTACTAATTGGAGAGTACTTTTGGAGCCTCCACTTTAATTCTCAACGACACGCTATAAAAAAATATAAATCCTGCAAATTCTGACAAAAATCACAAACATCGACAGTTACATCTTTGATATTTTGCAACATGCCATTATGAATGATAAATTAAAATGACCCACCTAAATTTGCATTTAAATTGCCTACTATGTCATTATGAAATATAAGTTTAAGAAACTCCTAAAGTTGCATACAAATTAATGAAAGATGAATAAGATAACCCCATAAATTTGCATAAAAATTACCAACCATGTCATCATTAAAGATTAATTAAAAAATCACCTCTAATATTACTTAAAATAAAATAAAATAAAATAAATCTAAATTCTAATCTACAAACATATGTTGTTATAAGGAATTAAATAACAAAAATGGATCTATATATTTGTTTCCAAAGTTTGAACCGCTAGTATGAAAGTTATCTACCAAATTTTAATACATGTACCTTCTAAACTCCAACAATTGCGAGATTGAGCACGGGTTGATGGACTAGTTCACTAAGGATATAGTATGTTATAAATTACATGTGTATTACTAAATCAGCTACCATTAAGAAAACAAACACATATACCGTGTCTCAATCTCAACATAATCCAGTGGACACACTATGCCCCCAACATACTTATAGTTTGTATATAAAGATAGTGCTTCCTATCAGACAGACTTCAAACAAAAATACGAAAGATACGTACATCGATCGAGCGTGCCCCAGCCATCTCCACGGAGGAAATGTCTGATGGCATGTTCATGTGCTCTGAACTTTATATTGCTGCGTTCAAGGGGTGGACGGAGGAGGTTGTCAGACTGCTAACCGGCGGCGGCGACCCGCGAGGTGACACTGACTGACTGCAAACCATCACAATGAATGGTTGTGGCCTGTGGGAATTATTTTGGCCTTCAATCTTATCGAGCAGCTGTTTTCATTCCATTTTACATTTCAGGCATTCACCCTGGACCCTGCTGCACCACCGGCGAGGTGACGGCGGAACGCAGCACGCTCCTCCATATCGCCGCCGGCGAGGGCCGCTGCAGCCTCATCACAGAGCTCTGCCTCCGCGACAGCACACTACTTTCATCGGTCAACTCATCGCTGGACACGCCCCTCCACAGCGCGGCGAGGTCTGGGCACGCCCACGCGGTCAAAGCCATCGTCCGGCTGGCCAGATCCAGCAGCGTGGAGGAGGACAGGCTGCGAGAGATCGTCGCTGGCAGGAACAGTGCCGGAGACACCGCGCTGCACCTGGCCGCAAGGCAGTAAGGCACGGCCAATGCAAAGTGGTGAAGGTGCTGAACAAGCTAGCCCCGGAGCTCGCGTCAATGTCAATGGCGCTGGCGTTTCGCCGCTGTACCTGGCTGTGATGAGCGGGTCGGTGCATGCCGTCAAGGCCATTGTTGGGTGCACCAACGCTTCCGCCGCTGGTCCCATGTCGCAAAATGCCTTGCATGCCGCGGTTTGTAACACCCTGATTTTTGGTACATGAAAATTCCTCGCTAAAATAATTTATTTGACTAGGGTTGATGTGTTTATGCATGCAATCCTATTTATTTATTTATTTTGTTTTTAAATTAATTAACTAAAATAAATTCTAGGAATAACTTATTTGAACCTACATGCTGTTGCATATTTTTATTGAGTGATTTGCCGTGTTTCAATTTGAATTCAAATTCATTTAAACTTTTCAAATATTTCTCTTTTTTCAAATATCAATCGGAAAAGTTCCTTTTACCCCCTCCCCCTCTTTTCTTCGGTTTTGGCCCAAATCGCCAGACTTCCTCCCTTCCTTTGCCGCCGGCCCGGTCCAACAGTGTGGCCTAGCCAGAGGCCCACCGCGCCCTTCCCTCCTCTTCTCCCCGCGGCCCAGTCGGCAGCAGCAGCCCGCGAGCGCGGCCCAGCCTACCGCGCCGGCCCAACCGGGAAGCCAGCCCGACCCGCGCCCCAGCCACTGATAGGTGGGACCCGTTTGTCATCCCCCTCCTCTCCTTTCCTTTCCCTGCTCACACGCGCGCCGAGGGACGCGGGCGCTGAATCCGAGCTGGACTCCGCCGCGTCGCCCTTTCTTTGCCTTCCCCAAGCCTCGGACTCCGTCCTATATAACCTGCCCCACCCGACGTCCGTGCCCATCCAAAACCCAAGCCCTAGCCGTCGTCGCTTGCGCTCCGAGCCGCCGCGAGTCTGTGCATCGGAATCCGCAGCTAAAGGCCACCACCGCCGACGAGACTCCGTTGCCGAGCTTTGCCGCAAGGTAGGGAGCTTACCCGCTCAATCCCGGTCTCGATTTCGCCTCCGTTCGCCGGAATTTAGCTCACTGCGCCGCCTTCGGTCTGCCCAGGAACGCCGCCATCGTCGCCGTACGCCGTCGCCGCTTCTCCGTCGTCCACACCTATACCCGCTGCTTTGCCTTGAGGTGAGGAAGCTAACCCACCTGATCTAGTCCTCTATCGCGCCCTACATCGCCGGCGATTGCTCGCCGGAGTTACTCCGCCGCTCCGTCTCGTCGCGGGCCTTCCCTGGCCGATGCGCCGCCACCGAGACCGCTCCACCCACTTCGCCATACCTCGCACTCACTCACGCGCCTAACGCCGCTCACCCTAGGCCACCGGAGCCGCGAAAACGCGAAACTCCAGCGACCTGCCGCCGCGTCCCGCGGGCGGCGCTGCACAGAGCCACCGCCGGACTCTCTCTCTCGCTCTCCGATCTATTCCCAGCCGTCGAATCATGATCCAACGGTCGATGTGTGCGCGATCCGAAGTCAATACCGGTCAGCGCTGCTCGTTTTGCAAAAGAGCCCCTGTGTTTTCCTCTAATCAAGCCGCCGTCTGCAACCGTTACTATTAGGTCCAGGTTTTTACGGTTTAGCCGTAAAGCTTTTGAATCTATTGCAAAATAACCCTTTCATCTTATTTCATGCATATCTTTCACGTTTTAGATCCGTTTTTGTCCATTCATGCATATCTATTGCAAAATAACCCTTTCATCTTATGTCATAACAACGAAATCTACGCCTTAGTGTTCATGTTTATCATATTATGTATTAGTGGTTTAAATATAAACATTAACTAGATTATTTCTATTTCCAATATTTTTGTAAATAAAAGCAATTTAGGTTTAAATCTCGGTTTTTTTAAAATGCATGTTAATTTGACTAAGGATTACGTAATTGCTTTCCAATTAAAATCTATCTAGGTTTAAATTCGGCTTTCAATTCAAAAAAATATAATTTGGATTAATTCTAAATTGGATATTTCTTGAAATATCCTTCTACAATATTTTGGTATTTAAAATAAATGCAGCCCATAGTTGTTTCTTGTAAATAATGCAAATGTTCCATTAGTTGTATCTTCAGAACCGTAGCTCCATTTTCGGCATTTCTTGCGCTCTCGTGACCATAGCAATGAGCCATCTCTTTTGGCGCGTGTTTTATAAAAGCTTTTCTTTTGAATGGTGTATTGTTTCTTATGCATGTATGCTTGTTTGCTTTGTATGTTGTTTGTGTTGTCACGCATAGAACAAGTATCGTACGTGAGAGTGAAGATCAGGCTTTCCAGATCACCTGTTGAAGATTATTTGAGCAGCTATATACTTGGGTATAAAGGCAAGTATTCTTTGACCTACGTCCTATTTACTTTAATCACATGATCTAGAGCCTAAACTTTGCGTGCTCCTATTAAGGATGACTAGCTTGATATTCCTTTACATGTCTATAAACCTGGGAGGGCTGCGATGTTGTAAATTAATTGCTACCGCTCAACTCACTTTACTTATGTTGTTAATCTTGACTAATTAATAATGGACTTGATGATAAAAGTATGATTTTAGTAACATGAAGACTTGGGTATGTTTTCGTTGGCTTTGCTCAAGTGCTTCACCCTAAGGATCGGTTCGCCGAGCGACCACCCAGGAAAACAGTACAACCACAGGACTCACATGGGCACTGGGCTTGACTGATTAATTAGATGAACTAGAGTTTTGGTTTACTTTCCTGAAACATGGCGTATGAGGGGTCTGGGGGATATGGGACTTTGCCCTTTGCCAATGTGGTGCAGTTTGTTTGTTAGTCACCCTTTGGAACGGAACTCTCATATCTTTAGTTGACTGGAGTAACCTGTAACGAGTGGGCCATACCTCTAGGGATTCTTTGTAAAGGTCTTGTAATGAAACCCTACCGATTCTTCTAAGGTAATGAATATATGGGGTCTGATCCACCCTTAGGCATATAGGAATTATGACTTGTGGGTAAAGATGTACAACCTCTCGAGAGTGTTTAAAACTGTTATAACAACCGTGCTCACGGTTAAGAGCGGCCTGGACCCTCACAGATTAGACTTTTCAAAGAAAATGACTTATGGCATTGATGGTAAAGATGGGATGATAATGAGGTGAAGAAGGTATGATGTTGGTTTATTTTTAATTACTTTATTGTATTTATGTATTCTAGTTATGGGATGGGTTATGCTAATTCATTGTTAGTAAATAAAAGTTGACAAACTAAAATCAACCGCTATGCCTGTCCACTATAAAGCCAGTCCACTTTATCCTAAACGGAATACTTGCTGAGTACGACATGTACTTACCCTTGCTACCCCAAATCAATATAGCTCTACTCTATCCAAGTTGATGATGCTTTGAAGACGAAGTGGATCAGGAAGTCTACTTGGCGTTAGGCGTACGTGCCCCCAGTCAACTTTCCTATGAAGATGGAGTTCCGCTACGAGATAAAAGTTCCGCTATACTCTGATATATTGACCTTTGTGTCAAATGTAAGTTTTATATGCTTATATAATGCACTGTCTATTGATATTCACTAATGAAGTCGGCTGTATGTGTGGAAAATAGATCCTGGGCACACATATGGTGTCATCTGGTTTTATTTATAAAGCCGGGTGTGACAGAAGTGGTATCAGAGCTGCGTTGACTGTAGGACGCAAGCCTAGTTAGCACGGTTCGCTTTCTGACACTCCATTGCTATAGAAATCTTCACTTCCGCTATTCTTGCTATCAAATTGATATTCCTTGTGCAATTTCTACACCTGTGATCACCCGTTATCCTTGCTTTACTTGCCGTTGAATTGCCATCCTTGAACAATTCGAACGTCTTCGGTCTTTTGATTTTGTTGCTTCCCTGCTATCAAAACTCTATCCATGGCCAATCCCTACACCTTTGATCTCATCATATTTCTTTTGCTGATCTTCTTATTTATTCATACATATCAATAATAAGTCTTTGGTTCTCTATATCAACTCCCTGACTCTCTATATTTACTACTTGACTCTCTACACTATATTATCTCATATATAGTAGCTATTTTTTTTTATAAAACTTGTTTACCTCCATCACTCTTCTACGATATTCAAATAAAAGGTGTTTCTCTCATCTTACCTTTGACTGCTTTCTCTTCTTTTCTCACTAAGTTTTGTCTTTCTCTCTATCTTTTGCTTTGTTCATATCGGTCCTTATATATCTCACCCTTACCTTACCCTACGACAGCCTTTTGAAAGATTGAGGCATGTTTAAGAAAGTCCACCATATAGTCAAAGAGAACGAATAGTAACGAGTTTGTATGTTTGTTATTGTGCTCCATGTTTGATTTGGTTCTTTGTATGAGTGTGGGTGTGTTGTGTGACTTTGGTCCACAATGACATCCATAAGTTTACATAACAATAAGAGACTTAGATAAGTTGGGTTTTCTCGCTCCTTCTTTCCTTGCCTCCCATCTATGCTTACCTTTTCTTTCTATGCCTTCCTATACCCACTTGAATGCCAGTCTCCAGAATGGTTCATAAAGACAATATCCCCCAGGGTGATGAGTGCAGCCCAGCTCCAGTTTCTTCGATTCAATTATCAATACAACAGCTCATGGCTCTACAGATTCAAGTTTTGCAAAGTGCATCATGTCTCCAACAAGTTCTTTTAGCACATGTTATGGCATGCCTGGATGGTCGCAATGATGTTAGCAGCGTCAACCCAATATCCTCAGCAACACCAAGTAATCTAACTATTTATCTAGAGAAGCTAGTGGAGACACAAACTCTGCTACTGCTACTGTTGGCGGTCGTTATAACCTATTTTGACCACCAATACTTCATGTTTCAAGGGTAAGTTTATGCAAATTTCATACATATTAACCGGTTCCACGAGTTGTGTACAAAGACCTTGCAGGAACACATGTCACGGTGCAAAAACATAGAAAACATGGAGAAAACATGTGAACCAAGAAGAAGAGCTGGATATGGGCTAAGGACCCAGGCCGCTCGGCTCAGGCCTAGGCCGCTCGGCTCAGGCCCAGGCCGCTCGGCCTGTGAAATTCTCCAAATACCGCCATCTTCCACCTGCATACAAGAGACAACGTGTCAAATACAACTCCATGGTGGAATCTGAGAGAACCAGTCACCATGCCACGGAAGGCCTTGCCACTTCATCAATCCAGCCCATGGATTGGCTAAGTCAGCAATCCAGGGGAGTTCCATCCAATGGCTAAGGAAGAAACACAAAAGGATCCAATGGTTGAGGCAAAAGCACACAAGAATAACCGCCAACCGACCTATAACCACCTTGGAGGAGCAATATCGACCATGGGATGAAGTGAGGCGGTGGATCCAAGGGATGGCTAGGCAGCCCGGCTTGGGACCAGGTCGCCCGGCTCCACCCCTAGCCGCCCGGCTTGGCACCCAAGCCGCCCGGTCTCTAACCGTCTCCAACCGCCACAACCGACCTTCTCCATCACTTAGCACTATAAATACCCCCTTAGACCTCCCTTGTGAGGTGTGGATTAGTGGACAAATGTAGTGGTAGAGTGTATAGTGTGGAGAAGTGAAGCTTTCCCTTAGCATTGTACAGAGAGTTCCTCTTGTATCAAGGAGAGTAGTGAGTGCAGAGTTCAGGAGTGGGATTTCTCTTCTCTCCCAGGCTTGTATCATCAGAGGAAGGATATTCAGTTCCAGGATTGAGTAAAGTTCCTTGTCTCTCATCTTTGTTATTTCATTCTTACTTTACTTCCATACTTAGTTTTATACTTGTCTGTTTACGGGAACCTTGTGCATGCTTATAGTGTTGGCTATATAGTAGTGCTTGCTTTTCTGGCTCATTATCAGTAAGTAGTAAACTCTCTGAGTGGCACGACGGTGTTCATACTTAGAGTTTGCCTTGGTTGGTCGGCTATCCCTTGCAGCTCTGGTTGGTAGACACACTAGGTGACAACTTTTGTGTTCTCAGTATTCCAATCCCGTTCGTTCGGATAGACTCGCTGACGATATAGCCGAAACCTGTAGCGCCCGCCTTTCTCGGCTAGGTTATCAGCACTCTGGTGCCTGGCAGTGGCTCTGCAGCTTTGGTGTCTATGTTTACATGACAAGTATAGTGCTTTGCATGCTTAGTATAGTAAGATGTTTTAACATCTGTTGAGAACCTGCTTTCCTATCTTTTATCCTCTACTTGCTAGCTTCGCTAGTTTGGCCATTGTGTTGTGTGATTATTATACTCCTCATTTCTCATGGATTCGATACTCTGGAATACTCTCGGGTGAAAGGCTACAACGCGTTTTCCGTGCGCTTGCGGATTTATATCTAATAGGCTAAGGAACGCCAACAAGCTTTTCTGGCGCTGTTGCCGGGGAACGGTAGCTATCTTAACACAGAACCAAGGTCATCCTATCTCCCACTATACAACCACTATACCACTATCCCACCATATCACCATACCACCCCATGGATCACACGCCTATCTGCGAGTTATCGGCTCCAAAGGGCGATTTTCTGGAGCCTCCACCATCATCCGCCCCCATCGTCACAGATGCCTATCAGCTACGTCCCGGCTTGATAGCCATGGTTCGGGACCAATCCTTCGCAGGATTGGAATTAGAGAGTCCCTACACACACCTCCGAGAGTTTGAGTAGCTGTGCAGCTATATCTCCATCTCGGATATGCCTGGAGAAACCCTCCGATGGTTGCTATTTCCGTTCTCACTGACGGGAGCAGCAAAATCGTGGTACAACCGAGCAGTCGGTGCAGTAGAGGGGAGTTGGGAGAGACTCCAAGTCAAATTCTGTCTACACTTCTTCCCACCAAATCGAGTCGTTGACCTCCGATGTGAAGTTCTCAACTTTCGTCAAGGAAGCGACGAGACTTTGGCGGTAGCCTGGTCACGTTTCACCGGTCTGGTCGCATTTGGCCCAGATCTGGTGATCCAAGAGTCCATGCTCTTGCAGCACTTTGTCCGAGGCCTTTCACCAGGCGTAGGACTACGTTTGGACTTAGCTTTAGGTGGATCGTTTTCTCACCTATCTGCCCCAGAAGGACGAAGAGTCCTTGATAAAATCCTCGAGAAAGCTTCTGATGGCAGTACAATTGAGAAACCACGCTCACATCCACAAGATCCACCTGAACCCAGCTACCAAAAAGAGAGTCAGAATACCCATACCCCATCTCCACAAACTCTCATGATCACAGATATCCCCGAACCTAGCACGTACAGGACACTGAGAGGGTCAGTGAATCCGTGATGAATCCTCCGTCGGTTCCCCCATTCTCGTTTGATGACGAGCTACTAACGGGCTTTGGCAAAACATCTCGGTTGCCCAAAGAGAGCCAACGCTTCAAAAGGACCTCTCAACCAGCATATCTACTCCTAGAACAAACACATCAAATGAGAGAGGACCTTCTCTGGCTTACAGCTGTGCTGAATCGGGAATGGCTAGAAGAGAGGCGACTCGACACGAAAATGGTTAGGTTCTACCTAGGACCATCTCTCGTCTCTGGCCATGTATCTGACATGTTCCCACAAGATATCTTGTACGACCCACGAGTTGGGGTGAACATCATTCCTAAACATGTTGTAGACACCCATTTCCCCACTCTCCCATGATCAAAATCCGACATTCGCTTGAAGTGGAACAAGAACGAATCGTTGGAAAATCATGAGTTATCAGGGTCATACCAGTAACCTTGCAGGACAAGCGGATGCTCTTAGACTTCCACGTCTTCGACATACCCGAGGAACCCATGCCACTCATACTGGTTGGGATCCCTATTGCTTCCCCGATCAAAACGACAGCAACTCCAGGGCAGTTACAGCTCCAGTTTGGCAAAGAAGTGTTTGAAGTTGGCATGAGTCGAGCACTGAATACCAAAACGGAGGCTAAGCCAGAGGTTGATCTCCTAGAAGAAGTGATGGGTATTTCACTTGAGGAAGAGGAAGATCAACAAAGCCTAGAGGAAGAGGCTAGCAACTTCAGTGCGGTAGAAGAGCCGCTTGAGTTTGAGAAACTGGGTGAATCCTTGCGGCCCGACCCCCCAAAAATTGAGCTTAAACAGCTACCGCCTGGCCTGAAGTATGCCTTCCTCAACAGGAATCCGGACACACCGGTGATCATCAGCGACAAGCTGACCGAGAATGAGAGCCGACAATTAATCGTAGTCTTGGAGAAGTACAGATCAGTGCTTGGGTACTCACTCCAATCATCGCATCCCGATGGAGACCAAGCACCGGCCCTCACGGGAACCTCAACGAAGACTCAATCAAGCGATGAGAGAGGTAGTCAAGAAGGAGGTGCTTAAACTCCTACACGCGGGTATCATCTACCCGGTGCAAGATAGTGAATGGGTCAGTCCAGTCCAAGTTGTACCAAAGAAGGGAGGAATGACAGTTGTGAAGAACCAGAACAATGAGCTAATTCCTCAACGCACTGTCACTGGATGGCATATGTGTATTGACTATAGAAAACTCAATGCAGCCACCCAGAAAGATCACTTCCCCCTTCCTTTCATTGATGAAATGCTCGAGAGACTGGCCAATCACTCCTTCTTCTACTATCTTGATGGCTACTCTGGTTATCACCAGATCCCCATTCACCCGGATGACCAGAGTAAGACCACATTCACCTGTCCCTATGGCACTTTTGCCTATCGGTGAATGTCATTTGGGCTATGCAATGCTCCAGCATCGTTCCAGCGTTGCATGATGGCCATATTCTCTGACCTTATAGAGAACATAATGGAAGTATTCATGGACGATTTCTCAGTCTATGGCAAGACCTTTGATGGATGTCTTGAGAACTTAGAAAAGGTTCTCCAAAGATGCAAAGAAGTAGACCTTGTCTTAAACTGGGAGAAATGTCACTTCATGGTTAGAGAAGGGATTGTGATAGGACACAAGGTTTCAGAGAGAGGCATAGAGGTGGACCGTGCAAAATCGAAGTTATTGAGCAACTCCTACCTCCAGCAAACCTCAAGGCACTCCGAAGCTTCCTTGGTCATGCTGGGTTTTATAGGAGATTCATCAAAAACTTCTCCTTTATTGCCCGACCACTGTCCAACTTATTGGCTAAGGATGTACCCTTTGTGTTTGATGACGGTTGCTTAGAAGCTTTCCATACACTCAAGAAAGCTCTTGTCACAGCACCCATCATCCAACCACCAGACTGGAATGCTCCATTTGAGATCATGTGCGATGCCAGCGACTATGCTGTAGGAGCAGTCCTAGGCCAGAGCAAGGATAGAAAACATCATGCCATATCCTATGCTAGCAAGATGTTGACTGGCCCGCAGCTGAACTACTCCACCACCGAAAAAGAGTTATTGGCCGTTGTCTTTGCCATTGACAAATTCAAATCATATTTGGTAGGAGCCAAGGTCATAATATACACAGACCATGCAGCTCTCAAATACCTCCTCACCAAGAAAGATGCAAAGCCACGACTAATACGGTGGGTCCTGCTACTTCAAGAGTTTGACATTTAGATCAGGGACAAGAAAGGAGTAGAAAACTCAGTTGCTGATCATCTCTCAAGGATGCAATTTGAGGAAACATCATCCTTGCCGATTGATGATTATATGAGAGATGACACACTTCTGAAGGTTACGACATCCCAACCATGATATGCAGATCTGGTCAACTACATGGTCACGGGATACGTACCTAAAGAAGTTGACAAGAGAAAACTGGTCCATGACAGCCGGTTCTATCTCTGGGATGACCCCTACCTATACAAGCTCTGCGCAAACGGGCTCTTGCATCGCTGCATTCCCGCTTGTGAAGTCCCTCAAATCCTTGACAGATGCCATTTATCTTCCTACGGAGGTCACTATGGAGCCTACCGGACTCATGCAAAGATTTGGCAAAGTGGATTCTACTAGCCAATATGTACGATGATGCCAAAGAGTTTGTGAGAAGGTGTTCAAGGTGCCAACGACAAGGAAACATAAATCCAAGGGATGCTATGCCACTCACCAGCAATCTTCAACTCGATGTATTCGATGTGTGGGGCATAGACTTCATGGGGCCATTTCGCAAGTGTGGAGACAAAGAGTACATCCTCATCGCAGTGGATTATGTGTCAAAGTGGGTAGAGGCGCTGACGTGTTCCACGGCAGATTCAAGACATTCTATCAGAATGTTCTATGACACCATATTTCCTCGATTTGGTACGCCAAGGGTCATTATCAGTGATGGAGACCCACACTTCATTGACAAAAGATTCAAGAGGTGCCTCATAGAACTCGGTGTGGACCACCGTGTTGCTACTCCTTACCACCCGCAGACAAGTGGCCAAGCTGAGACATCAAATAAGCAGATCAAGAACATCTTGCAGAAAACTATCGAAGCTATGGGAAAAGACTGGGTATCCAAGCTACCCGATGCTCTATGGGCATATCGCACAGCATATAAAACTCCCATTGGCATGACACCATATCAGATGGTGTACGGCAAGACTTGTCACCTGCCAGTAGAACTTGAGTTCAAGTCGCATTGTGCAATAAGGAAGTGGAACATGGATCTCCAATCGGCAGGAGTTCGACGTCAGATCCAACTCGCTGAATTGGAGGAATGGAGGGAGAAGGCCTACCACAGTGCCAAGCTGTACAAGGAGCGAACCAAAAGATGGCACGATAAGCGTATCAAGATCAAGACATTCAAACCAGGCGATAAGGTACTACTATTTAATTCTAGTATTTGTTTGTTTGGTCATGGTAAGCTTAGAAGTAAGTGGGAAAGACCCTTTTTGGTCCTTGATGCCGCCGATCACGGTGCCATGACCCTCCAAGACGAAGACGGGAAGGTCTTTAAAGTGAATGGGCAACGCTTAAAAGTCTTCCTAGAGCCCGAAATGCCTCAGCTCGAAGAGGTGGACGTCTACGAGCTGCAAGGAATGGCATGATCACACGTCCACGGTCTAGGGACGACCTTAAACGAGCTGCAAGGAACGGCATGTACACTACCATGCTCCTCACTTTTCTGTCTTATCTCACCTTGTGCTTCCATACTCCCAAAAATCTCAACAAAGAGCTGGCACATCACGATGAAAAAGGGTTGCAGTCCACCTAGAAGGGTAAAACCGACTTCCGGTCTGCCAAACCAGAGTCGGCGAGGCAGGTGCAAGCCGCCCGACCCCCTGGTGGAGCCGCTCGGCTCCTGGTCAGGCTGCCCGACGTAGTGTCGAGCCGCCCGACCTAGGACAAGGCCGCCCGACCTCAAACTTTGCCGCCCGGCAGCCTCTATTCGAAATTTTTTGAGTAAAACTGATCCCTTAGCCGTCGGACTCTGTTGAGTGGATGAGATCGAGCTTTCATGACTTAAGGACGAGAGTTCCTCCCTTCTACCACTCTCATCACTCCCATCTCATCTCCACCTCGAAAAACCTAAGTCATGGCCTCCAACAACACCTCTCCCAAGAGCCTTGCCATCACATCCGGCACCACGGCGACCTACTTGCCGCAATCCAACCACGATATCGACCCTTCCATGGTGCTCGACGTCACCCCTCTGGCCGCCCGACTTCTACCCCAAGCCGCCCGGCTTGGCGTTAGGCCGCCTAGCTCAGAGAGGGGCCGCTCGGCTTCCCCTGCGCGCTCACGCAGTGCGGGAAGGCCGGCACGGGGGCTATCCCCTGCGCGCACCATCGCGAAGAAGACATTTCGGGGTGATTCACCTCGGCCCAACGTTGGGAAGATCACTCTGAAGGCGGTGCCCATCCAGAAACTCTTCTCGGAAGATTCCGTGAAGGATGAGGGCAATGGAGAGCCCAAAAGTCCGAGGTCGCCATCCTACACCATCCGGGGAGGACCTACTCCAAATGGAGGGTGGGGGAAGGTGTTGATCCCGAAGCACAGGGAGAACGCCCTTAGGGGGACGCATCAATTGATGAGTCCATTGACTCTACTCCCCCTAGGAGGACCGTGAAGAAAACCATCGAGCCCCCTCCGATCCGGGCTCCTCCTCGGCATTTTCAAGAATCAGATAAGGAGGAGGAGGGGAAGGAAGAGACCATTGAGTCTCTCAAGGCGGAGCTCGCAGCCATGAACAAAAGATTCATCATGCTTGAAGAATGCTGCGCAGAAGGAGAACTTTGGAAGTGGGAGATCAATGATAAGATAGAAATCCTTAGGAAGGGCTTCTCTTCCAAGTTCCGCTGCCTTGCCAATGCCACTGGGCATCCCGACATCTATGATCCACCTATGCCATAGATGCCCATGGCATTAGAATAAATTTTAGTATATGCGCCCTTTTTAGTGCTTAGTTTGTTTCTTTCTTTGTATGATCTGCGCCTATGTTATTTGTTTCCTTTAATGCTTAGTACAATAAAGTTTCTGTTTATCCTACTTTGAGTTCAAGTGTAGGGGGGAGGATTGCACTTAGCTTCCCCCATCTCTCGTCACTAACCCTGCAGAAACAAACAAAGAAACACGATGTACAGGGTTAGATCGCGCTGCACACAAAAATTTGGGACAAACCGAGCCAAACCCAGGCCGCCCGGCTCCACCCCGAGCTGCCCGGCTTGGCACCCAGGTCGCCCAGCACCTATTTCAGGTTGCCCGGCCTGTCACGATGGTGAAAAACGTACCACACGCAGAAACGGTGTCCCAAAGCACCTCTCCACGCAACATGATCGGTACAAGTATCGAAAGACCCACATGTCAGGCCGCCCGGCTCCTGACCAGGTCGCCCGGCCTGCCACCAAGCTGCCCAGCTCAGTCCTGGGCTGAGTTGGCCCATCGTCATGTCGACCCTGTACAAGGACCAGGTATTATCGCGAAAATTTCAATTTTGGTCCATATATTCCATTCTATACATGAAACTTGGATAAATTTTACTGTACATGATCATATTGATAGCTTATGTCTATGCTCGTACAAATTTTACTCCCTATGTTGAAGTAATTTTGCCCATGGATACCTTCTATTTAGGGACCCACTTTGATTTAAGTTGTTGATTCATGAGATATAAGTGACATGGATACATAGCAGTGATCCCCCGCTAAGGCAAAGAGCTTTTGTTTTGTTAAAATTTTTAAAATGTGATCTACTCCAATGTTCTCAAGTCACATGTCCTACCAGTGCCACAAATACAAATCCATATGTTTCAAAGACATCTTTGAGTGTTTTGAACTTTGTCAAACCTGGTGCCATCAAATGAGTTAGTCATTCATGACTTTTGGCTATCACGTACACGTTCATACCACAAAGTTCCAATAAGTTGTGCTATGCCAATGTTCCAACCCCCCTGTTATCAATCATGCAAAAAGAGAGGAAAAGAGGCATGGAATTGAATTGAAAAAAAAAAGAGAGTGAGAAAGAAAGAAAGAAAAAAAAACATGCCCTCTCTCGCATCAAAAAGGGGAATACAAAAGCACACTTACCGATAACTTTCCGCCACACTTGCACATAGCCAAAATTCTTGATTTGATTCATAGTCTTTGATTTGACACTTACTTTGACTTGGTGATACAAACATGATGAGATAGTCTCTCTCTCTTTCAACTCCACCCAAAACGTAGATTAGGAGGAGAGGAAACACAAGGATTCTCATCCTTTGAGTGACTGAGAGGTGACCTTGAGAACAAAAGAGTAGGCACTATATCTTTTAAAAAGAGAAAAACCTCTGTTGCTCTTAGCTGGGAGAAAACTGCTGTGACACCTGAAACTTGTTCTCAGTTTCAACATCTCAAAATCTAAGTGTAGCCACCATTGAAATCCTGGGTAAGTTGAACCAACTTGGGAGTAACCTTTGTACTTGCTGAGGCTACAGTTGTCATATGCCCTCTACACCATGCTTAAATCTTGTTTTGCTCGAGGACGAGCAAAAGTCTAAGTGTGGGGGGTGTTGGTGGTCGTTATAACCTATTTCGACCACCAATACTTCATGTTTCAAGGGTTAGTTTATGCAAATTTCATACATATTAACCGGTTCCATGAGTTGTGTACAAAGATCTTGCAGGAACACATGTCACGGTGCAAAAACATAGAAAACATGGAGAAAACATGTGAACTAAGAAGAAGAGCTAGATATGGGCTAAGGACCCAGGCCGCCCGGCTCAGGCCCAGGCTGCCCGGCCTGTGAAATTCTCCAAATACCGCCATCTTCCACCTGCATACAAGAGACAACATGTCAAATACAACTCCATGGTGGAATCCGAGAGAACTAGTCACCATGCCACGGAAGGCCTTGCCACTTCATCAATCCAGCCCACGGATTGGCTAAGTCAGCAATCCAGGGGAGTTCCATCCAATGGCTAAGGAAGAAACACAAAAGGATCCAATGGTTGAGGCAAAAGTACACAAGAATAACCGCCAACCGACCTATAACCGCCTTGGAGGAGCAATATGGACCATGGAATGAAGTAAGGCGGTGGATCCAAGGGATGGCCAGGCCGCCCGGCTTGGGACCAGGTCGCTCGGCTCCACCCCGAGCCGCCCGGCCTCTAACCGTCTCCAACCACCACAACCGACCTTCTCCATCACTTAGCACTATAAATACCCTCTTAGACCTCCCTTATGAGGTGTGTATTAGTGGACAAATGTAGTGGTAGAGTGTATAGTGTGGAGAAGTGAAGCTTTCCCTTAGCATTGTAGAGAGAGTTCCTCTTGTATCAAGGTGAGTAGTGAGTGCAAAGTTCGGGAGTGGAATTTCTATTCTCTCCCAGGCTTGTATCATCAGAGGAAGGATATTCAGTTCTAGGATTGAGTAAAGTTCCTTGTCTCTCATCTTTGTTATTTCATTCTTACTTTACTTTCATACTTAGTTTTATACTTGTCTGTTTACGGGAACCTTGTGCATGCTTATAGTGTTGGCTATATAGTAGTGCTTGCTTTTCTGGCTCATTACCAGTAAGTAGTAAACTCTCTGAGTGGCATGACGGTGTTCATACTTAGAGTTTGCATTGGTTGGTCGGCTATCCCATGCAGCTCTGGTTTTTAGACACACTAGGTGACAGCTTTTGTGTTCTCAGTATTCCAATCCCGTTCGTTCGGATAGACTCGCTGACGATATAGCCGAAACCTGTAGCGCCCGCCTTTCTCGGCTGGGTTATCAGCACTCTGGTGCCTGGCAGTGGCTCTGCAGCTTTGGTGTCTATGTTTACATGACAAGTATACTTTGCATGCTTAGTATAGTAAGATGTTTTAACATCTGTTGAGAACCTGCTTTCCTATCTTTTATCCTCTACTTGCTAGCTTCGCTAGTTTGGCCATTGTGTTGTGTGATTATTATACTCCTCATTTCTCATGGATTCGATACCCTGGAATACTCTCGGGTGAAAGGCTACAACGCGTTTTCCGTGTGCTTGCGGATTTATATCTAATAGGCTAAGGAACGCCAACAGCGACAAGTGTCTCAACTCCCAACCTTGAGTCGGCAAATGTTAGGAAGTCAAAGAAGCTCTCACAAGGAAGCAACACATGTACAACTAGATGAATTAGCAAGAGGTCCACACCCACAACAAGTAGTTGAATGTCACTATTGTGAATTATACAATGTCCCAGGCTGCATGAGCAATGCAAATGAAGATGAAACCACTACCACACAAAATCAGATGTTGTTTTTCTAGAACAAAAAAAAAGGATATCTCCCCAGGAACAGTTGTTGGAAGATTCTCTTTTACGAAATGCCCTATTAGTAGATGACTTAGAATGAACACCATGAAGACAATATTCCAAGTATCCTAAGAAGGTTTGGTTGGGAAAAGATTTACCTCCCGACTTTTTCGATGGATGGATTAACACTTGCAAGGAATTTCAGGCACAAAGGCGTAGAAGCTTCAAGAAGAAAGTGAATTAGTAAATGCAGATGATAGTACAACCCTCCGAGCACCAGTTAGATGACATTCCTCATATTTGCCCTAGTTTTCAGAAGGATTGCCCATCAGGTCATGATAAGCTCCAGAGTCAGTCCCTGTTTCAACTTCTTAGTACAGAGCGGGCAGCTAATGTCGGAACTAGTCATAAGGTATCCTCAACTAAGAATTGTCTACAGGAGAACATGCAAAACAATCTAGATCAAGACCAGTAGCCATTGCAGCAAGTGCACAATGATCGCCAAACTCATTCCCAAGAAGGTAAGAAGCAAAAAAAAAATGTTAGTTTCTTTCTTCCTTTAGAAGCTTGTAATCATGATTGG
Organism: Paspalum notatum; assembly: GCA_022530915.1. Classification (NCBI taxonomy): domain Eukaryota; kingdom Viridiplantae; phylum Streptophyta; class Magnoliopsida; order Poales; family Poaceae; genus Paspalum; species Paspalum notatum. The sequence goes on from CM039683.1 coordinate 14,029,061, forward strand.
ACCAATTTATGAACGGTAATAATTGATGGTGCTTTTTCAAGAAAAGTTATAAAAGTAGCAAAGCTCTTGTTAAGGGGGGTAACCACAATGTGAATCTTAGAAAAGTGAACAAGTTGTTTCAAGTCAAACCAAAGAGTCACCATGGGAAAGTTAGTGGTTGGTTTGGCTGAAGCTAGAAGAAATCTCAACACCTCTTTGTTCTCATTGCTAGAGTTGTTCAAAGTATTGCAGACAAGATACAGAATAATAAACCCCAATAGTGATGACCCAAGTGATGCAACCAATAAGGCCCTAACCGTAACAGCTACGACTAAACCAAAGGAGATGAACAAGTCTGAAGAGTATCTTATGCAAGGGTTTAAGAGCAACAAGAGGAATAGAAGACAATTAGGCTACAAGATTAAGAGATCTAAGCATTAGGCAGAAGCACAGAGCTCCAGAGAAGATCACGCAAGAGAACCAAGTCAAGCTTATGTTTTCGGTGTTCAAATACTCCCTCAACCCGTACTAACTGATGATCAAATGATACTAAGGATGTTAGAGCAAGAACAGCATGTTACTACCGCAAGGGAGAAGGACATCTCATCCACAAAAGCCCAAGGACGCGGCTATACCGACGTAGGAAGATGACTTTAAAAGAAGACACGATTGGCATCAACAGGGGGGACTTGATGATAAGGGATGTATATTCAGAGATGAAAAAAAAATTGTTCGCAAAGTATGATCACACAAATCCAAGGTAGGAAGCAATGAGTTATGATAATGGACACAAGGGTGAAGCAAAAAGGACATCTGTATCGCCTATAAACCATCCCCGTTCTTTCTTGCTAACCAACCCCAAATCTCAGGACGAGATTTCTTTAAGGGGGTAGATTTGTAACACCCTGATTTTTGGTACATGAAAATTCCTCGCTATAATAATTTATTTGACTAGGGTTGATGTGTTTATGCATGCAATCCTATTTATTTATTTATTTTGTTTTCAAATTAATTAACTAAAATAAATCCTAGGAATAACTTGTTTGAGCCTACATGCTGTTGCATATTTTTATTGAGTGATTTGCCGTGTTTCAATTTGAATTCAAATTCATTTAAACTTTTCAAATATTTCTCTTTCTTCAAATATCAATCGGAAAAGTTCCTTTTACCCCCTCCCCCTCTTTTCTTCAATTTTGGCCCAAATCGCCAGAGCGGCCCACTTCCTCCCTTCCTTTGTCGCCGGCCTGGTCCAACAGTGCGGCCCAGCCAGAGGCCCACCGGGCCCTTCCCTCCTCTTCTCCCCGCGGCCCAGTCGGCAGCAGTAGCCCGCGAGCGCGGCCCAGCCTACCGCGCTGGCCCAACCGGGAAGCCAGCCCGACCCGCGCCCCAGCCACTGACAGGTGGGACCCGTTTGTCATCCCCCTCCTCTCCTTTCCTTTCCCTACTCACGCGCGCGCCGAGCGACACGGGCGCTGAGTCTGAGCCGGACTCCGCCGCGCCGCCCTTTCTTTGCCTCCCCCAAGCCTCGGATAATTCTGGGATATGTTGCTTACCATTGAGAAGAAGCTGTTGTGTTCTCAGTGAGGTCAGATGGGGTTTGTCCTTCATTGTTCATAATGTGAACTTGCACCTTTCCACTGGATAACAGCTTGGAAACCACATTATATTCCTCTGCCTGCACGGCCAAATGAAGTGCCGTATTTCCTTCCCTGTCTCGTTCATTCAAAATATTTTCCAGCATCCGATTCTTAGTAACATGCGAAACTACAGATGAGTGGCCTCTCAACGATGCTGCATGAAGAAAGCTCCAGCCATGGTTGTCACGGATGTCTGCAGTTCCAGGGCAGAATTTTAACAACAATTTTACTGCCGATTTATTTCCCATCTATGCTGCAGCATGTAGAGGAGAAAGGCCATCGCTATCTTGAATGTATGCACTGTGAGGTGCATGTGTTAAGATTTCTTCTATGATAGAACAGTCACCATCAGATGAAGCAAAATGTAATGGGCTGCTCTGGTTTGTGTCAACGTCGGTTGCAAGTGCGGGTTGCCATCGTAGTAACAATGAAACCATTTCTACAGTAAACAGGAGAAATATTTCATAATGTTGTTTTTGGACCAAGAGGATGGAACTATCACAGGAGATGTAGAGATCAAAAATTACATCACCAAGTATTATAAAAATCTCTTTGGACACCCAGAAACATCGGATGTTGTACTTGACGAAAACAGGATTCACGACATCCCCTAGGTGGCTCCGCAGGAGAATGACCTTCTCTCAGCTCCGTTTACTGTCGAGGAGGTGAGATCGGCGATTTTCCAGATGGAGCATAACAAGGCTCCTGGACAGGATGGCTTCCCACCAGAGTTTTATCAGGTCTTTTGGAATGTCATCAAAACCGATCTCATGGCGCTCTTTGATGAATTCCACAAAGGAAATTTGGAGCTATTTAGATTGAACTTTGGTAATATAATTCTTATACCTAAAGTAGGAGATGCTAGCAAAATACAACAATACAGACCCATCTGCTTGTTAAATGTTAGCTTCAAAATTTTTACCAAAGTGGCAACTAATAGAATCGTCAAAGTGGCCCATAAAATCATCAGGCCCTCACAGACGGCTTTCCTTTCTGGAAGAAATATCATGGAAGGGGCTGTGGTCCTGCATGAGACTCTCCACGAGCTCCATAGGAAAAACCTCAATGCGGTCATTTTCAAGATAGACTTCGAAAAGGCTTATGACAAAGTGCGTTGGGACTTCCTTCAACAGACCATGCGCATGAAAGGTTTCTCAGCCACATGGTGCAATTGGATTAAGTCTTTTGTTCAAGGGGGCAATGTAGCGGTAAATGTCAATGGCCAAAATGGCTCGTACTTTCAGACCAGGAAAGGCCTAAGACAAGGCGACCCCCTCTCACCAATCCTCTTTAATATTGTGGCTGACATGCTGGCGATAATTATTAATAGAGCGAAAACTAAAGGTAAGGTGAACGGAGTCATCCCCATCTAGTGGAGGACGGTTTATCCATTCTACAATATGCAGATGACACAGTCATTTTTTTAGATCACGACCTGGAGAAGGCCAGAAACATGAAGGTCCTTCTATGTGTGTTTGAAAAACTTTCAGGGTTAAATATCAACTTCCATAAAAGTGAAATTTTCTGTTTTGGCCAAGCTAAGGAGTGTGAGACTGCTTACTCCGAGTTGTTTGGTTGCAGATCGGGTTCCTTTCCGTTTAGATATTTAGGACTACCGATGCATTACAGAAAACTAAGAAATAGTGAATCGAAGCATTTAGAAGAGAGATTCGAAAAGCGGCTCAGTGGGTGGAAAGGGAAGTTGCTTTCGGTAGGGGAAAGGCTAGTGCTAATAAATTCAGTGCTTTCTAGCTTGCCGATGTTCATGTTATCTTTCTTTGCGATTTCGAAAGGAGTATTGAGGAAACTGGAATACTTCAGATCATGCTTCTTCTGGCAAAACGACCAGCATAAGAAGAAATATCACCTTATAAAGTGGGACCAGATTCGACAACCTAAAGAATAAGGGGGTTTGGGAATCATTGATCTCGAGGTACAGAAAAAGTGCCTTCTCAGTAAATGGCTGTTCAAACTAGCAAATGAAGAAGGTATTTGGCAAAACCTGCTCAGAAACAAGTACCTTAAGTCAAAACCTTTTGGGGGTGGAATTAAAAGACTCGGGGTTTCTCATTATTGGGCTGGACTTATGGATGTGAAGCAAGATTTTCTAAGTCTAGGCTCGTTTTCTGTCGGCGATGGTACCCAGGTTCGTTTTTGGGAAGATAATTGGTGCGACAACCAGCCTCTTAAACTCTTGTACCCCTCTCTGTTTAACATAGTTAGAAAAAAGGAAGCGACAGTGGCGGAAGTCATGAGTTCCATTCCACTGAATGTCTCCTTTAGACGACGTTTATACGGGGAGAGGCTACATGCTTGGAACGAGCTGGTAGGGCGGGTCATGAGTTTCGAGTTGAGCGAGAGGAAGGACATGTTTAAATGGAGTCTTAATAAGACGGGTTTATTCAGTGCCGGCCCTTGGGGGTCCAGCAGTGCCACCGATCTGGGCCCCAAGATTGAAAGGGCCTCGCATCTGCTACTGTGTAGTACTACTACTTAGGCTACATATTATATTGCATTTTGTATGGCAGTACGTATAGATATTAGAGAACTCCTTGGCTTGCTTGCGTGATTAGCGCTGGTATTGGTGTCCGGAGAACGGAGTCTCACGACGTCTCTTGTCGCTGCCCACCAGGCCTGCTGCCCACATCCTTCTACGGACTACGGTCTAATGGTGTCTTTTTATCTTTCAACCACTGTGTGATTGGATTGCTCATCACGTCCTCGTGGAATCCGATCCTTATCTCCAACAACAATCATAGTACAAACAAAGAGGTATAATCTTTCTCGATTTTCCTAATCAACATTATTAGATATATTGATTAATGATATGTGATTTTGCATGTTTATGATTGTATTAATTTGCAGACACCTAGAATTAACTGATTAGACTTTGTTGGGGATTGACAAGTTTAGGATATAAGTGCTATATAATTGATAATAATTATATGAATATATAATATGTATACATAGAATATATATAATATTTTTTTACTAGAAGGGCCTCTATTTTAAGTATTGATCTGGGCCTCCAAAATCTCAGGACCGCCACTGGGTTTATTCACGGTTAGATCGATGTATAAACACCTAATTAATAATGGAATAAAAGTCTCCCAGGAGATCTGGCAAACAAAGATACCATTAAAAACAAAGATTTTTATGTGGTACGTAAAGAGGGGTGTGCTCCTTACCAAAGGCAATTTAGCCAGACGGAATTGGAATGGTCACCAAGGCTGCTGTTTTTGTAATAATAATGAGAGTATACAACACCTCTTCTTTGATTGCCGCTTGGCCAAGTTTATTTGGCGGGTTGTTTTTACGACACTAGATCTCTCTCCACCTCGTAACACAGAGCATCTTTTTAACCAGTGGTCTAGCCAGGGGGTTGGGATTATAAACCTTTTCTTTTGGCAGGAGCTGCAACTTTGATTTGGGCAATTTGGTTGCAACGGAATGACTCAGTTTTTGACAGGAAACAACCTAAAAATTTCCTGCAAGTACTCTTCAGGGGAACTTTCTGGCTCCGCCATTGGGCCAAGTTGCAGTGAAATGAAGATCAGGTCCAGTGGCTGACGCAGGGCGCACACAATCTTGAAGTGGCGGCTTTGAGAATTTTCAATTCGTTTTCAATTAGTTTTGAGTTACCTGTTTTGCACGCTTTTGTTCCTGTTGAGTCTTGTGGGTTGAACTAGGTTCTGTGTGCTCTTTGTTAGAAGCTTGACACTGAGTTGAGTTGTGTGGGTGTAATAATGTAGGTCTGATTCTCCACTCGTGAAGATGAAGCCGGGAACTTTGTTTTCCATCGTCTAAAAAAATTAGACACACGGTTTCTAAGCCTCTGTATCCATCCTTACAAGGCATAGTGCAACTAAAATCGTAGAATCTTTTATGTAAATTTGAAATATCTGAGTAATTACACTAGAAGATTTTATATCAATTATCTGTTTTAAAAATTACCCCGTTCTACCATTATAAAAATAGCTAAATTAACCCCCTAAATATCTAGATTAATTAATATCTACAATCTACATGTGTATATCCCAGCTGAATCTTTTCTATATAATTTACATGTGTATCTGCCAACTGGGCAATATCTAGGGCAACATGATGGAAATATGATCTTCTTGCTTATGATCCCTATTTTCCCATCTGATGATGAGACATTCCCTTTTCAGTTCAAAAAGAAAACAATTTCCTATTAGTCTCAGCATCACCATGATGTTCAACATGGCATTGGGTAATGCTATATATCACCAATGTTGGTATTTGTTTGCCCAAGCCAGTATTCTCTCATGGCATTGGGTAATGCTATATATCACCAATGTTACTTCATCTATTTTATGCAGGTCAACTTTCTTGTGTGGAGTCAATATGTGGATAGACATGCTTAAATAACAACTATAAATTAAGGCCAATATATATTTGCAGGATTAGAATGGCCCTTTTAGTTATAGTCATCTCGAAAAAAAAAAAGAAAAACAAGCAAAATCATTGATAGATGTATCTTGAGGGAAATTTGTTGTATTATATTGTCCTTTACCCTATGGTGGATGGAGTAATTGATACTAACCAAAGGAGCATCCATATTTTAATCCAGGTAAATGATGATGCTATGACATGAAAATTATTAGCCCATGCATAAGCACTATTTGATGATGGAGCATGGAGATGGACCATTAAATTGAGTTAGGTTGACCAGGAAATGACACTTGCCACACCTCTCAAATGGTCAAATCATATGATTGTGGTGTTAATAATTAGATCTCCCTTCTGAACGTGTAGAAATTACCACAAGTTCGAGAAATCGACCACAGATCCAGACCGACTCCGTGAGACAGTTCGGTTTGTGAATGTAATAAGACCACATGTTTCTTTAAAGCTACCAGAAAGAACATACAGGATTTAGTATTTTAGTTCGATCACCAGCTGACAACTACAAGAAGTATGTTTTTACCACTGACAATGATGCTCAAAAACAGTTACTCCTTTTATTTGACCAGCAGTAAATTAAAAAAAAAGGATGAAACCTTGTTTTGAACTCTTTGTGTGAATCAGGGACAGGCAGCATGTCCACAACATCTTGTGATCTCACTCCACGGGCAAGTACCAAGTAATTTCGTCGTCTATGTGTAAGTAGTACAATGCTAACCTGAACCCGGGAGAACCGTGTCACACCCGGTTTTATAAATAAAACCAGATGACACCATATGTGTGCTCAGGATCTATTTTCCACATATACAGCCGACTTCATTAGTGAATATCAACAGACAGTGCATTATATAAGCGTATAAAACTTACATTTGACACAAAGGTCAATATATCAGAGTATAGCGGAACTTTTATCTCGTAGCGGAACTCCATCTTCACAGAAATGTTGACTGGAGGCACGTACGCCAAACGCCAAGTAGACTTCTGGATCCACTTCGTCTTCAAAGCATTATCAACTTGGATAGAGCAGAGCTATATTGTTTTGGGGCAGCAAGGGTAAGTACATGTCGTACTCAGCAAGTATTCCGTTTAGGATAAAGTAGACTGGCTTTATAGTGGACAGGCATAGAGGTTGCTTTTAGTTGGTCAACTTTTAATTACTAACAATGAATTAGCATAACCCATCCCATAACTAGAATAACATAAATACAATAAAATAATTAAAAATAAACCAACATCGTACCATCTTCACCTCATTATCATCCCATCTTTACCATCAATGCCATAAGTCATTTTCCTTGAAAAGTCTAATCTGTGAGGGTCCAGGCCGCTCATAACTGTGAGCACGGCTGTCATAACAGTTTTAAACACTCTCGAGTTGTTGCACATCTTTACCCACAAGTCATGATTCCCATATGCCTAAGGGTGGATCAGACCCCATATATTCATTACCTTAGATGAATCGGCAGGGTTTCATTACAAGACTTTTACAAAGAATCCCAAGAGTTATAGCCCACTCGTTACAGGTTACTCCAGTCAACTAAAGATATGAGAGTTCCGTTCCAAAGGGTGACTAACAAACAAACTGCACCACATTGGCAAAGGGCAAAGTCCCATATCCCCCAGACCCGTCATACGCCATGTTTCAGGAAAGTAAGCCAAAACTCTAGTTCATCTAATTAATCAGTCAAGCCCAGTGCCCATGTGAGTCCTGTGGTTGTACTGTTTTCCTGGGTGGTCGCTCGGCGAACCGATCCTTAGGGTGAAGCACTTGTGCAAAGCCAACAAAAACATGCCCAAGTCTTCATGTTACTAAAACCATACTTTTATCATCAAGTCCATTATTAATTAGTCAAGATTAACAACATAAGTAAAGTGAGTTGAGCGGTAGCAATTAATTTACAACATCGCAGCCCTCCCAGGTTTATAGACATGTAAAGGAATATCAAGCTAGTCATCCTTAATAGGAGCACGCAAAGTTTAGGCTCTAGATCATGTGATTAAAGTAAATAGGACGTAGGACAAAGAATACTTGCCTTTATACCCAAGTATATAGCTGCTCAAATAATCTTCAACAGGTGATCTGGAAAGCTTGATCTTCACTCTCACGTACGATACTTGTTCTATGCGTGACAACACAAGCAACATCCAAAGCAAACAACCATACATGCATAAGAAACAATACACCATTCAAAAGAAAAGCTTTTATATAACACGCGCCAAAAGAGAGGGCTCGTTGCTACGGTCACGAGAGCACAAGAAACGCCGAAAACGGAGCTACGGTTCTGAAGATACGACTAATGGAACCTTTGCATTATTTACAAGAAACAACTATAGGATGCATTTATTTTAAATACCAAAATATTGTAGAAGGATATTTCAAGAAATATCCAATTTAGAATTAATCCAAATTATATTTTTTTGAATTGAAAGCCGAATTTAAACCTAGATAGATTTTAATTGGAAAGCAATTACGTAATCCTTACTCAAATTAACATGCATTTTAAAAAAACCGAGATTTAAACCTAAATTGCTTTTATTTACAAAATATTGGAAATAGAAATAATCTAGTTAATGTTTATATTTAAACCACTAATACATAATATGATAAACATGAACACTAAGGCGTAGATTTCGTTGTTATGAATCTAACGCAACTTGAATGGACAAAAACAGATCTAAAACGTGAAAGATATGCATGAAATAAGATGAAAGGGTTAATTTGCAATTGATTCAAAAGCTTTACGGCTAAACCGTAAAAACCTGGACCTAATAGTAACGGTTGCGGACGGCGGCTTGATTAGAGGAAAACATAGGGGCTCTTTTGCAAATTGAGCAGCGCTGATCGGTATTGACTTCGGATCGCGCACACATCGACCGTTGGATCATGATCCGACGGCTGGGAATAGATCGGAGAGCGAGAGAGAGAGTCCGGCGGTGGCTTTGTGCAGCGCCGTCCGCGGGACGCGGCGGCAGGTCGCCGAGTTTCGCGTTTTCGCGGCTCCGGTGGCCTAGGGTGAGCGGCGTTAGGCGCGTGAGTGAGTGCGAGGTATGGCGAAGCGGGTGGAGCGATCTCGGTGGCGGCGCAACGGCCAGGGAAGGCCCGCGACGAGACGGAGCGGCGGAGTAACTCCGGCGAGCAATCGCCGGCGATCTAGGGCGCGATAGAGGACTAGATCAGGTGGGTTAGCTTCCTCACCTCAAGGTCGGGTATAGGTGTGTGGCGGAACCGCCCTGCTTAATCTAGACTAAGCACACCTGCCACCTCTGGCTCGCAGTGCACTTAGGCCAGACTAAACCCGGTAGTCCGTCGAGAGTCCTTCGAGCTCTCGATAACACCAATTCCCGAGGAACCGACATCAAACACATCCGACTCTCGAAGGAGCCACAACAATTACATCATCACAGGCAGTTGAAATAGAGAGTTATAGAATTAATTTACAACTCAATTGTATGAAATCAAATACATGTTCAAATATAGCGGAAGCGAATTCAGAGTATATAAATATATCGGAAGCGTTTTCAAAACATCTCGCAGCGGAATAATATACTTAAGTAGTCTTCAGGAAGAGATGACAAGGCGAATAGCACCGAGCCCACCGGTACTACCACCTCCAACACAGTTGTCCAGCTATCGTCGGTACCTGTAATCCAAAAGTGGGGGCAAACCCTGAGTACTAATTACTCAGTAGGACTTAATGGACGGGGCTTACGGCTGACGCAAAGCATGCTTACTAATCATGTGGATCCTTAGCTGTTGATTCTTAAACAAGGTCATGTTGATATCAGATAGCAGGATTTGACAGCTGCTATCCATTATTCATAAAGCTTCATTTCTAACATAAGGTAAATACTTGCATGAAAAGTAAAACATAAAAACATGTCCTGTCCCAAGATTCACTGCGCTTCCATCCAACCCCTTGGGAGTAGCCGTCTCAGGAGCGATACCACGGTACGTCGGGTCAGCCCTCCCTCGACCTCAAAGCATCTCCCAAGTCCATCGACCTCCAACCGGTGGATGGGCAACACCCTGAATAGTGGGACGGATCATACACATCCAAGCATGTTGTATTAAAAGCGTGACTTTGTAAACAGTATGTTCCAATTATTACTACGTTGCCCGTGTGCGATATTGGCATTCTCACACCTGGTGAGCATCAGCGATTCGAATCGATTTGTTAATTCCCGGGAATAACTAGGAATGCCAGGGGTATATGCTTACTAGCCATCGCGTTCTCACATATAGCCCCCTTCTCCACTTGTCCCATCCCAAGTTCGATTCAATCCTTCCGTTGTTCCCAGGTTGTGCCGCCTTAGGAGCGATACCACGGTCACGTCGGGTCAGCCCTCCCTCGACTACAAGCTCCCCAAGGTGTCACGGTAGGAGTCTGTCTCTGTTCTTCGGATGGCACAAGTAAGCTTTCACCGGTCCATTATCCCGGATAAGCATTCTAGCAATGTTATGCCGATCAGCAGGCGAACAGCGAACGGGCCTTATGCGACTCGGGCGGAGTCACCAAACCATTCATCTCATCATCATCATTTTTTCATAACATACCCATATCTCCGCCCGGTCGTTATTTAACATCAGCAATAATAATCATAAATTGTATCATAATAAGATTTCTGAGGTTTGTAAAATCACCTACGCGACGAGTGACTCCATTCACTCGTATCTACTCGTACCTAGCCATTCTAGGCACTCGTCCTACGAACTCTATGTATAGGTGCTAGGGCCAGGGCGGCCAGGATGTCTAATGCAGTTGGTCCCAAACAACTCCTGATGCATATGCCTAATCATCAAGACATAAGATGTTTGCTGGGTATAGTATGGTCCTGCCTACCTTTGTTTTATTTTAAGAAAACCAACAAACTAAGCTAAGGTTAGTTTGCCGGGTTGTGAGGCTTTGCCCCAGGCAACCCCTTGATCCCTTGGACAACTCCTCCTTCCAAACACGACTGATGGGCCCTCCAGGTCGTGAATGGGTCTTAGTTGGTCTTTTGGATCACCGTTGGTTGAAGTAGTTCCACGCGCTAATTTCTCGATCACGTATCTGCAAATAGCGTCACTATATGAATGATATGTAGGATGCAATGATCGGGATGCATGAATATTAACCACACACATGAATAACTATTTCATGGACGTACCGGAAGGTGATTGGTAGAGTATTTAAATGTAGAGCATTCTTATGGACCTTATGCAAGTACACAATCATTCGGCCACACATATACAAGTTACTAAGCATATTCATCTTGACAACATGGTAATGCGATGACTCGATAAGATCATGCAATAGCTACCTGGATCGCTAAGATACATGCACAAAGTATGGCGGTGTTTAACCTCTCTTAGCAAGACAAACATATCGGACGGAGTACTTAAAAGAAACACATGTTAGTTCTTTAGACTGAGAGCACTTTTTATTATACCTATTGTATACAAGCATATTAATGAACTAGTTATAAATAACTACCTTATCTTAGGTCATTGTTAATTACACTAAGGATTTGCAAACTAGGCATATGAGGATGAAACATGCATGTGGAATATATAATCGAATATCTTACAAGGTTCATTTTGACACCGCAGAATAAATTATATTAAATGAAGTTTATAAGAGAAATCTCTGGTGCATACGAGTACGTTGCTTTCTATTCCTATTACCTTCACTTTTGGCCCTATTTAAGTGACTACCTATGAATCTTTCATGAAACAGCATTCACAAAGCATGAATAACCCACACAAGTATATGAGACACATGAAAAATATCAAAGGTCATGTTTGAGCACATTTTACGTAGAACTCATTCCCTAAGTGCATTGAATAGACAAAAAGTATGAACAATGTTAAAACAGTAGGCAACCAGTTCATGTCATGACCCTAATATTTTTCACAGAGCTATAACACCCTAAGGAAGTGACTGACTAAGTTTCATCATTTTTGGACTTCATTTAGGTCACTTTTACCATTTATTTACCTACACCATGCATGCACTAAACCAGGGGTAAAACAAACTTTTCACACATCCACATCATACTCATCCTGTAGATCTATTCACACTGAGTTCATAGCAACTGAGTTTGTCCATTTTGGATTTTTATTTGAATTGTTATGATTTTCTAAAGTTCTCAGTTCAAATAAATGCATTTAAATGAAAAATCAAACTGACGAGGATTAGATCGGAATTAACCGTAGTCTCCAGGTACCTGCACGCAAGTATACGTAGACTCAGTGAATAGTGCATTGAACTTGAATGGAAATAGACAAAATGACAGGGGCCTTTTCGCAAAACCGGCCTCTCCTTCTTCTTCCTCTGGCCGACGCGCAGGGAAGGGGACGGCGGGTTGCGCCGGCGGCCTGGCTGCCGGACTTGGAGCCGAGGCGGTGGCGGACGGTGTTCCCGTCGACGGAAAAACGCTTCCCCCAGATCTCGGCGCGCGGACTGGAGCACAGAGGAGGAGCGGCGGCGGTGAACCGGGGCGCGGCCGTGTCGGTGTGACGGCGGCGTGGTGACCCGATTCCGGCGAGGAAGGAGGTCGGAGGGACTTCGGTCGGGCTCCACAGCTGCGCTAGGGCGAGGGGAACTCGATTGAGGTGGAGTGGAGGCGCGGGAGTGGCCCGAAGGGGGTCCTCCACGGCGAGCATGGTCGCGGCCGGTGCGGCGCGCGACGGCGCACGTGAGGCGGGGAACTGGAGGTGCTAGAGAGGCCGAGGAGTAGCAGGGGTGGTGGAGGAGGGCCGCGCGGGCGTGGTGACGGGGATGGCGTGGAGGGAGAGGGCCGGAGGCACCCGGCGCGTGAGCTTGCACTCTCATAGCCATGGCGGCGCTCATGGCGTTCACCCGTGGGAGAGGGTGGTGGGGAACGTAATCGACGTCGACTCTTCGGGGATTCGGTGGAGGGAGGTGCCGCGAACTCGGTGCACGAGGTGGATGGGGCGGTAGTGGCTCGAGGCGGCCGGAGCAGGAGCTCGCCGCGAGACGGCCATGGCGGCTCGGCGCGCCGTCTCCGCGTGAGCAGGAGGGGCAGGGGCGAGTGAGGGAGCTGGGAGCTAAGGGAGTGAGGCGTGGTGAACCTCGCCGAGAGGGCGTCCAAGTTCAAGCAAGGGGGGGGGGGCTCTGGCGCGAGCGGGCAGGGGCGCGGCCTCGGCCGGCCACGGCGCGGCGCGCGCAGGCGCCGGGCGCCGCGTGTGTGAGCGGGAGAGGAGAAGGAGGCCGGTGGCCGCGCGGTGGAACGGGTCTATGGACCGGTCTCCCTGACAGGTGGGCCGGGGCGGGGAAATGAGAGGATGGTCCAGTGGACCGGGTTCGCGAGGGGTGCAGGTGGTTTTTGCAAAACCGGGGGCAACGGTGGTTTGCGTCTCGGCTGATTCCGCGGGCTGACAGGTGGGCCCCACACGTCATTGGGACGAAGCAAAACTAAAATGCTGAAAAATAGAAAAGGAAGGTTTGACTGCAGAGACACTCGTTTTAAAACCGTGTTTTTGAACAACCTACAGGGCGATTTTGGGAAAACTTCAATTGGAAGAAATGTTGTACTCTTTTATATCTACAACTTTGTCAAAAGCCATGGTGTCATGTTCTGTGTAACAAAGTGGTTTAAATTTGAATTTAGCTTGCTGTCCCTGGTTTGACCAACTGAAACCCTTAGCTTAGAAATTTTTAAAAGTCCATTTTGTGACCACTATCATACAAAGAGTTTTATATCAATCTTGTTCAGAATTTTATGAGCTACAACTTTCTCAATATAACCATTTCAATATTATGGCTGTAAGACCAAGAAAATTTGAATTTACTACACAGGTCAGGTTTGGACAGATTTCATGTGTTGACAGAAAAGGACCCAAAACACTATGCAAATCACTATGCATGTCAACACCCCAATTACCAAAGTTGTTCCTAATAAAAGTTTCTACAAGTTTGGTATATAAAGTTTGGCTTGAATCACCACATATTTTGAATTACAAGCACAAACATTGTTGAGGGTTTGGTAAAACTGCAGCTTTAGTTTAAGTAGAGTCTTTCTTGTTTCCAACTTTTGAAGTATCAAATGAAGTCAAATCTCTTCCACAATAGGTGCATTTGAAAGGTGATAAGTTCAATTTTATTTCATAGAAAGGGAGAATTTGAAGTTGTATAGTGAATTCAAAAGTAAATTCCAGATTCAATCTTGGGGAAAAGCTGGAAATCCATACTTGGGAAATTTCTAAGTGTGGGTTGATCTTGTTGTTTCCATGAGATATTTGGGTGAAATTTTGAGTGAGTAGATGATAGTTTTGATCCATGCTCAGTGTAGCAAAAGGATAGTCCATAGCATGTACAACAAGTTTGTCAACGGAGTTGAGCTCAGAAGCATGGGAGTGTTGACTTATTCAACCACGAAATGTGTGGTCTTGTATCTTGTGTAGAAAATTTTGATTTAGTGGCTTCTCCACGTGTTTCTTGTTAACCACTAAGCATGATTAAGCCTTAATCCATCGTTAGCCTTCATCTAACCGTGTGTTAAGGCTTCTGAGATGCCAGGGGCATCACAACCCACCCCCCTTAAAGAAATCTCGCCCCGAGATTTGGAGGAAGCGGGGTTCTAGGGCTTACTGCGTAACGTGAAAGGTTTTGGCCTCGTTGTTCGGGTGCTTCTGTCACACATGGTAACACTTACTCCTTCATCAATTTGCTTTGTTAACTGGCTCGTGAATGGTTAGTGCCTCTTTAACACAAGCGAGTTACAAAGCTTTTGAATACGTCCAAGGTGGTCCTTCCCAGGTGCTCGGCAAGTCGTGGTTTATATGAGAGCGAATGAACAAACCGCAAAGACGGTGTGGCCAATGTGAAAACGGCAGTGCTTTATTCGAATAATGGAACAGGGTTACTCCCTGACTTTGACACCAAGATTTATAAACGTGATGAATATATAGGTCTTAGAACAATTAGAAGCAAGGGGTACACAATCGGAGGACCGAACCATGAAGGCTCTTGGGATTCAAAGGGTTATCAATGGATGTGCTTTTGAGAGACACATTCATTTCATTTGATAGGGACTGTGTACACATATAAGATATCAGATCCGAACATTCTTCAAAGAGTAAGATGTGGTGATACAGAGCACATTCTGCTCATTGCTTCAAGAAAATGCCTTGGAAAGAAAACAGGACATATTCACCTAGACAAGGTGATGGTTTGTACGATTTCAAGGGAGTGGTCGAGACTGATCAAGAAAAGTATAGGTAGATGGCTTGTGCTTACTAACGAAACCATTGACAATGTTAGTAAGCCCACTTTGAGGATAATCTCAAGGTGAAAGAAAACAACTCACGAAAAGATGATATGGCAAGAGCACTAGCCAAGAACAAAAGCTTAATGCAGCGGATGATGCTGAAGTTCACCTTCAGAAGATTTGGTTCAATATATACGAAGAAGGGGAACATAAGGGAGGGCAGTGGAAACAGGGTTGACTGTTCCCACAGATCAAGAGGGGTAAGGTTAATCGCAGAGGTGAACAAGCATATTTAGACATTAAGAACTATACTTGTCACCCCATGAATCAGGGAAACAAGGTTAAACAAAGAAACAATAAGGTGCGAACAAGTTGTGGGTGGAGATGGATCCTTCCCACCAAATCAAGAAAGGAAAGGTGAAACAAAGCAATGAATGTCAAAATGCGGCAGTGGAATTAGAGTAAATCATTTCCATAAATAGATGTATAGAGGTCAATAAGGCGATAGAAAATGGATAAGAATGTCCCACAATTAAAGTAGTGTCATGCCTTTGTATGTCTTGATACAGCGCGAGCCTAGGGATTTACCCGGTGTCGGCCATACACATGGGACCCTAGGTTTCGTCGCGGCACCATGGACTACTCGGGTAAACACCACATCAAGAGTGGCACGGCTATCTAACGTCAGAAGATGCAAGCAATACAAGGTGATGGAAAGACACAAACAAGGAGTTGGGAGCACATGAATGTCAATGCATGGGTGACCTTTGAGTTGTGGGGTAGCATGGATTTGGAAGTACATGAATTGGCGAAAGCTCAAAGCATGTGCACCACAAGAGTCCGAAGTGCGGGGAGTGCAGGAGCTTGAAATGCACGGAATAGTGGAGCTTCGAACTCGAGAATCGCAATGGTTGGAAAATACATGATACACTAGAGTTGAATTCAAGAAGTTAGGATCAAGTGGCACAGTGAACCATACGAACCCTATGTCCAGCCAATACAAGTCCAAGCTAAATGTTGTTAATACGCTAATCGATATCCGTTCCGGTTTGCCAAATCGTATGTTCAAAACAATTGGGTCAAAAGCGAGCTTCTTCTTTCATTCATGTTGATGCGGCATTGAGCTTCATGTGGGAGACACCATGGTGTTGAATCTTGATTAAACGCTACATCCGAGGACGTTGCCGAAGTCGAGGTTGATCCAGGATGCTTTCTCTCTATCACTTGTGTTGCCAGATAGGAACTCTATATCGTTGCCTAGGGACATGTGAGCGACGGTCAACTCTCGATCGAGGCTTCTTCTAGACTCGTTTCTATCTTGGTGGAGCTTCAACTTGTTGCGTCGACGTAGATGTTGATGCTGTGTATGCCGGGTTGATTGGAGAAAAGTCTCCGATGATGAAGGCTCGGGCATTCTTCTCGAAGACTTCTTGGAGGCTTGCTTATTGTTTCGATGGCTAGGCCTACAGGATTCTATGGACCCAGTACGTAAAAGTAAACATGTACGAACTACCCTGACCTCATCTTCAGGCGTGGCGAGGCCCTTTAGTCGAATAATCGCGTGTTGTCGATGTAGGAGTCGATATTTCGTTTGTTGGGTAGATTGAAGAAACTCATCCCGCTCCGGCGATGTGTCTTGGGAAATCTTCTTTGTATGCTTCGGTACATCAGAGGCTTGTGCGTCATCCTTGTGGTTGTAGACATGCCTACCGAGTCATAGCAACTAGGACCTAGGTGGTAACACGTCTGACTGTCTTGACTTGATCTTCGGGCTTATAGAACCTCATTAACTGAAGCATCCTAGGCCGTATATGTTGAATCGAAGTAGTGTTTGTGAAGTCTTCTTCAGCTTCGCCTATTCTTCACTCTTCTTATGATATCTTTGACGAGGTCAATAAAGCTTAAGTCAGTGGCGACATGGCTTTCGAAAATCTTTTGTATAACACAGGTGTTACATTTACGAGCTCAATAAAATATGCCAAAAAGGGGAGACTACTACCAATTCTGGGACCTGATTACTACCTTTCCTTCTAACGTGTACAGCTTGCAGCCAATTACCAGAGGTGAATTAAGATAGTCTGCAAAAGATCGAGATGCCATAGGCATACCTAAGTTTGTTCTCTACGACTTTGGTATAGAAAGTTGAAAATTTTCCTTAAATGCCTTTAGAGTATTACCAGATTTGAAATTTCACACTGTAGGTCGCATAAGTGCAGATTTTGGTTTTTAACACGTTTTAAGTTGGGCTTTGAAACCCAAGCATGTTCGGAGAAAACATTGTCTAACAAAGTGATTACAACCTTACGTGCTACTATCACCTTATATAAAATCTGTACCAATTCTATTTGCATCTTGAACTCCACATCAGAAACAGTAGCCACAGACAAAACTCATGTGCAACTTGTTACTACCAAACAAACATATTTATAGATGCAGTAAGAATCTAGTTGCTTTCAAGCAAACACATAGCTAGGCACATGAGATGAGATGGAATGATGCATGATTCGTCCTATTCGGTCTCGCATCACACATCCTTGGTATATTATATATATCTAACGATATTTCGGTGACATATATGCATGTCTCTCCTTAATGCAACTAGTCGTTCCCTAGTCGTTCTTAGATTCGCACGTGGTTAGTGTACCTGCAGAAGAATGTATGCTCATACATTACCACCTAGTGTGGCATCCACGCGTGACCGCTGCGTGGACAACGTTGGTGGGCCGATGCACCTTTTCCTCAAAGCCTGACTTTCCACCAGTACTGGGGATTGTCGAGAAAAAGGTGGATCCCAAAACCGAAGGTAAGTGTGGTGGGTATGAAAGCCTCAAACATGCCCACCACCCTTAAAGAGCTTGTACTACGGGGCATGAATGCAGGGTTCACAACCGTTCGCAAATCCCAATAGCTTCCTCCAGTACTGGGGACAGCTATGGCCGAAAAGTTGCTTCCCAAAGCGCCGAATATGCATATGAGTTCTATCTAGGTCAGAATGTCAGTGATGTCACCTGGATAACACTAACATCCTTATACGGGCATAGCATATACTCTCATTTTGAATTACTTGAAGACGGGTTTTCGAAAATAGGTTTGTAAAACAAAACTTGATGATATAACTGTTGTCTGTGTTTGATCGGCTCTGATACCAGCTGTGGCGGAACCGCCCTGCTTAATCTAGACTAAGCACACCTGCCACCTCTGGCTCGCAGTGCACTTAGGCCAGACTAAACCCGGTAGTCCGTCGAGAGTCCTTCGAGCTCTCGATAACACCAATTCCCGAGGAACCGACATCAAACACATCCGACTCTCGAAGGAGCCACAACAATTACATCATCACAGGCAGTTGAAATAGAGAGTTATAGAATTAATTTACAACTCAATTGTATGAAATCAAATACATGTTCAAATATAGCGGAAGCGAATTCAGAGTATATAAATATATCGGAAGCGTTTTCAAAACATCTCGCAGCGGAATAATATACTTAAGTAGTCTTCAGGAAGAGATGACAAGGCGAATAGCACCGAGCCCACCGGTACTACCACCTCCAACACAGTTGTCCAGCTATCGTCGGTACCTGTAATCCAAAAGTGGGGGCAAACCCTGAGTACTAATTACTCAGTAGGACTTAATGGACGGGGCTT
Organism: Paspalum notatum; assembly: GCA_022530915.1. NCBI lineage: Eukaryota > Viridiplantae > Streptophyta > Magnoliopsida > Poales > Poaceae > Paspalum > Paspalum notatum. The sequence goes on from CM039683.1 coordinate 14,047,960, forward strand.
ACGGCTGACGCAAAGCATGCTTACTAATCATGTGGATCCTTAGCTGTTGATTCTTAAACAAGGTCATGTTGATATCAGATAGCAGGATTTGACAGCTGCTATCCATTATTCATAAAGCTTCATTTCTAACATAAGGTAAATACTTGCATGAAAAGTAAAACATAAAAACATGTCCTGTCCCAAGATTCACTGCGCTTCCATCCAACCCCTTGGGAGTAGCCGTCTCAGGAGCGATACCACGGTACGTCGGGTCAGCCCTCCCTCGACCTCAAAGCATCTCCCAAGTCCATCGACCTCCAACCGGTGGATGGGCAACACCCTGAATAGTGGGACGGATCATACACATCCAAGCATGTTGTATTAAAAGAGTGACTTTGTAAACAGTATGTTCCAATTATTACTACGTTGCCCGTGTGCGATATTGGCATTCTCACACCTGGTGAGCATCAGCGATTCGAATCGATTTGTTAATTCCCGGGAATAACTAGGAATGCCAGGGGTATATGCTTACTAGCCATCGCGTTCTCACATATAGCCCCCTTCTCCACTTGTCCCATCCCAAGTTCGATTCAATCCTTCCGTTGTTCCCAGGTTGTGCCGCCTTAGGAGCGATACCACGGTCACGTCGGGTCAGCCCTCCCTCGACTACAAGCTCCCCAAGGTGTCACGGTAGGAGTCTGTCTCTGTTCTTCGGATGGCACAAGTAAGCTTTCACCGGTCCATTATCCCGGATAAGCATTCTAGCAATGTTATGCCGATCAGCAGGCGAACAGCGAACGGGCCTTATGCGACTCGGGCGGAGTCACCAAACCATTCATCTCATCATCATCATTTTTTCATAACATACCCATATCTCCGCCCGGTCGTTATTTAACATCAGCAATAATAATCATAAATTGTATCATAATAAGATTTCTGAGGTTTGTAAAATCACCTACGCGACGAGTGACTCCATTCACTCGTATCTACTCGTACCTAGCCATTCTAGGCACTCGTCCTACGAACTCTATGTATAGGTGCTAGGGCCAGGGCGGCCAGGATGTCTAATGCAGTTGGTCCCAAACAACTCCTGATGCATATGCCTAATCATCAAGACATAAGATGTTTGCTGGGTATAGTATGGTCCTGCCTACCTTTGTTTTATTTTAAGAAAACCAACAAACTAAGCTAAGGTTAGTTTGCCGGGTTGTGAGGCTTTGCCCCAGGCAACCCCTTGATCCCTTGGACAACTCCTCCTTCCAAACACGACTGATGGGCCCTCCAGGTCGTGAATGGGTCTTAGTTGGTCTTTTGGATCACCGTTGGTTGAAGTAGTTCCACGCGCTAATTTCTCGATCACGTATCTGCAAATAGCGTCACTATATGAATGATATGTAGGATGCAATGATCGGGATGCATGAATATTAACCACACACATGAATAACTATTTCATGGACGTACCGGAAGGTGATTGGTAGAGTATTTAAATGTAGAGCATTCTTATGGACCTTATGCAAGTACACAATCATTCGGCCACACATATACAAGTTACTAAGCATATTCATCTTGACAACATGGTAATGCGATGACTCGATAAGATCATGCAATAGCTACCTGGATCGCTAAGATACATGCACAAAGTATGGCGGTGTTTAACCTCTCTTAGCAAGACAAACATATCGGACGGAGTACTTAAAAGAAACACATGTTAGTTCTTTAGACTGAGAGCACTTTTTATTATACCTATTGTATACAAGCATATTAATGAACTAGTTATAAATAACTACCTTATCTTAGGTCATTGTTAATTACACTAAGGATTTGCAAACTAGGCATATGAGGATGAAACATGCATGTGGAATATATAATCGAATATCTTACAAGGTTCATTTTGACACCGCAGAATAAATTATATTAAATGAAGTTTATAAGAGAAATCTCTGGTGCATACGAGTACGTTGCTTTCTATTCCTATTACCTTCACTTTTGGCCCTATTTAAGTGACTACCTATGAATCTTTCATGAAACAGCATTCACAAAGCATGAATAACCCACACAAGTATATGAGACACATGAAAAATATCAAAGGTCATGTTTGAGCACATTTTACGTAGAACTCATTCCCTAAGTGCATTGAATAGACAAAAAGTATGAACAATGTTAAAACAGTAGGCAACCAGTTCATGTCATGACCCTAATATTTTTCACAGAGCTATAACACCCTAAGGAAGTGACTGACTAAGTTTCATCATTTTTGGACTTCATTTAGGTCACTTTTACCATTTATTTACCTACACCATGCATGCACTAAACCAGGGGTAAAACAGACTTTTCACACATCCACATCATACTCATCCTGTAGATCTATTCACACTGAGTTCATAGCAACTGAGTTTGTCCATTTTGGATTTTTATTTGAATTGTTATGATTTTCTAAAGTTCTCAGTTCAAATAAATGCATTTAAATGAAAAATCAAACTGACGAGGATTAGATCGGAATTAACCGTAGTCTCCAGGTACCTGCACGCAAGTATACGTAGACTCAGTGAATAGTGCATTGAACTTGAATGGAAATAGACAAAATGACAGGGGCCTTTTCGCAAAACCGGCCTCTCCTTCTTCTTCCTCTGGCCGACGCGCAGGGAAGGGGACGGCGGGTTGCGCCGGCGGCCTGGCTGCCGGACTTGGAGCCGAGGCGGTGGCGGACGGTGTTCCCGTCGACGGAAAAACGCTTCCCCCAGATCTCGGCGCGCGGACTGGAGCACAGAGGAGGAGCGGCGGCGGTGAACCGGGGCGCGGCCGTGTCGGTGTGACGGCGGCGTGGTGACCCGATTCCGGCGAGGAAGGAGGTCGGAGGGACTTCGGTCGGGCTCCACAGCTGCGCTAGGGCGAGGGGAACTCGATTGAGGTGGAGTGGAGGCGCGGGAGTGGCCCGAAGGGGGTCCTCCACGGCGAGCATGGTCGCGGCCGGTGCGGCGCGCGACGGCGCACGTGAGGCGGGGAACTGGAGGTGCTAGAGAGGCCGAGGAGTAGCAGGGGTGGTGGAGGAGGGCCGCGCGGGCGTGGTGACGGGGATGGCGTGGAGGGAGAGGGCCGGAGGCACCCGGCGCGTGAGCTTGCACTCTCATAGCCATGGCGGCGCTCATGGCGTTCACCCGTGGGAGAGGGTGGTGGGGAACGTAATCGACGTCGACTCTTCGGGGATTCGGTGGAGGGAGGTGCAGCGAACTCGGTGCACGAGGTGGATGGGGCGGTAGTGGCTCGAGGCGGCCGGAGCAGGAGCTCGCCGTGAGACGGCCATGGCGGCTCGGCGCGCCGTCTCCGCGTGAGCAGGAGGGGCAGGGGCGAGTGAGGGAGCTGGGAGCTAAGGGAGTGAGGCGTGGTGAACCTCGCCGAGAGGGCGTCCAAGTTCAAGCAAGGGGGGGGGCTCTGGCGCGAGCGGGCAGGGGCGCGGCCTCGGCCGGCCACGGCGCGGCGCGCGCAGGCGCCGGGCGCCGCGTGTGTGAGCGGGAGAGGAGAAGGAGGCCGGTGGCCGCGCGGTGGAACGGGTCTATGGACCGGTCTCCCTGACAGGTGGGCCGGGGCGGGGAAATGAGAGGATGGTCCAGTGGACCGGGTTCGCGAGGGGTGCAGGTGGTTTTTGCAAAACCGGGGGCAACGGTGGTTTGCGTCTCGGCTGATTCCGCGGGCTGACAGGTGGGCCCCACACGTCATTGGGACGAAGCAAAACTAAAATGCTGAAAAATAGAAAAGGAAGGTTTGACTGCAGAGACACTCGTTTTAAAACCGTGTTTTTGAACAACCTACAGGGCGATTTTGGGAAAACTTCAATTGGAAGAAATGTTGTACTCTTTTATATCTACAACTTTGTCAAAAGCCATGGTGTCATGTTCTGTGTAACAAAGTGGTTTAAATTTGAATTTAGCTTGCTGTCCCTGGTTTGACCAACTGAAACCCTTAGCTTAGAAATTTTTAAAAGTCCATTTTGTGACCACTATAATACAAAGAGTTTTATATCAATCTTGTTCAGAATTTTATGAGCTACAACTTTCTCAATATAACCATTTCAATATTATGGCTGTAAGACCAAGAAAATTTGAATTTACTACACAGGTCAGGTTTGGACAGATTTCATGTGTTGACAGAAAAGGACCCAAAACACTATGCAAATCACTATGCATGTCAACACCCCAATTACCAAAGTTGTTCCTAATAAAAGTTTCTACAAGTTTGGTATATAAAGTTTGGCTTGAATCACCACATATTTTGAATTACAAGCACAAACATTGTTGAGGGTTTGGTAAAACTGCAGCTTTAGTTTAAGTAGAGTCTTTCTTGTTTCCAACTTTTGAAGTATCAAATGAAGTCAAATCTCTTCCACAATAGGTGCATTTGAAAGGTGATAAGTTCAATTTTATTTCATAGAAAGGGAGAATTTGAAGTTGTATAGTGAATTCAAAAGTAAATTCCAGATTCAATCTTGGGGAAAAGCTGGAAATCCATACTTGGGAAATTTCTAAGTGTGGGTTGATCTTGTTGTTTCCATGAGATATTTGGGTGAAATTTTGAGTGAGTAGATGATAGTTTTGATCCATGCTCAGTGTAGCAAAAGGATAGTCCATAGCATGTACAACAAGTTTGTCAACGGAGTTGAGCTCAGAAGCATGGGAGTGTTGACTTATTCAACCACGAAATGTGTGGTCTTGTATCTTGTGTAGAAAATTTTGATTTAGTGGCTTCTCCACGTGTTTCTTGTTAACCACTAAGCATGATTAAGCCTTAATCCATCGTTAGCCTTCATCTAACCGTGTGTTAAGGCTTCTGAGATGCCAGGGGCATCACAAGGTGTGGACGACGGACAAGCGGCGACGGCGTACGGCGACGACGCCGGCGTTCCTGGGTAGACCGAAGGCGGCGCGGTGAGCCAAATTCTGGCGAACGGAGGCGAAATCGAGGCCGGGATTGAGCAGGAAAGCTCCCTACCTTGCGGCAAAGCTCGGCGGTGGTGGCCTTTAGCTGCGGATTCCGATGCGCAGACTCACGGCGGCTCGGAGCACAAGCGACGACGGCTAGGGCTTGGGTTTTGGATGGGCATGGACGTCGGGTGGGGCGGGTTATATAGGACGGAGTCCGAGGCTTGGGGAAGGCAAAGAAAGGACGGCGCGGCGGAGTCCGGCTCGGACTCGGACTCAGCGCCCGCGTCGCTCGGCGCGCGCGTGAGCAGGGAAAGGAAAGGAGAGGAGGGGGATGACAAACGGGTCCCACCTGTCAGTGGCTGGGGCACGGGTCGGGCTGGCTTCCCGGTTGGGCCGGCGTGATAGGCTGGGCCGCGCTCGCGGGCTGCTGCTGCCGACTGGGCCGCGGGGAGAAGAGGAGGGAAGGGCGCGATGGGCCTCTGGCTGGGCCGCACTGTTGGACCGGGCCGGCGGCAAAGGAAGGGAGGAAGTGGGCCGCTTTGGCGATTTGGGCCAAAACCGAAGAAAAGAGGGGGAGGGGGTAAAAGGAACTTTTTCGATTGATATTTGAAGAAAGAGAAATATTTGAAAAGTTTAAATGAATTTGAATTCAAATTGAAACACGGCAAATCACTCAATAAAAATATGCAACAGCATGTAGGCTCAAACAAGTTATTCCTAGGATTTATTTTAGTTAATTAATTTGAAAATATAATAAATAAATAAATAGGATTGCATGCATAAACACATCAACCCTAGTCAAATAAATTATTATAGCGAGGAATTTTCATGTACCAAAAATCAGGGTGTTACAAATCTACCCCCTTAAAGAAATCTCGTCCTGAGATTTGGGGTTGGTTAGCAAGAAAGAACGGGGATGGTTTATAGGCGATACAGATGTCCTTTTTGCTTCACCCTTGTGTCCATTATCATAACTCATTGCTTCCTACCTTGGATTTGTGTGATCATACTTTGCGAACAATTTTTTTTTCATCTCTGAATATACATCCCTTATCATCAAGTCCCCCCTGTTGATGCCAATCGTGTCTTCTTTTAAAGTCATCTTCCTACGTCGGTATAGCCACGTCCTTGGGCTTTTGTGGATGAGATGTCCTTCTCCCTTGCGGTAGTAACATGCTGTTCTTGCTCTAACATCCTTAGTATCATTTGATCATCAGTTAGTACGGGTTGAGGGAGTATTTGAACACCGAAAACATAAGCTTGACTTGGTTCTCTTGCGTGATCTTCTCTGGAGCTCTGTGCTTCTGCCTAATGCTTAGATCTCTTAATCTTGTAGCCTAATTGTCTTCTATTCCTCTTGTTGCTCTTAAACCCTTGCATAAGATACTCTTCAGACTTGTTCATCTCCTTTGGTTTAGTCGTAGCTGTTACGGTTAGGGCCTTATTGGTTGCATCACTTGGGTCATCACTATTGGGGTTTATTATTCTGTATCTTGTCTGCAATACTTTGAACAACTCTAGCAATGAGAACAAAGAGGTGTTGAGATTTCTTCTAGCTTCAGCCAAACCAACCACTAACTTTCCCATGGTGACTCTTTGGTTTGACTTGAAACAACTTGTTCACTTTTCTAAGATTCACATTGTGGTTACCCCCCTTAACAAGAGCTTTGCTACTTTTATAACTTTTCTTGAAAAAGCACCATCAATTATTACCGTTCATAAATTGGTCCAATCATGATTACAAGCTTCTAAAGGAAGAAAGAAACTAACATTTTTTTTTTGCTTCTTACCTTCTTGGGAATGAGTTTGGCGATCATTGTGCACTTGCTGCAATGGCTGCTGGTCTTGATCTAGATTGTTTTGCATGTTCTCCTGTAGACAATTCTTAGTTGAGGATACCTTATGACTAGTTCCGACATTAGCTGCCCGCTCTTTACTAAGAAGTTGAAATAGGGACTGACTCTGGAGCTTATCATGACCTGATGGGCAATCCTTCTGAAAACTAGGGCAAATATGAGGAATGTCATCTAACTGGTGCTCGGAGGGTTGTACTATCATCTGCATTTACTAATTCACTTTCTTCTTGAAGCTTCTACGCCTTTGTGGCTGAAATTCCTTGCAAGTGTTAATCCATCCATCAAAAAAGTCGGGAGGTAAATCTTTTCCCAACCAAACCTTCTTAGGATACTTGGAATATTGTCTTCATGGTGTTCATTCTAAGTCATCTACTAATAGGGCATTTCGTAAAAGAAAATCTTCCAACAACTGTTCCTAGGGAGATATCCTTTTTTTTTTTGTTCTAGAAAAACAACATCTGATTTTGTGTGGTAGTGGTTTCATCTTCATTTGCATTGCTCATGCGGCCTGGGACTCCGTATAATTCACAATAGTGACATTCAACTACTTGTTGTGGGTGTGCACCTCTTGCTAATTCATCTAGTTGTACATGTGTTGCTTCCTTGTGAGAGCTTCTTTGACTTCCTAACATTTGCCGACTCAAGGTTGGGAGTTGAGACACTTGTCGCAGTAGCAGAGTTTGTGTCTCCACTAGCTTCTCTAGATAAATAGTTAGATTACTTGGTGTGGTTGCGGATATTGGGTTGACGCTGCTAACATCATTGCGACCATCTAGGCATGCCATAGCATGTGCTAAAAGAACTTGTTGGAGACATTATGCACTTTGCAAAACTTGAATCTGTTGAGCCATGAGCTGTTGTATTGATAATTGAATCGAAGAAACTGGAGCTGGGCTGCACTCATCACCCTGGGGGATATTGTCTTTATGAACCATTCTGGAGACTGGCATTCAAGTGAGTATAGGAAGGCATAGAAAGAAAAGGAAAGCATAGATGGGAGGCAAGGAAAGAAGGAACGACAAAACCCAACTTATCTAAGTCTCTTGTTGTTATGTAAACTTACGGATGTCATTGTGGACCAAAGTCACACAACATACCCACACTCATACAAAGAACCAAATCAAACATGGAGCACAATAACAAACATACAAACTCGTTACTATTCGTTCTCTTTGACTTTATGGTGGACTTTCTTAAACATGCCTCTATCTTTCAAAAGGCCGTCGTAGGGTAAGGTAAGGGTGAGATATATAAGGACCGATATGAACAAAGCAAAAGATAGAGAGAAAGACAAAACTTAGTGAGAAAAGGAGAGAAAGCAGTCAAAGGTAAGATGAGAGAAATACCTTTTATTTGAATATCGTAGAAGAGTGATGGAGGTAAACAAGTTTTATAAAAAAAAAAGCTACTGTATATGAGATAATATAGTGTAGAGAGTCAAGGAGTAAATATAGAGAGTCAGGGAGTTGATATAGAGAACCAAAGACTTATTATTGATATGTATGAATAAATAAGAAGATCAGCAAAAGAAATATGATGAGATCAAAGGTGTAGGGATTGGCCATGGATAGAGTTTTGATAGCAGGGAAGCAACAAAATCAAAAGACCGAAGACGTTCGAATTGTTCAAGGATGGCAATTCAACAGTAGGTAAAGCAAGGATAACAGGTGATCACAGGTGTAGAAATTGCACAAGGAATATCAATTTGATAGCAAGAATAGCGGAAGTGAAGATTTCTATAGCAATGGAGTGTCAGAAAGCGAACCGTGCTAACTAGCTTGCGTCCTACAGTCAACGTAGCTCTGATACCACTTCTGTCACACCTGGCTTTTTAAATAAAACCAAATGACACCATATGTATGCCCAGGATCTATTTTTCACACATACAGCCGACTTCATTAGTGAATATCAATAGACAGTGCATTATATAAGCGTATAAAACTTACATTTGACACAAAGGTCAATATATCAGAGTATAGCGGAACTTTTATCTCGTAGCGGAACTCCATCTTCACAGGAAGGTTGACTGGGGGCACGTATGCCTAACGCCAAGTAGACTTCCGAATCCACTTCGTATTCAAAGCATCATCAACTTGGATAGAGCAGAGCTATATGTTTTTGGGGTAGCAAGGGTAAGTACATGTCGTACTCAGCAAGTATTCCATTTAGGATAAAGTGGACTGGCTTTATAGTGGACAGGCATAGCGGTTGCTTTTAGTTGGTCAACTTTTATTTACTAACAATGAATTAGCATAACCCATCCCATAAGTAGAATAACATAAATACAATAAAGTAATTAAAAATAAACCAACATCATACCATCTTCACCTCATTATCATCCCATCTTTACCATCAATGCCATAAGTCATTTTCTTTGAAAAGTCTAATCTGTGAGGGTCCGGGCCGCTCCTAACCGTGAGCACGGCTGTTATAACAGTTTTAAACACTCTCGAGATGTTGTACATCTTTACCCACAAGTCATGATTCCCATATGCCTAAGGGTGGATCAGACCCCATATATTCATTACCTTAGATGAATCGGCAGGGTTTCATTACGAGACCTTTACAAAGAATCCCTAGAGGTATGGCCCACTCGTTACAGGTTACTCCAGTCAACTAAAGATACGAGAGTTCCGTTCCAAAGGGTGACTAACAAACAAACTGCACCACATTGGCAAAGGGCAAAGTCCCATATCCCCGTGACTCCTCATACGCCATGTTTTAGGAAAATAAGCCAAAACTCTAGTTCATCTAATTAATCAGTCAAGCCCAGTGCCCATGTGAGTCCTGTGGTTGTACTATTTTCCTGGGTGGTCGCTCGGCGAACCGATCCTTAGGGTGAAGCACTTGAGCAAAGCCAACGAAAACATGCCCAAGTCTTCATGTTACTAAAACCATACTTTTGTCGTCAAGTCCATTATTAATTAGTCAAGATTAACAACATAAGTAAAGTGAGTTGAGCGATAGCAATTAATTTACAACATCGCAGCCCTCCCAGGTTTATAGACTTATAAAGGAATATCAAGCTAGTCATCCTTAATAGGAGCACGCAAAGTTTAGGCTCTAGATCGTGTGATTAAAGTAAATAGGACGTAGGTCAAAGAATACTTGCCTTTATACCCAAGTATATAGCTGCTCAAATAATCTTCAACAGGTGATCTGGAAAGCTTGATCTTCACTCTCACGTACGATACTTGTTCTATGCATGACAACACAAACAACATACAAAGCAAACAAGCATACATGCATAAGAAACAATACACCATTCAAAAGAAAAGCTTTTATAAAACACGCGCCAAAAGAGAGGGCTCGTTGCTACGGTCACGAGAGCGCAAGAAACGCCGAAAACGGAGCTACGGTTCTGAAGATACAACTAATGGAACATTTGCATTATTTACAAGAAACAACTATAGGCTGCATTTATTTTAAATACCAAAATATTGTAGAAGGATATTTCAAGAAATATCCAATTTGGAATTAATCCAAATTATATTTTTTTGAATTGAAAGCCGATTTTTAAACCTAGATAGATTTTAATTGGAAAGCAATTATGTAATCCTTAGTCAAATTAACATGCATTTTAGAAAAACCGAGATTTAAACCTAAATTGCTTTTATTTACAAAAATATTGGAAATAGAAATAATCTAGTTAATGTTTATATTTAAACCACTAATACATAATATGATAAACATGAACACTAAGGCGTAGATTTCGTTGTTATGAATCTAACGCAACTTGAATGGACAAAAACGGATCTAAAACGTGAAAGATATGCATGAAATAAGATGAAAGGGTTATTTTGCAATAGATTCAAAAGCTTTAGGGCTAAACCGTAAAAACCTGGACCTAATAGTAACGGTTGCGGACGGCGGCTTGATTAGAGGAAAACACAGGGGCTCTTTTGCAAAACGAGTAGCGCTGACCGGTATTGACTTCGGATCGCGCACACATCGACCGTTGGATCATGATCCGATGGCTGGGAATAGATCGGAGAGCGAGAGAGAGAGTCCGTCGGTGGCTCTGTGCAGCGCCGCCCGCGGGACATGGCGGCAGGTCGCCGGAGTTTCGCTTTTCGCGGCTCCGGTGGCCTAGGGTGAGCGGCATTAGGCGCGTGAGTGAGTGCGAGGTATGGCGAAGCGGGTGGAGCGGTCTCGGTGGCGGCGCATCGGCCAGGGAAGGCCCGCGACGAGACAGAGCGGCGAAGTAACTCTGGCGAGCAATCGCCGGCGATGTAGGGTGCGATAGAGGACTAGATCAGGTGGGTTAGCTTCCTCACCTCAAGGCGAAGCTGCGGGTATAGGTGTGGACGACGGAGAAGCGGCGATGGCGTACGGCAGGTTTTTGTACCTCACAACAACTAGTAGTATATTTTTGCCACTGACAAGTGACAATGACGCTCCAAACCCCTTTTATTTGACCAGCAGGTTTTTGTAAAAAGAATGAATCCTAGTTTTCAACTCTCTGTGTGAGTTTATGTGAATCATGGCCCCTCGTTTTTGATCGAAGTTCATGGCTGTTTAGTCGACTACGTGAAAGTAGTATGCTACGAACTGTGAGAGCTCATTATAAACATAAGCTACGAACTGACGAGTATGAATAAAATACCGGCAACCAATAGAGCTTCGAGCTCAAACTTTTTTGGTGATGGTATATTGTTATGTATTGACCCCCTGCAAAATATCATGATTTTCTGAGTCTATTCGTGTATTGTTAATTTTTTTCACAATTAAATCACCAAAACTACAATTATATTCTAAAAATATTCTGAGATTGCCCGAAAATTAAAAGTCAGTTACTCAGGTCAATAGGCATGTGAGATGAAGGATACCTCAAGTTTCCAAATGAAAATAATAAAGTTAACTTGGGAGTTTGTAAGAGTTCGTTATAAATATAAGCACCACTAGCTTAACTTAAATAACACCCCTAGCCCGAGTGGTGGAAGCTCTCTTCTTGGAGCTGTGTGGTGCAGGGTACGAATCCTAGAACCATGGTTTGTTTATTTTTCCTCTTCTTTTTTCCCCGATTAATTCTTTCTGTTGGGCCGTGCGAATGGGCTGCGGGCCACCTTTTTTTCGATTTATGTCTTGTGTTGGCTCGTTGGAATGGGCTAAATAATGAGCCGTAGCAGACCAGGAAGTCGTGCGAATGGGCTGCGGGCCACCTTTTTTCGATTTATGCCTTGTGTTGGGCCATTGGAATGGGCTAAATAATGGGCCGTAGCAGACCAGGAAGTGAAAAAGAAGCCCGAGGAGGCTTAGGGTCTTCTTTTTTCCCCGATTTATGCTTTCTGTTGGGCCGTGCGAATGGGCTGCGGGCCACCTTTTTTTCGATTTATGTCTTGTATTGGGCTGTTGGAATGGGCTAATAATGGACCGTAGCAAACCAGGAAGTGAAAAAGAAGCCCGAGGAGGCTTAGGGAAGTAGAATAGACCTTTTATTTTAAAACTTTTTTCTAGATTTTGATTTGGCTATAATTTTCAAACTATAAAAGCTTTACTAACAGTCAAAAAAGCAAAGTTGCACAAAATTTTATTCTCTACAACATTCATAAATTAAGTTTTACTTGAAAAGATCTATAAATTAATAAAATTTAGGAGTTATCTATCAACCTAATTTGAAATTTGGACCAAACTCTCGGGTTCATTTTCTTAATGTTCTCTAAACCCAAAAAAAAAAATCAAATGTCACATAAATCACAAAATTTTGCACTCTTGCATAAGTAACGGTGGTGGTCAGAACATGATTAAATAACTTATGACGAAATAGTAATGTCACAAATATTTGACGTTTGCTAGTTCCACACTTATGACATGTTATAATTCGTCGTAATATGACACTAGCATAGTTTATGACGATTTTCATGTGGTCTTTATGACAAACCCCTGAATTTTGTCACTAACTCATCTCGTTCCCCACAAAATGTCATAAACCAAAGTTAGATAACGACGAAAAGTCCTAGTGTCATGAGAAAATTGTCGTAAATTGCAAGGTTTCTTGCACTCTAAATCCCTACGTCTTTCTCTCTCTCATGAACATACAACCGCGAGCCTCCGAGGCTTGGCCATCGGGACGGCAGCCCGTGAAGCCCCTTAAACCTACAACAAATCTACTTGTCGTGGTAGGAAACCACGACACTTATGGTGTTGGCTCAAGGTCCTCTGCGTGACTTTCATATCACCGATGAATATTAAATACATGATAGGATGTTTCTGATTTATGTGAATAATTTTCAACTACATCTAGGATTAACATATGCTACTACGGATCTTACTATCACTGATTGGAGGCTTCTTTTGGAGCCTCCACGTTAATCCTAGTGGGGACACGGCTGGATCCGCGCAGGGAGGTGCGCACGGTCTCCACCGGCTATGCGATGTCCTTCTACGATGGCTCGGCGTCGTCCGCGGCCAACGACGAGGTGTGCTCCGCTCTGGGATTTGGCGTGCCAGAGGCCGCTAGGCGGTGCAGCAGAGCAGTGGTAGAGGAGGGCGCCGGGTGGCGAGCATTCTGAGATGCCGGTCGTCGTGCCTCATCACGTAGGAGAGGCGGCGCCTCAGCGCTCCAAGAGGAGCCGGCGCGGATGTGGAGGTTGTCGGGCGTTGAGCAGAGTGGCGGGAGGGGGGCGCGGCGGCCGGGAGAAGAAGAACATGAGGAGGGGAGAGAAAGGGGCGAGATGGCCAATTTGAATATATTTGCTTGGTCTCGCCCGTGGTCTATCATCATGGGCCCAATGGGGGATGCCCACGTCTCCCTCGGTCTAGATGGCGCGGCATGCGTGCGACAGCACAAAAGCACGCACAACTATAGTGAAGTCTTTACCATATACTATATAAGTCCCACTCGGCCACTCTCACAGAGAGTTGGTGAGTAACTTGCATTGTTTGGAGTCTCCAGTTGACATATATGACTATTCTTACGTGGGTAAGACTGCAGTTGTCACACTCAGTTTTAGGAACAAAACCAAGTGCTAACCATGTATGTGCCAGGATCAGTTTAACCACATACACAGCATAAACAAAAGTAATAACACAACCAGTACTTTAACTTAAGAGTAATAACCAATATTACAGACCATAAATGTCCTTAACGAAACCGAGTATCTGAACGAAAACGAGGTAACTTAACGACAGCGGAAGACGACCGTGATCCACAGGCAACTGACGGATGGCACACCAGCCTAGAACTCGTCGTAGTCCTGGAACTCCTGGTTAGGATCACCACAACTTCCTTCTGGATCTGAGCAGCGGTTGCAATGGATGCAACGGGTATAAAACAAGCAAGAATGAGTACATAACGCACTCAGCAAGTATTCCGTTTAGGATAAAAGTGGACTGGCTTTATAGTGGAGAGGCATAGCAATTGCTTTTAGTTAGTCAAGTTTTAATTACTAGCAATGATTAGCATAACCCATCCCTTTATTGTAAAGACAGTAAAACATATTAAAAAGATAAGCCTGAACCATAACCATATCCATCTTCATTACCATGATCACCATGAGCCATTCACCTTGAAGCTGAAACTCTAATCTGTGAGGGTCCAGGCCGCTCTTAACCGTGAGCACGGCTGATATATCAGTTTTAAACACTCTCGAGAGGTTGTACAACTTTACCCACAAGTCATGATTCCCATTGTGCCCGAGGTTTGCAAAGCCCCATTTATTCATACCTTCGATGAATCGGTAGGGTTTCATTACGAGACCTTTACAAAGAATTCCTAGAGTTGTGGCCCACTCGTTACCGGTTACTCCAGTTGACTAAAGATATGAGAGTTCCGTTCCAAAGGGTGACAAATAAAATTGCACCACCTTGGCAAAGGGCAAAGTCCCATATCCCCCAGACCCCTCATACGCCATGTCTCAGGAAAGTAAGCCAAAACTCTAGTTCATCTAATTAATCAGTCAAGCCCAGTGCCCATGTGAGTCTTGTGGTTGTACTGTTTTCCTGGGTGGTCGCTCGGCGAACCGATCCTTATGGTGAAGCACTTGAGCAAAACCAACAAAACATGCCCAAGTCTCCATGTTGCTAAAACCAAACTTTTATCATCAAGTTCATCATTAATTAAACAAGATTAGCAACATGAATATAAAGATGTTGAGCGATAGCATTAATCTACACATCACAGCCCATCCCAAGTTTCATAATCATATAAAGACATATGAGGCTAGTCATCCTTAATAGGAGCAATCAAATTGGGCTCTAGATTGTGTAATTAATATAAATAGGACATAGATCAAAGAATACTTGCCTTCCTCAGCAAAAACTTGCTCAGGAACTTCCCAAGATGGATTCTCGACAAACTCGGACGGAACGTCGGCTACACGTTACACACATACAAGCAATGAGCATTAACTGACTAAAACAGTACATCAAACATCGTGAACAGAGGTTAAAAAGGTTTTAAAATTAATCTGCACATTACTACGATTCCGTAGGTTCAAGAATCGTTCAAATCGGAGTTAAAACGCAAAAGTTATGCATAAAATAAGTTTAAGGGCTTAAAATAAAAGAGATTTGAAACTCCAGGGGCTAAACTGCGAAAACCAGGGACCTAACCGTGAAAATCTGGACTGCGGGTTGATTCTCAGAAAACTCAGGGACTCTTTAGCAAAAGTGCCCGCGCTGACCGGTATTGACTCCGGGTCGCGCAGCTCTGGGCCGTTGGATCTTGGATGGACGGTCGGGATTAGTTCGGGCCGGGGAAGAAAGAGACGGCGGCGGGTTCCACCGGCGTCGGTCACCGCGCGCGGCGGAGACTCGCCGGAGGGACGCGATTCCGCGGCTCCGGTGGGCTAGAGTTAGCGGGGCGAGGGACGTGAGCGAGCGGGCGGCCGTGCGAAGCGGGCGGAGCGGTTCGGGTGGCGGCGCATTGGCCGGAGGTGACTGACGGCGAAGCGGGGCGAGGGCGGAGCTCCGGCGAGAAATCGCCGTCGGTGTAGGGCGAGATTAGGGATTAGAGTTAGCTAGAGAGCTTCCTCACCTCAAGCCGAAGCTAGCGGTGTAGGTGTGGATGACGGGGAAGCGGCGACGGCGTGCGGCGACGTGCGGTGGCGACCGGAGGCGTCCTGTGTGAACCGGCGGCGGCGCGGCGAGGTCCAAACGACGATACGAGATGAAAGAAGGGTCGGGATTAAGCGGTTAAGCGTTCTACCTTACTACGAAGCTCGGGGACTAGACCTCGTCGGCGGAGACGGCTTGCAGAGGCGGATCCCGACGGTGAACTCCGCGGCGGCGCGGCGCGCGGGTGCACGAGCTAGGACACAAGGCGGCTAGGGTTGAGGGCGCTTGGTTGCTGCGGACGTCGAGGTCGGGTGACTTATATAGGGGCTGAGCCGAGACTTGTGGGAGGGGCAAAGCAATGCGCTGCGGCGGAGTCCATCTCGAATTGGACTCGGAGTCCGCGTCGTATATGGCATGTGTGCGAGCTCGGGAAGGCAAGGTGCGGGCGCTCGGAAAGGAAGGAGAGGCGCGGCGCGCGGGCGTTGGGGAGATGGCGGAGCCGCGCAAGGAAGGAGAGGCGCGGCGCGCGGGCGTTGGGGAGATGGCGGAGCCGCGCGGCTTGGAAGGCGGGGACTGAGTCGGGGCGCGGCTCGGGCGGAGCTCGTCCTGGCAGCGCGGGCGGCAGCGACGCGGTAGCGAGAGATGGAAGAAGGAGGCGACCGACGGGCGGGCCCCACATGGCAGCGAGGGGAAGAGAGGAGGCGGTAGCCTGCTGGGCCGGCCAGGTTGCTGGGCCGCGGCTGGGCTGGCGCCATGGGAAAGAAGAAGGGAAAAGACAGCTGGGCCGGCGGTGGGTTTGGGCCGAAAGAGAGGAGGAGAAGGGAAGGAGGAAAAAAAAGGAACTTTTCCCGGGTTGTTTTGAGTTTGGAAAATTTTGGAGAGATGCAAAAGGTTTTGAATTCAAACTTTGAACACTGCAAATCACCCAATAAAAAAAATGCAAGGACATAAATGCTCAAACATGTAATTCCTATGATTCTTTTTAATTAATTATTTTGAAATCACATAAAATCAAATAGGTGTCATGTATGATCAAGCAATATGAATAAATTAAATTGGTTCCAAAAGATTTTATTTGTGGCAAAATTTAGGGTGTTACAAACCTACCCCCTTAAAGAAATCTCGCCCCGAGATTTTTAGGATTGGCTAGCAAAGAGTTCCGGGTAATCTGCTCTGAGGTCATCCTCTCTTTCCCAGGTGGCCTCCTCTGCCGTATGGTGGCTCCACTTAACTTTGCACATCTTTATTACCCTGTTTCTGGTAGTTCTCTCTGCCGTTTCCAAAATTTGGACTAGATACTCGGTATAGGTCAAATCATCCTGCACATTAAGTTCATCTTCCTGCAACTGCTCTTCAGGTACTCGCAAACACTTCTTCAATTGGGATATATGGAACACATTGTGTACCCCTGATAATCTGTCAGGCAATTCCAGTTGATATGCAACTTCTCCCTTACGGTCAATTATTTTAAAAGGCCCAATATATCGTGGTGCTAATTTCCCCTTCACTTTGAATCGGCGTAGACCACGAATAGGTGATACTTTCAAGTACACATACTCTCCTACTGCAAATTCCAAATCCCTTCGACGGTTATCCGCATAACTCTTCTGCCTGGTTTGAGCAATCCTCAAATTCTCCCGAATCATTCGTACTTGTCGTTCAGCATCTTCTATGATTCCAGGACCAAACAACTGCTTCTCCCCAGGTTGATCCCAATGCAAGGGAGTCCTGCACCGTCTACCATACAAAGCCTGAAAATGTGACATCTTGATACTAGCCTGATAACTATTGTTATAAGAAAATTCGGCATACGGCAAACTTTTATCCCAACTAGTACCATATTGTATTGCGCAAGCTCTCAACATATCTTCTAATATCTGGTTGGTTCTTTCTGTCTGTCCATCGGTCTGTGGATGATATGCTAAACTAAAATTTAATTTAGTGCCCATTGACTCATGCAACCGTTTCCAAAAGTGAGATGTAAACTGAGTTCCATGATCAGACATAATCCTCTTTGGTACCCCATGCAAACACACAATTCTGGACATATACAATTCAGCTAACTTGGCTCCCGAATAAGTGGTCTTGACAGGAATAAAGTGAGCAACTTTGGTTAATCTGTCCACTACTACCCATATAGAATCAAAACCACTTTGTGTACGCGGTAGGCCGACAATAAAATCCATACCAATTTCCTCCCACTTCCACTCTGGAATCTTGAGCGGCTGTAACAATCCAGCGGGTTTTTGATGCTCAGCTTTCACCCTCTGACAAACGTCACACAAAGCTACATATTCTGCTACTTCACGTTTCATACCGTACCACCAAAATTTCTGCTTCAGATCTTGATACATCTTTTCACTTCCAGGATGGATAGAGTAAGCTGTCTCATGTGCTTCTTTCAGAATTAAATCCCGTATAGACTTTATGTTCGGAACGCAAATCCTATCCCCATGCCATACCGTGCCGTCGGCATCCACTCGAAATCCCGGTGCCTTGTCTAACTTGATCAACTCTTTTACTTCCTTGATCTTCTCGTCATTAAGTTGTCCCTTCCTGATTTCTTGTTCCAATGTAGGTTCAAACTCCATGGAGACGGTGCCTTCCGTTTTATTAAGAAAACCCAAACTTAGTCGGTCGAATTCTATGGCTAACTCATCCGGCAACTCTCTTGCCCACAACAAACTGATCTGACTCTTCCTGCTCAAAGCATCTGCTACTACATTTGCCTTGCCAGGATGGTAATGTATCTCCAGATCATAATCCTTGATTAATTCTAACCATCGTCTTTGCCGCATATTCAACTCAGTCTGGGTAAATATATACTTTAAGCTTTTGTGATCAGTATAAATATCACACTTCTGCCCGAACAGATAATGCCTCCATACTTTTAATGCATGCACCACTGCGGCTAATTCCAAATCATGAGTCGGGTAATTCTTCTCGTGATCCCTCAGTTGTCTAGAGGCATAGGCAATAACCTTGCCTTCCTGCATAAGAACACATCCTAAACCTAGCCGTGAAGCATCACAATATACTGAAAAAGGCTTATGCATATCTAGAAAAGTTAGCACTGGCACTGTGGTTAACCTCTTTTTCAACTCCTCGAAGGCTTTCTGACAAGCTGACGTCCACTAAAATTTAATATTCTTCTCTAACAAAGCTGTCATTGGCTTAGCAATCTTGGAAAACCCCTCAATGAAACGCCGATAGTAACCAGCTAATCCGAGAAAACTCCTGATGCCTTTCACATCCTCTGGGATCTTCCAGTTCTGCACTTCAGATACCTTACTTTGATCAACGGCAATTCCTCCATTGGATATGACATGACCTAGAAATTTCACCTCCCCTAACCAGAAATCACACTTGCTGAACTTCGCATAAAGTTTATGCTCTCTAAGCTTCTGCAACACTAATCTTAGATGCTCCTCGTGTTCCTCTTCAGTTTTGGAATAAATCAGAATGTCATCGATAAATATCACAACAAATCTATCCAGGTATTCCATGAACACACTATTCATCATGTACATAAAGAAGGCTGGGGCATTAGTCAAACCAAAGGACATAACTGTATATTCATATAACCCATAACGACTAATGAACGCCGTCTTTGGTATATCTGAAGGTCTGATTCTTAGTTGATGATATCCAGATCGTAAGTCAATTTTGGAGAATACACAGGCACCTTTGAGCTGATCAAATAAATCTTCAATCCGGGGCAGTGGATATTTATTCTTTACTGTAACGGCATTGAGACCTCTATAATTGACACACATTCGCAAGGTTCCATCTTTCTTTTCGGTAAGCAAAACTGGTGAGGCCCAAGGTGAAGTACTTTTGCGAATAAACCCTTTCTCCAATAGTTCATCTATTTGTTTCTTAACTTCAAGTAATTCGACACCGGATATTCTATATGCTTTCTTATAGATAGGTGCAGTTCCAGGTACTAGTTCAATAGAAAATTCAATGTCACGTTCAGGTGGCATACCTGGCAACGAATCTGGGAAGACATCCGGAAATTCTGACACTACTCTGATGTTCTCCAAGGCTGTGGCATCAATAGCATTAACTCCTGCTTGAGGCGGGTCTATCAGAACTTCCATGTTCTCCCCGGCTGGCGTAGTCAAAGTCACTTTCCTCTCGGCACATGAGATTACCCCGTTGTATCTTTGCAGCCAATTCATTCCCAGGATAACATCTACCCCTTGTGCTTTCATAACTATTAATGATGCTGAAAAATCTACCCCCCTTATTTTAATGGATGCATCATCACAAGCGAACTCGGATCGCATGTTTCCCCCAGGTGAACTAACTAGCATTGTTTTTACCATCTTTATCATAGGCAAATTATACCTCTCTACATGCTGAGCAGTAACGAAGGAATGCGTAGCACCAGTATCGAATAGTACTAAGGCGGGTTGGGAATTGACCAGGAACGTACCTACGACAGCATTTGGACCTTCCTGGGCAGCCTCCGCGGTGATGTGGTTGATCTTGGCGTGGCTGGAAGCTTGGTTGGGGGTGCCCGCCTTCGAACTCGGTTGCGGTGTCTGCTGCGGCGTCCCTCTATATGGGCATTGCTTAGACCAGTGACCTGTTCCTCCGCATTTGAAGCAATTTGCACTTCCCGGTGGTACTGGCGTGCCTGTCTTCACTGGGGTACTGGTAGGAGTTGGTTGGCGGGGAGCTTGATTGTTTGAGCGCTGCATTTGGGGATTGTTCTGCTGAGACTGATAGTTCGGGCGCTGATAGTTGCCATTATTGTTGTAGCGCTGGAACTGGGGCTGCTGCTGTCCGGAGTTCTGTGTAGGATGGTTCTGAAAGTTCTGTGACCCAGAAAACCGCGGGCGGTTGTTACTGCTAGATTGTTGTGCCTTCTGTTTGCGCTTCTTTTCCTCCATCTCGCGACGAGTATTCTCCGTCACGATAGCTCTGTCTATCAGATGCTGGCAGTTAGGAAAGGTATGGTTCATAAGCTGGTACCTGAGTGGGTCGACCAAGCCTTTGAGGAAACGGTACTGCTTCTTGGGGTCGGTGTTAACCTCCTCTGGGCAGTATCGGGACAGCTGTAGGAACTTGTCTCGATACTCACTGACGGTCATGGTGCCCTGGGTGAGTGCCAGGAACTCTTCTTTCTTCAGTGACATCACACCAGCTGGGACATGATGCGCTCTGAACCTCTCGGTGAACCCCTGCCAGGTAATGGTGTTGGGGTTGTTATGAGCCAAGCGGTACGACTCCCACCATTGTTGAGCGGCACCCCGTAACTGGTGAGGGCCGTAGAGGACTTTCTCCTGGTCAGTGCACTGAGCGACGTCCAGCTCCCGTTCTATTGCGCGGAGCCAGTCTTCTGCATCCATAGGATCGGCAGAGTGAGTGAACACAGGTGGGTGTCCCTTCATAAATTCTGCGCGTCTGTCTCGCGGTTGAGGCGGTGGTGGCGGGGGTGGTTGCTGCTGCGCCTGGTGCATGGCTGCCACTGCTTGACCAAGAGCTTGTATCACTTGGGTCTGGTTCATGATCAGTTGTTCCATAGTCATTGGCGGTGGTGGATTTGGGAGTCCTCCGTCTCCGCGACCTCCTCTACCTCCACGGCCACGACCACGTCCACGTCCTGTACTCATCTGATGGACCAAATATACCATTAGTACTTATTTCCGGCCATACATCTCATTCAACATTAGTAACCAAGACAGATGAGATAAAGATCTGAACGTATATATGGGTAGAGCAAGGCTTTCCCAAACTAACTAACTTTATTAAACTTATTAAGCATCCAACCAAAAGACTAAGTTGTGGACATCACTCCACAACTTAAGCACTCATTACAAAGAACCAAATCATCCATAAAGCACAATCATAAGCAAACGAGCACACTGTTGATCGTTCTAAGCCTAATCGAACTAACTAATCGATACTAATAGAACCTATTACAAAAGGGATAACATCCTAGTCCTCATGATGCCGTATATAGGTCCTAGCTTCTGGATCATTGTAGCGGGCCTTCTTCCTGCGCGGAGCATCAGCAGGGTCTTCTACAGGTTCTTCTTCCGCGGGCTCAACGCCATGTGCAACCCATGCTCGAAGCTTCCGGTTCTCGTACCTCACCATGTCCAACTCGTCCAAGGCGGCGTTATAGTCGGTGTTGAGGGTAGCGAGGTACTCAATAGTAAACTCCAGGCGTGGGTTCTGTTCTGCCTCCGGGTTGGCGATCCATGCATCAAGTCTTTCGACCGAACGGCAGGGGTAGTACCGGCGTGAAGTGATGGCCATATCTTCACGGTGTGCGTGGCACAACGTCGTCAAGGCCTCCCTAGCAGCATCACTGATGGCGGCTTCATGGCTGTTGCGACGAGTAGGTGTGTGCCTGACGTGGATGTTCCGGCGGGATCCAAACTCATCCGGGATGCTGATCTCCACTGTCATGTCCCAATCATCATGTAGGACGGGATGGCGGTAGCGAGTCCCCACATAGGTGATCCAGAACTGATCGTAGTGGAGCATCTCCAGCGTCTCTCTCAGCATCCGAGGAACAGGCAGCGGGTAGTCGAACCAGCGGTGGGTAGTGGTGACCACGGGTCCAGCTTCATCGCCGTCCTCATCATCGTCCGATGGGGGCGCGTTACCATCATCTGGATCTTGTTCTGGGTCTTCAGGGTCAACAGCTGGATCTTCTGGCTCCTCCTGGGGTTGCTCCTGCGGCGGCGCCGAAGGGGGTACTGGTGGCTGCACCTCCAAGGGTTCTTCCTGCGGCTCCTCTCCCGGTTCATCTTCGGACAGCTCAGGGACAAGCTCCTCTGGGTCCTTCTCCTCGGACTCAGTCAGGTCTACCCACTCTTGTGGCGGTGGAGAAGGTGGGGTTGGGGTAGGCAATCTGATCCTGTTGGGTACGCCATAACCTCGTCCACCAACACGCATGCGGGCAGTGCGCTTGAAAGTCGACATCTGCAGGCCCACATCGTAAGCAAACATGAGAAACAGTTCTATTATGGGATAGATAAGTAGATATAGAAGATCTTAATTGAAATAGACAAGTATGGATGTCAAAATAGCATATATGGCAAGTATTTGAATGGAGAAAGCAAGAAAAGGTAAGCAAAATCCTTAATCACGACCAGTTCTATTCTAGGCTTGCGTCCTACGGTCAGCACGGCTCTGATACCACTTTTGTCACACTCAGTTTTAGGAACAAAACCAAGTGCTAACCATGTATGTGCCAGGATCAGTTTAACCACATACACAGCATAAACAAAAGTAATAACACAACCAGTACTTTAACTTAAGAGTAATAACCAATATTACAAACCATAAATGTCCTTAACGAAACCGAGTATCTGAATGAAAACGAGGTAACTTAACAACAGCGGAAGACGACCGTGATCCACAGGCAACTGACTGATGGCACACCAGCCTAGAACTCGTCGTAGTCCTGGAACTCCTGGTTAGGATCACCACAACTTCCTTCTGGATCTGAGCAGCGGTTGCAATGGATGCAACGGGTATAAAACAAGCAAGAATGAGTACATAACGCACTCAGCAAGTATTCCGTTTAGGATAAAAGTGGACTGGCTTTATAGTGGAGAGGCATAGCAATTGCTTTTAGTTAGTCAAGTTTTAATTACTAGCAATGATTAGCATAACCCATCCCTTTATTGTAAAGACAGTAAAACATATTAAAAAGATAAGCCTGAACCATAACCATATCCATCTTCATTACCATGATCACCATGAGCCATTCACCTTGAAGCTGAAACTCTAATCTGTGAGGGTCCAGGCCGCTCTTAACCGTGAGCACGGCTGATATATCAGTTTTAAACACTCTCGAGAGGTTGTACAACTTTACCCACAAGTCATGATTCCCATTGTGCCCGAGGTTTGCAAAGCCCCATTTATTCATACCTTCGATGAATCGGCAGGGTTTCATTACGAGACCTTTACAAAGAATTCCTAGAGTTGTGGCCCACTCGTTACAGGTTACTCCAGTTGACTAAAGATATGAGAGTTCCGTTCCAAAGGGTGACAAATAAAATTGCACCACCTTGGCAAAGGGCAAAGTCCCATATCCCCCAGACCCCTCATACGCCATGTCTCAGGAAAGTAAGCCAAAACTCTAGTTCATCTAATTAATCAGTCAAGCCCAGTGCCCATGTGAGTCTTGTGGTTGTACTGTTTTCCTGGGTGGTCGCTCGGCGAACCGATCCTTATGGTGAAGCACTTGAGCAAAACCAACAAAACATGCACAAGTCTCCATGTTGCTAAAACCAAACTTTTATCATCAATTTCATCATTAATTAAACAAGATTAGCAACATGAATATAAAGATGTTGAGCGATAGCATTAATCTACACATCACAGCCCATCCCAAGTTTCATAATCATATAAAGACATATGAGGCTAGTCATCCTTAATAGGAGCAATCAAATTGGGCTCTAGATTGTGTAATTAATATAAATAGGACATAGGTCAAAGAATACTTTCCTTCCTCAGCAAAAACTTGCTCAGGAACTTCCCAAGATGGATTCTCGACAAACTCGGACGGAACGTCGGCTACACGTTACACACATACAAGCAATGAGCATTAACTGACTAAAACAGTACATCAAACATCGTGAACAGAGGTTAAAAAGGTTTTAAAATTAATCTACACATTACTACGATTCCGTAGGTTCAAGAATCGTTCAAATCGGAGTTAAAACGCAAAAGTTATGCATAAAATAAGTTTAAGGGCTTAAAATAAAAGAGATTTGAAACTCCAGGGGCTAAACTGCGAAAACCAGGGACCTAACCGTGAAAATCTGGACTGCGGGTTGATTCTCAGAAAACTCAGGGACTCTTTAGCAAAAGTGGCCGCGCTGACCGGTATTGACTCCGGGTCGCGCAGCTCTGGGCCGTTGGATCTTGGATGGACGGTCGGGATTAGTTCGGGCCGGGGAAGAAAGAGACGGCGGCGGGTTCCACCGGCGTCGGTCACCGCGCGCGGCGGAGACTCGCCGGAGGGACGCGATTCCGCGGCTCCGGTGGGCTAGAGCTAGCGGGGCGAGGGGCGTGAGCGAGCGGGCGGCCGTGCGAAGCGGGCGGAGCGGTTCGGGTGGCGGCGCATTGGCCGGAGGTGACTGACGGCGAAGCGGGGCGAGGGCGGAGCTCCGGCGAGAAATCGCCGTCGGTGTAGGGCGAGATTAGGGACTAGAGTTAGCTAGAGAGCTTCCTCACCTCAAGCCGAAGCTAGCGGTGTAGGTGTGGATGACGGGGAAGCGGCGACGGCGTGCGGCGACGTGCGGTGGCGACCAGAGGCGTCCTGCGTGAACCGGCGGCGGCGCGGCGAGGTCAAAACGACGATACGAGATGAAAGAAGGGTCGGGATTAAGCGGTTAAGCGTTCTACCTTACTACGAAGCTCGGGGACTAGACCTCGTCGGCGGAGACGGCTTGCAGAGGCGGATCCCGACGGTGAACTCCGCGGCGGCGCGGCGCGCGGGTGCACGAGCTAGGACACAAGGCGGCTAGGGTTGAGGGCGCTTGGTTGCTGCGGACGTCGAGGTCGGGCGACTTATATAGGGGCTGAGCCAAGACTTGCGGGAGGGGCAAAGCAATGCGGTGCGGCGGAGTCCATCTCGAATTGGACTCGGAGTCCGCGTCGTATATGGCATGTGTGCGAGCTCGGGAAGGCAAGGTGCGGGCGCTCGGAAAGGAAGGAGAGGCGCGGCGCGCGGGCGTTGGGGAGATGGCGGAGCCGTGCGGCTTGGAAGGCGGGGACCGAGTCGGGGCGCGGCTCGGGCGGAGCTCGTCCTGGCAGCGCGGGCGGCAGCGACGCGGTAGCGAGAGATGGAAGAAGGAGGCGACCGACGGGCGGGCCCCACATGGCAGCGAGGGGAAGAGAGGAGGCGGTAGCCTGCTGGGCCGGCCAGGTTGCTAGGCCGCGGCTGGGCTGGCGCCAAGGGAAAGAAGAAGGGAAAAGACAGCTGGGCCGGCGGTGGGTTTGGGCCGAAAGAGAGGAGGAGAAGGGAACGAGGAAAAAAAAGGAACTTTTCCCGGGTTGTTTTGAGTTTGGAAAATTTTGGAGAGATGCAAAAGGTTTTGAATTCAAACTTTGAACACTGCAAATCACCCAATAAAAAAAATGCAAGGACATGAATGCTCAAACATGTAATTCCTATAATTCTTTTTAATTAATTATTTTGAAATCACATAAAATCAAATAGGTGTCATGTATGATCAAGCAATATGAATAAATTAAATTGGTTCCAAAAGATTTTATTTGTGGCAAAATTTAGGGTGTTACAGCAGTACAGAAAATAAAAAGGCCATATGCATGAGAGCGCTTCTCTGACAATATATATAATTAAGCGGCGACTTGGAATTCTTCCTGCTCGCAAAAAGTCCATGCATGAAAGCGTTCTCTCAGAATCTCACAATATAAAATGACGACTTGGTATTGTTCCTAGCAGCTAGCAAAAGTGAAAGCGCAGCTCTGAGAATATATTCAAGCGACGACTTCGAAGTCTTCCTGCGCAAACGTCGTCCCTGCATGGGCGCGGCAAATAGTGAGCTATTTATTACTCACTATAGAATAGCGAATGGGAGAGATCGCAGGGAGCAAGAAACAAATTTGGGATTATTCAAGTAGGTAGGACTTCAATTTGCTAATTAAGACTAGTACATCGACCCATCCTGCGTACTGCACGGGCTAGGAGACCTCCTCTCCTCGTCAAGGTCGTAGTCTGTCTGCCCCCGCGTGGAGGAGGGCAGGTGTGTGTTCGGGTGGGGACAGAGGACTGACCAGTGAGGAAGATAAATATTACATGCGTACTGCACGGGCTAGGAGACCTCCTCTCCTCATCAAGGTCGTAGTCTGTCTGCCCCCGCGTGGAGGAGGGCAGGTGTGTGTTCGGGTGGGGACAGAGGACTGACCGGTGAGGAAGATAAATATTCCATGTTTATACTTTAAAAATAATATGAAATAATAAAATATAGGATGATGGGTATAGGGAGTAATACGGAGGATATTGTTGGAGATGATTTTGGTTTAGAGGATGAAATGCTTTTAGCTAGGAATGGAGCTTGCCTCAATGTCTTGCTTACAATGAACCAATGCATGCGTTGATTATTGCGCCGGATCCATGAATCAGTTCGTCGTAAGATCAACACACCAATCGACCACTAGAAGAAAAGCCTTTCGTAGTAGGTAGTACGTACCATTTCTGACCGAGGAAACCCATTTCTGTGAGCACTAATAAAAGAGAAATCCCAAGACACCCAGGAACATCATCATCATGTTAGTGATCTGGATCAGATTTTACAATCACGAATTCACGATGAGGATATATAGGGGGCAAGATTATATATATTATAAAATAGGAAAGGTTATAGGAATACGTCCTGATTCTATTGAATACCGGTATTGGAAGGATAATGGATGACGGTTCGTGTGTGCAAGGACGCAGTGTTGTTATTATCCATGAGTCGGAGGATAAGCTATTTCTAATTTCATGGTTTCAAGCAATCGAGGAAAAATTGGAAGGCTATTATCTACGTTTACGCTAAAAAAGAGCAAGCTTTCTTAACACCATTTTTCACTCAACGAAAATCTATATATACCCCTCGTATTGGCCCCACTGTACATGTTGGAAAAGAATGGAAAGTGCTTAAAACTGATAGAACAAAAATATTTCCACCCTTGAGTCTTTTATTTTCTCGCCTCATTCTGTACCAATACCAACCGGGTACTTTTTTTTGTTCTTGACATTAATGAAAAAGGAACGACATCAATCAAGCGGGCCTCCTTCCTCTCAATTCTTATTTGTCTTTTCTTTCCATCTCCCTTGACTGTCCTGACAGTCATTTCCTTTCTTCATTTCCCTCAACGCCTTCCATTCTTCATGCGGTCAACGTAGTCCTGTCAAATATGCAGGCTAAAACGCGGTTCATGGTGTGCCGGTGCCGCACGCACGTCTATGCTAGTTCAAGATAACTTATCACATGCACATACTCAGCATGTAGTATCCACAACAATCAATTTCATGCTTTGAGATCCTCGCGAACATGATTTCCATCTCTGCTGTCCCAATGGCTTTGAGCGTGCGTGGTCAGTCGAGTGTTGATGTTTATGAAATACAATTTGCTTCAAGGATATATAGCAACTAATTAATTTGAGTGGCCTACAAAAGTACATTGGATTGTTCAAGTTGTGCATCAGATTATCCCCTTCTGTGCTGGGTCAACAATGCAACCACCACTATGAACGGTATTTTTGTCTCTAGCTAGCTTAGCTCTATATATACATACATAGGGCCTCATAGGGCTCTCCAACACTCCCCCTTGAATTACTAGATAGCAGCTAGCGCACGACAGAATATTCAGCATGGCACCGAGTCCCAGTTGCCAGCACAATCATACAGTCATCGTCGAAGTTTTCGTCATTGTAGCTGTCATCGGCATGTTCATCTTGCATGTGCTGGGTTCGCTACGCCGGCGGACGAGCCACGTTCTCCTCCATGCCACCGTGAGCGTTGTCGACACGTTCGCCTACCCGCTGGTGACCTACACCATTGGGTGGATGAATTCTTCCGACTGCTTCTACTATGACTTCGCGGTGTGGGCCGTGTGCCTGCTTCTCCTCCTCGGCAACACAGACAGCCTCACTGTTTGCCGCCTCAAAGACGTCGACGACTGGAAGGGCCTCTACTTGAAGCACCTCTTTAAGGGGTTCATGGTGGTGCTCATCGTCCTGGCGATTGCCCTCTATGATTATGACGATAAAAAGCATGACATGGTCTATCTATGGGGCCCGGTCTTCGCCATCCTGTTCGTCGGCGTCCTCAAGTCATACGTGAGGATCGCTTCCATGAGGATGGTGAGCAAATCCTACCGCATCAAGAGTGTGAAGGTGATTGATGAATACATGAGGCGTCAGGAAAATCTGTCCTTAAATCCTGCGACCATGGGAGGGTGCCGGTACTTGGTGGCTGGTGAGAAATACTGCAGCAAGCAGGCATTGGAGGACAAGGTTACTACCGTGGAGAAGATCTGGCAGTGCGAGGGGAATCTGTTGTGCCACAAGAAGAGCGAGAAGCTCAAGGACGTCTGCCTCTCCATGGCACTCTCCAAGATGCTCAACCGAATGTTTGCTGGCTTCAAGCTGCCAGAGGAAGAGCATGCGAAAACCCATGAGCTGGTGTTCGAAGCCCTGCTCGCCGGGGAAGAGCCACATGAGCGAGCCTTCAGGGTCATCGAGGAAGAGCTTGTTTTTGTCCATGACTTTTATTACACAAGGTATTCTTACCTCCACCAGAAGGGTCGCTACTTGGTTCTCTGTCTTTCCTTGATCATGTTTGCCCTCTGCTCATGGCTCACCTACGAGCTGGTCAAGAACAAGAGGAACACCCTGCGCTCCACCATACTCATAACAGCTGCCTTGGCAGTCCTAGAGGCATACCAGCTGTACCTGTACCTAGCCTCTGGTTGGTTCAAGGTGGCACTGATACAGAGCTACGTGTCCATTCCTCTTTTGAGAAGCTGGTGTTTCCTTGAGATGATCATAGGCCTTGTGCTAAAGTTGACGGCGTTTCGCCCATGGAAGTACAAACTTGGGCAGTACTGCCTCCTCGGAAAGCATGGCAGCAAAAGACGGTTTAGGAATTGTTTACACTATGCTACACTGCGTCTGGTGGACAAGGCCAAGAAACGAGGGCATAAGAGTTCAGTGAGATTGTCTGAAGATGTGAAAAAAACCATCATTGATTCCCTACTACTAGAAGCACGAAGAAGAAGCAACGGCGGCAAGGGCCCCCTGGTCCTGACGACTGGGAAGACATCGCTGCAAAATAATGGTATCAATGCTGAACCCTTATTAAGGGCATGTCATGCTACTGCTAAAGATGGAGGGGTGACTCGCATCATAGTAATCTGGCACATTGCTACAACCGTGTGCTGGCAGGAGCTGGATAAACAACAGAAGAAACGAGATGAGGTCAAAACTGCCGATGCTCTATCCAAATACTGCTTGTATCTCCTCGCATTCGCGCCACAGCTATTGCAGGACCACAGCTCTATACTGGAATCACAACTCATACTTGATCAGGCCATCAATGAAGCGAACCGGTTGCTCAATAAGGAAAAGAAGCTGGACGAAAGGTGCAGGCGGATAATGGAATACAGGAATGATGAAGAACCGCTCCTTAAGGACGCCGCTGAGCTTGCAAGGCAGCTGGTGCAAGACATAGAGCCGGCTTTGCGGTGGAAGGTCCTCTCTGAATTTTGGGCGGAGATGATGCTCTACATCTCACCGTCCGACGATGCCTGGGCACACCTTGAAGTTCTTGCCAAAGGAGGGGAGTTCATCACACAACTCTGGGCGCTGCTGACCCATGCCGGCGTGCTGAAGCGAGACCCCGCTGATCCAAACGATATTGCCTGATCTCTCCAACTACTGTATACACACGCACCGGTCTATATCTCTACCAAGTGGTTGTAATATTTTATGTACTGTATATTGTCATGTTGGGACAGGGACCTATGTTTGTACACGTATATTGTATTCCGTAAGTTGTTTCCAACAGGGCTAAGGATAAGTTAATTAGGAGTGTCTAACATATGTTAAGAGATATAAGCTAGGAAAGATGAACCATAATATATAGTTGCCAACCCTTGTATTTTCACGGGCTAATGTATAAGACTGTTGCATACATATTTTACTTGTGCTACCTAGGATAACATTCAGACCGTGTCAACAGATTGTGTAAAAAGTCACCTATAATACAATTTTGACACTTTAGCTATACAGAGTGAAGTTTGCAACATACGACAGAGATAGATGATCTGCTGGACTCAGCCTCAGCGGCCTTGACGGCGAATTAGTTTTGGGGACAGTACCTATCTAGGCAACGGATAGATAGAATGGCTGAGTTCACCACGCTAACCACCCCATCACCTATCTTACTATTATTAACAAGAGGTTATAAAACAAGCACGAATTACCAAGCACGCTATAAATAATATATGCTTCGTAATTTTTGTGGCCATGTGTATCAAGTAGTCTCCAATTTCTAATTTTGTGAGGATTTATCTTTATTTATAGTGTGCTTTGTAAATTGTGTTTGTTTTGTAACCTCTAATTAGTGATAGTTGATTATATTTTCTAAAAACTTACCCACCGTGCTTTTATAATAGATCAATAAAGTAACACATAAAGTTACATATGAATTACCAACCATGCCATTATGAAAGGACGCTAAAACAACCCTCTAAATTTATATATAAATTACCCACCATACCATTACGCGAAAGATGAATTAAACTAATCTTGAAATTTGAATATAAATTACGCACTATGCCATTATCAAAGATAAATTAAAGTAACCCCAAAATTTGCACACAAATTGTCATTATAAATATTAATTAGAAAGTATCACATAATTTACATATATACCACTATGGAGATAAAAAATCAAGTTTATATACAAGCGTTCTATTTAATATTTATATTTTATACTAATTAACCCGTACATTGTATGGGGTTGATGTACTGGTTACTATACTAAATGTTACTCCCTCCGTCCCAAAAAATAAGTCGTTCTGGATTTGTACTAAGTTGTACTTCGTAAAGTTTGACCAAATTTATAAAGAAATATATCGTCATTTACAGAACCAAATTGATACCTAATGAAAATATATGTGACAAGGAATCTAGCAATACTCATTTGGTACTATAGATATTTACACTTTTTCATATAAATTTGGTCAAACTTTAGAAAGTTTGACTTAGGACAAACCCAGAATGACTTGTTTTCTGGGACAGAGGGAGTACAAAAAAATGGCATACATTACGGTGCACGTTTGAAAAAAAAAGATAAATTCTAAAATTCTCCAAAATTATAAATATCTGAGCGTCTAGCAGGTAGCCTCTAATAATAGTTTTCATTGGATCTATTATTTTTCTAAAAATTACGCACCATGCCGTTATAAAAGAATATTAGGATAATCTCTTAAATTTGCATATAAATTACACAACAGTAACATTATAAAAGATTGATTAAAGTACCCTTCTAAATTTACATGTAAATTGTCAACAATTTCATTATGAAACATCATTTAAAATAACCCTCTAAATTTACATAGAAATAACCCGTCATTGCCATTATAATAGATCAATTAAAACAACCCCTAAATTTATATATAAATCACCTTTTGATATGTCGTTATAAAATATGGATTAACTATCTAGAGCATGTTATAGTTGGTTAAGATAAAACAATTATGTATATATATAGATAAGAGATATTAGATAGTAGCAATTCAATTACTTATAGGACTGAAATTTATATACAGTAGCCCGTGCTCTGCACAAGGTTGATGTACTTTTTTTTAGATAAAGGAACAAGTCCGGCTTCCGCACTCAAAGATGAGGCTTCAGGCCAAATTATTACAACTCACACCGAATGAAATCACAAATCAAAATCCAATCCGAAATACAAAAGGCCAACCAAATGAGGAAAATAGCTCCATAGCTGAGGACTCTAAACTCTTGCATGCCTCCACAACCTCTTCTTTCTTATCATCATTACACTGCAACTGAGTCCAGAGTCGAAGCCAATGGGTCCCCCTGAATAGAGCCTGCAAAACATATTTCGGTTTACACTTGTTAAACAAAATATCATTTCTAGTGAGCCACACAGCCCAGCAGAGAGCTGCCGCTCCGGCTAAAAGCATTCCCACTTTGTTCTGACCACCCTGCTTTGACCAACTACCAAATAAATTCATAATATTACGAGGAGGCATCAAGCCAATTGTACTACAGGCAACTCACCACAGAAATTTGGCAAAATGACATTCAAAAAACAAGTGTTGGATTGATTCGGGCTGGTTGCAAAACTCACAATTTGTCCTACCATTCCAATTTTGTTTAATTAAGTTATCCTTTGTTAGAAGAACTCCCCTCTTTAGGAACCAGAGGAATATCTTAATCTTCAAAAGAATTCTCAAATGCCAAATTTCCTGTGATACTATAAAGCCATCGTTAATGAGAGAATTATACATCGATTTAACAGAAAAGAAACCCAATTTATTTATACCCCACACAAAGGTATCATTACCCTCCTCTAGATTAACAGACATTAACTTAGCAACCAGATTGTGCCATTTATGTAATTTATTTCCCACTAAAACTCTTCTAAAAGAGATATTTAGTGGAGATGACCTAAAGACATCCCCTACTGTTGCGTGTTTTTTGCGAACAAAGTTAAATAGATTCGGGTAAACATGTTTAAAAGCACGGTTCCTTAACCATATATCCTCCCAAAACCTTAATTGGTTCCCACTGACAAGTTTGAACCTCCCTAAGTTTAGAAAGAGGTCTTTGACATTCATGAGACTCCTCCAAAACTGGGAATCTCCTAATTTATTCTCAACTTGTACAAGTGGTTTTCCTTTCAAGTATTTGTTTTTTATTAGTTCTTGCCACGTGCCTTCCTCGTTGCAAAGCTTAAAAAGCCATTTACTAGTATTTCAAAAATTCATTTTGTTAGACAGGGCATTTATAGTGTTTTGCATGACCATATTTGCCTAGGGTAATGGATTTTGGTTGGGTTTGTTTTGTCCTTAGCCATTTATAAGGTCCGATTATTGAGAACAGTGTCCGGTTTTTGCAGGAAAACATGGATCTGTTTGCATCCACAGGCAAGATGTCTTCGCAGGAAAACATGCATGCATCCATGACGTCATGATAACAACTCTCATTAACTGATTTATGAATCTCTTGATTTAGATGTAAAGAATATCTTAAACACGTCTCTGCCTTGGTCTCAGTCCATTTGGTATGCTTGAAAACAATATAGTCGGTATCGGTAGTGGCGTGTATACAACAATCATGGACAGAAGCCATTAATAATTGATTACTACCATCACGGACAGGAGCTATTAATAATAGTAGATGGGATGTGCAACATAATGGTTAAGAAAGTATTAGTTCGTTCGTCCCCTTCACAGCCCACACATGCCAGTTGGTTCAAAACAAATAGTATACTGGCAGTGGACTAGAAGATTGACCCCCCTTAGAACTGTTGAATTATCGTGGATGTGCTGTCAACTTGCGTAGATAAAATCAAAATAAAGCACACAGCAGTCCTCCGCGACCTGCAAGATTGTCATTTATTATAGTTTTTTCAAAGGCGCCGAGTTCTCGCTCCATAATACACACCAGTGTGGTGCTAAACAAACGTTGTCCACGCCTGTGTAGCGATGCGGTATGGCCACTGGCCAATAAGAGTGCAAAGTATACAAGTTTTCCTTCCAAATTTGCATGTGGTATGAACGGTATCAATATGTGACTGTGTTAAAATTAAAGATGTTGAGAAACAAAGAAAGGTGATCTCATCCAAGAGACAGCCTTTGATGAAGGGTTGTGACCATTCAAAGAAGAGACACCTGTTGAAAAAAAAGTTCATCGTCAAGACTTAGATTAGAACAGTTAGTTAGCATATGAGTAGATGTCTGTTTGTGAAGAGTTGTGTCTGTTCACTCATCCTCTCTGTAACTTCCAAAAAGGTGAATGGACGTTCCCACGAACGAACACGTCCCTTCACCATGTATGTGTATATATATATGTGATCATCAATTAATACAACTAAAAGATTCATTCTTCATCGTTCGCTTTCGCTTTCTACTTTCACTTTAATACGTTATCAACACGTATGTTCTGTGAGCGCTAATAGGAAAGCACTGAGTTCGCCGAGGGGAGGACAACGACAACGGTGGTAAGATGCCGATTCTTACTAAGCACTCGATGGTCACCGTGATCTTCATCGCCGTACCCACCGCGCTACCCGCGTTGGCGTCCTCGTCCCAGATAGAATGCGTGAGCAAATCCACCATGCGTGGTTATGCCTCCGTCGCGCTGCTGTACTGCATGCTTGGCTTCAGTGCTCCTCACCGTCCACACTGCCGGAGACGGGCTGCTGCTCGCCCATCCGTTTTTCAACTCGCCGGCATCCGCTCGGGCTAGCTACAACGTCGTTCCTCTGCACCATCAGCGTTCTGCCTGACGATGAACAAGATATGGATTCGTCACGAACAAAATCAGATTGAAGAACTAGTACAGTAAAAAAAAATACCAATTTTGTCTTTCTTTGATTTGATTCGATCTTACCTCGACGGTTAGGGGATGCAATTTGGGATGTAGCGGCGGTGCCCGCCAGTGCGGTGGCCCAGCCGAACTTCACGACCGAAACTCCGCGACAGTCGGACTGACAACGGACACTGCATCTCCTCCGACAATGAAGGGGAGGGAACCCGCCCTTGAGCGGCGACGGCAGAAGAGGGCCAGCACGCCGCGACCACAGATCCGACGCGTGACGGACTTGCGCGGGCGGATCTGGGCGGCGGACCTCTGCGGCCGCGACCGCCATCTACGGCAAACGGCGGCGGAGGAGGAAGGAGGCTGGGACGGGTTCCCCTTTCGAAGGGTGTGCGCTGGCCGAGCCGAGCAGGCCGCCCCGCAAGTGGGCCGCTTCGCCGACCAGGCCGGCCCGGTCACCACCTCGCCTCACAGCGGGCCGCCAGGCCAGATTGGCCACCGCCTCCCCTAGGTCGTGCCATCAGGCCGGCCACCGCCTCCCCAGGCCAACGTTTGGGCCGCCTGAGAAGATCAGGCCCACGCCGGCAACCCCCGTTGGAGATTACTGCACCCCTCCCATGGGCCCTAGCAGAGTAGCAATGGACTGAATAAAGCCCATAACCAAATTATCTATTTATTACTAATTTTATTTAATTTCAGTAACTTTTTGTGGTTATGCATTTGAATCTCTAGTATTTACTGATTCTGCATTCTGCAAAGTTATTAGCATGTGTCTTTACTATTTAGACCCTGATATAGTTGTCATTATCATATGTAAATTTATGTATATGTTCTTGTATATTTGCATGTGATGGTATGTTTTAACAAAAATATACCGAAAACTCTCACAAATAGAAATATGACTTAATTGTCAAAAGGGTTTCCACCAAAACTCTCATAATTAAGTTCATTTCATTTGTCAAAGGGTTTTATGACTAATCTCTCACAATTAAAGTAACATTTAATTGTCAATAAAGGAAATTTGCGAGAAAACCTAGATTTTTCGCAAGATACGGCTCTTTTGCAGTGAATAAAAATAGATTTCGCAAAACTATAATCCTATCTAATTATTGTGCTATAAAATTAGTGCACTTTTGTTTTAGTCCATGACTTTAACAATATATCGACCTTTTAGTTTTTGCAATTCCTACTGAAATTGCATTTTAACAAAATAAAAAATCCTCTCAATTAAGTGCTCCTCAATTGATTTAGGATTGGATGTAGAATCTTTCAATGAATGTCTTGTATCATTTTGGGACTAAAACACAAGGTGATAGAGTCATAGGCATTGGCTGCGTCTTATTCTCATGAGTAATTCTGCCCTGAGACCATGTTTATTGAGATGAATTATTCGTCTGTCACTGAGAGGTCTACATCATGTTTATCCAAACTTGATGATTACCTGCATAGTGTTTCCCGTGGAAAGAATATTTTGGATCTATGGTTTACACCTTTATGGTGATAACCATTATTCATGGTTAATTTTGGTTATGCACAAGGTAGTGGAGACTTGGACATTGGCTGCGGTATGTTCTTATATGAATGTATCAGCCTAGAGACCATGTCTATAGCAGCAATTTAATTGCCTACTGCTGAGAGATCTACTCTATGTTACACACATAGAGATTATCTACAAAAGTGTATACCATTATTGATAATGATAGATTTGTGAAGTTGACATTATATGTAAGGCTTCTAATGATCCAAAATACATTGACAAGATATGAAACTCTGATGAATTTTGCATTTAAGATTATTACAACATCACCATTAAACAAATGGATTAATACCATGCTAGGGATAATAGATACGAAGTTCTATGAACTCGCCCTATGGGCATCTTTAATCCCCATGGATATTAACATAAGTTTCATCCTATGAAATATTGGAAGTATATATTGGAACTCCATCAGGAGTAGTTTCCACAAGGGATCAAATAAATTGGTAACTTTACTATTGCTAAGGTACCATATGAAACCATTGAACCATTGAGATACTCGATAAGAATATTTCATGGTGCAACTTTTATGCATTTTGGGCTTATTATTCAAATTGATGAAGAAAAGTCAATGCGCAAAAAGAGGAACAATGGCAATTCTGAACCTAGATATGACAACTAATTGTCATGATTATGGGTTTCGTTTAGCATTTTTGCTTAACAATGCCTTACTCTGAGTTTAAGGATGATATAAGCTAGAGGTTGGTTGTTTATCACTGGATCTTATGGATCGTGTGACAACATTTCTCTTCTAAAATAAGAGAACCTCACAAGAATAGACATAACGCTCATTGAATATATTCTGATGACTATGTTTTGGGATTTCTAATAATCTCAATGTCTATTAACATTAAAAAGTATCCTATAAAAATGTTGTAATATTTAAAGTTGTCAGGGCATGTTTGTTGTATATCTCATACTTATGTATTTGATAAAAACAACAATATGTCATACAATATATATAGATTTGTATGGGCACCATTACAATTGTAGCTGAATGCCACAAACTCTATAATCAGGGCTACACAAAACTTCAAGGTTCTTCTAAATGGAAGACGATAAGTTTTGGCAATCACTGCAAGTGATATGATAGTTGAAATGGTTGTACCACTATCATGCCCCTATGGATAATGAGTGTAACTCATATCTTACTGAATTGTAGAGACATCCGTACAATTTGTTTCCTAGAGAAACATATGTTGACAACAACGGATATGACATATACATCAAGCCCGTACAACATGTTGCAAATGAAATAATTTCTTAGACACTTGATTCATCCCAAAAATTTGGTATGTTTCGACTTTTCCATCCCTATGGGATGTTGTGAAATTATTGGCAATGATATTAGTTATATTTTACCCTATTGTATGTGTATGATAAAACGACACAGGGAAAATTATTTTAAGATCCTCTTACCTTAAAAATGTGATCTAAATATCTAAGATTCCTAACACATTTAGATATGTGTAGTCCGATACAAACATTGTATGGACAGTTTAGGTATTTTTCATGATTAAAGATACATCTTTCGATGATCTTATTCGGGTTTAGTGTTCACACATAACCATGAAGACGATTGTATATCCCCTAGAATTCATATCAAGATAATTAGAATCATTGGATTAAGATCATAACATAACCAATAGATTGCCCTCCATTCCCAACAAGTGTGTTTGGAAGTCAGGTAGTGCTACACGCTCCTGGCTTGTGTGATTAAACTGCAAATTCCCCTTTGAAATAACATGATCTCACTGTATTCCCTAATTTGGGTAAATTCGGGTTGTTATGTATACAACCTGATCTCACCACCTTAACGTACATTTATCGGCCCTCTCAGAAATAAGGATCTTTTTGAGACTAAAGTCTCCATCAATCACTTAGTATTTGAATCCTCTTGGTGAGGATCCATATATGGCCCGTACATTGTAAACGAGGAACATTTCCCAGCATTAGGGGCAGATTTCAAGTACCAAAAAAAAATGCCGAGAAATTGATTGGGATGCGAAGAGTATCTCCTCCTTATATCCCCGTATTATAGAATTTGAACTACAAGTTTACAAAATTATGGTTTGCAAAACATTGCAAATTAATCTGCCATATGCATTTACTTATTACAAGGGCGTAATGAAGTCTTTTATTTCAGCTAGAAATTTGACTAAAAGAGTGAAGGTACCAAATGAAACCACTCTTACTCCCGTCAATGTTAAGAGGGGAGAAGAAGGCAACTTTGCAGGATTAATCTGCTTTAAGGCAAAAAAAGACAGTGAATGCACATCAATCTGAAATTGATGAGCCCCGAGGTGGATTTGATCCACGTGGGATATCGGAAAGCCCTAATTATGGTGAATGGGAATCCACCATAGATTAAGGGCATATATACATATATGAGATTTGATCTCACATTAATTGGAGAATAATATATTTTGAGCTACATGTGTTGACACAAACTGTTCTGATTGAATTGAGTTCAATATTCCATCCAGAGAATAAGACCATGGCAGAGTGTCCCCAACACTCGTTCTGGATGTTCGGAATGTTGCAATACAACAGAGATAGCTTTGTTCACTAAGAGGTATAGGCTTGTATGATGATACCCCTATAACGTTTCGGCCCAAAATTGGCCTTCGGAAACAAGGTAGTGAGATAAAGAACAAGGCTAGTAGCATAAGGCTTTAACGCAGAAGCCCAACTAATTCTCCGTGGCATGGGCTTCTTTACCGAGAATCTCCCCACGTCTTTTCTAGTAAGACAACTAATTTCCGACAATTATTTGGCAGTACAAAATCATCTATACATGCAGTTGATAGATGTAGTGACGACAAATGTATCATGGGTCACTAGGTGTTAAACCTTCGTACACAGATATGCAACATATAAGTGTAATGCTAATAAAGTCAATGTTTTGGCTTAAAAGCATTTAAGTCAAGAAAGGTACAATCGACTTAGTGAATTCTTCCTAAGGAGGGTACACACAGATTACAACAACATATGTGGGTGTTTATCTAGAAGTCCTTGATTGGACTTTATGCTGCCCTAATGATTGGTCAATGAAATTGATATCATTAGCGATGAACACTATTAAATAAGACAAAGTAATCTAAAGACAGAGTATACAATATTTGGGCATATGGATTTATAATCCAATATTATTTGGACAATTGTGTTCAAAAAGTTGTCTGAATCCAGAAGATATTGATATAACTCAATATAGATAAGTCGTAACCATCTAAAGTCCTTTATTGGTCAGAACTCTAATGAAATCTAGAGAAAGACCCTTTTGGACATTAATGGGGAGATGGAGAAGAGATATAGGAATATACGTTCCTTACATCAATGCCTTTGGTACGTTCACATGTCTTGCAATTAGTCCCTGGCTAGGCATTGCATTCGCAATGAATCTACTTACAAGGCATAGCGTTACTCTTACCAACCAACATAATTAAGGTTAAGGGATATTTTTATTGATATCTTAAAGGTATAAGAGGTTTTGGTATCTTTTATAAAAGAAACTGAGATTCGACTTTCACTGGATAGATCCGCGTATCTTTCCAAAATAAATCGAGGCTTTGGCATTTATTTGATCCTTCAAATGCCATATCATAGACAATTGTCACATATTTATAGTGTGAAAGATGTCCTATGTTATGGATGTCTTCAATAAAGATATCTATGGTCATTTTCACCATTCATTCTTATAAATAATCATGTTTATTATATGAAGCCCTAAGAATGGCTTTGGCTTCACAGAATGATAAACTACATACTTTTGTAATGTAGTATTAGTTTGATTGAACCATTAACCTTATGTTGTAGAGGTGTGAACAAGTTATACTCGGTGCAACTTTGCTATGCATTTTGCCCAAGATTGTTTTTCTCCAGTTAATGGATTGGAAAACATGTTACAAACTAAGTTGTGTGATATCTTATAAAGATACTCACAAAG
The DNA here is from genome assembly GCA_022530915.1 of Paspalum notatum. NCBI lineage: Eukaryota > Viridiplantae > Streptophyta > Magnoliopsida > Poales > Poaceae > Paspalum > Paspalum notatum. Next base: position 14,088,256 of record CM039683.1, read on the forward strand.
CCTTTACCATACTCCATATTTTATAGATATGTTGAAGGAGTATGTATGAGACAACTTAAGTTTTGTAGGAATCAGGGGGAGTTTCTCTTAGACTCGTAAACTTGTTTAGAACACCATATTGTACTCTTTTCTTTACAAGAGTTTTCCCTTTTTTAGAGGTTTCTCATATAAAGTTTTTAATGAGACAATACCAACATGAGAATATAATATGTCATATCATCTATTTTTCTCCACAGGGGTTTTTAGAAGATGATATTAGACATGCTAGCTTCATGGAACAAATAATATATCATGATGTATCCTTGATTTTTCCCTTTGGGTTTTCAAGGTGTTTTCATGAGATATCGACAATTCTTCTCTTCCTACGGGAACTTTAGGAGATTTATCAATATGTCATATCATCTATTTTTCCCATTGAGTTTTTAGAGGATGATATTAGACATATCAGATTTATTAACAAATACATATTGTGATGTATTCCTTATTTTTCCTATTGGGTTTTGAAGAAATACTCATAGTATATCGATAATTTTTCTCTTCCTACTGGAACATGGAAGAATTATCAATATGTCGTATCGTCTATTTTTCCCACGGGGTTTTTAAAGGATGATATTAGACATGCCATACTTATGGATAAAATATTCAAAGATGATCTCAGAAAATGGATTCGATCAAGGGGGAGTGTTGAGAAACAAAGAAAGGTGATCTCATCCAAGAGACACCCTTTGATGAAGGGCTGTGACCATTCAAGGAAGAGGCACCTGTTGGAGAAAAAGTTCATCGTCAAGACTTAGATTAGAACAGTCTGTTAGCATATGAGTAGATGTCTGTTCGTGAAGAGTTGTGTCTGTTCACTCACTCTCTCTCTCTCCCTCCCTCCTGTAACTTCCAAAAGGGTGAATGGACACGTCCGTTCCCATGAACGGAAACGTCGCTTCACCATGTATATATATGTGTGATCATCAATCAATACAACTAAGAGATTCATTCTTTCATCATTCGCTTTCGCTTTCTACTTTCACTTTAATAAAAGACATGGGTGAAGCGAGAGAGAGGAAGAGAAACAAATCTGGATTATTCTATAATTTTAATATGCATATATTCTGTCATTTTAATATGCATGATGATCACGACTGCCATGCCCATATTTAAGCATGTATGCATGATGATCACCGGATTTGTATGAACAGTTTCTTGTGATCTTGTTATGGAAGTAGTGCTGGGCCCGAATAAATTAGATTGGTTAGATATGGTTAGATAAGATTAGTAAGATTGATTCGGTTAGATAGTTTCCTTAGGAGTCAAGTCAGTCCTCTCTATAAAAGAGGGACCATTGTATCAGTTTAGGGTTAAGCAGAAAATAGATCATAAAGTGCAGCTCAGAGCCTCCTGAGGGAGGGCGAGTCACGGATCTATCTGCTATCTATCTATCAATACTATCTCGCAATTCAAGCCATAACATCTTTGGTAACCAGAGCCAGAATTTTTTCCCATCTACTGTTCACGCGCGGGTACTGTTCACGCGCCCAGATCCCTAGCCGCCGCCGCTTCCCTGCCCCCACGCACGCTGTTCCCATCCTCCTCACCGCTGCCTTCCACCACGCCGCCGCCGCACCCAGCCTCCACCACATCGCTGCCGCTCACCACCCTTCCCTGCCCTACCAGCTTCCATCGCCGTTCCCACCATGGGTGACGCGCCGATGGTTACCGCCCAGAGATTTGACGATGCCATCGGGAAGATCATCGACAAGATGACAGAGCTGACCACCAAGATGACAACCTTGGACAACGACGTGAAGACCTTGCGCCTCGACCACGGAAGATTGACGGTCTCCATCAACGCGTTGCAAACCCAGCAGCTTGCGATGCAAGGAAAATTCGACGAGACGAAGAGTGGGGACGTCGGCCTTCACTACCCTCCGCCGCAGGCCGCAACACATAAATTGCGTTTCCCTCGCTACGATGGAACGGAGGATCCGCTGGGATGGCTGCACAAGTGCGAACAATTTTTTCGCAACCAGGGAACTCCGGAAGACCAGAAAGTTTGGGTGGCCTCGTTCTACATGGAGGGTGCCGCGGGACAATGGTACTACCGCTTTGAGAAGAATCTGCTGGATCAGAACAAGCCTTCACCGTCCTGGCAACAGTTTGTGGAGGCGGTGAACAAACGCTTTGGGCCGCCGGTGCGCAGCAACCCCTTCGGTGAGCTGGCGGCGCTGCGACGCACAGGGACGGTGGAAGCGTACCAGGATCAGTTCCTCAAGCTCCTAGCACGCTGTGAGAATGTATCCGAGAGGCAGCAGATCGACCTATTCTCTGCTGGTCTCCGTAATCCTATGAGGACAGATGTGGAGATGCAAGCGCCAACCACTTTGGAGGATGCCATGGCCCTGGCACGAGCATTTGAACGTCGCCTGGCCCTGGAGGAGGATGAACCGCCCACAGCCCATGGCACAGCACCCTTGGTGGCATCTGCTCCTACTCGCAGCGCTTCTTCCGCTGCAGCATCGTACGAGACGCCGATCAAGACCAACTCCGAAGCAGCCATCACACCGGGAGCACCGGTGAAGCCCACTGGGGGGCGCGTCCGACGTCTCTCTTCAGCAGAGATGGCTGAACGGCGTGCCAACGGACTCTGCTTCAATTGCCCTGAGAAATTCTCCCGTGAGCACATGCAGCAGTGTTCTATGAAAGGGATCTACTTGCTCGAGGTCGAAGATGCTGACACGGAGATGGCCGACAAACAGAGAGTCCATAGTGGAGTTGGCTAGTGTCGTCGGTCAACATATCGGGTCTTCAGCATGATCCAGCTCGAGGACGAGCTGTCTTGAAGGGGTGGAGAAGTGTTATGGAAGTAGTGCTGGGCCCGAATAAATTAGATTGGTTAGATATGGTTAGATAAGATTAGTAAGATTGATTCGGTTAGATAGTTTCCTTAGGGATCAAGTCAGTCCTCTCTATAAAAGAGGGACCATTGTATCAGTTTAGGGTTAAGCAGAAAATAGATCATAAAGTGCAGCTCAGAGCCTCCTGAGGGAGGGCGAGTCACGGATCTATCTGCTATCTATCTATCAATACTATCTCGCAATTCTAGCCATAACAGATCTATTGCATGCCAAGGATAAAACATTATGAGCGCATCAGTAACTTGTGCTGCTCCTTGGTCTGTTGTTCACGTAACGAATGTAGATTCGAAATTGTGCACATCAGTATATATAGGAGTACACGCCTGCACGACCTTATGCCAAGGTTCTGCTATGTTTTCCTCCTGGGGAATGTGTTGTCCTATTGCAAGACCATAATTTCTGGGGCCGTCTTCTACATACACTCATCTCTTGAGCTGTAACCTGCCTTGGGAAACTGTGGCTCATCTAACCGGCCGCCGTATATGATGAAGCAGCAGAAATGCAGCTTGTTCACGTCATCATCGCAGCCTTTGTTTTCCTACTGGGGAATGGGACGTGCGGTCTCAGTTTGTCTTCGTCATCCTCCAGTTAAACGAAGAGGCGTAACAGATTACAGTTACAGCCTCCAGCCAGACAATTAGTCGCATACGTTCCGGTCGGCTGCCGTCAGTGCCTCAAACTAGGTTTCTGCCGTCAGTTCCAAGCGGCTGACCCAGCAAAAACAATCGATTGAACCAAAAAGAAAGAGAGAGGCATTGAGGCGATTGCCAAGTTTAATTAATTTTGTCTGCTGGCCATGGCTGTGCGTGTCTAAGCTGTTGCTAACTGAAACTTGAAAGTCATCTGCATGTTTGTGATATTGATGAGAGATCTCATCGCACCCTGAAAGAATACGCACGAATTATAAGATGAAATGGATCAATAAAAGCTAGGAGCCTGTGGGGAAATGAATGTAGTACCTCTCTTCTATTCCGTAGAATTACAGTTTCTGTAGTTTCACCTGTTCTTTCCTGGCTGCTGTTGTTGTGGTGCCAAGTTCTTGCTGGTCGACAAATAGGCATTTCGGTAACAACTTGGTACAGAAAAAAGCTCGTAGCTTTTCTCGGGGCTCGGGACTGTACACGTACTGGTGTGCTGCACAAAAATGTGCCGTCCTTGTTTTGTGCAAGCAGGTTTGTACACTTGTCAGCTCTAGCGTGTTATGCTCAAAATATCGCAAACGCCGACGCCAAAAAAGGATACTTTGATATTATTTATATTTTCTTAACTAAAAAAGTGACAAAGAAAAATAGAGTGCAGATTATTTAAAATTGTTTGTAGCGGTAAAATTAATCATAGCCCTACTTATATGGGTTCTTTATAATATAATTTGAAGGTACATGTAATTCAAATGTAGGACGATTCCCATAAATAGGAAGGAATAGAATTAAATTCTCAAAAATGTATAATATCACTACTTATTTATTCTTCAGCTCAAAATGATGAGGTAACCCAAAACCACTTTGGAAACAACCTTTAGCCGGGGTAGAGAGGTAATTTGAACATATTTAAGAGATCATGGAGGATTGTTTCTTTCTAGAGTTCAAGGAGGAGAAATGGTCGGTTCAATGAGGTAAAATCGTCTTTTCCAGTCATGGTTGGTTTAGGCTATTTTACCGTAAATAGGGCTTAAAATGAGCCTAACGTTGATAAGTGATTGTTTCCTTTTTCATTTAAAGTTGTTGATGTAATAATCTTTGTGTTATTAAAGTTCTTGAATCCTAAAGACTCCGCAAAAATTTCAAGACATATTGAATGGCTAGATGATTATCTTTTTGTGAGAATTTCTTGGATTCTGTTTGTTTATCTTGGCGTATTTTTATCGCTAATTAGTAATAGTTAGATAATACTAGTCCATCAACCCGTGCGAGTTATATTAGGATATAAATTTAATCTTAGTATAAGTTTAGAGGTGGTTATTTCAATTTACCTTTCGTAATGGCCTAGTGGATTACTTATGTGTAAATTTAGAAATTATTTTAATTTATCTTTCAGGATAGCATATCGGTTAATTTATATGCACATTTAGGGCTGATTTTAATTTATCTTTTATAATGGCATGGTGGGTTAATTTTATGCAAATTTAGGGGTTATTTTAATTTATATTCTATAATGATATGGTGGGTAATTTTTATATATATTTAGGGTTATTTGATTACATCTTTATAATGGCATGGTGTGCAATTTTTAGAAAACATAATAGATCTAATGGTTACTATGATTAGAGCTATATGATGGATAGCTGGATGTTTCTAATTTTTGTGAAATTTTTTACGATTTATCTTTTTTCCTGGCGCGTGTGGTGAGGATTAACGTAGAGGCTTCAAAAGGAACCTCCAATTAGTGAGATTAAAAAAGTTTAGAAATTATTTTTATTTATCTTTCGTGATGACATATTGGGTAATTTATATGCAGATTAAAGACTTATTTTATTTCATTTTTTATAATGGCATTGTGAGTAATTTATAAGCAAATTTAGATAATTATTTAATTCATATTTAACAATGGCATGGTGGGTAATTTTTATGCAAATTTAAAGGGTTATTTAATTCATATTTCATAATGGCATGATGACCAATTTTTATATATACAAATTTTGGGAAATATTTTATTTCATCTTTCATAATGTGATAGTGGATAATTTTTTAGAAATTATAATATATATAATGACTACTATTATTAAAGCTACATGACGGATGACAGATCTATAATTAGAGCTATATGATGGATGGTGGGATGTTAATTAATAGAAAACATATCTAATGGCTATTTATAAGATTCAATCTGCAATCGATGATAGGATATTTCTGATTGTTGTGAGAATTTCCATAATTTTTTCTTTTATTTAGCACATCTTGTGGCGATTAATGAAAAGGCTCTAAAATGATTTTTCAATTAGTAGTAGCAAGATTAGGCACAAAATATCTGTTTCGTATAAAGATTTGTAGTGTGTTTATGAAAAAAGTTACAGGATCATTTAGTAGCGTAAATTTGCAAGCGGGAAAAAATTGATAAAAAACCGAGAGTAAATTGAAAATGGAAGAAACCTGCCAAAAAAAATAGAAGTTTGCTTTCGTTGAGAGTTAAACTGCTTTCGTAATGGAAAAGGTGGGTAATTACATAAAAATAAATTAAAATGGGAAAAATCTGAAAAAAACGTTGCTTTCCTTGAAATTCAACTCAAAACCTTTCATAATGGCAATGGTGGGTAATTACTTAGAAAACAGATCTAAACTATTGGTATTCCAATCTGTCAATAGATAGTTGGATGTTTCTAGCGTGCTTTGAAATTAGCGCAGCTTTTGCTTTGAAATTAGTGTAGCTTTTGAAACCTTCAATTAGTAATAGTAAGATTAAATTTACAAAAATATTAGTGGGGAACAATTTAACGGAGTCACCCAAATAATGGTTTCTTTTCTTCACGGTAAGATCAATGTATAAACATAAGATCAATGTATAAACATAAGCAGGTTGTCGCACGGATCACACTCTAGCCGATTTTTTGTTAGCCTTGCCATGCATTTAAAATATTTAGTTACAGAATAATCTTGTTTTGTGGTTTCAATATAGATAATCATAATTTATTATCTTTGTTGGATCTGTATAACATAAGAGGTACAGGCATTCATCGTCTCCATTACCCAGCCAACAACATTGGGGGCATCGTCGAACGCCTGCAGTCTTGACGATACCAGGTTTGGGATCTTCTAGCGGTAGCACACACGCTGACAACAAGGTGTACTTTGTTATCTTCTCTTCGTTGGTGATATATCTTAAGATTCTTAAGGCAAACTTACACCAGACCACGAGCAACATCCATCCACCATGGCTGCCACCCCAGAGGAATTCTTTGTTGAGGGTCTCATGGGGATAGTAGAGCCTTCACCGCCGTCACCGCTGGTGTTCCTCGACCTTCTTCCTCCAACGTCCGACCCTGATGCTCACAGCAGTCAAGACGAAGGCCGACTTGACCCTGACGATCTGGTGCTCCCCTACATTTCACGCGTGCTCATGGAAGACGACATCGACAGCGAGATCTTGCCCCAATACACCGATGACCACCCCATACTACTCCAGGCGCAGCAGCCATTTGCCGAAATCCTGTCCTCCTCATCCATCGCCGTCACCGACAGTGGTGATCAAAGAACACTCTCGCCATCAGCCATGTATAATAAAGGTGTGGATGCAGTGGAGGCGCTCTTCAAGGGCATGGAAGAGGCCAGCATGTTCTTGCCCGGGGACAAGATCTCTAGAAGCGAGGAGGGGAAAGAGCATGATGAGGTAGTAGGAGACGTGACAAATAATTCTAGAACAGGGGAGTTGTCAGAGATGAGCACTACCACCCATGAGACCATGGATGAAGTCATGCTGCGTGGATACGAGACATGGATGCAGGACATGGAGAAGCTGCGCATAACCATGGACAGCGAACCGCACAAGAACAAGATGGACACCAACAGCAAAAAGGGCGGTTGCAAGAAGAAGGTGAGGAGGAGAGACGATGGGGTGGATCTGCGTGGGCTGCTGATCCGCTGCGCGCGCGAGGTGGACGAGGACAACCACAGGAGCGCGAGCCTGCTGCTGCTGCAGATCGAGCTGCACGCGTCGGCGACCGGGGACGCCACGCAGCGGCTAGCCCACTACTTCGCCAAGGGGCTGCACGCGCGGCTGCTGGGCGTCGGCGGGGAGCTCTGGCGTCTGGCCATGGCGGAGCGGCCCTCCATCGCCGAGTGCCTCAGGGCGTACAGGCTGTACATGGCCGCCTGCTGCTTCAGCAGGGTGCCGCTGATATTCATCGTCAAGACCATCCTCTACGCCGCCGCGGGGAAGAAGAAGCTGCACATCGTGGACTACGGCCTCGACTACGGGCTCCGATGGTCGGCTTTGCTCCGGTGGCTGGCCTGCGACAAGAGGCTATCCGTGAAGCCGGAGGTGAAGATCACCGCCATTGGCCACCCTGGTCCTGCCGGACCCTGCCACGCCAGGCAGGTCGAGGAGGCAGGGCGGCAGCTCAGCGTCTGCGCCCGTGAGGCCGGCCTGCCGTCGTTCAAGTTCAATGTGGTCATGGAGAAGAACTGGGAGCAAGTGTTCGTCCAGAGAGGAGACACCGCCGCCACTGACGAGGCACTCGTCGTCAACGACCTCTTCAGCTTCAGCACGTTGATGGAGGAGAGCGTCTGCTTCGACGTGCCGAGCCCGAGGGACACGGTGCTCGCGAACATCGCCAAGATGCGGCCGGACGTGTTCATCCAGGGCGTCGTGAACAACGCGTGCGGCGCCACGGCGTTCCTGTCGCGGTTCCGGGAGGCGCTGCACTACTACTCGGCCATGTTCGACGCGCTGGACGCGACGATGCCGCGGGGCAGCGAGGAGCGACGGCTGATAGAGGAGCACAGGCTGGGGCCGAACGCCCTCAACATCGTAGCTTGCGAGGGCCATGACCGGGTGCACCGCTTGGACACGTACAGGCAGTGGCAGCTCAGGAACCAGAGGGCTGGGCTGAGGCAGCTGCCGTTGGATCAGAGGATTGTTGATAGGGTTAGGGAAGAGGTGAGGAAGCACCCCTACCACAAGCACTTTGTGATCAACGAAGATCAGTCGTGGCTGCTGCAGGGATGGAAGGGACGAATCCTTTATGCCCACTCCACATGGGTAGCAGATGACGATGCATCCTCTCTTGCTTCCTGCGTTTCTCATTACTAGGTGCTGTCCTTGTTTCTTTACTTCTGCTGCGTATTATATATGCACATCACAGATAAGATCCTTATCTGTACGAGGACCCACATGTAAGGTTCTTATCTAATATTTTCCACATCTATGATGTGTGGGACCCACTTGCAAGTGATTTTTTATCCTTTTAGATACAGAGATAGACGGTAAAGAAATAACGGCAAGTTTTGGAGAAAACGATGGAAAAAAACAAAATCTATTTTCACTTACATTTGAGTCACACACGTCATATATGTGGAAGAGATGTGAGGTTCACCACTTCACCATACATTTTGGCCCCACGTGTACTCTAAAATTGCATAAAAAATAAGCACTGTGCCATCGTAAAATATGAATTAAATAACCTTCTAAGTTTGCATATAAATCACCCACCATGTCATTATAAAAGATGAATTAGAATAAGCTCTAAATCTACAGATAAATTACCCAATATTCCATCATGAATGATAAATTAAATAATTCCTAAATTTGTATAAATTACCCATGAGTCATTACGAAAGATGAATTAAAATAATCAGCTTTAAAAATTACTAAGGATAAAATGTACATCTTCTAAAACTCTATACCATATAAGAGCACGGGTTGATGGACTGTACTGAGAGATTGAGGAGAGGATAACATCATAATACTCTTGGGCTCTAGGTGTCAAATGGTAATATATAGGCTATATAAATTAAATGTCCCAAGGATAGAATGTTGTAAGGTGGGACCTATAATTGGCCAATAACTTATACTATATCATATGCATCAGAGACTGGATTTGTATCATCCAACGGTGCACCATGTTTATTTTATACAAACTTGGCTTGTGTGTCTACATTTTGAGGGCGAGTGACGCAAGAGTTGTTGGGGGAAAAAAAAGAAAGACATCACTACGTACTGACCAACTGAAAAGTGGTAGAGGAATGTAAGGCGGGTTCTCCGTGAACCCGAAGATAGTAAATATTTTCACAGGTTCGCAAAAACTATAGAAAAAATAAATTATCGGTGGATTCACGGACAACCCGTCTTGCATCCATAGTTTCTTATGACGCGAGATGAAGCTTGCCACTATAGTTAGTTGTTGCCATCACTATGGGTCCACAGGGCAAAAATCAGATTTACATGAGAAGATTGGGCTAGGATATTGTAACACCCTGAAAATTCGCTAAATAAAAATCGCCTAAATAAGTCACTATGGATTTGAAAATTCAAATACATGACCTTAAGAACTCTTCCATCTTCCATCCACCAAAATCCTCCAGAAAAGTCCTACTCAGATTTCCCAAATACATTCCAAATTTTCCTATACAAATAAACAAAACCAAAAGTCCAAACGAAAATTGGAAAAGACCAAATGGGCCTCCTTCCCTCTCGCTTCCTGCTCGGCCCACCCAGCCTCCTCCACTCCTTCACACTGACGGCCCGTCCTCCCCACTTTCGTTGGGCCGCCAGGCCGCCGCTACTTCCGGCTAACCTCGGCCGACTCCCCCTTCTCCCTCTCCATCTTGCTACCACCTGGCCCAACATGTCGGCACCATCCCCTACTTCTACCCACTGGACATTGCCGGCGGACGCGCCACCGCCGGACTGTGTCCCCCGTCGCCGCCTCCTTAATGGCAATGGGCCACCTCAGTGTTGAGGAGTAACGTTGCCGTCACCACCGCTGGTCTCCCCTCCACCCCAGCAACTGCCTCGTCCTGTCGTCATTGACGCACACCGTGACACGGTGGCCACACCGCTGACAGCGCGTGTCGTGATACCGAAGCGTGACGCACCACAACCGATGTGTCGCATCACCCGCCCAAGTACGCCGCGCTGCCTACACCACTGGCACTGTGCGTCGCGACGCCGGCGCTACACCGCCTCCACACGCGTCACCCTACCCCACTCAGGTAGGCTATAAATACCTCTTTCCCTCCCACCGGCCAACCACCACATGCCTCTACAACACCAACACTTCCCCTCTACTCCCCTTTTCCCTTGTGAGCCCTGCCGCAGTTAGGCCCTCTTCACAAGCACCGCCACTTCCAACCCGCCACACCACCAACAAATTCACCCACCCCGCACCCCTCCGCCCAAATTGAGGTAAGCTCTAGATCTGCCTCACCGATGCGCACCTCCCCACCCCTTTTCGGCCTGAAACCGCCCCAGAAGCCTCAGCGTGGTACCACGTCGTGATGCCACCTCACTACCCTCGACGGCACCCACGCCGCCATGATGGGGCACCACCCCATACCCTCGCGACGGCACCGCCAGGTCCACCGCACCCTCCTCCACCTCACGGGCTAGCCCCTTGCAGACAGCAAGCCGCCAACGGGCCGTGCAGCCACTCGGTTCAACCGACCCGCTCTAGTTAAATCGGCGTGCCATGACGCCATCCTCGCTGCGGTGTCACTGACACGTGGGCCCGGGTGACGACGTCAGACCCCACCGTCTCCCCTCCCCTCGCGCCAAGTGGGCCAGCCCAACAGGTCTAGCGGGTGCGACGGTTGGATGGGCCAGGCCACCCCGAGCGAGCTGGCCGGGAGTTGGGCCACATACGCTGGTTTCGAACTGTGAAGCCCTTTTCCATAACAAAAAGAATAAAATAAATTCCTTTTTCACAATATCTTCATATCTTGTCCATTTCAACTCCGATTTGGATGATTCTTCTTCATAAACTCTTCTAAAATCATCCTCTACTTAATGCTACCTCATGCAAAACATTTTGAGCTTCAACAAATGCCATTTTGTGAGTGTTTTTGTTTGTGTACTTTAGACACCATGCCTGAGGATGTCTAGGAGCCGGAAACGACCGTCGCAAACCCAAGGCCTGAAGAGCCTAGCACTAACCTTCGCTACGACGAGAACCTTGATGACACCAAGTCTATTGAATTCCCCACTTGATGCATAAAATTCCTATTTTAGCAAACACAACCCTTGTCCAATTAATCAATAAAAACTTGCTTGTTCGATCTGCTTGCTAAGGAAACATGGTAGGATAGCCACCCGACCCATTCTTGTTTGTAGTGTGCTTAGGAGGGACCGTTCATTCAATCATCTACATTAATCTTGATAAAAATGTTGTGGATATGGATTGGGGGTATGGAGTGTGTGTTTTGAAGAAAGTGGGAAGAACCCGGCATAATGACTTCAATTGGCAAAGCCATTCTAAGAGTAGGGAAAGAATGTTAAGGTGTTGTAATCACGGTTACTTGGGGGATCCAGACTTCATGGAGAAGGCCGGGGATGTGAGATGCTGGCGGAATCGAGCAAGAGAAAAATGAAAAAGGAATGTTCTACCCATGCTCATGTTAGGACTGAGTTGATGTTTCATCTTACCTAACTCCTTTTCATACATTCACTCGATGTTGCATGTGGTGACACTTGGTCAGAACCCACAAGGAACAACCGGAGGGATGCTGGTGAGCTAGGAAGCAATGCGAGAATAGGAGTGGGAAAAGTGTCGCGGAGTCAGGGAACACTTGTGTGGGAAAACCTCGAGTGGAATGATGTGATATGGTCGATCCTATCACGTGGTTCGAACTTGTGGGTAAAGTGTGCACCTCTGGCCAAAGTATAAATTCTATCCAGATAGTCAGGGTCCTCTGCGTGGACATGTTACAGCTTGGTTTCGACAATGAGATGTTTTACAAAATGTGAGAATGGATGAAAAAAAAAATAGGATTGCTGTCCGGCAACAAATGCCGAGAGCTATGGGGACAAAGCCTAGTAGCGGTGTGAGAAAATGTGTTGGCTGTAATGCTATAAGCCACGGTGGACCGGCATGTCCAATGGCAACCTCTTTTTGGGAAGGATGGTTTGTTAGATTAAAATTTGGAACTAATGAACCCTGTATATAAACTATGTTTTGCCGCAAAATACCCTAAGCTACAGATATTCCTTGCATGTAGTGATAGCATAGATCCCAACTCCTTATGAAGGAAGGTGAGCTTACGGAGTATGTATGTACTCACCCTTGATTTGTTTCCAGATTGTTCCGACGAGCTGTTCGAGGCGCTCTTTGGCTAGGTCATGATCCTATTCCCAACTAACCTGTGGCATTGGGCTTTGAAGGATGCTTTTGTTTTATCTTAATTTCATTCAACATTTATGTAATCTTGTTGTAATCGTTGTCAGAATCGGTACTACTTGAAATAAATGTGTGGCTATAACCCCTGCGACTAGCATTTGTATCACATTTGGGTCTCTGAGAAATCAAGGCGCTTCAGATATGCACCGTAAAGTATACAATAGCTAGCTTTTAAATACATGTATAAGCAAACATATCACCGCTATTTTTTTATTAAGAGAACAATCCATGCCTATAAGAAATTAACACCATAGACGCCTCACCTCAAGAAAGTTTATTAATTATTTGGACCGCAGCAAGTGCTGCAATATTTATGACTATGAACAAAAGCACGTTGAAGGCACAAATTAGCACCAAGGGATACTGCCGATTGATGCGCCTCTTGAGATGTTCCTGTCGTCCAAACACCAGCCGCAGGACCCCTTTAAGTGATCCTGGCATTGTTAGGCCTGTGAGCAGCGTCATCAGGATGTAAATTCCATCGTAGGTTAGCGTAGACAATGCAGTCAACGTAGGTTTCATATTACTCGTCCCAGCTATAGCTGCCAAGAATCCTAGCATCATGCTGAGCACTGACAACCAAAGGAGATACATTGAGAAGATGAAACCAAACCAAAAGTGATGGCGCCGCGAAGCTCTCCCATAAACAACAAGTAGGATTGTCGCCACCACAGCAGTGATCATGGCAATAGTGTCCAGCACAATGAAGGCTTTATATATTCGATTCCCATCCAGAGTTGCCTTCCCATCAGATCCATAAGAACCTGGCACATTGAAAGCTGCCGAGAAGGCAACTGTGGCCACAAGTGTGGAAACAATTGCGAGATTCTTTGATGTTGCTGCTCGCCATTTCACAGTGTCCTGGCCAGCCCATTCCTTTATATTGTCTTGCCTCTGTGGCCTGAATTGTGCTCCATGGACATATAGATTCACCACTAATCTTGCCTGCTTGTTCGCATATGTGTCACATGAATGAAAATTAATTATGGCTACTAAGGTATCTAACACCATTGATAGGATTATATTTATTAGCATAGTATGTGTGTATGTGTGTGTGCATGTGTGTACATGTCAGAAACTCCAATTTTTTCTACAATTGAGTCAAGGATAACAGATGGGATGCTGCCTACCATTGAGTAGAAACCGCCTGTTGAGTTCTCAATGAGGTCAGATGGGGTGTGTCCTGCATTGTTCATAATGTGAACATGCACCTTTCCACTGGATAACAGCTTGGAAACCACTTTGTATTCCCCTGCCTGCACAGCCAAATGAAGCGCCGTATTTCCTTCCCTATCTTGCTTATTCAAAATGTTTTTCAGCATCCGATTCTTTGTAACAAGCGAGACAATGGATGAGTGGCCTCTCAAAGATGCTGCATGAAGAAAGCTCTTGCCATGCTTGTCACGGATGTCTGCAGTTCCGGGGCAGAATTTGAGCAACAATTTGACTGCAGGTCCATTTCCCATCAATGCTGCAGCATGTAGAGCAGAGAGGCCATCGCTGTCTTGCATGTATGCACTGTGTGGTGCACGTGTTAAGATTTCTTGAATGATAGAACAGTCACCTTCAGATGCAGCAAAATGTAATGGGCTACTCTGGTTCCTGTCAACGTCCGTTGCAATTGCTGTCCGCCATCCTAGTAGCAAAGAAACCATTTCTACAGAAAACATGAAAAATATTTCATTATGTTGTTTCTTAACGAAACATCTTATCTTACTATCATCAATTAGAGGTTAAAAAAGTAGAGATTATGAAACGTGCTAGAAAAAAGACAAGTTCTTCAAATTATCCTAAATTTACATATAAATTACCCACCATGCAATTATGAAAGATGAATTAAAACAACCCTTAAATTTTGATTATAAATTATCACCATGATATTGTGAGACATGAATTAAAGTCATCTCTAAATTTGCACATAAATCACATTATGACAAATGAATTAAAAGTATAAATTACCCACCATCCATTATGAAAGAACAATTAAAATAACCCTTAAATTTACATATAAATTAACCACCATGTAATTATAAAAGATAAACTAATGTTAGCCCTAAAATTTGATATAAATTACCCACCATGACATTGTGAAAGATGAATTAAATTAATCTCTAAATTACCATTATGAAAATGAATTAAAAGTATCCCCTAGTTTACATATAAATTACCTAATAGTGTTATTGTGAAATATAATGTAAAACAAACCCATAAATTTACATAGAAATTACTATTATGCTGTTATAAAATATAAAACTAATTATCTAAATTAATTATAAATTACTGTAGCAGTCGCAAACGGCACTGTAGCAGTTGCGACCGGGGGGTATCGTAGCACTCGCGACTCCTGTAGCAGTCGCAGCCGGCAATGTAGCAGGCGCAACTACTGTAGCAGTTGCGACCGTGGGTACTGCAGCCGTCGCAATTGGCACTGTAGCAAACGCAACTACTGTAGCAGTTGCGATTTTTACTGCAGCAGTTGCGATCCGG
This sequence comes from Paspalum notatum, assembly GCA_022530915.1. Taxonomy (NCBI): domain Eukaryota; kingdom Viridiplantae; phylum Streptophyta; class Magnoliopsida; order Poales; family Poaceae; genus Paspalum; species Paspalum notatum. The sequence continues at coordinate 14,103,472 of CM039683.1, forward strand.
GGGGAGGGGGTACTGTAGCAGTCGCAACTACTGTAGCAGTCGCGATTTTTTTGGACCGTGAGGTGAGCACCCGTCACTGCATGCATGCATGCATGTGCGCACCGTCAATGAGAGATGCGCATATACGCTGTTTAGTTGTGTCCTATATATATATAACTGCTATTCAACTCACAGCGCGTTGAATAATTATTCAACGCGTTGCAGTTAGTCCCCGAGTCTCGTAAGCATAAAACCAATCCGCATCGGTAAAGATCAGCCCCGCAAGCATAAAATCAGTTCGGCCAACACCTGCAACCGTAAATATCCTCCGACAGCATAAAATTCCTTTCCCAGCGATATTAAACCACCCCGCAACAGTAAATCTTTTGGTCCAAACTGTAAATTCAGATTATAAGTCTATATAATGCAGCTGAACCCTAATTTTTCTCATTTTTCGTCATTTCTCTCTCTTCCCATTCCCAGGCGGCGGCGGCGGCGGGCCTCCTCCCAGCACCAGGCGGCGGCGGGCCTCTTCCTCGGCACCGAAGAAGTGACGGCGGCCTACTAGGCGGCGGCCCGCTGCCTCCTCCCCGTCACCCAGGAGGCAGCCCTCCTCTCTCTCCCCCGCGGACCAGGTGGCGCCGCGGCGGCGTTCCTCCCCTGCGAGGCGGCCTCCCAGCACGGCCAGGCGACGGCGTTCCTCCCTCCCCGTTGATCCGTGTGGCACCCCCCGGCGGCAGCTGTTCCCCGCCTCTCCCCTCGGCTGCGATGGGCTCCCAAGGTGCACCAGCAGCGGAGCACATGCACATCAATAGTTGCGTTCTCATCTCTCGCGGATCCGTGCGGCGTGGTGGACCGATCATTCCTTTGTCTATGGCTTGGATCCCTGGATATTCAGCATCGCTGCATGCTTGGCAACGGCAGAAGTTTCGTGGCCAACCCAGCGTTGATGGAGGTCGGGTGTGCAGGCTTGCAACGCAATCCAAGTCACTAGCTTGCAGATCTGATACGCTCCTGTGGGCTTGCAGATTTGTCTTAATTTTTCCTGTCTTGCAGATTGATCTGCCTTTCAGTGTATTCCTGGTCACAGCCATGGCCTTGTTATTCTAAAAATTAATAGTTGATTCTGAGATTTTAATTACTTCTCTAATTTCAGCCATAGAGCTCAAAATAGTTATAGGAGAATCATTCCAAACATTTTTGCTATTCTGAAATAATCATGGCAACATTCAGTTCATTTATATTCATAAACTTGTGAATCTAAGTGCTGTTCAAATAAGAAATTGCTTTGGTCTGATTTTGAGGTTCAGTATGTCGTACATCACTCGCTATTTGTATCTGAATCGGTTTTGGTTTTGAAATAATTGACATTACGGTTTGAGGGAACAAGTTTCACGGCTACAAGTGTATGATTACAACCACGCATTGAATTCACGAGTCCAAAACTAGTTTTACACTCCGCCAAACCAGAAAATACAGTTGTGGAAATAAAATTTTATGGTTATGCAAACGAGTTTTACCGTTGCACGTTGGGAGTTACACAGCGTTGAAGAGATCCTTTACTATTGCGTCCTGGACTTTTACGGTTGTGGGTTGGAGGTTAGGGCGTTAGGCCGATGCGTTGATACATGTTGTTGGAGAGACCTTTTACGGTTGCGGCCTCGATTTTTACGGTTGCGGGCTGGAGGCTAGGCTGACGCGTTGAATAGTTATTCAACACGCAGCGCGCTAAATAGCGCTATCACACACACACACACACACATATATATATATATATATATATATATATATATATATATATATATTGTGTGTGTAAGTTCTATTAAAGTATGAAAATATGAGAGATTGAATATTTTGGTCAATTGTGCGTCTCAAATTTATATATAGGTTTCTAATATTTATATTTCATACTGACCCGTGCTTTGCACGTGTTCACATACTAGTGTTACTAATTGGATTTGTACGGTTTCTAAATCTCTGTATCGATATCCTTACAAGACACAGTACAATGTACAACAAAACACCTAGAATCTCTTACATGAATTTCAACTATATCTGAGTAATTACAATAGTAGCTTTTATATCAATTCTCTAATTTAAAAATTTTCCCCTTCCAACATTTCGAAAACAGTTTAATGAAACCATCCAAATCTACATCTTAATTATCCACCAAATCTACAATATTTCAGTTTACCCATCTCTACTTCTTCTTACACTATATTTCAATTATCCATGTATACCATTATGAAAACATGTTAAAATAAACAGCCCATATAAATGTAAATGTAAATTAACCACATCTATAATTATAAAAATTGTTTAAGCAGCCCTCTAAATTGAAACCCGAACTACCAACTTTCTGGAAATATAAAATATAATCTAAGGTCTAAAATCATCTTCAACCAAATTATCCACAAGTTACACAGTAAAAACTCAACTAGGCCTTTAAATTTGCACATAATTAACCAGCTCTGTAGTTTTCAAAGCAACCATGAGAGTTATCTTGTCTACACGAAATTATTGTTGGAATTAATGTGAAGGATGGCAATACGGTCTTCTTGTTAAGGATCCCTGTTTTTTCCCATCTGATGATGAGACATTTCCTTTTCAGTTCAAAATAAAACAATTTCCAATTAGGATTAGCTTCAGCATGATGTTCAACAAGGCATTGGGTCTATCATGCATCACCAAAGTTGGTATTTGTTTGCCCTAGCCAATATTCTCTCAAGTGCAGTTTGTGTGTCGCGCTATCTAAAGTCAACGCTATAAAGAATGTCCAGATCCTTGTTCTTTGGCTTGTTACAACAAAATTGTAAAAAGGAAAGGCTCAAATGACAGCTAAAACGTACACGAGCTCGATGTGTCCTGCTAGTGCATACATGAGGAAAATTGTAATGAATGAAGACATCGGTGGTAAAATAGATGTTATGACATGAAAATTATTAGCCCAGGCATAAGCAGTATTTGATGATGGAGCATGGAGATGGACCATTAAATTAATTTAGTTAGGTTAACCAGGCAATGCCACTTGCCACACACCTCTCAAATGGTCAACTCATATGATTACATGTTAATAATTATGGTTCCTTTCTCAATGTGTAGAAATTCCCACTGGTTCGAGAAATCGACCACAGATCCAGACTGACTCTGTGAGATAGTTCCATTTGACAGCTTAATAAGACCACAGGTTTCTTGAAAGCTACCGCAAGGAATACGCAGGATTTAGTATATATTTTTAGTTCGATCACGAGCTGACAACTACTAGTAGTATATTTTTACCACTGAGTCATTGACAAGTGACAATGACGCTCCAAAACACAACTTTTATTTGACCAGCAGGGAATTAAAAAAAAAAAGAATGAATCCTAGTTTTCAATTCACTGTGAGTTTATGTGAAGAGTAAAATACACTGTTAGTCCATTAACTTTTCACGTTGGGTCAGTTAGGTCCATCAACTTTCAATATGCATTTTTGGGTCCACGAACTTTTAAGCGGTTCACCGTAGGTCCATACCCCTCTGTTTTATGTTTTATTTTCTATTTAGGCCCCTAGATCTTTTTTGAATGTCTGCCTCCGCGGCGGCCCTCCAACGCCAAGACAGGCGTAGCGGCGGCTCGCGCCACATGGCCACCGTTGGACAGGCACAGCGCGGACGGCCAGGGACGCGGCAGCTCCCCCGCGCAGGGCTGCAGCGGTACCAATCACGCAGGGGGACGCCCGGGGCGGCTGTTGCCCCAGTCACGCGCAGGCGGACGGCCGCTCGCTCATCGCCATGGTGCTCCAGTACCCACCCGACCCTGTTCCGCCTCTTCCAGGCCCTCTATCCCCGTCCCTCTGCACCCTCACCGTCGCACCCACCCCCGCCGCCGCGCCAGGTGGCTCGCCGCCGACTTCGCCGTGCGCCGGCCCACCAGCGCCGGTGCAGACACGCTCGCTGGAAAGCTCCGTTGCCTCCTCCTCATGGCCCCGCGCCAGAGCAATTCGGTGAACAAGCTCGCCCACGGCCCACCTCGCTCCCGACCCCGGCGCCACCTGGACCCCGGCAGAGATTGGCCTACAAGTGCGCGGCGAGGGTGGCCTCTAGCGACGGCCCCGCAACACAAGGTTGCGCAGCAGCGGCTCGGATCTGCGTCGGCCTGTGCCTCCGCGGCCGCGCGCAGCTCAGCAACCGTCGACGGGCGCAGGTGCGGGCGCCGCCGCGCAATCCGTGGTGCAATATGGCTGGAGAGGCGGTCGGGGTGCGTGATGAGGCTTGACGACGCAGGCAGTCATGCGTGGGCGTGATCAGAGCAGAGGAAGCGAGGATTCTTGGACTCTTTCTTGGTGGGTGATGAAGCGAGGAGGAGTAGAGGATGTTTACGGTTGCTGGGCTCCCTCGTCTAGGCCGATGGTCATCCAAGTGCCGGACACGGCCAGCTGGAGAGCAGCGCGAAAGGCAGGATATTACGAGGATGGACGACGGCACGTCGGCGCCTGGCGCCTGGCGCCTGCGAACTGCAGCTTGCAGTGCCGCACACCCGCTGGGATGCCGGGTGCGCTCACTGGCCAGGCGCCCAAGCAGACAGCGGCCTGCGACCGGGTGGCCGGCGCCCAGAGGGACCGCGCAGAAGCTGCTAGGTGGGCCGCGCTGGAGCTGTGGCACGCCGCCGCTAGACGGACGCTAGGGTACGAGGGGAGCAGGCCAACGGGGCAGCGGCGGGAGCAGGCTGGTAGGCAAAGGTGGGAGCGGACTCGGGACGAGACGACAGGAGACGGCAAAGGCATACACGAGACATTCAAAAAAAAAGTACAAGGGGGTAAATAAAAAACAAAACATAAAACGGAGGGGTATGGACCTGCGGTGAACCACTTAAAAAATTAATGGACCTAAAAATGCACTTCGAAAATTAATGGACCTAACCGACACAACGGGAAAAGTTAATGGACTAACGGTGCATTTTACTCTTATGTGAATCATGCCCTCTTTTTTTTTGATCGAAGTCCATGGTCGAGTAGTCGTCTATGTGAAAGTAGTATGCTAACCTGAACCCTTGAAAACCGCAGCGTGCAAGGCGTTTTGCGACATGGGACCAGCGGCCGACGCGTTGGCGCACCCAACAATGGTTTGTACGGCGCGCACCGACCCGCTCATCACCGCCAGGTACAGCGGGGAAACGCCAGCGCCATTGACAACCTCCGCAAGCTCCGGTGCTAGCATGATCAGCACCTCCACCGCCTCGCCGTGGCCGTGCCTTGCGGCCAGGTGCAGCGCGGTGTCTCCGTCACTGTTCCTGCCTCCAACGATCTCTCGCAGCCGGTCCTCCTCCACGCTGGATCTTGCTAGCCGGACGAGGGCTTCGACCGCGTCGGCGTGGCCAGTCCTCGCCGCGCTGTGGAGGGGCGTGTCACGCCATGAGTTGGCTGAGGAAAGGAGTGTGCCGTCGCGGAGGCAGAGCTCTGTGATGAGGTCGCAGTGGCCCTCGCCGGCGGCGATGTGGAGGAGCGTGCTGCGCTCTGCAGTCACCTCGGCGGTGGTGCAGCAAATTCCAGGGTGAATGCCTGAAATGAAAACAGTTGCTCGATCATCATATTGAACCCCAAAAAAATTCCCACAACAAGTCATGCTGATGGTTAGCAATCAGAGAGTGTCACCTCGCAGGTGGCTGCTTCCTGTTAGCAGTCTGACAACCTCTTCCGTCCGCCCCTCCAACGCAGCAATATAAAGCTCAGAGCACATGAACATGACATCAGACATTATTTCTGTTTGAAGCTGGGGCACGCTCTCGATGTACGTATCCTGGTATTTCTGTTTGAAGTCTGCCTGATGGGAAGCACTAACTTTAGAAACTATAAGTAGTAGTATGTTGGAGGGATAGTGTGTCCACTGGATTATGCTGAGACACGGTATGTGTTTGCTTTCTTAATCCTATATATATAACCTATATAGATGAAACCCACTAAGTGTCATTCACTTTTAATTCTCTTGGCATGCAGGCTATCTACGTCACCAAACACAATCCAGCAGTCACATCTAACTTTAATTATCTAATCCGACGTTGCTTTCTCCGCCGTGCAGCCCATTGCTTCCTTCGGTTTCTGAAATACCAAACGCCGAGGCTCAATGGGTTTTTTTTTTTTTTTTTTTTTTTTTTTTTTTTTTTTTTTGCAAGGCTCAATAGCTATTGATAGCACTGAACCTGTACCATCTCGCACGGTCCTTGGGTTTCTGAAATACCAATCGTCGATGGCTCAATAGCTACCTGTACCATCTCGCAGTCTGTTTGCCTTTCCTCGCGCGATCTACTGCAACATAAATTTTCTAACTCTGCACCCTTTTGATGTGAACCCATCACAGGATCCCTACTTGGCCATGCATGGCTCTCTCGCTCGCTGCGGTCGAGAAAGCCGATGGCCATGCCGAAGGTGTTCCCTGCCGGCGCTCGGAACATCATGTGCACGCGTGATTTGGTGCCGTCCTCAATCCTCCTCCTCCTCAGATATGCAACCTCCTCCACGAGTCCGGTGAGCACCACCAAATCATGCCATCTCGCCGCCATAGATCAATGGATCGGAGAGAGATGATGCCTAAGGTGGCCGTAGAAGCTCCAGCATGGCTTAATCCGGGCATATATCTTCCTTGGGCTACGACAATGTGGTTATCTGTGCCCCCGGTTGATGAACTGATGATGGAGAAAAGGAGTACAAATGGAGGCCATGTGCTAGCGCACACCACTATGGGTAGCATATCAGCATTTCTCGCTGTAAGCCTGTAACCGATGCTGGGTCTATATGCATGTGTTTGTTATGTATATATATGTGAAGCTTTGACGTTGTAGAGAGGCAAGCGTCCCCTCTGATGTGTCTGTGTTAGCGAGTTCGGTTTCGAGTTGGATTGCAATCCTTTCACCCATCAGTCGACGAGGTAATCAACTCACTCTTTTATGTAGCTTCCACGTAGAGAAAGGTCTGAGTATTTGGCGAGCTATTTTGTTTGCTTAATAATAAGCATGTAGACGCATCCCTCATCAAGTTTGCAGAAGAGATTCGCCATCATCTCTGTCCCTGATTTTGTTTCCCCTTCTAATCTCCGTTCTATTCACACTAATATTCTTATGCGTTGATTCTTAGATGGAAGAACAATTCACCAATGGCAATGACCTAGAGGTAATTCTATTGTTTTTTACCATATGAGATAACTCATATAATGTACCTTTTTATGCCAAATACTAGCTGATCTTTAGGTTGAAAAAACTACTGCAGTTGTTACATGTGAAGACGGTAGATTTACTTGGATCTAAATTTATCTCATTAAATATATTCACCTCAACATGTAAGTTATGCACGTCAGCGAAGTCCAAAGTCAGAAGCCATTTCACCATCCATTAGGACCCGTTGCTTTCCTGTGAATAATAATATTCATGCATACAAACTATTAGTCATTGCGAGTACCACAATACAAAACTCCCACCTCAAAAACATAGAGAATCAATCATGTAGGAGTTGATCTCTCTCAATCAAGATAAATATAACAAGTATAATATCATTGCAAAAAATGTTGTAATGCAACATCACAATTTTTCTACTTTAAAATCCACTTCAAAAATTAGTTTAAAAATTTCCGCAGCAACGCGCGGAGTATCAGCTAATATATCTGTATAGATGGAGACCACTAAAATCATATCTCAACATACAAGCTATCTACATCATCATCCACTAAGAAACCATGGTGACTTAAAAAGCAACTCCCAACTTAACTCCTTCCCTTAATTCGATATGCAAACAAAATAAATGACTGAGGGCATCTCCAATGCCTATCTATTTCACTAGCTAGATGTGCTCTCTCTCCTACGTGGACAGAAAAGGTGGAAAAAACAAGAATAGCTAGCGACGACTAAAAAGACAGGAGATTTCACGTAGTCCAAGAAACTGAGATTATTACGTGTGGGACCAAATTATTATGGTGAGATAAATTATTATTTCTATTGTTCTCTCACCTCCACATCAGCTAGCTATTTGCCACAACTATTGTGGACGCCCTGAGACAAAAAATCGATTTTCTATCTTAATTCCCTCTATCAACCCTTACCCTTAATTAATATCCCTTCCCCTTCCCCTTCCCAAATATTTGACAAACGAGCTGTGGTAAAGGTGAGGGACCCAGAGCTTATAAAGGGGCCAACTAAACAAGTGAACTACTAGTTGCATGATGCGCTCAGCATTTTCTGTATTTCCGACAGTAGTGTGATTGTCATACTTTCCACACTTGTCATCATCCCATCTAAACAACAAATTTCCACGCGCCACGAGATATTTCATTTGTTTCTTATTTTCAATTCATCGCTTTGGTATTGCTCACATAATTGGATTCACATTCGTTGTAGAACATGGCTGAAAGCGGGGTGAAGCTACGGTGGAAAAAAAATCAAAATATTACTAATATTAATAGGATATTTTCTTAGCCTAGATGTTACGCTACGCGTGCAAAAGAAGATAGATTTTCATCTTGTTTTTTAATAATGGAAATGGAGTTTCTGGCTTCATCTCCTACAAGGAGAATCAAACTGTGTTTATTACAACCCATACATCAAAAGCCTTTTGCACCTAATAAAGTCTCATTAAGCAGAAAATGAAATCCTAGCCACATAGGGCCACCCAAAAGACGCAAACACTTTGTAACACCCCGAAATTTGGCCCTAAGAAATTATCCTTCTAATCTCTCGTCTAAATTCAAAATATGATTTTGAAAGTTTGTTTGAGTGCAAGTGTACAGTTTTGAGCTCACCTAAAATCATCTCAAGCTCCTCAAATATCTCTGAAAAATATCCTCTCAAACCTTTCCCAAAATATTTCTCAAATCTTCTCCATCAAAATCCATTCAAATTCTTTGTTCAAATTCAATTCAGAAAAATGGAGAATCCTCTATCTTTCTCACTCGGGCCGAAACCCACTTCTCTCCCTCTCTCGGCCTGCCTCCCCGCAGCCCAACTCCCACTCCCTCTCCCCCTTCCCGCGTGGGCCTCGCCACCCCCCCCGGCCCGTTTCCCATCCTCCTTCTCCTTCGGCCCAAGACGAATGGCCCAGCCGGCCATCCTCTTCCTTCTTCCTCCTTCGCTGCCGCCGCCAGCGCGCGCGCCGCGCGCGACGCGCCTGCCGCTCCGCGCCGCGCCGGGCCCCTGCGCCGCACCACACAGCGCAGCGCCACGCCTTGCCCCAACGCACCCCGCCGCGCAGCGCGCACTGCGACCGCACACCTCGCGTCCGTCCGCCTGCGCCTGCCGCGCCCGGCCCCCCACAGACCACCGCGTGCACGCCACGCCCTCCGCACCAGCGCTGCGTCGCCGCGCCCGTTCGCCCCGCTCGCCGCGTCCTTTAAACGGAGCAGCCAGCCTCCGCTCCCCCCCCCTCTCTCTTTCCCTCCTGCTTCCACTCGCGCCGCCCGCGCCGCTCGCCCCCGCGACGAGCCGCGCCGACGTCGCCGCCTTCCCTTACTCGCACTGCGCTGCCGCCGCGGACCGCTTCGGGTTTAGTCCCGACGCCCTCCGCCGCGGACGCCGGACCCTTCCCCACCGCGCCGTTCTCCCCCTCGCCGCGGCCGGCCCCGGTTCACCACGACCCGGCGCCGCCCGACGCGAGCACCCCTTCCCCAGTCTCCCTCGCCGTTCGCCATGAACACCCGCCGCCGCGCGAGGAAATACTGCACCCACGCGCCACCTCGGTCCAATCCACTGCACAGAGAGTACCACAGCACCACCCTCCACCCTCGCCCGCCTCCAATTCCTCCTTCCCTAGCTTGGGCAGAGCCGCCCACGGAGCCCCGTGCCGCCTCCAATGGCGCCCCGTGGACAGCCCAACGCCGTGCCTCTTCCCGTGCCCGGAAGGCCTTGGATGGGTTCGCGCCACCTTCCTCTACACGCCGGCGCTCTCGGTCCCGGGAGTGGAGGACGAGCGCGGCCGCTCCGGTGAGCTCCGGCGAGCGAGCCCGGCGGCGACCGGGCGAGCGCTCTGGTCGAGCGAGCCGCTCGCTCGGCGCGCCTGCCTGCCCTCGCCCCGCGCCACATGGGCCGGCCCAACAGGCCCCCTGGTGCGCGTGGGCCAAGGGAAAGGCCAGGCCGAAAGTGAAAAAGAAAAAAAGGCCTGCGTGGGCCGAATTTCCCTCGGGCCAGACCCCGAGTTCGCCAAGAAAAGTCTATTTCGACCCCCTGAACTGTCCAGACAGTTCCAATCTACTCCCTGCCATAAATCGTTCCATATCTTCTCCGTTCTAGCTCCGATTTATGTGATTCTTGCACCTAAATTCTCTGAAAATCAAGCTCTATCTATTCACGTACCTTTCATAATATCCTCACATACTCCGCCAACCACGACACACGAAGATTCGCGGTCTACGTCATTTTGGGTCGACCCGCGACGACGGGACTAGGGCACCTGTGGCAAGCCACTTGTGCACTAGTTCCGCCCTCGCCGATCGGTTCACTGAAGACCCGGTTTGGTTGAACCGAACCGGACGGTTGCCAAACTCTACCCCTGTCCCCGTACTGCGGACGACAGGAGGAGATGGTTAGCACCGCCCGAGTTCGTCGTTCTCTCCCTCACCGCGATGTAAGCCCATCGCGCTGCGAGAGTAGACCGAGCCCAACCGGAAGGGAGAGTTGGACCGCACGCGCCAGAGCTGGCCCGTGTCGTCTTTCCCTTCTTCCAAAATTTATCTTTATTGCTGACATGCTGTCCTCATGCTGCCGGAAAATCCGTCCCATGAGCCCGGCATGGATGGCACTAAAGATCAAACTCTTGATATCTAAAAGGGATGCCAAACGCGCCAGTTATCCGTTTGACTCTCGTTCTGATCACATGGAAAACCATAAGGATATCTTTAGCTCCACAAAGCCCATATCTTGATGAGCTCAGAGCGTACCTTGATTTGGTGTGTTTTGCTTGTCTGTACGTGTAGGCTTTCTCGGAGAGCCCTTCGGTTCCGTCTCTGAAATGGTTGACTCAGAGACCGGAACAGGAGTCCAATGGTGTAACGACCGTCGTACCGGCTACCTCGGCGAATGAAGGCAAGTCCACTGGAATCCTCACTTGATGCATAAATTACCCATGTTTTTATATACACATCCTATTGCCTTGTAAAACAAGAAAACTTGCATGTTTTGCTGGCTAAGGTAAAACATAGTAGGATATAGCCTCCCGAGCCACTTTAGATGTAGTGCGCTTAGGTGGATCGCTCACTCAATTATATACATTAATCTTGATGAAAATGATGGGAATATGATGGTGGGTATGGGCGGTTGTTTTTCAGTAAAACATAGGGTAAGACCCCTGGCAGACGACTTCGGTTGTTGAAGCCATTTACGGGGTGGAAACCTGGTCCTTGTTGTGAGGACTGGGCTGGTGTTGCTCATGCGTGAGCATTGTGGGAGTTCCACCCTGAAGGACCGAGTTGACGTTTCATCTTGCCTAACTCATCTAGCGCAACCACTCGAGGTTGTATGCGGCAACCCTCGGTTAGAACCCGCTTTGGACGAACCAGGCGTAAGCCGGTGTGCTGGGATGCATGAGAGATTGGGTGGATGGGCGCGGTTGCATGGCTGCGGTCAGGGGTCAACAGTCGCGTGGCTGCGGGTCTGAGCGACAGGTGGGCCCGTACTCTCTCATGGCTGAAGTCTGGGGAGCGCCTTGCGGGGGAAAAACCGGCGAGCGGAAAGGGGCTCACTGATCATGAGTACCTGGACCAAACTTGTGGGTAAAGTGTGCACCTCTGGCCAGAGTATAACTAAATCTATCATGATAGTCCGCTGTCCACTGGTATGGACAAACGAGTTACGGCTTGGTTTCTGAACTAGCTTCTTATAAAAATATGGTTTTGGGATGGGATCAAAATGATGGTTTTGAGGCAGCTGCGGTTGCCGAGGAGGTGTGTGTGTGGAAAATGTGATGGCATGCGTGCCACGAGCCGCGATGGACCGGCAAGTCCAGTGGCAACCTCTTTTGGGATAAAGATGTTTTCTCAATTAAAACTGAGAACTAAGGAACCCTGCATATCAAATGTTTCACTGCGAATTTACCTTCAGCTCCAGATATATCTTGCATATAGTGATATCTGATATCCCCTCTTCCTATGGAAGAAGGTGGACTTGCGGAGTACGTATGTACTCACCCTTGCTTTGTTGTTGGTTAACAGAGCAAAGAAGATCATGGACGTGTGAGGGTTACGGCCTGCTTCCCAACTGTGTGTTGTGGGAAAGTATGGGTCGCGCTTTAAAGTTTTCCGCTGCAGTGTTTTTCGGGCTGCGCCCTGTTTGGTCTGTCCCGTTAGGGCGGATCTGTATACATCTGATGTACAAATGTGATTACCATAACTCCTGGGAATGGTAATAATACACATTTTAGTCCTGCTTAAGGGCTGGGACGCTTCACACTTGCAATACCATTGATTGTAATTGTTGCTAGGCAACAATAATCACACGTGCTTCATCTTCATTTTGCTCCAACTTGGCCCACAACCTAAGCCAGTAAGTTCTCCTGAAAAGTACATAAAAAGGATTTCAATCGAGTCTTGTCAAAAACAATATCATTTCTTGATAACCATAATGTCCAACACAACCTGCTGCACCCAATAGGAGTAATGTGATCTGATTTCTCCTATTTTGTTTAGACCAATGGTCAAACAAACCACTTACATTTGACAGAGGTGAAATCCCGAAGGACATATATGTTATATGACGCAAGATTTTTTTTTTAGGAAGAGTGAAATACATGGGCGGTCCTCAAAGTTGGCTTGGGGCGTTAGGTAGGTTCCCGAAATTAGAAAACCTCAATTGCGGGTCCATAAAGTTGGTTTTCTGTGTCATCTAGGCCCCTAAAGTTGGCTTGTTGTGTCATCTAGGTCCTAACGGGTAGGGTCTCAACCCGCTAAGCCTATGTGGCAGTCCACACTGTCCCATATGGGCCCGATACTATTTGGGACCCACGTGTCAGCCTCTTTCCCGCTCTTCCTCCGCCGTCAGCTGGTCTCAGCAACACCTTCTCGCCTAATGCTAACGCCAACGACTTCACGCCCCCTCCCGCCGCCACCTCTCTGCCTGTCCCAGCCTCTGGCCCCGCGCCTTCCCGCCTCCGCCACGCACCGCCGACCCCGCCTCCGGTCCCCGCTCCGGCCGCGCTCGCCCGCCCATCCCCAGCCTCCGGCCTTGCCGCGCTCGCCAGTCCCCACCTCTGGCCCCGCGCCTTCCCGCCTCTGCCACGCGCCGCTGACCCCGTCTCCCCGGTCCCCTGCTCCGGCCACGCTCGCCCGCCCATCCCCGCCTCCGGCCTCGCCGCGCTCGCCCGTCCCCGCCTCCGGCCATGCCGCGCCCGCCTCCGCCTCCAAGCGAGTACCCGCTTGGGCCGTCGGTCCTCGTGCACTGCCGCTGTCTCCTCCCTGTATCCACTAGTCCCACCACCCATCCTCCTCCGGCGGGGCAGAGGCGGAAGGCACGGGCGGCCGCGCGTGGCTGGAGGCAAGGACGGGAGGACAGGTAGGCGTGACCGGAGTCTGGGACCATGCAACGAGCATGGTGGTGCCCGCCGCCGACTTCCCCGGCGCGGCCTAGCGCCGCCTCGTCGGCGTCTCGGTGACGCCCACCACCGCCATCGCGACTTCACCACCGTCCGCTGCCACGAGAAGACCGTCTAGCGCATCGTCCGTGCTGTCACGCTCTCCCGGGCGGCGTCGGCGAGCGAGTCGCAGCAGCTCCTGCCGCGGCTAGGTGGTGTCGCCGAGCGAGGCCGGCGTGGCGGGGGCGCAACACGAGTATCCGACAGCGGCCGATGGGCGGCGAAAATAGGCGGCCGTGGCATCGGGGGAGAGGTGCTAGCGGAGCGAGGAGAGGAAGAGGCGATGGCCGGCATGGGAGAGAAGGCGGAGGGCCCGCATTATCGAGGTGGCGTGGTGGCCGGCTGCGGTTGCGGGGTCGGCCGCGGCCGGCTGGGGATGCGGGGTCGGCGGCGGCAGGCGAGCAGGGCGGTGCGAAGCAGGGGACGAAAGGGTGGAGAAGGGGCTGACACGTGGGCCTCAGACTGCAGTGGAGCCCACCTACACAGCGTGGCATGCCTCGTAGGCTTAACGGGTTAGGATTGTACCCGTTTGGACCTAGATGACACAGAAGCCAACTTTAGGGACCCACAATTGAGGTTTCCGAACTTCGGGGACCTATCTGATACCCCAAGCCAACTTCGAGGACCGCCAGTGTATTTTACTCTTTGAGGAATATGACGCAAGAATTTAGCTTAATGACAGTCAAAAAATAAATGTTGGATATTTTTAAACCGACTACAGAAAGCACAAGTTTTGTCCCCATGCTAATTCCACGTGCTAAGGTTATCATTGGTTAACAACACTCCTTTCTTAAGATACCATGAAATTTTTTATTTTAGAGGTAACTGGGTATGCCAAATATCCTATAAAACTTTATTTTTATTATTAATAAGAAACGTATATACATTGTTTAACCAAAAAAGTAGCATTTTTGTGGAGATCCCATTTAAACACATTGTTTCCTTTCTGTATCATAACATTATTCAAGATTCGTATAACTGGAATATGCCAATCTGTAAGTTTATCGCCCACTAAATCTCTTCTGAAGGAGATGTTTAAGGGTGAGGAGGTAAGAACCTCTGCTAAAGTTGCATGTTTTTTCTGAACAATATTGAACAAATAGGGGTACTGATGATTTAAGGTTTCGTTTCCAAGCCAGATATCTTCCCAAAATGTAATCTGAGTCCCATTTTGAAGGATAAAAGATCCTAGATTTAGAAATTGGTTTTTGACTACCATTAGGCCTGACCAAAATTGAGAATCTCTAGATTTCTTTTCTACTTGGCTTAAGGTATTATACTAGAGATATTTATTTCGAATGAGACGTTGCCATATCCATCTTTGTTAGAAAGTCTAAAAAAACATTTTCTTAGTAGACATTTGTTTTGATGTCAAGATTAAGGATGCCTAACTCACCTTAATCTTTTGGTTGACAATGTATCTCCCATCTAGCAAGCCGGTATTTCTTGTTGTGTCGATGATGTTGCCAATAGAACCTTTCTTAATACTCTCCGTGGAACTTCGAAGAAGGATAACATAAACATTGGTAAACTAGATAACACTGAATTTGTCAAAACCATCGTAACTTATTTTTCCAACCACTAAGCCTTTTTTCAAACCGATCTTCGATTGCCTTCCAATCCTTATTACCTAGTTTTCTAAAATGCATTGGGATACCTAGGTATCTAAATGGGAGGGAACCTAATTTGCAGCTGAACAAATTAGGAATAAGTCTCTTCAACATATTTTGCTTGACCCAAACAGAAAAGCTCACTTTTATGGAAATTAATTTTTAGACCTGATAATTGCTGAAACGCACATAAAATTAACTTTAAATTCTTGGCTTGCTCAATATCATGGTCCAACTGTATCATCAGCATGGAGAATGGATAAACTGTTCTCAACCAAATGAGGAATTACTCCTTGAATTTGCCCCACATCTTTCGCTCTAATAATGATGATAGCCAACATGTCTACTACTATGTTAAATAGTAATAAGGGAGGTAAAGGATCACCTTGCCGCACCCCTTTTTGGTTGGAAATAGGCTCCAATTTGATCATTTAGTTTAATCCAATTTGAAAATAGATTTTGATCTGGCCATCAGCTTGGTTGTTTAGAATCTTAGTAGCCATTATATCTACTACTCTATCAACTCGTACTCTCAGATAGGTTAGAGTCTTAAATATATTATATGTTACGGTACAATATATATAGATGTATTTTTATACTTAGATTTTTATAATAGCATATCCGCTAGTGTAGATGTATGCTTGATTATTATGTAATCTTTGATGTGACTGCAAAAGTATGTAACTTTAATATAAATTTGAGGGCTTATTTTTTGTTATATTGTTGGTCATAATAGAAATTGTAAACAATTTAAATATAAATTAAAGGAATTATTTGCTATTATCCATCATAATAGCAAATGTGTGCAATTATGTATAAATTTAGGGTGTTATTTCATATATTCTTTCATAATGGCAAAGTGGGTAATTAGCATGTAGTTTTGGATGTTACTTAATATTGCTTTCATAATGGCAGAGGTGGGTAAGTACATAGAAAACATATCTAATTGCTGTTAAGATTCGAATCTTCCAATTGATGATTGGATGTTTTTTATTATTGTGTGAATTTCTATGATTCTATTTTTTAGCGCATGTTGTGAGTTTTAATAACGAGGCTCCAAATGGAGTCTCTAATTGATGATCGGATGTTTCTGATTATTGTGAGAATTTCAATGATTTTATCTTATTTTAGTGCATTTTGTGAGAATTAATAAGGAGGCTCCAAAATGAGTCTTTAATTAGTAATGGAAAGAGGCACAATATATCTATTTCATCGGAAAAGTTTCAAGCATCTTTATCAAAATAAAAGTTACAAGATCATTTAGTAAGGTAAATTTGTAAATGGAAAAAAATCATCTTATTTTAGCGCATTTTGTGAGGATTAATAAGGAGGCTCCAAAAGGAGTCTCTAATTAGTAATGGTAAGAGGCACAATATATCTATTTCATAGAAAGCTTTCAAGCATCTTTATCAAAATAAAATTTACAGGATCATTTACTAGGGTAAATTTGTAAATGGAAAAAAAAATCTGACAAAAAAGAGTAAATTTAAAAATGGGAAAAAATCTAAAAAAAAAGAAGAAATTTGCCTTTGGTGAGAATTAAATCAAAACCTTTCATAATGGCAGAAATGGGTAATTACTTTGAAATAATAGCTATTAATATTCTAATCTGCCAATTGATGGTCAGATGATTCTGATTATTGTGAAAATTTCTAAGATTCTATTTTTTTGCGCGTCTCGTGAGGATTAACGTGTGATCATTGTGAAGATTAATGTGGAGGCTCTAATTAGTAATACTAGTCAATCAACCCGTGTTTTTGCACAGGTTAAAATCTTAAATGTATTAAGCGTAACCATACAACATATATAAATCTATTTTTATACTTATGTTTTTTATAATAGCATATCTTGCTACTTTATATGTATGCTTGAGATTGATTTAAATAATCTTTGATCGATTGCAACAATAGGTGATTTTTATATAGTTTTGAGGGGTTACTTTGATTATATTATCAGTCAAAATAACTCAACTGAACTATTTATATATAAATTAAAGGGGATATTCGGTATTATCCATTAAAATAGCAAATGTGAGCAATTAGGTATAAATTTAGGGTGTTATTTCATATTTTTCTTTTATATTGGCAGAGTGTGTAATTAATACAGTTTTAGGGGTTATTTAATATTGTTCTGATAATGGCAAAGGTGAGTGATTACTTAATTAGAAAACAAGCCTAATTGCTATTAATATTCCAACCTGTCAATTGATGATCGGATGTTTTTTATTATTGCCATAATTTCTATGATTTTATTTTTTTTTCTAGCGCATCTTGTGAGGATTGATGTGGAAATTTCAAAAAGAGTCTCCACAATATCTATTTCACGAAAAGGTTTCTAGCAAATTTAACGGAAAAAAAGGAAAAAACTGAAGGTAAATTTAAAAATGAAAAAATCTAAAAAAAGAAAATATTTGCTTTCGTTGAGATTTGAACTCAAAACCTTTCGTAGTGGCAAAGATGGGTAATTACTCAGAAAATAGATCTAATGAAAAAAAAGAAGAGGTTATTTGATTTCGTTAAGAGTTGAACTCAAAATCTTTCATAATGGTAGAGATGGGTAATTACTTACAAAATAGATCTAACGGCTATTAATATTCCAATCTGCCAATCGATGGTCAGATGTTTCTGATTATTGTAAGAATTTCTAGGATTTATCTTTTTTTCTAGCACGCTTTGAAATTAATGCTTCTATTAGAACCTTCAATTAGTAATAGTAAGATTAAAACTCCGTTTTCTAAATAATTAGAACTCACCTATGCCATCATAAGAACGAAACATAACTAACTCTTAGATCTGCATATAAACCATCCACCCCTGTCATCATGATAAAAAGGTAGCGCAAAATAACGGTCCATAACTTGTTATAGAATTACCAGCCCTTGCATGTCTCGATGCTTGAACACTGAACCCATGGAGACTCATCATATACATTTTTCGCCAGAGCAACCATTATTGGTGCGGTGTCTCGGTCATTGTATCTGCCGCCGATCTCTCACAGCCTGTCCTCGCAGATCTGTCCAGCCGGACAGCAGTGCCGTAGATCTCGTCGGTGTGCGCCCAAGAGGCGGAGCTGCCCTTTAGGGGTACTAGTGCAAGGCCGCGCGCGTTCGCGCGCGCGAGCCACACAAAGTTATTTTCGTTCCTGCAATTGCTTAGGGGTGCACTGCAGGTGTCCCAATAGAATGGAGGTGTATTAAATATAGATGAGTTGACATATTATTCGTAGGGATAATATTTACATTAATAGGTGGTCGATAAAGCACTACACAACAGCAGGTTGGACTGTTGGAGTAACACAGACGGATATGGCATTGGATGGTTAAAGGGCCGTAGTCTAAATTGGGTGCCATATATAGAACATTACAGTGCATTGGATAGTTCGGAAACGCATTAATATTGGTGATAGAATAGATAATCATACAGGGCAATCCAAGAGTAGTTTGTATTTCAACTTTTATCAGATTCAATGGTTGTACCGTCAGAAGCTTGTTCATCCAGGCTACACAGCAAGTAGATTTGAACATGGATCTCTTTTTCCCCCAACAAGGATGAAGAGTCGAGGCTACCTCTGGCCCACATCTGGTGCAGTAGGTTGCTGTCTGGCTGCGCGGAGGCCGCGGCCACATCCGTGTGTGCCCAACGTAACCTTTTTTCATATCCTCAGGTTGAGATAAGTCTAATCGGCTGGGGTTGAGATAAATTTTATCGGCACAGCTCCTCCTTGACCAACCAGACACACCCTTGCTGAGGATGTCTTGCACTGATGAAAATGTTTTCACATCCTACTCTTCATGGTAAATAATCACAGAGAATACAACCTAATGCCTAATTCAAGGCTAATATAAATCAGTGAGTGCTCTGCCATTCAAATACAGCCATTGTATTTAAAGTGGTAGGAAGGGAGGCCTAATTCAAGACTAACATAATCAGTGCGTGCTCTACGAAACATGCTCATATGCACAGCAAAAATGTAGTAGAAATTCTTCAGCCAACGAACTAAATCACAGTAAACATAGTCCAACAATGAAAAGCATGCAAACGACAAACTATTGATTATCACCCTTCGGATCCAGTTTCAGCAGAATACAAATAGGCAAAGGCTGCTAAACTCAAATTGGCAATTTGTTTGTGTATATCCACTAATCCACTGATATTATCATTTGTGCAGCAGCGTCCATAAAATCAAAACTTGAGATTCATGTATGCTAAGCACCACAAAAAGCAGGGAAAGAAAGAAATCTGATATCTGCATAGAAGCAAAGCACGAAAAAATCCCATGGTCTCCACCTGATGAGGCACGCGTATAAATCTAAGGCACGCGTACAAATCCCATGGTCACCATGCAAATTTAAGGCATGTAGAAGGTGAAAGGAGGAGGAAGAAGAGGTTAACACAAATATTTATTTACCTTAGATCTACATGATTGCAAAGGTGTCAATGTGCCATGACCACTGCTGGAGCTGTTTTTCTGAATTTTGCAACCATTCAGTGCTGCAGGAGTATGTAGCCGTTGAATTAGCATGTATCTAGGTTTTCACATGTCACACAATCATCTGTTGATAAACCATGAAATTAGCAAAAGTATGGATGTAGTCAGTGTACTGAAGGTAAAGATGTGGGGATATTTTGCACTGGAGAGCCAATCCAATAGTTTGTTTTTGGATACTACTCTCACAATTTCAGCACCTATATACGTTCATTGTAGGGCAGAGATACGGGGTAGTCAGGAAGAGGGTAGGCTGGCAGAATTATATAACAATATATTGCGTGAAATCCATAAAGGATCACAGATGTTGGGAGGTTTAGTGAAGATGGCCTGTATATTGGCTGTGCCCAAAACAGATATCATTATGGTAAAGCAATCGGAGGAGGGCTGCGAGCAGCCAATCCCCTCCATGCAATAGAGTCCAGCAAAAGGCCGCAATTGGATGATGGATTCACAAATGATGGAATATATATAACCTCACCTTCAGGCTTCAGCATGATCAGCGGACCATCAAACTATGCAGCCAGTGGTGAGGTTGGGCCAACAGCACCATCCAGAGGGCACCACATGATTTCTGCTTCATTGCTGCACTGCGCAGAAGAACAGGAGCAGAAATCTCAGTCTGATAAGAGAAACAATAGCGATCTTTCTGTAAAATGGTGGCAATGAACTGCTAGATTTTATACAAGAATTAAACAAGGCACAGTTGTCTCTAATGTGTGGTGGCAGGCTGGAAGCAACATGCTGCAATCAAACCTCGCGCCAATAACTCTCCATGAACGAACTATCACAGAAAATGTATAATGCGGGTCTGAACAACCCTAAAGCAAGCACACAACAGAAGATGCACAAGAGAGTCCAGGTATCACCAACTATTCTCATGTATGACTCTTTTTAGTTCAGAGCAGCAAGCATCGAAAGGTGACTTTGGCATCGCATCCATAATCATCCTTGATGGGAAACAATGCAGCCAAGTGAACTCTGAACAACAAGGTGCCATCCTTATCTATGGAAGTAAAACATTAAACTTGAAGCATGTCATCAGAGATTGGTTCTCTCGTCAGATCCATGATAAAAATGTGATTTAGTAATCACTTTGGACACTGCAAAGCGACTGCACGAAGACAAAACAATAAACAACTGTTCAGTGTCTAGATAGAAAAGGAAAACAAAAATCTTTACATCATGTGCTACTAATGACAAATGCTATACGATTATGAAATTTTCTGTTTTGCTGTCTGACCATACTGCCATCATTTTAGAATATTCAAGAAGCAAAAGGAAGTTCAGAATCTTGGTTACAGAACAAGAACACGGATCACCCAACACATGAACTCTGCAATATGGCTAGCAAGCTGTAAAGCAAGGCAACAAGCTCACCCCTTGTCAGAAAGGCCTGTGCTCGTCAGGCTAAAGCAAGGAGATATGAGCAGTAGGGTACCAGAAGATACACCAAGCGAATGCAGCAATAACGACTGAGCAAAACGAGGAGAGGAAGACATACCAAGGGTACGGCAGCAAGCAGACTGAACAGAATGGGTTGCCACTTGCCACTGCAGTAGCACGAACGCCCAACGCAGAGCAGCAGCGCCGTTCCTGCAAAGGAGGACACAAGCAAGAAACAAAATTAGAACACGGAGGTGAAGACTGAACAGAAACCGAGAAGCAACCGCAATGAGGATGGGCCTCTGAACACGGTGAGGAAAAAGATCTGCAGACCCTGGGAAACAACGCTAACCAGAGGGGGAACTACCAGATCTTGGCAGGCAGGAATCGATGGTACGGGGGAGGGACGGAGGCAAACTCCAATGAAGGAAAGGACCAGCTAAGTCGACGCCCAGAAGACTCGATCCGGACCTTCCACAATCGAATAGGAGCACTAATCTAACCCAACAAAAAGGAGGCACCATGGCCACCAACAAAGGGCCCTAGCGGCCAGTGGCGAAATCCAACATCGCAGAAAGAAAAACAGAAGGTGAAAGTAGGCACACACCTGCACGAGAGCCCGGAGCAAGAGGGGCAAAACGGAGCCCCCGACCACCACGTTATAGGGAGGCCGCCGGCCAACCACTCTGCTGTAGCCATAGCGCGGCAAGGACGGCAGCAGTATGGGAACAGCGCCGGCGCTGGAGCAGGTGAGTCGCCCACCAATGGGTGACAGCCACGTCAAGGAAGGCTGCAGCGAGGGGCCCCCGAAGCAACGCGTCGCACCACCGGAGCGCCGGTCGCCGCAGCTCCGGCGGAGGCCGGCCGACGGGCCCACGTGGAGCCGCTTCCGAGGCAGAGCGGCGCACCCCCGCTCTCCCGTGGAGCAGCTCCCCACGCGCCGACGGCCGCACGTCCGCGCATCGGGCGGCCGCCGTCGGGGAGCGGGCGGAGCTGCCCCGAGCGCCGAGAAGCGCTAGGCGCCTTCTTGGTTCTAAATATATAACCTTGCTTGCTATATTAGTCCATTATCCTTGCCTAAAGTGGTGTCGTGTGAAGTAGTTGGCCGACAAGAAAATTAATGGTCAGATTCACTCTGATTGAATGGGGTCTTGTAGAGTACTGGTTGCCGATCGAGAGGAACAGTCAAGATTCAGAGCCTTCAATGGTGTCTAGTGGAGTAGTTGGCCAACAGTGAGCTACACCATCGAGAAGATCGTAGAGGGAACAGTGGACCGGAGTGTTTATGGTCTTGACTGGGATTTATTGCAGAGGCGATCGGCCCGGTTTGTTTTCATTTTTTCGCCTCGCTCATCTGGAAGTTTTTCACAAGCGGTTTGCTGAAAAATCTGCTGTATTTGGCCATATCTAGATTATTTACACCTTGGGTCCTCTCTCTTCCATCCTCTTCCGTCTTCCCCACCTGGCAGCCTCCCCCACATCCTATTCCTGCTCCGGTAGCCGCCTTCCCCGCCTCCTTTCCACCCACTTCCTGCTAGAGCCAGCGCCGTGCCCGCCGCCTTTCACCCTACTCGAGCCGGCGCCGCGACCGCCGCCACCCCTACCGGATGCCCGCTGCGACAGCGCTAGAGGAGACCATGCGAGGGAGGGGGATGGAGGCGGCAGATCCGACCGCGGCGACGGGGGAGAAGGCGGGCCGCAGGCATATCCGGCAGCAACAACGAAGGAGGGGGTGACGAGGCCACCCGTCGAAGGATCCGAAGACAGGTGGGGGTCGCCCGGGCGGAGGACTGGGTGGAGGGGGCGGCAAAGGCGCTGTAGGGGTATGCGGTCGGACACGGAGGCACCTGAGAAGGCGGTCATGGAGGGGCCGACAGGTGGATGTTAGACCTGGGCATGGGCCGCCCGACCCGACAAACCCGACCCGACCCGTCCGAAAAAAACCCGACCCAGCCCGACCCGGTCAAATCAACGGGCGGGCACGGGCCAAAAAATTCAGCCTGGTGAAATTTTCGAGTCGGGCTCGGGCTGGAATTTTAGCCCGCGGGCCGGCCCGGTGACCCAACAAAACAACCAACAGGCCGGCCCAACACCTCCCCTTCCCTCCTCGCGTGGCCCAGCACCTCCCATCCCTCCCATCCTGGCCTGGCCCAGCGTCTCCCCTCCCTCCCGGCCTGGCCCAACAACTCCCCACCTGGCCTGGCCCATCAACTCCCCTAACCCTAACTCCCTAAGCGCCCCTCTCGGTCTCGGCTCCCAGCTCCCGCGAGGCGCAGACGGGGCACCTTGCCGCCTTTCTCTTCCTCACTGCTCCCCAACCTTGGCCCGCCGCCGCCTTTCTCTTCCTCGCCGCCACCGCCGAAGCCATTGGGGCGCCTTGCCGCAGCCCGCAGGTACGCCGTCGCCTTCATCTTCTTCGTCGCCACCGCCGAAGCCGTCGTCCGCTCGCACCCAGAGCCGCTGGCCAAGAGCCCCCTGCTTGCCTCCTCTCCACCTCTGCGCCGCCTGCACCACCGCCTTCGCGTCACGCTGCTGCCGAAGCCGTCCGCGCCGGGCTGACGGGCTGACCCGCGGGCCGTCGGGCCAGGCGACGGGTGGGCTCGGGCCAGGAGCTTCAGCCCGACGTCCGGGTCGGGTGGGGCTCGGGCCAACACATGGAAACGTCGGGTCAGCTTCGGCCCGACCCGAACCTGACTCGGCCCAGTGAATGCCCAGGTCCAGTGGATGTGGAGGAATAATCACTCACATTGGGCGAGAGGCAGGTGGTAGGCTGCGTTACGAGAACGCTAGTTTTGTACTGGAGGGAGGGTTCCAGGGGAAGTTGGCTCATAGGAGAAGCAAGACATTTGGGTTGGATTTTTGCGGTGGTTGGTATAAAATCCTCTTATAAACGGAAACAAACAGGCCCAATGTGCCACTGAAATCTTGGGGCTTACACAAAATATTGTGATCCAGAAAATTTTGAGGCTTGGGTTTGTTTGGATTGAATGATTTTAAAAAGAATTTCAAGGAATCCAATTCCTATGTTTTGAGGTGTGTTACAGTGATTGGAATTAATTGTAGCCATTCATTAGCTCCAATCTATTGGGTAAAACTTAGAAGGAACCAATTGAAAGGAACCAAAGTTATGGACCGGAACCTAAATCATGTGGACCGGAACCTAAATTCCATGTGACCGGAACCAACGGTTCCTCCGGTTGTTTCACTAAACTTATGGACCGGAACTAAAAACATATAGGCCCGAAACTAGGTTCCTCTCGAGCAACGTAAAAAATCACCTACATTTTGGTGTTTCGTATGGAGGAACAGAGGTTTCCTTTCCTATTGAAATGCTTGCTCTCCTATGCAAAATAGAGAAAATAAAATATCAGCTCAAACATTTCTGTGTTTTAAAATCCTGTAGTTTTTTCTTATTTTCCTGTTTTGGTTTTCTTCCTTCCAAACAGGACATAGACAGGTTGGTATAAATACACGCTTCTCAAAGCCAGCATTGTAGTACAAGGTCGTTGTGACCAGCATTGTTTTGCGGCCGGTCGTGATCAGGTATTTTCAATACTCTTTCGCACAAGCTAGCATAAAGCGTAGGCCCTGTGCTTTTCTTGCCTCCATTTTCTCCTTCCACCATTGTTGTTTCTCAATCCTCAAGCTCATGTGCTCACCGTCAGGGGAGGTGGCACCTTCGTCGCACAACGTTGGTGAGTTGCAGCACGAGGCAGTTGTAGAGCGTCAGTTTCTATTTCTCCTGTCTTCTGAATCTGGATCCTATGAGCACAATGCATGCTTGCCTTGCTACGGATTTTTGAAACAAAAAATAGTACTTATCAAAATTTGATACTTAAGTGTAAACGGCTATTTAACTATTTTGATAACACTAAACATGGAGATAAGTGGAAACACCATAGTTATATGCAGCTGAATAACTTGATTCATGGTCAATGACAATTGTTTTCAAAAGGCTTAGTAAAATATTTGAGTTAGAAAACGTGTTTCTTAGGTGAACACCGGTAGTTCTCGAGGTTATCGCTAGGGCCTATTTGAATGCAGAATTTCATAGAAAACTATTCAATTTCACAGAGAAAATGCAGAAATGGAAAACTTTTCCAAATGTTTCCATGCCTCCTCTGGACGAATTCTTATAGAATAAATATTGATTTCAGACTTGAATATCGTTTTTTGTGATTTTATAACTTCTGGCTCTTATACAGTTCTATCTTTTTTTAAGGTTCAACAAATAGTAACTATAAGTATTGTGGCTTACTGGACTGGCAACGTCTACCGAAATTATCACTCCAGCAGTCCACCGTATGTTTGACTGCTTCCCAAACCTCTTCTTGCGATCCACCTGCTGCGCACCTGTGAGCTGTGAGCAAGACGCCAGCGCTGGTCCCCGGGGCCTGCGGCAGCTTTGCGCATCGTCCTCGGCGACCTCCATGGGCGGGAGCTCGGCGCGGCACAGCGGGCAGGTGGCCCGGATCCTGAGGCACGGCACAATGCAGCCGTCCTGGTACCAATGCGCGCAGGGCAGCCGCACAACGGTCCACGACCGCGATGTTTGTCTCAACATAGATTAGCGGCGCTAATAAAAACATTTGTTGGCTATAACAAATAGTAGTGTTTGTGGTGTTAAAGTGTCGTTAGCGGTGTTCGTGACTTAACCAAATAGTAGTGTTTACGAAGCTAAAGCGTCACTTGCAGTGATGCGTGAAATAAATAGCAATAGCGTAGCGGCAGTAGCCATCCAAAACGTTATAGCCCGCTGTTTAGGACCATAAGTATTGTAGGAAATCCAAGTGCTTAAAAACATTTGTGGGTCTGTATTAAAGCAATTACATTATGTAGTGGGTTAGGTGATCAAGGAAGTTAATTTGATAATCAGGTGGGTTAGGGTAAGGAGGGGATTGGATTTGAATCCATGCATGGCTACCTACATTGCCCCCACTATATTTTTATATAACTTCAAGTAGGAGATAGAAAAGATATGTCTGTCTCCCTCTACAGTTCGTCTACAAACAATCCCGCATATAATTAATTTGTTTTATGAAAATATCTTTTGCAGAATAATATCATAAAATAATGTAGTCCAACAAAGCATATTCTAGTGCCCTTTGTTGGTAGGTACACCCTATATTGAGTACATAGATTGGAGTAGTTGTATGTGTAAGTAGAATGGATTCACACATACACCTCTCGCATGCACACATACACAAATATGTATACAATCGTTATTCTTTGACTAGCTACAGAACACCTTAATGATTTAAGGTAGAAAATACAAAGATTTAGTGCATCATCATCAATTGATTTACAATCATGACGGTAAATATTACCACACATTATTATAAAACCTGTACATCTGAATATACATTCATGGTGTTGTAAATCTATACACGCATGGTAGTATGGTTATCAAACTTTGAGTTTATCAAGTGATTTCTCAAGTGACTTGTAGGCGTTTTTCTGTTTGTACATACTCAATATCTGTTTTTATAATTAATTTGTTTTATGAAAATATCTTTTGCAGAATAATATCACAAAATAATGTCACGGTCTCGGGCCATACATTTTTCTCCAGACTTGCAGGGCGAAAGCATTACCAAGGATCAATTTGAATTCACCGTGGAACAGTACTTTCTCTACCTAATCTACAAATGCCATGCTTTGAACCGCTAGTCTCTAGAATGTTTGGAAAACACGAAAATATTAAAAAATAATTTATATTAACAATTTCACATCATGGGCTGACAAGAAACAATGTTTGATTACCTATACATTAGAGAAAGTGCTCTAGCAGTGTGATTTATCTGAAGTCATCAGCATGTGCGCTGGCAATGAGTGGTGATTTTTGACATACTCCATCTCGACATAATAAATCACTATTACATTTCTCTATCTCAGACTCCCTAATTTGATAAGCTGGTAAAAATGCACACCAAGATCTATAATGTTGAATTACTTTTATCAAATTGGAGGGACTAAGGACTCGAGGGCATGAGATGAACACCACGAGCCTCACCAATTGTAGGAACGGCTTAAAAGAGTTGCTTTGGGAGCTAGAATTTTGTGGTGGGCGTGGAGGCACAGTCATGGTTATGATTGCGAATATGTTAATAGGAGAGAAGAGAGGGTTGGAATGCAACACCTCCACTCAATTCTGAGAAATAATTAGACCTGATCACAGGCAAAAATTTCAGTATAAAATAATACATATAATAAACCAAAGATTGTAGTTAGTACTAAAATATACGATCAAGAGAATATGAAAGACTGAAGGAGAGTTGTAATCGAGACAAATATATAGGACCCCTACGTACAACACAATCAATTTGAGGGTTATTTGTAATAGACATCTAATATAATTCTATCTATAGCACCGTGCACTTTTTTCCTTGCTAATTATCTATCAATCCATAGGCTAGAACACATTGCCTGTACAGCAGCACCACCACTGCATATCGCAAAGTTTTAGAAGAGAAAATGTGTTTTCATATTCCTGTTTTGAATTTGAGTGTTCACTCTACATCAGATATGTCAAATATCACGACCTACATGGGGGTGATGAAGAACTCAGGAAGTCCAACTATACTGATTTGGTAGATTCCATTCCTTCCATTTCAGCTTAAGTAAAACCATGTACTCAAATGTTCTGATCAAGTTTGAGTCTCAAAAATGTGCATTTTTTCTGAGCCCATCAGGTAAACAAGTATTACGATCTCATAACTAGATTTGTTGAATATCGGTGGGGTCAATCCATCCATTTCGCCCCCAGGTATTGGAGCTTTGCTTGTGTTACGATAATAAACAAATTCATTTTGCTCTAGTTAAGACGATAAACTTTTCTACACACCACAATTCTATATGCTACTTCACCTGCAAAACTCCATATCTTTTAGGTATCGTGAAGAAACTCTCCGTGAAAGCATCAAGCGGTTTGAGCATTTTATTGCCCTTCAATTGGGGCTCAAGAAGGGTATGAAGGTTGGTTGAAAAAAATGAAGCTCAGGTGTTAATTTAGCATGTAGGAAAGAATTTGGAGTGTTTTTTCGACCTAGGAGCTATCATGAATTGCTGTAAGTGTTCGACCATCTATATCTGCCATAAACAACACCGATGTAAGAGTGCAATTTTATAGTGGTACAAAGGTGAAAATTAAAATTTAGATCCATACAACATTCAATCTTAACATTGTTTATCTTTAAAGCATGTTGGGCAATAGTTTTTCCACGACAGATAAGTTATTAAAGCCATACGGTGGGATGTCTATTTTACCACAGTATATATGTTTCTATCAAAAATACCTTGTTCGCACTTGTATATTTGTTATGTTTCTATCTGCAGTTCTTCATCGAATGTGCCCTTTGGTGGCACATTATGTATTTCTCATTTCACCCGAATTACCTTGAAGCACTTGTAGTTACTAAAACAAGCTTTTATGATATCAATATCATATCATTCTTGCTGTATATCGCAGGTCTTGGATGTTGGATGTGGTATAGGTGGACCCCTAATAGAAATCTCAAGATTCAGGTAAATTAATTATATCCAGTACCCATGCATTTAGGCCTGTGATGAAATCCCTCGGGAATATTTCCAATATTGGAAACCTCTTTTTTTGTCTTGATTGAATGGAAGAGCTCCTGCCCATGTCGTTAAAAAACAAAAACCACTGAAAATGCAAATATATTGCCATTTGCTGAATATGCTATTAATTGTTTTAGCTCAACGGAGATAACAGGACTGAACAACAATGCTTACCAGATATCAAGGGCCAAGGTTTGTTTATTCTGTTACTTCCTTCCTTGAATATAAAAGTAAGAACTTGTGAGGATTACTTATGTGTCTTTTCATTTGTAAAATGTGTTTATTTGCATTTCAGGATCTCATTTCTTCAGCAGGTTTGAGTGAGCAGTGCAGCCTGATAAAGGTGAACTTGCATCCTTAATGAGTAGGATTATGCATGGTTCTCTTTGCGTCATGGTCGTCTCTGTATGTTTAAATTAATGGAATTTAGTGAGCTTGTACTGGCAATTATATTGTAGGGAGACTTCATGAACATGCCATTCTCTAATAACACTTTCGACGCGGCCTATGCGATAGAGTCTACAATTCATGCCCCTGATTTGGTATATATATAACTCACACCGTAAATTCCAAATTGCAGTTGTTCTTGAAGGAACATATAATATATAGCCCTGTTTTCAGTTAGGTGCGTACCGGGAGATTTACCGAGTGCTGAAACCTGGCCAGTATTTTGCGGTAGACGAACTGTGCTTGACTGAAAGATTTGACCCAAGCAACAGCAAACATAGGGACATCAAGGCTGAAATTGAGCTCGGCTGCGGCCTGCCTGACCTCCGTAGCACTCGCCTGTGCATCCAGGCTATGAAAGATGCTGGATTCGAGGTTGTCTTTGCGAAAGACATGACCGAGGATTCCCCATGCCCATGGTACCAGGAGATTGATCCGGGCGTTTTGTCGTGCACCAGCTTCATTAACTCTGGACTCGGGCATTTTATCACTCAAACAATGGTATATAATCATCATATTCATATCCGAATATATAGAGTGCTGTTGTGCTTAATTTCTTGGGTGACATTCTGCTGTGTTATCGTGTTTTATTTCCAGACTGGCGCCCTGGAGTTCCTCCGCATTGCCCCCAAAGGTTCCAATAGAATGTTCAGCACCCTGCGTAAAGGCTCCCATGGCCTCGTGACGGGCAGCAAGTAGGCACCTCTCCTCCTCGCCTCGTATCCTTTGAAAAAAATGAACATGGCATCTCTCTTGTTTGCTTGAAAGGAAATTGCATGTAGTATTATATACTTGCAGGAATATATCATCCAAGTGATGATGAGCAACCAAATACACAATTTTGATGCATTGCCATGATTATCTCAGGGAACAGATCTTTACAGCCATCTTCTTTGTCCTGGCCCGGAAACCTCTCAAGGGTTGTGAAATTTGAAGGAACCTACAACATATGTCGACCGTATGCAATATGGGCTTGTACTGCCCAACAAACTAGTATAAAGTTGCCTTGTTATGTAATGTACCCATTGCAAGAAGCTTAATTCAATCGTTTGTGTTGGTTGTACGCTTTACCAGTAGATTGCAGATTATAATACTGTGTACGTAGCTATATATCTGGAACAAACTGAGACCTCCGGGAACCAGATCAATGCATTGTTTGTTCCTATCTTTACCTAATCTATTATATTAATAAGAGAGTGTTAAAAGAAACCACCGCGTTCGCCGAGAGGGCCAAGAAATTTCCACGTTAATCGGAAAAAAGAAAAATTCTCCACTGTTGGATTTTATGAAGATCTAATGGTCTATATTAACTCAAATATTTTGTAATCCCTTTAGGAAATCATGAGATTCTGAATCTATGCAATCGATCAACTGTGTAGATCTTTTTTCTAATTGTTAATTGAATCGGAAAGAGTCAATATAGTATATGGAAAGGAAAAAAGAGGGACTTACGTGACGTGGGAGAGCAGGAGACCGGCCAAGGCTTTGAGTCCGAACTCCCACCGTGGGCGAAGAAAAAGAAAAAAAACACCCAAACGCTTTCGAGCTAATAGTATTTTAGGTTGGTAGATCAAACATGGTGCGGAATAATGACTGTTAGATGTTCATAAAATCCGATGGTGGAGAGATTTTCTTTTTTTCCAATTAATGTGGTAATTTCTAAACCCTCTCGGCAAACAGTACAATTTATTTGTCACTTGTGGTGCGCTAGATGCCTAGATGCAGCTAGCCTGCAACATAAGCCACAATACATCAAGATTCAAGAGTCAAGAGGGCTCATCTGACGACCCGAAGACTCCAATACAAAAGGTCAAGCATCACTCATCGCTACAGGCTTTTTGATTATCCTATTATGGTTAGATTTGTGATTACTTGGTCAACAAGACTGCAACTGCAACATGCAAGGCTCAGACGGGGGCAATAAGCTAACAACGGATCAGACAAACATGCCACCATGGCGAGTGATAAATATCAAGTTCAAACTTTATTGTTGTAATTCACTTTTTATGTACGTTGTTATATTTTAGTATTCATTATTATATTTTTAAGAATGTGCTGAGCATGCTTTTTATTAAGGAGAAGGGCTAAAACTTACAACGACTAAAGAAAAAATAAAGGTGAAAACCTCCAATGACCTAACAGAGAATGAGAAGACAAGACAAGGAGGGAGAAACACCACTGCCACTCACAACCGAGTAGAACTACCCAACTACACAAACGAACCAACTACAAGAAGACACGTTAAAAGCCTGAGGCAAGACAACGCCGAGCGACCAAGCCCAAGGAGGTAGAGACGACTCCACCAACAAGACATCTTCAGGAAGGAAATGATGCCTGTGCCGACATGAGGGGAACGCGATCGCAGAAAGGGACGCACAACGACCAGCTACACGTGCTAGGACAACAGGGATGAACAACCTCAACACGACCATGGTAGCATGAGCAAAAGAAGAGACAACGAAGCGAACAGGGCTAACACAAGCTAGGGAAAGAGACAACTACAATGCATTGACGTGGTAGCGACCTAGCCAAAGGGAGAGCAAACAAGCGAAAGGGTGGCGCTACCTGCTTCGGTGAACTCCACTAAGAATGGGCAAGCAAGGTCCAAAGCAAAGCACACACCAAGCTGAAGCAAAGCATCTCCCTAACCACACAACCATTGGGTGTAGACTTCTCCCTAAGCATCCCTCGAACGGGCAGGTACAACAGTATAACCTCTACAACAAAGAAGCAAAGCACGACGGGCAAAGCAACTCCCGAAAGAGAGAAATCCAAAGACCATAGTGAGAAGAGTAAAAGACCAAAAGCAACGCCTGATCTGAGAAATGAGGAGTGAAGCATGTTTCCAAGGGAAAACAAACGACCAAGGTGATAAAAGCAAAGCATGTCCAAGCTACCAACACCTATGACCAAACTGAGAATGAACCAGAGCACCTAAGGATGGTGCACACAAAGCCATGGCCACCAGAGAACAAGGAGCGTTGGAGAGTGGATGTAGGGCCAAATCTAGAAGAACTCAGCGACCGAGAGACTACAACAAGAGTAAATAGTGTGTGTAAGGTGGGAGCTTTGGCCCACCAAGACAAACTTCCGTGCTCGGCAACACCTGATAGCAAGGGAGGACGACCAGAGGAACCAAAGAAGTGGGATTTGCTGCGAGGGCAAGGACTTGACCCCTTGCCCTGTGTGTAGAGGCACAACTTGGTGCCAAGGGTGCGAAACCAGCAAAGGGGCAACCTAAGGAACATAAGAGGGAAGAGGACGTTGGTTCTACACAGTGTCGGCGACCTTCACTAGTGCTAGGTGAGGGGGAGTTGTCCCAAGCAAATGCAGGTGTTGGAAGGCTAGATTCACTCCACGAAGCAATGGATTCTGCAAGCTCCAGCAAAAACCTCCGGCGACCATATGGGTAGAGGTGATAAAGAAGGGGGCAGACCATCACAACAGGGCCATAGCAACCAAGCCATGTATGGTGGTACAGGCGGAGGCGCTAGGCCAAGGAGGCGGTGGTCCAAGTGGCAGCGCTCGGTCGGGGTGCCAGCGGCCTAGGTGTGGGAGGTGGCGACCCTACGCCACTGGTGTGGCCGAGAGCAAGACAGTGACGGCCGACGGTGACGCGACTAGGTGTAGGAGAGAGAAGAAGGGAGAAGGAAGGGGAGCTACACTCACCTCACGGTAGGCGATAGATCGGCATACAGTGGCGGCTGCGGCTAGGCCCAGATTATGCCACCATCTAGAGCACAGAAAGTGCCTTGCCGAATTTTTAGCGCTCTCTAGAAAGCTCTGCCTGAAGCTGCCAGGCAATGGTTCAACCTTCCAAGTTCATGAAGTGAAGGAGATAGAAATATCTCTTTTGTATGTGGAAGGTTTGCACAACGGCTCGAAAAGAGAAATGAAAAGGGGATCTAGCCACCTAAACAATTTGTTGAAGTTCCACCTGCCATTCTGTGTAAAGCACCAAGCATCCATTGTAAAAGAGTTGTTTAGCTGAAGCAAAGCTAGCCCTGAAACTCTTTAAACCAAATCTTGAGGACGAGATTCATTTTAAGTGGGGTAGATCTGTAACACCTCAAGAATTAGGCTCCGAAATTTTTCTCCTAATCTCTCCCTAATTCAAAATCAATTTCGAAAAAACTTGACTGTTTGTTTTGAGTGTGCTAATATGAGCTCGGCAAAATCTTCAAATATTCAGTGATAATCTTCTCTAAGGATTTCTAGAAATTATCTTCAAAGTTCTCATGAAAATCCATTCCAAATTTCCTCTCAAATTGCTTCCCAAAATTCCAAAACACCAAAAATCTAGAAAAAAGAAAAAGGGGAAAACTCTCCCTGGGCCAATAGCCACCTCCGCGGCCCATATCTCCTTTTCCCCTCCCCTCTTTCAGCGTAGCCCGCAGCCGGCCCGCCTCTCAAGCCGCGCCCACCGCAGCCCACCAAGCACTGCCCCTCCTCTCCTCCCACTGACATCCCGGCCCCACCTGTCGGCGCCCTCTCTTCCCTTGGATATCTCTTAGGGTTTTCCGTCTCCATCCTGAAAAGGGGATTGCTTCCCCTTCTGTTCTTGCGCTGTCATTTTTTTTCTTCCAGTCTTTATTCTTGCTTCCCATGCGGCGATCATCCAGATCGGAGACCTTGCTGAGAGGAGGGTTTTTTCCTGCCCATCGCCATAGTATTTTTTTTTTTTTTGCCACACAATCACAATAGTGAGAAGGACTAGATCTAAAATTAGCCGACGTTGTTGTTTAGCATTGATAGTTCCATCATCTGCTACCAAACGATTCAATATATCCCCAGGCAACAGTGACTGCAGTTATCTCATTGCTCTCGGTGAACTTGCAGCATCCGCGCGCTAAGCTTCCTGCCCCTAAGCCATGACACGCTGTAGGCAGCCGGTGGCTTTAAATGGGAGCCCCCCAACTCCTCAGCTTTTCAAGGCAAGCACTGAGCGGAAATTCTCAGGTCATCCAAAGGACTACCATAGTGTCCCTGCCAGACAATGACAACATTCTCTGGGAGATTCTCCTGCATGCGCTCCCTCACCCTCCCGCACGCGCTTCCCTCATCAGCAAGCTCTGGTGCTGCGTTGCCTCGGACCTTGAGTTGGAATATATATCAAATTTTAACACATATACTTTCTAAAACTCTAACCCATGCTATCATGGACTAGTTATTAGCAAATAGGAACTGGATATAGGGTTATTGGCCAATGGAGAGGCCAAGCCTGTCTAAACATGTGTTTCACAAACTTGTTTAAAAGTTATGTGTGTCTTCATGTGATTGATCCATCTTCAACTAGAAATGGGGTTCTCTATAAACCAAATTTCTATCGAATACACACACCAGGATAGCTAACAACAGGGCTTGTAGTTCACTCATTGGCATTGAAAATACACATCATGATAAGCAAAATACATTCAAAGATCACGCGCAGTGTCATGAAGATACCCAACACAAATTTCAAATCTTGCTTATTTCTAGCATTTGTGATGACTTGACCGTCCTCTAACTTCACAGTGGTATCATGGTTTCCTCCAATTACTCAATCAAGTTTCAACGGAGTTGCATCAAGTGTGCAAATAAAAAATAGGTATATATAAGTTCAGGCTTGCTACAAGTTTGCTTGTGTGAGGACTAAATAATGCACAATAAAATCGGCATGCATGATGCATCTATATGCATTAAAATTGTATGTGCACATCATCAATAGCTTGTGCTTGTATTATATCCTCGCACAACATCATACATATCCGTACCAGTATGGCTCACTGTATCTTTTACTTGGTTCCGTGTTTACGTCTATGTTTTTGAAGCTATTATTTAAGCACGAGTATGATTGCAGATTCTAAGATACAACGGCTCCTATATTCTCTCACCACAGGCACTCGGGTTATAAAGGGGCCAAGTACAACAAATCTTGCCCGAGAGGTCACACTCATTGTATCTTCAACTCCGAGCTAGAGTAGTGTGATAGTCATATACTTCCTGTGCTTGATATGATCCATTTGGTGTTTCACACCATGTATGTGTTATTTCATTTCTTTCTCACCCACGACCTTCAGTTCATCCCTTTGGTATTTCTCACATATCAGCTATATCCATTATTTGTCAGCCCACTGTAGTGCATCAGTCTTGGGTGCTTCTCGTGGTGACACACTGACAGTTAACCAGGTGAGTGGATCAGCTAAGTCGTTATGTGATGTGACAATCATAGCTAACAGCTGAAAGCAGCTGAGCTTCACTGGAAAACAAAATAAAACAGCAATGATAAAAAAACAACAACGACACAATTCAATACTGCAGTTACACCATATATAATACGGCACACACATATATATGGTTACCAAATCCATGGAATACATGGTTTTTCTTAGTTTGCACGGCAACAGAACGCAGTCGATTCAGCGATGCACGAAACACACAAACAAGCCAGACCTGATGAACCATGCAACAGGCCAATAGGGACACCAGCATTATTCATGGAGTTGTAGTTTAGCTCGTACAGCTGTACGAGCTTTTATTCAAATCACTCGACACATCGTGCTGACCTTTGCTGATGGAGCTGCGTGTGGACTGTGGAGAGCCCAGTCATAAAAAGCCAGGTGGAAGACTGGAATCCTGATGAAGTCCAGAGAAAACAGCCCGTCTTCCCCGGCCCGTGCAGCCCCGACGACGGCGCCGTCGTCAGCGCTCCTCACGTAGCACTTGCCGCTGACGAACGCCACGCTTTAGTCGAGCTCCGTGAGCTGGCTGACCGACACCACGTTCATGAAGAGCCCCGGGACGTACCACTCATCGTGGAGGACCACCGTGTCGGTGACCACGCTGCCGCGGCCGACGACACGCATGGGCACGACGCCGGCGTCGCCTGTCTTAACGAAGAGGTCGCCGTGCTCTTCCACGAAGAAATCGCAGAGCAAGTCGCGGTTGCCCGTCGCGTGGTGCAGAGCGCCGGACGCCATGAGCCAGGTAGAACTGATGCCAATACCGTGAACGGAGGCAACTCGGGTTTCCTTTCCATTGAGAACAGCACAAGCAAACATGGCACTGGTCATGGGGAGACAGATGTCAACTCAGACATACATGTAGTCATCTGTACTATGGCTCCGTTCGTTTGCCCCTGCGATTGCGGGTTTTCTGGAAACGAGGCCTACGACGAGTCGGGTGATTGCGAGATTCCCGGACTTGCAGCCCAAAACGAACAGAGCCTATAGGTAAGAGCCATGCTGTTGATTTTTTTAAAAAAAATAAAAATTGATAGACAATTTACATTGGCAAACATGAACTTGGATGTACATAGAAAGTACCGTGCAATTCCTGGCAAAATGCCAATACTCTGAAGTCTGAATGTGGTATCAATTCCTGATCCAGTTTCATACTCTGAGTCTTTGACACTTTTACTTTGGAGGCATTTTTTGGAGCAAGACCTCAAATTAGTTATCATGACAAGCGGTAATAAAAAAAAACAACTCCAAGAATTTCTCGTAAGATGAAAAAACATCGAGCCAGGGATAATGTGGGCTCTATATTCGGAATCGACAGCAATAACCAGTAGATATGTTATGTTTTCTCAACATTTTCACACCTTTTCCATTGTGATAATACCCTAACGAACTTCCTAAATCAATGTTCAAATTACCCACTCTTCCTACTATAAGAATAACTTAATAAATTAATTCCTAATTTTTATATAAAATATCCACCCTTAGGTCATATGAAAATAATATAAAGATGGTCACCGGTTTTACATATAAATTATCTATCGTCACCATTATAAAAGCCAACGTATGTAGTGCACTATACATATGTCGAACATCAAAATATTGTCTCTGCAATGTTATAGGGACATCTAGGGGTCATAATGACGCCCATATCATGTTACGGTTGATTAGAAACTAGGAACAAAGGTCATTTATCCTAACTACTACTTTGTCTAAATATTTTTTGAACACACTTATTTGAGACGGTGGGAGTATTTGTCTCGCTTAAAATTCCTAGCCATGGAGGCGCATGGGTAGAGGGATTTTTTTTATATACACAGATGACACTTATGTGTTTTTATTATGAGATACACACCAGAATCTACTCACTGCCTTAATTTTGCAGGGTTTTTTTCCTGATACAAATATTTTTTTATTGTGGCAAAAAAGTTCCGAAAGTATTGGCATATGTTTAAACGTTGGGTGCAATGATCTGGGTCGTGCTGAATTAAATTTTCTTTTCTAAGTAGTAATTAGTAGTTGAACAATATATATCTTTCTATCAAGTTTAGGACAGCAGTTATTATCAAGGAGAAAAAACGACTGGTGGAAGGGATAAAAAGAAGCACCTGAGATTATTCTTTGGTTCACCACGCACCCTGTCGCCGCGCTGTTGTCCGCCAAGCTCTGCATCGTCCTTGAGAAAGTGTTCACCATTCGGATATTCTGTTGCAGCAAAAGGCAAACATGAAATATCCAGAAAATTCGTAGCGACCTTCTCCATTTCCCCCTGATCACAAGCCGGTGGCCAGCCTAGGTCGCGAGCAACGCGGAAGCCCGTCGATGGCGAGCCCAGTTCAGCCGCATGATTGGCTCCAGGGAGCGTGCCCCCCTGCTGCTGCTGCTGCCGCCAGTCAGTTCTATCTGGTTCTGAAGCTGCCTGGCCCTGGGCAGCAAAAATCCAGGGCATCCTGTTTGTGTGTCCTTGCAGGGCTGTGATTGCTACCTGGCCTGTAAGCTGTCTGCCAGCAGAGCTCAGTCCGCGCCAATTGCCCATCTTGTTTATTTCCTGAACATTCTCTTCAGAGTAGCCCTCTGGCTTTCCTTTTGCAGAATTCTTGCCCATGCTAAGGACGCATCTCGGCACAAATGATTGCGGGACGATGAAGACATATTCTCCGAAATGATTTGTGTTCACTGCTACAAACCGCACCATCTGAACCATCGGCTCCTTCGGGCTGGTACATACATATACACGCATGCAACGTCGCGGCGAATGGAATATCCATTAGTACTACTTAGTGCGCAAGGTAAACTGATAGATGAATATACAGGTTTAAACATATAGGAGGCAAGGCATCATACTCACTCATATGAATGCGAAAAGATGAATATACCTTTTTTAAGTACCGGTGCAACATATTTACCTTCTACTACCTTTTCATTGGTACCTCTTATTTTAAAATCGCTATATCTTGTTCGATGAACGGCACTTATCTTTTCCAAACACTGTGAGAGAATGGAAACCCCAAAAGTGCAAACTCAACCTCATTTCAAGGAATATTAATCTTTGTTAATCTTTAATATTGACAAATTAAATCCTGATGTTCTCCCCAAATCGATCAACAATCGTAAGGATCAATCTATAATATGTACTATCTTACTATTATTGATTCAAGGTTTCAAAAGGTGCACTAATTTCAAAACAAAAGCTGCACTAATTTCAAAGCACGCTAGAAACATCCAACTATCTAATGTCAGATTAGATACTAATAGCCATTAGATCTGTTTTCTAAGTAATTACCCACATCTGCCATTATAAAAGGTTTTGAGTTCAATTCTCAACGAAAGCAATTTTTCCAGATGTTTCCCATTTCAATTTATTTGTAAGTAATTACCCACCTTTTCCATTATGAATGGTTATGAGTTCAACTCTCAACGAAAGCAAACTTCTTTTTTTGGCAGATTTCTTGCATTTTCAATTTACTCTCAGATTGTTGTCAATTTTTCCTATTTGCAAATTTGCACTACTAAATGATTCTGTAACCTTTTTCATAAAAACGCTAGAAATCTTTATACGAAACAGATATCTTTTGCCTAATCTCACTGTTACTAATTGAAAAATCCTTTTGGAGCCTTTTTATTAATCGTCACAAGATGCGCTAAATAAAAGATAAAACCATAGAAATTCTCACAACAATCAAAAACATCCTATCATCGATTGCAGATTGAATCTTAATAGCCATTAGATATGTTTTTTATGTAATTAACATCCCACCATCCATCATGTAGTACTAATTATAGATCGGTCATCAGTCATGTAGCTCTAATAATAATAGTCATTATATCTATTATAATTTCTAAAAAATTACCCATTATGGCATTATAAAAGATGAAATAAAATAATCCCCTAAATTTGTGTATATATATATAAATTGGCCACCATGCCATTATGAAATATGAATTAAATAACCTTTTAAATTTACATAAAAATTACCTACCATGCCATTGTAAAATATGAATTAAATAGCTATCTAAATTTGCATATAAATTACTCACCATGCCATTATAAAAATAAATTAAAATAAGTCTTTAATCTGCATATAAATTACCCAATATGCCATCATGAAAGATAAATAAAAATAATTTCTAAATTTTTTAATCTTGTTAATTGGAGGTCCCTTTTGAAGCCTCTACGTTAATCCTCATCACACGCGCTAGGAAAAAGATAAATCCTAAAAATTCTCAAAAAAATTAGAAACATGCAGCCTTGCATCATATAGCTCTAATAATAGTAATCATTAGATCTATTATATTTTCTAAAAATTATACATCATGCCATTATAAAGATGATATCAAATAACCCCCTAAATATATATAATTACCCACAATATCATTATAGAATACAAATTAAAATAACCCTCGAATTTGCATAAAATTTATCCACCATACCATTATAAAGATAAATTAAAATCAACCCTAAATGTGCATATAAATTAACCTATATGCTATCCTGAGGGATAAATTAAAGTAATTTCCAAATTTGCAGGTAAGTCACCCACTAGGCCATTACGAAAGGTGAATTAAAATAACCAACTCTAAACTTATACTAAGATTAAATTTATATCCTAATAAAACTCTAACCCGTGCAAGAGCACAGGTTGATGGACTAGTTTATACACAATCTTTGTTTGTCATCAATATCTAGATTATGATACATTTGACTGTCGTACTATTCCAAAATTTCACTACATATTCGTATATAGTAAGTGCATGCACATACATTTGCAAATTTGAAAAAAAAAGGAACTGGAGTGCAAATTACTCTTGATCAAACCTGTCATGAAATCAAGATAACCCCTTCAATGTTGTTATGGCTAGCCTTTGAAGGGAAAAAAGGTTGAAAAAAAGAGTGTTTTTATTCTTAAATCTTAATATAATGATATACGCACATGTTCGACAAAAGAGGAGCATAGTAGCAATATGCATAAATAAAAAGGGTTTAAACCCAATAGTGACATCTTGGTCCACTGAAAAACCACAAATATACTTGGAAGTGCTTTCCCATGTCTAATGAAAAGAAAAGTGATATGAAGAATAAACTGTACATTTCTGGCAGCACCCGCAGGCTGTATGACACTAGTATAAATTAACTGAAGCCATAATATATGTATGTATCATATATATAGATGAACTTAATCAGAGCAACATGGATCATGTCAAATGGGCAATACTACACACCAATACACAGATTTTGTGGCCCGTTGTAACAATACAAGGTCAGCTGCATGCAACTGCGTCCGATCTATTCAATCGTACGTAGCCACATATAGGTGCTGAAATCAGTCTGAGCACAGAACATAGCATTTTATTTAGGAGCGGCACATGACAACAACGGCCAAATACAACTTATACTCAACAGTCACCACCCACATTTCACCATGATCCCCCTGACCATCGACGATGGCGACGAGCACCGAGCACGTCCGCAGGCTGCTTGTCGTTCCTGCAGGCGTGGTCGTCAAGCACGCGGGTCCTGCAGGAAATCAAGCTCGTACAACCCATTGACAAGGCTTGCTTTGCCAACAATGGCGCCA
The DNA here is from genome assembly GCA_022530915.1 of Paspalum notatum. Taxonomy (NCBI): domain Eukaryota; kingdom Viridiplantae; phylum Streptophyta; class Magnoliopsida; order Poales; family Poaceae; genus Paspalum; species Paspalum notatum. The sequence continues at coordinate 14,144,326 of CM039683.1, forward strand.
CAGACGGTATCCCGGATGAAGCACCTTGTTCGAGTGAACTCGACAGTGTAGCCCCGCTCGGCTAGCTTGGGGACGGAAATGTTCTTGGACAGGCCGGGGACGAACAGGACGCCGTGCAGGGTGATGTGGTCGCAGCGCACTGTGCCGTAGCCAAGGATCGGCAGCTCCACTCCGTTGGCGACACGAACATGGGCCCTCAACCGCCTGGTGGCAGCTGTGCTGCTCTCCGGTTGCACGATTACGGACAGGTGAGAGAAGACGCGCCGATCACCGGTGGCGTGGACCGACGCGCCCGAGTCCACGATGAATGCGTCCATGGCGACGCTATCGCATCCTCCTGCCATGCCGTGCATCATGTGTACTTGGTCGTCCACGACGTGTTGAGGAGTTAAATGATCTGTTGGCCTGGTCATGCAGTACGACAACCGCACCTTAGTAGCTTACAAATCCACGATAAAAGACAACAGAACATGCATCCTAGTTGAAGCATCATGAGCTTATGGCCTGCCTAGATAGAAGCTAAGACATCCTAGTTTGCTTGTGAATCAATCCATAGCCAAGGCCAACTGAACACCCTGGTTGAAACAGAAGTTAATAATTATTACAGAAACGAGAATTGGTGTCATCCATTTTGCTGACAGTACTGTACTGTTTCTATTGTTTGTCTCATCCAATTTGTTATGGTTTCTGTATGCACTTTGAACCACATTCAACAACAAGTGTCACTTTGAAATACTATGTACTTTAGAGTTTGATAGTATTTTATTTAATATTTATTTTAATTCTTCTTTCATAATATTATGTGGTGGGTAATGTATATGCAAATTTATGGTGTTATTTGAATTCTTCTATCATAATGGCATTGTGGGTGATTTTTTAGTGGCTACTCCACTATTATTAGAGCAACATGATTGATGACCAGTTGTTTCTGATTTTTGTGAAAATTTCTATGATTTATTTTTTTATAGCGTGTTTGACGAGGATTAACATGGAGGCTCTAAAAGGAGTCTCCAATTAGTAATAGTAAGATTTCAGACATGTGGATTGGAGCCATCCATTTAACTAAAAGTATTGTACTACAATTTCTATTGATTTGTTTCATCCAATTTGTTACGGTTTCCTTATGCGCTTTCAACCACCTTTAACAAGTGCCACTTCGAAATATGTGGCTTACAGCCAGTTACGCTAACATATCAGTAATTCAGTCTGTTGGGCAATGCAGTAGGAGTAAAAGTGTATAGATATTGCTAAATAAAACCAAAGTAGTTAATGTAGTGTAGTAAACAAATCAATTTGTTATGCTTGACGTAATAAGGATATTTATAGTACATTGTCAACTAAATATGTACACAGACAAGCTATATCTATCTGAAATTGAAAATGGGAAACAAGACATAAAAATGAGAATAGAGGACACAAGTCATGGAATGAAGAAGCGAAGGTGAGTGAAATCATGCAGATAGCACCTTATTAATTGAATCTGCACTGATTGACGGTTTCAATATGCATGGTTGTACTCCTATTATTCAGAACTTTATACTAGTGAATGTATCTATCTGAATATTACCTAACTGACAAACGATCAAATATTTGCTTTTGATTTGGTTATTAACAGAAGCAGACAGTAGAAATTAAACTTCTCCTGTCACTAAGCTGGAGCAGATACCGAGAGACGACACCGCCATTGTTCTTGGAGGAGAAGATGCGCTTTTCATTGGATGGGGCGGATACCGAGAGAGGTGAGGAAGACAATGCAAGCTGGAGCAGACAACGGCAGAGGTAGTAGGGGGCAGCAGCTCAATTATTGGTCGATGATGGACGCACGCGCCTTCTTCTTGTTGTTCGGGAGGAGAGAACAACACGCACGGTCCGGCATTAGAGACGCCGAGGGTCAAGACAGTCACACACACACAGCAGGGAGCAGCAGCAGTGAGATAGATATTGGCGGTAGTGCCCCTCGTGTCCTTGGCAGTTTTGGCGCGGCTAGGTCGCCACGTCTTCCTACATTTTACGTCTCACCACCTGTGCTTCCGAGAAAAGAAAAGACGAACCTACAGCTCGCCATTGTCGTCAAGTCATCAGCCTACACTAGCTCGTCAACGTCAGGCATGCAGAACACAAGGTGGATCAGCACGAGCAGGCTGAAAGCCAACCTTCGTGCGACAGCCCAGAAGGCCGAATGACACAGCAAACGGAGAGGCCTGTCAGCCCATAAGATCGACAATCGACGTGCATGGGTGACGCAACAACGAGCATCACGCACCATCAAGTTTATGGTTTCCCCGCGCGTTGCTGCGGGATTTAAAGAATGATTTTGTATGGATTCTCGTGATGGATCTTGTTTTAAATGAACAATCTAAACAGTACAAAGAATTCCTACATTTGGAGAAATGGAGGAAAAATCACGCTAAGAGGCCGGTGCCATCTTCCACACAATTATGTGGCAAAAGGAACTGAATATGCTAGTGACAACAATTCTAAAATATAATGTACTTAAACTAAGCTTGTTGACGTCTACTATTGATTGGCTTATCAACTTTGGGTACAACCTCTTTCCTGCTCTGAATGATTATAAAACTAACAAAAGTGAAACAGAGGAGATTGCTCATAATAACCAAGTGAATCAAATCATATAGTAGGAATAAACAAAATAAGAATACTCGATGCATTTGAGAGGGAGGAAATAGGGTTGGATGATATTTGGACTTGCTGTGATTACATATCATTACCATTATGATGACTGAATTTCTAGAGGAAGGTTTACCATCTGATTGAGTGGAAGGGGAAAAGGGCTAAAGAGCCTCTTAACTCACGGATAGGCGTCAAATTAAACCTCTACCAAAAAAAAGTAAAGAGACTCTGGCCTCATGGATAGGCATCAAATTAAACCTAACATGTGCAGCTAAATAAAGAGAATCGAGGATGGCATAATCTGCTTAATTAGCTGGCATGGAAGAGTGAAGGACTCCTTGTTTTTTTTCAGATGTTCGAGTATTGTACAACAGGAGCAAAGTATTAGAGGAGAGAAATAATTAGAGAATAATGAACAGCCTTATACTGCTGCTACCCTGTGCATGACCTAAAGAATGATTTTGGTTGGCCGCCCACGTATTGGAGGACTGTTTTAGCATATCATTTATAGCTGGTATGAGTGGTGCCTATTTAGTTGGAGGATTTAAATGGTTAGTGGGTTACGTGTTATTGCTAGAACTGTGCATGCATGAGGCACTAATAAAATCAACGAAGAGAATTGGCACCTCTGGGTTGCCTCTTCATTTCCTAGAGCAATTAGTAGTGCCAAATGAATTGAGGATTAATAGACTAATGCTTGACCTTTGCTGCAGCGAGTGAAAAATAAGTGGAAGAAGTTTTAATAGTTTAGAGTGGGGTAGATGATGTGGACAGGCTGCATGTTGAGAGATGATTTTTAGTGGCCTCCATCTATATAGATATATATGATTAGTTTTTTGCAGTGGACGTGCTTTCATCCAACTGGTTAATAAGACCACGTGCGCAGCAATTGATCGACACATTGAGAAATTTGTAGTTATGTATTTATTAACTTTATCTATTATACTGGAAAAAAAAGGATACCCAACAAAGCTGAGACAGTCACTATCTAAAAAAAAGGCTGAGCCAGTATGGCCCTCGAAAGGCACATCCGCACATGGATGCTCTACGGCTTTACGTTGTAACTGGCCTTTTCACGGTGATGATATACTTAATTATATTGCATCTTTACATGTTCTACATTTACAGCATTAGAGTATCGCAATTAATTCATAATCGTCCATTCACACGCACACATTTGTGCACTGTGTACCTACACATGTTGACGAGCTGAGGCTACCTACGCCCTGGACTATCAAGCGATAAATCGGTGTAACGGAAAATGGGAAATTATGGGATTTACCAAATTTACATTTTAGTGATGTAGTAATAGTTTTTCTCCTGGTGTTTGGCCAACTTAAAACGTCCGTACTAGGGAACACATTTCTGGAATAATCTAGAGATGCCAGAGAGCACCTACGAAATGGCCTAGTTTCACATGCCAGTACAAGTTATGGCTAGAAACTTTGACACTAGTTCATGGAGGGAGATCCAACGGTTTAAAATAAAAGTTAATGGAAGGTACTAAAAAGGCGGAACAAGTACCTGTATATATATTTTTTAATTTAAAAAAGGCCATATTAGTAATGACTAGTTAAAATTTATTAGGACTAAGGTACTTCCTGATACCGGTGGGTTACTTTTCCAATGAGCATAAAATTCCTCTTATTTCTTAATTAATGCATATCGTGAAGATTAATGTGTTGACTAAAAAAGCCACAAATTTGTAATATTATTGTGAAAATTTCTATGATGTATCCTTTTCCCAGCGTGTCATGTAAGGATTAATTTTGTGGCGCTAATTAGTAATTTGTAAATTTGTGAAAAAAAAAACCTTTTTTTCTTGCTTCTTCACTCGCTCCTATGGAAACAATTTTTATAGCCGGTCAAAACCGCCTTTTTTTTCTACTTCTGTGAAAGAGGCATTTTACAGTGGTTCCTTGGTACCTTCAATATCTAAACCGTTGAATATCTCTCAACAAACGATTCTTATTTTTCCAAAAAATGTAAAACATGTAATAAGATAAATCTCAAAAATTATCATAATAATCATTACTACTAAATGGAGCCACCACATTAATACTCACCGACTCACGAGCGTGCTCGAAAATAAAATAAAAGCTATATTTACATAGGCCATCTTGCTAGTTATTAAGATAATATGAAATAACCCACTAAATTTGTTTATAAATAGCCCTTATTATGATATAAATTGCACATAAATTAGCAGTTTTGAACACGTTAATGCTCTAACCTGAACGAGAGCATGGTGGGTTGATCAACAAGTGCAACTAATCACGCCACCTATATATAGGAAGCCAAAAAAGGGAAAAGGAGAGGACCGACATGCCAAAGTGCATGGTTATAAAACTACAGGACGTGTCTGTGCTGTCTATTGCGGCATGGTCGTCCAAAGATACACCGATCCATACAAATCACATTATCGATTTCTTAAACCGTCAACATTACTCACGTAGATTTTGGAATATGTTATCACGGTGACCATGCATTTCTTTTTTCATGTAGCCTTCCCCACCCAACACCTATACACGTACGGCATGCATGATGCAAGTTCTGATGAGTACATTCTGATTTTGTCGGTGAGAGCTACGTATGCATGTGCAGCTATTCCACCAGAATTGGGAAAGAACCAATAAATATGTAGAACTATCCACTACGCACATGCACTTTAATTTTGTGACTTCTCGGAAAGAAAAAAAGCACACACACTTTGTATGCTTAACACAGAAGCAATGAAACAAACTTGGTGTGAGGAGAAGCTAGCACTGATGCACTTGGTGGATCCTTTTCTGCTGCCTGGTCAAATCTATGAACTATAAGAGGTCCTTCAGCATTGTTGTGCTTCTCCTGTGTGTTCCATTACTTTCTGGTTCTACCTCTTTTTTTAACTTCTATTTGCAACTCTTGTTTTGCTATTGTACCGTACTTGTTGCAGCATGGAAGGGGTGCCTACTGATAGCTTCCTTCAACTTCAAACATGTATCCCTAGCTCTAGCGGAGGGCAGATGCAGGTTCATCGGTATGCAGCAGCCATGCCGCCGAGTGATCGTATACAGAAAGCAGCACAAGAGTTTCAGGTTGACATGAACAGCATGAAACCGAAGAAGCAGTTCCATAATCCGAGGGGCCGAGTGTTCGAGAATTCCGCTCGTGCGGCGCGTGAGTTTGCGGATGAAGTCGCCATGATGCGAAAGAAGATCCACAGGTACCCGGCAATCATCCGAGCTCTCGGTGACTGGTATACTGTCCCAGCGATGGTGGCCATTGGTCCCTACCACCACGGACGAGAGCACCTCAAGGCAGCGGAGAAGATGAAGTATGCGGCTGCCTACCACTGCATCAGGGAATCCGGCCCCTCGGCCACCAAGATGTACGACGCGGTGGCCTCTGCCGCCGGCGACGCCCGCCGCCGCTACGACAAGGACTCGGTGGCAGGCATCGCCAGCGACGAGTTTGTTCCTATGATGTTCTATGACGCCTGCTTCTTGGTGCAGTACATGCTCTGGCGTAGGAACGGGTCTAAGAAGCATATGGAACCGGTCGCTGCACAGCTTCTTCTACTCCAACCGCAAGGACATCAACCACGACGTCGTGCTGCTGGAGAACCAGCTCCCATGGCCCGTGGTCGAGGCCGTCATGAGGTTCAGGCACGTGCCCCTGGAGGACTTCGTTGCTTACTGGAAAGATTATTTTCAAGACCGCAAGGTCGCCGATGATCAGACTCCTGGATTCCAGCTTCCAGCCACCGCATCTCCTTGGCTTCCTGCGGTTCTACATCGTGGGAAGAAGAAGCACCAGGACCAGCACCAGCACCAGCAATGGAAAATCCAGTAGCGCCACAGCCAAAAGCGGCGCGCTGCGACCCTCCGTTAGTGCAATGGAGCTCGCAGAAATGGGCATCGCCCTGACAGGCAACAATGTTGGGAATAAACCCAGCGCGCGTGTTGGGCGCGGCTGGGGTGTGCGTGGTGCGTCCCGTGTCGCGTGTGTGCACGCGCGGACGTCGTGTGTGGTGGCGTGTGCGTGCGCGCAGTCGCTGGGTTCATGTCCGGCATCGTGTGGCGATCGCCGGGGAGGTCGGGCAGCAGCAGTGTGCACGTTGGAGCGTGGCGCAGCTGTGGTAGAGGGCCGTTAAGTCTGTTAGAAGCTCCGCCTCGAGCGCGGCATCTGTTGGACCGCGTCGCGCGCATCGAGCGCGTCATGGCGGAGCAGGCGGATCACGACGGCGATGTACGAGCAGCACGTGGAATCGTGGGCGTGTCAGCTCGGCTATATAGCCTCCTTGTACCCCGGTTGTAATGATTGTGTGAGCAATTGAGGAGCGGCGTCCGGCGCCGTGCGTTAGAGCGCAAATTGTCCCCGTGTTACTGTTCATCTTCTTCCTCTCGCCTCCCCAAATTCGCACTGTGTGGTAGCTGATTCGTGAAGTGGTTGGGCATGTGAGCTTGAGGGTGAGAAGGTGTGTCTGCTGCGCGCCAAGTTCGTAGCTGCAGATTGCCGGAGGGGTGACTTCACCCTCGACCCCCCGTCGGAGCTCTGGTCGACGTCGTCGCGGCGTCAGGCGGCGCTCCAACACGTGGTATCAGAGCCATAACGGTTCCTGTCCAAGATCCTGCGCTACTTCCTCGACCAAGAAGAGATGTCGGTGGTCCCGCATGGCGCCGGAGGGAGCACGGTGTCGATGTCGTATCCGGTGCTGTCGCCGGCGGGCTACACGGCGTGGGCGATCAAGGTGGAGGCGATCCTCGACGCGCAAGGTCTCTGGGAGGCCGTGTCTCCGTCGGGCGATGCCGAGGTGGACGCGCAGAAGAACAAGACGGCGCGGGCGCAGCTTCTCCAAGCTCTGCCCGAGGACATCTTGATGCAGGTGTCCACGAAGAAGACGGCAAAGGAGGTTTGGGAGAGCCTCAAGACGCGTTTCGTCGGCGAGAACCGGGTCAAGACGGCGCGCCTCGCCACGCTCAAGGGGGAGTTCGACAAGATGTGCATGGCGGATGGGGAAGCGCTGGACACCTACGGCGGCAGGATCAGCGGCATGGCTGCGAAATTTGTCGGCCTCGGCTCCACGCTCGACGACGTCGCCATGGTGAAGAAGCTCCTCGACACGGTGCCCGATCATCTGTACCCGGCGGTGGCGGGGATCGAGCAGTTTTGCGACGTCAACACGATGGCGTTCGAGGAGGCACTCGGGCGCCTGAAGACGTTCGACGAGCGGGCACGGCGGCGCGCGCAGCTCCTCGGCGGACAAGTGCCGAACGGTGGTCAAGCCGGTGGCGACAAGCTTCTGCTCGCGGACGCGGACAAGAAGGAGCGGCAGGACCGACAGAAGGCGAAGTCCGGCATCGGCAAGTGCTTCAATTGCGGGCTCCGGGGTCATTTTGCCCGGGATTGCCGCAAGCCGAAGAAGGAGGTCATCATGGCGGCCACGGCGGACGTCGAGGAGGAAGCGACTCTCCTGTGAAGGCCGGCGTCGGCGGCGCTGGGTTTAGGGGGAGATTGTTGGGAATAAACCCAGCGCGCGTGTGTTGGGCGCGGCTGGGGTGTGCGTGGTGCGTCCCGTGTCGCGTGTGTGCACGCGCGGACGTCGTGTGTGGTGGCGTGTGCGTGCGCGCAGTTGCTGGGTTCATGTCCGGCATCGTGTGGCGATCGCCGGGGAGGTCGGGCAGCAGCAGTGTGCACGTTGGAGCGTGGCGCAGCTGTGGTAGAGGGCCGTTAAGTCTGTTAGAAGCTCCGCCTCGAGCGCGGCATCTGTTGGACCGCGTCGCGCGCATCGAGCGCGTCATGGCGGAGCAGGCGGATCACGACGGCGATGTAGGAGCAGCACGTGGAATTGTGGGCGTGTCAGCTCGGCTATATAGCCTCCTTGTACCCCGGTTGTAATGATTGTGTGAGCAATTGAGGAGCGGCGTCCGGCGCCGTGCGTTAGAGCGCAAATTGTCCCCGTGTTACTGTTCATCTTCTTCCTCTCGCCTCCCCAAATTCGCACTGTGTGGTAGCTGATTCGTGAAGTGGTTGGGCATGTGAGCTTGAGGGTGAGAAGGTGTGTCTGCTGCGCGCCAAGTTCGTAGCTGCAGATTGCCGGAGGGGTGACTTCACCCTCGACCCCCCGTCGGAGCTCTGGTCGACGTCGTCGCGGCGTCAGGCGGCGCTCCAACAAACAAGGCGACCACGGAGCTCATCCACATGGGCGTCAGGGAGACGGGTATCCTCTTCGCCGAGCTCTCGCTGGCGCAGCTGTCCCTGAACGGCGCACGAGCGTGCTTCCTCGTCAACATGGCAGCCCTTGAGCTGTGCACGATCCCAAATTTTCAAGATGGCAAGGAAGAGGACTCGGCGGTGTGCTCGTACCTCGGCCTCCTGGCCATGCTGGTGCACAGGAAGGAGGATGTGCGTGAGCTGCGGAGAAAGCGTGTCCTTCAGGGAGGAGCCGGGCTCGTCAACAAGGACGCCCTCAGCTTCTTCACTGGCCTTCAGAGCCTGCCCCGTGGACACCGCTACGTCAGCGTCATGGTGGAGATCAAGGAGTACAAGGAGAAGAGGGCGGTGCGGATCAAGGTGCTGGCTTTTGTTAACAAGAACAGGAAAACCATCGTCACCATCTTCTCCGCTGTCGGCGCAATCGTCGGTATCTTAGGTGCGATTGTCGGTTTCCTAAGTAAGCTTAAATCTCTCAACATCATTTGATTGAGATGTTCAACGCTTCATGTCGTCCTTGTATGCCAGTCGCTTGTTTGATAAAGGCACAGGGTTGTAATAATAAGATTCTGTCGGATATCCTGAGTTGTTGTATGCAGTATGGGTACTAAGTTTCAATTCCAGATCTAGTGGCCAGCCTTGTTGCTTAGTCTTTGGTTTCATGGAATTATAGTAAAAAAATCTCACCGGCTACTAGTATTGTGCTGAGACAATACTGTTTATGGAATATTCAGAATAGCTGCATCTTACTCAGAGGTTCCAAAAAAAAAACACTACTTTCAAAGTCTACAAATGGAGAAGGCTAAGAGCGCAGTAAGACCATAAATGAGTTCAAGTGAATAGGAGAGGAAAGTCGTAGGAAAATGGAGAAAAAAGAAAAGGGGTTGTGTGGGCTGCAATTGGGGAAGGATGGGTTTGTGGCCCAACGTGAAGCTGAGGACTTGTGGTATTGTTATTAAAGGCCTATTTGGTTCAAAGACTTCAGTGGCCAGACCAAACTTTGCCCACTGATGGATCACGTTTGACTTTAAATTAAAATTACACTTTACAACATAATTTTCATTTATATGGTTTATTTGGCTATATCTAAATCATATAAATGAGTAATTTATTGTTTATCAAAATTTTAATTTAGAGTTAAACATGATTTGATCATGGCCAAAGTTTGGTCTGGTCACTTATGGCCTTAAACCAAATAGGCCCTAAGGCTTTGTAAAGTTCAAGCCTGTTTAACATTCAAATTTGAACCAAGAAAGGCTAGTGATAGGTCAAAAAACTTTTGCATCATCGTTTATGTGCATGTCTGAATAAGTAAGAAGTCGGTATACAAATTTCTACATCTATAATTTACTTGAGTTTGAATGGAGATGGTTTAAAAATTCTGGGTGTTAGAGAAGTGGCTGTTCAAGCGAATCCGTTTTCAATGCATTCATTTTCTAGGTATGAGCGCACAAATTACTAAATTCCTCGTGATAATTTGCAGCACCCAGCTATTCGATCCCATGACAAAAGCAAACAATACGATGACCTCTAAAAAGCGAGCCTAGCTCATCCACTTACCTCCTAGAGGTTCAAGAACTTTTCAACTCAAATTTCGATGTCTATTTTTTTTATTGGAAATGTATCGTTCCTTCTTGATAGGTCTTTTTTAAGAAAGACAGTAGGTACATGCATACCGTGTGCATGCATGTATATATGTAGGCAGAGAGAGAGAGAGAGATTTGAAGGCCCCCAACAACTCAATGCATGCATATGCAGGCGCAACTCAAATTTTATTTGGCCAAGAGTAACAGGAATTTTTAGGACTGCTTGCTGCACGAGTAAAGCATGCACCTTATTAGGTGGCTCTAGGTAGAGGCCGTCCACCACTGCACCTCCACGGCCGCGGGTGACAGCGACACGCTCACAGCTGCACTGCTGCCGGTCATCCCTCTAGGCTGGAAGGCAGGGATCGGAAGGCCCAAAGCCCCACGCAACAACCCCACTGACCTTATTAGAAATTAAAGCTCGCTGCCGGTACGAGAAAGAAGGTTCTCACTTCTTCATGCCCAATCATTTGCAGCTTAATTTTCGTCGTGTGATTAGGGTGCATGATGTGACCAATTTGTCCTTCAGCATGATTAATTTTCAATTTGTGGTACCGAGCTCCATTGAGCCGCCTGCAGCAAAGGAGCATCTCTCTATGCTTGGTACGGTCAGGGCATGCTGCATATGCGTGTACTGTACAATGCTAACAGAAGAAGTCGAGGTGCCTTTATTAGCTTCTCGAACACTCCGATCCATTCTTAGGTTCTTGCATGTTGATAAATTAGACAATATCCAAATTAATTTCTGAAAATAAATTATGCAAAGCATAGCACAAACTAGCATGTACTCATCTAACATGCTAGATAGAACAGTCACAGCAAAGATCTCACAGATCATAATTAACAGATAGATTGGATAGATCTGTTTATACCTGTCGGCAGCTAGAGCCGATTCCGTACTGGGGATGACGTTGACGATGACCGTGTCGCGGACGTCGCAGGTACTGTACGCAGCACGATGCAAAAGCCCGTGAAAAAGTCGGCGGCGATAGCTTCCGGCAGTGGAAGAAGATGGCCGACCCGTGGTGAAGACAGCGAGCAGTCGCGCGGAGCGTTTCCCAAAAACCTTATTCGCCTTCTCCCGGTGCAGAAGCTCGAAAGGCGAAGGGTTCAGGAGACCTGCTCTCCCGGTCGCAGATGCACGTCGGCGGCGGGATGGAGAGAACTATGAAGGCGGCGCAGTAACAAGCGTTGGCAAAACCCTAGGTTTTTCTGGTGTGTCTTTTGGTGGCGCCGGTAGGCTGCTTATATAGGACCCGATGACCCAAACTCGTGTCGCGATCACGATCTCGATCGGATACAGTTTCCTTAGCTTGACGACCAAGTCAAATCAGATAAGGAAACCAAAACTTGCAGGTCAAGTCACCAAAAATAAAAACAGCAAAAGGAAGCCGCACACCCGCAAGGTCAGGATCCGGATTTCGGCGGACCATTCACGCAGGTGCCGCGCGCCCGCGCCCATCGCCCCGGCCCGTGCCCGTGCCCGAACCCGAGCCCGGCCCGGCGAGGCGAGGCAAGCGAGCGCGCTCGTGTAGTCTTCCTTTCTCGCTCCACACCATGACTTAGTAGAAGGGGAAGAGTCTCCATATTTAAGTAGGTGGAACTTCCCCTTCAACTAGCAAGGTGGGGCTAAAGGTTCCACACTCCCCTTGCATACATACACATGGGCCTTTGATATTTTCTAGGATTAAATAGATGGGCTTGGCCCATATATTCAACAATCTCCCACCAGATCACAAATGCCCATTTTGAGATTTGTCAATACTTACTACTGTTTATATACCAGTGTTTCAGCAGAGACTGTGAAGTTGAACTTCTGCCTAGAACTTCAAGTTACACTCATTCACAACTTGAACAATGGACTATGCCTTGAATTGCAAGTTTTGTGCAAACAAGTTTTGCTTAAAGTCATAACTAGTACGTGACTGCCAGTAATCCCCTCCGCGGGTGGAGCATATGCGTCGTACTCCCTGGTCTCTTCATGAGCTTACTAGAGATCACCCAAGTCTCATAGACTGCGACGTTTTACAGTCAAACTCATATAGGTTTGTTCTTTCAAGAATGCTCTGTAGGACAGCATCTTTGCTTAGTTAAAAGCCAACAGAAACACATTAAGACATAAAGTCACCCTACCATACAGCTTTTGAGAGTGTTGCATCTTCACATAGAAAGGGTTAATAGTCACTCTCCTCAGTTCACCAATAGCTTGTTATTACCCAGATCCTAATTCACGGGATCTCCGATCACAAAGGCCGGGTTTCCACTATTGCAACTTAAATAGGTCTCAAACCCATCTCTCTCGATGCAATGTCTATCACATTACGTGATAGTCCCTTCGTAAAGGGATCTGTCAGGTTCTTCTCTGTTTGAATATAAGTCACACTTATCACTCCGGAGTGTCTCATCTTCCTGACAGATTTAACTCGTCTTCTAACGTATCTTGAGGACTTCGCATTTTCCTTATCACTGTTCACTTTGGCAATCGCAATCTGATTGTCACAGTTCATAAGAATAGCCGGTATTGGTTTCTCAACCACTGGCAAGTCCATCAAGAGCTCACGTAGCCAATCTGCTTCTACAGACGCTGTATCTAAAGCAGCTAGCTCAGCCTCCATGGTTGACCTTGTCAAAATAGTCTGTTTGCAAGACCTCCATGACACGGCACCACCACCAAGCATAAACACATATCCACTTGTGGCATATAGCTCATCATCAGATATCCAGTTCGCATCACTATATCCTTCAAGCACAGCAGGGTGCCCTGAATAGTGAATACCATAACTCATTGTTCCTTTCAAATAGCACATAACCCTTTCAAGTGCATGCCAATGATCTGTACCCGGGTTGGACATGAACCTACTCAATTTGCTCACAGCAAATGATATGTCGGGTCTGGTAGCGCTAGCAAGGTACATGAGCGAACCAATAATCTGAGAATATTTTAATTGGTTTACACCAATTCTCTTATTCTTTTTCAGTGTCACACTGGGATCATAAGGAGTGGGAGAAGGCTTGCTGTCTATATAGCCGAACCGGCTCAAGACCTTCTCTACATAGTGGGTTTGAGAAAGAGTAATCCCACTCTCATCCTTAATAAGCTTGATGTTTAGAATCACATCTGCTTCTCCCAGATCTTTTATATCAAACTTCGTTGATAAGAAAGACTTGACTTCATTGATCACATCAATGTCTGTGCCAAAAATCAATATGTCATCAACATATAGGCACAATATAACCCCTTTACCCCCACCATAGCGATAGTACACACAACTATCTGCTTCATTAACAGCAAAGCCTGCTGATGTTAAGGTGGTGTCGAACTTCTCATGCCATTGCTTAGACGCTTGTTTCAGGCCGTACAAAGATTCCAATAACTTACATACTTTGCTCTCTTGACCCTTTACTACAAACCCATCGGGCTGTTCCATATAAATCTCCTCTTCCAACTCTCCATTAAGAAAAGCTGTCTTTACATCCATTTGATGAATGATAAGACCATATGAAACAGCCAGGGAAAGTAGTACACGAATAGTAGTCATTCTAGCAACAGGTGAGTAAGTATCAAAGAAGTCTTCGCCCTCTTTTTGGGTATAACCCTTGGCCACAAGTCTCGCCTTGTACTTCTCAATAGTACCATCAGGCCTAAGATTTTTTTTGAACACCCACTTACAGCCTACTGGTTTACAACCATAAGGCCGTTCGGTCAACTCCCAAGTTCCATTGGAGAGAATAGAGTCCAGCTCACTCTGAACAGCTTCTTTCCAATTATCTGCATCTGGAGATGCATACGCCTCACTAATAGACGTAGGAGTATCATCCACGAGGTATACAATGAAATCATTGCCAAAGGATTTTTCAACCCTTTGTCTCTTGCTCTTTTTCGGAGCTTCATTGTTATCCTCCTCTGGACTTATTTCACGTGGTGGTTCAAAAACTTCAGTTGGTGCATTAAGTTCAGAAGTTATCTCAGAAGAAAATCTAGAAGTACTATGCATATCTTTCATAGGAAATATATTCTCAAAAAAAGTAGCATCACGAGACTCCATAATAGTATCAACATACATATCAGGCACATCAGATTTTACTACTAAAAATCTATAAGCAATGCTCTGATGAGCATATCCCAGAAAGATACAATCCACCGTCTTAGGTCCTAGCTTGCGCTTCTTGTTAATAGGCACATTAACTTTTGCCAAACAACCCCAAGTACGAAGGTAAGAAAGTGATGGTTTCCTCCCAATCCACTCCTCATAAGGAGTTTTGTCTTTGTTTTTATTAGGAACTCTATTTAGAACATGACAAGAAGTCAATATAGCCTCCCCCCACCATGCCTTAGATAAACCAGCAATGTCTAACATGGAATTCACCAAGTCAGTCAATGTACGGTTTTTCCTCTCGGCAACCCCGTTAGATTCGGGAGAATAGGGAGGCGTCCTCTCATGAATAATACCATGTTCCGCACAGAAATCATCAAAGACTTTAAAAAAATACTCGCCACCACGATCAGACCTAAGACGTTTAATCTTTCTCTCTAGTTGATTTTCAACTTCAGCTTTATAGATTTTAAAGTAGTCTAACGTTTCGTCCTTAGATTTCAATAAGTAAACATAGCAAAATCTAGTCGCATCATCAATCAAAGTCATGAAATACCTCTTTCCACCTTTTGTCAACACACCATTCATCTCGCATAGATCAGAATGTATGAGTTCTAGAGGTACCAAGTTCCTCGGCTCAGCAGCCTTGTGAGGCTTTCGAGGTTGCTTAGATTGCACACAACTATGGCACTTAGAACCTTTGGCAAAGGTGAAACTCGGAATTAAACTCATGCTGGAAAGCTGTTTCATAAGACCAAAATTAACGTGACATAAACGACCATGCCAAAGACTCGCATCATCATTAACACCACCGCAAATATGGTTCACACATTTATTGCTAAAATCCGAAAGAGATAAGCGGAACAAGCCTCTGCTAACATAGCCTTTACCAATAAATAAACCATGTCTCGACACATTTGTGAGCCCATCCACCACTATAGCAAAACTAGACATGTCCCGGCAAGCTATAGCTTATTTGCATCTTTGCTTAGGCCTTGTTGTCTATTACGGTGCCTGCGTGCATGTCCTTGGTGTATCAAGTGCGTCTGTAAGTCTTGCGAGACCCTCTGAAGTATGGAGTGGCTGCCACCATCTTGTGAGAGGGAGGAAGGCCCTCAGTGGTTTGGCTAAAAGCTTCCCTTAGTGAAGACGGTGGGGTAGCTCCGCGAGAAGGACTCGGAAGATCCCAATGACCTTATCTATCCTTTACCCTTGCGTGGGCGAGGCCGTACTCCCTTAGCCTTGGGTGGGTGTGTATCGAGGATATTAGGAGACCCGACCGAGTGGCTTGAGCTCTGCGAAGTGTCACTTTGCCATCCTCTACCCTTTGCAAGGGCGAGGCCGCATTCCTTTGAGGACTACGTGTGAGCAAAGCCCTTTGAGGAGCACCAACGAGGAGTAGGGGGTAGAGACCCTTTACCTTCCACAGTTACATTCTTGCAATTGTGTGCTTACATTCCTAGACTAGCTTGATAGGTTAGTCTCTAGGTGGAACTAGGTTGCAAGACTTGACCACGTTAGTATTAGCAACACTTAGCAAAACCTTAGTGCACATAACTAGTTTTATCTTGCATATGTTTTGTTTAGTAGTTGTAGTTTTTAGTGAGAAATCCTAATTCACCCCCCTCTTAGGCATCAGTTCAACCTTCAGATGAGACATTTACCTTACATTTATGCCCTACGTGTACCCTAAACCTAAAACCACTTTTGGAGAGAGTGCAAAAGTTGTTCTGGACTTAGATGGCACCTAAAATCAAGTTTAAGGACCAAAATTTCTAGTATTAAAAGTTCAGGGACCTAGGTGACACACTTGCCAAGTTAAGGACTACCCATGCATTTTACTATTGGAAAAATGAATCCTAAATATGTAAAATTTGTTATCTTGATATTTCAAAAAAATGGGGTGGTTGCTGAATAAACTTCTATACTTTCTCAATTTGAAAATGCTACTTAATTTAGTCCACTTGCACATAGATGTTAGTCCTAAATAGATACACTATTGTAACAACTCTGGCCAGGGCGCCAACAGCAGGGCGACCAATTGCATATCTTCTTTTTATTTGAACATCATGCATCATCATTATTGTTGTTGATCATCTGGTCTAATTCATGTGAGGGCAAAGAGGACGGTGTAAACTATCAAGTATTTTGGATTGAAATAGATACATATACTGTGAAGACAGTCTTCCGCCTCGTCGATGTTGGAGGAGGGCTCATAGGTGTGTGATTTCCATTGTGCCAGTGTCTTGGTGCCCTTCATTCCCTGAAACAGTCGAACTGAACACGATCGTTGCATATGATAAATTGCCTTTGTTCTCATCTAATAATGTCTTATTGTTGCACACTGACATGGGAATGGGAATTTTGGTGGGAGGAGGAATAAGAGTTTAGATGAGCAACTCCAACCAATCAATTCCTAAGAGGAGCAGTGAGAATTGGGTGGAAATTGCACTTGTGTAGAAAACTTTGCGATAGTCCTACACGAAACCATCCATGAACTGCATACAAAGAAACATGATGGGATAATATTTAAGATAGATTTTGAAAAAGCATACGATAAGGTCAGTTGGGATTTCCTTCAACAAGCCTTGAGGATGAAGGGTTTTAGCCCAAAGTGGTGTAGTTGGGTTCAAGCGTATGTCCAAGGAGGCAATGTAGGTATCAAAGTAAATGATCATATCGGACCTTATTTTCAAAGTAAAAAGGGCCTGCGTCAAGGTGACCCCCTATCACCGATCCTTTTTAATATTGTGGTCGACATGTTGGCAGTTATTATATCACGGGCTAAGAACAATGGGCAGGTGAAAGGGGTCATACCTCATTTAGTTGAAGGGGGTTTATCTATTCTACAATACGCGGATGACACGGTTATATTTTTAGACCATGATCTAGATCAAGCAAAACATTTGAAAATGATTTTATGCTTGTTTGAACAGTTATCAGGTCTAAAAATTAATTTCCACAAGAGTGAGATTTTCTGCTTTGGTCAGGCTAAAGAACTTGCAACCCTCTATGCAGATTTGTTTGGCTGTAAATTAGGCTCATATCCGTTTCGGTATTTAGGCCTTTCGATGCATGTTAAAAAATTAAGGAATAATGATTGGAAGTTGATCGAAGAGATAGAATAGAAAAGAGGCTAGGTAATTGGAAAGGGAAGTTGCTTTCCTATGGTGGCAGGTTAGTACTGCTAAATTCCATTATCTTTTTTTGAGATCCCAAGAGGTGTCTTGAAAAAGATTAAACACTTTAGGTCTAGATTCTTTTGGCAGTATGATAGTCACAAAAGAAAATATAGACTGATAAAATGGCCTCTTATTTGTGAACCCAAAGACCAAAGAGGTTTGGGTATCCAGAATCTGGATATTCAAAACAAATGCTTGTTAAGTAAATGGCCTTTTAAACTTTGCAATGAAGATGGTCTTTGCCAGAAACTGTTGAGAAATAAATACGTGAAAGATAAACCTCTAGCTGAAGTAGAGAAAAAGACCAAGAGATTCTCATTTCTAGAAAGGTCTTATGGGAGTCAAGGATCAGTTCCTAAACCTTGGAAGGTTTAAGCTAGTGAGCAAAAATCAACTTAGATTTTGGAAAGACATATGGTTAGATAACCAAGCTCTAAAATTTAGATACCCGATTTTATTTAACATTGTTAGGAAGAAACATGCAACAGTGGCAAATGTTCTTAGCTCATCACCGCTTAACATCTCTTTTAGAAGAGGATTAGTAGGGAATAAGTTTTTGGAATGGCATAACCTAGTTGCAAGTTTGATACATGTTAAAGTAGAGGAGGATACAGATATTTTTATGTGGGGTCTTCATAAGACCGGTTCCTTTACGGTGAGATCTATGTATAGAGCACTCATTAGTAATGACATCAACATGTGCCAAGAAATATGGCGTTTAAAAATTCCTTTGAAAATCAAAATTTTTCTTTGGTTCCTTAAGAAAGAAGTTCTTTTAACGAAGGATAATTTAGTCAGAAGAAACTGGAGAGGTAATATGACTTCTGAATTTTGTAAGCAGTCTGAATCCATCCAGCACCTCTTTTTTTTATTGTATATACGCTAAATTTCTCTGGAGAGTCATTTTTAGTATTACTGGTTTGATGCCACCTACTAATCTTGTGCATTTATTTGGAAGTTGGTTGAGACAGGGAGGTTGAAATCTAGCTGGGCTATTGCTAACTGGAGCTGCTGTTTTTTGTTGGGCACTATGGCTTACTAGAAATGACTTGATATTTAATAAATGCCAATCAAAAACATTTTTGCAGGTTCTATTCAGGGGATTCACTGGCTACTTTTTTGGGCACAGTTACAACGCACTGATGACATGAAGGATGACATAGTGCGGACTTGCAGAAACCTAGAGTCGTCGGCAATGGAGTTGTTTGCTTCTCGTGGATGGCCTTTTATGTTTAGAATTGGTTGTTAAACGACGTGTTTGTTCCTCCTTTAAGTTCGAGTTGTAATAATTTGGTCTGAAGCTCTCTTTGGAAGTGGAAACCGGACATTCCTTTATTAAAAAACTAATGTATCTCAATCATTCATCGTGACTTAAAAGAAACTCCCAACTATTCCGTACACAAACAAAACAAAAGATTGAGACTAAAAATCGATTTCCTATTTTAATTCCCTACCCTTAATTAATACCCCTTCCCCTTCCCAATTATTTGACAAACGAGCTGTACAAAAGGCGAGGGAACCAGAGCGTATAAAGTGGCCAACTAAACAAGTGAACTATTAGTTGCATGGGCTCAACATTAGCTGCATTTCCGACAGTAGTGTGATTGTCATACTTTCCACACTTGTCATCATCCCACCTACACGACAAATTCCTGTACCACGAGATATTTCATTTCTTTTTCTTATTTTCAGTTCATCTCTTTGGTATTGCTCACATAATTGGATTCACGGTCGTCGTAGAGCATGGCTGAAGGGCGGTGAAGCTACGCTGAAAAAAAAATCAAAATCTTGCTCTTACTAATTGAAGGTTTTAAAAAAATCACTAATTTCAAAACGCGCTAGAAAAAAATAAATTTTAAAAATTCTCACAATAATCAAAAACATCCAACCATCAATTAGCCGATTGAAATATTAATAGCCATTAGATCTATTTTCTAAATAATTATCAACCTCTGCCATCATAAAAGTTTTTGGATTCAACTCTCAACTAAAGCAAATATCCTTCTTTTATTAGATCTATTTTCTAAGTAATTACCCAACTCTATCATTACGAAATGTTTTGAGTTCAACTCTCAACGAAAGCAAGCATTTTTTTTTATATTTTTCTCATTTTCAAATTTACCTTTATTTTTTATTTTTTTTATTAAAGATGCTAAAAACCTTTATATGAAACAGATATTTTGTAGACTCTTTTTAAAATTTTCACGTCAATCCTCACAAGATGCGCTAAAACTTATCACAATAGTAAAAAAATACTCCATCATCAATTGAATTGAATGGTGGAAATCTTAATAGAAATTATTTTTTAAGTAATCAGCCACCTTTATCATTATCAAAATAATATTAAATAACTCCTAAAACTACATATTAATTACCCACTCTGCCAATATAAAAAAAATATGAAATAACACCCTAAATTTGTACATAATGCTCACATTTGCTATTTTGATGGATAATACCAAATATATATACCCTTTAATTTATATTTAAATTATTCACCTTAGTTATTATGACTGATAGTATAATAATTGTAACCCCTCAAAATTATATTAAAATCATCTACTTTTGCAATCGATCAAAGATTATCTAAATCAATTAAACATACATATAAAGTACAAGATTTGCTATTATAAAAAACTGAGTATAAAAATAAATCTATATATGTTGTACTGTAACACGTAATACATTTAAGACACTAACCCGTGTAAAAGCACGGATTGATTGACTAGAATTACTAATCTATCCTATAAAAGCCCCAGTTAAGCCCCAGTTACCCACCCTAATTTACCACCGTTAGATCTAAACTCCGGTCCCACATCATAATTAATCTAGCGGCCTTGATTTATTAGCGTAACCCGTGTTACGGCCAGCCGGCAGAAACAGATGTTTTGTTTCTGCCATGGCTGTAAGCGCTCGAGAAAAATTGCCGTCTTTTTTTTTTTTCACCACCGAACGGACCCAACTTTTCCACCCGTCCCCAGTCCCACCGTTCCCACCTGCTCTCGAGAAAAATTGCCGTCTTTTTTTTTTTTCACCACCGAACGGACCCAACTTTTCCACCAGTCCCCAGTCTCACCGTTCCCACCTGGGACTCCTAACAACGTAGAGTCCTACCCCGTTCATACAGGACTCCTAACAAAGAAAACGAATCTGAAAGCGCACACAATTAAAATTTGCATCGCAGCCACAGAAAACCTGCCAGCCAAGACGACAAACCTCCCAGGCACTACAAACCCCTAGCCAAAACTGCAGGCAACTGCAAAGAACATATCTTCAGCCATAGAAAACAGCTAGCAGGCCCCAGCATATTACATCTACATCAACAAATCAACAAGCAGCAGGAGATCAACAGGCAGCAGGAAGCCAAATTGTGGTCATCGAGCATCCTGAGGTATTATTGTCCTGCAATACCCAAGGTCCAAAATTGCAGTCATCGAGCATCCTGAAGTATTATTGTCCTGCAATTGCCAAGGTTAAGAATTAAATTCACAACCAATGCCTACAATGTCAAAAATATTTTGTTCTATCTTAAGTTCAATATACGAAGGATAATTAATGTACTTTCTTGAGTTCAATATACTAAGTTTATTTAATCTTTAGGTTTTTATCTCTGTCCTGAATCTAAAATACGATGTAAACCTAATGTATATGTTTTTACTCATATTGTCCTGCAATAGCCAAAGTTAAGTATTGATCTATAGGTTTTCATCTCTGTCCTGGATCTAAAATACGATGTAAACCTAATGTATCTGTTTTTTCTCATACTGTCCTGCAATAGCCAAAGTTAAGTATTAAATTCACAATCAATGCCTACAATTTCAAAGATATTATACTAAGGATATTTAATATACTTTCTTGAGTTGAATATATCCATATGTTTTAATCTCTGTCCTGGATCTGAAATACAATGTATAACTAATCTATATTTTTTTTCAGACTGCATTGGTACACCAAACACTGATATGTCTAACAATATACATTTAGTTGATATTGGAGGAGAGGTCAATGAGAAACTGAGTAATGCCAAGAAAGGTAAGAGAAATGCGTACATGCGTAAGTATCGAGCAAAAAAAAAGGCAGAAGCTATGGATCAAGTTAATGGCGAGAATGCAACTTCAAAAAAAAATCCAGAAGGCATGGACCAAGTTAATGGTGAGAATGCAACTTTTACATGGTATAATCATGACTCTAATATAGATGTTTATATCAAATTGTTTGTAATCTGCTAATGTATTTAAAGTTCAAACGTTAATTAATGCCATTGGCCAGACTTTTATTTTTTTAATGCTCACATGTTCATAGATGCTGCTGCTTTGGATCCCGCTGAAATTAAGAGGCAACGTGAAAGGAAAAGATATCATAATCGGATTGGTAAAAACAAAATAGATTTCTTATATAAGAGAAGTGAATATCAACGTAATTTTCGTGAACAACAAAGGAACAATAAAGGTAAAATAATCTTTGTACCATTTTGTTTTAAATACTGGTGTATTTTACGGTATGTTGTTTTGACTAATCATTTGACATCATCTAAGGGAAGAGGTCACCAATGGCAATCCCAATCGCTCAACACGTAGAAAGAGTTTTACAATCATAGACCTAGCTAGAACTTGCGGAGTATTATTGCCACAAGCATACTGTCAGTTTTCATATGTATTTCATTTTTTATTTTTTTCCTTAATAGTGTCATGAACAAGATCTAATTTTTCTGTAATTTTCATAGGTGACAATCATACTTCAGCTTTGGCCCCCGCTGAAATTAAGAGGCAACGTGAAAGAGAAAGGTATAATAATCGTACCGGTAAAGAGAAAATAGAATTTCTATCTAGGAGAAGAGAGTACCAACATAATTATCGTGAACAACAGAAGTCTCAGACAGGCAAGATTTTAAAATGTCAGGAGTCCTATGTTTTACTTGTTTTCCATTAATCATTCATCAAAACTCAGGGGAAGATGCTACCAATATTAATGCAAATGACACTAACAAATTTGATTCTGGATTTTGGGAGCCAGATGACCCAATGCATGGGATAGAGGGTATTTATTTTTCTCCACACATGTATATACGTGTCTTGTATATACTATGTATCAAACTAACTTTTTTTGGTGCAGAAAATGATTTAGATCACCTAGAGCCTGATGATTGTGGAAATGATATATATGAGGATGACGAGGCAAGAGCATTCAACGAGAGAGGCAAGTTATTCACATAATACACGAGCGCGCACACACACTATACTAAACTATCAGATGGTTCTACATGAAATTGGCTTATCCTGTATGTCCTTTATTTTTTCAGAATCTCGTTATGAATATTTTAGAGAACCCAATTCAAATGCCACAAAAAAGGACCCTTATGACTTTGTGTACAATAATCTTCCAAAAAGTCATTTTGCTCTGAAGAAAGTTCCAAACTGTCAGTATTGTGGTGCTAAGAAATTTCCAGGCGAAGGCCCTGCGTTTTGTTGCCGGAAAGGCTTGGTAAGTATTTGCACGACTGATGTGCCAAACGAGATTCAACGGTTGTTCAAAAGCCAGTCAGACACGGATGCAAAGTACTTCCGCAAGAACATACGGTATTTCAACTCACACTTCTCATTCACTAGCTTTGGGGTTTCACTTGACCGAAGGCTTGCCACCGCAAGAGGAACTGAGGTCTACACATTTAAGGCTCATGGACAGATATACCACAAGATGGATCAGTTGGTACCTGGTGATAAAGGTCCACGCCACATGCAGCTATACTTTTACGACACTGATGAAACTATAGCTCACAGGACTAAGAGGTCCCCACACCTTGATGCTGATTTGATAAAGAGAATATTGAATATTCTACAAAACAATCCATACGTGCAATCTTTCAAGTCACTTGGCAACGTGGGAAATCTAGAAGAATACAATATTGCTTTGAATACTACTATTTCTGTCGATCAAAGGAGGTTTAATGCTCCTGCAATGGAACAGGTGGCTGCTATATGGAAGGATGGAAATGATCCTGAACACAGATTTGAGCGTAGTATTGTTGTACATGGAAAATCCGATCATGCCTTTTACGTAAGACATTACCATCGGTGTTATGACCCACTGGCTTATCCATTATTTTTTCCGAGTGGGGAAACTGGGTGGGAGGATAAGAACATACCATATAGAAATCCAACTACATCCGAGCCCAAGAGGGCAAGCAGGAAACGCAAAAGACAAGGTAATTTTGTTCAATTGTTGAACCCATGTTACGACCTTATGTTTGTTTATATATTTTTAGCTATAACTGTAGCAGATGGTCCGGCTTTAAATATGCATGATTCTGCAAATGACAACATCCCTCGTGATGAAGGTAGTTTTTGTTTAATTAACATTGCTGTATATTATTTCTTATTATCTAATGCACAGAAGTTTCAGTTGATTTTTTTGCTAACGCATTTGACAGATCCTGATGATGAGCAAGATAATATCGACAACATTGGTCGAGATGCCGAAGGACAAGGTTTATTTTAATTTTATTTCTTTCCACATTGATTCATGTGTTGTCATTTTGAATAATGTTTTTTAATAAACAGAAGTAAAAGAACCACGGCAGCACGTCAGTGCGAGAGAGTACTATTGTAATAAATTGCAGATACATCCTGGAAAGTTCAATGTGATGCATCATGGAGGACGCCTTTTCCAGCAATGGGCAGTGGATATGTATGTAAAGGTAGAGTCGATGCGTTTAGATTGGCGAAACCAGCCCACCAAGCTATTATCCGTGCTGATCTCTACCAGGTGATGATTTTTCAATTAATTGCCATTTATTGTGAAACGATGATAATTTAACAACCTATACTACCAGGGTCTTCTTGACACACTATCTGTTGGTGAGGCACGTGCTTCACATGCTGGTAAAAGGGTTGTGTTATCAAAGGCTTTTCATGGAAGCGACCGTGATGTGCATTCCAGATTTATGGATGCAATGACTTTAGTGACAAGGTTTGGAAAGCCTGATTTCTTTGTTACAATGACTTGCAACCCGTACTGGGATGAAATCATGGCAGAATTGTTGCCTGGTCAGACACCGCAAGATCGGCCTGATGTGGTTGCTCGGGTATACAGGGCAAAGCTATTAGACCTTCATGATTTTTTAATTAAAAAGGGTCATCTAGGCAAAGTTGCAGCATGGGCACATGTGACTGAATTCCAACAGAGGGGTCTACCACACGAGCACTTCTTGTTGATCATGGAACCAGGCAGTAAACTGAAAAGTCCAGATGACTACGACAAGTTCACATCTGCGGAAATACCTGATAAAGAAAAGTACCCTGAACTAAATAGACTTGTCTGCAAGCATATGATGCATGGTCCTTGTGGTGATCTCAATCCGAAATGTCCGTGCATGATAGATAGACAATGCCGTTTTCGGTATCCTCGGCAATTTTGTGAGGCCACACAGCAAGGGAAGGACTCATATCCTATTTATAGGAGAAGAAAGGATGGGCAGATAGTGAAGATAAGGAAACATTATTTGGATAACGGCTGGGTTGTACCATATAATCCAGTTCTTCTAATGAGATACAACTGCCACATTAATGTAGAGATATGTAGTAGTATAAAATCATGCAAGTACCTTTACAAATATATACACAAAGGACATGACATGGCATCATTTGCTTTTGGACAGCACGAGGATGATGAAACGGAAATAAATGAGATCAAACAGTACAGGAATGCAAGGATGATAACTGCTATTGAAGCAGTTTATAGACTATTCGGTTTCCCCCTTTATTCTATGAACCCACCTGTGCTGCAGATGCAAGTGCATCTTCCAGGAATGCATATGGTTGCATACAAAGCCACTGATGATTTAAATGATGTTGTTCAGAGGGCTAAGTCTCAAAGATCAATGCTAACAGAATTTTTTAAAATGAATTCAGAAAATCTGGAAGCACGCAAGTATTTGTATAGAGAATTTCCAGAGCACTTTAGGTGGATAAAGGCTAACAAACAATGGGTTCAGAGAAAACAAAGGCCTCAGATCGGAAGGTTGGTGTACGCAAATCCTGCTGAAGGTGAGAGATTCTACCTCCGTGTGCTCTTAAACCATGTTAGAGGTCCAACATCATTTGAGCATCTCAGAACTTTTCACGGTGTCACATATCCGACATTTAGAGCTGCCTGTGAGGCCATGGGCCTTGTAGATGCAGATAAATCTCTTGATGATTCCTTAACTGAGGCTCCAGAACACAAGATGCCTTGTGCTCTGAGGAGGCTATTTGCTATAATTTTAGCTTATTGTGAGTGCGCTAATGCACGTGCTTTGTATGACAAACATTTTGATCCAATGACCGAGGATTATAGGCGAACAATCGAGAGCCATAGAATCGTTGAACAGATGCTGCTTGCAGACCTTTCACATCGTCTAACTTCGATGGGCAAGGATATCAAGGACTATGGCTGCCCAAATTAGATGATTCAGGTATAATATACTTCAATATGGGAAGTAATATGCTTATTCTGTTAAGTTAATATTAAGTTATTAAACATTAAATTAAAACCATTTTCTATGTAAACAGATGGCATGGCAGCAAGAGATTACTACAGGGAGCTCAATGAAGAGATAAAAATTGGGTTCGAAGAAGAGGATCTCAAAATTATAGAGACCTTAAATAGAGAACAAAGGGCTGGTTACGATGACATCATGGATCATGTGATAAATGACAAACCCCAGGTTTTTTTTGTTGATGGCCCTGGTGGAACAGGCAAGACATATCTATATAGAGCATTGCTTGCTAAAGTGCGCTCGATGGATCGTATTGCTATTGCTACCGCTATATCTGGTATAGCAGCTTCTATTATGCCCGGCGGCCGAACTGCACATTCAAGATTTAAAATACCAATCAAGCTTGGGGATAGCACAATGTGCAACTTCACAAAACAAAGTGGCACTGCAGAATTACTTCGGAGGGCTGCTCTCATAATATGGGACGAAGTCGCTATGACAAAAAGACAGGCAGTGGAAACTCTTGATAGGACAATGCGAGATATCATGGAATCATCACTTCCGTTTGGTGGAAAGGTGATGTTGTTTGGCGGTGACTTTAGACAGGTACTTCCAGTGGTGCCACGGGGAACAAGAGCTCAGATCACAGATGCTACTCTATTAAGGGCCTGTTTGGAACGTAGGAATTTCACAGGAATTACGCAGGAATTTCACAGGAATCAGTTCAATTTCACAGGAAAAACGCAGGAACGGGGAAGTTTTCTCACGTTCCAAACAGGCCCTAAGATCATATATATGGAACAGTGTGTGGAGAATTCAGCTAACACGGAACATGAGAGCTCAATCAGACACTTTGTTTGCAGAATACTTGCTCAGAATTGGCAATGGCATAGAAAAATCATTTGGAGATGATTATGTCCAGCTGCCTGATGACATAATTCTATCATGGGATTCTAAAGATATTGGAGATAAAAAAAAGAAAGCCGCTAATAATCATCCTATTGACAGACTGGTCGAGCGAGTATTCCCAAACCAATGTCACAATTGCACGTCTTCAACATACATGCGAGAACGTGCAATTCTCTCAACAAAGAATGAACATGTCGATGCAGTTAATTCAATTCTGATCAACAAATTCCCAGGAGAGGAGAAGGTTTTCTACAGTTTTGATTCAGTTGACGATGATTCCAGAAATAGTTACCCTTGGATTTCCTAAACTCGATCACTCCAAATGGATTGCCTCCTCATGAGCTAAAGCTTAAAAAAAACTGCCCTATTATCCTATTGCGCAATCTCGATCCTCACAATGGTCTATGTAACGGAACTAGAATGATTGTAAGGCGACTTCAAAGCAATACTATTGATGCTGAGATTGTTAATGGTCAGCACGCAGGAAATAGAGTTTTCATACCTAGGATACCTATGTCACCTTCAGAAGATCTTTCATTGCCCTTTAAGTTGAAAAGGAAACAATTTCCGGTTAGGCTAAGCTTTGCAATGACGATAAACAAAGCCCAAGGCCAAACAATTCCAAATGTAGGAATTTACCTTCCTGAACCGGTTTTTTCTCATGGTCAGTTATATGTTGCATTGTCTAGAGGTGTGTCTCGACAGAGTACTTGGGTATTAGCCAGACCAAATATGGATATTGACTCTACTGGAAAGACGACAAAGAACATTGTATATAGGGATGTGTTACGGTTATGAGTATGTCTTTTAATGTTATTTTCTTATGTAATTATACGTTGGTGTTAAATAAATTCAAGTGTGGCCTGTATTTTTCTGGGTTTTTATATTGTTTGCACTTCCCACTTTCTGGCCCTACCTAGAAAAAGACAAAGCGCATAGTATATAGGGACAACACTTGTTTCCTAATGAGGATAGTCTGATATGGTCATTGCCGATCCATATCCAATTATGTCCTTTACTATTATATATATTTGCAAACTGCACATTTTTTTTATGCACAGGACATGGCAAAACCATCACAGTTGGCTTTCTGCCCAGAGGAAAAACAACAGCTACATACGCAATTGATGAGTGTAGAGAGTTGAAGCGAAAAAAGATACCAGAAGTAGCTGGAGACAGTCTCGTCGCCAAAGGTGCAGTAGGACAGGAAGGTCAGGTACGGTTGTAAACAATGAGAACACCAGAGTCCATCACCTCCACCAAACAGCATGGCCACAGCTGCCACCACCAAACAGCATGGCCGCAGACACCAACACCATGAGAGAGAAATGCGTAGTGAGGAAATATCAATGCAAGAAAAGATGCCAAGAACATAAATACAAAATATGTTGCTAAAAAAATCACCTTTAGAACTCAGCTAGAGGAAGAAACCAGACATCACCCACAAGTAGCAAATGAACAAATTCAGTATGATGCGCTAATGCAAAAATGACATCAAGTTAAGATACAATAATGGACAGCTAAAAATATTACCTTTAGGCCTTACTCTGCAACTGCTGCTGTAGAAAGCCGGTCATCACCCAAAATGACTTCAAAACCACACACAGCAACAACAACCAGACAGCCAATCACAGACTAGAAATTCAAAACAAGGCAACATGATTAGCATTTATAGGTGTTATGTGATTAAAATTAAAATATATCGCGACTCTAAAGTGTAAAATATCTGAAGATATTGGAGATCTGCTGTCCAAGTCAAGCAATCTTACCTGAGATAATGATAAACAATTCAACAGGTTGTCAACTTCTCATTGTGTTAATTGTCTTTCCATATTTGTTTCTCCTGCACACAACAATGCATATATCTGTTATTGCCTCATGAATTTTGTACTTACAGTACAGTAGCTTAATGTCATTATCAAGTTTGAGACTGGTAAGTACTTGAAGTATTTATATATCTAAAAACCAGGGGTAACACTGGATTACTTGTATATATATTTATATTATATATATATATATGGCAATACTTCATAGGCCTCTGTTTTCTTAATCAAGGCTAATGGCACCTTCTTCTCTTGTGGTTTAGTAGAGTTATCCACTAAAAAGAAAGGGACTAAAAAGAACAAAAGAAAGGGAGCTAACCCTGACACTTTTCCTATATTCCACCGTAGCTTTTATTGGCTTCTTGTATTTCTGTCACAACCACAAACAGCGAAAGGAGAAAGAAAACAGATAAGAAAAAAAAGGGCAGCATAATTAGTAAAGCCAAAAGGTTCAATTTGCGAATGTAGCCAGAATAGAGAAAGGTGTTAGTGTTTACTATGATAAGGCTGGGGTTATCACTCGATTCCAATAGTGAACTTTACATCCCCATGGCTCCGTGATCAGACAGCCTGATCATTGCATTGGCCGAATCATTTCATTCGTGGATGACAGGATGTTATTCTAAATAATCAGCGCCACAGAAAGTAGAGCCTAAACGCACCTGTGAATCGGGAAGAAGTAGGACCTCAGTGAAGGAATGTCCAATTCCGGGGGACTGAGATGGTTACTACCACTGTCAGTGTTGCTGCCAGAGTCCATAACACCGCAGGGGGCGGTGTTCACTATCAGCGCTGTACGGGCTCGCCTCACCACCAAATTCCTCAACACCACCGTTGACCTTCCCATCCAGAGTAAAGCTGCTGCTCAACTTGAGCTGCTCCCCTGTCAACGGCCAAGAAATCACAATGATCAGTAACTTTACTGAAGTGACCAATGTACTCTCCCCAGAACACGTACTGGACTCAGGTGGCTACTCGATTGTGCTGGTGCTAATGTGTTGGTTGGAGGCGAAGGCATTGCAATTGGCGTAGGCAGTGGCAACGCTGTTGCAACAGCTGCAGCTGCCCGACCTTTGAGGTCGAGCAGCTGAAATGTAGTGCATCAAATGATTCACTAATTTATAATTGGCATGCATAAACTAAGAAGGCATCACAAAAGAGTAGAACAAAATTAGTTTTTTTTGACACATGAATAGGTTCACTCTGGAACAAAATTTGAATATTTTGAAAAATATGGCACCGCAACTTTTTTTATTCCCAAAGAACAACATGTGTATTGAAGATCCAAGAATAAAATTAATCCTCTTTTGAATCATGTTCTGAAAGTTATCCTTTCTTATTCATGCTACTAATTCAGATAATCTGACAATTTGGAGAACCATTGTTTGCTTGACAACTAAGCACACAATCCAAATAATGACCATGCGTTAAAACCTTACCTGAGAAACACAACTATGGATCGTTCTAAACTGTATTCATCTCCACACTGACGGTTGCAAACATCTCCGAAAGGATAGGCACAATTGTGATCCCTCTTCTCCCCATCTTTCGCAGCAGCCCAAACCTGCAAAAAGACACTTGAAGAATGAAGCCGCCTACTTTCGTAAGTACATCGATGGACCTCAACTTCAGTCTAAATCTCATTAAGCATATAAGGAATAACATGAAACCTCAGGTAACAAAAGTAAGAGATTATCAAAGAATCTGCTCCCCCGTCTAAATGTCCAAGTTGTAGGTTAACACTAAGCTAGCAAACCAAAAAAGCCCTCATATACAGATCATCAATGATAAAAATAAAATAAAAAAGCCAGGTTTTATTTCAACACTTTATATCAAGTATGAAATCTGAATCAATTCAGAACATGATTGGAATCTGCCAACAAAGAAATAAATTAAACATGAAGTCAATTGTGTAACGGGTTGCTGATGAACGTTTATTTTCCTAACAACGGAACAGTGAGCTTGGTCAAATGTTAAAATGGCTGCTGAACTGGTTTTCATCCATCTAAATGCACATTTCTTTTCTATCATGGGCTTTTACATTTTAAAGATATAATTGTTGTATGTTGGGTTGTTGGCTTGGTTTTCTAAATCTGGTTTATACTTAGAAGCTAAAACTTTCCTCATAGTTTATCTGGTCACTGGTGACTCTGGAACTAACACATTTCCTGGGCATGGATATGCTTAAACCACATGCAATTGAAAGATAACATCATAGTACACGCTAGAAAATATGCAGAAATTTTTTAGTGTTGTGTAACAATGAACCAAGCTATCTAACCATCTGAGCATGCCTCACAGTGCATCCAATCTGGAATGTCTCGGATTCATTTGCCCATGGTCTGACATCAAGCACGTAGACACCAGAAGGCCGCTGACTTGTGATAGCAACTTTACCTGGAGGACGGGAGACCCATTGACCGTGAGCGTGGCCTGCGCTTCGTCGTCCTTGTCACTATCAATACCACTAGGGCAGCGCCAGCGCAGAGGGGACTACAGCGGCTATCCGGAGCGCGACGAAGTGTAGCGGTGCCCCAGGCTTCGTCATCCTTGGCACTGCCTAGAACACCACAAAAGTTGAAAAGTGGTAAATACCTTTGATAGAGTTTAGACTCACCATGCTTTTCATACAAAGAATCCTCGAGCTATCGACAAAAAATGACTTCATTGGAAAATCGGAGCCATAAGGGAGGAGGCCGGATCTCACCGCGCGCAGAGGCGGGGAGAAGATGGCGGCGGCGCCGGTGGAGCCGCGGCGGAGGCGGGGCGGTCGAGGAGGGGAGCCGGGGCCGCTGCGGGATCGAGGTCGGGGGGAAGCGGCGGCGCGTCTCAAGGCCGGCGGCGGGGAGAAGGAGGTGTGGAAGGCGGAGTAGGAGGCGACGGCCAGTGCGGGAGAAAACCGCTGTGTGGGGAAGGGGGAAGGGAGAGGAAGGAGAGGGCTCCTCGTCGGGCCTCGGGCGGCGGTGGAGGGAGGGAGAGGAGGCGGGCGGTGGGAGAGAGTGTGTGTAGAGATTAGAGAAGAAGAGGGAGGAGTACGAGAGAGAAGGAGCTTCGGCGGACGTCAAAATGTCATAAACGAATTTTTAGAGTGCCGCCGAGTCCACCGCCGCCTGCTCTCTCCACAGCCACGCCACGTGCAGAAGGAAATAACAAGCGTGCACAGTTTTTTATGTACCCTGGTGGCAAGCAGAAAATAGCAACGTTGCTTTGTTCCTCTGTTCCGTTATTATCTATGTGTGTACAGTTTTTTGGCGGACTGTGGTAGCAACCTAGGAATAACACCGTTGTACACCGTTGTTTTTTCGTTCGACTAAGGTAGCGTTTTGTTAGAGAGCGGGATGGAATGTTATGGTTTTGTCTCAGATTTCAAGGATGGAATAGTTTCATTTCAGATTTCAAGTTCGGGTCCACTGTCAGTCTCACATTCTAGATAGAACGGTTGCGTTCCAAAAATTTTTCAGAACGTGCCCGTTCCGAATTTGAAGAGAATATTCTATTTTCTGAAACGGATCCATTCCTCAGCCTTTCAACCAAACGCTAGAATTGGTGGGATAGAATGGTTCTATTCCACTCCGTCCCGCCAACCAAACGCTACCTAAAGCACGTGGCTTATTCCAAACTCTATTCTACAGTTACAGTATTGTTTTGTACTGTAGACAGTGTAAGCTCACCATACTTTATATAATATACTATACTATTTATTTATGCATTCCACTTCGAAATGGCTCCAAGGATAGCATTTTTAAGGAGTACTGTGTATTTTTATTTCTTTTATCACCTAAGAAATATGAGATATGGACGCCACTAATTATTTTTCTCATGTTCTCTCTCCTTGAACCTAAGAAAATATTACTATAATTGTTGCAACAATCGTTTCCCTTACTAATATGCAATCAAGATACAAATCGAGTAGATAATATGTAAAAATTATGGCAGGTAATCAACAGTGATTGGATCCAAATAGCAAGCAGCATATTCAGCCAATTTTAGCGAGCTGTGTGAAATAGTAAAAAACTACAAATGTAGATATTTTGCAACAAAATTTTTTCCTTAAATATCCTTATATTTTATGTCATGTTGTCAATTTATTAAACATGTTACATACATAAATCAATAATGACAAATCAAATATTTCATGCAAAGAAAATAATATTATATTGTCATGTGCGAAAGCACGTGATGAGGGTTGTTCAAGATCTTTTCTTGTTTCCAAAGACATAGTACCAACGCGATCTGATATAAAATAGATACATTATGTATTCATCATAATTCAAATTTAGCATAGACTGACAGATAGATATTCATCATATTTCAAACTCAAGACAGTAAAAATATTGTTATGGCAACGGAGGAGGCCGGACGCCGTGGAGGCAGAGGAGCGCTGGAGCCTAGACACGTTGGATCTGTCAGAATGGAGGAAGGCGGAGAAAGCGAGGCGCAAGTGGAAGAGACGACGATGATAGAGCGTTGCCTGTATGTTAAAGAAAAATATTGCCTGTCCCAAAACATACAAATACGCATTGCAAAAATACTAACATATGAATATGATCCAAAACTAATCCATGCGCTTGCCTTTGACCAAACGTTGTGCAAGATCAAAGTAAAAGTAACCGACATAGCACATTGCAGCTCAACGCCAAGAACGGATTGGTCGCACATAGACAATCAACCACATCCTTTGCATTGAATCGACCCTCACCAGCATCCTTCATAACTAATCAATCTCCGTCCGATCAAAACCAAGCCCTAAGATGACTACGAACTACTATGATATCCGTTTTCGTCGGTGTTGCATGATATGCATCAACCAGCAACATAATTATTACTCAATATTTATTTATTTTTGAAAAAAAAACAATCATGACCATGATTCATCATGTATCAGGATCGGTATCGGACGGAACATCAATATATTATAATATGATGGTAAGTATAACATGATCTTCTATGATGATTCATAAATCACAACACTTTTCTCCTTGCAATATAACGATTGCAGAATGCATATAACCTTGATGTATACCCTCATGCAACAAAAATTCTCTTTGAAGCGATCTATGATGTCATTTGAAGAAAATGATTACATTCACAATTCTATACAGAAATGTGGCGACACTATGGTTCCTATTACTCTGCAAGTGATTTAAAATTGGCGAACTGCTTGGTTATTGACTCTAAATCAATCAAAATAATTAATAAAACAAAAAACTAATTTTCTCAAACAAAATTGTCAAAAAAATTAAGTAAATAATAACTTAATTTAGGATTAAAAATACATGTGTGCCACGTGCGGAACGCACGTGTATTTTTACTAGTAGTAATAACAGGTTTTTTCAGCCTAGATGTTACGCTACGCGTGCAAAAGAAGATAGATTCTCATCTGGCCATCAGTTTATTTGTCTAGAATCTTAGTGGCCATTAGATCTATTTCGTTTTGTAAATAATCAGAACTCACCTATGCCATCATAAGAACGAAAAAAAAACTAACTTTTAAATCTGCATATAAACTGTGTCAACCCCTTTCGTCATTAAAAAAGATAGCGCAAAAAGTCCATAACTTGTTACAGAATTACCAGCCTTTGCATTAAGTCTCGATGCGTGGACACTGAACCCATGGAGATACATCATATACATTTTTCGCCAGAGCAACCATTATTGGTGCGATGTCTCTGTCATTGTTACTGCCGCCGATCTCTCGCAGATCTGTCCAGCTGGACAACAGTGTCCTTGCTATATACTCCATTATCCTTGCTTTATATCAACAGTGTCATGTAGTTGGCCGATACGAAAATGTCAGATTCAGAGCATTATTGAATGGGGTCTTGTGGACTGTGGAGTACTGGTTGCCGATCGAGAGGAACAGGTCAGATTCAGAGCCTTCAATGGTGTGTTGCGGAGTAGCTGGCCGATAGTGATGAGCGACACCATCGAGAAAATCGTGAAGGGGAATAGTGGACCGGAGTGTTTTCGGCTTTCACCGGGGTTTATTGCTGGAGACGATGCGCTACTGAAATCTGCGGCTTACACAAAATACAGTCATCCAGGAAAATTTGATGCTTAGGCTGTCTCCGCTGCTCAAATGGATTGTCTATATGCAAAACGATAGTGTAGCGCTGCCATAGAAAAATAAGAAGTGGTTGAAATAATGATTGGTAAAGATAGATAGACATTCTGCTAGAGATAACCTTAGACCATCTCCAATGGACCGCCTAAAAAGATTGTCTATCATTATTCCGACTATTTTTCTTTCTGCATACAGTAGTGCTACAGTTTCACTATAGTATCGCAGTGTCGATTTGTACCGTAGCTGAAGACAGTCTTACTACGATATGCTGGGTGGATATAAATACACGCTTGTCAAGGCCAACATTGTAGTACCGTTCCTGGAGATCGTTGTCACCAGCATTGTTTTGCGGCCCGTCGTGATCAGGTGATTCATGCCTACGCGTAGGCCCTGTGCTTTTCTTCCCTTCATTCTCTCCTCCACCATTGTTGCTTCTCAATCCTCAAGCTCATGTGCTCACCGCCAGGGGAAGTGGCTTGGGGCACCTTCGCCGTCGCACAGCGTTGGTGAGTTGCAGCTCGGGGCAGTTGTAGAGCGTCAGTTTCTATTTCTCCTCTCTCCTCTTCTCGCTGTTTCGTCGTCTTTCTCCTTAGCTGTTCATGATCCTATGAGCACAATGCACGCGTGCCTTGCCACGGATTTTAAAAAAATATATATCTCTTATTCAAATATGATAGATACTGATGTGTAAACGGGTTTTTAACTATTTCAGTAACACTAAACGTGGAGATAAGTGGAAACACCATAGTTATATGCAGCTGAGAATAACTTGATCATGGTCAATGACAATTGTTTTCGAAAAGGCTTAGTAAAATATTTGAGTTAGAAAACGTGATTCTTAGGTGGACTGCAGTAGTTCTCAAGGTTATTGCAAACTAAGGATTTGTTTGGAATGCAAAAATTTTTTAGAAAATAGTTCAATTTCTTTCGTAGGAAAAGTGCAGAAACGGGAAAATGTTTTTGTGTTCAATTTTTCCGTATTCCAAACACGCCCTAAAATGTCTCCGTGCTTCCACGGAACGAGTTCCTATATAGTAAATATTGATTTCAGACTTGAATATTTTTTTGTGTGGTTTTATAACTGTTCGCTCTTATACAAACTAGTCTATCAACACGTGCTTTCGCACGGGTTAGAGTCTTTAAATGTATTATGGGTTAGAGTACAACATATATAGATCTACTTTTATACTTAGTTTCTAATAATCGCATATCTTGCTACTTTATGTGTATGCTTAATTGATTTAGATAATTTCTTATACGATTGCAAAAGTAGATAATTTTAATATAAATTTGAGGGGTTACTTTCATTATACTATCAGTCATAATAACTATGATGAGCAATTTAGATATAAATTAGAGGAGCTATTTGGTATTAACCATCAAAATAGCAACCGTGAGCAATTAAGTATAAATTTAGTGTGATATTTCATATTTTCTTTTGTAATGGCAGAGTGGGTAACTAATATGTAGTTAAGGGTTTATTTATATTGTTTTGATAATGGCAAAGGTGGTTGTTTACTTAGATAACGGATTTAACGACTATTAAGATTCCAACTTGTTAATTGATGATCTAATGTTCTGAGAATTTTTATGATTTCATTTTATTCTAGCGTATCATGTGATGATTGACATAGAAACTTCAAAGAGAATCTACAACTAGTAATAGTAAGATTAGGTACAAAATATCTGTTTTATAAAAAGGTTTCTAGCATCTTTAATGGGAAAAAAGGACAAAAATGAAGGTAAATTTGAAAATAGAAAAAATCTGCAGAAAAAAAGATATTTGCTTTCGCTGAGAGTTGAAGTCAATACAATTCACAAGGTAAATTTGAAACTGAGAAAAATTTGCAAAACAAAAGATGATATTTGCTTTCGTTGAGAGCTGAACTCAAGACCTTTTATAATGGCAAAAGTGGGTAATTACATAGAAAACAGATTTAATGGCTATCAATATTTAAATTTAACAATTGATAGTCAGATATTTCTGATTATTGTGAAAATTTTTAGGATTTATTTTTTCTAGCGCGTTTTGAAAGTAGTGTTTTTTTAAACCTTCAATTAGTACTATTAAGATAAAATAAGATAGGAAATATATAAGTACCATAGCTCACTGAACTAGCAACGTCTACCGCAATTATCACTCCACAAGTCCATTGTATGTGTGACTGCCTCCTGCACCGACGGACATGCCACGCGCCAAACGTCTTCTTGCGATCCACCTGCTGGGTCCATGTGAGCTGAGTCAGGGAAGCTAGTGTTGCAGTAAAGCTTTGATGGGACTTGGTGGTCGAATGCAGTTAGGAAATTTTGACGTCCACAAGGTTACGCATTTCTCTCCAATCTCCATCTACATTCTTTCTCCAGCAGCTTTGTTTTGCTGCTGTGAATGGGAGGCCGGACACCGGAGGGAGCGATGTGAGAGCTGTTGCCACAGCATCATATAAGGCCTAAGGGCTGTCCCAATGGCAACATTCATCCACTTTCTCAAAACACTATTCCAACTACTTCCCTATCTGTCTACAGTACAGTATTTATGTCAAACAGTGACAAACAGTGTTTTGGAGCACCCCTTTAGAGCACCCCATTGGGGACAGCCTAATTGGTTGCCTAGTTGCAGCTATGCTTGCATCGTGGGATACAATGAGACGGTGTTTGGTTGCTATGATCCAGGTTCTAAATATACGCGATGTCTATTTGGTTGTCTGTTTGATACTCTGGAGCAAGGCTCGTAAGATCCTCAAAGCGCCTTGAGCCAGGCTCTCCAGAAACGAGTTCCATTTGCGTATCTGCACAGCCAGGCTTGCGGCAGCCTGGTTCTCTCGTGCAGGCTCTGTGGAGAATGGAACCAATCAGGCCCATAGGCATGCCCCTCATGTGGCCTGTCATTAGGCTGTAATCCACTACCACCGCCAGCCGGTCAGTCACTGCTCACGGTTATGTCGCCGCTGTTGGATCGGCTCACACTATCACTACTCTCTTGATCTTTCGGTGGATGAAACTCACACAAGAACAAAGAAGACACAGGGAGTTTCACGGTGCCGCACACTGGCACGAACACAGGCACTTGCTTGATTTTCTCTAATCACCACGCTCAGCACAACACAGGCACTCTCCTGTGTACACACTTGCACTGCACTAGCACCTACTGCACACTGCACACACACAGCAGCACACTACTGCAACCTCCTATCGATGGCACACACACCTACTGACTTGCTCCTCGATGGAAGCACAGCATTTAAGTACACGCATACACGTTCTCTGGCCGCACGGCTGCACGTCTTCTATGCGCAGGACCCGGACCGGATGGCCATGATCTGCATGCAGCGGTGATAACCATACCACTAATCGCGCTTAGACCAAGCAAGCACCTGCGTGGCCCGGAAGACTAGCACCACCATCGTTTGCATGCAGCTCGCCTGGTCCGGCATCCAGCGTCTCCACACACGGCGCAGTTCTCCAACGACCCACGCGACTCGGCCTCCACTCGACGGCCGCGTCCACCACTTCACTGAACACCAGCATGCAGCCTACGCGTACACAGTCCACACACTATTGCTTGCCGCACTACTCGGCGAGCACCTTTAACATAGTTGGCCGCACAACTCGACCACACTAACACACGCTAAACTCATTAACACCTAATAAACTCATAATCAAGATTAACTCTAACAGCCGCCGGAGCCAACGGAAGACGATTGGAGTAGAGCGTGCACATTGCATAGCGGGGATTTTGTGCAAGGCGAGGGGTCGACCGCGCCTGCGACACTAGCACTGGTCCCCGGGGCCCACGGCGGCTTCGCGCAGCGCCCAGCGCCGGCCTTGTCCTCGGCGGCCTCCATGGGCGGAAGCTTGGCATGGCACAGCGGGCAGGCGGCCTGGGTCCCGAGGCACGGCATAATGCAGCCGTCGTGGTACCAATGTGCGCAGGGCAGCCGCACAACGGTCCGCGACCGTGATGTTTGCCTCAACATAGATTACTGGTGTCGATAAAAAACATTTCTTGGCTATAACAAATAGTAGTGTTTATGGAGTAAAATCGTCGTGACTAAACCAAATAGTGGTGTTTATGAAGCTAAAGCGTCGTTTGCAGTGATAGCAAAATAACTAGCAATAGCTTAGCAGCAGTAGCCATTCAAAACATTATAGCCCGCTATTTAGGACCTTGTTACAAATCCATAAGTATTGCAGCAAATGCAAGTGCTTAAAAACATCTGTGGGTTTGTATTAAAGCAATTATATTATGTAGTGGGTTAGGAGATCAAGGAAGTTAATTTGATAATCAGGTGGGTTAGGGTA
Source organism: Paspalum notatum (assembly GCA_022530915.1). Lineage (NCBI taxonomy): Eukaryota > Viridiplantae > Streptophyta > Magnoliopsida > Poales > Poaceae > Paspalum > Paspalum notatum. The sequence goes on from CM039683.1 coordinate 14,183,582, forward strand.
AGGAGGGGATCGGATTTGAATCCATGGCTACCTACATTGCCCCCACTATATTTTTGTATAACTTCAAGTAGGAGATAGAAAAGATATGTAGTAGGAGATAGAAAAGATATGTCTCTCTCTCCCTCTACAGTTCGTCTACAGACAATCCCGCATATAACTGTCCTCAATAGACCAACAAAGCATATTCTAGTGCCCTTTGTTGGTACTTGGTAGGTACACCCTATATTGAGTACATAGATTGAGTAGTTGTATGTGTAAGTAGAATGGATTCAGTTCACACATACACCCCTCGCATGCATACATACACACATCTTATCTTACTATTACTAATTGAAGGTTCTAAAAAAAACACTACTTTCAAAGCGCGCTAAAAAAAAGATAAATCAGAGATATTCTCACAATAATCAGAAACATCTGACCATCGATTGTCAGATTGGAATATTGATAGCCATTAGATCTATTTTCTAAGTAATTACCCACCTCTACCATTATGTAAGGTCTTGAGTTCAACTGTCAACGAAAGCAAATATCTTTTTTTTGTGGTTTTTTTTTATTTTCAAATTTACCTTATAAAAGTCTTGAGTTCAACACTCAACGAAAGCAAACATCTTTTTTTAGATTTTTCTATTTTCAAATTTACCTTCAATTTTTGTCTATTTTTTCTCATTAAAGATGCTAGAAACCTTTCCATGAAACAAATATTTTTTTGCCTAATCTTAATGTTACTAATTGTAGATTCTTTTTTAAATTTCTACGTCAATCCTCACAAGATGCGCTAGAAAAAAATAAAATCATAAAAATTCTCACAATAATCAGATCATCAATTGACAGGTTGGAATCTTAATAGCCATTAAATCTGTTTTCTGAGTAATCAATCACCTTTACTATTATCAAAACAATATTAAATAAATCCTTAAACTACTTATTAATTATCCACTCTACCATTATGGAAGAACATATGAAATAACACACTAAATTTATGCCTAATTGTTCACATTTGCTATTGTGATGGTTAATACCAAATAGCTTCTCTAATTTATATCTAAATTGTTTACCTTAGTTATTATGACTGATAGGATAATGAAAGTAACCCCTCAAATTTATATTAAAATTACCTACCTTTTGCAATCGTATAAAAGATTATCAAAATAAATTTAGCATACATATAAAGTAACAGAATATGTTATTATAAAAAACTAAGTATAAAAATAGATTATGTTGTATTCTAACATATAATATATTTAAGACTCTAACAAGTGCGAAAGCACGGGTTGATAGACTAGTATATACAATCGTTATTCTTTGACTTTACAGAAAGACCTTAATGATTTAATGTAGAAAGTACAAAGATTTAGTGCATCATCATCTATTTATTTACAATCATGACGGTAAATATTATCACACAAACCTCTACATCTGAATATAAATTCATAGTGTTGTAAATCTATACACGCATGGTAGTATGGTTATCAAACTTTGAGTTTATCAATTGATTTCTCAAGCGACTTGTAGGCGTTTTTCTGTTTGTTCATACTCAATATCTGTTTTTATAATTAATTTGTTTTATGAAAATGTCTTTTGCAGAATATATCACAAAATAATGTCACGGTCTCAGGCCATACATTTTTCTCCAGACTTGCAAGGCGAAAGCATTACCAAGGATCAATTTGAATTCACCGTGGAACAGTACTTTCTGTACCTAATCTACAAATGCCCTGCTTTGAACCGCTAGTCTCTAGAATGTTTGGAACACAAGAAAATACATAAAAAATAATATATATTAACAATTTCACATCATGGGCTGACAAGAAACAATTTTTGAGTACGTATACATTAGAGAAGGTACTCTAGCAGTGTGATTTATCTGAAGTCATCAGCAGGTGTGCTGCCAATTGGTGGTGATTTTTGACATACTCCTCTCAACATAGTAAATCACTATTACATTTTTCTATTTCAAACCCCCTAATTTGATAAACTGGCAAAAATGCACACCAAGATCTATAGTATTTAATTACTTTTATCAAATTGGAGGGACTAAGCACTCGAGGGGAAGAGATGAACACCACGAGCCTCACCAGTTGTAGGAGCGGCTTAAAAGAGTTGCTTTGGGAGTTACACTTTTGTGGTAGGCGTGGAGGCACAGTCATGGTCATGATTGCGAATATGTTATTAGGAGAGAAGAGAGGGTTGGAATATAATGCAACACCTCCGCTCAATTCTAAATAGTTAGACCTGATCATTGGCAAAAATTTCAGTATAAAATAACATATATAAATTTAATAAACCAAAGATTGTAGTTAGTACTTATTACTAAAATATAGGATCAAGAGAATCTGAAAGATTGAAGGAGAGTTGTAATTGAGACAAAAATATAGGACCCCTACCTACAACACAATCAATTTGAGGGTCATTTGTAATAGACATCTAATATAATTCTATCTATAGCACCGTGCACTTTTTTAATTGCTAATTATCTATCAATCCATAGGCTAGAACACATTGCCTGTACGACACCACCACTGCATATCGCAATGTTTTAGAGGAGAAAATGTGTTTTCGTATTTCTGTTTTGTATTTGAGTGTTCATTCTACTTCAGATATGTCAAATATCACGATCTACATGGAGGTGATGAAGAACTCAGGAAGTCCAACTATACTGATTTGGTAGATTCCATTCCTTCCATTATCTCAGCTTAAGTAAAGCCATGTACTCAAATGTTCTGATCAAGTTTGAGTCTCAAAAGTGTGCATTTTTCCTGAGCCCATCAGGTAAACAAGTATTACAATCTCATAACTAGATTTGTTGAATATTCGTGGGGTAAATCCATCCATTTCGCCCCCAGGTAAACTTTGATCTTTGCTTGTGTTATGATGATAAACAAATTCATTTTGCTCTAGTTAAGATGATAAACTTTTCTACGCCACAATTCTATATGCTATGTCACCTGCAAAACTCCATATCTTTTAGGTATCGTGAAGAAACTCTCCGTGAAAGCATCAAGCGGTTTGAGCATTTTATTGCCCTTCAATTGGGGCTCAAGAAGGGTATGAAGGTTGGTTGAAAAAAAATGAAGCTCAGGAGTTAATTTAACATGTAGGAAAGAATTTGGAGCTTTTTTTTTCTACCTAGGAGCTATCAAGTGTATGATCATCTATATCTGCCATAAACAACACCAATGTAAAGAGTGCATTTTTATAGTGGTACAAAGGTGAAAATTAAAATTTAGATCTATACAACATTCAATATTATCATTGTTTATCTTTAAAGCATGTTGGGCAATAGTTTTTTCCACGATAGATAAGTTATTAAAGCCATATGATGTGATGTCTATTTAACCACAGTATATGTATTTCTATCAAAAATGCCTTGTTCCCACTTGTATATTTGTTATGTGAATAGATAAGTTATTAAAGCCATATGATGTGATGTCTATTTAACCACAGTATATGTATTTCTATAAAAAATGCCTTGTTCCCACTTGAAGTTCTCCATCGAATGTGCCTTTTGGTGGCACATTGTGTATTTCCCATTTCACCAGAATTACCTTGAAGCACTTGTAGTTAAGCTTTTATGATCTCAACATCTATCATTCTTGCTGTATATTGCAGGTCTTGGATGTCGGGTGTGGTATAGGTGGACCCCTAATAGAAATCTCAAGATTCAGGTAAACTAATTATATTCTTTACCCATTCAATTAAGCCTGTGATGAAATTCCTTGGAAATATTTGCAATATTGGAAACCTATTTTTTTGTCTTGATTGAATGGTAGAGCTCCTACCCATGTCGTTAAAAAACAAAAAAAAAAACCCACAGAACATGCAAATATTACTGTTTGCTGAATGCTATTTATTGTTTTAGCTCAACGGAGATAACAGGACTAAACAACAATGCTTACCAGATATCAAGGTGCAAGGTTTGTTTATTCTGTTATTTCCTGGAATATAAAAGTAAGAACTTGTGAGGGTTACTTGTGTGTCTTTTAATTTGTAATAAAATGTGTTTATTTGCATTTCAGGATCTCATTTCTTCAGCAGGTTTGAGTGAGCAGTGCAACCTGATAAAGGTGAACTTGCATCCTTAATGAGTTGGAATATGCATGGTTCTCTTTGCGTCATGGTCGTCTCTGCATGTTGAAATTAATGGAATTCAGTGAGATTGTACTGGCAATTATTTTGTAGGGAGACTTCATGAACATGCCATTCCCCGATAACACTTTTGATGCAGCCTATGCGATAGAGTCTACAATTCATGCCCCTGATCTGGTATATATATATATATAACTCACACCGTAAATTCCAAATCGCAGTTGTTCTTGGATGGACATATAATATACATCCCTGTTTGCAGTTAGGTGCTTACCGGGAGATTTACCGAGTGCTGAAACCTGGCCAGTATTTCGCGGTAGACGAACTGTGCTTGACTGAAAGATTTGACCCAAGCAACAGCAAACATAGGGACATCAAGGCTGAAATTGAACTCGGCTGTGGCCTGCCTGACGTCCGTAGCACTAGCCAGTGCATCCAGGCTATGAAAGATGCTGGATTCGAGGTTGTCTTTGCGAAAGACATGACCGAGGATTCTCCAAGCCCATGGTACCAGGAGATGGAACCGGGCATATTGTCATGGACCAGCTTCATTAACACAGGACTCGGGCAGTTTATCACTCCAGCAATGGTATATAATCATCATATTCTTGTCCGAGAAGCTAGACTGCTGTTGTGCTTAATTTCTTGGCTGACTTATTCTGCTGTGCTATCGTGTTTTATTTCCAGATTGGCGCCCTGGAGTTCCTCCGCATTGCCCCCAAAGGTTCCAAGAGAATGTTCAGCACCCTGCAGAAAGGCTCCCATGGCCTCGTGACGGGCAGCAAGTAGGCACCTTTCCTCCTCCTCCTCCTTTTGAAAAAATGAACATGGTATCTCTCTTGTTTGCTTGAAAGGAAATTGTATGTAGTATTATATACCTGCCGGAATATATCGTCCAAGTGATAAGCAACCAAATACACAATTTTGATGCATATGATGCCATGATTATCTCAGGGAACAGATCTTTACAGCCATCTTCTTCGTCCTGGCCCGGAAGCCTCTCAAGGGTTGTGAAATTTGAAGGAACCTACAACATATGTCAACCGTATGCGATAGGGTTTGTACTTCCGAACAAACTAGTACTCCTATAAAGTTGCCTTGTTTATGTAATGTACCCAATGCAAGAAGCATCATTCGATCGTTTGTGTTGGTTGTATGCTGTACCTGTGGATTGCTGATTATAATACTGTGTACGTAGCTATATATCATTGAGATCAATGCATTGTTTGTTTCTATCTTTACCTAATAATAATAAAGAGATGAGGGTTTTTTCCTGCCCGTTGACCATAGTAATTCTTTTTTGCCACATATTCATAATAGTGAGACGGATTGGAGCTAAAATTAGTCAAAGAGTAAAATACATGGGCGGTCTTCGAACTTGGCAACGTGTGTCACTTAGGTCTCTGAATTTAGAAAACCAGAATTCTGGGTCGCTAAACTTGGTTAGTATGTCATCTAGGTCCCAAAACCGCTTTCTAAAACCGTTTTTCATTGTCCGGTGCAAACATGCATGCAATTAATATGGCAAAGATTGTTAGGTTTAGTCCCACATTAATAATTAATGGTGGAGAGTACGACATATAAGTCGGAGGCAGCCCTCATTTGCTGGACTATTAGTCTTTTGGGCTGAGTTAGGCATATGAGCTTTATGTATCGGGGACTCCGGTATACGGTGGGAGTCTGGAGATCTCCGAGGAGATGTTGACTCGTGTCTGCGACCGATGTGACGTTTTGGAAGCATGGGCCAATGTTTGACGGAGAAGATTGTTAGGTTTAGTCCCGTATTGATAATTGATGCTAGGGAGCACGACATATAAGGCGTGTGGTCTTTTGAGCCGAGTTAAGCCTGTGGGCTTTATGTGTCGGGAATTTCGGTGTATGGATCTCGTGGTCGTGGGCCGTGGCTCATGGGCGCCAAGCGAGCTGGGTGTATAGATCGTGGACGGGACCGCCCTGGGTTCGGTTACTAAGCAGCGAACGCGTCGTAAGCCTCAATCTACAACGAGATCACGCCCCTTGTTTTTCCGCATGCCTCCCTGGCGAGGAGCCGCTGGTCCCCTTGTCTGGTGGGTAGTAAAAGCTCAAGGCCATGTGGTAGTTTCTGTTCATGCCTCCTTCATTACGAGGTGAGTGATTAGCGAAAAGGTTAAAGTATATATGACACTTATCCTTTTCTGTAGACGTCCTTTCCACATTGTCCTTCTCTCTCGTCAATCTGTCATCCGACAATGGAGGAATGAACCTCGCACTCCCATGGAGATGGGACTGAATCCTACGAGGAAGTGCCGAGGTGCTCCGGCCCGTCCTCTTCCATCGGTGGCAGCGCACGGGACGAAGCTGGAGACCGCCTCGGCCTTTATCTCTGGAGCAATTTACCTTTCCGGCGTGGATGATGAAAGCGAAACCACGGAGACCGTTGAACCCGCCTGGTTCAAACCGCCCCGTTTAATCATCTCCAGCCAAGGGATTAAAATTTCAGATCGAAATTTCTAAAATTTCTGAAATTTCGAGTTTTTGGTAGGGTGCCAAAAAAAATAATGTTACCGAAATTAAGAGTTTTTCTAATAATATTATGTCACAAAATATTTAAAAAGTAATTAAACATATTTAAAAATGTTCAGAAATTTCTGAAATTTCGGCTTTTTCAGAGGGTGCTGAATTTTTTTTACTTCCAAAATTGTAAATCTTTGACCTTGAAAAGGACGCAAACAGGACCATGTACAAGCCTAGATCTAGATCGGAGAGATAAAGAGGCGTGTCTCGTACTCAGCCACACTCACTGATGAAGCCATATGGCGGCCGTCAGCGGCGGTCGCTGGAGGCATCATCGTAGCTGCAGTCTGAGGCTGGCCGGCTGGGGGCGGAATCCAGAGGAGACAACACCGCCATTGTTCTTGGAGGAGGAGGTGTGCTTTTCTTTGGATGGGCGGAGACCGAGAGAGGTGGGGAAGACAATGCAAGCTGGAGCAGACGGCAGAGGTAGGAGGAGGCAGCAGTTCAATTATTGGTCGATAATGGACGCACGCTCTTCTTGTTGTTGTTCAGGAGTAGAGAACAACACGCACGGGCCGGCATTGGAGACGCCGAGGGGCTTGAGACATCCACACACACACAAACAGCAAGGAGCAGCAGCAGTGAGATAGATATTAGCGGTAATGCCCCTCGTGTTCTTGGCTGTTTTGGCGCGGCTAGGCCGCCACGTCTTCCTACTTTTTCTTACGTCTCACCACCTGTGCTTCCGAGAAAAGAAAAGAAGAACCTACAGCTCGCCATTGTCGTCAAGTCATCAGCCTACCGTAGCTCGTCAACGTCAGGCATGCAGACACAAGGTGGATCAGCACGAGCAGGCTGAAAGCCAACCTTCGTGCGATAGACACAGGGAGAGGCCTGTCAGCCCATAAGACCGACAGTCGACGTGCCTGCGTGACGCAGCAACGAGCAACACGCACCATCAACTTTATTAGTTTTTTTAGGCAGTGGACGTGCTTTCATGTGTCATCCAATTAGTTAATAAGACCACGTGCGCCGCAATTGATTGACGCATTGAGCAAATTTGTAGTTATGCATTTTGATTAAATTTATCTTTTATATGGTAGAAAAAAAAAAGATATGTTTAACATTCAAGTTGAGCCAGTATGGCCTCGAAAGTGCAGAGGCACATGGATGCTTTACGTTCTGACTGGCCTTTTCAGGGTGATGATATACTTAATTATATTGCATTTTTACATGTTCTACATTTACACCATTACATTATCGTAATTAACTCATAATCGTCCATTCACAAGCACCCCTTTGCGTACTGTGTACCTAGACATGTTGACGAGCTGAAGCTACCTACGCCCTGGACTATCAAGCGACAAATTGGCATAATGAAAAATGGGAAATTATGGGATTTACCTAATTTACATTTCAGTGATGCAATAAATTTTCTCCTTTATCTACAAATAAATTTTCTCCTTGCGTCTGACCAGAGGTGCCGAACCACCACCCATGATATGACCCAGTTTCACATGCCGTTACAAGTTATACAGTGCTTGGCAAAAAAAAAAAAAAAACAACCGTTCATGGAGCGGATTCAATGATTCAAAATAGGATGTAATAGAAGGTACTAAAATGGTTGAAACAGTAACCATATAATTTTTACAAATTGAAAAAGGCCTTATAATTTAAGAGGAGATTATACCACTCGGGGTCTGTGGGTACTTTTCCAAAACCAGCGTAAAATGCCTCTTATTTTATTTCTTAACTGGAGATTCAAAAAAAAACCTATAATTAATAATAGTACCAATTTAAATAATGTAAAAAATGTAGGATGTATCTTTATCCCCATCCTATCATGTAAGGATTAATGTTAGAGCTCTAATTAGTAATAGTAAGAATGTACTAAAAAAATCTTTTTTTGTGTCTTCACTCAATCCTTTGGAAACAATTTTTATTGCCAGTCAAAACCGCAATTTTGTTCCGGTCATGTGAAAGAAGCGTTTTACCGTGGTTTCTTTGTACCTGCTATTTTTTAAACTGTTGAATTTTTCTTCACGTACGGTTCTAATTTTTTCCAACCATTATAAATTTTTAATAAGATAAATCTTAAAAATTTTCACATTAATCATTACTACTAAGTAGATAAATTTTAAAAAATACCTCATTGTTAATCCTAATACATGCTATGAAAAAAAGATAAATTTTAAAATTATAATTTGAAACATTTTGGCATGGATTGGGTGACTAAAATCTTAATAACGGTTAGATATATTTGGTTTTGTAAAGAATTACTTATTTATTTCATTATAAAAACATAAAGTAACCCCTAAATATATAAATATCTTAATTACACATGAAGTTGTACTTGCAATATAAGAAGAGTATAAAAAACTCAAGGACCAAATCACATTATTTCAGGAGTTGCACGGTTATACCAATCTATATAGTCTCTAGAATTTATAATTTAAATTATGAATAACGATGGTATCGGGATCCCACACACGAATATAAAACATTTGTAAATCTTTATTTTATAAAAATCTACCACAACTTATACATAATATATTAACTCAGGAAAACATGTTCTAAATCATATACTAAAATTAATAATCTAGGGAAACATGATGTAATATTGAGGAGCAAAAGAGAAAAAAAAACAAAAAAAGGAAGCTAGTAAAACAAGCCAAACGATAATTTCAAAAGAAACCAAAATCTCAATGAAAAAGACTAGCCACTCATGCTATTTTGTGCATGCCACCTTGCCAGTTATTAAAATAATATGAAATAACCCACTAAATTTGTACATAAATGACCCATCTTTCCTATTATGATATAAACTAGTCAATCAACCCGTGCGAAAAGCACGGGTTAGAGTCTTAAATGTATTATGCGTAACCGTACAACAAATATAGATCTATTTTTATATTTAGGTTTTTATAATAGCATATATTGCTATTTTATATGTATGCTTAATTGATTTAGATAATCTTTGATCGATTGCAAAAATAGGTGTTTTTAATATAATTTTGAGGGGTTACTTTCATCATATTATCAGTCATAATAACTAAGGTGAACAATTCAAATATAAATTAAAAGGAATATTTAGTATTATCCTATCAAAATAGCAAATGTGAGCAATTAGATATAAATTTAGGGTGTTATTTTATTTTATTTTTTATATTAGCAGAGTTTGTAATTAATATGTAGTTTTAGGGGTTATTTAATATTATTTTGATAATGGCAAAGTGGGTGATTACCTAATTAGAAAACAGATATAATTGCTATTAAGATTCCTACCAATCAATTGATGATAGGGTATTTTTTTATTATTGTGAGAATTTCTATGATTTTATTTTTTTCTAGCGCATCTTGTGAGGATTGACATGGAAATTTCAAAAAGAATCTACAAAATATCTATTTCATGGAAAGGTTTATAGCATCTTTAATGGAAAAAAGACAAAAACTGAAGGTAAATTTGAAAATGGAAAAAATCTAAAAAAAGAAGATATTTGCTTTCGTTGAGAATTGAGCTCAAGATCTTTCGTAATAGCAGAGGTGGGTAACTACATAGAAAATATATATAATGAAAAAAAGGGGATATTTGTTTTCGTTGAGAGTTGAACTCAAAACCTTTTATAATGGCAGAGGTGGGTAATCACTTAGAAAACAGATCTAATGGCTATTAATATTCCAATCTGCCAATTGATGGTCGGATGTTTCTAATTATTGTGAGAATTTCTAGGATTTATCTTTTTTTCTAGCGCGCTTTGAAATTGGTGCAACTTTTAGAACCTCCAATTAGTAATAGTAAGATTGTGTATATAATACCAATTCTGAACACGGATGCTTTCTAATTAATGCTCTAACCTCAAAGAGAGCATAGGTGGGTTGATGAACTGTGGAACTGATCATACCAACTATAGGAAGCCAAGAAAAAAAAAAGAAATTGAGAGATGACTGACATGTTAAAGTGCATATCTATAGGAAAACCACATGACGTGTCTATGCTGTATCTATTGCGGCATAGTCCAAAGGTAGACCGATCGATACAAATCACATTGTGGATTTCTTAAACTGGCAACATTACTCTCATCCAAATTTGGGAATATGTTATCACGGTGACCATGCATTTCCTTTTTCATGTAGCCATCCCCACCCAACACCTATACACGGCATGCATGATGCATATTCTGATGAGTACATTCTGATTTTGTCGGCGAGAGCCATGTACGCATGTGCAGCTATTCCACCAGAATTGGAAAGAACCAATTCTGGTTCATGCACTTTAATTCTGTGCCTTTTCGGAAAGAAAAAAAAAACACACACACACACACTTTGTATGCTTAACACAGAAGGAATGAAACAAACTTGGTGTGAGGAGAAGCTAGCACTGATGCACTTGGTGGATCCCTTTCTGCTGCCTGGTCAAATCTATGCACTATAAGAGGTGCTTCAGCATTGTTGTGCTTCTCATGTGTGTTCCATCCTTCATCTTCTCTCTTGTCTCTGAAACAACCATTACTTTCTGGTTCTGCCTCTTTTTTTAACTCCTATTTGCAACTCTTGTTTTGCTATTGTACCGTACTTGTTGCAGCATATATACTACTAGTTTCAGTTTCAACTGCCCACCGTGGAGCATGGAAGGGGTACCTACTGATAGCTTCCTTCAACTTCGAACATGTATCCCTAGCTCTAGCAGAGGGCAGATGCAGGTTCATCAGTATGCAGCAGCCATACCGCAGAGTGATCGCATTCAGAAAGCAGCACAAGAGTTTCAGGTTGACATGAACAGCATGAAACCAAAAAAGCAGTTCCATAATCCGAGCGGCCGAGTGTTCGAGAAATCCGCTCGTGCGGCGCGTGAGTTTGCTGATGATGTTGCCATGATGCAAAAGAAGATCCATAAGTACCCGGCAATCATCCGAGTTCTCGATGACTGGTACACTGTCCCGGCGATGGTGGCCATTGGTCCCTACAACCACGGGCGAGAGCACCTCAAGGCAGCGGAGAAGATGAAGCATGTGGCTGCCTACCACTGCATCAGGGAATCCGGCCCCTCGGCCACCAAGATGTACGATGCGGTGGCCTCTGCCGCCGCTACGGCAAGGAAGCGGTGGCAGGCATCGCCGACGACGAGTTTGTTCCCATGATGTTCTATGACGCCTGCTTCTTGGTGCAGTACATGCTCTGGCGTAGGAATGGGTCTAAGAAGCATATGGACCGGTCGCTGCATAGCTTCTTCCACTCCAACCGCAAGGACATCAACCACGACGTCGTGCTGCTCGACAACCAGCTCCCCTGGCCTGTAGTCGAGGCCGTCATGAGGTTCAGGCACGTGCCCCTGGAGAACTTCGTTGCTGACTGGAAAGATTATCTGCAAGACCGCAAGGTGGTCGACAAGCAGAGACCAAAGCCTCCCCTGGACTCCAGCTTCCAACCACCGCATCTCCTTGGCCTCCTGCGGTTCTACATCGTGGGAAGAAGAAGAAGAAGAAGAAGAAGCGCCAGCAATGGAAGATCCAATAATGCTGCAGCCAAAATCGGTGCGCTGCGGCTCTCTTTTAGTGCCATGGAGCTCGCCGAAATGGGCATCACCCTGACAGGCAACAAGGCGACCACGGAGCTCATCCACTGGGCATCAATGAGCGAGGCACCCTCTTCGCCGAGCTCTCGCTGGCGCAGCTGTCCCTGAACGGCGCGCGTGCGAGCTTCCTCGTCAACATGGCGGCCCTTGAGCTATGCACGACCCCAAATTTTCAAGATGGCAAGGAAGAGGACTCGGCGGTGTGCTCGTACCTCGGCCTCCTGGCCATGCTGGTGCACAGGAAGGAGGATGTGCGTGAGCTGCGGAGAAAGCGTGTCCTTCAGGGAGGAGCCGGGCTCGTCAACAAGGACGCCCTCAGCTTCTTCACTGGCCTTCAGAGCCTGCCCCATGGACACCGCTACGTCAGCGTCATGGTGGAGATCAAGGAGTACAAGGAGAAGAGGGCGGTGCGGATCAATCTCTCAACATCATTTGATTGAGATGTTCAACGCTTCATGTCGTCCTTGTATGCCAGTCGCTTGTTTGATAAAGGCACAGGGTTGTAATAATAAGATTCTGTCGGATATCCTGAGTTGTTGTATGCAGTATGGGTACTAAGTTTCAATTCCAGATCTAGTGGCCAGCCTTGTTGCTTAGTCTTTGGTTTCATGGAATTATAGTAAAAAAATCTCACCGGCTACTAGTATTGTGCTGAGACAATACTGTTTATGGAATATTCAGAATAGCTGCATCTTACTCAGAGGTTCCAAAAAAAAAAAAACACTACTTTCAAAGTCTACAAATGGAGAAGGCTAAGAGCGCAGTAAGACCATAAATGAGTTCAAGTGAATAGGAGAGGAAAGTCGTAGGAAAATGGAGAAAAAAGAAAAGGTGTTGTGTGGGCTGCAATTGGGGAAGGATGAGTTTGTGGCCCAACGTGAAGCTGAGGACTTGTGGTATTGTTATTAAGGGCCTATTTGGTTCAAAGACTTCAGTGGCCAGACCAAACTTTGCCCACTGATGAATCACGTTTGACTTTAAATTAAAATTACATTTTACAACATAATTTTCATTTCTATGGTTTATTTGGCTATATCTAAATCATATAAATGAGTAATTTATTGTTTATCAAAATTTTAATTTAGAGTTAAACATGGTTTGATCATGGCCAAAGTTTGGTCTGGTCACTTATGGCCTTAAACCAAACAGGCCCTAAGGCTTTGTAAAGTTCAAGCCTGTTTAACATTCAAATTTGAACCAAGAAAGGCTAGTGATAGGTCAAAAAACTTTTGCATCATCGTTTATGTGCATGTCTGAATAAGTAAGAAGTCGGTATACAAATTTCTACATCTATAATTTACTTGAGTTTGAATGGAGATGGTTTAAAAATTCTGGGTGTTAGAGAACTGGCTGTTCAAGCGAATCCGTTTTCAATGCATTCATTTTCTAGGTATGAGCGCACAAATTACTAAATTCCTCGTGATAATTTGCAGCACCCAGCTATTCGATCCCATGACAAAAGCAAACAATACGATGACCTCTAAAAAGCGAGCCTAGCTCATCCACTTACCTCCTAGAGGTTCAAGAACTTTTCAACTCAAATTTCGATGTCTATTTTTTTTATTGAAAATGTATCGTTCCTTCTTGATAGGTCTTTTTTAAGAAAGACAGTAGGTACATGCATACCGTGTGCATGCATGTATATATGTAGGCAGAGAGAGAGAGAGAGAGAGAGATTTGAAGGCCCCCAACAACTCAATGCATGCATATGCAGGCGCAACTCAAATTTTATTTGGCCAAGAGTAACAGGAATTTTTAGGACTGCTTGCTGCACGAGTAAAGCATGCACCTTATTAGGTGGCTCTAGGTAGAGGCCGTCCACCACTGCACCTCCACGGCCGCGGGTGACAGCGACACGCTCACAGCTGCACTGCTGCCGGTCATCCCTCTAGGCTGGAAGGCAGGGATCGGAAGGCCCAAAGCCCCACGCAACAACCCCACTGACCTTATTAGAAATTAAAGCTCGCTGCCGGTACGAGAAAGAAGGTTCTCACTTCTTCATGCCCAATCATTTGCAGCTTAATTTTCGTCGTGTGATTAGGGTGCATGATGTGACCAATTTGTCCTTCAGCATGATTAATTTTCAATTTGTGGTACCGAGCTCCATTGAGCCGCCTGCAGCAAAGGAGCATCTCTCTATGCTTGGTACGGTCAGGGCATGCTGCATATGCGTGTACTGTACAATGCTAACAGAAGAAGTCGAGGTGCCTTTATTAGCTTCTCGAACACTCCGATCCATTCTTAGGTTCTTGCAGACTTTTAGGTCGACCAAAACGAGATATAAGCTGATGACAGATATGGTCTCCACTATAGCTACCATATATGCACCCGTCCATGGCATGCAGGCAAGTGGTAGCTTGCAGTTTTTACATCGCACGCAACGCTCTGGCTCGTGCATCATCATCAGCAATTTAATTTCTCAACTGGTAGGCTGGTAGTCAATGCAATCGGACTAGTCGACGCGTAACAGAAGTTTTTATAGAAAATTTTCTTGCTAAACACAAGTTATCCATCACAAACGGAGAACCCAACATCTATCTACCCCATGTATTTACCGGTAAAAGTTGCATTAGTACCGATTGAATGGTCATGGCTAGTGGGAACTGCATTAGTACAGTTACCAACCGATACTAATTCATCTAGGGTATTTAAAATAAAAGAATAGCATCATCTACCAAATCACAAGTGATTGCGTGGAATAGTGGTAAATGTATGGTCGCATGGGGCTTCAGGTCGGCGACTCGGGGTTCCAGTCCTAGGTGAGAAAAACTGGAGTACTGCTATTATTTAAAAGAGGCTTTGGTGTTTATACCTCACTTTAAAGTCTAATAGTTATTTTATCCTCATTTTGTTAACTTTATGAATTTACCCCTATGATTTCAAAACGAAGATAGAGTTTACCCCTGTTTTGTTAACTTTTCTTAGCAAAATCATTT
The DNA here is from genome assembly GCA_022530915.1 of Paspalum notatum. Lineage (NCBI taxonomy): Eukaryota > Viridiplantae > Streptophyta > Magnoliopsida > Poales > Poaceae > Paspalum > Paspalum notatum. Next base: position 14,198,669 of record CM039683.1, read on the forward strand.
TTTGTGCCAAAAAACCATCACGGCCATATGATTTTATCCCCATTTTTTTTTGTAACGGCTTGGGATAATACCCCTATTCGCGCTGCCGCTGGTGGGTTGCGCCCAGAGAACTGTGTCGCCGCTGTCGGGTCTTCCATGCTGTGCCATGCCTTGGCCACGCCGCGCCTAGATTTTCACCGGTGGGACTCCAATGGGTTGTTGGTAAAATGATAAAGGACATTCTAGCCTATGCCCCTACTTCAAAAGGTTTTTATATTTGTTTCAAATGTTTTAGTCCAGTTGTATCTCATAGGGTTAGAAATAGGGGTAAATAGAATCTTCGTTTTGAAAACATAGGGGCAAAATCACAAAGTTTTAAAAATGAGGGTAAAAACACAATTAGAGTTGCTAGTATGGGTATAAACACCAATCTCCCTATTTAAAAATACATTTGAAATCATGCTTGATTATCTTGCTTAATGGTTGTAGAAAAAACGACAGGTTTGTGGTCATAATTATTTGGGTACCTCTACATAGCTTTGACAATAAATGTAGCTTGATACTTGGATTAATCGTCACCAATTAGATGTTTTAATTTATTTATTAATCGTCTTTGTGATCATTGTTTGCTCCTAATTGCCTTTAATTGCTTCTTTCATCTTCATGATTGTCCTGTACATCAGATGTAATTGGTCGTTAATGATAGAGTTGATCCTTAAGATTAGGTAGAAAATCATGATAATTTTGCTGTTGATCCAAATGTTAATCTCGTGGAAATGTATCAAAGAAATTGTGGTACGAGGGTGCTTTTGGCAGCGCTCTTTCGTGGCTCTGCTCCGAGGCCTGTTTGGTATAGCTCTGCTCCCAGATTCTTTGGCTCCGGGTGCTGATTCACTGGTGGAGTGATTCCATGTGATTCTCTGGTAGGAGTGAATTTATCAGCTAAAAATCGTTTGGCAAACTGCTTGTGAAGTGATTCCAGAGGATGGGGGAGTGGGGAGCAGGTAGGAGCAGCTTTTTGAACATTGCATGCTTACGAGACCCAACGTCATTATCTCATATTGGTATGGTTGTGCAAACGGTACATAAGGATAGTTCCTTCATATCATACTGTACCATAAATGGTGCAATACATTCAAATAGTACGATGACAAAGATGATGCATTATTGAACCGCATTATGCACATTGACATCTTGTTCATCTACCAATAATGCACTCGAGAAGTATGATATCCCTTTGAAAATTATGATTCCATGATCCGTCCTTCAACAAACTCTCACGGTGCTATGATAATATGATGAAATATATCCATGATTACATGATAATCGTCGCTCTTTGTTGCATAAAAATAAAACTTCCATGTCCACACCTAAGTATATTGGAGCCTTCAAGTTCTCTTTTATCTTGCATTTTGAACCTATGGGGTGCGGTAATGAAACCCTCAGCAACATGACGTCAATGTTTTTAGGGCTAATTTGCATAGTGTATGCATTTATTATACCATTAATGGTGTGTTGTAGGATCGATTCACGTTAACCATAGCAATCAAAGGGCACTCGCCCATAATTCAAAACACAAATATATTTCGTTTTTTAATTTCGAACAGAACACTGGCACGTTAGTAAATCGGATTTCTAGAAAAATCTGTAAGTCCAATTGAGCTGAGATTTTTACTGAATAAGATAGATAAAATTCACATCTAACCCCGCTAGAATCACGTCAATCAGATGTCTAGAACTCCTAACATTAAAATGACAAATGCGCTATTCAGAAAGTGACGAGATTTACTTAAGCCCTACTTTTGAGATTAAGTGAAACATGGAAAAGATTAACCAAGCAAACTTCTCTAATCATGCCCTAGCAAGGTTTCAGATGATCAAATCAGATCCAGAATTGAAAACAAGAAACCAATATTTAACTAAAAATATAGGCATACAAATATTAAACTATGAAAAAATGAACGAGATTACCAATACGTCAACTGTGAAAGTTTCAAAATTTATTAATTTATTGCATCAATCTTATTTTTAGAATACCGCATACAAACATGCAATAAAAATTTTCCACTAAATTCCAAACTAAAAAACAGACGTAGCCACCCGTGAGGCCGAACCGGACTCTGTTAATTCCCTGGCCTAAACCGACTCACTCCACGCACCTGGGTCCACCGTATCTGACCTGCTTGGCATGTGCACCTGGGCTGCCTGGATGACCAAACGCCAAGCCCCGCACGCAGTGATCCATCCCCATGCACGCCGGGAACAAAACATATGCACCTGCATGCTCACCACTCACAGTCACATGTGCATGCATGCACATTCATGCATCTCATGCGCGCTACATGTACACGCACCATATCGTCATGCTCTATCACAATGCCGTCTTCACGTCTACAGTCACTTACGTTTCCACACACCAGCATCCTGCACGACCACATATATCACCGCGCCTCCAACATGACGGTCTTCGCATACACCGTTCTTTAGCCGAATGTCCCAGATGACATCTTTACCAATAGAAACTTGATTCCTCAATGGACTTAAAAGGCACTGTTTGCTTTGCTACCTATAAGGTAGCCACACCAAACTGAGGCCGCACCGTAAGTTTGGCTCAAAAATGGCACCAGAACTTTTCCGTGATTTGTCATGAAAAAGCACTACTCACATGCCTAGCTTTATTTGGCAGCCAAAGGTGTGGAGCTGAGCCAAACGCTAGCCTAAATAAGTGTGGCATGCCAAAGTTCGGTGTGGCACTATGTGACTTCAGTCCAAACACACCCTAGTTCTGAAACTTTAGTTCCGACCCAATCTAGTTCCAGTCAACCCCGTTCGCTCAACAACGCCTGCACATTAACAAACAGCAAACCACCCGAACTAAGTCCACGACTTGACTCAAATTAATCTTAAACACCTACACTACTACAAATTTATCCAACCATAATGCTATCAAAAATATTAATAATCCAATCACTTTGCACTGTCAATTTCAATTCAAACAAATTTTTCATAACTTGATTTTGCAATCTTTTCCTTGATGAGAACATTGGCAAAACCAAAATAAACATTGAACATTTGCATTTTCTTTCACAAATATTCTCTTTTACTACGAGCCTTCAAGTTCTCTTTTATCTTGCGTTCTGAATCTTGTGGATCCGGCCGGTTAATGACACCCTCAGGCCTCAGCAACGTGACGTCAATTTTAGCGTCAATTCGCATAGTGTATGCGTTTCTTATACCATTAATGATATAACTACCTACCTGACTAAAAACCAGTTTAGTGTATATGTACGGTAGCTTAGCTCCTGTACTCACACGAAATTTTAAGACCTGTTTGGAACACAAGAATTTCACAGGAATCCTACATGATCTCGCGCGTTGCCCGAAAGGAAATCGAGTTAAGATTTCCCGAGCCGGGACGTGGCGGTTGACAGCAACGTTAGGAAGTCCGGAGACGCCGGCAGGGGCCTCGGGAAGAGTTATCTTTTTTGCTTAACGGCCCGCTAACCCTGGAAACAGTTTAGCCGGAGGTAGGGTCTAGTGATCGGAAGAGCACCGCACGTCGCACGGTGTCCGGTGCGCCCCCGGCGGCCCATGAAAATCCGGAGGACCGAGTACCGTCCACGCTCGGTCGTACTCATAACCGCATCAGGTCTCCAAGGTGAACAGCCTCTGGCCAATGGAACAATGTAGGCAAGGGAAGTCGGCAAAACGGATCCGTAACTTCGGGAAAAGAATTGGCTCTGAGGGTTGGGCTCGGGGGTCCTGGCCCCGAACCCGTCGGCTGCCGGCGGATTGCTCAAGCTGCTCCCGCGGCGAGAGCGGGCCGCCACGTGCCGGCCGGGGGACGGACCGGGAACGGCCCTCTTGGGGGCTTTCCCCGGAATCAGTTCAATTTTACAGAAAAAACGTAGTAATGGGAGAAGAATCTTCCATTCCAAACATACCCTAATATTTATTAGGTTTCCGAACTCACAGAACAAATCCCGTAACTCTGTCGGATTAAATGAACCTCATAGGGAAATTACAATAGCCTTGTCCTTTTTTGGAAACTCACAAAAAAAATAGCTCTCACGGAGAAAATATAAATATTTCCTGTGTGTTTGTTATGTTTTTCTGTCGGTTTAAGCATACAGAGAAAATCGAAAGCATTTTCGCCCCACTGCCTTGAACTATCCGAAACGTAGAGTGTAGTATCTCGCTTAGCCTTCGGTAGGCACAACCACAAATAATACTTTGACCCAAAACATTGAGGGTTGTTACGGTGATTGGAGGATAATTGATAAGTACTAATGATACTTTCAGGATAATTGATAAGTACCAATGGTACTTTCATATATTACATATGTAGAATATTTTTTATCCTTTAAAATTTTTAAAAATATTAAAATTGGTACTGATCCCACATCTTTTTGGTACTGGTGTCACTTTTTTTTTGGTACTGATCCCACTCATCTGTACTTTTTGATTAGTACTTCCTAATTTCGAAGCCATTGGATCTCATGAAATAGAGGGCTCACATTAATCCCAATTATCGTAAAACTTGTACAAAATATTTATTTCGAATGATTTAATCGCTGCCATGTGCCATAAGTATGAAGCGAGGAACTTAAATGACCATTGTCGAGTCAAAATGTATTCTTAATGCCTAGATCCAAAATATCTAAATCACGTTGTCCTTAGATTGGCAAAGCACACTCCGCTTAACAAGACGATATTTCTGTTGCTGCTCATTTCACATCAACAAATGAATCATGAGTGAAGATTTTTTTTTTCGACAGAAAGACTTCCCGTACATATTTCATTAAGAAGAGAACAACGGACAGCAAAACAAAGAGACGGCCAGAAAGCCAAGGCTTGCCGTGCAAACACCACATGCTACACTCCTAGGAAACAGAGTAAACATCATATACATTGGTAAAAATGTTCAGCCCCAAGTTGATCAGCGCCAAACGACCCCCCAATGGAGAGATATTTGGTTTTCAAACTACTAAGTCGTTTCTGAAATCACACATCAAGCTCTCCTCTAATCCGCAATTCGGCAATTATCAATCTCTTGAGTGGATTGGAATGCCTAGGTAGTTAAGTGAGAATTCTCTTGCTTTATAGCTAAAGATCTCCATATAATATAACCTAAAGCATCCAAGATTCACAAGAGCATTACACCACATTTTTAAGGAAATTAATTTAAATACCAGGATAACCGTTCAAAAGCACAGAGTACAAGTTCATGTTACATGTCTTCTCCAAGTCGTGTTCCATAAAAATTATGTGTTCGACAACAAAAAAATGTCATTGAACTGGCGCCTAAGCAAACACCTACTAGAGCCGTGCATTGGCCACCATCGGCGGCATGGAGTAGCAGCACTTCCTGAAGGCGTCCATGGTGCGTCTGCCCAACGGCACGTAAGCATCCACGCTGCCATCGCCCTCGAAGGACTTCAAGACGTAGATGGCGCCGGCGACCGGCGCCCGACCACAGCCGGGCCTAAAGAAGAAGGGCGGGCCACAGCCGAAGTCCAGTCCGGTGAACGGGATCGCGAGGAGGCTGTCGACGTCGATGCCCGTGCGCGGCGGCGCCTCCGCCGCGTCGGCCGTGGGCACCAAACCCTCCGCCTCCACCGCGCCGGAGCTCGCGAAGTCGACGAACGACCGGAAGTAGGCGTCGTCGATCCGGTGCACCTCCCGCGATATGAGCTCCGCGGCGTGCCCCAGAGGCCGGCGCAGCAGCTCCCGCGCGGTGGTCGCCGGCCACGCCCAGAGCACCACGCTGCCGGTGTACCCCTCCGGCACCCGCGGGCGCCGCATCCGCGCCCGCCCGTTCACCGCGATGCGGACCCTCGTGGTCGTGGCCTCGTGCTCGCCGAGCCCGCGCGCCGCCGTGACGCTTCGCCAGTGGTGCGCCGCCACGCACTGCAGCGTGGTGTACGACCGCGTGCCGGCGCCGGCGCCCTCCGTCGCGGCCCGGGACTTGAGCTTCCGTAGTTTCTGACCTAGCCAGTGTAGGTGAGTAGCACTCCACACATGCATGCACGCCCTCTATATATATGCCCTAGCTAAGAGCTCTGAAATCAAACTGTATGCAAGACACGTGTAATACTAATTAGCAGTTTGTTGTTGCCATGGGTAGCCTTTCTCCTGATGCGCTGTTGGCACTCGACCCGGAGACATTCGCCGAGGAGTCGAGCTCCGTGCTCGAGTTCCTCTCCGGCTACTACCGCGACATCGACGAGTACCCAGTCATGGCCAAGCTCCAGCCCGGGTCCATCCGGAAGCTTCTGCCGGAGACGGCGCCGGAGTCCGGCGAGCCCATGGACCGGATCCTGGACGACGTGCGGCGGGACATCCTGCCGGGGCTGACGCACTGGCAGAGCCCCCGGTTCTTCGCCTACTTCCCGGCGAACGCCAGCACCGCCGGGTTCGCGGGGGAGATGCTGTCGGCGGGGCTCAACGTCGTGCCGTTCGTGTGGGCGGCGTCGCCGGTGGCCACGGAGCTGGAGCAGGTGGTGGTGGACTGGATGGCCGCGCTCCTCGGCCTGCCAGAGCGCTTCCAGTTCAGGGGCGGCGGCGGCGGCGTTCTGCACGGGAGCACCTGCGAGGCCGTGGTGTGCACGATGGCGGCGGCCCGCGACCACGCGCTGCGCAAGCTCGGCCACGCCGCCATCCTCGACCTCGTCGTGTACGCGTCGGACCAGACCCACGCCACCTTCCAGAAGGGCGCCAGCATCGTCGGCATCCCGCCGGCCAACTTCCGTGTCCTGCGCACCTCGCCGGAGTCCGGGTACGGCCTCACCGCCGCCGCCGTCCTAGCAGCCGTGGAGGATGACGTCGCCCACGGCCTCGTGCCACTCTACCTCTGCGCCACCGTCGGCACCACCGGCCTCGGCGCCATTGACCGCGTCCGTGAGCTCGGTCAGCTCGCGCGCCGTCACGGTACCAATCTTGTTAATAAGTTTATCTATATATATATCTATATATCTTTATATATGACCACCTGACACACAGTACTTAACAACGTACCGTTGTATGTAGGAATGTGGCTGCACGTGGACGCCGCGTACGCAGGCAGCGCGGCCATCTGCCCGGAGTTCCAGTGCCACCTGGAGGGCGCTGAGCTGGCGGACTCGGTGAGCATGAACCCACACAAGTGGTTCCTCACCAACATGGACTGCTGCTGCCTCTGGGTGGCCAACCCTACCACCCTGACCGACGCACTGTCAACCGATCCGGAGTACCTCAAGAACGTCGTCGCGACGGCGGACGGCGGCGGCGGCGGCGAGACGACGACGACGACGACCTTCGACTACAAGGACTGGCAGATCGCGCTGTCACGGCGGTTCCGCGCCATCAAGCTCTGGGTGGTGCTGCGGCGCTACGGGGCGGCGGGCATGCGCGCGCACATTCGCAGGCACGTCTGGATGGCGCGGTGGTTCGAGAAGGCCGTGGCAGCGGACGAGCGGTTCGAGGTCGTCGTGCCCAGGAGCTTCTCCCTCGTGTGCTTCCGCCTCCGGCCGACGATCGTCGGCGGCGAGGTGGTGGAGGCGCCCAACCGTGAGCTGCTCGCCGCGGTGAACGCGAGTGGCCGGGCCTTCATGACGCACTTCGTCGTGGACGGCAAGTTCGTTATCCGGCTTGCCGTCGGCGGGCCCATGACGCAGATGCGCCATGTCAGGGACGCGTGGGAGCTGCTCAAGGACAAGGCCAACCAGTTACTGATATAATTGGCCCCCAACTTCTAACAATAATTACCTTTAATCAGTTTGCTGCACACGCCTAGCTAGTGCTGCTTGCTAGAATCCATGCACAGCATCGTATTCCAGGGGCTAGCAACTTTATGTTAACGTCGCTAGACGGCTAGAGCAGGCAGACAGTCCATAAAAAAACAACAACGACAATAATAATAACAGCAGTAGTAATAATAACAACTACTACTACTATAGGGGCATGCTGTGCGTTGCTACGGATGATGGTAACCACACATTCTAAATGAGATCGTACTAGCCACTTAATCCACGCAAGACACGGTTTTGTGGGATATATATAATTTTAAAGGATAATAGAGTTTTAATGTTTTATTGTCATGACAGATGGAGAATTATGTTATATGAGTAGTATAATATATAAATATTTAAGGTATATTTTGTATCAAATTAATAGCCATGTTGGTGATCAGCTGAGTATCTGTTGGTGTACTTTGACCAGACGCAGCTCTGTCCTTTGGCCTGTGTCGAGCATTCTATTCCTGGTGCTACTATCAATGTTAAGGTTGTTTCTAGAGCAACAAGCATGAATGATCTCGTGACCTTAAATAAAACTAACAATAATAATACAAAAAGTACGTGCCCTTACATAGTTACGTTGCTACTGGAGATGATATACCACACGTTTTGAATTACATCAAATGAGTATTTTGAAAATTCAAAACGTCAATATTCATAAATATTTATTTGTCCATCATAACACATGATAATATGGAAGCTACGCCTCCAACTTTTATTCCTATAGGATTGCGCCGATTCGCCGTTGCACCTCTTCTGTCCTAATAAAGCGCGAGTTATACTAAATTCTTTCTTACCGCACGCATATCTAACCACCTATGATTTAAGCCATTAGATTTAATCCGAATTAATCATTGAACGGTGGATTTAAGTTGGTCCTACATCGATAATTATGGCCCACCGAGGCCCCCAACAGAACGCACCAGAACGCAGGTTCTTGCAATGGAATTCGGTCCTCTCCGTAACCCTGTGTTCGGTTTTTTCTCACCAAAATTTGTTTCACCCACCGACGTCACAACTCTCGTCTAGAAGATCAGAAAAAATACAACAAATAAACAACCCGATCAAATACAGGCCCATCAACGCTTTTGGATCAAAATTCAGGGCCCATCATATCATACACCCTGTTTGGATCAAAACAAATGCTGATCACAATGATCAAATACATCACATTACACAGATATAATGATCCCAAATCGGTATCTGGTCTCTGAATAATCATGTACAAATCATCATTCAACCAGGCAATAACACCGAAGAGGAAGCTCGGTTAGCTTGAATCGAGAGTGAAATTGCAGACCTTAGGGAAAGAAAAAGATTCAAGAAACCAGACGCATGCGTGTACAATAAGAACAAGAGACGGCAAAGAACAAAGAGCACCAGCTGCCTCACGAGTCCGTAGATCCTCCATCAAAGAAAAAATAGGCAGGCAAATCAAGAGGAAAGAGAGCTTGCCATAGATGCGGTTCAATCTCCGCAGTCATCCACGAGGGGAGAGCTGCCTTCCCACCTGTGCGGCTCTCACAGGGCGCCGCTGTCGGCGTGGCCGCGCGGAGCCGCCGGAGCGCCAGGAGGCTGGGCGGGCCGCGCCAGAGAGGAGGGATCGAGAAACAGAGACAGCGGCGATAAGGAACTCCTCGTGTGGACATCAAATTTTCTCAGTGCTCAAATCCGCCGCTCTTTCCTGGTTGAACGAGACGCGTGGGCAGGTGAGAACTGAGAACGATACGCGTGGCATGTGACCAGTACGATAAGTGGGAAGTTCCAGGAAAAAATGAAAAAATGTTTAACTAATGTGATCTGTGTTTATGTTTTTAAGCATTTTACCAGATATTGTGAACGTAGTTAGGGTATCTCCGATGGACTTCCCTAAACAGGTTCCTCATAGCACCGTAGTGGTACTCTTTGACACCAGTTTTGCACTGTTTGGTACTGTAACTGACATGACGCACAGAGTTGGATGGGATTTGAGGAAGTGAGATGAAAAGTATTGCTAGAGACAGCCTTAGAACAGTGATAGAGGATGGAGGGATAGAAGAGTCTTTGGACTTAGCCTAAATAATGAACGTCAGCGTGAGATATTTTGATCTTTGGTGGTCACTCCATGTAGCTATACATAGACAGCAATGCATGGTGCGGTTGCAAAGAACCAATGCTGCTCGAGCCAGAGCGACTCTTCCTCGTGTACATGTGTTCATGCATAAGGGTCATCTTCATCCGCCACATCCATCTACTATTCTCCGTCATTATACTAGGTAAAAACAGTCGTCTGACTTCACGAAACAGCACAACAACCTGACTTCACGAAACAGCACAACAACGGCTGCCATGGTCAGATGAACTGTAAAGTTATGAATCCTGAGCCTAAACTTAAATCGGATCCATATAAATATAGATCATTCGTTTCTCTAGCTAATATGCATACTAGATTGAAACGTGAGGTAAATAATATGCAAAAGAAAATGTGGCAACACATCTTGGTTCATTTTTTTATTAAATAAACAGAATCAACCCATCAAATTCAATAATCATAAAAATTACATCTTTTTTATTGTGTCCCGCACGTGTATTTTTACTGGTTTTCCTAAATGCAGCGGCCAAGCTCTACCGCTAACTTCTTGCATGGTTAGCACCGCCTATTATCTCGCTCTTGCTCTCAGGCTCATCTCCCCTTCTTGCTGCTCCGACGTCAATCTTGACCCCAGGCTCAAGCTCCAACTTCGGGCTCCTAGAACGATGATCGAGGGCGATGAACTGTCCCCTGACGAATAATTATGGCCAGCGTTGTTGGTGGCTGTGGATGGAGGTGTGGATGTAGAAATGGTGTTGTGTGGTATGATAGTATCGACAACTATGACTATGGAAATCGATGTATGTATTGGTGACTGCCAATGGTGGCACGTGCGAAGAGTGGATGGGGAAGGAAGCAGCATAGGTGGTGTACGAGAGGAGCGCTCTAACACTTGGGGAAGCGAGGAGAGAGAGGTGACATGAGATAGATAGGAGACAGAATAAGGAGAGTAGTAGAAGAAGGGGGCCACCTATCTGCGAGGGTGAGGTGACATGTGTACTGATGTTATCCGTTTATATCTCTGTGTCCGAATCCGGACATTCATTCAGTATTCAATTCGTATCCATATCCGTGTACAAAAAGTTAGATAAATGTCATGTCATCAAATCTTATCTGACATAATTAAAAATACTCATATCTAAAGTGAATCCGAAAGAAAAATATATAAACAAAGATGTTGTCACCAATATTCGTCCGTATTAGATCTTATTACACCCCTACTCACATATGCTACTATGCAGTACTACTACTTATGCTACATATTAGTATATTCTATTTTATATACTAACAAAATGCTCATGCGTTGTAAGAGAGAAAATAGTCCTTAAGCACCTATAGATCAATGCATATAAGAAAAGGGCTCACGAATAAATTTCACGTCATATTGTTTTGAATTTTTCAATTGGCTACGAGCTAAAATATAGGGTGGCATCAATTGGGTTAGAATATCTTTTTAGCTTTCTGGCAATATATAGAACGTCAAAAATGAAGTCCGTATGCGACTTGGACATCCATTTTCGCGTGCGTTACTTCTGCGGTCCGAATCAGACTCACAAATAAATTTCATGTTATATTGTTTTGAATTTTTTCGTTGACTGCAAGCAAAATTTAGTGTGGTGTCATTTGGGTTCATTTTAGCTTTTCCGCAATATGTAAACACTAAAAACAAAGTTTGTATGTGACCTAAGCTTCCGTTTTCGTGTGGCTGCTCCTGCGGTCCGAATCGGACTCACGAATAAATTGTACATCATATTGTTTTGAATCTTTCCATTGACAGCGAGCGGAATTTAGTGTGATGTCAATTGGGTAAAAAATTATTATGTTTTTAGCTTTCCAGCAATTTATAGAATGTTAAAATAGAGTCCATATGCAAGCGGGCTGAATCAGGCTCGTGGATAAATTCGATGTCATATTGTTTCGACGATTCCTGTTTACTATAAGTGAATTTTACAGTGGTGTCAATTGGGTTGGAAATGTTTTAATTTTAACTTTCAACCGATATATAGAACGCCGAAAATTAAATATATTTGCGATTTGCACGTCCGTTTTCGTGTGGGCTACCACTGCAACCGAATCTGGTTCGCTAATAAATTATAGAGTAAGATACACTCCCGGTCCCTGAGCTGTGTTACCCGGTCCCTAAACTCCCAAAATGCACGTTCTAGACTCTAAACTTGTAGTTTGTGTCATTCCGGTTCCTAAACTTATAATTTGTGACATTTTGGTCCATAAACTCACAAATCAGGCCTCTAAACTTGTAATTTGTGTCATTCTGGTCCCTAAACTCTCAAAACATGTCCCTAAATTTACAGTTTGTGTTATTCTAGTCCTAAACTCTCAAAGTGCATATCCCGGATCTTAAACTTTGTTTGAATCTCACCGTAGTGCAAACGGATATAAATTCTTTTGTCATGTTGATAGTTGACTCTTGTTGTGGACTAAACATATGGAGTACATTACAATCGAAGTGGCCTGTTGGGCTTTTTCAGATAGAGTTTTTTCTTTTTTGAGTGTCTTATTTGTTATTTAAAAAAAATCGATATATTTTCCGAATCCTGTTTTTTTGGATTTGCTGAATTGAACACCCGCACCTGTGTCTGGTTCTGACACCCGTATCCGTGTCCATGTAACACTGATTGGAGGACCATGAGACCATGATGACCATCACCGGCTCACTACCTCTACATCTTGCCTGGCCACATCCTTCTGCAGACGGTCTACCATGGTCCGTCGATCTCCAGTTTGTGTGATTGGGTTGGATTATTCATCAAAGCCTCGTGGAATCCGATCATCGAAGTCTCCAACCACAGTCAAAGTACAAACAAATTAAGAAGCAGTGGTTGCAGCATTTCGAGCAGCACCAAAGAGGTCCTGGGTTCGATTCCTGTTGGAGCGAATTAATCCAGGATTTAACGGCTTTGTACATTAATTGGTAGGCGACATTCTCGTCGACAGTGAGGCGTCCATGGTGACTTCGTCAATCTCAAGATATTCTGACCCAGTCTTTCGGAGGTGCTCATAGGGGTAGGGTATGCGTGTGTAGGGGTGAGTATGCGTGCTCATAGGGGTAGGATATGCGTGCGTAGGGGTGAGCATACGTGTGTGTGAGCGTCTGCGTTTATACCATGTTCTCGTAAAAAATCTTACCCGATTTCCTAATTAAGATGATTAGATGTATTGATTAATTATTAGACTGATTGATAAATGGTAATATGATATTACATGTTTATCATTTTATTGATTTGCAGGACACCTATAATCAAGTATATTTTGACGGCCTTGAAATCATCGGATTCTGTTCAACTAAGAGATTGTTGCACCAAAGACTCACGAACACTTTTTCTTTTGAAGTCTCATCTTATGTTTTGATTTAAATGATCCAAGTTCAGAGCTTTGTGTTATGAAGTTGGCTTTATCGTGGCTTTATCAGACAAGTCGATGTCTCATATGAAGATTTTTTAGTATACGTTTATTGTTAAATGGTTTAGCTATTTTGTGCATCGAGAATATATTATTGAACAGGATTGATATTAAAAGCATTGTCAATGACTTCGCATCTCGACATGTTAGAAGAAACTTTAAGGTAACATTATAATATGTATTTCTTACTTTAGGAATGATTTTTTAAAATACGTGTGGATGTTTGTTGATAACACATATGGTATCTATATATAAACGGCCTCCAATTTAAGTGTGGATGCAGGCCTATGAAAACTCAGGACCGCCACTGCTGATGTGTAGGGTGTCCAATGCATCATCAACAAAACTACCATAGAAACCCGAAACTGCTTTGTATAATCTTAGGGGTGTATGTTGTCTAGTTTTGAAACAAACGAATCCACACCTTATCGTGTTCCTTGGATGTACCAATGAAACCAGCGGTGCGCACGAACCTGCAGGCCCATTCCGCCAATTAACGTGATTCCCATTTCAAATTAAACTCCACGGGTAATATCAGTCTGATCAAATGTTGGCGGTATGGCTAGCGTTGGCCGTTGGAGACTCCGAGAAAGGGACTAATTAACCATGACGTTGCCGGTAATGCATGGCCCTCTCTCTTGTTCCTGTCTATTATTTTTGCGCGACAAGGCGGCCGAGTCGTCGTACCATTATTTTCACGTGTTGACCGTCGTGTTTCTAAGGGAAAAAAACACTAATACGCCATACAAACTTTTGTATGAAAGCCAATGTCACAATTAATAAATGAGAGATTTTAAGGTGGTTGGAATGGTACCCACCGGTACCAGGCGGTACCATCATTTTTAAAATTTTTAAAAACTTTTATGCTCCTTAAAGAAATTGAAAAAATAAAAATATGGGTACCGGACCCAACATTTTTGGTACTGGACCCTTTTATTTGGTTCCGTCTGATACCGGTACCGTGGTATCGTCTATTTTTAATCCGTTAGATCTCCGCTGATGGACGGTTCATATTTTTTTCCAACCACCATAAAATCTGTATAATATTATATACAAATTTGATATCCACAATTTATTAAATTTGCTTTTATTAATATCTCAATATGTTCATAGTTATACATATATAAGTTTTTATCTTATCTATCTAAAGCAGGTTCCAACTAATTAATATTTATATTTCATTATGGCTTGGCCGTATTTTATTTGCTAATTTAGGTTGTTGTTTTAAATTGTCTTTCACAATAACACAATAGATAATATATATGTAAAAGTTAATTTTTTTATATATTTAAATTCAATTTTCATAATGGCATGGTTGATAATTTATAGGGAAAAGTATATTTCACATCCTTATACTACTGAAGTCGTCTGATTTTAAATCTTGAAAACTACGAATCCAGACATCGAGCACCTTCAACTATAAAATTAAAACTGGACAAAATTGGCCTTTTAGCTAGATTGAAAGCAGTTTTCTATATTTTGAAATAATAAAATCTTATTTATACTCCAAAAAATCATAATTAATTTATTTTAAATTATAAACTATAAAATCTATAACAATATTTTGCAAAAATATAATCTATATAATTCTGATCTATTTGGAGTCATTTCGAATTTTTGTATTTCTATGTCGATTGAGAATTATTAGATTGACTACGTTTTTTAGAAAAAAAATATGGTACACGTTCCATGTTTCTTAATTCAAAATATATGAAGTATAAATTTATAGAGATAAAATAAGATATTATTCTTACTTAAAATAGAACATCACCTAGTAGTTCGAGGTGCTTGGTCTCTAGTTTTGTAGTTTAGGGTTGAAAATCGGATGGGACGTCAAATGGAATTTTCCCTAATCTATATGCAAATTTATTGTGTTACTTGAATTAATCATTCATTCATCTTTCGTAATGGCATGGAGATAAACGATTTGCAAATTCGGGGACTTGTTTTATTGGTGTTTCACAATTGAATGGTGGGTAATTTATATTCAAACTATTGGGGTTACTTTAATGATTTTTTTATAATGGCATGGTGGATAATATTTTTAAAAAAATACAATGGACTCAATGACTAGTATTATTGGATATTATTTGATGGGTGGCCAGATGTTTCTGATTTTTATTGGAATTTTTTCTAACGCATTGTAATTTGTGCTTATTTTATTACCTCTAATTAGAAATAGTAAAATTGGTGAAGCAGCAGCGTGACACTTGTGTTGAATTCCCACCACATCTGAGGCTCGAGGAAGCTTATAAAGCGTGGCAAACAAAATCCTGTTGCATGTGGTGCGGTCAAAATTAGTCCATTTCTTGGAGAACCATGCGATGTGCATTTCAGATCATCGGCGCCGTTCCATTTGGCGGCGCGGCATGGATAATCTCCGCAGCACAATTAACTAATGCCCCCTGAGCCGTCTTTTCCACCCATCGAACCACCAGAGCCAGGCCACATGAGCGGGGCCGGATAGGCTCCGGCAAAGGGAACGATGCCATCGTATCATTTCGTTTGCATGATTAAGGCTAGAGGTAATGGTGTAGCAAGCTATATCTAGCAGCATTTCATTTCTATTCTCAGCTTCCTTATATACTCAGTGACTGGCAGAAGTGGATTTATTACACTACCAAGTTAAACAATTAAGAAAAAGCAGAGTGCTCGGTACAGGAGGAACCCACCAAGCAATCAAAGAGCTAGCCTAGTGGCACACCAGTGTTGTACGATGCGTATGGATGGACAATTCATCAAACATTGTTCGATGGTCTATCACAGCACTGAGTCAATGATGATAACACGGGTTCGGGAGCTTCGGCTAATCGCCTTAATTCCCGTCCACTCCGCGCCATCCCCACTGGGAGTCGAAGCACAGCAGCAAAGCGCACGTTTCTTTTGTTCCAAACACATCCCGTGAACACGTGTCATACTCAGTTATGGAAAAAGGAACAAAATCCGGCCTCTGCAGCCGCACACAGCCAAGTTCATACATAGTTTTCAACTAAACTGCTGATCTGATAAGGAGTAAAAAACACAAAGAACAAATATATCATAAGTAAAGTCTATTATTGCTTCTCCATCCATTCTTAGCAAATATGTCTAAGGTGATAATCTCCAACGCCTTAGCTCGCCGGACGGACGGTCTCCCTTGTGTCATCACGTTGCAATAGGGTCTAAGTACGCAGCCAATAAACTTCCCTGAAAGTAGCCTGTATAAAAGAAGTGTAGCTTTTTTTTTCAAAAACAATTTCGTTACGCGTACACCAAATAGCCCAAATAAGAGCGGCAACACCCACAAAGATTAAATTTCTTTCCTCCTTCTTTGTGCCCATTAACCAACCCCCGACCATGTGCATAAATGATCTGGATGGGGTTAACCCAGTAGCTATATGAACAACCCTCCATATATACTTAGCATGGTGGCAATCAAAAAAGAGGTGCTTAATTGTTTCATTACAATCACAGAAACACCACCTCTGATTTCTAGTCTAATTTCTTTTAGCTAAGTTGTCTTTGGTTAAAATTACCCTTTGTTGAACGTACCATAAGAAAATCCTTATCTTTAGAGGGAGTTACACACAAGCTAGAGGAAGCACTAAGAAAACTTGAATTGTTTGCATTGTCTAGTTGAACCATGACACCGGCTACTAGAGCTATGCCTCATCTACCTTAACACAATGAAATGCATTTTTGCATTTGTCTCTGAATAATGTATACATACTCAACGAGTCAATTGTGGTCTTGATATCGATTGTCGATATTGGCCGGCATGATCGGTACTAATTTCAGCGCTTTTTGAGTTGAACTGCACAGCCTAGCCGCTTGACTGCAGCTAAGCCAGCTGTAGAACCCACGTTTCTCTTGATTGTTTAGTGAGCCATGACGGGCCCTAGCCGAGGGCACTATAGCTTAGCTGTGGCTGCATTGCTCGGCTGTGCAGCCACAGTCACAGTCCAGCCGTAGCTAACAGATCCGATGAGTCCCATTGCTTCTACTTCTGCAGACCATGTCACAGCTTCATCGGCTAAGCTTAGCACACTATAATTTCCTAATTGCAATGACTTCTGATGATGTGTACACCATAGCTCTGGTTCGAAAATGGATTGTTAGTACTAGTTGGGATAATTTTGCCGCAACTGAGCTCCGGTTCCTGAATAGTTCGACATAAGTCAACCAACTATCAAACCCATGTTTTGGTGTCTCTCCAATATTTCAAGTTTGAATTTGAACATAGAGCTATTTTTCAAGTAGGCGTGACACTTTGTTTCAGCACCGCATGAGACACTCCAAAGCTTAAAAAGGGTGGCAAACATGTTTTCCACACCTCACAACTTCTTATCATTTCGTTTGCATGATTAGGGTTGTTGGTAATGCAGTATCATTTCATTTCTTTCTCAGCTTCCTTACATACCTTTGGTGTCTTCACAAATCAGTGGAATCCTAGTGGCAATTGGAAACCCATGTTAGTGCATCAGCTTTGCGTTGCTCTGCTCAATCCACTCAACTGTGAGACACATGACTGTGTGCGGGTCAGCAAAAATTCTGTGACTGGCAGAAGTGCATTCACACAATCACCATGCACCACGACCAGGCTAATTAAACCGGGATTAGGCAGAGGGCTGGGTGCAGTGAACCCATCAGAAATAAATGAAGATCGGGAGCTATGAGCCTCGGCATGCGTTGGACTCCGCTCGCTACCGGACGTCGGGGAGCAGAGCACCAAGGGCATCGGTGTGACCACTTTGCCGCAGCCGATCGAGGACCTGCGTAGGCGTCCCGTTGGGCGGGCGATCGGCCGCATGAACGAACTGAAGACCGAGGTCGTCTCGCTGACGCGTGAAGCCGTTGATGAAGGCTGTTCGTTGCCATGCATTTATCTCCTCTGTTTTGACGATGATACGCTGAGCCTCAGCCCTCAGCAGGATCGATCGCTGGTCAAAGGGTATTGACGTACAAAATCTTGTTAATTGATCAAGGTCAAGTCAATAACATGTGACGTCCACACACACACAAGAAGCTAGTTTGTCAAAATAGCTGAGCTAGCAAGAGGAGAGTGATGCACTGTTATTACA
Source organism: Paspalum notatum (assembly GCA_022530915.1). Lineage (NCBI taxonomy): Eukaryota > Viridiplantae > Streptophyta > Magnoliopsida > Poales > Poaceae > Paspalum > Paspalum notatum. Next base: position 14,216,974 of record CM039683.1, read on the forward strand.
ACCATTGAGCTGTGACAAAAACAAAACATATACTCCCTCCGTCCTGGAGAGGGAACAATTCTAATTTTGAGCTGCCTCTGTTCAGGAAGGGGACACTTCTAGAAATCGTTTCTTTAGCGGTGAAGGCCAAATAAGTCTTCGTGTTCTGTTATCACCGTTGTGACTTGTGAGTAACGTACTAGTGTTTGAATTAGGGATCACTACACTATAGTAGGGATCACTGCCAATTGGGTTAAGCCAGTAAGAGCAGCGCAGAGGCGACCAGTCTTTACAGCCAAACCATAAAGTTAAAATCAGTTGCTCATTCATGCAGGCCAAAATGAGAAATAGAATTTGAATGTGACATAAAATTTACTACAAAATTCTATTACCTCAGAAATCATAGTACCATGCACCGAAGACATGGGATTACAACCTTCACCAAATAGCATATGAAAGGAAAGGGTAAATTATTTGTCAGTTGGGACTAAACAAAGTAATAAGCACACAGCACAGCAAAGCAACTCAGCATCCGACAAAAACCTTACAACACTTTGCCATTTGAAGTAGCAACGAAATTAACAGTTGTTTTGCACTGTTTTGACGATCACGCGCTCACCCTCATCAATGACGGAATAAGGAGGGCACACGGCAGCAAACATCTTCACGTGATCATAGGCACATGTGACCCGACCTTTCTTTTTTAAAAAAAGTAACTCAACCCGACCTGAGCAACGCTTTCAAAGGATGCCGGTCATAATTTTGTATCCATGATGGCAATCGACAATCTAGGTGGAGGGCGTGTTTATCTTTGACCTAAAACCCGCCCCAAGGCCTTGCTTGACCCAACGTTTGGTCCCCTCTGTATACTTCCCCCAAAGAGCCAGCACCGTTATTGTTTAGCAAATAATTCAAGAAAAACCGATTGTGTAACTGATTTCTGATATTGTTGTGCATCTAGCTCATGACCACACACAAGTGACTCGGTACTATCATGCATGCAGTACAAATTGTGATTGACAATGTTCATTTTTCAAATGGTAGGCAAGTATGCCTGTGTGGCTGTGTGCTATGGGTGAAGGCAATTTATATATATATACTGATACATTATTATCAGTGCTAGCTTCTTCGGTGCTAATAAGTTATTCAGTAGTCTTCGTAGTAGGTGAATACGTTGGGAGCCGAACAGCAGGTACCGCATGTGTCCGATATGACAACAAGGCGATGGATTCTTTGATCGTCGGCCGATCTTGGCGATGGGCCTGGACGCACAGGAGGCCGACGACAAGCACACGCTCCATCTGCCACTCTTCGTAGTTCCCGGTCAACCGCTCATCCGCCATCTCAACAACCTTCCCTCGGCGGTAAGATTCTTGGACGGCCTCGACGAGGGCGTACTGGCGGCTTAACGACTCTCGCATCACTGCCGGATCCTTTCCCGTGGCCATCTCCAGCAGCAGCACCCCGAAGCTGTACATGTCAGACGCCGTGCTCACCGTACCGTTGCTGATGCACACGGGGTCTATGTAGTCACTGCTTCCAATCATGGTGGTGCCTGCAAGGGTGCCCTGTCCTGGTCCGGGAGCCTGCCTCACGAGCCCGAAGTCTCCGAGCTTGGCCACCAAGTCGTCGTCTAGCATCACGTTGCTCGGCTTGATGTCGCGGTGCAGGATGGGGCTGGGGCACCCGGTGTGGAGGTACTCTATGGCGTAGCCGATGTCCAGCTCGATCTTGTACCTCTCTGCCCAGGTTAGCAGCCTCCAATCTGATGAGTCTGACCCGTGGAGGTGCCTGTCGAGGCTCCCCCTGGCGACCAGCTCGTACACGAGCAGAAGTTTGGCGTTGTCGCCGTCGCCGCCGCCGTCGCACCAGCCGACGAGCCGCACGAGATTCCGGTGGCTGATCCGGCCCAAGGTCGTGACCTCGGTGACATAGTCGGTCATTGTCCGCTGCATCATCGTCGTTAACCTCTTCACTGCAACCGGCGGCATGCTCGGATCCTGCAGGTCCCCTCTGTACACTTCCCCGAAGGAGCCTGCGCCGAGCTTCCTGTCCTCCGAGAAGTTGTTGGTCGCCGCTGCCAGCTTTGGGTAGGAGAATTTCCTGGCAACTGAATATTCCCATATATTAATCATCCAGCGGCCGAGGCGAGAGTAGCATATATAGTTTTGATGAGCGCAATAATGTCTTAAGATTCAACTCGCTCGTTTGACGATTCAGAAATTAAATGATACTCCGTAGTATTTACCTTGCAACTCTATCTGATGTATCGGACGCTGACGGCGTTGGCGTTGTCGTCATCTACGCAAGATGACGCAAAGCAGAGCAGCCACGAAACCAACTAACATTACCGCAGCTACTACCAATATTATCACCCAGAGTGGGGTCTTAGGGCTAGTTGGATCTGTAGGAGAGGAGCATCAATAATCAAACCATATATTAGATAGAGGGTTTTTTTAGATGAAGAAAAAAATATCCAGCCTCAATCCTCACGAATGAGTGTATTTGGCTCAAATATCCACTTACATAGCACTTAGACTATAAAACTACTTTAACACACATCCAAAGTCAAAACAAATAAATATTCATGCCACATTGCATGCCGAAAGCAAAGGAGACTCCCTCTCCACCAACAAAAACTCATAGGACTAGAGCAAACTAAAAATCCACCAATACTAAGTTTCGATTCTGTAACTTCTTTGCCATCCAAAATTGTACAATAGTTATAATCTAACCCTCGATTATAACTACTGTAATAAAGTAATTAATAAATCTTTCTTTATATACTACTCTCTCCGTCTTAAATTGTAAAGGGTTCTAGCACATTTTTTATTTGTCCACGTTCATATGGATGTGGATGAATCTAGATATATTGAACACATATTCATAGAGGAATGAATGAATCTAATAGAAGCCTAAAATTCCTTACAATTTGAGAGGGACAGAGTAGTATTATTGATTGAAAGGGAAATCCAACCTGTTGAGCTGAAGGACCAAAAGAGAAGCAGGTTTGACTCGATATTGGCCGGCAAAACCAACGGCCACTCCATCTGGCACTGGCAGTGCGGCATCAATGAAGTCGACTGTCCTGTTGATGATGTATGTTCTCCCGGTAGCAACCCGTAGGGAAACCACCATGAGCTTGGAGCCTCCATCGTAGACGACATTGGCCGACATGGTGCCGGCAGAGACGCTGTCCCCTTCCACCAACTCCGTGGTATTCCAATTTTGGTAGCGCCAGGTGTTGATGGTGATGCCCATGTGGTCCGTGTCGAACTCCACGGCTACCGTCGGCGGCGACAAGGATCTAGCAACGACGTTCGGGTCGCGTGGCAAGCCGTTGAAGAACCCAAGGTTCGGGGGGAATGGCCCGATGAAGAAGGCCATGCCGCCGCCACCCTGGTCCTGTTGGGCCGTGGAGTTGGGACTAACGCCGCTGCCGATGCTGATGGCGAACGAGAAGCTCGTGTTGAAGCTGGCTGTCCTGTTGGTGCGAGGGTCCCACAGGTGCACCGGCTGTTGGTAGAACACGCGGCCGGTGCTACTATGGTTGCCCTTGGTGGTGAGGATCAACCCCATCGCTTGAAGGAGAAGAGTCGCCGGTGTAGTTGAGGCTGTCGATGTCGCCGTTGCCCCGGACGGAGAAGTTGTAGCTGAAAGGCAGCGCAGCCGCCACACCGCAGCAGATGTTGAGGAGGAGGAGCAGCAGCAGGCCGGCACTTGGATAGGCCGCCATGGCGGCTGCAGCCTGCAGCTAGCTAGGTTGTTTTAATTTCTTTCTTGCTTTCCTCTTCAGGTGTGGTGTGTGACGGTGACTGTGATGTCGTTCCCTGCGAACCCATGAGTAGCTACTGTATGCGGCCGGCTCTACTTATCGGAAGAGCAGTGCATTTCTTTGGGGATGCATGGAGGTGCCTTGTCTAGAGACCGGTCTTATTTTGATTAGCTAATTTGTGCATTGCTTTTGTCCAGTGAATTCTCTTTTCTCTACCTAGCGGGCATCAAGGCTTTGCGGTACACCACAGTACAGCTAGCTCCTAGTGGACTGAGGCATCTCAATTTTAAATAGCACACTGGACTGGATGTGGACGAGCCACCATGCATGCCTCTATGATCAGATCGCCAGCAAGCATTATTAGGGTAGGGCCAATGTGTATGCCATATATGCTAGGAGCTTTGGCCAAAGTTGCCAACAAGCAGACAAGGAGAGCATGTTTGACACCCGAAGGCCATAGGCGATCGATCGAAGAAGCGAGAGAGGAGCTTCTGTGAATCGAAGGACTTAGCTCTTTAATCAGTTGTCCTTGCCACGGCTTTATTCAATTTGCTCAAATTAAGTGTTGTGGACAGTGGACTGATCGAGGCTAGTTTTTTTTCTGAATTTCACGGCTAGTTTCTTTTCTGAATTTTATACAGTTCAAGCGGATCGGATCTGCCTCCAACCAAGGGATGACCGACTTAATTGGTTTTATTATATGTTATTAGTTTTGCCTCCATGATTGATAGGTCGATTATTATATAGTAACAAAATTCAGAGACGTTCGAGCATCTCTCTACTCTTTTAGGGTGCATAACGCGCCAAACATGCCAGATATTTTGGCACGTTATTAATCCTGCTGCAGGTAGTACGGTGTTGACGTACTCTAGTCATCGTCCGCCGCATCTTTGAGGACCGGAGCTGATGTCTAGTATAGTATTAGTGTACTCCCTCCTTCCCAAAATATTTGTCGCCTATTCCAATTTCAGTGCACGGTAAATCGTTTGTGTTATTCAAAAAATATTTATAAATATTCTTTATTTTTTATAACTACGTTTGTAATATGATTACAAACATAATTGTTAAAAAATAAATTAATTTTCAAATATTTTTTAATAAGACGAACGATCCAAGTTTTTTTGGGACCGAGGGAGTACGAGGGTGACCTTTCAGTACCGGCAGACCCATGACAACAACCCGCATCTTGGCAAGTTTGAGCCTCTGCTGCAGTGCTGCCTTGCATCCCTCCTGCACCGTACCTAAGCTAGGGGTGTTCCTCACATCACTGTGTGTCTCCTGATAAATGGCACCTGCTGTTTTGCCTCGCTGAGTGGTGGCTAGGTGTGGTAGGGGGCACTTAAAGTTTAAATTTTGCTTAGACATTTTAATTAAGAATCAGATCTAAAATGAATCCGATCACATTCATATTTATTTCTGAACTAAAAATCATAACAAACCTCCAGCGGTGGCTGTGAAGAAACATTTGGACCATGCCCTAGTGCCACCCCTAGTGGCTGGTGGGTGAGCGCCCAAATTGAGCACCAGCTTTCCTTCTCTGCGGAACAGGTAAACGAATCGGTAGCGTCCTTATATGTGCGGTTCTTCACTTCAGACTTTTTATAGTCTCTGCGTTCTATGATTTTGAATGACTGATTTTAAAATTAGAATATTTCTTTTTATATTAAAGTATTCTCTTGTTACGGCAGAATATTGTATTCAAGATATTTCTGTTATAAAAAAGGTACTCCATCGAATGTTGTTTGATAATGTATTAGAATAGAAATTAGACCGAGCTACAGAGAGAATGAAAATTTTGTATCCATTGTTGATCATTTGTGCATATTTATTCATGGTAAACAGAGTATGTCTTTGGATGAATGGATGACTATCGCTTGCGTTTGGAGATAGGGTGTGTTGATTGATAGGCGTTTGTCTGAAGAGATGACTCTTTTATTAGCTAATGTGAGATCACAGCCTTAATAACACCTATTGATTCGGCAGCAATACCCTACACGAAGAAGCTCCATATCCAACAACTTACAATCAATTTTTAAAAAATGTTAAGGTGTGATTGTAATTTTTTTAGTTCTAGAACGAGACCTTAATGCAATATTGTTTCTACACAACATGTTACAACTTCATCGGCTAATCTTAGCACACTATATTCTTCCTAATTACAATGACTTTCTGATGCTGTGTACACAATAGGTCTGTTTCCAATATGGATTGCTAGTTCTAGCTGGGATGATATTGCTAAAACTCGAGCTCTGGTTCCTGAATAGTTCGACATAAGCCAATCTAGAACTATGGCTATGTCTCCAATCGCTCAAGTTGGAATTTGAACATATTGCTATTCTTCAATTATTCTTCAATTAGGAGGGTGACACTTCAGTTTAGCCACCGCGTGAGACACCCCAATTCTAAAAAGGGTGGCAACCGAAGTCTATTTTCCCTAGAGAATCATGTTTTCCACACCCGACAGCTTCTTATCATTTGGTTTGCATGATTAGAGTTGTTGGTACTACGGTACCATTTCATTTCTGTCTCAGCTTCCCTACATACCTCTAGTGTCTCCACAAATCATCAGCTGAATCCTGGTGGCAATTGGAAACTCATGTTAGGCTGACTCTAATGGGGTGCCTCAAACCCCTCATCAAAACACTGTTTTGCACAGTTTGACGTAAAAGCTGCACTGTATAAAGAGAGAGAAGTAGTTGAAATAGTGATAGGGGCGGGATTAGACACACCTCATTAGAGTCAGCCTTAGTGCACCAGCTTTGCGTTGCTCTGCTCAGTCCACTCAATTGTGAGCCCCAACTTGGGTGTATGCGGATCAGCAAAACTCTCTGACACACACAAGCCCATTGCACTACCTGGCTAAATAAAAACCATGACAGCAGCTAAACTGAATCGATGGTAATAAAAAAAAAAACCGTGACAGCAGCTAATTAAGCTGAGCCGACCAAACCCACCATCACCAGCGCTCAGGATGTAGCAGCTAAACTGAGCAACAGTGACAGTCTTCACGGGGTACATCTAAACTGAATCATGCCATGTACATTTCATATCATCCTATCATTTCGTTTGCATGACTAAGGCTAGAGGTAATGTAGCAGGGTAGCAGCATTTCATTTCTGTTCTCAGCTGCTTCCAGATATACTCCTCATGCCGACTGAAATCAGGTTCGCCATGAGCCCGGCCGGGGACGTACTGGAAGTCGGCGACTCACGTCGCCGCAGCCGTGGACCCGTATCTGCGTCGCGTCGGCCGCGTGCACCAAGAGCTCGTCTCGCTGAGACGTGACGCTGCTGATGAAGGCACGGTTGCCATTCACGTGTGGTGCTGAGCCGTGAGCACCAGTTGCGACTTCTTGCGACGACGAGCCAAATAGGCGATGCCTTTGCCTCCTCTGTTTTTGGCGAGCCAAGTAGGTGATGCGTGGTGCCTTTGCTTCCTCTGTTTTGACGATCACACGCTCACCCTCACCAGCGACGGATCATGGACACGTTTGACCCATCTAAAATTATAGTCTATATAATAATTCTCTCCTCATGGTTATTTGGAGTTCATATTTCTAGTGTATTTTTAGAGCTACAAAACAATAGACCTGGAAATACAAAAATTCAAAATACTCCAAATTCATCACAAGTATATGTTATATTTTAGCAAAAATTTTGGTATAGATTTTATTATTTTTATAATTTAAAATTAATTATATGATTTTTTTAGAGAATAAATGTGATTTTTATTATTTGTAAAATAGAAAAAACTACTTTTAAAACCAGCTAAAGGTCTAGGTTTGTTAGGTTTTTGATAGTTCAAGATGCTCAATGTCTGGTTTTCGTAGTTAGGGTTGAAAATTGGACGACTTAAATAGTATATAGTATATAGTTGTGAAATGGACTTTTCCCGTTTTTATACAAAACTTGAGCCAGCCCTAAAAATCCTAACCCAGCGCATTCGTAGGGAGGCGCATGTGCATGTCAGGTGTGGCCCGTTTTTGACCTAGCCTGACGCGACAGTTTGATGCCTTTGGCCTTTGCCTCCTCTGTTTTGGACGTGGGGGAGAAGACAGCGACGCAGCGGCAGATCCATCCCGCGCTCGAGACGGAGGAGAGGAGGCAGGGCCAGCGGATCCACACCTCTGCCTTCTCCCCAACGGATCCACACGCCGGATGCGGAGAGGGTGAGGCGCGGTGGACGGCGGGGAGGAGAGGAATAGGATGCGGCGGGCATGGCCTCATGAGGACCAGCGGCAACGAATCCTGTCGCAATGACGCAGAGGAGCAGCATCAGCTAAGCTTTAGGGCGGCGGGCGCGGAGAAGCCGCCGCAAGGAGGAGGCCGAACCCAGAGGCGGGGCCGGTGCCGGCGCCAGAACCAGATGTGGAAGAAGAGGGGGACGTCGGCGGACGTGAGGCGCCGCGGCCCGTAGGGAAGGTGGGTGCCGAGGCTGGAATTGGGGAAGGAGGAGAAGACCATGGTCAGGAGGAGGAATCGGCAGGGCGCGGCGCCGATGGAGGAGTCAGCGGGGCCCTGTGTGGGGGAGGCTACGACGGCTAGGCGCGACTCCTGCGGAGGAGGCGGCAGCCGTTGTGGATGGAGAGGAGGCAGAGAGTGAGACGCGGGTGGGATAGGGAGCAGAGCTGGATGCAGGAGAGAGAGGGGGAGGGGAGGTGCGTATAAAATTTAAAAAATGTGGTAGTTGGTATAGAGTAAAGATACAGGGCAAATATGGCTACGGAGGATTGCAGTATAAAATCGAGAATTCTGCTGACCAAAATGGAATATTTCTTTTAGAGCAGAAAAATAAGGTAGAATGATCACGGATAGCACGGCTCGCCCTCGTTAGCGACAAAATAATGATTGCTGGCCAGCGACAAAGGGTAGGTACTCGGTAGCAGCATACGTCATATAGAATCTTTGTTAGACCTTCTGTACATTTTCTAACAAGCAAATCGGGGTCTATCGTTATGAAAATAATACTCCCTTTGTGAAGCAGCCCCTAAATATATGAATAATGCCTGCCTTTGATGAAGGTTCCATTGAGCATTTGCGGTTTTCACGTTTCAGAAAAGCAATCGCTAGTGTGTTTCCACAGAGGAAGTACTTGCAAGTATGTGTTTCTCCAATGATTTCCAGCATGTTTCGACGCTGCGGGGCGATATTGTATAGCATTGTAAGTGAAAGACAGAAAAGAAAAAACCGAATTCAACCAAGCCGAGCTCCCCGCTTCCTATAGCAAATACTGCCAGGTATACAAAAGTCTTCAAATTTTTGGAATCTACCATACAGATATGCAAAAACTAGTGATGGTGTTAAAAGGACTAGCGATTACAAATTTTCCAGCGATGTTTCAACCTGACTTACTAAACATTTTACGTGGTGCCATAGAGTTAAAGGTGCGAACAGAGATAACATACCCAAGACGTTCCATCAATGCTCTCTATCAGGAAGTAGCAGTAAATTCGCTAAAAAACAAATTAAGTTACTCCTTAGCTATATCTATACCTACGATTAAAGCAATAAGGTTTCCGGTCAGTCGGTTTTTCAGTCTGTCGTGACAGATGGATCCGGCTGGTCAGCCCCACTCCGTCATGTATCTGATAATCCGAATCACAGCTACAATACGAACAGATTCGGACTGCAGAAGGAGCCCACACGAAAACAGACGTCGAGATCGCATACGGACTCCGTTTTCGATGTTCCATATAACGATGGAAAGCTAAAATAATAACATTTTCAACCCAAGTGAAACCACTTTAAAATTTGGTATCAATCAACGGAAGTTTTTAAAACAATATGACGTGGAATTTATTCGCGAATCCGGAGTGCAGGAGCAGCCCACACGAAATCGGACGCCCAGATCGCATACGGACTCCGTTTTTTACGTTCTATATATTGATGGAAAGCTAAAATAACAGTCTTTCCAACCCAATTGACATCAATGTTCTATATATTGCCGGAAAAAAAATAATATTTCTTACCAAATTGACACCACGTAAATTTCGGTCACATGCAAGGAAAAATTCGAAACAATAAGATATGAAGTTTATCAGTGAGGCCGTTCTTATATGCATTGATCTAGCGGTGCTTAAGGATTTTTTTCTCCCATTATAACGCATGAGCATTTTTTTTAGTCCTTGCATATCTTTATAATACATCCACTAAAACCTATCAAAGATAAATCTAAATTGACTTCTTAGACTTTGTAACATTTAGGGCTAGAATAATCCTTAATCTTGATAGATATATAAAATATATAGCGGACATTGTGCATAATTTAAATAAAGGGATGGAGGGTCTCTTTTCATTAATAACCAATGAGCATTTGTTAAGACACAAACTCATCTATATATACTCTATGTGAAGCCCACTCAAAATCATTAACTCCAATTCTTTTGATACCAAGCCTATCCACGCCATCTCCCATTCTCCACCATGTTATTGTGAGCATCTTACTATTACCAATTAAAGGTTTCAAAAGCTGCACTAATTTCAAAGCAAAAGCTGCACTAATTTCAAAGCACGCTAAAAACATCCGACCATCAATTGGCACATTGGAATACTAATAGCCATTAGATCTGTTTTCTAAATAATTATCCACCTCTGCCATTATGAAAGGTTTTGAGTTCATTTCTCAACGGAAGCAAATTTTTTAAGTAGATTTTCCAATTTTAATTTATTTTTAATTAATTACCCACCTTTTCTATTATGAAAGGTTCTGAGTTCAACTCTCAACGAAAGCAAACTTCTTTTTTTTTGACAGATTTCTTTCATTTTCAATTTACTCTCAGTTTTTTGTCAATTTTTTCTGATATGCAAATTTACGCTACTAAATGATCCCGTAACATTTGTTTTAATGACGCTAAAAATCTTTATACGAAACAGATATTTTGTGCCTAATCTCACTATTACTAATTGAAAAAAATTATTTTGAAACATTTTTATTAATCGTCACAAGATGCGCTAAATAAAAGATAAAATCATAGAAATTTTCACCATAATCAGAAACATCCTATGATCGATTGCAGATTAAATCTTAATAGCCATTAGATATGTTTTCTATGTAATTAACATCCCACCATCCATCATGTAGCTTTAATTAAAGATCTGTCATCCATCATGTAACTTTAATAATAATATCATTATAACTATTTTAATTCCTAAAATATTACCCAATAGATATTATGAAAAATGAAATAAAATAATTCTCTAAATTTGTATATATAAAAATTGGCCATCATGCATGATGAAATACGAATTAAATAACCCTTTAAATTTAAATAAAAATTATCCACCATGCCGTTGTAAAATATGAATTAAATAACTATCTAAATTTGCATATAAATTACTCCCCATGCCATTAGAAAAAATGAATTAAAATAAGTCTTTAATATGCTTATAAATTACCCAATATGGCATCATGAAAAATAAATAAAAATAATTTCTAAACTTTTTTAATCTTGCTAATTGGAGGTTCCTTTTGAAGCCCATACGTTAATCCTCACCACACGCGCTAGAAAAAAAAATAAATCCTAAAAATTTTCATAAAAATTAGAAACATCCAACCGTCCATCATAGAGCTCTAATAATAGTAATCATTAGATCTATTATATTTTCTAAAAATTACACAACATGCCATTATAAAGATGAAATCAAATAATCTCCTAAATATATATAAAAATTGCCCACCATATCATTATAGAATACAAATTAAAATAACTACCATGTCATTATAAAAGATAAATTAAAACAGTCCTAAATGTGCATATAAATTAACCTATATGCTATCCTGCGAGATAAATTAAAATATTTTCTAAATTTGTACATAAGTCACCTACTATGCCATTACGAATAGTGAATTAAAATAACCACCTCTAAACTTATACTAAGACTAAATTTATATCCTAATCGCACGGGTTAATGGACTAGTGTAACATATATCAGTTTCCTTTCTCCACCGTGTGATCTGGTTGTAACGCATAAACACACGTTAAACTAAGCGATTAAAGGTTCATGGTCTTGCTTTCGCTCGCGGCCCAACAGCCAGCCAATGAGCCAACGCACAAGCCCCTCCTCTATTCACCCTCTCAACACAAGCTGACCAACGACCCAGCCCAGCCGGCATCTGCCCCTCCGTGCCGCCGCCTAAACACCGCGGCAACGCGCAGGGAATTCATCCAGTTATTAATATAATTAGAGGTATCATTGATCACTGAAATAATTACCATAAGGGTCATATTTTTCACATATAATCATTAAACTACTTAAAGAAAAAAAACAATGTCAACATAGTGTTGTTGTTTCAAACTATGAATATGATACCTGAAAACCAAGGTTTCATTATCTCTTAGACACAGCAAAATAGATTGAAAGAGGTAAAAGTAATGGGATGACTTATCCTATAGGGATGAGCCGAACTTTCATTGTATATGTAGAAACGCAAGAGTTAGTATTCTATATAGGAAGACTCATAGATACTATCCAATCATATTGCAATTGCATATTCTAACAAAATCTTTGTACTGGTGCCTTCAAGAAAGAGAGTAGTACACAGTCAACCATGCCAGAGCGCATTGTTAGAGTTTATGTGGATTATAAATGAAACCACGTTATTATCTCGCCCACAAGCTAGAGGGCCCACTAAGCGAACTCAAATTGTTTGCAATTTCTAATCTAACCACGGCACAGGCTACTGGAGCTATGCATCCTCTACCTTACACACAACGAAATATGTTTTTATAAATACTCAACAAGTCAATTGTGGTCTTGATATCGGTTGCCGATATCGTTTTGGCACAACATGTCGCGGCTTCATCGGCTAAGCTTAGCCCACTTTATTTTTTCTAAATGTAATGACGTCTGATTCCATGAAAACAGTAGGTCTAGTTCGAAAATGTATTGCTAATTCTACCTAGGATACTTTTGCTAAAACTCCAGCCCCGGTTCCTGAATAGTTTGGCATGTGTCAATCAACAATTATTGCAATGTTTTGGTGTCCTCCAATCTCTCAAGTTTGAACTTGAACATAGAGCTATTCTTCAAGTAGGGAGTGACACTTCGGTTCAGTCACCGCATCATACACTCCAAAGCTTAAAAAGGTAGCAACCATGATTGTTTTGCATGCAGGGGCAGAATTAATCTGTTTTCCATAGAGAATCATGTTTTCCACATCTCACATCTTCTTATCACTTCGTTTGCATGATCAAGGCTGTTGGTAGTGCAGTGCCGTAGCATTTCATACCTCTGGTGTGTCCACAAATTAGCCGCATCCTGGTGGCAGTTGGAAACCCATGTTAGTGTAGTGTATCACCTTTGCGTTCCTCACTTCCTCTGCTCAATCCACTCAACTGTGAGACATTTGAGTGTATCCGGGTCAGAAAAAAAAAATCTATGACTGGCCGTAGTGCCGTAGGGCACTCACACAATCGCCATGCACCAGGTTCACGCTAAATAAACCGAAATTAAGCAGAGTGCTGAGTGCAGTGAACCCATCGCCATCGGAAAACTAAACGAAGTTCGGGAGCTGAGCCTCGGCAAGTCGGCATCGGTTTGTCGATCCGCTCCCTACCAGACGTCGGAGAGCAGAGCACCACGGGCACCGGTGACCACTTTGCCACAGCCGGCCAATTGAGGACCTGCCTAGGCGAGTAGGCGTCCGGTCGGGGCGGTCGATCGGCCGCATGAACGAACTCAAAACCGAGCGTGAAGCCGCTGATGAAGGCTGTTCGTTGCTACCGCTATTTTGTCCTCTGTTTTGACGATGATACGCACTACGCTGAGCCTCAGAGATCAGCAGGATCGATCTCTGGCCAGAGGGGATCGACCTACAAAACTTGTTAATCGATCAAGTGTCAAGTCAATAACATGTGACGTCCGGAAACATAAAAAAAAGCTAGTTTGTCAAAACAGCTGCGCGGGCAAGAAGAGAGTGATGCAGTATTATTACGACAATTGAGCTACTAGGAGAGAAACAAAACATATACACCCTCTCCCTCTGTTCCAGAGCAGAATCCTAATTTTGAGCTGCCTCGGTTCGAAAGGGGCTAGAAATCATCTCCGTAGTAGTGAAGGTCTAATAAGTCCAGTTCTTCCTGTTCTGTATGTTTTCATCCTTGTGACTTGTGAGTAGCGTTTGAATTAGGGATCACTACACTGTAGTAGGGGTCGTCACTGCCTATTGGGTTAAGCCCGTAAGAGCAGTGCACAGGCGACCAGTCTTTGCAGCCAAACCATAAAGCTCACATCAGTTATCATAGCACCATTCTCCCAAGACCTGGGATTACAACCTTCACCAAATAGCGCATACGTAAGTAAAGAGTAAATTATTTGTGAGTTGGGACTAAACAATGTAAGCACACAGCAACTCAGCATCCGACAAAGGCTTATAACACTTCGCCATTTGAGGTAGCAACGAAATTAACAGCTAAAGTGCAGATTGCCTCAATCAAAGGATCAAACTTATCCTTGGACACACTTAAGATTATGTAAGATACCGACAAATGAACCTATAGTACCAAGAATCACAACGATGGCAGAGAAAAATTAAGATTTGTGCAGAGAGCCTAACTGCACCCTCTACGTAGTGTGTTGTGCTAACTGTGGTATGGTGGGGGCTACTAACTTCAACCCAACGTCTCATGCATTTTTTACTCTAGTTTCCACACACGGGCTTCATTGAATTTATGTTGCGCGTATGTATGAAAAAAATTAACGACGATTGGGGTGAAAAAGAGGACAATCAGCCTATTTATGGCCTAAGTTAAGAAGCAAATGAAAGCCTAGAAAAAAGCCCAGATGCACACACAAGTCATGAGTCCATTACTACAAAGATTAGGATAAGGAATGGGCTTATTGGGGGATAACAAAAAATGGGCTGAAAAGGCCTTTAGAAAAATCACGATTAAAAAAAATTCCTCGCAATTTGTATGTCCTTGTGTGGCGTATTGTTGCCAAGGCACGCAGCTTGAAAAAAAAAATATATTTTTAAAAAATCCTATGACAAAAAAGATGTCATGTGACTCTCCAATATTATTATTAATAAGAAACTTACACCTTGACCAAACTAAAAAAATACCATTATTATGGAGATCACATTTAATACATATATTATTTCTGATGTAATGTAACATTATTTATAGTTCCCAAAACAAGATTATGCCTATCCGTAGGCTTATCTCCTGTTAAAGCTCTTCTAATTAAAAGAGACATTTGAAGGTGAGGAGCTTAGAACATGTTCTAAAGTTGTATGTTTTTTTCCTGAACAATATCGAACAAGCTAGATATCTTTGGAAAATCTAATACGAGTACCATCTTAAGGATAAAAGATCCTAGATTTAGAAAATTGGTTTTGGATTTACATTAGGCCTAACCAAAATTGAGAGTCTCCTAATCTATTATCTACTTGGCTTAAGGTCTTATGCTTATTGCTCAAATATGATTGCACTGATATTGATTGTGTAAGGCACAATTTCACTTGGAAATGTCTCTCATCGTTGACTTCTAATTTTCCGTTACTAGTACGTCAGCCACATATTTAACCAAAATTACTATTCTATACAATTACCAAAATTGTAAGTAAGTATATTTATATATGTATGTTTCTAAATCACGCACATCTATGAGTAATAACATAGAAAAACTAAGTCAAAGTAGTAATTGACAATTATATTTTATCATGGATGGATAAAAGCAAAAAAGGTATATAACTATTCTACTAAAGTATGAATAAATAAAAGAGCAAAAAATAGCAATTTGATTAGTCGTGAATCCTGAATCTATTTATCTGTTAGCCCGTAAATAGTTTGATAGAGTTTGGGTGGATCAGTGATGTGTTTCAAAATTCAAACACATTTAGGCCTACCCATTGAACATGAACTGCCAAAATTATGTTGGGACATGCTATCATGGTTCCTTACACATGTTCTTCGATCGAAAAATACTACATTGTAGTGGTAGTACTAAGTTGCTGCACCAAGAGATTGATGATCACTGCTCGCTAGCAACATTCAGCTTAAATTACATTTCACCCTCCTTACGAATACATACAAATACAATAGCATAAAGTACAGTAACACACACTGTGTATGCTAGGTAATAAACCGTAGGACACTCTTAATATAAAGTGGATTACTAGTTGACCATGCATGCTCTCTTGCTTTTAGACGCCTCCACAGGCTGTTAACTTGACATTCTTGAGCTCTTCCAATACCTCTGCCATCGTCGGTCTATCATCAATGTCTTCATTGAGACAACGGACCGTAAGCGTGGCGATGCAGTCGAGGCACTCATAAACTTGAGCTCGAGCATGAGCATCGTCTACACCAGTTAAAATCCCATAGTCGTACATGTTCCGTCCGTTGCCTTGGGCCTTGTAGGCCTTCTTGAAGTCGACGATGAGGCTGTTATTGTTGTAGGTTACTGTCTTCCTGGTGATGAGCTCAAGGAGCACCACGCCAAAGCTGTAGACGTCGCTCTTCGCGGTGTAACGGTCTGTAATTATGTACACTGGATCTGTGTAGTTGCGATCACATGCAACTGATCTGACATACTTTGATTTTGACATGATTTTGGTCGAGCCAAAATCTGATACCTTGGGCAAGAGCTCGTTATCGAGGAGAATGTTAGCCGATTTGACGTCACCATGGACATGGCAATGGCCATCTTGCGTTACTTGCGTGTGCATGTAGGAGAGGGCTTCTGCGGAGCCGATAGCAATGTCCAGGCGCGTCGACAATGGTAGAGACCTACCTGTGCAATGCAGCAGGTTGTAGAGGTTACCGTTGGGGATGAACTCGAAAACCAGCATGGGAACGTCAGTCTCCAAGCAGCATCCGATGAGACGGACCAAGTTCGGATGTCTGCTACTGAACTGGAAACTGATCTCCCTCACGAATTTCTCCTTGGGAAGAGCCTGGCCTTTCACGGTTGCGCGCTTCACTGCTACCTGCTGTCGTTGGGATTGGGCATCGTCAATGGTTCCCATGAAGACCTTGCCGAAGGCTCCTTCTCCAATTGGTGTGCTGTAACATTTGGTGATCTGCTTCAGCTGATGCGCCGTGAAAATGTCAATGTCCACGCTCTTCAGTAGTTCGCCGCCATTTTTGTCAAAATACTTCTTCCGTCCTTGTTTACGTAGCACCATAATCACGAAAAATGCTAGGACCAAGGCAACTAATATTCCTACAAGAACAAATATTCCACATTTATAATCAACAGCTACCATGGCAATATAACTACTATCGTAAAAAAAAGTGCTGGTACAGAGTTTTACAAACACCTTATTATTGATAACTAGATGATACCCAGTGCGTTGCTGCTAGAATTTTGTAACGTTAGATATAATATGATTTATAGATTGAGAAATAGTAGATAAAATACTAACATCATGAAATAAAATATTCTTCACACGTTACTGCAAAAATTTGAATGATACTCGCACATACATACCACAGAAAAGCATTGCATGCATAAGTTTTACAAACACCTTATTATTGATAACTAGATGATACCATATGATTTATAGTTTGAGAAATAGTATATAAAATACTAACATCATGAAATAAAATATTCCCCATACGTTACTAGAGAAAATTGAATGATACCCGCACATGCACACCACAGAAAAGCATTGCATGCATAAAGCCATAGAAGATCAATAGAATGCTTAAATAGAGGTCTTAGCGGACGGTGATGTGGACGATGACGTGACTTCACGCATGTTGAGAGAAATAGGTGTAGTGGAGTTTTTCTATTTAGATATATAAGATATAAGATAAGATTAAAGGCCTCGAACACTTTTCATAGGACATGCTAGAAAACAAATCTAATTTCAAATCTCAGGAATAACAATGCAACCTATAATCCTCTTTAAAAATTCCAGCCTATGATAAGGACAATAGTCACTGAATCTACTATATTTTACAAATAATTACATGCTCTGTGACTTATGCATGATAATTAACTTAACTCTATAGATTTGCATTTAAGTCACCCATGCATGCTATTATAAAAAAGATTTCCAGTAAGCCCAAAGATTCCATTTTAAATTGCACAAAAATATCATTACAAAATAAGATTTAAAGTAATATGTATATTTGCATTTAAATTCATCAGCTATTAATTACCAAAGAGAACATTAGGTTGTCCCTCTTTGTTAAAATCTAAAATATATCCGCATTTTCCATTATTATACATAGCTAAGCTACTTAATAAACCCTTAAGTTTTCTTGTTAATTACTAACCTCTTTGATTATTAAATTAAATATAATATGCCCTCAAATCTACATCTAAACTACCAACTTGAGCTTTTATAAAAAATAATTATATGGATACAAAGTGTGCCTATATATGTTACCAAATACCCACTTCGAGGACTAATAATATTTTTAAAACTTTTTTGAGCTAAATATAGTCGTCTATATCACCATGTACACCAAAGTTCCATATAAAAATTACAAATCAATGGTATTACTAATTCATTTTAAAGTGCATTAATGCACCATGAAAAAGCTAATATATTTTTTCTATGGTTTTATCAAACACTTAATGAGAGTGAACTGATGTTTCGAACAAATAAATGGGGAAACTCTGAATACACATGGTAAAACATAATTGTAAAATTATTAGTTGATTTAAATAGTATTACGTTAGAAAAGGCTAGTTGTTACAATTAAGTAGTTCTGCTCCCTGCCTCTGTCGACGAAGAAACAAGATCTAGGGGTGTTTTTGGGACAAATTAGTGATGACATAAAATATCACATGTGCCCCGACACATCTTTCCCATGCGTAATTAATGTAATACCCAGTCACCAAAACAAATAAAATACAATAGACACCCATTTTTCTGGTATGGTGAATAGACATTTCTCGTGGTCCAACTTCACATTTTCATTTTTACACTGATAAATTTTAAGCTTTATGAATAACATATAAGACCTGCACTTGATGGTCAATGAATTAATATATATACAATTTATGATCCTTTTTCCACTAATATTTTATACATCATCTGTAAGTTGCAAATTGGTTGCATGAACTTTTTGACATTGTTTCCTGACATTTCTTTAACTGAACTGAAACGTTTTTACTCATTATATTGAGTTAGCAAGGAAACTGGTAAATGAATGCTCAACATAATGAGTACTATATAAAATGAATGGAAGCTCACCTACTATAGCTATTACAAATGGGAAAATTGGTTGACACCCTCCGACACTTTTACCGTTTCCTATGTACCCAAATCTGCATCTGCACTTGTAGCTGCCCTGTGTGTCTTGGCAGGTGCTACCTCTGCCACAAGGATATATATCCTCATACTTCTTAGGATCGGATTTGCGAAGTTCACACTCATTAATATCTGCACAATAAGTATTATAGATTTTTATTATATATCCGAAGCCCCCAAATTAACATTAATTAATTGCTTGGGCACTTGATTAGTGGTATGAATTGCACAACGAAAAAGTTGGGTAGGCAATTGACTAACTTATGCATCCATCGGTGACATAGGGATTTCCCATGTACCCCTGAGAGCAACGGCAGAAGTAACCAGGCCGCTCTGGGGCGTCGACGACGCAGTAGCTGTGGACGCTAACACAGGCAGGAGCTGTTGGTTCAGCTGTTGACGACGCCTCACCGCCGTCCACCGGCATGCAAGACCCAGCATCTGTGATTGACCAGTCGAGTACTAGAGGGACAGTTGCATCAATAGCAAGTCCGTAACGTTTGGCAAAGCTGTTACTGTCTTCAGCAGCAGCGAGGTCATCCCGGCTGAAGTTATACCTAATTTGTGAAAAAACTCAGAGTATGATTAAGAAAACTTTCTTTTTACAAAATGTTAATTAATATTTAAAACCCAGTGCTAGAGAAAATTAAGTATACTTTTGATCTTACCTTGAGTGATCATATATTTGGTATCTTGATTGAAAATAATCATGCTAGAATATTTGATCACCAAGTTATGCCATCACCTCAGAACTTAGAAGTAAAGACATATTGCAAGTTGCATAAATTATTTGATCATAACACTAGCAATTGCAATGAGTTTCGTCAACTAATACAATCAACTACTCCCTCCATCCCAGAAAACAAGTCGTTCTGGGGTTAGAGATTTGTCCCAAAAAAACATGTAATCCTACACATTTCCCTAATAATGCGCACGTTTATTTTGGAATCTGCTGGTCCACGATGCATACTTTCCATTTAGTTTGCTTCCTAAACATGCTGATAGAGTCTGCATGCCACCCTACCATATGTGTAATACCCAACATAAATAAATAAATTTAGTGGTAACTAGGAGACGTTGACCAAGAATGTGCCAAAGTTGACTTTTTGATCCATATGTCACATGGATGATCAGAGGCCGTAGACGCGTAGAGCTCGTCAAAACGATTCCGTTTGACTACTCATGTGTCCGGTTCGGAGATCTGATTAATTTAAACCGAGCTGTGGAACGTGGACCCTTAGATATCACTTACGTTTTTTTTTCCTCTCCATCCTGTAAAGGGGATCGGCCTCTATCTGAGACGTCGTGGCCATCTATTCCTGCGCCGCCCTTTTCCTTTCGGTCTTCTCCCCTGCTCTCCCCCACGGCGCTCGTTCAGATCGGCATCCTTGCACCGGCGCTGCGCTCGTCATCTCTGTGCGGGAGTTTGGGCAGCCGCTAGCTGCTTGAGACCGTGACTGCCACCCACTGCAGCTGCTGGACAAAGGCAGAGGACCTGCTGCTCCTGGGCATTCTGTAGGGAACGGAGAAGCAGCAGTGAAGGGGTGAATTTAGGGAGGCTGCTGCACTTCCAATCTTGGCCCCTGGGTAATTTCTCCTAAACATTCATTGCTTCCCAACCTATCTTGTTCTTACGTAAAGGTTTGATTCAGTTCCAGGCAGCAGATCGTGTCTCTTAGGTATTCAATATTAATTAATCTAGGATCTGGTTTCACTGATCTGTTGATATTCCCCATAGCAGTGATTTTTTATCTAGATGCCTCAACGATTCTAGAAGACCTTTGGTCAGCTAGGATAAAGTCCGAAGATTTCTCTTTGCACCTAGGTTCTTTAGCTTGCCTGTTCTATTCAGACTATAAAAAGGGTATTAGGAAAACTTAGAGTTGAGCAAATGTGTTGTGCTCTGTTTCAGTTTCAGCATCCAGTAAACAGAAATTCAGTTTGTTATTCCTATCATAGTGTGGTGGAATAAATTAAGAGACTGTCTAGGGAAAAGAAACTAGAATACCACTTCAAACCTATAGCTTCAATCGTGAATACAAGGAGGTTGTTTTTCTTTCAGTTCGATAAATTCTAGTGCCATGTCTGAATGTGAACCATTGCTGTTTAGGTGGTGGTGAATCAGAGAAAGAAACCCATTTGTCTGCCACACCTGCTGCGCCGCACCGCTAAAGGCAAGTGCATGACGAACTTGTGTGGTGACTTGATCGCTTTTTGGCTGTTTCTTGTGTTTCCCATTGACTTCCTAAATGTTCATGTTCATGATTCAAGTTTCAAGGTATCTGTTTACATTCAATCATGTCCCGGAGATTCCGGCCGTGCAATTTGGATCTTCATTCATGTTCCTATGAGCAAGTGCTGGGCCCACTTGTTCGGCTTTACCGGTAAATGCAAAGGAAATTTTAGGATCGTCCGTTTCAGACGGAAACTACGGTCGTATCAAAAATTCAAGTCGATTGTCGTTCTTTGGATTCATGCCATGATTTTTTTTGTTTTGAATTGTACTTGCTGAGTATTTGTACTCACCCTTGTTTTTATTTGGTTTTAGGTACCAGTTGAACGTAGTTTACCTTCTGAGCACACACATAGAAATTCTTTTACTCATCTTGAACTAGTATAACTTAGTCTAGTGGTGGTTGGTTCCAGTTATTTTGACTCTACGTTGTGATGGTCAATGGTCGGGTTGGTCAGATATTTTAGACTTGGGTTTGGGCTGTGATGTTCAGAATTTCAACTATATCTTGATAACTGTGTGAACATGTTTCTGGATGATTAATTTATAGGAGAAACTCTGCTGAAATTTTCTTTAATCTTCAAACTTAGCTTGCTAGGAGTTTTTGTGGTAGCGCCCCAGCTGTGCGATTCCTTGCTGTGTGGACAGCTGGGGTGTTACAATATGCTAGCATTAATTACATCCGCATGCAAATCGTTCTTCCTTCCCTTTCTACACACTGAAGATCCTAAATTTTAGGGGCATTATGGTCATTTCTCACGTGCTCTAATATGTCTGAAAATTTCTAGAATGATTTGTTTTCTGGGACGGAGGGAGTATAAGCAAAGGACGATTGAGATTTGCTGAGAATCAAGGAGATGAGACCAGTTGAATCCAATTGGTCGTGATGGCAACAATCGAACAAATCAGCTTGCGATAGCCGGCTCATCCAAAGATCAAAAGTCAGTTGGTGAAAAAGGTGATTCGAGTCCCTTGTGTGGAGGTGGAGGTAGTATTCATAATAAAAGTTGTGATGACTCCACCAAAATTGTAGAGAAGACATCAGGCGCTAGGGGGCAAGTGAATACTTTTTCATCGGATCGGCAGTCGAGTCACCCGGGTGGCCAGGGGACACCGGACTGTCCTGTCACACAGACTGCACTATCTGGTACAACATCGGACTGTCTAGTGATACTCACCGGACTATTCGATGCATCACCGGTTCACCCTGCTGGTCAGGGTATACCGGACTATCCGGTGATGTTCACCGGACTGTCCGGTGGGGGGCATGTTATGCATGTCACGACAAACGGAAGGGTAGAAAGCCGATGGTTACTTTTGAGAAACTTCTGGTTAAATACCAGAGACAAAGCGAGGCAAACAACATTGATCCATCAAGCAATGTCAAGTCATCAAGATCACCTTCAAAGTACAAGTTTGGAGATTAGTATTGGCAAGGAGAAGATTTATATTCAGCAGCAACGTATACTCCTTTTGGGCCACCAATGCCAATGCAATTTGGTTCAGCTCTTTCTCACTTTCAACCTTATTCATCTTGGGGCTGGTATGATCCAAATTCATATTCTTCTTCACATTTTAGACCACATAACGTAGAGTATTCAGCTTCTAGCAATTCTCTAATTTTGAGAAACAATCATATAGCAAAGACTGTTTTATTTCTAAGAATCGGTCTGAAACTCAAAATAAGAAAAGAGTGGTCAAAAAAGTTTATATATTGAAGAAGGATAATAGAAAAGATAAAAGTTCAGATCTAAATTCCTGGGTTACAAAGCCAAGTGAAGTAGTGATACTTCGGCTAATAGTGCCAAAACAGTAGAGAAATCAGCTAGTAATATTTTGCACTAAATCTGAACTAAGGGAGTTTGATGGGGCAAAGGTTGAGAAAGATCTGCTGCTATCCAAAACTAAATCACAACTGAGAAGCTTACTCGGTTTATCAATTTGGAACTCAGTGCACGAGCGTGAAAGAAGAGAGGCATGGGAGTTCTCAAGATCAAGGCAAGGATGATGCTCTAGGTAGAGGTGAAGTGAAGGCAAAAAAGAAAATGGAAGCAAGTACAAGATTCTCAAGTGAAAGGTTTGCCCCAAATTATCAAAGCTATTGGCCATTGCATCATCTGTCTTTTTCAGCTATGCCGCATATGAGTATGTCGTATAACTCATCCCACGGTACGATCGATTACCCCTCATAACCTTATCTAAATCCCTATATGTCTTTGTATTGTGGAGGAGTGCAACCGAATTATTATGTATATGAATAGTTGTGATTTGTTGCTACTTATATGAAGCCAAAGTATTTCAGTTGTTGAAATTATGTTATTATTCTCATGGTGCTTGCTATGATTTACTTCGGTTATATTTATTCTTGGGATGAGGATGCTCATAGTATTTGCTTGTTACTATTCGGATATTGTTTAATTTCAAACTACATGTATAATCAGTGTTGTCAAATAGTTTCAAGTAAATTGTTCATTTGTTCATATAGCCAATACCTGAGCTCAAACTTAATCAATTTGGCTAACATGATGATCTTTCATGAGGGCAGGGTCTATAGCTTACAAAACGTCGTCACTCTCAGTAGTTGATATGGCCAATGAGTCCTTTCCTTGTCATCATGCTAAGTTTATGTCCCCAACTAGAGGGTAGGCTTGGCACTCATAGCGCAAACCTGAGCAGCGTTGGGTGGTTCTGCCAACATCAGACAGTATGGTACTAGACACCGGCAGCGCATCAGATTGTCTGGCAGTAGCTACCGAATTATGCGGTATCCTCCAGTTCTCTCAGTTGAGGTTGGAATTTGAGTTTGATTAGCCAATTGAAAGTCATCGTGGTGACTTCAATGCTCGGGGGACAAGTTAATTATAATGTTGACAATTCAATCCACAGAAGTGTTGGCATTCATGTCGATTGTAGATTTTTCTATTTCATCTCAGAGACCTTTGTATTAAGACCATAATGCCTTTTATTCATAGCGAATCATCAAGCTTGTCTTTATGGATGTATGTGGATGATATTGCTATTAATCACATCCTTATGGACATTTGGGTTCTAGGATGAGTAGCTTAACACTGTAAGCATCTAGTTATTGTGATGATGAAGGAATCTAATTGCTGGTGAAAACTGATGCTTATAGTGGTCAAGTTGAAGGCAAGGCCAGTTTCATGCTTTCATGCTCTATGAAAGAGATATTACAAAGACGAAACATTGCTTGCAATTGGTTGCTCTGTAGATCTATTTTAGCTTGAGGAAGGATGGTGTGAGAGCAAGATTATAATTAATTTGTTCTCCATGTTAACACCCAAGATTGTATGCATACTCTAGCTTTTCTCTCACATTTCTTGCTTGATTTAGGATGGCGAAGTTGTGACCTTGATTGAAGATTAAATATTATAGCCAATGAAGCTTCATCATTGACACATAGCCGATGATAACTATTTAACCATCGTTCTTAAGTGCATCTGGTGCAAAAGAATGCTTTTAGGGGGGCGTACCCCGTGCCATAGGCTTCCCGCACTGAGCGGGGTCTAGGAAAGGGTATCTTTAAGCGCAAGGCCTTACCTGCATAATATGCAGAGGCTAGATGCTTTTAGCTTGCAGGAAATTGAGAAGGACAAGCTCATGGTTGTCAATGCATATAACAAGGCGGTGAAGGCTAAATATTTTCAGGTTGGAGTATGGAAGGCGGCGCTATCATTGAAGAATTAAGGATAGAAGACTCGGTAGGTGGTCTCCAAGTTGGAGGTTCTTACAAGGTAATATATATGCGTGGTTCTTGGTGGTGCTCACATCTTAGAAGATCTGCAAGGGTTTAGTTATTGCTTCGGTATTGTTATGTTCTGCAAGATCTGGTGTTCTCGAAGATATAGATGTTGCCGGTTCTTTTAGTTCATGACCTTCACTAAAAGGCAGGGGGGCATGTGTTGAGCACCAAATTGGGCACGCTTGCCAAAGGCCGCTCATCGGACAGTCCGGTGAGCAGAGGGCCAAACAGTCCGAGTAGAATCTCGCGGTTTGTATGTTCTTTTTGGAGCATGACTTATACAAGGGTCTAGACCTCCCTCCCGATAAATATAAAGAGATACGGCCGATTGAACATATCCACAATCGAACCAATCTATTATTTACTCTACTTTTATGTTTCCTCTATTTCCAAACCCTAATTCTCCTTCTCCCTCCTCTATGTCCTCTGATCTCCACGACCAATGATGGCACCCTAGCAGGCTAGGGTACGCCGCCGACATCCGCGTCCTGACGGGGTCCCTCCCAGGTGAGGCCACCGACATTCCTTTGCTAGTTTGGTCATAATCAGTCGTTCGTCGTAACGCAAGTGTGTTAGTTATCCTTTGCTGGTTGCTCGTAAACCTCACCGTGCTTTACCACGTAAGCATGATAGTTATCTCCCTCAGGCGCCAATAGGGTTTTACCAAGCCATCTGCCCGTACCGGATAGCCCAATGCTAGCCACCGGACAATCCAGTGCACCGTACAGTCCGGCGCCAGGGACTGGACTGCCCGGCTCACGCAGGCTGACCTTGAGACTCAGCTCTAGGGTTCATTAGTATTTGGCGCGGAACTGTGGCAACAGTAGCATGTCCATATAGCGATCTCATATTGACAAATCAGCGCCAATTGGGGTATTTTAATTTTGGGCACTTTTGATAAAAATGACACATTATCACAAGTTGAAGGATCGAGAAATAGTAATTTTCAAAGTTCGTGGATCTAAGAGAGATATACCACGATAAATTCAGATAGCGCTGATGCATTTAGCTCTTAAGTTCCATAGATGCATGTGTGTAATAGATTAGCTACTAATATGAGTAAATTATATTCAAATTTATGTTTCAACATTAAATTGTCTTCACAATGACATAGGTAAGGAACTTATATTCAAATTTGAGGCTCTATTTTAAATGTTTTTTCAGAGGGCACATGTGTGTAGTTTTAAATGCGAAATTAGGGGTACTTAGCTGATCTTTATTTTTAGAGGGCTACTAGATCGACGGTAGAAGTTTTAGAAATAAAACTCTAAGATTTTATAGTGTTTTTTCTAGCATATCTGGTGTGGATCTAACTACTGCTAATTAGAAACTACAAAAGAAGCACTATTTATGATACACACTAGAAAAAAGCAAAATCTTAGAAATTCCAATGAAACATTCAGCTGTCTATCATGTAGCCTAAAAATTACCCATTGTGCCACTATAAAAGTTCAATTAAAGTAACATCTAAATTTACATATAAATTAACTCACATGTCATTATAAGAGATCGATTAAAGAAACATCTAAATTTGTGCATGAAGTACCCATGATGCCGTTTTGATAGATAAATTCAAGTAACTCCTAGAGTTGCACATAAAATTCCTCGCTGTGTGTGGATGTGATATATCCACGAGTATCTCATGGACTCGGATTACACGCACATTGACGTACGGGCCGAGTGGTTTCCTTTGCGGGGCACGGAGCAGGAAGACGTGGGCTGCAAGAAAGATTAGGCTAGTCGAATAGACATGAATCGGTATTGTAATCCAGCTAGGATATCATACGACAAAACTTGTAACCCTAGCTCCTCAGTCTATATAAGCAGAGCTAGGGACCTATAGACGATCGATTCATTTTCCTACGCGTACTACACTCAATACCATCCACATACCCTCATACAGGACATAGGGTTCAGCGATTTGGCTACCCGAACCTATCTAGATCGCTGTGTCCCTCGAGCTGTGCACCTTTGCGATATCTTTACTAACCCCCTCCCCCTCCACCCTTGATCTCAAAACTATCACGTGGTCCATCCCGTGGTGAGCTAATGGTATAAAACAATGGAATTATGACATATGAAACATGAGTTAATATACTTTGAATTTACCTATAAATTACCTATTGCACTATTGTGAAATATATTTTAAAGCATTCCCTAAATTTGCGTATAAATTATCATTATGATATTATAAAATATAAATGTTAATTGGCTAGACCATGTTATAGATAGGCAAGATAAAAATTATATTAAATGGTCTGTTGAAGTACAATCATATCGGATATATTAAATTATTTCTTTGATTGTGGGTCTCAACTTTATATATAAATTTCTAACAGATAATTTCAAGGTGTAGCATGTTAATAGATATGATAAAAGAAATTTATGTATGTAAGAGTGAATATACGAGAAATATTCAATAATATCTTTGATTAACTATGGGTCTGAAATTTATATCTTACTATTACTGATTGGAGATTCCTTTTGAAGCCTCCACGTTAATCATTACGAGACACACTAGGAAAAAAGATAAATCCTAAAATAGTCTCACAAAAATCTAAAACATCTGGCTGTGTTCATCATGTAGATCTAATAATGCTAGCCATTAGATCTATTATATTTTCTAAAAAATTACCCGCGATGCCATTATTAAAGATAAATAAAAATAGCCACCTAAATTTGCATATAAATTACCCATCACGCCATTATGAAAGATGAACTAAAATACACCCATAAATTTACATATAAATAACCCCACTATGTAATTATAAAATATGCATACAAATGACCCACCAAGCCATTATAATATTATATAGACTTAAGTAACCCTTAAATTTGTATATAAATTACCCATCAGCCACTATAAAAGATGATTTAAAATAATCATCCCTAATATTACTAGAGATAAAATAAAATAATATCTTAACTCTAAACTACAAACATGTGTTGTTATAAAAAATGAATAAATAACATATATATTTCTAAATTATTAATTCTTGGTACTATTAAAGTTGTTAATCATTTTTTAATACATATAAACTTTTAAAACTCTAACCTGCGTGGGAGTACGGATTGGAAGGACAAATATTTCTAATGTTTATATTTCATAATTGCATGAGCTTTGAATATATAGGGTTGATGTATTAGTTTAGCTATTTAATTTTATTACTTAATCCTTTTAGAAGGGCCAATAATGGATTGATTGGAGTTACATACCATCCTTTCTTGGCCACGAAGGCGTAGCTGCAGGGGCTGTAGTACCACGCAGGGTTGACGGGGGTGTCGTTGTTGTTGCTCCAATAGACGTCCAAGTAGGTAAGGTTGGTCGGGATGGGCGTCTGGCAGCAGCCGAGGCCCGTGCAATTGTCGCCGTCGTGAGCAGCCTCATCCACACTCACGCACGAGGTGAAGCAGCCGGTGGAGTAGCTCCCGTCATCCTTGCCAACAAGGAGCGCCACCGTGCTGCACCCGATAGCCGTGAACTCGTTGCCGGCTGCCGAGATCCGAAATGGATCTGTGACGTTAAGTGTAGTGTTGACCTGTTCGTCGGTTGTGTTCGTCGAGTTGTAGCAGACATACGATACGGCGCCATAGACGACCATCTGGCCCTCCTCCAGTGATATGCTTACAACCTCGTAATTGCCCAAGAATGGCTTGGGAGGGCTAAAACTGGTATTACAGGTGAGAGTGAAATCGCCGTCACCGTGCCAGGAACAGTTGTCGCTTGTGCCGAATGGGAAGGGGATGGGTACGCCACCGCACATCCTTGCGCAATCCGCCGGCACCGGAGCTGCAGGTAACGGTGATGGGGAGGCCATGCCGGAAGCGGCATCTGCAGCCACCGGCACTATATGAGAAAAGGCTAGGGTGTGATGAACAAGGAGAAACAACACTACTTGTGTCGTCATGGCTGCGGAGCGTTTCAAAATAGTGCTCGTTTAGTACTGCTATATGTATGCTACTAGGAAGCTAGCTTAATTGGCACGATTCTTCCATCCCCACTGCAAGTGTAATATATAGACGTCCTATCCAGTGTTAGCGCATGTATAGTAGGGTGCTTAAAGAAGGTGCTTAGCAATAAAAATCAGTTCATTTTCTAGCAACCGGTTCTTAAAAGGTGTATGAGGTGTTTACTTAGGCTTTGGTGCTTAATAAGTGCTAATGAGGTGGTTGGACATATATAACCATCTCATTTGCATTATCGGAATTAGCTTTTTAGATCGTGCTCAGCATTTCTCTCCCTTTAAGCACCTCTATAAGCAATGATGCATTGTACATGCCCTTAGGGGCAGTCAGGTCAGGGCTTGTGTGCCAAGTCAGCAGTATGAGAGGCTCATTAGGGGTAGCTATCCTCTCTGTATTAGGAGATGAGATGTATCGGTTGAAGGCAGACAAGAAGTAGGAAAGAAAGAAACCTTACCTCCTGCCGGCCGCCGGCTGCCGGCAATTCCACCCTCGCCAGTCTCTAACATCATATAATTTACATCATCTTTTGTGAAGTGATCCTCGCGTACCAGACTATGCTAGCAAGTTTTACCCAATAATTAATGCCTTTCTACAAGATACTCTCTCCTTGTCCCAAATTGTTTACTATATTCATTCATTACTCTATATATTCATGTGTTCAATATGTATCTAGATTCATATGAATGTGGATAGACAAAAAAAGGACTAGAACTTCATATAATTTATTTGGGACGTAGGAAGTAATACATTATGCCTGGTGTTCATTCGCGTCGATCTCCAGCAAGCTGGCTTGACAATAATGTCCACATATACCCGACCAAGCTAGAAAAATTACGAGGAAGTTGTATGCAAGGTTACAAAAGGAATCATCATGTACATGTGTTGGTAACTTCTATAGATGACCGAATATCTAGTAAAACCAATAGCTCGCAACCATAACTTTTTGTTAGTCGATTAGGAGTATTTATATATGGTTTTCGTGAAAGATTCACCTCATTAAAGGTATTAAGCACTGTGGACAGTGTTTTTTTTTTTTTTTGCTTTATCTAATTAAGGACATGTTGCATTAAAAAGGGTGATTTTTTTACGGTGCTTGAGAGAAACTAAGTTCTAGGTCCATATGTTTTTGTTTCGGTCCGTAAGTTTAGTGAGACAACCGAAGGAACCTTTGGTTCTAGGTCCACATGATTTAAGTTCCGGTTCACATGATTTAGGTTTTGGTCCACAACTTTAGTTTATTTGAATATGTTCCTCTTAAGTTTTAGCCATTAGATTGGAGCCAATAAATTGGCTACAATTAATTCCAAGTACCGTAACAAACCTCTTAAAAAGGAAGCAAAATAGAAACAACCATCAATCCAGACGAGCCCTAGACCACCTACAAATGCACAAGGTCTAATTTACATCGATGATCGGAAACCTAAACCGTACAATAATTGGTGGCATAGCGAGAGGCCCAGCAAGAAGAACAACCACTGGCAAACCAGCCAAACTGCCAAAGACCACACCTTGGCCGATCTCGCGGCGTACGTGTATACCTGATGGCTACAAGAGGTAGATAACTGGCTAAACAGGCCGGTCGTGGCACGGCAATGAGATTCAATAATAATCAATGAGACGATCACAGTGGAGACCAAAAGCAAGATGACGAAGAATTTATTGCTATCGATAGAACGCAAGCTGCCACTTGTCCACCGTCAGTGTCTAACAGCAGAGCTTTAATTTGGCTAGGCCTCCGATCGAGTGCTCGCGTATATATCAGGTAAATCGATCCAATTGCTCCTATAACAACGCAATACTATGACCTTTTCCTCCTCGGTTATCCAAATCCCAGGTCAGCGGTCAATATATATTTCACAGTCGATGGAACATCTCTACCCCGCCCATTAGTAGGGAGAATTGATTTTTAGCTACGCCTTTCCTTTTTTTAGCGCCACTCCACGTATGGAACCCACCAAGAAGTAAATCCATATACTCCATCCGTTCACAAATGTATGACGCGAGTGATATTTTTCCGCAACTTCTAACATTCATCTTATTCAAAAATTTCACAATTTAACATTTATGTTGTTGTGATGTATTTTATCACTAAATATTGTTTGAGTATGAGTGATTTTTTATTTGTTTGAATAAATTTTTTGAATAAAATGAATGATCAAAATTTAAAAAAAATAAACCTCGTTATACATTAGTGAATGGAGGTAGTATATAGTTAGGTCACATTATTGTCTACCACTAGAAATGGCCGCAACCATCCACCACACAAAGTCTATGGGTTTCTGCGTGGTTTACCACTTAAGGCCATTCTCAGTGGTAGTTTTATTCTTACTAAATAAAGCGTCATATCATGTTAGCAGTGATTGATGATGTGACATTGAGTTAACGAAGAGAGAGATGGACTCTAATGAGGAAATCCTCCACTATCACCCGTTGGCAAAGACGCAACAAGAAAGGGGTTAGTTGGCCCAGTTTGAGTCGGGCGGCGACCGTATGAGCCTTTGAATAATCCCACCTTGCTTAACTTGGGAGGAGGATGCCACCTTAAAAGGGAGAGCCACCCTTCCCCTATCAGACTAGTCTTTTTGGGTGATTGGGCCTTTCCCTTCTGGAACTATTGGGCTCTGGGCAACCTTAATTTGTTGCGCCTCGGCCAACCCCCGCTTGGGCCGGATGTATCAAACTCTGTATACACGGTTCTACGACAAGTTGCATGTTGACGAAAACACACCAAATAAAACTATGCAATAGGGTAGGCTATTTTAGCCATGATTTCATTCTTCTCTGTACTTATGTGGCATATTGAAAATATAAATATGAAATCTTCCACTAAGAATGGACTTATGACATTCTAGTGAGGGTTTCATCTAAGTTTTGTTCTCATTAAATACTATGTCACATCAAAATGTTTGATGACATTGTTGAGCATCAAATTCGGCAAGCTTGTAGCTGGTCGCCTCCACTAGACGGGGCAAGGCCAGACAGTCTCTGGATAATCTGGTGTGATGTATCGGATATTCCGGTATGGTCGGGTCCGAGATGAGACCCATTTTTTGTGCGAGATCTCATAGATTTCGACTTGTACAAGGGTCAAGACCACCCTTGCCTATAAATATGAATGGGCAATGTCGGTTGAAGCATCACCAATCGGACCAATTCATTACTTTTATCTACTTTTATGCATATCTCTATTCCTTCTCAACCCTAATTGCTTCCTCTCTTCGGCTCTACATCGACTTGAGGGCTTCTAGGTGGCATGCCGATCCTAAAACAACCCTAGAGATCATCCTCCCTGACAGGGTCCTCCCGAGGGTTTGAATATAGGTTCTACCCAATGCTCTGCCAGCCACCGAACTGCCCACCAGTGCCAGATTGACCTTGAGGGTTTTGCAGCAGAGAGCAAACACCCTAAAGGTGCTTTGAGTGTTTGGCGCAAAGCCGTGCCAACAGATATGGCATGGTAGTTACGAAGAAAACAAAGAGAGTTTTATCAAGATGAAGTTGAGGGTTATCTAGACAAAAGATAGTGTTGTACTTTTAAAAACTTGGAAATGAGACTCCATCCCACTAGGAATTACCTTATTCCAGCTATAGTAAGCGTCGGACACAATGGGCCCAAGCAACAGTCAAACATCCTAAGAGAGCCAGATGACGTCGTTTCGCCTCGCATCATAAATTATAAAGGCTCCCTCGTCCGACTCGAGGGTCTCAGTTGCATGCTCCACCGTCGTATCACTATTGTCCTGCCATGGCCATTTCTCGATGGTTTTGCCACAGAAAACCACACCTGCTGTCTTCAAATTCACCGCCTGTAAAGCGATCAAGAGTCATTGTTTGCCCATTATGATCCTAGTATTCGTGATGCCAATCCCACCATAATTTCATGGATGAACTCCATATCCTTGCAAGCTATGACGAAGATGTGAATAAAACAGCCGTGGCCATTCTTCTTGAGTCCGATCGACCACATTGAGCCCATAGACATCAAATGGCCAGGAGATCAGAAAAGGTTCAGCTTGCAGCTCCTGCGCTGGTAGGTGTGTCTTTGTTTTTTTTTTAAGATAAGGGAAGCTTTATTTCAAGATGAAATAATGTTTCGGCCTCTATACTCAAACTGTGCACTCAGCCATAGGTGTCTTTGTTATCTTTATTTGATAAAGAAAGTTTAACTCAATTTCAACAACAATGAATCGTTTTCAAGCAATATATAGGCTTTGTCGGCATGTGTTTTTGACGTCACATGGTGCCCATACATTCCCTAAGTGGATCTTGTTTAGGGAGTGAGGATAGGGAGTCCCATTGGACTCAGCCTTAAGCAAGTTTCTCCCTTCCTCTTCTGCTATATATACATCTCATGAGTTTGGTGGGCACACTAAGATGTACTTTTTAGGCTGGGGTCATGAGAGCATAGATATGGATGTCCTTTAATAAAGTATAGTTTTAAATATAGGTGGCAGAATAAACGAGCTAGTCAGGTTAGCTTTAAGTCCGGCTCTTCCTCTATTGTTCGAATGCTACAATCCTATATTTCACAAACTTTTCGTTATATTGTTTGAATTGCTAGCTTACATCTCATGTTAAACAACATACAATTTAGCTACTCAATGACACACTCGTCTAAACCAATCTAAGTAAGTTAAACTAACCTAATACTCTCATTAAATTATGTCAACCCCTAATTAAAATTTATTTAAGAACACATACATACAAGTTAAGAACACATACTTAACATTTATTTATATATACATAGTAACAAATAACTTAATATTTAGTGTAGCTAGTAAAAATGCACGTTCGCACGTAGCAATAAAAGAACTACCCTGTAATTAATTTCTAAAATTATAAAAATATTGAATTAAATGTGCTATTTTGGTATAGTTAATGTTAAATTGAAATTATATAATATTTATATATTTATTCCTGAAATGTTTATCAATTTTTAAAATATAATATTAGTTTTGTTATATAAAAGATATATACTATAAATTATGTTTTCATGTTTCTTGATGTATAAATGTTTTTATCTATAACATTAGTTTTGTTATATCAAAATATTTGCATAATTTTAGACTGGTTTATTTATTGATTTCGCACCGTCATGTCTACCAAAAATTCTTATTTCATAGTGGAGAAATAAAGTATATTGTTATATTTTATTTTAAATATAGCGTAAGGCTTGAGAAAATTGGCTATAGCATTATAACCTTATATGAACATTTAATAGTCTATATTAAATCACGTGAGACTTTACGGTGGTTGGAATAGTACCCACCGGTGCTAGGAGGTACCACTATTTTTTTATTTTTAAAGGCCTTTATGCCCTTTATAGAGATTGAAAAATAAAAATATGGGTACCGGTCCTACCATTTTTGGTACCGGACCCTCATATTTTGTAGTGTCTGTTTTTAAACCATTAAATCTTCTCTGATGGATCGCTTCTATTTTTTCAAACCATCATAAAATTTGTATTAAATCATACCTCAATGTTCAGAGTAGAAGTTGCAGACTTCATGGTTAGCTTCTTCGCCATGGCTTCGGCTTCTAACGTTTTTCTATTTTTTCTCGCGTTTTCTCAATCTAACCTAACGAAAGCACATCCCCTTCTAGTGTTCCAAACTAGACATTAGTATTGGGTACAGTTGCAGCTGGTTGCAATGGCCAAGTCCTTCGAAACACTTTTGTACTTGTTGGTGTATTACCCACGGGGACTAATATGTACACAATATTACCGGTGCGTAACACCAGCAACCGGTACCAATATCTCAAAGATATTGCTACTAGTTACAGAGATTAGGAGTTGGGTTGGAAGAGAGATCAGGAGTTGACTAAGGCATTGTGATGCGATTTTACCAAACACGTCGCCACTATGGAGACTAATCAGTGACGTGTTTTACGTGAGACGTCTCTGAGTAAAATATGACTTACACTTAGTGACTTGTTTTTAAAAGACACGTCTCTAATACATCCGTACCATGGCATGAGAAAAATTATTAGTGACGTGTCTTGAGTAACAAACGTCACTAATACTTTTTAGTGATGTGTTTTTATTTGACGTCACAGATCTTTACGTCCCTTTTGACCGATTTTGACACAGTGTATTACGCATCGGCGTTAATGCTGTATGTTTGTGTGAAGAACGCACAAATGCCTAATGCTGTATGTTTGATACAACGCAGAGCTTATTTATTGCTCAAGAACGGTTTACATCTACGAGACGAGAACTCTCCCTATATAGGAAGAAATATTGTATCTTTTAGAAATGCCACAACTGCTTTGTATTTTTTAATTATTTTTGGGTTGTTGGTTAATTCATCACTCTCTAAAAAAATGATTTGCAGTTATCATTTATACTAGTTTTACATGGTTTAGAAAAATAGGAGCCGTTCATCAGAAGAGATCCAACAGTTTAAAAATAGGTGGTACCATGTTACCGATATCAAAAGGTATCAAATGGGGTCTGGTACTAAAAATGGTAGAATCTGTACCCATACTTTTTATTTTTTTTAATTCCACATAAGGTATAAAAGCCATTAAAAAATTAAAAAGTATTATACTGGTGGATATCTTTCCAACCACTGTAAAATCTTTTGTTTATCCCATTATCCGC